>BSQW01000007.1:31067638-33567638 GCA_030161315.1 Eutrema japonicum | reverse complement strand
ATTGGTTTTGGAAAGGTTTTCATCAAATAGAGGAGCTCGTCTCATCGCGCAAAGTGCCACTTCCGTGTTTTTTAGTCAATCGTATGTGGCTTTTTCACACCCTCATTGGCTCTCGGAGATTTTTGCTAGTGAGAGAGTCATTTCCTCTTGTTGATTTTCAAATCCTTGTTTAATGTATTGTGCTGGTCTTGTAAGGTAAAAAATTTAGTTGTAGCCTGGGTTAGATTTTGTTGGGTTTAGAAAGCCTCATCTTTTTGACACGTTAGTGATCTCCGTTGAGTTTCATACCGGAGGTAATGTTGGGGTTAGTACGAAAAAGTTTTTTTGGGTTTAGAAATGACTGTAATATTATTAGTGATCCATCGTTATCAATACAAAATGAGATGATAAAAAAAAAAAAATCATCGGTTCATCTAACCGACTTCATAAGTCGGTAACTTATTATTTTACTAATTAATGCTGCAGTATAAATAGGTCAGTGTAAGAACTTAAGAAAGCAATAAGAAAAACATAAATTATCTTACGTATATATATATAAGTATATCTGAGTAATATAGTTTATAACACGTTATCAGCACAATCCGTTCCTATACTGGAAATGTGAGATTTAATTTATGTTCGATCCGTTTATTTTATTTTTGGGATGATAGGCGCTGCCTTCCTCGTTTATATTTATTTTTATTTTTGGGATGATAGGCGCTGTCTTCCCCGAACCGATCATTATGATAGGCTCTGCCTTCACGATCATGATCATATGGCAGACTATGTCTCCTCAGATCATATGGCAGGTTTTGCCTCCTTAAATATATGGTTGGCTTATGATCATATGGCAGACTATGTCTCCTCAGATCATTACCTCCATAAAATAAATGTCCCGGAGATATTTATGAAAGGTTCCAGAAGAACCAAATCACAAAAATAATGTCCAGAAGATATATTTAAACCAAAAATGTCCAGAAGATATAGTTAAAATAAAAATGTCCAGAAGACATATATAAGCGTTTTTGAAGAACTTCTTCGTCCAGAAGACGCTTTAAATTATTGTTCTTTTAATTTCTGTTTATTATCATAAATTATTTGGAAGGCTTGCCCCCTATATTATTTTAAATTCTGTCTTTATTATACGAATTTTATTGCGTTTCTTTAAAATTGAAAATTTAATTTGAATTAATAGATTATTATATTATGTATTCAGTTATCATGTCAAATTTGGTAAAACTTGAAATCGCTGCCCTTGATATCTCTGGTAATAATTATATGAGATGGGCAGTTGCTGCAAGGATGCATTTAAAGGAAAAAGAGCTCCTTGATACCATCGATAAATCAAAAACATCTCCTGAAGAGAAAAAGGCAAACGCCATGATATTTTTATTCCACCATATCCATGATGGTTTAAAAGATGAATATATCACGAAAGAAGATCCTGCAGATATTTGGCAATCACTCAAAGATAGGTTTGATCACCAGAAATATGTGATCTTACCAAAAGCTAAGAATGAGTGGTTAAACCTCTGGTTTCAGGATTATAAGAGCGTTAGTGAATATAATTCCGCTCTGTTTGGAATTACTTCCAGGATAATGTTAGATGGAGAAAAGATAAGCGATTATGATATGATCGAAAAAACTCTCCAAACATTTCATCCTGGAAACATAATCCTGCAGCAACAATACCGGGCAAATGGATACACGAAATATTCAGAGTTGATGCAAGTTCTTTTGGTGACAGAACAAAATAACGAACTCGTGACGTTAAACCATCAGTCTCGTCCAACTGGATCAACTCAATTCCCAGAAGTGAATGTTGCATCATCATATTATAATAATTGGCAAAATGGACGTGGATGCGGTCAAGTTAATGATCGTGGTCGTGGACGAGGATATGGACGTGGATATGGACGTGGACAAAAAAGAAAGTTTCGTCCTAATGATGCCATTGCTGGAAGAAATAATAAAAGGTTCAAAGGAAATGAAGTTGGTCGCAAGAAACATGAGAATGCCTGCTACAGTTGCGGCATGAAAGGACATTGGTCCCGTACCTGTCGTACGCCGAAACATTTAGCCGATCTGTATCAAGAATCACAAAAAGTGAAAGGAAAAGAAGGTGAAACCAACTTCAACTATGGCGAATCCGGACCTTATTTTGATGGTATAAATGATGATATACATCTCGATATTACTGATTTTGTGGTTGATCCCGAAGATATCAACGAAAGACAAAACGACTAAGATATTCCTGAAGAAGAAAATATGACATGATGTAGTTGTGTTAATCTTCCCGAAGAAGAAAATAATGTTTATAAATGTTTTTTTACTGTAAAATAGTTTTATAAAGCTTTTACCTTGTTTATTAATGTTCATTTTATGAATGTTTTAAATTGAGAAAATGTCAAAATCTAAGATCGAGGATGGAGATATATGTCTGGGAGACAGTGCTACAATGCACACAATACTTAAGGATAATAAATATTTCCCCTCTCTTAAAATTAAAGATACCGCCGGAAGCGTGAATACTATATGTGGTAATGCAAAAATTATTATGGGCTCCATAAGAGTCAGTTTTTCGATGCCAAGGGGAACGAAATTTGAGATAAATGATGCATTATATTCCCCTAAATCTTCTAGAAACTTGTTAAGTTTCAGAGATATCCGCAGAAATGGATATCACATAGAAACTATGGATGAAAATGGCATTGAATATCTTTGCATCACATCAGTTACTCCGGAGAGAAAAATTATATTGGAAAAATTACCAGTATTATCCTCCGAATTATATTCCACAAAAATAAATCTGACTAAATCATATATTACGGTAAACCCGAAGTTTACAGGTTCATTTAAAGTCTGGCATGAACGACTAGGGCATCCTGGTTCAGTCATGATGCGAAAAATTGTGGAAATTTCTAATGGCCATCATTTGAAAAACCAGAAGATTTTTCAATCGAGTGAATTTTCATGCAATGCTTGTTCTTAAGGAAAACTCATAATCACCAGCCAAAATCGGGAATGAATCTCCAGTATTTTTAGAAAGAATACATGGTGATATATGTGGGCCATTTCGATACTTTATGGTATTAATTGACGCATCCAGTAGATGGTCACATGTGTGTCTATTGACTACACGAAATACGGCTTTTGCAAGATTCATTGCCCAAATAATCAGGCTAAATGCACAATTTCCTGATTATACTATAAATAAAGTAAAGCTTGATAACGCTGGTGAATTCACTTCACAAGCCTTCAATGACTATTGTATGTCATTGGGAATCGATGTTGAACGTCCGGTTCCGCATGTTCATACACAAAATGGCATGGTTGAGTCTTTGATTAAACGGTTGCAACTCATTGCTAGACCGTTAATATTGAGAACAAAACTCTCAATTTCAGTATGGGGTCATGCTATCTTGCATGCAGCGGCATTGATTCAGATAAGACCGAGTTCATATCATAAATATTTCCCATTACAGTTAGCGTCTGGCCATGAGCCAAATATATCCCATCTTTGTGTTTTTGGGTGTGGGGTTTATGTTCCTATAGCCCCACCACAAAGAACAAAAATGGGGGCGCAGAGAAGATTGGGAATATACATCGGTTATACATCACCAAGTATAATCCGGTATCTTGAACCGCAAACTGGTGCTATGTTTATGGCATGTTTTGCCGATTGTCATTTTAATGAAAGTGAATTTCCAGCGTTAGGAGGAGGAATTAAAGAAATTCCCAAAGATGTTACATGGTGTACACCATCTTTGTTGTACCTTGATCCCCCTACAAAACAACGCGAACCTTGAAGTTCATAAAATAATACACTTACAAAATATGGCAAATCAGTTACCAGATGCGTTCACAGATAAAAAAGGGTGACAAAGTCATATATACCCGCTGCAAATGCTCCGTCAAGAATTATTGTTCCAGAAGAACAAATTGATGGAAAAATAGCAAATGAACCCAAGGTTCAGTTGAAAAGGGGGAGGCCGATAGGCTCAAAAGATAAAAATCTACGGAAGAAAAAAAACTGGGAGAACAAAATAAAAATGGTCCAGAAGAACCACATACAGAGAAAAGTCCTAAAGACGAAAATGACAAAGAAAAATATGAGATTTCCATTAACTATGCCAAGACGGAAAAATCTGGGATAGATATGAAATAGAAGATAATGATGGAATTTTCTCATTCTCTGTATGCAAAGAAATTGATTATGAAAGTGACGATCCAGATCCAAGGTCCATATCAGATTGCCAGAAAAGATCTGATTGCGAGAGATGTGAAATGGCCATAGAAATCGAATTGTTATCTCTCAATAAACGAAATGTTTTTGGACCTATTGTCACTACATCCAAAGATATAAAACCGGTTGGGTACAAATGAGTTTTTGTACGAAAAAGAAATGAGAAAAATGAGGTGACAAGATATAAAGCCCGTCTTGTTGCACAAGGATTTTCTCAAAGACCGGGAATTGATTATGAAGAAACATATTCTCCGGTTATGGATGCAATAACATTCAGATTTTTGATGAGCCTTGGGGCATCTAAAAATCTAGAATTGTATCTTATGGATGTTATGACATCATATCTATATGGATCACTTGATAACAATATCTATATAAAAATCCCAGAAGGATTGAAAATGCCTGAAGCATTAAGCTCAAAATCTAAAGAGATATGTACGGTCAAATTACAGCGATCACTTTACGGATTAAAACAATCCGGACGCATGTGGTATAATCGCTTAAGTGAATATTTGCTAATGAAAGGATATGTGAATATTGCAATTTGCCCTTGCGTCTTTATTAAGAAATCCTCATCAGGATTTCTGATCATTGCAGTATATGTAGATGACCTGAACATAATTGGAACTCAAAAGGAAATTGATGATGCAAGAACTCATATGAAAGAAGAGTTCGAAATGAAAGATCTCGGAAAGAAATTTTTTTGTCTTGGATTACATATAGGGCACTTTCGAGATGGAGTATTTGTGCATCAATCAAATTATACCAAAAGGATCTTACAACGCTTTTATATGGATAAAGCGAATCTTTTGAGTACTACAATGGTTAATCGATCTCTCGATACTGAAAAAGATCCATTCCGACCTTGTGAAGATAATGAGGAAGTGTTAGGTCCTGAAGTACCTTATATGAGCACTATAGGTGGACTTATGTATCTTGAAAATTGTACCTGACCGGATATAGCATTTGCGACAAATCTACTTGCAAGATTTAGTTCGTCACCTACGCGCAGACATTGGAATAGGATAAAACATATATTTTGTTATCTTCAGGGAACAATTGACTTGGGTTTATTTTACCCCCGAGACTCCAATTTTGATTTAGTCGGTTTTGCAGATGCAGGCTATTTATCATATCCACATAAAGCTCGATCGCAAACCGGATACGTTTTACAATTGGAGGTACTGAAATATCTTGGCGTTCTCAGAAACAGGCTCTAGTCGCCACTTCCTCAACTTATGCAGAAACTATTGCGCTCCATGAGGCATATAGAGAATGTGTATGGCTCAGATTTATGACTCATCACATTAAAGAAGCAAGCGGAATAGTCACCAATAAGGAGCCAACTATATTGTTCAAAGATAATGCTGCATGTGTCGCTCAACTCAAAGAAGGCTATATCAAAAATGATAGAACGAAGCATATTCCTCCAAGATTTTTCTCTTACACTCGAGAACTCGAGAAGAATCAAGAAGTCGATATCCAATACATTTGTTCAAGTGACAATGCAGCATATCTCTTTACAAAGGCGCTTCCCACTACAACGTTCAGAAAACATATTCAAAGTATCAGAATGCGTCACCTACGGGATTTATGAAGAAAATGACATATCCATCATTCCAGGGGGAGATATCGTCACTGTACTCTTTTTCCTTTTTGTGGTTTTTATCCCATTGGGTTTTTCCATGATAAAGTTTTTAACGAGGCAGTACGTAATACGTTAGTAGTGATCACTACTCCTTATCATCGGTTCATCTAACCGATTTCATAAGTCGGTAACTTATTATTTTACTAATTAATGCTGCAGTATAAATAGGTCAGTGTAAGAACTTAAGAAAGCAATAAGAAAAACGTAAATTCTCTCTCTCTCTCTCTATTCCTTTCCACACACAAACACTCTTATCTTTTTTTTTTTTTTTTGAATTGAATGTAAAATTTATTCAACCAAAAACCTTTGTTACAATGAATGCTGCTTCTTTTGAGTTTTTGAGAGTTTCGTAAAAAAAATAAACTAAAAAATAGAAATTTATCTAGTGCCAAACCAAATTTGCATCCCTTCTTCATATCTTGTGTCGCCTAATCGTCGGATCGAGGTTAGTCGATTGCGCACTTGCTTGTCGAGGCAGAGGAGAAGACGTTTCGAGAGTATATGAGGTTCGCCATGGCGCCTTCCATTTCTCTCCCTCCAAATCGAGTGTATTGCAGCTTGGAACATATATCTGAGAAGAAAGAGCTTGATTGGCGATAAACTTGTATCCGTGAGAAGCAGAATAAGCTGTTGCCAATCTGTTGTGTATTTCCCCTCATGCAGATTTTGGGTGAGACCTCTCCAGATTTCCTCTGAATATTTGAAGCTAAAGAATAGGTGGTTCCTTATTTCCATATTGTCGCAGAAGATACAAGATCCCGATGCCGCAATGTTCCAAGTTAGAGCTCTGTCACCAGTGGAGAGCCTGTTGTGCGTTGCAAGGCAGCTAAGAAACGAGTACTTTGACGTTGCATAAGAAAACCAAAAACCCTTGTACCATTCACATATCGGTTGTGCCACACAAATCTGATTCCAGGTTTGTTTGGAGTTGAATCTGGGCTTGAATTTATCCCCTTGGTGTCTCCATTGAACCACATCAGCTATTTCCGAACTCCCATGTTGTTTTTGAGCTTGAATAGTATCCTCAATGGCATTCAAGACCTCCAATCTGTGACGACGTCTTCTGTGTGTTTGGAGTACCGTTTCCACAGAGGAGTGGATAGATATTCTAAGGTCTATACATCCTCTTTCACCCGTATGGTTTATCATCTTTCCCATCGGAGACCAATCATCATACCAGAATGATGTTGACGCACCACTGTGGACTTTAACCTTTGTTAGAGAGGCTGCTAAATCTCGATATTTCAGTAACTTTTTCCATGTCCATGAACCGAGAGATGAGCTCTCTTTGACTGACCATAGAGATCCCTTCCGAA
Source organism: Eutrema japonicum (assembly GCA_030161315.1). NCBI lineage: Eukaryota > Viridiplantae > Streptophyta > Magnoliopsida > Brassicales > Brassicaceae > Eutrema > Eutrema japonicum. The sequence continues at coordinate 33,560,449 of BSQW01000007.1, read as the reverse complement.
TTAGGTACATACGAATCCAATCGACCCACAGAGAAGATGAACATGACAGGAGACGCCATAGTAATTTGAGGCAGCATACCTTGTTGACAACCGTGAGAGATCTGAGGCCCAGTCCTCCTTCCTCATTTGGCTTGCATATATCCCGCCAGGCAACTTTTGCTTTTCGCGAATTTAGTTCCGGCCCCGACCAAAGAAACGCGGCGCAGAGTTTATCGATTTCAGCAATGCATGCTTTCGGTAGACGGAAAGCGGACATCCAGAAGTTTGTCAGGCTATGGATTATAGATGCGATTAGTTGGAATCTTCCAGCAAAGGATAAACACCTAGCTGTCCAGCTACTAATTCAAGTTCTGATCTTTTCCAATAATGGTGTGTAATCATTTACTGTCATCCTCTTAGTTAGAAGCGGAAGACCAAGATAACGTACGGGTAAGACTCCTGTATCAAATGGGAATTGCTCTAAAATTTCATCTCTTGCAGCTTCCGCAACACCAGCCAGATAAAGGGTTGATTTCTCCATACTTATGCCCAGCCCAGATACCTCAGCGAATTCTTTAAATACAGCAAATATACCCTCTATGGACCGCTTCTTACCATCTGAGAATATCAGCAGGTCGTCTGCAAAACAGAGGTGAGTAAGCTTGATGTTTTGGCAAGATGGGTGATATCCGAACTTCCTTTCTACTGCTGCTTTATCCATCAATTTTGAAAGCAGATTCATGCATATCACAAAGAGATATGGGGAGAGGGCACAGCCTTGGCGAAGACCCCTAGCACTCCTAAAGAATCCTGCAAGCTCACCATTCACTTGGACTGAAAACGAGGCTGTTGTAATACAGAGTCTAATCCAATGGATGAATTTTCCGGGGATATTCAAAGCCTGCAACGTAGAGAGAAGGAAAGGCCACTGAACTGAGTCGAAAGCCTTAGCAATGTCTATTTTTACCGCGCAACGTGCAGAGATTGTTTCCTTATGGTAGTTCTTCACCAATTCCGACGCTAGGAGAACATTTTTCATTAGAAGGCGATCCTTAACAAAAGCTGATTGGTTGGATGAGATGAATTTTGGGAGTATTTTTTTCAGTCTATTCGCTAGAATCTTGGAGATCACCTTGTATAAGACATTACAGCAAGAGATTGGCATGTAGTCTTTCATCATCTTTGCTTCTTCTTTCTTTGGTATAAGAGCAAGAATAGTAGAATTGATACCCTTCGGTAGAAAACCTTTATCAAAAAAATATCGAATGGCTACTACGAAGTCATCCCCCACCACTGGCCAAGTTGCTTTGAAAAATTCACACGTGTATCCATCAGGTCCTGGTGATTTATTATTTGCCATAGCAAATAGTACATTTTTCACCTCATCCTCTGTGACCATTCGGCCCAGCATTTCCACATCTACTTCGTTGCATTGAAACCCCAATAGTTGATGCAAATCTTCATGGTTAATGCCAACATACCCCTCCGGTTCGGAGGCTAAGAAACCATGGAAGAAACTTTCAGCCTCAGTTTTAATTTCCTCTTGAGTATTCACTACTGTCCCATCAGGTTTTTCGATCTCACGGATTGCATTCCTCACTTCTCTAGCCTTTACTGCTTGATGATAATACCGATTATTCCCATCTCCTACCTCCAGCAATTGCAACTTTGACTGTTGCTTTAAGAACCGTTCTTCCAAGTCAGCTAATAAGGACCATTTTTTAAAAGTTCGAGCTTCATCCTCCATGTTTATCTGTGATGGATTCAACATTGTTTTCTCTTGGCATTCGCATAGAGCATTATAAGCCTGTTTCGCTCTTTTCGGTAGATTTCCCAACTGTTCCTTACTAAGCTCTCTAATGTGTTTCTTTAACACCTTGAGCTTCTTTGAAACTATACAACGCTGAGGTCGAAATAAACAGTTCTTCAGTATCTGCCCAGAACGATTCCACGAGAGGCAAAAATCCAGGAAGACTAGTGAGAGCATTAACGAATTTAAAAGGTCGTCTGGCCTTCGGGGTTGTTGTTTTGAGCTGAATTCGACATCTCATGTGATCTGAACACCCTCCTGATTCAAAGACGCAGTGAGACTGTGTATAGATAGTGTACCAAGCATTTGAGACTAAGGCGCGATTGAGCTTTTTGCAGTTTAAACCCTCCTCTCTTTTATTACACCAAGTGTATAGTGGGCCATGCGATGTCATGTCCATGAGGGAGCAGTACTGAGCTACTTCTTGGAAATCTCGCATACCATTCGGAATAATTGGAGAAGTATCGAAGTTTGAGTGCTCATATCCTTGCAAAATTTCGTTAAAATCCCCCATAAGTATCCATGGCTTATTCCTAAGCATTGGAGAGTTCTGATGATTTTTAATATCCTCCCATAGCGTTTTCCTCTCTTCCACAAGATTTGATGCATAGATAAACGAACAGAATAATTCATCCTCTGCATCTTCCAACAGAATTGAGCTGGTGATCATTTGCCCGCTACTGAAACATGGAGTTACTCTCACCTTCGAGCTCCACACAACCCAAATTCTTCCTAAACGATGGGAATCATCATAATTTGATATGAATGACCAATTTTTGAAAACTTATGAGGCAATCCTTGTAGCCTTCCTTTCCTTGACTCTAGTTTCCAGCAAACAACCAAATTGAAAATCGTGTTTCTTTATCCACTTACGGACCACAGTGTGCTTAGTATCTTTATTGAAACCGCGTATATTCCAGAAAAACCCGACATTAAGGATTTTTCCGAGTAGACCTTCTTGGTTGAGTGTTTAGATTCAAATCTATTGCCTTTTGTGCTTTTGGATCGATGGGAGGCTTACTATTGTGCTTTGCAAGTTAATATTGGACTCTACCTCTCTTCCAATGTCATCTATCTCGGGGTCAACATTTTTTCCATTTTGGCACTCCTCTGTTTTCCCCTAAGATTTTTTTCCATTTTGGCACTCCTCTGTTTTCCCCATGCATTCCTTTTGGCCTATCCTCTGACTATTCCTTTCCACTATGTTATGTTCTTGAAACATGACCATTTCGCCTCCTTTAATTGAATAATCTTCTTCCAAGACTTCCTCATTACTTAGTACCGCATAACGTGATGATAAGATGGAGACTTGGCCATATGCCAATGCTTTGTCATTCTTTGTTGGGCTCCTGCCTGTTTTTGCCGGTGAAACTTTGGACCATTCTCCTTCCATGGTTTCATGATTTTTCAAAGTCGTTTCGTCTGCAGCAATAACGACCTTTGAATTTTCAGAAGTTTCCGAGATGACAAGAGCTAAAGAAGACGAAACGTTGTCCTCCAAATTTGTTATGATTTCTGAGTCTTGCTCTCTGTGTTCTTTTGATCTTGATCCTGCAACTAGACATATCATATGAAGATGTCCCCATTTGTTACACTTGGAGCATCGAGGAGGTAACCACGGATAGCTGAATTCAACATCATTCTTCCTTCCATTTGAGTTGAAAGTCATAACTCTTGGTAGCTCTTTAGTAAGATCTGCCTTCACGAAAACTTTCGCAATTTTAAAATCAATACACTGTGCCATCTCAGGGTGTAACCAGTCAGGAACTCCTACTGCACTGGCAATGTAGCTCAATCCTTTATCCGAAAACATATCCATGGGAACCTTTCTCAGATGAACCCATAGGGGGACCGCTTTAATTTCCGGAGATTTGTCTTCCACAATAGGAGTCCACCTTGACATGATCACTGGTATTTCTGCTAAATTCCACATACCTCGTCGTAGAATTTTAGCCCGAGTATCAGAGTTGCCAATTCTAAATTTCATTGTTGTTGAGTCAATGACTTGAATGTCAATCATCTGTGATTTATCCCCTAGAGCCCAAATTTTGTTAACAATTGAGTGGATTTTTGCAACATGGGGAGCTATAGCAAGGAATTTCCCGATCAGAAAGTCTTCCCATAATGGCGAGGAATCCATGAAAACCTCTTCCGGTACATCTGTCGAACCAACACCATCCTTCATCGTGATCTCAACATCATACTTCTTCAAACATTTCTTGTTTTTCACAATTTTAGCCCATGAATCTGCTTGCTCTGTCGCCAGAAGAGCTTTCTCCATTACCACCGGCGAGGTTTTCCCCTCCATCGGAGAAGAAAACGGCGACAGCTCTTTGCCGTAGCTGAGACGAAAACGTTAACCTAAATCGCCCTTCAAATCGCCCTATTAGCAAAACGCAGCGTTTTCCCCTCCAACTTTTTCATAAAATTGTAGCTTCAATTATATCAACACTCTCATCTCTCTCCACTTAAAATCTCACTTTTACTCTTACGTATATATATATATATATAAGTATATCTGAGTATTATAGTTTATAACAGTTATGTAATTGTCTATGCCCCAACCGGTATATGAATAAGTATAGAAATTGACAACGGGTCTCCTCCTTTGCATGTCTCAGGAGGCTGCAACTGCTGTTGCGGCCAATCGGTCTTGTTCGTTTGTAGGGGATGTATTCAATCTAACATTTGGAGTAATTTGTATTAAAATCACAAATTTTATGTTATTCAAATATGAATTTTAAAAATTCTTTTAAAATCTCATGTTATTGAACTTGTTTGTAAATGAACATTCAAATCTATTGTTATTGGAAATATTTTAAGTAGTGGATTTTAGGGGATTTTTAGTGATTTGAAAATATTTTGGTGGAGTTTCTTGATTGGTATAACTGATAGTAGAACAATAACATTAAACAGCATAAGCTGTATGATCTGATTAATATACACATTTTAAGTGATTGTCCGAGCTGTGATAGATTATATATAAAATTATTTAATATATTTATTCGTAAAGGCATACACCTTCGACCCCGCCCTCATTAAAGACGACGTGTCGGTTTTAACACTTTACTTACCACATTTCCAAGGTCTCATTTATTCCATTAAATAATTAAAGTTAAGTCTAACAAATAAATTCATAAATTGAAATGATTAAATAAAACGAAAAAAAACCAGCAATTGTCTTTTTTAAATAAATACTGATACATGATCAGAATCACTCCAATATTATGATCACTCGATGTAGAGATGGAGATGGAAGGATAGGTGATTGACTCACTCAATCAATGGGACGAACAAGAGAACTGAATCACTCAAGCACTCTTAATCCGCTGGTTTCTATAGATTTAAAGTGAATCACACACTTAGAATCTAAAGAACAATCAAACACAAAGAAATCGCATACTTTGTGAAAGAAACAATGATCTTAAAGAGCAAACTCAAACTTCATAAACATAATTCGTGGGTTACAAAATAAAACAAGATAGAGCATATAAAGAGCTCTGGATACAAGGAAGATAAAATAAATAACAAAGTCTGCATGAGGGAGAGAGAAACAATAACTCCCCTTGAAAATAAGCAAAGAAATTAAAATGAGTTTGAATTTGAAAATATGACTCTTGATATTCCTATGGTCGAAATCTTCATGTTGCTGGGCTTGAGGAAGATCAACTAAATGAGCCAATGATAATGTGAACTATTTGCCTCATTAAAAACATTTCCAAGAAAACCCATTGGGACAAAACTTGGACAAGGGAAAAAGAGCACAAATAGATCACATACCCATTTAGTGATTTTTTGGGCCTTCTTTGTACCTTGACGGTTTGAGGGAATAAGTGAGCTTCTTAGGAACATCCTGGATGACATAAAATATGTCCAAACCGCAGCAGCCTTGACAATAGATTCGTTGAGAAGTTGAGGCCTCCAAATGAAGAAAGTCGATGATCCGTTGACTTAGAAATTTAATATCTTCCAAACGAAAACTGATCTTGACTTAATTCCAATTCTCCGTGAGCCTATGATGGATCAAGATTGTAGAGAAATTTTATTCGTAGCTTAAATACTCATGGTTGGGTTGTAAACCTCCATTTAAGATGTGTATGTCCAAATCGGGTAAACTGGGAATCACCAGATTTGTAAATTTAATAACTCTTTCATTTGAGCTCCAAATGGACTGATTCCACTTCGTACTGTGCTCTGGGTGAGCTGAGAATATTTTCCAAGTGGTCTCATGCTTTGAATCTTCGTGGTTGAATCCGTATGCTCCAAGAAAGGCACATATGTCCTTGTTGACTCCTATGCGGCTTGTGTGACACGTTTGATGGAGCTCTGATTCAACTACTGGTATGATGGCCTCATCATACCCTCCCCCTTGACTGAATTTTGTCCTCAAAATTGTAGGATCATCACAGAGATAGGTCAAGTTAGTATCTTGAATTCTTTGAGGGTTTAGATAATTACCTCGGTTAATATTTCGGTTGTGGCTCGGATGGAGTTCAGGTTGAGCGTCTGGTGGTTTTTCTTTAATCAGCATGGAAGCAATGACTCCTCTCCATGGTTTGTTACTGACTTCATTCGGCAGCAAGGTAGCCTCCTTTGGTAAATCATTTACTTCACAATTTGCTTCTCCATTAGCTTCTCCTCTGGTGTGAACTTGTGGATATGGTTCTGGTTGATTCTCCATTGTACTTAAATCTTTTTCAAGCTCTTTTGGACACATCAAGTGCATCATCACATCCTTTGGATCATCACAAATAAACTTGATCAAGTGATCACTTACCTTAGCTTTATGCGGTGTAATGGATTTAGACAACTCGGTGTTTGGGATTTGCTCTTGGTCCATGACTAAGACTGGCTCGTCTTCTTGCTCTTCTCTGGTTCCTGCATTGAAATCTTCAACTTGGACAAGAAACAAGTGTGTTATCACAGTCATGGTACTTTTATGAGCAATGGGACATGTTTTCTCTTGGAGCACTTCTTCTAGTTCCTTTTTGACGTATGGTTCAAGATAAGAGATCCAATTCATCGAGACCATATTTATTTCAGGTTATCTTGGATTTAAGTCCATAAATACAGTCTTAGAATTATCAGAAACGATTTGAGGCAAGGTGTTACTTACCTGATCAAAATCCTTAAGGAACTTTGGTTCATTAAACGTCACAGTATTTTGATGTTGTGCTTGATCTGGTGGCTCTTCTTGAAGCAGGATGTTGCTGGTGACAACTTTATCATTTTCAGTGGTTGTCTCGTGGTCTACTACTTTCACCGTGTGCTCCACTTCATGTTCTAGACCTGCATTAACAACTTTTGGCAAAGACAAGTGCATTATATCTGAATTGGAAATTCCAAAACTAGATTGTGCTAAACAATCACTTGATTTATATAAGTTGATTTTCGGCTCAGGTGTTGCAACATTAATTACTTGTATTTCAGGACATGCAGCAACAAAGTGACCTCTCTTATGGCATTTATAACATACTGGTGCATTCGATTTTGAAGAGATTAAGTTCTTACCTTGATGTTTTTCTTGCTGTTCACGTTTTGGTGTTGAACTTTGCGTGTGAGTAGCAACTTGTGGACACCTCTGCGTGTTGTGCTGCTCAGGATGAGCATTGTGCAACCGTTCTGTTTTCATTACTCTCCTCGGTGTGGTATAGTTTGTGGGCTTTGGTGGGGTGTTGCTGCGAGTTTGATGCTTCTTCACAAACTCTCGATACATCCGGAATTTTAGATTTCCCCAATCAAACACCGGTTTGAAGGTGTGAGTGTTCTCCTTCAGCCACCAAGCATATGCATCACCAACTAGGGCATTTACTGCATGCAACAGCTTCTTCTCCTTTGGAATATTGTTTGCGTGCATATTACTTTCCCATCTGAGATATGCATCGGGGTCCTTGCTTCGACCTGAAAAGATAAGAGAGTTAGATTGATGGTTTCTCTTTCTAGTCGGATCCCTTGTTGCTGTCGAGATGGCAGTAGATCGCGGTTGACATGGAGCCATGATGTAGCGAGGCTTCTCTAGTCGAGCTGATGGGGAACTATACGCCACATATGAATCAACATATGTATTTTCATCTTCATAAAATACTTCTTCTTCTTCCTCACAGCCTGGTTCTTCTTCATGACCAGCTTGTGAATCACACTCTACATCACGCTCATATGCTTCTTCAAGACTGTTTTGAGATTCAATCTCTTCATGCCATGAATCTTCTTCACGGTCTTCTTCTATATCTTCTTCTTGGTCAGATTCAGATTCAGCACATTCTGGATCTTCTCCTTCAATATCAGAATCTGAATAGTCATCTCTGGGCCATGGTGGTGCTTCATAGTCGTCACTTTCATCGCACAAACTCTAGTTGTCTTCACTCCACTCAAACTTAGAGTTCTCTTCTTCATACTCCATGGTTCTATGGTTCTAAACCTTGTACCTCGTAAAAGGAACAAAAGATAGATCAATTCCGTGCCTTTGAGAGAAAAATATGCAAAGGAAGTTAAAAGACAAAGATAGAAACAATTGAAAATCAATGAAACAAATCTGATGCAAAGGAAGTCGAAAAGACAAATTGAAACAAGGACGAAAATGGATGATCCAGCAACCAAAAAACACTAGATCGAGATGATTATGATGCAAACAAAACAGATCTAGAGAAGATCTAACAAGAACACATGAACAAAACAGATTTTTATTAATATTTTTTTTTTGTTTTTTTTTTGATTTTTCGATATGATTAAACTGAAAATGCAAAACAGAAAATAAAAGATAGAGGTTAGATTGACAAAACCTGGGATAGGAGCTTTTAAGCTCTGATACCAAATGATACAGGATCAGAATCACTACAATACTCTGATCACTCGATGATCGAGAGATTCCAAGCCTAGCCTTGCGGAAGGGGTCGATGTAGAGATGGAGATGGAAGGATAGGTGATTGACTCATTCAATTAATGGTACGAACAAGAGAACTTAATCCCTCAAGCCCTCTTAATCCGCTGGTTTCTATAGATTTAAATTGAATCACACACTTAGAATCAAAAGAACAATCAAACACAAAGAAATCGCATACTTTGTGAAAGAAACAATGATCTTAAAGATCAAACTCAAACTTCATAAACATAATTTGTGGGTTACAAAATAAAACAAGATATAGCTTATAAAGAGCTCTGGATACAAGGATGATAAAATAAATAACAAAGTCTGCATGAGGGAGAGAGAAACAATAACTCCCCCCGAAAATAAGCAAAGAAATTAAACTGAGTTTGAATTTGAAAATATGGCTCTTGATCTTCCTATGGTCGAAATCTTCATGTTGCTAGGTTTGAGGAAGATCAACTAAATGGGCCAATGATAATGTGAACTATTTGCCTCATTAAAAACCTTTGCAAGAAAACCCATTGGGACAAAGCTTGGACAAGGGAAAAAGAGCACAAATAGATCACATACCCATTTAGTGATTTCTTTGGGCCTTCTTTGTACCTTGACGATTTGAGGGAATAAGTGAGCTTCTTGGGAACATCCTGAATGACATAAAAGATGTCCAAATCGCAGCAGCTTTGACAATAGATTCGTTGAGAATTTGAGGCCTCCAAATGATGCAACTCAAGGATCCGTTGACTTAGAAATTTAATATCTTCCAAACGAAAACTGGTATTGACTTGATTCCAATTCGCCGTGAGCCTATGATGGATCAAGATTGTAGAGAAATTTGATACGTAGCTTAAATCCTCATGGTTGGGTTGTAAACCTCCATTTAAGGCGTGTATGTCCAAATCGGGTAAACTGAGAATCACCTGATTTGTAAATTCAATAACTCCTTCGTTTGAGCTCCATATGAACTGATTCCACTTCGTACTGTGCTCTGGGTGAGCTGAGAATACTTTCCAAGTGGTCTCATGCTTTGAATCTTCATGGTTGATTCCGTATGCTCCAAGAAAGGCACATATGTCCTTGTTGACTCCTATGCGGCTTGTGTGACACGTTTGATAGAGCTCTGGTTCAGCTACTGGTCTGATGGCCTCATCAATAACTGAAGTCCGAAATAAACCTGATTCCCAAAAAGGCGTACCACACTGAAACTACTCGTCCAGCTCCACATACTCGTCCTCATCGGACTCACCTGAAAAGAAGAGAGAGGGATAAGTAATTTGGATTACCCAGTGAGAACTAAACCTACACTTTCACCACATTCAACTATTTCTTTCCAATATGCCAAGTATAAATCTATACACGTATCAAACATAACGATCTACCAGCGCACAATCAATTTACAAGCAAATGGAATCCATCTGGCTCTCCGGCCTTTTCTCATATTTGGCTCTCTGGCCTTTTCTCAAACCTGAAACTCGGGAAAACTTCTTTTAACCCTGTTGGAAGCCTACCATTGCTGGACTCGGGTCCATCAATCAAATCGTACCAGTGATTCCTTCACAGTGACGATCACCTCATTTCTAACTAAGCTACAAGCATTATTCACACAACATGGTGATAAAACAAGGATGCAGGTTCTTCATCTAATGCTTTCTTAATTTATTTTATTCATCAAATGCAGGTCAAACAATATGCAAACTGAAGACGTGTCCGTATTCCGTAACACGCTCTAACCTGAATAGATCTAGACTCAACACACTAAAAATGAACAACTGAACATGAAGGAAGCCTAGATATAATCCTCACATTTGTCACTGAATTGACAACACGATTGCAGATGCTCCTGAGGCTCAAATCCGTTATCCTTCAGGCGAAAGCTAGATCCACGTGTCCTTAGGATGTATGCAAAGTTTTAGGTCGATCCAGATTGATTTGCCTATCCAAACAACTCAACTCGCTAGACTGGTCTAACCTGTGCGCTGCGCAGAACAGTCTCGGTAAAAATAACATAACTTCCAAACAACAAGGTAGAACACTGAGATATTTCATAGAGACTTGGTTATAAGGGTAATAAACCTCCTTACCAATTATCAGCTTGATCGGATCACTACCGTACCTCCAGATCGGTTTCTCCTCTCACTAGTCGCAGATCTGCACTGCAAAGATCAGGCTTGGGAAAACATCCATAAATTTCATATCACAACTCCGAATAACAATCCTCTTTCGGCGTTGGATATATTAGAGAGTCGAGGAAGTACTCACCAAGTTTCAGATCGTTTGGATCTGGTTTGACCGTTCGTTCCTCCTTTCTACTAGAACGAGTCTGATCTGCCTTTCCTTGCCTTCAGGTGGTTACGATGGATTCTCCTTCAAGGTAATTCGATGGTGGTTACTCAGAGGTGATTTCAACAGGGCTTCGCTGCAAGAATACTCTGCCTCCTCTTTGCAACGAGCTCTCTCTATTTATAGAGGTGATGGTTCTAGGGTTAGGGTTTTCTGGTTGGGCTTTTCCTTGTTGGGCTGGTTTAGAGATGTTACAATTCTCCCCTCCTTGAAAAGAATCCGTCCCCGAATTCACCACTACATCTCCGGTTCCACTCTTGTCCTTAAAGAGCTTGGGGTATTCATTTCGCATTTGTTGTTCTGGTTCCCACGTTTCCTCGCATATACCATCTCTCTTCCAGTAGACCTTAACAAACTTCGTTTCCAAACAAAATTCGGAGTGTCCTTCTCGTAAGTGTTTCCCGCAAGGCTATTGATTCTCATTTATAACAAGGGTTGGTGCGTGGGTGATGCTTTACTTCCAGCGTCTATTTCGCGGAAAAGGGTTTACTCTTACTTTCAGTTTTCCAACTTAGGGTCGAACAGAACACCATCTATGTTCCTTGAGTATGGTTCAAATCGATGCCTGATATGCTCAAATTAATACCCTAAAAGTACTAAAGCAATAGTTGTAGTAAGTGTAGGGGTCGAACACAAGGACTCACAGAAATCACACAATAGATTGTATAATGTCAATTCAAGCTAAGCAAATAAGATGAAACAAAAGACAATAAGCAGTAAACGAGTAGTAATTCGATGGAAGAAATATAGGCCCAGAGTATTTCTCAGGAAATCAATGAATGCAGATAAACTAATTAACAGGATTCAGATTTAGCGCAGTTCTTAAACTCAAATCACTAATGTATAATTAACCAACTGTCGTTGCGAGAATTATCTAAATCTAAATCCTAGGAATTCCAAATCTCTTTGCGAATCCTAAAGTCTAAATCAGCTTTAATATCAGGTTTGATATGTTCACAAATCAATTAAACCAAATCTCTTTGGGAATAATCAATTTGCTCACCTAAAGTTCTATCATGTAATTAATCGCACTGTCGTGCCTAATCAATTATCCTAAGATATAATTTCCAGATTCGTCAACCTAGAATTAGCTTTGAACACAACCTAAGCGAAGAACTAATTCAGATGGTGAATCCTATAAACTAATCAACCTACCATTCAGAGAAAACCCTTATGAGAACCCTGAACCTAAAGTGGATCTACTCAAACATGGAGAATGAAACAATCAGCATGTTTGAATAAATCATCAAATAAAACAAAAAGAGTAACAAGAGGGTTCCAAATCTTCTCTCGGACGAAGGGAGTTCCAGACTTGTCTTCCTCACAAATCTCTTTTCCAAACCAAAGTAAAATAAAGCATAGCCTACAAAGTGGCTGTAAAATCCCTATAAATAACCTAAACACGAATTGGGATCTTCTTGTAAATATCAAAGTCTTCTGGACCAAGTTGCAATTCTTCAACTCTTCATTAAAGTCGCGGGTCGTGTCTTGCTGCGATGGGTGTCTATCGATACCAAGGTGGTATCGATCGATGCTTGACGTGAAATCGGGTACTTAGCAACACGAACTTCAGATTTGCTCCAAAATGCTCCATAATGGTCCAATATCTCCAATTATGCTCCAAACGTGCTAAGACATGTAAAAGACTCTAAAATACTACGAAATAGCAGAAAGACTATATAAAACGGACTTATATCATGGCTTAAAAGGGGTAAAAACCATGATATATCAACTCCCCTAGACTTAGCATTTGCTTGCCCTCAAGCAAAACAGAAACTAAACCAGAGAAAGAGGTTTGAAAACGTAGAGACTCCCCTGTTCATTAACGATTGCAAAGATCCTTTTCCTAAGCACTCAAATGTCACCTAACCAGCTTTTGATCTAACCACCAGTTACTTCTCCGTAGACATTCTCAGCTTTCCCATACTCCACACATTATCCCACATCATTGTTCAAATAAAACCCTCATCGCCAGTTTCATCGCTGCAGCCAATGTTCAAGAGCCTTCTAGATTCTTTACCATACAATATCATGACAAGGTACCACCCATTTTCACACTTTTGTATCACTTTCTCTCCCCAGACTTATTTCTTATTATGTTCTCTTTTTTTTTAGATCTGCATATACACATCAAGGTATGAGACGCGAGTATTGATGGTGTTTGCCACCAAATCCCGGGTTCTTCCCTCTCTATGTATCAAAGGTTTAGGCGAATAGTGGTATCACGGGAAATTTTCCTAACCTCGCTTTCAACCTTTGTGTGATCATTCCCTCTTAAGTAGAATAATGGGATCGCTGAAAATTTTCCTAGCCTTCTACTCAGAAGAAAATCATCTCATCTTTTATGCTCTTATTTATGAACTTATAACAGGGAGAGAGATACCATAACTCTAAACACATGGGTTCCTTTATCAGATATGAATGATGAATCAAGCTCTTTAAACACTAACCACATTGATGAAGTGCAAAAATTTGGCTCAGGTTTCAAAAGAACTATGCTAGAGACATGGATGTTTTCTAGTCAACTGGTCAGTCCTTGGATTTTTCATTAGTCGATCTAGAGCTGATCCTGCAACACTGGTCACTCAAAAACAAAATCAAAACAACAATTCAAGCAAAGGATCATCATCTCCAACAAGTTTTGACTCAATAAAACGTTTTTTGACTCGATAAAACAACTGACTCTAAGAAAAACAAACACAATGTCAGCAGACACCTCCCCCAGACTTGAAAAACACTGTCCCCAATGTTATCTAGCCTAGAGTCAGTGAAAGAAAACAAAATAACAGAATAAAATTGGGAAAAACAAGAAGTTACCTTGCTGGAACATCGAGTATCGATCGACACACAGCCTGGTATCGATCGATACCAAGCTTACATCGACTTGGTGAACTTTTCATCCGTGATTGGTGTCGACCGATACCAATGGGGTATCGATCGACACTAGGCGATTTCGAGTTTTGCTCCTTGTTTATCCTGACACTAAACGAAAAAACGACTCAAAAACAGACTCACCAGTGGGTTGCCGCCCACCAAGCGCTCGTTTAACGTCATTAGCTTGACTGTAGCGCCCTCAGGCAGGATAAGAATGGGAGCTTGCACCGAAACAGGCTCCACAACTTGACATTGCTATCTTCAGAGTTTTGCTCAACAAACCCTCCACAAACTCTTGCCCTTTTTCCTTCAGCTCCGAAGTAAGAAGTACTCTAGCCTTAGAAAATGGTTTCGAGGCTTCTTTGCACTTCACCTTGTACTCAATCGAATTTCCATCATAGTTCTGAGGGGTCAAAGTGACATGGGGATTCTCGACTCTTTTGCTCTTCACCTTCTTCTTTGTTGGCTTAGCCTTCTTGACAACGTCCTTGGGGATGCTGGGCGGTTCAATCGAGACGTCTGTGCCAATAGGCACGTCAGTAGGCTCTTCCAAAAGATCAACTTCTAGCGACTTTCCTGTAACAACAGTGAAGCAAGAGACATGTGTGGGAGCACCTCTAGGGCGAATGGCATCATAGTAGACATCTCCGTCAATGTAAGAGAAAGAGAGTCTCTTATTAGGTGTGTCTATGATCGCGCCAGCAGTAGCCATAAACGGTCGTCCCAGAAGCAAAGAAACCTCAGATCCTTCGCTCATCTCCACAACCTGAAAATCAGTGGGCACCAGACAATCTCCTACTTTAACAAGCAAAGCATGGATAGTACCGTATGGAGGTGAGGTGGAGGAGTTCGCAAACGTGAGAAGCATAGTAGGGGGTCTTATATCAGCCTTCAATCGTTCATCAATTTCCTTTGATATCACATTGACGCTAGACAATGAGTCAACGAGAGACGCATCCAATTCAACTCCTGAGATGGAGCATGGAACTGCGAATTTCCCTGGGTCTTCCCTCTGTGTCAACTGCCGCATCGGTAGTGACTTGCGTCTTGCCTCGATAAAGAGTACTTCGATCTCTTCCATAGTTTCTCTGCAATCTTTGAAGTGACTTAGCAGAGGCCAGCCCTCTAGAGCTTCTTCAAAAGTGAACGAGTGGGATATCCTTCGTACTCTCTTCTCAAATCCAAGCAGCTGCTTTGGAGTGATGGGGTCTCTGAGATGTTGAGGAATAGAATTTAGCTTCTTGGGCTTGCGAACTCTTTCTTCAATCAACTCAGGCGTTTTCATAGTTTCTGGCTCGATCTACGAGGGGTATCGATCGACACCAGGTATGGTATCGATCGATACTCTCATTCTTGAATCGTCCCTAGCAGATATATCATCATCAAAAGAAGGCTCCACAACCGATTTATCCAACAAAGCTTTGCATCTGGCGTCTTCCCATTCCTTCCTTGTCATAATATGAGGCATAGGGTAAGGTATCTTAGGTATATACACCCTCTCCTTGACAATTTCAGGCTCTTTCCCAACCTGCGTCTCGGTATCGATCGATACAGAAGGGGTATCGATCGATACTAGTGATTTTGGATTCAGTCGTGCATGTGTCTGGACTGGTATCGATCGATACTGGCTGGTATCGATCGATACCTGGGCGATTTCAGAATTCCAATCGTCATCTTCAAAAGCATCGTCGATAATTCCTGCATTAAAACCCTTTTCTACCACTGCAGTGGCTTCTTAAGCACTCCTTATGGTGATTGCATTGACGTGTGCTCTTGGGTTGTCAATTTTCCCTGGAAGAAAACCTTCCTGCCTCTTCACAGCTGCTGATGTCTGAGCAACCTGAGTTTCCAGCTTCCTCTGGCTAAGATTGATGGCTTCGATTTTTCCATTCAGATCGATGTACAGAGAGTCGAACTTCCCATTGAAATCCCACTGCAACTTATGTTGTCCCTGAAGAATCTGTTCCATCATGGATTCCATCTTATTCTCCATGTTTTTTGGAGAGATGGGTTGGTATGAAGAATTCTCAAAATTGCGAGTATTGTTGTTGAAGTTACGGTTGTTGTTGTACCCAAATTGTTGACCCTGAAATCCAGAACCACCAACGTAGTTACAATCCTCCACTTCAGCTCCACCGATATCATCGACTCCATCAGCAAAGTGTACAGTCTTCTTCGACTTTCCGATCAGGAAATCCAGCTTAGCCTGAACTTCAGAAATCTTCGATCCATCAATTCCTGCAGCCTGCTTCTTCCGCTCGAAATCAGCATTCTTGGTGCTATTGCTAGACGCCAAGTTCTCAATCAACACAACTGCATCATCTGGATACCTAGTGTTGAAGTTCCCATTACTCGCAGTATCCAAAGCCATATGGTACCTTCAATCAATTCCTCTGTAGAAAGTACCCAACAGCTGAACCTGATTGAACCCATGGTGCGGACAATCCCTCTGATATGACTTGAAACGAATCCAAGCTGCTTTGAGTGCCTCGATTGGACCTTGAGAAAACTGGGAAATTTTGTTCCTGAGCTCTTCGGATCTCGCATCATCATAGATATTGCACATGAATGCATTCTCCGTCTCATCCCATGTAGTTAGCGAACCAGGAGCCAACTGCTTCAGCCAATAAGCAACATCCCCACTAAGAGAGTATGGGAAAAGTTTGCAGAAGAGGAACTCATTGGGCACTCCATTGTACTTCATACCAGTGACCAAATCCTCGAACCTCTCGATATGATCCATGGGATGTTCATGAGATAAACCATGGAAAGGACTCTGACTCACGAGAGCATAATATGCAGGCTTCAGCTCGAAGTTGTTTCTCTAAAAAGTTGGGATGCGAATCGCAGATCGATTGGCATAGAACTAATCATGTCTGTTGTTCTCACCAAGTGTCCTAACTCGTTCACCTGCAGCATTCCCAACGTTGGCTTGCGCAGCTGGCGCGGCAATCTCAACAACAGCAGCAGGAGGGACAATGACGTTTCCAGCTTCATCAAGTCGCTACCCTCTTTCATTGCACACTTGACCCTCTTGGTCTCTCAAGACTCCAGCTTCATCAGCTCTTAATACCACTGGGTTGTTCATCCCTGATGTTTGCTTTGTCTTTCTGTTTGTGCGTTCCAAAAGTGCTAGCTGCTCCAAAGACAGTTCAACTAGCTGAGTGCTCTTGTTCCTTCTGGTTTCACGAACATGCATACACCTGAAAACAAAACACTAGACAAGGCATGTAAGTAACCAAAAAAAAATACGTTGAGTATCGACCGATACCAAGTGGTGTCGATCGATATCAACAAAAAGAAACGACGAGTATCGACTGATACTAGGTAGTATCGATCGATACCGACGGGCTTAGTCGAAACTCGACAGCTAAAATCTAATGGTGAAATTGAGTCCCCGGCAATGGCGCCAAATTTGATATGCTCAAATTAATACCCTAAAAGTACTAAAGCAGTAGTTGTAGTAGGTGTAGGGGTCGAACACAAGGACTCACAGAAATCACACAATAGATTGTGTAATGTCAAATCAAGCTAAGCAAATAAGATAAAACAAAAGACAATAAGCAGTAAACGAGTTGTAATTCGATGGAAGAAATATAGGCACAAGGTATTTCTCAGGAAATCAATGAATGCAGATAAACTAACTAACATGATTCAGATTTAGCGCAGTTCTTGAACTCAAATCACTAAGTTATAATTAACCAACTGTCGTTGCGAGAATTATCTAAATCTAAATCCTAGGAATTCCAAATCTCTTTGCGAATCCTAAAGTCTAAATCAGCTTTAATATCAGGTTTGATATGTTCACAAATCAATTAAACCAAATCTCTTTGCGAATAATCAATTTTCTCACCTAAGATTCTATCAGGTAATTAATCGCACTGTCGTGCCTAATCAATTATCCTAAGATCTAAGTTCCAGATTCGTCAACCTAGAATTAGCTTTGAACACAACCTAAGCGAAGAACTAATTCAAATGGTGAATCCTATAAACTAATCAACTTAGCATTCAGAGAAAACCCTTATGAGAACCCTGAACCTAAAGTGGATCTACTCAGACATGGAGAATGAAACAATCAACATGTTTGAATAAATCATCAAATAAAACAGAAAGAGTAACAAGAGGGTTCCAAATCTTCTCTCGGACAAAGGGAGTTTCAGACTTGTCTTCCTCACAAAGCTCTCTCTCAAACCAAAGTAAAATAAAGCGTAGCCTACAAAGTGGCTGTAAAATCCCTATAAATAACCTAAACACGAATTGCAATTCTTGTAAATATCAAAGTCTTCTGGACCAAGTACTTCTTGTAAATAATTAAGTCTTCTGGACCAAGTTGCAATTCTTCAACTCTTCATTAAAGTCGCGGGTCGTGTCTTGCTGCGGTGGGTGTCGATCGATACCAATGTGGTATCGATCGATGCTTGACGTGAAATCGGGTACTCAGCAACACGAACTTCAGCTTTGCTCCAAAATGCTCCAGAAAGCTCCAATACCTCCAATTATGCTTCAAACATCCTAAGACCTGTAAAAGACTCTAAAATACTACGAAATAGCAGAAAGACTCTATAAAACGGACTTATATCATGGCTTAAAAGGGATAAAAACCATGAAATATCAATGCCTACCCGTATGAACACATGGGACGTCTAGTGTCATAATTGTTAACCTCCTAGAGCCCAGATAGAATACTCATCCTTCGAGTAGTTCTAAAGTTGAAGGAAATCTTCCACTTCTAAATGGATCTTCCCCAATGGATCTTATGGTGTTGTGCCGTTGTAGCTATGATTGTTGCGTAAGCAGATATTCTTTACCTTACCTTATACCATGTTCAAGAGAGATGATATCCATGACCTTTATGACTTCATGAGACCTATGGGTTATGACCCACCACGCTTCCGCTGCGGACACTCTGATTACCCATTTGATATATGTTTCAAGGTTTTCCAACCTATCAAGCCGCCGTTGTGTTTTCCTAACACTTTTTTTGGGGTCTCCGTTCCAATTGGGATTCACGTTTCCATATGTTTTCCCCGAAGTTACTTTTAAACGCGCCTTTGAAGTCTTTGCACTACGGATAGCTCCAAATGTGAACAACTTCTCTTTACATTTCTTGGTGAATTCCTTTTCAAAGTCCTTATTGAATTCCTTTCACCTTCCCTAGAAAAAATCAATTACCACCAAGCCTTAGTGAATTCTATAACACCTGGCCTGGTTAGTAATTCCCGTACACTTGATAATGACTCTTCTTTCTACACCCTTCTGTTCAACGGATGACCATTATCCGGGGCTTGTTCCAAAACCACATTGAACTATACGGGTTATCATATCCCTTTCTATTTTTAGTTCTTTCTTACTCAGTCCGCTTTGCAACTACCCAAGTTGCTTCCTTACCGCATTCGCTTGGGGCTTACCAGTATCATATTCCATTGTCACCATATCCCCTTTTCCATTCGGGTAATGGCACTTTTCACCGTATCCCTTTCCATTCGGGTAATTGTAACTTGAGGTAGTCCATTAGGAACTATGAACTTCGCTTTCACCATCCGCACGCCTTACACTTCCTATGATATTTTTGCGTCAGATAATCATTATCCAAACCCGTACATGCTCCTTGAAGAAGTAAATGTGTGGTGTCCTTCCACACTGGTTCTAGTTCGCTTACTTTAGGGTGCTTCCCAGACGTGTAAAGAAACGTGATTGGCATGCTTGTTGTAAGTTCTTTTCCTCCATATATTTTCTCTCGGGCACACACTCATATTAGTAGGAACGTTCCATTGTTCACTACGTGATACCCAATAACTATGTTGTTCGTTGCCCTCTTTAGAATTTCTTCTTTGTTTTATGCCTCGTGGATCCTCCATTACAATCACACTTGGTCCAAGGCTTCCAAACCTTATGCTCTCTTTGGCGACATCCGCACACACAATAGCAAGTGAGTCAGTTCTGTCCCGTGAAGACTGATCTCCCTGTAAGATAGAACAACAATAATAACTGGAGGCTCATCTAGGTGGTGGTTTTATAACGTTTTGAAAAATCCCCATTTTGAAAAACTTTGAAATCTGATTTATCCCAAACCCACTAACCTATATTAACCCTCCTCTCGAAACCCGCTATGATACCACTTTGTAAACATTCGATCCCGTCTTCCTGATTAAGGATCCTGACGAACCGGCTTGACACCTTCGACCCCGCCCTCATTAAAGTCGACGTGTTGGCTTTAACACTTTTCTAACCATATTTCCGAGGTCTCATTTATTCCATTAAATCCAGCGATTGTCTTTTAAAAATAAATAACTGAAGTCCGAAATAAACCCGATTCCCAAAAACATGAACCACACTAGAACTACTCGTCCAGCTCAACATACTCGTCCTCATCGGACTCACCTGAAAAGAAGAGAGAGGGATGAATAATTTGGATTACCCAGTGAGAACTAAACCTACACTTTCAACACATTTAACTATTTCTTTCCAATATGCCAATTATAAATCTATACACGTATCAAACATAACGCTCTACCAGCGAACAATCAATTTACAAGTAAAAGGAATCCATCTGGCTCTCCGGCCTTTTCTCATATTTGGTCTCTGGCCTTTTCTCAAACCTGAAGCTCGGGAAAACTTTTTTTAACCCCGTTGGAAGCCTACCATTGCTGGTCCCGGGTCCATCAATCAAATCGTACCACTGATCCCTTCACAGTGATGATCACCTCATTTCTAACTAAGCTACAAGCATTATTCACAGAAGAGGGTGATAAAACAAGGATGCGTAATGAAAGCATAGCTAACAAAGTGGCTGTAAAATCCTAATAAATAACCTAAGTCACGTTTTGGGGCTTCTTGTAAATAATAAAGTCTTCTGGGCAATTTTGCAATTCTTCAACTCTTCATAAAAGTCGTGATTCGTGTCTTGCTGCAGTGAGTATCGACTGATACTAGTCAGTATCGATCGATACTGAAGCTTCAAATTGGGTACTCAGCTACACGAACTTCTGTTTTGCTCCAAAATGCTCCATAAATCTCCAATATCTCCAATTATGCTCCAAACGTGCTAAAACCTGTAAAAGACTCTAAAACACTACGAAATAGTAGAAAGATTCTATAAAACGGACTTATATCATGGCCTAAAAGGGGTAAAAACCATGATATATCAAAGACACTAAGAAGTACAAGAGGACGTGCAAGAACAATTCAAGAAGGAATTTACTTTGTTCATCATTTCAAGACAAGATCAAACTACTTGAATAATCAAGGCCCAAATAAATCACTAAATAGGTATGTGCTCCATTTGTGCTCTTTTTTCCTTGTCCAAGTTTTGTCCCAATGGTTTTTTTTGGAAAGGTTTTTAATGAGGAAAATGGTTAGCATTATCATTGGCCCATTTAGTTGATCTTCCTCAGCCCAAGAAATATGAAGATTTCGACCAAAGGAATTCAAAAAGTCATTCTTTGAATTCGAAACTGAGTTTAATGTTGTTTCTTTCTCTCTCCTTCATGCAGACTTGTGTTGTTTCTGTATATCCCTTTTTTATTATCATTGTCGAAACTAAGACTTTGTTTTAAGTAATTTTGAGAGTTTTCTCTTGCTATTTTATGTGAAAGTGGTGTAAGCCTCGGTGGTGAGAGCTTAACCAGGATAGATATGGAGCTAAAGACAGGCGGTCGCCCTCTCCTTTAGCCGGTTTGATGATTGAAGATGGAGGTGACTTAACACGATGGCGGTCGCTTCTGGGCAATTTTGCAATTCTTCAACTCTTGGAAAAGTCGCGATCGTGTCTTGCTGCAGTGAGAATCGACCTATACTAGTCAGTATCGATCAATACCAAGGCTTCAAATTGGGTACTCAACTACACGAACTTCTGCTTTGCTCCAAAATACTCCAGAAAACTCCAATATCTCCAATTATGCTCCAAACGTGCTAAAACCTGTAAAAGACTCTAAAACACTATGAAATAGTAGAAAGACTCTATAAAACGGACACTACAAGAATGTTGAGTATTCATAGAAGTTGCATATAGCGTTTTAAGTGTTTCTGCTATGGTTGACTAAACCTTGATTTTTAGATAGCGTTTGTTTATTAATAAACGTTATCAATATGTTGCTCAGACTAAAAAAATTCTACAGGCTATTTTTTTTTGTTTCGTGCCTGCTATTTAATAGCGCATACAACATTAAAACGCTATGAAAATGTTGAGCGGGACAAAAAATTCCTTTACCCGTCAAATACTTAGTGAAAAAAAGAAGCGCCACCAATTGGAGGGAATTCTTTAGCAAATTTGGCCTAAAAACTCTTCAATTTCGTTTCCCCCAATTTCATTTTGCTCTTCTTTTCTCCTTATCTGCTCTTAAGTTCCCACTCTCTTGATCTAGGGTTCTCAATTATGTACATCATTCTCGTTGATAATTCCGACCCTTTCTCCGACCTCATTACGAACTTCGTGGGAGTACGCCTCTCAGCTGCAGACCTCATTACGAATCTTCTTGGGCTCAATCTTTGGCAAATCTCCTTCGCCTCACTGAGATCGAGAATTTTGATCCTATTGACAAGAAGTAGGTGAAGGAATCCATAGGAAGTTTTATTTTTGTTGTTCTTGTTTCTCGAAGATGCCGCTTCGCAACCAGAATCGCGCTCCACGAAGTCCGAACGGCGTAAGCCCCTTTTTTCGTTCTTCGTTTTCGTTTTTCGTTGATAAGATTTAGATGGGTTGGTGAGAAAAAAACCCTAAAAGAGAAGATGAGATATATCTCTCAGTCTAATTGTTTGATTTTTAGGGCTTTGTTCTATGGCATAGAAAATTAAATTATTTACCCCTCTTCAACGTCTTTTGAAATTCCATAGTGATACGTTGTTAAGAACATGAATGGTGATTGTGGGTTCTTGCGATTTTGCTTTGTAATATTTGTGATTGTACTTAATTTTGTTTGTTTCTGAACCAATTTCAGAAAAAGGAAGCTGTCTCCAAAGATTGAGCCCAAGAGAAGAAGATTCCTTTCTATAATTTACTTCCATACTTGCATTTGGGCTTACAGCTAGTTTGCAAGCACTTTTCTAACGAATGTCTTTGTGGTCCAGAGAACAATAACGATGGGAATCTTGGGTGTGGATGCACTAGCGAGTGTAGCAATCTTATGACCTAAGGTTGGAACAACAAAGGTGTGGAGACCAAATTCAGAGGTCGAATTCAATTCTGATGCTTTAGGAGGTCGAATTCAATTCTGATGAGGACATGGTTGAGTTCATGTAGAAAGTTGCAAAGATCGTCGATACCGCGGAGCTTACTGTTGAGCAGAGGAACCACTTGTATGTTGCCTACAAGAACGTGATTTGTGCTAGGAGGGCTTCGTAGAGTATCATCTCCTCCATTGAGCAGACAGAAGAAAGCATATTGTGAGCAAAAGAGGTCTTACTCCTACAGTACGATATTGTAGAGAGAAAAATGAATGCTGAAACTAGCTAACTAGTAAATTAAAGCTTTTGTGTGTATTATTAATCTGATCTTAACAATGTAAATCGAATTATATTTTGTTAATCTTAAATTAAAAAACGTTAATCTCAAGTTATAGCATATAACGAGTGTTTGATTTAGGGTATATAGGTTCACACTTGTAAGATATTTTTTTATATTTTCTAATTAAAAAAAGAAAACATAACAAATTATTGTTTCATACGAAGAACATAAGATAGAATAAAAAAACTATTACAAAATTAAAAATAAGATGGAAAATTAGTATGTCTTTGATTTAGGGTTTAGGGCGTAGAGATTGGGGTTTAGGGTATAAGGGTTTAGGGTTTGAAATATTTTTTTTCTAGTTCTATTAACAATAACAATAAATTTGTCTCACAATCTGTAAATAAATAAAAAATTAGAAAAAACGAATTCTTGATATTATTTTAGGGTATATATAGGGTTTAGGGTTTGAAGTGAAATACTATTTCTTTGTAATTTTCTAACTAAAAATTAAAAATATAAAAACTTATTATCTCATAATATTATAAGTCTTGGCAATTTTTAATAAAATAATCTAATAAAAATTATAACTAAAATAAAATTTACAATCTTACAAATATTTGATTTAGTGTTTAGGGTATTGGAGGGTTAGGGTTAGGGTTAGGATATTGAAGGGTAAGGGTTTAGGATTCAACACTTGTAATATATTATTTTCTATTTACAAACAATATAATTTATTGTTTCATATCAAAGATATATTAAATATAAAATATTTATTTGAAAAAACAAATGTTACAAATTAAACATACAAAGTATCTAAATTTTACTAAATATTTCATATATCTATAGTATCACACAAATTTGGCTCAGGCTTTAAAGAACTTTGCTGGAAACATGAATGTTTTCTAGTTAACTGGTCAGCCTTTGGATTTTTCATTAGTCGGTCTAGAACTGATTCTGTAACAATGGTCACTTAGTAGCAAGGCCAGAACAAAAGATTCAAGAAACATATCATAATCTCCAACATGTTTTGACTCAATAAAACAAATTTTGACTCAAAAACGACTGACTCTAAGAAAAACAAAAACAATGTCAGCAACTACATCCCCCAGACTTGAATAACACTGTCCCTAGTGTTATCTAGCCTAAGGTTGGTGAAAGAAAACAAAAGAACAGAGTGGAATTGTGAAAAACAAAAAATTAACGAAGTGAGGTACGAGTGTCGACCGACACCCAACTTGGTATCGATCGATACCAAGTATTGGTCGACACAGGTGATTCGTTTTCATTCACATGGAGTGTCGACCGATACCAACAGGGTATCGATCGATACTCTGGCGAACTCGAGTTTGCTCTTTGTTTATCCTGACACAAAACACAAAACACAAACGAAAAATGAAGAGAAAAAGACTTTTATACAAACTCACCAGTGGGTTGCCTCCCACTAAGCGCTTGTTTTACGTCACGAGCTTGACTTTATGGGTGATCAGTCAAGATAAGAATGAGAACTTGCAGTAAAGCAGGCTCCACAACTTGACATCTCCAGCTTCAGAGTTTTGCTCAACATGATCTGCACAACCTCTTTTCCTCTCTCTTTTAGCTCCGAAGTAAGAATAAATCTAGCCTTAGATAATGGCTTTGAGGTTCCTTTGCACCTCACTTTGTATTCAATCGAACCTCCTTCGCACTTCTGAGGGATTAAGCTCACATGTGTAGTACTCTCGACTCTTTTGTTCTTCACCTCCTTCTTTGCCTTAGTATTTTTGATGACTTTCTCGGTGATGATAGGAGGACGATCTGAAATGTCTATGACAGTTGGCTCATCATAAGGTTCTCCTGTAACAACGGTGATGCAAGAGATATGTTTGGGAGCTTTTCCGATAGGAATGGCTTTGTAGGAGACCTGCTCGTAAATGTATGAGAACGAGATTCTCTTACTGGGCGTATCCATAATTCTACCAACCGTAGCCATGAACGGTCTTCCAAGAATCAAAGGTGTACTAGACCTTGCATGCATCTCCACAATCTCAAAATCTGTAGGAACCAAACAGTCTTCTACTTTAACCATCAAATCATGGATTGTACCGTATGGAACCGATGTGGAAGAGTTCGCAAATGTGATAAATGTCTTGGGAGATCGAATATCAGCTCCTAATCTCTGTGCAATTGCCTTTGACATTATATTGACGCTAGCCCCCGAGTCAACGAGAGACTCTTTGAAATTCACTCCAGAGATACATCATGGAACTGAGAATATTCCTGGATCTTCACTCTTAGCCAGCTGCCTCAGCGGTAGTGACTTGCTTCTTGCCTTGATAAAGAGTGCCTTAATCTATTCCTCAGTTTCTCTGCAGTCTCGGAAATGACTCAGTAGAGGGCGATACTCTAGAGTTTCTTCAAAACTCAGTGTGTGGGGAATCCTTTGTACCATCTTCTCAAAGCCAAGCAGCTACTTTGGAGAAATGGGGTCTCTGAGGTGTCTGGAGGGCATGGGGTATGGCATCTTAGGCTTGTAAACTCGCTCCTCAATTACCTTTGGTTTCTTCACAATCTCTGGTTCAGCCTGCGAGGGGTGTCGACCGATACAAGGTTGGTGTCGATCGACACAAGGCTCATGTGTCGTTTCTTCAGGTCGGTATCGATCGATACTCACAGTGGTGTCGGTCGATACAGACGAATCAAGTTCGGAATCACCTTCGACAAGGTTTTCGAAATTTCCTGCACTTCGTAAGGTGATTGCGTTGTCGTATTCGTTCTGTGAATTAGCCATCTTTCCCTTGAAAGCTGTTGCAGTCAGAGTTACTTGCGTTTCCAACATATTTTGATGAGTACTGAGGGCCTTGATCCTTCCACTCAAATCCTTGTACAAAGCATCCATCTTTCCATTGAGATCCACTGTGATCTGCTGCTGTCCTTGAACCAGATGTTTAAACATAGATTCAATCTTGCTATCCGGGAGCTTAGCGGGTATAGGCTGATAAGATGAATTTCTATAGTTCCTGGTGTACACACTGTTCTGAGATGGTTTCTGGCCAAACTGATTCGATCCTCCTTGCTGAGAGTTGTTGTTGAAGTTTCGGTTGTTGTTGAATTGATTCCTCTGACCTTGAAAACCAGAACCACCAATGTAGTTAACATCCTCTAATTCATCCTCATTGAACACCTCAACATATTCAGCAAAATGAACGGCATTCGTTGTCTTGCCCATCAAAAGACTGTGCATAGAATCTAACTTAGCCTGAACATCAGCAATCGGCGATCCATCCATGTTCCCACTCTGCTTCTTTCGCTCAAAATCTGCATTCTAGGTGCTATTGCTAGACGTCAAGTTCTCAATAAGCACATAAGCATCATCAGGATACTTGGTATTGAAATTCTCATTGCTCGCAGCATCCAAAGTCATCTGATACCTCCAATCAATTCATCTGAAGAAGAAACCCATCAGCTGAACATCAGAGTACCCATGATGTGGAAAATCTCTCTGATACGATTTAAATCTCTTCAAAGCAGCCTTGAACGCCTCAGTAGGTCCCTGAGAAAACTGGGAGATCTTGTTCCTCAGATCGTGCATCATTGATACAAGACTTTTTAGTCTCAAGGAGGTATCAATAACTCCAATACGTGTAGTATGAAGGTTATCAATCCATAAAGGGATTTATCCTAATCACTAAGAATGCAAGGTTCATAAGTAATTTAAGCTAAACAAGGTAGTTGGTGATTAAGTATCCAAGTTCAAACAAACAAAAGCGATGCTAAACGAGTTGTAATTCAAATAACAAAAGCGGAACTAGAGATAAGGTTATTGATATAAGATGATCAAAATCTAATTAGTGGTGTTTATTCACTTAATGAAGCTCATTCCTAGGCAATAGATCTCTAATATTGATTAGTTCTTTTTCAAGCAACTAATCACTATGTTAATTATCAAGTCCATTAGCAAATTGTCATTTGTGGATTAACAATTAACAAGCATTAAGAATCATAACAAGATCAACCAAATATATGCCCTACACAACTAATATCTTAGGTTAGGAACATAAATCTCTTGTCTAGTTGGTCTTGGCATTTCATCAAACACTTGGTGTTCATGAAATGTCTTATGATCTATATCCACTCTTTCAAGCTAGATCTAGCATTGGGGACTCTAGACAAGAAGGAATATAAGATTATCTAATCCTAAACACCACTAATCAAACTCTAGATCACCCTAATCTACCTCATCTCAAGATCCTAAAAGGACTACTCAAGATCCATCAAGAACACCTCAAAATCGATTATGATAGAGGATGATTCCATGGATAGATGCTTAATTAATCAAGATAGAAAGAATATAGATGGAAATAAATACTAAATTGCAATAATAAAAAGGATTCTTCTTACAAATCTCAAACTCTCTCAAAGGTAAGGGTTTTGAGCATAAGAAAAAGCATACCTTAAAAATTAGGTTTAGATTAGTATTTATAGGAAAAGTGGGCAATAGGATCGACATCAATGTCACAAATCGATATGTATGGTCGATGCTAAGGCCCTGGAGTTGCATATGGATTCTACATCGATTTGTGGGAGGTTCTGGGTCGATGTGAATTCCCCTGAAGCTGAGCATCGATGTGTTCGTTCGATGTGAATGGGGTCTTGATCGATGCTAAGGCCCTGAAGTTGCATCTGGCACCTACATCGATTTGTGGGGGAGATTTTGGTCGATGTTAATTCCCCTGAAGCTGAGCATCGATGTGAATGGGGTCTTGATCGATGCTAAGGCCGAATCGGAAACGTAGGAGGACGAATCGCTGATCTATTCGCATAAAATTGATCAGGCCTATTGTACTCACCAATCGTTCTACCACGATTAACCACAAAATTCCCTGCGTTCGCGTTTCTAGCGACAATCTCTTCGACAACAGGAGCAGTTGGAATGATGTTCCCCTCTCCATCCAATCGTTGCCCTCGCGCATTGCACAACTGACCCTCTCGGTCTCTGTAAGCACCAGCTTCATCTTGAACCAAAATCACTGGATTGTTGTTCATCTCTGCTGGCTTCTTTGCTCTTCTATTTGTGCGTTCCACAAATGCTAGCTGCTCCAATGACAGTTCAACTAGCTGAGTGCTCTTGTTCCTTCTGGTTTCACGAATAGGTATACACCTGAAAACAAAAGTCAAGAACGTAAGTAACACGGTAACATGATGAGTATCGATCGACACTGGGTGGTGTCGATCGATATCAACAAAAAGAAAACAACGAGTATCGACTGAAACCGGATAGTATCGATCGATACCGACGAACTTAGTCGAAATTCTCAAACTAAAATCTAATGGCGAATTGAGTCCCCGACAACGGTGCCAAATTTGATATGCTCAAATTAATACCCTATAAGTACTAAAGCAGTTGTTGCAATATATGTAGGGGTCGAACACAAGAACTCAGAGAAACACACAATAGATTATATATAAGCGAATTAAGCTAAGAGATCAATGTAATTGAAAGCAAAACATAAATTAAACTGGTTGTAAGTTTGATTAGAGAAAGATATGTTCAGGGTATTTCTCAGGAAATCAATGAATACAGATAAATTAACTAACATGATTCAGATTTAGCACGGTTCTTAAGCTCAAATCACAAAAGTATAGCTAACCAACTCTCGTTGCGAAAACTATCTAAGTCTAAATCCAAGAATTCCAAATCTCTTTGAGAATCCTAAAGTCTAAACCAGCTTTTAGTTCAAGTTTGATTTGTTCACAAAACAACTAAACCAAATCTCTTTGCGAATAGTTATTTTGCTCACCATAAGTTCTATCAGGTAATTAATCGCACTCTCGTGCCTAATCAATTATCCTAAGATCTAAGTTCTAGGTGATCAATCTAGAATTAGCTTTGAGAACAACCTATGGTGAATAACTAATTCAGATGGTGAATCCTAACCAACTAATTAACATAGCATTCCGAGAAGACTCTTATGAGAACCCTAAACCTAACAAGAGATCTACTCAGACATGGAAATTGAAGCAATAAACATGACTGAATAAATACTCAAATAGATAATAAGAAAGAGTAACAAGAGGGTTCGATATGATATATCAGCCTTTGCATGATTGTGTGTGTTCATATACTCATTTACACCCAAAATGGCTCTTTTTCTTCCAAAGTGACCTAAAACATGAAAACAAATCGATAAAGGACTAAAAGACTCTAAAAACACACTTAGACTCGATAAAAAACACAAAAACAAATGGTAGAAACCAGTAAAACCCCAATTTATCAAATAGTGCCTCATAAATTTGATGGCTGTGTTCTATCCTCTCTGAACTTGGTATCAGACTATCAACTGCTCCCACTATCTATTGTGACAATGTTGGGACACCATATCTATGCACAAATCCAGTTTTTTCTCATTCATGCATGAAGCACATATCTATAGACTAGTATTCTTCATGCGAGAGCAAGTTCAATCGTGTACACATCAGGTGACACATGTTTCCACTAAAGATCAATTGGATGATGCCCTAACGAAGCT
Source organism: Eutrema japonicum (assembly GCA_030161315.1). Classification (NCBI taxonomy): domain Eukaryota; kingdom Viridiplantae; phylum Streptophyta; class Magnoliopsida; order Brassicales; family Brassicaceae; genus Eutrema; species Eutrema japonicum. The sequence goes on along the minus strand of BSQW01000007.1, from coordinate 33,530,633 downwards.
GATTCCAAGATTGGAGTTACTAAAACCCTTCCATCTTGAGAGGATGTGTTAAGGAAAGGAATGCAATCATATCTCCTATGATTCCTCATTCCCACATATCCCTTTCATTTATATCAATTACATTAATTCTCTCAATTACATAGTTTTTTTTAATGCTGGGTTTTATTGAATGCTGAAAGCAGTAACAAGAAGGTTCAAAGGAAAATAAAAACCAAGAACAAAACATGATACCAGGAGGTACCTTACATCATAAATCATAAAAGAAAGACCTTGAAAAGGACAAGGATTAGTGACTTGGGACATAAGATTGGCTAAGTAATATGATACAAAGAGCACCAAAGAAGTATCGTCATGTAGAAGCTTCGTCACTGATGGTCTGAAGCAACCAGGGATGACCATTACTAGCGAGATATGATTGGTAGCGGTGATCCATTGCAACACTAGCAGCAATTGCTTCCGCAATCTTGTTCCGATCTTTAGCTACATGAACTAAGCTCCATGAATCAAAGGACTGGAGGAGAGCGATGATGATAGATTCATGGTCACGCCTGATGCGGATGAGGTTCCCGAGGAAGCTTTGATCATTCCCGAAGATCCCGTTACGCGGTCCAAGACAAGGAAGCTAGCCGGAGCTGTTTGGAAACTACTTAACGACGTTCGGAACGAGGATAAAGATCAGCTTACACACTACGCCTTGATCTCAATATCATTTGCGGATTCTTCTTGAGGTTGGTCGCGAGTGTAAGTGGTTGTACTCTTTTTTCTATGCTCGGTTTTGTCCCAATGGGTTTTCCGAGTAGAGGTTTTAACGAGGGAGGAGCGGCTTACACTCTCATATCCGGTCCAATCGCAAGTTGAAATCCGAGGGATTTTTCTGAGGGATTTTTCTGAGGGATTATTTCCGAGGGACTTTTTCCGAGGGATTCCATGGGGGATTTTCAGAGGGAACACTTCCGAGGGAGCATTTCTGAGGGAGACTAGTCAAAGCAATCCAAGAGTCATTCAACCCTATTAGTCAAATTCTTTGGTCTTGGTCTTCACCTTTATGTAACTTTGTTATTTCCCATGAATTGTTTTTAGTGCTTTCTTCTTCACCCCTTCACCTTATTTTCCTATAAATACTCTTTGTAGTTCTTCATTTCAAATCATCCAATTTTATAAACTTTTTGAGATTTTCTCTCTTGTTCCTTTGGAATTTTTCGATCTCCTTGGTGGTTTGCCAAATAAATCATTTTGGTCATTGGGTGGTTATCTCGTGATCGTCAACCGTTCACTAGGTGGTTAACCGACGTGTTCAAATCGATTCCGAGGTGGTTAGTCGAAGAGTCAAAACGTTCCTTAGGTGGTTAGCCTTCGGATTGGGTTTACCGAGTGCAGTCCATAGCCCTCGACGCAAACATTCACTTCCCCCGCCTTGTTCATTCAAGGATTATCCCGTTTCTATTCCGCTTCAATACCGACAAGAGTGTGCAAATTTTGGGAGAATCTATCAAGTGGTATCAGAGCCATGCTCTTGATTACCCGGTATTTTCTAATCATTTCTATCTTTTCATATTCTTATTATTTCTATCTTTTCTGTTAAACCAATATCACACACAAAAAAAATCGTAATAAAAAAAAAACGATTCAAGAAAAAAAAACAATTTGGTTGAGTAATTCTTCACTTTCTATCTATCTTAGTTTTGACGATTTGGTTTTTGAAGCTACCATTGATTTGTTTCGATTTAGTTCCTTAAGAAACGAGGAGAACTTCTAGTGTGTTGTGAGGATATTACGAGAGTTGTGTGAAATGTTTTTTGAGAGAAACACTTGTGAGATTATTTTACTAACGTGTTTGCTCATTTTTGCGAGGTACAATGTCGGATGAAAGTGAAACCGCCACATCCCGGACGAGAAGGGAGAGGGATTCCGTGATGAATCGCAAGGTGGATGCCATAACTCTCATGATGAATGAGATGAGAAATCAATTGGCCGCTCTTAACGTTAGGACTCCGGCGAGACAAGAAGGAAACAACGAAGCCAACTTGGTCGAAAGTCACGGTTCAGATCATAGTGTACATCAAAGAAATCAGCGTGTACCACCGAGGCATAGACGAGCCAACAACCAAAACCGGCAACAACACCAACAAGGCGATAACAGCGAGAACGGCGAGAATCCATTTCAAGATTTAGCCGATGAATTTGAGGGAAACCAAGGTAGGCAACAACCGGCTAGGAGGAGAAACGATAATGATCTCAGTGGTTTAAAGCTACGCATTCCCCCATTCTATGGAACGAACGATCCCGATGCGCTTCTCGAATGGGAAAAGAAAATTTATCTAGTCTTCGGTTGTCAAGACTTTTCCGAGAAAAAGAAGGTTAGGTTGGCCCTACAGAATTTCATAATTAAGCTATTGATTGGTGGGATAGTGTTGTGACAAGCAGGAGACGCCAATGAGTAAATTCCGTTGAGACGTGGGATGAAATGGCGAGGTTAATGCGGATACGGTTTGTTCCGACTCACTATCACCGCGAGCTACACCAAAAGTTGCGTAGGCTGTCACAAGATAGTAAGGGAGTTGAGGATTATTACCAAGAGATGGAGAAGCTCATGCTCAAAGTCAACGTTGGTGAGCCCCGTGACACGACTATGGCTCGATTCCTAACCGAGATGAATCACTATTTGCAAGATCGCATGGAGATGCAATCATATGACACCGTTGAGGAGTTGTTGCATAAGACGATCCTCGTGGAGCAGCAACTTAAGAGGAAATGTGTCACATGGTCACCGTTTTTGCCTAAGCCGAGCCACACCAAAAGCGAAAAGCCGAGTTATCCAGCCCGTGCCGATACTAAGCCAAAGACGGATTACAAGCCTAGTTCGTCCGGCCATGACTTCAAGGGTAAAGCTGAAATTTCTACTCCTTTGCGAAATCGTGATATCGAATGCTTTAAGTGTAGGGGCAAAGGTTACTATGCGAACCCGAATCAACGAGCTATGATCATGTTGGATGGATGAGAGATCGTGACCGATGATGATGATGATGATGATGATAAGGAGGATTTTGACTCCGCACCCATCTATGATGACGATGATGAACACGCGGTTGAGGGAGAGCTACTTGTAGCTAGACGTGTTATTCTTTCTCAAGAGCCATTCGTGGTCGATGAGCAACGTGAGAACTTGTTCCACACTCGGTGCAAGGTTAATGGCAAGACGTGTAGTCTTATAATCGATAGAGGTAGTTGCTGATATATCATGGTTTTTACCCCTTTTACGCCATAATATAAGTCCGTTTTATAGAGTCTTTATGCTATTTCGTAGTGTTTTAGAGTCTTTTACAGGTTTTAGCACATTTGGAGCCTTATTGGAGATATTGGAGCTTTCTGGAGCATTTTGGAGCAAAGCTGAAGTTTGTGTTGCTGAGTACCCGATTTCACAACAAGCATCGATCGATACCCCCTGGTATCGATCGACACCCATCGCAGCAAGACATGACCTGCGACTTTAATGAAGAGTTGAAAAATTGCAACTTGGTCCAGAAGACTTTGATATTTACAAGAAGACCCCAATTCGTGTTTAGGTTATTTATAGAGATTTTATAGCCACTTTGTAGGCTATGTTTTATTTTTTATGCTTTATTTTTACATTGGTTTTGTGAGGAAGACAAATCTGAAACTCCCTTCGTCCGAGATCGGATTTGGAACCCTCTTGTTACTCTTTCTGATTTATTTGATGATTTATTTAGTTATGTTGATTGGTTCATTCTCCATATCTGAGTAGATCCACTTTAGGTTCAGGGTTCTCATAAGGGTTTTCTCTGAATGCTAGGTTGATTATCTGTTTAGGATTCACCATCTGAATTAGTTCTTCGCTTAGGTTGTGTTCAAAGCTAATTCTAGGTTGACGAATCTGGAACTTAGATCTTAGGATAATTGATTAGGCACGACAGTGCGATTAATTACCTGATATAACCTTAGGTGAGCAAATTGATTATTCGCAAAGAGATTTGGTTTAATTGATTTGTGAACATATCAAACCTGATATTAAAGCTGATTTAGACTTTAAGATTCGCAAAGAGATTTGGAATTCCTAGGATTTCGATTTAGATAATTCTCGCAACGATAGTTGGTTAATTATACCTTAGTGATTTAAGATCAAGAACTGCGCTAAATCTGAATCCTGCTAGTTAGTTTATCTGCATTCATTGATTTCCTGAGAAATACCCTGAGCCTATATTTCTCCTAATTGAATTACAACACTTTTAATTTACGCACTGCTTTCAATTACATCTTAATTGCTTAGCTTAATTCTCGTCTATATAATATATTGTGTGTCTCTGTGAGTCCTTGTGTTCGACCCCTAGCTATACTACGACAACTGCTTTAGTATCTAAATAGGGTATTAATTTGAGCATATCAAATTTGGCGCCGTTGCCGGAGACTCAATTCGCCATTAGATTTTTGTTTGAGAATTTCGACTAAGTTCGTCGGTATCGATCGATACTCCCAAGTATCGGTCGATACTCGTCGTCTTTTTTTGTTGATATCGATCGACACCACTTGGTATCGGTCGATACTCAACGTATTTTTTTGGTTACTTACGTGCCTTGTCTAGTGCTTTGGTTTCAGGTGTATGTCCGTTCGTGAAACCAGAAGCAACAAGAGCCCTCAGCTAGTTTAACTGTCATTGGAACAGCTAGCACTTGTGGAACGCACAAACAGAAAGACCAAGCAAACATCAGGGATGAACAACCCAGTGGTTTTAAGAGATGATGAAGCTTTAGTTCTGAGAGACCAAGAGGGTCATGTGTCCAATGAGGGAGGGCAGCGACTTGATAAGGCTGGAAACGTCGTTGTCCCTACTGCTGTTATTGAGATTGTCGCGCCAGCTGAGCGCGCCAACGTTGGGAATGCTGCAGGTGATCGAGTTAGGACACTTGGCGAGCACAACAGACCTGATCAGTTCTATGCCAATCGATCTGCGATTTGCATCCCAACTTTTCAGAGGAACAATTTCGAGCTGAAGCCTGCGTACTATGCTCTCGTGAGTCAAAGTCCTTTCCATGGATCATATTGAAAGGTTCGAGGATTTGGTCACTGGTATGAAGTACAATGGAGTGCCCAATGAGTTCCTATTCTGCAAACTTTTCCCGTACTCTCTTGGTGGGGATGCTACTTATTGGTTGAAACAGTTAGCTCCTGATTCTCAAACTACATGGGATGAGACGAAGAATGCGTTCCTGATAAATTTCTACGATGATGCGAGATCTGAAGAGCTCAGGAACAAAATATCTCAATTTTCTCAAGGTCCGATAGAAGGATTCAAGGCTGCTTGGATTCGTTTCAAGTCTTATCAGAGAGATTGTCCGCACCATGGGTTCTCTCAGGTTCAGCTGCTGGGCATTTTCTATAGAGGGATTGATTGGAGGTACCAGATGGGTATGGATGCTGCGAGTAATGGGAACTTCAACACCAGGTATCCAGATGATGCGGTTGTCCTGATTGAGAACTTGGCGTCTAGCAATAGCACCAAGAATGCTGATTTCGAGAGGAGGAAGCAAGCTGCAGGAATTGATGGGTCTCAGATTGCTGAAGTTCAAGCGAAGCTGGATATTTTGCTTGGAAAGTCAAATAAGACTGTGCACTTTGCTGATGGAGTCAATAATATCGGTGGAGATGAAATGGAAGATTGTAACTACGTTGGTGGTTCCGGATTTCAGGGTCAACAATTTGGGTACAACAACAACAAGAACTTCAGTAACAACACTCGCAATTACGGGAACTCTTCGTATCAGCCCATCTCTCCAAAGTCCACAGACAATAAGATGGAATTCATGATGGAACAGCTTCTTCGACGACAAGAGAAGTTGCAGGGGGATTTCAATGGGAAGTTTGACTCGCTGTACATGGATCTAAATGGGAAAATCGAAGCCATCAGTCTCTCCTAGAGGAAACTGGAAACTCAGGTTGCTCAAACAGCAGCAGCTATAAAGAGGCAGGAAGGTTTTCTTCCAGTGAGAACTGAAAATCCAAGAGCACAAGTCAATGCGATCTCCTCAAGTGCAGAAAATTTCGATGAGGATCCTGAAATCGCACAAGCATCGATCAATACCAGCCTGTATCGATCGATACCAGCCCAGACCCTTTCTCGAATGGATCTAAATTGCCGTGTATCAGTCGATACCCCATTGGTATCGGTCGATTCTAAGGCAATTTCTGAGGAGACACCTGAGATTTCGACTGTGGTGCCTAAGGTAGTTGCAGAACGAGTGTATATACCCAGGATACCTTATCCTATGCCTCGTATTATGACAAGGAAGGAATGGGTGGACGCCAGATGCAAGGTTTTGTTGGATAAATCAGTTGTGGAGCTTCCTTTTGATGATGATGTATCTGCTAGGGACGATTCAACAGCGAGAGTATCGATCGATACCCTACCTGGTGTCGATCGATACCCCTCGTAGAACGAGCCAGAAACTGTGAAAACACCTGAGTTGATTGCAGAAAGAGTTCGCAAGCCCAAGAAGCTGAATCCTATTCCTAAGCACCTCAGAGATCCTATCACTCCAAAGCAGCTGCGTGGCTTTGAGAAGAGGGTACGAAGGATTCCCCACTCGTTCACTTTTGAAGTCACTTCAAAGATTGCAGAGAAACTGAGGAAGAGATCAAGACACTCTTCATAAAGGCCAGAGGTACACCTCCACTGAGACAGTTGACTAAGAGGGAAGACCCAGGGATCTTCTCAGTTCCATGCTATATCTCTAGAGTTGAATTCGAAGAGTCTCTCGTTGACTCAGGAGCCTGCGTCAATGTCATGTCCAGGGAAATTGCAGAGAGATTGGGAGCTGATATTCAACCTCCAAAGACATCTATCACGTTCGCGAACGATTCCACCTCTCTTCCATATGGGGCAATCGCTGATTTGATGATCACAATAGGAGATTGCCTGGTTCCTACTGATTTTCAGGTTGTAGAGATGAATGCAATATCTCGTACGCATTTGATTCTCGGAAGACCGTTCATGGCTACGGTTGGTGCGATTATGGACACACCCAGCAATCGCATCTCATTCTCATACATTGACAAGGAGGTGTACTACAAAGCCATCCCTAGAGGAACTCCCGGACGTGTCTCTTGCATTGAAGATGTCACAGGAGAGACATTAGCAGTTGATCTTTTGGAAGAGCCTCCTGACGAGCCAACTGTCACATACGTTTCGGTTGAACCGCCCAGCATCCTCAAGGAAATTGTCAGGAAGGCTAAGGCAACAAAGAAGAAGGTGAAGAGCAAAAGAGTCGAGGATCCCCATGTCACATTGATTCCTTAGAAGAGTGATGGAGATTCGATTGAGTACAAGGTGAAGTGCAAAGGAGCCTCCAAACCATTCTCTAAGGCTAGAGTTCTTCTTACTTCGGAGCTGAAAGAGAAAGGAAAAGAGTTTGTGGAGAGTATGTTGCGCAAAACTCTGAAGATAGCAATGTCGAGTTGTGGAGCCTGTTTTGGTGCAAGCTCGCATTCTTATCCTGCCTGAAGGGCGTTACAGTCAAGCTAATGACGCTAAACGAGCGCTTGGTGGGAGGCAACCCACTGGTGAGTCTGTTTTTGAGTCGTTTTCTTTTTATTTTTCGTTCGTTCTGTGTTTGTGTCAGGATAAACAAGGAGCAAAACTCGAAATCACCTAGTGTCGATCGATACCCCCTGGTATCGATCGACACCAATCGCGAATGTACGGTTCATCATGTCGATTTAAGCCTGGTATCGATCGATACCAGGCTGTGTGTCGATCGATACTCGATGTTCTAGCAAGGTAACTTCTTGTTTTTCCCAATTTTATTCTGTTCTTTTGTTTTCTTTCATTGACCCTAGGCTAGATAACACTGGGGACAGTGTCGTTCAAGTCTGGGGGAGGTGCCTGCTGACATTGTTTTTGTTTTTCTTAGAGTCAGTTGTTTTATCGAGTCAAAAACATTTTATTGAGACAAAACTTGTTGGAGATGATGATCATGTGCTTGAACCTATTGATATGATTTTGTTTTTGAGTGCACAGTGTTACAGGATCGGTTCTGGATCGACTAATGAAAAATCCAAAGACTGACCAGTTGACTAGAAAACATCCATGTCTCCGGCAGAGTTCTTTTGAAGCCTAAGCCAAATTTTTGCACTTCATCAATGTGGTTAGTGTTCTTAGAGCTTGATTCATCATTCATATCTGATAAAGGAACCCATGTGTTTAGAGTTATGGTATCTCTCTCCCCTATTATAAGTTGATAAATAAGAGCATAAAAGATTGAAATGATTTTCTTCTGAGTAGAGGGTTAGGAAAATTTACAGCGATCACATTATTCTACTTAAGAGGGAATGATCACACAAAAGATTGGAAGCGAGGCTAGGATTTTCTTATGATGCCATTATTCGCCTACAACCTTTGATACATAGAGAGGGAAGAACCGGGGATTCGGTGGCAAACACCATCAATACTCGCGTTTCGGACCTTGGTATGTATATGCAGATCTAAAAAAAGATAACACAATAAGAAATAAGTATGGGGGAGAGAAATAAAACCAAAAAGTGTGAAAAGGGTGGTTCCTTGTCATGATATCGTATGGTAAAGAATCTAGAAGGTTCTTGAAACATTAGCTGCAGCGATGAAACTGGCGATGAGGGCTTTATTTGAACAATGCTGCGAGATAATGTGTGGAGTCTAGAAAAGCTGCGAATGTCTACGGAGAAGTACATGGTGGTTAGATCAAAAGCTGGTCAGGTGACACTTGGGTACTTGGGAAGAGGGTCATTTCGATGGTTCATGAACAGGTGAGTGTCCGCATTTTCAAACCTCTTTCTCTGTTTTAGTCTTCTATTTGCTTGAGGGCAAGCAAATGCTAAGTCTGTGGGAGTTGATATATCATGGTTTTTACCCCTTTTAGGCCATGATATAAGTCCGTTTTATAGAGTCTTTATGCTATTTCGTAGTGTTTTAGAGTCTTTTACAGGTTTTAGCACATTTGGAGCCTTATTGGAGATATTGGAGCTTTCTAGAGCATTTTGGAGCAAAGCTGAAGTTTGTGTTGCTGAGTACCCGATTTCACGACAAGCATCGATTGATACCCCCTGGTATCGATAGACACCCATCGCAGCAAGACACGACCCGCGACTTTAATGAAGAGTTGAAGAATTGCAACTTGGTCCAGAAGACTTTGATATTTACAAGAAGACCCCAATTCGTGTTTAGGTTATTTATAGAGATTTTACAGCCACTTTGTAGGCTATGCTTTATTTTGTATGCTTTATTTTTACATTGGTTTTGTGAGGAAGACAAATCTGAAACTGCCTTCGTCCGAGATCGGATTTGGAACCCTCTTGCTACTCTTTCTGATTTATTTGATGATTTATTCAGTTATGTTGATTGTTTCATTCTCCATATATGAGTAGATCCACTTTAGGTTCAGCACTACAAGAAAACTGCGTTTTGGCGACTGCAAAGGACGACTACATATTTAGTCGCTAAATGTTGCGACTAATTACCGACTATTTTACGACTAATTAGCGACGAATAAAATATCGTCGTAAAGGAGTCACTTATTGACGACTACAGTAGATAGTCGGTACAATAGTCCCTATTTTACGACTAATGTCCGACAACATTTTAAAGGGGATATAACAGTCGCGTAATAGTCGCTAACTCTGCGACTATTAGGCGACTATTTCGGCGGGTCGCACTGTAATCGGTAAATAGTCGTTAAATACCGGTGGAAAAACACGTGTAAATCGTTTGCGGGTTGGTGTACCTGTTTTCTGCGACTACATGTAGTAGTCGCTATTCAGACGCTTTATAGTCGCTTAGTAGTCGCCATAAACGTTTATATAAGTAAAATTCACCTCATTTCTTCTCTTCATCCGATCTCAAAAACCAAAAAAAAAAAATCAAAAAAAAAATTTCAGTTTTTATTAGTTAAATAATGTCGTGAAATTACAGTTATAGTAATTTCCGGGAGTGGATGTATAAGAGGTTCGATGAGGCGACGGGAAATTTCTCGGCAGAGTTCACAACGGGGGTGGAGCAATTCATGACATTTGCAAATAGCCAGCCTTTAACACAAAGTAATGGCGGTAAGTTTTTCTCCCCTTGTAGTGTTTGCAAGAACGAGAAATTTATCACGGGAACAAGAATTTGGAATCATCTTTATAGCAGAGGATTTATGCCAGATTATTATGTTTGGTATAAGCATGGGGAAGAAATCAATATGGATTTAGGATCGAGTAGTTATGTTGATACGACGTATGTAAGTGGGAGTGAAGAAGTGGGTAATGTAGTAGAAGATAGATATGTGGATATGGTGAATGATGCATTTCGTGAAAACGCGAGTTTTGATAACTATCATTATGATGGTAGTTATCAGAATGTAGAAGAACCGGCACGTAACCATTCAAAGAAATTCTACGACTTGTTAGAAGGTGCAAATAATCCATTATATGATGGTTGTCGTGAAGGTCACTCGCAGTTATCCTTAGCTGCTCGAGTCATGCAAAATAAGGCAGAATATAATATGAGTGAAAAGTTAGTGGATTCGGTTTGCGGAATCTTGACAGACTATTTACCAGAAGGAAACAAGTCAACCGGTTCACATTACGAGACAGAAAAATTGATGCGCAATTTAGGTCTCCCATATCATACAATTGATGTTTGTATTAACAATTGTATGATCTTCTGGAAAGAAGACGAGAAGGAGGATAAATGTAGGTTTTGTGGTGCACAAAGATGGAAGCCTAAGAACGACCGGCGTAGAACCAAACTATCATACAGCCGTATGTGGTATCTACCTATTGCTGACAAATTAAAGAGAATGTATCAGAGCGAGAAGACTGCAGCCGCAATGAGATGGCATGCCGAGCACCAAGCAAAGGAGGGAGAAATGGATAATCCGTCTTATGCGGCGGAGTGGAGATATTTTCAAGATCAACATCCCCGGTTTGCTGAAGAACCCCGTAACATTTATCTTGGATTATGTACAGATGGGTTCAATCCATTTGGCATGTCTCGTAATCATTCGTTGTGGCTTGTGATCTTGACGCCATATAATTTACCCCCGGGGATGTGCATGAATACATAGTATTTATTTCTTACAATTCTGAATTCTGGGCCAAAACATCCGCGAGCTAGTCTAGATATCTTTCTCCGACCTCTTATTGAGGAGTTAAAAGAGTTATGGTCTAATGGCGTCGATGCATACGATGTGTCTTTCTCCTGGCCAATGTATTTTACAAGAGTCTATTTGTTTCATACGCAGAATCACGGCGCTGGACGAAAGACATGTAACTATGGGGTCAGTGTTAAAGGTGAAAATTACACTGATGCATCCGATGCATCTGATTTCTACGGGACCTTAACTGATATCATAGAACTCGAGTACGAGGGGATGGTAAATTTGAGAATCACACTTTTTAAGTGTAATTGGTATGACCCTGTTATCGGTAGAGGCACTCGGAGGAGCAATGGTGGCGTTGTAGACGTTCTTTCATCGAGAAAATATAATAAATATGAACCATTTATTCTAGGTACGTACTTATGACAATATTTATATATAGTATTTTATTAATGTCAATATACATATGTATAACTTATGTATACATTTATATTACAACAGCCTCGCAAGCGGATCAAGTTTGTTATATTCCGTACCCATATACAAAGAAACCGAAGCAGTTGTGGCTCAATGTTCTAAAAGTGAATCCGAGGGGAAATATTTCAGGGGATTATGAAAAGAAAGAACCGACTCTTTTGCAAACAGAAAATGATGATGATGTATTGATAACAACAATTGAAGATCTCGTACTCGACAATTTCGTACAAGGAGACCCAGTAAACCTCGATTACGATGTCGGAGATGCAGACCCAGAAGATGAATTTCTATGTAATTTGTCGTCTTCTGATGAAGAATCATATGACAAAGAACCCTACTAATTAACTATGTTACTTATGTCAGAATTTTGGTGTAATTTGTCGTTTACATTATATGTCGTTATGAGTAAAAAAAAATACATCTCCGTATTAATAAGTAAGTAGAAAAGATTTTTTTAAAAATTATTTTCGTACTCAATAGGATTCGAACCGTGGGTGGATCACAGTTAAATATTAATAAGTAGAAACGATTACAAAAAAAACATTTCGGTCTTCACGGGGACTCGAACCGTGGGTTGATGGATCAAGAGAGGAAGAATTACCAATATGCTAAAGTCTTTAATTGGTATTATTCAAACATAAATATTAATAACTAGATCGAAAAGGCAAAAAAAAAAAAAAACTTCTCCGTATTCACGGAGAATCGAAACCGGGGCTAATGGAGTTGGGAGTTGGTGAATTACCAATATGCTAGAGTCATTTAAATGGTTATGAACACACAAAACGTTTAATAAGTATTCTTTTTCTGATTAAAAAAAAACTTTACCATTACTACGCGAAAACCCTAAGTCCTTTTGCTCTCACCTTTGCGACTCTCATCACCTCCGATCTTCTTCTTCTTCTTCGATCTTCGCCTTCGAATCCACAGAACGATGCCGGGAGATAAGAGCAAACGAGCAGGGAAGAAAATATTGACTCCCAATGTTTCTCAGAGAGTCGGAGTGTCGCCTTCTTCGTCGCGAACCCCAACCTCTCTACCGCCGCAGTACAACTTTACGCCGCCGCCCCAACTTCCGAATCAGTCGACAACACCTCAAGTCCCCGTGAATGCTCAATCGGCATTTCCAGCACCAAGTTTCCGGAGCCTTCCACCGCCACAAGAACTATTCCCGGACTCGATGCCTCAACACCGTGAAGAAGAATTACCTGCGGCGGCTTCGGCTCCACTGGAGAACACTCCGGCGTCTGAAGAACACAGCCATCCATCTTCTGGAGGGCACAACTACCATGACGAATCTGCACCAGGTTTGCCGGATCTCCAAGAGGACACACTAAGGGCGCTGAATGCCTTGCTTATGGTGCCAGACCGGGATAGATTCACCACCGTCCTCTCTCCCACACCGACGCCGAACTCAACCTGGTAAGTGTATCGCAAGGTAAATCGAATTTCTTAATGTCTTCTAGCTGTCTTTTGAAGTTGTTAGATTCTCAATGTTGGATACTCATTGTCGGATTTCTTAATGTCTGATTCTCAATGTTAGATTCTCAATGTTGGATACTCATTGTCAATGTGTGTTCTGTTTTGTGTGTGTGTATGTGTGTCATCCAATATAGATAGTTGTGTGTGTGTGTCAATGTGTGTTCTGTTTCTAGGATTGCAACGTTTATTGTCTAGGATTGTTGTGTACTTGTTTTATTTTCTGATTGTCTAGGATTGTTGTCGTCTAGGATTGATGTCTACTTGTTTTATTTTCTGTTTCTTGTCTGATTGTCTAGGATTGTTGTCTACTGGTTTGTTTTCTTTCTTTACTTGTCTTGTCTTTCTTTCTTTGCTTTGTCAATGTGTGTTATGTTTTGTGTGTGTGTATGTGTAGGATTGATGTCTACTTGATTTTGCAGGTTTACACGTGACAGAGGATCTAAACTAGTTAGGTCAATTACTAGTCTTTACAAACAAATTTGATGCTCCCTACTATAGCTGGACAGTTGTGCCTCGGGAGAGACAAGAAAGATACTTTCTCGAGTTCGCGGTAAGTTTTATGTTCTTTCGCATTCACATATAGCTTTGCTTGTGATGTTTTTACTAACACCAAATTCTCTTTGTAATGTAGAAAACCCACACATGGGATCCATTGATAACAGGGACGGTTCAAGGCTATTTCAAGGAGATTTTTCAACACAGGATGAAAGACATGGTTAGCACCGCGAGGACTAGTCGTGAGAGACCTAATTGGATAGGTGACACTCTCTGGGCAACGATGACAGCATACTGGGACACAGAAGAAGCAAAGCTAAGGAGTGTCACCTATTCAGCTGCTCGTCTGTCTGACCGTAAAGGTCTAGGTTATCACATCCACTTATCAGGGCCTAAGTCCTATCAACAAATCCAATCCAAAATGGTTAGTAACTTTCAATTTCTTTTTTTTTTGTCATATTACTTCTGTTTTGTCATATTATGTTTAGTGTTGGTTGTATATTGTATTCAGTCATAATCCTTGTATTTTTTTGTCACATTGCAGGAAGAGGAATTAGGAAATCCGGTAAGTCTTGGTGAGGTTTTCAAAAAGACACATACAAAGGCTGACGGTACATATGTCGATAGGAAGGCGGAGAAAATTGTTGAAGAATATGAGAAGAAGGTGCAACAAAAATTATCTGAGCTCGGGGCAGAGAGTTCAGAAGTTTCTGACGGTGCGTCGCGACCTGGAGACCTAACACCAGATGAGTATACGTCAATCTTTCTTGAGGTAACATTTCATATACTTCATACTTCATCTTTCTTTCATATTTCATAGATTTCATATTTTATACTTCATCGTTTATCTTCATCGTTTCATATTTCATATACTTCATACTTCATGTTTCATATACTTCATCTTTCTTTCATATTTCATATACTTCATATTTCATATACTTCATCGTTTGTCATACACCAGAATGTTTTTTATGTTCCTTTTCACAGGCAACCGAGAAGGATTCAAGAAGAAAACTTTATGGGCTTGGAAGCCTGAAGGAGAGTCTTCTCAATGGCAAACGCAAACAACCAGGAGACTCTTCATCTTTTGTCGCACTGCAAGAGCAACTGAAGGAAGCTCAGAAGAAAATCGAAGAGCAGGCTGCTTACAATGCACAGCGTGATGCTGAGGTTGCTGCCCGTGAAGCAGAGCACAAAAGAGATATGGCTGAGCAAAAGGACAAGCTCGAGCACTTCTCATTGGTGGAAAAGTACCTGAGACAAACCGATCCGCGGTTTCTAGACTTCGTGGCATCACATTCAACACCAGCAACAACAGCAACAACCGCAATGCTTCCATCAGCCTCTCTACCAGATCCAAGGAACATACCTTAGGTCACTAATCTCTTTTTTTTTGTGAACTTGAACTTGTTTTTATTTATGTTTTGGCTTTTGTAAACTCATGTTTGAAACAATAATATTGGTAATGAAATGGTCTTTTCTGTATAATGTCTTTATATTACTTTGTATCTTTTTATTTGTAACACAGGTTTCAAAGAATTTGAAAAATAAAACAAACGTGATTCAATTGTACCATATTCTTGTTTTGTTAACAAATATAGTCATTAAACAGTCGCCTATTAGTCGCCAAATAATCGCATAAGAGTCGCTGAGTAGTCGCAACATATTTAAATACGCAAAGTCTGATGACCATAATAGTCGGAAAATAGTCGTTTAATAGACATAGAATAGTCGCTTATTAGTCACACCAATTGCGACTACTTAACGACTACGTTACGTCTACAATATCCAGTCGTAAAGTAGTCGTCAATTGGCGACTACATGTACGACTACTAACTTTACAAAAGTTGCGACTACTTTACGACTACGTACCGTCTACACTGTCCAGTCGTTACGTAGTCGCCAATTGGCGACTATATTTACGACTACTTCATTTAGCGACTAAGGATTAACGACTACAGGTTTTAGTCGCTATGTAGTCGTATTACAACTTTTAGCGACTACTATGCGACTCCTTCTGCAGTCGCCAAATCGTTGTATTCTTGTAGTGCAGGGTTCTCATAAGGGTTTTCTCTTAATGCTAGGTTGATTATCTGTTTAGGATTCACCATCTGAATTAGTTCTTCGCTTAGGGTCTGTTCAAAGCTAATTTTAGGTTGACGAATCTGGAACTTAGATCTTAGGATAATTGATTAGGCACGACAGTGCGATTAATTACCTGATAGAACCTTAGGTGAGCAAATTGATTATACGCAAAGAGATTTGGTTTAATTGATTTGTGAACATATCAAACCTGATATTAAAGCTGATATAGACTTTAGGATTCGCAAAGAGATTTGGAATTCCTAGGATTTAGATTTAGATAATTCTCGCAACGACAGTTGGTTAATTATACCTTAGTGATTTGAGTTCAAGAATTGCACTCATTCCTCGAATGGGAAAAGAAAATCGAATTGGTTTTCGATTGCCAAAACTTCACCGATCATAAAAAAGTCAGGTTAGCCGCCACCGAATTTCATGAATATGCTATTGACTGGTGGGATCAAATTGTGACAAACTGGAGACGTAATGGAGAGCATCCCATAGAGACATGGACGGAAATGATCATGCTCATGCGAAGACGATTCGTGCCTCTTTATTACCACCGGGAACTTCACCAACGGTTGAGACGTCTAGATCAAGGAAGTAAAGGCATGGAAGACTATTTCCAGGAGATGGAAACGCTAATGCTTAAGGCTGAAGTAGACGAGCCGAGTGATGCCACGATGGCACGGTTCCTAGTCGGTTTGAACCGCGACCTACAAGACTGTATGGAGATGCAATCGTATGCAACCTTGGAAGAAATGTTGCATAAGGCTGTTTTAGTGGAGCAGCAGCTCAAAAGAAAAAGCGTGTCATGAAAACCATAATCTTCTAGCTCAAAGCCGAGCTTAACCAAAGGAGAGAAACCAACTTATCCCCCACGGACCGATTTTACAAACAAGCACTCCTTTGAACATCAAGGCCGAAAGATAGCTCTTGCACCATTATCTCCACACGAGGTATTTTTCGATCAACTTAAACTCGAACAAAACCACGGCAAAGGCAAGGTAAGTGATCCCTCGACTTCTATTTTTGTTAAAACCGAGAGTGTTGGTTCCAAAACATGTGAGAGAACGCTCGTGAATGAATCCTTATATATTAAACCGAGTGAATTAAAACATGCTCTCGTTTCTCGGTAATCTTTTGTGTTGTTAGTTTTTATGGATGCTCTTACGAGTATAACTAATCCCGAGCCGGATATTCCGAGTAGTGATGAGGACATCGAACCAGCTAGCCCACCAGAGGTGAGCTCAAAGCTCGGACAAGACCAAACCGGGCCGATTATGGAGACTATGATGAACGATCAGTTTGATGCATTACAAAGCCGACATTGGAAACCCGGATAACTTTTGGATACTACCAATTCAAAAGAGAATTGTACTGAGCGTACGACAAGCTTAGATCTTGTTTATTGGCGACAGCGGTTCTCTTATGGATTTGGGACAGTAACTCCCAAAGTTACTTCAACGAGTGGAAAGCGAGCAAACGACTTGAAGGATCAATCAACCCCAGAGGAAATAATTAGGAGGAAGAGTCCGGAAAATAGCTTCAACATGTTCAAGGAGAAGCTGAAGCATCTGGAACACGAAGGACTGATCAGGCTTGATCAGTTTGAAGGTTGGAACCTAACCCCGTTGTTGAGCTCCGATTTCAGTCGAATGTTCAATCAAGTGTCGCTTCCAGATCACGGCACTTCAGGAGACAATCTATATATGGTTCGAAAGATATTTGAGTCTAGTTTCCAGAACATCCAAGATCTCTCCAATCAGCCCAGCCAATCGCTCAAAAACGGCCCAACAGTGGAGACGTATCTACTTGATTCAATCCTACCCGAAAATGTCAAGTGGAATCTTTTGAAGCCCAAACATGAAAGCCCACTTGAGCATGGTTTCTATGAGCTTGGGAGACACTTAAGAAGCTTTCTAGAAGCTTCCCTTCACGACCTAAGGTGCACCACACCTCACTTGATCAAGTGGATCAAGTTTGAGCTACACTTGCCTTATTTGGAGATTCTCGCCATATATCTCCAACGGCTCTATTATTTGAAGTTTGGCCACGAAGTGAAGCTTTTCCACAGCAACCAGGACGTACCTAGATAATTGACATTCGCCCCTAAGTTGTCAAGACTCAAGGAAGGCTCCGTTTTCCATATTTGGCCGATTCTCGTCATTATGACTCAAACGGCTAGTTTTGGTATTTACTTTGCGATTTCCTTCTTGTTTAATTTCGTGTATGAGCACTATATAAGCTCAGCTTTGCTTTCATTGTAACGCACCTTTCAATCAAGAATTTTATAAAGTATTTCGTTTTTCTTTCAAAGAGTGTTTCTTTGCGAAGATTGTTTTGTTCTTTAGAATATTGTGTGCGATTCACTATATTCTCTAGACGCCTCGGATTAAGTTATTTGTGAGATTCAAATAGCTTGTTCGATCAAGGATTGAGAGAGTCAATCACCATCGATTGAGAGAGTCAATCAAACACCACATTCCATCTCACCATCGTCCCCACTTCCGCAACAAAGCTTGGAATCTCTCGATCATCGAGTGGTCATAGTATTGGAGTGATTCCGTGCTTATATCATTTTGGTATCAGAGCTTTAAAAGCTCCTATCCCAGGTTGTATTCATCCAATCTTTATCCTTTGTGTTTTCTGTTTTGTTATTTACTTTCATCTAAACTGAAAAATCCAGAATTTTTTTTGTTTTTTTTTGCTTTAATCCAAAAAAAAAAACAAAAACCAACCAAATATCTATTGTTTTAAAAATATTATATTGTTTACTTTAATTCTATAAATCAGAAAATAAAAATAAGAATTTTTTCTTTTGTTATTTGCATTTTCGAAATTTTGTTTAAGTCAAAAAAAAAAAAAAAAAGGAAGAAACCATCGTTTTAGTTATTTTGCCTTTCTTACTTTCTTTTCTTGTCTAAAAACGAATTTGAATCATCTTTTCTCTGTTCTTGGGTGAGGTACAAACCCTAAGGAGCAGCCGCCATGGGAGATTCAGAGGAAGAAGACACTTACCAAGCCTACGAAGATCATTGGAGTCAAGGAGAAGAAGAACAAGTCTTCACCGATGAGGAGACTGACTGTGATACACCACCGTGGCCAGGAGATGATTACTCAAGCTCTTACTATGGAGGGGGTTCTGATGAAGATGAGCTTGAACCAGAGCCACCAGACTGTAGGCGAGACAACCACACCGATCACTCGACTTGGTCAAGTGAAAAAGAGAACGACCAAGAAGGCGATATAGGAGAAGATCGTTCATGGCAAGACAAGACTGAATCTCAAATCAGTCTAGAAAAAGGAGGCCACGAAAGTGAACCAGGACATGGAGAGTTCACTCATGAAGGAGAACATGATCAGTTCGAAGAGCAATACCAAAAACCTTGGTGTGAAGAAACCGACTCCCAAATCAGTTTAGGCGAAACTGATTCATATGAAGGCGAGACTTGGTACAATGAAATCAAATCAGAACCTGACATGGGAGATGAGACAGAGCATGAGGTAGACGAGTTAGAGGCAGAATACACTTTGGTTGACGAATCAGAGTTTGTAGAGGAGGTTCAAGAACCGAACCAAGCAAACATCGACAACGCCACTCTAGACGAGCCTTATGATGCAACAACGGATGATGAGGCAGATTGTGAGCCACGCCACATCTATTTTTCAGGTCATAAGCAAGGACCAGAAGCTTACCTACAATGGGAGAACAAAATGGAGCATTGGTTTAGGTTCCACAACATCCCAAAGGAGGATAGATTGTCCTACGCCATTAACACACTTGTTGGAGATGCTCATACATGGTGGATACAAGAAGAAGCTCGGGCCTACTATCATAATCCGATCATCATTTGGGGTAATCTCAAGCAGCGTATGTACATATAGTATGTACAGAAGTCCCACAACCGCAGCTACATCCCCAAGAGGCATATGTTCCCAACAACTTCAAAAAGATGGATGTCAACACCAAAACTTCAGCCTGTTTCTAAGTCAAAGAAAGCTTGCTGTCCTGAGCCAAAGAAAGTGTCTCAAATCACTTTAGAGAAGAAGACAGAGATTGAGAAGCCAGTGGGAGCAAAAGAAGTTAAACACGCCTCCAAAAAAACCGATGCATCTCAAACGCAAAGCACAAAACCGAAGAATGAACCACAAGTCAAAACAGAGCAATGTAAGTCTTCTAAAGTTGTAAAAATAAATGACACCATCTGTTATAGATGTCATAAGAGAGGTCATTTTGCTGCTGTGTGCCCTGAGAGACAAGAGATTAAAATTTCAAAACCTGAGCCGAAACTGAATCCATTAGATAATTGTCTAGAAAATTCTGGTTTTAAATTTTCCAATTCAGATTTGATGCACTTGTCTTTGCCAAAGGTTGTTAGTGCATGTATAGGATATGGAGTGGAGCACACTATGACAGAGGCAGCCACTGAAAATAATGGAAATGGCACCAGCAAAGTGCTGCTACAAGAAGAGCCGCCCGATCGAGCAATAAATCACAATACCGTGGCGACGAAGGAACTAGAACTCATCGACAGTTTTGATCTGGTAAGTCATCCCTCACTGTTATATACTTCTGATGCCTCAATGAATGTGTTCATGGACGTGATAAGTCCCATAGAATCTGATGATAAAATAATTTCGGTGGAAAAATCTATAAACCAGATTTTGTATCTTGAGTCACACGTAGAAGAAAAAGTAGATGAATTGACTAGCACTGAATTTTGCTCTGTTGCTTATGATAATTCCATGACCGCCATAACACACTTGTTTCTTGCCAAAAATTTAGAGAATATCTCAGGTACCAAGGAGAAGCAACAAGGACCAAAACCGCAAAGGAACAATGGCGACATCGAAAGTGAAAAAGGAGATTTCACTAAAACCGCTACCTTACTGCCCAAGGAAGTCAGCAACACACCATGGAGAGGAGTCATCTCTTCTTTGCTGATCAAAGAAGAACCACCTGATGTTCAACATCGATTATATCTGAGCCCCACACCAATCGTTACCCATGGTAAATTTCTAGACTCACTTCTTTATGAAGATATTAACTTGCTCTATTTTGGTGCAGGTCTAGAAGTTTCGAGGACGAAACCTTTCCAAGGGGGAGGGTGTGATGAGGACATCGAACCAGCTAGCCCACCAGAGGTGAGCTCAAAGCTCGGACAAGACCAAACCGGGCCGATTATGGAGACTATGATGAACGATCAGTTTGATGCATTACAAAGCCGACATTGGAAACCCGGAGAACTTTTGGATACTACCAATTCAAAAGAGAATTGTACAGAGCGTACGACAAGCTTAGATCTTGTTTATTGGCGACAGCGGTTCTCTTATGGATTTGAGACAGTAACTCCCAATGTTACTTCAACGAGTGGAAAGCGAGCAAACGACTTGAAGGATCAATCAACCCCAGAGGAAATAATTAGGAGGAAGAGTCTGGAAAATAGCTTCAACATGTTCAAGGAGAAGCTGAAGCATCTGGAACACGAAGGACTGATCAGGCTTAATCAGTTTGAAGGTTGGAACCTAACCCCGTTGTTGAGCTCCGATTTCAGTCGAATGTTCAATCAAGTGTCGCTTCCAGATCACGGCACTTCAGGAGACAATCTATATATGGTTCGAAAGATATTTGAGTCTAGTTTCCATAACATCCAAGATCTCTCCAATCAGCCCAGCCAATCGCTAAAAACGGCCCAACAGTGGAGACGTATCTACTTGATTCAATCCTACCCGAAAATGTCAAGTGGAATCTTTTGAAGCCCAAACATGAAAGCCCACTTGAGCATGGTTTCTATGAGCTTGGGAGACACTTAAGAAGCTTTCTAGAAGCTTCCCTTCACGACCTAAGGTGCACCACACCTCACTTGATCAAGTGGATCAAGTTTGAGCTACACTTGCCTTATTTGGAGGTTCTCGCCATATATCTCCAACGGCTCTATTATTTGAAGTTTGGCCACGAAGTGAAGCTTTTCCACAGCAACCAGGACGTACCTAGACACTTGACATTCGCCCCTAAGGTATCAAGACTCAAGGAAGGCTCCGTTTTCCATATTTGGCCGATTCTCGTCATTATGACTCAAACGGCTAGTTTTGGTATTTACTTTGCGATTTCCTTCTTGTTTAATTTCGTGTATGAGCACTATATAAGCTCAGCTTTGCTTTCATTGTAACGCACCTTTCAATCAAGAATTTTATAAAGTATTTCGTTTTTCTTTCAAAGAGTGTTTCTTTGCGAAGATTGTTTTGTTCTTTAGAATATTGTGTGCGATTCACTATATTCTCTAGACGCCTCGGATTAAGTTATTTGTGAGATTCAAATAGCTTGTTCGATCAAGGATTGAGAGAGTCAATCACCATCGATTGAGAGAGTCAATCAAACACCACCTTCCATCTCACCATCGTCCCCACTTCCGCAACAAAGCTTGGAATCTCTCGATCATCGAGTGGTCATAGTATTGGACTGATTCCGTGCTTATATCAAGTAGTATCTCTTCTCTTTTGCAGGGATATTCCGATGTTTTCCCGGAAGATGGTCTAAGCGATTTGCCACTACTCCGCGTAACCGAACACCAAATTGATTTCGTCCCCGGTGCAACATTTCCAAACCGGCCGGCTTATCGAACTAATCCCGTGGAAACTAAGGAACTACAACACCAAGTTGATGAGCTGATGGCGAAAGGACACATACGAGAGAGTATGAGCCCGTGTGCCGTGCCCGTGTTACTCGTGCCCAAGAAAGACGGCACTTGGCGGATATGTGTTGATTGCCGTGCGATAAACAACATTACGGTAAAATATCGTCATCCGATTCCGAGGTTAGACGATTAGATGAGCTTTATGGATCTAGCGTGTTTACGAAAATTGATCTAAAAAGTGGTTATCACCAAATCCGGATGAAGGAAGGTGATGAGTGGAAAACCGCTTTCAAAACCAAACACTGTTTGTATGAATGGTTAGTTATGCCGTTTGGTTTAACCAATGCACCTATTACTTTTATGCGTTCGATGAACCATGTTCTTAGGTCGTATATAGGCGTCTTTGTTGTTGTTTACTTTGACGATATTCTGATTTATAGTAAGAACCTAGACGAACATGTGGAACATTTGAGATTGGTGTTTGATATGCTCAAATTAATACACTATTTAGATACTAAAGCAATTGTTATAGTATAGCTAGGGGTCGAACACAAGGACTCACAGAGACGCACAATAGATTAAAGATGTGAGAATTACGCTAAGCAATCAATGGTATTGAAAACAAGTACGTAAATTAAAACGGATGTAAATTCAATTGGAGGAAGATAGGTTCAGGGTATTTCTCAGGGAATCACTGAATGCAGACAAGTTAACTAACAGGATTCAGATTTAACGCTGTTCTTGAACTCAAATCACTAAGATATAGTTAACCAATTTCCGTTGCGAAAAACTATCTAAATATAAATCCTAGAAATTCCAAATTCTTTTGCGAATCCTAAAATCTAAATCAGCTTTTTAAATCAGGTTTGATATGTTCACAAAACAACTAAACCAAATTTCTTTGTGAATAGTTATTTTGCTCACCTTAGGTTCTATCAGGTAATTAATCGCACTTCCGCGCCTAATCAATTATCCTAAGATCTAAGTTCTAGGTGATCAATCTAGAATTAGCTTTGCAAATAACCTATGGTGAAGAACTAATTCAGATGGTGAATCCTAATAATAAATCAATCTAGCATTCAGAGAAAACCCTATTGAGAACCCTGAATCTAACAAGAGATCTACTCAGACATGGAAATTGAAGCAATCAACATAGCTGAATAAATCATCAATAGAATAAAACAGGGGTTCGAAATCTTCTCTCAGACGAACAGAGTTCTGACTTGTCTCCCCTCTCTCAAGCTCTCTCAGAAATCCTTAAGCAAAAGGTAATGAAAAGCACACAGCCAAAGTGGCTGTAAAACCTAAATTAATAGTCTAAACACGAATTGGGGTCTTCTTGTAAATATTAAAGTCTTATGAGCAAGTTCTTCCATTATTCAAACTTCATTAAAGTCGCGACTTGTAATCTGCTTCGATGGTTGTCGATCGATACCGGGGGGTATCGATCGATGCTTGACGCTTCGATTGGGCACTTAGTCACCAGACTTCAGTTTCGCTCTAGAATGCTCCATAAAACTACAATATCTCCAACAATGCTCAAAATGTGCTAAAACCTGTAAAAGACTCTAAAAGACTCTATAATAGAATAAAGACTCGATAAAACGGACTTATATCATGGCTTAAGCGAGGTAAAAACAATGATATATCAACTCCCCCAGACTTAGAATTTGCTTGCCCTCAAGCAAATAGAAGACTAAACCAGAGAAAGAGGTTTGAAAACGTAGAGACTCACCTAGTGTTCTTGAAACGTGGAGATGACCAATTTCCCAAGCACCCAAATGTCACCTAACCAGCTTTTGATCTAACCACCATGTACTTTTCCGTAGACATTCGCAGCTTCCCAGACTACACACATTATTTCTCAGCATTGTTCAATTAAGCCATCCTCGCCAGTTTCATCGCTGTGAATTAGTTTCAAGAACCTTCTAGATTCTTTCCCATACAATATCATGACAAGGAACCACCCTTTTCACACTTTTTGGTATTATTTCTCTCCCCCAGACTTATTTCTTATTATATTTTCTCTTTTGTTTTAGCTTTGCATATAAAAATTAAGGTATGAGACGCGAGTATTGATGGTGTTTGCCACCTAATCCTCGGTTCTTCCCTCTCAATGTATCAAAGAATGTAGGCGAATAATGACATCATAGGAAAATCCTAGCCTCGCTTCCAATCCTCTGTGTGATCATTCCTTCTCGAGTAGAATAATGGGATCGATGGAAATTTTCCTAACCCTATACTCAGAAGAAAATCATTTCATCTTTTAATGCACTTGTTAATTAACTTGTAACAGGAAGAGAAATACCATTACTTAAAACACATATGGGTTCCTTTGTCAGATACGAATGAGGAATCAAGTTCTATAGATACTAACCACATTGATGAAGTGCAAAAATTTGGCTCAGGCTTTAAGGAACTTTGCTGGAAACATGAGTGTCTTCTGGTTAACTGGTCAGCCTTTGGATTTTTCATTAGTCGATCTATAACTGGTTTTGTAACAATGGTCACTCAGAAGCAAGGTCATATCAATTGATTCAAGAAAAAGATCACAGTTTCAGACAAAATTTTGACTCAATAAAATAACGAATCACACAAAAACAGACTGACTCTAAGAAAAACAAAAACAAAAACAAAGTCAGCAACTACCTTCCCTAGACTTATACAACACTGTCCCCAGTGTTATCTAGCCTAGAGTTGGTGAAAGAAAACAAAATGGATCAAATGGAATCATGAGAAACAAGAAGTTACCGTGCTGGAACATTGGGTATCGACCGACACACAACTTGGTATCGATCGATACTATGCTTAAGTCGATATATGTCCTCCTCATTCGCATAGGGTGTCGACCGATACCAAGGGGTATCGATTGACACACAGCGATTTCGCGTTTTCCTCCTTGTTCGTCCTGAAACAGACGCAAAAAACAAAAAATTAAAAGAAAAAGACTCAAAGACAAACTCACCAGTGGGTTGCCTCCCACCAAGCTCTTGTTTACAGTCACGAGCTTGACTTTACGGATGATCAGTCGGAATGAAGTAGGGAACTCACTCCCATGCAAGTCCCATAACTAGACACTTCCAAACTCAGAGTTTTGCGCAGCATACGCTCAATAACCTCTTGCCATTTCTCCTTCAGCTCTGGCTCAGGATGATTCTGGCCTTAGAGAACGGTTTCGAGCGTCCTTTACACTTCACCTTGTACTCGATCGAATCTCTATCGCACTTTTGAGGGGTTAAGGTGACATATGTAGCGCTCTGATGCTTTTGTCCTTCACTTTCTTCTTTGCCTTAGTCTTTTTGATGATTTTCTCGGCGATGATAGGAGGATGATCTAGAGCTTCTATGACAGTTGGCACAGCATCAGGTTCGTCCAAAAGATCAACCATCAAAGTTTCTCCTGCACCAACAGGGATGCAAGATATTTGTGTTGGAGCTCTAGATCATCCTCCTATCATCGCCGAGAAAGTCATCAAAAAGGCTAAGGCAAAGAAGAAGGTGAAGGACAAAAGCGTCGAGAGCACTACATATGTCACCTTAACCCCTCAAAAGTGCTTCGTAGGAGACCTCTTCGTCAATGTACGAGAATGAAATCTTCCTACTAGGTGTGTCCATAACTGCACCAACATTAGCCATGAACGGTCTTCCAAGAATCAAAGGTGTGCTAGACCTTGCATGCATCTCCACAACCTGAAAATCAGTAGGAACCAGACAGTCTCCAACCTTAACCATCAAGTCATGGATTTTACCGTACGTAATAGATGTGGAAGAGTTCGTGAATGTGAGAGGCATCTGAGTATGTTGTATGTCATCGATCTTAAGCTTCTCTGCGAGTGCCTTTGAAATGACATTCACGCTAGACCCTGAATCAACCACTGATTCCTTGATTTCAACTCCAGAGATGGAGCATGGAACTGAAAATTTCTCTGGGTCTTCCCTCTTAGTCAACCGCTTCAGTGGAGGCGGTGGACTTCTGACTTTGATGAAGAGTACCTT
Source organism: Eutrema japonicum (assembly GCA_030161315.1). NCBI lineage: Eukaryota > Viridiplantae > Streptophyta > Magnoliopsida > Brassicales > Brassicaceae > Eutrema > Eutrema japonicum. The sequence goes on along the minus strand of BSQW01000007.1, from coordinate 33,504,344 downwards.
AATCTCTCCCTCAGTTTCTCTGCAATCCCGGAAGTGACTCAGTAGAGGCATGTACTCTAGAGCTTCTTCGAAAGTGTGTGTGAGTGGAATTCTTTGTACCATCTTCTCAAAGCCACGCAGCTGCTTTGGAGAAATGGGATCTCTGAGGTGTTTAGGTGGTCTAGGATCCGGTTTCTTAGGCTTGTAGACACGTCCCTCAACCATCTATGGTTTCTTCACGATCTCTGGTTCAGCCGCCGAGGGGTATCGATCGATACAAGGGGGTGTCGATCGACACAAGGCTCATGCGTTGGTTCTTCAGGTTGGTATCGAGCGATACCAGCAGTGGTATCGATCGATACTGAAGAGTCAGGTTCGGAATCACCTTCTTCAAAGTTTTCGAGATCTCATGCACTTCTCAAAGTGATGGCATTAACGTACTCCTTTTGTGCCTGAGTTGCCTTTCCTTTGACAGCTGCTGCAGTCTGAGCTACTTGCGTTTCCAACATCTTCTGATGAGTAACGATCCTTCCACTCAGATCCTTGTACACATCATCTATCTTTCCGTTGAGATTCACTGTGAGCTGCTGTAGTCCTTGAATCAGTTGTTCAAACATGGACTCGATCTTGCTATCTGGAAGCTTAGCAGGTACATGCTTATAAGATGAATTCCCATAGTTCCTGACATCTTCAGCGAAGTGAACAACTTTCTGTGTCTTGTCCATCAGAAAACTATGCATAGAATCCAACTTAGCTTGAAAGTCAGCGATCTGCGAACCATCCACGTTACCAGCTAGCCTTTTCCACTAAAAATCAGCATTCTTGGTGCTATTGCTAGACGCCAAGTTCTCAATCAGGATATAGGCTTCAACAGGATATTTGGTGTTGAAGTTTCCATTGCTTGAAGCATCCAAAGTCATTTGGTACCTCCAATCAAGTCCTCTAAAGAAGAAACCCATCAGCTGAACATCAGATTATCCATGGTGTGGAAAATCTCTCTGATATGATTTGAACCTCGTCCAAGCAGCCTTGAACGCCTCAGTAGGTACTTGAGAGAATTGGGATATCTTATTCCTCAGATCCTCGGATCTTGCATCATCATACAAGTTGGTCAGGTAAGCATTCTTAGTTTCCTCCCAGCTAGTCAGCGATCCAGGAGGCAACTATTTTAGCCAGTAGGTTGCTTCCCCACCAAGAGAGTATGGGAAAAGCTTGCAGAAGAGATAGTCGTAGGACACTCCATTGCTCTTGATGCTAGTGACCAAGTCCTCGAACCTCTCAATATGATCCATGGGATGTTCGCTGGAAAGACCATGAAAAGGGTGCTGTCCCACAAGAGTGTAGTATGCGGGCTTCAGCTCAAAGTCATTCCTTGGGAAAGCGGGAGGACGGATCGCAGAGCGATTTGCGTAGAACTGGTCAGGTCTGTTGCACTCACCAATCGTCCTACCACGATTAACCACAGCGTTCTCAGCATTCACTGCGTTCGCGTTCTCAGCGACATTCCCAGCGACAACAGGATCAGGTGGAATGATGTTCCCCTCTTCATCCAGACGTTGTCCTCTCTCATTGCACAAATGACCCTCTGGGTCCCTGTAGGCACCAGCCTCATATCGAACCAACTCTACTTGATTGTTGTTCATAGCTGCTGGTTTCTTTGTACTTTTGTTTGTGCGTTCCACAAGTGCTAGTTGCTCCAATGACAGTTGAACTAGCTGAGTGCTCTTGTTCTTTCTGGTTTCACGATTAGGCATGCACCTGAAAACAAGAGTCAAAAACGTTAGTAACTTGTAATACGATGAGTATCGATCGATACCGAGTGGTGTCGATCGATATCAACAAAAGAGAACGGCGAGTATCGACCGATACTAGATAGTATCGACCGATACTAGATAGTATCGAAATTCACAAACGTAATCTAATGGCGAATTGAGTCCCCGGCAACGGCGCCAAATTTGATATGCTCAAATTAATACCATATTTAGATACTAAAGCAGTTGTTATAGTATAGCTAGGGGTCGAACACAAGGACTCACAGAGACACACAATAGATTAAAGATGTGAGAATTACGCTAAGCAATCAATGGTATTGAAAACAAGTACGTAAATTAAAACGGATGTAAATTCAATTGGAGGAAGATAGGTTCAGGGTAATTCTCAGGGAATCACTGAATGCAGACAAGTTAACTAACATGATTCAGATTTAACGCGGTTCTTGAACTCAAATAACTAAGATATAGTTAACCAACTTCCGTTGCGAAAACTATCTAAATCTAAATCCTAGAAATTATAAATTCCTTTGTGAATCCAAAAATCTAAATCAGTTTTTTAAATCAGGTTTGATATGTTCACAAAACAACTAAACCAAATTCCTTTGCGAATAGTTATTTTGCTCACCTTAGGTTCTATCAGGTAATTAATCGCACTTTCGTGCCTAATCATTTATCCTAAGATCTAAGTTCTAGGTGATCAATCTAGAATTAGCTTTGCAAATAACCTATGGTGAAGAACTAATTCAGATGGTAAATCCTAATAATAAATCTATCTAGCATTCAGAGAAAACCCTATTGAGAACCCTGAACCTAACAAGAGATCTACTCAGACATGGAAATTGAAGCAAGCAACATAGCTGAATAAATCATCAATAGAATAAATAAGAGTAGAATAAAACAGGGGTTCGAAATCTTCTCTCAGACGAACAGAGTTCTAACTTGTCTCCCCTCTCTCAAGCTCTCTCTGAAATCCTTAAACAAAATGTAATGAAAAGCACACAACCAAAGTGGCTGCAAAACCTAAATTAATAGTCTAAACACGAATTGGGGTCTTCTTGTAAATATTAAAGTCTTCTGGGCAAGTTCTGCCATTCTTCAAACTTCATTAAAGTCGCGACTTGTAATCTGCTTCGATGGGTGTCGATCGATACCAGGGGGGATCGATCGATGCTTGACGCTTCGATTGGGCACTTAGTCACCAGACTTCAGTTTCGCTCCAGAATGCTCCATAAAATTCCAATGTCTCCAATAATGCTCCAAATGTGTTAAAACCTGTAAAAGACTCTATAATAGAATAAAGACTCGATAAAACGGACTTATATCATGGCTTAAACGAGGTAAAAACCATGATATATCAGTGTTAGACGTGCTTAGGAAGAAACATTTGTTTGGGAATTTAAAGAAATGCTCTTTTTGTTCAGATAACGTTGTCTTTTTAGGTTTTGTGGTAAGTTCTCAGGGCATACAGGTGGACGAGAACAAGATTAAGGCAATCCGAGATAGGCCGATCCCTAAGACCGTTAGCGAGGTCCGGAGTTTTCACGGCTTAGCGAGATTTTATCGACGATTCGTTCGTGATTTCAGTACTATTGCCGCACCACTAACCGAATTAATCAAGAAGGACGTGGGATTTCGTTGGGAACAAATTCAAGCGGACGCGTTCCAACTACTGAAAAACAAACTCACTCACGCCCCTCTTCTTTTTTTACCTGATTTTATGAAAGCTTTTGAAATTGAATGTGACGCTTCTGGTATTGGTATAGGTGATGTACTTATGTAAGAGAAGAAACCCGTGGCTTTCTTCAGCGAGAAACTTGGAGGAGCAACGCTTAATTATCCGACATACGACAAGGAAATTTATGCCTTGGTCCGAGCTCTCCAAACGTGGCAGCATTACCTATGGCAGAAGGAGTTCATTATTCACACGGATCATCAATCCCTCAAGAACTTAAAGAGCCAGCAAAAGTTGAACAAGAGGCACGCACGTTGGGTTGAATTTATCGAAACATTTCCATACGTAATTCAGTATAAGCAAGGTAAGGAAAACGTCGTTGCCGATGCGTTGTCTCGGAGGTACACTTTAATCTCGACTCTTGATGATAAAATACTTGGGTTCGAGATGATCAAAGAAGCATACGCAACCAATTCAGATTTCCAGGAAGTTTTTCTATCTTGTACTAAATTCGCTTTTGGAAAGTATTTTCGAAGCGACGATTTCTGTTTTACGAGAACCGTCTTTGTATTCCTAATTCTTCTTTGCGAGATTAGCTTATTAAGGAAACACACGGCGGTGGACTTATGAGAGATTTTGGCGTAGCCAAGACACTTCACATCGTGCAAGACCACTTCTTTTGGCCGCATATGAAACGTGACGTTGAAAGAATATGCAACTAATGCACGACTTGTAAGTATGCCAAATTCAAACGCCAAAACCAAGGTTTGTATTCTCCATTACCCATTCCTAATGCACCTTGCACCGATATCTCCATGGATTTTGTTTTAGGTTTACCTAGGACTAGGAAAGGTAGTGATTCTATATTTGTTGTGGTCGATAGGTTATCTAAGAAGGCACATTTTATTCCATGTCATAGAATTGATGATGCATCGAACATAGCTGATTTATTCTTTAGGAAAGTTGTTCGTTTGCATGGAATGCCTAGAACCATAGTTTCGGATAGAGATACAAAGTTTCTTAGTTATTTTTGGAAGACCCTTTAGGCTAAGCTAGGAACTAAGCTTTGTTTCTCTACGACTTGTCATCCGCAAACCGATGGTCAAACCGTGGTGGTCAATAGGACCTTAGGAACAATCTTGCGGACGATCATTAAAAAGAATCTTAAGTCGTGGGAAGATTGTTTACCCCACGTAGAATTTGCTTATAATCATGCACAACATTCTACTACTTTGTTTTCACCTTTTGAACTCGTTTATGGTTTTAATCCGCTTACTCCTCTCGATTTAACTCTTTTACCTTTGAGTGAACATGTAAGTATGGATGGTGAGAAACGGGCCGAGATGGTCAAACAGATGCACGAGAAGGCAAAAGCAAACATAGAACGTAAGACGGAGGAATACCGCAAGCATGCAAACAAAGGACGACACAAGAAGGTTTTCAAACCCGGTGATCTTGTGTGGATTTATCTAAGGAAAGAACGGTTCCCGGAAGAAAGGAAATCCAAACTCTTGCCGAGAGTTGATGGACCGTTCACCGTGATGGAAAAGATCAACGACAATTCATACAAACTCGATCTCCAAGGTAATTATTCGATAAGCTCAAGTTTCAATGGTGCTGATATTATTCCTTATGTTGCATATGAAATCGATTTGAGGGCAAATCCTTTTCAGGAGGAGGGGGATGATATGATCATGGACATGACGGCTTCGGATGAGGTTCAAGAAGATGCTATGGTCATTCCCGAAGGACCTATCACACGGTCTAAGGCATGTAAGATAGTGGGAGCGGTGCAGAGCTTACTTACGGATTCAAAGATCGAGGAGGATCAACTTACGCAACCCGTCCTCACCTCATTATCTTCGAATTCTCCTTGAGGTTTGGCCGTTTGTGTAAGTCGCGTTGTACTCTTTTTCCTGTATACGGTTTTGTCCCAATGGGTTTTCCGTATAGAGGTTTTAACGAGACAACCGACTTACACCGTATAACGGTCCGACTTCTTGAGAATTCCACAGGGGAATTTTCTGACGGAAATTCCGAGGGATTTATTCCTGAGGGACTTTTCGAGGGACTTTCTCAGGGGAGTTTTTCCGCTGGGATTTCTTTGGCGGAATCCAAAAAGACGTTCAAACTATCATTTAATTTTGTTGTAATTTTCGATGGGTCATCTCTCATTTTCGAGATTGACCCTTTGACTTTCTTTTTGAATTTTTCATTCATCCTCTTCTCTCCCTCATTGTCGAAAACAATCAATCATTTTTATCAAAGTATTTTTCAGAGATTTCATCTCTTGTTTCTCGATTTATTTGAAGGTTATTCATTGAAATTATTTCGGTTTATCGAAGTGTAATTCCGCAACACCTCGACGTAGCCATCGATCCGTTGTTCGTGTGAGTCCTTCTCGGATTAGGGGCATAAGGAATTTTTGGGATTCATCTCCCACGCCTTATCATCCTTCCTCTCGGATTCTCCCAACATCGAAGTCATCCCCTTGTTCATCGTGATTCATTGTCGTTTGGGCCTAAGGATTTTGGAGTGATACACTCACGCCTTAGCATCTCTCGTCGTGAACCTCTTCGAATTCAAGGATATATCCATCACTTCATCATCACCAAATCTAAAGTATGCGGTCCTTAGTCGATTCGTATCAATTATCCTTTGATTCAATAAATAACTTGTTATAGACCAGAATATCGAAACTTTCAGTTAATGGTCTTGGACCAGAAAACCCTCTCTAGTTTTATGATATGAAATGTAGTATATTATCCTAGAGCGTCTATCAATATCCACACGCACATAATTCTTATTAGGTTCTAGCGTTTTATCTTTGTCAAACAGAAAACCTCCATGCCTAAAAAATTTCTTATGCTCAAATTTTTCGCAGTAATGAAACACATTTTTAAAATCATGATTTGAAATATAAAGCTCTTTGATGTGTTCAAATTCCAGCAACTTAGCTTCAGGAATAAAAAGAAACTCATACCCTTGGAATTATTGCATCAGTCACAATAATTTCCTTACCTGGTTCGCGTAAGATCAGATATGCCATCACTGTTGTGCCTGTCTGGGCCGATTGGTAAGGCCGATTGAGATGATCTAGATTGTTTTGGAAACTAGACCCACAAGGATTTGGATCCATACCTAGATCACTTTCGGAGGTGCAGTGACTTGGTCTGTGTGGCACGATCTTTGTCACGATCGCGCAATAGAGCCTAGTGCAGATCGGTTGACTTGTAAAATTCATATCTCTCAAGTCTGAACCGGCGTTGTTGTGAATCCAATTTTTCCGTTTTCTCTGATGAATCAAGATTCCAGAACATTTTGGTTTATAGCTTGATTCCTTCTGATTTGGTTGGGAAAATCCTTTGAACACACGCATGTCCGAATCGCGTAAGCTGGGATTCAACTGTCTTGGAAGTTGAATAACTTCCTCACCTGAACTTGGAATGGATTGATTCAACTTCGAGGAGTGCTCTAGTTGAGGTGAGAACATATTCCAATTGTTTGTTGGGATATGTTTTGAACAAGGCTCATGGGTCTTTTCGGATGGTTTCTTGTTCATATCAACAATAAAGCTCTTGGTTGAAATCTGTTCCAACTTATCACATGTGTTATGCTGCTCACTCTCAGAATGCCTAGAGTTCAAATCTTTTTTTCCTGCATCATGAACAAGCATATCAATTTTACTACTTGTAGCTAGGCTTAGACACTTACCTCGCATAGTGTTGCTCATATTAGTGTTGAGGTGTTGTTCTGGTTGCAAGCTTCTAAGCAAAGTGATTTGCGTAGTGTCTTGAGTTTGCTCTTGGTCCATTGCTTCTCCTTTGGATGCGTGCTCTTTAGTAGGACCTGTTTCAACACCCTTTGACAAAGACAACTGCATCATCCTCGTGATGGATAAGTTAGAAACCTGCTTGTTTAAAACAGAACTTATCTTAGCTTTTGCAAGATTTGATTCGAACTCGGCTACATCATCTAGTAATGCATCTCTGATTTCTTTTGGACCGAATAAAGGCTGAGGGGTTTGACCATCACGTCCATAAGGGTCACATGGTCGATGAATATTATTTCCCTCAGTGGAAATTATTTGCTTCTGCTCATCCCTCAAGCGTTGCAATTAATTCTTGGACTCTGGATGAAAGGATCGATCGGTCGGGTTGAGGACCGATCGGTCGGGTTGAGGACCGATCGGTCGTTTCTGGATCGATCGATCGGATTGAGGACTGATCGGTAGATTTTGCTTCTGCCAGTTCCGAACGAGTTCGATCGATCGATCCTTTTCTTTTCTCCTCTTTTGAGCGATCCAAACACTATAAGAAAACACAGTTTTTGCGACAACCAAAATAGTCCCAAAATAGTCGCAAATGACTAATTTACGACTATTTTAGGACTAAAAAAAATAGCCACAAATATTTGGTCGCTAAATCAAATAGTCACAAAATAGTCGCTCTTTTTGCGACTAATATGTGACACCTATTATCAGTCCTAATTTAGAGACTGATTTGCTACTACTTGTAAAAAAAATAATTAAAAAAAAAAACAAAAACAAAATTCCAAAAAATATATTTTTTATTTATTAATTTAATTAATTTACAAAAAGGAAAAAAAAGAAAAAAAAGAAAAAAAAAAAAGAAGATCGAAGATCTGCTCAACACCACCGCCGATCTGCTCCTCCGCCTGACCAATATCTGGTCAAAACCACCGCCGATCTGCGCCGATCTAAATACCACGAACCACCCTCGGAGCAACCACCACGCAGCCCATCGGAGCAACCACCACGCGAGGCACGAACGGCGGCTGGAGAAGAAGAAGCTTCGCCGGCGGCCATATCTGCTCCTCCGAAAGCATCCCGATCTCAGCCTGACTCGCGGCGCATCCCGAGCACTGTCCCCATCTTCTCCTACCCGCATTTCCCAGCAGCCAAACAATGAACAAACCAATCAATCAAACGCAGAAATGAAAAATCGAGAATACATAAATAGTAGTTAAAAACCGAAATTATGATGATAAACAGATGCAGATTCGTCTTCCTTGTTATCAGTTTCCAATAATTGATTCTATTTAAAACTCAAAGAAGAAAATATAAAAAAAAAACTAACCAGTCGGAGAATTCGAGGATTGAGATTGGATCCGAATCGAAGAAAAAATCAGAAAAACAAGTTGAAAATGATGATTCCACCGCCGTTCCGTCAACCGGAGATCTCTCCTTCGTAGGAATCTATGAAACTCGTTTTTCCTCTCTGTCTTATCGTTGAAGGAGAAGAAGAATTTGATATAGTCCTAAAAAAAGAAAGGAGAAGAAACAATTAAAAAAAAAGAAAAAATAAAATAAAACAGTTTAAATCCGTCGTCGTTGGATTAAACCAATTAACGGTGGAGGATCTCGATCCTCGTCACAATGAACTAGCCAATGAGAATCTTTCATTATTTTTGTCGCAAATTAGACGCAAATTTGAGATTATTTTGTGTCTACTATTAAAAAAATTCGGTTGGGGTTGCCAAATAGTCCCAAATTTGAGACAATTTTTTGACAATCAAAAACTTTTACCCTAAACCCTAAACTTTAAGAACCTATAAGGTTTGAATATGATTTTACAATGATTTTGTGTATTTAGCAATTCAAAAATATGTTAAAACTTAAAAATAAATAAATTTTGAGAGAATTTTATCTTTCAAAATATCATTTCTTATAAAACACATGTAACACTTAGTACATGTTATGATTAGATTAAAATTTTTGTAAGTGTTATATTTATGTATATTATTTGATGTTTATGTGTAATATATATATTACAATTTAAAATTTAGAGTTATTATTAAGGGTTAGATGTTTAGGGTTTATAATTTAGGATTTATAAAATGATTATTTTTTAAAAAAAAATTGTAAGTGTTGAATTTTTTTTGTATATTATTTGATGTTTATGTGTAAGATCTACTTTACAATTTAAGATTTAGATCAAGTTTATGATTAGGGGTTAGATGTTTAGGGTTTAGGGTTAAGTGTTAGAGGTTTAGGGTTTATAATTTATTGATTTCTAAAAACAATCGAGTGGAGTTACAAATTAGTCCCAAATTTGGGACTATTTTGTGACTACTATTAAAAATTAGTCGCAAATTAGTCCCAAATTAGTCACAAAAACTGGATTTGCAAATGAGTGTACATGTTACCTTAAACCCTAAACTTTAAGAACATATAAGGTTTGAATATCATTTTACAATGATTTTGGGTTTATAGTTGTTCAAATATATATTTTACAATTTAAGATTTAGATTTAATGATTAAAGGTTAGAGGTTTATGGTTTAGAATTTAGGATTTATAAAATGATTATATTTAAAAAAATTGATAGTGTTTATTTTTTTTTGTATATTATTTGATGTTTATTTATTTGATGTTGTTTACAATTTAATATTTAAATCAAGTTTATGATTAAGTGTTCGAGGTTTAGGGTTTAGAGTTAAGGGTTTGTGGTTTGAGTTTAGAATTTATTGATTTCTAAAAAAAAATCAAGTGTAGTTGCAAATTAGTCCCAAATTTGGGACTATTTTGTGACTACTTTTAAAAATTAGCCGCAAATTAGTCCCAAATTGGTCACAAAACTGGGTTTGCAAATTAGTGTACATGTTACTCTAAACCCTAAACTTTAAGAACATATAATGGTCTAATATCACTTTACAATGATTTTGGGTATAGATGTTCCAAAATATATTTTACAATTTAAGATTTAGAGTTTATAATTAAGGGTTAGATGTTTAGGGTTTATAATTTAGGATTTATAAAAGGATTATATTTTAAAATTTGTTGAATTTTTTTGTATATTATTTTATGTTTATTTATTTGATGTTTAGTATATTATTTGATGGTTTAGGGTTCAGAATTTAGGGTTTAGAATTTTTTTGTATATTATTTGATGTTTATTTTAAAAAACTCGAGTGGAGTGGCTAAACCGAAACAAATCAGTCACAAATTTGGGACTATTTTTGCAAATCTTTAAACAGTCGTAAATAAGCGACTATTGTTTGACTACTTTTTTTAGTCGGTAATTTGTGACTATTATGCCTCTGCATTATGAATAGTCGCAAATCAGTCACAATATCGTCCTTCTTTTTTTCGACTAAAAAAGTATTCGCAAAAAATAGTCACAAAAACTGTTTTTTTCTTGTAGTGAAACTTGTAGCTGGGCTCTTCTTTGCCTTCTCTCACACACCCAAACCTTCTTTGACGGTCATGAGATGATTTATCATCACGTCCATAACAATCATATGCTGTTTCTCCTCTTTGTTGTCTTTGCTCGTCTCTCTTTTGTGCTCTCCTTTGTTGTTGAATGCCTTGATGCAGAGCATCGAATTTGGTGTTTATGACCTGCTCCATGACCTGATCCATCCGAGCCATCATTGTTTTCATCCACAGCTTGTTGTTGTTGTTTCCTGCTTGGTCTTCATCCTCCATCTTGACCTGAAACGAAACAAAACACTAAACCAGTAACTAGTTCTCACGAAAAACAAAATATTCATTCATGCAGGTTCATCTAGCACATATATTTACAACCCTAAGAGAGATCTAACACACACATTAAGAAACTCGACAGCAACTAACACAAAAACGAAAAAGGAAAATTTCTACCTATAACTCTTGCCCTAGCCGCTGCGAACAGGTATGAACCCTAACTCTGTTTTTTTTTTCTATTTCTAGCTAAACATAACGAAAACTACAACTTAACAGGTTACTAGACTCGAAAACAACACAAGAACAAAGAAGAACAAGACTCTGCAACTCAGACTCGACCTAAACAGAACGCAGACCCTAAAAACCCTAATTGTTTTTTTCTTTTGACACATACTGACTCGACAACACACTGAAATAAATAACTAGCTGCGAAAATCACACATAAAGCAAAAGAACAGACTCGACAAAACAAGATTCACAAATCAGCCTTGCAACTAAAAGAAAAAAATTAAACAAGTTCGAAGTAAGCAAGGAACGAGATTACCCAGTAGTCTTAGAGCGTGCTGATACCACGTGACACGAACCTCCCTAGATTGACACTCTTAGAGTTGGGCAGAACGGGGATAAGCCTTGCAAGCACAAGTGCTTCAAGGAATGTGGATCGAGGGGTCATACAAAGGAAATGGAAGTCCCTTGATTTACCTTTGTTCTGCTTTTGATATGACACACTAAAGAAGAACAAGCATTGAATATTACACACCAGCAAGGAAGAAGAGAGAGATGAGTCTCTCAAAACCCTTAAGAAAAAGAGGCTGCGCCTATTGAATAAAATCAGAGATGAGTTTTACGACAAAGGTCTTAGGGTTTTTATAAGTAAACCATCGACCAAAAGAAAGGAAAAAATAAAAGATCAGTTGGACGCGCATCCATTGTTGGGCTTTTTCGGAGCGATTCACTGGGCCGATTGGAGAGATCTTGATAGTTTCGGAAACTAGACCCACGAGGCTCTGGATCCATATGTAGTATGTTTTCTGGGGCGCTGTGAGCTAACATCGACACTTGATTGCAAAAGCCATAGTAGTGAATCGCTGGGCTTGGATTATGATCATCAAATGGGCTAAGGGGATGTGATCCACTTGCCTCATTAAAAACCTTGTTTTAGAAAACCCATTGGGACAAAACCAAAACAAGGGAAAAAGAGTGCAAATGGGTCACATACCCATTTGTTGATCCTCTTGAAATTCCTGGATCAAATGTTGTTGTTCGGCTAAGCCATTTCTTCATCTTCGAACTTGTTTCATAACCAAAATGGTTTGAAACACTTATTCTCCTTAGAGTTTCGTTGAGCTTCTTTGTCCTTGATCGTGTCATAGGACCTGTCGGAATGATCAAAGGCTCCTTGGCTAACTTTCCCTCAGCAATAAGGGTCTCATTGGCTAAATCTCCCTCATGGGAACTTCCCTCGGATAGGTTTCCCCCGTATGCAATTCCCTCAGCTAATCTTCCCAGGCTAAGCTTCCCTCGGATAAGCTTCCCTCGGATATGTTTCCCTCGGATGCACTTCCCTCAGCTGCACTTCCCTCGGATAAGTTTCCCTCGGATAATTCCTCCTTGTTACGTATGCTATCCATGATCATATCAGAAGTTTTACACATGAGAAGACTATCGTCTACGAATAATAAGTGATGAATTATGGGCCCATTTTTCGCAAGACCGATTCCATGCACTTTACCCGAAGCTTCTGAGTGATTGAGGGAACTCACTAATGCCTCAGCACATTGAATAAAGAGGAAGGGGGATAGTTGGTTGCCCTAGTGAATCCTCCGTTCTGGTTTAATGAATCCATGGTTACGCTTGTTGAATAGAACATCATATGAGACTGTGCTTACACACGCCATCACCCAGCAAATCCATTTTCGTTCGAAACCCAAGCGTTCTAATAAAACCTCCAAAAAAGCCCATTAAACACGGTCATATGACTTACACATGTCGGTTTTAATGGCCATAAAACTCTCAGACACCATATTATTAGTACGCAGCCCATGTACCTTCTCATGAGCCATGATAATATTATCGGTTATGAGATAACCTGATACGAAAGCTCCATGAGTATCCGAGATAATTTGAGGCAGTATTCACTTCAGTCGTGCACATAAAATCTTCAAAACAATCTTGTATTGGACTGAGCAAAAGCTTATTGGTCTCATATCCTTCACCATCGTTGGATTGGGAATTTTGGGGATGAGACACAATTGAGTATGATTCTATCCTGCAGGGAGAGTAGCTGAGTTGAAGAAGCTATGTATCTCCTTCGTCATTACAGGACCAACGATGTGCCAGAATTTTTGATAAAAGACGCCCGTCAGCCCGTCTTCTCAAGGAGCACTACTGCCCTTAACTCTAAAATAAGCCCGTTTAATTTCCTCATATATTATCGGGGCAGTTAGATCCATGTTCATCTCAGTTGTAACTCGGCTCTTGAAGCCTTTGAACAAAGCTTACAGGTCATGAGGGTTGGGGATGTAAGACTCGAATTCCACCATGTTTTACTCACGAGAATCAAGCCTCAAAGTTGTGATGGAAGCGTTGGATGCTAGAGAGTAACCGGGCGTTGCTGATTCCACAACAACAAGTAACCGTGTGTTTGATTCCACAAACACAAGAGACTCAATCCCAAGGGCTATTCCTCGTGATGGATTAGAGACTCAACACGAAGACTATGCAACTTGATTCCACAAGACATAGAGAACTCGTAAGAACAAGCTTTGATTCAAACACTTAGAGTTTTGAAGCAAAAACTACTGAGATTTCTTATTTCTTAAAAGTTGTGTCCATACTAATAGAAAAGGGAAAGAGCTTTATAGAGAGCTCGACAAATACAAAGACCTAACGGTCATAAAGCTTAAACAAAGAAAGCAATAAATCAAAGAGATTGTAATCTGGTCGCCATTGATGTCTTTTAGCCGTTGGGCATTAATGGAGTTTCGGCTCTCTTGTTGAATGAAGAGAACATGAAGCTTCTTAGGTTTTCTATGGGAGATGGACGTCTGAGATCATCTGAGGTGAGTGGAGGGTCGAGATCATCTGAGGGGAGCAATAGATGATCAGCTCGCCTAAGTGAAACGCACGCATTGCCAAATAAGGCAAGTCTTTTAGTAACTTGGCCAAAATGACATAACTATGGAAATAGACGTGTCTTGGCATCATCTGGCGGTCTTGGGTCCTTGTTATCTTTAGTAGACACCATAACACGTGAAGTTGAGTCGTTAGTGTTAAAGAAACTCGGACTTTCCTTACTTGGATGCAAAGTGACCCGCGCGAGAGTTTGAGTGTCTCTGGGTGGATCTGGGTTATTCCAAGTTGGATCTTCAGCTATGAGACTCCATAAGAGACTCTAGTAAGTGGGCTTAGTCGGGATATTCTCATATTTTACTCATTATAGCATGCATTTAGGTTAGTATTTTGAGTCTCATGCATGTGTTTACATAGATTTCTTTAGTGTTTTGGTCCAAATTAGAGTTTAACTAGTTTGTATTAGGTCCTAGTGAGTCTTGCATCATTTAGAGTGTTTTCTAGGTACTTGGAGATATTTTGGAGATGATTGGAGTGATGGAGCAAAGGAAAATGCAGAAGTCATCTGAAGTCGACGAAAGATCGGGCCAGATGAAATGTTTCTATTCGGATTTAGCTTCGAAAATCTTCATGACAATCGTATACAATTGAGTTAGCTATCATCTGGAGTTTGTTTCAAGTCATTTGGATATGTAGTTAAAGAGATATGGCGCATTTAACAAGTACGTGTCTGTCTGGTACGCGAGACCATAGACCAATCGTGGACCGGCGTCACCACCAGGTGTCAAGGCGAAGATTGGACAGGAGAAACACCGGCCATCAACACCGGCCAACCACGGCTAGGTGTCGAGACTCGGCCGGTTTTCTTCTTTCTAGAGTTGGGTTTTATCCCAAACTTTTCTTATGATGTTTTTGGATGGATCTTTATCATTCATGACACTCTAGTGAAGAATTCTTCAACCTCTATCATTTATTTTATTGTTTATCTTTTCTCTTTTGATTGTCTTTATGTTTAAGAATTAGTTTTTAATTGGATCATGGGTTATGCTAGATTAGGATGATTTTAATGTTGATTTCTGATGCTTAGGTTCTAGATCCTTGCTTTCATTTCTTATTTATTGTTCTTAATGTTAGATTTGTCTTGAGAAAGCTTATCTAGAACATAGGGAATTTCACATCCACAAAGTGTTTGATAAAATTCTCTAAAGAACTAAATAAGGGATTTACATATCTTAGCCCATGAGAATGGATCCCTAAGATGTATTTTGGTTAATAGAACTTGTTATCAATGCTTTATAATCACTTTTTCACAAATGAGAATTTGATCTTGATTCAATGATTAATAAAAGATTTAGTGTCATGAGAATGAATTAATCTTATTCAAGTGTTATAGACCTACGGAATAACATAGATTGTGTGCATTAGCATCATAAATTATGATGATTTGGGTTGCATCTTGTTATATTCTTCATTTAGGTTGATCTCAATGCTAGTTTTGAGTTGACTTCTCAAAAGCTAGAACTTAGGCATTTCATGTCCGGAAGGTGTTTGTGAAAATGTTTTAACCAAACCTTTTATGAGCTTTACATATACTAGCCAATGGAAATTGATGTTTAGGGTGTTCAGTGAGCTTATTGAAATTGTTTATTAATGGTCATTGATTATCTAATTACAAACGAGAGTTTATGTCAATTAGATAATTAGTGAAGTGATTAATGCCATGAGAATGAATTAGTCATATTTGTGAACTCCGTGTTCTAGGATAATGTTTAATTTAATCTTTGTCATCATTCTTTGATTGTTAGCTCATTCTCATGATAGTTGAACCCATGGTCCAGTGCTTTATCTTGTTTTAATTCTTGCATTCTACCTTTTTAGTTTAAAAACATAAAAACCCAAAAGATTTTCTCTAGATTAAGAAGTTTCATGCATTTCTAGTGCATTAATCTTAACCCCTATGGATTAACACCTCTTATGCTGTAATGACAAGCATTAGAGGAATTGATATGAACTTAACAAAAATCATTTATCAAGTCGCAAATGGGTTAATCCGTGGTGGTCTTGGACTGAAACACATCATTTCTGGCCCATAAGTCTTCTCGGGTGGTCCGTAGAGCATTGTAAGGGCAACTACTATTTTTGGACGAGAAAAATGAATTTTGGCTTGACTGTTGTCTTCTTCATGGTAGGTTGGTCGGTGAAAGTAGTCTACCTTAGTTGGTTTGAGGTCTGGATCGTCGTCAGCTTCCAAAATGGTCTTTAAGGCAACTCGGCTAACTTTGTTGCCGAGGGAAAAGGATCGATCGATCGAGTTTGGGGATCGATCGATCGAATCTTGCTCAGCTTCTAAAATGGTCTTTAAGGCAACTCGACTAACTTTGTTGCTGAGGGGAAAGGATCGATCGATCGAGTTTGGGGATCGATCGATCAAATCTTGCTCAGCTTCTAAATGTGATTTGGCTCGTCTAATGTCTTCATCATATGCACTTGGGTGGTGAAAGTGAATTCCCTCAGTTGTTTTCACGCATTGAATCACCGGTAAAGCTTCTACTTGGCAGCGTAGCTTAGGAGCAAATGTCCCAACAACAAGAAAGGTTCTGCTATTGCCAATAGGATCAGGGTCTAAGCATGTGGTACACATATAACAGTCCCTCTCTGAGGTGGTAGTAGTCTCATGAGCTTTCATGGTGCTGATATCCTCATCAGTTGGTGCTCGTGAACAATTCTCTGAAATATTCCACCGCAATATTGCCTTTGGATCCTTCTGAAAATTGTTCTCTATCACTCTCGTCTTTGAGCATCAGAATTTGGTTTTGGAATTTCTTTCCTTTAACACAGTTGTGATAAAATTTCGTATTACGATCCCCAACTTTAAACCATTGATCACGGTTTCGCCGTTTCCAAAACACCTCATCATCTTTGTATGCTCTCCCTCGCTCCACCTTTATTCGATGCATAGTCGATGGACCAGGGAACACTTTCTCGATTTCACTCTCCAGCAAGAGATTGACTCTCTGAATACGATTATGAGAATTCATATTTGTTGACTTTTTCCAATTTGAGAGTTCCTTTCAACATATGCTAATACGATCCATTAAATTAATCTCTCCATCAGATCCATCTCCGAACCAACCTCTCTGGATTACCTCTTCATTTCCTTCCTTATCGAGCATTCACTTATCAATGTAAAATCGACATCTTCTCGAGTCATCCCCTTCCAAAGCAAATCTGATCATAATGGGCGATGATCAGATGCCCTCATCTCCATGTACTCCATTTGTGACCCCGAGAACAATTAGAACCACTCACCATTTCCAAAGCTCCTATCGAGTCGGCATTGAATCCACACTCTGTCTCTCCAACCAGCCCAAGAAAAAAGATTGATTCCTCGAGCTTCTTATCTCTTTTATTTTGCAATTCTCAGCCATATTCCTAAAATTCCAGAACGTCGACTCATGTCTGGCTGGACCTCCAAGTTTTTGATATGATCCAGGCAAGCACTAAGGAGGAACAGCTCAAACCAGTGCATGATGCTGAGCTTGTAGCTGAGGAATCTAAGCATGAATCAATCTCGAAGGTGAAATATTGGATCAGCACAACAACAACAACAATATTTGATCCAGGCATTGCAAGAAAGAGAACATCAATTGGGTTTGTGAATCATTTGTGTGCTCTTTTTCCCTGTCTTCGTTTTTGTCCCACTGGGTTTTGCGAAGATAGGTTTTTAACGAGGACAAATGATTCACCATCTTTCCAGCCCAATTGTTGTGATCTAAACTCATGGCCCAAGCCCAAGAAGCCCCATTTTCGTACCCATGAAGATCAAATGCCATGTTTTTGAATTCAAACTTGTTTTTAAATTTCTGTCATTTTCGAAAAAAATTTATTACTCTTTCTCTCTCCCTCATGCATCGCTAGTGCTGTTCTATTTAAACTCTTGTGTTTTCATTTTGTAACTTCATCCTGGATTGGATCATCAAACAAATAAAATCTCTTTCTCAAATATCAGTCACGAAAATCTCTTTGCCTTCTTGAGAGTGATTCGTTGCCTTTGGCAACATCTTTATCATCTCTCGTTTATCTCTTATGAGCGGTTCGTTGCTGTGCATTATCTTCACCGTCTCTCTCTCTCAAAACCGAAGCTATTCCGCAAGCTTTCTGTCTCTATCTCAGTTCCAGCCAGCTTCTTTGTGCCGATTCTAGGGAGGATCATAATAGTTTTTCTTCATTTTTCATCAATTCATTAAAGGCACCCACAAAAATACACGCTTCGTCTCTCCCCACACCAATCTGCGAGAGTTTCTCCCATACTTCTTTCCTTCTTGCTCTCACTGGGTCACCATAGACGCATGACAGAAAGAAGGTTAACAAACCTAACTTGATCTTGAGGTCAATGATCCTGTTACTAAGCGAAAAAATCTCATCCTTGAAACTACCCTTCCACATCACAGCCAAGCCTCCACTTAATCCAATAGGCTCAACCGTGACAAACTCATCGTAACCCAAACTTGCTTTCAAATCCGAAATGTAACATTGCTTTTGTTTAGTCTCCATGAGAAACAGAAAATCGGGAAAATACTTGTTGCGTATTTCTCGTAGGCAATGAACTGTCTCAGTGTTTCCCGCCCCGTGACAGTTCCAACTCAGTATGCGCATTGGGATTCCAGTGACTTTAAATCGGAAGCCACCGTTTCTGCAAGGGTTTTGAAGGATTTGTTTGTTGTCAACTTTTGGATATTTTCTGGTTTCCTCTTAGAGGAGCCTCCAACCGTCATCTTAACTAATAGAAGAGGAGATTCATTGCTGTCATGTCCATGAGAAGGTCTGGATTTTCTTTTCCAAGCAGTGGGCCTCTTACACTCTTTCTTCCTCATTCCCAGATTATCGGACGATGAGGATTTTTCAGATTTCCCCATCTTAAAAACCGTCGTATCTGGGATAATGAATTGAGTTAAGGGGAGCTGTGCACATAATTGTTTAGCTTCATGATCACTGACTAGATAGTGGTCAGGTGCAGATGCTATCGGTTTGGCTCCATGTAGGCTTCTCATTTTGAGTCTGCAACAATCATCTTCAAAGTTAAAAACGTGACCTTTGCCTTTGTCAACATCATGGGTGATCTTGGTGAGTCTAGCCGAAGATTCAGCCACTGTCTCCTCAATAGATTGATGGACTCTACATATGCAAACTTGGCGTTCTGTTTCGTCAGCATGAGATATGTATAACAACGCCATATGTCGATCTTGTTGTGACTATTCAGGGAATAATGGAGGGAAACCAGGAGGGCCATTGATAGTTACATATTTTATCCCATTCTAGCATGCATTTAAGTTGGAATTTTGTGTCCATCACTTGTATTTCTATAGTTTTTGTCTAGTTTGCACCCACTTTAGAGTTTAGTGAGTTTAAGGATAGTTCTTGCATGGTTTGGTGCATTTTTGTGTCTTTAGGCATCTTTGGAGGCTTATTGGAGTTTGGAGGATGGCCATGGATCCATAGGAACTTGTTTGGAGCAAGGAAGGTGATCAAGAGGAGAAGAGAAGTGCCGAGAATCCGGTATCAGTGGTGTGCATCGGGGAGGAGCACCCCGATATGGACATGAAGGAAGAATCATTTTGGCCATCTGGTATCGGTGGTGTGCATCGGGGAGAGGCACACCGATACAAACTCCCCAGTCCCTCAACCAGATGTATCGGTGGTGTGCAGCGAGGAGGAGCACACCGATACAAGCTCTCCAGTCCGACGGCCATCTGGTATCGGTAGTGTGCTTTAGGGAGGAGCACACCGATACAAGCTCGCTGGTCTGACGACCATCTGGTATCGGTGGTGTGCATCAGTGTCAAGCACACCGATACAGCCAGCCCAGACCCATATCCGCCGGGTCAAGACCCGATTTAGGTGTTTTTACTTAGTCAATTAATAACTAAAGTGCACACTACTGCAATCATAACAGTATATCAATGTAGTACTTTAGGATCGAATCCACAGAGACCAAGTGTAACGCTACGAGAATGCAGAAGGAAAGTAAATCTAAGACGAACGATGGTTGTTTGTGGTTTTATGAGTCAACTAAAACTAAAAGTAAGAATGCGAATAAAATCGGTGTAAATACGATTGAGAAAAACGCTAGGCTTCCAGGTAATTCGCAGGAATCCAAGACTCACTAAACAGACTATCGAACAAGGAATTAAATTAAAGACCGTTCTCGAACTCAAACATGAATATCTAGCTAGCCCACTATCGTGGCACTAACTACTATGCCTAATAACCTAAGAATATAAACTGTCGTTTGACCTTAGAATTCTAGGCACGCATTAAAGTTCAGGTTTGATAAGTTCACAAATTGCCTTAGCATCAACTTTCGTTGGCTAAGGACAATTTTATCATCTATGTTCTCTCAGGAAATCTAAATCACTTTTAATGGATAGATTAATCCTAAGATCATAAACAAAGTGATCAATCTAGTCTAAGCCTTAATCTCCACACTAGATGAAGAACCCTATGTAATTCCTTATTCTAACAGATCCGTTTCAGTGATATATGAAAATCCTTTGAAACCCTAAAAATCTAACAGGGAGATTACTCAGACATTGAAGCAAAGAAAACACAGAGAGAAGAAAGGAATTGCATAATAAGATTAGAAAGTAGAAAACAGGGTTCAAAAATCTTCTCCGGTGTGAGTTAAAGATCCGTCTCACTCAAATCTTACAAGTGCAAAGCCAAAAGTTCTCTGATAAATAAAATAAAGTGCAGCCTAAACAATGGTTGAAAATAGAATATATAGTCTAAATCACGTTTTTCTCATATCTAAGGCAAAACTGGTCCAAAATAAGGAAAACCAAAATTTCATTTTTCTTCAATGTTGCTTAACCGACCGGTTTAAGAAAGGCTAGATTGATCGAAATTGCTTATGGTCGATCTTCAGGGAAAGGATCGATCGTTCTTTAAAAGGATCGAAAAGTCTCGTGTCCGAGTTGCGCAAAAAGGATCGATCGATCGTTCCTCTGTTTGATGCCTTAAACTCGTTTTTGCTTCCGATCGTTTCTCTTGACGTCTAAAAATCCATCCAAACGTGTTTCATCCTGAAAAGACTCGATAAACACTAAAACGACTCGAAAAGCACATAAAAACTTGGGTTAGAATGCGTTAAAAACGCAACACATCAGCCGGGTCAAGACCCGATTTGACCAAGTTTGACACAAATTTTCTATTTTAAGGCCTTTAGAATTAATTTTGAGCCATCTTGTTTTCTCTTTAGAAAAGCAATTACTTTTGAGAGACATGAGCTTTTTGTAAGAGATCTTTTGATTTGAATGCAATTCAGAGTTTGTTTCCATTAATCTTTCATCTTTTCTAATCTCTAATGATGAAATATAACGCTTCTTTCATAGGATTTGTGGGTTTCAACATGATTAGTGTGTAGTTCTTTTAGAGCTCATGGGTGAGGTAGATTAGGGTTTTTTTATTGATCAATGATGTCTAGGGCTTAGATTACTTCTTTCCTTTTTTTATTTAGTGCTATTAATGCTAGAAGCCTGCTTGAAGAACCTTTCGATATGATCCATGGGATGCTCATGAGGTAGGCCATGGAATGGGTTCTGACTTACGAGAGCGTAATACGCAAGCTTCAGCTCGAAGTCATTCCTCTGAAAATTCGGGATGCGAATCGCAGCTCGATTGGCATAGAACTGATCAGGCCTGTTGTGCTCACCAAGTGTTCTAGCTCGATTACCTGCAGCATTCCCAACGTTGGCGCGCCCAGCTGGCGCGAAAATCTCAACAACAGCAGCAGGGACAATGACGTTTCTAGCTTCATCAAGTCGCTGCCCTCCCTCATTGCACACATGACCCTCTTGGTCTCTCAAGACTCCAGCTTCATCAACTCTTAAAACTAATGGGTTGTTCATCCCTGGTGTCTGCTTTGTCTTTATGTTTCTGCGTTCTAAGCGTGCTAGCTTCTTTAACGATAGATTGACTAGCGGAGTGCTATTGTTTCTTCTGGTTTCACGATTAGGCATGCACCTGAAACACAAAGATCAAGAACGTAAGTAACCAAACAAAATACGTTGAGTATCGATCGATACTGGTTGGTATCGATCGATATTAACAAAGAAATCGCCTGTGTATCGACCGATACTAGTGAGTATCGATCGATACCGACGAACTTAGTCGAAACTCGACAGCTAAAATCTAAAGGCGAAATTGAGTCCCCGGCAACAGCGCCAAATTTGATATGCTCAAATTAATACCCTAAACAGTACTAAAACAATTGCTGCACTATATCAGGGGTCGAACACAAGAACTCAGAGAAATCACACAATAAATTAAATAGAATCGAATCAAGCTAAACAGTTCAGATTAAACAAAAAACAGTAAGAAGTAAACGAGTTGTAATTCGATGGGAAAGAGATAGGTTAAGGGATATTTCTCAGGAAATCAATGAATGCAAAATAAAATAAATAATCAGGGTTCAGGTTACGCACGGTTCTCAGACTCAAATCACTAAAGTATAATTAACCAATTGTCGTTGCAAGAACTATCTAAATCTAAACTTCAAAATCCAAAATTTCTTTGCAAATCCCTAAGAATAAATCAGCATTAATTTCAAGTTTGATATGTTCACAAATCAATTAAACCAAATCTCTTTGCGAATAATCAATTAGCTCACCTAAGGTTCTATCAGGTAATTAATCGCACTGTCGTGCCTAATCAATTATCCCAATGTCTAAGTTCCAGGTGATCAATCTAGAATTAGCTTTGAGAACAACCTAAGGTGAAGAACCAATTCAGATTATGAACCCTCCATAACTAATCAACCTAGCATTCAAAGAAATCCCTTATGAGAATCTCCAAACCTAACAAGAGATCTACTCAGACATGGAAATTAAATCAATAGACATGTTTGAATAAATACTCAATAGAAAATAAGAAAGAGTAACAAGAGGTTTTGAGATATGATCTACGCCGAAGGGAGATTCAGACCTGTCTCTCTCACCAAGTTCTTTCTTAAACCAAAGCAAAATAAAACATAGCCATAAAAATGGCTGTAAAATCCCTATAAATAACCTAAAACACGAATTGAGGCTTCTTGTAATTATTAAAGACTTCTGGGCACTTTTGCAAATCTTCAAGTCTTGGAAAACTCGCGTGTCGTGTCTTGCTGCGATGGGTATCGATCGATACTAGCCAGTATCGATCGATACCAAGGCTTCATATCGGGTTCTCAGCAACACGAACTTCTACTTTGCTCCAAATGCTCCAGGAAGCTCCAATATCTCCAATAATGTTCCCAACGTGCTATGACCTGTAAAAGACTCTAAAAGACTCCAAAATACTATAAAGACTCTATAAAAAGGACTTATATCATGGCTTAAATAGGGTAAAAACCATGATATATCAACTCCCTCAGACTTAGCATGTGCTTGCCCTCAAAAAAATAGAAGCCTAAATCAGAGAAAGAGGTTTGAAAACGCGGAGACTCACCTGTTCATAAACCATCGAAATGATCCTCTTTCCAAGTACCCAAATGTCACCTAATCAGTCTTCGATCTAACCACCATGTACTTCTCCGTAGACATTCACAGCTTTTTCAGACTCCACACATTACCCCACAGCATTGTTCAAATAAAACCCTCATCGCCAGATTCATCGCTGCAGCCAATGTTCAAGAACCTTCTAGATTATTTACTATACAATATCATAACAAGGAACCACCCTTTTTCACACTTTTTGTATCAATTTCTCTCCCCTAGACTTATTTCTTATTATGTTTCTAGCATTTACATATTAAGGGATTGAGACGCGAGTATTTATGGTGTTAGCCACCGAATCCCCGGTTCTTCCCTCAAAAGTAATCAAAGGTGTAGGCGAATAATGATATCATAGGAAATTTTCCTAACCTCGCTTTCACCTTTGTGTGATCATCTCCTCTGAAGTAGAATAATGGGATCCTTGGAAACTTTCCTAGCCCTCTACTCAGAAGAAAATCATTTCATCTTTTATGCTCTTATCAACTTGTAACAGGGAGAGAAATACCATTATTTTAAACTCATGGGTTCCTTTGTCAGATATTAATGATGAATCAAGCTCTATGAATACTAACCCCATCGATGAAGTGCAAAAGTTTGGCTCAGGCTTCAGAAGAACTCTGCAGGAGACATGGATGTTTTCTAGTCAACTGGTCAGTCCTTGGATTTTTCATTAGTCGATCTAGAACTGATCTTGCAACACTGTGCACTCAAAAACAAAATCAAATCAATAGGTTCAAGCACATGATCATCGTCTCCAACAAGTTTTGACTCAATAAAAACGAGTTTGACACGGTAAAACGACTGACTATAAGAAAAACAAACACAATGTCAGCAGACACCTCCCCCATACTTGAACAACACTGTCCCCAGTGTTATCTAGTCTAGAGTAGGTAAAAGAAGACAAAAGAATAGAAGAAACGAAGAGAAACAAGAAGTTACCTTGCTAGAACATCGAGTATCGATCGACACACAGCCTGGTATCAATCGATACCAGGCTTAAATCGAATTGATGAACCGTACATTCGCGATTGGTGTCGATCGATACCAATGGGGTATCGATCGATACTAAGGCGATTTCGAGTCTGATCCTTGTTCATCCTGACACAAAAACGAAAAATAACAGAAAAATACTTATATATATAGACTCACCAGTGGGTTGCTTCCCACCAAGCGCTCGTTTAATGTCAATAGCTTGATTGTAACGCCATTCAGGCTGTTGGTGCATCATCCAAAGGCATTTTCTTCTCTGTTGGACGGCTTTCGCCCAATAGTGTTTCAGCCTAGGTCCATTGGCAGTGAACTCATCGCCTGTAGGACTAGTCAGCACGACAGCTCCATGTGGTCTGACCTCTTTGATTGTGAAGGGACCTGACCAACGAGAACGCAATTTACCAGGAAACAATTGCAAACGAGAGTTATACAGAAGTACTTGGTCGTTCGGCTCGAAATGTCTGGAGATTATCTTCTTATCATGATAGGCCTTGGTCCTCTCCTTGTACAGCTTCGAGTTCTCGTAGGCGTGGTGCCTAATCTCATCCACCTCGTTCAGCTGGATCAGTCTCCTCTCTGCAGCAGGCTTGATGTCAAAGTTCAGCAACTTCGTCACCCATGCTGCCTTGTGCTCAATCTCCACTGGAAGGTGACATGCTTTCCCATACAGCAAGTGAAATGGTGTAGTACCCAGTGGTGTTTTGAAAGCAGTCTTGTAAACCCATAGCGCATCATCCAACTTTGTAGACCAATCCTTCCTAGAAGCACCCACTGTCTTTTCCATAATATCCTTGATTTGCTTGTTGGAGACTTCGACTTGCCCACTGGTTTGAGAGTGATATGGAGTAGCCATTCGATGGTTTACACCATATTTCTTTAGCAACCTCTCGAAAATCTTGTTAATAAAGTGAGAGCCGCCATCACTTATCACAATTCGAGGTATTCCAAATCGAGGGAAGATGATGGTCTTAAACAGCTTAACGACCACCGCGGAGTCATTCTTTTTACTAGCAATGGCTTCCACCCATTTGGACACATAGTCCACAGCAACCAGAATGTACATGTTCTCGTGTGACGAGGGGAAAGGACCCATAAAATAAATGCCCCAGCAATCGAAAACTTCAACCTCAAGGATGAAATTCTGTGGCATCTCATGTCTCTTTCTGATCTTCCCTCTCCTCTGACAGACATCACACTGTGAGACATAGGCATGATCATCCTTGAACATAGTAGGCCACCAGAAGCCTGCTTGAAGAACCTTTTGATATGATACATGGGATGCTCATGAGGTAGGCCATGGAATGGATTCTGACTTACGAGAGCGTAATACGCAGGCTTCAGCTTGAAGTCATTCCTCTGAAAAGTCGGGATAAGAATCTCAGCTCGATTGGCATTGAACTGATCAGGCCTGTTGTGCTCACCAAGTGTTCTAGCTCGATTATCTGCAGCATTCCCAACGTTGGCGCTCCCAGCTGGCGCAAAAATCTCAACAACAGCAGCAGGGACAACGACGTTTCCAGCTTCATCAAGTCGCTGCCCTCCCTCATTGCACACATGACCCTCTTGGTCTCTCAAGACTCCAGCTTCATCAGCTCTTAAAACTACTGTGTTGTTCATCCCTGATGTCTGCTTTGTCTTTCTAATTGTGCGTTCTAAGCGTGCTAGCTTCTCTAACGATAGATTGACTAGCGGAGTGCTCTTGTTTCTTCTGGTTTCACGATTAGACATGCACTTGAAACACAAAAATCAAGAACGTAAGTAACCAAACAAAATACGTTGAGTTTCGATCGATACTGGTTGGTATCGATCGATATCAACAACAAAATCGCCTGTGTATCGACCGATACTTGCGAGTATCGATCGATACCGACGAACTTAGTCGAAACTCGACAGCTAAAATCTAAAGGCGAAATTGAGTCCCCGGCAACGGCGCCAAATTTGATATGCTCAAATTAATACCCTAAACAGTACTAAAGCAGTTGCTGCAGTATATCAGGGGTCGAACACAAGAACTCCGCGAAATCAGACAATGGATTAAATAGAATCGAATCAAGCTAAACAGTTCAAATTAAACAAAAAGCAGTAAGCAGTAAACGAGTTGTAATTCGATGGGAAAGAGATAGGTTCAAGGATATTTCTCAGGAAATCAATGAATGAAAAATAAACTAACTAATTAGAGTTCAGGTTACGCATGGTTCTCGAACTCAAATCACTAAAGTATAATTAACCAACTTTTATTGCGAGAACTATCTAAATCTAAACTTCAAAATCCCAAATTTCTTTGCAAATCCCTAAGAATAAATTAGCCTTAATTTCAAGTTTGATATGTTCACAAATCAATTAAACCAAATCTCTTTGCAAAGAATCAATTTGCTCACCTAAGGTTCTATCAGGTAATTAATCGCACTGTCGTGCCTAATCAATTATCCTAAGGTTTAAGTTCCAGGTGATCAATCTAGAATTAGCTTTGAGAACAACCTAAGGTGAAGAACTAATTCATATTATGAACCCTAAATAACTTATCAACCTAGCATTCAAAGAAATCCCTTATGAGAATCCCCAAACCTAACAAGAGATCTACTCAGACATGGAAATTGAATCAATAGACATGTTTGAATAAATACTCAATAGAAAATAAGAAAGAGTAACAAGAGGTTTTGAGATCTGATCTCGGAGGAAGGGAGATTCAAACTTGTCTCTCTCACCAAGTTATTTCTTAAACCAAAGCAAAATAAAGCATAGCCATAAAAATGGATGTAAAATCCCTATAAATAACCTAAAACACGAATTGGGGCTTCTTGTAATTATTAAAGACTTCAGGACACTTTTGCAATTCTTCAAGTCTTGGAAAACTCGCGTGTCGTGTCTTGCTGCGATGGGTATCGATCGATACTAGCCAGTATCGATCGATACAAAGGCTTCATATCGTGTTCTCAGCAACCCAAACTTCTGCTTTGCTCCAAACGCTCCAGAAAGCTCCAATATCTCCAATAATGTTCCCAACGTGCTATGACCTGTAAAAGACTCTAAAAGACTCCAAAATACTATAAAGACTCTATAAAAAGGACTTATATCATGGCTTAAATAGGGTAAAAACCATGATATATCAACTCCCCCAGACTTAGTCTTTGCTTACCCTCAAGCAAATAGAAGCCTAAATCAGAGAAAGAGATTTGAAAACGCGGAGACTCACCTGTTCATAAACCATCGAAATGACCCTCTTTCCAAGTACCCAAATGTCACCTAATCAGTCTTCGATCTAACCACCATGTACTTCTCCATAGACATTCGCAGCTTTTCTAGACTCCACAAATTACCTCACAACATTGTCCAAATAAAACCCTCATCGCCAGATTCATCGCTGCAACCAATGTTCAAGAACCTTCTAGATTCTTTACCATACAATATCATAACAAGGAACCACCCTTTTTCACAATTTTTGTATCAATTTCTCTCCTCCAGACTTATTTCTTATTATGTTTCTAGCATTTACATATTAAGGGATTGAGACGCGAGTATTGATGGTGTTAGCCACCGAATCCCCGGTTCTTTCCTCAAAAGTAATCAAAGGTGTAGGCGAATAATGGTATCATAGGAAATTTTCCTAACCTCGCTTTCACCTTTGTGTGATCATCTCCTCTGAAATAGAATAATGGAATCCTTGGAAACTTTCCTAGCCCTCTACTCAGAAGAAAATCATTTCATCTTTTATGCTCTTATCACCTTGTAACAGGGAGAGAAATACCATTATTTTAAACTCATAGGTTCCTTTGTCATATATGAATGATGAATCAAGCTCTATGAACACTAACCCCATCGATGAAGTACAAAAGTTTGGCTCAGGCTTCAGAAGAACTCTGCTGGAGACATGGATGTTTTCTAGTCAACTGGTCAGTCCTTGGATTTTTCATTAGTTGATCTAGAACTGATCTTGCAACACTGTGCACTCAAAAACAAAATCAAATCAATAGGTTCAAGCACATGATCATCGTCTCCAACAAGTTTTGACTCAATAAAAACGATTTTGACACTGTAAAACGACTGACTATAAGAAAAACAAACACAATGTCAGCAGACACCTCCCCCAGACCTGAACAACACTGTCCCCAGTGTTATCTAGTCTAGATTAGGTAAAAGAAGACAAAAGAATAGAAGAAACGAAGAGAAACAAGAAGTTACATTGCTGGAACATCGAGTATCGATCGACACACAGCCTGGTATCGATCGATACCAGGCTTAAATCGACTTGATGAACCGTACATTCGCGATTGGTGTCGATCGATACCAATGGGGTATCGATCGATACTAAGGCGATTTCGAGTCTGATCCTTGGTCCTCTCCTTGTACAGCTTCGAGTTCTCGTAGGCGTGGTGCCTAATCTCATCCACCTCGTTCAGCTGGATCAATCTCCTCTCTGCAGCAGGCTTGATGTCAAAGTTCAGCAACTTCGTCGCCCATGCTGCCTTGTGCTCAATCTCCACTGGAAGGTGACATGCTTTCCCATACAGGAAGTGAAATGGTGTAGTACCTAACGGTGTCTTGAAAGCAGTCCTGTAAGCCCATAACGCATCATCCAACTTTGTAGACCAATCCTTCCTAGAAGCACCCACAGTCTTTTCCAGAATCTCCTTGATTTGCTTGTTGGAGACTTCGACTTGCCCACTGGTTTGAGGGTGATATGGAGTAGCCACTCAATGGTTTACACCATACTTCTTTAGCAACCTCTCGAAAATCTTGTTGATAAAGTGAGAGCCGCCATCACTTATCACAATTCGAGGTACTCCAAATCGAGGGAAGATGATGGTCTTAAACAGCTTAACGACCACCGCGGAGTAATTCTTTTTACTAGTAATCGCTTCCACCCATTTAGACACATAGTCCACAACAACCAGAATGTACATGTTCTCGCGTGACGAGGGGAAAGGACCCATAAAATCGATGCCCCAGCAATCAAAAACTTCAACCTCAAGGATGAAATTCTGTGGCATCTCATATCTCTTCCTGATCTTCCCTCTCCTCTGACAGACAACACACTGTGAGACATAGGCATGAGCATCCTTGAACATAGAAGGCCACCAGAATCTTGCTTGAAGAACCTTTCGATATGATCCATGGGATGCTCATGAGGTAGGCCATGGAATGGGTTCTGACTTACGAGAGCGTAATACGCAGGCTTCAGCTCGAAGTCATTCCTCTGAAAAGTCGGGATGCGAATCGCAGCTCGATTGGCATAGAACTGATCAGGCCTGTTGTGCTCACCAAGTGTTCTAGCTCGATTATCTGCAGTATTCCCAACGTTGGCGCGCCCAGCTAGCGCGACAATCTTAACAACAGCAGCATGGGGCAACGACATTTCCAACTTCATCAAGTCGCTGCCCTCCCTCATTGCACACATGACCCTCTTGGTCTCTCAAGACTCCAGATTCATCAGCTCTTAAAACTACTGGGTTGTCCATCCCTGATGTCTGCTTTGTCTTTCTGTTTGTGCGTTATAAGCGTGCTAGCTTCTATAACGATTGATTGACTAGCGGAGTGCTCTTGTTTCTTTTGGTTTCACGATTAGGCATGCACCTGAAACACAAAGATCAAGAACGTAAGTAACCAAACAAAATACGTTGAGTATCAATCGATACTGGTTGGTATCCATCGATATCAACAAAGAAATCGCCTGTGTATCGACCGATACTAGTGAGTATCGATCGATACCGACGAACTTAGTCGAAACTCGACAGCTAAAATCTAAAGGCGAAATTGAGTCCCCGGCAACGGCGCCAAATTTTACATGCTCTAATTAATACCTTAAATAGTACTAAAGCAGTTGCTGCAGTATATCAGGGGTCGAACACAAGAACTCAGAGAAATCACAAAATAGATTAAATAGAATCAAATCAAGCTAAACATTTCAGATTAAACAAAAAGTAGTAAGCAGTAAACGAGTTGTAATTCGATGGGAAAGAGATAGGTTCAGGGATATTTCTCAGGAAATCAATGAATGCAAAATAAACTAAATAATCAGGGTTCAGGTTACGCACGGTTCTCGAACTCAAATCACTAAAGTATAATTAACCAACTGTCGTTGCGAGAACTATCTAAATCTAAACTTTAAAATCCCAAATTTCTTTGCAAATCCCTAAGAATAAATCAGCCTTAATTTCAAGTTTGATATGTTCACAAATCAATTAAACCAAATCTCTTTGCGAATAATCAATTTGCTCACCTAAGGTTCTATCAGATAATTAATCGCACTGTCGTGCCTAATCAATTATCCTAAGGTATAAGTTCCAGGTGATAAATCTAGAATTAGCTTTGAGAACAACCTAAGGTGAAGAACTAATTCAGATTATGAACCCTAAATAACTAATCAACCTAGCATTCAAAGAAATCCCTTATGAGAATCCCCAAACCTAACAAGAGATCTACTCAGACATGGAAATTGAATCAATAGACATGTTTGAATAAATACTCAATAGAAAATAAGAAAGAGTAACAAGAGGTTTTGAGATCTAATCTCGGACGAAAGGAGATTCAGACTTGTCCCTCTCACCAAGTTCTTTCTTAAACCAAAGCAAAATAAAGCATAGCCATAAAAGTGGCTGTAAAATCCCTATAAATAACCTATAACACGAATTGGGGCTTCTTGTAATTATTAAAGATTTCTGGGCACTTTTGCAATTCTTCAGGTCTTGGAAAACTTGCGGGTCGTGTCTTGCTGCGATGGGTGGCTAGTATCGATCGATACCAAGGCTTCATATCGGGTTCTGAGCAACACAAACTTCTGCTTTGCTCCAAATACTCCAGAAAGCTCCAATATCTCCAATAATGTTCCCAACGTGCTATGACCTGTAAAAGACTCTACAAGACTCCAAAATACTATAAAGACTCTATAAAAAGGACTTATATCATGGCTTAAATAGGGTAAAAACCATGATATATCACTTAGTTGTTTGCCTTGTTTGCTTTCAATTTGAATTAGGCTACTAGATAAAAACCCTAAACAACTTTGTATGCTTGAATTAGGAAGTTTTATGTATTTTTAGTGTTTAGAACTCAACCCATTGGATTGATACCTCTTATGCTACATAAAATCTAGAGTTAATTGATTCTAGAGACGAAAAAATCCTACTATCAATTTGGTGACGTTGCCAACTGGGTTTAACTTTCAACATTAGAATTTTAAATCTTCTTGAGACTAAGCTTTATTTTTCTTTTGGTTATTAAACGCTTTCACTTCTTATTGCTATCTCTCTCTTATAGGTGCACGCATACACGTTCTAGAGGCCACAACAACTTATTTGAGCGAAGGGACGATATACACCTTTTGGACCGAGGGATTAGAGCAAGTAGAGCAAGAGAACGAATTCAAAATATTACGAGGTTGGGTATGGATAACGTTAACGAACCACCGGTTAGGAATAACAGCCAACACCAAGCTCAAGAGTACAATGGCCGCAAGGAGCAAGGGTTAACCGTGCACCAATTCATCATCCACGAGCTCAAAACGTTGTTGGAGCCGGTGATGCCGCTAATGCACACCAAAACCGTCAAGGAATTTAAGCCACACCCGTGGA
The DNA here is from genome assembly GCA_030161315.1 of Eutrema japonicum. Taxonomy (NCBI): domain Eukaryota; kingdom Viridiplantae; phylum Streptophyta; class Magnoliopsida; order Brassicales; family Brassicaceae; genus Eutrema; species Eutrema japonicum. The sequence goes on along the minus strand of BSQW01000007.1, from coordinate 33,472,316 downwards.
GAACAACAATTTTGAGGTTAAGGCCGGCTTGATAAATATGGTACAAAGCAACAAGTTTTACGGTCTCGCCATGGAAGACCCCTTGGATCATCTTGATTAATTTGATAGAATTTGTGGTCTCACCAAGATGAATGGAGTCTCCGAAGACTGCTTCAAACTCCGATTATTCTCATTCTCACTTGGAGACAAAGCACATCAATGGGAGAAGAATTTACCTTACATATTTATTACCTCATAGGATGAATGCAAATGTTCTTTCCTTGCAAAATTTTTCTCACCATTTAGGACGGACAAGTTGAGAAATGAGATTTCAAGCTTCACCCAACAAAGGAATGAGACCTTCAATAAAGCATGGGAAAGGTTTCGAAGCTACACAACGCAATGTCCCCATCATGGCTTCTCGAACGCCTCACTCTTGAGCACTCTCTACCGTGGAGCATTGCCTAAGATCTGAATGCTCCTAGACACGGCCTCAAACGTTAACTTCTTAGCCAAAGATGGAAAATCTTTCACAAAGTGATGGAATCTATGGTGATGAGTATGATTGGGGTACAAGGACCATTAGTGATTTTGAGGAGCAAATGGGAACCAAGGAAATGAAAGCTCTAAACGACAAAATGGACAAGCAATCTACCATGATAGACAAGCAATCCACCATGATAGACAAGTTTCTCAATGCTTCTCAAAAGTCGTTTCATTTTGGTGAAGATTTTGAGGAAAACCAAGGCTACCAAGAGGAAAATGTGGACTTGAGCACAATAGAAGATATCAACTATGTTGGCAATTTATATGCTCAAATTAATACCCTAAAAAGTACTGAAGCAGTAGCTGCAGTATATCAGGGGTCGAACACAAGGAATTAGAGAAATCACACAATAGATTATATAGTATCGAATCAAGCTAAGCAAATCAGATGAAATAAAAGTAATAAACAGTAAAAGGGTTGTAAATTCGATGGAGGAAAATAGATTCAGGTATGCATGCAGGTAAACTAACTAACATGATTCAAATTTAACGCGGTTCTTGAACTCAAATCATTAAAGTATAATTAACCAACTGTCGTTGCGAAAACTATCTAAATCTAAATCCTACTAATCCCAAATCTCTTTGCGAATCCTAAAGTCTAAATCAGCTTTAAGATCATGTTTGATTTGTTCACAAAATAACTAAACCAAATCTCATTGCGTATGGTTATTTTGCTCACCTTAGGTTCTATCAGGTAATTAATCGCACTGTCGTGCCTAATCAATTATCCTAAGATCTATGTTCTAGGTAGCTAATCTAGAACAAGCTTTGAACACAACCTAAGCGAAGAACTAATTCAGATGGTGAATCCTAATAAACTAATCAACCTAGCATTCAGAGAAAACCCTTATGAGAACACGGAACCTAAAGTGGATCTACTCAGACATGGAGGATGAAAATAACATGATTGAATAGATCATCAAAGAAATCGATAGTAAACAGGAGTTCAGAATTGTCTCTCCTAAAACCAAAGTAGAATCAAGAGTAATGAAAGCTTAGCCACCAAAGTGGCTGAAAAACCTAATTATGAAGGTAAAACACGAATTGGGGTCTTCTTGTAAATATTAAAGTCTTATGGGGCAAATTTGCAATTCTTCAACTCTTGGAAAAGTCGGGGGTTGTGTCTGCTGCGATGGGTATCGATCGATACTAGGCTGTATCAATTGATACTGATGCTTCAAATCGGGTACTCAGCAACACGAACTTCTGCTTTGCTCCATAATGCTCCAGGAAGCTCCAATATCTCCAATTATGCTCCAAACGTGCTAAAACCTGTAAAAGACTCTAAAAGACTCTAAAAGACTCCAAAATACTAGAAATACTCTATAAAACGGACTTATATCATGGCCTAAAAGGGATAAAAACCATGATATATCAACTCCCCCTGACTTAGCCTTTGCTTGGCCTCAAGCAAATAGAAGACTAAACCAGAGAAAGAGGTTTGAAAACACGAAGACTCACCTATTCAGGAACCATCGCAAAGATCCTTTTCCCAAACACCCAAATGTCACCTAACCAGCTTTTGATCTAACCACCATGTATTTCTCCGTAGACATTCGCAGCTTTTCCAGATTCCACACATTATCTCGCAACATTGTTCAAATAAAACCCTCATCGCCAGTTTCATCGCTGCAGCCAATGTTCAAGAACCTTCTAGATTTTTTACCATACAATATCATGACAAGGAACCATCCAATTTCACACTTTTTGTATCACTTTCTCTCCCCCAGACTTATTTCTTATTATGTTCTTTTTTTAGATCTGCATATACACATCAAGGTCCGAAACACGAGTATTGATGGTGTTTGCCACCGAATCCCCGGTTCTTCCCTTTCTATGTTCAAAGGTTTAGGCAAATAGTGGTATCACAGGGAATTTTCCTAACCCCGCTTTCAACCTTTGTGTGATCATTCCCTCTTAAGTAGAATAATGGGATCGCTGGAAATTTTCCTAGCCCTCTACTCAGAAGAAAATCATTTCAATCTTTTATGCTCTTATTTATAAACTTATAACAGGGGAGAGAGATACTATTACTTTAAACATATGAGTTCCTTTGTCAGATATGAATGATGAATCAAGCTCTGTAAACGCTAACCAAATCGATGAAGTGCAAAAATTTGGCTCAGGCTTCAGAAGAACTATGCTGCATACATGGATGTTTTCTAGTCAACTGGTCAGTCCTTGGATTTTTCATTAGTCGATCTAGAGCTGATCCTGCAACACTGGTCACTCAAAAACAAAATCAAAACAACAATTCAAGCACAAGATCACCATCTCGAGCAACAAAACAATTCAAGCATTAGGCGATTTCGAGTTTTGCTCCTTGTTTATCCTGACAAAAACACAGAACGAAAAATAAAAAGAAAAATGACTCAAAAGCAGACTCACCAGTGGGTTGCCTCCCACCCACCAAGCGCTCGTTTAAAGTCTGTAGCTTGACTTTGGCTCAGGTGATCAGTTAGGAGAAGATTGAGAACTTTCTCCCATGCAAGTTCCACAGCTAGATACTTGCAGACTCAGAGTTCTGCTCAACATAATCTCCATAAATTCCTTTCCTTTCTCTTTCAGCTCCGAAGTAAGAAGAACTCGAGCCTTAGGAAATGGCTTCGAAGTTCCTTTGCACTTCACCTTGTACTCAATCGAATCCCCATCACACTTCTGAGGGATTAAGGTCATAGAGGGAGCAACTTTACTCATGTAGTCTTCATCTTCTTCTTTGCCTTAGCTGTTTCGACGTCTTTCTTGGTGATAACAGAAGGACTATCTAGAAGGTCTATGACAGTTGGCTCATCAGGAGTCTCTTCCAAAAGATCAACTACCAACGTCTCTCCTGTAACAATGGTGATGCAAGAGGTAGGTGCGGAAGTTCCTATAGTAGAAATGGCTTTGTAGTACACCTCCTTGTCAATGTACGAGAATGAGATTCTCTTACTGGGTGTATCCATAATTGCACCAGCCGTAGCCATGAATGGTCTTCCAAAAATCAACTGCGTACTAGATCTTGCATGCATCTCCATAACCTCAAAATCGGTAGGAACCAGACAATCTCCTACTTTAACCATCAAATTAGGGATTGTACCATATGGAAGCGAGGTGGAACTGTTCGCGAATGTGATGGTTGATTTGGGAGGTCGAATATCAGCTCCCAATCTCTATGCAATTGCCCTTGACATGACATTCACGCTAGCCCCTGAGTCAACGAGAGACTCTTTGAATTCAATTCCAGAGATGGAGCATGGAACGGAGAATATTCATGGGTCTTCCCTCTTGGTCAACTGTCTCAGTTAGTGACTTGGTTATTGCCTTGATGAAGAGTGCCTTAATTTCTTCCAGAGTTTCTCTGCAATCTTTGAAGTGACTTAGCAGAGGCCAGCCCTCTGGAGCTTCTTCAAAGGTGAACGAGTGGGGTATCCTTCTTACCATCTTCTCAAAGCCACGCATCTGCTTTGGAGTGATGGGGGATCGTAGGTGCTGAGGAATAGGATTTAGCTTCTTGGGCTTGTGAAGTCTGTCAACACTCATACGCGGCTCCTTTGCAGTATCTGGGAGGGCATCGATCAATGCTTGCTCCTTTGAGACGTCCTTGACAGATTCTTGGACGGGTGTTGATCGATACAAGAGGGTATCGGTAGACACCGAGGTGGTGTCCAAATTCTCATCCTCACATATAACATCAACAAAAGGAGGCTCCACAACCAACTTATCCAGCATAGATTTGCATATGGCGTCCTCCCATTCCTTCTTTGTCATCTTAGGAGGCATATGATAAGGTATCTTGGGTATATAGATCCTCTCCTTGACAATCTCGGGCCTCTTCTCGACCTGCGTCTCTGCATCGATCGATACTGGAGGGGTATCGATCGACACACGGGATTTTGGATCCCCTCGTGCAGATGTCTGGACCGGTATCGATCGATACTGGCTGGTATCGATCGATACCTGGGGGTTTTCAGAATCCAGTCGTCATCTTCAGCATCGTCAAAAATTCCTGCATCCAAACCCTTTTCGACAACTGCAGTGGCTTCTCTAGCACTTCCTAAGGTGATTGCATTGATGTGTGCTCTTGGATTCTCAGTTTTCCCTAGAAGAAAACCTTCCTGCCTTTTCACGGCTGCTGTTTTCTGAGCTACCTGAGTTTCCAGCTTTCTCTGAGAAAGATTGATAGCTTCAATTTTCCCATTCAGATCAATGAACAGAGAGTCAAATTTCCCATTGAAATCCACTTGCAACTTCTGATGTCCCTGAAGAAGTTGTTCAAGCATGGATTCCATCTTATTCTCTGTGGACTTTGGAGAGATGGTCTGGTACGAAGAGTTCCCGTAATTGCAAGTGTTGTTGTTGAAGTTTCGGTTGTTGTTGTACCCAAATTGCTGACCCTGAAATCCATAACCACCAACGTAGTTAACATCCTACACTTCATCTCCACCGATATTATCGACTCCATCGGCAAAGTGTACAGCTTTCTTCGACTTACCAATCAGGAAATTCAGCTTGGCCTGAACTTTCGCAATATGCGAACCATCAATTCCTCTAGCCTGCTTCTTTCGCTCGAAGTCAGCATTCTTGGTGCTATTGCTAGACGCCAAGTTCTCAATCAGCACGATCGCATCATTTGGATACCTGGTGTTGAAGTTCCCATTACTCGCAGTATCCAAAGCCATCTGGTATCTCCAATCGATTCCTTTGTAGAAAGTACCCAGAAGATGAACCTGAGTGAACCCATGGTGCGGACAATCTCTCTGATATGACTTCAAACGTGTCCAAGCAGCCTTGAGTGCCTCTGTTGGACCTTGAGAAAATTGAGAGATCTTGTTCATGAGCTCCTCGGATCTCGCATCATCATAGAAATTGTTCAGGAATGCGTTTTTCGTCTCATTCCATGTAGTTAGCGAACCAGGAACCAACTACTTCAGCCAACAGCCAATAAGCAGCATCCCCACTAAGAGAGTATGGGAAAAGTTTGCAGAAGAAGAACTCATTGGGCACTCCATTGTACTTCATACCAGTGACCAAATCTTCAAACCTCTCGATATGATCCATGGGGTGTTCATGAGATAGGTCATGGAAAGGATTCTGACTCACAAGAGCGTAGTACGCAGGTTTCAGCTCAAAATCATTCCTCTGTAAAGTTGGGATGCAAATCGCAGATCGATTGGCATTGAACGGATCGGGTCTATTGTGCTCAGCAAGTGTCCTACCTCGATCAACTACAGCATTCCCAACGTTGGCGCGCGCAGCTGGCGCGATAATCTCAACAAAAGCAGCAGGAGGGACAATGACGTTTCCAGCTTCATCAAATCGCTGCCCTCTCTCATTGCACACTTGACCCTCTTGGTCTCTCAGAACTCCAGCTTCATCAGGTCTTAATACCACTGTGTTGTTCATCCCTGATGTTTGCTTTTTCTTTCTGCTTGTGCGTTCTAAACGTGCTAGCTTCTCTAACGATAGATTAACTAGAGGAGTGCTCTTGTTCCCTCTGGTTTCACGATTAGGCATGCACCTGAAACACAAAAGTTAAGAACGTTAGTAACAAAAACGTGATGAGTATCGATCGATACCAAGTGGTGTCGATCGATATAACCAAAAAGAAAGCGACGAGTATCGACCGATACTATATAGTATCGATCGATACCGACGAATTTAGTCGAAACTCGACAGCTAAAATCTAATGGAGAAATTGAGTCCCCGACAATGGCGCCAAATTTGATATGCTCAAATTAATACCTTAAAAAGTACTAAAGCAGTAGCTGCAGTATATCAGGGGTCGAACACAAGGACTCAGAGAAATCACACAATAGATTATATAATATCGAATCAAGCTAAGCAAATCAGATGAAATAAAAGCAATAAACAGTAAAAGGGTTGTAAATTTGATGGAGGAAAATATATTCAGGGTATTTCTCAGAGAATCAATGAATGCAGGTAAACTAACTAACATGATTCAGATTTAGCGCGGTTCTTGAACTCAAATCACTAAAGTATAATTAACCAACTGTCATTGCGAAAACTATCTAAATCTAAATCCTAGGAATTCCAAATCTCTTTGCGAATCATAAAGTCTAAATCAGCTTTTAGATCATGTTTGATTTGTTCACAAAATAACTAAACCAAATCTCTTTGTGAATGGTTATTTTGCTCACCTTAGGTTCTATCAGGTAATTAATTGCACTGTCGTGCCTAATCAATTATCCTAAGATCTATGTTCTAGGTAGCTAATCTAGAACAAGCTTTGAACACAACCTAAGCGAAGAACTAATTCAGATGGTGAATCCTAATAAACTAATCAACCTAGCATTCAGAGAAAACTCTTATGAGAACCTTGAAACTAAAGTGGATCTACTCAGACATGGAGGATGAAAACAGCATGATTAAATAGATCATCAAAGAAATCGATAGTAAACAGGAGTTCAGAGTTTTCTCTCCAAAAACAAACGTATAATCAAAAGTAATGAAAGCTTAGCCACCAAAGTGGCTGAAAAACCTAATTATAAAGGTAAAACACGAATTGGGGTCTTCTTGTAAATTTTATTGTCTTCTGGGGCAAATCTGCAATTCTTCAACTCTTAAAAAAGTCGCGGTTTGTGTCTGCTGCGATGGGTATCGATCGATACTAGGCAATATCGATCGATACTGATGCTGCAAATATGGTACTCAGCAACACGAACTTCTGCTTTGCACCAGAATGCTCCAAAAAACTCCAATATCTCCAATTATGCTACAAACGTGCTAAAACCTGTAAAAGACTCTAAAAGACTCCAAAATACTAGAAAGACTCTATAAAACAGACTTATATCATGGCCTAAAAGGGGTAAAAACCATGATATATCAGCAACCAAGGTGGCTACCGAAATGGCGGATTCAATAACAACTACCGAAACCACCCCAACTTTTCTTACCGAAACTCGAATGTGAAGAACCCACAAGATCAAGTGTATCCACAACAACACCGTCAAGGAAACCAAGGAGCTCAATAAAAGAACTTCACTACTCAAAACCAAGGTCAAGGCTTTGTTTCCACGTACCATTTTCAAGGGAACCAAAGAGGCTACCAAAACAAAGCCACTTTCATGCCGGCACCCGGTTTTCAACAAGGTTTTGCCCCCCAAGGGCAAACTACTTCATCTAAGCCTCAAGACATTGATTTGAATAGAATGTTTCAACAACAACTAAAGGGTCAAGCGGAAATCAATACAAGGGTGGATTGTTCATACAATGATCTCTACAACAAACTTGAGACATTGAGCTCCAAAGTGAAACAAATGGAGACCAAGAGAGCCACTTCTTCATCACGAGCTCAAGGTACTTTTCCCGGAAAACCGGAGCCAAACCTAAAAGAGTATGTTAATGCTATTACTCTTAGAAGTGGCATGAAACTTCCACAAAGAGAAGCCCCTAAGTTGATCAATGAGGACATCAAAGTTCAAGGTGTGGGGAGATGCTTGAAACCGAAGAAGTTGTGGTTAAAGACGATATTGGGGGTAATGAAGACACTGGTAAAGTAGATTTTTTTTAAGAGAAGACAAAAAGACCAAGAGGAAAGAGACATTGTTTGTTCCACCACCATATGAGCCCAAGCTCCCATTTTTGGGTCGCTTCAAGAAGCAACTCTTGGGAAAATATAGAGCGGTCTTTGATAAGCAAATGGAGAAGGTAGATGTAACTATGACTTTGATGGATGTCTTTCTTCTTGTGCCTCAATATGCAAAGTTTCTCAAAGATGCCATCAAGGATAGAACCAAGGAAGTGGAGAGTATGGTTATACTCACTCATGAGTGTAGTGCAATTATTTAAAAGAAAGTAGTACCAAAGAAGCTAGGAGATCCGTGAAGCTTCACTCTGCCATGTACTCTATGAACTTTGGTGTTCAACAATTGTCTTTGCGACCTTGGGGCAAGCATGAGCCTTATGCCATTCTTCATTGCCAAAAGGTTGGGTTTCACCAAGTGATATGCTCAAATTAATACCCTAAAAAGTACTAAAGCAGTTGATGCAGTATATCAGGGGTCGAACACAAGAACTCAGAGAAATCGCACAATAGATTGTATATTATCAAATCAAGCTAAGCAATTCAGGTTAAACAAAAAGCAATAAACAGTAAACGAGTTCTAAATCGATGGGAAAGAGATATGTTCAGGGATATTTCTCAGAAAATCAATGAATGCAAACAAACTAACTAATCAGGGTTAAGGTTGCACACGGATCTCGAACTCAAATCACTAGAGTATAATTAACCAACTATCGCTGCGAAAACTATCTAAATCTAAACTTTAGAATCCCAAATTTCTTTGCAAATTCCTAAGAATAAATCAGCCTTAATTTCAAGTTTGATATGTTCACAAATCAATTAAACCAAATCTCTTTGCGAATAATCAATTTGCTCACCCCAAGTTCTATCAGGTAATTAATCGCACTGTCGTGCCTAATCAATTATCCTAAGATCTAAGTTCCAGGTGATCAATCCAGAATTAGCTTTGAGAACAACCTAAGGCGAAGAACTAATTCAGATTGTGAACCCTATATAACTAATCAACCTAGCATTCAAAGAAATCCCTTATGAGAATCCTTAAACCTAACAAGAGATCTACTCAGACATGGAAATTGAATCAATAAGCATGTTTGAATAAATACTCAATAGAAAATAAGAAAGAGTAACAAAAGGGTTCGAAATCTGCTTTGCTCCAAAATGCTCCAGAAAGCTCCAGTATCTCCAATTATACTCCAAACGTGCTAAAACCTGTAAAAAACTCTAAAAGACTCCAAAATACTATAAAGACTCTATAAAACAGACTTATATCATGGCTTAAAAGGAGTAAAAACCATGATATATCAACCCCCCCAGACTTAGTCTTTTATTGCCCTCAAGCAAATAGAAGACTAAACCAGAGAAAGAGGTTTGAAAACACGGAGAATCACTTATTCAGGAACCATCGCAAAGATCATTTTTCCAAGCACCCAAATGTCACCTAACCAACTTTCGATCTAACCACCATGTACTTCTCCGTAGACATTTGCAGCTTTTCTAGACTCCACACATTATCTCGCAGAATTGTTCAAATTAAGCCCTCATCGCCAGTTTCATCGCTGCAGCCAATGTTCAAGAACCTTCTAGATTCTTTACCATACAATATCATGACAAGGAACCATCCAATTTCACACATTTTGTATCACTTTCTCTCCCCCAGACTTATTTCTTATTATGTTCTTTTTTTTTAGATCTGCATATACACATCAAGGTCCGAGATGCGAGTATTGATGGTGTTTGCCACCGAATCCCCGGTTCTTCCCTCTCTATGTATCAAAGGTTTAGGCGAATAGTGGTATCACGGGAAATTTTCCTAACCTCGCTTTCAACCTTTGCGTGATCATTCCCTCTTAAGTAGAATAATGGGATCGCTGGAAATTTTCCTAGCCCTGTACTCAAAAGAAAATCATTTCAATCTTTTATGCTCTTATTTATCAACTTATAACAGGGGAGGAGATACCATTACTTTAAACATATGGGTTCCTTTGTCAGATATGAATGATGAATCAAGCTCTGTAAACACTAACCACATCGATGAAGTGAAAACATTTTGCTCAGGCTTCAGAAGAACTCTGCTGGAGACATGGTTGTTTTCTAGTCAACAGGTCAGTCCTTGAATTTTTCATTAGTCGATTTAGAGCTGATCCTGTAACACTTGTCACTCAAAAACAAAATGAAAACAACAATTCAAGCACATGATCATCATCTCTAACAAGTTTTGACTCAATAAAACGTTTTTGACTCGATAAAACAACTGATTCTAAGAAAAACAAAAACAATGTCAGCAGACACCTCCCCCAGACTTAAACAACATTGTCCCCAGTGTTATCTAGCCTATAGTAGGTAAAAGAAAACAATAGAACAGAATAGAACGAAGAGAAACAAGAAGTTACCGTTCTGAAACATCTGGTGTCGATCGACACACATCCTGGTATCGATCGATACCAGGCTTAAGTCGACATGATGAACATCTTATTCGCGATTAGTATCGACTGATACCAATGGTGTATCGATCAATACTGAGGCGATTTCGAGTTTTGCTCCTTGTTTATCCTGACACAAAAACAAAATGAAAAAGAAAAAGAAAAAGAATCAAAAGCAGACTCACCAGTGGGTTGCCTCCCACAAAGCGCTCGTTTAACGTCATTAACTTGACTGTAACGCCATTCAGGTTGTGGGTGCATCATCCAAAGACATTATCTGCCATGTTGGAATTTTGGCTTTCGCCCAATAGTGTTTCAGCCTAGGTCCATTGGCAGTGAACTCATCGCCTGTAGGACTAATCAGCACGACAGAACCATGTGGTCTGACCTCCTTTATGGTGAAGGGACCTGACCAACGAGAACTCAGTTTACCAGGAAACAATTGCAAACGAGAGTTATATAGAAGTACATGGTCGTTCGGTTCGAAATGCCTAGAGATGATCTTCTTATCATGATAGGCCTTCGTTCTCTCCTTGTACAGCTTCGAGTTCTCGTAGGCGTGGTGCCTAATCTCATCCAACTCGTTCAGCTGCATCAAACTCCTCTCAGCAGCAGGCTTGATGTCAAAGTTCGGCAACTTCGTCGCCCATGCTGCCTTGTGCTCGATCTCCACTGGAAGGTGACATGCTTTCCCATACAGCAAGTGAAATGGTGTAGTGCCCAGCGGTGTCTTGAAAGCAGTCCTATAAGCCCATAGCGCGTCATCAAGCTTCTTAGCCCAATCCTTCCTAGAAGCACCCACTGTCTTTTCCAAAATTTCCTTGATTTGCCTGTTGGAGACCTCGACTTGCCCACTGGTCTAAGGGTGATATGGAGTAGCCACGCGATGATTTACACCATATTTATTTAGCAACCTCTCAAAAATCTTGTTGATAAAGTGATAACCACCATCACTTATCACAATTCGAGGTACTCCAAAGCGAGGGAAAATGATGGTCTTAAACAGCTTAACGACCACCAAAGAATCATTGGTTCGGCTAGCAATCGCCTCCACCCATTTGGACACATAATCCACAGCAACCAGGATGTACATGTTCTCGTATGATGAGGGAAAGGGACCCATAAAATCGATGCTCCAGCAATCGAAAACTTCAACCTCAAGGATGAAATTATGTGGCATCTCATGTCTCTTGCTGATCTTCCCTCTCCTCTAACATACATCACACTGTGAGATATAGGCATGAGCATCCTTGAACATAGTAGGCCACCAGAAGCCTGCTTGAAGAACCTTGGACATCGTCTTGAAAGTAGCAAAGTGACCAGCAAACTCAGAACCATGGCAATGAAAAAGAATTGTTGGCACCTCAGACTCTGCAACGCATCTTCTGTAGATACCATCTGAGCAGTGCTTGTATAAATAAGGCTCATCCCAGAAGAACCTCCTCATCTCGCGCATAAACTTCTTCCTCGCATACTTTGTGGGATGCTTTGGCTCAGTCTCTACAGCAAGGTAGTTGGCAATGTCGGCGTACCATGGACGTGCAGCACTAGAGACAGCAGCGAGATAGACATCATAAGAGTTTAAGTGCTCTGCAGATAAAACAGGTCCAAATCGCGACGGGTATCGATCGACACTAGGAGAGTATCGATCGATACCGAAAGTCTGCACTCGTGACAAAGGTCTTGAAGTTGAGCTTCAATGAAGTAAATAACTTCCCCTAGCAGGAAAGCATCAATAGGTACGACCTCATCGACCTTTAGTCGTTATAAGTGGTCAGCAACGCCATTCCTAACTCCTCTCTTGTCCTTGATCTCGATGTCGAACCCTTGTAGCAAAAAAACCCATCGGCATAGACGAGGCTTGAGGTCCTTGTTCTTCAGTAGATATTTGAGAGCAGCATGGTCTGTGTGAACATTACCTTGCTCCCAATGAAGTAGGACCGAAATTTCTCAAAAGAGAAAACGACTGCAAGTAACTCATTCTCAGTTGTGCTGTAATTGCGCTGAGCATCATCCAACGTCATGCTTGCGTAATAAATAGCATGGAGCTTCTTGTCTTTCCTCTGACCCAACACATCTCCAACGGCAAAATCACTCGCATCACACATAACCTCAAAAGGTAAATTCCAATCAGGTGGTTGGACTACAGGAGCACTCTCCAATGCTTTCTTGATCTCCTCGAAGGCTACAAGGCAATAAAATGTGAAATCAAACTTAACTTCCTTACATAAAAGGGCTGTGAGTGGACGTGCAAGCTTAGAAAAATCCTTGATGAACCTCCTGTAAAACCCATTATGACCAAGGAAGCTTTGAATCTCTGGTACAGATCGTGGAGGTTGCAGACTCGTCATGACCTGAATCTTAGCCTTGTCAACTTCGATCCCTGCCTTAGAAACCTTGTGCCCAAGAACAATGCCATCTTGTACCATGAAATAGCACTTCTCCCAATTAAGAACCAAATCCTTCTCCTCGCATCGCTGAAGCACCTTGCACACGTTATCCAGACAATCCTTGAATGACGATCCATACACTGAAAAGTCATCCATGAACAACTTCATAAACTCTTCTGTCATGTCTGTGAAAATCGATATCATGCATCGCTGAAAGGTTGCTGGAGCGTTACATAATCCAAATGGCATTCTTCTGTAGGCGAATGTACCATAGGGACATGTAAAAGTCATCTTTCCATGGTCCTCTGGATGTATAGGAATCTGGAAAAAGCCTGAGTACCCATCGAGAAAATAGTAGTATGGGTGACTCGCTAACCTCTCCAGTATCTCGTCAATGAATGGCAATGGGAAGTGATCCTTCCTTATAGCAGTATTCAGCTTCCTGTAGTCAATACACATCATGTGACTAGTGATTGTCCTTGTAGGGATCAGCTCGTCCTTCTCGTTCTTCACCACAGTTATGCCTCCTTTCTTAGGCACAACGTGAACTGGACTAACCCAATAACTATCCGAGATGGCATAGATAATCCCTGCTTCCAACAGCTTCATCACTTCCTTCCAGACCACTTCCATGAGGTTCGGATTCAGCCTCCTCTGACACACAATCGAAGACTTTGACTCATCCTCCAAGTGAATCTGATGCATGCACAAGTCTGGTGCTATACCTGAAATGTCAGCAAGAGAATAGCCAAGAGCTTTCCGATTGCGCAGCTTGCTCAGCAGTAAGGCATTCTCTGTGTTGTTCAAAGAAGCATTAACAATGACTGGGTATGTAGAATCAGGGCCAAGAAAACTATACCTCAGATTTGCTGGCAGTGGCTTTAGTTCCACCTTAGGAGCATTCTCTGCACTCCAATCTCCAAGACCAGCAGCTTGCTTAGAACTGTCGACCAACTCTCCTTCTGGCCGTAGCGTATCGACCGATACCATAGGGGTATCGATCGATACCGGTGATGCTGAATAAAGCATCTTCGAGTATACAGCGGTTTCGTCACATGAACGGACCTCCGAAGTGGCCGAACAGACCAATGCTCTCTCTAGTGGATCCTCAGGGTGAATCTCCAGGAAGTACTCTTCAGCTATGTCACTGAAGGTGTCCACATAGAATTTCTGCCCATCGATGGTTGGATTTTTCATCATCTTCTCCATGTTAAAGGACATCACCAAATCACCGATGTTGAGAGCTATCTGTCTATTCTTGCAGTCAATCAAGGCTCCAACAGTTGCAAGGAATGTCATGCCTAGGATAAGAGGATCCTTAGGCTCAACGATGAAATCTGTTGGGATCAAGCAATTCCCAATCTTGATTGGGACATCTTCGAGTAGTCCCTCTGGAAGTCGCATTGAGCGATCAACAAGTACCAGCGAAATCCTTGTAGGCTGGAAATCTGTCATCCCCATTCGCTTGGCAACTGAGTGTGGCATAAGGTTCACACTCGACACAATATCGCAGAGAGCACTATCTTCACAGAGTTTCCAGCTTCCTCTGGGAAAGATTGATGACTTCGATTTTTCCATTCAGATCGATGTACAGAGAGTCAAACTTCCCATTGAAATCCCCCTGCAACTTCTGCTGTCCCTGAAGAATCTGTTCCATCATGGATTCCATCTTACTCTCTCCATGGTTTTTGGAGAGATGGGTTGGTACGAAGAATTCCAAAAATTTCGAGTGAAATCGCTGCTCTGAAGTGGTTTTTGAGTAATTTGCTTTGCTCCGAAACCAGATTGGTTCCCCTCAAACGTGTACCCACCATGCTGATTGTTGTTGTTGAAGTTTCGGTTGCTGTTGTACCCAAATCGCTGACCCTGCAAACCAGATCCACCAACGTAGTTAACATCCTCCTTTTCTTCTTCCACATTAGCGACTTCATCAGCAAAGTGCATAGATTTCTTCGACTTCCCGATCAGGAAATCCAGTTTGGCCTGCACGTCAGCAATATGCGATCCTTCAACTCCTCCAACTAGCTTCTTGCGCTCGAAATCAGCATTCTTGGTGCTATTACTAGACGCCAAGTTCTCAATCAACACAACCGCATCATCCGGATACCTGGTGAAAACAGGAGTTCAGAGTTTTCTCTCCAAAAACCAAAGTAGAATCAAAGTAGAATAAATCATAAAAGTAGCTGAAAACCCTAATTATAATGCTAAAACACGTTCTAGGGCTTTTTGTAAATAATAAAGTCTTCTGGGGCAATTCTGCAATTCTTCAACTCTTGGAAAAGTTGCGGGTCGTGTCTGCTGCGATGGGTATCGATCGATACTAGGCAGTATCGATCGATACTAATGCTTCCAATCGGGTACTCAGCAACACGAACTTCTGCTTTGCTCCAGAATGCTCCAGAAAGCTCCAATATCTCCAATTATGCTCCAAACGTGCTAAAACCTGTAAAAGACTCGAAAAGACTCCAAAATACTAGAAAGAGTCTATAAAACAGACTTATATCATGGCCTAAAAGGGGTAAAAACCATGATATATCAGAATGATGAATCAAGCCCTTTAAATATCAATTGCATAGATGACGTGCAAAAATTTGGCCCAGTCTTTAGAAGAACTCTGCTGGAGACATGGATGTTTTCTAGTCAACTGGTCAGTCTTTGGATTTTTCATTAGTCGATCTAAAACTGATCATGTAACACTGGTACTCAAAAGCAAAATCACAACAATAGGCTCAAGCACATGATCATCATCTCCAAGAAGTTTTGACTCAATAAAAACGATTTTTGACTAAATAAAACGACAATTTTTTATTTTATTTTTAATTTTATTACTCTAAGAAAAACAAAAACGTTGTCAGCAACTACCTCCCCCAGAATTAAACAACACTGTCCCCAGTGTTATCTAGTTTAGAGTCGGTGAAAGAAACCAAAACCGCTGAGTGAAGACGTGAAATTCAGAGAACTTACATGCGCGTTGGGTATCGACCGATACCGTTGCTGGTGTCGATCGATACAAGGACTTTTGGTCGATGCAACGTTTTTTTCTCCTGGTGTCGATCGATACCAGTGATGGTATCGGTAGACACTGACCTTTTTCATCTGATTCACACGAAAACACAAGACACAAAAACGAAAAATACAAAAAGAAAAGACTCACCAGTGGGTTGCCTCCTACCAAGCACTCGACATTAGCTTGACTGTACCTCAGGTGATCAGTCTGAAGAAGATTGAGAACTTACTCCAAAACAAGCTCCACAACTTGACATCGCTAGTTTCAGAGTTCTGCTCAATATGCTCTCCACAAACTCCTTTCCTTTCTCTTTCAGCTCCGAAGTTAGAAGAACTCAAGCCTTAGAGAATGGTTTCGAAGTTCCTTTGCTATTCACCTTGTACTCAATCGAATCCCCAGCATACTTCTGAGGGATTAAAGTCATAGAAGCAGCACCCTTCACTCCTTTGCTCTTCACCTTCTTCTTTGCCTTAGATGTTTTGAAATCTTTCTTGGTGATGACAGAAGGACTATTTAGAAGGTCTATGACAGTTGGCTCGTCAGGAGGCTCTTCCAAAAGATATATTACCAATGTTTCTCCTGTGACAATGGTGATGCAAGAAATATGTGCGGGAGTTCCTCTTATAGGAATGGCTTCGTAGTATACCTCCTTGTCAACCTACGAGAACGAGATTCTCTTACTAGGCGTATCCATAATGGCACCAGCCGTAGCCATGAACGATCTTCCAAGAATCAACTACGTACTAGATCTTGCATGCATCTCCATAACCTCAAAATCTGTAGGAACCATACAGTCTCATACTTTAACCATCAAATCAGGGATTGTACCGTATGGAACCAATGTGGAAGAGTTCGTGAATGTGATAGATGTCTTGGGAGATCGAATATCAGCTCCCAATCTCTCTGCAATTGCCCTTGACATGAAATTGACGCTAGCCCCCGAGTCAATGAGAGACTCTTTGAATTCAACTCCAGAGATAGAGCATGGAACTAAGAATATTCCTGGGTCTTCCCTCTTAGTCAACTGCCTCAGCTGTAGTGACTTGCTTCTTCCTTGATAAAGAGTACTTGCTAGTATCGATCAACACTTGCTATCAACACTTGCTAGTATCGATCGATACACGAGGATCGATCGATACACGAGGATCGATCGATACACGAGGATTTTCAGAATCCCAGTCGTCATCTTCAGCAAGATCGACGAAAATCTCTACAATTGAGTTGTTCTTCACTCATGTAATCACTTCTTTTCCACTCGTCAAGGTGATGTCATTGATGTATGCTCTTGGATTCTCAGTTTTCCCTGGAAGAAAACCTTCATGCCTCTGCACAACTGCTGCAGTCTGAGCAACATGAGTTTCCAGCTTCTTCTGAGAAACATTGAGAGCTTCAATTTTCCCATTCAGATCAGTGTACATATGATATTCTCAAATTAATACCCTAAAAGTACTAAAGCAGTAGTTATAGTATAGCTAGGGGTCGAACCACAAAGACTCACAGAGATGCATAATAGATTGTATAGTATCGAATTAAGCTAAGCCAGGAGATGTAATTGAAAGCAATGCAGGATTTAAAAGAGTTGTAATTCAGTTGGAGGAAATATGGGCCCATGATATTTCTCAGGAAATCAATGAATGCAGATAAACTAACTAGCAGGATTCAGATTTAGCGCAGTTCTTGAACTTAAATTACTAAGGTATAATTAACCAATTGTCGTTGCGAGAATTATCTAAATCTAAATCCTAGGAATTCCAAATCTCTTTGCGATCCTAAAGTCTAAATCAGCTTTAATATCAGGTTTGATATGTTCACAAATCAATTAAACCAAATCTCTTTGCGAATAATCAATCTGCTCACCTAAGGTTCTATCAGGTAATTAATCGCACTGTCGTGCCAAATCAATTATCCTAAGATCTAAGTTCGAGATTCGTCAACCTAGAATTAGCTTTGAACACAACCTAAGGGAAGAACTAATTCAGATGGTGAATCCTAAACAGATAATCAACCTAGCATTCAAAGAAATTCTTATGAGAAAACCCCAAACCTAAAGTGGATCTACTCAGACATGGAGAATGAAAAATCAACATAACTGAATAAATCATCAATAAAATAGAAATAGTAACAAGTGGTTTTGAGATCTGATCTCGGACGAAGAGAGATTCAGACTTGTCTCTCTCAACCAAAGTAAAATCGAAGTATAAAAAGCATATGCTAAACAGGTGGCTAAAAACCTAATTTATAAGCTAAAACACGAATTGGGGCTTCTCGTAATTATTAAAGACTTCTGGGGTAAATCTGCAGTTCGTCAACTCTTCATTAAGTCGCGTGTCTTGTCATGCTGCGATGGGTATCGATCGATACCAGGGGTTATCGATCGATGCTTGACATGAAATCAGATACTCAGCAACACGAACTTCAGCCTTGCTCCAAACTGCTCCAGAAAGCTCCAATACTTCCAATTACGCTCCAAACTTCTCGATATGATCCATGGGGTGTTCATGAGATAGACCATGGAAAGGATGCTGACTCACAAGAGCGTAGTACGCAGGTTTCAGCTCAAAGTCATTCCTCTGAAAAGTTGGAATGCGAATCGCAGCTCGATTGGCATAGAACTAATCAGGTCAGTTGTGCTCACCAAGTGTTCTACCACGATTAACTGCAGCATTCGCAACAGCTGCAGGGACAACGACGTTTCCATCTTCATCAAGTCGTTGTCCTCTCTCATTGCACAATTGACCCTCTTGGTCTCTAAAAGCTCTAGTATCATCACGAATCAATACCACTGGGTTATTTATCTCTGCTGGCTGCTTTGCTTTTCTGTTTGTACGTTCCAAACGTGCTAGCTGCTCCAATGACAGTTCAACTAGCTGAGTGCTCTTGTTCCTTCTTGTTTCACGACTAGGCATACACCTGAAAACCAAAGTCAAGAACGTAAGTAACAAAAAACACGATGAGTATCGACCGACACTGGGTGGTGTCGATCGATATCAACAAAAGAAAACGACGAGTATCGACAGAAACTGAGTAGTATCGATCGATACCGACGGACTTAGTCGAAACTCGATAGCTAAAATCTATTGACGAAATTGAGTCTCCGGCAATAGCGCCAAATTTGATATGCTCAAATTAATACCCTATATTTTAAGCCATGATATAAGTCTAAAACGTGCTAAAAACTGTAAAAGACTCTAAAACACTACGAAATAGTAGAAAGACTCTATAAAACGGACTTATATCATGATTTTTACCCCTTTTAAGCCATGATATAAGTCCGTTTTATAGTCTTTCTACTATTTCGTAGTGTTTTAGAGTCTTTTAGAGGTTTTAGCACGTTTGGAGCATAATTGGAGATATTAGAGCTTTCTGGAGCATTTTGGAGCAAAGCAGAAGTTCGTGTTGCTGAGTACCCGATTTGAAGCATCGGTATCGATTGATACTGACAGGTATCGGTCGATAGTCATCGAAGCAGACACGACCCGCGACTTTTTCAAGAGTTAAAGAATTGCAAAGTTACCCCAGAAGACTTTATTATTTACAATAAACCCCAAAACATGATTTAGGTTATTTAAGAGGATTTTACAGCCACTTTCATGGCTATGCTTTATTCTACTCTTGATTCAACTTTGTTTTTGGGAGAGACAACTCTGAACTCCTGTTTTCTATTGTTTTTTTTTATGATCTATTTAATCATGTTATTTTCATTCTCCATGTCTAAGTAGATCCACTTTAGGTTCAGGGTTCTCATAAGTATTTTTTCTGAATGCTAGATTGATTAGTTGATTATGATTGACCATCTTAATTAGTTCTTCGCCTTAGGTTGTGTTCAAAGCTAATTCTAGGTTGACGAATCTGGAACTTAGATCTTAGGATAATTGATTAGGCACGAGAGTGCAATTAATTACCTGATAGAACCTAGGATGGGCAAAATAACTATTCGCAAAGGAATTTGGTTTAGTTGTTTTGTGAACAAATCAAACTTGATTTAAAAGCTGCTTTAGGCTTTAGGATTCGCAAATGAATTTGGAATTCCTAGGATTTAGATTTAGATAGTTTTCGCAATGGAAGTTGGTTAATCATATCTTAGTGATTTGAGTTCAAGAAACGTGCTAAATCTGAATCATGTTAGTTAGTCTATCTACATTCATTGATTTCCCGAGAAATACCCTGAACTTATCTTTCTCCAATTGAATTTACAACCGTTTTGATTTACGTCATGTTTTCAATACCATTAATCGTTTAGCTGCTCACCTAAGGTTCTATCAGGTAATTAATCGCACTGTCGTGCCAAATCAATTATCCTAAGATCTAAGTTCGAGATTCGTCAACCTAGAATTAGCTTTGAACACAACCTAAGGGAAGAACTAATTCAGATGGTGAATCCTAAACAGATAATCAACCTAGCATTCAAAGAAATTCTTATGAGAAAACCCCAAACCTAAAGTGGATCTACTCAGACATGGAGAATGAAAAATCAACATAACTGAATAAATCATCAATAAAATAGAAATAGTAACAAGTGGTTTTGAGATCTGATCTCGGACGAAGAGAGATTCAGACTTGTCTCTCTCAACCAAAGTAAAATCGAAGTATAAAAAGCATATGCTAAACAGGTGGCTAAAAACCTAATTTATAAGCTAAAACACGAATTGGGGCTTCTCGTAATTATTAAAGACTTCTGGGGTAAATCTGCAGTTCGTCAACTCTTCATTAAGTCGCGTGTCTTGTCATGCTGCGATGGGTATCGATCGATACCAGGGGTTATCGATCGATGCTTGACATGAAATCAGATACTCAGCAACACGAACTTCAGCCTTGCTCCAAACTGCTCCAGAAAGCTCCAATACTTCCAATTACGCTCCAAACTTCTCGATATGATCCATGGGGTGTTCATGAGATAGACCATGGAAAGGATGCTGACTCACAAGAGCGTAGTACGCAGGTTTCAGCTCAAAGTCATTCCTCTGAAAAGTTGGAATGCGAATCGCAGCTCGATTGGCATAGAACTAATCAGGTCAGTTGTGCTCACCAAGTGTTCTACCACGATTAACTGCAGCATTCGCAACAGCTGCAGGGACAACGACGTTTCCATCTTCATCAAGTCGTTGTCCTCTCTCATTGCACAATTGACCCTCTTGGTCTCTAAAAGCTCTAGTATCATCACGAATCAATACCACTGGGTTATTTATCTCTGCTGGCTGCTTTGCTTTTCTGTTTGTACGTTCCAAACGTGCTAGCTGCTCCAATGACAGTTCAACTAGCTGAGTGCTCTTGTTCCTTCTTGTTTCACGACTAGGCATACACCTGAAAACCAAAGTCAAGAACGTAAGTAACAAAAAACACGATGAGTATCGACCGACACTGGGTGGTGTCGATCGATATCAACAAAAGAAAACGACGAGTATCGACAGAAACTGAGTAGTATCGATCGATACCGACGGACTTAGTCGAAACTCGATAGCTAAAATCTATTGACGAAATTGAGTCTCCGGCAATAGCGCCAAATTTGATATGCTCAAATTAATACCCTATATTTTAAGCCATGATATAAGTCTAAAACGTGCTAAAAACTGTAAAAGACTCTAAAACACTACGAAATAGTAGAAAGACTCTATAAAACGGACTTATATCATGATTTTTACCCCTTTTAAGCCATGATATAAGTCCGTTTTATAGTCTTTCTACTATTTCGTAGTGTTTTAGAGTCTTTTAGAGGTTTTAGCACGTTTGGAGCATAATTGGAGATATTAGAGCTTTCTGGAGCATTTTGGAGCAAAGCAGAAGTTCGTGTTGCTGAGTACCCGATTTGAAGCATCGGTATCGATTGATACTGACAGGTATCGGTCGATAGTCATCGAAGCAGACACGACCCGCGACTTTTTCAAGAGTTAAAGAATTGCAAAGTTACCCCAGAAGACTTTATTATTTACAATAAACCCCAAAACATGATTTAGGTTATTTAAGAGGATTTTACAGCCACTTTCATGGCTATGCTTTATTCTACTCTTGATTCAACTTTGTTTTTGGGAGAGACAACTCTGAACTCCTGTTTTCTATTGTTTTTTTTTATGATCTATTTAATCATGTTATTTTCATTCTCCATGTCTAAGTAGATCCACTTTAGGTTCAGGGTTCTCATAAGTATTTTTTCTGAATGCTAGATTGATTAGTTGATTATGATTGACCATCTTAATTAGTTCTTCGCCTTAGGTTGTGTTCAAAGCTAATTCTAGGTTGACGAATCTGGAACTTAGATCTTAGGATAATTGATTAGGCACGAGAGTGCAATTAATTACCTGATAGAACCTAGGATGGGCAAAATAACTATTCGCAAAGGAATTTGGTTTAGTTGTTTTGTGAACAAATCAAACTTGATTTAAAAGCTGCTTTAGGCTTTAGGATTCGCAAATGAATTTGGAATTCCTAGGATTTAGATTTAGATAGTTTTCGCAACGGAAGTTGGTTAATCATATCTTAGTGATTTGAGTTCAAGAAACGTGCTAAATCTGAATCATGTTAGTTAGTCTATCTACATTCATTGATTTCCCGAGAAATACCCTGAACTTATCTTTCTCCAATTGAATTTACAATCGTTTTGATTTACGTCATGTTTTCAATACCATTAATCGTTTAGCTTGATTCTCACATGTACAATCTATTGTGTGTCTCTGTGTGTCCTTGTGTTCGACCCCTACTTGACTGCAACTACTGCTTAGCACTTTTAGGGTATTAATTTGAGCATATCAAATTTGGCGCCGTTGCCGGGGACTCAATTCCCCATTAGATTATAGTCTGAGAATTTCGACTAAGCTCGTCGGTATCGATCAATACTATCTAGTATCGGTCGATACTCACCGTCCTCTTTTTGTTGATATCGATCGACACCACTTGGTATCGGTCGATACTCATCACGTTTTTTGTTATTTACGTTCTTGACTCTTGTTTTTAGGTATATGCCTAATCGTGAACCCATAAAGAGCAAGAGCACTCAGCTAGTTGATCTGTCACTCGAGCAACTAGCACTTTTGGAACGCACAAAAAAAAAGGCAAATCAAACATTAGGGTTGAACAACACGGTGGTATTAAGACCTGATGAAGCTGGAGTTCTAAGAGACCAAGAGGGTCAAGTGTGCAATGAGAGAGAGCAACGACTTGATGAAGCTGGAAACGTCATTGCCCCTCCTGCTGTTGTTGGTGATATTGTCGCGCCAGCTGCGCGCGCCAACATTGGGAATGTTGCAGCTGATCGTGGTAGAACAATTGGAGAGTACAACATGCCTGATCAGTTCTATGCTAATCGATCAGAGATTCGCCCTCCACCATATCAGAGAAATGACTTTGAGCTGAAACCTGCATACTACACTCTTGTGGGTTAGCACCCTTTTCATGGTCTTTCTCATGAACATCCCATGGATCATATTGAGAAGTTCGAGGACTTGGTCACTAGCATCAAGAGTAATGGAGTGTCCTAGTATTACCTCTTCTACAAGTTTTTCCCCTACTCTCTAGGTGGAGATGCGACTTACTGCCTGAAGCAGTTCCCTCCTGGATCACTGACTACCTGGGAGGAGACTAAGACTGCTTTCCTGAATAATTTCTATGATGATGCACGATCTGAGGATCTGAGGAACAAGATCTCCCAGTTTTCTCAAGGCCCGACTGAAGCGTTCAAGGCTGCTTGGACGAGATTTAGATCGTATCAGAGAGATTATCCACATCACGGGTACTCTGATGTTCAGCTGCTGGGTATTTTCTTCAGAGGGATTGATTGGAGGTATCAGATGGCTTTGGATGCTTCGAGCAATGAGAATTTCAATACCAGGTATCCAGATGATGCTTATGTGCTTATTGAGAATTTTTCGTCTAGCAATATCATCAAAAACGCAGACCTTGAGCGAAGGAGACAGAATGGGAACATGGATGGATCACATATTGCTGAAGTTCATGCCAAGCTGGATTTTCTGATCGGGAAGTCGAAGAAGATTGTACACTTTGCTGATGGAGTCGATTATATCGGTGGAGATGAAGTGGAGGATGTTAACTACGTTGGTGGTTCTGGATTTTAGGGTCAGCAATTTAGGTACAACAACAACCAAAACTTCAACAACAACACTCAGCAAGGTGGGTACATGTTTGAGGGAAACCAATATGGTTTTGGAGAGAAACAATTTGTCCAGAAACCACTCCAGAGCAGCGATTTCACTCGCAATTATGGGAACTCTTCGTACTAGCCCATCTCTCCAAATTCCACATAGAGTAAGATGGAATCCATGATGGAACAAATTCTTCAGGGACAACAGAAGTTGCAAGTGGATTTCAATGGAAAGTTTGACTCTCTGTACACTGATCTGAATGGGAAAATTGAAGCTATCAATATGACTCAGAGGAAGCTGGAAACTCAGGTTGCTCAGACTGCAACAGTTGTAAAGAGGCAGGAAGGTTTTCTTCCAGGGAAAACTGAGAATCCAAGAGCACACGTCAATGCAATCACCTTAGGAATTGGTAAAGAAGCCACTGCAGTGGTAGAAAAGGGTTTGGATGCATGAATTTTCGACGATGCTGAAGATGACGACTGGGATTATGAAAATCAACGTGTATCGATCGATACCAGCCAGTATCGATCGATACCAGCCCAGACACCTAGATGAGAGGATCTAAAATCCCATGTATCGATCGAGACTCCTTTCGTGTCGGTCGATGGTGAGACGCAGGTCGAGAAGAGGCTTGAGATTGTCAAGGAGAGGGTGTATATACCCAAGATACCTTATCCTATACCTCCTAAGATCACAAAGAAGGAATGGGAGGACGCCAGATGCAAATCTATGCTGAATAAGTTGGTTGTGGAGATTCCTTTTGTTGATGATATATCTGAGGATGATAATTCGAACACCACCCATATGTCGACCGATACTCTCTTGTATCGATCGACACCCGTCCAAGAATATGTCAAGAACATCTCGAAGGAGCAAGCATCGATCGATACCCTCCATACATCGATAGACACCCTCCCAGATACTGCAATGGAGCAGCGTATGAGTGTTGACAGACTTCACAAGCCCAAGAAGCTGAATTCTATTCCTCAACAACTCCGAGCCCCCATCACTCCAAAGCAGTTGCATGGCTTTGAGAAGATGGTACAAAGGATACTCGACTCGTTCACTTTTGAAGAAGCTCTGGAAGAAATTAAGGCAATAAGCAAGTCACTACCGCTGAGGAAGTTGACCAAGATGGAAGACCCAGTAATATTCTCCGTTCCATGCTCCATCTCTGGAGTTGAATCCAAAGAGTCTCTCGTTGACTTAGAGGCTAGCGTGAATGTCATGTCAAGGACAATTGCAGAGAGATTGGGAGCTGATATTAGACCTCCCAAGTCAACCATCACACTCGCGAAAAGTTCCACCTCGCTTCCATATGGTACAATCCCTGATTTGATGGTTAAAGTAGGAGATTGTCTGGTTCCAACCGATTTTGAGGTTATGGAGATGCATGCAAGATCTAGTACGCATTTGATTCTTGGAAGACCGTTCATGGCTACGGCTGGTGCAATTATGGATACACCCAGTAAGAGAATTTCATTCTCGTACATTGACAATGAGGTGTACTACAAAGCCATTCCTACTATAGGAACTTCCACACATACCTCTTGCATCACCATTGTTACATGAGAGACGTTGGTAGTTGATCTTTTGGAAGAGCCTCCCGACGAGCCAACTGTCATAGACCTTCTAGATAGTCCTTCTGTCATCACCAAGAAAGACGTCAAAACAGCTAAGGCAAAGAAGAAGGTGAAGAGCACAGGAGTAAAAGGTGCTCCCTCTATGACCTTAATCCCTTAGAAGTGTGAAGGGGTTTCGATTGAGTACAAGGTGAAGTGCAAAAGAACTTCAAAACCATTCTCTAAGGTTCGAGTTCTTCTTACTTCGGAGCTGAAAGAGAAAGGAAAGGAGTTTATGGAGAGCATGTTGAGAAGAACTCTGAGTCTGCAAGTATCTAGATGTGGAACTTGCATGGGAGTAAGCTCTCAATCTTCTCTTGACTGATCACCTGAGCCAAAGTCAAGCTACTGACTTTAAACGAGCGCTTGGTGGGAGGCAACCCACTGGTGAGTCTGTACATACGTTTTTATTTTTCATTTTTTGTCTGTGTCAGGATAAACAAGGAGCAAACATGAAATCGCCTGATTGTCGATAGATACCATGTTGGTATCGGTCGACACCCTACGCGAATGAGACATGGTCATCATATCGACTTAAGTCTGGTATCGCCCGATACCAGATTGTGTGTCGGTCGATACTCGATGTTCCAGCATGGTAACTTTTTGTTTTTCCCAAGTCCATTTAATTCATTTGTTTTCTTTTACCCACTCTGGGCTAGATAACACTAGGGACAGTGTTGTTCAAGTCTGGGGGAGGTAGTCGCTGACATTGTTTTTGTTTTTCTTAGAGTCAGTCGTTTTTGAGTCATTCCTTATTTTATTAAGTCAAAACTTTGTCTGAGACTGTGATCTTTTTCTTGAATCCATTGATCTGACTTTGCTTCTAAGTGACCATTGTTACAGAATCAGTTCGAGATCGACTAATGAAAAATCCAAAGGCTGACCAGTTGACTAGAAGACACTCATGTTTCCAGCAAAGTTCTTTAAAGCCTGAGCCAAATTTTTGCACTTCATCAATGTGGTTAGTACCCATAGAGCTTGATTCATCATTCGTATTTGACAAAGGAGCCCATATGTTTTAAAATAATGGTATTTCTCTCCCTGTTACAAGTTAATTAATAAGATGCATTAAAAGATGAGATGATTTTCTTCTGAGTAGAGGGTTAGAAAAATTTCCAACGATCCCATTATTCTACTTGGTGAGGAATGATCACACAAAGGATTGGAAACGAGGCTAGGATTTTCCTATGATGCCATTATTCGCCTACGCCTTTGATACGTTGAGAGGGAAGAACCGGGGATTCGGTGGCTAACACCATCAATACTCGCGTCTCATACCTTGATGTGTATATGCAAAGCTACAAATAAAAGAAATAACATAATAAGAAATAACTCTGGGGGAGAGAAATAATACCAAAAAGTGTGAAAAATGGTGGTTCTTTGTCATGATATTCTTGGTATTAATCACATCGATGAAACTGGCGAGGATGGCTTGATTGAACAATCATGTGAAATAATGTGTGTAGTCTGGAAAGCTGCGAATGTCTACGGAGAAGTACATGGTGGTTAGATCAAAATCTGGTTAGGTGACATTTGGTTACTTGGGGAAAGGGTCATTGCAACGTTTCAAGAACATGTGAGTCTCTATGTTATCAAACCACTTTCTCTGGTTTAGTCTTCTATTTGCTTGAAGGCAATCAAAGGCTAAATCTGGGGGAGTTGATATATCATGGTTTTTACCCCGTTTAAGCCATGATATAAGTCTGTTTTATAGAGTCTTTCTAGTATTTCGTAGTGTTTTAGATTCTTTTACAGGTTTTAGCACGTTTGGAGCATAATTGGAGATATTGGAGCTTTCAGAAGCATTTTGGAGCAAAGCAGAAGTTCGTGTTGCTGAGTACCCGATTTGAAACGTCGGTATCTGTCGATACTCATCGAAGCAGACACGACCCGCGACTTTTACAAGAGTTGAAGAATTGTAAAGTTGCCCCAGAAGACTTTATTATTTACAATAAACCCCAAAATGTGATTTAGGTTATTTAAGAGGATTTTACAGCCACTTTTATGGCTATGCTTTATTCTACTCTTGATTATACTTTGGTTTTTGGAGAGACAACTCTGAACTCATGTTTTCTATTGTTATCTTTGATGATCTATTCAATCATGTTGTTTTGATTCTCCATGTCTAAGTAGATCCACTTTAGGTTTAGGGTTCTCATAAGGGTTTTCTCTGAATGCTAGATTGATTAGTTGATTATGATTCACCATCTGAATTAGTTCTTCGCCTTAGGTTGTGTTCAAATCAAATTCTAGGTTGACGAATCTGGAACTTAGATCTTAGGATAATTGATTAGGCACGAGAGTGCGATTAATTACCTGATAGAACCTAGGGTGAGCAAAATAACTATTTGCAAAGAAATTTGGTTTAGTTGTTTTGTGAACAAATTAAACCTGATTTAAAAGCTGATTTAGACTTTAGGATTCGGAATGGAATTTGGAATTCCTATGATTTAGATTTAGATAGTTTTCGCAACGGAAGTTGGTTAATTATATCTTAGTGATTTGAGTTCAAGAATCGTGCTAAATCTGAATCATGTTAGTAAGTTTATCTACATTCATTGATTTCCCGAGAAATACTCTGAACCTATCTTTCTCCAATTGAATTTACAACCGTTTTGATTTACGTCCTGTTTTCAAAACCATTAATCATTTAGCTTGATTCTAACCTATACAATCTATTGTGTGTCTCTGTGAATCCTTGTGTTCGACCACTACTTTACTGCAACTACTGCTTAGTACTTTTAGGGTATTAATTTGAGCATATCATTGTCTCTCCAAAAACCAAAGTAAAATCAAGCGTAACCATCAAAGTGGCTGTAAAATCCTAATAAATAACCTAAGTCACGTTTTGGGGCTTCTTGTAAATAATAAAGTCTTCTGGGCAATTTTGCAATTCTCTAATTCTTGGAAGGTCGCGGGTCGTGTTTTCTGCAGTGAGTATCAACCGATACCAGTCAGTGTCGATCGATACTGAGACTTCAAATCGGGTACTCAGCTACACGAATTTCTGCATTGCTCCAAAATGCTCCAGAAAGCTCCATTATCTCCAATTATGCTCCAAACGTGCTAAAACCTGTAAAAGACTCTAAAACACTATGAAATAGTAGAAAGATTCTATAAAACGGACTTATATCATGGTTTAAAAGGGGTAAAAATTATGATATATCACTTTTCTTGGTGTAGAACTTGTTCAAGAAGGCAACCTTGTACTCGTTCCAAGAAGTAATTGACTGAGGGGAAAGCGACTTCATCCATCTTAATTCCTTGTCATTCAAGGAGAAGGTGAACAATTTGCACTTGAAATAATCAGCGGGAACTCCATTTGATCGAGTCGTGCTACATATCTCCTCGAAAGTGTCAATGTGATCGAGTGGGTGCTCGGTGAGAAAGGCATTGAATTTATTTTGTTTCACCAATCCAATGATATGTGGCTTGATCTCAAAATCATGCCTTTGAGGATTAGGAGGACGGATTGGATTCCTATCCAAAACGAAAGCGTCCGAAGAGTCAAAATCACCGATGGTTTGATGATTTCTGTTGTAAGCGGTCGGTGCTGACCTTTGGTATGCT
Source organism: Eutrema japonicum (assembly GCA_030161315.1). Lineage (NCBI taxonomy): Eukaryota > Viridiplantae > Streptophyta > Magnoliopsida > Brassicales > Brassicaceae > Eutrema > Eutrema japonicum. The sequence goes on along the minus strand of BSQW01000007.1, from coordinate 33,443,167 downwards.
GGTTGCTGAGCTTAATGCACTCCTTGGAGAGGGAATAGATAAAGTAGTTGTTGCTGAAGTTGTCACAACGCAGCTTGGTCAAAGGGGTGATGATCTTCCACTCGCGGTGGAGGTTGTCGGGCAGCGCCAACGAATGGGTCGTTCGGGTCAACGTCTCGAGCAGGAGGATCGTTGTTTGGCTCACCGAGGTTGGCGACATGAGGGTTAACACCGTGGGGGGTCCTGCAAAGAGCAGCATTGGCGTTAGCAAGGGCAGTGGCTTGCTCTGGAGCGAGTCGTTCTTCTACGGTAAGAAGGGCTCGGTTTTCTAGCTCGGCCATTCTTTGTTGTTGTTGTTTTTGGTTTTTAAGTTGTCTCTCCGGTCTATCTATCTCCAATTCAGGTTCGAATAGATTTTTAGAAGTAGAACTTCTAGTCATACACCTGAAAATCAAAAGAAAAACTCAAAGGAACAAATTACAATTTTTTTTGTTTTTAGAAAAATTAAAATGCAGAAAATAAACGTTTTAGACTAGATTAAAATTCAGAATTCGAAAGCAATATTAACTAGTTCCCCGGCAACGGCGCTAGAAAACTTGATGTGGGTAAAGTTTTCATCCAACAAATACTAGCTGCAAGTGCATAGAAATCACAATAAGTATAGTACGGGATCGAATCCACATGGACTTGTAAATTGCACGACGAAAATGTTAGAAGAATAATTAAGCTAAAACACAACAAAAGAGAGTATGTCGATGGTGATTTACTAATAAAATAAATAAGGAATAAAAATCAGAGATAAATGAATAAAGAAAATGTTAGGTCTTAGAGAAATCTCATGGAAAACATGCAATGACAAGATATATGATTCAATAGGGATTTAAGTAAAAACCGTCTTGAACACAAAACACGAATTTATAGTCTTTCCAGCTTCGCGGCTCCGACCACTATGTTTTACAAACCAATAGACTCAGCTTTTGGAAGGTTGAAAACATGCATTAAATCGACCAAATACTGATAAAGTTCACTAGACTCCTTAACTCGACTTTTGGAAGGTTAAGACGCATAGCTCATCAAATATTAGTTCTGGCAACATAAAAAGCTTTTGGAGAGTATGTTAACCCAAGATCAGATTACTAAATGCACGGTAAAGTAATAATGTATTGAGAACAAATAAAGATGAAGAACCAGTTGAACATCCCTTTTAAACAATCATCATATCAATATCGAATTATGCACCCATGGATCCCCTTCAACCTAATAAACGAACTACTCACTCATGATGCACAAAACACAGAAAGTATGAATTGACATCATGATGAGAGTACTTGTATTAAAAGAGTAAGGTTGAGAAAACTTCTCTATATCGAAGTACAAAGTCGAGATATTCACCTTGAAGCTCTTAGAATCCAAATCCATGAAAAACTTGTAGAAATAATGAAGAAATCGTGGATGTGTTTATTCTAGGGTGGCTCTCTGCTTTGTGAGGCTAAAAACAAGTGTATATATACCTAAATTCGACCTAGGGTTTCATTAAACCGAAAAAGGAAGTTTTTGGGTCGCATGATCGGCCAAGCTTCTTGGTTGAGCTCAGGCCCAATTCGGACGCGTCTTCAGTAAAATCGGTGTATCTTCCTGACCACAGTTCTAAATGACTTAAAACCAATTCCATATGAAATTGGACCCAAAATTCTATCTTTCCAGAAAATTTCATCTCAATTCATGAACGGGAAGGTATCCAATGAAGGTGAAACTTCTGTTGGATATGTGCTGTCCAATTGGAGAAATTCGCCTTTCTTGAGCTTTATGTGCTTGGCAGATCTTTTGGACTTGGAAACATGTCTTGGGCGTGGTAAACTCCTTTTTAGCTCTATTTTGCATCATTTTTGATGATTTGACCTATATATAATTTAAAACTACAAATACGTGAAAACTAGCTCAAAAAGCACAAAACCGAATGAAAATGTTTAGCTAAAATACTAAAATCCTTAATAAAACCATTAAAATATAGAGTATATCAAGTACTTTTAGCCAAATCTGTCTGGGTATAGTGATGCGTGAGAGATAGTATGCTCTCGGGAAAACTGAATTAGATCGAACTAAGTCCCTTGAAGTGGAGTCTCGGTGGAGAAGTCAAAGTTAACGTCTTATAGGATCGCCGTGATGATGCTTCCAAATGCAGTGGTAGAGTCTTCGGGTCTTGTGGCGGTCGCTACATGATTAATCTTCACCAAATTCTTCGCAACGATGCAAGCGAAGCAAGCATAGCATGGATTAGCGATGAATGGCAATTGAAGAGCAGCAAGGTCGGCTTTTCAGACACTCTCCGCATTTGCTCTCGAAAAGATTGTGTGCGCCAGTAGCTTATGTACGAAGCGGACAACGGGATTCGTGAGTAAGGAAGCCTTAAATCTTCTTTTGTTGTAGACGCCTTGTCCCATTACGTGCCATAAGTCCTTATTGGGGTCATCATCAGGGTTAATCTCATCAAGATATTGAAGTTTCAAAGCTTCACCAAATTCTGGAACGGTTAGCGAATAAGATTAACCACGTATAGTGAAAGTGAATGTACCGTCCCTCGCTTTCGGGTTTGAGCGCCTTTTGTAGCACATGGTGACAGAGGTTAAGAATTCCTTGGGGAGATCGTCTTAGGTAGGAAGATTGAGCTACATGAAAGGTCGAAGGTTAAGAGCATCGAGATACCAAATCACGTCTTCTCTAATTCTGAGCGCCTCAAGAGTCGAGTAATCTATACGAGGTGTGGATTTGATTTCCATCCTTTCGAGCTTCTCAAGATAGTCGATATTCTGGTCCATAGGCTGCCCAACATATCACACCTTTTGTCTCGGTTCCGGAGGTGGCTTTGGTTCGCGTGGAGGAGATTGAGTAGGATCACATGGATGAGGTGGTGCGCGAGTTCGAGGTCATCTTTGGCTCGTCAAGTACTCGCCTAGATTAGTGCTATCCTCCACACTAGTGGTGTCTGATCCACTTTGAATCTCCTCGGTATGCCTAGAGGTTGATCTCTGGGATGAGTCTCCTTCAAATCCGCTATTCTTAGAGCGCGTTATGCGAAGTCTCACTTTTTGTATCACTTTCTCTCTGGAATGAGTCTCCTTCAATATCATGACAAGGAACCATCCAATTTCACACTTTTTGTATCACTTTCTCTCCCCTAGACTTATTTCTTATTATGTTCTCTTTTTTTTAGATCTGCATATACACATCAAGGTTCGAAACGCGAGTATTGATGGTGTTTGCCACCGAATCTCCGGTTCTTCCCTCTCTATGTATCAAAGGTTTAAGCGAATAGTGGTATCACGGGAAATTTTCCTAACCTCGCTTTCAACCTTTGTGTGATCATTCCCTCTTAAGTAGAATAATGGGATCGCTGGAAATTTTCCTAGCCCTCTACTCAGAAGAAAATAATTTCATATTTTATGCTCTTATTTATCAACTTTTAACAGGGGAGAGAGATACCATTACTTTAAACATATGGGTTCCTTTTTCAGATATGAATGATGAATGAAGCTCTGGAAACACTAACCACATCGATGAAGTGCAAAAATTTGGCTCATGTTTCAGAAGAACTCTGCTGGAGACATGGATGTTTTCTAGTCAACTGGTCAGTCCTTGGATTTTTCATTAGTCGATCTAGAGCTGATCCTACAACACTGGTCACTCAAAAACAAAATCAAAACAACAGTTCAAGCACAGGATCATAATCTCCAACAAGTTTTGACTCAATAAAACAACGAATGACTCGATAAAATAACTGACTCTAAGATAAACAAACACAATGTCAGCAGACACCTCCTTCAGACTTGAACAACACTGTCCCCAGTGTTATCTAGCCTAGAGTAGGTAAAATAAAACAAAAGAACATAATAAAATTGTGAAAAACAAGAAGGTACCATGCTGGAACATCGAGTATCCACCGACACACGACCTGGTATCGAGCGATACCAGGCTTAAATCGACAAGATGAACCGTTTGAATTGCGTAGGGTGTCGACCGATACCAATGCGGTATTGTTCGATACTCAGGCGATTCTGAATTTTGCTCCTTGTTTATCCTGACACAAACATAAAACGAAAAATAAAAACGTATGTACAAACTCACCAGTGGGTTGTCTCCCACTAAGCGCTCGTTTAAAGTTAGTAGCAGGACTTTGGCTCAGGTGATCAGTCATGAGAAGATTGAGAGCTTACTCCCATGCAGGTTCCACAGCTAGATACTTGCAGACTCAGAGTTCTGCTCAACATGCTCTCCATAAATTTCTTTCCTTTCTCTTTCAGCTCCGAAGTAAGAAGAACTTGGGCTTTAGAGAATGGTTTCGAAGTTCCTTTGCACTTCACCTTGTACTCAATCGAATCCCCATCACACTTATGAGGGATTAAGGTCATAGAGGGAGCACCTTTTACTCCTGTGCTCGTCACCTTCTTCTTTGCCTTAGTTGTTTTGACGTCCTTCTTGGTGATGACCGAAAGACTATCTAGAACGTCTATGACAGTTGGCTCGTGAGGAGGCTCTTCCAAAAGATCAACTACCAACGTCTCTCCTGTAACAATGGTGTTGCAAGAGGTAGGTGTGGAAGTTCCTATAGTAGAAATGGCTTTGTACTACACCTCCTTGTCAATGTACGAGAATGAGATTCTCTTACTGGGTGTATCCATAATTGCACCAACCGTAGCCATGAACGGTCTTCCAAAAATCAACTGCGTACTAGATCTTGAATGCATCTCCATAACCTCAAAATCGGTAGAAACCAGACAATCTCCTACTTTAACCATCAAATCAGGGATTGTACCATATGGAAGCGAGGAGGAACTGTTCGCGAGTGTGATGGTTGACTTGGGAGGTCGAATATCAGCTCCCAATCTCTCTGCAATTGCCCTTGACATGACATTCACGCTAGCCCCAGAGTCAACTAGAGACTCTTTGAATTCAACTCCAGAGATGGAGCATGGAACTGAGAATATTCATGGGTCTTCCCTTTTGGTCAACTGCCTCAACGGTAGTGACTTGCTGCTTATTGGCTTGATGAAGAGTGTCTTAATTTCTTCCAGAGTTTCTCTGCAATCTTTGAAGTGACTTAGCAGGGGCCAGCCCTCTAGAGCTTCTTTAAAAGTGAACGAGTGGGGTATCACTCGTACCATATTCTCAAAGCCACGCAGCTGCTTTGGAGTGATGGGGGCTCGGAGGTGTTGAGGAATAGGATTCAGCTTCTTGGGCTTGTGAAGTCTGTCAACACTTATACGCGACTCCTTTGCAGTATCTGGGAGGGCAACGATTGATGCTTACTCCTTCGAGACGTCCTTGATCGATTCTTGGACGGGTGTCGATCGATACAAGAGGGTATCGGTCGACACCGAGGTTGATGTGATCATGGCAAGCATCAAGAAGGAGCAGCTTGAACCTGAGCTTGTAGCCGAGGAAGATAAGCATGAACCAGTTGGATCCATTCATCAAAACTCTAAGAAGCTCAACAAAACCATAAGGAGAAGAAGTGTTTCAAACCATTCTGGTTATGAAACAAGTTTGAAGATGAAGAAACGACTTAGCTTAACAACAACATTTGATCTGGGAATATCAAATGGATCAACAAATGGGTATGTGACTCATTTGCACTCTTTTTCCCTTGCTTTGGTTTTGTCCCAATGGGTTTTCCAAAGTAAGGTTTTTAATGAGGCAAGTGGATCACATCCCCTTAGCCCATTTGTTGATCATAATCCAAGCCCAGCGATTCACGACTATGCCTTGTTCAATTGAGTGTCGCTGTTAGCTCACAGGGATCCTGACAACTTGTAATATATGGATCCAAAGCCCCGTGGGTCTAGTTTCCAAAACAAACAAGATCTTGCCAATCGGCTCAGTGAATCGCGCAGAAAAGGCCCAACAGTGAATGCGCGTCCAACTGATCAAGTTTTCCTTTTTTCTTTTATTTTTTGCCTTTCTTTTATTTTTCCTTTTATTTGGTCAAACCTTAGCCTATTAAGGCACTTGTATGTCGACACAAAAACATTAACCTACTTTTTAATCAAAGGCGCGGCCTCTTTTCTTTCAAAAAAAAAAAGAAACTAGTTAGGGTTTAGAGTTCTTGTCGTGTGTGAGTTTCTAAGTGTTGATCTTTGTGTTCTTGAGTGAGTTTAGTGTCCTTAGAAATCTGTTTAGTTGAGTCTTCATTCTGTTTAGCTAGAAAATCAAAAAAAAAAAAAACAGGAGAGTCGAGATATAGAGTAACCTGTCCGCGACAAGGGTAGAACAATCTTTCCTTTTCTCTAGTTTTGTGTTTTGCCTTATTGTGTTGTTCCTTTCTTGTTTTTCCTTTTTGCAAAGAACTTGTTACTGGTGAGTTTTTGTCTCTATTTTTGAGGACAGGATGTCTCAGGCTGAGGAAGAGACTAGTAACATGAGGAACAACAAGCTGATGATGGATGCAATGATGGCACGAATGCCACATATGCTGAACACGATTTTTGATGCTAAACTAGAAACCTATCAACAAGAGCAGCAGCAAGAGAGAATTAAGGCTGTGATAGCTGAGAGGTCTCATGCCTTGTGTAGAAGGTTGAAAGCCATGCACAAACGATTTTAAGAAGCAAACCCGCAAGGCCAGGCGCGAGTAAGAGAAGAACAAAGGAGAAACCCATGGAGAGACAAACCGCAACAACAAAGAAAAGAAACAGCTTATGAATGCTATAGACGTGATGGTAAATCGTCTCATGACACCAAAGTAAAACGTTCTCAGCCAAAACAAAAGGAGCACGTTTCCATACCTACTTCTCAGCCCTTATTCGGTCCAAACGAAATCCGAGATGCACTACTAGATGTTGTAGCCGAGTTCGAAGCAAATCTTGCAAAGGATAAGATAAGTTTTGTCTTAAACAAACAGGTTTCTAATTTATCCATGACTAGTATGATGCACTTGTCTCTGTCAAATGGTGTTGAAACAGGTCATACTAAAGAGCACACATGCAAAGGGAAGCAATGGACCAAGAGCTTTGTCCAATACAAACGAAGTCCGTGATCAACTTTACTAGACCAACGACCACTTGGAATACATTCTCACCTCAACTAGAACACTCCTCGAAGTTGAATCAATCCATTCCGAGTTCAGGTGAACAAGTTATTCAACTTCTAAGACAGGTGAATCCCAGCATACGCAATTCGGACATGCGTGCGTTCAAAGGATTTTCCCAACCAAACCAGAAGGAATCAAGCTATGAACGAAAATGTTCTGGGATCTTGATTCATCATAGAAACCAGGAAAATTGGATTCACAAAAATCCAGTTCAGACTTGAAAGATAAGAATTTTACTAGTCACCCGATCTGTACCAGGCCCAATAACGCGACCGTGCCCAAGATCGTGCTACACAGCCCGACTCACTGCACCTCAGAAAGCAATTTAGATATGGATCCAAAGCCCCATGGGTCTAGTTTCCAAACCAATCTAGATCATCTCAATCAGCCTTACCAATCGCCCCAGAAAGGCACAACAATGATGGCATATCTGCGCTTACGCGAACCAGGTAAGGAAATTATTGTGATCGATGCAATAATTCCAAGGTATGGGTTTCTTTTTATTCCTGAAGCTAAGTTGCTGGAATTTGAACACATCAAAGAGCTTTATATTTCAAATAATGATTTTAAAAATGTGTTTCCATCTTGTGAAAAATTTGAGTATAAAAAGTTCTTTAGGCATTGAGGTTTTCTGTTTGATAAAACGTATGAAGCTAATAGGAATTCTGTGCTTATGGATGTTGATAGACTCTCTAGGATAACACAATGCATTTCATATCATAAAGATAAAGAGGGTTTTACTGTTTCAAGACCATTCACTAAAAGTTTTGACATTCTTGTCTATAATAAGCTGTTTATTGAATCAAATGAGTATTCCTTTTGCACCTATGATCTCTTGTTTCGAGTCTTTGCTGTGAGTGCACAGGGTACACAGGAGGAAGAGCTGAATTTTCATGCCCCAAAAACGTGGGTCTTCCATGTTTGGCTTAAGAAGATTGTTGTTCAAGCTGATCTTGAACTGATGGAGTATTTGATAAAGAAGCAGCAAGCAAACAAGAGGCCATGCCGACTGATCTTTGAGCCTGGTGGAAGTTTGTGGATGCAAATGAAGAGAGGACGTTTTCAAAACAAGCAGCATCAAACACAAGCAAACAAGGAGGAGAGCCACTTGATCTTTGAGCCTGGATATCGGTTCTGGATTCGCATGAAGGAGAAATGTTTTTCAGCTCCCACAAAGATCAATGCCTACAAAATCTGCTTGCAAGGTGAGTATAATCTGAGTTTAATGTTCAACTTTTCTAACTTAATCCATTTCCTTGCAGATTGTTCGGATTTGAGGTCAAATCCTTTTCAAGTGGGAGAGGATGATGTGATCATGGCAAGCATCAAGAAGGAGCAGCTTGAACCTGAGCTTGTAGCCGAGGAAGCTAAGCATGAACCAGTTGTATCCATTCATCAAAACTCTAAGAAGCTCAACAAAACCATAATGAGAAGAAGTGTTTCAAACCATTCTGGTTATGAAACAAGTTTGAAGATGAAGAAACGGCTTAGCTTAACAACAACATTTGATCCGGGAATATCAAATGGATCAACAAATGGGTATGTGACTCATTTGCACTCTTTTTCCCTTGCTTTGGTTTTGTCCCAATGGGTTTTCCAAAGTAAGGTTTTTAATGAGGCAAGTGGATCACATCCCCTTAGCCCATTTGTTGATCATAATCCAAGCCCAGTGATTCACGACTCTGCCTTGTTCAATTGAGTGTCGTTGTTAGGTCACAGAGCCCCTGAAAACGTGCATTATTTTGATCCAAAGCCCCGTGGGTCTAGTTTCCAAAACAATCAAGATCTCGCCAATCGGCCCAGTAAATCGCTCAGAAAAGGCCCAAAAGTGGATGCGCGTCCAACTGATCAAGTTTTCTTTTTTTTTTCTTTTTTTTTGCCTTTCTTTTATTTTTCCTTTTATTTGGTCGAACCTTGAATGTCGACACAAAAACATTAACCTACTTTTTAATCAAAGGCGCAACCTCTTTTCTTCCAAAGAACTCGAGTTCATCTCTTCTTCATTTGCTGGTGTGTATATCCAATGATTGTTCTCCTTTAGTGTGTAATATCTAGAGAGAACAAAGGTGAATCAAAAGATCTCCACCTCCTTTGTGTGACCATTCGATCCACAGCCCTTGAAGCTTTGTGCTTGCAAGGTTTATCCCCCTTCTGCCCAGCTCTAGAGTATTGATTCTTGGGAGAATCACACCAGAGGTGGTGTCCAAATTCTCATCCTCACATATATCATCAACAAAAGGAAGCTCCACAACCAACTTATGCAGCATAGATTTGCATATGGCGTCCTCCCATTCCTTTGTCATCTTAGGAGGCATAGGATCAGGTATCTTGGGTATATAGACCCTCTCCTTGACAATCTCGGGCCTCTTCTCGATCTGCGTCTCAGCATCGATCGATACTGGATGGGTATCGATCGACACACGTGATTTTCTATCCACTCGTTCATGTGTTTGGACTGGTATCGATCGACATTGGCTGGTATCGATCGATACTCAAACGATTTCAGAATCCCAGTCATCATCTTCAACAGCATCGTCAAAAATTCCTGCATCAAAACCCTTTTCTACCACTGCAGTGGCTTCTTTAGCACTTCATATGGTGATTGCATTGACGTGTGCCCTTGGATTCTCAGTTTTCCCTGGAAGAAAACCTTCCTGCCTTTTCACAGCTGCTGCTGTCTGAGCGACCTGAGTTTCCAGCTTTCTCTGAGAAAGATTGATAGCTTCAATTTTTCCATTCAGATCAATGTACAGAGAGTCAAACTTCCCATTGAAATCCACTTGCAACTTCTGCTGTCCCTGAAGAATTTGTTCAAGCATGGATTCCATCTTATTCTCTGTGGACTTTGGAGAGATGGGTTGGTACGAAGAGTTCCCGTAATTGCGAGTGTTGCTGTTGAAGTTTTGGTTGTTGTTGTACCCAAATTGCTGACCCTGAAATCTAGAACCACCAACGTAGTTAACATCCTCCACTTCATCTCCACCGATATTATCGACTCCATCGGCAAAGTGTACAGCTTTCTTCGACTTCCCAATCAGGAAATCCAGCTTGGCCTGAACTTCAGTAATCTGTGAACCATCAATTCCTCCAGCCTGCTTCTTTCGCTTGAAGTCAGAATTCTTGGTGCTATTGCTAGACGCCAAGTTCTCAATCAGCACGATCGCATCATTTGGATACCTGGTGTTGAAATTCCAATTACTTGCAGTATCCAAAGCCATATGGTATCTCCAATCGAATCCTCTGTAGAAAGTACCCAGCAGCTGAACCTGAGTGAATCCATGGTGCGGACAACCTCTCTGATATGACTTGAAACGTGTCCAAGCAGCTTTGAGTGCCTCTGTTGGACCTTGAGCAAAATTGAGATATTTTGTTCCTGAGCTCCTCGGATCTCGCATCATCATAGAAATTGTTCAGGAATGCGTTCTTCGTTTCATCCCATGTAGTTAGCGAACCAGGAGCCAACTGCTTCAGCCAATAAGCAGCATCCCCACTAAGAGAGTATGGGAAAAGTTTGCAGAAGAGGCACTCATTGGGCACTCCATTGTACTTCATACCAGTGACCAAATCTTCGAACCTCTCGATATGATCCATGGGGTGTTCATGAGATAGGCCATGGAAAGGATTCTGACTCACAAGAGCATAGTACGCAGGTTTCAGCTCAAAATCATTCCTCTGAAAAGTTGGGATGCGAATCGTAGATCGATTGGCCTAGAACTGATAAGGTCTGTTGTGCTCAGCAAGTGTCCTACCTCGATCAACTGCATCATTCCCAACGTTGGCGCGCGCAGCTGGCGCGACAATCTCAACAACAACAGCAGGAGGGACAATGACATTTCCAGCTTCATCAAGTTGCTGCCCTCTCTCATTGCACACTTGACCCTCTTGGTCTCTCAGAAATCCAGCTTCATCAGGTCTTAATACCACTGTGTTGTTCATCCCTGATGTTTGCTTTGCCTTTCTGCTTGTGCGTTCTAAACGTGCTAGATTCTCTAACGATAGATTAACTAGCGGAGTGCTCTTGTTCCCTCTGGTTTCACGATTAGGCATGCACCTGAAACACAAAAGTCAAGAATGTTAGTAACAAAAATGTGATGAGTATCGATCGATACCTAGTGGTGTCGATCGATATCAACAAAAAGAAAGCGATGAGTATCGATCGATACTAGATAGTATCGATCGATACCGACGAACTTAGTCGAAACTCGACAGCTAAAATCTAATGGCGAAATTGAGTCTCCGGCACGGCGCCAAATTTGATATGCTCAAATTAATACCCTAAAAGTACTAAAGCAGTAGTTGTAGTAAGTGTAGGGGTCGAACAGAAGGATTCACAGAAATCACACAATAGATTGTATAGTATCGAATCAAGCTAAGCAAATCAGATGAAACAAAAGCAATAAACAGTAAAAGAGTTGTAAATTCGATGGAAGAAATATAGATTCAGTTTATTTCTCAGGAAATCAATGAATGCAGATAAACTAATTAACAGGATTCAGATTTAGCGCGGTTCTTGAACTCAAATCACTAAAGTATAATTAACCAACTGTCGTTGCGAGAATTATCTAAATCTAAACTTCAGAATCTCAAATCTCTTTGCAAATTCCTAAGAATAAATAAGCTTTAATTTCAGGTTTGATATGTTTACAAATTAATTAAACTAAATCTCTTTGCAAATAATCAATTTGCTCACCTTAGGTTCTATCAGGTAATTAATCGCACTGTCGTGCCTAATCAATTATCCTAAGATATATATTCTAGGTAGCTAATCTAGAACAAGCTTTGAACACAACTTAAAGCGAAGAATTAATTCAGATGGTGAATCCTAATAAACTAATCAACCTAGCCTTCAGAGAAAACTTTTATGAGAACATTGAACCTAAAGTGGATCTACTCAGACATGGAGAATGAAAGCAACATGATTGAATAGATCATCAAAGAAAACAATAGAAAACAGGAGTTCAGAGTTGTCTCTCCAAAAATCAAAGTAGAATCAAAGTAGAATAAAGCATAGCCATAAAAGTGGCTGAAAAACCTAATTATAATGCTAAAACACGTTCTGGGGCTTTTTGTAAATAATAAAGTCTTCTGGGGCAATTATACAATTCTTCAACTATTGGAAAAGTCGCGGGTCGTGTCTGCTGCGATGGGTATCGATCGATACTAGGCAGTATTGATCGATACTAATGCTTCAAATCGGGTACTCAGCAACACGAACTTCTGCTTTGCTCCAGAATGCTCCAGAAAGCTCCAATATCTCCAATTATGCTCCAAACGTGCTAAAACCAGTAAAAGACTCTAAATACTATAAAGACTCTATAAAACGGACTTATGTCATGGCCTAAAAGGGGTAAAAACCATGATATATCAGAATGATGAATCAAGCCATTTAAATATCAATTGCATCGATGACGTGCAAAAATTTAGCTCAGGCTTTAGAAGAACTCTGCTGGAGACATGGATGTTTTCTAGTCAACTGGTCAGTATTTGGATTTTTCATTAGTCGATCTAGAACTGATCCTGTAAAGCTGATCACTCAAAAGCAAAATCACAACAATAGGCTCAAGCACATGATCATCATCTCCAACAAGTTTTTACTCAATAAAAACGATTTTTGACTCAATAAAACGACAATTTTTTTTTTTTAACTTTATGACTCTAAGAAAAACAAAAACGCTGTCAGCAACTACCTCCCCCAGACTTAAACAACACTGCCCCCAGTGTTATCTAGTCTAGAGTCGGTGAAAGAAACCAAAACTACTGAGTGAAGACGTGAAAATCAGATAAATTACATGCGCGTTGGGTATCGACCGATACCGTTACTGGTGTCGATCGATACAATGGCTTTTGGTCGATGCAACGTTTGTTTCTCCTGGTGTCGATCGATACCAGTGATGGTATCGGTCGACACTGACCTTTTTCATCTGATTCACACGAAAACACAAGACACAAAAACAAAAAATACAAAAAGAAAAGACTCACCAGTGGGTTGCCTCCCACCAAGCGCTCGACATTAGCTTGACTGTACCTCAGGTGATCAGTCAGAAGAAGATTGAGAACTTACTCCAAAACAAGCTCCACAACTTGACATCGCTAGTTTCAGAGTTCTGCTCAATATGCTCTCCACAAACTCCTTTCCTTTCTCTTTCAGCTCCGAAGTAAGAAGAACTCGAGCCTTAGAGAATGGTTTCGAAGTTCCTTTGCACTTCACCTTGTACTCAATCGAATCCCCATCATACTTCTGAGGGATTAAAGTCATAGAAGCAGCACCCTTCACTCCTTTGCTCTTCACCTTCTTCTTTGCCTTAGATGTTTTGACGTCTTTCTTGGTGATGACAGAAGGACTATTTAGAAGGTCTATGACAGTTGGCTCGTCAGGAGGCTCTTCCAAAAGATCAAATACCAATGTCTCTCCTGTGACAATGGTGATGCAAGAAATATGTGTGGGAGTTCCTCTTATAGGAATGGCTTCGTAGTACACCTCCTTGTCAATCTACGAGAACGAGATTCTCTTACTAGGTGTATCCATAATGGCACCAGCCGTAACCATGAACGGTCTTCCAAGAATCAACTGCGTACTAGATTTTGCATGCATCTCCATAACCTCAAAATTTGTAAGAACCAGACAGTCTCCTACTTTAACCATGAAATCATGGATTGTACCGTATGGAACCAATGTGGAAGAGTTCGTGAATGTGATAGATGTCTTGGGAGATCGAATATCAGCTCCCAATCTCTCTGCAATTGCACTTGACATGACATTGACGATAGCCCCCGTGTCAACGAGAGACTCTTTGAATTCAACTCCAGAGATAGAGCATGGAACTAAGAATATTCCTGGGTCTTCCCTCTTAGTCAACTGCCTCAGCGGTAGTGACTTGCTTCTTGCCTTGATAAAGAGTACTTCGATCTCTTCCAGAGTTTCTCTGCAATCTCGGAAGTGACTCAGCAGAGGACGGTACTCTAGAGCTTCTTCAAAAGTCAGTGTGTGGGGAATCCTTCGTACTATCTTCTCAAATCCAAGCAGCTGCTTTGGAGAAATGGGGTCTCTGAGGTGTCTGGGTGGCATGGGGCATTGTATCTTAGGTTTGTAAACCCTTTCAGCACTCAAACCGGGTTTCGTTTCAGCAACTGAAATGGTATTGACCGACACATGAGTGGTGTCAATTGATACAAGGGAGTATCGGTCGACACAGGGGTGGTGTTCGAATTCTCATCGTCAAATATATCATCAACAAAAGGAAGCTCCACAACCAACTTATCCAGCATAGTTTTGCATCTAGCGTCCTCCCATTCCTTCTTTGTCATCTTACGAGGCATATGATAAGGTATTATGGGTTTGTACACCCTCTCCTTGACAATCTTTGGTTCATTCTCGACATGTGCTTCAGTATCGACCGACACAGAAGGAGTATCGATCGATACACATGATTTTGGATCCACTCGTGCAGATGTCCGGACTGGTATCGATCGACACTGGCTGGTATCGATCTATACACGAGGATTTTCAGAATCCCAGTCGTCATCTTCAGCAAGATCGACGAAAGTCTCTGCAATTGAGTTGTTCTTCACTCATGTAATCACTTCGTTTCCACTCGTCAAGGTGATGGCATTGATGTATGCTCTTGGATTCTTAGTTTTCCATGGAAGAAAACCTTCCTGCCTCTCCACAACTGCTGCAGTCTGAGCAACATGAGTTTCCAGCTTCTTCTGAGAAACATTGAGAGCTTCAATTTTCCCATTCAGATCAGTGTACATATGGTCAATCTTCCCTTTGAAATAAACTTGCAGTTTTTGATGTGCCTGAAGAATCTGTTAAAACATGGATTCCAACTTACTCTCTGTGGCCTTTGGAGATATGGGTTGATACGAAGAGTTCCCATAATTGCGCGTGAAGTCGCTGCTCTGGAGTGGTTTTTGGGTAAATTATTTTGCTCAAAAACCAGATTGGTTACCCTCAAACTTGTACCCACCTTGCTAAGTGTTGTTGTTGAAGTTTCGGTTGTTGTTGTCCCCAAATTGCTGACCCTGAAATCCAGAACCACCAACGTAGTTAACATCCTCCACTTCATCTCCACCAATATTATCGACTCCATCAGCAAAGTGTACAGCTTTCTTTGACTTTCCGATCAGGAAATCCAGCTTGGCCTGAACTTCAGCAATATGTGATCCATCAACTCTCAAATTAATACCCTATTAAGATACTAAAGCAGTAGTTATATTATAGCTAGGGGTCGAACCACAAAGACTCACAGAGATGCACAATAGATTGTATAGTATCGAATTAAGCTAAGCCAAGAGATGTAATTGAAAGCAGTGCAAAAATTAAAAGAGTTGTAATTCAATTGGAGAAATATAGGCTCATGGTATTTCTCAGGAAATCAATAAATGCAGATAAACTAACTAGCAAGATTCAGATTACGCACTGTTCTTGAACACAAATCACTAAGGTATAATTAACCAACTGTCGTTGCGAGAATTATCTAAATCTAAATCCTATGAATTCCAAATCTCTTTGCGAATCCTAAAGTCTAAATCAGCTTTAAAGTTCAGGTTTGATATGTTCACAAATCAATTAAACCAAATCTCTTTTCGAATAATCAATTTGCTCACCTAAGGTTCTATCAGGTAATTAATCGCACTGTCGTGCCTATTCAATTATCCTAAGATCTAAGTTCCAGATCTGTCAACCTAGAATTAGCTTTGAGAACAACCTAAGCGAAGAAATAATTCAGATGGTGAATCCTATAAACTAATCAACCTAGCATTCAGAGAAAACCCTTATGAGAACCCTGAACCTAAAGTGGATCTACTCAGGCATGGAGAATGAAAAATTCAACATGTTTGAATAAATCATCAAAGAAATCAATAAAAACAGGAGTTCAGAGTTGTCTCTCCAAAAAACAAAAGTAGAATCAAAGTAAAATAAACATACAAAATAAAGCATAGCTTAAACAGGTGGCTGTAAAATCCCTATAAATAACCTAAATCACATTTTGGGGCTTCTTATAAATATTAAAGACTTCTGGACCAAGTTGCAATTCTTCAACTTTTCATTAAAGTCGCGGGTCGTGTCTGCTGTGATGAGTGTCGATCGATACCAAGGGGGTATCGATCGATGCTTGACGTGAAATCGGGTACTCAGCATCACGAACTTCAGCTTTGCTCCAAAATGTTCCAGAAAGCTCCAATATCTCCAATTATGCCCCAAACGTGCTAAGACCTGTAAAAGACTCTAAAACACTATGAAATAGCAGAAAGACTCAATAAAACAGACTTATATCATGGCCTAAAATGGGTAAAAACCATAATATATCAATTGGTTACCCTCAAACTTGTACCCACCTTGCTAAGTGTTATTGTTGAAGTTTCAGTTGTTGTTGTACCCAAATTGCTGACCCTGAAATCCAGAACCACCAACGTAGTTAACATCCTCCACTTCATCTCCACCAATATTATCGACTCCATCAGCAAAGTGTACAGCTTTCTTCGATTTTCCGATCAGGAAATCCAGCTTGGCCTGAACTTCAGCAATATGTGATCCATCAACTCCTCCAGCCTGCTTCTTCCGCTCGAAATCAGCATTCTTAGTGCTATTTCTAGACGCCAAGTTCTCAATCAGAATAACCGCATCATCTGGATACCTGATGTTGAAGTTCCCATTACTCGCAGCATCCAAAGCCATCTGGTACCTCCAATCGATCCCTCTGTAGAAAGTACCCGGCAGCTGAGCCTGAGTGAACCCATGGTGCAGACAATCTCTCTGATATGACTTGAAACCAATCCAAGCAGCCTTGAGTGCCTCTGTCGGACCTTGAGAAAACTGAGAAATCTTATTCCTGAGCTCCTCGGATCTTGCATCATCATAGAAATTGTTAAGGAATGAATTCTTTGTCTCATCCCATGTAGTTAGCGAACCAGGAGACAACTTCTTCAACCAATAAGCAGCATCCCCACTAAGAGAGTATGGGAAAAGCTTGCAGAAAAGGAACTCATTGGGCATTCCATTGCACTTCATACCAGTGACCAAATCTTCGAACTTCTCGATATGATCCATGTGGTGTTCATGAGATAGACCATGGAAAGGATGCTGACTCACAAGAGCGTAGTACGCATGTTTTACCTCAAAGTCATTTCTCTAAAAAGTTGGAATGTGAATCGCAGCTCGATTGGCATAGAACTAATCAGGTCTGTTGTGCTCAACAAGTGTTCTACCACGATTAACTGCAGCATTCCCAGCATTCGCAACAGCTGCTGGGACAACGACGTTTCCAGCTTCATCAAGTCGTTGTCCTCTCTCATTGCACAATTGACCCTCTTGGTCTCTAAATGCTCTAGTATCATCACGAATCAATACCACTGGGTTATTTATATCTGTTGGATGCTTTGCTTTTCTGTTTGTGCGTTCCAAACATGCTAGCTGCTCAATGACAGTTCAACTAGCTGAGTGCTCTTGTTCCTTCTTGTTTCACGAATAGGCATACACCTGAAAACAAAAGTCAAGAACTTAAGTAACAAAAAACACTATGAGTATCGACCGACACTGGGTGGTGTCGATCGATATCAACAAAAGAAAACAACGAGTATCGACAGACACTGAGTAGTATCGATTGATACCGACGGACTTAGTCGAAACTCGATAGCTAAAATCTATTGACGAAATTGAGTCCCCGGCAACAGCGCCAAATTTGATATGCTCAAATTAATACCCTATAAATACTAAAGCAGTTGGTGTAGTATATGTAGGGGTCGAACACAAGAACTCAAGAAATCACACAATAGATCAGATAGATTCGAATTAAGCTAAACCAAAAGATGTAATTGAAAGCAATACGTAAATTAAACAAGTTGTAATTCTCAGAAATTCAATGAATGCAGATAAACTAACATGATTCAGATTTAGCGCGGTTCTTAAACTCAAATCACTAAAGTATAACTAACCAACTCTCGTTGCGAAAACTATTTAAGTCTAAATCCTAGAATTCTAAATCTCTTTGCGAATCCTAAAGTCTAAACCAGCTTTTAGTTCAAGTTTGATTTGTTCACAAAACAACCAAACCAAATCTATTTGCGAATAGTTATTTTGCTCACCCTAAGTTCTATAAGGTAATTAATCGCACTCTCGTGCCTAATCAATTATCCTATGATCTAAGTTCCAGATCTGTCAACCTAGAATTAGCTTTGAGAACAACCTATGGTGAAGAACTAATTCAGATGGTGAATCCTGATCAACTAATCAACCTAGCATTCAGAAAAAACCTTTATGAGAACCCTAAACCTAAAGTGGATCTACTCATACATGGAGAATGAAAACAACATGATTGAATAGATCATCAAAAAAATCAATAAGAAACAGGAGTTCAGAGTTGTCCACAAAGTCATTCCTACTATAGATTCATTTGTTTTCTTTTACCCACTCTGGGCTAGATAACACTGGGGACAGTGTTGTTCAAGTCTGGGGGAGGTAGTCGTTGACATTGTTTTTGTTTTTCTTAGAGTCAGTCATTTTTGAGTCATTCGTTATTTTATTGAGTCAAAACTTTTTCTGAGACTGTGATCTTTTTCTTGAATCCATTGATCTGACTTTGCTTCTAAGTGACCATTGTTACAGAATCAGTTCTAGATCGACTAATGAAAAATCCAAAGGCTGACCAGTTGACTAGAAGACACTCATGTTTCCAGCAAAGTTCTTTAAAGCCTGAACCAAATTTTTGCACTTCATCAATGTGGCTAGTACTCATAGAGCTTGATTTCTCATTCGTATTTGACAAAGGAACCCATATGTTTTAAAATAATGGTATTTCTCTCCCTGTTACAAGTTAATTAATAAGATGCATTAAAATATGAGATGATTTTCTTCTGAGTAGAGGGTTAGGAAAATTTCCAACGATCCCATTATTCTACTTGGTGAGGAATGATCACACAAAGGATTGGAAGCGAGGCTAGGATTTTCCTATGATGCCATTATTCGCCTACGCCTTTGATACGTTGAGAGGGAAGAAACGGGGATTCGGTGGCTAACACCATCAATACTCGCGTCTCATACCTTGATGTGTATATGCAAAGCTAAAAATAAAAGAAAGAACATAATAAGAAATAAGTCTGGGGGAGAGAAATAATACCAAAAAGTGTAAAAAAGGGTGGTTCCTTGTCATGGTATTCTTGGTATTAATCACAGCGATGAAACTGGCGAGGATGGCTTGATTGAACAATCCTGTGAAATAATGTGTGTAGTCTGGAAAGTTGCGAATGTCTACGGAGAAGTACATGGTGGTTAGATCAAAAACTGGTTAGGTGACATTTGGTTGCTTGGGAAAAGGGTCATTGCAACGTTTCAAGAACAGGTGAGTCTCTATGTTTTCAAACCTCTTTCTCTGGTTTAGTCTTCTATTTGCTTGAGGGCAAGCAAATGCTAAGTGTGGAGGAGTTGATATATCATGGTTTTTACCCCGTTTAAGCCATGATATAAGTCCGTTTTATAGAGTCTTTCTACTATTTCGTAGTGTTTTAGAGTCTTTTACAGGTTTTAGCACGTTTGGAGCATAATTGGAGATATTGGACCTTTCAGGAGCATTTTTTAGCAAAGCTGAAGTTCGTGTTGCTGAGTACCCGATTTGAAACATCGGTATCGGTCGATACTCATCGAAGCAGACATGACCCGCGACTTTTCCAAGAGTTGAAGAATTGCAAAGTTGCCCCAGAAGACTTTATTATTTACAATAAAACCCAAAACGTGATTTAGGTTATTTAAGAGGATTTTACAGCCACTTTCATGGCTATGCTTTATTCTACTCTTGATTCTACTTTGGTTTTTGGAGAGACAACTCTGAACTCATGTTTTCTATTTTTTTCTTTGATGATCTATTCAATCATGTTGTTTACATTCTCCATGTCTAAGTAGATCCACTTTAGGTTCAGGGTTCTAATAAGGGTTTTCTCTGAATGCTAGATTGATTTGTTGATTAGGATTCACCATCTGAATTAGTTCTTCGCCTTAGGTTGTGATCAAAGCAAATTCTAGGTTGACGAATCTGGAACTTAGATCTTAGGATAATTGATTAGGCACGAGAGTGCGATTAATTACCTGATAGAACCTAAGGTGAGCAAAATAACTATTCGCAAAAGAATTTGGTTTAGTTGTTTTGTGAACAAATCAAACCTGATTTAGACTTTAGGATTCGCAATGGAATTTGGAATTCCTAGGATTTAGATTTAGATAGTTTTCGCAACGGAAGTTGGTTAATTATATCTTAGTGATTTGAGTTCAAGAATCGTGCTAAATCTGAATCATGTTAGTTAGTTTCTCTACATTCATTGATTTCCCGAGAAATACCCTGAACCTATCTTTCTCCAATTGAATTTACAACCGTTTTGATTTACGTCCTGTTTTCAAAAGCATTAATCGTTTAGCTTGATTCTCACCTATACAATCTATTGTGTGTCTCTGTGAGTCCTTGTGTTTGACCCCAACTTTACTGCAACTACTGCTTAGTACTTTTAGGGTATTAATTTGAGCATATCATTATCTCTCCAAAAACCAAAGTAAAATCAATTGTAGCCATCAAAGTGGCTGTAAAATCCTAATAAATAACCTAAGTCACGTTTTGGGGCTTCTTGTAAATAATAAAGTCTTCTGGGCAATTTTGCAATTCTCTAATTCTTGGAAAGGTCGTGGGTCGTGTTTTCTGCAGTGAGTATCGACCGATACTAGTCAGTGTCGACCGATACTAGTCAGTGTCGATCGATACTGAGACTTCAAATCGGGTACTCAGCTACAAGAACTTCTGCTTTGCTCCAAAATGCTCCAGAAAGCTCCAATATCTCCAATTATGCTTAAAACGTGCCAAAACCTGTAAAAGACTCTAAAACACTACGAAATAGTAGAAAGATTCTATAAAACGGACTTATATCATGGCTTAAAAGGGGTAAAAATCATGATATATCACTTTTCTTGGTGTAGAACTGGTTCAAGAAGGCAACATTGTACTCATTCCAAGAAGTAATTGGATCAGGGGAAAGTGACTTCATCCATCTTAATGGATTGTTATTCAAGGAGAAGGTGAACAATTTGCACTTGAAATAATCAGCGGGAACTCCATTTGATCGAGTCGTGCTACATATCTCCTCGAAAGTGTCAATGTGATCGAGTGGGTGCTCGGTGAGCAAGCCATAGAATTGATTTTGTTTCACCAATCCAATGATATGTGGCTTTATCTCAAAATCATGCCTTTGAGGATTAGGAGGACGAATTGGATTCCTATCCAAAACGAAAGCGTCCAAAGAGTCAAAATCGTCGATGGTTTGATGATTTCTGTTGTAAGCGGCCGGTGCTGACCTTTGGTATGCTGGTTGCTGAGCTTAATGCACTCCTTGGAGAGGTAATAGATAAAGTAGTTGTTGCTGAAGTTGTCACAACGCAGCTTGGTCAAAGGGGTGATGATCTTCCACTCGCGGTGGAGGTTGTCGGGCAGCGCCAACGAAAGGGTCGTTCGGGTCAACGTCTCGAGCAGGAGGATCGTTGTTTGGCTCACCGAGGTTGGCGACATGAGGGTTAACACCGTGGGGGGTCCTGCAAAGAGCAGCATTTGCGTTAGCAAGGGCTGTGGCTTGCTCTTGAGCGAGTCGTTCTTCTACGGTAAGAAGGGCTCGGTTTTCTAGCTCGGCCATTCTTTGTTGTTGTTGTTTTTGGTTTTTAAGTTGTCTCTCCGGTCTATCTATCTCCAATTCAGGTTCGAATAGATTTTTAGAAGTAGAACTTCTAGTCATACACCTGAAAATCAAAAGAAAAACTCAAAGGAACAAATTACATTTTTTTTTGTTTTTAGAAAAATTAAAATGCAGAAAATAAACGTTTTAGACTAGATTAAAATTCAGAATTCGAAAGCAATATTAACTAGTTCCCCGGCAACGGCGCTAGAAAACTTGATGTGGGTAAAGTTTTCATCCAACAAATACTAGCTGCAAGTGCATAGAAATCACAATAAGTATAGTACGGGATCGAATCCACAGGGACTTGTAAATTGCACGACGAAAACGTTAGAAGAATAATTAAGCTAAAACACAACAAAAGAGAGTATGTCGATGGTGATTTACTAATAAAATAAATAAGGAATAAAAATCAGAGATAAATGAATAAAGAAAATGTTAGGTCTTAGAGAAATCTCATGGAAAACATGCAGTGACAAGATATATGATTCGATAGGGATTTAAGTAAAAACCGTCTTGAACACAAAACACGAATTTATAGTCTTTCCAGCTTCGCGGCTCCGACCACTATGTTTTACAAACCAATAGACTCAGCTTTTGGAAGGTTGAAAACATGCATTAAATCGAGCAAGTACTGATAAAGTTCACTAGACTCCTTAACTCGACTTTTGCAAGGTTAAGACGCCTATCTCATCAAATATTAGTTCTGGCATCATAAAAAGCTTTTGGAGAGTATGTTAACCCAAGATCAGATTACTAAATGCGAGGTAAAGTAATAATGTATTGAGAACAAATAAAGATGAAGAACCAGTTGAACATCCCTTTTAAACAATCATCATATCAATATCGAATTATGCACCCATGGATCCCCTTCAACCTAAAAAACAAACTACTAACTCATGATGCACAAAACACAGAAAGTATGAATTGACGTCATGATGAGAGTACTTGTATTAAAAGAGTAAGGTTGAGAAAACTTGTCTATACCGAAGTACAAAGTCGAGATCTTCACCTTGAAGCTCTTAGAATCCAAATCCATGAAAAACTTGTAGAAATAATGAAGAAATTGTGGCTGTGTTTATTCTATGGTGGCTCTCTGCTTTGTGAGGCTAAAAACAAGTATATATATCCCTAAATTCGACCTAGGGTTTCATTAAACCGAGAAATGAAGTTTTTGGGTCGCATGATCGGCCAAGCTTCTTGGTTGAGCTCAGGCCCAATTCGGACGCGTCTTCAGTAAAATCGATGTATCTTCCTGACCACAGTTCCAAATGACTTGAAACCAATTCCATATGAAATTTGACCCAAAATTATATCTTTCCAGAAAATTTCATCTCAATCCATCAACGGGAATGTATCCAATGAAGGTGAAACTTATATTGGATATGTGCTATCCAATTGGAGAAATCCGCCTTTCTTGAGCTTTATGTACTTGGCTGATCTTTTGGACTTGGAAACATGTCTTGGGTGTGGTAAACTCCTTTTTGGCTATATTTTGCATCATTTTTGATGATTTGACATATATATAATTTAAAACTACAAATACGTGAAAACTAGCTCAAAAAGCACAAAACCGAATGAAAATGTTTAGCTAAAATACTAAAATCCTTAATAAAACCATTAAAATATAGAGTATATCAAGTACTTGTAGCCAAATCTGTCTGGGTATAGTGATGCGCGAGAGATAGTATGCTCTCGGGAAAACTGAATTAGATCGAACTAAGTCCCTTGAAGTGGAGTCTCGGTGGAGAAGTTAAAGTTAACGTCTTATAGGATCGTCGTGATGATGCTTCCAAATGCAGTGGTAGAGTCTTCGGGTCTTGTGACGGGCACTACATGTTTAATCTTCACCAAATTCTTCGCAACGATGCAAGCAAAGCAAGCATAGCATGGATTAGCGATGAATGGCAATTGAAGAGCAGCAAGCTCGGCTTTTCAGACACTCCGCTTTTGCTCTCGAAAAGATTGTGTGCGCCAGTAGCCTATGTACGAAGCGGACAACGGGATGCGTGAGTACGAAAGCCTTAGATCTTCTTTTGTTGTAGACGCCTTGTCCCATTATGTGCCATAAGTCCTTATTGGGGTCCTCCTCAGCGTTAATCTCATCAAGATATTGAAGTTTCAAAGCTTCACAAAATTCTGGAACGGTTAGCGAATAAGATTAACCACGTATAGTGAAAGTGAATGTACCGTCCCTCGCTTTCGGGTTTGAGCGGCTTTTGTAGCACATGGTGACAGAGGTTTAGAATTCCTTGGTGAGATCGTCGTAGGTAGGAAGATTGAGCTACATGAAAGGTCGAAGGTTAAGAACATCGAGATACCAAATCACGTCTTCTCTAATTTTGAGCGCGTCAAGAGTGGAGTAATCTATACGAGGTGTGGATTTGATTTCCATCCTTTTGAGCTTCTCGAGATAGTCGATATTCGGGTCCATAGGCTGCCCAACATATCGCACCTTTTGTCTCGGTTCCGGAGGTGGCTTTGGTTGGCGTGGAGGAGATGGTGTAGGATCACATGGAGGAGGTGGTGCGCGAGTTCGAGGTCGTCTTTGGCTCGTCAAGTACTCGCCTAGATTAGTGCTATCCTCCAGACTAGTCGTGTCTGATCCACTTTGACTCTCCTCGGTACGCCTAGAGGTTGATTGATATATCATGGCTTTTACCCTGTTTTGGCCATGATATAAGTCCTTTTTATAGAGTCTTTCTAGTGTTTTGTAGTCTTTTAGAGTCTTTTACAGGTTATAGCACGTTTGGAGCATAATTGGAAATATTGGAGCTTTCTGGAACATTCTGGAGCGAAGCAGAGATCCGTGTAGCTGAGACATCAAAATCACCTGAGTATCGATCGATACTGCCTATTATCGATCGATACCCGTCGAGGAAACAGAAGGATCGCGACTTATTAAAGAGTTAAAAAATTGTAGAATTGGCCCAGAAGACTTTGATATTTACAAGATGGCCCAGAACGTGTTTTAGCTTATAAATTAGGTTTTCAGCCACCTGTTTAGGCTAAGCTTTATTTTCTATGCTTTGATTTTACTTTCGTTTTAGAGAGACAAGTCTGAATCTCCCTTCATCCGAGATCAGATCTCAAAACCTTTCTGATTATTTTATTGATGATTTATTCAGTTATGTTGATTGTTTCATTCACCATGTCTGAGTAGATCCACTTTAGGTTTAGGGTTTTCTCATAAAGGATTTCTTTGAATGCTAGGTTGATTATCTGTTTAGGATTCACCATCTGATTAGTTCTTCGCCTTAGGTTGTTCTCAAGGCTAATTCTAGGTTGACGAATCTGGAACTTAGATCTTAGGATAATTGATTAGGCACGAGAGTGAGATTAATTACCTGATAGAACCTAGATGAGCAAATTGATTATTCGCAAAGAGATTTGGTTTAATTGCTTTGTGAACATATCAAACCTGAACTTTAAAGCTGATTTAGACTTTAGGATTCGCAAAGAGATTTGGAATTCCTAGGATTTAGATTTAGATAGTTTTCGCAACGAGAGTTGGTTAGCTATATTTTAGTGATTTGAGTTCAAGAACCATACGTAATCTGAATCATGTTAGTTAATTTAGCTGCATTCATTGATTTCCAGAGAAAAACCCTGGGCCTATATTTTCCTCCATTGATTTACAACACTTTTTATTGCGTACTTGTTTTCGTTTACATCTTTTGATTTAGCGTATTTTAGAGCTATATAATCTATTGTGTGTCTCTTTGAGTCTTTGTGGTTCGACCCCTAGCTATACTACGATTACTGCTTTAGTATATGTTTGGGTATAAATTTGAGCATATCAAATTTGGCGCCGTTGCCGGGGACTCAATTCGCCATTAGATTTTAGCTACAAAATTCGTCTAAATCGCCCGAGTATCGATCGATACCCTTAAGAATCTGTCGATACCCGACGTATATTTCAGTTACTTACGTTCTTGATTTTTGTTTTCAGGTGCATGACTAATCGAGAAACCAGAAGCAACAAGAACGCTGAGCTAGTTGATCTATCACTAGAACAACTAGCACTTGTGGAACGCACAAACAAGAAAACAAAGAAATCAGCTAAGATGAACAACAATCAGTTGGTTCGTGATGCAGCTGGTGCTTACAGAGACCAAGAGGGTCGGTTGTGCAATGAGCAAGGACAACGTCTGGATGGAGAGTGGATCGTCATGCCACCTGCTCCTGTTGTCGCTGCAAATCTCGCTGGGAACGCGAGGAATGATGTGGTTAATCGTGGAAGAACGATTGGTGAGTACAACAGGCCTGACTAGATTTTCGCCAATCGGTCAGCGATTCGTCCTCATGCGTTTGAGAGGAATGACTTTGAGCTGAAGCCTGCTTACTTTGCTCTTGTGGGACAGCATCTCTTTCATGGTCTTCCTCATGAACATCCAATGGACCATGTAGAGGAGTTCGAGGACTTGGTCACTAGCATCAAGAGCAATGGAGTGTCCTACGACTACTCTCTAGGTGGAGATGCGACCTACTGGCTGAGGCAGCTACCTCCTGGTTCGCTAACTACTTGGGAGGACACTAAGAGAGCCTTCCTGATCAACTTCTACGATGATGCACGATCTGAGGATCTGAGGAATAAAATCTCCCAATTTTCTCAAGGACCTACTGAGGCGTTCAAGGCTGCTTGGACGAGATTCATATCATATCAGAGAGATTGTCCACATCACGGATACTCTAATGTGCAGCTGCTGGGTATCTTCTTTAGAGGAGTAGATTGGAGATATCAGATGGCTCTGGACGCTTCGAGCAATGGTAATTTCAACACCAGGTACCCTGAGGATGCCTATGTGTTGATGGAAAACTTTGCATCTAGTAGTAGCACCAAGAGCGCAGACATTGAGCGCAAGAAGCTGGCTGGTAACATGGATGGGTCGCAGATCGCTGAAGTTAAAGCTCAGCTGGATTCTATGCACAGTCTTCTTCTGGGAAAGACAACAAAGGCCGTCCACTTTGCCGCTGACAATGAAGTGGAAGATGTTAACTACATTGGTGGTTCTGGTTTTCAGGGTCAGCGATTTGGGTACAACATCAATCGAAACTTCACCAACTATGCTCAGCAAGGAGGGTACCAATCCCCACCACCCAAAGCTCCTGAGAATAAGATTGAGGCTATGCTTGAACACCTGGTTCAAGGGCAGGAGAAGATGACAGTAACCTTCAATGGGAAATTGGATGCGGTGTACACCGATTTGAGTGGAAGGATCGAGGCTCTAAATACGAGTCACGTGATACTGGAAACGCAAGTAGCTCAGACTGCAGCAATTGCCAAGGGAAAGACGGTTCATTCACACAGTGCTCACGTCAATGCAATCACTTCAACTGCAGAAATTTTTGATGAGGATCCTGAAATCACCAGAGTATTGATAGATACCAGCTCAGACACATGCTCGAATGGATACAAGAACCCGTGTATCGATCGATACCCCATTGGTATAGGTCGATACTGAGGCGATTTCTGAAGAGACACATGAGATTTCGACTGTGGTGCCTAAGGTACTTGCAGAGAGAGTCTATATACCGAGGATACCTTATCCCAAAGCTCTTGGGAAGGCAAATAAGGAGGTAGAGAATGCCAGATGCAAGGTTATGCTGGAGAAGCAGGTTGTGAAGATTCCTCTTGATGATGATAAATATGTCAAGGATGATTCAACAGCAAGAGTATCGATCGATACCCTACCTGGTGTCGATCGATACCCCTCGCAGAACGAGCCAGAACTTGTGGAAAAACGTGAGCTGATCAAAGAAAGAGTTCGCAAACCCAAGAAGGTGAATCCTGTTCCTAAACACCTCAGAGATCCCATCTCTCAAAGCCGTTGCGTGGCTTTGAGAAGATGGTAAGAAGGATTTCCCCTGAATCAACCTTTGAAGAAGATTTAGAGTGCCGTCCTCTGCTAAGTCACTTCAAAGATTGCAGAGAAACTGAGGAAGAGATTAAGGCACTCTTCATTAAGGCTAGAGGTACACCTCCACTGAGACAGCTGACCCAAAGAGAAGATCGAGGGAAATTCGCGGTTCCATGCTCTATCTCTGGAGTTGATTTCAAAGAGTCTCTCGTTGACTCAGGGGCTAGTGTCAATGTCATCTCAAGGGCAATTGCAGAGCGGTTGGGGGCTTATATTTGATCACCAAAGGTATCTATCACACTCGCGAACGACTCCACCTCACTTCCACACGGTACTATCCATGGTTTGCTGGTCAAAGTAGGAGACTGTCTGGTGCCTACTGATTTTCAGGTTGTGGATATGAGTGCAATATCTCGTATGCCTATACTCCTGGGACGACCATTTATGGCTACTGTTGGCGCAATCATAGACACGCCTAATAAGAGAATCTCTTTCTCTTACATTGACGGAGGGGTCTATTATGATGTCATTCCCCCTAGGAGTGCTCCCACACATGTCTCTAGCATCGAAGTTGTCACTGGAGAGTCGCTAGCAATTGATATTTTGGAAGAGCCTCCTGATGACCCTACTGTCCAGACATTTCAGCTGAACCGCCCAGCATCCCCAAGGAAGTTGTCAAGAAGACTAAGGCAACAAAGAAAAAGGCCAAGCGCATAATAGTCGAGAATCCCCATGTCACTTTAATCCCTCAGAATTATGATGGAGATTCGATTGAGTACAAGGTGAAGTGCAAAGGAGCTTCGAAGCCATTCTCTAAGGCTAGAATTCTTCTTACTTCGGAGCTGAAAGAGAAGGGAAAAGAGTTCGTGGAAGGCATGTTGAGCAAAATTCTAAAGCTAGCAATGTCAAGTTGTGGAGCCTGTTTTGGTGCAAGCTCTCACTCTTATCCAGCTTGAAGGGCGTTACAGTCAAGCTATTGACGTTAAACGAGCGCTTGGTGGGAGGCAACCCACTGGTGAGTCTGTTTTTGAGTTGTTTTTATTTTTATTTTCATTCGTTTTATGTTTGTGTCAGGATAAACAAGGAGCAAACTCGAAATCGCCTGAGTGTCGATCGATACCCTTCAGTATCGATAGATACCCTTCGCGATTGAGAATGGTTCATGTCGATTTAAGTCTGGTATCGATCGATATCAGGCTGTGTGTCGATCGATACTCAATGTTCCAGCAAGGTAACTTCTTGTTTTTCCCAATTTTATTCTGTTCTTTTGTTTTCTTTCACTGACTCTAGGCTAGATAACACTGGAGACAGTGATGTTCAAGTCTGGGGGAGGTGTCTGCTGACATTGTGTTTGTTTTTCTTAGAGTCATAAAATAAAAAAATTGTTGTCGTTTTATTGAGTCAAAACTTGTTGGAGATAATGATCATGTGCTTGAATTGTTGCTTTGATTTGGTTTTTGAGTGCACAGTGTTACATGATCAGTTCTAGATCGACTAATGAAAAATCCAAGGACTAACCAGTTGACTAGAAAATATCCATGTCTCCAAGAGAGTTCTGATAAAGGAACCCATGTGCTTAGAGTTATGGTATCTCTCTCCCCTGTTATAAGTTGATAAATAAGAGCATAAAAGATTGAAATGATTTTCTTCTGAGTAGAGGGTTAGGAAAATTTCCAACGATCCCATTATTCTACTTAAGAGGGAATGATAACACAAAGGATTGGAATCGAGGCTAGGATTTTCCTATGATGCCATTATTCGCCTACATCCTTTGATACATAGAGAGGGAAGAACCGGGGATTTGGTGGCAAACACCATCAATACTCGCATCTCAAACATTGATGTGTATATGCAAAGCTGAAGAGAAAAGAAAGAACATAATAAGAAATAAGTCTGGGGGAGAGAAAGTGATACAAAAAGTGTGAAAAGGGTGGTTCCTTGTCATGATATTGTCTGGTAAAGAATCTAGAAGGTTCTTGAACATAAGCTGCAGCGATGAAACTGGCGATGAGGATTTTATTTGAACAATGTTGTGGGATAATGTGTAGAGTCTGGGAAAGCTGCGAATGTCTACGGAGAAGTACATGGTGGTTAGATCGAAAGCTGGTTAGGTAGCATTTGGGTACTTGGAAAAAGGATCTCTGCAATGGTTCGTGAACAGGTGAGTCTCTACGTTTTCAAACCTCTTTCTCTGGTTTAGTCTTCTATTTGCTAGAGCTAAGTCTAGGGGAGTTGATATATCATGGTTTTTACCCTGTTTAGGCCATGATATAAATCCTTTTTATAGAGTCTTTCTAGTGTTTTGTAGTCTTTTAGAGTCTTTTACAGGTTATAGCACGTTTGGAGCATAATTGGAAATATTGGAGCTTTCTGGAACATTCTGGAGCGAAGCAGAGATCCGTGTAGCTGAGACATCAAAATCACCTGAGTATCGATCGATACTGCCTATTATCAATCGATACCCGTCGAGGAAACAGAAGGATCGCGACTTATTGAAGAGTTAAAGAATTGCAGAATTGGCCCAGAAGATTTTGATATTTACAAGATGGCCCATAAAGTGTTTTAGCTTATAAATTAGGTTTTCAGCCACCTGTTTAGGCTAAGCTTTATTTTCTATACTTTGATTTTACTTTGGTTTTAGAGAGACAAGTCTGAATCTCCCTTCGTCCGAGATCAGATCTCAAAACCTTTCTGATTATTTTATTGATGATTTATTCAGTTATGTTGATTGTTTCATTCACCATGTCTGAGTATATCCACTTTAGGTTTAGGGTTTTCTCATAAAGGATTTCTTTGAATGCTAGGTTAATTATATGTTTATGATTCACCATCTGATTAGTTCTTCGCCTTAGGTTGTTCTCAAAGCTAATTCTAGGTTGACGAATCTGGAACTTAGATCTTAGGATAATTGATTAGGCACGAGAGTGCGATTAATTACCTGATAGAACCTAGGTAAGCAAATTGATTATTCGCAAAGAGATTTGGTTTAATTGATTTGTGAACATATCAAACCTGAACTTTAAAGCTGATTTAGACTTTAGGATTCGCAAAGAGATTTAGAATTCCTACGATTTAGATTTAGATAGTTTTCACAACGAGAGTTGGTTAGCTATATTTTAGTGATTTGAGTTCAAGAACCCTACGTAATCTGAATCCTGTTAGTTAATTTAGCTGCATTCATTGATTTTCTGAGAAAAACCCTAGGCCTATATTTTCCGCCATTGATTTACAACACTTTTTATTGCGTACTTGTTTTCGTTTACATCCTTTGATTTAGCGTATTTTAGATCTATATAATCTATTGTGTGTCACTTTGAGTGTTTTTGGTTCGACCCCTAGATATACTACGATTACTGGTTTAGTATCTGTTAGAGTATTAATTTGAGCGTATCATTGATTTCCGGGATGAGTCTCCTTCAAATATGCTCTTCTTAGAGCGCGTTATGCGGAGTCTCACATGGTCCATGTTCCTACAAAATATAGAAAGATCTCAGAAAAATATGAATATGGTTGTGATTGAAAGGTTTCAATGTGCGAGGATACTTAATCGAGTATCACGAGACACATTCAATCTGATGATGAGGCCATCGATACTAGCTAAACTGAATCCGAGGAGGAAGTTATCAACGTTCCAAATATGAGGCAAACTCCAAGAACTAGATCAGGCACGAGAGCTTTGGGGAGGAGTTCAACAAGTCTGTGGAGAATCTCATCATACATCAAGAATACTTCAGGAGACTTCACCAGACTTTGCCATACTTCAGTCCAACACACCAGACTTTGCCAGACTTCAGTTTGACACTACAAACTTCATCAAGACTCCAGGAAGTACAATAGGACGTGCAAGAACAATTCAAGAAGGAATTTACTTTGTTCATCATTTCAAGACAAGATCAAAGTACTTGAATAATCAAGGCCCAAATAAATCACTAAATGGGTATGTGCTCTATTTGTGATCTTTTTCCATTGTCCAAGTTTTGTCCCAATGACTTTTCTTGGAAAGGTTTTTAATGAGACAAATGGTTCACATTATTGATATATCATGGTTTTTACCCCGTTTAAGCCATGATATAAGTCTGTTTTATCGAGTCTTTATTCTATTATAGAGTCTTTTAGAGTTTTTACAGGTTTTAGCACGTTTGGAGCTTAATTGGATTTTTTGGAGGATTCTGGAGCATTTTGGGAGAAAAGGAGTAGAGTCATGCAGAGTTGCAGAAGTTTGGCATTCGTTGAAGAACTTCCCACCGATGGATTGAGCTCAAATTTCGACACAAGATAGATCAATGGATTACTTTCATTTGGAAGTGGTTTGAGGCCATTCCAACGGTGCGATCGAAAGTTATGCCAGTTTTCGTGAACACAGTCCAGTCTGGCAATCAACACTATACGGTGTCGACCGACACAAGTCCAGTATCGACCGACACCAACTGTAGACGGGGAAAAATGTGATTTTACAAGTTTAAAGACCCTTCAAGTTGGTCTAGAAGACTTTATTAATTATAGAAAAAGTCCAAATGTGTTTTAGCTTATAAATTAGGTTTTCAGCCACCTGTTTAGGCTATACTTTATTTTACTTTGGTTTTTGAGAGAGATTTAGAGGGAGACAAGTCTGAAACTCTGTTGATACTAGAGAAGATTTAGAACCCTTGTTTTACTCTTTTTGATTATTTATTTGATGATTTATTCAGTTATGTTGATTGTTTCATTCTCCATGTCTGAGTAAATCCACTTTAGGTTTAGGGTTTTCTCATAAGGATCTCTTTGAATGCTAGGTTGATTATCTGTTTAGGATTCACCATCTGTATTAGTTCTTCCCCTTAGGTTGTGTTCAAAGCTAATTCTAGGTTGACGAATCTGGAACTTAGATCTTAGGATAATTGATTAGGCACGACAGTGCGATTAATTACCTGATAGAACCTAGGTGAGCAAATTGATTATTCGCAAAGAGATTTGGTTTAATTAATTTGTGAACATATCAAACCTTAACTTTAAAGCTGATTTAGAATTTAGGATTCACAAAGAGATTGGGAATTCCTAGGATTTAGATCTAGATAATTCTCTCAACAACAGTTGGTTAGTTATACTTTAGTGATTTGAGTTCAAGAACATCGCTAAATCTGAATCATGTTAGTTAATTTATCTGCATTCATTGATTTCCTGAGAAAAACCCTGAGACTATATTCTCTCTATTGAATTTACAACTCGTTACTGTTTATTGTTTTTGTTTCATCCTATTTGCTTAGCTTGATTTGACGCTATACAATCTATTATGTGATTCCTCTGAGTCTTTGTGTTTCGACCCCTAACTATATTACAACTGCTGCTTTAGTATTGTTAGGGTATTAATTTGAGCATATCAATTATCATTGGCCCATTTAGTTGATCTTCCTCAAGCCCAAGCAATATGAAGATTTCGACCAAAGTAATTCAAAGAGTCATTCTTTGAATTCGAAATTGAGTTTAATGTTGTTTTTTTCTCTCTCCTTCATGCAGACTTGTGTTGTTTCTGTATATCCCTTTTGTATTATCATTGTCGAAACTAAGACTTTGTTTTAAGTAATTTTGAGAGTTTTCTCTTGCTATTTTCTGTGAAAGAAATAGTTGTTTTCTAATCTTCATGAGTGCGATTCCTTGAAGCTTAGAGTGTATCAGAGTATTCATAGATTCCTTCCTTAGATCTGTGTGGCGTCTATCATTCCTCCATCTATCAATCATCCCTCGGTTCTTTAAAGAGTGATGTACGGCCAGCTGAAGAGTCCCCATTGCTATTCTCATCACCCATCTCAATCGATCCTCTAGAGAATGATGCCCGGCCAGCTAGAGTGTCTCCATCTTCTGACTTTGTAAAAACGAGTGCCCCTTGTTCCTACATCATCTGGTACAGAGCTTAACGCTCCAAATCAGGTTTATCTATCCATTGTTATGTTCATTTTCGTTTTCAGTTGTTTTCCCTTTGTGTCGATTCATAAAAGTTTTTGAAAACCCCTAAAATTTTCCATTTCAGTTCATTGCTTGTTTTTCTTGTTAGATCTGTTCTAGATCTATGTTGCTTGTATCATAAAACTATTAGATCCAGTGTTTCTAGTTATCATTTCATCGAGTTTCATTCCTATTTCGTTTTTGTTTTTTCAACTTCTAGATATGTTGTGTCGAGTTCTCTTGCTACTGTTTTGTGTCTTTTCAATTCCCTTGCACTTGATTTGTGTTGTTGAGTATTAGACATGAGATACATGACTATGGGAGAACCAGGATATGTGAATGTAGCTCAGATGATTGCTGCTCTTCTAACACAACTGCAGACTCAGTTTTAAACTCTTGGAGAACGCATCACTTGGCTTGAACAACCTCCACCTGTGCGCAGAAACCCTATTAGAAACGTGAATGTGCAGAGAGAAAATGAAAAGGAGGATGACTTACATGAATATGATGATGAACCACCAGATCCTGATCCAAGACAAAGGAGACATCACGAAAGAAACAGAGGTAGAGTAGAAGAAGCACGGCAAGGAAACCAAGACGTCAAGCTCACGGCACCAACCTTTGCTGGAAAAGTTAATCCAAACGCTTACCTTGATTTGGAAGACGTATGGACTACATATTTGAGCATTACAACTATTCTGATCAAAGAAAGGTGTCCCTAACTGCTGCTCAACTCACTGAAAGTGCCTTAGCATGGTGGGACAAATATGTGTCTGAGAGAAGAAGGCATAGACATGGACAAATTACTACTTGGAAAGACATTAAGTTTAGTATGAGGAAGAGATATGTTCCTGCATACTACTACAGAAAATTGCAAAAGAAGTTCAGAAAGCTAACTCAATGATCCAAATCTGTTGAAGAATACTTTGATGAGTTTGAAATACTTAAGAACAAATTGCAAACAGAGGATTCTGAGGAAACTTTGATGGCACAATTTGTAGACGGTCTTCAAGACAGGATTGCTAGAAATGTTGAGAGACAGACTTATTATGACATAGATGAGTTGTTGCACCTTGCCACTCAGGCTGATCAACACATTAATAGAAAGACTCTCTCAACAAGCCGTAGCAAATCTACTTGGAATCCGCCACCGCAAAAAGCCTTAGAAAAAGGAAAGTCTATTAAAGTGGATTCCAGATTCAAGAAATCTACACCTAAAATATCTAAGGAAGACAAACCAGAGTCTAGTAAGTTCCATGCCTAAAGATCTAGAGATATAACTTGTTTTAGGACTTTATGTAAGGCATTCCCAAAATCAGAGGGTTATGATTCTCAAGGCGAATGGAGAATATGAATCTCAATATGAACCGCAGAAAGCTTTAGACAAAGGAAAGTCTATTAAAGTGGATTCCAGATTCAAGAAATCTACACCTGAAATATCTAAGCAAGACAAACCAGAGTCTAGTAAGTTCCCTGCCTAAAGATCTAGAGATATAACTTGTTTTAAATGTCAGGAAAAAGGACTTTATGCAAGGGATTCCTCAAATCAGAGGGTTATGATTCTCAAGGCGAATGGAGAATATGAATCTCAAGATGAAGAGGAACCTGCACAAGATGAATCAGAAAATGAAGTTGTGGAATATGTTGTCACCGGAGAACTTCTAGTTACTAGGAGAGCACTCATCGTTCTCTTTGAACCATAATCTATTCAAAGATAAAACATCTTCCATTCTCGTTGCACAGTTAACTCTAAGGTATGCAGTTTGATTATTGATGGTGGTTCTTGCACTAACGTAGCCAGCAAGTATTTGGTTGATAAGCTAGGTATTCAAAAGACGAAGCACCCTCGACCATATCGACTCAAATGGCTAAATGATGAAACTGAACTTAAGATTTCCGAGCAAGTTACTATTCCATTCAGTATTGGATAGTATGTGGATCAAGTTGTGTGTGATGTGGTGCCTATGCAAGCTGGACATCTACTCTTGGGATGTCTGTGGCAGTTTGACAAAGAAGCATTACACAATGGCCACACCAATCATTATACTTTCTTGCTCAACAACAAGAAGCATATATAGCGTGGCCCCTTTGACACCTCAAGAAGTGCTTGAAATGCAACGAACCATGTCCAAAGGAAATAAGCTAAGTAAAACTTACCTTTATGTAACACCTAAAACTGTTTTGAAATCTCTTGATTTAAAAGAACATGTGCTACTAATGATCTTCAAGGAAGGTTTGTTTTCAGGTCAAGAAGAACAAGACCTACCACCTGCTATTCTAGAGCTACTTGACTGATTCACTAATGTGTTTCCCGAAGAGATTCCACAAGGACTGCCACCAATAAGAGGAATCGAGCATCAAATTGATTTAGTCCCTGGTGTACCTTTGCCAAACAGAGCTGCTTATAGAGTCATTCCAGAAGAAGCAAAGGAGCTGAAAAAACAAGTTCAAGACTTGATGTCTAAGGGATATATCCGAGAGAGTCTAAGCCCATGTGTTGCTCATGTCTTTCTAATGCCTAAGAAAGATGGGACTTGGAGGATGTGTGTTGATTGTAGAGCCATCAACAATATCACTATCAAGTATAGACACCCCATTCCAAGGCTGGATGATATGCTAGATGAGCTCAACGAAGCAACTATCTTCTCAAAAATTGATCTAAGAAGCGAATATCATCAAGTAAGGATGAAGGAAGGAAATGAATGGAAAACGTCGTTTAAGACTAAGAGAGGCTTATACGAGTGGATAGTCATGCCATTTGGACTCACTAATGCGCCAAATACATTCATGAGACTCATGAACCATGTCTGAAGGGCATACATCTACAAGTTCGTAGTAGTATATTTCGATGACATCCTGATTTATAGTTCTAACCTTGCAGATCACTTGAATCATCTCGAGCTGGTTCTTGAAACATTAAAGGCTGAAAATCTCTATGCAAACCTAAGGAAATGCACATTTTGCAATGATCAAGTTGTCTTTTTATGATTTATTGTGAGTTCACGGGGTTTAAAGGTAGATGAAGAGAAGATCAAAGCAATACAATACTGGCCAATTCCAACTACTATTGGACATGTGAGGAGATTCCATGGTCTGGCTAGTTTCTACATGAGATTTGTGAAAGATTTCAGCATCATTTCTGCACCCTTAACCTCAGTGATCAAAAATAATGTGGAGCTCAAATGGGGACCAGCACAAGATGAGGCATTCGACAAGCTCAAAGACAGCTTCACACATGCGCCTGTTTTGG
This sequence comes from Eutrema japonicum, assembly GCA_030161315.1. Taxonomy (NCBI): domain Eukaryota; kingdom Viridiplantae; phylum Streptophyta; class Magnoliopsida; order Brassicales; family Brassicaceae; genus Eutrema; species Eutrema japonicum. Next base: position 33,406,371 of record BSQW01000007.1, on the reverse strand, counting down.
TACTCCCTAACTTTGAAAAGACTTTTGATATTGAATGTGATGCTTCTGGTACATGTATATGAGTTTTCCTAATTCAAGGAGGAAAGCCAGTATCATACTTCAGTGAGAAACTAAGTGGAGCTTACCTTAACTATCCTACTTACGATAAGGAACTTGACGAATTGGTAAGTTCTCTTGAAACTTGGCAGCATTATCTATTGTGAAGATAATTTATTATTCATACAGATCATGGGACGCTCAAGCACCTAAGAGGTCAGACTATACTTAAGAAGAGGAATGCAAAGTGGCTTGAGTTCATGGAGACATTTCCCTATGTGATCAAATAAAAAAGGGAAAAGAAAACATTGTTGCTGATGCATTATCAAGAAGACACGCCCTGATCAGCACAATGGAGGCCAAAATCATGGGATTCGACCATATCAATGGACTGTACGATATTGATCCAGATTTTCAAGAAACATTCAAGGAAACAAGGAAGGCTGCCTATGGATCATTCTACCAGCACAATGGATTTCTGTTCAAAGAAAAGAGGCTTTGCATTTCTCAAGGATCAGTGAGAGAGATACTGCTTGGAGAAGCTCATGGAGGAGGACTCATGGGTCACTTTGGCCGAGACAAAACTCTAAGTGTGCTTATGGAACATTTCTTTTGGCCACATATGAAACGAGATGTGGAAAAGTTATGTGCTAAGCGCATCACTTGTTTAAAGGTAAAATCCAGATCACATCCTCATGGTTTATATATGCATTTGCCTATTCCTAACCTGCCTTGGGTAGACATTTCTATGGATTTTGTTGTAGGCTTGCGAAAGATCAACCAATGGGATTATGTCTCTGTAGTTGTAGGCATGTTCTCAAAAATGGCTGATTTCATTCCGTGCAACAAAGCTAATGACGCTACTCAAATTGATGATCTCTTTTTCAAAGAAGTAGTGCGTTTACATGGAGTGCCAAAAACTATTGTCTCAGATCGGGACACCAAATTTCTCAGCCATTTCTGGAAAACCTTATGGAGAAAGTTGGGAACTAAGCTGCTATTTTCAACTACTTATCATCCACAGACCGACGGTCAAACTGAGGTAGTTAATCGAACTATTTCAACTTTTTTGAGAGCGATGGTGGGTAAAAATCTAAATAATTGGTTATCTTGTTTACCTTATATTGAATTTGCTTATAATCAAGCTAAGCATCCAAATACTAATTTTTCTCATTTTTAGATTGTCTATGGTTTTAATCCTACTACTCCACTTGATCTTTCACCATTGCCACAAGCTGTCTATTCTAGTGAAGGTGAAACAGAGCAACATTTCGTGGAGAAGCTCCATCAAAATGTCAAAGACAATATGGAAAAGAAAACCGAGAAGTATAAGTAACAAGCTGATAACCACCGTAAGGAGACCACCTTTAAACCCGAAGATTGGGTATGGCTGCATATGAGACATGAGAGATTTCCGGACAAGAGGAAATCAAAGCTTGCACCTAGAGGAGATAGTCCCTTTCAAGTGCTAGAAAAGATCAATTATAATGATTATAAACTTGATCTACCAGGTGAGTTTACTATTTCTCATACCTTTAATGTTGTAGATTTAGCTCCTTTCCATGCAGATGTACATGTTCTGAGGAAAGAACCTTCTCAAGGGGGAGGAGATGATGAGGCCATCGATACTAGCTCAACTAAATCCGCGGAGGAAGTCATCAACGTTCTATCTATGAGGCAAACTCCAAGAACCAAATCAGGCACGAGAGCTTTGAGGGAGGAGTTCAACAAGTTTGTGGAGAATCTCATCATACATCAAGAATAATTCAAGAGATTTCACCAGACGTCGCCATACTTTAGTCTAACACACCACACTTCGCCAGACTTCAGTCTAACACACCAGACTTTTCCAGACTTCAGCTTAACACAACAAACTTCAGCAAGACACTAAGAAGTACAAGAGGACGTGCAAGAACAATTCAAGAAGGAATTTACTTTGTTCATCATTTCAAGACAAGATCAAACTACTTGAATAATCAAGGCCCAAATAAATAACTAAATGGATATGTGCTCCGTTTGTGCTCTTTTTCCCTTGTCCAAGTTTTGTCCCAATGGGTTTTATTGGAAATATTTTTAATGAGGCAAATGGTTCACATTATCATTGGCCCATTTAGTTGATCTTCCTCAGCCCAAGCAATATGAAGATTTCGACCAAAGGAATTCAAAAAGTCATTCTTTGAATTTGAAACTGAGTTTAATGTTGTTTCTTTCTCTCTCCTTCATGCAAACTTGTGTTTTTTCTTTATATCCCTTTTGTATTATCATTGTGGAAACTAAGTCTTTGTTTTAAGTAATTTTGAGAGTTTTCTCTTGCTATTTTCTGTGAAAGAAATAGTTATATTCTAATCTTCATGTGAGCGATTCCTTGAACCTTAGAGTGTATCAGACTTATCATATATCCATTTCATAGATCTGTGTGGCGTCTATCATTCCCCAATCTATCAATTATCTATCGGTTCTTCAAAGAGTGTTGTACATCCAGTTGAAGAGTCACCATTGCTATTCTCATCACCAATCTCAATCAATCCTCTAAAGAGTGTTGTACGGCCAGCTAGAGTGGCTCCATCTTCCGCCTATGTAAGAACGAGTGCCTCTTGTTACTACATCAATAAACGAGTAATATAAAACGTAAATCTAGCAAATCGAGATGCTAATGATAAATTTTGGATTTGTGACGTTCTTACATAAAAAAAATTCTAACTATATATTCTAAAACTCGTTCTTATGCAAACTCAATAGATTACCGTGTATTAATCAACAATTAAACAAGACTTAGCCAATTATCAATAAAAAATACTCTCCAAATTCGTTTTCAATTAAGCTCAAAATTTTTAAATTCTAAAATTGAAGCCTAGACATTCTAGAAGTTCAATCTCAAGTTTTCTAATAATTTCTAGCTATCGTAGACATAGATCTAGTCAAATTAAGAAAAACCATAGGGTTTAGCTCATATGAAAAAGTAGAGGTTTATGATCATACCTTGGTGGAAGTGATGAGATGAATTTGGAGTTGGAATTTCCTTTGAAAGAGAGTGAGATAGGACCAAACAATTATTTTGTAAACTTTGAAGAATTGAAAAAGGTTGTTCTTGCTTAAAATATCCAAGTCTCTTGGAAGAGAAGAAGAAATAGAGCTTTAATCTAGAAATAGTTTTTTTGATCTTTAAAAAGTTGTTTATGTGTAAAAAGAAATTTTCTGTTTTTCAAAAACTTTTTAAAACTTACCTTGGCGTTCGGGTCACGAAAATTAAACTGGTTATGGTTTAATTTCAGGTATGGAACATGTTCGGAATTGTAAGGTTAAGAGTCAAAACGGTTCGGGAATCGTCGGGATGAGTTTCTGGTCAAAATGGCTTGGCCGCGGGTCGAGCACACGCGGACGGCTTCCTCTTCACCGCGGGTCGGCTACACGCCACCGCGACCGACCACTGTTTCGCTGCAGGCCCATGCAACGATGGCGCGGTCGACTGCCCATTTGTCGCTTTTTGTTCTGATGTGAGTACACTTTCATCAAATGGTGGCTCTACATATGGCCCAATTTGAATGTATTTATCAAATATAGCATCATTTTCTTGTGGCCAATCATTATAGTCCATGGCCATCAATTATAAGAAACAAATAAAAGAAAACGTTAGTGTCTTAGACTAAACTCTAGTCCTACACTCGTAGGTAACACAATTGGTCCCCGGCAACGGCGCCAAAAACTTGATACACAGAGTTTTAACCTTATTATCCTACTACTACTGCACAACAAAACGCAGTAGTAGTCTAGGGATCGAATCCACATAGACTAGGTGAAACACAATGAGAATGCAAGAGTAAAGTAAAGCTAAGACTAATGAGAGTTGTTGTTGTTTATTGCAATGAAGTAACGAAACTAGATTAAAACGAATTGAACTTATGAATTAAACGAGTCAGGATTCAGGGAAATTCGCAGGAAACATGAATTGCAAAATAGACAATCAGGCAGGGAAAGCATTAAGCATCATTCTCGAAGTCAAATCACTAGCCTAGATCAATCTCCTCCCAGAGTATTAAATCCCTATGTTATAGATCTATGAATACTAAATGTCGTTGAATTCAACAACATAAACATGCATTATGAGCGAATTTGATAAGTTCACAAAACACAATAACATCAACTCACGTTGGTTAAGAATATTTTGCTCATTTATGTTCTATCAGGCATTCAATCATATCATAAACTAGGTCTTGAGTCTAGTTTCAGGATTATGATCAACAATAGATGAAGAAACGTGTAGATAATTTCCTATCTAACAATCCTAATTAGCAATTAATGAATTCCCTTGAAAACCCTAAAACTTAACTGTGAATCTACTCAGACATAGTAGTAGAGAACAAGCAAATAGATAAATAAGAGGGTTTATAATGAAATCCAATAGATAAATAAGAGGGTTTATAAATCTTCTCCAAATTTGTCAAAAGAGGTTCACAGATCTTCTCCCAAAAAGATAGATATTAAAGTCTGTAGAAAGGTAAAGTGTAGAGTTAGAAATTGGTTTAAAATAAGTATAAATAGGTCTTGAGTCGGATTAGGTCGAGTTGGGATGATTCCAAGGTAATATAGGAAGTCCAAAATTGTATTTTTTTTTGTCAGGGGACCAAATCGATCGACCCCATGGGGGACCGGTCGATCTATTTAGCTTATGGAAATTCTTGCGCGTGTGCGGAGTATGGATCGATTGATCTATGGATGGATTGATCGATCTGTGTGTCCCTTCCTGCACATGATTCTTCTACCGCCAGACTAGAATGTCTTCACGACAACTGGCAAAACTTTTGATCGCACCGTTTGAATGACCCCAAACAATTTCCAAGTGAAAGCTAACCCAATTCTCTATCTTGCATTAAAATTTGAGCTCGATCCATCTGTGGAAAGTTCTTCAATGAATGCCAAAATTATGACGCATTTGCATGATTGTGTGTGTTAATGTGCTCATTTACACCCAAAACGGCTCCTTTTCTTCCAAATTGACCTAAAACCTGAAAAAAATCGATAAAGGACTAAAAGACTCTAAAAACACACTTAGACTCGATAAAAAACACAAAAAAAAATGTTAGAAACCAGTAAAACCCCAGTTTATCAAATAGTGCCTCATAAATTTGATGGGTGTGTTCTATCCTCTCTGAACTTGGTATCAGACTATCAACTGCTCCAACTATCTATTGTGACAATGTTGGTACACCATATCTATGCACAAATCCAGTTTTTTTCATTCATGCATGAAGCACCTATCTCTAGACTAGTACTCTTCATGCGAGAGCAAGTTCAATCGTGTATACATCGGGTGACACATGTTTCCACTAAAGATCAATTGGATGATGCCCTAACGAAGCTGATTCCTCGTACCTCATTCCTTGATCTATGTTCCAAGATTGGAGTTACTAAAGCCCTTCCATCTTGAGGGAATGTGTTAAGGAAAGGAATGCAATCATATCTCCTATGATTCCTCATTCCCACATATCCCTTTCATTTATATCAATTACATTAATTCTCTCAATTACATAGTCTTTTTTTAACGCTGGGTTTTATTGATTGCTGAAAGCAGTAACAATAAGGTTCAAAGAAAAATAAAAACCAAGAACAAAACAGGATACTAGTAGGTACCTTACATCACAAATCATAAAAGAAAGACCATGAAAAGGACAAGGATTAGTGACTTGGGACATAAGATTGGCTAAGTAATATGATCCAAAGATGACCGAAGAAGTATCGTTATGTTGAAGCTTCGTCACTGATGGTCTTAAGCAACCAGGGATGACCATTCCTATCGAGATATGATTGGTAGCGGTGATCCATTGTGACACTAGCAGCAATTTCTTCCGCAATCTTGTTCCGGTTTTTAGCTACATGAACTAAGCTTCAGGAATCAAAGGACTGAAGGAGAGCGAAGATGTTGCTAAGAACAAGGCGGAACATGGGAAATGTGTGTGGGTGAAGCAGAGCAGCCCGAGCGTGGATAAACAAAGATTCAAAAATGATATGCCTTTGTTGCAGGTTGCTCAAGCATTCAATAGCCCAGTAAATCGCAAAATTCAGCTTCCAGATTGGACGATGGGCAAGAGAAAATGGAACGGCTATGAAACAGAACGTTATCATGATGGTCTCGTAAGATCCATGAAGACCCACGTTTTGATACAACGAGATCCATGAACTTCCAATGTTGCATTTGACAAGAGGTTTTCCCATCTCACTTGATTAACAACCAGACTATCAATACGAGAGGTAATATCAGCACCAGGTTCATTGACCTCAAACCATATGTCAGCGTCTTCTTTCGCCTTTGAGGAGATAGAGTAGGGGGATACTCTCGTGTTCTCATAAACAAGAGTGTTTTTTGCCTTCCATAATTTCCATAAGATCTAGGGAAAGGAGAGCCTAACTTCCCTATTACTGAGACAGTTTTTACTACAGGCGAGAAGGTGTTGAATGTTTAGGAAAATAGAGTTAATAGAGAAACCCAAGGGAGGGATCGGGATCTGAGAGAGCTCCCAAATTTCACTACCAACCCTGCAAGTGAACAAAACATGGCAGATGCTTTCTCCTATTAAGCCACATGCAGAACATGTCGAGCCACCTGAATTCCTCTTATTTGTAAATGTTCTTTAACCTCCAACGCACCAGGCAATGCCCTCCACATGAAGTGTTTGATTTTAGGAAGGGTTTTAATTTTCCATAGGTTACTCTAGAGCCTCATCTCAATCGGTGGCAGCGGTCTTGAGGGAGGGGATTGGATCTCCTGAACTGTCTCCATAAACTTGTACCCACTATACGAGTTATACACACCATTTTTAGAGAAACCCCAGATTAACGCATTACCTTGATTTCTCACAGTCTTGAGGTTCAAAATATAATTTGCATCACGATCTTCAAAGGTCGGTCCAACCCAAGCAACATCCCATAGACCAGATTGATCGTCAATTAAATCTGAGACTGAGAGAGTTAGGTCGACGATGCTATCCTGACGATACATAGGAGGTCACAGAAGAGGGTCTCTTATCCAATTTTATGCCTAGACTTTCGTATCTTTACCGTCACCGATAGATTTAACCAATCTCTGTTTGATGAGTTCTCTCACGCGGATTATGCTCCTCCAAGCGTTAGAGGGGTGAGTTCCATTTACACATTCCAAAAATGAGGATTTTTTTAAATAGCGACTCTTTAGAATCCTTGCTATGAGAGAGTCTGGATGACTCCAGATTCGCCAAGCTTGTTTACTTAGGAGGGATTGGTTAAATCGGTTGATGTTATGAAATCCCAGGCCTCCCTTGCCTTTCTATTTACACAATTTCGCCCAGGCTACCCAAGGAATTTTTCGGCATTGATTTCTACTACTCCACCAGAATTCCTTCATCGCGCTTGTCAGCTTCGCACAAATATCCTTAGACAATTTGAATCATGACATTGTGTATACTGGGAGAGCGAGAGCCACTGATTTGAGTAAGATTTATTTCCCATCCTGTGATAAAGCTTTGGAGAACCATCCCTGGAGGCGAGATTGGAGTTTTTCCCGAATGATATTTAGTAACTTACGCTTAGAGCCAATAAAACATTCAGGAAGACCTAGGTATGAGCCTTCTCCTCCTTCTTTATCTATACCCAATGAACGTTTCACCTCTTCTTTCATTTAATCTTCAAACTTTGCTCCAAAAATTATCGAAGATTTGAGGTAATTTATAACCTGACATGAGGCATCACCATAGAGCTTTAAACATCTGGAAATTTATTCACTCTCTTCTACCGAAGCTTTACACATGAGAAGACTATCGTCTGCGAATAATAAGTGATGAATTGTGGGCCCATTTTTCACAAGACTGATACCATGCAGTTTACCCGAAGCTTCTGAGTGATTGAGGCAACTCACTAATGCCTCATCACATTGAATAAAGAGGAAGGGGGATAGTTGGTTGCCCTGGCGAATCCCCCGTTCTGGTTTAATGAATCCATGGTTACGCTCGTTGAATAGAACATCATATGAGATTGTGCTTACACACGCCATCACCCAGCAAATCCATTTTCGTTCGAAACCCAAGCGTTCCAATAAAACCTTCAAGAAAGCCCATTCAACACGGTCATATACCTTAGACATGTCGGTTTTAATGGCCATAAAACTCTCAGACACCATATTATTAGTACGCAGCTCATGTACCTTCTCATGAGCCACGTTAATATTATCGGTTATGAGATGACCTGATACGAAAGCTCCATGAGTATCCGAGATAATTTGAGGCAGTATTCACTTCAGTCTTGCACATAAAATCTTCGAAACAATCTTGTATTGGACTGAGCAAAAGCTTATTAGTCTCATTTCCTTCATCATCGTTAGATTGGGAATTTTTGGGATGAGACACAACAGAGTATGATTCTATCCTGCAGGGAGAGTAGCAGAGTTGAAGAAGCAATGTATCTCCTTCGTCATTACAGGACCAATGATGTGCCATAATTTTTGATAAAATATGCCCATCAGCCCATCTTCTCTAGGAGCACTACTGCCCTTAACTCTAAAATCAGCTCGTTTGATTTCCTCATATATTAACGGGCAGTTAGATCCATGTTCATCTCAGTAGTAATTCGGCTCTTGAAGCCTTTGAACAAAGCTTCTAGGTCATGAGGGTTGGTGATGTAAGACTCGGATTCCACCAAGTTTTACTCACGAGAATCAAGCCTCAAAGTTGTGATGGAAGCGTTGGATGCTAGAGAGTAATCGGGCGTTGCTGATTCCACAACAACAAGTAACCGTGTGTTTGATTCCACAAACACAAGAGACTCAATCCCAAGGGCTATTCCTCGTGAGGGATTAGAGACTCAACATGAAGACTATGCGACTTGATTCCACAAGACACATAGAGCTCGGAAGAACAAGCTTTGATTCAAACACTTAGAGTTTTGAAGCAAAAACTACTGAGATTTCTTATTTCTTAAAAGTTGCGTCCATACAAAGAGAAAAGGGAAAGAGCTTTATAGAGAGCTCGACAAATACAAAGACCTAACGGTCATAAAGCTTACAAAAATAAAGCAATATATCAAAGAAATTGTTATCTGGTCGCCATTGATGTCTTTTAGCCGTTGGGCATTAATGGAGTTGCGGCTCTCTTGTTGAATGGAGAGAACGTGAAGCTTCTTAGGTTTTCTATGGGAGATGGACGTCTGAGATCATCTGAGGTGAATGGGGGGTCAAGATCATCTGAGGGGAGCAAGAGATGGCCAGCTCGCCTAAGTGAAATGTACGCATTGCCAAATAAGGAAAGTCTTTAGTAACTTGGCCAAAATGACATAACTCTGGAAATAGACGTGTCTTGGCATCATCTGGTGGTCTTGGGTCATTGGTAGCTTCAGTAGACACCATAACACGTGAAGGTGAGTCGTTGGTGTGAAAAAAACTCGGACTTTCCTTACTTGGACGCAAAGTGACCCGCGCGAGAGTTTCAGTGTCTCTGGGTGGATCCGGGTTATTCCAAGTTGGATCTTCAGCTATGGGGCTCCATAAGAGACTCTAGTAAGTGGGCTTAGTCGTGATATTCTCATATTTTACTCATTATAGCATGCATTTAGCATAGTATTTTGAGTCTCATGCATGTGTTTTCATAGATTTCCTTAGTGTTTTGGTCCAAATTAGAGTCTAACTAGTTTGTATTAGGTCCTAGTGAGTCTTGCATAATTTGGAGAGTTTTCTATGTACGTGGATATATTTTGGAGATGATTGGAGTGATAAAGCAAAGGAAAATGCAGAAGTCATCCGAAGTCGACGAAAGATCGGGCCAGGTGAAATGTTTCTATTCAGATTTAGCTTCAAAGATTTTCATGACAATCGTATACAATTGAGTTAGCTGTCGTCTGGAGGTGGTTTCAAGTCATTTGGATATGTGGTTCAAGAGATCTGGCGCATTTACCAAGTACGTGTCCGTCAGGCACGCGAGACCATCGACCAACACCGACCAACCATGGACCGGCGTCACCACCAGGTGTCAAGGCGAAGCTTGGACAGGAGAAACACCGGCCATCAACACCAGCCAACCATCGCTAGGTGATGGGAATCGTCCCAGACTTCTATATAAGGCCTTAGACCTAAATTTTTTAGCAAGTTTTCTTCTTTCTAGAGTTGGGTTTTATCCCAAACTCTTCTTAAGATGTTTTTGGATGGATCTTCATCATTCATGCCACTCTAGTGAAGGATTCTTCAACCTCTATCATTTATCTTATTGTTTATCTTTTCTCTTTTGATTGTCTTTCTGTTTAAGAATTAGTTTTTAGTTGGATCATGGGTTATGCTAGATTAGGATGATTTTAATGTTGATTTGTGATGCTTATGTTCTAGATCCTTGCTTTCCTTCCTTATTTATTGTTCTTAATGCTAGATTTGTCTTGAGAAATTTTATCTAGAACATAGGGAATTTCACACCCACAAGGTGTTTGATGAAATTCTCCAAATAACTAAATAAGGGATTTACATATCTTAGCCCATGAGAATGGATCCCTAAGATGTATTTTGGTTAATAGAACTTGTTATCAATAGAACTTGTTATCAATGCTTTATAATCACTTTTTCACAAATGAAAATTTGATCTTGATTTAGTGATTAACAAAGGAATTAGTGTCATGAGAATGAATTAATCTTATTCAAGTGTTCTAGACCTAAGGAATAACATAGATTGTGTGCATTAGCATCATAAATGATGATGATTTGGGTTGCATCTTGTTATATTCTTCATTTAGGTTGATCTGAATGCTAGTTTTGAGTTGACTTCTCAAAAGCTAGAACTTAGGTATTTCATGTCAGGAAGGTGTTTGTGAAAATGCTTGAACCAAACCTTTTATGAGCTTTACATATACTAGCCAATGGAAATTGATGTTTAGGGTGTTTAGTGAGCTTATTGAAATTGTTTATTAATGCTCATTGATGATCTAATTGCAAACGAGAGTTTATGTCAATTAGATAATTAGTGAAGTGATTAATGCCATGAGAATGGATTAGTCATATTTGTGAATTCCGTGTTTTAGGATAATGTTTAATTTAGTCTTTGTCATCATTCTTTTATTGTTAGCTCATTCTCATGATATTTAAACCGATGGTCCAATGCTTTATCTTGTTTTAATTCTTGCATTCTAAAATGGTCTTTAAGGCAACTCGACTAACTTTGTTGCTGAGGGAAAGGGATCAATCAATCGAGTTTGGGGATCGATCGATCGAATCTTGCTCGGCTTCTAAATGTGATTTAGCTAGTCCAATGTCTTCATCATATGCACTTGGGTGGTGAAAGTGCATTCCCTCAGCTATTTTCACGCATTAAATCACCGGTATAGCTTCTACTTGGCAGCGTAGCTTATGAGCAATTGTCCCAACAACAAGAAAGGTTATGTTGTCGCCAATAGGATCAGGGTCCAAGCATGTTGTACGCACATAACAATCCCTCTCTGAGGTGGTAGTAGTCCCATGAGCTTTCATGGTGTTGATATCCTCATCAGTTGGTGCTCATGAACAATTCTCTGAAATATTCCACCGCAATATATTGCCTTTGAATCCTTCTGAAAATTGTTCTCTATCACTCTCGTCTTTGAGCATCAGAATTTGGTTCTGGATTTTCTTCCCTTTAACAAAGTTGTGATAAAATTTCGTATTACAATCCTGATATGATCCTGGATGAGCAGCTTGAACCAGATGCTGAGGGAGTCGAGGGAAAACAAGCTGAGATTTATTCCGAGGGAAAACAATCCGAGGGATCCGAGGAAATCCGAGGGATTCTTTGCCGGGGAACTCTTTGTCGGCGAATTCGTATCCGAGTGATTCTTATCCGAGGGATTCTTATCCAAGGAAAATATTGTTGAGGGACAAGATGCAGGTTTAGCCAAGGGACATTCAACTGAGGGAGTTCTTGCCGAGGAACATCCGATTGAGGGAAAACCAATTTACTCGAAGAAAGGAGCTATAGCGAAACGATTCAAGAAAGTATTTGGGAAGTTGTATCATCAAGGGTACTTGGGTCAGGACGTATAAGATGCATTCAAACCTCACCGGTATTGAAATCAGGCCCAAGTAGATCGACCATTGGCTCAAGTGATTTATTTGTGCTCTTTTCCTTCGCTTCGGTTTTGTCCCAATGGGTTTTCCGAAGAAAGGTTTTTAACGAGGCAAATATTTCACTTCCAATAAAATCCAATGTGTTGATCTAAACCCATGAAGCCCACAAAAATCACAAGTCAAAAGTCAAAAAAATATCAATAAACCAAAGGGGCATTTTCGCATGGAAGAGCAAGGGGCATTCAAACTTCTGTTTGATTTTTTTCAAACTTTGTGTTTAATTTTTCTGTAATTTTCGGGGTTGTTTATTCATGTGCATGCAACACCTCTTGTTTTTCTTTATAATCTCTTTGTAACTCATTTTCGAAAATCATCTTGCTTTTGAATTAAAAATCTCTTTTCTCTCTAGATCAAATCTCGATTGTGAATCATATCAATCGAAAACCTTTGTCGAATTTGGTGAGTCATATCCAAACGAGACAAAGTGGAATATCAAGGGCCTCCCGCAACCCTTGTGAGACCGTTCGATCCACATACTTTGAAGCAATCCCGTTGCTTGCAAAGCTTATCCCGTCTTACCCAAACCGTCGAGTGTGCGATCTAGGAGATTCGTAACAAGTGGTATCAAAGCACCACTCCACAATCTGGGTAATACTGTTCCATATCTCATCTATTTTAATTTCGTTCCTTATTTATGTTGTGTTTGCGATTTTGGTTTTGAGTATGTTCATCTTCTTTGAAATTTCTGGGTTTAAATTTTTTGTTGTTTCTGTTTTGTTTCGATTTTTATTAATTCAAAACCTTATCAAAAAAATCAAAAAAACATATAGCTAAGTAGATCTGTGTCTTATTTTAATTGTCATAATTTTTAAATTTCAAAAAAAAAACAAATTTCGTTTTCGAGTTTTTGAAAAAATTCCAGTTTTTGTGGTCATAGTTGAAAAATCTGAACTTGGTATACTCTCACGTTTGTGTTTTGATTTTGTGCGAGGAACAACATGTCCGAGGAAAGTGAGACTGCGTCATCACGGTCTAGGAGGGAACGTGAGGCAGCAATGAATCAAAAGGTCGACGCCATCACCGAATTGTTATATGAAATGCGAGATCGTATGGCCGCGCTTGAGGTCCGTACGCCCGGAAGACAAGAGAGGCGACAAGGAGCTTACCAAAGAGCTGAGGGGAATAGGTCAGACCAGAGTGTTGGACGAGGGAGTTGTCACGCACCGGCAAGACAAAGGAGGAACCGACCAAGGCGATATGAGCCGGAAGATAACCCGTTTTACGATCGAGGAGATTCCTCGGATGGAAACCAAGAAAGATGTCCACCAGCTCGAAGGCAAAACGACCATGATCTAGGTGGAATGAAGCTTCGTATTCTCCCGTTCTACGGAAAGAACGATCTGGACGCTTTCCTTGAATGGGAAAAGAAAGTAGAGTTGGTCTTTGATTGCCAAAACTTCTCCACTCAAAAGAAGATGAGATTGGCGGCTACTGAGTTTTGTGACTATGCCATTGATTGGTGGGATCAGCTTGTAACGAACCGGAGGCGCAACCGTGAGAATCCCGTTGAGACGTGTGAAGAAATGATCTACTTGATGCGACAACGTTTTGTTCCAACTCACTACCACCGAGAGCTTCATCAACGTTTGAGAGCTTTGTCCCAAGGGAATAGAGGCGTGGAAGACTACTTCCAAGAAATGGAAAAGCTAATGCTTAAGGGAGACGTTGACGAGACGAGTGACGCTACCATAGCAAGATTTCTAGCAGGCATGAACCGTGAGCTACAAGACCGAATGGAGGTGCAATCGTACGCAACCGTAGAGGAGTTGTTGCATAAGGCTATTATGGTGGAAAAGCAGCTCAAAAGGAGAAGTGTCCCTTCTCGACCTTCTCATGTTGCTGGAATAGTACCTAAGCCGAGCTATCAAGGTGAAGAAAAATAAGTTTTCAAACCCACAACCGAGTCTAAACCAGCCGAACCTACTCAAATCTACAAAGGAAGGTATGAAACTTATACTTCTACTTCTCGTGATGTGAAATGTTTCAAGTGTCAAGGTAAAGGACACTATGCAAAGGAATGTCCGAACCAAAGGATTATGGTTTTTTGGACAATGGAGATATTGAAGAAGAAAATGAAACGATTTTTGATGAGTATCTAGAGGAGCATGAAGAAGTTACCGAGGTAGGAGAGCACTTGGTAATTCAACGAGCTTTGAACATGCACATCAAAATCGACGAGCATGAACAACAGAAGAATTTGTTTCACTCTCGATGCCAAGTCCAAGGAAGGGTGTGTAGTCTCATCATAGCCGGAGGAAGCTGCACCAACGTGGCAAGTGAAACAATGGTCAAGAAGCTTGACATGACCGTGAAAGAGCATCCGAAGCCGTATAGTCTTCAATGGCTAAACAACGAGGAAATGAAGGTAAAAAGCCAAGTTTCGGTTCCTATAACCATTGGCACGTATCAAGATGAGGTGATGTGTGACATGTTGCCCATGGAAGCAAGCCACATCCTTCTAGGAAGACCATGGCAATTCGATCGACGGGTTCTTCATGACGGGTTCAATAATCGGTATTCGTTTAACTACGAAGGAAAGAAGATCACGTTGGTTCCCATGTCACCAAGCGAAATTTATCAATATCAAATTCTCCTCAAGCAAAAGGTAAAGAGGCTGTAAGTAATTCTTCTAACTCTTCCAAGAAAAATAAAAAGTGTCTTTTGATTGATTTTTCGAAAGTTCCTTCGAGATTAACTAACCACGCACCGGGACTACAAATTCCGAGTGGGAACTCATTTCTTTTGCAGGAAAATCAGGCTGTGATCAAAAGTGATGATCCAAAGAAGTCCACATCCAATCAAGAAGGAGAGAATCCGCTCAAAAGATGCACATCAAAAATGATCAAACAATCCTTTTGGCCCGAATACAAAACGTGCAATTATTTGGAGCGATTGAGGGATGAATTAACTCAACGAATTTCCACTGAGGGAAATCATTTTTGCCGTCCAACTACACCTTTAGAAGAGAATAGTCGAGGCAAAAATCAAGTAGTTCATGAAGATTCAAAACTTCCTTTGAAAATCACCCTTACGTCTAAGGAAAAGCATGCCGAGAAAAAGGAGCATCCAAACGACCAAACCATTGATGGTTCAGGTAAGTTCTCTCATCAAAACACATATTTTAAGACTAGTAGTCTTGGTGTTGCGTGTCTTGAACATACAGATTTTAAGATCGCTCAAAGCTTTCAAATCGGACCCGAGAAGGACCAAAATTTCCTAGGAGAAATGTTAAAAGATGGCCGACCTATTTTAGCGAGTTCTAGAAGGCATCAACCGTTTCCAACAGCAGCACGGATCAACTCCAACACGTCCAAGACCAATCCCCAAGGTAAGCATAATCCGATTTTGAACTTCAAATTTACTAACTTAGCTCGTTTCCATGTAGGTTCTTTGGATTTGAGGTCAAATCCTTTTGAAGAGAGGGGGGATGATATGATCCTGGATGAGCAGCTTGAACCAGATGCTGAGGGAGTCGAGGGAAAACAAGCTGAGATTTATTCCGAGGGAAAACAATCTGAGGGATCCGAGGGATCCGAGGAATCCGAGGGATTCTTTGCCGGGGAACTCTTTGTCGGGGAACTATTATCCGAGGGATTCCTATCCAAGGAAAATATTGTCGAGGGAAAAGATGGAGGTTTATCCGAGGGACATTCAACTGAGGGAGTTCTTGCCGAGGGACATCCGATTGAGGGAAAACCAATTTACTCGAAGAAAGGAGCTAAAGCGAAACGATTCAAGAAAGTATTTGGGAAGTTGTATCATCAAGGTTACTTGGGTCAGAACATAGAAGATGCATTCAAACCTCACCGGTATTGAAATCAGGCCCAAGTAGATCGACCATTGGCGCAAGTGATTTATTTGTGCTCTTTTCCTTCGCTTCGGTTTTGTCCCAATGGGTTTTCCGAAGCAAGGTTTTTAACGAGGCAAATATTTCACTTCCAATAAAATCCAATGTGTTGATCTAAGCCCATGAAGCCCACGAAAATCACAAGTCAAAAGTCAACAAAATATCAATAAACCAAAGGGCCATTTTCGCATGGAAGAGCAAGGGGCATTCAAACTTGTGTTTGATTTTTTTCAAACTTTGTGTTTAATTTTTCTGTAATTTTCGAGGTTGTTTATTGCTGTGCATGCAACACCTCTTGTTTTTCTATATAATCTCTTTGTAACTCATTTTTGAAAATCATCTAGCTTTTGAATTAAAAATCTCTTTTCTCTCTAGATCAAATCTCGATTGTGAGTCATATCAATCGAAAACCTTTGTCGAATTTGGTGAGTCATATCCAAACGAGACAAAGTGGAATTTCAAGGGCCTCCCGCAACTCTTGTGAGACCGTTCGATCCACTTACTTTGAAGCAATCTCGTTGCTTGCAAAGTTTATCCCGTCTTACCCAAACTGTCGAGTGTGCGATCTAGGGGATTCGTAACAGATCCCCAACTTTAAGCCATTGATCACAGTTTCGCTGTTTCCAAAACACCCCATCATCTTTGTATGGATCACGGAACACTTTCTCGATTTTACTCTCCATCAAGAGATTGAGTCTCTGAATACGATTATGAGTATTCATATTTGTTGACTTTTTCCAGTTTGAGAGTTCCTTTCAACATATGCTAATACGATCCATTAAATTAATCTCTCCATCAGATCCATCTCCCAACCAACCTCTCTGGATTACCTCTTCATTTTCTTTCTTATCGAGCATTCACTTATCAAAGTAAAATGGACCTATTCTTGAGTCATTCCCTTCCAAAGCAAATCTGATCATAATGGGTCGATGATCAGATGCCCTCATCTCCATGTACTCCATTTGTGACCCTGGGAAAAATTGGAACCACTCATCATTTCCAAAGCTGCTATCGAGACGGCATTGAATACACACTATGTCTCTACAACCAGCCCAAGAAAATTGATTCCCCGATCTTCTTATCTCTTTTATTTTGCAATTCTCAGCCATATTCCTAAAATTCCAGAACGTCGACTCATGCCTGGCTGGACCTCCAAGTTTTTCTTCATTTTTCATCAATTCATTAAATTCACCCACCAAAATACACGCTTCGTCCCTCCCCACACCAATATGCGAGAGTTGCTCCCATACTTCTTGTCTTCTTGCTCTCACTGGGTCACCATAGACGCATGACAGAAAGAAGGTTAACGAACCTAACTTGATCTTGAGGTCAATGATCCTGTTACTAAGCGACAAAATCTCAATCTTAAAACTACCCGTCTATATCACAGCCAAGCCTCCACTTAATTCAATAGGCTCAACCGTGACAAACTCTTCGTAAACCAAACTTGCCTTCAAATCCGAAATGTAACATTGCTTTTGTTTAGTCTCCATGAGAAACAGAAAATCGGGAAAATACTTTTTGCGTATTTCTCGTAAGCAACGAACTGTCTCGGTGTTTCCCGCCCATTGACAGGTCCAACTCAGTATGCTCATTAGGATTCCAGTGGCTTCAAATCGGAAGCCACCGTTTCTTCAAGGGTTTTGAAAGATTTGTTTGTTGTCAACTTCTTGATATTTTCAGGTTTCCTCTTAGAGGAGCCTCCAACCGTCATCTTAACTAATAGAAGCGGAGATTCATTGTTGTCATGTCCTTGAGAAGGTCTGGATTTTCTTTTCCAAGCAGTGGACCTCTTACACTCTTTCTTCCTCATTCCTAGATTACTGGACGATGAAGATTTTTCAGATTTTCCCATCTTAAAACCGTCGTATCTGGGATAATAAATGGAGTTAAGGGGCTATGTGCAGATAATTGTTTAGCTTCATGATCACTGACTAGAGAGTGGTCAGGTGCAGATGCTATCGGTTTGACTACATGTAGGCTTCTCCTTTTGAGTCTGGAACAATCATCTTCAAAGTTAAAAACGTGACCTTTGCCTTTGTCAACATCATGGGTGATCTTGGTGAGTCTAGCCGAAGATTCAGCCAATGTCTCCTCAATAGATTGATGGACTCTACAGATGCGAACTCGGCGTTATGTTTCATCAGCATGAGATATGTATAACAACGCCATATGTCGATCTTGTTGTGACAATTCAGGGAATAATGGAGGGAAACCAGGAGGGCCATTGATAGTTGCATATTTTATCCCATTCTAGCATGCATTTAAGTTGGAATTTTGTGTCCATCACTTGCATTTCTATAGTTTTTGTCTAGTTTGCATCCACTTTAGAGTTTAGTGAGTTTAAGGATAGTTCTTGCATGGTTTGGTGCATTTTTGTGTCTTTAGGCATCTTTGAAGGCTTATTGGAGTTTGGAGGATGGCCATGGATGCATAGGAACTTGTTTGGAGCAAGGAAGGTGATCAAGAGGAGAAGAGAAGTGCCGAGAATCTGGTATCATTGGTGTGCATTGGGGAGGAGCACCTCGATATGGACATGAAGGAAGAATCATTTCGGCCATCTGGTATTGGTGGTGTGCATCGAGGAGAGGCACACCGATACAAACTCCCCAGTCCCTCGGTCATCTGGTATCAGTGGTGTGCAGCGGGGAGGAGAACACCGATACAAGCTCTCCAGTCCGACGCCCATCTAGTATCGGTGGTGTGCTTCGGGGAGGAGCACACCGATACAAGCTCCCTAGTCTGACGGCCATCTGGTATTGGTGGTGTGCATCAGTGTCAAGCACACCGATACAGCCTGCGCAGACCAAGATCCGCCGGGTCAAGACACAATTTAGGTGTTTTTACTAAATCGATTAATAACTAAAGTGCACACTACTGCAATCATAATAGTATATCGATGTAGTACTTTAGGATCGAATCCACAGAGACCAAGTGTAACGCTACGAGAATGCAGAAGGAAAGTAAATCTAAGACGAACGATGGTTGTTTGTGGTTTTATGAGTCAACTAAAACTAAAACTAAGAATGCGAATAAAATCAGTGTAAATAGGATTGAGGAAAACGCTAGGCTTTCAGGTAATTCGCAGGAATCCAAGACTCACTAAACAGACTATCGAACAAGTAATTAAATTAAAGACTGTTCTCGAACTCAAACATGAATATCTAGCTAGCCCACTATCGTGGCACTAACTGCTATGCCTAATAACCTAAGAATATAAACTGTCGTTTGACCTTAGAATTCTAGGCACGCATTAAAGTTCAGGTTTGATAAGTTCACAAATTGCCTTAGCATCAACTTTCGTTGGCTAAGGACAATTTTCTCATATATGTTTTCTCAGGAAATCTAAATCACTTTTAATGGATAGATTAATCCTAAGATCATAAACTAGGTGATCAATCTAGTTTAAGCCTTAATCTTAACACTAGATGAAGAACCCTATGTAATTTCTTATTCTAACACATCCGTTTCAGCGATATATGAAAATCTTTTGAAACCCTAAAAACCAAACAGGGAGATTACTCATACATGGAAGCAAAGAAAACACAGAGAGAAGAAAGGAATTGCATAATAAGATTAGAAAGTAGAAAACATGGTTCAGAAATCTTCTCCAGTGTGAGTTAGGGATTCGTTTCCCTCAAATCTTAAAAGTGCAAAGCCAAAAGTTCTCTGATGAATAAAATAAAGCGCAACCTAAACAACGGCTGAAAATAGAATATATAGGTCTTCAATGTTGCTTAACCGACCGGTTTAGGAAAGGATCGATCGATCCAATAAAGGATCGATCGATCGAAATTGCTTCTGGTCAATCTTTAGGGAAAGGGTCGATCGGTCCTTTAAAGGACCGAACGATCAAAAAGTCTCGTGTCCGAGTTGCGCTAAAAGGATCGATCGTTCCTCTGTTTGATGCCTTAAACTCGTTTTTGCTTCTGATCCTTTCTCTTGACGTCTAAAACTCCATCCAAACGTGTTTCAACCTGGAAAGACTCGATAAACACTAAAAAGACTCGAAAAACACATGAAAATTTGGGTTAGAATGCGTTAAAAATGCAACACATCAGCCGGGTCAAGACCCGATTTGACCAAGTTTGACCCAATCTTTCTATTTTAAGGCCTTTAGACCTAATTTTGAGCCATCTTGTTTTCTCTTTAGAAAAGCAATTCCTTTTGAGAGACAAGAGAATTTTGTAAGAGATCTTTTGATTTGAATGAAATTCAGAGTTTGTTTCCATTAATCTTTCATCTTTTCTAATCTCTAATCAGGAAATATAACACTTCTTTCATAGGATTTGTGGGTTTCAACATGATTAGTGTGTAGTTCTTTTAGAGCTTATGGGTGAGGTAGATTATGGTTTTTTTTTATTGATCAATGATGTCTAGGGCTTAGATTACTTCTTTCATTTCTTATTTAGTGCTATTAATGCTAGATTTGTCTTGAGAAAGCATATCTAGAACATAGGGAATTTCACACCCACAAGGTGTTTAATGAAATTTCTCAAAGAACTAGATAAGAGATTTTGCTTGCTTAACCTATGAGAATAGATGTTTAAGAAGTAGTATGGCTATTAGAACTTGTGATTAATGCTTGATAATTAAATTTTCACAAATGAGAATTTGATCTTGATTAAGTTGATTAGCAAAGTAATTAAAACCTTAGAGTGGATTAATCTTGTTTAAGTGTTCTAGACTAAAGGAAATTGCTTGATTGTGTGCATTGATATCATAGATTGATCACAGAAGTCTCCAGGGTCTATAACCTCACCCAAGGGCTTGCCTTTATCATACTGTCAATCTCATTTTAGTTAATTGCCTAAGTTGCTTAGTTGTTTGCCTTGTTTGCTTTCAATTTGAATTAGGCTACTAGATAAAAACCCAAAAATACTTTGTATGCTTGAATTATGAAGTTTTATGTATTCTTAGTGTTTGGAACTCAACCCATTGGATTGATACCTCTTATGCTACATAACATCTAGAGTTAATTGATTATAGAGACGAAAAAATCCTACTATCAATTTGGTGTCGTTGCCAATTGGGTTTAACTTTCAACATTAGGATTTTAAATCTTCTTGAAACGAAGCTTTATTTTTATTTTGGTTACTAATCGCTTTCACTTCTTATTGCTATCTCTCTCTTATAGGTGCACACATACACGTTCTAGAGGCCACAACAACTTAGCTGAGCGAAGGGATGATATGCTCAAATTAATACCCTAAAAGTACTAAGCAGTAGTTGGAGTAAAGTAGGGGTCGAACACAATGACTCCCAGAGACACACAATAGATTATATAGGTGAGAATTAAGCTAAACGGTCAATGATATTGATAGCAAAACGTATATTAAAACAGTTGAAAATTCGATTGGATAAAGGTAGGTTCAAGGTATTTCTCAGGAAATCAATGAATACAGATAAACTAACTAGTTAATATTTAGATTTAGCGCGGTTCTTGAACTCAAATCACTAAGATATAGCTAACCAACTCTCTTTGCGAAAACTATATAAATCTAAATCCTAGGAATTCCAAATCTCTTTGCGAATCCTAAAGTCTAAATCAGTTTTTAAACCAGGTTCGATTTGTTCACAAAACAACTAAACCAAATCTCTTTGCGAATAATTATTTCGCTCACCTTAGGTTCTATCAGGTAATTAATCGCACTCTCGCGCCTAATTAATTATCCTAAGATCTAAGTTCTAGGTGATCAATCTAGAATTAGCTTTGCAAACAACCTATGGTGAAGAACTAATTCAGATGGTGAATCCTAATAACTAATCAATCTAACATTCAGAGATAACCCTTATGAGAACCCTAAACCTAACAAGAGATCTACTCAGACATGGAAATTGAAGCAATAAACATGTTTGAATAAATCATCAAATGAAATAGAAAGAGTAACAAGAGGGTTCGAAATCTTCTCTCCGACGACCAGAGTTTCAGACTCGTCTCCCTTCAACAGCTCTCTCACAAAACCAAAGTAAAATAATGCTTAGAATCAAACTTTCTTAGCCTCGTGGCTGTAAAATACTATTAAATAACCTAAATCACGTTTTGGGACTTCTTGTAAATAACAAAGTCTCCTGGGCAATTTTGCAATTCTTCAACTCTTCATTAAAGTCGCGGGTCGTATATGCTTCGATGAGTATCGACTGATACTAGCCAGTATCGATCGACATTGAGACTTCAAAACGGGTACTCAGCTACACGAACGTTGCTTTGCTCCAAAATGCTCCAGAAATCTCCAATTATGCTCCAAACGTGCTAAACCCTGTAAAAGACTCTAAAACACTACAAAATAGTAGAAAGACTCGATAAAATGGACTTATATGATGGCTTCAACGGGGTAAAAACCATGACATATCAATTCCCCCAGACTTAGCATTTGCTTGCCCTCAAGAAAATAGAAGACTAAACCAGAGAAAGAGGTATAAAAACATAGAGACTCACCTGTTCTTGAAACGTTGCAATGACCCTTTTCCCAAGCACCCAAATGTCACCCAACCAATTTTTGATCTAACCACCATGTAATTCTCCGTATACATTCTCAGTTTTCCAGGCTACACAAATTATTTCACAGCATCGTTCAATCAAGCCATCCTCGCCAGTTTCATCGCTGTGATTAATACCAAGAACTTTCTAGATTCTTTCCCATATAATATCACGACAAGGAACCACCCTTTTTCACACTTTCTGGTATTATTTCTCTCCCCCAGACTTATTTCTTATTAAGTTCTCTTCTTTTTTTTTAGATCTGCATATACACATCAAGGTATGAGACGCGAGTATTGATGGTGTTTGCCATCGAATCCCCGGTTCTCCCCTCAAAAGTAATCAAATGTGTAGGCGAATAATGGTATCACGGAAAATTTTCCTAACCTCGCTTCCACCTTTGTGTGATCATCTCCTCTGAAGTAGAATAATGGGATCGTTGGAAATTTTCCTAACCCTCTACTCAGAAGAAAATCATGTCATA
This sequence comes from Eutrema japonicum, assembly GCA_030161315.1. Taxonomy (NCBI): domain Eukaryota; kingdom Viridiplantae; phylum Streptophyta; class Magnoliopsida; order Brassicales; family Brassicaceae; genus Eutrema; species Eutrema japonicum. The sequence goes on along the minus strand of BSQW01000007.1, from coordinate 33,383,426 downwards.
TTTTAATGCATCTTATTAATTAACTTGTAAAAGGGAGAGAAATACCATTACTTTAAACGCGTGGGTTCCTTTGTCAGATACGAATGATGAATCAAGCTCTATGGATACTAACCACATTGATGAAGTGCAAAAATTTGGCTCAGGCTTTAAATAACTTTGCTGGAAACATGAGTGTCTTCTAGTTAACTTGTCAGCCTTTGGATTTTTCATTAGTCGATCTATAACTAATTCTGTAACAATGGTCACTTAGAAGCAATGTCAAATCAATAGTTTCAAGAAAGAGATCACAGTCTCCAACAAAGTTTTGACTCAATAAAACAACGAACGACTCAAAAATGACTAACTCTTAAGAAAAACAAAAACAATGTCAGCGACTACCTCCCCCAGACTTGAACAACACTGTCCCCAGTGTTATCTAGCCTAGAGTTGGTGAAAGAAGGCAAAAGAACCAAGTAGAATTGTGAAAAACAAGAAGTTACCGTGCTGGAACATCGAGTATCGACCGACACACGGCCTGGTATCGATGGATACCAGGCTTAAGTCAATATGATGAACCTTTCTCAATCGCATAGGGTGATGACCGATACTGATGGGGTATCGATCGACACTCAACCGATTTCATGTTTGATCCTTGTTTATCCTGACACAGACATAAAAACGAAAAATAAAAAGACTCAAAAACAAACTCACCAGTGGGTTGCCTCGCACCAAGCTCTCGTTTCATGTCATTAGCTTGACTGTACCGCCGTTCAAGCAGGATAAGAATGAGAGCTTGCAGCAAAACAGGCTCCACAACTTGACATCTCCAACTTCAGAGTTATGCGCAACATGTTCTCTACAACCTCTTGTCCTTTCTCTTTCAACTCCGGAGTAAGAAGAACTCTAGTTTTAGAAAATGGTTGCGAGGTCCCTTTGCATTTCACCTTGTATTCGATCGAATCTCCATCGCATTTCTGAGGGATTAAGGTTACATGTGTAGTACTCTCGGCTCTTCTGTTCTTCACCTTCTTCTTTGCCTTAGTCTTTTTGATGACTTTCTTGGTGATGTTAGGAGGACGATCCAGATTTTTGATGACAGTTGGCTCATCGTAAGGCTCTTCCAAAAGATCAACCATTAATGTTTCTCCTGCACCAACGGGGATGCAATGTATCTGTGCTGGAGCTCTTCTAGATGGGATGGCTTCGTAGGAGACTTGTTCGTCAATGTACGAGAACGAGATGCTCTTACCGGGCGTGTCCATAACTGCACTAGCCATAGCCATGAACGGTCTTCCAAGAATCAAAGGTGTGCTAGATCTTGCATGCATCTCCACAACCTGAAAATCAGTAGGAACCAGACAGTCTCCTACCTTAACCATCAAATCAGGGATTGTACCATATGGAACCGATGTGAAAGAGTTTGCGAACGTGAGAGCCATATGAGTAGATCTTATGTCATTGATTTTCAGCTTCTCTGCAAGTGCCTTTGACATGACATTGACGCTAGACCCTGAATCAACCAGAGATTCTTTGAATTCAACTCTGGAGATAGAGCATGGAACTGAAAATTTTCCTGGGTCTTCCCTCTTAGTCAACTGCTTTAGTGAGGGCGGTGTACTTCTTACCTTGATGAAGAGTGCCTTGATCTCGTCCTCAATTTCTCTGCAACCTCAGAAGTGACTGTAAAGAGGGCGGTACTCTAGAGCTTCTTCAAAAGTCAGTGTATGTGGAATTCTTCGTATCATCTTCTCAAAACCACGCAGCTGCTTTGGAGAAATGGGGACTCTGAGGTGTCTGGATAATCGAGGGTATGGTACCTTAGGCTTGTAAACACGTTCCTTAATCATCTCTGGTTGCCTCACGATCTCTGGTTCAGCCTCCGAGGGGTGTCGATCAATACAAGGTTGGTGTCGATCGACACAAGGCTCATGTGTCGGTTCTTCAGACTGGTATCGATCGATATTGGCAGTGGTATCGATCGATATCAGCAGTTGTATCGATCGATACAGACATGTCAGGTTCGGAATCACCTTTGACAAGGTTTTCGAGATTTCATGCACCTCTCAATGTGATTGCATTGACGTATTCCTTATGTGCCTGAGTCGTCTTTGATATGCTCAAATTAATACCCTAAAAGTACTAAAGCAATATCTGTAGTATATCAGGGGTCGAACACAAGGACTCATAGAAATCACACAATAGATTGTATAGTATCGAATCAAGCTAAACAAATTAGATGAAACAAAAGCAATAAACAGTAAAAGGGTTGTAAATTCGATGGAGGAAAATATAGGCACATGGTATTTCTCAGGAAATCAATGAATGCAGATAAACTAACTTATCATGATTCAGATTTAGCGCGGTTCTTGAACTCAAATCACTAAGATATAGTTAACCAACTTTCGTTGCGAAAACTATCTAAATCTAAATCCTAGGAATTCCAAATCTCTTTGCGAATCCTAAAGTCTAAATCAGCTTTTTAAATCAGGTTTCATTTGTTCACAAAACAACTAAACAAAATTCCTTTGTGAATAGTTATTTTGCTCACCTAAGGTTCTATCAGGTAATTAATCGCACTGTCGTGCCTAATCACTACAGGAAAACGGGCCTTTCGTAGCATCTGAATAACACTATCTATCGATAACATAGCGTTTTGACAAGCGCTATATCTGCTCCCGTCATAATAGGACATGCACTTTAGATAGCGTTTTTTTGTTATGCTATCGTATTGTCAAATACAATAGCGCTTATTTATCTGCAATTAAATAGTATATAATAACGTTTTTTTGTTATTTTTAAAATTAATATAACATTTATATAATGTAATTGTTTTGGCTTCAAAATTTATATGCGATTTCAGCAATATTGGTTTAAATGACGTTTTATTAAAACCATACAATATCACAATGGTCTTCAAACTTTACTAATTATGAGAATGGCACCAACATAAATTCTACATACAATTAAAAAAAATATATATAATTCAAAGTTCTACATATAAATCATACAACATCAAAATTGTCTCAAATGAATTCAATCTTGTCATTTGGCCAAGCCACTGTGGTTCCAACTGCATCAGCTATGAATTCTACTTCAGAATTTGGTCTCCACACTCGTGCACCATCGACTTTGGAAACCTCTACCTAGACCTTGCTAGCATTGAGACCTAAAGGGATGAAATGTACCTTCTCTGTTGGATCAGTTGAAAACACCCGGCCTACAGCAACTCTCTGCCCAGAATTATCAAGATCAAACAGAATGCACTTCTGTTTTGCACCTTTGTTGCTACTACCAGTGCTGGGACTACCACTCTAAAAAAAAAAAAATATAAACACATTCATCAGAATAACATTAATATCCTACACAACAAAACTACCACTCTAAATCTCATCTAAACATCTACGTTGAATTTAATATGTTGCAGAAATGAAAGAATTAGTTGCAGAAACCTACCTGAGGTGATTTTCTCATTGACTCATCCACTTCAGGTAGATCAGGTACGTCTAACCTATGTGTAGGCCATGCGATGGTCTCATGAAGTGCATCTTCCATCAATGAGATTGCAGGCATTGGTCTCCATAAATAAGCATCAGGTTTAACCACCAGCTTGACCTTAACAGCTGCAGCATTTGGTCCCAGAAGAATATTGTTCACCAATTCTTTAGGGTCAGTTGTCAACAACCTACCCTCAGCAATCAATTCAGTATCTTCATTCCAATAGTCATAGATAAGAACTCTTCCTACTGATGCATTCGTTTGCTAATGAGTCATGCAAATATGCATATACAATCTATATTAGTAATCTACTCCGTAAGAATTTTAGAGGAACATAAAAGCACATGTAATTTACCTCTGATCCGACAGTGTTCTAAGGTTCATGCGATTCCATTTCATCGTCCAGGATTATCTTGTCAGAGGGCCATGCAATTTTAACTCCAATGGCTTGACTAAGTGAGCCAATGGTTGTAGTAGGTCTCCAGACATATGCATCAGTGACTGATACAGACTTCACAAATACAGCAGCTGCATTAGGACCTAATGGAATTCGACCAATCTTGTATGTTGGTTCACTGCAGCAATATTCTCATTCACCGACAACCACTTCATCTGTAGAATACCAATCCAGTAGCTGGCACCTAATTCCTCCTTTGCTAACATCGCTTAAGTCAGACTTTGAAACATTGTCATTCTGTCCCTACCAAATTCAAAATAACCAAAACATATAAGTTGGTATCTTATTGAACATATAAGTTTATATTGAAACAACAAGATTGAAAAAATTACCTTTTTATCAGCTATCTGACTAACAACATTATGCAAATCTTCAATCCTGCTAAGTAATTCTGCTTGAGTAGCTTCAAGCTTCTGGACATGTGAGTCTCTAGCCTGTAGGAATGCCAACTTGGTTACAGTAGCGCCTCTGCCCATCCCCCTAAGTCTTCCTGGTCTGTCTTTTCCAAGTACCTGACTAACATCATCTTCCTTAACATTATCAGTAGATGTTGAGTCCATTTGACTATCAATTGTCTTGATATTTTCCTACAATTTTACACAATACATAAATTAACCTGCAAAATAAACATAAATAGTAATTTATGTGATTCTTACAATAGTTTATGCAAACTCCTCTCTCACAGGTCTCCCATCAGAATGCGTATGACCTGCTATCCACACCTTACTTTTTGTAACTTTTCTAGGATCAGAACTATTTTTTTTCTACAAGTCCATGCAAATCTTTGTCAACTACAACTAATAAAACTAACCAATTCAATACACACATTCATACACATACCATGTCATCAGCTAAGCGATTCATTCCTTTACGGCTGGTTGTGTGAGGAATTTGACCCTTCCTCAGTTGCCTGTACTTTTCACTTTGTTCCTGATGACAAAAAGAAGCAGATGCCATAACCGATCGTATGAAAAAAGCTTATACATAGTGATAGACATGATAAATAACCTCGAACGTTGTGCTCTTTCTGTTCTTCACCCAACTGTTCCAAGCTAATGGACATTGGATGTTGCTAGGCTTTATTTGCTGTAGTTCAACCTTGCTTTTAGTAGATCGAACTTTCGTAACAAGTCTAGATTTAGAAGCCCTCCACAAACTACCCATCTGCCTTAAGACTGCTTCCTTTTGCCATTCTTCCTTCAAATTGAACCTCCCCTATCAATTTAAACACGAAAACCTTTACTCACAGTAAAGATAGATATACTTTTATTCACGAAAAAGGCAAAAATAACCTGAATTTCCTCCCACATTACGTCTTTTGTCATTTCATCAAGTTGTCTCCAGTCGTCTAGCAGTACTGGGACATGCTCTCTCAAAAGAGGACCAAGGAATGAAGATAATGTTACTGGCCCACTACCAACATGCTCACCTAGAGCATTAAACTCTACGTCAACCTTATCCTCAAGGTGCTTTGCCACTTTTAGCATTCTAGTTGGTCCTCTTGACTTCCTATTTTTCTCCTCTGATTGTTGTGTATGTGATTCAGAAGCGTTGGATGGTGGAATTGATTCTTCTGCTACACGGGGTGAGTGTTGCTCTACTTCTTCCTCATGTGAATCTCTTACTTTCTTCTTTTTCATCTGAGTCAATGTGGCTACAGGACTCACATCATGGCCTGCTTGACGCTTACGACGACGAACTTCATTAACAGCTAGAGGTTTCATCATCTTTGCTTACCTGAAACATAATCAAATTTTTTTATTAATCATCTACTAGAACACCTTCACAATCATACCTAACACAAAAACTTTCGTCATCAGACGATTGATCTCCTAAATCTTCAATTGGCTGGATTGATAATGGTGCAGAAACCAGCTCCTCTTCTGTCTCTAGCTCATGGTATCCTCTTGGTGGCGCCCTCATAACAACATACCAAGGTGAGCAGTCATCATCTCTACTGTAAAAAACTTGTTTAGCTTGCGATGGCAAAATGAAAGGATCATTTAAGAATGACGCCTAGTTCATGTGGAGATTGACCAGTGTGAAACAATCCTCCTCTTTCACTCCATTTCCTTTATTAGCCCAAATACACCGAAATAGTGGAACCTGAACATGTGGTAGTCCAACAGGATGATCTCCTTTATCACTCCATAGAATGAAACTATATATGCCATTTGTCTACCATCCTTAGCACTAGCTCTACACATTGGAAATGCTTCATAAGTTACTCCACTATTCTGAGTCTTCTTCTTGACATCATCTGTATGGAACCTCTGACCATTAACTATATATCCCTTGTACGTTTGAGCAGTAAGTCTTGGTCCAAAAGCAAGCAATCTCAGTCTATCAGAATGGTCCTTCGAGTTACTTGGTATCTAGCATGAAACAGAAAACAGATCATTATCATCAAACTAAACATAACCTTTATAACAATTCATTCTTCTAACCTTTTCTTTGATCCACTGTATGAACCTTTATGTATGATATTTCCACAACAAAGTTTCATTTTTGGCGCATCTTACATCCGTTGCTTGCAGTTCTTCCAAGTGAAACCTGCTTTCGACGAAGTTAGTGTATATTGCACAAAAAGATAAGTTAATAACTCTATCACATTTGCACTTACTCAACATATGGCTCCATGATTGATGTATTCATGAGAATGTATCGATGAGCTATCTCTCGCTCCTTATCAGTAAGAGTCTTTTCTGTTGCTTTCTGCAATGGTCGGCCTTCAAGTACATGTTGATCTGCCTCAACATCTTCATTGCGATTCATCGTCTCTTGAACTGGAACAGACTTCTGAATAAACTCCATGCAGAATGCAATGCATTCACCAGCCAAGTAGCCCTCAGCCATTCAAGCTTCTGGCCTTGCAAAATTCTTCACATATGCCTTGTTATACCTTGTCATCAAGTGTCTTCATATACCTACATATCAATAAGAAAATGTGTTATTAGTAATAGATAACATACTATCAGTTTGCTATATAAGTATTTAACCAAAAAAAAACATTACCTCTCAAAACGGTACATCCATCTAAAGTGTACAGTGCCACCCAAGCGTGCTTCTCTTGCTAGATGTATTGGGAGGTGAAACATAATGTCAAAGAGTGAAGGTGGAAAGTATCTCTCCAGCTGACACATTGTCTCCACAAACTCAGCTTCTAATGTAACTAACTTCTCTGGATCAATTACACGTTGGCATAACCTATTGAAGTAATTGCAGAGTCGATTCACTGCAATACGAGGTCCTTTAGGCAGTAAACCTCGCAATGCCAGAGGTAAGAGATTCTACAGAAGCACATGATGGTCATGTGACTTCATACTACCAATGTTGGGAGGATCTACTGTAACAAAATTGGAGATGTTGGCACAATAACCATCAGGGCCTCTGGATTTGCTTAAACTTCTACAGAATACACGTTTTTCAGCTTTTGAAAGCCAATACGCAGCTGGAGGTAAGTAGGTTCTCTTCCCACGTATCTCTGGATGTAAGTTGCTCCGAATCCCAATGTCTTCTAAGTCTTTTCTTGCTTTCAATCCATCCTTGGATTTCCCACTATGCATCATAATTGATAATAATGCATCGGAAACATTTTTTTCAACGTGCATTACATCAATTGTTATGCCTCACAGGCATATCCTGCCACAAAAGAAACACAATTAGTTATAAGAAACACATTTTACAAGTCTAAAGTAAAACACAGACGCAAATTTAAATGTAATAACTATTAACCTTCCAGTAAGGTAATTCAAAAAAGATTGATCTTTTTTTCCACAGCCACTGATCATCGTCTTCTTCATACTCTTCAGCTGAACTAACATCATCATCATCTACCTGATTCCTTTTTCTCTTACCTTTCTTATCTAAGGGTCTACCAAATTCATTTCTGAAGTCTTTGGGCAAGATAATATTTCTGATCCACTCTGAATTCTTTTTGCAGTACCAACCTCCACCATGTTTTCCAACCACCATTTTCTACGTCTGTAAGGATGACCAGGTCTTAGACGCTTCCTGTTGCCCATATATACATGCTTTCGACTAAACCTTAACCACCTATGAGGTGTATCCTTCCCACAGACATTACAAGCTTGCTTTCCCTTCACTTTACATCCAGCTAATGTACCTAAAGCAGGATAGTCAGTGATACTCCACATTAACATAGCTCTTAGAGTGAAACTCTCCTTCTTAAACGAGTCAAAAACTTCAATACCTTCATTCCACAAGTCCTTGAGGTCTTCCATCAACGGCTGTAGATATATGTCAATGTTGTTGCTTGGTACGGTTGGTCCAGGTATCAACATAGTTAAAATGATGTTCTCTGCTTTCATACATTCAGTAGGAGCCATATTGTAATTGACTAAGAGCACTGGCCATGTGATGTACTTGGTTTTTTGGATAGAGAATGGATTCATACCATCAGTAGACAGACCCAGTCTTAGGTTTCTCGCATCCGCAGCAAACTCTGGCCATCTTTCGTTTACATGACCCCAAGTCAAGGAATCCACTGGATGCCTCATTGTACCATCTTCACTTGCAATACTGTAGTGCCAACACAAATTCTCAGCCAACCTTTTTGATCTAAACATCCTCCTAAACCTGTCTTTTATCGGAAAATACCTTAACACCTTTGCTGGAATCCCTTTCTTATCCTCACCAGAGTGTTTATCCTTTTTCCACCTTGATTCATTACATCTTGGGCAGCTCACCAACTCCTCATATTCATTCCGATAAAGTATGCAATCATTTCTGCAGGCGTGAATGGAATCATAACCAAAACCAAAAATCTTCAAAAATCTCTCATCTCATCTGTAGACTTAGGCAGTACATTGTCTCGAGGTAGCATATCATGAACTAGTATGAGAAGCTAATCAAAAAAATTCTTTGACATACCACTCTTGACCTTTATCCGGTAAAGTCCCATGATTGCAAAAACCTTGGTGTAGTTTAGAGAAGTTGAGTACAATGGAGTTTCTGAATCCTCTAACTTCTTCCTAAACTTAGCTTCTTCTTGACTGCTGAAATCCTCCAAATCTTCTACATTCTGCTGCTGAGATGATTGCTTGTCTCCAGTAGCCATAAAAGCTGTCCTTATCAATTCATAAGCCTCATATTCAGACGTAGGTACATATGTTGTCTTATCATTTCTTACATCCCCGTGTTTACTCCAACATTTATTTCTCTTGTACTTCAGATCCATCCCTCTAATCACCAGATACTCCAAAACTGTCTCATTTGACTGATGAACCACATTGCAGCAATCAAGGCAAGGGCATAACATATCTGATACATTACCCAAACATCTTGCAGAATCAAACACAAACTTAGGTGCTCCTTCCTCATACTCAAGGCTATTCCTGTAAGTAACATATAGTGAAAATATAAAAACTCAGAATCTCCAATCATGAAATGAAATCAAAGACTAAATGTAATAGCATGCAAGTAAATACCTTGGTAGCCAGACCCAAGTTTTATCCATTAGGTCAACAGCTCCGTCCAGATGTGCATACAAGGAGGTATCAGAGAGGACTAATCTTAAACCACAACAACTACAGATAACAAGAGCTGATAAAAATACGAAGGTTGATTGAGATACCTTCTAGATTATCTTCTCTTTTGCTTAAATCGATCTACAAAAGAACAGCTCAAGTATTAATCGATTAAACTGAAAAAATGTATCCTAAATCCACATTGATAGAAAAAAACACTTATAGCCATAGTACCTTTAACGGACGCACCTAATCTACAAATAAACCTTCCTGCAAAAGAGTAAACACAATCGAAAAGGTTAATGCAACATTCAATAACCCTAAATTTGTTTATCTGAAACCAGAAAAATGTTTAAGGAAAGAGTCGATTTCACCTTTGATTAGTGGTATTCAGAAGGAATTTCGTCACGAACGAGGTCAACGAATATGGATCTAGTGTCTGCGAGACTCGGAAAGGTGTTTATAGTCAAAATCCAGGGAAGGAAGAATCTTGATTGCAGTGTTTCTGGTTCGAAAGAGTGAGAATTTCGGAGACGAGAAAAGTCAAAAATGGAGCTCGATGGGAGATTAGAAAGACGAAGATGGAATTTTTGGTTTGGGATTAGCAAATGTGACTGAGATTTGTGTCGGATTGTGAAAATCGAGCAAAACGAGTGAGAGGGAAGAACACGAAATTTTTAGGTCTGAGGAATTGGGGATTTTGCTTTGTAGCTAAAAACCAAACTCGAGCCTAAAATTTTCTAAGTGTCGCGGGATCCAAATTTAGTATTACCGCCCAAGACAACTATGATGTTTCTATGATCTATCTGCTATAAAAGGTAGACGCGAAAATTTTTGGTCTTACATACATACATATCATAGTGTTTCTATATACCAAAAAGCTATCTAAAAACATGTGGGCTTACAACTATAGCATTAAGGCCACAAACGCTATATTATAGTGCTATAAAAACCCAATATTCCTGTAGTGAATCAATTATCCTAAGATCTATGTTCTAGGTAGCTAATCTAGAACAAGCTTTGAACACAACCTAAAGCGAATAACTAATTCAGATGCTAAATCGTAATAAACTAATCAACCTAACATTCAGAGAAAACCCTTATGAGAACCCTGAACCTAAAGTGGATATACTCAGACATGGAGAATGAAAACAACATGATTGAATAGATCATCCAAGAAAACAATAGAAAACAGGAGTTCAGAGTTGTCTCTCCAAAAACCAAACACTACAAGAAACTCCCTTTTTACAACAAACATAATCGTCGTAAATCGGTCGTAAAACATGGTTTACGACGGATTAGCGACGATTAACAATTCGTCGTAATATGATCGTCGTTAATCGTAAATCGTCGTAAATTGGTCGTACTATTAAGGAGGACTAAAAATCGTCGTAAAATCGATGTAATATATTCATCGTAAAATCTTTGTATATTTACATCGAATATACGACGAATATATTACATCGATTTTACGACGAATATATTACATCAATTTTACATCGATATCACGATTAAAAATTACATCGAATTATACAATTTTTTTTTCGACAATCCGTCGTAAATTCGTCGTAATAGGATGAAACATTACATCGAATTTACATCGAATTATAAAATTTCTGTTTTTACGTAGTCGTCGTAAATTCGTCATAATATGTAGCTGTAAATACGTTGGTAAATCGATGTAAAATATTCGATGTAAATTCGTCGTAACTTTTGAACGATGTAAAATCGATGTAAAACTATTGATGTAAAATCGATGTAAATTATGGAACGATGTAAAATCGATGTAAAATATTCGATGTAAATTCGTCGTAATTTAAATATAATTTTTATATAAATTAAATAAAATTTAAAAAAAAAATTAAAAAATTATATTTATAAATAAATTTTTATAAATAAATTCAAAATAGAAAATAAAATACAATTTACAAAATAAAATTTTTAATACAAACTATTTCCTAGCCGAAAAACGTAAATTATCAAAAAGTTCGTCGTCTGATCCATTCTGCTCCATATTCGCTCGTTCTTGCGCGAGCGGATCAGTTGGCTGGCCCGATGTCGATCCTTCCTGCTGCCTTAGTGCAGCCGCCAAAGTCGGGTTAGTCAGGGCAATAATATCGAAGAGAGTGTTGTATCCTTGGATTGTTTTATCGTATCTTTGGATCGTTTTATCGTATCCTTGGATCTTCTCATCGTATATCACCTGCTTCGCCCGCAAATTGTTGATCTCGGAGTTGGCGTTGTTTAACTCCGTCCGCAAAATAAAAGGATCGTCAAAAAGCTGACGACGAGATGACGCGGCGGCACTATCTACGATCGATCCCATCCCTAAAACTCTGCCCTTTTTCTTCGGGGCAACCTTTTAAAAAAGAAACGAAAAATTTAATAAATTGTATAAAAAAACATTAACTTTTGTAAAAAAAAAACGTTAAATTACCTCTGCGTATATGTCGTCCATCTGGGCAACCGTCAAAGTCGCAGTGGATTGGACCGAACTACAGCCAGGTGATAGTTGCTGAGAAAGCTGAGTTTGACGCTCGCTGATCCTTGCATGCGCGTCATTGTAGATTGCCTCAGCTCGAGGATCTACAAAAGATCCGTCTTTCTTCTTGTGAGTTTCCGCAAAAACTCGGGTCATTGGAGGAAGTTCGCCTCCATTTGCCTAACAAAAAAGACATTAAAAAAGATATCAAACCGTTGATAGATAATATAAATTAATAACAAATTAAAATTACATAAATAAAATTATAAGCGAAAACATTATTACCATTTGAAGGCGTCTTCCCGCAAAAGATGTTTGACCCGACGTACGAGACATAAGCACTGGAAGACCGTCTGGACCCATAGTGTTTCGAGAAGCCGAACACTTAGGGGCCACTTGATGCGCATGTGGATCTCTCCAGTATGCTGTCAAGCCGTTCCAAACATCGGAAGACATGTATGGCGGCTTTCCATGATCGCCTTTAACCTCCCACTTCCTCTTCCAATCGGAAATGGTATTGTTGAGCCGCAATTTTCCCTTCTTTTTGAATTCCGCCTTCACCGTTTTGTTGATCGTAACGTCCCAATGCCATTTTTGCTATACAAAAAAAAAAAAATAGAAACGATATATTAAAGATAAAGAATTCTCCAAAATAATATTGAATTAAAAAAAAAAAAATTTACCGCGAAACATTTAAACCATGTCTCGACAACGTCTTCCGGAACCGAAGACCAATTGCGGTGAGGCTCCATGAAATAGGCTTTAATGGTGTCAGCAACACTCCGTCCAACTTTGTTATCTTCCTTAAACCTGAGAAATAAAACAAAAATTCTTAGTTACAAAAACAAATTCATAATGTTATTAAAAAAAAATTGTAGGTACGTACCAAAAAGTATTCGGGAGCCGTCGCGGATCTAACCGGTCTAAAGAATCATGCCCCGGCGACTGCAAAATATCTTCGACCATCAATCCTGCATACAACAACGGCGGTCGAGCAACTTCATCTAGAGGCGGCGCTGGTCCGGAAAAAGAATCCGGAACAGCGGACTGTGTCGCAGAAGATGACGGGAGTTGCTGATTTTCACTCGGTCCCGTCTCGAGAAACTGCCGATAATGTGACTTACGTGGCGCCATATCTAAAAAATAATTAAAAATAACTCAATTTTAGTATAATATAATTCCATTCCTAACTAATAATTCCAATCCTAACTAATAAATATTACAATCCTAACTAACAATTCAAAATCTTTAGAACGACAATATAATTTATAAATACAAAAAAAAAATGTTACCTTTTTTTAGAGAGAGGGCAGAGATTTTAGAGAGAGAGAGTTGAGAGATTGAAATTTTAGAGAGAGAGAGAGTTGAGAGATTGTGAGGGAGGGGGAAAAATTCAATCGCGTATATATAGATTTTGGTGCCGTCGTAAAATCGTTGGTAATTTATGACGATTTTACGACGAATTCGTCGTAAAATCGTCGTAATACTGAACCGAAAATTAAACGTATCGAAATTTTCCCCCACGCGGTAAATCAAATATTTTGGGTATTACAACGAAATTACGACGGATTCGTCGTAATGTCGTTGTAAAATTACAACGATTTTACGACGAATCCGTCGTAATTTCGTTGTAATAAAATAAATCTATACCCTAAACCCTAAATCACAATACACATATCCTGGACGTAAGAACGAAGTATATTTGTGCATCTAATACTTCTAATATTTAACAATAGATTCAATAACGACGATTGAATCTATATCGTCGTCGATTTCCTTATTTTACATAATAATGTATAGCATTCGTTCTTATAAGTATATTCGTAACATGCATGACTTAAATAATGTTAATGATTTTGTAAAAGCATAAAATTGTTTATACTATGATTAGAACATAAGTAAAACAAGATATAAGATAAAAAAAAACTAAACAAGTAAATCAAACCCTAAACCCTATATTTAGGGTATTACAACGAAATTACGACGGATTCGTCGTAAAATCGTTGTAAGTTTACGACGATTTTACGACGAATCCGTCGTAATTTCGTTGTAATACCTATAATCTATACCCTAAACCCTAAATCACAATACACATATCCTGGACGTAAGAACGAAATATATTTGTGTATCTTATACTTCTAATATTTAACAATAGATTCAATAACGACGATTGAATCTATATCGTCGTCGATTTCCTTATTTTACATAATAATGTATAGCATTCGTTCTTATAAGTATATTCGTAACATGCATGACTTAAATAATGTTAATGATTTTGTAAAAGCATAAAATTGTTTATACTATGATTAGAACTTACGTAAAACAAGATATAAGATAAAAAAAACTAAACAAGTAAATCAAACCCTAAACCCTATATTTTGGTTATTACAACGAAATTACGACGGATTCGTCGTAAAATCTTCGTAAAATTACAACGAATTTACGACGAATTCGATGTAAAATCGTTGTAATGATAATCGATGTAAATCCGTTGGTAATGTCTAATTCGTCGTAAACCAGTCGTAAATGAGTGACATCGGTAGAGTTTGGTGAAACACGGTTTTTTATAGGTCGCCTAATTATTTACATCGCATTTTGTCGACGTAATTTCGTCGCATATTCGATGTAAAATCGTTGTAATGCTATTCGATGTAAATTCGTTGTAAATTTTTGTTGCAAATCCGTTGGTAATTTCTAAAAAATTTCTATAAATACCTTCCACACCTTCAATGCAAACTCCAAAAAAAATACCTTCCACTTCCAAACTCCACAATTTCAATAAATACCTTCCAGTTTTCTTTGAGTTTTTACGTTGATTATTGTGTTCCCACTTCTTGATGATCTGGCCAATAAATAATCCTGTAGGATCTTGTTTTCAAGTAAAGACAGTCTTCAACTACCATATGTGAATGATTCATAGAATTGGACATCTATGTAAATCCTCATAATATAAGGATGTCCAATTCTATGTATCTTTCACTTATGGTGGTTGGTCTTTATGAATATAGAAAACTTGATTCCCAGAATTCTTTGTTGGCCAGATCATCAGAAGCGGGTATACAACGTTCAACTCCTAAACCCAAGATGACATTACGACGATATTACGATGGAATCGTCGAAAAATCGTCGTCATACTGGAACCGAAAATTCAACCTATCGAAATTACCCTCACGCGGGTAAATTACATATTTTGGGTATTACAACGAAATTACGACGTATGCGTCGTAAAATCGTTGTAAGTTTACAACGAATTTACGACGAATACGTCGTAATTTTGTTGTTATAAAATAAATTTATACCCTAAACCCTAAATCTTTATAGCTATTGGATATACCTCCATTCATTTTCAAAATTTGCATAAACGAAAAGAAAAGAAAAATGTTTGATACATCATTTTTCATTTCGAGATGTATTTTCTTCTATTTTTGAGTAAGAATGTTTTCCGAAAATCCAATAAGAAAATATTGAATGCGGATTGATCTTAATTCTTGGCTTAAATCAATATTCTAAACAGAACACATATGCAGCAGTTTTTCCGCAGATTATTTTTCCACATACTGTATGACTTTCGAATGAATTAACTCGTTTTACATACACAGGCCCATCTACTTCAATTTTGAGGCCCATGATCTACTTCAATACGAATTTTTTAGCTTTATAGCTATTGGAAAGATAGCGACGATTGATAAACCCTAGATTTCATCTTTCCTCGATTTTGTGATTTTGGGTGCGATGGAGCTTAAATATCTAACAAACTGTTAATTCATCAATGTTTCGTCAATTTTTTATTAGTTTAATATATAATTTTACTACAAAAACTTAAACATCTAACAAACCGAAATTACATATATATATATAAGCTTTCAATCAGAATCATCATCTTCGTTGGGTTCATCATCTTGATTGGGTTCATCATCTTCAGGTCCATCATCATCGTCAGTTTCTTCAAACTCGTCGGAATCGCCTTCTTCTTCTGTGTCGTTAGGTAGATATTCAAGTTGCCTGTTTCGTGGATCAATTAAAAGAACGTTCTCCGTAATCTCTGGTTCTGTAATATCAAGGCAAGAATCTTGTTGCATTGGAAGATCATCAACACCAATAATTTTACCCCTTGGAGCTATTTTAATAACCGATAACCATGAGATCCCAGATGTTCGAACTCGCGGATATGGAACGAACGTTACTTGTTCTGCTTGTGATGCTAGGATGAATGGCTCAAACTAGTTGTAACGTCGTGCTTTGTTGACGTCAACCACACCAAATTTGTTAATTCGCACCCCTCGACCGACTGTTGGATCGAACCAATAACATTTGAAGAGAACGCAGTTCAACCTAACCAGTCCGGGGTACTCCACTTCAATTATTTCCTGCAAAACCCCATAAAAATCTATTTGACCCCTAACACATACTCCGTAGTTGGTAGTTGCTCGACGAACGCCATACTTGTATGTATGAAACACATAACCACGGGTAAAATACATGGGTGCGGTCTTTATCTTCCCGATGGGGTCTAGGAGTAACTCATGAAACCAAAATGGATATGCGGGATCGCCATGATCAACCTATGATAAGTGTAAAAGTTAGATTGAAAGCCGATATAATTAAATGAAATATTTATAACTATATTAACTTACTTGCGTCTTCAACCACTCAACAAAGTGACGATCTTTACGGTCGTTTATTTCATCATCTGAAACCCCTTCAATGCATTCTCGTACCTGGGTAACAAATAAGCTGCAAAATACATATATAGACATAAAAATTAACACATTTAATTATAATTATATTAATTATTAATTATTAATGACTGATTAATTAAATAGTTTTGTTATTATTCATTTCGAAAGGACTCACTTCATCACCGTTTAGGAGGATGTACGTATGTGCGCTGTGCATGTCATGCTCGTTATCCCACCAAACTTCCTTCAATTTTCCACTAAGACGACCAATTGGTGAGAATATATCTGGGACACCCTCTACTGCATAAATTCGTCCCACACAACCATCATCGTATCGTCGGGGAGCCCGTTTGCGTGTGCAGACTTTTGGAGCGAAATAATATGAAGTGAAGTGTGAAGTTTCTTCTGTCAAACTTCCCGCAACAATTGATCCTTCAACCCTTGCTAGATTTTTTGCCTTTCCCTTTAAATGTTTCATGAAGCGCTCGAATGGGTACATCCACCTAAACTGAACAGGGCCTCCTAGTTCTGCTTCGTGGGGGAGATGAATGGGAAGATGTTCCATAACATCAAAAAACGCTGGGGGGAATATCTTCTCCAAATTGCACAACAAGATTGGAATATTAGCAGCCAGTTGTGCAATTACATCTTCTGACAACGTCCGTGTACTAAGATCCCGGAAAAACGCTCCGATGCCTGCAAAGACAAAATTATATACATTGTAACATATATATATATATATATAATTAATCTCAATAATTTTATATGTGATGAAGTATCTTACCTCCAATTGCTTCATGAACATTTTCTGGAAGGAGTTCGGCAAATGCGAAAGGAAGTAAACGTTGCATAAACACGTGGCAGTCATGACTCTTCATCCCTGAAAACTTTTCTCCTTTCTCAACAGATTTAGCAAGATTGGATACATACCCATCAGGAAACTTCACGTCAGATGAAACCCAATTGAACAACGATGCCTTTTGTTCTGCACCCAACCGAAATATAGGAACTGGTGATTTTTCATTGCTCATTATATGCAACTCATTTCTGTTGCAAATATCTGGCAAGTCCAACCTTTACTTTCCGCTGTTTTTGGTTCTTCCTTTCACGTTTAACACTGTATGCATGATGTTATCAAAAAAGTTTTTCTCAATGTGCATGACATCAAGATTGTGTCTCAGTAGATGATTTTTCCAGTACGGAAGATCCCAAAAAATGCTTTTCTTATGCCAATTGTGATTAACCCCGTATCCATCAGGCATATTAGCTGGAGTGTGCCAATTTCCCCCACGATTCACAGTTTCTAGTCCCCCAAAATGATCTATTTGCGCTTCTAGATCTTCCCCAGATAGATACACTGGTGGGGGGACACTCACGATTTTGTTCTTCCTAAACAACCGCCTGTTTCTCCTATATGGATGATTGATTGGTAAAAACCGGCGGTGACAATCAAACCAGCATGTTTTTCGACCATGTTTCAGTTGAAACGCATCTGTCCGATCGAGGCAATAAGGACAAGATAACCTCCCATGCGTCGTCCAACCTGATAGCATTCCGTATGCAGGGAAGTCGCTTATTGTCCACATATGCACCGCACGCATCGTAAAAAATTGTTTCCTCGAACAATCATATGTCCGCACTCCTGTATACCACAACTGTTTCAACTCATGAATGAGAGGCTGCAAAAACACATCAAGGGACCGCTTCGGATGATTGGGACCAGGGACTAAAATATTCAGGAAAAGAAATTCCCTTTGCATGCACATATCTGGGGGGAAGGTTATAAGGAAGTACGATAACTGGCCACAAAGAATATTGCCTACCAGACATACCGAATGGACTAAATCCATCAGTGCAAAGACCAAGATACACATTTCGCTTAGAGTTAGCAAAATCAGGGTGTACCGTGTTAAAGTGTTTCCAAGCTTTTGCATCTGACGGGTGAGTCACTTCTCCTTCTCTCTGTGAATGTTCTGCATGCCACCTCATCGATGCAGCTGTCCTTTCAGATGGATACAATCGTTTTAACCTATCAGTTATAGGAAGATACCACATCCGTTTGTATGGTATCTTTTTACGCCCAGTTGTTTGGAGCCTAAATCTCAGTTTTTGGCAAAATCGACATTCCTGCAACTTATCATCATCTTTCCAAAAAAGCATACAATTGTCAACACATACATCTATCATCTCAGAAGGCAACCCAAGACTAAACACCAACTTCTGTATCTCATAGTATGTTTCGGCAGCCAAATTATCCTCTGGCAAATACTCTTTAATAAGATCAGCCCAATCATCCATGCAAACCTCAGCTAAGTTATGATCAGTTTTAATTGTCATCATCCTAGCAGCTAACGACAATTTAGACAGACCTTCTCTACATCCATCGTAGAGTGGCTGGTTTGCAGCGTCTAGCATATCATAAAATCGCTTCGCATCTACGTTGGGTTCCTCAATAGTACTATTATCAGCATTTGTTTCATGAAATGCATCATTAACCATGGCATGCATCCTATCATGATCTACACCCTGATCAAATTGATGTTGACCATGATCATAACTACCTTGATAATTTGATTCTACTTGACCTTGATAATTACTACTACTATCCGTTGCTTGAGTTCTTTCAAAACCCTCTCCATGTTGATACCAAACATAATATTGCGGCATAAACCCTCTATTTAGTAAATGCTTCCACACCGTCTCAATAAACATATATCTCGTATTCTTGCATTTACGACAAGGACTGAACATCTTACCACTTTCCAGGGTTGTTTGCATATTTCCGGCCTGATACATGAATATTTCAAGCCCTTCTTTGAATTCTTCCGTCAAATCTCCCTCTGAATCCTTTTGCGTATACATCCATTTTCGTAGTTCGTATATAGACATTTATATATATATATATATATATATATATTTTTTCTGTTTGTTTTTTTTTTATTCTTTCGTTTGAAGTTAGGCTGTATTTATAGATTTTTTTTCAGAATTACCAACAATTTTCCAACGGATTTACGACGAATTTTACGATGTAAATTTGATGTAAATTTAGTAGGTGGACCTATTAAAAAACGTGGTCTACCTAACTGGGAACATGTGACGTCAAATCGTCGTAATATCAACGTAATATACATAAGAAATATTCGTCGTAATATCGATGTAATTTTACGACGAGTTTACGACGACAATATAAATCGTCGTAATGTCATCGTAAACTCGTCGTAAATTTACATCGATATTACGACGACACATATTTACGACGATTTTACATCGAACACATATTTCGTCGTAAATTCGTCGTAATGTCGATGTAAAATTACATCGATTTAAAACGGTAGTAAATTTTCGTTGGAAATAGATAGTTTTCTTGTAGTGAAAGTAGAATCAAGAGTAATGAAAGCATAGCCACCAAGGTGGCTGTAAAATCCTATTAAATAACCTAAATCACGTTTTGGGGTTTCTTGTAAATAATAAAGTCTTATGGGGCAATTATGCAATTCTTCAATTCTTGGAAAAGTTGCGGGTCGTGTCTGCTGCGATTGGTATCGATCGATAGTAGGTAGTATCGATCGATACTGATGCTTCAAATCGGGTAATCAACAACACGAACTTCTGCTTTGCTCCATAATGCTCCAGAAATCTCCAATATCTACAATTATGCTCCAAACGTGCTAAAACCTGTAAAAGACTCCAAAATACTAAAAAGACTCTATAAACGGACTTATATCATGGCCTAAAAGGGGTAAAAACCATGATATATCAACTCCCCCAGACTTAGCATTTGCTTGCCCTCAAGCAAATGGAAGACTAAACCAGAGTAAGAGGTTTGAAAACACGGAGACTCACCTATTCAGGAACCATCGCAAAGATCATTTTCCCAAGCACCCAAATGTCACATAACCAGCTTTTGATCTAACCACAATGTACTTCTCCGTAGACATTCGCAGCTTTTCCAGACTCCACACATTATCTCGCAGCATTGTTCAAATAAATCTCGCATTGCCTGTTTTATCGCTGCAGCCAATGTTCAAGAACCTTCTAGATTCTTTACCATACAATATCATGACAAGGAACCATTTAATTTCACACTTTTTGTATCACTTTCTCTCCCCCAGACTTATTTCTTATTATGTTCTTTTTTTTTTTTAGATCTGCATATACACATCAAGGTCCGAAACGCGAGTATTGATGGTGTTTGCCACCGAATCGCCGGTTTTTCCCTCTCTATGTATCAAAGGTTTAGGCGAATAGTGGTATCACGGAAAATTTTCCTAACCTCGCTTTCAACCTTTATGTGATCATTCCCTCTTAAGTAGAATAATGGGATCGCTGGAAATTTTCCTAGCCCTCTATTCAGAAGAAAATCATTTCATCTTTTATGCTCTTATTTATCAACTTATAACAGGGGAGAGAGATAATACCATTACTTTAAACATATGGGTTCCTTTGTCAGTTATGAATGATGAATCAAGCTCTGTAAATACTAACCACATCGATGAAGTGCAAAAATTTGGCTCAAGTTTCAGAAGAACTCTGCTGGAGACATGGATGTTTTCTAGTCAACTGGTCAGTCCTTGGATTTTTCATTAGTCGATCTAGAGCTGATCCTGCAACAATGGTCACTCAAAAACAAAATCAAAACAACTATTCAAGCACATGATCATCATCTCCAACAAGTTTTGACTCAATAAAACGTTTTTGACTCGATAAAATAACTGACTCTAAGAAAAACAAACACAATGTCAGCAGACACCTCCCCTAGACTTGAACAACACTGTCCCCAGTGTTATCTAGCCTAAGGTTGGTGAAAGAAAACAAAAGAACATAATAAAATTGTGAAAAACAAGAAGTTACCGTGCTGGAACATCGAGTATCGACCGACACAGGGCCTAGTATCGAGCGATACCAGGCTTAAGTCGACATGATGAACTCTTCTCAATCGCGTAGGGTATAGACCGATACCAACATGGTATCCATCGATACTCAGGCGATTTCAAGTTTTCTCCTTGTTTATCCTGACACAAACACCAAATGAAAAAATAAAAAGTAAAAGACTCAAAAACGGACTCACCAGTGGGTTGCCTCCCACCAAGCGCTCGTTTAACGTCATTGGCTTGACTGTAACGCCATTCAAGCAGGATAAAAATGAGAGCTTGCACCAAAACAGGCTCCACAACTTGACATCGCTAGCTTCGGAGTTCTGCTCAACATGCTCTCCAAAAACTCGTTTCCTTTCTCTTTCAGCTCTGAAGTAAGAAGAATTCTAGCCTTAGAGAATGGTTTCGAGGCTCCTTTGCGCTTCAACTTGTACTCAATCGAATCTCCATCATACTTCTGAGGGGTTAGAGTCACATGGGTAGCACTCTGGACTCTTTTGCTCTTCGCCTTCTTCTTTGTTGCCTTAGCCTTCCATACAACTTTCTTGGGGGTGATGGGCGGTTCAACCAAAACGTCTATGACAGTTGGGTCGTCAGGAGGCTCTTCCAAAAGATCAACTACCAATGTCTCTCTTGTGACAACAGTGAAGCACGAGACATGTGTGGGAGCACCTCTAGAGGGAATGGTATCATAGTAGACTTCTCCGTCAATGTAAGAGAAAGAGAGTCTCTTATTAGGTGTTTTTATGATCGCGCCAGCAGTAGCCATAAACGGTCGTCCCAGGAGCGAAGAAACCTCAGATCCTTCGCTCATCTCCACAACCTGAAAATTAGTGGGCACCAGATAATCTCCTACTTAAACAAGCAAAGCATGGATAGTACCGTATGGAGATGAGGTGGAGGAGTTCGCAAACGTGAGAAGCATCGTAGGGTGTCTTATATTAGCCCTCAATCGTTCAGCAATTTCCCTTGATATTAGATTGACGCTAGACCCTGAGTCAACGAGAGACTCATAGAATTCAACTCCAGAGATGGAGCATGTAACTGTGAATTTCCCTGGGTCATCCCTCTGGGTCAACTGCCTCAGTGGTAGTGACTTACGTCTTGCCTTGATAAATAGTATTTCGACCTCTTCCAGAGTTTCTCTGCAATCTTTGAAGTGACTTAGCAGAGGGTGGTCTTCTAAAGCTTCTTTAAAAGTCAGTGTGTGGGGAATCCTTCGTACCATCTTCTCAAATCCACGCAGCTGCTTTGGAGTGATGGGAGCTCGGAGGTGTTGAGGAATATGATTCAGCTTCTTGGGCTTGCGAAGTCTGTCAACACTCATACGCGGCTCCTTCGCTGTATCTGGGTGGGTATCGATCGATACAGATATATCATCGTCAGATACATATACAGATGCAGGGGTGGTGTTCGAATTCTCATCGTCAGATATATCATCAACCACAGGAAACTCCACAACCAACGTATCCAACATAGCTTTGCATCTGGCGTCCTCCCATTCTTTCTTTGTCATAATACGAGGCACTGGATAAGGTATTATGGGTTTGTACACCCTCTCCTTGACAATCTCAGCCTTCTTCTCGACCTGCGTCTCAGCATCGACCGACATTGGAGGAGTATCGATCGATACACATGATTTTCTATCCACTCGTGCAGGTGTTTGGACCGGTATTGATCGACACTGGCTGGTATCGATCGATACTCGAGCGATTTCAGAATCCCAGTCGTCATCTTCAACAGCATCGTCGAAAATTCTTGCATCAAAAACCCTTTTCTACCACTGCAGTGCCTTCTTTAGCACTTCCTATGGTGATTGCATTGCCGTGTGCTCTTGGATTCTCAGTTTTCCCTGGAAGAAAACCTTCCTACCTCTGCACAGCTGCTGCTGTCTGAGCAACCTGAGTTTCCAGCTTTCTCTGAGAAAGATTGATAGCTTCAATTTTCCCATTCGTATCAATGTACAGAGAGTCAAACTTCCCATTGAAATCCACTTGCAACTTCTGATGTCTCTGAAGAAGCTGTTCAAGCAAGGATTCCATCCTATTTTCTGTGGACTTTGGAGAGATTGGTTGGTACGAAGAGTTCCCATAATTGCGAGTGTTGTTGTTGAAGTTTCGGTTGTAGTTGTACCCAAATTGCTGACCCTGAAATCCAGAACCACCAGCGTAGTTAACATCCTCCACTTCATCTCCACCGATATTATCGACTCCATCAGCAAAGTGTAGAGCCTTCTTCGACTTCCCAATCAGAATATCCATCTTGGCATGATCTTCAGCAATCTGCGAGCCATCAATTCCTCCAGCCTACTTCTTTCGCTCGAAGTCAGCATTCTTGGTGCTATTGCTAGACGCCAAGTTCTCAATTAGCACGATCGCATCATTTGGATACCTGGTGTTGAAGTTCCTATTACCCACAGTATACAAAGCCATCTGGTACCTCCAATCGATTCCTCTGTAGAAAGTACCCATCAGCTGAACCTGAGTGAACCCATGGTGCGGACAATCTCTCTGATATGACTTGAAACGAGTCCAAGCAGCTTTGAGTGCATCTGTTAGACCTTGAGAAAATTGAGAGATCTTGTTCCTGAGCTCCTCGGATCTCGCATCATCATATAAATTGTTCAGGAATGTGTTCTTCATCTCATCCCATGTAGTTAGCGAACCAGGATCCAACTGCTTTAGCCAATAAGCATCATCCTCACTAAGAGAGTATGGAAAAAGTTTACATAAGAGGAACTCATTGGGCACTCCATTGTACTTCATACCAGTGACCAAATCTTCGAACCTCTCGATATGATCCATGGGGTGTTCATGAGATAGGCCATGGAAAGGATTCTGACTCACAAGAGCGTAGTACGCAGGTTTCAGCTCAAAATCATTCCTCTGAAAAATTGGGATGCGAATCGCAGATCGATTGACATAGAACTGATCAGGTCTGTTGTGCTCAGCAAGTGTCCTACCTCGATCAACTGCAGCATTCCCAACGTTGGCGTGCGCAGCTGGAGCGACAATCTCACCAACAACAGCAGGAGGGACAATGACGTTTCCAGCTTCACCTTTCTGTTTGTGCGTTCTAAACGTGCTAGCTTCTCTAACGATTGATTAACTAGCGGAGTGCTCTTGTTCCCTTTGGTTTCACGATTAGGCATGCACCTGAAACGCAAAAGTCAAGAACGTAACTAATCAAAAATCGTGATGAGTATCGACCGACACTGCGTGGTGTCGATCGATATCAACAAAAGAAAATGATGAGTATCGACCGACACTAATTACTATCGATCGATACCGACGAACTTAGTCGAAACTCGGCAGCTAAAATCTAATGGCGAATTGAGTCCCCGGCAACGCCGCCAAATTTGATATGGTAAAATTAATACCCTAAAAGTACTAAAGCAGTAGCTGCAGTATATCAGGGGTCGAACACAAGGACTCAGAGAAATCACACAATAGATTGTATAGTATCGAATCAAGCTAAGCAAATTATATGAAACAAAAGCAATAAACAGTAAAAGGGTTGTAAATTCGATGAAGGAAAATATAGGCCCATGGTATTTCTCAGGAAATCAATGAATACAGATAAACTAACTCGTCAGGATTCAGATTTAGCGTGATTCTTGAACTCAAATCACTAAGATATAGTTAACCAACTTTCGTTGCGAAAACTATCTAAATATAAATCGTAGGAATTCCAAATCTCTTTGCGAATCCTAAAGTCTAAATCAGCTTTTTAAATCATGTTTGATTTGTTCACAAAACAACTAAACCAAATTCCTTTGCGAATAGTTATTTTGGTCACCTAAGGTTCTATTAGGTAATTAATCGCACTGTCGTGCCTAATCAATTATCCTAAGATCTATGTTCTAGGTAGCTAATCTAAAACAAGCTTTGAACACAACCTAAAGCGAAGAACTAATTCAGATGCTAAATCCTAATAAACTAATCAACCTAGCATTCAGAGAAAACCCTTATGAGAACCCTGAACCTAAAGTGGATCTACTCAAACATGGAAAATGAAAACAACATGATTGAATAGATCATCCAAGAAAACAATAGAAAACAGGAGTTCAGAGTTGTCTCTCCACAAACCAAAGTAGAATCAAGAGTAATGAAAGCATAGCCACCAAAGTGGCTGTAAAATCCTATTAAATAACCTAAATCACGTTTTGGGGCTTCTTGTAAATAATAAAGTCTTATGGGGCAATTCTGCAATTCTTTAATTCTTGGAAAAGTCGCGGGTCGTGTCTGCTGCGATGGGTATCGATCTATACTAGGCAGTATCGATCGATATTGATGCTTCAAATCGGGTACTCAGCAAAACGAACTTCTGCTTTGCTCCAGAATGCTCCAGAAAGCTCCAGAAAGCTCCAATATCTCCAATTATCCTCCAAACGTGCTAAAACCTGTAAAAGACTCTAAAAGACTCCAAAATACTAGAAAGACTCTATAAAACGGACTTAGATCATGGCCTAAAAGGGGTAAAAACCATCATATATCAGTCTTTCCCTTGACAGCCTCTGCAGTCTGAGCTACTTGTGTTTCCAGCATCTTCTGATGAGTATCGAAAGCATAGATCCTTCTACTCAGATCTTTGTACACATCATCTATCTTTCCGTTGAGATTCACTGTGAGCTGATGCTGTCCTTGAATCAGTTGTTCAAACATAGACTCGATCTTTTTGTCTGGAAGCTTAGCAGGTATGGGCTGATAAGATGAGTTTCCATAGTTCCTCGTATACCCACAGTTCTGAGATGATCTCTGACCAAACTGATTCGAACCTCCTTGCTGAGAGTTGTTGTTGAAGTTTCGGTTGTTGTTGAATTGATTCCTCTGACCTTGAAAACCAGAACCACCAATGTTGTTAACATCCTCTACTTCATCCTCGTTGAATACCTCAACATCTTCAGCAAAGTGAACAGCCTTTTGTGTCTTGCCCATCAGAAGATTGTGCATAGAATCCAACTTGGCTTGAACATCAGCAATCTGTGAACCATCCATGCTACCAGCTAGCTTCTTCCGCTCATAATCAGCATTCTTGGTGCTATTGCTAGACGCCAAGTTCTCGATCAGTACATAGGCATCATCAGGATACCTGGTGCTGAATTTTCCATTGCTCGAAGCATCTAAAGTCATCTTATACCTCCAATCAATTCTTCTGAAGAAGAAACCCATCAGCTGAACATCAGAGTACCCATGATGTGGACAATCTCTCTGATACGATCTGAATCTCGTCCAAACAGCCTTGAACGACTCCGCAGGTCCTTGAGAAAATTGGGATATCTTGTTCCTCAGATCATCGGATCGTGCATCATCATAGAAGTTGTTCAGGAAAGCAGTCTTAGTCCTTTCCCAAGTAGTCAGTGATCTAGGAGGTAACTGCTTCAGCCAGTAAGTTGCTTCTCCACCAAGAGAATATGGGAAGAGCTTGCAGAAAAGGTAATCATAGGACACTCCATTGATCTTGATGCTAATGACCAAATTCTCAAACCTCTCAATATGGTCCATGGGATGTTCATTGGAAAGACGATGAAAAAGGTGCTGACCCACAAGAGTGTAGTATGCAGGTTTCAGCTCAAAGTCATTCCTCTGATAAGCAGGTGGACGAATCGCTGATCGATTTGCGTAAAACTGATCAGGCCTATTGTACTCACCAATCGTTCTACCATGATTAACCACATCGTTCCCAGCGTTCGCGTTCCTAGCGTCATTCCCAGCGACAATCTCTTCGACAACAGGAGCAGGTGGAATGATGTTCCACTCTCCATCCAGACGTTGTCCTCTCTCATTGCACAAACGACCCTCTTGGTCTCTGTAAGCACCAGCTTCATCGTGAACCAACTTCACTTGATTGTTGTTCATCATTGCTGATTTCTTTGCTCTTCAGTTTGTGCGTTCCAAAAGTGCTAGCTGCTCAAGTGACAGATCAACTAGATGAGTGTTCTTGTTCCCTATGGTTTCATGATTAGGCATACACCTGAAAACAAGAGTCAAGAACGTAAGTAACAAAAAACGTGATGAGTATCGACCGATACCAATTGGTGTCGATCGATATCAACAAAAAGAGAACGGCGAGTATCGACCGATACTAGATAGTATCGACCAATACCGACGAGCTTAGTCAAAATTCTCAGACTAAAATCAAATGACGAATTGAGTCCCCGGCAACGGCGCCAAATTTGATATGCTCATATTAATACCCTAAAAGTAATAAGCAGTAGTTGCAGTAAAGTAGGGGTTGAACACAAGGACTCACAGAGACACACAATAGATTATATAGATGAGAATTAAGCTAAACGGTCAATGATATTGAAAGCAATACGTAAATTAAAACGGTTGTAAATTCGATTGGAGAAAGATAGGTTCATGGTATTTCTCAGGAAATCAATGAATGCAGATAAACTAACTAGTCAGGATTCAGATTTAGCGCGGTTCTTGAACTCAAATCACTAAGATATAGCTAACCAACTCTCGTTGCGAAAACAATCTAAATCTAAATCCTAGAAATTCCAAATCTCTTTGCGAATCATAAAGTCTAAATCAGCTTTTAAATCAGGTTCGATTTGTTCACAAAACAACTAAACCAAATCTATTTGCGAATAGTTATTTTGCTCACCTTAGGTTCTGTCAGGTAATTAATCGCACTCTCGCACCTAATCAATTATCCTAAGATCTAAGTTCTAGGTGATCTATCTAGAATTAGCTTTGCAAACAACCTATGGTGAATAACTAATTCAGATGGTGAATCCTAATAAATAATCAATCTAACATTCAGAGATAACCCTTATGAGAACCCTAAACCTAACAAGAGATCTACTCAGACATGGAAATTGAATCAATAAACATGTTTGAATAAATCATCAAATGAAATAGAAAGAGTAACAAGAGGGTTTGAAATCTTCTCTCCGACGAACAGAGTTTCAGACTCGTCACCTTTCAAAAGCTCTCTCACAAAACCAAAGTAAAATAATGCTTAGAATCAAACTTTCTTAGCCTCGTGGCTGTAAAATCCTATAAATAACCTAAATCACGTTTTGGGACTTCTTGTAAATAATAAAGTCTTCTGGGCAATTTTGCAATTCTTCAACTCTTCATTAAAGTCGAGGGTCGTGTCTGCTTCGATGAGTATCGACCGATACTAGCCCGCATCGATCGACACTGAGACTTCAAAACGGGTACTCAGCTACATGAACGTTGATTTGCTCCAAAATGCTCCAGAAAGCTCCAATATCTCCAATTATGCTCCAAACGTGCTAAAACCTGTAAAAGACTGTAAAACACTACAAAATAGTAGAAAGACTCGATAAAATGGACTTATAGCATGGCTTAAACGGGGTAAAAACCATGATATATCAAGGGACGATATACACCTTTTGAAGCGAGGGATTAGAGCAAGGAAAGCAAGAGAACGAACTCAACATATTGAGAGGTTGGGTATGGATAACGTTAACGAACCACCGGTTGGGAATTACGGCCAACACCAAGCTCAAGAGGACAATGGCCGCCAAGGAGCAAGGGTTAACCGTTCACCAATTCATCCTCCATGAGCTCAAAACGTTGTGGGAGCCGGTGATGCCGCTAATGCACAACAAAACAGTCAAGGAATTTAAGCCACACCCGTGGAGAGAAACAATTTTGAGGTTAAGGCCGGCTTGATAAATATGGTACAAAGCAACAAGTTTCACGGTCTCGCCATGGAAGACCCCTTGGATCATCTTGTTTAATTTTATAGAATTTGTGGTCTCACCAAGATGAATAGAGTCTCCGAAGATGGCTTCAAACTCCGATTATTCTCATTCTCACTTGGAGACAAAGCCCACCAA
Organism: Eutrema japonicum; assembly: GCA_030161315.1. Classification (NCBI taxonomy): domain Eukaryota; kingdom Viridiplantae; phylum Streptophyta; class Magnoliopsida; order Brassicales; family Brassicaceae; genus Eutrema; species Eutrema japonicum. Next base: position 33,354,152 of record BSQW01000007.1, on the reverse strand, counting down.
TGGGAGAAGAAATTACCTCACATATTCATTACCTCATGGGATGAATGCAAAAGTGCTTTCCTTACAAAGTTTTTCTCACCATTTAGGACGGCCAAGTTGAGAAATGAGATTTCAAGCTTCACCCAACGAAGGAATGAGACCTTTAATGAAGCATGGGAAAGAGTTCGAAGCTACACAACGCAATGTCCCCATCATGGCTTCTTGAACGCCTCACTCTTGAGCACTCTCTACCGTGGAGCATTGCCTAAGATCTGAATGCTCCTAGACACGGCCTCAAACGTTAACTTCTTAGCCAAAGACGTCAATGAATTTATGAAGCTAGTGGAAAATCTTTCATAAAGTGATGGAACCTATAGTGATGAGTATGATCGGGCTACAAGGACCATTAGTGATTTTGAGGAGCAAAGGGGAACGAAGGAAATGAAAGCTCTAAACAACAAAATGGACAAGCAATCTACCATGATGAACAAGCAATCCACCATGATAGACAAGTTTCTCAATGCTTCTCAAAAGTCGGTTCATTTTGTTGAAGATTTTGAGGAAAACGAAGGCTACCAAGAGGAAAATGTGGACTTGAGCACACAAGAAGATATCAACTATGTGGGCAACCAAGGTGGCTACCAAAAGGGCGGATTCAATAACAACTCCTGAAACCACCCCAACTTCTCTTACCGAAACCCGAATGTGGAGAACCCACAAGATCAAGTGTATCCTCAACAACACCCTCAAGGAAACTAAGGATCTCAACAAAAGAACTTCACTACTCAAAACCAAGGTCAAGGCTTTGTTTCCATGAACCATTTTCAACGGAACCAAAGAGGCTACCAAAACAAAGCCCTTTCATGCCTCCACCCGGTTTTCAACAAGGTTTTGCCCCCCCCCCCCCCCCCCCACCCCCTAGGGCAAACTACTTCATATAAGCCTCAAGACATTGATTTGAATAGCATGTTTCAACAACTACTAAAAGGTCAAGCGGGAATCAATATAAGGGTGGATTGTTCATATAATGATCTCTACAAAAAACTTGAGACATTGAGCTCCAAAGTGAAACAAATGGAGACCAAGGGAGCCGCTTCTTCATCATGAGCTCAAGGTACTTTTCCCGGAAAATCGGAGCTAAACCTAAAAGAGTATGTTAATGCTATTACTCTTAGAAGTGGCAAGAAACTTCCACAAAGAGAAGCCCCTAAGAATCCCCATTGGACTTCTCGAATACTTGTCGGTGATGGTTGGAGATTTCGTGGTGCCAATCGATTTTGTTGTTCTAGATATGGATGAGGAGCCCAAGGACCCTCTAATCTTTGGAAGACCTTTCTTAGACACCGCCGGTGCAATCATTGATGTAATGAAAGGGAAGATTGGCCTCCACTTGGGCAAAGATGAGATACTTGAGTTCGATATAAACGATGTTATGAAGAGACCCACAATTGATGGCCAATTCTTGGAAGAAGTGAACCTTGAAGATCATTTGCAAGTGACCTTGACCGAAGGGCATGGAGAGCATGGGTATTTAAAAGGTACAAGTGAGGGTTACAAGAAGCTTTTGGACTCACACAAGCCCATTATTGAAGAAACATTATTCGTAGACTTGGGTCATCAAGGGAGAAGGAGTGGAAACAGTTTGAAAAAGGGTTTGATTCAAGAAGGGGTTGCTTCGAATGTTGAGCAAAGTGACGACGTGATTGAAGCTAGCAATGGTAAGTCTAGCATTAAAGATGATTGGAGTGAGCTAAAGGCGCCAAATGTGAACCTCAAACCGCTCCAAAAAGGGCTAAGGTACGACTTTCTAGGTCCTAATGAGTCTTACCCGGTGATTGTTAATGATGGTCAAAATTAAGATGAATTAAACACCCGTTTGCATGAGTTGAGAAAGTTTAGGAGCGCCATTGGATATTTACTTGATGATATCAAAGTCATTTCTCCTACACTTTGTACTCACCGCATTCATCTAGAAGACGAATCGAGGACTTCTATAGAACATCAACGACGGTTAAACCCAAAATTGAAAGAAGTTCTTAAGAAAGAGATTCTCAAACTTCTAGATGAGGGGATCATATATCCGATCTCGGATAGCAATTGGGTTTCCCCGGTGCATGTGGTTCCCAAAAAGGGTGCTATAACCGTGGTTAAAAATGAAAAGAACGAATCAATACCAACAAGAACAATCACCGGTCATCGAATGTGTATAGACTATAGGAAATTGAACTCCATATCTAGAAAATATCATTTTCCCTTGCCGTGCATTGATCAAATGCTAGAGAGATTAGCAAAACACCCGTTTTATTGCTTCTTGGAGGGTTATTCGGTATTCTTTCAAATCCTGATTCACCCTAATGATCAAGAGAAGACGATATTTACATGTCCTTATGGTACATTTGCTTATCGAAGGATGTTGTTTGGACTATGTAACGTACCCGCAACCTTTCAAAGGTGCATGATGTCGATCTTCTCGGACTTAACTGAAGATATGTGATATGCTCAAATTAATACCCTAAAAGTACTAAGCAGTAGTTGCAGTATAGTAGGGGTCGAACACAAGGACTCACAGAAACACACAATAGATTATATAGGTGAGATTTAAGCTAAGCGATCAATGGTATTGAAAACATGACGTAAATTAAAACGGTTATAAATTCAATTGGGAGAAATCTAGGTTCAGGGTATTTCTCAGGAAATCAATGAATGCAGATAAACTAACTAACAAGATTCAGATTTAGCACGATTCTTGAACTCAAATCACAAAGATATAGTTAACCAACTTCCGCTGCGAAAACTATCTAAATCTAAATCTAAATCCTAGGAATTCTAAATTCCTTTGCGAATCCTAAAGTCTAAATCAGTTTTTAAATCAGGTTTGATTTGTTCACAAAACAACTAAACCAAATTTGTTTGCGAGTAGTTATTTTGCTCACCCTAGGTTCTATCAGGTAATTAATTGCACTACCGCACCTAATCAATTATCCTAAGATCTAAGTTCTAGGTGATCAATCTAGAATTAGCTTTGCAAATAACCTAAAGCGAATAACTAATTCAGATGGTGAATCCTAATAATTAATTAATATAGCATTCAGAGATAACCCTTATGAGAACACTAAACCTAACAAGAGATCTACTCAGACATGGAAATTGAAGCAATAAACATGTTTGAATAAATCATCAAATAAATCAGAAAGAGTAACAAGAGGGTTCGAAATCTTCTCTCGGACGAACAGAGTTCAGAGTTGTCTCCCTTCAAAAAGCTCTCTCACCAAACCAAAGTAAAATAAAGCATCGCCATTAAAGTGGCTGTAAAATCCTATTAAATAACCTAAATCACGTTTTGGGGCTTCTTGTAAATAATAAAGTCTTCTGGTCCATTCTGCAATTCTTCAACTCTTCATTAAAGTCGTGGGTCGTGTCTGCTTCATGGGTATCGACCGATACTAGGCAGTATCGATCGATATTGATGCTTCAAATCAGGTACTCAGCTACACGATCGTCTGCTTTGCTCCAAAATGCTCCAAAAAAGCTCAAATATCTCCAATTATGCTCCAAACGTGCTAAACCCTGTAAAAGACTCTAAAACACTACGAAATAATAGAAAGACTCTATAAAACGGACTTATATCATGGCTTAAACGGGGTAAAATCCATGATATATCAACTCTCCCAGACTTAGCCTTTGCTTGCCCTCAAGCAAATAGAAGACTAAACCAGAGAAAGAGGTTTGAAAACGTAGAGACTCACCTGTTCATGAAACGTTGCAATGACCCTTTTCCCAAGCACCCAAATGTCACCTAACCAGCTTTTTGATCTAACCACCATGTACTTATCCGTAGACATTCGCAGCTTCCCAGACTACACACATTATCTCACAGCATTGTTCAATCAAGCCATCCTCGCCAGTTTCATCGCTGTGATTAATACCAAGAACCTTCTAGATTCTTTCCCATACAATATCATGACAAGGAACCACCCTTTTTCACACTTTCTGGTATTATTTATCTCCCCCAGACTTATTTCTTATTATGTTCTTTCTTTTATTTTTTTAGCTTTGCATATACACATCAAGGTATGAGACGCAAGTATTGATGGTGTTGGCCACCGAATCCTCGGTTCTTCCCTCTCAAAGTATCAAAGGCGTAGGCGAATAATGGCATCATAGGAAAATCTTAGCCTCGCTTCCAATCCTTTGTGTGATCATTCCTCACCAAGTAGAATAATGGGATCATTGGAAATTTTCCTAACCCTCTACTCAGAAGAAAATCATCTCATCTTTTAATGCATCTTATTAATTAACTTGTAACAGGGAGAGAAATACCATTATTTTAAACACATATGGGTTCCTTTATCAGATACGAATGATGAATCAAGCTCTATGAGTACTAACCACATTGATGAAGTGCAGCGTCCGTGTCAGTCATGCAACGGCAGCGAGAAATGGCAGCCCAGATGCTCCGCATACTATCAATCATCACCTTCTGAAAGGCGGCTGGCTCCATCGGAAGTTCCGAATCAGACGGAAATAATGGAACAGGGATAGAGAAAACTGCTGCGTGCGATCGCTGGACGCGTCCTCCTTGGCGTGAAGTAGATGGAATATCAGCAACAGTAGGTGCAGGCGTGCGAGCAGAAGGACCTCGTTTTTGGCGAGTGCGTGGTGCGGCAAGCAGTAGGCTCGGATCAGGTTCGAAACGAAGCTGAATGGGATCGTCATCAATGTCTGTCAGCCCTCTGTTTGGGAGCTTAACCAAAAACTCCCCTTCCCTGTTGGAAACACACCAATGTCGCGCATGCTTCAACCACCTGAGGTTTTGCATATGTCGCTCATCCATGACAGTGCGAGTGGTGACTATCAAACAGCTCGCTGTGCTGATACCGAAATGTTGGAAGATAGGGGTAAGAAGACTACCCACTGTCTTGGTATTCCGAGCTGTTCCCACGAATGGCTTGGTCTTCAGAGAGGCCAGATGATGGGCAAAGACTGCCCCTAGGTTGACTGCGAGATCGAGTGCAGGCCACTCATAGTTCTCGTCATGGATGATGTCTCCAATGGCTATGGAGAGCATGATAAGCTCGGACAGCCGCATCTTGTTAGGCTCCATCTTACACAAGATGGTGTTGCTCAGGATCCGAACCAGACACCGCAGAACGGGAGGACGAACGTCCATCTGAGTAGATGTCTTGGAATCGTAGGCTCCGTTCCCGAAGTGCTCCCAGAAAACCTGCACATCGAGAAACTGGGTATGCTAAGCGACTTTCCGGAAATCATAGCGGAAACTATAAAGGTCGCAGAGATCTGGGAGTGGCAGCCTGTATCTCACTCCGCGAATCATGAAGGTCATGGTGCCTTCCAGTGCATCATTCAGAACCTCATCCTGATAGTAAACTCGGACTGTCGCGAGGAACTGTTGATAGATAGACTTAATAGGTCTTAATCAATACCTCAAGTCCACTCATATCATTGTAGTATTTGAGGATCGAACCGAAGAGGTTAAGATCAATACACTAGGAATGCATGAAACTTCCTAAGCTAGAGCAATGTTTTTGGGTTTTTATGTTTTTTAAACTAAGGAAACAAATGCAAGAAAGAAAACAAAGATATAAGTGTTGGATCATGGAATGAACTATCAAGAATATGATTAATGAGCAAACAATGATGTCTAAGATTTCATTGAACACTATCCTAGAACATGGGATTCATAATTTTGACTAATCCACCGTCGTACCACTAATCACTTTGTTAATCACTAAATCAAGAACAAACCGTCGTTTGTGATAGGATGATTAACAAGCATTGATCTCCAATCCCACTTAGTACACTAATCATCCTAGACATCAACTATCGTTGGCTAGGCACGAAAAGCTCACAAAAGATTCGTTTCAAGCAATTCATTTAAACTCCGGCTAGGAGTGAAATGCCTAAGTTCAAGACTCGAATGAATAAATCTAATCTAGCACTAACACCGTTTACTCGAATCTCTCCCTAATGCATGGGATGAGACCAAAAATCCTAGGGTGTAGCTCTAGATTGGTTTGTCACGCCAACTAGAACTACCTAATCTAGGTGTAGTTCTAGACTTTGGTTTATCTCATCAAATCTAGCATTGAGAACCAACCTAAGTGAAGGACCTAACAAATATCAACCTAAATCATCATCATATAATCATCAAGACAATTGACTAACGATGCCTAACACACAATCAATGCTAATCCTTATGTTAAGATCACTAATTATGACTAATCCTCTCTCAAGGCACTAATCACTTTGCTAATCACTTAATCAAAATCAAACTCTCATTTGTGATAAAATGATTAGCAAGCATTTAGATCAACATTCAAATCAACCAATAAACACCTTAAGCAACTACTTTCATAGGTTAAGATTGTTTATCTCTTACTAAGCTCCGAGGGGAATTTCATCAAACACTTAGTGTGCATGATTTTTCCTATGATATAGATTGACTCTCTCAAGCCCAATCTAGCACTAGAATCACTTAGAAAGAAAGGAAAGCAAGGATTAAGAACATAAGCATCAAGAATCAATCATCAAATCATCAAAATCAAGCAAAATCCAAAATCCAACAAAAAGGGGCCTAAGGCCTAAATATGAAGAACAAGATAGAACACAAGGGAAGACATAAAGATAAAGAACAAAGATTAAATAAACATAATATATAGATAGGTTGAAGAATCCTTCACTAGAGTGGCATGAATGATGTAGATCCATACAAAATCATCTTAGAAAGAGTTTGGGATAAAACCCAACTCTAGAGAAAAGGAAACTTAACATGAAAATTATGTTTTTAGGGGTTTTATAGAGAAATGGGGTGGACCGGGTCGACCCGGGACAAACCGGGTACCGACCCGGTCGAAATGGGTCAAATCTAGTCTTGTGTAGAATCTTCCTTAAACCCGTGATATATCCTGGGATACATATCCGAATGGCCTCAAACCACCTCCTGTGGACAGCTAAAACACATGGCTACAACCTTTGTGAAGGCCACCGAGGCTAAATCCGATTGGAGACCATTCGTACAGCCAGGTCTTTTAGGCATGTCGGGTAGCTTAGTTCAGACGGACATACTCTCAGTAAAGTGGCCATATCTAATGAACCACGTATCTGAATGATCCAAAACCGCCTTCTGTAGTCAGCTAACACACTTTGCTACAACTTTTATGAAGACTTCAGATTAAACTGGGTAAGGAAAGGTCTTTATTTGGCCTGATCTTTGAGTCACTTCGGCTGGTACCGTATCTTGGATGTCCTAACCGCCCAAAACCGACTTTGCTGATGGAGCGAGGTCGGGGACCTTGCTCCTTCGGGTCGGTCGGCTTTTCTTCTTCGGGCAGGTCGGAATCTCGGAGAATCCCTGTCCCAGGACCGACCTAATTGGACCTTGCCGATGGAGCAATGTCAGATTTTTCCCGGGGGGGGGGGGGGGGGGAGCTTTTAGGCCAGACAGACACGCTTTGGTAAAACTGTGATAACTTCCTAACCTAATCTCCGAATGACCTGATTCAAATTTCCCTGCACAGATGACTCGTCCCTATACAATGTCCAGGAAGACTCCAAGAGCTGGATCAAATCGGAATGCCTTCGTCTGATCGGTTTTTTGAGATGTTCCAGATGGTTCCTCTTTAGTCTTTAAGCACCAAATCTCCAAACTCCACCAAGTGTCGCCAAAGACCTAGTTGATACGAGCTCACGGCCTAAGGTACAAAGCCGGGTGGTCTAGACAATTGGACTAAGGTCGCTCCTTGTCTAGGCCGGGGTAGGATGGAAGCGTGGGTGGATTGAAGTTCGCCACTCAAAGATGCGGAAGTCTTTGTGATAAGAACACGAATCAATGTCTATGTGAATCACACACAAAGACAGAGATCCCACTTGTTTTCTAAGGGAATCACACACAATAGAAAAGACAAGCAAACAAAGCATAAAGTTTTACAAGAAAATTACTTTCTTTATTTTTCAAAAAATCTCTATATTTTTACAAAATGAAGAAGAAAACCTTATAAAGAGTTTTCAGTCTCAACATGAAAGGAAAACTAATTATTACAAGAATAATAATGACTAAATTAGTGGGTGATTGATTATTTGATTGACGATCTTTTAGTGCTGAGAATATTGCAATTAAGGTTGCTAGTTGCTGGACCATTATTCTTGATTTGGAGAAGAATCTAGACGCCTTGTTGCCTTGAATCTAGACGTTGAGCAATCTTCTTGTTGAAATAGAATATTCCCACGATTATTTCACATCTTTAAAACCTCTCATTGCTCTAGAATCTTCAGAATTTCAATTTAGAAATCTCATGAATTGATGAAACAAGAAATATCCTTCTTTGGCTTGTAAACGTCTATACCTATATCTTCTCGTCTTGGACCAACTCTTTTGATGAGTTTCTGATTTTAGATTTGCATCATTCTCTCATTCTTCAAAAGGTTTCGTCCTCGAAAGTAAAACTAGATTTTGCATTTTTTTGAATATTTTTTTTAAACCGAAATATTAAATTCGAATAAAGAAGAAGAAGATTTTTTTTTTTTTTTTAATTTTTTTTTGAAAATATGAAAACAAATCAGAAACAAATGAAAATATATATATATTATTTTTTTTTTTAAATTTCCTTTAATGAGAGAAACAAATTAAAACTTCAAGGAGAACAAAAAAAACTAATTTTTATGTTTTTTTTTTTAAATCAAAGAACAAAAGCAAAAAGCTTTGTTTTTTTTTTTTTTTTTTGATAAAAGATGAAACAAAAACGAAACAGAAATGAAAACGATAGAGGATAGGAGCTTTTAGCTCTGATATCAAAAATGATACGAGCTCACGGCCTAAGGTACAAGGCCGGGTGGTCTAGACAATTGGACTAAGGTCGATCCTTGTCTAGGCCGGGGTAGGATGGAAGCGTGGGTTGATTGAAGTTCGCCACTCAAAGATGCGGAAGTCTTTGTGATAAGAACACGAATCAATGTCTATGTGAATCACACACAAAGACAGAGATCCCACTTGTTTTCTAAGGGAATCACACACCATAGAAAATACAAGCAAAACAAAGCATAAAGCTTTACAAGAAAATTACTTTCTTTATTTTTCCAAAAATCTCTATATTTTTACAAAATGAAGAAGAAAACCTTATAAAGAGTTTTTAGTCTCAACATGAAAGGAAAACTATTTATTAAAAGAATAATAATGACTAAATTAGTGGGTGATTGATTATTTGATTGACGATCTTTTAGTGCTGAGAATATTGCAATTAAGGTTGCTAGTTGCTGGACCATTATTCTTGATTTGGAGAAGAATCTAGACGCCTTGTTGCCTTGATTAGGAAGCTTATGGGGCGATGCAATGATCGTTGAGCAATCTTCTTGTTGAAATAGAATATTCCCACGATTATTTGACATCTTTAAAACCTATCATTGCTCTAGAATCTTCAGAATTTCAATTTAGAAATCTCATGAATTGATGAAACAAGAAATGTCCTTCTTTGGCTTGTAAACGTCTATACCTATATCTTCTCGTCTTGGACCAACTCTTTTGATGAGTTTCTGATTTTAGATTTGCATCACTAGTAAGCTCCTCAAAAACATGCAAAAGACTCACTAGGACCTAATGCATCTCTTAATACTCTAAATGGGACAAAACAAGTATGAAATGCCATGAGGATCCAAGAGAATGACCTAAAATCTATATGAAATGCATGCTAAATACATGTAGAATATGCACATATCAATTCCCCCAAAGTTAAACCTTTGCTTGTCCACAAGCAAACAAGAATAAAGAAAGGGAGAAGACTAAAAATGGGAGCTCAAATCCAAAAGTACCATAAAAAGAATTCAACTCAATGTCCAAGTTACTAGCTCTAAGATGCGTTCAAACAAGTCTACTCAAAAAGAGCTAGCCATATCCTTCCCTATACGAATCAAATTCAAGCCTCAACCTACACAGGTATTCATGTCATCCAATCCTTTAACATTCATTAATCGTTTCAAGTGAATCATTCTTATGCAAGGCAAGTGAATCCATTTGGCTAGGGTGAAGGTCTTGAGATAAAGATGATCTCAAATGTAAAGGATTACTCTAATGCAAGGGATATCTCAATGAATGAGCAAGCTTTAGCAAAATGCTAAGAGTAAAAGGCAATCTATGCATACAAGGATAGACTCACATTTACCCAATGCCTAAATCATCTCTAACCCTAGCATATCTACCCATGGAATTTTAGCTTCTCGGCCAGACAGACACGCTTTGGTAAAACAACGATAACTTCCTAACCTGATGTCCGAATGACCTGATTCGAATTTCCCTACACAGCTGACTCGTCCCTATACAATGTCCAGGAAGACTCCAAGAGCTGGATCAAATCGGAACGCCTTCGTCTGATCGGTTTTTTTAGACGTTCCAGATGGTTCTTCTTTAGTCTTTAAGCACCAAATCTCCAAACTCCACCAAGTGTCGCCAAACACCTAGTAAACTCCTCAAAAACATGAAAAAGACTCACTAGGACCTAATGCAGCTCTTAATACTCTAAATGGGACAAAACAAGTATGAAATGCCATGAGGATCCAAGAGAATGACCTAAAATCTATATGAAATGCATGCTAAATACATGTAGAATATGCACATATCAATTCCCCCAAAGTTAAAACTTTGCTTGTCCCCAAGCAAACAAGAATAAAGAAAGGGAGAAGACTAAAAATGGGAGCTCAAATCCAAAAGAACCACAAAAAGAATTCAACTCAATGTCCAAGATACTAGCTCTAAGATGCGATCAAACAAGTTTACTCAAAAAGAGCTAGCCATATCCTTCCCTATACGAATCAAATTCAAGCCTCAACCTACAGAAGTATTCATGTCATCCAATCCTTTAACATTCATTAATCGTTTCAAGTGAATCATGCTTATGCAAGGCAAGTGAATCCATTTGGCTAGGGTGAAGGTCTTGAGATAAATATGATCTCAAATGTAAGGGATTACTATAATGCAAGGGATATCTCAATGAATGAGCAAGCTTTAGCAAAATGCTAAGAGTAAAAGGCAATCTATGCATACAAGGATAGACTCACATTTACCCAATGCCTAAATCATCTCTAACCCTAGCATATCTACCCATGGAATTTTAGCTTCTCGGCCAGACAGACACGCTTTGGTAAAACAACGATAACTTCCTAACCTGATGTCCGAATGACCTGATTCGAATTTCCCTACACAGCTGACTCGTCCCTATACAATGTCCAGGAAGACTCCAAGAGCTGGATCAAATCGGAACGCCTTCGTCTGATCGGTTTTTTTAGACGTTCCAGATGGTTCTTCTTTAGTCTTTAAGCACCAAATCTCCAAACTCCACCAAGTGTCGCCAAACACCTAGTAAACTCCTCAAAAACATGAAAAAGACTCACTAGGACCTAATGCAGCTCTTAATACTCTAAATGGGACAAAACAAGTATGAAATGCCATGAGGATCCAAGAGAATGACCTAAAATCTATATGAAATGCATGCTAAATACATGTAGAATATGCACATATCAATTCCCCCAAAGTTAAAACTTTGCTTGTCCCCAAGCAAACAAGAATAAAGAAAGGGAGAAGACTAAAAATGGGAGCTCAAATCCAAAAGAACCACAAAAAGAATTCAACTCAATGTCCAAGATACTAGCTCTAAGATGCGATCAAACAAGTTTACTCAAAAAGAGCTAGCCATATCCTTCCCTATACGAATCAAATTCAAGCCTCAACCTACAGAAGTATTCATGTCATCCAATCCTTTAACATTCATTAATCGTTTCAAGTGAATCATGCTTATGCAAGGCAAGTGAATCCATTTGGCTAGGGTGAAGGTCTTGAGATAAATATGATCTCAAATGTAAGGGATTACTCTAATGCAAGGGATATCTCAATGAATGAGCAAGCTTTAGCAAAATGCTAAGAGTAAAAGGCAATCTATGCATACAAAGATAGACTCACATTTACCCAATGCCTAAATCATCTCTAACCCTAGCATATCTACCCATGAAGTCTTCATCATAAGCTACCCTTTTCTCACTTGGCCTTTTCGCCGTCATGTCCCATACTTGAACTCTTTCTTCCACTTCATCTTTTCTCACTTGGGGAATTTCTTCTTCTCCATTGAATCTTGTGGTCTCGTGCTTCTTTTTGTTGTTTCTTTAGCTCTTCTTTCTTTCTTTTTCTTTGCCTTGCCTCATCATTTACCAATTGATGTCTTAGCCAATTTTTGGCTTTTTCCTTTGTTTCTATGAGGCTATAACTATCACTAAGAGTTATTGATGGGGACATCAGTACCATAAAAGCTCATGGAACTACTACCACCTCAGAAAGAGACTGTATTGTGCGTACGGCAGGCTTAGATCCTGATCCTATTGGCGACAGCAGAACCTTTCTTGTTGTTGGGACAGTTGCTCCTACGCTACTATCGCTCAGCACCCATCAAATGGAAGAAGATGCATGTCTGGAAGAGTTATGCCTCAAGCACAAAGATTCAGGCCATGAAACCACTTGGGCTACATTCTTAGCTCAACCAAATCACGCGTCGAAGTGGAATCAGTCCAATTGGATCCCAGATGAAGGAGTTATGCTATTTACAAATCAGGTATCTCCCAATTTACCCGATTTGGACATAGGTGCATTGATTGGAGGTTTCCAATCGAACCAAGAGGAATTAAGCTACAAACCGACTTGTTCTGGAATCTTGATCCATCAGGGAAGAACCGACAATTGGATTCATATCATTCCCGATTAAGACTTGAGAGTTATTTATTTTACAAATCGATGGACCTGCTTTGGACGCAATCCAGCGACTAGGCCAAAGATCGAGTTACACAACCCAACTCAGGAAATATCTAAGCCCAGGACCACTTGGATAATATCAATGGGCCTCTCATGGATCCAGCAAGCTAAAGATCCAACGAAATGCCCATCGGATCCACAAGTTACACCCATTTTCCCAAAACGGGTTGACTTGGTTCTGTTTAAGGAAAGTCCTCGATCCAATGGTTGCTACACCTTGCAAACATATCTATGGCGACCAAGAGAGATTCTAAGACAACTAAGGAAGCTTGCAAACACCTTACCATGCACCAACACACACATGATTAGGTGGATCCCCTTGCAAGTATACTTTCCTTTTATGGCTGCGTTAACACTTAGGGCCATAAATGGCCCACGGCTCCTTGCCTTTGAATGCCACGACTTGGGCAACTTTTATGGAGATCAGAATGTTCCAGAGAGGCTCACATATCCTCTCAAACCGTCTAGATACAAGGCGACATCACAGCTTCCTTATTTTGCCGATTTGCTCATTATTGTCCAACGGCTAGTTTTTGATCATCTTTGATTTGTTTCTTGCTAAGAATTTCGTGTAGAGCATTATATAAGCTCAGATTAGCTTTCATTTGTAGGGACGCAGACAATAAGAAATTTCTTGGTTATTTTCGAGTTTTTGTTCTTCACAAAAACGTTTTCTCTCTTTAGATCGTGAGTGAGTCCGATCCTTAGGGAAACCCCTTGAAGTATCAAGAGACCGTCGCCTCTCTTGTGGTTCTCATTGCCCCACCAGCAACCTCCATCTTATCCCGTTGACAGATGACAGAGACCTTAGTCCAGCTTCTTCAACACTTGAGCTCGTATCATTTTGGTATCAGAGCTTCAAAAGCTCCTGAATCTAAGGTGTAAAAGTTTCCTTATCATCTTTTAATTTTCTGTATTTTTTTTTTCTTTCTTGTTCTTGTTAGGTTGCTAGATTCAAACAAATAAAAATAAATAGAAGAACCCTAATCCCTTGTGTCGATTTGTTTATGGTACTTTAGCAATTTTGATCAAAAAAAAAAAACAAAAAACTATTTTGTTTCAATTTTGTTCTTCGTATTTTTTTAAATTTAATTTCCTATTAAACTAAAACCAAAATAAAAATTGTCTTACTTGAATTGTTTTGTTTTGTGTCGTAAAAGAAAAGTCCATAAAAATTTGTTCTTGTTGATTTCGTTTTATTTTTACAGTTTTTGCACCCTTTCAATTTACAATCAGAAAACCAAATAAAAATCTTTTGTTTTTGAAATATTTTTGTTTAAATCTCATTCTATAAACCAGTAAATAAAAATAAGAATTTCTTTCCTTTTGTTTTATTTGAATTTCGAAATTTGTTTTAGTCAAAAAAAAAAAAACCATCGTTTTGATTTTGGCCATTTATTTGTTTCCTTTTCTTGCTTATTACGATTCTGATTTTTTTTGATTCATTGTCTTCTTTGTTTTTGGCAAGGAAACCTAGGACACAGCAGCCGCCATGGATTCAGGTGAAGAAGAAGATGGAGCAAGTGAATACAACACCTCCGAGATTGATTGGGGTGAAGAGCCCGAAGCTCCATGGGAAGGAGGAGGAGATGGCTATTCAAGCTCTATTTTCGAGGAACAAGGCGGGGGAGAACCTGAACCGGAGACCCCAGATCACATCTCCTTTTCAGGTCATGGGCAAGGACCAGAAGCTTACCTACGGTGGGAGGAGGACATGGATTATTGGCTTCGGTCCCACAACATCCCAAAGGAGGATAGATTGTCCTACGCCATTAACACACTTGTTGGAGATGCTCATACATGGTGGATACAAGAAGAAGCTCGGGCCTACTATCATAATCCGATCATCATTTGGGGTAATCTCAAGCAGCGTATGTACATAGAGTATGTACAGAAGTCCCACAACCACAGCTACATCCCCAAGAAGCATATGTTCCCGACAACTTCAAAAAGATTGATGTCAACACAAAAATCACAGCCCATTCTTGACCACAAGAACGCCTACTGCCCTGAGCCAGGGAAGGTGATTTCAAACACCTTAAAGAAGCAAACATAGGCTAAGCAATCATTTCAAATAAAGGAGGTTCAACAAACGCCAAATCCCATACCATTGCTTGAACCGCAAAGCGAACAAGAACAAGGTAAGTCCTCTAACACTCTAAATTTATTTGAAGTGATTTGTTATAGGTGTCACCAAAAAGGCCATATTGCTGGGACTTGTCCCACTAGAAATGTCGTAACAACTTCATTATTAGATCCCGAAAAAGATAAATTCAAAGAAGTTGAAGAAATGGTTAAGTCTAAATTAAGATCTTACAATTCTGATTTAATTCATTTATTCGTGTCAAAGGAAGATGAAATAGGTGTACAAAAAGTACCACAAAAAGTTACATCTAATCCAGAGTTAGTTCTTCCTAAAACTAATTGTTCCAATGCTTGTTTAATACACTTGTCTACTACCAAGAGTGCTGAGAAAATTTCAGGAACCCAAGACGAGACCAAAATCCAAAGAGAACCGCTTCAACGAATAAACAAAATCTCGGATCAAAAGAAAGACCATGGGGAATCCAATTACTTGCTGTTAAAGCCAAGCCATCAGCTGCCATGGAAAGGAGTCATAGCTTCTTTGTTGATCAAAGAAGAACCACCATATGCTCAGCATCAATCCTACCAGACCCGCAGCAAAAACATTCCCCGAGGTAAATCTCTAGACCCACTCCTTTACGAAAATACTAACTTGCTCTATTTGGGTGCAGGTAAAGAAGAAGTTTCGAGGACGAAACTTTTCCAAGAGAGAGGGTATGATGGGGACATCAGTACCATGAAAGCTCATGGAACTACTACTACCCCAGAAAGACACTGTACTGTGCGTACGGCAGGCTTAGATCCTGATCCTATTGGCGACAGCAGAACCTTTCTTGTTGTTGGGACAGTTGCTCCTAGGCTACTATCGCTCAGCACCCATCAAATGGAAGAAGATGCATGTCTTGAAGAGTTATGCCTCAAGCACAACGATTCAGGCCATTAAACCACTTGGGCTACATTCTTAGCTCAACCAGATCACGCGTCGAATTGGAATCAGTCCAATTGGATCCCAGATGAAGGAGTTATGCTATTTACAAATCAGGTGTCTCCCAATTTACCCGATTTGGACATAGGTGCATTGATTGGAGGTTTCCAATCGAAACAGGAGGAATTAAGCTACAAACCGACTTGTTCTGGAATCTTGATCCATCAGGGAAGAACCGACAATTGGATTCATATCATTCCCGATTAAGACTTGAGAGTTATCTATTTTACAAATCGATGGACCTGCTTTGGACGCAATCCAGCGACTAGGCCAAAGATCTAGTTACACAACCCAACTCAGGAAAGATCTAAGCCCAGGACCACTTGGATAATATCAATGGGCCTCTCATGGATCCAGCAAGCTAAAGATCCAACGAAATGCCCATCGGATCCACAAGTTACACCCATTTTCCCAAAACGGGTTGACTTGGTTCTGTTTAAGGAAAGTCCTCGATCCAATGGTTGCTACACCTTGCAAACATATCTATGGCGACCAAGAGAGATTCTAAGACAACTAAGGAAGCTTGCAAACACCTTACCATGCACCAACACACACAGGATTAGGCGGATCCCCTTGCAAGTATACTTTCCTTTTATGGCTGCGTTAACACTTAGGGCCATAAATGGCCCACGGCTCCTTGCCTTTGAATGCCACGACTTGGGCAACTTTTATGGAGATCAGAATGTTCCAGAGAGGCTCACATATCCTCTCAAACCGTCTAGATACAAGGCGACATCACAGCTTCCTTATTTTGCCGATTTGCTCATTATTGTCCAACGGCTAGTTTTTGATCATCTTTGATTTGTTTCTTGCTAAGAATTTCGTGTAGAGCATTATATAAGCTCAGCTTAGCTTTCATTTGTAGGGACGCAGACAATAAGAAATTTCTTGGTTATTTTCGAGTTTTTGTTCTTCACAAAAACGTTTTCTCTCTTTAGATCGTGAGTGAGTCCGATCCTTAGGGAAACCCCTTGAAGTATCAAGAGACCGTCGCCTCTCTTGTGGTTCTCATTGCCCCACCAGCAACCTCCATCTTATCCCGTTGACAGATGACAGAGACCTTAGTCCAGCTTCTTCAACACTTGAGCTCGTATCATTTTGGTATCAGAGCTTCAAAAGCTCCTGAATCTAAGGTGTAAAAGTTTCCTTATCATCTTTTAATTTTCTGTATTTTTTTTTCTTTCTTGTTCTTGTTAGGTTGCTAGATTCAAAAAAATAAAAATAAATAGAAGAACCCTAATCCCTTGTGTCGATTTGTTTATGGTACTTTAGCAATTTTGATCAAAAAAAAAAACAAAAAACTATTTTGTTTCAATTTTGTTCTTCGTATTTTTTTAAATTTAATTTCCTATTAAACTAAAACCAAAATAAAAATTGTCTTACTTGAATTGTTTTGTTTTGTGTCGTAAAAGAAAAGTCCATAAAAATTTGTTCTTGTTGATTTCGTTTTATTTTTACAGTTTTTGCACCCTTTCAATTTACAATCAGAAAACCAAATAAAAATCTTTTGTTTTTGAAATATTTTTGTTTAAATCTCATTCTATAAACCAGTAAATAAAAATAAGAATTTCTTTCCTTTTGTTTTATTTGAATTTCGAAATTTGTTTTAGTCAAAAAAAAAAAAACCATCGTTTTGATTTTGGCCATTTATTTGTTTCCTTTTCTTGCTTATTACGATTCTGATTTTTTTTGATTCATTGTCTTCTTTGTTTTTGGCAAGGAAACCTAGGACACAGCAGCCGCCATGGATTCAGGTGAAGAAGAAGATGGAGCAAGTGAATACAACACCTCCGAGATTGATTGGGGTGAAGAGCCCGAAGCTCCATGGGAAGGAGGAGGAGATGGCTATTCAAGCTCTATTTTCGAGGAACAAGGCGGGGGAGAACCTGAACCGGAGACCCCAGATCACATCTCCTTTTCAGGTCATGGGCAAGGACCAGAAGCTTACCTACGGTGGGAGGAGGACATGGATTATTGGCTTCGGTCCCACAACATCCCAAAGGAGGATAGATTGTCCTACGCCATTAACACACTTGTTGGAGATGCTCATACATGGTGGATACAAGAAGAAGCTCGGGCCAACTATCATAATCCGATCATCATTTGGGGTAATCTCAAGCAGCGTATGTACATAGAGTATGTACAGAAGTCCCACAACCGCAGCTACATCCCCAAGAAGCATATGTTCCCGACAACTTCAAAAAGATTGATGTCAACACAAAAATCACAGCCCATTCTTGACCACAAGAACGCCTACTGCCCTGAGCCAGGGAAGGTGATTTCAAACACCTTAAAGAAGCAAACAGAGGCTAAGCAATCATTTCAAATAAAGGAGGTTCAACAAACGCCAAATCCCATACCATTGCTTGAACCGCAAAGCGAACAAGAACAAGGTAAGTCCTCTAACACTCTAAATTTATTTGAAGTGATTTGTTATAGGTGTCACCAAAAAGGCCATATTGCTGGGACTTGTCCCACTAGAAATGTCGTAACAACTTCATTATTAGATCCCGAAAAAGATAAATTCAAAGAAGTTGAAGAAATGGTTAAGTCTAAATTAAGATCTTACAATTCTGATTTAATTCATTTATTCGTGTCAAAGGAAGATGAAATAGGTGTACAAAAAGTACCACAAAAAGTTACATCTAATCCAGAGTTAGTTCTTCCTAAAACTAATTGTTCCAATGCTTGTTTAATACACTTGTCTACTACCAAGAGTGCTGAGAAAATTTCAGGAACCCAAGACGAGACCAAAATCCAAAGAGAACCGCTTCAACGAATAAACAAAATCTCGGATCAAAAGAAAGACCATGGGGAATCCAATTACTTGCTGTTAAAGCCAAGCCATCAGCTGCCATGGAAAGGAGTCACAGCTTCTTTGTTGATCAAAGAAGAACCACCAGATGCTCAGCATCAATCCTACCAGACCCGCAGCAAAAACATTCCCCGAGGTAAATCTCTAGACCCACTCCTTTACGAAAATACTAACTTGCTCTATTTGGGTGCAGGTAAAGAAGAAGTTTCGAGGACGAAACTTTTCCAAGAGAGAGGGTATGATGGGGACATCAGTACCATGAAAGCTCATGGAACTACTACTACCCCAGAAAGACACTGTACTGTGCGTATGGCAGGCTTAGATCCTGATCCTATTGGCGACAGCAGAACCTTTCTTGTTGTTGGGACAGTTGCTCCTACGCTACTATCGCTCAGCACCCATCAAATGGAAGAAGATGCATGTCTTGAATAGTTATGCCTCAAGCACAACGATTCAGGCCATTAAACCACTTGGGCTACATTCTTAGCTCAACCAGATCACGCGTCGAATTGGAATCAGTCCAATTGGATCCCAGATGAAGGAGTTATGCTATTTACAAATCAGGTGTCTCCCAATTTACCCGATTTGGACATAGGTGCATTGATTGGAGGTTTCCAATCGAAACAGGAGGAATTAAGCTACAAACCGACTTGTTCTGGAATCTTGATCCATCAGGGAAGAACCGACAATTGGATTCATATCATTCCCGATTAAGACTTGAGAGTTATCTATTTTACAAATCGATGGACCTGCTTTGGACGCAATCCAGCGACTAGGCCAAAGATCTAGTTACACAACCCAACTCAGGAAAGATCTAAGCCCAGGACCACTTGGATAATATCAATGGGCCTCTCATGGATCCAGCAAGCTAAAGATCCAACGAAATGCCCATCGGATCCACAAGTTACACCCATTTTCCCAAAACGGGTTGACTTGGTTCTGTTTAAGGAAAGTCCTCGATCCAATGGTTGCTACACCTTGCAAACATATCTATGGCGACCAAGAGAGATTCTAAGACAACTAAGGAAGCTTGCAAACACCTTACCATGCACCAACACACACATGATTAGGCGGATCCCCTTGCAAGTATACTTTCCTTTTATGGCTGCGTTAACACTTAGGGCCATAAATGGCCCACGGCTCCTTGCCTTTGAATGCCACGACTTGGGCAACTTTTATGGAGATCAGAATGTTCCAGAGAGGCTCACATATCCTCTCAAACCGTCTAGATACAAGGCGACATCACAGCTTCCTTATTTTGCCGATTTGCTCATTATTGTCCAACGGCTAGTTTTTGATCATCTTTGATTTGTTTCTTGCTAAGAATTTCGTGTAGAGCATTATATAAGCTCAGCTTAGCTTTCATTTGTAGGGACGCAGACAATAAGAAATTTCTTGGTTATTTTCGAGTTTTTGTTCTTCACAAAAACGTTTTCTCTCTTTAGATCGTGAGTGAGTCCGATCCTTAGGGAAACCCCTTGAAGTATCAAGAGACCGTCGCCTCTCTTGTGGTTCTCATTGCCCCACCAGCAACCTCCATCTTATCCCGTTGACAGATGACAGAGACCTTAGTCCAGCTTCTTCAACACTTGAGCTCGTATCATTTTGGTATCAGAGCTTCAAAAGCTCCTGAATCTAAGGTGTAAAAGTTTCCTTATCATCTTTTAATTTTCTGTATTTTTTTTTTCTTTCTTGTTCTTGTTAGGTTGCTAGATTCAAAAAAATAAAAATAAATAGAAGAACCCTAATCCCTTGTGTCGATTTGTTTATGGTACTTTAGCAATTTTGATCAAAAAAAAAAACAAAAAACTATTTTGTTTCAATTTTGTTCTTCGTATTTTTTTAAATTTAATTTCCTATTAAACTAAAACCAAAATAAAAATTGTCTTACTTGAATTGTTTTGTTTTGTGTCGTAAAAGAAAAGTCCATAAAAATTTGTTCTTGTTGATTTCGTTTTATTTTTACAGTTTTTGCACCCTTTCAATTTACAATCAGAAAACCAAATAAAAATCTTTTGTTTTTGAAATATTTTTGTTTAAATCTCATTCTATAAACCAGTAAATAAAAATAAGAATTTCTTTCCTTTTGTTTTATTTGAATTTCGAAATTTGTTTTAGTCAAAAAAAAAAAAACCATCGTTTTGATTTTGGCCATTTATTTGTTTCCTTTTCTTGCTTATTACGATTCTGATTTTTTTTGATTCATTGTCTTCTTTGTTTTTGGCAAGGAAACCTAGGACACAGCAGCCGCCATGGATTCAGGTGAAGAAGAAGATGGAGCAAGTGAATACAACACCTCCGAGATTGATTGGGGTGAAGAGCCCGAAGCTCCATGGGAAGGAGGAGGAGATGGCTATTCAAGCTCTATTTTCGAGGAACAAGGCGGGGGAGAACCTGAACCGGAGACCCCAGATCACATCTCCTTTTCAGGTCATGGGCAAGGACCAGAAGCTTACCTACGGTGGGAGGAGGACATGGATTATTGGCTTCGGTCCCACAACATCCCAAAGGAGGATAGATTGTCCTACGCCATTAACACACTTGTTGGAGATGCTCATACATGGTGGATACAAGAAGAAGCTCGGGCCAACTATCATAATCCGATCATCATTTGGGGTAATCTCAAGCAGCGTATGTACATAGAGTATGTACAGAAGTCCCACAACCGCAGCTACATCCCCAAGAAGCATATGTTCCCGACAACTTCAAAAAGATTGATGTCAACACAAAAATCACAGCCCATTCTTGACCACAAGAACGCCTACTGCCCTGAGCCAGGGAAGGTGATTTCAAACACCTTAAAGAAGCAAACAGAGGCTAAGCAATCATTTCAAATAAAGGAGGTTCAACAAACGCCAAATCCCATACCATTGCTTGAACCGCAAAGCGAACAAGAACAAGGTAAGTCCTCTAACACTCTAAATTTATTTGAAGTGATTTGTTATAGGTGTCACCAAAAAGGCCATATTGCTGGGACTTGTCCCACTAGAAATGTCGTAACAACTTCATTATTAGATCCCGAAAAAGATAAATTCAAAGAAGTTGAAGAAATGGTTAAGTCTAAATTAAGATCTTACAATTCTGATTTAATTCATTTATTCGTGTCAAAGGAAGATGAAATAGGTGTACAAAAAGTACCACAAAAAGTTACATCTAATCCAGAGTTAGTTCTTCCTAAAACTAATTGTTCCAATGCTTGTTTAATACACTTGTCTACTACCAAGAGTGCTGAGAAAATTTCAGGAACCCAAGACGAGACCAAAATCCAAAGAGAACCGCTTCAACGAATAAACAAAATCTCGGATCAAAAGAAAGACCATGGGGAATCCAATTACTTGCTGTTAAAGCCAAGCCATCAGCTGCCATGGAAAGGAGTCACAGCTTCTTTGTTGATCAAAGAAGAACCACCAGATGCTCAGCATCAATCCTACCAGACCCGCAGCAAAAACATTCCCCGAGGTAAATCTCTAGACCCACTCCTTTACGAAAATACTAACTTGCTCTATTTGGGTGCAGGTAAAGAAGAAGTTTCGAGGACGAAACTTTTCCAAGAGAGAGGGTATGATGGGGACATCAGTACCATGAA
Source organism: Eutrema japonicum (assembly GCA_030161315.1). Taxonomy (NCBI): domain Eukaryota; kingdom Viridiplantae; phylum Streptophyta; class Magnoliopsida; order Brassicales; family Brassicaceae; genus Eutrema; species Eutrema japonicum. The sequence continues at coordinate 33,331,900 of BSQW01000007.1, read as the reverse complement.
AGCTCATGGAACTACTACTACCCCAGAAAGACACTGTACTGTGCGTATGGCAGGCTTAGATCCTGATCCTATTGGCGACAGCAGAACCTTTCTTGTTGTTGGGACAGTTGCTCCTACGCTACTATCGCTCAGCACCCATCAAATGGAAGAAGATGCATGTCTTGAATAGTTATGCCTCAAGCACAACGATTCAGGCCATTAAACCACTTGGGCTACATTCTTAGCTCAACCAGATCACGCGTCGAATTGGAATCAGTCCAATTGGATCCCAGATGAAGGAGTTATGCTATTTACAAATCAGGTGTCTCCCAATTTACCCGATTTGGACATAGGTGCATTGATTGGAGGTTTCCAATCGAAACAGGAGGAATTAAGCTACAAACCGACTTGTTCTGGAATCTTGATCCATCAGGGAAGAACCGACAATTGGATTCATATCATTCCCGATTAAGACTTGAGAGTTATTTATTTTACAAATCGATGGACCTGCTTTGGACGCAATCCAGCGACTAGGCCAAAGATCTAGTTACACAACCCAACTCAGGAAAGATCTAAGCCCAAGACCACTTGGATAATATCAATGGGCCTCTCATGGATCCAGCAAGCTAAAGATCCAACGAAATGCCCATCGGATCCACAAGTTACACCCATTTTCCCAAAACGGGTTGACTTGGTTCTGTTTAAGGAAAGTCCTCGATCCAATGGTTGCTACACCTTGCAAACATATCTATGGCGACCAAGAGAGATTCTAAGACAACTAAGGAAGCTTGCAAACACCTTACCATGCACCAACACACACAGGATTAGGCGGATCCCCTTGCAAGTATATTTTCCTTTTATGGCTGCGTTAACACTTAGGGCCATAAATGGCCCACGGCTCCTTGCCTTTGAATGCCACGACTTGGGCAACTTTTATGGAGATCAGAATGTTCCATAGAGGCTCACATATCCTCTCAAACCGTCCAGATACAAGGCGACATCACAGCTTCCTTATTTTGCCGATTTGCTCATTATTGTCCAACGGCTAGTTTTTGATCATCTTTGGTTTGTTTCTTGCTAAGAATTTCGTGTAGAGCATTATATAAGCTCAGCTTAGCTTTCATTTGTAGGGACGCAGACAATAAGAAATTTCTTGGTTATTTTCGAGTTTTTGTTCTTCACAAAAACGTTTTCTCTCGTTAGATCGTGAGTGAGTCCGATCCTTAGGAAAACCCCTTGAAGTATCAAGAGACTGTCGCCTCTCTTGTGGTTCTCATCGCCCCACCAGCAACCTCCATCTTATCCCGTTGACAAAAGACAGAGACCTTAGTCCAGCTTCTTCAACACTTGAGCTCGTATCATTTTGGTTTCAGAGCTTCAAAAGCTCCTGGATCTAAGGTGTAAAAGTTCCCTTATCATCTTTTAATTTTCTGTATTTTTTTTTTCTTTCTTGTTCTTGTTAGGTTGCTAGATTCAAAAAAAAAAAAAAAATAGAAGAACCCTAATCCCTTGTGTCGATTTGTTTATGGTACTTTAGCAATTTTGATCAAAAAAAAAAACAAAAAACTATTTTGTTTCAATTTTGTTCTTCGTATTTTTTTAAATTTAATTTCCTATTAAACTAAAACCAAAATAAAAATTGTCTTACTTGAATTGTTTTGTTTTGTGTCGTAAAAGAAAAGTCCATAAAAATTTGTTCTTGTTGATTTCGTTTTATTTTTACAGTTTTTGCACCCTTTCAATTTACAATCAGAAAACCAAATAAAAATCTTTTGTTTTTGAAATATTTTTGTTTAAATCTCATTCTATAAACCAGTAAATAAAAATAAGAATTTCTTTCCTTTTGTTTTATTTGAATTTCGAAATTTGTTTTAGTCAAAAAAACAAAAACCATCGTTTTGATTTTGGCCATTTATTTGTTTCCTTTTCTTGCTTATTACGATTCTGATTTTTTTTGATTCATTGTCTTCTTTGTTTTTGGCAAGGAAACCTAGGACACAGCAGCCGCCATGGATTCAGGTGAAGAAGAAGATGGAGCAAGTGAATACAACACCTCCGAGATTGATTGGGGTGAAGAGCCCGAAGCTCCATGGGAAGGAGGAGGAGATGGCTATTCAAGCTCTATTTTCGAGGAACAAGGCGGGGGAGAACCTGAACCGGAGACCCCAGATCACATCTCCTTTTTAGGTCATGGGCAAGGACCAGAAGCTTACCTACGGTGGGAGGAGGACATGGATTATTGGCTTCGGTCCCACAACATCCCAAAGGAGGATAGATTGTCCTACGCCATTAACACACTTGTTGGAGATGCTCATACATGGTGGATACAAGAAGAAGCTCGGGCCTACTATCATAATCCGATCATCATTTGGGGTAATCTCAAGCAGCGTATGTACATAGAGTATGTACAGAAGTCCCACAACCGCAGCTACATCCCCAAGAAGCATATGTTCCGGACAACTTCAAAAAGATGGATGTCAACACAAAAATCGCAGCCCATTCTTGACCACAAGAACGCCTACTGCCCTGAGCCAGGGAAGGTGATTTCAAACACCTTAAAGAAGCAAACAGAGGCTAAGCAATCATTTCAAATAAAGGAGGTTCAACAAACGCCAAATCCCATACCATTGCTTGAACCGCAAAGCGAACAAGAACAAGGTAAGTCCTCTAACACTCTAAATTTATTTGAAGTGATTTGTTATAGGTGTCACCAAAAAGGCCATATTGCTGGGACTTGTCCCACTAGAAATGTCGTAACAACTTCATTATTAGATCCCGAAAAAGATAAATTCAAAGAAGTTGAAGAAATGGTTAAGTCTAAATTAAGATCTTACAATTCTGATTTAATTCATTTATTCGTGTCTAAGGAAGATGAAATAGGTGTAGAAAAAGTACCACAAAAAGTTACATCTAATCCAGAGTTAGTTCTTCCTAAAACTAATTGTTCCAATGCTTGTTTAATACACTTGTCTACTACCAAGAGTGCTGAGAAATTTTCAGGAACCCAAGACGAGACCAAAATCCAAAGAGAACCGCTTCAACGAATAAACAAAATCTCGGATCAAAAGAAAGACCATGGGGAATCCAATTACTTGCTGTTAAAGCCAAGCCATCAGCTGCCATGGAAAGGAGTCATAGCTTCTTTGTTGATCAAAGAAGAACCACCAGATGCTCAGCATCAATCCTACCAGACCCGCAGCAAAACAATTCCCCGAGGTAAATCTCTAGACCCACTCCTTTACGAAAATACTAACTTGCTCTATTTGGGTGCAGGTAAAGAAGAAGTTTCGAGGACGAAACGTTTCCAAGAGAGAGGGTATGATGGGGACATCAGTACCATGAAAGCTCATGGAACTACTACCACCCCAGAAAGAGACTGTACTGTGCGTACGGCAGGCTTAGATCCTGATCCTATTGGCGACAGCAGAACCTTTCTTGTTGTTGGGACAGTTGCTCCTACGCTACTATCGCTCAGCACCCATCAAATGGAAGAAGATGCATGTATTGAAGAGTTATGCCTCAAGCACAACGATTCAGGCCATTAAACCACTTGGGCTACATTCTTAGCTCAACCAGATCACGCGTCGAATTGGAATCAGTCCAATTGGATCCCAGATGAAGGAGTTATGCTATTTACAAATCAGGTGTCTCCCAATTTACCCGATTTGGACATAGGTGCATTGATTGGAGGTTTCCAATCGAACCAAGAGGAATTAAGCTACAAACCGACTTGTTCTGGAATCTTGATCCATCAGGGAAGAACCGACAATTGGATTCATATCATTCCCGATTAAGACTTGAGAGTTATTTATTTTACAAATCGATGGACCTGCTTTGGACGCAATCCAGCGACTAGGCCAAAGATCGAGTTACACAACCCAACTCAGGAAAGATCTAAGCCCAGGACCACTTGGATGATATCAATGGGCCTCTCATGGATCCAGCAAGCTAAAGATCCAACGAAATGCCCATCGGATCCACAAGTTACACTCATTTTCCCAAAACGGGTTGACTTGGTTCTGTTTAAGGAAAGTACTCGATCCAATGGTTGCTACACCTTGCAAACATATCTATGGCGACCAGGAGAGATTCTAAGACAACTAAGGAAGCTTTCAAACACCTTACCATGCACCAACACACACAAGATCAAAGATCAGGCCAAATGAAGACGTTTCCGTACCCAACTTTCATGAAGACTTCAGATTAAACTGGGTATGGAAACGTCTTCATTTGGCCTGATCTTTGAGTCACTTCGGCTGGTGTCGTATCTTGAATGTCCTAACCGCCCAAAACCGACCTTGCTGATGGAGCGAGGTAGGATTTCCTCAGGGGGAAATTTAGCCGAGGACCTTGCTCCTTCGGTTCGGTCGGCTTTTTTCTTCGGGCTGGTCGGAATCTCGGAGAATCCCTGTCCCAGGACCGACCTAATTAGAGCTTGCCGATGGAGCGAGGTCGGATTTTTCCCGGGGGGGGGGGGGGGGGGGGGGGGGGGGGGGAATTTTAGCTTCTCGGCCAGACGGACACGCTTTGGTAAATCTGCGATAACTTCCTAAACTGATGTCCGAATGACCTTCGAATTTCCATGGAAATTTGACTCGTCCCTATACAATGTTCATGAAGACTCCAAGAGCTGGATCAAATCGGAACGCCTTCGTCTGATCGGTTCTTTGAGACGTTCCGGATGGTTCCTCTCTAGTCTTTAAGCACCAAATCTCCAAACTCCACCAAGTGTCTCCAAACACCTAGTAAACTCCTCAAAAACATGCAAAAGTCTCACTATGACCTAATGCAGCTCCTAATACTCTAAATGGGACAAAACAAGTATGAAATGCCATGAGGATCCAAGAGAATGACTTAAAATCTATATGAAATGCATGCTAAATACATGTAGAATATGCACATATCAACTGTCGTACCAAGTCATAATGTCGCATCGGCATAGTCCCCAAACCCATCTTATCTATCAATCTCCAGAGCTCTGTCGATACCCAGGCTTCGCATGGTCTGAGGGTCAACGAACCGAGTGGTCTGTATATCAACGTCTTGCCAAGTGTTGTAGAACAACGTGTCATAATCGTCCCAGGTCTCTGAAATGGGCATGTAGATGCAATCATTACTCTTAGTTGTATGCATGTCTGTTCCCTCCCAATCTCTGGTGCAAGGAATCTTGGCCTTCTCGTTACGCTTAGGCCAAGGAGCTCTAACTGTGGTAGCAGGAACCACATGATCAACACTAGTCGCCGATGCTGTCGACGAAAATGGCACTAGTGGTGGCATGTTCCGCAGGGAAGCATGCAGAACCTCGATGTCTGCGGATGCTCCGTCAACTCTCATTATGTAGGTGTCGTCCCAGATCTTGACATGTTGACCCAAGGCGAAATCCCTTGGCGGGTTGGAGCTTGATGCGTCGGAAGTTCGTGCTCTCTTTGGCCTAGATGTCATCTGCAAACAAATCCAGCATCTCTCTCAAACACAGCATCTCGGCTAAGAGAAACAGTCAGCATCGACCGATACCAATATGGTATCGATCGATGCTGATACAGGTATCGAGTATCGATCGAAGAACATGAATCTGAAAACTCTAAAAGTGTAATCCAAGGGCAATTAGGTGCAATGCAAGATTCGACTAAGTCTAGAACACACTAATCAAGTGGTAATCGTCCAGCAAAACAAGTTCTAGAAGCCTAAAAGTCGAAAATCAAACCTTGAGTCACAGATTGAAAATATGAGAAATCGTGATTCATACCTTGTAGATCGTGAGAATGAGTGAGAGAATGAGATAGAGGATGAAAATCCAAGCAGAATAGGCACAAAAATCACTCAAATCCGTTGAGAAACGAAGATTTGTGATTTTGAGAGAGGGTGGCGGTTTGGGTTTCGAACAATGGGGACTGTAGAAACAAGGAGAAAAACGTAGGGTTTATAGCAAACTGACCTGCGCTTGGAGTATCAATCAATACCAGTGGGTGTCAATCGATACTGAGTGTATGGAATGACTTCCTTGCCACACGGAGATTGGTCCAGATTATGTATGTTAAATGACGGGTATTGATCGATACGAGACCTCGGAATCTGATTCACGTGACACAACGAAAAACAAAACAAAACTAGAAACAAAAAAGACTCGTATGTACAGACTTACCAGTGGGTTGCCTCCCACTCAGCGCTTGTTTTACGACACGAGCTTGACTTTACGGACGGTCAGTCAGGATGGGAATGAGAGCTTGCAGCAAAACAGGCTCCACAACTTGACATCTCCAGCTTCAGAGTTCTGAGCAACATGTTCTCCACAACCTCTTGTCCTTTCTCCTTCAGCTCCGGGGTAAGAATAATTCTAGCCTTAGAAAATGGCCTTGAGGTTCCCTTGCATTTCACCTTGTACTCAATCGAATTTCCATCGCACTTCTGAAGAGTTAAGGTGACAAGTGTAGCACTCTCGACTCTTTTGCTCTTCACCTCCTTCTTTGCTTTAGTCTTTTTGATGAATTTCTTGGCAATGATAGGGGGGCGATCCAGAACTTCCATGACAGTTGGCTCAGCATAAGGCTCTTCCAAAAGATAAACTACCAATGTTTCTCCTGTATCAGCAGTGATGCAAGGGATATGTGCGGGAATTCCTCTAGGGATGACTTTGTAGGAGACATGTTCGTCAATGTACGAAAACGAGATGCTCTTACTGGGCGTGTCTATAACTGCACCAGCCGTAGCCATGAACGGTCTCCCAAAAATCAAAGGGTTGCTAGACCTTGCGTGCATACCCACAACCTGAAAATCGGTAGGAACTAGACAGTCTCCTACCTTAACATCAAATCAAGGATTGTACCGTATGGAACTGAGGTGGAAGAGTTCGCGAATGTGAGAGCAATCTGAGTAGATCTTATGTCGTTGATTTGCAGCTTCTCTGCGAGTACCTTCGACATAACATTAACGCTAGACCCTGAGTCAACCAGAGAATCTTTGAATTCAACTCCGGAGATGGAGCATGGGATTGAAAATTTCCCTGGGTCTTCCTTCTTTCTCAACCGCTTCAGTGGAGGCGGTGTACTTCTGACTTTGATGAAAAATGCTTTAATCTCTTCCTCAGTTTCTCTGCAATCTCGGAAGTGACTGTAAAGAGGGCGGTACTCAAGAGCTTCTTCAAAAGTCAGTGTGAGTGGAATTCTTCGTACCATCTTCTCAAAGCCACGCAGCTGCTTCGGAGAAATGGGATCTCTGAGGTGCTTAGGTGGTCGAGGATCTGGTTTCTTAGGCTTGTAGACACGTCCCTCAACCATCTATGGTTTCTTCACGATCTCCGGTTCAGCCTCCGAGAGGTGTCGATCGATACAAGGTTGATGTCGATCGACACAAGGCTCATGCATCAGTTCTTCAGGTTGGTATCGATCGATATCAGCAGTGGTATCGATCGATACTGACGAGTCAGGTTCGGAATCACCTTCTACAAAGTTTTCAAGATCTCATGCACCTCTCAAGGTGATGGCATTGACGTACTCCTTCTGTGCCTGAGTCGTCTTTCCCTTGACAGCTGTTGCAGTCTGAGCTAATTGTGTTTCCAACATCTTCTGATGAGTATCGAGCGCATCGAAGCATCCAAAGTCATCTGATACCTCCAATCAAGTCCTCTGAAAAAGAAACCCATCATCTGAACATCAGAGTATCCATGATGTGGACAATCTCTCTGATACGACTTCAATCTCGTCCAAGCGGCCTTGAACGCCTCAGTAGGTCCTTGAGAAAACTGGGAGATTTTGTTCCTCAGATCTTCCGATCTTGCATCATCATAGAAGTTGGTCAGTAAAGCGGTCTTAGTCTCCTCCCAGGTAGTCAGCGATCCAGGAGGCAACTGCTTCAGCCAGTAAGTTGCTTCCCCACCAAGAGAATATGAGAAAAGCTTGCAGAAAAGATAGTCGTAGGACACTCCATTGCTCTTGATGCTAGTGACCAAATCCTCGAACCTCTCAATATGATCCATGGGATGTTCGCTGGAAAGACCATGAAAAGGGTGCTGCCCCACAAGAGTGTAGTATGGAGGTTTCAGCTCAAAGTCATTCCTCGGAAAAGCAGGAGGACGAATCGCAGATCGGTTTGCGTAAAACTGGTCAGGTCTGTTGCACTCACCAATCGTTCTACCACGATTAACCACAACATTCCCAGCATCCACTGCGTTCGCGTTCCCAGCGACATTCCTAGCAGTATTCCCAGCGACATTCCCAACAGCATTCCCAGCGACAACAGGAGCAGGTGGAATGATGTTCCCCTCTCCATCCAGATGTTGTCCTCTCTCATTGCACAAACAACCCTCTAGGTCCCTGTAAGCACCAGCCTCATCTCAAACCAACTATGCTTGATTGTTGTTCATCCTTGCTGGTTTCTTTGCTTTTCTGTTTGTGCGTTCCACAAGTGCTAGCTGCTCCAATGACAGTTCAACTAGCTGAGTGTTCTTGTTTCCTCTGGTTTTATAATTAGGCATACACCTGAAAACAGAAGTCAAAAACGTAAATAATCGGTAACACGACGAGTATCGACCGATACCAAGTGGTGTCGATCGATATCAACAAAAAGAGAAAGGCGGGTATCGAACGATACTAGATAGTATCGATCGATACCGACGAGCTTAGTCGAAATTCTCAGACTAAATTATATTGGCAACGGCGCCAAATAGTATATTCTCAAATTAATACCCTAAAAGTACTAAGGAGTAGTTGCACTGTTGCAGTATAGTAGGGGTCGAACACAATGACTCACAGAAACACACAATAGATTATATAGGTGAGATTTAAGCTAAGCGATCAATGGTATTAAAAACAAGACGTAAATTAAAACGGTTATAAATTCAATTGGGAGAAAGGTAGGTTCAGGGTATTTCTCAGAAAATCAATGAATGCAGATAAACTAACTAACATGATTCAGATTTAGCACGGTTCTTGAACTCAAATCACTAAGATATAGTTAACCAACTTCTGCTGCGAAAACTATCTAAATCTAAATCCTAGGAATTCCAAATTCCTTTACGAATTCTAAAGTCTTAATCAGCTTTTAAATCAGGTTTGATTTGTTCACAAAACAACTAAACCAAATTCCTTTGCGAGTAGTAATTTTGCTCACCCTAGGTTCTATCAAGTAATTAATTGCACTTCCGCGTGTAATCAATTATCCTAAGATCTAAGTTCTAGGTGATCAATCTAGAATTAACTTTGCAAACAACCTAAAGAGAAGAACTAATTCAGATGGTGAATCCTAATAACTAATCAATCTAGCATTCAGAGATAACCCTTATGAGAACCCTAAACCTAATAAAAGATCTACTCAGACATGGAAATTGAAGCAATAAACTTGTTTGAATAAATCATCAAATAAATCAGAAAGAGTAACAAGAGGGTTCGAAATCTTCTATCGGACGAACAGAGTTCACACTTGTCTCCCTTCAAAAAGCTCTCTCACCAAACCAACGTAAAATAAAGTATCGCCATTAAAGTGGCTGTAAAATCCTATTAAATAACCTAAATCACGTTTTGGGGCTTCTTGTAAATAATAAAGTCTTCTGGACCATTCTGCAATTCTTCAACTCTTTACTAAAGTCGCGGGTCGTGTCTGCTTCGATGGGTATCGACCGATACTAGGCAGTATCGATCGATACTGATGCTTCAAATCGGGTACTCGGCTACACGATCGTCTGCTTTGCTCCAAAATGCTCCAGAAAGCTCCAATATCTCCAATTATGCTCCAAACGTGCTAAAACCTGTAAAAGATTCTAAAACACTACGAAATAATAGAAAGACTCTATAAAATGGATTTATATCATTGCTTAAACGGGGTAAAAACCATAATATATCAATATGGTTGAAGTTTTCATGGATGATTTCTCGGTATATGGCTCTTTGTTTAGTGTTTGTCTTTCCAATTTTTGTAGGGTTCTCCAAAGATGTGAAGACACCAAACTCGTGCTCAATTGGGAAAAATGCCACTTCATTGTGCGAGAAGGGATTTTTCCTGGGCACAAAATCTCGGAGAAGGGTATTGAGGTAGACAAAGCGAAGATTGAGGTCATGATGAGTTTGGAACCGCCAAATACGGTGAAAGGGATTCGAAACTTTTTGGGTCATGCCGGGTTCTATAGATGGTTCATCAAGGATTTCTTCAAGATAGCAAGACCTATCACAAGGCTTCTTTGCAAGGAATTAGAGTTCAATTTTGATGAGGAATGCCTTAAGGAGTTTTTGGAGATCAAGAAAGCACTTGTGACTGCACCCATCGTCCAAGCACCGAATTGGGAATTGCCCTTTGAGATCATGTGCGATTCGAGTGATTATGCGGTTGGAGCGGTGTTAGGCCAAAAGAAAGATAAGAAGCTCCACGTGATCTACTATGCGAGTAGTACACTTGATGACGCACAAGTGAAGTATGCAACCACGGAAAATGAGCTCATAGCGGTTGTGTTTGCTATTGAAATGTTTTGATCTTACTTGGTTGGTTCGAAGATAGTGGTATACACGGATCATGCCGCACTATGGCATATTGACGCCAAGAAGGACACCAAAACGAGGCTTCTTAGATGTATATTCCTTCTCCAATAGTTCGACATGGAGATCATTGACAAGAAAGGCGTCGAAAATGGAGTGCTGAATCACTTGTCAAGAATGTGAATTGGAGATGTAATCCCGATAGATTATTCTCTTCCCGAGGAACATCTTATGGTGGTTGGTATCTTGAAGAAGGGCTATCAAGCGGTAAATGGACTTGAGGAAGCCAAGAGTTTGAAAGATGAAAGGTTGCCATGGTACGCGGACTTCGTAAATTATTTGGCTTGCGGGAGAGAACTGCCAAACTTGGAAGGATACAAGAGAAAGAAGTTTTTTCATGATGTCACCCATTTCTTTTGGGACGAGCCGTACCTCTACATGTTTTGCTCAGATGGCTTGTACCGAAGATGTGTCCCGAAAGAAGAGGTGAATGGAATCTTGTATCATTGCCACAGCTAGGGTTATGGGGGACACTTTGTGTCTTTCAAAACCGCAACAAAGGCTCTTCACTCCGGGTTTTGGTGGCCGAGTTTTCTCAAGGATGCTCACGCTTTTGTCTCCACATGTGATTCATGTCAATGGAAGGGGAACATTAGTAGAAGGGACGAAATGCCTCAAAACCCAATCATTGAAGTTGAGATCTTCGATGTATGGGGAATATATTTCATGGGACCATTTCCCTCGTCTTATGGAAACCGATACATCTTGGTTGCAGTTGACTATGTCTCCAAGTGGGTCGAGGCGGTGGCAAGTCCAAAGAATGATTGATGCGAATCGGATTCGTCTCCGAAACTTCAGGTTTTAAATTTGTAAACCTTAAAGCCTGCAAGTGCACAGATGTGCGTTGTAGTACTTAAGGTATCGATCCACAGGGAGGGAATGTTGTTCTGCGAGACCTTAGAAAAATAGTTAGCAAGGAAACTTAAGACGAGAATAAGTTTTATGGTTTTTTCACGAACTCGAAACTATGAATCTAAACTAAACTAAGCGAGAAAATAAGAAAGCGAACGAGACTAAACTAAGCTAAACTAACTTAATAAATAAATAAAATCTAAGTGAACAGTAGCAAGCAATAATTATTTTGAGGTTGTAAATCAATTAACGAAGCGTTGGGCAATCGGGAATTCTTTAGGGTTCATGGCCGATTTTCACCGAGAATTTGCTAGGATTTCTAAATCGATTTTTTGTCGTCTTTGGGTTCTTGAACTTGGAACACGTACGCTGTGTGAAGTCTACTCCTATAATCCAACACACCTACTCACTTTAGTACTCGGACGGTCGATTTCATCTCCGCCCGCGTAAGAAGTGAATGATACTCTCAAATGTCGTTTACGCCCACAATTCTTCCACAAGTATACTTCCGAAATCTTGTGACGGTCTTGCTCGTCTACCCTAGGTCAAGCGATTAGATTCAGCACTCTCGTAGCTCTAAAACGCCTAATATTAGTTGCTAAGACGGTTAGTCAAGCAACGCATTAACAACAAAGATAGAACGAAGAACCCTAATCGGTATCCTAGCCGAAAAACTCAATTAAAATCGAACCATGAGAGCCACTTCAAACCCCTATACCCAACAAGGAGATTACTCAGCCACGACCATGCAAGACAAAATCAAGCTTCTGAATTGCACAATCAATAGATAAGAAATCAAGCAAAAGGGTTCAAGGGAAATCCCTATCTCCCTAAACAAAGAACAAATAACAAACGTTTGGTGAAAAACAAGTCTAAAATTGTAACAAGGGGGGGGGGGGGGGGGGGGGGGGGTCACGAAATTGTGGCTGTAAAACAAGTATTTATAGGTCTTCAACTCGTTTTGGTCGAGTTAGGGTTTGACGGGAAGAGACTGTTTTGGCCTCGGGTGAAGAAACGACTTCATTTAGGAAAAATTGGCTCTGACCGCGGGTCCGTGCTCTCCAGGAGTGCCGAACTGGTGTTTGGCCGCGGTTGGGAGCTCTTTACCCGCGGTGGACTGCTTCTCGGCAGCTTTGTCGGTCTTCGGTGCTGCGGGTATATTTTAGGATCCAACCATTGGATTGCCCCCAATCCAATTTGAAAGCTGGTTGTCTCTACTTTGTTGTGTCAAAATTTGGTGATGATCAGACGTTGAGAAGGCCTCCTATGATAGCAAGACTTCTGACGGTCCGAGTTTATCCAAAAATGTACTTTTATTCCGAAATGCACTCTTTTACTCCGAGTTACCTGAAATGTCTTTCAAAACACTAAAACATGGAAATCATTTGAAAACTATTAAAAACGGAGTTAAAACACCTGCAAAAGAATATGAAAGTGATCCATAAAAATGGTCAAAAACTGGTGTTATCAACTCCCCCAGGGTTAGACTTTGTTTGTCCTCAAACAAAACAAAACCAAAGCTTGGAAAGATCAAACAAAAATCATCGGGAACTAGGAATCTCAGAGACCGTCCTTCTAAACCATAACCATCGAACTACATCAATCGTAATCTAGCCTAGAAAATTCTCACTATAAGTTCCGGTAACACTAGTCTATAGTATCCATCATACGAAATATAAACTTTAAAAATCCAAAAATTAGGTCAACTGGCTCTCTACATTCATTAAGTATAGCCGTGGGTTTCTCATCAAATGGATTAAACCAAGACAATCTATGATAGGTATTAAAGGCATTTAGAGGTGAGGTTAAGAGTGTTTCGGGTTACCGTAATTTTACCAGAGGGTGCAAGATATTATACAAAACAGCAAGAGAAGAAGGACCTATTGATCACCACAACTTCTAGTCACTTCTTCTTGCGTAAAAATGTTGCACTTCCTCCTTTCTCCAAAAACAGAATTTTTCTGTCTCACAAACGAACCATGGATGCCTCATAAGTATTTCGACCAACCTAAATTGTTTTAAGGCTCTTGTTTCCTTTCCCATTCACTTATTTTCGATTTTTTATTTTTTTCGAAAGGGGGAAACGCCTTTTTTGAAATAGAGTCTTAGGGGCACGAAAATTTACCATGATTTTGAGTTTTTCCAAGGCATAACCAAGCTCACATCTTTGTTGAATTCACAACCACCGATCGCGTATAGTCTTCGTCTTTAGTGACTGAAAGATGTGTCGATCCTCCCTCTCCGGCGTTTTTGCACATATCTGTACATAAGTCACAAAGAGAGTTGCATGAGGTTTCGACAAAAGTTAAGTTTCGGGTAGGGTACCAACTAAAGATGAGCTGGTCATTCATGTACAACAAAGAGTGATAAAAATGTAAAAGTACGTCATGAATGTATGGTTCGTTATCTTTGCCTAAACCTTTGATGAGAAAATTAAGTCAAGATTAAGTCCAAATAAAATAGAGCTAGCATATTCCATCATACAGAATCTCTACAGTCAAAATTCCTCTGGCGATTTCGCATTAACAGAAACTCTAGCTACCGCCTAGTCTAGAACCAAATTACGAAAGAGTATGTTACTAGGAGATAGCGTAGAAGCACACTGGTCGGTTATCGTCATGGATTCCTTTCATCATTCCCTCAAAACGTATTCCTACGCTTTTCGAAAAACTTGAAAATTTTTATGAAAAACGTCGAAAACTGCAAAATGCAAACACAAATGAAAGAAGTGGTGGTTAGTAAGGGAAGGAATCCTCCCCTAGACTTAAATCACACTGTCCTCAGTGTGAAATAAATCAGGTAAGGACGAATAAATAGATGGATGTAAATAATTGAAAAAGTTTAGGGGAAATAGAAAACTTACCTGGATGTAGTTGGGGAATGGATTTGGGAATGGAATGGTGGTTATTGGGGAACGGTAGATGGTGATATGGTGATGGGAATGGATGTGGGGGTGATTGGGGATGGTTTGGGGTCGATCAAGGATCGAACAAAGTCGATCGGAATCGACAGAAGACTGGCCGCGGGTCGAAGTGTTGCAGCCGCGGGTCGAAGTGTTGCAGTCGCGGCAATTAGCAAGCTGGCCGCGGGTCGGTGAGATGCACCCGCGGTTGAGCTTCTTTTGCGGTCAAGTCCTTCCTTGCGGTTATAATGCGTACAGATTGTAATTAAGCTTCAGGTTTTATATTTATAACCTTAATCGTCCGCAAGTGCACAAATGTGCGTTGTAGTACATAGGGGTCGAACCACATAGATTTTGTTATTTCGGTACGAAGCAATCGGATACTTAAATCGAATTGGAACGCAAATAATTTGGAGTTGATTTTGTATCACAAGGATCTAAACTAGACGGTGGAATAAACGAGGTTGTAATCAATTAAACTAAACGTTGGGCTTAAGGATATTCGCAGGGATTCATGGCCAAAAACGATGTAAAAATAAATGATAAATGTAACCAATTATGAAAATTCTTGAACTCGAATCACGAATGTATGATTAGGTCACTACCGTGATCCTAACCAACTATTACCGACCAACTTGACCAGTAGCTTTCGTATCTGGCCGCGAAGGAGGTAACGCATTATTTCGTTTAGGATTCGTCATCTCTCACAATACTCTATAAGTAGCTTATGTCTCTTATAGCGAAATTGCTTGTTTCATTCTAGTTTAAGCAATTAGAAAACACTTCCGCGAATCTAATTCAACCTAGGATCGGACTCTAAGTGGAATAAAGAATCATGCATTAACGAATAAGAATAAACGAAGAACTCATAGAAGATTAGAAACCCTAAATCAAACACATCATCGAATTAAAGCATGAAATACCCTTTGAAAAATCCATTTAAACCCAACTCGGGAACTCAATCATATTGTAGCAAAACATCATAGAAGTAATAAAGTATTGCAGAATTAAAGAGGTAAGAAGTGAAGAACGAAGAACATGGGTGAAGACGGAGATCGAATGATGATCCCCTTGCGCCTCCTCTCTCTCCCTCGGTGTCGCCTCCTTTTCTCCTTCTTCTTCTGTTTAAAAATGAGCTCTCTTTAGAGTGACCTAAAACGAGCTTATATAGCTTCTTTATTCATCGGAAAATGCTTAGGGTTTTATTAATAAGTGACGGGATTAACTCCATCCATAAAACGGGTATCGGGATCGAAACAGGAGCTGGTCGCGGGCGCGTGGTTTCGAGCCACCGCGAAGTGGTGTTTGGCCTCTGGTGGAGCTCCTCTGGCCGCGGCAAAATGGTGCTAGGCCGCTGGTCCAGCTCCTCTGGCCGCGGCGGATTCCCTCTGAGACAGCTTCATCCGCCTTTAGTATTTCGGGTATATTTGGTGATACAACCGTTGGAATGACTCCAAACCAATTGCATTTGAAAGCTGGTTGTGTCATCTTTGTTGTGTCCAAAGTTGGTGATGATCAGACGGTGAGAAGATATTCTTTGATTGCAAGACTTCTAACGGTTCGAGTTTATCCAAAAATGTACTTTTGTTCCAGAATGCACCCTTTTCCGGAGTTTACAGAAACGTATTTCAAAACTCTAAAACATGAAAACTACTTGAAAAACCATTGAAAACAGAGTTAAAACACCTGCGAAATAATATAAAAGTGATCCATAAAAATGGTCAAAAATCGGTGTTATCAACTCCCCCAGACTTAGATCTTTGTTTGTACTCAAACAAAACAGAAATCTAAACTCGGAAAGAGGTTTTCAAAATTATAGGAACTAACAAAAATTCTTAGTGACCGTCTTTCAAAACCATAACCAACGTAATGCGTCAATCGGACTTAGTCTAGAAAATTCACACTAAAGTACTACAACGCTATACACTAGTAGACTTTTCTCGCATAGCCACGAATTAGACACGAAATAATTTGTGGCTTTTTTAAAAGCCACGAAAAAAGCCACGAAAAATCATAGAATAGCCACGAAAAAACCACGGAAAAGCCAAGAAAAAACCAAAAAGTCACGAAAAAAGCCAAGAAAAAATGTTCACGATCCTATAGCCACGAAAGCTTTAGCCACGAATTTTTTCGTTGCTATAGGATCGTAACCATTTTTTCGTGGCTTTTTTTTTATTTTTTTGTGGCTTTTCCGTGGCTTTTTCGTGGCTATTCTGTTATTTTTCGTGGCTTTTTCGTGTCTAATTCGTGGCTATGCGAGAAATTTCTACTAGTATAATCCACGGTATCCGTCATGCGAAAGTCTAACCATATAGATCCTAACTTTCAGTCAACTAGCTCTTAACATTCATTAAAGATTGTGTGGTCGTTACCAATAATATTAGACAAGACAATCGATGCTAGGCATTTAAGGGCAATTTAGAGGTGAAGCTAAAAGTGTTTTGGGTTACCGAATTTTCTTCGGAGGATGCTAGATATTATGCGAAACAGCAAAAGAGGATGGAGCTGTTGGTACCCATAGTTTTCAGTCACTCCTTGCTTCCATAAGTGTTGCTGCAAAACTCCTCCTTCGTCGGGACTCTTCTCCCTTTGCTTAACTTTATGTCGTTCCCCTGGACTTAGATTTTTCTCAAGGTAATAATTCGAACGGCTTCTCACTCTTCACATATTGAAACATAGTTGCTTGGTAAAAATATAGACTACTCTAAGACTCTTAGACTTTGATTTCCTTTCCTTTCCGTTTTTTTTTTCAGAAAGGGGGAACGCCTTTAAACGAGAGCCTTAGAGAGTACGAAAATTACCAGTTACAAACGATTTCCAAGGAAAATTTTTAGCTTGATTTGTCGATACCTCCACAACTGAATCCGTCTAGTCTCTCGTCTTTTCGAGTGATTGAAAAACTGTGCCGTTCCTCCATCTCCGGCGTTTTGGCACATATCTGCACATAAGACAACAAGAGAGTTGCATGAGGTTGTAAGAAAGGTTAAGTTTCGGGTGGGATACCGGCTAAAGATGAACCGGCCATCTAGGACAACAAAGAGTGGTAAAGATGGAAAAGATGTCTTGGATGTATGACTCGTTGTCTCGCCTAAAATAATTGATAAGAAAATTATAAATAGATTAAGTTCAAATAGAGTGAGCTAGTATATCATGTCGGAAAGAATTTATATGGCTTGAAATCCTCTAGGGATGTCGCATTGTAAGTACTCTAGCTACCGCCTAGTCAAGTACCAAGCCACAAAATATCTGGCATGAGGAGATAACGTAGAAGTACGTAGGTCCATGTTTTGAAAAATAGATTAGAAAATTCGAATAAAATTTTAAAATTTTTGTTCCAAACGACAATCTCAAAACGAACAGAATGCATTAGTAAGGGATAAACATCTTCCCCCAGACTTAAATCACACTATCCTTAGTGTGAAATAAATTGGGTAAGGACGAATAGATAGATGGATTTAATAATTGAAAAAGTTGAAGGAAAAATAAAACTTACATAAAATGGGTTGCCTCCCATTGAGCGCTTTTATTTAAAGTCGTTTAGCTCGACGTTGTTGCTGGTCAAGCTTGGTGGATCGATCAAGGCCATTATTTCCCTCTCGTTTTCTTCTTCGTCCACGAGGTATGGCTTGACAGGCTGTCCGTTCACCGTGAATTCTCCACTTTTACCCCAGAGGACAATGGCTCTGTATGGTTTGACTTCCTTTATTATGAAGGGTCCGGACCACCTCGATTGCAATTTTCCGGGAAAGAGTTTGAGACGAGAATTGTAAAGAAGAACCTTGTCGTTCGCGGCAAAAGATCGGTTTATGATTTTCTTGTCGTGATACACCTTTGTCTTTTCTTTGTATATTTTTGAGTTTTCATAGGCGTTGTGCCGAATTTCATCTAGTTCGTGAAGTTGGAGTAGTCTCCTTTCCCCAGCTGTTTTCATGTTCATATTCATCTCTTTGATAGCCCATTGTGCTTTGTATTCGAGTTTCACAGGCATATGACACGCTTTTACATATACGAGGTTGAATGGCGTCGTTCCTAAAGGTGTCTTGAATGTCGTTCGGTATGCCCAAAGTACGTCGTCGAGTTTCGTAGACCAATCCTTTCGATTTGCTCCAGTTGTCTTTTGAAAAATCGACTTGATTTCCCTGTTGGAGATCTCCACTTGGCCACTTGTTTTAGTGTGGTATGGAGAGGTGACTTTGTGCGTAACTCCATTCTTCTTTAACAGGTTTTCAAATACCTTGTTAATGAAATGAGACCCTCCATCGCTTATTACGATTCTAGAAACTCCGAAACGCGGAAAATTATCGATTTGAACATCTTAATGACCACTTTCGCGTCGTTTGTAGGGCTAGCAATTGCTTTCACCCATTTAGAGACGTAGTCTACGGCAACTAGTATGTATTGGTTTCCGAAGGAGGTCGGGAAAGGTCCCATGAAACAATTCCCCATACGTCAAAATTTTCAACTTCAAGGATAAAATTCGGGGGCATCTTGTTCCTCTTACTTATACTCCCCATACATTGGCATGGATTATAGTGCGAGACGTAAGCTTGTGCATCTTTAAACAAAGTTGGCCACCAGAAGACTGCCTGGAGAGCTTTAGAGACAGATTTGAAAATTGCGAAATGGCCTGCATAAACTGAGCTATGACATCCGAATAGTATCCCGTCCATTTCCTCTTCAGCCACGCATCGTTGGTATAAATCGTCTGCACATCTCTTGTAAAGGTATGGTTCATCCCAAAAGTAGTATCTTATATCTCGCAAAAATTTCTTCTTCCTATACCCAGAGAATTGTGGTGGTTCGACATCCGCAGCAAGGTAATTTGCAGTGTGTCTGAACCACAGGGTGACGAACGTGTCTAGCCACCTTTTAAGTGGCCGTGAACAAATTTGTTGCGTGATGTTAGATATTGCGTCTATCGCATAGACGATGTCATCCGACAAAGTATCATTCAAGGGCACTTTGTCTTCCACTCGTATTCGAAAAAGGTGATCCGCTACTCCGTTATCTGCTTCTTTTCGATCTCGAATTTCGATGTCGAATTATTGCAAGAGGAGTATCCACTTTATTAGTCTAGGTTTTGCATCTTTCTTAGACATCAAATATTTTATCGCCGCATGATCAGTATGGACTATCACCTTGGATCCAACAAGGTAGGATCAAAACTTTTCGAAAGCAAATACGACAGCCAGAAGTTCCTTTTCAGTTGTCACATAATTACAATGAGCGTCGTCCATTTTTCTGCTTGCGTAATAGATCGCATGCAACTTCTTATCCTTCCGCTGCCCGAGTACTGCTCCAACTTCATAGTCGCTTGCGTCACACATGATTTCGAACGGTTGTTCCCAATCAGGTGGATACACGACTGGAGCGGAGACAATGGCGTCTTTGAGCTTATGGAACGCAGCTATGCATTCATCATTGAATTCAAAGCTCGTTTATTTTCACAATAGACGTGTGAGGGGCCTAGCTATTTGGGAAAAATCTTTTATGAATCTCCTATAGAATCCGGCGTGCCCGAGAAAGCTTCCGATACCTTTTACATTTGCAGGAGGTTGTAGGCTTGTCATGACCTCGATTTTTGATTTATCCACTTCGATTCCTTTTTATGAAATCCTATGCCCGAACACAATTCCGTCTCGCACCATAAAATGACATTTTTCTCAGTTCAGGATCAGATGTTTGTCTTCGTATCTTTGTAGAACTTTCTCCAGGTTCGCCAAGCACGTTTGGAATGAGGACCCGTGGACGAAAAAGTCGTCCATGAAGACTTCCATAAAGTTTTCTATATATTCGGTAAATATCGACATCATGCACCTGTGGAAAGTCGCGAGCGCGTTACACAACCCAAAAAGCATTCGTCGATAAGAAAACGTTTCGTACGGACAAGTGAAGGTTGTCTTCTCTTGGTCTTCCGGTCGGATGGGAATTTGGAAAAATCCGGAATATCCATCGAGAAAGCAGTAGTACTGATGGTTAGCCAATCTCTCCAGCTGTCTATAAATGGTAAAGGGAAATGGTCCTTCCTAGTTGCAGCGTTCAGCTTTCTGTAGTTGATGCACATGCGGTGTCCAATGACGGTCCTTGTGGCAATCATTTCGTATTTCTCGTTCTTGATCATCGTGATCCCTCCTTTTTTTGGGACAACTTGAACTCGGCTAATCCAAGGGCTGTCCAAAATCGGGAAGATGATTTCGGCTTCTAAAAGCTTCATAATTTCCTTCTTGACAACGCTCATCAAGTTAGGGTTCAACCTCCTTTGGTGCTCCACTGAATTTTTGGCGTTGTCTTCGAGATGGATCTTGTGCATACAGAGATCCGGAGAGATTCCTGGTGTGCCATCAAGCGAATATCCTATGGCCTTTATGTGCTTTTTCAACTCTCATAGTAACATTGTTGTCTCGGCTTTACTCAGACTAGAATTTATAATGACCAGGTGAGTCAAATTTGGTCCAAGGAAGGCGTACTTGAGACCGACATGCATGGGTTTTAGCTCCACTTTAGGAGCTTTCAGCTCGCTCCACGGATCATTTATTGCTGCAGAAGTGTCCTTCGGCATTGTTGGAATATCCATTTTGTTCTTTAAATCAATGTAGCTGACAGCCTTTTTGTAAATTTCAGTCTTATCGAGCATTTTCACACAATCCCTCAAGGCTTCTTCGAGAGTGATGCCCCCATCCTTTGTGTTCGAGATTAAGACTTTAAATGGGTCACTCAGGAGTAATTCTTCATAGAATTCCTCAGTGCCCTTTTCGACCTCATCAAGCCAGAAAGCTTGGTCGTCTAGGGTTGGTTTACTAAGGCTTTCTCTCATATCGAAATGCGTCACAAGGTCACCTAAGTGTAAGTATATTTCCCCCTCATGGACGTTGATCATCGCCCCTGCGGTGGATAAGAATGGTCGCCCAAGTATAAGGGGATCTGCAGGTTCCTTCTCTAACTCGAGTACCACGAAATTGGTAGGAATGCAGCATTCTCCAATCACGATGGATATGTTGACGAGGACGCCTATCGGTCGTCAAACCGAACGATCTGCTAGTATTAGTGAAATTTTAGTTGGCCGGAAAGTGTGGTACCCCAAACGTTTAGCAACTGACAGTGGCATCATGTTTATGCTTGAACCCAAGTCGCATAGACAGTGCTCAAATGTTACACCTTTTATGGTGCACGAGAGCACTAAGCTTCCTGGGTCACCTCTCTTTCGAGGGGAATGGTTTTGCAAAATTGAACTACATTCTTGAGTGATCATCATAACTCCTTCCTCAAGTGTCAAGGAGTTGGTCAGGATGCTTTTCATAAATTTTCTTAGAGGTGGGATCATTGCGCAAGCTTCGACAAAAGGTAGTCGAAACGTTAGCTGCTCAATTATTTCCTTTAGTTTATCTCTTTCTTTCTTTTTCTTTGGCGCCTCCAAGGCTTTCGGGTAAGGCGGTTTTGGTTTATAGGCACGGGCTGGTGGTTGAGTTATCAAGCCTTCCCCGATGATTTCTCGGGTTGCTTCTTCTCTTTCATAGTTTCCTTATACCTTAACTACCCTCTATCCTTCTTCCCTAACCGTGTTCTCTTCCCTTTTCGTCTCTTCGTGATTTTTTGGGAATTCCGGCTCTTTGTAAGTCGTGCCACTTCTAAGCATGATTGCATGAAAGTTGTCTATATCCTTGGAGGAGAATTCATTCAGCTCCTTTAAGGATGACTCGCCTTTGACCATTCAGTTTTTGACTCCTTGACTTGAGAAGAGAAACTTACGATTTTTCCATTCAAATCCTCGTACATCTTGTCTATTTTGGCACTTAACTCATATGTGTCTTTCATGTGAGAGGCTTCGAGTCTTCGCATCATTTGTTCAATTCTTTCAAGATCTGAGATGGGTGGATTTGCAGAGAGCATGAGTTGGTATTGAACCCCTAACATTGGCTCGAGAACAGGTTGGTCATGGGAAAACTGCACCTGGTCGCAGCTCAGGAGACTACACCCGTGGCGAAGCTCCTCCTGGCCGTGGATATGACCGTCGGACCCACAGCAAAGCTCCTCCTAGCCGCGGTCGTGCGGGCTCCACTTGCGGCGGGGTGTGGTTCGCTCGGGACCTTGGTTTTTGCATGCTTCTGCTTCATTAGTTACCTTTGGTTGAAACGGTTAGCCCCATCTTTGAAATAATCTATGTCGCCCCAGCTTTGAGAGCCATTTTGATTTCCAAAGCTATTAAGGTTGCGTGTTGCGCGTAACTCATTTGATCGTTCCATACCGAGATGGTCCACCGTGAGTGTGAAGCATTCTGGCTTTTTCGTCTTCTCTTGTTCTTTCATGGAACGTCAGAGTTGGGCGAATTCTACTCGATTGTTGATACTCCTCGCAAAGTTATTGATGAGGATGCGAGCGTCATCCACGGATCTGTTGGCGAAGTCCCCATTGCTTGCGGTGTCGAGCGGTTCTTGTGACTTTGGGTCGATGCCTTGATAGAAGATGCTCATCAAATATTCTTCGGAAAATCCATGGTGTGGGCAGTCCATCGCGTATTCTTTGAAGCGCTCCCATGCATAATAGAGTGTTTCTGTCTCTTCATGTTGGAAATTTTGTATTTTACCCCTATAGAGTTAAGTACAAGCTTTCGTGAAGAAGCGATTTATGAAGGCCAGTTTACAACATTCCCATGTCGTGATAGACGAGGCTGTCACGGTCGTGCAAGGAGAACGAAAACAGTTTACATTGATGGTAATTTTTATTTGATTTTATGGTTTAACATATATCTTTGAAAAATACGATATGATCTATCGGATTTTCCGATGAATTACCACTGAATTGGCGTTGTTTAACTAGAGATATGTAGTGTACCGTATTTTTAGTATCGCCATTTTTGGGAAGGGGTGGTTGAATAGCTCTCCGATCCAAAAGAAAAGGCGCATCGAATTCACAAATTTTCAGTTCTCTCCTCTCTGCGTTTATCATTTCATTTTCGCCATCGGAAAGATCATCTTGCTCATCGTCGTGTGGATCCCCATCGTACCATGGTAGCTGATCACCTAGGGGCTCAAGACCCAAATCTCGGTCTCCCATTGAAAAGTAGCATAAAAATCCAAAAGAAAAATAACAATAAGTAGAGGCGTTCTATTGATTTAAGCAGAGATTCGTAAGAAAACAAATCAAAATCCCCGGCAACGGTGCCAAAAACTTGATGTGTACAGATTGTAACTAAGCTTCAGGTTTTATATTTATAACCCTAATCATCTGCAAGTGCACAGATGTGCGGTTTAGTACTTAGGGATCGAACCACATATATTTTGTTGTTTCGGTACGAAGCAATCGGATACTTAAATCGAATTGGAACGCAAATAATTCGGAGTTGGTTTTGTATCACTAGGATCTAAACTAGACGGTGGAATAAACGAGGTTGTAATCAATTAAACTAAACGCTGGGCATAAGGATATTCGCAGGGATTCATGGCCAAAAACGATGTAAAAATAAATGATAAAGGTAACCAACTATGAAAATTCTTGAACTCGAATCACGAATGTATGATTACGTCACTACCGTGATCCTAACCAATTGTTACCGACCAACTCGACCAGTAGTTTTCGTCCCTGGCCGCGAAGGAGGTAACGCATTATTTCGTTTAGGATTCGTCATCGCTCACAATACTCAATAAGTTGCTTCCGTCTCTTATAGTGAAATTGCTCGTTTCATTCTAGTTCAAGCAATTAGAAAACACTTCCACAAATCTAATTCAACCTAGGATGAGATTCTAAATGGAACAAAGAATCATGTATTAATGAATAAGAATAAACGAAGAACTCATAGAAGATTAGAAACCCTAAATCAAACACATCATCGAATTAAAGCATGAAATACCCTTTGAAAAATCCCGTTAAACCCAACTCGGGAACTACTCAATCATACTGTAGCAAAACATCATGGAAGTAATAAAGTATTGTAGAATTAAAGAGATAAGAAGTGAAGAACGAAGAACACGGGTGAAGACAGAGATCGAATGATGATCCCCTTGCGCCTCCTCTCTCTCCTTCGGTGTTGCCTCCTTTTCTCCCTCTTCTTCTGTCTAAAAATGAGCTCTCTTTAGAGTGACCTAAAACGAGCTTATATAGCTTCTTTATTCGTCAGGAAACGCTTAGGGCTTTATTAATAAGTGATGAGATTAGCTCGAGCCTTAAAACGGATCTCGGGATCAAAACGGGAGCTGGCCGCGGGCGCATGGTTCTGAACCGCGGTGTAGTTGTGTTTGGCCACTGGTAGAGCTCTTCTGGCTGCAAAAAAACAGTGCTTGGCCGCTGGTCCAGCTACTCTGGCCCCGGCGGATTCCCTCTGAGACAACTTCATCAGCCTTCAGTGTTTCGGGTATATTTGGTTATCCAACCGTTGGAATGTCTCCAAACCAATTGGATTTGAAATCTGGTTGTGTCATCTTTGTTGTGTCCAAATTTGGTGATGATCAGACGGTGAGAAGATCTTCTTTGATTGCAAGACTTCTAACGGTCCGAGTTTATCCAAAAACGTACTTTTGTTCCGAAATGCACCATTTTATCCGAAGTTTCCTGAAACGTCTTTCAAAACTCTAAAACATGAAAATTACTTGAAAACCATTGAAAATGGAGTTAAAACACCTGCGAAAGAATATTTAAGTGATCCATAAAAATTGTCAAAAACCGGGTGTTATCAGGTTCGTGTTGGACCGAGCAGTTCCGAACCGTGTCTCCATCTTTTTGTCTTTTCGGGGTTTTTATTTTTTTGGATTTTTTTTTATTTGTTTATAAGGCTGAAATTAAGAAAAATAAAACGTTAGTAGAAAAAGAAAGAAAAACTAAAAAGAACAACATACCTAAAATGGGTTGCCTCCCATTGAGCGATTTTGTTTGAAGTCGTTTAGCTCGACGTTGGTAACTAGGTGAGCCTAGTAGTAGAAGGAAAGTGTCTTACGACAAGTCTTCTTTGATTTAACATTGTAATCCTTCGTATAGAACATATCACGCCATTCCCACTCGGAATTTTTGTCATAAAGTCCGAGATGGTGATCTCCTCCGGGATCACAATAGAAAATCAGATTTGGAACTTTCTTGGAGTATGCTTCTTCTTCTTTGATATTCTCGGATGGTAGCCCGATGCATAGATGGTAGGCTTTAGATCAGTTTGTGTCTTGGTTGGAGCTTGAGTGCTGATGGAGAAGAAGTCTTGCACAAAGAAGTAGGATTGGGATGCAAGACGTCGGAGTTGAGATGAACAGGGGCTGGCCGCGTGTGGGGGAAGCGGAGCCGCGGCAAATGGGGGCTTGGCCGCGGGTCGGTGATACGCACCCGCGGTGGAAGAGGGCTTGGCTGCTGGTGGAGGAGGTGCAACCGCGGCGGAGTGTGCATCAAAAGAGATCTTTCCGCACGTCGAAATTGTTATTTTTATGTTTTCTTCAAGTGTGACGTTTGCACCTTCTTCTAGAACGTTTTTAACGTTCTTTGTTGCTCCTCCAGGGCTAAGAGTGGTTCATCTCCGCTGCATGTGTTTATAAAATGGGAATCACGAAATGGTTGCTCGGATGCATCCGTTAGTGTCTCATCCTTCACGAGGTCTGCCTCAGGCTCGACGTGGTGAGGAGTAGGAGTAGAAACAGGTCCTTCTTCTCCTTGATGTTCTTCTTTGATGGCATGAGCTTGAGATTCCAAGGGACTTTTATCTGGTCACTTCTCTCTAATCAATTTGGTTGCGGGTACTCCATCAACTACGGTAGCTACGTAGTACCCTTCGTCTTCATTCATAGACTCGTTTAGTTCTTGAATAATACTGTCCAAATTAGCTTTGAAAAAATCTAGCCCCTCAAAGTTTCCCTCCGAAAATTATTTACTGTGGCCCTAAGCTCTTTTCGTTTCAATGCACTCTTCAAGCGTTCTTGTAGCAACTCGCGTTCAAAGCGCACTTCATTAAAATAAAGGCATGATGATCTAACAATCGATTTTAACATGTTGTTTGGGTGTGTATATGCTGTCTTTGGTCGGTGCCGGTTTCCGATCCATATAGTACGAATCACATTTGTAGTGTGAATCGTGAGAGTAGTGAGCATAAGGTGGGTCGTAGTAACCCTGCTCGTAGTAGTGATCTCGCTCCAGAGGCGAATTCATGTTCAAAGCCTGAAACGGAGAAAAACAAAATGGAAAATTAAAAAGAAAAAGTTTGTCTTATAGTCGATTTACTAACCTCTAAAGTGTGGTAGAACAAGTAGAGATTGCCTTCCCGGAAACGGCGCCAAAAACATGATGCGAATCGGATTTTTCTCTGAAACTTCATGTTTTAAATTTGTAAACCTTAAAGCCTGCAAGTGCAAAGATGTGCGTTGTAGTACATAAGGTATCGATCCATAGGGAGGGAATGATGTTCTGCGAGACCTTAGAAAAAGAGTTAGCAAGGAAACCTAAGACGAGAATAAGTTTTATGGTTTTTTCACGAACTCGAAACTAGGAATCTAAACTAAACTAAACTAAGCGAGAAAATAAGAAAGCGAAGGAGACAAAACTAAGCTAAACTAACCGAATAAATAAATTTAATCAAAGTGAAAAGTAGCATGCAATAATTATTTCGAGGTTTTAAATCAATTAACGAAGTGTTTGACAATCGGAAATTCTTTAAAGTTCGTGGCCGATTTTCACCGAGAATTCGCTAGGATTTCTTAAGCGATTTTTTGTCGTCTTTGGGTTCTTGAACTTGGAACACGTACGATGTGTGTAGTCTACTCCCGTAATCCTACACACCTACTCACTTCAGTACTCGGACGGTAGCTTTTGTCTCCGCCCGGGCAAGAAGTGAATGATACTCTCAAAGGTCGTTTACGCCCACAACTCTTCCACAAATATACTTCTGAAATCTTGTGACGGTTTTGCTCGTCTACCCTATGTCAAGCGATTAGATTCAGCACTCTTGTGGCTCTAAAACGCCTAATGTCAGTTGCTAAGACGGTTAGTCAAGCAATGCATTAAGAACAAGGATATAACGAAGAACCCTAATCGTATAACAACAAGCAATGCATTGACCGGAAAAGACGGTTTTGGCCTCGGGTGAAGAAACGACTTGATTTTGGCAAAATTGGCTATGTCCACGAGTCCGTGTTCTCCAGGAGTGGCGAACTGGTATTTGGTTGCGGGTTCGTGCTCTCCAGGAGTGGCGAACTGATTTTTGGTCGCGGGGGGTAGCTCTCGACCCGCGGTGGACTGCTTTTCGGTAGCTTTGGTGCTTCGAGTATATTTTAAGATCCAACCATTGGATTGCCCTCAATCCAATTTCATTTGAAAGTTGGTTGTCTCTACTTTGTTGTGTCTAAATTTAGTGATGATCAGACGGTGAGAATGCCTCCTATGATGGCAAGACTCCTGACGGTGCGAATTTATCCAAAAACGTATTTTTGTTCCGAAATGCACTCTTTTAGTCCGAGTTACCTAAAATGTCTTTCAAAACACTAAAACATGGAACTCATTTGAAAACTATTGAAAATGGAGTTAAAACACCTGCAAAAGAATATGAAAGTGATCCATAAAAATGGTCAAAACTGGTGTTATCAATGATGCAAAAGTGGTTCTCAAACTATTCAAGAAGATCATTTTTCCAAGATTTGGAGTTCCACGGGTGGTGATAAGTGATGGTGGTTCCTATTTCATCAACAAGGTGTTTGAGAGCTTTCTTAAAAAGCATGGAGTCAAACACAATGTGGCTACACCATATCACCCCCAAACGAGTGGGCAAGTCGAAGTGTGTAACCGCCAAATCAAGGAAATCTTAGAGAAGACCGTGGGAAGATCAAGACAAGATTGGGCGAAGAATCTTGATGATGCTCTATGTGCCTATAGAACGGCTTTCAAGACTCCCATTGGAACCACTCATTTAAATCTTCTATATGGGAAGTCTTGTCACTTACCAGTAAAGCTTGAGTACAAGGCATTGTGGGCCATGAAACTTCTCAATTTTGACCTCAAGATGGCTCAAGAGAGACGTTTAATCCAATTGCAAGAGCTTGATGAGGTTAGACATGATGCTTACGAGAGCTCTAAGATCTACAAGGAGAGAACCAAGGCCTTTCATGACAAGAAGATTGTGCATAAATACTTCAAGGAAAGAAATCAAGTGTTGCTCTTCAACTCAAGGCTTAAGTTGTTTCCCCAAAAGCTAAAGTCTAGATGGTCCGGTCCATTCATTGTCAAGGAAGAAAGACCATATGGAGCTATTGTGCTTGTGAACAAGAATGGAGAAGAGTTTGTTGCCAATGAGAAAAGGTTCAAACCATACCTAGCTCATGAATCCATTGAGGAAGGGATCTCACTCCCTCTCGATGATGCTCTTCAAGCCTAAAAGGGTAACAAAAGTCGAACTTAGTGACGTTAAACAAAGTGCACTTGGAAAACATTCCCATGTTTATCCTTGTGCGTACTTTTGTTTTTCTCGTTTTCCATCTTTTCTAGTTCTTTTTAATGTTTTTGTTAAGTGTTTATAGGTATCATGATGGTCTAAGTGGTCATAGACCATGGATCAACGTCCCCATCTCCATGTTCAAGCAATTCGTCATACTCCATGAGCTCACAACCCTCATCCGAAAGTCTCCAAGGTATCACTCCAAGCTTGTAAATACTTTTCTTTTCTTTTGAGTCTTTGCATTTTACTTTTGTTTTTGGTCTCTCTCTTGAAATTTTTATACACCAAGATGGTGTTCTTTATTATTATCTTCGATTTTACATCTCTTGAGTCTCATGCATTCACTTATGCGATAGAAAAACACACAAAACATTCGAAATTTTTTGAAAATTATGAAACACAAAAAGAAATCATCTAGTTGCATTTTATGTGTAGGATTGAGTCTAGTTTGCATATAGGGTGCATTGCATATTGCATTGGGAGCAATGATGAGCATTCCTTGTAGGATATCACTTTAAGAAATTAATTCAACGCAATGCATTCAAGTGAGTTTGAAAGTAAGGATGCACCATCTTTAGATCCCATGCTTTAATGTTCTTGTCTTGGTTGAAGCAAGTTGCGAATTGAATTCAACCTTATTAATAAGAACTCTAATCTTGACTTGCAATTATCATGTTTGTGCATCTTTGAATGAACTCGTGGATACCTATATACATATTTGGATCTTTTTTTCCTTTTTTACCACCCTTGTCGATCCAAATAGCCATATCCCATTATTGGAATGGTTTCCCACACCTTGAACTAAACCTCCTTTAGCCAAAAACTTTTGTGAGTGATTGAGAGGCTTATTTTTCGAACAAACTTGGCAAAAAGTGTTAGGTTTAGGGCAACAAGGATGAGTTCTCATGAAGATCTAGCTCCAACATCAAGGAGCTAGTCTAGGAATAAGTTAGCTAGGATGGGAAGTCTTGAGGCGCTTGTTGGGAATGGGTAAGAAATAACGAACGAAGGAGATTTGGTGGAAAAGAAAGGTGGAACGAAAAGGAAAATATGGGAAGGAGGAAAAGGGGAATGCAAGGCGTGAAGTGGTTGGTGACAAAGTGTAAGATTAGCTCTTAGTGTTAGATTTAGCCTCAAAATTAAAAGTGAAAAGGAAATAAGCTAAAAATTGGCAATTGCATCAAGTGATGAGAAATGAGGCAAGGTAAAGAATGAAAAAGAAGAGCTAAGGCAACGAAAAAGAAGAGCACCAAGCCACAACTTTGATGGAAAAGAAGATATCCCCCTAAGTGAGAAAAATATGAAGTGGAGAAACAAGAAAGCATGTGGGACATGAAGGAAAAATGCCTTGTGAAAAAAGGTAGCTTAAGTTTGGGGTTTCATGAGTTATAGAGACTAGGCTTAGAGACATCTTAGGCATTGGGTAGATGAAAATTCACCCTTGTATGCATAGGTTGCCTTTTACTTTTATTATTTTACTAAAGTTTGCTCATTCATAGAGAGATCCTTGCATTGGAATACCCGCACATGTGATTGAGATCATCTTCATCTCAAAACCTTATCCCTTAACCAAACGAGTTCATTTGATTTTGTACAAGCATGATTCAGATAAACCATTAATGAATGTGAAAGAGTTGAAGGATAAGAATGCTTGTGTAGGTTGGGACTCGAGCTTGATGCATGTGTACATAGAAATGGCTAACTCTTTTGGAGTAGATTCACTTAATGCATTTTAGAATTACAAACTTGGACGTTGAATTCAATTTCTTGTTGTGATGCATTTGGATTT
Organism: Eutrema japonicum; assembly: GCA_030161315.1. Lineage (NCBI taxonomy): Eukaryota > Viridiplantae > Streptophyta > Magnoliopsida > Brassicales > Brassicaceae > Eutrema > Eutrema japonicum. The sequence goes on along the minus strand of BSQW01000007.1, from coordinate 33,301,472 downwards.
GAGCCCCCACCTTCAAACCTCTATCTGATCTTGTTCTTGTTTGTTTGCTTGAGGGAAAGCAAGGAATAAATTTAGCGGAGTTGATAGTTGCATATTTTATCCCATTCTAGCATGCAATTAAGTTAGATTTGTGTCCAACACTTGCATTTCCATAGTTTTTGTCTAGTTTGCATCCACTTTAGAGTTTAGTGAGTTTTAAGATAATTCTTGCATGGTTTGGTGCATTTTGGTGTCTTTAGGCACCTTTGGAGGCTTATTGGAGTTTGGAGGATGGCCATATATCCATAGGAACTTTTTTGGAGCAAGGGAGGCGATCGAGAGGAGAAGAGAAGTGCTGAGAATCTAGTATCGGTGGTGTGCATCGGGGAGGAGCACCCCGATATGGACCTGAAGGAAGAATCATTTCGGCCATCTGGTATCGGTGGTGTGCATCGAGGAGAGGCACACCGATACAAACTCCCTAGTCCCTCAGCCATCTGGTATTGGTGGTGTGCATCGGGGAGGAGCACATTGATACAAGCTCCCCAGTCCGACGGCCATCTGGTATCGGTGGTGTGCATCGGTGTCAGGCACACCGATACAGCCTGCGCAGACCCAGACCCGGTTTGACCAAGTTTGACCCAGTTTTTCTATTTTAAGGCATTTAGACCTAATTTTGAGTCATCTTGTTTTCTCTTTAGAAAATCAATTCCTTTTCAGAGGCAAGAGCTTTTTGTAAGAGATCTTTTGATTTGAATGCAATTTAGAGTTTGTTTCCATTAATCTTTCATCTTTTATAATCTCTAATCATGACATCTAACACTTATTTCATAGGATTTGTGGGTTTCAACATGATTAGTGAGTAGTTCTTTTAGAGCTCATGGGTGATGTAGATTAGGGGATTTCTTGATTGATCAATGCTGTCTAGGGCTTAGATTACTTCTTTCCTTTCTTACTTAGTGCTATTAATGCTAGATTTATCTTGAGAAAGCCTATCTAGAACATAGAGAATTTCACACCCACAAGGTGTTTGATGAAATTCCTCAAAGAACTAGATAAGAAATTTTGCTTGCTTAACCTATGAGAATAGATGTTTAAGAAGTATTATGGCTATTAGAAGTTATGATTAATGCTTGATAATTAATTTTTCACAAATGAGAATTTGATCTTGATTAAGTTGACTAGCAAAGTGATTAAGACCATGAGAGTGGATTAGTCTTGTTTAAGTATTCTAGGCTAAAGGAAATTGCTTGATTGTGTGCATTGATATCATAGATTGATCATAGAAGTCCCAAAGGTCTATAACCTCACCCAACTGCTTGCCTTTATCATATTGTTAATCTCGTTTTAGTTTATTGCATAAGTTGCTTGCGTTCTTTGCTTTCAACTTGAATTAGGCTACTAGATAAAAACCCAAAACAACTCCGTATGCTTGTATTAGGAAGTTTTATTTATTCTTAGTGTTTAGAACTCACCCCATTGGATTGATACCTCTTATGCTACATAGCATTTAGAGTTAATTGATTCTAGAGACGACAAAATCCTACTATCAGCCATCGATCTGAGATCGAGGAACAATTGCTTTACCAGCACTCGGCGCCATCGGAGGATTCTCCACAACCTTCATCAGGGCCTTCTTCACATATCCCAACGCGTTCTTTCTAAGCCGAGGACATAGATCTCTTTCATGGGAAAGCCTGAGACAATGGAAGCATTTCTTATGCACCTTTTAATAGTCAAATTCGATCACCACTCTTTCACCAGTTGGCAAAGTCAGGCGTTTGGTTTCTCTTGCTGGACTTTCTATGTTGAAGATAACTCTCGCACGAATGTAAGCAGCTGTCGGATACATCTTAGGATCATACGCTATCTCTTCCACCTTTTCAATCTCATTCACCAAGGTGAACATGGTATCTAGTGTGAAGTAGTTGACTGGGATGTTGTGAATCATGATCCATGCTTCAAAGGATGAGAGGAAATATGGTGTTGTAGATGGAGTCCATCTCTCCAATACCATAGTCTAGTGATTGTAGGACCATGGACGATCCTTGAGAACAATCTGAAAGTCTACTTCTCTCTTGAAGATGAACTGAAAACGGTCCCGTGAAAGAGCAATACCATGGACTCTGTCATAGACTCTCCACGCTCGTGGCATGTATTCTATCATTTTCGCCATCGGCTGATAATTGGGGTTAAGGAGCCTACCCAGAATGTTGTTGGTGTTTTCGTCAAAGACCCTGAATCTTGAGCTATCCGGCAGGGTAATGGGTTCATCGTCATCAAGAGACATTGATCGGAGAACTGTTAGGAGGTTGTCAGCCATGGTGATAGTGGTCGAAGAACTTCCGATATTGTTTTTCCGACTCATGATTCCAGTTTTTGGGAGCAAGTCAATGGAAAAAGAGGAAAATTTGCAATTAATTGGAGAATATTCAGCCAATGTTTTCTGTGAAATCATATCCTGGAATCCTTTGATTGACTCGAATTGAGGAAAAGGCAAGAAATTGGAAAGAGTTAGGGGAAATGAGTAAGGAGAAAAGGAAAGAGTGTTATGCGATTTTCTAAAACTATCGTTGCAATTAAACCGGCCAGAAAACTCTACGCAGAGTAAGATTTTGGAAAAGATCGAAGGGATTTGAGATCCTCTGAATCAATTGGAGAGGCCTAAGCAAAAAAAGATCCTTTATTTTAGTTTAGTAATATTTGTTATGTGATTATGTTGTAATCTTGTATATAAGTTGTGCATTGATATATCATGGTTTTTACCCCATTTAGGCCATGATATAAGTCTGTTTTATAGAGTCATTCTGCTATTTCGTAGTGTTTTAGAGTGTTTTACAGGTTTTAGCACGTTTGGAGCATAATTGGAGTTATTGGAGTTATTGGAGCTTTCTGGAGCAGGTTTTAGCAAAGCTGTAGTTCGTGTTGCTGAGTACCAGATTTCACGATCAGTGTCGATCGATACCCCCTGGTATCGATCGATACTCATCGCAGCAAGACACGACCCGCGACTTTAATGAAGAGTTGAAGAATTGGAACTTGGTCCAGAAGTCTTTAATAATTACTAGAAGCCCCAATTCGTGATTTAGGTTATATATAGGAATTTTACAGCCACTTTGTTGGTTACGCTTTATTTTATTCTGGATTTGTGAGAGAGCTTTTCAAGGGAGACAAGTCTGATATTCTGTTTCTCGAGAGAATATTTCGAACCCTTTTGTTACTCTCTCATATTTTCTATTGAGTATTTATTCAAACATGTTTATTGATTCAATTTCCATGTCTGAGTAGATCTCTTATTAGGTTTAGGGATTCTCATAAGGGATTTCTTTGAATGCTAGGTTGATTAGTTATTTAGGGTTCATAATCTGAATTAGTTCTTCACCTTAGGTTGTTCTCAAAGCTAATTCTTGATTGATCACCTAGAACTTAGATCTTAGATTAATCGATTAGGCACGACAGTGCAATTGAGTAATCTGATAGAACCTTAGGTGAGCAAATTGATTAGTCGCAAAGAGATTTGGTTTAATTGATTTGTGAACATATCAAATTTGAAATTAAGGCTGATTTATTCTTAGGAATTTGCAAAGAAATTTGGGATTATGAAGTTTAGATTTAGATAGTTTTCACAACGACAGTTGGTTAATTATACTCTAGTGATTTGAGTTCTAGAACCGTGCGTAACCTGAACCCTGATTAGTTAGTTTATTTTGCATTCATTGATTTCCTGAGAAATGTCCATGAACCTATCTCTTCCCCATCGATTTACAACTCGTTTACTGCTTACTGCTTTTGTTTAATCTGAATTGCTTAGCTTGACTGGATACTATACAATATATTGTGCGATTTCTCTGAGTTCTTGTGTTCGACCTCTGATATACTGCAGCAACTGGTTTAGTACTTTTTAGGGTATTAATTTGAGCATATCATGCATCATCATTCAATAATAATCATCAAGGTTAATCATTTATATGGTTTAGCCAGGGCGTGCCTATAGAGGTAAAAAAAAGAAGCATTCGCATAGGGCCCCATTTCAGATAACAAATTTAGGGGCCCCAATTTTTTTTTTTTTTTAAAATTTGGTTCAATTGGTAAAACAATTACATTTAATTTCTTGTTTGGATTTTTTTTTTCAATTGGACTAATCTATTTTATCTTTTATTTTCATTGTATAGTCTTTCAAATATTTATTTTTTTGTATCGTTCATCGTCTTAACTTCATTTGCTTTGATTGCTTTTCGTCTATTTTTTATGCACATTCTTTTATCACATAAATTTCTAATTAAATTCAGTTAAGTTAATATTTTATGTATTATTATATAAATTTTAACTAAACAATTACATATAATATATTTAAATTAACATAAATGATGAAGATATGCAAAAAAAATCTTATAGATAATGTTTTAATATTAAAATTTAGATTTTTATTAATATAGTAAACCGCTTTGTCTCTCATTAAAATTAGGATATATACATACATACATGTATATAACAAAATAAAATATATTTGTATCCGTTATATTGAATATATTTTACATCATATTTTATATAACATTAGATAAGTATCCGCATATATGCGGGTTTGTAATTTAATATTTTATAACCTATTAAAAATTAAAAACGAAAAAATCAAAATCAAAATTAGATCACCCGTGAAAATATATAATACATAAATTTAGAAACAAAGTTTACGATGAAATAAATATATAGCTTGAAAGAAAAATTTGGTGAAAAGATACAGTAAATAGTTTTGGATACAATTATTGAACTTTTATTTTTTTGGTATGTAATTGACACACTACCAAATTGTGGTTTATATAGAGGTGGGAAATTATAATTATTTTACTTTTATGAGTAATTTTCTTAATCTAAATGAAAAACCTAAGGAATGTTTTTATATATATATTAATTTTACCTTTTAGGATAAATTTAATTTTTAACTTTTTAATTTAATTTTTTTTGTAACTTTATCTTTTAAGATTAAATTTTCAACTTTGAATTTTCAGAATTTTTAAAAAAAAATTATTAATCGATTTTAAAATTTTTAACTTTGATTTTTAGTTATCAAGCGATTAATATGTACTTATGTATATAGAGTTGAGGAATTAGAATTCATTTTCCTTATAGAATTGTATTCCTTTTTTTAATTTCCTTAATCAAAATAAAAATTTTTAAAAAATTAGCTTTTATCCTTTAAAAATCAAAAAAGAAATTTTTTTTTTCATTTTTTAAAAAACATTTAAGATCAATTTCCTTAATCTAAAAGCACCTTTTATTTTTCTTTTTTCTAACTTTAATTTTAGGATTAAGTCTAGTTTATATTTTTTTCTTTATTGTTAAATAAAAAAACCTTTAACATAATTTTTTTTAATCTAAAAAAAAATTTATTTTTATTTTTTGTTCTAACTTTACTTTTAGGATTAAGTTTAAATTATAGTTTTTTCCTTTATTTTTAATATTGTGTGTTAAAATCTAAATGATAATTTGTTTTACACGTGTTAAAATATAATGGATTAACTTGACACGTGTCGCGATCTTGCGAATTACTAACTTTGAATCATTCTCTTTATATATATAGATATATTTATAATCTAAATAAAATCATATTGCGGAGTTATGCCTTAGGCCCCGGAAAAACTAGGCACGGCTCTGGGTTTAGCCCTTGACCATATGTCGACTCAGGTTTTTAGCCCTTGTCCATTTGTCGACTCAGGTTTTTTAATGACAATAAATCGTGTGCATATTGTTACAAGATACAATGAGGACGTTATGTTTTGATCTAAATCTCGAAATTCTTGATCTAAACCCCGTTTAATTGAACTGAACCTAGACGGTCGTTCCGAGAAGAAAACCAAAAAAAAAAAAAAAATTCGGTTTTGTTTTTACAGTATCCGAATAAAACCGTCACCAAAACTGAACCTTTCGAACGGAAATTTATTTTGATAAAAACTCAATGTTCTTTCAAGATCCTTCGTGTATTTTTATACATCAAAACGAAACCAGACAGAAATCAAAACTGTATCAAACCAATCCGAATGGTATTCGGTTTCCATTCGCCTTATATTTCATAAACCGAAAATTTTATAAACCAGCCCCAACTATTTTGTTTAGCTTTTAGAAACTGTTGATTATATTACCATAAAAATCTCAAAAAGGGACCTCAAGTGAGTCGTCCCATGCTTCAGCACTTCCATTAGAAGCATCTTCTACGTCTTCTTCCATAGAGAGCCTAATGTATTCTCTATGTGCAAAACGATCCCACTCGGTCCATGTAGGATTTGCGCGCTCCTATGTATTAGGAATCAATAAAAGAGCAATGAGTATCTCTATAAGTACATAGCTAATTCGAGAGGAAATTCTATTGTGTATATGTACCTGGCGGATGAGGAAGGGATCGCGCGTTTCAAACGCCATAAACTTGTTTAGGTTGAAAAGTATATTGAAAACATTTCCGGAAAGTTTAGAACCCTTCAAATCATTCAGACAAATGTACCCTTCGTCTTCTGGTTTGACCATATCGAATAATTGGCACAGAATATCCTCAAACAGCACCGCTTCTTGTGCCATGCATTCCATTCTATGCAGCTGCTCCTCGTAAAAGAATTGTAGCTCGTTCCGTGTCAAAACTCCATTTGCATCCAAATCTATGCACTTGAACCTATATCATTAACATTAATATCATATCATAGCTCTTACCAAATAACACCTACACATGAAAAGTTTTACTCTCACCAATACTCAAGACTAGGTTCTGATGACTTGTCTTCTTCAGCCAAAATGAAATAAACAAAATCCTCATAACCTATCTTTCCTTCGGTTTTACTAGTAAACTTCCTTGGTACCTATTTAAGAAGACATAGTGACAATGACATTCCAAAGGCTAGTAGCTAAAAGGAAGATTAGGAGTAGCGAACCTGAGAAAAGATTCGGTCAACAATCCTGTAGGTGAGAGCATGGTTACTATATCGGATGAGATTCTCTTTGTCGATCAAGAAATCATGGTCTGTATCGAGCTCCCAGAACTTGCAGTATATGACATAAAAATGTTCATACGAAAAGTACCTAAATAAACCATAGAGTCAGAATTGAAGGCATAAATTAGCACCAATTACAATTTACTAATTAATCTTGAGCCACCTACCTCAACACCTTATTGATGTCCTCTTCTTCATCAGCATGTTGCATTGCGTCAACTAAATTTCCTCGCTTAAGCTCTCTCAGGGTAAGATGTCCATTCCCACCCCTATTTATGTAGTAATATATTCTATATATTACAGTTTCAGCTGTTTCCAAAAGGTTTCCACAAACATTACAATGGATCTCATATATTCAAATTTTACATTTATCAAACCTCTTCTTACATTTTCAGCAATATTATCACTTGAAATATAAGAAATTGGATAGCTTCATAGTCTTGGACTAACCATATCTATCCTGAAACTCAGGTGTGCCCTGTAAGAATTCTAGACCAGGGTGTGTCGCCAATAGTTCTTGGAGCACAGGCTTGAAATCATCCTGTCATAACATTTCATCAAGAGGTTGAGAATTCTTGTATATATTTCAATAAAGAATAGATGCTACATAGAAATGAAGAAGATTTAACTATATCATCTAATTGTGAAGCCAAAATGTGATAATTAGTGCAGCTCAGAAAAACCACCTGGACAATGTACTTTTTATCTGATTGCTTCAGTATTGTAAATATTTGAGTTGTTATCTCCTTTGTCAACATATTTCCATTAACCCAATAATCAATGAAGGCTTCTCTGTAAAGAAAAAAATCCATGGCTTTTTATATCATGATCTTTGAACTAATATATATTCTTAGCAGTTTTTCGCAACAACAAACTCCGTAGTGAACCATGGATTAAAAAATATGATAAAAATTGCAAACCTTTTCACAAAACCAGTGTTATTGGTATCAACTTTCTTGAAAATAGAGGTGGAAAAAAATGATGGAACCTTGCAGATCTCAGTAGTGACCAACTTAAATTCTGAGAAAATAAAAAGAAAGACATGGTTAGTCACTAAATATTAGACATGAAGATATCTAAAAGAGCGACCAACCTTGCAGTTGCAAACCATCCTCATGGCCATGGAAGAGACTATTGATCTTAGCTATACACTGCTCTTTTTGGTCATTTGGTGGTGGGCGACCATCTTCAAAGTAAAACTATAAATACATAATAGAAAATTCTAAGCAACAAAAATGCAGAGATTATAGCAGTAAGAGATGGCGGTACGACAAGAAAATGGTGGTACCACCTCTCCATACTACCATCTCCTTACCGCCTCACTATATGGTTACATACACAGAATAACTTTAGCACAAAAAAATATTGGTACCACCTCACTGTACTGCCATTTCATTACCGTTTTCATTGAATGGTTACACATGAATTGATAAAACGTTACCAAAGCCTATAGATATATAATTAATTAGAAAGTGGAACGAAATGTAGACCTGAGGAATGAGTTCTTTAACATGGTCAGAAACTACTTTGAGAGGAGAGCTAAGATTGGATAGTCCAGTCCTTTGTCTAGTGATACGAGGTGAACCGGTCGAGTTCCGCGGAGAAAGAGGTGGGCCATTGCGTGCCGGGAACATTGAAGCCAAAGGACTTTTAGAACCTGAATTTGTAGCCGAAGAAGAGCCTCCACACACAACATTCAATGCAACTCCAGATTTGACATCATTTACCAAAGAGGCAACCTATAATAATAATAATAATATCTCAAATTTTAGTCACATTTATATATCCAAAAATCACATATCATTCCAGAGAATTTCTTAAAATTTTACCAAACGATTGGTTTCAGGAAGCGTAAGCCATTGATCAAAGAGCTTCTTGACGAAATCTTGATTCGATTTCATCGACATTGGTGATGTCTCCGGTAACTGTAACAGCTCTATATCCAGACTTAGAGACTCCATCGCCTTGGATTGGATCTTGCTTCCAATTTGATCAATTCTCAAATACAAAAATTCCTTGCTGGAGAAAGTGAGATTGTTTTATATACATTCATACATGTGTACTAGTGTTGTGTATTGTATATCAAGAAAAAAAAATTATGATTCAATTAAAAAAAGAAAAAAGTTAGATCCGTCCGATCCTGGAGGAGATTAGCTCTGAAATTTGTAGAAATTTCAGGGTAGATGGAGAGAGAGAAGGGAAACACACTTATGAACGTTTTCTTAGTCAAAAGACTCAAAACTATAATTAGAAAACTGTTGAAAAACAAATAAATACTTTTCCCAAGAATCAACATTAGTGTAAGCTACTACTAATTAACGGTTGACACGTTGAGCAACAAAACCAGAAGCATTCAACATTGTTTTCGAAATTGAATTATTTAGTCAAACGGCAATAATTATGAAGAGAAATTAACAAAATAGCAATTATGTGATAGCTCGTTTATTTTTGATGGTTTTATCATTTATTTAATTACTATGTCATTTTTTGTTTATTGATGTCATTAGATTTTTTTGATAATAACGGAACTTTTAATGGAATTTAGTATTTCACAAAAAGAAATTTTAATAATAATTTAATATATCTAGTATTTAACGGTTTTATATGTATTTAATAAAACAAAATTTATTTAAAACATATAATAAATATCATTCAAAATCTACTATTGTAACTGGAAATAAAACGGTTAAAATTTGTAAAACATTTTTTTTTAAAACATATAATAAACATCATTCAAAATCTACTATTATAACTAGAAATACAACTGTAAAATTTTATAAATGAAAGACTTTGTCTTATCTTTAATAACAGAAGAATCAAATGGCGTTTGAGCAATAAATAAAAAGTATATTGCTCGGAGTGAACTGAATGAATCAAGATTAGATTTAGACACAAAATGAGATTAGAATAAGTTTAGTATTTCGTCCTCGAGAGCGTTTACACAAGAACAAAAATAAATAATCGATAAGAACTAAGTGCGTAGTGCTGATTGCGAGACGAAGAAGTTGTCGAGCTCCTTGTCCTTACTTTTATACTATATGAGTTCGTGTTTAATGTTGTCATAAGATTCTTTCAGCTCGATGAATCTTCTAATTTGTTACCAACTAACTGGTTTCATTTAATTAATGCATATTCAAAATGGATGGCATTCTTGTACTGCCATCATGGTTTACTAACATAGAAACTCCAGAAAACTCTATCACGAAAGAGGTAATTAGTAAAAAAATGGTTTACGGTTATACTCTTGTTGAGAAATACTAACAAAGAAAGAGATGAGATAACCACGTAGTTTCTTTCCGTTTTGTCTAAAACTCAATTCAGTTCACCTTCTTGTCGAAACCAAAATAAATAAGAACCTGAAGAGTTAAGAATGTTCTAAATCTTTTAAATGGTTTTAGATTTTTTGTTTCAGGAAGGCATTCCTAAATGCGAAGGATAGTTTTCTAAAGTTTCAAAATGACTTATATTCTGTTTATCTATTTAACTGTTTCTTTTGTATAACTTTTGTTTTTGTTTTTACGTTTATGCAACACATAGAAGCGACATTATTAATGTTGGCTTTGAGAAGGAATAACCATGCATCATACTCCCATAACAACCATCTCCCTCGAGCTACGTTCATCAAACCATTCTTTGATCTATTGTCAATCAGTTATACCAAATTCAAGAATCCCACTACAAGAAAACACAGTTTTTGTGACTATTTTTTGCTACTATTTTTTTAGTCGCAAAAAAGAAGGACGATATTGTGACTGATTTACGACTACTCATAATGCAGATGCATAATAGTCACAAATTACGGACTAAAAAAAGTAGTCACACAATAGTCGCTTATTTGAGACTGTTTAAGGACTTGCAAAAGTAGTCTCAAATTTGTGACTGATTTGCTTCGGTTAGCAACTCCACTAAATTTTTTTTTAAATAAACATCAAATAATAAAAAAATTAATAATAAACCCTCAATTCTAAACCCTAAACCATCAAATAATATACAAAACATCAAATAAATAAACATCAAATAATATACAAAAAATTCAACACTTACAATTTTAAAAATATAATCATTTTCTAAATCCTAAATTATAAACCCTAAACCTCTAACCCTTAATCATAAACTCTAAATTTTAAATTGTAAAATATATTTTTGAACAGCTATATACCCAAAATCATTGTAAAGTGATATTCAAACCTTATATGCTCTTAAAGTTTAGGGTTTAGGGTAACATGTACACTAATTTGCAAACCCAGTTTTGTGACCAATTTGAGACTAATTTGCGACTAATTTTGAATAGAAGTCACAAAATAGTCTCAAATTTGGGACTAATTTGCAACTAAACTCGATTTTTTTTAGAAATCAATAAATTCTAAACTCAAACCATAAACCCTTAACCCTAAACCCTAAACCCCTAACACTTAATCATAAACTTGATTTACATATTAAATTTTACACAACAACAAATAAATAAATATCAAATAATATACAAAAAAAATTCAACACTTACAATTTTTTAAAATATAATAATTTTATAAATCCTAAATTTTAAACCCTAAACCTCTAACCCTTAATCATAAACTCTAAATCTTAAATTGTAAAATATATTTTTGAACAACTATATACCCAAAATCATTGTAAATTGATATTCAAACTTTATAGGTTCTTAAAATTTAGGGTTTAGGGTAACATGTACAATAATTTGTAAACCCAGTTTTTGTGAATAATTTGCGATTAATTTTTAATAGTAGTCACAAAATAGTCCCAAATTTGGGACTAATTTGCAACTCCACTTGATATTTTTATAGAAATCAATAAATTCTGAACTCAATTCACAAACCCTTAACCCTAAACCATAAACCTCTAATCCTTAATCATAAACTTGATCTAAATATTAAATTGTAAACTAGATCTTACAAATAAACATCAATTAATAATATACAAAAAATTCAACACTTACACTTTTAAAAAAATATAATCATTTTATAAATACTAAATTCTAAACCCTAAACCTCTAACCCTTAATCATAAACTCTAAATCTTAAATTTTAAACTAGATCTTACACATAAACATCAAATAATATACAAAAATATAACACTTACCAAAATTTCAATATAATTATAACATGTATTAAGTGTTACATGTGTTTTATAAGGAATAATTTTGAAAAATTAAAATTCTTTCAAAATTTACTTATTTTTAAGTTTTAACATATTTTTGAACTTATATATACACAAATCATTGTAAAATCATATTCAAACTTTCTGGATTCTTAAAGTTTATGGTTTAGGGTAAAAGTTTTTGATTGTCACAAAAGTCACAAAATAGTCCCTAATTTGGGACTACTTTACGACAAAATGATAAAAATAATGAGACATTCTCATTGGCTAGTTCATTGAGACAAAAATTGAGATCATCCACCGTTTATTGGTTTAATCCAACGTTGGAGAATCTCACTTGCTTTATTTATTTATTTAATTTTTTGTTCTCTCTCTTCTTCCTACTATTATTCTTTCTTCTTTCTTATCTTGCTTTATTTTTTCCAGGCGATTGAGATCCTCCAAGAGATTGAGATCTCACTAGCTTTATTTTTTCCAGATCTTCGGAGTTCCAAGCTTGACTCGAAAAAGACTCTCTTTTTCCTCCCTTCTTGCAATTAGGTTTCTCACAAAAAATGGCCATCGAGGATCAAGAGAACACTATCCGCGAAATCAAGCCTAAGGACAGGATAATCATGGTATTTCAAACAATACCCTTTCTCTAGATTTCTATTTACTTCGTCTTGTTTCTTCTCTGTTCTCCAAATGTGTAATGGTTTTGTGTTTCAAGATTCGATTTCTCATTTTTTTTCTGGGTTCTAAGACGGTTCCGGCGAAGAAGGGGGAGCTCGCGAGTCAGGCTGAGCTCGAGATGCAGGTGGATGAGCAGATCTTGGCCATGGAGGAGCAGATCGGCGCCGGCGAGGGAGAAGAAGATGCAGGCGGAGGAGCAGAAGATGCCGGCGAGGGAGAAGAACATGAAGGCGGCAAAAAAAAATGCAGGCGAAGATCTTCGATTTTCTTGTTTTTTGTTTTTAATTTTTTTTAATTTTAATTTTTATAATTATTTAATTTAATAAATAAAAAAATATATATATATATTTTTTTTAATTTTTTTTTACAATTAGTCGTAACCATAGTCTCTAAATTATGACTGATATTTGGTGTCACATATTAGTTGCAAAAGAGCGACTGTTTTGTGACCACTGTATTTAGCGGCTAAATATTTGCGACTAATTTTTTTAGTTCCAAAATAGTCGTAAATGACTCATTTGCGATTATTTTGGTAGTCACAAACACTGTATTTTTTTGTAGTGTCCTCAACGAAGTAAAACCTTTTTTCAAGATGTTATTCTAGTCGCCAGTGGGAAAATGTCTCCAAGCAAAATATGGGGTATTGATGTGGATGTTTTCTACAGCGTTACATTTAAGAAAAAAACAAGACACTAGATCGGGATGGTGATAAATCTGAAGAAACACACAAGTCACGAATGAACTTTGGGCATCCAACAGAGAAAATGGATTTGGTTCTTACTCGTGTGCAAAATTATGCATGTATAACTCTATTTTATATCAATTAAGTTTATCTAGTTGGGAAGTTTTATTTGTTAGTGTAATTCTAGAATAATTTTGGTATTTGTGCAGAGATGATTCTTGTTTTGATGTGTGCTGCTGCCAATAAAACGGTTAGTGAAAAGGACCAAGTTTCATATAGAATTGAGATCTAGAAAGAAAGATATCCCTAAGACTTTTTATTTGAAATCGATCAAATGGAGTCCAATTTCTTATGCTCATACCCGAGTTTAAAAGTTAAGGAAATGTAAAGATGTGTGTATAGTGGAACTTTACCATTTCGAATAAATTGGTACAATCATACTTAGTTTAGGAAGTATTCCTACAAATTTCGCAAGACCTTCCTAAATCGTCAATAAACATGATCAATTGGTTCTTGGGTGGGAATGATCGATCTATTAATTTTCTAGAAATTTTTCATCTCCAGGATCCTCTAGATCGATTGATTGGTGGACTAATCAAACTATTAAGTTTCTGGAAATTTTGCATCTCATGGATCTTTCAGATCGATCGATCCTGATATGGACCAACTGATCTTATAGGCATGGACAAAATATCTGAAACCGAAAAACCAAACCGAATTAGAATGTACATAACCAAATAGTTATAAATATCCGAATAGTTCTTCTTATAAAATATTTCGGATACCCAAACCTAAACCCGAATGGGTACCTGAAATATATGAAATACAATTATATATCTAAAAATATTATGTATCTTTAGTTTTGAATTAACCAAAATACTCAAAATTACAATTATAAACCGAATATATTAGTTATGTTTAGACCGAAATAACCAAAATACTCGAAATAACTAAATTTTATTTAAATTAAACAATTTTTTTTTTTAGAATTGGGATAAATTTTGGGTATCCGAAACCGACTAAAACCCGAGCGGAACCGGACCGAACCCGATCCAAAAAAGAAAATACCTTAATGGGTCCTACACTTCTAATATTTGAGTACCCAAAACCCGAAAGACCGACACGAACCCCAACGGATACCCAAAGGCCCAAGCCTAATTAATCTATTAAGTTTCTGGAAATATTGCATCTTCTAGATCAATATCTAGTTTGATGAAGGAAGTCCTAAATGCGTAGGACAGTTTCCTAAAGTTTCAAGATAGTTGAATTTGTGTACTTGTTGTTGGTGAAACCAAGAATAACTAGACCCTCAACCAAATATTTAGTTCGAATAAACTCATAACGACGATGAAAAACAATCATAATCGTGTTTAGGATGATTACATAAAAATATAGTAATGTTTTCTTAAAACATTTGGAAAGTATCCTAATTTTTTTGAAAAACTTCCTAAAACGTTTAGAAGCTTCATAAAATCAATTTGCATGTAATGTCTGTTGTGTTTTCCTCGACCGCATCCGCTGCACAAAATATAAGTTCATCATATATCTGTTTTGTGATGTAGGAGGGATTTTATATATATTTTCTTTCAATTTCTTTAGTTTTCCTTTTTGGATTTTTGGGTGTTTTCCTTTATTTTTATAGGTTTTACTTTTTCTTATTTTCCTTATTTTTCTTATTTCTAAGTATTTCCTATTTTCTGTTTGGGTTTTCGCTATATATAGAGGTCCTAGGTGATCTGTAATAGGATCATCTTATTATTATCAATCAAAGTTGAGAGTTTTTCTCTTTTCTAGTGGATTCCAGACTCTATTCTGGTGGATTCCAGAGTTTTATATTTCAAGTTCATCGCTTGCGAACTTGATTTCGTTCTAGGTTTAGCGCTTACTATTCCTAAAGTTTTCCGACTGCGTCAGGTAGTATCAGAGCATGCTTTCTCCTGTCTCTTTTTTCAAAGTTTGATCAGCCATGTGAGATATCAATCGTTGACCAGAGCAGATTTTCAGGGTTTTACCGAAGCTATTACCATGGCCCTAACTACTTTGACCGATCAGGTAAGGACTTTGATGACTCAAAATAACAACGCCAACAACATTAAAAACCAACAAAAGAAAATAAGAGGAGAACTTCCAATTGGAAACAATGGTGTTGTAATTTATTTTGCCAGTAAAATGGAGGCGTTAATAAATCAAATTAACAACGCTAGCAGAAATCAGCAAAGAGACAGAGGAGAAGAACCAATTAGGGTTCCAAGGGATGGAAACAATCGTGATGTTGTTGTTGAAAATTTAATTTATGATGAAGAAGAACCCATAGAGAAAGATATTGATCAAAAGAATCTACAGAATAATCATGATTTTCTCATAAAGGCAGATGTTCCATTATTTTACGAAACTTCAGAAGTGGAAAGGACAATAATTCCAAATAAACAACCGAAAATGGAAACGAACATCATTCAAATGCAATATCCAGATGAATCATTTAAATGGATCATTTGGATGCAAATGCCAGATGAGCAAACGAACATGGCCTAAATCAGATGCATATGGGATCACACTCTTAAGCCCTATAAAATACCAAGTTCACGCATCTTCGTTTTCTGAGTCCACTCTATCCCAAATGCTAGAGGGTATAAGGAGAAGTCTTCGCCCTCTACACTACCTCCAAGTAAAGTTCCCTTAAAATTTTCCTCGAAGAATGTACCATCTACAGCAATCACTCTCCTCGTCAACTCAAAACATTTTATTGATGGACCAAATGCAACAAAGGTGTATTTGAATTTTCCATTGGTATCCATCTCGAGATAAACCTTTGATCCAGGGTTTTTCTCACTAAACATGAACAACCATTTTGATAGGTTGTAATTCTGATTAAATACTAAGCATACTCTTTCACTTTCCAAGCTTGTTTGAATTCAATGTGTACACTTTGGTCAATTCTGATTTGCTCCATAATTTGTTTAGTTTGAGCACATACTTTTTTTCTCCATAATTGTTGCATATTAAAGTTTTAATGACTTAATTTGGCACTGACTTGCCTATGGTTGTCATTTCTTTGTATTGTATCACAAGTATGCCCATGAACATACTTCTTCACCACAAAGTAATCAGAAGCATGAAGTTTTGTTGCACGCACCCTCCAAGTGCATATATCATCAACACAACTTAATATTATTCTTGACGTGTTTGAGCAAAGAGACTTGAACTCAAGCTTATACTATAATCCCCATTTAAAAAATTTAAAGTGCATCTCATCCTTATTCTTAAAATGTCAAATCACTTCTTCTTTTTTTTTATGAAAGGAGTCCCAAGACGTTTTTAGTATGGTTTCCTACAAATTGAAGAAGTTTTCCTACAATTTTATAAAATCTTTCCTAAATTTTAAGACGGTCTGATTACTCGAGCTAAAGCTAAGTCCTTAGCTCATATCAATTTGGTATCAGAGACATTTGATACAATGGGAGGCACATACTCAATGGCAGTGCTTGCAGCGTAACTCGCGAAACTAATGGAGATGGTCCAAGCAATGCAATCCTCGCTAGGGTGTCTTCAAGAGAAGACTGGTGCTCAACAGAAGGCATTGGAAGCAACTGATGCAGCTCGAAAGGAGATGTTTGAGCAGACCCACGAGGCGATTACACAAATTCGAGAAGAGCATATGGTGCTGCGCAGTAGGAGACCAATCAGTAATTGCAAATCCAGCAGCAGGAGGCCAAACAATGGGTGAAAAGAGTGTAACACCAAAATCTAAGGGTGATCACAACAACATCATACCACCGGGAGGCGGAGGTGTGACGTCCACTCATAAGGATGTTACAGGAAATTTACCACTGGAAAGTATCAGAATGGTGGGAGGCGAGCGGCAACCCGCTTACTCCGGTGGACCATGGCCGATACGTTCAGTAGGTAAGGAACGAGGGCACTGCCGTGCAGACGGAGGTGGTGACTGGACCGTTAGACCAATCGGAGGGCTCCAAGATGGGTTTCACATTGATCCCTCGACAAGAGATGTCCAAGGAGCTGTTGAATTTGGAGGGGACGGTGGTGACGACCCTAACAGTGGTGGAGGTGGTCACCCGGGCTCATGGGGGCCACATACTTCAAAGATGGAGTTTCCACCCTATGATGGGACGACTAATGTTGTGGAGTGGTTACAAAAATACGATGAATACTTTGCTGATCAAAGAGTTTTCAATGACGATGCGAAGGTAGGACAAGCCACATTCGTGCTGACTAGACATGCGTACCATTAGAACAACAATCTCCGACGACTGGTCACTCACCGGAAGGGTTGGACATAATTCAAAAAAATATGCAAAAGCCGTTTTAGGAGAGGTGATGCAGTAAATCTGGTGGGAGAATTGTCTAACTTACGACATACTAGAACTGTCGACGAGTATTGCAATCAATTCGAAGAATGTCTAGGACTACAAACCAGGTTGACCAGCGACCAACAATTGTGGCAATTTTGTGTTGGCTTATCCGACAATTTACGCAGGGAAGTGGAATATCTTCGTCTTGAGATAATTTTCGAAGCAATGGAATATGCTCGAGATAATGAATATCAAATTGAAGGAGATAGGCGCGTACGAACATTTGGAGGACATTTAGCCCCATTAGTTCGACAGGGAAATCCTGGTTGTCCAGTCACAAACCATCGTCATCACGACCAGTAGGACCTAAGACAACTCCACTAAAGAAGTTCTGGAAGAATTTAACCCGTGCAGAAATGGCAGAGCGGTGTGCACAAGGATTGTGTTTCAACTGTGACGAAATTTATACACAAGAACATATTTGTAAACCAGTCATGTTTCACATCATGCCAGTTTTTGCGAGAGAGGACCAAGACGACGAGCAATTCGAGGAAGAAGACGTGGATATTTCTTTGAATGCTATCAATGGAACGCAAACTAAAACAACATTCCAGGTGCGAGCTACAATTGCCACGGAAACAAGATGGGTATTGCTCGACACTGGCAGTACCCACAATTTCATCAAGAGCAGCATTGTGATAACCCGATCAATGGCATAAAATCCGGTCGATGGTCGAAAAAAATCCGAAGTCAAGGAAACGACTAAGGAAGGTATGTTTTCAAATGGAAAGACCAAAAGAAATACTTTGGTCGAGACGGTTTTTCAATGGCACGGACAGAAAATGAGTTAGCCTCAAAAACTCATTTCTGGCCGAGGAGGACGCAGGCCAGCCGCAATGAACAGTAGCCACAGGACCAGGACGCAGGCCAGCCGCGATGAACAGTAACCACTGGGCAGAAACCCTAATTTTGCGGAGAATGGAATTTCTAGCCGAGGAAGATAAATTTCTTGCCGATGAAGATGTTCGAGAGCATCCCGAAAGTGTTTCGAATACGATTTCGGACACGTAGCAAGGACGGGAACATCGCCCTTGTGGAGCGCCAGGCCGAGAGACCCGGAGCCTAGGAGACCGGCCATGACGAACTTTGACCAAAAGTCAAAATTTGACCAAAAGTCAAACTTTGACCAAAAGTCAAAGTTTGACCAAAAGTCAAAGCCGCCAATTTTGACCAATCCAAGAAGCTTGCTCCCTAAGATTTGACCAAGACCAATCAAGTGGCCAACTTTCTTGGTATAAGCCTCGGTGGTGAGAACTTAAACCGGATAGAGATGGAGCTAAAGACAGGCGGTCGCCTTCTCCTTTAGCTGATTGATGATCGAAGGTGGAGTTGACTTGACACGATGGCGGTCGCTTCTTTCGTGTGGAGTCTAGTGAATGAGATGCTGGCGAAGTGAATACACGACACAGAGAGGGTGGTGAGATCTCTGATACGGTGCAAGAACTTGGTCTTGATCGAATCACACGAACAAGAACAAGAACAAGAAGAGAATTCGCTTTTCTCAAGAACTAGGGGAAGTGCGGCGCTTTATTGATAATCAAAAGTAACCAAAGATACAAGCTGCAGGGGAACCTTATAATGGCTCGTCAGCTAGGAGACCCTTAGGTCAAATTGAAACGCAAAACAAAAGAAACAAAACGCAAAACAGAAACAAGGAAATGGAAAATCCGCATCCCTAATTAAAAAACAAAAGTGCATCGTTTCATTTAAAGCAAGAAAGGGAAACTATGGCCGCGACACCTAAACTACTTGTCTTGGAGTCGTTTTGAGGTGGTCCTTAGTCGTTGGTAGAGCTTGAAGTACCTGCAAGGACAATGTATAATGTAAACAGCTTACATTGATGCGAAGGGGTCCAAAGTGGTGTTTGTGGAGCTCTTGAAGATGAATTTGGCTCTGGTGTGTTCCGTGTGTGTAGCAGTCTGGGAAAGTCTTCTCGAGAGTCTTCTTGATCAGAAAAGACATTATCTTCAAGTTCTTGCGATCCATTAGCTTCAATCTCTATTTCATGCTCATTTTGATTCTCCTCGGCTAAATGACTTGTGTGGGAAGTAACTTGTTGTTCTGCATCTTTCACAAGGAAACTACATGGCCTGTTAGTCTTAAAATATGCATTTGGACGAGAGAACTTACCTCCCTCAGTGATGATCAGATCGTTTGGGCTATCATTTGGCATGGGCTCTTTTCTCTCGGCTAAAACTGCCTTCGAATAAGGTCTCTCGGCTAAAACTGGTTCCGCGTCTTTAGGGCTAAAATCACATGTCCTGTTAGTCTTAAAATGATCACTTGGACGAGGAAACTTACCTCCCTCGGTGATGATCGGATCGTTTGGATTGTCATTTGGAATGGGCTATTTTCCCTCGGCTAAAACTGGTTCCGCGCAAGCTCTCTCGGCTAAAACTGATTCCGCACAAGCTCTCTTGGCTAAAACTGATTTTGTCTCGACTATTTCTTGAAATGGATCGTCTGGTCTTAGTTAGTTGATGAAAGCTTGTATGGCTGTCCCAAACCTCCTTTGAGCTGTTTGGCCTTAGAGCGGGTCATGGGACCTTCTTGGATGATGGGCATCTCCTTTGGGTCGGTTATAGAGTCGATGTCCTCATCATTCCCTCCCTCTTCAAGGGGTTTTGACCTCAAAACTTGATCTCCTGCATCAAAGAAAGATAAATCAGCAACATTAAACGTGTGTGAAATATTAAACTCACATGGTAGCTCTAGTTTGTAGGCATTGTCATTGACTTTGGCTGGAACTTTAAATGGACCGTCGCCTCTTGGAGCGAGCTTGGATGCACGTTTGTCCTGAAATCTTTCTTTTCTCATGTGTAGCCAGACCCAATCTCCTGGTTCAAAGGTGAGTTCCTTCCTGCCTTTGTCATGGCTCCTCTTGTATCCCTCGATTTTCTTCTCAATATTGGCCTTAGCTTTCTCATGCAACTTCTTGATGAGCTCAGCGCGTCTAAGACCATCTTGATTGACCTGTTCTACTTGTGGAATTGGCACTAGATCTACTGGAGATAGAGGGTTAATTCCATAGACAACTTCAAATGGAGATAGCTTGGTGGCCGAATGAACAACCCTATTATATGCAAATTCTATGAATGGGATGCAATCAAGCCATATTTTCATGTTGTTACCAAGAGTAGCTCTAAGTAACGTTCCAAGTGTACGATTTACCACCTCCGTTTGCCCATCTTTTTGGGGGTGACAAGTAGTGGAGAAGAGTAACTTGCTCCCTAGCTTCCTCCACAAGGTTCTTCAAAAGTGACTTAAAAACTTTGTGTCACGATCAGATACTATGGTCCTTGGGACTCCATGCAAGCGCACCACCTCCTTGAAGAACAAATTAGCAATTTGGGTTGCATCATTTGTCTTCGCACACGGGATGAAGTGTGCCATCTTAGAGAACCGGTCCACAACAACAAAGATGGAGTCTTTGTGCCGTATCTTGGGGAGACCTAGAACAAAATCCATCGAAATATCCACCCATGGGGCGTTAGGGATAGGTAAAGGAAGATAAATACCATGAGGATGTGACCTAGATTTGGCTTTGTGGCATTGAACGCATCTAGAACATCTCCTGCTGGGGAGACCATGGAAATTTGACCGAGCAACTATTCACAATGGCCGTACAAATTACTACTCCTTCGTTCACAAGGAACGCAAGCACAACTTGGCCCCTCTAAGCCCAACGGAAGTGCATGAACTTCAAGC
The DNA here is from genome assembly GCA_030161315.1 of Eutrema japonicum. NCBI lineage: Eukaryota > Viridiplantae > Streptophyta > Magnoliopsida > Brassicales > Brassicaceae > Eutrema > Eutrema japonicum. Next base: position 33,279,975 of record BSQW01000007.1, on the reverse strand, counting down.
TAGAATGAGCAAGGAGACCAAGGTAAGTGTTTCTAATCTATACATCAATGCTGGTGGTTTAAATCGTGCTATAAGTGCCGAGGGCACTATATTACTAATGCTTTTTAAAGAGTGTCTAAGTACAGAAATCAAAGAACTAGCTTTGCCACCGGAAGTAGATGCTTTGTTAAGCAAATTTAAAGATCTATTCCCTGAAGAGAACCCACCAGGACTGCCTCCTCTACGAGGAATAGAACACCAAATAGACCTCGTCCCAGGCTCTGCCTTACCCAACAAGGCAGCATATCGAATGAATCCCGAAGAGACTAAAGAATTGGAGAAACAAGTCCGGGATTTGCTAGATAAGGGCTATATAAGAGAGAGCCTCAGCCCATGTGCAGTACCCGTGCTGTTAGTGCCAACGAAAGATGGCACTTGGAGGATGTGTGTGGATTGCCGAGCTATCAACAACATCACCATCAAATACCGGCACCCTATCCCACGCTTAGACGATATGCTAGACGAGCTAAGTGGCTCTACTATCTTCCCAAAGGTAGATTTAAAAAGTGGATATCACCAAGTCAGAATGCGTGAAGGAGATGAGTGGAAAACAACTTTCAAGACCAAGCAAGGGTTGTATGAGTGGCTAGTCATGCCTTTTGGCTTGACTAATGCACCAAGTACCTTCATGCGTCTAATGAACCAGGTTCTTCGTGCCTATATAAGTAAATTTGTAGTTGTTTATTTCGATGACATACTTATATATAGTAAGAACCTACAAGACCATCTCAAACACCTAGAACTAGTGCTTAAATCACTTCGCAAGGAAGGCCTTTATGCTAACCTTAAGAAGTGCACATTTTGTACTAACCAACTTCTGTTCTTAGGTTTTTTAGTAAGTGAACAGGGACTACAAGTAGATGAGGAGAAGATCAAAGCCATAAGAGATTGGCCCACACCGACTTCTATAGGGCATGTTAGGAGCTTTCATGGCTTGGCAAGCTTCTATCAACGGTTTGTAAAGGATTTCAGTACTGTTGCTGCTCCACTCACAGCTGTGATCAAGAAGAATGTACCATTCTCATGGGGAGCAGCTCAAGAAGCTGCCTTCAGCGATCTCAAAGATAGACTCACTCAAGCACCGGTTCTTGCTTTGCCCGATTTTGATGAGATGTTTGAAGTAGATTGTGACGCATCCAGCCTAGGAATTGGAGCTGTGCTACACCAAAGGAAAAGGCCAGTAGCTTTCTTTAGTGAAAAACTAAGTGTATCCACACTTAACTATCCAACTTATGACAAGGAGCTCTATGCTCTTGTCCGAGCTTTAGAGACTTGGCAACATTATTTGCTGTCTAAGGAGTTCATCATTCACACGGACCATGAGACTCTTAAGCATTTGAGAGGTCAGACATCCCTAAAAAGAAGACATGCCAAGTGGCTTGAGTTAGTGGAGATGTTTCCCTACGTCATCAAGTACAAGAAGGGGAAAGAAAATGTAGTAGCCGATGCCTTGTCAAGGAGGCATGCTCTCATAACAATAATGGAGGCCAAAGTGCTAGGATTCGAGCACATCAAAGACCTTTACCAAGATGATCCTGAGCTTGGAGAGTGCTACAAAGATCACATCAAAGGAATATACGGTTCATTCTATCTCCAAAATGGTTTTCTTTTCAAAGATAAACGGTTGTGTATTCCACAGGGATCAATGAGGGAACTAGTGCTTAGTGAAGCACACAGAGGAGGATTGATGGGACATTTCGGTGTAGACAAGACCTTAGCCATAGTGAAAGATCATTTCTATTGGCCTCACCTCAAGAAAGATGTGGAGAGATATTTCATACATGTTTTCATCTGGTCTTGATACTTACCTACGCTAAAGGGAACACTCACTTGCTCCGTCACTTTGAGCTCCGTGGTGTCATTGAGCCATTGTAGCTTGTAGGGTCTAGGGTGCTTAACTTTCTCCAATCCTAACCTGTCTACCATAAACTTGCTAGCCACATTAGCACAAGATCCTCCATCTATGACAAGATTACATACCTTGCTATTGATAGTGCATCGCGTGTGGACCAAGTTTTCTCTTTGAACTTTCTCTTCAGGTTGAATCAGCACGCTAAGAACTCGCCTAGTTACTAGTAGATCACCAGTATCTGGATACTCAACGTCATCATCAGCTCCATCTACTTCTTCTTCCATCTCATCTTGAGATTCATAGCCTCCACTTGCCGTAATGATCATGACTCTTTGGTTTGGACAGTCTCTAGCATAATGCCCTCTCCCCTGACATTTAAAACATGTAATGTCACGAGTTCTAGCTTGACTAGTGTTAGAGAACTTACCTTGTTCTGGCCGTGATGTCTTAGAAAAGCCATTGGCCTTGCTTTTAAACCGAGAATCGTTCTCAACAGCTTTACCCTTGTCTATTGGTTTGCTGCCACTTGCTTGCCAAGGTTGATTGCTCCTGGTTCTGTTGGAGAGTGAGATCTTCCTCTTGATTTGTTGCTCCACTTGCACAGATAGGTGTAGCAGCTCATGAAGTCCACTATACCTAGCTCTTTCCACCTTTCTGGCTATACGCTCTTGAAGCCCATCAATGAATTGAGCCATCAAAGCTTCCTTAGATTCTTCTAGCTCCAACGAGTTCATCAGCTTCTCAAATTCCTCAAAATATTCCTCTACTGTCCAGCTGCCTTGTGCTAGCTTCCTGAAACGTTTTTGCAAGTCACGATGGTAATGATCAGGTACGTACCTTAGTCTTAGGAGGTATTTCATGTCATGCCACGTTTGGATCGGCCCAAAGAGTTGCCTTCTTCTCTCAGCAACAGTTCTATCCCACCATGCAAGTGCATTCTCGGTGAGTTGTGCAGCTGCCAAGGCTATCTTCTTGCTTTCTCCATAGCCATAGCACTCATATATATACTCCATACGCCTCTCCCAATCCAAGTACACTTTGGGATTTGATTTTCCTGCAAAAGTAGGAGGTGACAATTTCATGTCATGATTGGTTTCACGCTCTCTTGGGCGATGCCCTCTAATGGGGTCACGTCTCCTTTGGTTCTGATGACGTAGGGGGTCAGGGGGAAGGTCGTCCTCCATCTCCGGCATGCTATCATCGTCGTCATCCATTGCACCTTGTTGCTCGTTCATAGGAGCATTCCTCCTAGCTTGAGGATTAGCTCCTTCGGCGGCCCTTTGTTGAGGCTGCTCAAGTTGGCCTAGTCTCTGGCCAAATCCTCTCAGCTCTTCCATCATGGCAGTAAGCATCTGCATGATAGCATCTTGGGGCGCGTTGTTGGCTTCTTCACCCATGTCTAGGATCTTGTATCTCTTGTTAAACACTCAAAGACAATAACTTCGTCAAATACCGAATGGGATTAAGTAACAAGGAAAAATTCAGAAAATGACTTGAAACTATTTTAAACCTTAGCTAAAAATTCCTAGACGTTCTAGCAAGGGGTCTTAAACAATTCGCAAGCCTCAAACACTTGAGAAAAAATTCTAAAATTCCTTTTTGGTATTTCTCCAAAACACTACTTACGATAAGATAAATTTTCCTTCTAACTTAAAAGACGAGAACTAATCTCTATTTTTTTTTGCTTTTCTTTGATCTAACAAGAAGACACGATCAAGAACTAATAAACCCTAACTATTTTTTTTTGTATTTTCTTAGACTACACGATTCTAACAACCTAGCGATAAGAACTACGAAAGTAACTCGAAGCAAAAGGGATAGAAAACCAAAGGTGGAACCTTTGGCTCTGATACCAGATGGTATAAGCCTCGGTGGTGAGAACTTAAACCGGATAGAGATGGAGCTAAAGACAGGCGGTCGCCCTCTCCTTTAGCTGATTGATGATCGAAGGTGGAGTTGACTTGACACGATGGCGGTCGCTTCTTTCGTGTGGAGTCTAGTGAATGAGATGCTGGCGAAGTGAATGCACGACACAGAGAGGGTGGTGAGATCTCTGATACGGTGCAAGAACTTGGTCTTGATCGAATCACACGAACAAGAACAAGAACAAGAAGAGAATTCGCTTCTCTCAAGAACTAGGGGAAGTGCGGCGCTTTATTGATAATCAAAAGTAACCAAAGATACAAGCTGCAGGGGAGCCTTATAATGGCTCGTCAGCTAGGGGACCCTTAGGTCAAATTGAAACGCAAAACAAAAGAAAAAAAACGCAAAACAGAAACAAGGAAATGGAAAATCCGCATCCCTAACTAAAAAACAAAAGTGCACCGTTTCATTTAAAGCAAGAAAAGTAAACTATGGCCGCGACACCTAAACTACTTGTCTTGGAGTCGTTTTGAGGTGGTCCTTAGTCGTTGGTAGAACTTGAAGTACCTGCAAGGACAGTGTATAATGTAAACATCTTACATTGATGCGAAGGGGTCCAAAGTGGTGTTTGTGGAGCTCTTGAAGATGAATTTAGCTCTGGTGTGTTCCGTGTGTGTAGCAGTCTGGGAAAGTCTTCTCGAGAGTCTTCTTGATCAGAAAAGCCATTATCTTCAAGTTCTTGCGATCCATTAGCTTCAATCTCTCTTTCATGCTCATTTTGATTCTCCTCGGCTAAATGACTTGTGTGGTAAGTAACTTGTTGTTCTGCATCTTTCACAAGGAAACTACATGGCCTGTTAGTATTAAAATATGCATTTGGATGAGAGAACTTACCTCCCTCAGTGATGATCGGATCGTTTGGACTATCATTTGGCATGGGCTCTTTTCTCTCGGCTAAAACTGCCTTCGAATAAGGTCTCTCGACTAAAACTGGTTCCGCGTCTTTAGGGCTAAAATCACATGTCCTGTTAGTCTTAAAATGATCACTTGGACGAGGGAACTTACCTCCCTCAGTGATGATCGGATCGTTTGGATTGTCATTTGGAATGGGCTCTTTTCCCTCGGCTAAAACTGGTTCCGCGCAAGCTCTCTCGGCTAAAACTGATTCCGCAAAAGCTCTCTCGGCTAAAACTGATTTTGTCTCGGTTATTTCTTGAAATGGATCGTCTGGTCTTAGTGAGTTGATGAAAGCTTGTATGGCTGTCCCAAACCTCCTTTTGAGCTGTTTGGCCTTAGAGCGGGTCATGGGACCTTCTTGGACGATGGGCATCTCCTTTGGGTCGGTTATAGAGTCGATGTCCTCATCATTTCTTCTCAAGACTTGCACCCCAAGACTTAGTAGCTTATAAATACCCCCTCACCCTCCTTAGATTTTTAATCTCACAAAAAAACTTAACTTAGAGAGAAGTTAGAGCAAAGTAGAGAGAGAAAGAGAAGGGCGAGAGCAAACCGAAGAATTTTTCCAGCAAACGGCGCGGGGGTTCGGAGTTTGGTTCGGGGAAGAGTTAAGTTGCTAAGAGAATAACTTAGGTCAGGGAGGACCTAAGGTATTGGTGAGTTCCGGTTGTGTGTTTTGTACTTCTAGTTGTATAGAAGGAGGTCGAAGAAGGCTAGGGAGAGCCTTGTCACGCCAAGATACAAGAGCGCAAAGCAAAGGAGAGGAAATCGTTGTCATGGTTCAAGAAAGAACGGCATGAACCGATTTTTGGGTGAAGGAAGTTGACATGCTAGAGCAGGGCGTCTAAGCATGTAACTGCCCTTGAGAGGTCTATCGGCCCGTCCCCATCCCCGAACTCTGTGGGTAAGCCATAGAGGGGTAAGACTCAGGTGGGTAAGCCACCGAGTGGCCTGGATAGTGAGATACAGTTGTCGTGGACGTGGGAACGGGATAGACCATTGTGTGTTGCATCTAGGGTGTATACGACACGTTCCCATCCCCGAACTCTGTGGGTAAGCCAGAGAGGGGTAAGACTCGTGTGGGTAAGCCACAGGAGGGTAGCACCCTTAGCCGAGTGGGTCCGGGTAGTGAGATCCGGTCGTCATGGCGGATTCCAAAATGATTCTGTGTGGTGATTTGCGGATGTCATGGACGTGGGAACAGGAGGTGTCCGTTACGCATTAGAGGCCTCGCATTTAGTCAAGAGTTTATATGCATGAGTAGTTGCATGTAGAGTAGTTAGCATCTGCATGTGCATATTCTGTAATTGCAAGTCCAGTAGGGACTCTAATGTGTTTTTAGGTTCCCGGAGCTCACTGAGTATTACTAGAATACTCATGACTCATTTTGTTTTTCAGGTAACCAGTAGGTGGCAGAACGTTAGGACAGCCGGAGTAGATTGCCTTGGCTTTTGCAAAACAGGCTTTCATAGTATATATTAAGTATGTTTTGGCACTAGGCCGACCAAACCTAAGTATAAAAACCCTTTTCAAAAAATATTTTCAAAAATATGAATAATATGTAAAATTTGCCTAAAAGTTCAGTTTGTGTCTAATGGTACAAGTTTAGTCCGAACTGAAACAACTCAACGCCGAGGAACGGGTTGAAAAGCCTTAGGCCTTGGAAGAGAGGTGCGCCCACGGGGACAATCTGGCTAGAGTAGTATGGAATGCTTGGGCCGGTATGTCTCTGTGGAACGCATTCTGCGGACATTCCCGGCTTCGACCTTTGTGGCACGAGTCGGGGGTGTTACAAGCATGGCAGAGAAATTAGGGATTACAATGAAACGGCGGCCATGACAATTTGTGGCGCTTCCTGATGGAGGAAAGTGTCCAATTGACGGATTTTGCAAAGGGCTCTCAGTGTGCGTGCAAGGAAATCAATTTAAGGCGGACTGTTTTGCGATCCCATTAAGTAGTTTTGATATTGTTCTTGGGATCCGTTGGCTGAACGCACTAGAACGTGTGGTGTGGGATGGAACGACACACACAGTGGAATTTAAACATGGAGGTTCTGCAATGAAATGACACAGTGAAGCAGCATCACGTGAATTCAACGGTATTGGCTTGAATGCTCTCGGTGCCGGGATCGACCACCTGGAGAACTGGTTCACAGATGAGGAAGAAATTTTCACAACTCCTGGCAGCAACAAACTGACACGGTCAACCCTACATACATCACAACCACTAGCTATTTGGTCACTAAGCTCTAAAACAACTTAAGGGATGCTTAATATTTTGTTGAAAGAGTACATCGATGTGTTTTCCAAACCTGCATGTTTGCCTCCTAAGCGAGATTGTGACCACGGAATCAAACTTATACAAGGGGCTAATCCGGTGGCGGTGAGGACCTACCATTACCCACATCTACTCAAGGATGAGATTGAGAGATAATGCACATAGATTCTTCGTATGGGCATTATTCGCCCCAACAGCTCACCATTCTCGTCACCCGTTCTGCTAGTAAAGAAAGTAGATAACTATTGGCGATTTTGCATCGACTTCTGCGAACTAAATAAAATCACTGTCAAAGACAAGTTCCCTATCCTAGTAGTTGATGAGTTGTTAGACGAATTATATGGAGCCCGTTTCTTCACAAAACTCGACTTAGCGTCAAGATATCACCAGGTCCGCGTATTCAAAGAGGACATTGAGAAAACTGCTTTCTGAACGCACCATGGCCACTATGAATTTCTCGTTATGTCGTTTGGGCTTCCGAACGCTCCATCCACTTTTCAAAGCCTCATGAATTTGGTGTTCAGTGGAACGTTGCAGAAGTTTGTCTTGGTATTCTTTGACGATATTTGATATCATCATATTTTGCATCATTCTAGCATTCGTTTCATTTAGGTTTCGAGTCATTTACATGTAGTTCATGATATCTCTTTAGCATTTTAGTCATTTTAGGAGTCTAGTGTGTCCACATTTAGTCCTAGAGAGTCCTTGCATGTTTTGGATCGCATTTCAGGTGCTAAAGAGGAGATTCGAAACCGTACAGACGTCACTGGTCGGTATTGGTGCTCGGTATCAAAAGTAGAGGAGTTGCACCGAGGTCACTGCTCGGTGCAACTGATCGGTATAGCCCGACGGAGGAAAACAGCCACAATACCGACGTATAACACCGAGGAGTGACGTCGCTATCGAAGCTTCAGGGGATTGTACCGATGTCACTTCTCGGTGTCACTGCTCGGTGCTGCCACAGGAAGAAACTCGGGGGAAAAGTCCTTAATACCGAGCAACGATACCGAGGAGTGACCTCGGTATCCATTGAAGATCACCAGCCAAACATCTCCTCAATACCGACGCCACTGCTCGGTGCTCCTCGTCGGTGCACTAACCCAGGCTCAATACCGAGGTGTTACACCGAGCAGTGACCTCAGTATTGGCCAAACCAGAACTTTTTTATCCATTTAAACCGGGTCGGTACCCGGTTTGTCCCGGGTCGACCCGGTTCGTCACTATTCACTATTTAAGCCCAAAAACCTAATTTGGAGGGGCTAAGTCTTTTCTTAAGCAAAAACCCTCTCTAAGAGTGATTTGTAAGAGATTGATCCTTTTGATTTTATGCAATTTGAGTATTGTTTTCTTGATTGAATCCATCTATCTTCTACTTTCTAATCATCCAATCATCTTGATCATGAGTTTTAACACTTGTTTTCTTGGATTTGTTAAACCCTTGATGATTAGTGAGTAGTCTTAAGGACCTTGGGATAGGGTAGATTAGGGTGATCTAGGGTTTGATTAGTGGTGTTTAGGGTTAGATAATCTTATATTCCTTCTTGTCTAGAGTCCCCAATGCTAGATCTAGCTTGAAAGAGTGGATCTTGATCACAAGGCATTTCATGATCACCAAGTGTTTGATGAAATGCAAAGACCAACTAGACAAGAGATTTATGTTCCTAACCTAAGATATTAGTTGTTTAGGGCATATCTTTGGTTGATCTTGTTATGATCCTTAATGCTTGCTAGTTGTTAATCCACAAATGATGATTTGCTAATGGACTTGATAATTAACAAAGTGATTAGTTGCTTGAAAGAGAACTAATCTAGATTAGAGATCTATTGCCTAGGAATTAGCTTCTTGAGTAAATGAACACCACTAATTGGACTTGGATCACCTTATATCATTAACCTTATCTCTTGCTCTGCTTTTGTTATTTGGATTACAAATCGTTTAGTTATTGCTTCACTTAATTTGAACTTGAATACTTAATCACCAATTACCTTGTTTAGCTTAAATTACTTATGAACCTTGCATTCTTAGTGTTTAGAATAATCCCGATTATGGATTGATAACCTCCTTACTACATCGTATTGAGGATATTGATACCTCCTAGAGACGAAAAAGTCTTGTCTCAATTTGGCGCCGTTGCCATATTGGGATTTGTTTTAACATTAAGGTTTAGGCTCTTTGTGAGATTAAGCTTTATTTGCTACAAAGTTACTAATCTTGTTTGCTTTCCATTGCTCTCTCTAAACCTATAGGTGCATGCATACATCGATCATACCGAGGGTTTTGAACAAGGGAAGCACGTGTAAGACAACAAGAAGTTGAGACCAACATGGATCACTATGAGAATGTTCCACTTGGGAACATCAATGAACCCATTCCCCACCAAAGGAACGGTGGGAATGGGGATGGACACGGCAACAACCAAGGAGGTGGTGGTAATGGAAACCATCCCGCACAAGGTGGTAATGGAAACCACCACGCACAAGGAGGGAACGCCCACAACGACCCTCATCCACCCGCCCGGCCAAGAGGTCCCAACCATCCACCAAGAGCTAGAAACGTTGTTGGAAAAGGCGATGCCGCTAATGCTCACCAAAACCGCCAAGGCATTCAAGCTCCACCAGTGGAGAATAACAACTTCAAAGTAAAACCGGGAGTTATCAACATGGTTCAAGCCAACAAATTTCATGGCTTGTCCATGGAGGATCCCTTGGACCACATTGACCAATTTGACCGGATATGTGGTCTCACGAAGATCAATGGGGTCTCCGGAGATGGGTTCAAGCTTCGTCTCTTCCCATTCTCTTTGGGTGACAAGGCTCACCAATGGGAAAAGACCTTACCCCAAGGATCTATCACTTCGTGGGATGATTGCAAACGCGCCTTTCTCGCCAAATTCTTCTCACCGGCTAGAACCGCCAAGCTTCGCAACGAGATCTCAAGTTTCACACAACGATCCAATGAGTCTTTCAATGAGGCTTGGGAGAGATTTAGAAGCTACACGTCTCAGTGCCCACATCACGGCTTTAGCAACGCCTCTCTCGTAAGCACACTCTACCGTGGTGCTTTGCCTAAGATCCGTATGCTACTTGACACGGCATCTAACGGTAACTTCTTGGCTAAAGACGTTGAGGAAGCAATGGAGCTTGTCGAGAATTTGGCCCAAAGTGACGGTACCTACATCGACGACTATGACCGCGCCACAAGGACCACTAGTGACTTTGATGAGAACAAATGGGCCAAAGACATGAAAGCTCTTAACGAAAAGTTGGACAAGCAAGCCAATTTGATTGATAAACTACTAGTGTCTTCCCAAAAGACGGTCAACTTCGTGGATGCTTATGATGACAACCAAGGTTATTTTCAAGAGGAGAACGTAGACATGAACACTCAAGAGGAGGTTAACTACTTGGGGAATCAAGGGAACTTCCAAAAATAAGGGTATTACCAACGCCAAGGGTTCAATCAAAACTATCGGAACCACCCCAACTTCTCTTACCGGAACACAAATGTGGAGAACCCACAAGATCAAGTCTACCCTCCACAACCTACTCAACCTCAAGGAGCCCCACAAAAACAATTTCAACCTCAAGGGCAAGCTTCTAATACCAACCAACAAGCCTTTGTCCCAAGGAACCAATTCCAAGGGAACCAAGGTGGATTTCAACACAAAGCTCCACCCGGTTTTCAAGCACCTACGTCTAAACCGCAAGAACTTTATTTGAGCTCCATGTTCCAACAACTACTCAATGGACAAGCGGAGATCCATACAAAGGTGGATTTCTCTTACAATGACCTCAACACAAAGATTGAGGCTTTGAACTCCAAGGTAAAACACATGGAGAACAAAGGTGTTGCTTCTTCTTCCCGACCACAAGGTCAACTACCAGGCAAATCTGAAGCGAATCCCAAGGAGTATGTCAATGCCATAACATTGCGAAGTGGCACGGTCTTGCCTACAAGAGAAGCTCCTTCTCCTCTCAATGCGGACATTGAAGACCAAAGTGGGGGGGGGGGTGTGGAACTTCAAGAAGATAAGGTAGTAAAGGAGCACGATAAGGTTGAAGAAGTTGAGAAGATCAAGCCTAGAGTTGTTGTTGCTCAAGAGAAGCCAAAGAAGAATGCATTCGTCCCTAAGCCACAAGTCCCTAAGCTACCTTTTCCCGATCGTTTCAAGAAACAACTCATGGAAAAGTATAAAGCTATTTTTGATAAGCCATAAGTCCCTCAATATGCCAAGTTTTTGAAAGATGCTGTGAATGAAAGAGCTAAAGAGATGGAATCCATGGTCATTCTAACTCATGAGTGTAGTGCCATTATACAAAAGAAGATGGTACCCAAGAAGCTAGGAGACCCGGGATCCTTTACCTTACCTTGTGCTCTTGGACCTCTAGCTTTCAATCATTGTTTATGTGATCTTGGAGAAAGTGTAAGCCTCATGCCATTTTCGGTAGCTAAGAGATTAGGCTTCACACGCTACAAAGCATGCAACATCTCTTTAATATTGGCGGATAGGAGCGTGAGGGTCCCTATTGGTCTACTTGAGGATCTACCAATTGTGGTGAAGGATTTCATCGTCCCCACGGACTTTGTGGTTCTTGAAATGGATGAGGAACCAAAAGACCCTCTTATCTTTGGTAGACCATTCCTAGCAACCGCGGGAGCGATAATCGACGTTAGGAAGGGCAAGATAGATCTCCATTTGGGTAAAGGAGAAGTGCTTGAGTTTGATATCAACAAAGTGATGAAGAAGCCCACTATAGACGGCCAATGTTTCTACATTGAGACTATGGACGAGCTAGCCAATGAATTACTTGAAGAAATGAGAGTAGAAGACGGGTTAGAAGTGGTTTTGACGAAGGAGCACGGCGATCATGGGTTTTTGAGCAAGGAAAGTCAAGGTTATGAGCTTCTCACGGATTCTCACAAACCGGTCGACAAGGACACCACATTTATTGAGTTGTGCATCCGGGGTACCACGGTTCAAGAAGAGTTCGTTCTAGCCGTCGAAGAGACTAGCAATGGTAAGACTAGTTTTGAGGATGACGATTGGAGCGAGCTTAAAGCTCCAAAGGTGGACCTAAAGCAACTTCCCGCGGGATTAAGGTATGCGTTCTTAGGTCCAAACGAGACATACCCGGTTATTGTGAACGAAAGTCTAGATGAAAACGAACTATCCTCCCTTCTTGTGGAACTTAGGAAGTATAGGAAAGCAATTGGCTATTCTTTAGATGATATCAAGGGTATTTCCCCAAGTTTGTGCACGCATAGAATGCATTTAGAGGATGAATCAAGGACCTCTATTGAACATCAAAGAAGGTTAAATCCTAATTTGAAAGATGTTGTAAAGAGAGAGATTCTTAAGCTCTTGGACGCGGGCATTATCTATCCAATATCGGATAGTACGTGGGTCTCCCCGGTTCATTGTGTGCCTAAGAAAGGGGGGATGACGGTTGTTAGAAATGACAAGAATGAAATGATTCCTACTAGGACAATAACCGGGCATAGGATGTGCATTGACTATAGGAAGTTAAACTCATCTACTCGAAAAGATCACTTCCCGTTACCTTTCATAGATCAAATGCTTGAACGTCTCGCTAATCATCCTTTTTATTGTTTCCTAGACGGTTATTCGGGTTTCTTTCAAATACCCATACACCCGAATGACCAAGAGAAAACAACTTTCACATGCACTTACGGTACCTTCACATATCGAAGGATGCCGTTCGGGTTGTGTAATGCTCCCGCAACTTTCCAACGTTGTATCATGTCCATTTTTCCGATCTTATTGAAGACATGGTAGAGGTCTTTATGGACGACTTCTCCGTGTATGGATCTTCTTTTGGTGTTTGCTTGTCTAATCTTTGTAGGGTCTTGCAACGATGCGAAGAAGCAAACTTGGTGCTCAATTGGGAGAAGTGCCATTTTATGGTACGTGAGGGGATCGTGCTAGGACACAAGATCTCCGAGAAGGGCATAGAGGTGTACAAAGCCAAGATTGAGGTGATTGTTAGTTTGGAGCCGCCTAAGTCGATCAAAGACATCCAGTCTTTCTTGCGTCATGCGGGGTTCTACCGAAGGTTCATCAAGGACTTTTCAAAGATTACTAGACCCCTCTCCTGGTTGCTTTGCAAGGAGGTCGAGTTTTTGTTTGATGAGGAGTGCACGGGAGCATTCCTAGAGATCAAGAAAGCGTTGATTAGCGCCCCTATAGTCCAAGCACCGGATTGGGACCTTCCGTTTGAAATCATGTGTGATGCTAGCGACTATGCGGTTGGAGCCGTTTTGGGTCAAAAGAAAGACAAGAAGACCAATGTGATCTACTATGCTAGTAGAACTCTAGACGATGCTCAAACTAGGTATGCAACCACGGAGAAGGAGTTGTTGGTCGTAGTCTTTGCCATGTAGAAGTTTAGATCTTATGTTGTGGGTTCAAGGGTGATTGTCTACACCGATCACGCGGCTTTAAGATACATTAATGCAAAGAAGGACACGAAACCGATGCTATTACGTTGGATCTTGCTACTCCAAGAATTCGATTTGGAGATAGTAGACAAGAAAGGCATAGAGAACGGAGTAGCGGATCACTTGTCTAGGATGAGGATAGAAGACCTCGTCCCCATTGAAGACAAGCTTCCCGAAGAAAGTCTCATGGTTGTGAAGGTATTGAGAAGGGGGGTTGAAGCCGTGAATGGTATGGAGGATGCTAGCGGTCTACAAGATGAAAAGCTCCCATGGTTTGCGGATCTAGTCAACTACCTAGTTTGTGGGAAGGAACCGCCTTTGGATGGGTATAAGAAGAAGAAGTTCTTCCACGACGTTACTAGATACTATTGGGATGAGCCCTACTTGTACAAGTTGTGTTCGGATGGGTTGTATAGAAAGTGCGTAGCGGAAGAAGAAGTGCAAGGGATCCTACTCCATTGTCACGGGTCAAGCTATGGCGGGCTTCACACATCCTACAAAACCGCTACAAAGGTCTTGCAATCCGGTTTTTGGTGGCCTTCGTTATTCAAGGATGCACACACCTTTGTCTCAACGTGTGATGCATGCCAAAGGAAAGGGAATATTGGGAGAAGAGATGAGATGCCCCAAAACCCAATCCTTGTGGTGGAGATGTTTGACGTGTGGGGCATCGACTTTATGGGACCTTTCCCGTCATCATATGGTAACCAATACATATTGGTGGTGGTCGATTACGTCTCCAAATGGGTGGCAGCCATTGCAAGCCCGACCAACGATGCCAAAGTCGTTCTAAAACTGTTCAAGTCGATAATCTTCCCAAGGGTCGGAGTCCCAAGAGTGGTCATTAGTGATGGGGGCAGCCATTTCATCAACAAGGTGTTTGAAAGCTTACTAAAGAAGCACGGTGTGAAGCATAAGGTAGCAACGCCTTACCATCCTCAAATGAGTGGCCAAGTAGAAGTGTCAAACCGGCAAATCAAAGCCATACTTGAGAAGACGGTGGGGGGTTCAAGGAAGGATTGGGCCAACAAGTTGGATGATGCTTTATGGGCATACCGGACCGCCTTTAAAACACCTATAGGGACTACACCATTCAACTTGCTTTATGGGAAGTCATGCCATCTACCGGTTGAGTTGGAATACAAGGCCCTATAGGCGGTAAAGCTACTTAACTTCGACATCAAGAACGCACAAGAGAGGCGGTTGATCCAACTTCATGAGTTAGAGGAGACTAGGCTCGATGCCTATGAGAGCTCGAGAATCTACAAGGAGAGGACCAAAGCATTCCACGACAAGAGGATTGTGCACAAGGACTTCAAGGTTGGGGACCTAGTGTTGGTATTCAATTCCCGGTTGAAACTCTTTCCCGGGAGGCTCAAGTCAAGGTGGTCGGGTCCGTTTGAGGTTAAGGAAGTAAGGCCGTATGGGGCCGTTGTGCTTGTTAACAAAGAAGGCCAAGATTTCATTACAAACGGCCAAAGACTCAAACCCTACCGGGCAGATCAAATCGTCGAGAAAGGAGGATCGATCCCCCTCGATGATGTCCCTCTAGCTTGAGAACGGTAACAAACGTCGAACTTAGTGACGTTAAACAAAGTCCTCTTGGGAGGCACCCCAAACTTATCATTGTACATATTTTCTTTTTATTTATCTTTTTCAAAAAATTTTCTATCTTTGCTAGATCTTTTTGATGTTTTTGTTGAGTATGCATAGGGGTTCAGAGGCAAAAAGGGCGAATACCGAGCAGTGACACCGAGGAGTGACCTCGGTATGGACTTACCAAGAACAATACCGACGTCACAGGTCGGTACCACAGCTCGGTATGGAAACAGGAGGAAAACTTAACACCGACGAGTGATACCAAGGAGTGACCTCGGTAGGCTAATACCGACGAGTGATACCGAGGAGTGACCTCGTTATGCCGTGTAAAACGAGGGACCAATACCGACGTCACGGGTCGGTATGAAAACAGGAGGAAAACCTCCTTAACACCGACGAGTGATACCGAGGAGTGACCTCGGTATTGACCAATACCGAGGTGTGACACCGAGGAGTGACATCGGTGTTCGCCGAAAATTTTGAAAAATTCGGACCCGATCCAGGTAAGATCCGACCCGACCCAGGTAAGTCTCCTTCTTCTTCCTCTTCCACGCGACCAGACACAATTTTCTACCTTCTCTTTCGCGATTTCAAGAGAGAAAATTCTCAATCTCCCTCTTTTCTCAACCAAATTTGGTGAATCAAAGCCCTATAATCTCGATTTTCACTGCTCTTTTTGGATTTATCATTTCAAGCATCTAATCCAAATTCCCCAAGGTATTATTCAATTAAATTTTTGAAAACCATGATTTTGTTCTTGAAGAAACATTGCTTGAATATGGTTTGATATTGTTGTTCATTTATGCAAATACCTTGGGGATGGTTTATCTATGCTTAAACTTGATGATTCATATGCAAGATTTTGAGAAATTGGGATTTTGAGAGTTAGGGATTGTGAATTGGGATAATTTGTTTGTTAGGTGCGAATTGTGACCTTCGTTCATTGCTCTTAGATCATCTTTTGGTGACCCCTTGTTGATTTGATAAGAAATTGTACCTATGCTCATGAATAGTCTCAAGCATATTTGTAGGTACAATGTCGGACAAGGGCGCTCCATCGACACGGGCACGGACCAAGGTTTCAACAATTGGGAAAGGGAAAGGAATTGCCCAAGCTACGGCCGCAGAAAAGGGAAAAGGGATTGCCAAAGCTAGTGCCAAGGCAAAAGCCAAAACCACGACCATGGCAAAGGGAAAGGGGAAGAGAGTCGAAGAAGAGGTCGAGAGAGAGAACCCAAGCGGAGATGTCCCCATGCCGGGATGGAGAAAGCCAAGTGAGCAAGAGTATTTCGACAAATTTTGCCTAATGAAATCCGAGCAAGGCAAATTTGTCGATACGGAGACAATGGAGAGGATGGGTATAAGCGACGAAGTGTGGGCTCTCTTTGAGAATATGGGGCTAAGGAAGTTCATGAGCATGAAACACGAAGCTACCAAGGCACTCACCGGCAAGTTCCTAGCCACCCTACGAGCTAAGTTCTATGACACGGAGAATGCAAACTCCGGATTTGGAGTTCTAAAGTTCGGACTCGAGGGAACAACCTACACCGTCAACTTCCACGAGCTTTGCGAGATATTCGGGTTTAAAGAAGAAGGTACTTACGGCGGGCAATACTTTGACTACCCAGCACACGAGCTCCAAAATCTTTGGGCAACAATTGCAAGCGGGGAGTTTAGAGCCGGTGACTCTAAGAGTGCGAGCATAAGGCACCCGGAAATCCGGTACGCACAGAAGGTGTTGGTCCACAATTTCTACCACAAAGTAGAGATTGACACGGTTACTACGGAGGAGATGGAATTGTTGGGGCTTGGTCTAAAGCCTATCCTACCCGTTATCGTAAACGGTAAGGCATTCGATGGGCCGGAGAGAATTCCTTGTCTCGCAACGCTCTTGGTGAGACACCTGTTCCGTTACCGGGATTGGGCTTAGAAGACAAAGTCGAAGAAAGCCGCGATTTGCCTCGGTTGGGTGATAACTCCAATTCTCATGGCAAAGGGGATCAAAATAGCACTTGGCCAATATGATTGGAAATCTTTGGATATAGCCTACCTTTCCAAAGTTAAGTTCTTCAAAGGATACATCGAAGGAAAGATGGCCTACAACCTCCAACTCACCGAGACATCCTTGGCACAAATCCCCTTACCCAATCCCGCGCTCAACAATTTCCATGACCCAAGGAACGTCATGTTCATCCCTCCACAAGAGTACCTCTACAACTCCACCGTAGACCCACCTATGCAAGCGTTCCACAAGAAAACACAACGGAGAACCGCTATCGAGGAGCCAATTGACCTCGACGAGGGAGTACCCAATGAGTCATCACCCGAGACCGTCTACGGTAGTGAGCCCTACCACTTTGACCCCTATGATGGGGCTATCACTAGCCAAGCCACAAGACACGCTCACCACCAAACTCGTCTCCTCCAACGAATGTGCAAGTGGCAAAACAAAAACATGAAGAAGATGGTCAAAACGATCAAGTCTTTGAAGAAGACGGTGAAAGCCATGGGTCGAACCATCAATGAGCTAAAAGACGGAGGTTGTGGAGCGAGCTCATCAATGGCCGGTGAAAGAGGAGATGTCGTCACGGATACTAACCTCGCACCTCGAGGAGATGATTGGGAGCTAGCCATTGGATCTAGCTGTCCCACGGCCCGACCGGAAAGGGCAACAAAGAGGAGAGCGATGCGGTCTCCGTCTCCCGTCTCAAGTAATCCATCCTACTCAATGGGTCTACATCCCCTTCTCCAAGCTTCTAGGTACGAATCCAAAACTCTTGTATATATTTTTTTATAAGTCTTGCATTGTATAGCTATCTCTTGTTTTTGGTCCTTTCCTTGGGTTTATTTCACACCGAGACGGTGTGATTTAAGTTTGGGGGAGGGACCGGTATCTAATAGCATTTGCTTTGTCTTATTTTATATTTTCATCTTGAGTCTCATGCATACATCTAAGGCATAGAAAAACCAAACAAATTTGAAAAATTTTGAAAATGAAAAGACAAAAAGAAGTCATTTAGGATGCATTTGCACTTCATGTAGGATTGAGTCTAGAATGCATAGCACGTAGATAATGCATTGCATGCGCATTATGAGCTAGAATGATTCCTCTTTGCGAAGTATTGCTTTAAAGAGTTTAAGTCCTATGCTCTAGATCTTGTGTGCGAAATTAAGGTCGAACCATGTTTGGATTTCATGTCTCATTACTTAGTTCTTAGCCAAAGCAAGTTGATTTGAGTCCATTCCTACTTAAGTGATAACCATAATTCGACATTGTAATTATCATGTTTGTGCATTGCATAGTGAATGCATGGTTACCACATACATATTTGGGCTATCTTATCCACTTTGCCACTCTCTTGTTAGCCCGAATAACCGATTCTCATCATTGGAACGGTTAACCACTCCTTTAACCCAACCTCTTTTCAAGCCAAATACTACTTGTGAGTGATTGTGAGGCCTATTTTCGAATCAACTAGGCAAAAGGTGTTGAGTTTAGAACGACAAGGAAAAACTTCCATGTAGAACTAGCTCGGCATCAATGAGCTAGACATAGGATAAGGCAAGATAGGTTGGGAACTTGGGACAAGGTAGAAAGAGGAGATTGCGGGAATGAGAAAAAAGGATGAAGAAGAATAGGGGATAAGCAAAAAGCTTGAAATGGTTGGCTATAGTCGTTTATGGATAAGGCTCTAAGTGAAAAAGAAAAGAAAATAGTCTCTAGTCTTCAAAAGAAAGAAGGAAAGCCAAAAAGGCTAAAGCAAAGAAAAGAAACAAGAGAGACTAGAGAAAATAAAGAAGAGCTAAGTAAAGAAAAATGTTGAAAGCCAAACCGTTTGGTGAAGAAGGAAATCCCCTAAGTGTTTAAGGAGAGAAGGAAAGTGAGATGATATGAGTAGTGAAGGCAAAATGCCTTGAAAAAAAAGGGTAGTTTAGGAGGATCTTCATTGGGGTTTAGAGATTAGGGGTCAAGTTCGATATGGGACATTTGGGTAGATGGAAGTCAACCTTGTATGCATCTATTGGGCTTTACTCTTAGCATTTTGCATTAGTTGATTTCTTTTGAGAGAAACCCTCGCTCGGAAACCGTCACTTGTATCGAGATCACCTTTATCTCGAAACCTCTACCATAGCCAAATGCATTCACTTGCCTTGCATAAACATGATTCACTTGGAAAAAGTCTAATAAATGTTAAAGGATTGGATGATTTGAAGGCTTGTGTAGGTTGAGATTTGAGCTTGGTTCATGTAAGGATGAGCATGGCTAACCCCTTTTGAGTCGACATATTTGATCATACTTTAGAGTTTGCACTTGGACTTGAACTCTTTTAG
Source organism: Eutrema japonicum (assembly GCA_030161315.1). Taxonomy (NCBI): domain Eukaryota; kingdom Viridiplantae; phylum Streptophyta; class Magnoliopsida; order Brassicales; family Brassicaceae; genus Eutrema; species Eutrema japonicum. The sequence continues at coordinate 33,260,596 of BSQW01000007.1, read as the reverse complement.
TGATGCTTTTGCTCGAGGACAAGAAAATAAGTAAGTTTGGGGGAATTGATATCATCATATTTTGAATCATTCTAGCATCCGTTTCATTTAGGTTTCGAGTCATTTACATGTAGTTCATGATATCTCTTTAGCATTTTAGTCATTTTAGGAGTCTAGTGTGTCCACATTTAGTCCTAGAGAGTCCTTGCATGTTTTGGATCGCATTTCAGGTGCTAAAGAGGAGATTCGAGACCCGAGGAGAGGAGACGGAAATCGTACCGACGTCACTGGTCAGTATTGGTGCTCGGTATCAAAAGCAGAGGAGTTGCACAGAGGTCACTGCTCGGTGCAACTGATCGGTATAGCCCGACGGAGGAAAACAGCCACAATACCGACGTATAACACTGAGGAGTGACGTCGGTATCGAAGCTTCAGGGGATTGTACCGATGTCACTGCTCGGTACTGCCACAGGAAGAAACCCGGGGGAAAAGTCCTTAATACCGAGCAACGATACCGAGGAATGACCTCGGTATCCACTGAAGATCACCAGCCAAACATCTCCTCAATACTGACGCCACTGCTCGGTGCTCCTCGTCGGTGCACTAACCCATGCTCAATACCGAGGTGTTACACCGAGCAGTGACCTCGGTATTGGCCAAACCAGAACTTTTTTATCCATTTAAACCGGGTCGGTAACCGGTTTGTCCCGGGTCGACCCGGTTCGTCACTATTCACTATTTAGGCCCAAAAACCTAATTTGGAGGGGATAAGTCTTTTCTTAAGCAAAAACTCTCACTAAGAGTGATTTGTAAGAGATTGATCCTTTTGATTTTATGCAATTTGAGTATTGTTTTCTTGATTGAATCCATCTATCTTCTACTTTCTAATCATCCAATCATCTTGATCATGAGTTTTAACACTTGTTTTCTTGGATTTGTTAAACCCATGATGATTAGTGAGTAGTCTTAAGGACCTTGGGATAGGGTAGATTAGGGTGATCTAGGGTTTGATTAGTGGTGTTTAGGGTTAGATAATCTTATATTCCTTTTTGTCTAGAGTCCCCAATGCTAGATCTAGCTTGAAAGAGTGGATCTAGATCACAAGGCATTTCATGAACACCAAGTGCTTGATGAAATGCCAAGACCAACTAGACAAGAGATTTATGTTCCTAACCTAAGATATTAGTTGTTTAGGGCATATCTTTGGTTGATCTTGTTATGATCCTTAATGCTGGCTAGTTGTTAATCCACAAATAATGATTTGCTAATGGACTTGATAATTAACAAAGTGATTAGTTGCTTGAAAGAGAACTAATCTAGATTAGAGATCTATTACCTAGGAATTAGCTTCTTGAGTAAATGAACACCACTAATTGGACTTGGATCACCTTATATCATTAACCTTATCTCTTGCTCCGCTTTTGTTATTTGGATTACAAATCGTTTAGTTATTGCTTCGCTTAATTTGAACTTGAATACTTAATCACCAATTACCTTGTTTAGCTTAAATTACATATGAACCTTGCATTCTTAGTGTTTAGAATAATCCCGATTATGGATTGATAACCTCCTTACTACATCGTATTGGGGATATTGATATCTCCTAGAGACGAAAAAGTCTTGTATCAATATTCTTATCTACAGCGCTACATGGGTGGACCATATAGGACATGTACGACAAGTTTTTGAACTCTTAAGGACTCACAGTTTATTATTTAAGCATTCAAAATGTTTGTTCGGTCAAACAGAAGTGGGTTACCTGGGACATGTCATCTCTCACAATGGGGTGAAAGTTGATGAGACAAAGATTACAGCCATTACTGAGTGGTCGCGACCCAAGTCAATCCGAGTAGTCTAGGGGTTTCTTTGTCTTTCGGGTTACTACAAGAAGTTTATTCGGGATTATATATGGCATTATCGCAGCTCCGCTAACTAGTCTACTTCGCAAATCAGGATTCGCGTGGAATGACGCCGTTGACATCGCATTTAACACCCTAAAAAAATGCTCTCACTGAATCTCCGGTTCTAGCACTGCCAGATTTTTTGAAGGACTTTGTAGTCGAATGCGATGCGTCGGGGAGTGGTATTAGCGCTGTCCTTCAACAAGATGGGCATCCGATTGCATTTTTTAGTCGCATGTTAGCAGATCGGCATCTCAAGCTTGCTGCGTATGTACGAGAGCTTATTGGGCTTACTAAAGCAGTATTACATTGGCGGCCATATTTATGGGGACAGAGTTTTTGAATTTGTACTTATCATTACAATCTTAAATTTCTTCTGGAACAATGCATGTCTACGTCTCCCCAGATACATTGGATAAGCAAGCTATTAGGTTTCGATTTTGGGGTGGAATTCCGCTCTGGTTCGACCAATAAGGTTGCTGATGTATTATCTCGATGGTATGAGAATATACCAGAGCCAGAATGTATGGTGTATAGTCTCAGTAAGTCCGACAACGCAATCGTTGTGCGTCTCCGTTAAGAAGTCAATACCAACACTACACTCACGAGTATCCGGAAACGAATAATTCACGGTGACGAGTCAGACAGTTGGAAGGCCCGAGATGGGTTGATCTTTTACAATGGTCATGCGTACCTGACATCTGACTCGACGTTAGTGCAAGAGGTTGTGTCAGGGTTCCATAATTTTTGTCATGAAGGGGTCTAAAAGACGATGGATCGGATTAAGCAAGATTTTTATTGGAAAGGATGGAAGAAGACCGTCCAAGACTTCATTGGGAATTGTCAGATTTGTCAACAGAATAAATGGGAAACCCTTCAACCAACTGGGTTAATGCAACCATTACCAATCTTGACACAGATTTGGTCTGACATCTCGATGGATTTTATTGAGGCGTTGCCTAAAGTCTCTAGGAAGACTGTTATCTTGATTGTGGTGGACCGTTTCTCGAAATACGCGTATTTCATTGCGTTAAGTCATCCATACACGACTATTACAGCAGCACAAGCGTTCTCTTAGGATATTGTGCGTTTACATGGGATTCCTGAAACTATTGTCTTTGACAGGGATAAAGTCTTTCAGAGTCTTTTTTAGCGAGAACTGTTTCGGTTGCTTGGTACCAATTTGTGTTTCACAACAGCTTATCATTCACAGTCTAACAGACAGACAGAGGTGGTCAACCGAACTTTAGAAATGTATCTTCAGTGTTTAACAGGGGATGCTCTGCGAAAATGGCTCACTTGGCTTTCTTTGGTGGAGTATTGTTACAACACCTCGTTTCACACGAGCCTCAAGACAACACCATTTCAGATGGTATACCACTACAAGAAAACTGCCCTTTTACAACAAACATAATCGTCGTAAATTGGTCGTAAAACATGGTTTACGACGGATTAGCGACGATTAACAATTCGTCGTAATATGATCGTCGTTAATCGGAAATCGTCGTAAATTAGTCGTACTATTAAGGAGGACTAAAAATCGTCGTAAAATCATCGTATATTATTCGTCGTAAAATCGATGTAAATATACAACGATTTTACGACGAATATATTACATCAATTTTACATCGATATCACGATAAAACATTACATCGATTTTACATCGAATTATACAATTTTTTTTTCGACAATCCGTCGTAAAGTCGTCGTAATGGGATGAAACATTACATCGAATTTACATCGAATTATAAAATTTCTGTTTTTATAATCCGTCGTAAATTCGTCGTAATATGTAGCTGTAAATGCGTTGGTAAATCGATGTAAAATATTCGATGTAAATTCGTCGTAACTTTTGAACGATATAAAATGGATGTAAATTATGGAATGATGTAAAATCGATGTAAAATATTCGATGTAAATTCGTCGTAAATTAAATATAATTTTTATATAAATTAAATAAAATTAAAAAAAAAATTAAAAAATTATATTTATAAATTAAAATTTTATAAATAAATTCAAAATATAAAATAAAATACAAAATACAAAATAAAATTCATAATACAAACTATTTCCCAGCAGAAAAACGTAGATTATCAAAAAGCTCGTCGTCCGATCCATTCTGCTCCATATTCGCTCGTTCTTGCGCGAGCGGATCAGTTGGCTGGTCCGATGTCGATCCTTCCTGCTGCCTTAGTGCAGCCGCCAAAGTCGGGTTAGTCAGGGCAATAATATTGAAGAGAGTGTTGTATCCTTGGATTGTTTTATCGCATCCTTGGATCTTCTCATCGTATAGCACCTGCTTCGCCCGCAAATTGTTGATCTCGGAGTTGGCGGTGTTTAACTCCGTCCGCAAAATAACCGGATCGTCGAGAAGCTGACGACGGGATGACGTGGCGGCACTATCTACGATCGATCACATCCCTAAAACTCTGCCCTTTTTCTTCGGGGCAACCTTTAAAAAAGAAACGTAAAATTTAATAAATTGTATAAAGAAACATTAACTTTTGTAAAAAAAAAAACGTTAAATTACCTCTGCGTATATGTCGTCCATCTGGGCAGCCGTCAAAGTCGCAGTGGATTGGACCGAACTACCGCCAGGTGATAGCTGCTGAGAAAGCTGAGTTTGACGCTCGCCGATCCTTGCATGCGCGTCATTGTAGATTGCCTCAGCTCGAGGATCTACAAAAGATCCGTCTTTCTTCTTGTGAGTTTCCGCAAAAACTTGGGTCATTGGAGGAAGTTCGCCTCCATTTGCCTAACAAAAAAGACATTAAAAAAGAAATCAAACCGTTGATGGATAATATAAATTAATAACAAATTAAAAGTACGTAAATAAAATTATAAGGGAAAAAATTATTACCATTTGAAGGCGTCTTCCCGCAAAAGATGTTTGACCCGACGTATGAGGCATAAGGGCTGGAAGACCGTCTGGACCCATAGTGTTTCGAGAAGCCAAACACTTTGCGGCCACTTGCTGCGCATGTGGATCTCTCCAGTATGCCGTCAAGCCGTTCCAAACAGCGGAAGACATGTATGGCGGCTTCCCATTATCGCCTTTAACCTCCCACTTCCTCTTCCAATAGGAGATGGTATTGTTGAGCCGTAATTTTCTCTTCTTTTTGAATTCCGCCTTCACCGTCTCGTTGATCGTAACGTCCCAATGCCATTTTTGCTATACAAAAAAAAAAAAAAATTAGAAACGATATATTAAAGATAAAGAATTCTCCAAAGTAATAATGAATTAAAAAAAAAAATTTACCGCGAAACATTTAAACCATGTCTCGACAACGTCTTCCAGAACCGAAGACGAATTGCGGTGAGACTCCATGAAATAGGCTTTAATGGTGTCAGCCACACTCCGTCCAACTTTGTTATCTTCCTTAAACCTGAGAAATAAAACAAAAATTATTAGTTAAAAAAAACAAATTCATAATGTTATTAACAAAAAAAAATTGTAGTTACGTACCAATAAGTATTCGGAAGCCGTCGCGGATCTAACCGGTCTAAAGAATCATGCCCCGGCGACTACAAAATATCTTCGACCGTCAATCCTGCATACAACAACGGCGGTCGAACATCTACTTCTTGAGGCGGCGCTGGTCCGACAAAATAATCCGGAACAGCGGACTGTGTCGCAGAAGATGACGGGAGTTGCGAATTATCACTCGGTCCCGTCTCGAGAAACTGTCGATAGTATGTCTTACGTGGCGCCATATCTAAAAAATATTTAAAATAACTCAATTTTAGTATAATATAATTTCATTCCTAACTAATAATTCCAATCCTAACTAATAAATATTACAATCCTAACTAACAATTCAAAATCCTAACTTACAACGATAATATAAATATTACAATCCTAACTTACAATGATAATATAATTTAAAAATACAAAAAAAAAATTGTTACCTTTTTTAGAGAGAGATATATAATTTTAGAGAGAGAGAGAGATTTAAGAAATGTGAGCGAGGGAGAGAAATCTGGTCGCGTATATATAGATTTTGTTGTCGTATAGATTTCCCCCGCGTATATACGATACCGTCGTAAAATCGTCGTAATACTGGAATGAAAATTCAACCTGCCGCAATTTCCCACCACGCGGTAAATTAAATATTTTGGGTATTACAACGAAATTACGACGGATTCGTCGTAAAATCGTTGTAAGTTTACAACGATCTTACGACGAATCCGTCGTAATTTCGTTGTAATAAAATAAATCTATACCCTAAACCCTAAATCACAATACAAATATCCTGGACGTAAGAACGAAGTATATTTGTGCATCTAATACTTCTAATATTTAACAATAGATTCAATAACGACGATTGAATCTATATCGTCGTCGATTTCCTTATCTTACATAATAATGTATAGAATTCGTTCTTATAAGTATATTCGTAACATGCATGACTTAAAAAATGTAAATGATTTTGTAAAAACATATAATTTTTATACTATGATTAGAACTTACGTAAAACAAGATATAAGATAAAAAACCAAACAAGTAAATCAAATCCGTCGTAATTTCGTTGTAAAAAATAAATCTATACCCTAAACCCTAAATCACAATACACATATCCTGGACGTAAGAACGAAGTATATTTGTGCATCTAATACTTCTAATATTTAACAATAGATTCAATAACGACGATTGAATCTATATCGTCGTCGATTTCCTTATCTTACATAATAATGTATAGCATTCGTTCTTATAAGTATATTCGTAACATGCATGACTTAAATAATGTAAATGATTTTGTAAAAACATATAATTGTTTATACTATGATTAGAACTTACGTAAAACAAGATATAAGATAAAAAACCAAACAAGTAAATCAAACCCTAAACCCTATATTTTGGGTATTACAACAAAATTACGACGGATTCGTCGTAAAATCGTTGTAAGTTTACAACGATTTTACGACGAATCCGTCGTAATTTCGTTGTAAAAAATAAATCTATACCCTAAACCCTAAATCACAATACACATATCCTGGACGTAAGAACGAAGTATATTTGTGCATCTAATACTTCTAATATTTAACAATAGATTCAATAACGACGATTGATCTATATCGTCGTCGATTTCCTTATCTTACATAATAATGTATAGCATTCGTTCTTATAAGTATATTCGTAAAATGCATGAATTAAATAATGTAAATGATTTTGTAAAAACATATAATTGTTTATACAATGATTAGAACTTACGTAAAACAAGATATAAGATAAAAAAACCAAACAAGTAAATCAAACCCTAAACCCAATATTTTAGGTATTACAACAAAATTACGACGGATTCATCGTAAAATCGTTGTAAACGTACATATTCGATGTAAAATCGTTGTAATGCTAATCAATGTAAAACCGTTGTAAATTTTTGTTGCAAATCCGTTGGTAATTTTTAAATCGTCGTAAACCAGTCGTAAAATAACGACGATGTTACGACGAAATGAATGACATCGGTATCGTCGACACGGTTTTTTATAGGTAACCTAATTATTTACATCGCATTTTGTCGACGTAATTTCGTCGGAAGTCCGATGTAAAATCGTTGTAATGCTAATCGATGTAAAACCGTTGTAAATTTTCGTTGCAAATCCGTTGGTAATTTCTAAAACATTTCTATAAATACCTTCCACACCTTCAATGTTAACTCAAAAAAAAACACAACTTAAATATATACATACCCACTTTTCCTTGAGTTTTTACACTGATCATTGTGTTCCCACTTCTTGATGATCTGGCCAACAAATAATCCTGTAGGATCTTGTTTTCAAGTAAAGACAGTCTTCAACTACCATAGGTGAATGATTCATAGAATTGGACATCTATGTAAATCCTTCGTAATATAAGGATGTCCAATTCTATGTATCTTTCACTTATAGTGCTTGGTCTTTCCAAAAAAGAAAACTTGATCTCCAGAATTTTTTGTTGGCCAGATGATCAGAAGCGGGAATACAACGTTCTACTCCTAAACCAAGATGATATTACGACGATTTTACGACGGAATCGTCGTAAAATTGTCGTAATACTGGAACCGAAAATTTAACCTATCGAAATTCCCCCCCCCACGCGGGTAAATTAAATATTTTGGGTGTTACAACGAAATTACGACGGATTCGTCGTAAAATCGTTGTAAGTTTACAACGAAGTTACGACGGATGCATCGTAAAATCGTTGTAAGTTTACAACGAAGTTACGACGGATGCGTCGTAAAATCGTTGTAAGTTTACAACGAAGTTACGACGAATCCGTCGTAATTTCGTTGTAATAAAATAAATCTATACCCTAAACCCTAAATCACAATACACATATACAAATAAATCTATTTACATTAAATAGCTGTATATTTAGAGTTTAGCATTATGTAATAAAGTTAAACTAATCCTAATCTACGTGTTTCATTCACAAAAACTGTTAATTCATCAATGTTTCGTCGATTTTTTATTAGTTTAGTATATAATTTTACAACAAAAACTTAAACATCTCTAACAAATCGAAAATTAGATATATATATAAGCTTTCAATCAGAATCATCATCTTCGTTGGGCTCATCATCTTGATTGGGTTCATCATCTTCAGGTCCATCATCATCGTCAGTTTCTTCAAACTCGTCGGAATCGCCTTCTTCTTCTGTGTCGTCAGGTAGATATTCAAGTTGCCTGTTTCGTGGATCAATTAAAAGAACGTTCTCCGTAATCTCTGGTTCTGTAATATCAAGGCAAGAATCTTGTTGCATTGGAAGATCATCAACACCAACAATTTTACCCCTTGGAACTATTTTAATAACCGATAACCATGAGATCCCAGATGTTCGAACTCGCGGATATGGAACGAACGTTACTTGTTCTGCTTGTGATGCTAGGATGAATGGCTCAATCTTGTTGTAACGTCGTGGTTTGTTGACGTCAACCACACCAAATTTGTTAATTCGCACCCCTCGAGCGACTGTTGGATCGAACCAATCACATTTGAAGAGAACGCATTTCAACCTAACCAGTCTGGGGTACTCCACTTCAATTATTTCCTGCAAAACCCCATAAAGATCTATTTCACCCCTAACACATACTCCGTAGTTGGTAGTTGCTCGACGAACGCCATACTTGTATGTATGAAACACATAACCATAGGTAAAATACATGGGTGCGGTCGTTATCTTCCCGATGGGGCCTAGGAGTAACTCATGAAACCAAAATGGATATGCGGGATCGCCATGATCAACCTATGATAAGTGTAAAAGTTAGATTGAAAGCCGATATAATTAAATGAAATATCTATAACTATATTAACTTACTTGCGTCTTCAACCACTCAACAAAGTGACGATCTTTACGGTCGTTTATTTCATCATCTGAAACCCCTTCAATGCATTCTCGTACCTGGGTAACAAATAAGCTGCAAAATACATATATAGACATAAAAATTAACACATTTAATTATAATTATATTAATTATTAATTATTAATGACTGATTAATTAAATAGTTTTGTTATTATTCATTTCGAAAGGACTCACTTCATCACCGTTTAGGAGGATGTACGTATGTGCGCTGTGCCTGTCATGCTCGTTATCCCACCAAACTTCTTTCAATTTTCCACTAAGACGACCAATTGGTGAGAATATATCTGGGACACCCTCTACTGCATAAATTCGTCCCACACCGCCATCATCGTATCGTCGGGGAGCCCGTTTGCGTGTGCGGACTTTTGGAGCGAAATAATATGAAGTGAAGTGTGAAGTTTCTTCTGTCAAACATCCCGCAACAATTGATCCTTCAACCCTTGCTAGATTTTTTTCCTTTCCCTTTAAATGTTTCATGAAGCGCTCGAATAGGTACATCCACCTATACTGAACAGGGCCTCCTAGTTCTGCTTCGTGGGGGGGGGGGGGGGGATGTTCCATAACATCAAAAAATGCAGGGGGGAATATCTTCTCCAAATTGCACAACAAGATTGGAATATTAGCAGCCATTTGTGCAATTACATCTTCTGACAACGTCCGTGTACTAAGATCCCGGAAAAACGCTCTGATGCCTGCAAAGACATAATTATATACATTGTAACATATATATATATATATAATTAATCTCAATAATTTTATATGTGATGAAGTATCTTACCTCCAATTGCTTCATGAACATTTTCTGGAAGGAGTTCGGCAAATGTGAAAGGAAGTAAACGTTGCATAAACACGTGGCTGTCATGACTCTTCATCCCTGAAAACTTTTCTCCTTTCTCAACATATTTAGCAAGATTGGATACATACCCATCAGGAAACTTCACGTCAGATGAAACCCAATTGAACAACGATGCCTTTTGTTCTGCACCCAACCGAAATATAGGAACTGGTGATTTTCCTTTGCTCATTATATGCAACTCATTTATGTTGCAAATATCTGGCAAGTCCAACCTTGACTTTCCGCTGTCTTTGGTTCTTCCTTTCACGTTTAACACTGTATGCATGATGTTATCAAAAATGTTTTTCTCAATGTGCATGACATCAAGATTGTGTCTCAGTAGATGATTTTTTCAGTACGGAAGATCCCAAAAAATGCTTTTCTTGTGCCAATTGTGATTAACCCCGTATCCATCAGGTATATTAGCTGGAGTGTGCCAATTTCCCCCACGATTCACAGTTTTTAGTCCCCCAAAATGATCTATTTGCACCTCTAGATTTTCCCCAGATAGATACCCTGGTGGGGGGACACGTACGATTTTGTTCTTCCTAAACAGCCGCCTGTTTTTCCTATATGGATGATTGATTGGTAAAAACCGGCGGTGACAATCAAACCAGCATGTTTTTCGACCATGTTTCAGTTGAAACGCATCTGTCCGATCGAGGCAATAAGGACAAGATAACCTCCCATGCGTCGTCCAACCTGATAGCATTCCGTATGCAGGGAAGTCGCTTATTGTCCACATAAGCACCGCACGCATTGTAAATTTTTTTTTCCTCGAACAATCATATGTCCGCACTCCTGTATACCACAACTGTTTCAACTCATGAATGAGAGGCTGCAAAAACACATCAAGGGACCGCTTCGGATGATTGGGACAGGGACTAAAATATTAAGGAAAAGAAATTCCCTTTGCATGCACATATCTGGGGGAAGGTTATAAGGAGTTACGATAACTGGCCACAAAGAATATTGCCTACCAGACATACCGAATGGACTAAATCCATCAGTGACCAAGATACACATTTCGCTTAGAGTTAGCAAAATCAGGGTGTACCGTGTTAAAGTGTTTCCAAACTTTTGCATCTGACGGGTGAGTCAATTCTCCTTCTCTCTGTGAATGTTCTGCATGCCACCTAATCGATGCAGCTGTCCTTTCAGATTGATACAATCGTTTCAACCTATCAGTTATAGGAAGATACCACATCTGTTGGTATGGTATCTTTTTACGCCCAATTGTTTGGGGCCTAAATCTCGGTTTTTGGCAAAATCGACATTCATGCAGCTTATCATCATCTTTCCAAAAAGCATACAATTGTCAACACATACATCTATCATCTCAGAAGGCAACCCAAGACTAAACACCAACTTCTGTATCTCATAGTATATTTCGGCAGCCAAATTATCCTCGGGCAAATACTCTTTAATAAGATCAGCCCAATCATCCATGCAAACCTCAGCTAAGTTATTATCAGTTTTAATTGTCATCATCCTAGCAGCTAACGACAATTTAGACTGACCTTCTCTACATCCATCGTAGAGTGGCTAGTTTGCAGCGTCTAGCATAGCATAAAATCGCTTCGCATCTACGTTGGGTTCCTCAACAGTACTATTATCAGCATTTGTTTCATGAAATGCATCATTAACCATGGCATGCATCCTATCATGATCTGCACCCTGATCAAATTGATGTTGACCATGATCATAACTACCTTGATAATTTGATTCTACTTGACCTTGATAATTACTACTACTATTCGTTGCTTGAGTTCTTTCAAAACCCTCTCCATGTTGATACCAAACATAATATTGCGGCATAAACCCTCTATTTAGTAAATGCTTCCACACCGTCTCAATAAACATATATCTCGTATTCTTGCATTTACGACAAGGACAGAACATCTTACCACTTTCCAGGGTTGTTTGCATATTTTCGGCCTGATACATGAATATTTCAAGCCCTTCTTTGAATTCTTCCGTCAAATCTCCCTCTGAATCCTTTTGCGTATACATCTATTTTCGTAGTTCGTATATAGATATATATATATATATATATATATATATATATTATTCTGTTTGTTTTTTTTTTTGATTTTTTCGTTTGAAGTTAGGCTGTATTTATAGAATTTTTTTCAAAATTACCAACGATTTTCCAACGGATTTACAACGAATTTTACGATGTAAATTCGATGTAAATTTAGTAGGTGGAACTATTAAAAAACGTGGTCTACCTAACTGGGAACATGTGACGTCAAATCGTCGTAATATCAACGTAATACACATAAGAAATATTCGTCGTAATATCGATGTAAATTTACGACGACATTACGACGATTTATGTGATCGTCGTAATGTCGTCGTAAAGTAGTCGTAAATTTACATCGATATTACGACGACACATATTTACTACGATTTTACATCGAACATATATTTCGTCGTAAAGTCGTCGTAATGTCGATGTAAAGTTACATCGATTTAAAACGGTCGTAAATTTTCGTTGGAAATAGACAGTTTTCTTGTAGTGTACGGGCGTGAAATGCCTTTTGGACTATCTTTCAGGGAGCTCTTGAATGGAAGCAGTGGACATAGCGTTGGAAAGACGCGATGAGTTCCTTGCAATGGCTCGAGAAAGGCTTCAGGAAGCTCAACTCTAGATGAAGACCAATTATGATAACAAACACAGAGCGGTCAAATTTGGGGAGGGACATTGGGTATGGCTCAAACTTCAACCATATCGCCAATTGACGGTGACAAAGAGAGCCATCACCAAACTTTCTCCGAAGTTCTATGGACCATTTGAAGTGGTTGCTCGTATCGGTACAGTTTTATATCGACTTCGTCTTCCAGAAGAAAAACAAATTTATGATGTTTTTCATGTCTCACTCCTGAAGGCACATAAAGGGCCTCTTCCCAGCAATGGCCCTAGTCTTCCACACATTTTACAAGGAAGAATTGTACCGGCGAAACCGTTAAAACTGCTACGGGCTAGGTTGTGAGGCGGAGTTCGACAGGTATTGATAAAATGGACGCATAGAAACTAATAGAGGCTTACCCAGAATTGGAGCTTGAGGACAGGCTCCTAGTCGAGGAGGGGAGTAATGATACGCGTTATGGTATCGTATACAACCGTAGACAACAAGGAAAAGTTAATTAAGTAGTGATTTTACTTTTGGCACTAGGATTAAGTTTTGGGTTTTCCTTTTATTGGTTTAAGTCTTAGAATCCTTTCCTTTTTCAATTAGGGCAATCGATTTGTAGCATGGCCTATATATAGGTCTTTTATATTCAATAAGAAAACCATCATCCAACAATTAACCTTATTCTAAAAAAAGATTAGGGTTAAGAGAAAGTTTACGCTAAATCTCTCTCTTTGCTTTCAATCATAACGACAGATTATTCAGGTCTGATTACTCGAGCTAAAGCTAAGTCCTTAGCTCATATCACGAACTTAAACAAATTAAGTATGCTACGATTTGTGGTAAGAAAACATTTGAACCTTGGAGGTGCGAAAGAGAGAGTGTTTCGACTTCTCATCCGATTCAGCGATCGAAGGAAGTGAACAAACCCCATTGTAAGCTTTAACAAGACCTTGACAACAAATAAGAAAGTCCTGATTATTTTCACAATATGCACAAAAATCACCAATTCTCATTCAGTTTTAGAAGAAAAATTGGTATTGAAATCCCGATTCCCTTAATGCCAAACAAGAGAATGAAAAAAAAAAAATTAAAACTGATACGTCATACACTATTTTACCCAGAAAAATACTATAAGAATCATTGATTCCGATCTGAACAACCAAAAAGAAGAAAACAAGAAAAAGAAAAAATCTTCAAAAAAATAAAAAACAACGATGAGAAAGAAAAAAGAGGTGAGATGAAAGGGAAGCGTTGTTATTGAGCAGTGAGGCTAGTTTGGTCTTTTACATCTGTGAAAGTGTCTCAATAGCAAAAAGTGTTTATTCATGTAAACGAAAATGAGAAAAGTGCCTATAAATATAAATTTATTTTTAGTTAATGACATCGAATTTTAAATATGTTGATTTATACTATTAAAATAAAATCATCTTTAGAATCTGTTTCCAAACATTCTTTATTTTTTTTAAAAAAATTGAACATGTTATCCAACAGTTTTATACTTATTGTCTAACATTTATTAAAACATTTTGTGTCCAAACAGATATTAGTATAAATATTTCTATAATTTATTTGGCTTAACTAAACATGTTGCCAAACAATTTTTTAAAAATAATCTACATAATATCTTTATTGTTAGATATGTACTTTGTAATTAATTATAATATCTATAAATAACATTTAATCTCTATTTGATTGATTAAATTATTTAAACTATAATAACATTAACGTAGAGATTCAATGTAAATTTTATATTTGTACGTGTTGCATTGGTACGTAAGAGAAGAAATTTTAATCTGAATTTCAAAATTTAAGTGACGTCCAAATTTAAAAAATTATGTTTGGTTTAATATAGTTTTTTAATAAGTAAATATAACTTGATATTAATAAAATTTTAACTTGATAAATGTTCAAATATTCAAAATTAGTATATATTTATATTATACGGTATTATGGTGGGGTGGGTTAGGGTTATGTTTATACAATTGTGATTCTTTGTAGGTTGGTCTGTCAAAACATGCAAGATAACATAATGATTCGAGGTGGATTAATACGACGAGTTTGCCTATTTTAACACTCATAAATATATAATTTATGAAATTTGATTGTAATAAAACAATGGGATGTGTGGTAATCTAAATCTATTATATAATAGGAGAGTTTTCTCTCAATCTAGGGTGTCCACCTCAGCACCTCATTTACACAAAAAATTAAAACATGTCTATTATATTTATCATTATTTTTATTTAATACAAATTATAAAAATACAAAACTTTGTGTAAAAAATAGAAAAGTGATAATTCGATATTAAGAATCAAAAAAATTGTAATACTAATTGGATAAAAAAATAATGAAATATTTTCTTGAAAATGATATATTGTTAGATTTTCAACCAAAAACTTTAATTTAATATTTATCCTCTTTAAAATGTTAGAATGTGATTATAAAATTAAGAATGTAAAATAGAGTTTACTACATATAATGAAAAAAATAATTTATTCAATTTTGCTCCGAGAATATATAATTATTTATAATAAAATTTACATCATTTGAGAGTCACAACAATACTATAAATTTTTGGTAAATATAAGTTTTTACAATTAATTTAACAAAGTCGAGATTATATAAAATAGGATAAGAACAAATAAATAAAATTATAGATAAATGATACTAGAGAAAATAAGCATTTTATTATATAAAGTAGAATCTATTATATAATAGGAGAGTTTTCTTTCAATATAAACTATCCACATCATCACTAAAATCATCTATTAATGGACACCACTTATGTTAAACTCTAATATGTACTAATTAAAGCTTCAACATAAGTATAATTATTACTATACAACTCCAAAACACACAATTACACCAACTAACGAGAAAAATATATAATATTAATTATGATTTAAAATTTGAACCGGCTATTAACAAAATTAGTATATGTGAATGCATAAGTTTGGAAAAAAATAATGAAATGAAATAAGTGAACAGTGACCATATAGTAAGTTCATATTTGAAAATAAAATATTAAGATAAACTACTTAATTTATAGATAATCAACTACAATTCAACGGAAAATACATAAAAATGAGTTTATTATCATAATTAACAGTATAACATCTATAAATTGATACTCGATAAATTAATATCTCGACAAATCAATACATTTTTTCGGACCCGAATTGGTTTCTCGGACAAATAAATATATCGAGGATTTTCAAAGCTAAAACTTAGCCATTTACTAAATGATCGTCATAAATCTTGAAATGCTTATTACCGAATTTTTGTTAATGGAAGAGACTAAGTACCATTGAAGCCAATATAATAGACTCTGAGAATCGTTCACATATTTTTGAAATAAGAAAGATGGAGAAGTTAAACCAACTCTTGCAATAACTTCACTTCAAGTTCTGGTGTCCTAAGAATTATCTTTGAAATCATTGAGGTTCCTATTAATCTACTTCTTCCATCATTGTTCACAGATGAAATGGACTAAAGATCATGAAGAATGATCGCTATTCTAACTTCACAAAATTGCTAAAACTCTAAGATTTTGTGAAAATCTGATTGATTTTTACTTCATTACCCAGAACAAACGATGTGTTGCTTTTGAAAGGATGTTCGTTGATCGCATCAGCTCCATCTGCAATCACAACGCCACATATATCGTAATATTTTCCCTCCTATAAATCCAAAACACCACGCAAGATTTCAAAATTTGAACACCCGAATCTGGTAAGATACATAAAATTTTGAATTCTGAAATCAGACCTTCAGGTAGGTGTGAGCATCGATGAAGGAGTGAAAAACGGAACCATGGCTACTGAAGGCGTTGAAAGACACATCGTCCATCGAGGATCAGCTATGTGAGTGGGATTTGTTGGATTTTTAGAACCGAGAGAGGATATGTTCTTCGGAGATGGGGAAAAAGGATATGTTCTTTTGTCAGCGGTCTTTCACGAAGAAAACAATACTTGGACCAAAATCTCTATTAGCATAAATGCCAAAACATTAGAAAAAAATCTCTATTAGAGGGCGTAACTAAAAACAACTTAAAACTATACATACATAAAGAGATAATTTTAAACTCTCAAATATGTACTAAAATCATTTATAATCAAATGTAAGTGGTTTGTTTAGTTAATGTGTACATGGGCTGATGAGGTTATAATTGGCCTCAATATAAACTATAGATTCCGGAACAGAAATGTAATATTATACGTTGAACTAAATATGTAACTTATGAGAGATGTTGTTAAGAAAATATATATAAAACTATAATTAGAATCACACAGTAGTCAAATACTACATATAAACATATGAAAAAAGAATAATATTTCAACATAAGTAAACAACATAATTAAAAGAAAAAAACCGTTGTTATATACAAACACTAATAAGGAGAAATAACAAAACACACGCATATACACACAATGCAACTATAAACACAAACCGACTATTAAACTAAAATTCAAATTTTTTTTAAAAACAATTTCCTAAATATAGCATATAAACAAATTTATAAAATATGAATATAAAATAAGCCCGCGCGAAGCGCGGGGGTCAATCCCTAGTTCACATAATAACAAAGTTTACAAGTAAGATTACATCGAAATATACTTAACTAATTCATACTCCTATTCTACTAATATCCACCATATGATAACATCATATAACTTTCATAACATTTTTTTTTTGTTAGATAGCAAACTTTGCTATCATTTAAGGTTACATAAATCATATAATCATTAAATTTTTAAATAAATTTGAAGTCAAACCATTTTCGTTAGTTTTTGCTCAATATAAATTTCACAAAAAAGTAATGTATAAAATTATTGTCCTACACACATCGCGGATTAGATTAATCTAGATTTAGCATAGCATGGGTTAGAAATATGGTATAAATATCAAAACACATATTGCACACCAAATCAACAAAATATTATTATTATTTTTGTTTTCCGACTAAATTTCTTTCATTAAAAACCATAGTACAAGCATTGTTACAAAGTCGAATACAAAACATCGAAGTACAAATTATTGCATAAACATCTATATGCGCCATATTATATTCTCAATAAAAACCTAAAAATTATAAATTCAACATATTTGAATCAATAAAATTTAAAGTAGATCTTATTTACCATTTTGTCTTTTGTATATTTCAAAATTTAGTTTACAAAAAATTGTATCCTATGCGGGTGCGCAGGTTAGAATCCAGTTTCAAAGTTAAATCGGCTTATGTTTTCAAATGCGATTAGTAAAGATGAAAATAAAAAATAGCTAAGTCTATACGTTCAGTATAGTGCTGAGTTGGAAAATGAAATGCAGGTCATGCACTTCATATTGATGCGAAAATGCGGATTAATTACTTCATACCAATGCGGTAATGCGGGTAAGTTACTTCATCGGATTTTCGTTTCTTCTGCCTTAGCATCAGAAACTCTTGTTTTAAAGGTTGCTCTCTTCTCAGCTAGAGGAGTTTGTTGTCAATGCTGACCTATTTTCGAAATGTTAGGAATTTTATCTTCTTCTCAGAGCCGAACTCCAATGAAACTCATGGTCTCTTGTTAGACATTGAAACTATCATGTCCGATTTTAATGTAATTTCATGTCACTATGTCTCTCGTTTACCCAAATATGTGGCAGACTCTTAGGCTAAATCCACACTTCTCTCTTGTATTACTTAGGGTAAACGACCTATTTCCAACTCAGAAGTTGTTAGATCAATTTTTTAATAAAGCCAATGGACTTATTAAATTGAGTGAATGTGAATGAGAAATGGGTCATTGGGCTCATGGAAAAGCCATAAGCTTATTTTCTTAGTGATTAAAGAGTAAAGTGTTTTATCCCACATCAGAAACTTTGGGGAGTTAGACCTCCTTTCTCTGGCTATATATGCATGCCTCTAGTCTCATTCATTTAATACGATAACACACACTTTCACACGCTTTTCTAAAAGCAAAGTAAGAAGAAAGTTTCCAGCAATCTCTCACTTCTTTTCAACTAAGTGTCTCGAGAGTATATCGTAGAATTTAGTTCGACAGATCCGTTATCGAGTGTTCGCGATAACGGATTCAATGGTTGTATCCTGGGACTCATGAATCAAATATTATACCATCGCACTACATGATATTCTTTGAGTTAAGGAAAGATAGTTCTCTCGCCTCCATTGTTTCGTTTTAATTTCGTCGTTTTTACATCATTTTTAAACTCATCTTTCCTTAACGTTTATTTGTATATTCGTGATTAAATCGCTATCATCTTACTGTGCAGATTTTTGGTCCTATATTCTTAACTAAAAGAAATCCATTTTCTGTTTTATAAACATCAAACGGATTTTAATCGCGAGTAAATAAACGTTTTCAAACGATTTTTAAATCAATTCTTCTATCACTTATGATACTCAAACGTGATCAACCGCTAATCTAGCGACTCTCAAACGTGTAGTAGAAGCGGTTTTATTTTAAAGATTTTATAAAAGATGTTCTACCGCTTGTGA
Organism: Eutrema japonicum; assembly: GCA_030161315.1. NCBI lineage: Eukaryota > Viridiplantae > Streptophyta > Magnoliopsida > Brassicales > Brassicaceae > Eutrema > Eutrema japonicum. The sequence continues at coordinate 33,241,399 of BSQW01000007.1, read as the reverse complement.
CACTCAAACGTTATCAAACGCTAATCTAGCGACTCTCAAACGTGTAGTGGAAGCGGTTTTACTTAAAACGTCTTTAGGTCATTGGGTTTGCAAACACTGTAAGATGTTTCGACAATCGCCAATTGTTTAACGTTTGCGAGCACTTAAACTAAAAAATCGTGTTCACTGAAACGATTATCAAGTGCGTTTGATATACTTTATATTTTACTGTTTTGATTAAGTATTTTAGTATTTTATATAAGCATTTTCATTCGGTTTTGTGCTTTTTGAGGTAGTTTTCTCGTATTTGTAGTTTTAAAGTCTATATAGGTCAAATCATAAAAAATGATGCAAAATGGAGCCAAAAAGGAGTTTACCACGTCCAAGACATGTTTCCAAGTCCAAAAGATCAGCCAAGCACCTAAAGCTCAAGAAAGGCGGATTTCTCCAATTGGACAGCACAAATGCATCAGAAGTTTCACCTTCATTGGATACCTTTCCGTTGATGGATTGATATGAAATTTGGTGGTAAGATAGCATTATGGGTCATCTTTTATATTCAATTGGTTTCAAGTAATTTAGAGCAGTGGTCAGGAAGATACATCGATTCTACTGAAGAGGTGTCCGAATTGGGCCTTAGCTCGGCCTAAGAGCCCACGCGACCTAAAAACTCCCTTTTCGGTTTAATGAAACCCATGTCGACTTTTAGGCTATTTATACTTGTTTTTAGCCTCACAAAACAGAGAGCCACCCTAGAATAAACACAGCCACGTTTTCTTCATAGTTTTTACAAGTTCTTCATTTATTTGGATTCTAAGAGCTTCAAGGTGAAGATCTCGACTTTGTACTTCTATATAGAGAAGTTTTCTCAACCTTACACTTTTAATACAAGTATTCACATCATGATTTCAATTCATACTTGCTGTGTTTTATGCATCATGAGTGAGTAGCTCTTTTGTTAGGTTTAAGGGGATCCATGGGTGCATAATTCGATATTGATATGATGATTGTTTAAAAGGGATGTTCATATGGTTATTCATCTTTATTTGTTCTCAATGCATGATTACTTTACCGCACATTTAGTAATCTGATATTAGGTTAATATACTCTCCAAAAGCTTGCTATATTGCCAGAACTAATATTTGATGAGCTAGGCGTATTAACCTTCCAAAAGTTGAGCTAAGGAGTCTAGTGAACTTTATCATTACTTGCTCGATTTAATGCATGTTTTCATTCTGCAATAACCTTCCAAAAGCGGAGTCTATTGGTTTGTATAACATAGTGGTCGGAGACACGACTGTGCAAAGACTATAAATTCGTGTTTTGTGTTCAAGACGGTTTTTACTTAAATCCCTATCGAATCATCTATCTTATCGTTGCATGTTTTCCGTGACATTTCCCTAAGACCTAACCTTTTATTTATTGATTTAATCTCTGATTTTTATTTGCTCATTTAGTTTATTAGTAAATCACCATCGACACACTCTCTTTTGTTTTGTTTTAGCTTGATTACTTTTCTAACGTTTTCGTCGTGCAGTTTACAAGTCCATGTGGATTCGATCCCGTACTATACTATTCGTGATTGCTGTGTACTTGCAACTAGTATTCGTTGGGTGAAAACTTTACCCACATCAAGTTTTGTGGCGTCGTTGCCGGGGACTTAGTTAATATTGCTTTCGAATTCTGAATTTTAATCTAGTCTAAAACGTTTATTTTCTGCATTTTAATTTTTCTAAAAAAAACAAAAACTTCTAATTTGTTACTTTGAGTTTTTCTTTCGATTTTCAGGTGTATGACTAGAAGTTCAACTTCTGAAAATCTATTCGAACCTAAATTAGAGATAGATAGACTAAAGAGACGACTTAGAAAACAAAAACAACAACAACAAAGGATGGTCGAGTTAGAAAACCGAGTCCTCTTTACCGAAGAAGAACGACTCACTCAAGAGAAAGCCGATGCCCTTGCTAACGCCAATACTGCTCTCTTGGATTATCCCCTCCCACTGTGTTAACCCTCATGTCGCCAACCTTGGTGACCCAAAAAACGATCCTCCAGCCCGACACATTGACCTGAACGCTCCTCTCGTTGGCGCTTCCCGACAACCTCCACCGCGAGTGGAAGATCGTCACCCCTTTGACCAAGCTGCGTTGCGACAACTTCATCAACAACTACTTTAGTTATTCCCTCCCCAAGGAGTTCATCAACCTCAGCAACCAGCACACCAAAGGCCAGCACCGATCGCTCAACACCGAAATCATCAAACCATCGGTGATTTCGACTCTTCCGATTCTTTCTTCTTGGATAGGAATCCGATTCATCCTCCTAATCCTCAAAGACATGATTTTTATATCAAGCCACAGATCATTGGTTTGGTGAAGCAAAATCAATTCGATCGCTTGCCCACCGAGCACCCACTCGATCACATTGACACTTTCGAGGAGATATGTAGCACAACTCGATCAAATGGAGTTCCTGCTGATTATTTCAAGTGCAATTTATTCACTTTCTCCTTGAATTATAAGGCATTACGATGGATGAAGTCGTTGCCCCATTAGTAAATCACTACTTGACACGAGTACAAGGCTGCCTTCTTGAACCAATTCTACACCAAGCAAAAATCGAGCTCTATAAGAAGCAAGATCTCGGGTTTTCAACAAGGACCTACCAAATCTTTCTATGAGGCCTTGGAACGTTTTAAGGAGTACACTAGAGACTGTCCCAATCATGGTTTCTCCGAAGGAAATCTTTGGAACATCTTCTACAACGGGATCGATCACAAGTACAAGTTATCCCTCGATACCGCGAGCAATGGAAGTTTCATGACCAAATCGGTATTGGAAGCTAAGATTCTTATCAAGAATCTTGCTGCTAGTGACGCTAATAGCTACCCCGGGTACAATAGAAACATTCGTACTACCAACATGTCAAGCGAATCGACACAAATCGCGGAGCTTCCGAATATGGTTTCACAACTACTAAAAGTTCAAAGAGGCGTTCATGCTATTGAAGACGTGGTGGATACTAATGGTGACCCTATGATGGAATATATTGGAGATTGTACAAAGGAGAACCAAGAAGAAGTGAATTACATTGGTTGAAATTTCGGAAATAGAGGATTCACCCAAGGATATCGATCCTACCCAAATATGTCCTACCGAAACAACAATGTGGAGAACCCTCAAGATCAAGTATGTCATCAGCAAAATGTCCAACACGGAGCTCAATACCAGCCTAAGCAACCATTCACTTTCCCTCAAGCTACCGCACCGGTACGACAACAAGATAAACTCGAAACAATGATTAAACAATGCATCGAAGGACATAAACAAGCCAACAAGGAGATCCATGAGAAGATGGATGACATCTACAGCAATCTCAACAAAAAGTACGATTCAATCGTTGCTCATGTTCAGAAGCTAGATGTTCAAGTTGCTCAAACTATGGATTCCGTGAAGAAACAAGCTGAGGCTAGTGCAAAAATGGTTTGCAATGTTGTCTCCTCCAATGAAGATGAGCTCGTGCCAACTTCTACACCAGCTCCTAAGGCTGATAAGTTAGACAAAATCGAAGAACAAAAGCCATACCAAGGAGAATCGAAGAGAGCTTTCAAAGTGAGGCTGAAAATGAGACCACTCGAGAAGATCGATAGTCCGGGAAAGTTTGTGGTGCCTTGCACCATCAATGGTATTGAAATCTATGACTCTTTGTGTGATACAGGAGCTAAAATCAATGTCATTTCATTGGCAATGGCGGAAGAGCTAGATCTTTCAGAGATCAAACGATCGCAAATCTCGATAGAGTATGCGGATTCGTCGTTCGATACGCCTTACGGATTTTTGCCTAATGTGACAGTTCGTGTAGGCAATGGTCTTATCCCTACTGACTTTCAAGTCGTGTGATGAAAAAGAATAAGTGGAGACCATTGATACTTGGATCTCAGTTCTTAGCTACCGCTGGTGAAATCATTGATTTTCCAAATCGAAGGATCTCTTTCGCGAAAATCAACAAGAATGTCTTCTATACGGCGATTGATTTTTTAAAGACAACAAAGATTGCTGAGATTTGCAACAAAAGAGTTCTATTAGACCCTAGAGACACCAAGAAAGATCCCCAAAACGTCAAGGAAGGAGATCCACATGTGAAACCAAAGCTAGAGGCCAAACCAGCGAAAATGGACCGTAAAGGTGTCTTTAGGGATATTCTTTCCGTCTTGACACCTACTCTGGTAAAGAAGGATGTGGGAAAGATTAAAGCGAAGCCTAAAGGTGTGCCAAAGTCTTTTGCAAAGATACAGATCGTGCTCCCCAAGGAGATGAATGCAAAAGACGAAAAAACCGTTGAGAAAAAGCTCGAAACACCTCTTCCCGAATGCATTCGTTCTTAAAAACGACATTGGAGGCAAGATTGAGGAGCTCAAAATCCCTCATGACCCTCCGAGTGAAGAGACAATAGAAGCTAAAGGAGATTTAGTTCCTTTAGTGGATTCATTCTCCGCTTAAGCTGAAAAGGAGTCGAGCTAACGACTTAAAACAAGCGCTGCGTGGGAGGAAACCCACAATGGTTTTAAATTTTATTTTAATTTTTATAACTCTATTATATGCTTAATTATTAGATTTTCAGTTTTAGGAATTTTTCAAAATTTTTTTAAAAATACAAAAAATAGGTTTTTGACGAAGAACAGAGAAGAAACGAGAAGAGGTCCAACATTGGGTGCTGAAATCGGCCTAGAAGTGTTCCAGCCCAAGTTTGCGCCTCAAAATGAGGCAGAACTCGACCCAGGGCAAGACACCTTTGGCACGATCCCTTCTGACCAAGAACAAGACAACCTCCAGGCTGATCCCTCCTGGCCCGAGCCCGAGCCTCCAATTGAGGCAAAACCCGACTGCCAGCATCGGCCCAGCCCTGCCTAGATTCCGGCCGATCCCAGGTTAGTTTCTCTTCCCCACTTGGTTTAATTTCTCCCAAACTGACCCTAAGCCGATTTAAACCGGATTTTTTCTTCCCCACTTCATAAAAACGATTTTTAAGTCTAAGGAAGGGGATTTTTTGATCAAAAACACAAAAACCTTATCTCTTTGTTCTTGAGAGAGTGTTCTTGAGTCCAAAACCCAAAAACCTAAAAATTGGGAATCTTGTTTAAATTGGTTGGTTTGAAGTGAATTGACCAAGGAATTTCCATTCTCTTACTGATTCATCATCAAAATCCAATGTATGTCCTCTCTAAACTTAATTTTCTCAAATTTTCAAGTTTATGAAAATTTTGATTTTCCCATGGATTTAGCTAATTCTTGCTAGATTATGAAGGAATTCACTTAGCTAGACTTGTTTATATATAGATTTTACAGTTTTTATGGATTTATGACTTGTATTCACCTTAAATCAATCTTACACAAAAACTAAAATTTGTGTTCTTCATTAAAAACGAATTTGGGTGATTTATGAGTTGTTTATGCATTCATTACTATTGTTTTATCATATGCACTTGGGATTTGCTTGATTTTTTTGCACTCTAAAACTTAAGATTCGAGTTTTTGAGCAAAATGTTTTTGCCATGAACAGTAACTCCGAAAATGCAAATATTTTTGAGAAAATTGGTTTTTAATCTTGTCTTTCCATTCTTGTTGATTTATATTGTCTCATTATGCTCTTAATTTATTATGCTAATTAAGCATTGAGACAACTTCCCCGATTTTTAGTAAATTGTTTTACTAATGGTGTTCTTCAAAAAAATTCATTTGTAGGAAATTCCAATGACGGATGATGCGTCTCGACGACGTTCCTGTAGGCTTACTCGGGTAACCGACAAACCCTTGGTGCTTCGAGAACTGATAAGCTCAAATATAATACCCTAAAAGTACTAAGCTGCAGTTGCAGTATATTTAGGGATCGAACCACAAAGACTCAAGAAAATCACACAATAGACCAATTAGTTTCGAATCAAGCTAAGCAATTCAGTTGAAACAAAAAATAATAAACAATAAAAGAGGTTGTAAAATCGATAGGGAGAATATAGGCCCAGGGTATTTCTCAGAAAATCAATGAATGCAGATAACCAATCAGTCAGGATTCAGATTTAGCGCGGTTCTTGAACTCAAATCACTAAGTAATAATTAACCAACTGTCGTTGCGAGAATTATCTAAATTTAAACTTCATAATCCCAAATCTCTTTGCAAATTCCTAAGAATAAATCAGCCTTATTATCGAGTTTGATATGTTCACAAATAAACTAAACCAAACCTCTTTGTGAATAATTAATTTGCTCACCCTAGGTTCTGTCAGATTACTCAATTGCACTGTCGTGCCTAATTGATTAACCTAAGATCTAAGTTCTAGGTGATCAGGCCAGAATTAGCTTTGAGAACGACCTATGGTGATGAAATAATTCAGATGGTGAATCCTAACTAATCAATTACCAGCAATCAGAGAAATACCTATGAGAAAACCCTAAACCTAAGATGGATAAATACCTATGAGAAAACCCTAAACCAAAGATGGATATACTCAGACATGGAGAATTAAACAATCAACATACCTGAATAGATCATTAAATTAAACAATAAGAAAAGAGTAACAAGAGGGTTCAAAATCTTCTCTCAAACGAACAGAGTTCTGACTTGTCTCCTCACAAAGCTCTCTCTCCAAAAACCATAATAGAATCAAAGTAGAATGAAGCGTAGAATAAAACTTAGCCACAAAGGTGGCTGAAAAACCTAATTAATAGCTAAGACACATTTTGGACTTTGTTGTAAATAATAAAGTCTTCTGGGCTTGAAAGCAAAATCTCCAATCGCGATTTGTGTCTGTTTGCAGTCGGCATCGATCGATACCATAAGTGTATCGGTCGATGCTCGGGCTTCGATCCGGGTATCTCAGCTACCCTATCTCTCCTTTTCTCCAAAAAGCTCCAGAATGCTCCAATATCTCCAATTGTGCTCCAAACGTGCTAAAACCTGAAAAGACTCTAAAAGACTACGAAAACTGATGAGGACATCGAGTCAACGACCCAAGTCATACAAGCACCACTAGTACCAAGTGGACCAGTGACTAGAGCCAGGAGCAGGGACATGGAAAAGAAGTTCAACATGTTCATGGACCAGCTCAGACAAGAAGGATTCTTCAAGACGGACACTAGTCCGCTAAGCCCATTTGCGAGCAGTTATTGGGCCGATAATTTGAAGCAGGATCCACTCATGATTCCGGACGATCCAGAAGGTGATCTACATATGGATTTGAAGCTCTTTGAGTCTAGTTTCCAAAACACTAAAGATCAGCCCAAGAATCCTTACCATTCGGACCAGAACGTCCAAACACTGAAGACATATCGGCTGGATCCTTTGCTGGCCGATAATACTAAGTGGCCACTCATCAAGCCCAGGCTCGTGGCCCACTTATCTATGGTCGATTTCACTTCACTAGAGATGACTTAGGCCCAAGGAAGGTCATTATTTGGGTTTGTAAGTCGTTTGGCGCTCTTTTCCCAACCTTCGTTTTTATCCCACTGGGTTTTGCGAATATGGGTTTTTACCGAGGCCAAACGACTTGCAACATCATTGGCCCAATTAATGACTCTCTGTAGGCCCATGAAGACCAGCTACACGAGGCCTCCCTTCTATATCTCTTAAGTCTTTTAATTATTTTGTAAACGGGCCTAAATTGTTAAGGACCCGTCTTGTTATTTCTTTTTCGGTTTATTTCCTTTTCTTTGGGGTGTGAGCTTGCTTTAAAAACCCTAGGGCTTTGTCTTTCTCATTCACGCAGACAATAAGAATTTTCCTTGGTTATTTTCGAGTTTTTGTTTGGAACAAAAAACGTTTTCTCTCTTTAGATCGTGAGTGAGTCCGATCCTTAGGGAAACCCCTTGAAGTATCAAGAGACCGTCGCCTCTCTTGTGGTTCTCATCGCCCCACCAGCAACCTCCATCTTATCCCGTTGATAGAAGAGAGAGACCTTAGTCCAGCTTCTACAACACTTGAGCTCGTATCATGTTGGTATCAGAGCTTCAAAAGCTCCTGAATCTAAGGTGTAAACGTTCCCTTATCATCTTTTAATTTTCTGTATTTTTTTTCTTGTTCTTGTTAGGTTGCTAGATTCAAAAAAACAAAAAAATAGAAGAACCCTATTGCTTGTGTCGAGTTTTTTTTTAATTAATCAAAAAAAAAAAAGTAGGAAACTTAGCTTATTCTTAGTTATTCGATTTTGCAATTTTTCCTTTTAGGATTTTAGTCAAAAAAAAATTATAGAAGAACCCTAATTCTTTTGTGTTGTTTTCTTTGTGTACCTTAGCAAGATTAATCAAAAAAAAAAAAAAAGGAAACTTAGCATATTCTTAGTTAGTAAAAAAAAAAAAAAAAAAAGAAAAGAACCATATATTAGCATCTTCGATTTTTGTTAATTCCTTTTTGTTAAGTTGTTCAAAAAAAAAAAAAAAAAAATTAGGAGAGTGTTTTAGTTTAGAATTTTTCCTTTTAGATTTAAGAAATTTTTTTTTTTTTTTTCTTACCTTACTACTTGTCTTTGTCGATTTTCTTGAAACTCCATTGATACACTTTGTTAAATTTTTTTGCAAGGAGAAACAATGGAAAACAATGTTGCACCGCAAGACCCTAATGCCATTCTCATGCAAGCAATCACGGCTATGCAACAACAGCTCCAGAGCGTAGTCCAAAGGCTAGACCAGCGGGAACAGCATCAAGCCAACAACAATCATCCACCAAGAGCACAGCGACGAGCCTACAACTTAGACGAAGATCCGGACGATGTTCCGATAGAGGAACAGCCGCGAGTAAGGAGACGAGGACCGAGCCAAGACATTTTTGAGGAGGCCGAAGGTGACTTCCCAAGGCACCAATATTCCCAGGACATGAAGCTTAAGGCACCTACATTTGCTGGAAGAGTCGATCCCGAGGCTTATTTGGAGTGGGAGCAACGAATGGAGCATATCTTCGTGTACTACGACTACAACGAGCAAAGAAGGCTGGCTTTGGCCGTTGCTCAACTCACTGACCATGCTCTCTCATGGTGGGATCGTGAGGTAGCTGACAGAAGAAGGAGCCAATCACCTCAGGTCAGCACTTGGCGAGAGATGAGACAGCTCATGAAGAAGCGATATGTTCCGAGCTATTATCATCGAGATCTTCAAAAGAGGTTCCGAAAATTATCCCAAGGAACCAGGAGCGTAGAAGAATACTTTGAAGAGTTTGAACATCTTAGAAATCGTTTGGAGCTGGATGAAGACACCGAGACACTCATGGCTCAGTTCCTAGACGGACTCAACGAACGACTAAGTCACAAAGTGGAGAAGCTTCCATACCACGACTTGAAGGACATCTTACACCATGCCATTCAAGCGGAGCAACACTTGAAGAAGAAGTCCTATGCTACTGGACGGACATGGACTAACCAAACATGGGACCAGAACCGAGCCAAGACCCAAACTCCAACCAGCTTCCCATCTAAGGCCGCGGAGAAGGGCAAGTCGGTCGAAATCGACCCTAGGTTCACTTCTAAGGCCTCTGAGCCTAATCAAGGTAAGTTTTCTAACCCAAGTACTTCTAGAACTCGTGACATAACATGTTTTAAGTGCAAGGGCAGAGGACACATGGCTAGAGAATGCCCAAATCCCCGAGTTATGATCATGTTGGATTCGGGTGAGTACGAGTCTCAAGATGAGGCTGATGTGCAAATGACCGAGTCAGCCACTGAAGAAGTAGATTGTGAGGCTGAATATGGTGAGTCTCTGGTCATAAGACGAGCCTTGAACCTCACGGTTCATCCCGATGAGACAGCCCAAAGAGACAACATCTTTCATACAAGATGTTCCATCCGAGGCAAGGTATGTAATTTGGTAATTGATGGAGGGTCGTGTACCAATGTAGCAAGTGACTACATGGTCACTAAGCTCTGTCTAGAACGTGCTAAACACCCTCACCCATATAAGCTAAGATGGTTAAACGATAAGGCTGAATTACGCGTCACGGACCAAGTGCTTGTACCATTCAATGTGGGCAAGTACTCGGATGAAGTTGTGTGTGATGTTGTTCCTATGCAAGCTGGCCATCTTCTTCTTGGTAGGCCTTGGCAGTTTGATAAGGACGCCATTCACCATGGCCGAAGTAACATGTATTCGTTTGTGCATGATAAAAAGAAGTATAATTTAGCACCTCTTACACCTACTCAAGTACACGAATTACAAGTTAAAATGTTAAAAGAAAAAGATGCATCGACCAGGAACAATTTGTTTATCAAGTCAAGTTATATTTCTAAGGCAATCACTTGCAAAGAACCGGTATTACTAATGATCTTTAAGGAGACTTTAAGTGCAGGTTCTAGGGCGTTGGAGCAACAGCTTCCTACTGAGGTTACTCAACTCTTGGACCGATTTGGTGATGTGTTTCCTGATGAGATACCTCCTGGCTTACCTCCTATAAGAGGAATAGAGCACCAGATCGATTTTGTGCCCGGAGCCCCATTACCCAATCGAGCCGCATATCGCGTTAATCCGGACGAAGCCAAGGAACTAGTGAAGCAAGTGAGAGAACTTATGGACAAGGGCTATGTTCGTGAGAGCCTTAGTCCATGTGCCGTACCAGTCCTTTTGGTACCAAAAAAAGATGGGACGTGGAGGATGTGCGTGGATTGTCGCGCGATAAACAACATAACGATCAAATACCGACATCCGATACCAAGGTTAGATGACATGCTTGATGAGCTTTCTGGTTCTAATTTATTTTCCAAGATTGATCTCAGGAGTGGATACCATCAAGTACGAATGAGAGAAGGTGACGAATGGAAGACGGCCTTCAAGACGAAGCAAGGCCTCTACGAATGGCTAGTTATGCCTTTCGGGCTAACTAACGCGCCAAGTACCTTCATGCGACTCATGAATGAGGTTCTTAGACCCTACATTAGTAAGTTTGTAGTGGTATACTTCGATGATATTCTCATTTATAGTCGAACTCTAGCTGAACATTTATCTCATTTAGAACAAATTCTTAAGACGCTTCAACGAGATGGTCTTTACGCCAACTTGAAGAAGTGCACATTTTGCGCTAATGAGCTTGTGTTTTAGGCTTTGTTGTGAGTTCACAGGGACTTAGAGTGGACCAGGAGAAGGTCCAAGCCATCCAAGGATGGCCTACGCCAACAACCGTTAGCCAAGTTCGAAGCTTTCACGGCTTGGCTAGCTTCTACCGACGGTTCGTGAAGAACTTCAGCACCCTTGCTGCACCTCTAAATGCCATCATCAAGAAGGACGTGGCATTCAAGTGGGGAGACGCCCAGGACGAGGCCTTCAAAGGCCTAAAGGATCGTTTGACTCATGCTCCCGTTTTAACTTTACCCGATTTCTCTAAAACGTTTGAAATTGAGTGTGATGCCTCAGGTTTAGGGATCGGTGCTGTGCTTACTCAAGGAGGCAAACCTGTTGCTTACTTCAGTGAGAAACTTAGTGGAGCCACTCTCAACTATCCTACTTATGATAAGGAGCTCTACGCCTTAGTCCGAGCAATGGAGACGTGGCAGCATTACCTACTATCGAAGGAGTGTGTCATCCACACGGACCATGAGACTTTGAAGCATCTTAGGGGTCAGACTAACCTCAAGAAAAGACATGCTAAGTGGCTGGAGTTTATAGAGACGTTTCCCTATGTGATCAAGTACAAGAAGGGAAAAGATAATGTGGTGGCCGATGCCCTATCGCGGAGATATGCGCTAATATCGACCATGGAGGCCAAGGTTCTTGGATTTGAAATGATTATTCCATTATATGAATCTGATGTTGATTTTGCAGAGATATACAAGAACCATGGAAAGGGAGCCCACGCTTCTTACTATGTCCATGACGGTTACCTTTTTAAAGATAAACGCCTATGCATCCCGCAATGTTCGTTACGAGAGCTTATAGTCCGAGAAGCTCATGGAGGAGGCCTCATGGGTCATTTTGGCGTTGAGAAGACTCTTGCCATGCTGAAGGAACACTTCTTTTGGCCACACCTTAAGAAGTCGGTCAAAACTTTCTGTGCAAGATGTATCACTTGCAAGAAAGCCAAGTCTCGGGTTAACCCACACGGTTTGTATCTTCCTTTACCGATTCCTACTTTACCATGGATTGATATTTCTATGGACTTTGTGTTAGGTTTGCCTAAGATCAGACACAAAGACTCCATCTTTGTCGTGGTGGATCGGTTCTCAAAGATGGCACATTTCATCCCATGTGCCAAGACAAACGATGCTACACAAACCGCGGACCTCTTTTTCAAAGAGATTGTCCGCCTACATGGAGTACCTAGGACGATCGTCTCGGATCGCGACACCAAGTTCCTGAGCCACTTTTGGAGAACCCTATGGAAGAAGCTAGGAACCAAGCTGCTCTTCTCCACGACCTGCCATCCACAAACCGATGGCCAAACTGAAGTCGTTAACCGTACACTTGGAACATTGCTTCATGCAACAATAGGGAGAAATCTTAAAACTTGGCTTGAAGCTCTACCTTTTATCGAGTTTGCTTATAATAGAGCTGTCCATAGTGCTACTCATTTGTCTCCTTTTCAGGTTGCATATGGATTTAATCCACAGACGCCACTGGATCTTAAGCCTCTACCTCAAACGGAGTTCTTAAACCTCGATGGAGCGAAGAAGGCCGCGGACGTGAAAAAGCTACACCAATCGGTCAAAGATCAGCTCGAGAGGACCAATGCCCTACGTGTGAAGAATGCCAACAAGGGCAGGAAGCACGTGTCTTTTGAAGTTGGAGAATGGGTGTGGTTACACATGCGACCGAAGCGATTCCCGGACAAACGCAAATCGAAGCTATCGCCTCGCGGAGACGGCCCTTTCAAAATCTTGGAGAAAATCAATGACAATGCCTACAAGCTCGAGCTCCCAGGTGAGCTTAAGGTGTCTGCTACATTCAATGTTTCTGACTTAGCTCGTTTTGATGTAGGTGATGATGTTTTGGGGTCAAAACCTTATAAAGAGGGAGGGAGTGATGAGGACATCGAGTCAACGACCCAAGTCATACAAGCACCACTAGTACCAAGTGGACTAGTGACTAGAACCAGGAGCAGGGACATGGAAAAGAAGTTCAACATGTCCATGGACCAGCTCAGACAAGAAGGTTTCTTCAAGACGGACACTAGTCCGCTAAGCCCATTTGCGAGCAGTTATTGGGCCCATACTTTGAAGCAGGATCCACTCATGATTCCGGACGATCCAGAAGGTAATCTACATATGGATTTGAAGCTCTTTGAGTCTAGTTTCCAGAACACTAAAGATCAGCCCAAGAATCCTTACCATTCGGACCAGAACGTCTAAACACTGAAGACATATCGGCTGGATCCTTTGCTGGCCGATAATACTAAGTGGCCACTCATCAAGCCCAGGCTCGTGGCCCACTTATCTATGGTCGATTTCACTTCACTAGAGATGACTTAGGCCCAAGGAAGGTCATTATTTGGGTTTGTAAGTCGTATGGCGCTCTTTTCCCAACCTTCGTTTTTATCCCACTGGGTTTTGCGAAGATGGGTTTTTACCGAGGCCAAACGACTTGCAACATCATTGGCCCAATTAATGACTCTCTGTAGGCACATGAAGACCAGCTACACGAGGCCTCCCTTCTATATCTCTTAAGTCTTTTAATTATTTTGTAAACGGGCCTAAATTGTTAAGGACCCGTCTTTTTATTTCTTTTTCGGTTTATTTCCTTTTCTTTGGGGTGTGAGCTTGCTTTAAAAAACCTAGGGCTTTGTCTTTCTCATTCACGCAGACAATAAGAATTTTCCTTGGTTATTTTCGAATTTTTGTTTGGAACAAAAAACGTTTTCTCTCTTTAGATCGTGAGTGAGTCCGATCCTTAGGGAAACCCCTTGAAGTATCAAGAGACTGTCGCCTCTCTTGTGGTTCTCATCGCCCCACCAGCAACCTCCATCTTATCTCGTTGATAGAAGAGAGAGACCTTAGTCCAGCTTCTACAACACTTGAGCTCGTATCAAAAACACTAGAAAGACTCTATAAAAAGGACTTATATCATGAATAAAAAGGTGTAAAAACCATGATATATCAACTCCCCCAGACTTAGCATTTGCTTGCCCTCAAGCAAACAGAAAGCTAAACAAGAGAAAGAGGTTTGAAAACACAGAGACTCACCTGTTCCTGAACCATTGCAATGACCATTTTCCTAAGTTTTACAGATATCACCTAACCAGCTCCAGATCTAACCACCGTGTACTTCTCCGTAGACATTCGCAGCTTCCCAGACTCCACACATAATTTCGCAGCATTATCCAATAAAGCCCTTATCTCCAGTTTCATCGCTGTAATCAATGCCAAGAACCTTCTAGACTCTTTCCCATACAATATCATGACAAAAGAACCACCCAATTTTCACACTTTTTTGGTATTATTTCCTCTCCCCCAGACTTATTTCACATCATGTTCTCTTGCATATACATATTAAGGTTTGAGACGCGAGTACTGATGGTGTTTGCCACCGAATCCCCGGTTCTTCCCCTCTTTATGTATCAAAGGTGTAGGCGAATAATGATATCACAGGAAATTTTCGTAACCTCGCTTCCAACCTTTGTGTGATCATTTCTTCTAAGTAGAATATTGGGATCGCTGTAAATTTTCCTAACCCTCTACTCAGAAGAAAATCATTTCATATTTTCATGCTTTTATTTATTAACTTATAACAGGGGAGAGGAATACCATTACTTTCTGCATTTGGGCTCCTTTGTCAGATATGAATGAGGAATCAAGCTCTATGGACATCAATCACATCGATGAAGTGCAAAGGATTAGCTCAGGCTTTAGAAGAACTCTGCTGGAGACATGAGTGTTTTCTAGTCAACTGGTCAGTCTTTGGATTTTTCATTAGTCGATCTAGAACTGATCCTGTAACACTGGTCACTCAAAAGCAAAATCAGAACAATAAATTCAAGCACAAGATCATAATATCCAACATGTTTTGACTCGATAAAACAATTTTTTTTATTTTTTTTATATTTTTTATGACTCCAAGAAAAACAAAAACAATGTCAGCAACTAACTCCCCCAGACTTAAACAACACTGTCCCCAGTGTTATCCAGTCTAGAGAAAGTAAAATAAATCAAAAGAACTAAGTGGAAAGTGTTAAGGTCAAGAGGCGTTACCATTGTGGGTCAGGGTGTCGACCGACACACAGCTTGGTATCGATCGATACCAAGCATGAGTCGACACAGGTCCTCTTATTCACGACAAATGTTGCCCAAAATTATGTCAAACGATCCAAGTGTTATGGTTAGCACTGTTAGATCACTCAAACACAAGTTATATGCAACAAGATATCATAAAAGCAAAAATCCACAAGTCCAAAATCATACGAAAGTGCTGAAAAAATGACTCAAAGTATCAAAAGAAAAGAAAATCAAACGTGAATATCAGATAGAAGGAGGGCTAATCCTCCGCATCATCAGTGTCATCGCCAGTAGTGTGAGATGGGCCAGCAGGTGGTGTACGGGGTGATCGAGCTGAACGTGGACAAATAGGGACCATGCAACTGCATCGAGAAATGGCACTCCAGATGGTCTGTAGGCTCTCGACGACGTATCGCTGAAACGGATCCATCTCCATCGCATGTGGTGGAGGAAGAACAAGTGCAGGAGCAGCAGCAGGTGTACGTGCACGTCGCGAGCGTCGTGGTCGACCTCCAGCAAGGTCCGATACAGGCTCGTCCTCAGCGACAGCAAGGGTGCGGTCTCCAGATGAGGCACCTCGTCGCATACGAGTGGGTGGTGCAGTGTGCAAGTCGTGCGTGTCAGGAGTGAAACGCAGCTGAGCAAGGTGGTCAGGGCCTGGTTGGGGAGCTGAACCAGAAAATCCCCATCAGAGTTGCCGAGTCACCATCGCAGGTGCGGTTTCAGCCACCACGTGTTCAGCAGATGCTTCTCGTCAATGAGATCTCGTGCGGTGATAATCGAACAACTCGTGGTGCTGATACCGAAATGCTAAAAGATCGTGTTCAGAAGGCTGCCCACAGTCTTTGTCTTCATGCCTGCGCCACCACGTCATGAGTGGTGCACGAACACAACACCTAGGTTGACCGCAAGGTCCATCTCAGGCCACTCATACGCGTCATCCTCAATGATATCGCCAATGCCAATAGAATGAATAATGAGCTCATACAATCACATCTTGTTCGGTTCCATCTTGCACAGGACCATGTTGCTCAGGATTCTGATAAAGCAACGTATAATAGGGTGTCACACGTCCGTTTGTATATTCATCTTGGAGCGATAGTCTTCACTCCCAATGTTCTCCCAAAAGACCTGAACATCTGGAAAGCCACGAGGAAGCTCATACTTCGCGAAGTTTCTCCTGAACCCATAGATATCACATAGCACACCTCGAATCATGAAAGTCAGAATGCCCTGCTGTGCGTTCTTGAGAACCTCATCAGCGTAATAGACGC
Organism: Eutrema japonicum; assembly: GCA_030161315.1. Classification (NCBI taxonomy): domain Eukaryota; kingdom Viridiplantae; phylum Streptophyta; class Magnoliopsida; order Brassicales; family Brassicaceae; genus Eutrema; species Eutrema japonicum. The sequence continues at coordinate 33,224,974 of BSQW01000007.1, read as the reverse complement.
GAACAGTCGCACGGAAATCGTGTACCAGATTAGGAAATATATCAAACTGTCTCGTAGGCATCGTTCCCAACCCAATCTTCTGAATCAGACTAGCAAGCTCCTCATCGATACACATCCTCCTCATAGTCTGCATATCGAGGAACCTGGTGGGCTTCACGTCAACAAGCTGCCAAGCGTTGTAAAACAACGAGTGGTAATCATCTAAAGTGTCAGAGATGGGCCTGAATACGCAATCCTCGCTCTCAGAAACCTCCTTATCGGTACCCTCAAATTCTCTCGTCAAAGGGATCAAGGAGGTCTACATGCAGTACAGGGAGCTACTGGAGAAGCAGGGAGAGTAGAAGGTGGTGAGGATGAAGTCACGGGTGGCTCAGGGATGGCACGCAGGGACGCGTGTGGAAGGTCGGGATCTGCCTCAGTCCCATCAATCCTCACCCTGTAACGGTGATTGGCTAAGCAGCCTCTCACGACCCCTCTACGCCAAGTGAGACCATCATGGATCTTGACCCGTTCGAGCAGACGAAATTCAGTGCCACTGTCTCCAGGTGGGTTTGAACTCGATCCTTCTTCTGTGCGTGAGTTTTTCCTAGGTGGAATATGCAGCAAAGACAAAGGACACACATCATAAATCCAAAATCTCCATCAAACACAGTAAATACGATTAAGGAATACACATGGTATCGACCGACACCAGATGGTATCGATCGATACCCTTGCGATTTTGGCAGTCACGAAAATCCCTAATCCACAAATTCCAAAAGTCAAAACCAATGGCAAATAAGTGTAAGGCGTGTTTCGAAATTCATCTAGAACAATTCAGGCAAGTAGGAATCATCCATTAAAGCAAGTTCTAAGAAGTAAAAATCAAATACCCAATCTTTATTCACAGATTGAAAAAGGAGATTTGTGTTTCATACCTTATAGATCGTGTGAAAGGATGAGAGAATGGGATAGAGCTCGAAAATCCAACAAGGATAGACCCTTGAATCACTCAAATCCGTGAAGAAACAAAGATTTTGTGATTTTGGGGATAGATGTGCTCGGTGTCGATCGATGGGTGATGGGGAAAAAGAAGAAAAACCTAAGGGTTTTAAAAGGGAACTTACCTGGGCGGTGGGTACCGATCGATACCATTAGTGGTATCGATCGACACACGAGGGGGGGGGGATGATCGGTCGAGACGCGGAAATCGATCCAGAACACGTGCCTTAAAACTAGTGTCGATCGATACTGCTCCTTCGAATTTGATTCACTTGACACAAAAAACACAAAACGAAAACTAGAAAAATAAAAGACTCATATGTACAGACTTACCAGTTGGTTGCCTCCCAAGCGCTTGTTATACGTCACTAGCTTGACTTTACAGACGATCAGGCAGTGGGTGCATCATCCAGAGGCACCATGTGTCCTCTTGGAATATCGGATTTCGCCCAATAGTGTTTCACCCTTTATCCATTGACAGTGAACTCTTTGCCTGATGTACTTAGCAGCACAACTACACCGTGTAGTCTGACTTATTTGATTGTGAAAGGACCAGACCAACGAGAACGCAATTTTCCAGGAAACAATTTGTAACTAGAGTTATACAGAAGTACCTGGTCATTGGGTTCAAAGTGTCGAGAGAGGATCTTCTTGTCGTGATACGCCTTAGTCCTCTCCTTGTACAGCTTCGAATTCTCATAGGCATGGTGCCTAATCTCGTTCAGCTCATTTAACTGGATCAATCGCCTCTCAGCAACAGGCTTGATGTCGAAATTCATCATCTTTGTAGCCCAAGCTGCCTTATGCTCTATTTCCACTGGAAGGTGACATGCTTTCCCATAAAGCAAGTGAAACGGTGTAGTCCCAAGTGGTGTCTTGAAGGCAGTCCTATAAGCCCAAAGTTGCATCATCCGAGTTGGACCCACTGTCTTCTCCAGGATCTCCTTGATTTGTCTGTTAGAAACTTCAACCTGTCCACTAGTCTGAGGATGATAAGGAGTAGCTACAAGATGATTCACACCGTGCTTCTTCAACAGTTATTCGAAGACCTTGTTAATAAAGTGAGTGCCACCATCACTTATAACAATTCGAGGTACTCCAAATCGAGGGAAAATAATGCTCTTGAACAGCTTAATGACCACTGAATAAGAATTGGTTGGACTAGCAATTGCTTCCACCCACTTAGACACATAGTCTACAGCAACCAAGATGTACTTATTCCCATATGATGAAAAAAGGACCCACAAAATCGATGCCCCAGCAATTAAAGACTTCAACCTCAAGGATGAAGTTTTGTGGCATCTCATGTCTCTTGCTGATTTTCCCTCTCCTCTGACAGACATCACACTGTGAGATAAACGCGTGAGCATCCCTGAACATGGTAGGCCACCAGAAGCTTGCATGAAGAACCTTGGACACAGTCTTGAAAGTGGTGAAGTGTCCAGCATACTCAGACCCATGACAATGAAAAAGAATCTCAAGCACCTCAGACTCTGCAACACATCTTCTGTAGATACCATCTGAGCAGTGCTTATATAGGTAAGGCTCATCCCAGAAGAATCGCCTCATCTCGCGCATAAACTTCTTCTTCTCATATTTCTTGAGATGCTTCGACTCATTATCTGCAGCAAGGTAATTATATCAGCATACCATGGTCGATCGGGGTCAGAGACAGCGGCTAGATACTCCTCAGACAAATTGATGTAGTGCACAGGCAAAACAGGTCTGAATGGTGACGAGTATCGACCGACACTAGGTGAGTATCGATCGATACTGAAGGTATGCACTCGCGAAAATTTCAGATTTTCGGAACAAACATCCTGAAGCTGAGTCTCAATGAAGTATATACGCTCCTCTGGCAAGAAATCATCAATAGGCACGTCTTCATTGATCTTTATTCGCGATAGGTGGTCAGCAACTCCATTGTCAACTCCCTTCTTGTCCCTGATCTCGATATCGAACACTTGGAGCAAAAGTACCCATCGGCAAAGACGAAGCTTGAGGTCCTTGTTCTTCAGCAAGTATTTGAGAGCAGCATGGTCGGTGTGAACAATAACCTTGCTCCTAATCAAGTAGGATCAAAATTTCTCCAAAGAGAAGATAACTGCAAGTAACTCCTTCTCAGTGGTGCTGTAATTTCGCTGAGCATCATCCAACGTCCTGCTGGCATAATAAATAGCATGGAGCTTCTTATCTTTCCTCTGACCTAACACAACTCCAACAACAAAGTCACTTTCATCGCACATAACCTCAAAAGGTAAACTCCAATCAGGTGGTTAGACAATAGGATCACTCACCAATGCCTTCTTCATCCCCTCGAAGGCCGCAAGGCAATCAGGTGTGAAATCAAATTTGACTTCCTTGCACAACAGGGCAGTGAGTGGGCGTGCAAGCTTAGAGAAATCCTTGATGAACCTTCTGTAAAACTCAGCATGACCAAGGAAGCTTCGAATCTTAGAGACAGACCGCGACGGCCGAAGGCTTGTCATGACCTGAATCTTGGCTTTGTCAACTTTGATCCCTGCCTTGGAAACCCTGTGCCCAAGAACGATGCCATCTTGTACCATGAAGTGGCACTTCTCCCAATTAAGAACCAAGTGATTCTCCTCGCATCGTTGAAGCACATTGCACAAGCTATCTAGACAATCCTTGAATGACGACGATCCATACACTGAAAAGTCATCCATGAACACGTCCATAAACTCCTCAATCATGTCTGTGAAAATCGACATCATACATCTCTGAAAGGTCGCTGGAGCGTTACATAATCCAAATGGCATTCTTCTATTGGCGAATGTGCCATAAGGACATGTAAAAGTTGTCTTCCCCTGGTCCTCTGGATGTATATGAATATGGAAAAAGCCTGAGTATCCATCGAGAAAATGGTAGTATGGGTGACTCGCTATCCTCTCCAGCATCTGGTCGATGAATGGCAATGGGAAGTGATCCTTCCTTTTGGCCGCATTCATCTTCCTGTAGTCAATACACATCATGTGACCAGTGATTGTCCTTGTAGGGATCAGCTCATCCTTCTCGTTCTTCACCACAGTTATACCTCCTTTCTTAGGCACAAAGTGAAATGGACTAACCCAAGAACTATCTGAGATGGCGTAGATAATCCCTGCTTCCAACATCTTCATCACCTCCTTCCTGACCACTTCCTTCAGGTTCGGATTCCGCCTCCTCTGACACTAAATCAAAGATTTTGACTCATCCTCCAGGTGAATCCTGTGCATGCATAGATCTGGGGAGATACCTGAAATGTCATTAAGAGAATAGCCGAGAGGTTTGCGATACTTGCGCAGCTTGCTCAGTAGTAAGGTAATCTCTGCGTTGTTCAAGGAAGCATTAACAACCACAGGGTATGTGGAATTAAGACCAAGAAAAACATACCTCAATTCGGCTGGAAGTGGATTGAGTTCGATCTTAGGAGCTTTCTCCTCACTCTAATCACCAAGCTTACCAGCCTTCTTAGGAGTTTCGGCCAACTCCTCTATCGCACACGCCTTGTGTCGATCGATACTGCATCATTCAAATCGAGCATCTTAGCGTACCCAGCAGCAGCATCACTCATAAACTCCTCTGAGTCATCGGAGCACACCAATGCTCTCTCCAGTGGATCCTCAGGGTGCATCTCCAAGAAATACTCCTCAGCTATGTCGCTGAAGGTATCCACAAAAAAAGTCTGCCCATCGATGGTTGGTCTCTTCATCATCTTCTCCATGTTGAACGACATAACCAAGTCACCGATGTTGAGAGCTATCTGTCCATTCTTGCAATCAATCAAAGCTCCAGCAGTTGCAAGAAATGGTCTGCCCAGGATAAGAGGATTCTTGGGCTCAGCATCGTATTCCAGGAAGATGAAATCTGTTGGGATCAAGCAATTCCCAATCTTGATTGGGACATCTTAGAGTAGTCCCTCTGGAAGTCGCACTGAGCGATCAGCAAGTACCATCAAAATCCTTGTAGATTGGAAATCTATCATCCCCATTCGCTTAGCAACTGAGTGTGACATGAGGTTCACACTCGACCCAATATCGCAGAGAGAACGCTCGAATCTCTCTATGAAAATAGTGCAGTCCAAAACAAAGCTCCCTGGGTCTGGTAGCTTCTTTGGGATCGTGTTGAGTAGAATTGCGCTGCACTCAGCTGTAATCATCATGACACCCTCCTCAAGGTTCACGTTGCTAGACACCATCTTCTTCACATATCTCCTGAAAGCTGGAAAAGTCTTAATAGCATCGATGAAGGGAAGCTCAACGACCAACTTGTCTAGTATAACATTTCATCTGGAATCCTCCACATCCTTCTTCGACTTCCTAGGAGGCAGAGGGTAGGGTACCTTGGGTTTGTAAACCCTTTCCTCGACCACCTTAGGTTCATTCTCGATCTGTGTGTAAGTATCGACCGATACAGGGGGAGTGTCGATCAATACACGGGAATTTGGATCCCCTCGAGCAGGTGTCTGAACTGGTATCGGTCGACACTAGCTGGTGTCGGTCGATACCCGGGGATTTTCATAATCCCAGTCGCCATTTTCAGCAAGATCGACGAAATTTTCTGCAATTGGGCTGTTCTTTACTCCTGTAATCACCTCTTTTTCACTCCTCAAGGTGATGAAATTGATGTGTGCCCTTGGATTTTCAGTTTTCCCTGGAAGAAAACCTTCTTGCCTCTTTACAACTGCTGCAGTCTGAGCAACCTGAGTTTCCAGCTTCTTCTGAGAAAGATTGAGAGCTTCAATTTTCCCATTCAAATCAGTGTACAGAGAGTCAATCTTCCCATTGAAATCCACTTGAAACTTTTACTGTCCCTGAAGAATATGTTCAAACATGGATTCCATCTTACTATCTGAGGACTTGGGAGAGATAGGCTGGTATGACGAGTTCCCATAATTGCGAGTGAAGGCTGCTCTGGAATGGTTTCTGAGCAAATTGATTTGCTCCAAAACAAGATTGGTTTCCCTCGAACTTGTATCCACCTCGCTGAGTGTTGTTGTTGAAGTTTCGGTTATTATTGTACCCAAATCGTTTACCCTGAAAACCAGAACCACCAACGTAGTTAACATCCTCCACTTCATCTTCTTCCACATTCACGACCTCATCAGCAAAGTGTACTGCTTTCTTCGTCTTCCCCATCAGAAAATTGTGCACAGAGTCCAGCTTGGCTTGAACCTCAGCAATCTGCGAACCATCCATACCCCCAGTCTGCTTCATGCGCTCAAAATATGCATTCTTGGTACTATTGCTAGATGCCAAGTTCTCAATAAGCACATAAGCGTCGTCTGGATATCTGGTGTTGAAGTTTCCATTGCTCGCAGCATCCAAGACCATCTGATACCTCCAATCAATCCCTCTGAAAAAGATACCCAGCATCTGAACATTAGTGTACCCGTGATGTGGACAATCCCTCTGATATGACATGAATCTGGTCCAAGCAGCCTTAAACGCTTCAGTCGCTCCCTGAGAAGACTGGGAGATCTTATTTCTGATCTCGTCGGATCTGGCATCAACATAGAAATTGTTTAGGAAGGCATTCTTAGTCTCCTCCCAAGTAGCCAATGATCCAGGGGGCAACTGCTTAAGCCAATAATCTGCATCTCCACCAAGAGAATATGGGAAGAGCTTACAGAAGAGGAAACCATTGGACACTCCAATGTATTTGATGCTAGTTACTAAATCCTCAAACTTCTCAATGTGATCCACCGGGTGTTCATGACAAAGACCATGAAAAGGGTGCTGACCCACAATAGTGAAGTATGCATGTTTCAGCTCAAAGTCATTTCTCTGAAAAGTAGGAGGGCGAATCGCTGATCGATTGGCATAGAACTGATCAGGTCTGTTGTATTCACCAATCGTTCTACCACGATCAACTGTAGCAACATTCAAAATAGCTGCAAGGAAAATGACGTTTCCAGCTTCATCAAATCGCTGCCCTCTCTCATTGCACAATTGACCCTCTTGGTCTCTCAAAGCTCCAGCTTCATCACGAGTTAATAACACTGGGTTATTCATCTCTGCTGGCTGCTTTGTTTTTCTGTTTGCACGTTCCAAGTTTGCTAGCTCATTGTTGGAAAGATTTAGTAGCTCAGTGCGCTTGTTCCTCCGGGTTTCGCGAGTGGGCATACATCTGAAACACAAAAGACAAGACACATAAGTAACCAAAAACAGCACGACGAGTATCGACCGACACCAATGGTATCGATCGATACGGACAAACTTAGTCGAAACTCAATAGCTAAAATCTAATGGCGCTTTTTAGAGTCCCCGGAAACGGCGCCAAAATTTGATAAGTTCAAATATAATACCCTAAAAGTACTAAGCCGCAGTTGCAGTATATTTAGGGGTCGAACCACAAAGACTCAAAAAATCACACAAATAGACCAATTAGTTTCGAATAAAGCTAAGCAATTCAGTTGAAACAAAAAGCAATAAACAATAAAAGAGGTTGTAAAATCGATGGGGAGAATATAGGCCCAAGGTATTTCTCAGGAAATCAATGAATGCAGATAACCAATCAGTCAGGATTCACATTTAGCGCGGTTTTGAACTCAAATCACTAAGTTATAATTAACCAACTATCGTTGCGAGAATTATCTAAATCTAAACTTCAGAATTTCAAATTCTTTTTGCAAATTCTTAAGAATAAATCAGCCTTATTATCGAGTTTGATATGTTCACAAATCAACTAAACCAAATCTCTTTGCGAATAATTAATTTGCTCACCCTAGGTTCTGTCAGATTACTCAATTGCACTGTCATGCCTAATTGATTAACCTATGATCTAAGTTCTAGGTGATTATGCCATAATTAGTTTTGAGAACGACCTATGGTGAAGAACTTATTCATATGGTGAATCCTAACTAAACTATTACCAGCAATCAGAGAAATCCCTATGAGAAAACCCTAAACCTAAGATGGATCTACTCAAACATGGAGAATGAAACAATCAACATAACTGAATAGATCATTAAATTAAACAATAAGAAAAGAGTAACAAGAGGGTTCAAAATCTTCTCTCAAACGAACAGAGTTCTGACTTGTCTCCCTCACAAAGCTCTCTCTCCAAAAACCATAATATAATCAAAGTAGAATGAAGCGTAGAATAAAACTTAGCCACAAAGGTGGCTGAAAAACCTAATTAATAGCTAAGACACGTTTTGGGATTTGTTGTAAATAATAAAGTCTTCTGGGCTTGAAAGCAAAATCTCCAATCGCGATTTGGGTATGTCTACAGTCGGCATCGATCGATAACATAAGTGTATCGGTCGATGCTCGGGCTTCGATCTCTGCTTTGCTCCAAAAAGCTCCACAATGCTCCAATATCTCCAATTGTGCTCCAAACGTGCTAAAACCTGAAAAGACTCTAAAAGACTATGAAAACACTAGAAAGACTCTATAAAAAGGACTTATATCATGGCTAAAAATGGGTAAACACCATGATATATCAAGAACCAGAGGAAATCATCTCTCAAGTCCAACGAACAAGGAAGACCTAACATCAACAAGGAAGAAGCAATGGAAAAGGTGGTGTGCAAGATAGTGAGGAGACATTGAGCTACCACTTGAGAGATGAGGATGCCAAGTTGGAAGACGCACAAACACGATTCATGCCGGTCAAGCGAGTGGCTGCACCGCAGCAAAATCCTAAACCGGTTTGCAAACTGAGGAAGCCAAGAGCTAGTCGAGATAGAAGAAGGGAAAATACGTCGAGTGTAGAACTGATACTCGTTGGACCAACTCTAGACGAGGATACCGATTACATGGAGGGTCTGAACATCATGAAGATCATAGTGATGCTTCGTCTTGATTGGGAAACAATTGATCATCTCGGCCTTCGCAATGATATCGAGTGGTATTTAGATGCGCTTGGACTCCAACGTTTCAAGGAGCTTTCTCACCCAACTTATGAGAAGTTGACAAGGGAGTTTCTCTATACCGTATCTCTTGCTTATCCCGTTGGACATAACTTCACGTCAAAGGATAAGATCCTTTCGTTCTCTATTGGTGAACAATCTTACTCTATAACCATTGGTGATCTTTGTGAACTATTTGGATTTGCTTGTGATGAGAATAAGACTTTAACGAGGAGCATCACTTCTTATGGCATTTGGAACTGGTTTGCTAACAAAGCACTCGATCCCGGCTCATAAAAGGAGTCACGAATCACGCACCCCGCTACATGCATCGAATGATCGCGCAAACGACTTCCAGTTGGAATGAGCATAGTTCGGTCCTTCGAGATGAGTTCTTCATTATTACCACCCCTTTTGTGGACATGTCCGAAACAGCAAATATTGACTCAATCATTGCTAGACGCTTCATCGCGATTAAGCATGACTCATCAAAGGAACGCAAGGAAAGCAATGCTTACAACAACTTTGGAGGCATTATCACCGCGGTCTTTCTACATTGTGGTGTTGATTTCGGGAATGAAGAACCGCTTCAATATGAGAACAAAATCGACCTCGCCAGGCTTCAAAGGAAAGGTTATCTCACTGGCTGGCTTGAAGAGTCTAAGATTTTTACTTACATATTCACGCCATCTTCTTCAAAGGAGGCACAATGCATTCTTCTTCCATGCGAGACCCTTCCTCGTTTATGAGACGGTAACCCTTCTTTCAACCCTTATGAAAATATGTGGTTCATACGTACACTGAGAGATCCTATTGTAGGGATTAGCTTCTTCTACAAGGCTCGAGCAAAAGCAGCACGCAACGATAGCAACGTTGTAGAGCCTCGACGCCCCTCGATCTCATGTGAATCATCATCCGGTATCCCTCCTTTGGTTCAGCATATCACCGCACCAATGAGGAACCGCACAGACCAATGGTTCTATGCTACTATCGAAAAGGAACGAGAGGAGAGGCACCACAAGAAAACTGCACTTTTATAACTAACATAATCGTAGTAAATTGGTCGTAAAACATGGTTTACGACGGATTAGCGACGATTAACAATTCGTCGCAATATGATCGTCATTAATCGGAAATCGTCGTAAATTGGTCGTAACATTAAGGAAGACTAAAAATCGTCGTAAAATTGTCGTATATTATTCGTCGTTAAATTGATGTAGTCGTTAAATTGATGTAAATTTACATCGATTTTACGACGAATACATTACATCAATTTTACATTGATATCACGATAAAACATTACATCGATTTTACATCGACTTATACAATTTTTTTTTTGCGACAATCAGTCGAAAATTCATCGTAATAGGATGAAACATTACATCAATTTTACATCGAATTATACAATTTTTGTTTTGACAATCCGTCGTAAATTCGTCGTAATAGGTAGATGAAAATGCGTTGGTAAATCGATGTAAAATATTCGATGTAAATTCGTCATAAATTATTGAACGATGTAAAATCGATGTAAATATTGAGTCGATGTAAACACGATGTAATACACACATATATATATATATATATATAATATTATTTATTTTTAAATTAAAATTTTTAAAAAATAATTAATAAATTATATTTATAAAGTAAAATTTTATAAATAAATTTAAAATATAAAATACAAAATAAAATTCTTAATATAAACTATTTTCCAGCTGGAAAACGTAAATTATCAAAAAGGTCGTCGTCCGATCAATTGTGCTCCATATTCGCTCGTTCTTGCGCGTGCGGATCACTCGGCTGGCCCGATGTCGATCCTTCCTGCTGCGTCAGTGCAGCCGCCAAAGTAGGATTAGTCTGGGCAATAATATCGAAGAGAGTGTTGTATCCTTGGATTATTTTATCGTATCCTTGGATCTTCTCATCGTATACCACCTGCTTCGCCCGCAAAGTGTTGATCTCGGTGTTGGCGGTGTTTAACTCGGTCCGCAAAATAACCGGATCGTAGAAAAGCTGACGACGGGATGAGGCGGCGACACTATCTGCGATCGATCCCATCCCCAAAACTCTGCCATTTTTCTTCGGGGAAACATTTAAAAAAGAAACGTAAATTTTAATAAATTGTATAAATAAACGTTAACTTTTGTTATAAGAAAACGTTAAACTAACTCTGCGTATATTTCGTCCATCTCGGCAATCGTCAAAGTCGAAGTGGATTGGACCGAACTACCGCCAGGTGATAGTTTCTGAGAAAGCTGAGTTTGACGCTCGTCGATCCTTGCATGCGCATCATTGTAGATCGCCTCTGCTCGAGGATCTACAAAAGAGCCGTCTTTCGTCTTGTGAATTTCCGCAAAAACTCGGGTCATTGGAGGAAGTTCGCCTCCATTTGCCTAACAAAAAAGACATTCAAAAACAAATCAAACGGTTGATGGGTAATATAAATTAATAACAAATTAAAATCACATAAATAAAATACTAACCGAAAAAATTAACGAGTTCATAAGGCATAAGCGCTAGAAGAACGTCTGGACCCATAGTGTTCCGAGAAGCCGAACACTTAGCGGCCACTTGCTGCGCATGCGGATCTCTCCAGTATGCTGTCAAGCCGTTCCAAACATCGGAAGACATGTATGGCGGCTTCCCTTGATCGCCTTTAACCTCCCACTTCCTCTTCCAATCGGAGACGGTATTGTTGAGCCGCAATTTTCCCTTCTTTTAGAATTCCGTCTTCACCGTCTCGTTGATCGCAATGTCCCAATGCTATTTTTGCTATACAAAAAAAAATAAATAAAATTAATGAATTCAAAAAAAAAAAAAATTACCGCGAAACATTTAAACCATGTCTCTGTCGTAATTTCGTTGTAATAGATTAAATCTATACACTAAACCCTAAACATTTAAACCATGTCTCTGTCGTAATACCGCGAAGTATATTTGTGCATCTAATTCTTCTAATATTTAACAACAGATTCAATAACGATGATTGAATCTATATCGTCGTCGATTTCCTTATCTTACATAATAATGTATAGCATTCGTTCTTATAAGTATATATTCGTAACATGCATGACTTAAATAATGTAAATGATTTTGTAAAAACTTAAACTTGTTTATACTATGATTAGAACTTACGTAAAACAAGATATAAGATAAAAAACCAAACATATAAATCAAACCCTAAACCCTAAATTTTAAGTATTACAACGAATTTACGACGAATCCGTCGTAATTTCGTTGTAATAGATTAAATCTATACCCTAAAACCTAAATCACAATACACATATCTTGGAAGTAAGAACGAAGTATATTTGTACATCTAATACTTCTAATATTTAACAACAGATTTAACAACGATGATTATACGATGGATTATCATGTTTATACTATGATTAGAAGTTACGTAAAACATGATATACGTTGATAAACCAAACATGTAAATTAAAACTAAATCATCGTAAATTCGTCGTAGTTTTACGACGATGTTATGACGTAAATAGTGACATCGGTATCACGACGATTTCACTTCGACTCTGAGAGTTTGGTAAAACATGGTTTCTTATAGGTCACCTAATTATTTACATCGAATATTTTTGACGTAATTTCGTCGTATATTCGATGTAAAATCGTTGTAATGCTATTCGATGTAAAACCGTTGTAAATTTTCGTTGCAAATCCGTTGGTAATTTCTAGAAAATTTCTATAAATACCTTATACCTTCAATGGTAACTCAAAAAAAAAAAATACACACTAAATATATACATACCCACGTTTCCTTGGGTTCTTATGCTGATCATTGTGTTCCCATTTCTTGATGATCTTGCCAACAAAGAATCATGTGCGATCTTGTTTCCATGTAAAGACAGTCTTCATAAATACCATAGGTGAATGATTAATAGAATTGGACATCTATGTAAATCGTAATATAAAGATGTCCAATTCTATGTATCTTTCACTTATGGTGGTTGGTCTTTATGAATGTAGAAAACTAGATCCCTAGAGTTATTTGTTGGCCATATCATCAGAAGTGGGAATACAACGGTCTGCTCCTTAACCCAAGACGACATTACGACGACATGGTCGTCGTAAAATGGTCGTAATTTATATTTTCGTCGTAAAATGGTCGTAATTTCACATCGAAATTACGACGACATATATTTACGACGATTTTACATCGAACACATATTTCGTCGTAATGTCGTCGTAATGTCGATGTAAAGTTACATCGATTTAAAACAATCGTAAATTTTCGTTGGAAATGGACAGTTTTTTTGTAGTGAGGATACTACTTCACGACCAGGTTCGCACTCAAGGAGTGATGATCTCAAAGCTCGTCAAGGTGGTCAAGAAATTTGTTCAAGAAATCTCGAACAACCCAAGGAACCTACAAGTGGACAACGAGCTAGGTAGTCTCTCACTCATCTTTGGTTTCGATCAGACCGAGGCTACCAATGACGACGCCACAAGAGGATGAGTTCGTAGCTGATTCCAATAAGACATAGATGCTTTCTCGCGAATCCGACGATAACGAGACTTCATCTTCCGTTTCCGTAATGTTCTGATCCAAGTCCCTTCGTCAAAAATTTTCTTTTATTTATTTTCTCTTTATTATTATTTTTATTTTATCGAGTATGTCCGCTCCCTTCTATCGCTCACTTTCACACCGAGACAGTGCAAGGTAAGTATGGGGGGAGATTTATCATCTACTAACGCATTTTACTTTTCTTTGATGTTATTTTATTTTTTCATTTTTATAATTTTTCTTGAGTCGTTTTATTGAGTCAAAACTATTATGTTAGAAATTATGAACTTTTCTTGGAAGTAACCGTGTGCACCAACTTTTAGTGACCGTTTTAATAGAGATTGACCGCAGATTTTTATTAATGGAATGCCCGTGAGTGGATCGACCTACCATAAAAACACGCATTTCTCTAAGGGAACCGAAGGATTTAGCTATGGCTTCCACCTACTGAACTTAATTTTTCTCATCTTGGGGCTTGGTATACATCGACCAAGAAACCTTTTTCAATCCTGTCATGACAAGTCTGTGTGAGTACGGTTTCCCTCTCTCTTCTCTTCAGTTAAGTACTTCAATGTAAAAAGGATATGGATGGCGCGGAAGTGAACCGGAGATTCGGTGGCAAACACCATCAATACTCGCATTTCATGGAAGTATGCCAAAAGAAATGAACCGGGGATTCGGTGGCAAACACCATCAATACTCGTGTCTCATGGAAACTTATCCAAGGAGAAGGACCGATGATTCGGTGGCAAACACCTACAATACTCGCGTCTCGTATTCCTTAATCCGGTGAAACAAAAAGAAAAAAGAAAAAAAAAACAAAGAAAAAAAGAAGAAGAAGAAATCGATCTAAGGAAGGGACAAAAAGGGAGAGGAAAGAAACCGGAAATAAGACTGTCAAGGTAAGCTAGAAACTTGATTGAGGAAAGTCTACATGTTCTTTGATCGATACTTATTCTATGAGACCACACACCTTTAACTTTAAAGAAGTTAGCAATGGAGAATTCGGGTAACCTTATGAGAATGTGGGTCGGACTTGGGAAGTTGAAAAGCAAACAGAGAAGTACATGGTGGTTTCTATCTAACGTCAAATATGTTCCAATTGGTTTACGACAATGAATGTTAGTACGACGTTCTAAAGAATTTGTGAATTTCCGCGTTTTCAAACCTCTTTTCTATTCTTAGTTTTTTTGTTTGCTTGAGGACAAGCAAAAATATAAGTCTGGGGGAGTTGATATACTCTATATTTTACTGTTTTTATTACAATTTTAATATTTTATCTAAGCATTTTCATTCTGTTTTGTGCTTTTTGAGATAGTTTTCTCGTATTTGTAGTTTTAAAGTCGATATAGGTCAAATCATCAAAAATGATGCAAAATTGAGCCAAAAAGGAGTTTACCACGTCCAAGACATGTTTCCAAGTCCAAAATATCAGCCAAGCACCTAAAGCTCAAGAAAGGCGGATTTCTCCAATTGGACAGCTCAAATGCATCAGAAGTTTCACCTTCATTGGATGCCTTCCCGTTGATGGATTGAGATGAAATTTGGTGGAAAGATAGCCGTATGGGTCATATTTCATATGCAATTGGTTTCAAGTCATTTAGAAAAGTTTTCAGGAAGATACATCGATTCTACTGAAGAGGTGTCCGAATTGGGCCTTAGCTCGGCCTAAGAGCCCACGCGACCTAAAAACTCCCTTTTCGGTTTAATGAAACCCATGTCGACTTTTAGGCTATTTATACTTGTTTTTAGCCTCACAAAACAGAGAGCCACCCTAGAATAAACACAGCCACGTTTTCTTCATAGTTTTTACAAGTTCTTCATTTATTTGGATTCTAAGAGCTTCAAGGTGAAGATCTCGACTTTGTACTTCTATATAGAGAAGTTTTCTCAACCTTACACTTTTAATACAAGTATTCACATCATGATTTCAATTCATATTTGCTGTGTTTTGTGCATCATGAGTGAGTAGTTCTTTTGTTAGGTTGAAGGGGATCCATGGGTGCATATTTCGATATTGATATGATGATTGTTTAAAAGGGATGTTCATATGGTTCTTCATCTTTATTTGTTCTCAATGCATGATTACTTTACCGCGCATTTAGTAATCTGATCTTAGGTTAATATACTCTCCAAAAGCTTGTTATATTACCGGAACTAATATTTGATGAGCTAGGCGTCTTAACCTTCCAAAAGTCGAGTTAAGGAGTCTAGTGAATTTTATCATTACTTGCTCGATTTAATGCATGTTTTCATTCTGCAATAACCTTCCATAAGCTGAGTCTATTGGTTTGTAAAACATAGTGGTCGGAGACACGACAATGGAAAGACTATAAATTTGTGTTTTGTGTTCAAGACGTTTTTACTTAAATCCCTATCGAATCATCTATCTTATCGTTGCATGTTTTCCATGAGATTTCCTGATAAATAGAATTTTATCCTACTTAAGAATCAATCCTAAATACACATGTCATTTTAGTGTTTTAGGTGTCAATCCAATCTAGGGTATAGTTCAATGCAACAAGAATACAAGACACTCTTTAATTCAAACAAACAAAGTGGTTTTGGTGAATAAGTTCTAGCAACCTAATTCAAATTAAATAAGCAGCAAGTGAACAAGACTAAATAGCTTAAACGAGATTAATAAACTAATAAAGGCAAGCCCTTGGATGAGGTTATTGATTTCGGATCCTTCCATGATCTATCTAGATGTCATTTCACACAATCAAGCAATTCCCTTAGCCTAGAACACTTAAACAAGATTAAGCCACTCTCATGGTCTTAATCACTTTGTTAATCATCAAATCAAGAATAAACCATCGTTTGTGATAGGATGATTAACAAGCAATAAGCATAGGTTCCTATGGCCCAAATGCTCCTTAGAAAACTATTCTTATAGGCTAAGAAAGCAAAATCTCTTATTTAGTTCTTTATGGAATTTCATGCAGGGAATTTCATCGAACACCTTGTGTGCATGAAATTCTCTAAGATCTAGATTAACTATATCTAGCCTAATCTAGCATTGTGAACACCAAATAAGAAAGGGAAGATGTAAACTAAGTCCTAGACATCAAGATCTACCACGAAATTCACCTAATCTACCTCATCCATGAGCTTAAAAAGATCTACTCACTAATCATGAAGAACACACCAAATCTTGTGAAAGAGGTGATGTTAATCATGATTAGGGAATAGGAATGTGAAAGATTAGATAGAGATGAAAAGATATAACCTTAAACTTGCATAAATCAAAAGAATCCAAGGGAAAAATCTCAAGAACCCTAAAAAGACAAGGTCTTGTTCTAGAGAGAAAAAGGGAGAAAAAGCATAAAAAAGGAGATAGATCTAAAAAATGAGATCCCAGGCTTATAAAAATGTGTTTTTCTTAATGGGTCGGACCGGGTCAACCCGGGACAAACCGGGTATTGACCCGGTCGATTTCTGGTCGAGTTTCTAACACAGGTCAGGTTAGGGCCGGTGCATGTGGCCGGTGTGGGAGGTTTTGCATTTTTTAGTGTAACTCGTTTGGGCGCCAGTTAGACATGTCTCTGCTAAATCCGATGTATCTCTCCAACCACAGATCCGAACGACTTGAAACCACTTCCTTAATGCAAGACAAAACCATGATTATGTAACGTAAATGACACTAACTCTAAGTGAAATGCATGCTAAAACGTGCAATGTATGAGTATATCAATTCCCCCAAACTTAAACCTTTGCTTGTCCTCAAGCAAACAAGAATAAAAAAAAGGGAGAAAACTAAAAATGGGAGCTCAAATCCAAAAGTGTCATAAAAAGAATCCAAGCCCAATGTCCAAATTGCAAACTTCTTGATGCGATCAAACAAACTTAGTCAAACGTGACTAGCCATACTTGTCATTGCATGACTTACATTCGAACCTCAACCTACACAAACGTTCATATCTTCCAACTTCTTGACATTGATTAAGTGTAATAGGCGTGAATCATGTTTATGCAAGATCAAATGAATTCGTTTGGCTAAGGGTTAGGTTATGAGATGAAGATGATCTCATTATCATGCTTGGGTAATCAAGTACAAGGATCTCTCATGGAAAGAGCAAACTTTAGCAAAATGCTAAAGGTAAAAGGCAATCTATGCATACATGGGAGAATTCTCATCTACCCAAATGCCTAGAGTGTCTCTAACCTAAAGCCTTCTAACCCGTTTGTGCCCACATCTGATACGTGCTCAAGTGTTGAAGAAGCTGGACTAAGGTCTCTCTCTTCTGTCAACGGGATAAGATGGATGTTGCTGGTGGGGCGATGAGAACCACAAGAGAGACGACGGTCTCTTGATACTTCAAGGGGTTTCCCTAAGGATCAGACTCACTCATGATCTAAAGAGAGAAAATGTTTTTGTAAAGAACAAAAACTCGAAAATAACCAAGGAAAATTCTTATTGTCTGCGTGACTGAGAAGGACAAAGCCTTAGGGTTTTTAAAGAGAGCTCACGCCCCCAAAGAAAAAGAAATAAACCGAAAAGGAAATAACAAGACGGGTCCTTAACAATTTAGGCCCGTTTACAAAATAATTAAAAGACTACGAGAAATAGAAGTGATGCCTCGTGTAGCTGGTCTTCATGGGCTTACAGAGAGTCATTAATTGGGCCAATAATATTGCAAGCCGTTTGGCCTCGGTAAAAACCCATCTTCGCAAAACCCAGTGGGATAAAAACGAAGGTTGGGAAAAGAGCACCAAACGACTTACAAACCCCAACTAATGACCTTCCTTGGGCCTAAGTTATCTCTGGTGAAGTGAAATCGACCATAGATAAGTGGGCCACGAGCCTGGGCTTGATCAGTGGCCACTTAGTGTTATCGGCCAGCAAAGGATCCAGCCGATATGTCTTCAGTGTTTGGACGTTCTGGTCCGAATGGTAAGGATTGTTGGGCTGATCTTTAGTGTTATGGAAACTAGACTCAAAGAGCTTCAAATCCATATGTGGATCGCCTTCTGGATCGTCCGGAATCATGAGTGGATCCTGCTTCAAAGTATGGGCCCAATAACTGCTCGCAAATGGGCTTAGCGGACTAGTGTCCGTCTTGAAGAAACCTTCTTGTCTGAGCTGGTCCATGGACATGTTGAACTTCTTTTCCATGTCCCTGCTCCTGGTTCTAGTCACTAGTCCACTTGGTACTAGTGGTGCTTGTATGACTTGGGTCGTTGACTCGATGTCCTCATCACTCCCTCCCTCTTTATAAGGTTTTGACCCCAAAACATCATCACCTGCATCAAAATGAGCTAAGTCAGAAATATTGAATGTAGCAGACACCTTAAGCTAACCTGGGAGCTCGAGCTTGTAGGCGTTTTTATTGATTTTCTCCAAGATTTTGAATGGGCCGTCTCCGCGAGGCGATAGCTTCGATTTGCGTTTGTCCGGGAATCGCTCCGGTCTCATGTGCAACCACACCCATTCTCCAACTTCAAAAGACACGTGCTTCCTGACCTTGTTGGCATTCTTCACACGTAGGGCATTGGTTCTTTCGAGCTGATCTTTGACCGATTGGTGTAGCTTTTTCACGTCCGCGGCCTTCTTGGCTCCATCGAGGTTTAAGAACTCTGTTTGAGGTAGAGGCTTAAGATCCAATGGCGTCTGTGGATTAAATCCATATGCAACCTGAACAGGAGACAAATGAGTAGCACTATGGACAGCTCTATTATAAGCAAACTCGACAAACGGTAGAGCTTCAAGCCAAGTTTTAAGATTTCTCCCTATTGTTGCTCGAATCAACGTTCCAAGTGTATGGTTAACGACTTCAGTTTGGCCATCGGTTTGTGGATGGCAGGTCGTGGAGAAGAGCAACTTAGTTCCAGGCTTCTTCCAGAGGGTTCTCCAAAAGTGGCTCAGGAACTTGGTGTCGCGATCTGAGACGATCGTCCTAGGTACTCCATGTAGTCGGACAATCTCTTTGAAAAAGAGGTCAGAGGTTTGTGTAGCATCGTTTGTCTTGGCACATGGAATGAAGTGTGCCATCTTTGAGAACCGATCCACCACGACAAAGATTGAGTCCTTGTGTCTGATCTTAGACAAACCTAACACAAAATCCATAGAAATATCAATCCATGGTAAAGTAGGAATCGGTAAGGAAGATACAAACCGTGCGGGTAAACCCGAGACTTGGCTTTCTTGCAAGTGATACATCTTGCACAGAAAGTTTCAACCGACTTCTTAAGGTGTGGCCAAAAGAAGTGTTCCTTCAGCATGGCAAGAGTCTTCTCAACGCCAAAATGACCCATGAGGCCTCCTCCATGAGCTTCTCGGACTATAAGCTCTCGTAACGAACATTGCAGGATGCATAGGGGTTTATCTTTTAAAAGATAACCGTCATGGACATAGTAAGAAGCGTGGGCTCCCTTTCCATGGTTCTTGTATATCTCTGCAAAATCAACATCAGATTCATATAATGGAATAATCATTTCAAATCCAAGAACCTTGGCTTCCATGGTCGATATTAGCGCATATCTCCGAGATAGGGCATCGGCCACCACATTATCTTTTCCCTTCTTGTACTTGATCACATAGGGAAACGTCTCTATAAACTCCAGCCACTTAGCATGTCCTCTCTTGAGGTTAGTCTGACCCCTAAGATGCTTCAAAGTCTCATGGTCCGTGTGGATGACACACTCCTTCGATAGTAGGTAATGCTGCCACGTCTCCATTGCTCGGACTAAGGCGTAGAGCTCCTTGTCATAAGTATGATAGTTGAGAGTGGCTCCACTAAGTTTCTCACTGAAGTAAGAAACAGGTTTGCCTCTTTGAGTAAGCACAGCACCGATCCCTAAACCTGAGGCATCACACTCAATTTCAAACGTTTTAGAGAAATCGGGTAAAGTTAAAACGGGAGCATGAGTCAAACGATCCTTTAGGCCTTTGAAGGCCTCTTCCTGGGCTTCTCCCCACTTTAATGCCACGTCCTTCTTGATGATGGCAGTTAGAGGTGCAGCAAGGGTGCTGAAGTCCTTCACGAACCGTCGGTAAAAGCTAGCCAAGCCGTGAAAGCTTCGAACTTGGCTAACGGTTGTTGGCGTAGGCCATTCTTGGATGGCTTGGACCTTCTCCTGGTCCACTCTAAGTCCCTGTGAACTCACAATAAAGCCTAAAAACACAAGCTCATTAGCGCAAAATGTGCACTTCTTCAAGTTGGCGTAAAGACCATCTCGTTGAAGCGTATTAAGAATTTGTTCTAAATGAGATAAATGTTCAGCTAGAGTTCGACTATAAATGAGAATATCATCGAAGTATACCACTACAAACTTACTAATGTATGGTCTAAGAACCTCATTCATGAGTCGCATGAAGGTACTTGGCGCGTTAGTTAGCCCGAAAGGCATAACTAGCCATTCGTAGAGGCCTTGCTTCGTCTTGAAGGCCGTCTTCCATTCGTCACCTTCTCTCATTCGTACTTGGTGGTATCCACTCGTGAGATCAATCTTGGAAAATAAATTAGAACCAGAAAGCTCATCAAGCATGTCATCTAACCTTGGTATCGGATGTCGGTATTTGATCGTTATGTTGTTTATCGCGCGACAATCCACGCACATCCTCCACGTCCCATCCTTCTTTGGAACCAAAAGGACTGGCACGGCACATGGACTAAGGCTCTCACGAACATAGCCCTTGTCCATAAGTTCTCTCACTTGCTTCTCTAGTTCCTTGGCTTCGGCCGGATTAACGCGATATGCGGCTCGATTGGGTAATGGGGCTCCGGGCACAAAATCGATCTGGTGCTCTATTCCCCTTATAGGAGGTAAGCCAGGAGGTATCTCATCAGGAAACACATCAGCAAATCGGTCCAAGAGTTGAGTAACGTCAGTAGGAAGATGTTGCTCCAACGCCCTAGAACCTGCACTTAAAGTCTCCTTAATGATCATTAGTAATACCGGTTCTTTGCAAGTGATTGCCTTAGAAATATAACTGGACTTGATAAACAAATTGTTCCTGGTCGATGCAACTTTTTCTTTTAACATTTTAACTTGTAATTCGTGTACTTGAGTAGGTGTAAGAGGTGTTAAATTATACTTCTTTTTATCATGCACAAACGAATACATGTTACTTCGGCCATGGTGAATGGCGTCCTTGTCAAACTGCCATGGTCTACCAAGAAGAAGATGGCCAGCTTGCATAGGAACAACATCACACACAACTTCATCCGAGTACTTGCCCACATTGAATGGTACAAGCACTTGGTCCGTGACGCGTAATTCAGCCTTATCGTTTAACCATCTTAGCTTATTTGGGTGAGGGTGTTTAGCATGTTCTAGACAGAGCTTAGTGACCATGTAGTCACTCGCTACATTGGTACACGACCCTCCATCAATTACCAAATTACATACCTTGCCTCGGATGGAACATCTTGTATGAAAGATGTTGTCTCTTTGGGCTGTCTCATCGGGATGAACCGTGAGGTTCAAGGCTCGTCTTATGACCAGAGACTCACCATATTCAGCCTCACAATCTACTTCTTCAGTGGCTGCTTCAGTCATTTGCACATCGGCCTCATCTTGAGACTCGTACTCACCCGAATCCAACATGATCATAACTCGGGGATTTGGGCATTCTCTAGCCATGTGTCCTCTGCCCTTGCACTTAAAACATGTTATGTCACGAGTTCTAGAAGTGCTTGGGTTAGAAAACTTACCTTGATTAGGCTCAGAGGCCTTAGAAGTGAACATAGGGTCGATTTCGACCGACTTGCCCTTCTCCGCGGCCTTAGATGGAAAGCTGGTTGGAGTTTGTGTCTTGGCTCGGTTCTGGTCCCATGTTTGGTTACTCCATGTCCGTCCAGTAGCATAGGACTTCTTCTTCAAGTGTTGTTCCGCTTGAATGGCATGGTGTAAGATGTCCTTAAAGTCGTGGTATGGAAGCTTCTCCACTTTGTGACTTAGCCGTTCGTTGAGTCCGTCTAAGAACTGAGCCATGAGGGTCTCAGTGTCTTCATCAAGCTCTAGACGGTTCCTTAGGTGTTCAAACTGTTCAAAGTATTCTTCCACGCGCCTAGTCCGTTGGGATAATTTTCGGAACCTGTTTTGAAGATCTCGATGATAATATCTCAGAACATATCGCTTCTTCATAAGCTGTCTCATCTCTCGCCAAGTGCTGACCTGAGGTGAATGGCTCCTTCTTCTGTCAGCTACCTCACGATCCCACCATGAGAGAGCATGGTCAGTGAGTTGAGCAACGGCCAAAGGCAGCCTTCTTTGCTCGTTGTAGTCGTAGTACGCGAAGATATGATCCATGCGTTGCTCCCACTCCAAATAAGCCTCGGGATCAACTCTTCCAGCAAACGTAGGTGCCTTAAGCTTCATGTCCTGGGAGTGTTGGTGCCTTGGGAAGTCACCTTCGGCCTCCTCAAAGACGTCTTGCATCGGTCCTCTTCTCCTTACTCGCGGCTGTTCCTCTATCGGAACATCGTTTGGATCTTCGTCTAGGTTGTTGGCTCGTCGTTGTGCTCTTGGTTGAGGATTGTTGTTGGCTTGAGGCTGCTCCATATGATCAAGCCTTTGGACTACTCTTTGGAGCTGTTGTTGCATAGCCGTGATTGCTTGCATGAGAATGGCATTAGGGTCTTGCAGTACAGCATTGTTTTCCATTGTTTCTCCTTGCAAAAAAAAAAATTCACAAAGTGTATCAATGGAGCTCCAAAAAATCGACAAAGACAAGTAATAAGGTAAGAAAAAAATTTATTAAATCTAAAAGGAAATATTCTAAACTAAAAATACTCTCTTTTTTTTTTGATTAAATTAAGAAAAAAGGAAATAGAAAAAATCAAAAATCCTAATATATGGTATTTTTTTTTTTTAACAAAAATTCTAAAAGGAAAAAAAATTAAAATTCGACTAACTAAAGATATGCTAAGTTTCCTTTTTTTTTTTTTGAATCTAGCAACCTAACAAGAACAAAAAAAATACAGAAAATTAAAAGATGATAAGGGAACGTTTACACATTAGATTCAGGAGCTTTTGAAGCTCTGATACCAAAATGATACGTGCTCAAGTGTTGAAGAAGCTGGACTAAGGTCTCTCTCTTCTGTCAACGGGATAAGATGGATGTTGCTGGTGGGGCGATGAGAACCACAAGAGAGGCGACGGTCTCTTGATACTTCAAGGGGTTTCCCTAAGCATCGGACTCACTCACGATCTAAAGAGAGAAAACGTTTTTGTGAAGAACAAAAACTCGAAAATAACCAAGGAAAATTCTTATTGTCTGCGTGACTGAGAAGGACAAAGCCTTAGGGTTTTTAAAGACAGCTCACGCCCCCAAAGAAAAAGAAATAAACCGAAAATGAAATAACAAGACGGGTCCTTAACAATTTAGGCCCGTTTACAAAATAATTAAAAGACTAAGAGAAATAGAAGTGAGGCCTCGTGTAGCTGGTCTTCATGGGCTTACAGAGAGTCATTAATTGGGCCAATAATATTTCAAGCCGTTTGGCCTCGGTAAAAACCCATCTTCGCAAAACCCAGTGGGATAAAAACGAAGGTTGGGAAAAGAGCACCAAACGACTTACAAACCCAACTAATGACCTTCCTTGGGCCTAAGTCATCTCTGGTGAAGTGAAATCGACCATAGATAAGTGGGCCACGAGCCGGGGCTTGATGAGTGGCCACTTAGTTTTATCGGCCAGCAAAGGATCCAGCCGATATGTCTTCAGTGTTTGGACGTTCTGGTCCGAATGGTAAGGATTATTGGGCTGATCTTTAGTGTTCTGGAAACTAGACTCAAAGAGCTTCAAATCTATATGTGGATCGCCTTCTGGATCGTCCGGGATCATGAGTGGATCCTGCTTCAAAGTATCGGCCCAATAACTGCTCGCAAATGGGCTTAGCGGACTAGTGTCCGTCTTGAAGAAATCTTCTTGTCTGAGCTGGTCCATGAACATGTTGAACTTCTTTTTCATGTCCCTGCTCCTGGTTCTAGTCACTGGTCCACTTGGTACAAGTGGTGCTTGTATGACTTGGGTCGTTGACTCGATGTCCTCATCAACATCCTAAGCTACCCTTTTCATCTTAAGGCATTTGCCTTCTTAAACCCCACATAGGGATGTAAATATGGGCTCAAACTCACAGGGTTAGCCCGGCCCTGTATAAAAAAATTAAGCTCTAAACCCTGTATTTTATAATAGGGCAAAAAAGGGTCGAATTTACAGAGCTAAGTTTTAACCCAAATTTTTTTAATAAAAACATAAACAACACCAAAATCAAATGTGTAAACCAAAATCTTTTTTTTTTCCTCGCCAAAAACGTAAAATCTAGTTTTCCCGCCAAAAACATAAAATTTCGTTTTCCTGCCAAAAACGTAAAATCCCGTTTTCTCGCCAAAAACGTAAAATTCCGTTTCCCGCCAAAAACGTAAAATCCCGTTTTCCCGCCAAAAACGTAAAATTTCGTTTTCCCGCCAAAACGTAAAATTTTGTTTTCCCACCAAAAACATAAAACCCCGTTTTCCCACCAAAAACGTAAAATCTCATTTTTTCGCCAAAAACGTAAAATCCCGTTTTCCCTCCAAAAACGTAAAATCCCATTTTACCGCCAAAAAACGTAAAATCCCGTTTTCTCGCCAAAAACGTAAAATCCCACTTTCACGTCAAAAACATAAAATCATGTTTTCCCGCCAAAAACGTAAAATTCCGTTTTCTTGCAAAAAAATGTAAAATTATGTTTTCCCGCCAAAAATGTAAAATCTCGTTTTCCCGCTGAAAACGTTAAATCCCGTTTTCCCGCCAAAATCGTAAAATTAGATTTTTCCGCCAAAGACGTAAAATTAGGTTTTTCCGCCAAAGCAGTAAAATCTCGTATTCCCGCCAAAAAGTGAAATTATGTTTCCCACCACATACGTTAAATTTTGTCTTCGTGCCAAAATATTAAATCTTGTTTTCCTACAAAAAACGTAAAATATTATTTTATGTCAAAAATGTAAAAACTCGTTTTTGTTAGAGAATCAATCCCATAAGTTTATCTAATTTTGACGGGAATAGAAAGTCAACTCTAGTGTCAACTTGCATGTTTTTGTTTTTTTTTTATTATTGAACTCTTTCTTAAAGAAAAAAAAACTCATTTCATGGCTGGGCTAACCCTGTTTTAACCAATTTTTATATAAATTATAGGGTTAAAACAAAGCCAGGGCTAACATAGGTTTGGGTTTATAACATTTAGGGTTGAGCTGGGCTGAAACCCTTTATTTAACATCCATAAACCCACACATGCTTCTTGTCCTTTCACTTCACCTTCTTCTCATTCGGGGATCAACTTCTTCTTCCTTGTTCTCATGGTTTGGTGCTTCTTTGTTGTGACTTAGCTCTCCTTTTTCTTCATTTTTGTTCACGCCTCTTTTTCTTCTTTGATGCTTTGGCCTTTCCGGCTTTCTTCTTTTTCTTTGGATATCTTGAGGCTATCTTATTCTTAGAGATAATCTTATAATTTTTCACCAACCTATCTATAAATTCGATCCCCTTTTCCCTTCTCCTTATTCATCTTTCCCATTCCACAATCTATTCCAAACACATCTGTTCACCAAATTTCCAAATCGTTCCCCCAAACTTAAACCAAGAACCGCCAACCTATCTAGCCTATTCCTAGGTTAACTCTGTGATGATGGAGCTAAATCTACATGAGAATTCCTCCTTGTCGCCCTAAACCTAACAATTTTTGCCAAGTTTGCTTGAAAGAAAACCTCACCAATCACACACGAATATCATTGGCTAGAAAGAAGGTTGAGGTTAGGGTAGGGGAAACCATTCCAATGATGGGATATGGCTACTTGGATAAACAAGAGTGGTGAAAGGGAAAATATTATCCAGGTATGTATGAAGTGATCCACCAATTCATTCAAAGATGCATAAACACAATATTTACAAGTCAAAATTAAGGTTATCACTTAGATGGGGTTGAATTCAAGTCAAGGTTTGCTTCAATCAAGAAAAGAACAATAAGACATGAGATCAAGGTATTGTTCGTTCTTAATTTCTACACGAGATCAAAGCATCAAGTAACTAGCAACAATGGCATTGGACTAAGCTCTTAATATGGTACTTTACAAGGACAAATCTATCATTGCTCCTAATGCTCATGCAAAGCTACCTTATATGTTATGCATCTAGACTGAATCCTATATGGAATGCACAAAAGTTCAAATTTTTTCAAAATTATTGAAAATGCATGATATGCGTGAGACTCATGATGCAAAAGACAAAATAAGATCACCAAAAAAAAAGTTAGATAACACACAAACCCTCCCCCAAACATAAATTACACAGTCCCTTGTGTAAGAAAAGCTTAAGAGAGAGCCAAACAATGCATGAAAGAAGGAAAGAAGATATGATTCTAAATGCTATGTGCAAAGTTTGGTGTATTACCTTGAAAATGAATGGAGGGAACAAGAGTGACCACCTCAATCCTACACAGATTTGTCCTTAAGTCCATGACCATTAGATCATCAAGAACCTAATCACACTAAGAAAACCCATCAAAAAGAACAAGAAAACATAGAAAGACATAAAAAGAAAGTATGTACAATGATAAGCTTGGGGTGTTTCCCAAGAGCACTTTGTTTAAAGTCACTAAGTTTGACTTTGGTTACCCTTTCTAGGTGGGTGAGAGGGGAGTGTGAGAACTCCAAGGCGGATCTTTGAGTTCGAGGTGAAGAACCTTGCTCATGACTTCTTGAAGACCCTTTGGACCTTTCTCCTTAAGCTAGGTGGTGAGGAATGCTTTAACCTTGGCAAAGGGCTTAGATCTTCCCATACACTTCACCTTGTACTCAACGGCTCCATTATCGTACCTCCAAGGGATGAGTGTCATTGTGTGAGAAGGTGGGATAATGGTGGGAGGGTTGTTATCATTGGGTTTCTACTTCTTGGTCTTAGTGCCTTCACCCTTGGTACTTACTTTCTCTCTCGCCTTTACGGTAGAGAAGAGAGATTCCAAGCAAGCTCCATCCAATGCTAAAGCTTCTCCAACATTACCATAACCCAAAGCTTTTGCTTCCCCTTGAGAGCATTTCTTCTTCTTACAATCTTTTGGGGGTGAAAAAACATCCATCATCTCATAACTACCCACAAACGCCACTTTCTCAACATGAACTTCGTTTTTGGTGCCATGGAGAACTCTCTCAACCTCTCTTAAAGCCTCTTCACTCTCTTCATCCGAGAAGATAACTTTGTAATACTCACATGGGCTTTCATCGACTTTACCCTTGAGTTCCTCCATGGGTTTACTAGAGAGGGGGCTTCATTGAGCATCTTGATCCTCCAAATGTTTGAGCCTAGAAGTCATGGTTTCAAACCTTGAATTGAGATCATTGTAGGCACAATCTATCTTGGTTGAGGGATCGACTTGACCTTCGAGAGTTTGTTTAAACACCCCATTAAGATCCACATCTTGTGGCATGGAAAAGCTATGTTGCCCTTGAGGAACCAAACCTCGTGCAAAACTTTGTGGAGGAATCAGAGGAGCATGGTTTCGAGGGGCACACATTTGGTTGCCATTGAAGTCTTCAACAAAATGAACCGACCTTTTAGTAGCAATGAGAAGCTTGTCTATAAGTGTAGATTGCATCTCAATCATGGTAAGTTGCTTGTCCATTTTTCATGTAGAGCTTTAATCTCCTCTCTACCTTGGTCTTCGTGCCTTCCACTTCCTAGTGGAAACCTATAATAGTCCTCTCCATAGTTCTCTTCGCTTTGGGCAAAGTTCTCCACTAGTAGCTCTCCTTGTTCCACGGTGAGGTTTGTAAAACGCCCATTGCTAGCCGCATCTAAAGTCCATTTGTGATCTTGGTGAACTCCCCAATAGAAGATGCTAAGAATGGCTCCTTTCTTGAACCCATGATGGGGACAATCTCGAGTGTATCCCTTGAGTCTTCCCCACGCCTCATGAAAGGTCTCATGCATGCCTTGTTTGAAACTCAAGATGTTCTTCCTAGTTTAGACCGTTCTTTGTGTGGAGTAGAACTTGTTGAGGAAAATCTCCTTGCAATCATCCCAAGAGTTTACCAAGTGAGATGGCAATGTTCTCCCCCATTGGCTTGTTTTTCCTCCAAAAGAAAACGGGAACAAGATGAGCTTGAAGCTATCGTGGGGCACTCTTCCGGTTCTAAATGTGTCGCACAATCTATCAAAGGAGTCCAAGTGATCATAGGGGTTCTCCACTTTCGTCCCCAAGAACTTAGACTCTTGAATCAACCTAACCAAGCTTGCTTTGATCTCATAGGCCTTGGCTTTAATTGGAGGAGGGTGGATCCCATATCTCGATCCACGACAACAAGGAGTGTCAAAGTTTCCAACCGTTGGCTTGTCCTTTGGAGCTTGGGTCGGATTTTATGCCAACTCTTGAGATCGTGGCATTTCTTGAGGTTTTGGGGATTGAAGAATGTTCCTTTGGTAGTCCATCTCCGACATCTCAAGTGACCTTGTCTCTCCATCACTTTTCCCTTCGACTTGGTACCCTCTTTGATCGTCCATATCCAATACTTCAAGTGATCTTGTCTTTCCATTGCTCCTTTTTTGATTCGGTACCTTTGGAAGCACAAGAGAATTAAGGAAGACAAGTTAGTGACAATATACAAGAGAAAATTCATCATCTCGATGAGATGCATGCTCTTAGTGATGTGCATTAATATAATGTAAATAAAAGCTTGATCTCAAAAAGAATCTAAATCCTATTCACTAAACTAGAACCCCAAATTGGCAACGGCGCCAATTGATAAATAGAATTTTATCCTATTTAAGAATCAATCCTAAATACACATGTGATTGTAGTGTTTTTGGTGTCAATCTAATCTAGGGTCTAGTTCAATGCAACAAGAATACAAGACACTCTTTAATTCAAGCAAACAAAGTGATTTTGGTGATTAAGTTCTAGCAACCTAATTCAAATTAAATAAGCAACAAGTGAACAAGACTAAATAGGATGATTAACAAGCAATAAGCATAGGTTCATATGGCCCTAATGCTTGATATACTCATATATTGCATGTTTTAGCATGCATTTCATTTAGAGTTTTGTGTAATTTGCATGCATGATCATGCTCTTATCTTGCATTTAGGTCTCAATTAGAGATTAAGACATTTGCATTAGGTTTAGTGTATTCTTGTATGTTTTGGAGTATTTCATAGGTAATTGGAGGCGGTTGGACATATTTGGAGAGTTGGACCTAAGAGGAATGCGAAGTCCATCCAAGACGCCGGAAAGATGTGTATGGACGGCAGCCATCCGATCTGAATCAGCCTTGGCGGCCTTCATGAATGTTGTAGAAGGGTGAGTTATCTGTCCAGGGGAAGTTGAATCAGGCGATTTGGACGCGTGGTTTAATAGCTACTGCGGTTTTATTGAAGCTTTTCAGGCCATCTACATCGACCCCACAGGTCGATGCAACAGCAGGATGCAACATCAGGCCCTTAGATTCGACCCAGCTTCTATCCACATCGACCAGTTGCATCGATGCTCAGCTTCAGGACATCTACATCGACCTCACAGGTCGATGCAACAACCGGATGCAACATCAGGCCTTTAGCATCGACCCAACTTCTATCCACATCGACCTGTTGCATCGATGCTCAGCTTCAGGACATCTACATCCACAGGTCGATGCAACAGCTGGATGGAAGATCAGGCCCTTAGCATCGACCATCCACATCGACCAGTTGCATTGATGTTAATCATGTTGCCCATTTTTCTTATAAATATCCATCTAAACCTAATTTTTGTTTTATGCTTTTTCTTATGCTCAAAAACCCTTACCTTTGAGAGAGTGTGAGATTTGTAAGAAGGATCTTTTGTTTTATGCAATTTAGTGTTGATTTCTATCAATCTCTTCCATCTATCTTCTTTCTATCTTGATTATCCAACACTCATCCATGGATTCAACCTCTATCCATATCGATTTTGAGGTGTTCTTGATAGATCTTGAGTAGTTTTTTAGGATCTTGAGATGAGGTAGATTAGGGTGATCTAAGGCTTGATTAGTGGTGTTTAGGGATAGATAATCTTATATTCCTTCTTGTCTAGTGTCCCTAAATGCTAGATCTAGTTTGAAAGAGTGGATCTAGATCATTAGGCATTTCATGCACACCAGGTGTTTGATGAAATGCCTTGATGAACTTGACAAGAGATTTATGCTCCTAACCTATGATGATAGTTGTCTAGGGTGTATTTTTTGTTGATCTTGTTTGTATTCTTAATGCTTGCTAATCAATGATTCACAAATGAAAGTTTGTTAATGAATTAGGTGATTAACATAGTGATTAGTTGCTTGAAAGAGAATTAGTCAAGATTAAGGATCTTATGCCTAGGAATTAGCTTCTTTGAGTGAATGAACACCACTACTTGGATTTGGATCACCTTATATCAATAATCTCATCTCTAGTTCCGATTTTGTTATTTGAATTATATCTTGTTTAGTTATTGCCTTGCTATTCACTTGTTTTGAATTGGATAATTAACAACAAACCACACTTGTTTAGCTTAACTTTCTTTAAGTGCCTTGCATTCTTAGTGATTAGGATAAATCCCGATAAGGTTCGATAACCTCTTATGCTACAATTGCATTTAGAGAATTGACTCTATAGATACCAAAATATCTTGTATCAATTTGGCGCTGTTGCCATATTGTGATTTTTTTTAACATTGAGGTTTAGGTTCTTAGTGAGCTTAAGTATTATTTTCTACTAAGCTACTAATCTTCTTCACTTCCCATTGCTTTTGCTCTCTCTAGGTGTATGCATACCCGTTCCCGTGGCAATACCAATCTCATACAACCAAGGGACGATATTGATCAATTTGAGAAGGGTTTAAGAGCAAGAAGGAACCGTGTGAGAGTTCAAGAAGATGTTGGTATCGACATGGAGCACTTTGAGAATGTTCCACTTGGGAACCTCAATGAACCCATTCCCCAACAAAGGAATGGTGGGAATGGGGATGGAAACGGCAACAATCAAGGAGGTGGTGGCAATGGAAACCATCACCGTCCTAACCACCCGCCTTGAGCTAGGTATGTTGTTGGAGAAGGTGATGCGGCAAATGCACACCAAAACCGTCTAGGGATTCAATCACCTCCGGTTGAAAACAACAACTTCGAGGTCAAACCCGGGCTAATAAACATGGTTCAAACTAACAAGTTCCATGGGTTGTCAATGGAGGATCCTCTAGATCACATTGACCAATTTGACCAGATATGTGGTCTCACCAAGATCAATGGAGTATCCGAAGATGGCTTCAAGCTTCGTCTCTTCCCGTTCTCTTCGGGTGACAAGGCTCACCAATGGGAGAAAAGCTTGCCTCAAGGTTCTATTACTTCATGGGATGATTGCAAAAGGGCCTTTCTAGCCAAATTCTTCTCACCGGCTAGAACCGCCAAACTTTGCAATGAGATTTCAAACTTCACACAACGGTCTAATGAGTCTTTCAACGAAGCTTGGGAGAGATTTAGAGGCTACACTTCTCAATACCCACATCATGGCTTCTCCAACGCCTCACTTCTTAGTACTCTCTACCGAGGCGCTTTACCCAAGATTCGAATGCTACTTGATACGGCATCGAATGGTAATTTCCTAGCTAAGGACGTGGAGGATGCAATGGAGTTGGTAGAGAACTTGGCTCAAAGTGATGGCAACTATGGCGACGTTTATGACCGTGCCACAAGGACCACAAGTGACTTTGATGAGAAAAATAGAGCCAAGGACATGAAACCCTTGAATGAGAAGTTGGATAAGCAAGCCTCTATGATAGACAAGCTTCTTGCCTCTCAAAACGAGTCTCAAAAAGCGGTCCATTTCATTGGTGACTACGAGAAGAATCAAGCTTGCTATCAAGAGGAGAACGTGGACATGAACACCCAATAGGAGGTGAACTACGTGGGGAACCAAGGTAACTTCCAAAGACAAGGGTTCAACCACACCTATAGGACTCCACAAGACAAACTCTACCCTCAACAATCTACTCAAGCTCAAGGAGTTCCACAACAAGAATTCCAATCTCAAGGTCAATCTTCTAACTCCAACCAACAAGGGTATGTCCCAAGGAACCAATTCCAAGAAAACCAAAGTGGATTCCAACCAAAAGCCCCACCCGGTTTTCAAGGTCAACAACAAGGGTTTGTGCCCCAAGGTCAAGCACCTACGTCTAAACCGCAAGAGGTTGACTTGGCCTCCATGTTCAAACAACTAATCAAGGGCCAAACGGAGACCACTAACAAGGTCATTTGCTCTTACAATGATCTTAATAGCAAGTTTGAGGCATTGAGCTCAAAGGTGCAACTACTGGAGCAAAGGAATGCCGCCCCTTCTTCACATAATCCTCAAGGCTCTTCAAATGGGAAGGCCATACTAACCTCTAAAGAGTCTTGCAACACCTTTTCCACTCTTAAAGAGCAAGATCACATTATTGAGGAGTTCCTCGGGTTAATCTCTAGCCTCAATGAGGATATTAAGCAACAAGGTGGGGAGGTGACCCTTGGGAGTGAGAATGATATGATGTTGGTTGGAGAAAAGAGTAACAAGGTTGAGAAGTCCATCAAGGACGTGGTTAAAGTGAAAAACGTGGAGACACTTGTTGAGTCAAAGAGAGAGCCTCCACCTCCATATGAGCCTCCACTTCTATTTCCCGGTCGTTTCCTCACTAAGACAAAAAAGGAAACGCCTTCAAGCACAACAAGGATTGAGCCTAAGACTCTCCCAAAGCTTGGAAACCCCGGGAAATTCTCGATATCTTGCACCCTTGGAAGCTTGGAAATTGATGATGCTTTGTGTGACTCGACCGTTAATGTCATGACTTTGGAGATGGCCAAAAGTCTAGGGATAGATAAGTTGAACGATTACCCATCCACCATCACATTTGGAGACTCTTCTACGAAGAAACCTCTTGGTTTGGTTGAATACTTCCCTCTCAAGATCGGAAGTACCTTGTACCAACGAACTTCGTTGTAATGGAGATGGCACCAAACATAAAGCTCCCTCTACTCCAAGAGACTCCATTCCTCAACACAACCGGTGCAAGCTTGGACTTCATAAACAAGAGGGTTGTGTTCAAGAACGTGGATGAAAAGAAGTTCTACACAATGATGCCTTCTTCCACTGCTATTTGTGGGACTATTATTTGTGGAGACAATGAAGCCCAAGCCCGGAAGGTTGAGTATGTGGACGTTTGTGCGATAGTGAGTATTGAAAAGGTTGAAGAAGCCCTTGCTCTAGATGGAAGTTGCTTGAATTCCCTCTTTCACACCACAACGGCGAGTGAGGGTGAATGTGCTAAGGTTGATAAGAAGAGGACAAAGCCTATGTCCGAGGAGAGGAAACCGAGCATGCTCAAGGGGATTGGACCCTTGTTAGACCAACCTTCGATCGTGACTCTCATCCCATGGAAATATGAAGAAGGGATGATTGAGTACAAGGTCAAATGTAGAGGGCGTCCCAAGCCTTTTACCAAGGCCATAGCAACCCTCACACTGGCGGTTAGGGAGCCAAATCATGTCGGTCTTCAAGGCTTAATGGGTGAAGTTCTAAAACACGAGCTTACCGAACTGCCATGGAGTGCTTGGACTCCTCCACTACCCGCCTAAAAGGGTAACAAACGTCGAACTTAGTGACGTTAAACAAAGTGCTCTTGGGAGACACCCCAAGCTTATCCTTGTACATATTTCCTTTTATGCTCTTCTTTCGTTGTTAGTTCCTTTTGATGGATTTTCTTAGTGCAAGTAGGTCTTTGATGGTCTAATGGGCATGGGCTTATGGACTAAAATGCTTAGGAAGAGGTGATGGAATATGGCGTCCCTTGATTCCTCTTGTCCCCTTCATCCTTTTCCAAGGTAACACTCCAAACTTTGTACATAGCATTTAGAATCATATATTATTTCCTTCTTTCATGCATTGTTTAACTCTTCCTTAAGCTTCTATTACACAAGGGACTGTTTAATTTAAGTTTGGGGGAGGGTTTGTGTGTTATCTAACATCGTTTTTGGTGTTCTTATTTGCCTTATGCACCTTGAGTCTCATGCATATCATGCATTTTCAATAAATTTGAAAATTTTGAACTTTTGTGCATTCCATATAGGATTGAGTCTAGATGCATAGCATATAATGTAGCTTTGCATGAGCATTAGGACCAATGATAGATTTGTCCTTGTAAAGTGCCTTATTAAGAGCCTAGTCCAATGCCATTGTTGCTAGTTACTTGATGCTTTGATCTCGTGTAGAAATTAAGAACGAACCATGCCTTGATCTCATGTCTTATTGTTCTTGCTTTGATTAAAGCAAACCTTGACTTGAATTCAACCTCATCTAAGTGATAACCATATATTTGACTTGTAAATATTGTATTTGTGCAACCTTGAATGAATTCGTGGATCACATTTACATACTTGGATATTCTTTTTCCTTTTTACCACTCTTACTTATCCAAGTAGCCATATCCCATCATTGGAATGGTTTCCCCTACCCTAACTGATGAAGAGAGTGAACTGATAACGCGAAGATAACGTTGATTCGAAGAATACCCGTTACCAAGCCTTCTTAAAACCGTTGAATTCTTATAGAATACCTGGAGTTTAAGGTTAGAAAAGAGTCTTTCAAAAGCTCTGTATATTAATCAATAATCAGGTGACGATTACAAAGTCCATATGGCTTCTTTATATAGGCTAAACCCAAAACAAGAATAAGTAAAAGACTTAGAATAAGGAAATTTAGAAAAGTTAAACTATCGTAAGAATGAAAATAGCCATAAAAGCTTAATAGGAAAAACTTAAGAAAAGAAAAGGAAAACATAGATTTGTATGCTGCATCAGGTCCCCCCTTGTGCGAGAAGATTCGTCCCTGAATCTTGGATGGAGTCATTATCGTCTGGTTCATGACGAAAAAGATGTTTAGCATTGAAAACATCAGCGGTGTTTATGTGAGATGGAAGCTTTAAGCGATATGCATTTTCATTGATCTTTTCCACGATCTCCTCATGATCTATTTTTCGTGCCTTAAGCTTGTTGTACTCACGTGCTGGAAAACGATCTCTTGTAAGAACTTCCCAAACTTGATCACCAACACTAAATTGTACATCTTGGCGATGTTTTCCACATTCCTTTTGTATTTGATTGTAGTGTGGGCCAAATTGTCTCGAGTTTGCTGGTGTATACGTAATAACTCATCCACAAAGTCTACAGCACGACCATGAAAACGTGACAGATCAGGTGGTAAAGTTAAATCAAGAGGGCATCGTGGAATTATGCCATAAATTACTTGGAATGGAATGAACCCAGAACTGCGATTGGTTGCGTGGTTGTGTGAAAACTCAGCACGACAGAGCTGCGAATCCCAAGATTTAATGTTGTCACCCATTAAGCTGCGTAGATATTACGTAAAGATCGATTTGTGACCTCGGTTTTTCCATCAGACTGCGGGTGATAGGCATAACTCATGTCTAAACTAGTATGCAAAAGCTTCCATAATGATCGCCAGAAATGACTGATAAAACGAGAATCGCGATCTGAAACAATAGAAACAGGAAGTCCGTGTAGACGGTAGATCTCGCGGAAAATAATTGAGCTACTTGTACCGCATCTGTCGTCTTCTTACATGGAACGAAATGAGCCATTTTTGAGAAACGATCAACGATAACAAAGATAGAGTTGTTGCCTCATTGTGTTCTAGGAAGCCCGAGAACAAAATCCATGCTGATATATGTCCATGGTTGTGTTGGAATAGGCAAAGGCATATATAATCCAACGTGACCCTTAGAAGCATGGCAGATCGTACAACGGGCCACAAATCGTTCTACATCACGTCGGAGAGTAGGCCAAAAGTACGAAGTTGTGACCAGTTTTAGTGTCCGATCACGCCCAACATGACCTTCATTATGCAGCTCTTTGATCACCTGAAGACGAAGACTGCATTCTGGCAAACAGAGCCTATTGTCACGAAAAAGAAAACCATCAACGACAGAATAATCAGTTAGTCTTCCTTGTTGCAAATCAGTCCAAATGGGTCCAAAGAAAGGGTCGCTTGGATATAGGTCTGAAAAGCTTGTGAAGCCAGGGATGGAGACACGTAACGTAGCAAGAAGATTGTGTCATCGACTCAAAGCATCAGCCACTTTATTCAATTTTCCCAATTCATGCTTGATGACGAACGTAAATTGTTGTAAATATGCAATCCATGAGGCATGGCGGGAGGATACTTTGTCTTGAGTGCCGAGATACTTAAGAGCCAAATGATCGGTGTAGAGAATAAATTCTTGGTGAAAAAGATAATATCTCCAATGCTTGATTGCTTGCACAATAGCATAGAATTCAACATCATAAGTGTTATATCTGCCTCGAGATCCAGACATTTTTTCACTATAGAAAGCAACTGGACGTCCTTGCTGACTTAAAACTACTCCAATGCTCAATTTAGATGCCTCACAATGTAACTCAAACGGTTTGTTGAAGTCTGGCAAGATAAGAATAGGAGCTGAAGTGAGTTGTTTTTTATTGCCTCAAAAGCGATAGTTGCATCTGCAGTCCATGTAAATGAAGACCCTCTCACACAGTCTATAATTGGAGCTGTAATGGTGCTAAAATTAGGCACAAATCTTCGATAAAAAGATGCCAATCCATGAAAACTCCGAGCTTCAGTGAGGGTAGTAGCTAACGGCCAAGAGGGTATGGCAGCCAATTTTTGAGGATCCACTTTAAGTCCTTCTTTTTAGACCACATACCCATGGAAAAGAACCTCTTCGACACCAAACTCACATTTCTTATCCGCGACAAAAAGTTTCTCACGACGAAGAACAACCAAAACGTCACGAAGATGTCCCAAATGTTGTTCCAAAGAGTCGCTGAAAATAAGAATATCATCAAAGTAAACCACAACAAACTTCCCTATAAAAGGGCGCAAAGCTTGATTCATAACCCGCATAAAAGTACTTGGAGCATTAGAAAGGTCGAAAGGCATCACCAACCATTCAAAAAGTCATTCGCGTGTTTTAAATACTGTCTTCCACTCATCTCCGGGACGAACGCGAATTTGATAATATCCCGATCTGGTGAAGAAGATAGATGCAGTCCCGATCTGGTCGAGAAGATCGTCAAGCCGCGGAATCGGAAAGTGATATCTAGTTGTGTTCTTATTAATTGCACGGCTATCCACACACATACGCCACAAACCATCTTTCTTAGGAATAAGCAAGGAAGGAACCGCACAAGGACTCAAACTCTCACGGAGATAACTATTATGAAGGAGTTCTTCAACTTGACGACGTAGTTCTTCATGTTCTTGTGGGCTCATACGATAGTGTGCCCGGTTCGGTAAAGTTGCATTAGGAATTAAATCAATATGATGTTGAATATCACGGAGTGGTGGAAGGCCTGCTGGTAGTTCGGCTGGAAATACGTCAATAAATTCCAAGAGTAATGGTTGAAAAGCGGACGAAGCGATAAGAGGTGAATCTTCCTTTCCCGAACAAGCAATCAATGCATATACACAGTCAGCCTGAAGTAATTGTTCAACAAATGGAACCTTAGAGAGGAGAAGCACAGATTTAGTCACATGTGGTTCAATTCGATGCTCCAATGATGCTTCTGGAGGCGGTAAAAGCGTGATCTTTCGATTCTGGAATATGAAAGAATATGTGTTGGCTTTGCCGGCATGTTGCGCATCACGGTCATATTGCCATGGTCGACCCAAGATCAAGTGAGACACATCAATATTCGCCACATCACAATATGTGCTATCTTTGTAAAGAGGACCGATGGAAAAGTGGACTAACGTACGATTTGAAATTCGGACCTCCGCGCTTTGATTCATCCAGCCCAAACGATATGGTTGAGGATGTGGTTCAGTTGGGAGCGCCAATTTGCGCACCGCTTCTTCAGATATCACATTCGCACAACTACCTGAATCAATAACAAAATGGCAAACTTTTCCGTTAATCGTACATGTTGATTGAAAGAGATTCGTGCGAAGCCAGGATTCAGGTGAGAGCATTGGTGCTAAGCAGTTTCTGCGTATAACCAGAAGTGAGCCTGTGTCCCCTTCAATTTGATCTTCTGGAAAAGCGAGAAGTTGTTGATCCTCATAAGTATCATAAATCGGTTCGCCTTCAAGTTCACCTGCAAATAACCCTCGTCGATTGGCATTAGGACATGCAGTTTTTCGATGACCAATTTCGTTGCAATTAAAGCAACGCAATGCAGTAGGACGAGGTGGTCGAGACGTGGAAGCGACGTCACTAGATGGAACAGTTCGTGGTGGAACTTGCTGACGAGAAGAGTCACGCGTTTGATCTGGAAGCACATCTCCTTGTGTTGTTGTTTGTCGCGATCTACTGCTCCATGAATTCCAATTAGAAGTGCCAATACGTATCTGTTGTTCCATTACCACAGCTCGTTGATGAGCTTCGGAAACGGTGACGGGATCGAATTGATTAAGCATCGT
Source organism: Eutrema japonicum (assembly GCA_030161315.1). Lineage (NCBI taxonomy): Eukaryota > Viridiplantae > Streptophyta > Magnoliopsida > Brassicales > Brassicaceae > Eutrema > Eutrema japonicum. The sequence continues at coordinate 33,186,201 of BSQW01000007.1, read as the reverse complement.
CTGAAGTGATGGTTTAAGGCCTGCGATGAATCGTGCCACCAATTGATCTTATGAATCATGTATATCAATTCGCGTCAACATTTGAAAAAAATCAGTAGCATACTCATCAGCTGTTCGTGATCCTTGTCAGATATTGTGAAATTTCTGAAAAAGTAGGCGATGGAAGTTGTAAGGAAGAAAGTCTTTTCGCATATTTGTTTGAGTTTATCCCAAGAGGCAAGCTTTTCTTTGCCAGAACGTGAACGTTGTAGTTTGAATTGGTTCCACCAAGCAGCAGCACGACCACGAAAACTTGTTGCTACTAACGAGACACGATGATGTTCATGGACTTGTTTGAAATCAAGAAATTCTTCCACCGTAACTAGCCAATCTAGAAAATCTTCTGCTGCAGCGCTTCCAAAGAATTCAGGGATCTCAATTTTAAAGCCGGAATCCCAACGTGAGTTTTCACGATGAAGATTATTGTGACGATCTTGTTCCCTGTGTTGACATTCTCTGTTTTGATGCAGAGGTAGTTCTTCATGGGCGAAAGGATTAAGATCTGTTTCTGAATTATCATCGTCAGTGTCAAGTTCAAGGTTGCGACGATCATGATGAACTACTAGAACTCCTTTGTTCGCCACGTTGGCTGCGATAGCAGTTTGAACACCTTGTTGGACACCGTGTTGGATTGCATCAGTCAACGTACTATGCAAATTTTGTTGAAATTGGGACCAGTCCTCCACCGTATTCTTTTGTGGACGTCGCGGAGCCATGGATCGTTCTTTGATTGAGCAATCAAAGAGGATGTCTCTGATACCAAATGATGAAGCGGAAGCTTCTAGGGATAGAACTAGATCCGTTGATTCTAAGAATACCTGGAAACTAGGGTTTGAGAGTCCTCCTCCCCGGGCTTTAAAAAAAGCTCTTAGGGTTTGTGAATCCTCTTCACAGGGCTTGACAAAGCTCTTTAAAAATCTCTTTATTTAATAACAACTGAATACAATAGAAGGCCTAAACGGCTTATTTATAATAAATCATAAAACCCTAAAACCTATAAAATCTAGAATAATCTTAATTAATTAAATAAAAGATAATAATGAAGATATTTGGAAATATTCCAAATATCTTGATGCATCAGTCTCGCCAGCCAAAAAAGATTCGTCCTCGAATCTTCAATTCTTCGCTGCATCAGGTCCCGTCGGCCAAAAAAGATCGAATCTTCAACAACATTCTTAACATCATATAGATCTTCTTAAATCTATTAGTTTGGATATGCACAAGATCTCGCACGTATTCTGTCAGAAAATATTTCCACCCGGATGTTGCACGAACCCAATACTGCAGAGATATTCCATAAACCTGATTCTGCACAATTTTCGCACGAAACAGATTCTGCAGAATTTTTCCAGAAACCTGATTATGCACAATTTTCGCAAGAACCGGATTCTGCACGAAATCGGCATTAGAGTCAATCTGATTGCACACGGATTTTGCACGCCTCAAATTTTTTTCGAAGACAAAATCGATAACGAGGACATCGTCTTCATAGGTGTCGTAGATCGGATCGCCATAGATCTCTTTGTATATCTCATGGTATTCTCTCTCGACAAAAGGAATTTCGTTCTCAGAACTATAGATGCTGTCACTCACCATGACATCCAGAATCGTTATTGATTGAGATATCAAAGGATCCTGTCTCTGATACCAAATGATGAAGAGAGTGAACCGATAACGCGAAGATAATGTTGATTCGAAGAATACCCTTTAGCCAAACCTTCTTAAAACCGTTGAATTCTTATAGAATACTTGGAGTTTAAGGTTAGAAAAGAGTCTTTCAAAAGCTCTGTATATTAATCAATAATCAGGTGACGATTACAAAGCACCTATGGCTTCTTTATATAGGCTAAACCCAAAACAAGAATAAGTAAAAGACTTAGAATAAGGAAATTTAGAAAAGTTAAACTATCGTAAGAAGGAAAATAGCCATAAAAGCTTAATAGGAAAAACTTAAGAAAAGAAAAGGAAAACATAGATTTGTATGTTGCATCAGGTCCCCCCTGGTGCGAGAAGATTCGTCCCTGAATCTTTGATGGAGTCATTATCGTCTGGTTCATGACGAAACAGATGTTTAGCATTGAAAACATCAGCGGTGTTTATGTGAGATGGAAGCTTTAAGCGATAGGCATTTGCATTGATCTTTTCCACGATCTCCTCATGACCTATTTTGTGTGCCTTAAGCTTGTTATACTCGCGTGTTGGAAAACGATCTCTTGTAAGAATTTCCCAAACTTGATCACCAACACTAAATTGCACATCTTGGCGATGTTTTTCCACATTCCTTTTGTATTTGATTGTAGTGTGGGCCAAATTGTCTCGAGTTTGATGGTGTATACGTAATAACTCATCCACAAAGTCTACAGCACGACCATGAAAACGTGACAGATCAGGTGGTAAAGTTAAATCAAGAGGGCATCGTGGAATTATGCCATAAATTACTTGGAATGGAATGAACCCAGAACTGCGATTGGTTGCGTGGTTGTGTGCAAACTCAGCACGACAGAGCTGCGAATCCCAAGATTTAATGTTGTCACCCATTAAGCTGCGTAGATATTACGTAAAGATCGATTTGTGACCTCGGTTTTTCCATCAGACTGCGGGTGATAGGCATAACTCATGTCTAAACTAGTATGCAAAAGCTTCCATAATGATCGCCAGAAATGACTGATAAAACGAGAATCGCGATCTGAAACAACAGAAACAGGAAGTCCGTGTAGACGGTAGATCTCGCGGAAAAATAATTGAGCTACTTGTACCGCATATGTCGTCTTCTTACATGGAACGAAATGAGCCATTTTTGAGAAACGATCAACTATAACAAAGATAGAGTTGTTGCCTCATTGTGTTCTAGGAAGCCCGAGAACAAAATCCATGCTGATATATGTCCATGGTTGTGTTGGAATAGGCAAAGGCATATATAATCCTACGTGACCCTTAGAAGCATGGCAGATCGTACAACGGGCCACGAATCGTTCTACATCACGTCGGAGAGTAGGCCAAAAGTACGAAGTTGTGACCAGTTTTAGTGTCAGATCACGCCCAACATGACCTTCATTATGCAGCTCTTTGATCACCTGAAGACGAAGACTGCATTCTGGCAAACAGAGCCTATTGTCACGAAAAAGAAAACCATCAACGACAGAATAATCAGTTAGTCTTCCTTGTTGCAAATCAGTCCAAATGGGTCCAAAGAAAGGGTCTCTTGGATATAGGTCTGAAAAGCTTGTGAAGCCAGGGATGGAGACACGTAACGTAGCAAGAAGATTGTGTCATCGACTCAAAGCATCAGCCACTTTATTCAATTTTCCCGATTCATGCTTGATGACGAACGTAAATTGTTGTAAATACGCAATCCATGAGGCATGGCGAGAGGATACATTGTCTTGAGTGCCGAGATACTTAAGAGCCAAATGATCGGTGTAGAGAATAAATTCTTGGTGAAAAAGATAATGTAGCCAATGCTTGATTGCTTGCACAATAGCATAGAATTCAACATCATAAGTGTTATATCTGCCTCGAGATCCAGACATTTTTTCACTATAGAAAGCAACTGGACGTCCTTGCTGACTTAAAACTACTCCAATGCCCAATTTAGATGCATCACAATGTAACTCAAACGGTTTGTTGAAGTCTGGCAAGATAAGAATAGGAGCTGAAGTGAGTTGTTTTTTTATTGCCTCAAAAGCGATAGTTGCATCTGCAGTCCATGTAAATGAAGACCCTCTCACACAGTCTATAATTGGAGCTGTAATGGTGCTAAAATTAGGCACAAATCTTCGATAAAAAGATGCCAATCCATGAAAACTCCGAGCTTCAGTGAGGGTAGTAGGTAACGGCCAAGAGGATATGGCAGCCACTTTTTGAGGATCCACTTAAGTCCTTCTTTTGAGACCACATACCCATGGAAAAGAACCTCTTCGACACCAAACTCACATTTCTTATCCGTGACAAAAAGTTTCTCACGACGAAGAACAACCAAAACGTCACGAAGATGTCCCAAATGTTGTTCCAAAGAGTCGCTAAAAATCAGAATATCATCAAAGTAAACCACAACAAACTTCCCTATAAAAGGGCGCAAAGCTTGATTCATAACCCGCATAAAAGTACTTGGAGCATTAGAAAGGTCGAAAGGCATCACCAACAATTCAAAAAGTCATTCGCGTGTTTTAAATGCTGTCTTCTCTAGGCATTTGGGTAGATGAGAATTCTCCTTTGTATGCATAGATTACCTTTTACCTTTAGCATTTTGCTAAGGTTTGTTCATTTCATGAGAGATCCTTGTACATATTTACCCATGAATGATAATGAGATCACCTTCATCTCATAACCTTACCATTAGCCAAACGAATTCATTTGATCTAGCATAAACATGATTCACACCTATTACACTTAATCAATGTCAAGAGGTTGGAAGATATGAAAGTTTGTGTAGGTTGAGGTTCGAAAGTAAGTCATGCAAGGATAAGTATGGCTAGTCACTTTTGAGTAAGTTGTTTGATCGCATCAAGAAGTTTGCAACTTGGACATTGGGCTCGGATTCTTTTTATGGCACTTTTGGATTTGAGCTCCCATTTCTAGTCTTCTTCCTTACTTTATTCTTGTTTGCTTGAGGATAAGCAAATATTTAAGTTTGGCGGAATTGATATACTCATATATTGCATGTTTTAGCATGCATTTCATTTAGAGTTTTGTGTAATTTGCATGCATGACCATGGTCTTGTATTGCATTTAGGTCTCAATTAGAGATTAAGATATTTGCATTAGGTTTAGTGTTTTCTTGCATGTTTTGGAGTATTTCCTAGGTAATTGGAGGCGGTTGGACATATTTGGAGAGTTGGACCTAAGAGGAATGCGAAGTCCATCCGAGATGCCGGAAAGATGTGTATGGACGACAGCCCTCCGATCTGAATCAGCCTTGGAAACCTTCATGAATGTTGTAGAGGGGTGAGTTAGCTATCCAGGGGAAGTTGAATCAGGATATTTAGACGCGTGGTTCAAGATCTACCGCGGTTTTACGTAAGCTTATCAGGGCATCTACATCGACACCACATGTCGGTGCAACAGCCGGATGCAACATCAGGCCCTTAGCATCGACCCAGCTTCTATCCACATCGACCAGTTGCATCAATGCTCAGCTTTAGGACATCTACATCGACCCCACAGGTCGATGCAACAGCCGGATGCAACAGCCGTATGCAACATCAGGCCCTTAGCATCAACCCAGCTTCTATCCACATCGACCAGTTGCATCGATTCTCAGCTTCACGACATCTACATCGAACCCACAGGTCGATGCAACAGCTGAATGGAAGATCAAGCCCTTAGCATCGACCATCCACATCGACAAGTTGCATTGATGTTAATCATGTCGCCCACTTTTCTTATAAATACCCATCTAAACCTAATTTTTGTTTTATGTTTTTTCTTATGCTAAAAAATCCTTACCTTTGAGAGAGTTTAAGATTTGTAAGAAGGATACTTTGTTTTATGCAATTTAGTGTTGATTTCTAACCTATGATGATAGTTGTCTAGGGTGTATTTTTGGTTGATCTTGTTTGTATTCTTAATGCTTGCTAATCAATGTTTCACAAATGAAAGTTTGTTAATGAATTAGGTGATTAGCATAGTGATTAGTTATTTGAAAGAGAATTAGTCAAGATTAAGGATCTTATGCCTAGGAGTTAGCTTCTTTGAGTGAATGAACACCACTAATTGGATTTGGATCACCTTATATCAATAATCTCATCTCTAATTCCGCTTTTGTTATTTGAATTACATCTTGTTTAGTTATTGCCTTGCTATTCACTTGTTTTGAATTGGATAATTTACAACAAACCACACTTGTTACCTTGCATTCTTAGTGATTAGGATAAATCCCGATAAGGCTCGATAACCTCTTATGCTACAATTTCATTTAGAGAATTGACTCTATAGATACCAAAATATCTTGTATCAATGCTCCTTAGACAACTACTCTCATAGACTAAGAAAGCAAAATCTCTTATTTGGTTCTTTGGGGAATTTCATCGAACACCATGTGTGCATGAAATTCCCTAAGATCTAGATTAACTATATCTAGCATAATCTAGCATTATGAACACCAAATAAGAGAGGGAAGATGTAAGCTAAGACCTAGACATCAAGATCTACCACGAAATTCACCTAATCTACCTCTTTGATGAGCTTAAAAAGATCTACTCACTAATCATGAAGAACACATCAAATCTTGTGAAAGAGGTGATGTTAATCATGATTAGGGAATAGGAATTTGAAAGATTAGATAGAGATGAAAAGATATAACCTTAAACTTGCATAAATCAAAAGAATCCAAGGGAAAAATCCCAAGAACCCTAAAAAGACAAGGTCTTGTTCTACAGAGAAAAAGGGAGAAAAAGCATAAAAAAAGAGATAGATCTAAAAAATGAAATCCTAGACTTATAAAAAGGTGTTTTTCTTAGTGGGTATGGCCGGGTCAACCCGGGACAAACCGGGTATTGACCCGGTCAATTTCTGGTCGAGTTTCTAATACCGGTCAGTGATATGGTCAAATTAATACCCTAAAAGTACTAAGCAGTAGTTGCAGTATAGTAGGAGTCGAACACAAGGACTCACAGAAATCACACAATAAATTGTATAGTATCGAATCAAGCTAAGCAAACCAGATGAAACAAAAACAATAAGCAATAAACGAGTTGTAAATCCAATGGAGAGAATATAGGCCTAAGGTGTTTCTCAGGAAATCAATGAATGCAGACTAACTAATCAGGGTTCAGGTTATGCACGAATCTAGAACTCAAATCACTAAAGTATAATTGACCAACTGTCGTTGCGAGAATTATCTAAATCTAAACTTCAGAATCCCAAATCTCTTTGCAAATTCCTAAGATTAAATCAACCTTCAAATTCAGGTTTGATATGTTCACAAATCAATTAAACCAAATCTCTTTGCGAATAATCAATTTGCTCACCTTAAGTTCTATCAGATTACTCAATTGCACTGTCGTGCCTAATCGATTAACCTAAGATCTAAGTTCAAGGTGATCAATATAGAATTAGCTTTGAGAACAACCAAAGGCGAAGAAATAATTCAGATTATGAACCCTAACAATAAATCAACCTAGCATTCAAAGAAATCTCGGTGAGAAAACCCTAAACCTAAAGTGGATCTACTCAGACATGGAAATTGAAGCAATAAAGATGTTTGAATAAATCATCAAATAAAATAGAAAGAATAATAAGAGGGTTCGAAATCTTCTATCGGACGAACAGAGTTTCAGACTTGTCTCCCTTCAAAAGCTCTCTCACAAATCCAGAATAAAAATAAAGCGTAGCCAACAAACTGGTTGTAAAATCCTATTAAATAACATAAATCACGTTTTGGGCCTTCTTGTAACTAATAAAGTCTTCTGGGGCAATTCTGCAATTCTTCAACTCTTGGAAAAGTCGCGGGTTGTGTCATCTGCGATGGGTATCGATCGATACTGATGCTTCAAATCGGGTTCTCAGCAACACGAACATCTGCTTTGCTTCAGAATGCTCAAGAAAGCTCTAGTTATGCTCCAAACGTGCTAAAACATGTAAAAGACTCTAAAAGACTCCAAAATACTAGAAAAACTCTATAAAACAGACTTATATCATGGTTTAAAAGGGGTAAAAACCATGATATATCAACTCCCCCAGACTTAGCCTTTGCTTGCCCTCAAGCAAATAGAAGGCTAAACCAGAGAAAGATGTTTGAAAACACGGAGACTCACCTATTCATGAACCATCGCAAAGATCCTTTTCCCAAGCACCCAAATGTCACCTAACCAGCTTTTGATGTAACCACCATGTAATTCTCCATAGACATTCACAGCTTTTCTAGACTCCACACATTATCTCGCAGCATTGTTCAAATAAAGCCCTCATCGCCAGTTTCATCACTGCAGCCAATGTTCAAGAACCTTCTAGATTCTTTACCATACAATATCATGACAAGGAACCATCCAATTTCACACTTTTTGTATCAATTTCTCTCCCCCAGACTTATTTCTTATTATGTTCTCTCTTTTTTTTAGATCTACATATACACATCAAGGTTCGAAACGCGAGTATTGATGGTGTTTGCCACCGAATCCCCGGTTCCTCCCTCTTTATGTATTAAAGGTTTAGGCGAATAGTGGTATCACGGGAAATTTTCCTAACCTCGCTTTCAACCTTTGTGTGATTATTCCCTCCTAAGTAGAATACTGGTATCGCTGGAAATTTTCCTATCCCTCTACTCAGAAGAAAATCATTTTAACATTTTATGCTCTTATTTATCAACTTATAACAGGGGAGAGAGATACCATTGCTTTAAACATATGGGTTCCTTTGTCAGATATGAATGATGAATCAAGCTCTGTAAACACTAACCACATTAATGAAGTGCACAATTTTGGCTCAGGCTTCAAAAGAACTCTGCTGGAGACATGGATGTTTTCTAGTCAACTGGTCAGTCCTTGGATTTTTCATTAGTCGATTTAGAGATGATCCTGCAACACTAGTCACTCAAAAACAAAATCAAAACAACAATTCAAGAACAAGATCATCATCTCCAACAAGTTTTGACTCAATAAAACGTTTTTTGACTCGATAAAACAACTGACTCTAAGAAAACAAACACAATGTCAGCAGACACCTCCCCCAGACTTAAACAATATTGTCCCCAGTGTTATCTAGACTAGAGTAGGTAAAAGAAAACAAAAGAACAGAATAGAATTAAGAAAAACAAGAAGTTACCGTGCTGGAACATCTGGTATCGATCGACACACGGCCTGGTATCGATTGATACCAGGCTTAAATCGACATGATAAACCGTCTCATTCGCGATCGGTGTCGACCGATACCAATATGGTATCGATCGATACTCAGGCGATTTCGAGTTTTGCTCTTTTGTTTATATGAAACAAACACAGAACGAAAAATAAAAAGAAAAACGACTCAAAAACAGACTCACCAGTGGGTTGCCTCCCACCAAGCGCTCGTTTAACGTCATTAGCTTGACTGTAACGCCATTCAAATTGTGGGTGCATCATCCAAAGGCATTATCTGCCCTGTTGGAATCTCGGCTTTCGCCCAATAGTGTGTCACCCTCTGTCCATTAACAGTAAATTCATCGCCTGTAGGACTCATCAGCACGACAGCACCATGTGGTCTGACCTCCTTGATTGTGAAAGGACCTGACCAACGAGAACGCAGCTTACCAGGAAACAATTGCAAACAAGAGTTATACAGGAGTACATGGTCGTTCGGCTCGAAATGTCTGGAGATGATCTTTTTATCATGATAGGCCTTAGTTCTCTCCTTGTACAGCTTCGAGTTCTCGTCGGCGTGGTGCCTAATCTCATCCAACTCGTTCACCTGAATCAATATCCTCTCTGCTGCAGGCTTCATGTCAAAGTTCAGCAACTTCGTTGCCCATGCAGCCTTGTGCTCTATCTCCACTGGAAGGTGACATGCTTTCCCGTACAGCAAGTGGAATGGTGTAGTACCCAGTGGTGTCTTGAAAGCAGTCCTGTAAGCCCATAGCGCGTCATCCAGCTTCTTAGACCAATCCTTTCTAGAAGCACCCACTGTCTTCTCCAAAATTTCCTTGATCTGCCTGTTGGAGACCTCGACTTGCCCACTGGTCTGAGGGTGATATGGAGTAGCCACGCTAGGATTTACACCATACTTTTTCAGCAATCTCTCAAAAATCTTGTTGATAAAGTGAGAACCACCATCACTTATCACAATTCGAGGAACTCCAAATCGAGGGAAAATGATGGTCTTAAACAGCTTAACAACAACCGAAGAATCATTGGTTCTACTAGCAATCGCCTCCACCCATTTGGACACATAGTCCACAGCAACAAGGATGTATCTGTTCTCGTGTGACGAGGGAAAGGGACCCATAAAATCCATGCCCCAGCAATCGAAAACTTCAACCTCAAGGATGAAATTATGTGGCATCTCATGTCTCTGGCTGATCTTCCCTCTCCTCTGACAGACATCACACTATGAGATATAAGCATGCGCGTCTCTGAACATAGTAGGCCACCAGAAGCTTGCTTGAAGAACTTTGGACACCGTCATGAAAGTAGCAAAATGACCAGCATACTCAGATCCATGGCAATGAAAAAGAATTGCTGGCACCTCAGACTCTGCAACGCATCTTCTGTAGATACCATCTGAGCAGTGCTTGTATAGATACGGCTCATCCCAGAAGAACTTCCTCATCTCTCGCATAAACGTCTTCCTCGCATACTTTGTGGGATACCTTGGCTCAGTCTCTACAGCAAGGTAGTTGGCAATGTCAGCGTACCATGGTCGTGCAGGACTAGAGATAGCAGCTAGATAGACATCATAAGAGTCGAAGTGCTCTGCAGGCAAAACAGGTCCAAATCTCGGCGGGTATCGATCGATACTAGGTGAGTATCGATCGATACTGAAAGTCTGCACTCGTGAAAATTGCAGATTTTCGGGACAAATGTCTTGAAGTTGAGCTTCAATGAAGTAAATACCTTCCTCTGGCATGAAATCATCAATAGGTACGACTTCATCGACCTTCAATCGTGATAAGTGGTCAGCAACGTCATTCTCAACTCCTCTATTGTCCTTGATCTCGATGTCGAACCCTTGGAGCAAAAGAACCCATCGGTATAGGCGAGGCTTGAAGTCCTTGTTCTTCAGCATGTATTTGAGAGCAGCATGGTCGGTGTGAACAATGACCTTGCTCCCAATCAAGTAGGACCGAAATTTCTCAAAAGAGAAAACAACTGCAAGTAACTCCTTCTCAGTGGTGCTGTAATTTTGCTGAGCATCATCCAACGTTCTGCTGGCATAGTAAATAGCATGGAGCGTCTTGTCTTTCCTCTGACCCAACACAGCTCGAACAGCAAAATTACTTGCATCGCACATAACCTCAAAAGGTAAACTCCAATCAGGTGGTTGGACAATAGGAGCACTCACCAATGCCTTCTTAATCTCCTCGAAGGCTGCAAGGCAATCAGATGTGAATTCAAAATTGACTTCCTTATATAATAGGGCTGTGAGTGGGCATGCGAGCTTAGAGAAATCTTTGATGAACCTCCTGTAAAAACCAGCATGACCAAGGAAGCTTTGATTCTCAGATACATATCATGGAGGTTGCAGGCTTGTCATGGCCTGAATATTAGCCTTGTCAACTTTTATCCCTGCCTTAGAAACTTTGTGCCCAAGAACGATGCCATCTTATACCATGAAGTGGGACTTCTCCCAATTAATAACCAAGTGCTTCTCCTCGCATCTTTGAAGTACCTTGCACAAGTTATCTAGACAATCCTTGAATGACGATCCATACACTGAAAAGTCATCCATGAAAACCTCCATAAACTACACAGTCATGTCTGTGAAAATCGACATCATACATCGCTGAAAGGTTGCTGGGGCGTTACATAATCCAAATGGCATTCTTCTGTAGGAGAATGTGCCATAGGAAGATGTAAAAGTCGTCTTTCCCTGGCCCTCTGGATGTATAGAAATCTTGATGAGGACATCGACTCTATACCCGACCCAAAGGAGATACCCATCGTCCAAGAAGGTCCCATGACCCGCTCTAAGGCCAAACAGCTCAAAAGGAGGTTTGGGACAGCCATACAAGCTTTCATCAACTCACAAAGACCAGAGGATCCATTTCAAGAAATAGCCGAGACAAAATCAGTTTTAGCAGAGAGATCAGTTTTAGCCGAGAGAGCTTGTGCGGAACCAGCTTTAGCCGAGAGATCATATGCGGGATCAGTTTTAGCCGAGAGATCACAGGCTGTGGGAAAATCAGTTTTAGCCGAGACGATTTCCCCCGATGAAAAGTTAGCCGATAGAAACCTATCCGCAGCAGTTTTAGCCGAAGCAGTTTTAGCCGACCAAAGAGAGCTAATTCCAAATGATAATTCAGACGATCCTAACGTCACTGAGGGAGATAAGTTCTCTCGACCAAGTGCATATTTTAAGACTAACAGGCCAAGTAGTTTTCCTCCTAAAGATGCAGAACAACAAGTTGCTTCATCCACAAGACATTTAGCCGAGGAGAATCCGAAGGGGCATGAAGAAGAGATTGAAGCTGAGGGATCGCAAGAACCTGAAGATGATGGCTTTTCTGTTCAAGAAGACCTTCTAGAAGACTTCACCAAGCTGCTGCACGCACGGAACGCACCAAATCCAGAGTCACCTTCAAAAGCGTCTCAAGCACCACCTTGGACCTCTTCACCTCAATGTAAGCTGTTTACATTATATACTGTTCTTGCAGGTGTTTCAAGCATCAACAACAACTAAGAGCAGCATCCAATCGACCTTAAGTCTTTAGTTCAAGTCGCGCGGCCAAACTTTCCTTTTCTTGCTTTAATGAAACGATGAGTATTTGTTTTAGAGTCATTTTGCTTCTTGTTGTTTTGTTTCAAACGTCCTGTTGTTTTGAGTCTTTCTTGTCATTTTGAGTCGAACCCTAGAAGGTTCAAGCTGACGGACTATTAATAAAGTCCCACACGCAGCTTTGTAGACACAATTTTTTACCCTAGATCAATAAAGAGCCGCACTTTCTTCTAAGTGTTCTTGAGAAGCGAATTCTCAAAACTGTTCTTGTTCTTGCTCGTGTGATTCGAACAAGACCAAGTCCTTGCACCGTATCAGAGAGTCATCTCCCCTCTGTGTCGTGTACTCACTCCACCGTCTGTTCATCCCCAAGACTCCACACGAGAGAAGCGACCGCCATCGTGTCAAGTCACCGCCTGTCTTTAGCTCCACCTCTATCCCCTATAAGCTCTCACCACCGAGGCTTATACCAAATCTGGAAAAAGCCTGAGTACCCAACGAGAAAACAGTAGTATGGGTGACTCGCTAACCTCTTCAGCATCTGGTCAATGAATGGCAATGGGAATTGATCCTTCCTTGTAGCCGCATTCAGCTTCCTGTAGTCAATACACATCATGTGACTAGTGATCGTCCTCGTAGGAATCAGCTCATCCTTTTCGTTTTTCACCACTGTTATGCCTCCTTTCTTAGGCACAATGTGAACTGGACTATCCCAAGAACTATCTGAGATGGCATATATAATCCCTGCTTCCAAAAGTTTCATCACTTCCTTCCTGACCACTTCCTTCAGGTTCGGATTCAGCCTCCTCTGGCACTCAATCGAAGACTTAGACTCATCCTCCATGTGAATCCGATGCATACACAAGTTTGGTGCTATACCTTAAATGTCATCAAGAGAATAGCCAAGAGCTTTACGATACTTGCGCAGCTTGCTCAGCAGCAAGGCATTCTCTGTGTTGTTCAAAGAAGCATTAACTATCACTGGGTATGTAGAATCAGGGCCAAGAAAACTATACCTCGGATTTGGTGGGAGTGGCTTTAGTTCGACCTTAGGAGCTTACTCTGTACTCCAATCCCCAAGCCCAGCAGATTGCTTAGAACTCTCGCCCAACTCTCTTTCTGGCCGCAGGGTATCGATCGATACCAGTGGAGTATCGATCGATACTGACGATGTTGAATCGAGCATCTTAGAATATCCAGCAGTATCATCGCACAAATGGACCTCTGAAGTGGCTGAACAGACCAATGCTCTCTCCAGTGGATCCTCAGGGTGCATTTCCAGGAAGTACTTCTCTGCTATATCACTGAAGGTGTCCATATAGAACGTCTGCCCATCGATGGTTGGTCTCTTCATCATCTTTTCCATGTTAAAGGACATCACCAAATCACCGATAATCACCGATGTTGAGAGCTATTTGTCCATTCTTGCAATCGATCAAGGCTCCAGCAGTTGCAAGGATTGGCCTGCCCAGGATAAGAGGATCCTTAGGCTCAACATCGTACTTCAGGACGATGAAATCTGTTGGGATCAAGCAATTCCCAATCTTGATTGGGACATCTTCGAGTAGTCCCTCTGGAATTCGCACTGAGCGATCAACAAGTACCAGTGAAATCCTTGTAGACTGGAAATCTGTCATCCCCATTCGCTTGGCAACTGAGTGTGGCATAAGGTTCACACTCGACCCAATATCGCAGAGAGCACGCTCGAACCTCTCTGTGAAGATAGTGAAATCCAAAACAAAACTCCCTGGGTCTGGTAGCTTCTTGGGAATTTTGTTGAGTAGAATCGCACTGCACTCAGCTGTAATCATCATGACACCTTCCTCAAGGTTCACATTGCTGGAAACCATCTTCTTCACATACCTCTTGAAAGCTGGAGAAGTCTTAATAGCATCAACAAAAGGAAGCTCCACAACAAACTTATCCAGCATGGCCTTGCATCTGGCATCCTCCCATTCCTTCTTTGTCATCTTAGGAGGCATAGGATAAGGCGTCTTGGGTTTATACACCCTCTCCTTGACGATCTCGGGCTCCTTCATGACATGCGTCTCGATACTGGAGGGGTATCGATCGACACACAGGATTTTGGATCCCCTCATGCAAAAGTCTGGACCAGTGTCAATCGACACTGGCTGGTATCGATCGATACCTGGGGCTTTTCAGAATCCCAATCATCTTCTTCAGCAAGATCGACGAGATTCTCTGCAATTGGGTTGTTCTTCACTCTTGTAATCACCTCTTTTCCACTCCTCAAGGTGATGGCATTGATGTGTGCCCTTGGATTCTCAGTTTTCCCTGGAAGAAAACCTTCCTGCCTTTTCACAGCTGCTGCTATCTGAGCGACTTGAGTTTTCAGCTTCCTCTGGGTCTGATTGATAGCTTTAATTTTCCCATTCAGATCAATGTACATAAAGTCAAACTTCCCATTGAAATCCACTTGCAACTTCTGCTGTCCCTGAAGAAGTTGTTCAAGCATGGATTCCATCTTATTCTCTGTGGACTTTGGAGAGATTGGTTTGTACGAAGAGTTCCCATAATTGCTAGTGAAATCGCTGCTCTAGAGTGGTTTCTGAGTAAATTGTTTTGTTCCAAAACCAGATTGGTTCCCCTCAAACTTATACCCACCTTGCTGATTATTGTTGTTGAAGTTTCGGTTGTTGTTGTACCCAAATCGCTGACCCTGAAAACCAGAACCACCAACGTAGTTAACATCCTCTACTTCTTCTTCTTCCACATTCACGACTTCATCAGCAAAGTGTACATCTTTCTTCGACTTCCCAATCAGGAAATCCAGCTTGACCTGAACCTCAGCAATCTGCGATCCATCAACTCCTTCAGCTTGCTTCTTCCGCTCGAAATCAGCATTCTTGGTGCTATTACTAGACGCCAAGTTCTCAATCAACACAACCGCATCATCTGGATACCTGGTGTTGAAGTTCCCATTACTCGCAGCATCCATACCCATCTGGTACCTCCAATCAACCCCTCTGTAGAAAGTGCCCAACAGTTGAACCTGAGTGAACCCATGGTGCGGACAATCTCTCTGATAAGACTTGAAACGAATCCAAGCAGCTTTGAATGCCTCTGTCGGACCCTGAGCAAATTGAGAGATCTTGTTCTTGAGTTCCTCGGATCTTGCATCATCATAGAAATTGTTCAGGAATGCATTCTTCGTTTCATTCTATGTAGTTAGTGAATCAGGAGCCAACTGCTTCAGCCAATAAGCAGCATCCCCACCAAGAGAGTATGGGAAAAGTTTGCAGAAAAGGAACTCATTGGGCATTCCATTGTACTTCATACCAGTGACCAAATTCTCAAACCTTTCGATATGATCCATGGGGTGTTCATGAGATAGGCCATGGAATGGATTCTGACTTACAAGAGCGTAATACGCAGGTTTCAGCTCAAAGTCATTCCTCTGAAAAGTTGGGATGCGAATCGCAGCTCGGTTGGCATAGAACTGATCAGGTCTGTTGTGCTCACCAAGTGTTCTTACCTCGATCAACCCCAGCATTCCCAATGTTGGCTTGAATCTGACCAACAACAGCAGGAAGGGCAATGACGTTTCCAGCTTCATCAAGTCGCTGCCCTCTCTCATTGCACACTTGACCCTCTTGGTCTCTCAGAACTCCAGCTTCATCTGGTCTTAATACCACTGTGTTGTTCATCCCTGATGCTTGCTTTGCCTTTCTGCTTGTGCGTTCTAAACGTGCTAGCTTCTCTAACGATAGATTAACTAGCGGAGTGCTCTTGTTCCCTCTGGTTTCACGATTAGGCATGCACCTGAAACACAAAAGTCAAGAATGTTAGTAACAAAAACGTGATGAGTATCGATCGATACCAAGTGGTGTCGATCGATATCAATAAAAAGAAAAAGACGAGTATCGACCGATACTAGATAGTATCGATCGATACCGAAGAACTTAGTCGAAACTTGACAGCTAAAATCTAATGGCGAAATTGAGTCCCCGACAACGGCGCCAAATTTGATATGCTCAAATTAATACCCTAAAAGTACTAAGTAGTAGTTGCAGTATAGTAGGGGTCGAACACAAGGACTCACAGAAATCACACAATAAATTGTATAGTATCGAATCAAGCTAAGGAAACCAGATGAAAAAAAATAATAAGCAGTAAACGAGTTGTAAATTCAATGGAGAGAATATAGGCCTAGGGTATTTCTCAGGAAATCAATGAATGCAGACTAACTTATCAGGGTTCAGGTTATGCACAATTCTAGAACTCAAATCACTAAAGTATAATTGACCAATTGTCATTGCGAGAATTATCTAAATCTAAACTTCAGAATCCCAAATCTCTTTGCAAATTCCTAAGAATAAATCAGCCTTAATGTTCAGGTTTGATATGTTCACAAATCAATTAAACCAAATCTCTTTGCGAATAATCAATTTGCTCACCTTAAGTTCTATCAGATTACTCAATTGCATTGCCGTGCATAATCGATTAACGTAAGATCTAAGTTCTAGGTGATCAATCTAGAATTAGCTTTGAGAACAACCTAAGGTGAAGAAATAATTCAGATTATGAACCCTAACAATAAATCAACCTAGCATTCAAAGAAATCTCTGTGAGAAAACCCTAAACCTAAAGTGGATTTACTCAGACATGGAAATTGAAGCAATAAACATGTTTGAATAAATCATCAAATAAAATAGAAAGAGTAATAAGAGGGTTCGAAATCTTCTCTCGGACGAACATAGTTTCAGACTTGTCTCCCTTCAAAATCTCTCTCACAAATCCAGAATAAAATAAAGCGTAGCCAACAAACTGGCGGTAAAATACTCTTAAAAAACATAAATCACGTTTTGGGCATTCTTGTAAATAATAAAGTCTTCTGGGGCAATTCTGCAATTCTTCAACTCTTGGAAAAGTCACGGGTCGTGTCATCTGCGATGGGAATTGATCGATAATGATGCTTCAAATCGGGTTCTCAGTAACACGAACTTCTGCTTTGCTCCAGAATGCTCCAAAAAGCTCCAATTATGCTCCAAAGGTGCTAAAACCTGTAAAAACTCTAAAAGGCTCCAAAATACTAGAAAGACTCTATAAAACGGACTTATATCATGGCTTAAAAGGGGTAAAAAACCATGATATATCAGTAAGGTTGGGGACTGTGCATGTGGCCGGTGTGGGAGGTTTTGCATTTTTTAGTGTAACTCGTTTGGGCGCTAGTTAGACATGTCTCTGCTACATCCGATGTATCTCTCCAACCACAGATTCGAACGACTTGAACCCACTTCCAGAAGACAGCTAACTCAATTACCAACAACTTCTATGAAGACCTCAGAGGCTAAATCAGAGCGTAGATCATTCGTCCAGCCTGATCTTTTAGACACTTCGGCTGGCTTCGGCGAGAGCTTCCACACCGGGCGAAGTTGGGCTGGTGTGGGAGGCCGGTATTTTGATATGCTCAAATTAATACCCTAAAAGTACTAAGCAGTTGTTGTAGTAAGTGTAGGTGTCGAACAAAAGGACTCACAGAAATTACACAATAGATTGTATAGTATCAAATCAAGCTAAGCAAATAAGATGAAACAAAAACAATAAACAGTAAAAGAGTTGTAATTCGATGGAGGAAAATATAGATTCAGGGTATTTCTCAGGAAATCAATGAATGCAGATAAACTAATTAACGTGATTCAGATTTAGCGCGGTTCTTGAACTCAAATCACTAAAGTATAATTAACCAACTGTCGTTGCGAGAATTATCTAAATCCAAACTTCAGAATCCCAAATCTCTTTGCAAATTCCTAAGAATAAATCAGCTTTAATTTCAGGTTTGATATGTTCACAAATCAATTAAACCAAATCTCTTTGCGAATAATCAATTTGCTCACCTAAGGTTCTATCAGGTAATTAATCGCACTGTCATGCCTTATCAATTATCTTAAGATCTATGTTCTAGGTAGCTAATGTAACATCCCGATTTCTTGTATATGCGGAGAGGCTTATAAGAATTGATTTGACTACCTATGTCACCAAAGTGCACTTACCTTTTCCGATCACTTGCCCGAAAGAACTCCAGAGTTAAGGGTGCTTGGGCTGGAGTAGTCTAAGGATGGGTGACCTTCCGGGAAGTGATTCGCGGTAGCGTGTGAGTGAGGACAAAACACGGGGAAAGGTCACGTGGTGATTGCAGGGTCAGTAAACAAGTCATACAAGCCTCCCGGACTAACGCACCGGCCGTCGGACCAGGGTGGGGCCCACGTGCCGAGAGAGGGCATGGGGCCCAGGTAGGGGCGGTCGGGGCGTTATAGCTAATCTAGAACAAGATTTGAACACAACCTAAACGAAGAACTAATTCAGATGGTGAATCCTAATAAACTAATCAACCTAGCATTCAGAGAAAACCTTTATGAGAACCCTGAACATAAAGTGGATCTACTCAGACATAGAGAATGAAAACAACATGATTGAATAGATTATCAAATAAATCAATAGAAAACAGGAGTTCAGAGTTGTCTCTCCAAAAACCAAAGTAGAATCAAAGTAGAATAAAGCTTAGCCATAAAAGTAGCTAAAAAACCTAATTATAATGCTAAAACAAGTTATGGGGCTTTTTGTAAATAATAAAGTTTTCAGAACCAATTCCGTAATTCTTCAACTCTTCATAAGTCGCGGCCCGTGTCTTGCTGCTGAGAGGTATCGATCGATACTGATGCTTCAAATCGGGTACTCAGCAACACGAACTTCTGCTTTGCTCCAGAAAGCTCCAATATCTCCAATTATGCACCAAACGTGCTAAAACCTGTAAAAGACTCTAAAAGACTCCAAAATACTAGATAGACTCTATAAAACGGACTTATATCATGGCCTAAAAGGGGTAAAAACCATGATATATCAACTCTCCCAGAGAAAGAAAATAGAAGACTAAACTAGAGAAAGAGGTTTGAAAACACGGAGACTCACCTATTCAGGAACCATCGCAAATATCATTTTCCCAAACACCCAAATGTCACCTAACCAGCTTTTGATCTAACCACCATGTACTTCTCCTGGACATTCGCAGCTTTTCCAGACTCCACACATTATCTCGCAACATTGTTCAAATAAAACCCTCATCACCAGTTTCATCGCTGCAGCCAATGTTCAAGAACCTTCTAGATTCTTTACCATACAATATCATGACAAGGAACCATCCAATATCACACTTTTTGTATCACTTTCTCTCCCCCAGACTTATTTCTATTATGTTCTCTTTTTTTTTAGATCTGCATATGCACATCAAGGTCCGAAACGCGAGTATTGATGGTGTTTGCCACCGAATCCCCGGTTCTTCCCTCTTTATGTATCAAAGGTTTAGGCGAATAGTGGTATCACGGGAAATTTTCCTAACCTCGCTTTCAACCTTTGTGTGATCATTCCCTCTTAAGTAGAATAATGGGATCGCTGGAAATTTTCCTAGGCCTCTACTCAGAAGAAAATCATTTCATCTTTTATGCTCTTATTTATCAACTTATAACAGGGGAGAGACATGCCATTACTTTAAACATATGGGTTTCTTTGTCAGATATGAATGATGAATCAAGCTCTGTAAACACTAACCACATTGATGAAGTGCAGAAATTTGGCTCAGGTTTCAGAAGAACTCTGCTGGAGATATGGATGTTTTCTAGTCAACTGGTCAGTCCTTGGATTTTTCATTAGTCGATCTAGAGCTGATCCTGCAACACTGGTCACTCAAAAACAAAATTAAAACAACAATTCAAGCACATGATCATCATCTCCAACAAGTTTTGACTCAATTAAACGGCAAAAAAATTCCTTTTTTTGTGACTAAGAAAAACAAAAACAATGTCAGCAGACACCTACCCCAGACTTGAACAACAATGTCCCCAATGTTATCTAGCCTAGAGTAGGTAAAAGAAAACAAAAGAACGAAATAGAATTAAGAAAAACAAGAAGTTACCGTGCTGGAAAATCTGGTGTCGATCGACACACGGCTTGGTATCGATCGATACCAGGCTTAAATCGACATGATGAACCGTACATTCGCGATCGGTGTCGACCGATACCAATGTAGTATCGATCGATACTCAGGCGATTTTGAGTTTTGCTCCTTGTTTATCCTGACACAAACACAGAACGAAAAATAAAAAGAAAAATGACTCAAAAGCAGACTCACTAGTGGGTTGCCTCCCACCAAGCGCTCGTTTAAAGTCAGTAGCTTGACTTTGGCTCTGGTGATCAGTCAGGAGAAGATTGAGAGCTTACTCCTATGCAAATTCCACAGCTAGATATTTGCAGACTCAGAGTTCTGCTCAACATGCTCTCCATAAATTTTTTTCCTTTCTCTTTCAGCTCCGAAGTAAGAAGAACTCTAGCCTTGGAGAATGGTTTCGAGGCTCCTTTGCACTTCACCTTGTACTCAATCGAATCCCCATCACACTTCTGAGGGATTAAGGTCATAGAGGGAGCACTCTCGACTCCTTTGCTCTTCGCCTTCTTCTTTGTTGCCTTAGCCTTCCTGACAACTTTCTTGGGGATGATGGGAGGTTCAACCAAAATATCTATGACAGTTAGGTCGTCAGGAGGCTCTTCCAAAAGATCAACTACCAATGTCTCTCTTGTGACAACAGTGAAGCACGAGACATGTGTGGGAGCACCTCTAGAAGGAATGGCATAATAGTAGACCTCTCCGTCAATGTAAGAGAAAGAGAGTCTCTTATTAGGTGTGTCTATGATCGCGCCAGCAGTAGCCATAAACGGTCGTCCCAGAAGCAAAGAAACCTCAGATCCTTCGCTCATCTCCACAACCTGAAAATTAGTAGGCACCAGACAATCTCCTACTTTAACAGGAAAAGCATGGATAGTACCGTATGGAGGTGAGGTGGAGGATTTTGCGAACGTGAGAAGCATCGTAGGGGGTCTTATATCAGCCCTCAATCGTTCAGCAATTTGCCTTGATATTACATTGACGCTAGATCCTAAGTCAACGAGAGACTCATCGAATTCAACTCCAGAGATGGAGCATGGAACTGCGAATTTTCCTGGGTCTTCCTTCTGGGTCAACTACCTCGGCGGTAGTGACTTGCTTATTGCCTTGATGAAGAGTGCCTTAATTTCTTCCCGAGTTTCTCTGCAATCTTTGAAGTGACTTAGTAGAGTCCAGCCCTCTAGAGCTTCTTCAAAAGTGAACGAGTGGGGTATCCTTCGTACCATCTTCTCAAAGCCATGCAGCTGCTTTGGAGTGATGGGGGCTCGGAGGTATTGAGGAATAGGATTCAGATTCTTGGGCTTGTGAGGTATGTCAACACTCATACGCGACTCCTTTGCAGTGTCTGGGTGAGTATCGATCGATACGGGGATGGTATCGCTCGATGCTTGCTCCTTCGAGACGTCCTTGACAGATGCTTGGACGGGTGTCGATCGATACAAGATGGTATCGATCGATGCCGGGGTGGTGTTCGAATTCTCATCGTCATATATATCATCAACCACAGCAGGAAACTCCACAACCAACTTATCCAACATAGCTTTGCATCTGGCGCCCTCCCATTCCTTCTTTGTCATAATATGAGGCATAGGATAAGGTATTATGGGTTTGTACACCCTCTCCTTGAAAATCTCAGCCTTCTTCTCGACATGCGTCTCAGCATCGATCGATACTAGAGGGGTATCGATCGACACATGTGATTTTCCATCCAATCGTGCAGGCGTTTGGATCGGTATCGATCAATACTTGCTGGTATCGATCGATACCTTGGCGATTTCAGAATCCCAGTCGTCATCTTCAACAGCATCGTACCCTGCATCAAAACCCTTTTCTACCATTGCAGTGGCTTCTTTAGCACTTCCTATGGTGATTGCATTGACGTGTGCTCTTGGATTCTCAGTTTTCCCTGGAAGAAAACCTTCCTGCCTTTTCACAGCTGCTGCTGTCTGAGCGACCTGAGTTTCCAGCTTTCTCTGAGAAAGATTGATAGCTTCAATTTTTCCATTCAGATCAATGTACAGAGAGTCAAACTTCCCATTGAAATCCCCTTGCAACTTCTGCTGTCCCTGAAGAATCCCCACTAAGAGAGTATGGGAAAAGTTTGCAGAAGAGGCACTCATTGGGCACTCCATTGTACTTCATACCAGTGACCAAATCTTCGAACCTCTCGATATGATCCATGGGGTGTTCATGAGATAGGCCATGGAAAGGATTCTGACTCACAAGAGCGTAGTACGCAGGTTTCAGCTCAAAATCATTCCTCTGAAAAGTTGGGATGCGAATCGCAGATCTATTGGCATAGAACTGATCAGGTCTGTTGTGCTCAGCAAGTGTTCTACCTCGATCAACCCCAGCATTCCCAACGTTGGCTTGCGCAGCTGGCGCGAAAATCTGATCAACAATAGCAGCAGGAGGGACAATGACGTTTCTAGCTTCATCAAGTCGCTGCCCTCTCTCATTGCACACTTGACCCTCTTGGTCTCTCAGAACTCCAGCTTTACCAGCTCTTAATACCACTGGGTTGTTCATCCCTGATGTTTGCTTTGCCTTTATGCTTGTGCGTTCTAAACGTGCTAGCTTCTCTAACGATAGATTAACTAGCGGAGTGCTCTTGTTCCCTCTGGTTTCACGATTAGGCATGCACCTGAAACACAAAATTCAAGAACGTTAGTAACAAAAACGTGATGAGCATCGATCGATACCAAGTGGTGTCGATCGATATCAACAAAAAGAAAACGACGAGTATCGACCGATACTAGATAGTATCGATTCATACCGAAGGAAAATATAGATTCAGGATATTTCTCATGAAATCAATTAATGCAGATAAACTAATTAACATGATTCAGATTTAGCGCGGTTCTTGAACTCAAATCACTAAAGTATAATTAACCAACTGTCGTTGCGAGAATTATCTAAATCTAAACTTCATAATCCCAAATCTCTTTGCAAATTTCTAAGAATATATCAGCTTTAATTTCAGGTTTGATATGTTCACAAATCAATTAAACCAAATCTCTTTGCGAATAATCAATTTGCTCACCTAAGGTTCTATCAGGTAATTAATCGCATTGTCGTGCCTAATCAATTATCCTAAGATCTATGTTCTAGGTAGCTAATCTAGAACAAGCTTTGAACACAACCTAAACGAAGAACTAATTCAGATGGTGAATCCTAATAAACTAATCAACCTAGCATTCAGAGAAAACCCTTATGAGAACCCTGAACCTAAAGTGGATCTACTCAGACATGGAGAATGAAAACAACATGATTGAATAGATCATCAAACAAATCAATAGAAAACAGGAGTTCAGAGTTGTCTCTCCAAAAACCAAAGTAGAATAAAGTTTAGCCATAAAAGTTGCTGAAAAACCTAATTATAATGCTAAAACACGTTATGGGGCTTTTTGTAAATAATAAAGTCTTCTGGGGCAATTCTGCAATTCTTCAACTCTTCATAAGTCGCGGCCCGTGTCTTGCTGTGGACAGGTATCGATCGATACTAGGCAGTATCGATCGATACAGATGCTTTAAATCAGGTACTCAGCAACACGAACTTCTGCTTTGCTCCAGAATGCTCCAGAAAGCTCCAATATCTCCAATTATGTTCCAAACGTGCTAAAACCTGTAAAAGACTCTAAAAGACTCCAAAATACTAGAAATACTCTAAAAACGGACTTATATCATGGCCTAAAACGGGTAAAAACCATGATATCATATTTCCCCTGGTCAAGAGAAGGTCTTGCAACGGGTATTTGCACCGGTTGTGTCTTGGCCGGTGTGGTCGTGTTCTGTATGCTTGCACCTGGCCAGTGCATGCGTGGTGTCTTTGGCCGGTGCTACAGTCTTCGATGATAGGTGCAACACCGTTTGGATCATGGCCGGTGTATGTGTCCAGGAATGTCCATGCCCGAGTCTTCAAGTAGCACCGGGCGTGTGCATGGTCTTTTCCCTGGCCGGTGCATGAGGAGGTAAGGCTGAGTCCGAGGGTCTTTAGTACCGGGTGTGTTGGAGCTTCTCGGCCAAGCAGAGACGTCTTCAGTAAATCCGCGGTAACTTCCCAACCAGATGTCCGAATGACTTGATTTAAACTTCCTTGGACAGGTAACTCACTCTGAAACTTCCATGAAGGTCGTCAAGGCTGATTCATATCTGAGAGCCTCCGTCCGGCCACATATTTCTGGAGTCTCAGATGGACTTTGCACATCACTTAGGTCCAACTCTCCAAATATGCCCAATTGCCTCCAATTGCCTAGAAAATACTCCAAAACATGCAAGAACTTACTAGACCTAATGCAAATATCCTAATCTCTAAATGAGACCTTAATGCAAGACAAAACCATGATTATGCAACGTAAATGACACATAACTCTAAGTGAAATACATGCTAAAACGAGCAATGTATGAGCATATCAATTCACCTAAACTTAAACCTTTGCTTGTCCTCAAGTAAGCAAGAATAAAGAAAGGGAGAAGACTAAAAATAGGAGCTCAAATCCAAAAGTGCCATAAAAAGAATCCAAGCACAATGTCCAAGTTGCAAACTTCTTGATGCGATCAAACAAACTTACTCAAAAGTGTGATACGAGCTCACGGCCTAAGGTACAAGGCCGGGTGGTCTAGACAATTGGACTAAGGTCGCTCCTTGTCTAGGCCGGGATAGGATGGAAGCGTGGGTGGATTGAAGTTCGCCACTCAAAGATGCGGAAGTCTTTGTGATAAGAACACGAATCAATGTCTATGTGAATCACACACAAAGACAGAGATCCCACTTGTTTTCTAAGGGAATCACACACCATAGAATATACAAGTAAAACAAAGCATAAAGCTTTACAAGAAAATTACTTTCTTTATTTTTCCAAAAATCTCTATATATTTATAATGAATTGAGAAGTGAGCTTATATAGGCTCAAATTACAAATGATCAAATAAATTAACATAAATGCAAAATAAATCAAATTAATTACAAAAATCATAAAAATATATTATTGACATAATTTTAGCTATCCCCATTAATGGTGATTGGTTCTTTGTATCAAGACAACTTCTTGATATATCCATGGTTTGATTGTCTTTGAAAACCTCTTTGAGCTTTTGGGCTTGATTCTTTCATAATTTGGCCTCGTTTTATTTGAATCGTTTGTTGACGGGCCAATGATGTGAGCTGTGTTTTCAATATTGCATCATTCTCTCCTTCTTCAAAAGGTTTCGTCCTCGAAACTAAAACCAGATTTTGCATATATTTTTTTTGAATATATATATATATATATTTTTTTTTTTAAAAACCGAAATATTAAATCCGAATAAAGAAGAAGAAGAATTTTTTTTTTTTGAAAATCTGAAAACAAATCAGAAACAATTGAAAATATATATATATATATTTTTAAAAAAAATTTCGTTTAATGAGAGAAACAAATTAAAACTTCAAGGAAAACAAAGAAAACTATTTTTATGGTATTTTGTTTTATAAATAAAATCAAAGAACAAATGCAGAAAACTTTGTTTTTTTTTTGTTGATAAAAAGATGAAACAAAAACGAAACAGAAATGAAAACGATAGAGGATAGGAGCTTTTAGCTCTGATACCAAAATGATACGAGCTCACGGCCTAAGGTACAAGGCCGGGTGGTCTAGACAATTGGACTAAGGTCACTCCTTGTCTAGGCCGGGATAGGATGGAAGCGTGGGTGGATTGAAGTTCGCCACTCAAAGATGCGGAAGTCTTTGTGATAAGAACACGAATCAATGTCTATGTGAATCACACACAAAGACAGAGATCCCACTTGTTTTCTAAGGGAATCACACACCATAGAAAATACAAGTAAAACAAAGCATAAAGCTTTACAAGAAAATTACTTTCTTTATTTTTCCAAAAATCTCTATATATTTACAATGAATTGAGAAGTGAGCTTATATAGGCTCAAATTACAAATGATCAAATAAATTAACATAAATGCAAAATAAATCAAATTAATTACAACAACCATAAAAAATATATTATTGACATAATTTTAGCTATCCCCATTAATGGTGATTGGTTCTTTGTATCTAGACAACTTCTTGATATATCCATGGTTTGATTGTCTTTGAAAACCTCTTTGAGCTTTTGGGCTTGATTCTTTCATAATTTGGCCTCGTTTTATTTGAATCGTTTGTTGACGGGCCAATGATGTGAGCTGTGTTTTCAATATTGCATCATTCTCTCCTTCTTCAAAAGGTTTCGTCCTCGAAACTAAAACCAGATTTTGCATATTTGTTTTTTTGAATATATATATATATATATATATATATATATATATATATATATATATATTTTAAACCGAAATATTAAATCCGAATAAAGAAGAAGAAGACTTTTTTTTTTTTTTGAAAATCTGAAAACAAATCAGAAACAATTGAAAATATATATATATATTTTTTAAAAAAATTTCGTTTAATGACAGAAACAAATTAAAACTTCAAGGAAAACAAAGAAAACTATTTTTATGGTATTTGTTTTTATAAATAAAATCAAAGAACAAATGCAGAAAACTTTGTTTTTTTTTTGTTGATAAAAAGATGAAACAGAAATGTAAATGATAGAGGATAGGAGCTTTTAGCTCTGATACCAAAAATGATACGAGCTCACGGCCTAAGGTACAAGGCCGGGTGGTCTAGACAATTGGACTAAGGTCGCTCCTTGTCTAGGCCGGGATAGGATGGAAGCGTGGGTGGATTGAAGTTCGCCACTCAAAGATGCGGAAGTCTTTGTGATAAGAACACGAATCAATGTCTATGTGAATCACACACAAAGACAGAGATCCCACTAGTTTTCTAAGGGAATCACACACCATAGAAAATACAAGTAAAACAAAGCATAAAGCTTTACAAGAAAATTACTTTCTTTATTTTTCCAAAAATCTCTATATATTTACAATGAATTGAGAAGTGAGCTTATATAGGCTCAAATTACAAATGATCAAATAAATTAACATAAATGCAAAATAAATCAAATTAATTACAACAACCATAAAAAATATATTATTGACATAATTTTAGCTATCCCCATTAATGGTGATTGGTTCTTTGTATCTAGACAACTTCTTGATATATCCATGGTTTGATTGTCTTTGAAAACCTCTTTGAGCTTTTGGGCTTGATTCTTTCATAATTTGGCCTCGTTTTATTTGAATCGTTTGTTGACGGGCCAATGATGTGAGCTGTGTTTTCAATATTGCATCATTCTCTCTTTCAAAAGGTTTCGTCCTCGAAACTAAAACCAGACTTTGCATATTTGTTTTTTTGAATAGATATATATATATATATATTTTAAACCGAAATATTAAATCCGAATAAAGAAGAAGAAGACTTTTTTTCTGAAAATCTGAAAACAAATCAGAAACAATTGAAAATATATATATATATTTTTAAAAACAAATTCGTTTAATGAGAGAAACAAATTAAAACTTCAAGGAAAACAAAGAAAACTATTTTTATGGTATTTGTTTTTATAAATAAAATCAAAGAACAAATGCAGAAAACTTTGTTTTTTTTTGTTGATAAAAAGATGAAACAAAAACGAAACAGAAATGTAAACGATAGAAGATAGGAGCTTTTAGCTCTGATACCAAAAATGATACGAGCTCACGGCCTAAGGTACAAGGCCGGTTGGTCTAGACAATTGGACTAAGGTCGCTCCTTGTCTAGGCCGGGATAGGATGGAAGCGTGGGTGGATTGAAGTTCGCCACTCAAAGATGCGGAAGTCTTTGTGATAAGAACACGAATCAATGTCTATGTGAATCACACACAAAGACAGAGATCCCACTTGTTTTCTAAGGGAATCACACACCATAGAAAATACAAGTAAAACAAAGCATAAAGCTTTACAAGAAAATTACTTTCTTTATTTTTCCAAAAATCTCTATATATTTACAATGAATTGAGAAGTGAGCTTATATAGGCTCAAATTACAAATGATCAAATAAATTAACATAAATGCAAAATAAATCAAATTAATTACAACAACCATAAAAAAATATATTATTGACATAATTTTAGCTATCCCCATTAATGGTGATTGGTTCTTTGTATCTAGACAACTTCTTGATATATCCATGGTTTGATTGTCTTTGAAAACCTCTTTGAGCTTTTGGGCTTGATTCTTTCATAATTTGGCCTCGTTTTATTTGAATCGTTTGTTGACGGGCCAATGATGTGAGCTGTGTTTTCAATATTGCATCATTCTCTCCTTCTTCAAAAGGTTTCGTCCTCGAAACTAAAACCTGATTTTGCATATTTGTTTTTTTTTGAATATATATATATATATATATTTTAAACCGAAATATTAAATCCGAATAAAGAAGAAGAAGACTTTTTTTTTTTGAAAATCTGAAAACAAATCAGAAACAATTGAAAATATATATATTTTTTTTTTTAAATTTCGTTTAATGAGAGAAACAAATTAAAACTTCAAGGAAAACAAAGAAAACTATTTTTATGGTATTTTTTTTTATAAATAAAATCAAAGAACAAATGCAGAAAACTTTGTTTTTTTTGTTGATAAAAAGATGAAACAAAAACGAAACAAAAATGAAAACGATAGAGGATAGGAGCTTTTAGCTCTGATACCAAAAATGATACGAGCTCACGGCCTAAGGTACAAGGCCGGGTGGTCTAGACAATTGGACTAAGGTCGCTCCTTGTCTAGGCCGGGATAGGATGGAAGCGTGGGTGGATTGAAGTTCGCCACTCAAAGATGCGGAAGTCTTTGTGATAAGAACACGAATCAATGTCTATGTGAATCACACACAAAGACAGAGATCCCACTAGTTTTCTAAGGGAATCACACACCATAGAAAATACAAGTAAAACAAAGCATAAAGCTTTACAAGAAAATTACTTTCTTTATTTTTCCAAAAATCTCTATATATTTACAATGAATTGAGAAGTGAGCTTATATAGGCTCAAATTACAAATGATCAAATAAATTAACATAAATGCAAAATAAATCAAATTAATTACAACAACCATAAAAAAATATATTATTGACATAATTTTAGCTATCCCCATTAATGGTGATTGGTTCTTTGTATCTAGACAACTTCTTGATATATCCATGGTTTGATTGTCTTTGAAAACCTCTTTGAGCTTTTGGGCTTGATTCTTTCATAATTTGGCCTCGTTTTATTTGAATCGTTTGTTGACGGGCCAATGATGTGAGCTGTGTTTTCAATATTGCATCATAGTTACTAGCCATACTTATCCTTGCATTACTTACATTCGAACCTCAACCTACACAAACGTTCATATCTTACAACCTCTTGACATTGATTAAGTGTAATAGACGTGAATCATGTTTATGCAAGATCAAATGAATTCGTTTGGCTAAGGATTAGGTTATGAGATGAAGATGATCTCATTATCATGCTTGGGTAATCAAGTACAAGGATCTCTCAGGGAAATAGCAAACTTTAGCAAAATGCTAAAGGTAAAACGCAATCTATGCATACAAGGGGGAATTCTCATCTACCCAAATGCCTAGAGTGTCTCTAACCTAAAGCTTTCTAACCCGTTTGTGCCCACATCCTAAGCTACCCTGTTCATCTTAAGGCATTTGCCTTCTTAAACCCAGACATGCTTCTTTGTTGTGACTTAGCTCTCCTTTTACTTCATTTTTGTTCACGCCTCTTTTTCTTCTTTAATGCTTTGGCCTTTTCGGCTTTCTTCTTTTTCTTTGGATCTTTTGAGGCTATCTTATTCTTAGAGATAGTCTTATAATTTTGCACCAACTAATCTATAAATTCGATCTCCTTTTCCCTTCTCCTTATTCATCTTTCCCATTCTACAATCTATTCCAAACACATCCGTTCACCAAATTTCCAAACTGTTCCCCCAAACTTAAACCAAGAACCACCAACCTATCTAGCCTATTCCAGGATTAACTCAGTGATGATGGAGCTAAATCTACATGATAATTCCTCCTTGTCGCCCTAAACCTAACACTTTTTGCCAAGTTTGCTCGAAAGAAGGTGATGTAAGACTCGAGGTCGATTTACAAACAAGGGCCTCAAAGTGATTCAAAGCGGCTTGTATGCGGAAGGATGGGTCGGAGGTGATGGTTGTGGAAGCTTGGCTCGGTTGTGATGGGACCGGACAAACAAGTTGAAGCTTAACTCTCCTGGGGGAAACCACGCTCTAGAGATAGAAGACTCGACAGCTCTTAAGCAAGGGGGACACCTCGCACAATACTTAAGAACAAACAAAGAACCGATTCAAAGGCAACGAATGCTTTGAAAACTAAACTCGAAGTTTATTGAAATAATCTTAAAAATTGCGTGAATGGGAAGTACAGAAGCAAAGAGCTTTTATAGGAGCTCGACAAGAAGACCTAACGGTCACAAGAATTCAAAAATAAAGGAAAGCAATTAACATAAAATCTTCGAAATGTCGACATTGTTGCGGTTGTGATCTTTGGGCGAGATTCTTGTTGCGGTTTATGGGAAGACGAATCTTCCTTGGGGTGTTGGACGCCTTGGATGAGATGCTGAGATTGGATGGCCGAGATTAGAGGACAATATCTTGTCTTGATCTAGCAAATCGCGTGCATAGCCAATTATGGCAAGTTCATTAATCCTTCCACCAAAACGACCGTGTAGGGCATTTGGGCTTATCTTCTTGTGCTCTGGTGGTCTAGGCCCCATCGTATACTCGGTGGACCGCTTTACACATGTGGAGAAGTCGTGCAAAGGACCGGAAGTCGGACTTTCCTTACTTGGCTCCAAACGGGTCCGGGTAGGAGATTGGCCTTCCTGATTTGGATTCGGATTGTGCCAAGTCAAATCTTCCTTTGGTTTGGACCATAATAGGCTCCAGTAGGCGTGTTGGGCCTTGGCTGAATTAATGGTTGAAGATCTCGGGCCAAAACACATGTTTCCCGGCTCGTACGCTCTCTCGGATGCACTGTGGAGCATGGCTAAGGTGAGTGCCGGTTTTGGTCGAGCTACGGGGATTCTGGCTCGACTGTTCTCTTCTCCATGGTAGGTTGGTCGATGAATCCCATCTCCTTTGGGTGGTGGGACGTTTGGATCCTCCTGGCCGTCGAGCTCACCAGTCGGGCTTGATTCGTGAACGATCGGGTCACCGTGATACCAAGGTCGAGCTTCGGGAATTCTGGCTCGACTGTTCTCTTCCTCATGGTGGGTTGGTCGACGAATCCCATCTCTTTTGGGTGGTGGGACGGTTGGCTCTATCCGGGCGAGGAGCTTAGGAATTACTGTCCCGACCTTAGGAATGGGACCGCTGTTGCCTATAGGACGAGGGTCTAAGCCTGCCGTACACTCAGTACAGCCCATTTCAAAGGCAGTAGCAATCCCATGAGCTTTCATGGCTTTGACCTTGGGTCCTTGTTGACTTTCTGACTTGATGTCCTCATCATACCCTCCCTCTTCAAGTGATTTCGTCCTCGAAATCTTCAAACCTACATCCAAACATAGCGCATTAGACTTGTATCCCGAAAGGTGGTTTAGGAGCTTACCTCGGAGTTGGCTTGATTTTTGGATGTGGGCCACCATTGGCGGTGCTTCTTGGATCAACAAGGAGTAGAGATATCCTTGTTTCTGCTCGTTGAGTGTGCTGGTAGTGATGTGGAGCTTGGTGAAGTTTGGTTTAGCCTTTGAAGTTGCCTCGGCAAAGACTCCTTTCTCCTCGGCTACAATGACTTTTGCTTCGGCTAAAATTGGTGCTGCCTCGGCAATCTTTTGTTTCTCGGCTAAAACTTCTTTCTCCCCGGCTATAGTGAATTTTGCCTTGGATAAAGTTGACTTGCAACCTACAAAACCTGTTTTCGACGCGAATGGCAAAGACAAGTGTGTTACGGGCTCTAAGGAAGATAGCTTATCAGAACTTTCAAGAAAAAGACTTACCTTGAGCTGTCTTTTCTCCTTTGCTCTTGCTTGCAACACTCGGACGTCGGATCGGTCCAATGGAGCAAGCGTGACCTTCTTGTTATTGAAATGGAAGGAGTACTGGTTTGTCCGTCCATTGTGGGACACGGCTCTATCATATTGCCAGGGTCTCCCTAGGAGAATATGACCAGCTTCCATTGGTGCGACATCACACACCACTTTATCCTTGTATGCACCGATTGAGAAGGAAATTTGCACTTGTTTTGACACCTTTAGCTCTTCCTTGTCGTTCAGCCACTTAAGCTTATATGGTCTAGGGTGGTCCGTGGCGGTAAGACCTAATTTTTCAACTAACAAGCAGCTTGCAATGTTAGTACAAGAGCCACTATCGACGATGAGGTGACATACCTTGTTTTGGACGGTACAACGTGTGTGAAAGAGATTTTCTCTTTGGGCAGTGTCCTCTTCAACCACTTGAGTGTTGAGGGCTCTCATGATCACTAGGGACTCTCCTTCATCAGCATATTCAATGGTCTCTTTGTCATCATCCGGTTCTGCCTCGTCTTGAGATTCACATTCACCGGATGGCAATATGATCATCACTCTCGGGTTCGGGCAGTC
Organism: Eutrema japonicum; assembly: GCA_030161315.1. Classification (NCBI taxonomy): domain Eukaryota; kingdom Viridiplantae; phylum Streptophyta; class Magnoliopsida; order Brassicales; family Brassicaceae; genus Eutrema; species Eutrema japonicum. Next base: position 33,153,357 of record BSQW01000007.1, on the reverse strand, counting down.
TCTTGAGATGTGGCCTCTTCCTTTGCACCTGTAACAAGTGAGCTCACGTGTATGGTAAGGAGTAGAAGACTTACCTTGCTCTTGTCGTGTATCTCTATAGGGCTCGGCCGCTTTACTCTTGAATCTAGATTCAATTTCAATTGATTTCCCTTTGTCCGTAGCTTGAGTTGTTGGAGAATTCCATACCGGTGGGTTGTATTTCGGCTTAGGGGCCGTAGATGACTTCTTCTTGAGGTGTTTCTCCACTTGGATAGCAAGGTGTAGCAGCTCATGAAGTTGATGATACGGTTGTATCTCCACTTTCTTTGCAATTTTTTCATTAAGGCCTTCGAGAAAATGAGACATGAGGGTCTCCTCGGTCTCCTCTAGCTCTAGCCTGTTCCTCAAGATCTCAAATTCATCATAATATTCTTCGACCGTCTTCTGGCCTTGGTAAAGTTTTCTGAATTTCCTTTGGAGTTCTCGATGATAGTGTGGTGGAACGTATCTCCGTTTGAGAAGTGATTTCATCTCCCTCCAAGAGTTGAGTGGTCCATCTCCATACCTTCTTCTTTCTGCCATCTCTCGATCCCACCAAGCAAGTGCATGGTCGGTGAGTTGAGCAGCTGCAAAGGCAACTTTCTTGTGCTCTTGATAATTATAGCACTCATAAATATACTCCATACGCCTCTCCCAATCAAGGTAGGCTTCTGGATCTACCTTCCCAGCAAAGGTAGGTGGTGTTATCTTCAAATCATTGCTGTTATTGTACTGGCCTTGACCTTCATCACGGGGCCTGCCTCGGTTCATTGGATCTCTCCGGCGTTGTTGGTTTTGTTGTGGATCCGGTGCTTGGTTCCGACCAGGTGGTGGGTCGCCATCAAGCTCGGGCATGTGTTCATCGTCATGCTGTGCTGCTTGTGGTGGAGCTCCCCTGTTTGCTCCTTGAGGCCGTGCTTCCACTCGGTCAAGCCTTCCTCCCACGTTGGCTAAGCCTTGCTCTAGCCGTTGGGTCATGTTTCTCATCTCTTCTTGGAAAGCAGTGAAGTTACGAGCCATGAGTGACATGGGGTCGTTGGCTAGCTCTCCCATAGTACCTTACACAAGAAAATTCACAGGAATCAAAGTCTAGCTTAAGAACAAACAAGATCACAAAGACTGTTTCTTGCACTGAAATTTTCCGGTTCCGTTTTTGTTGATCTAAAAATATTAAATCACTTCCTAAAATTCCAAAAACAATTTTATATTTTTCTATGATGAGTTAACAAGCAACGACAAAAGACGAAATGTTTTTATGAGTTTTTATGATTTTATGAAAATTGAAACAAACAGACTGATAAAGCAGATAAAAATTTTTTTTTTTTTTTTTTTTTTTTTTTTGTAGTTTTCGTTTGAGAAGAACGAAAAAGCAATGAAACAAATGAAAAACTTAAACAAAGAACGAAGTAACCTGATAGATAGGAGCTTTTGAAGCTCTGATACCAATGATGTAAGACTCGAGGTCGATTTACAAACAAGGGCCTCAAAGTGATTCAAAGCGGCTTGTATGCGGAAGGATGGGTCGGAGGTGATGGTTGCGGAAGCTTGGCTCGGTTGTGATGGGACCGGACAAACAAGTTGAAGCTTAACTCTCCTGGGGGAAACCACGCTCTAGAGAGAGAAGACTCGACAGCTCTTAAGCAAGGGGGACACCTCGCACAATACTTAAGAACAAACAAAGAACCGATTCAAAGGCAACGAATGCTTTGAAAACTAAACTCGAAGTTTATTGAAATAATCTTAAAAATTGCGTGAATGGGAAGTACAGAAGCAAAGAGCTTTTATAGGAGCTCGACAAGAAGACCTAACGGTCACAAGAATTCAAAAATAAAGGAAAGCAATTAACATAAAATCTTCGAAATGTCGACATTGTTGCGGTTGTGATCTTTGGGCGAGATTCTTGTTGCGGTTTATGGGAAGACGAATCTTCCTTGGGGTGTTGGACGCCTTGGATGAGATGCTGAGATTGGATGGCCGAGATTAGAGGACAATATCTTGTCTTGGTCTAGCAAATCGCGTGCATAGCCAATTATGGCAAGTTCATTAATCCTTCCACCAAAACGACCGTGTAGGGCATTTGGGCTTATCTTCTTGTGCTCTGGTGGTCTAGGCCCCATCGTATACTCGGTGGACCGCTTTACACATGTGGAGAAGTCGTGCAAAGGACCGGAAGTCGGACTTTCCTTACTTGGCTCCAAACGGGTCCGGGTAGGAGATTGGCCTTCCTGATTTGGATTCGGATTGTGCCAAGTCAAATCTTCATTTGGTTTGGACCATAATAGGCTCCAGTAGGCGTGTTGGGCCTTGGCTGAATTAATGGTTGAAGATCTCGGGCCAAAACACATGTTTCCCGGCTCGTACGCTCTCTCGGATGCACTGTGGAGCATGATGGCTAAGGTGAGTGCCGGTTTTGGTCGAGCTACGGGGATTCTGGCTCGACTGTTCTCTTCTCCATGGTAGGTTGGTCGATGAATCCCATCTCCTTTGGGTGGTGGGACGTTTGGATCCTCCTGGCCGTCGAGCTCACCAGTCGGGCTTGATTCGTGAACGATCGGGTCACCGTGATACCAAGGTCGAGCTTCGGGAATTCTGGCTCGACTGTTCTCTTCCTCATGGTGGGTTGGTCGACGAATCCCATCTCTTTTGGGTGGTGGGACGGTTGGCTCTATCCGGGCGAGGAGCTTAGGAATTACTGTCCCGACCTTAGGAATGGGACCGCTGTTGCCTATAGGACGAGGGTCTAAGCCTGCCGTACACTCAGTACAGCCCATTTCAAAGGCAGTAGCAATCCCATGAGCTTTCATGGCTTTGACCTTGGGTCCTTGTTGACTTTCTGACTTGATGTCCTCATCAGAAGGCCTCACCAATCACACACGAATATCAATGGCTAGAAAGAAGGTTGAGGTTAGGGTAGGGGAAACCATTCCAATGATGGGATATGGCTACTTGGATAAACAAGAGTGGTGAAAGGGAAAAGATTATCCAGGTATGTATGAAGTGATCCACGAATTCATTCAAAGATGCATAAACACAATATTTACAAGTCAAAATTAAGGTTATCACTTAGATGGGGTTGAATTCAATTCAAGGTTTGCTTCAATCAAGGCAAGAACAATAAGACATGAGATCAAGGCATGGTTCGTTCTTAATTTCTACACGAGATCAAAGCATCAAGTAACTAGCAACAATGGCATTGGACTAAGCTCTTAATATGGTACTTTACAAGGACAAATCTATCATTGCTCCTAATGCTCATGCAAAGCTACCTTATATGCTATGCATCTGGACTCAATCCTATATGGAATGCACAAAAGTTCAAAAAATTTCAAAATTATTGAAAATGCATGATATGTGTGAGACTCAAGATGCAAAAGGCAAAATAAGATCACCAAAAACAAAGTTAGATCACTCACAAACCTTCCCCCACACTTAAATTACATAGTCCCTTGTGTAAGAAAAGCTTAAGAGAGATCCAAACAATGCATGAAAGAAGGAAAGAATATATGATTATAAATGATATGTGCAAAATTTGGAGTATTACCTTGAAAATGAATGGAGGGAACAAGATTGATCACCTCAATCCTACACACCTTTGTCCTTAAGTCCACGACCATTAGATCATCAAGAACCTAATCACACTAGGCAAACCCATCAAAAAGAACAAGAAAACATAGAAAGACATAAAAAGAAAGTATGTACAATGATAAGATTGGGGTGTCTCCCAAGAGCACTTTGTTTAAAGTCACTAAGTTTGACTTTGGTTACCCTTTTTAGGCGGGTGAGAGGGGAGTGTGAGCACTCCAAGGCGGATCTTTGAGTTCGAGGTGAAGAACCTTGCTCATGACTTCTTGAAGACCCTTTGGATCTTTCTCCTTAAACTCGGTGGTGAAGAATGCTTTAACCTTGGCAAAGGGCTTAGATCTTCCCATACACTTCACCTTGTACTCAACGGCTCCATCATCGTACCTCCAAGGGATGAGTGTCATTGTGTGAGAAGATGGGATAAGGGTGGGAGGGTTGTTATCATTGGGTTTATTCTTCTTGGTCTTAGTGCCTTCACCCATGGTACTTACTTTCTCTCTCGCCTTTACGGTAGAAAAGAGAGATTCCAAGCAAGCTCAATCCAATGCTAAAGCTTCTTCAACATTACCATAACCCAAAGCTTTTGCTTCCCCTTGAGAGCATTTCTTCTTTTTACAATCTTTTGGGGGTGAAAAAACATCCATCATCTCATAACTACCCACAAACGCCACTGTCTCAACATGAACTTCGTTTTTGGATCCATAGAGAACTCTCTCAACCTCTCTTAAAGCCTATTCACTCTCTTCATCCGAGAAGATAACTTTGTAATACTCACATGGACTTTCATCGACTTTACCCTTGAGTTCCTACATGGGTTTACTAGAGAGGGGGCTTCCTTGAGCATCTTGATCCTCCAAATGTTTGACCCTAGAAGTCATGGTTTCAAACCTTGAGTTGAGATCATTGTAGGCACAATCTATCTTGGTTGAGGTTTTAACTTGACCTTCGAGAGTTTGTTTAAACACCCCATTAAGATCCACATCTTGTGGCATGGAAAATCTATGTTGCCCTTGAGGAACCAAACCTCGTGCAAAACTTTGTGGAGAAATAAGAGGAGCATGGTTTCGAGGGGCACACCTATGGTTGCCATTGAAGTCTTCAACAAAATGAACCGACCTTTTAGTAGCAATGAGAAGCTTGTCTATAAGTGTAGATTGCATCTCAATCATGGTAAGTTGCTTGTCCATTTTTTAATGTAGAGCTTTAATCTCCTCTCTACCTTGGCCTCCGTGCCTTCCACTTCCTAGTGGAGACCTATAGTAGTCCTCTCCATAGTTCTCTTCGCTTTGGGCAAAGTTCTCCACTAGTAGCTCTCCTTGTTCCACGGTGAGGTTTGTAAAACGCCCATTGCTAGCCGCATCTAAAGTCCATTTGTGATCTTGGTGAACTCCCCAATAGAAGATGCTAAGAATGGCTCCTTTCTTGAATCCATGATGGGGACAATATCGAGTGTATCCCTTGAGTCTTCCCCACGCCTCATGAAAGGTCTCATGCATGCCTTGTTTGAAACTCAAGATATCCTTCCTAGTTTAGACCGTTCTTTGTGTGGAGTAGAACTTGTTGAGGAAAATCTCCTTGCAATCATCCCAAGATTTTACCAAGTGAGATGGCAATGTTCTCTCCCATTGGCTTGTTTTTCCTCAAAGAGAAAATGGGAACAAAATGAGCTTGAAGCTATAGTGGGGCACTCCTCCGGTTCTAAATGTGTCGCACAACCTATCAAAGGAATCCAAGTGATCATAGGGGTTCTCCACTTTCATCCCCAAAAACTTAGACTCTTGAATCAACCTAACCAAGCTTGCTTTGATCTCATAGGCCTTGGCTTCAATTGGGGGAGGGTGGATCCCATATCTCGTTCCACGACAACAAGGAGTGTCAAAGTTTCCAACCGTTGGCTTGTCATTTGGAGCTTGGGTCGGATTTGATGTCAACTCTTGAGTTCGTGGCATTTCTTGAGGTTTTGGGGCTTGAAGAATGTTCCTTTGGTAGTCCATCTCCGACACCTCAAGTGACCTTGTCTCTCCATCACTTTTCCCTTGGACTTGGTACCCTCTTTGATCGTCCATATCCAATACTTCAAGTGATCTTGTCTTTCCATTGCTCCTTTTTTTTGATTCGGTACCTTTGGAAGCACAATAGAACTAAGGAAGACAAGTTAGTGACAATGTACAAGAGAAAATTCATCATCTCGATGAGATGCATGCTCTTAGTGATGTGCATTAATATAATGTAAATAAAAGCTTGATCTCAAAAATAATCTAAATCCTATTGACTAAACTAGAACCCCAAATTGGCAACGGCGCCAATTGATAAATAGAATTTTATCCTACTTAAGAATCAATCCTAAATACACATGTGATTGTAGTGTTTTAGGTGTCAATCCAATCTAGGGTCTAGTTCAATGAAACAAGAATACAAGACACTCTTTAATTCAAGCAAACAAAGTGGTTTTGGTGATTAAGTTCTAGCAACCTAATTCAAATTAAATAAGCAACAAGTGAACAAGACTAAATAGCTTAAACGAGATTAATAAACTAATAAAGGCAAGCCCTTGGATGAGTTTATTGATTTTGGATCCTTCCATGATCTATCTAGATGTCATTTCACACAATCAAGTAATTCCCTTAGCCTAGAACACTTAAACAAGATTAAGCCACTCTCATGGTCTTAATTACTTTGTTAATAAGCAAATCAAGAATAAACCATCGTTTGTGATAGGATGATTAACAAGCAATAAGCATAGGTTCCTATGGCCCTAATGATCCTTAGACAACTACTCTCATAGGCTAAGAAAGCAAAATCTCTTATTTGGTTCTTTAGGGAATTTCATCGAACACCTTGTGTGCATGAAATTCCCTAAGACCTAGATTAACTATATCTAGCCTAATCTAGCATTATGAACACCAAATAAGAGAGGGAAGATGTAAACTAAGTCCTAGACATCAAGATCTACCACGAAATTCACCTAATCTACCTCATCCATGAGCTTAAAAAGATCTACTCACTAATCATGAAGAACACACCAAATCTTGTGAAAGAGGTGATGTTAATCATGATTAGAGAATAGGAATGTGAAAGATTAGATAGAGATGAAAAGATATAACCTTAAACTTGCATAAATCAAAAGAATCCAAGGGAAAAATCACAAGAACCGTAAAAAGACAAGGTCTTGTTCTAGAGATAAAAATGGAGAAAAAACATAAAAAAGGAGATAGATCTAAAAAATGATATCCTAGGCTTATAAAAGGGTGTTTTTCTTAGTGGGACAAACCGGGTATTGACCCGGTCAATTTCTGGTCGAGTTTCTAACACCGGTTAGATTGGGGCCGGTGCATGTGGCCGGTGTGGGAGGTTTTGCGTTTTTGAGTGTAACTCGTTTGGGCACCAGTTAGACATGTCTCTGCTAGATCTGAACGACTTGAAACCACTTCCAGAAGACAGCTAACTCAATTACCTACAACTTCTATGAAGATCTCAGAGGCTAAATCAGAGCGTAGGTCCTTCGTTCAGCCTGATATTTCAGACACTACGGCTGGCTTCGGCGAGAGCTTCCACACCGGGCGAAGTTCAGCCGGTGTGGGAGGCCGGTATTTCCCCTGGTCAAGTGAAGGTCTGGCACCGGGTATTTGCACCGGCTGTGTTTGGCCGGTGTGGTCGTGTTCTGTATGCTTGCACATGGCCGATGCATGCATGGTGTCTTTGGCCGGTGCTACAGTCTTTGATGATAGGTGCAACACCGGTGGGATCATGGCCGGTGTATGTGTCCAGGAATGTCCCTACCCGAGTCTTCAAGTAGCACCAGGCATGTGCATGGTCTTGTCCCTGGCCGGTGCATTAGGAGGTAAGGCTGAGTCTGAGGTCTTTAGTACCGGGTGTGTTGGAGCTTCTCGGCCAGGTAGAGACGTCTTTGGTAAATCCGCGTTAACTTCCTAACCAGATGTCTGAATGACTTTATTTAAACTTCCTTGGACAGGTAACTAAATCCTCTGCAACTTCCATGAAGGTCGTCAAGGCTGATTCAGATCGGAGGGCCTCCGTCCGGCTACATCTTTCCGGCGTCTCAGATGGACTTTGCACATCACTTAGGTCCAACTCTCCAAATATGCCTCATTGCCTCCAATTGCCTAGAAAATACTCCAAAACATGCAAGAACTCACTAGACCTAATGCAAATTTACTAATCTCTAAATGAGACCTTAATGCAGGATAAAACCATGATTATGCAACGTAAATAACACATAACTCTAAGTGAAATGCATGCTAAAACGTGCAAAGTATGAGTATATCATTTCCCTAAGACCTAACCTTTTATTTATTGATTTAATCTCTGATTTTTATTTGCTTATTTAGTTTATTAGTAAATCACCATCGACACACTCTCTTTTGTTTTGTTTTAGCTTGATTACTTTTCTAACGTTGTTGTCGTGCATTTTACAAGTCTCTGTGGATTCGATCCCGTACTATACTATTCGTGATTGCTGTGCACTTGCAGCTAGTATTAGTTGGGTGAAAAAATTAAAATGGTGGATTCAAAACCCATCATGGAACAAGTGGAAGCCTTGCAATTGATTATGCATGAGATAGCGGTTGAGGGGATGTCGATTTGTCAAAAATTTCACGGTCAACTCCTTCATTGAGAAGCTCTCTCCTGGTTGGATGGACTTCAAGAACTATTTCACTCACAAGTGTAAGGAAATTTCCCTCGAGTACTTGATTGTCAAGCTGCGGGATGAATCTCAAAACTGCGATGCCGATGCTGTTCTCATTTGTAAGAATGTAGTGAACTTGGCTGAGCATAAGATAAAGGGGAAAGGAAAAATTCCTCCTAAAGCCTCCCCAAGCTTTAAGAAGCAAACGGAACCTAATAAGTTCATTGGTAGTTGTCGCAATTGTGGCAAGATGGGCCACAAGGCTGACGTTTGTCGTAGCAAGGCTGGTCCAAGCAAAGACAAAGGGAAAGGAAAGGCTCAAGCCAACTCGACTCAAGGTGATATGTGCGATATGGTCACAGAGTTCAACACGGTTGAGGTCAACACGGTTGAGGATAACCCGAAGGATTGGTGGTATGACATAGGTGCCACCACTCACATATGCATTGATAGAGGCATGTTTAGCACTTATCAAAAATGCAACAGTGAGGAGAGGCTGTTAATGGGTAACACCGGCTCGTCCAAGATTGAAAGGTCGTGGTGAAGTGAAGCTCAAGATGGCCTTGAGACATGAGATAACTCTCAAAAATGTCAAACATGTGCCAAACATGCGGAAGAATCTTATTTCTGGGACGCTTATTAGCGCAGCCGGATTCGCTGTTACTTTCGAATTGGACAAACTTGTGCTCAAGAAACATGGGGTGTACTTGGGCAACGGAATATTTTACGGGAGGACTGGTTAAAATGAATGTAATGACAGTCCTACCCAAAAATGTTGTAACAGATGTTTCAATCAATAAGAATGATCTAGTTGCTTATTTGGTTGAGTCTTTCAATATTTGGCATGAACGGTTTGGTCATGTGAATTATAAATTTGTACAAAGATTGATTAATCTGAACCTAATTCCAAAATGCAAAATAAGCAAAGACAAACGTGAAGTTTATGTCCAAGCCAAACTCACTAAAACGCCATCCCCTAGCGTTCAAAGAACAACCCAGCCTCTAGGTTTAATTCACACAGATTTATGTGACTTAAAATACGTTCAAACTAGAGGTGGAAAAAAATACTTTGTGACCTTCATAGACGATTGCACGAGATACTGCTACATCTATCTACTGTGCAGTAAAGATGAAGCCTTGGAGAAATTCAAAGAATACAAGCTGGAAGTCGAAAACCAACTTGATAAGACTATCAAAATGGTTAGAAGTGATAAAGGAGGATAATATAATGAACCATTCGATGCGTTTTGCAGAGCACATGGTATTATTCATCAAACGACCGCTCCCTACTCACCGGAATCCAACGGAGTTGTTGAACGAAAGAACAGAACTCTCAAAGAAATGATGAATGCAATGTTACAGGAATATGGGTTAGCCCAGAACATGTGGGGAAAGCACTGCTTACCTCAAATTATATCCTGAACAAAATACCGCACAAAGTCACTCGGAAAAATCCTTATGAACTTTGGAAAGGTAATGAACCTTCGTATAAATACCTAAAAGTGTGGGGTGCCATGAAAAAGTTGCAGTTCCACTTCCGAAAAAGGTCACCATCGTACCTAAGACGGTAAATTGCATTTTTCATCGGATATGCGCATAATAGTAGTGCATATCATTTTCTGGTACATAAATCAAATATACCAGACATTCATGTAAACACGATAATGGAGTCAAGGAATGCTTCTTTCTTCGAAAATGTATTTTCGTGTAAGGATAGAGAAAATCCTAAACGAACTCGTGATGAACGGAATGCTGGCAATGAGGCAAGCACTTCAGGCACTTCTATAAACGAAGAAGCAGAAGAAGAAGTTGAGCCTAGACGAAGCAAAAGAGCTCGTAAGGAAAAGACATTCGGCTCTGAGCTCATAATGGCATTTCTCGCAGAGAGTTGCCCAAGAACTTTCATGGAAGCAATGTCTACACCCGATGCACTTTTCTGGAAGGAGGTTTCTAATAGTGAAATCAACTCTATTATGCAAAATTATACTTATGAGTTGGTAGATCTACCGCAAGGTTGTAAACCTCTTGGGTGCAAATGGGTCTTCACTACAATGCTTAAAATTGATGGTTCCATAGACAAGTATAAGGCCAGACTTGTGGTGCAAGGATTTCGTCAGAAGGAGGGACTAGATTTCTTTGACACTTATTCTCCGGTAACAAGAATAACTTCGATACATATGCTAATTGGGATTGCAGCATTAAGAGACCTTGAAATCCATCAAATGGATGTGAAGACTGCTTTCCTAAATAGAAATTAAGAGGAAGAAATATATATGAATCAACATGAGGGTTATGTCGCTCCTGGACAAGAGAGGAAAGTGTGTAGACTTATGAAGTCATTATACGGGCGGCTTAAAAAAGCTCCAAACAATGTCATGAAAAATTTGACAAGGTAATGATGTCAAATGGCTTCCACATTAATGAATGTGATAAATGCATCTACATCAAAAGTACTCCGCATGGATACGTGTTGTTGTGTTTGTATGTTGATCACATGCTCATCATGGGAAGCAACAAAGACATAATCAAACAAATGAATAATATGCTTAGTGGAAAGTTTGATATGAAAGACATGGGATTAGCGGATGTAATTATAGGGATTAAGATTATTCAAAATTCCAAAGAAATAATTCTGTCTCAAGACCATTACGCTATAAAAATTCTAGAGCGGTTTAAGACCTACTCAAATGGGACTGCAAAAACTCCGTTTGACCCTCAACTTCATTTGACAAAGAATTCAAGTGAAGTTGTGTCACAAGTGGAGTATGTAAGAGTCATCGGAAGTCTTATGTACTTGACCAATTTTATTAGACCTGATTTAGCGCACTCAGTAAACATACTAAGTCGCTACTCGAGTAATGCATGCCATACTCATTGGAAGGCCATAAGTCCATAACTAGAGTATTGAATTATCTACGATACACTTAAAGTTATGGACTGCACTTTGGTAAAGAACATGCCCTATTGGAAAGGTATGGTGATGCCAACTGGATATCAGACTCCAGAAACTCCAAATCCACGAGTGGATATGTCTTTACTCTTGTTGGTGCAGTAGTATCCTGTAAATCTTCAAAACGAACACTCCTGGCCATATCAACCATGGAGTCAGAGTTTATAGCTTTAGATAAAGTTGCAGAGGAAGAAGGATGGCTTCAGAACCTTTTGGAATATATCCCGATATGGAAAAAACCAGTGTCAGCCTTGCGTGTACACTGTAATAACCAGTCGGCTATCTCACGGGCACTGAGTAACCTATTGATATGCTCAAATTAATACCCTAACAGTACTAAAGCAGTGGTCGTAATATAGTTAGGGGTCGAACACAAGGACTCACATAAATCACACAATAAATTGTATAGTATCGAGCTAGGCTAAGCAATTCAGGTTTAACAGAAAGCAGAAAGTAGTAAACGAGTTGTATTCGATGGGAAAAAGATAGGTTCAGTGATATTTCTCAGGAAATCAATGAATGCAAAATAAACTAACTAATCAGGGTTGAGGTTACGCACGGTTCTCGAACTTAAATCACTAAAGTATAATCAACCAACTGTCGTTGCGATGACTATCTAAATCTAAACATCAGAATCCCAAATTTCTTTGCAAATCCCTAAGAATAAATCAGCCTTAATTTCAAGTTTGATATGTTCACAAATCAATTAAATCAAATCTCTTTGCGAATAATCAATTTGCTCACCTAAGGTTCTATCAGGTAATTAATCGCACTGTCGTACCTAATCAATTATCCTAAGATCTAAGTTCCAGGTGATCAATCTAGAATTATCTTTGAGAACAACCTAAGGTGAAAAACTAATTCAGATTATGAACCCTAAATAACTAATCAACCTAGCATTCAAAGAAATCCCTTATGAGAATCCCCAAACCTAACAAGAGATCTACTCAGACATGGAAATTGAATCAATAGACATGTTTGAATAAATACTCAATAGAAAATAAGAAAGAGTGACAAAAGGTTTTGAGATCTGATCTCGGACGAAGGGAGATTCAGACTTGTCTCTCTCACCAAATTCTCTCTTAAAGCAAAGCAAAATAAAGCATAGCCTAAACAGGTGGCTGTAAAATCCTATATATAACCTAAAACACGAATTGGGGTCATCTTGTAATTATTAAAGACTTCTAGGCACTTTTGCAATTCTTCAAGTCTTGGAAAACTCGCGGGTCGTGTCTTGCTGCGATGGGTATCGATCGATACTAGCCAGTATCGATCGATACCAAGGCTTCATATCGGGTTCTCAGCAACACGAAGTTCTGCTTTGCTCCAAATGCTCCAGAAAGCTCCAATATCTCCAATAATGTTCCCAACGTGCTATGACATGTAAAAGACTCTAAAAGACTCCAAAATACTATAAAGACTCTATAAAAAGGACTTATATCATGGCTTAAATAGGGTAAAAACCATGATATATCACCTATATAATGGTAAATCTCGTCATATAAGAAGACGACATAAGACCATTAGACAATTGATCTCAACTGGTGTATTTACGATATATTACATCAAGTCGGCTGATAACTTAGCGGATCCGTTCCCCAAAAGTTTACCGCGATATCAAATTCTAAAATCATCAAAAGAAATGGGTTTAAAGCCTATAGAAAAAGATGAAGTTTGACGAACACCCCACCTATGTGACTGGAGATCCCAAGATCTTGCATTCAAAGGGAAAATGAAGTTGAGCTGATTCAAAATTGAGCATTGTGAGACTATGTCTCTGCCCAGTTCCTAGAATGATAAAACAGTGCAACCTGTGAATATTGAGGATAAGCGTTGGCTTTTAATGATTTCATAGTTTTGCACTAGTTGAGTATGACATGATACTTCTTAAAGAAAGTTGATGGCATATCACCTAGTGAGTGTGAAATGAAGACCGTTTCTAGGAGAATGAAGGTAAGGTTATACTTTCCAAGTTCACTCACGAAAAACCATGCAAGTTCAAGGCCAAAATGGACACAATATAAAACTAAGTTCTACGAGAAATGAAGTTGGGTTATAGATGCTGTCTCGTTTTACATCAAAATCCGGGTGGTTCAAGACATCATGTCACCTCCTGGCCAAGTAAACCGGACAGATATTAACAATGAGTGGTTCAAAGCTGAAAAATGATACCTTCTCAGACACAGTGAATTTTCGTTTAAACACTCGTAAAGTTCGTCTGTCTAGTCAGTCTAATGAGTCTAATAAGTATAGTCAGAGTCAGTCGAGTCTTCGTATGTTTGAAATCATTTATATTCATGTGTGAGATTGTTGGATTAATTTTTTAATAAAGTCAATAGGCTTAATAAATTGAATGAATGTGAATGAGAAATGGACCGTTGGGCTTATGGAAAAACCATAATCTTATTTGCGTAGTGGTTAAAGAGTAAAGTTTTACACCACATCGGAAACTTTGGAGAATTAAACCTCTTTTCTTTGACTATATATTCATGCCTCTAGTCTCATTCATTTAATACGATAACACACACTTTTACACGCTTTTCTAAAAGCAAAGTAAGAAGAAAGTTTCCAACAATCTCTCATTTCTTTTCAAGTAAGTGTCTTGAGAGTATATCGTAGAATTTAGTTAGTTCGACAGATCCATCATGGCCATTCTTGTTCTTTCCATGCACTTCTTTAGACTTTGGTGTTTCCTTTGTGGACTTTCTCATATTTGGAGTCATCGGGCTATTGTTCGTTTTGGTTTCTTCCTTGCAACCATCTACGCTGTGGCGATGTCGAACACAATGCTTCCCCTTCACCTCCTGATATGATGAGTTAACAGTGTCGCTGCAGCTCTTTCTGCGGTTAAGGTTTGGTGACTTGGGCCGAGTCAGGGGAAACTGTGATCAAACAACCATATAATGTTAAAAGCTCTGTTCATAATATCCATGTATCGCAAAGAATAACTTCTCAATAAGTTTGCAGGTTTTAGAACAGTTTAATTAATCTAAAGATGGAGAGGATGACACGGAGTGATGGCCAAGAATCACTGCTTCTGTACACCCATTTAACCAAAATCTAACATCTGAATATGGAAATTATGTTAACTGTTGTTACCAAGCATTTAAGTGTGTTTATGAATATGAGAGTGAGATACTGCCAAAATAAAAACAAAAGCTACTGTGACCGTAGAGTAGGATAAGCCATTGGTGAGGATAAGAACATCTCACGCGATCACAAGAAAAGGACACTAAATGTTGAATCTCATCATGGGATTCAACATTTTGTCAGCCTTGGACAAGCCATAAAATGAATCAAAGTGGAGTTAAAAAAGAAGGTGAAGACAGCGCAGTTTTGTTCCATACCTTTTTCAATGGAAGTTTTGGTGGAGGAGCCTCGTAGTAGAAATTTGGTACCGGATTAGCTTTGTAAGCCATGTTCTTCCGCAGTTGCTTAGTAACTACTTCTTGCTCTTCCTAGATAAAATACATTTTCAATGTTTTTGAAAATGCTCAAGAATGGAAGATAAAACATTATATTGAATCTAACATGTAAGATTATTGTTTCGAGAATTGCGCAACACATTTTTTGCATCATGCTATTTTCTAATGCAAAAGCAGAACCTTTACAGTTATCATAGTGCACACGGAAACTATAAAGCAAATTCCTACATCATATACAGACTAATGGACATGTATGCATGAGCACATATCTTTTACCTTGAGCCTTTTCTCGTTTTCTCTTTTCTCCTCCTCAAGTGCTTTCTGCTTCTCCTCTAATTTCTGGTAAAACTGAAACCAAAATACGTGGATAATTAGAAGAGTGACGGAAATGCGGAAAAGGACCAGCAAGTACCACATCTCTAAGGAGAGAAACATTGGATTCCATGCTTCCTTACAAATTTTTTAATTGTTATCCAAAAATACCTCTTTCCGTCTCTCCAACCGTGTTGTGCTCCTAAAGGTTGGAGCAACTCCAACCGTTATTTTGGGTTTAATATTTCTTACTGATGTAGCTGATCTATAAATGGCTAAGGATCAAAATCCTGTAGTGAATAGATATTAAAATAAATGTTTCTTTTTTCCGGTTAACTTCACATAAAGGATACGAGGAACCAACAGAAAAACAATCTTCTTCATCATGGTGCTTCTTGTGATCTATTGTCTTTCTAGCTGGTAGAGGGGAATTTGGCTGAAAACAAAGAACAGAGGAAAAAATCATTCAAAGTCTCATTTTACAATAACCTGGAAATCCTATAAGGACTAAAAACATTATGTTAAGGTATTTAATAACAAGTAGCAAAGAGAACCACATGAGTCCTTCGAGCAATAAATCAAAGTAAACAAGAAGCCTGCCATTAGAGTCATCAGAATTCTTATAAAAAAAAAAGTCATCAGAATCATACGATTCATTTCTAGAACACTTTAACAATGCACGAAAATAAACGAGTTATTCGACACCGCACTCTTTGTTTACCTGTGAACCTCTTGATCCTGAAGAAGAGTTGTGGCTAACAGCATTTGCTGATGAATTATTATCAGCTCTTGCTCTTCCGGAGATTGAAGAAGCAGGCTTTTCAGCTGACAGAGAAAATGGCTTTGGAACAGTGTAGTTCGCACTACCACGCGTTTTAAGCGATGATGAGTTTAGTTTCTTCTTATTGTCAGAAGATTTATGGGATCCAGGCGAATCAATTATCCCTTCGACATTTGTGTGAAGAACTTGTTGCCTCTGATGAGCATCATTGGCAACCAAGTTCTGCTCGGTGCATTCCTTCACCTCCGCAGCCTCGATAGTCATACAACCTTGGACTTTATTATTATCCCAAGATCTCGTTGAGCTTAATGTTAAACTGTTTGGCTTATTATCCATGTGTTTGTCTACAGGTTCTCTCCCCATTACCACTACAACACAAAAATGTATACATAAATGATCAGCCTTATCCTCAGAAAAGATGCGTCTCATATTGCAGATAATAGGAAAGGATCAACAAAGAAAGCTCCCTGAAGATAAAGTTTCTTCAAAGATCAATTAGAAACTATCATGATACATAGATATTGATAAACATCAAATCTGATCCTTAACAGGAAATTGTATACATATATACAAATGCTCAGCCAACAACAAAACCATACACAATGCCCAAGGATCAACCAAAAAAAGCTACCAAGAGATAAAATCTTCAGATATCAACAAACATCAAATCTAGGCTCTTTTAATGCAAAACTCTCTTTAGAATATTAAAATTAGGCGAAACCAAATGAATGTTGCATTTAAGACAGAAACAAGGAATGACCAACCAAAGCTATTGAATCAGAATAAACAAAACAACATGAACAATCTTAGAGAAAAACCTGTAAATGAAACAGCCAAAGCTAATTAAAAAGACAAGAAATTGAGTTGCACAAACAACATCGACCTAGCAGATCGAAATTTCGGACAACGATGTCTAGATCGAACCACATTTCTCGAAATCCGATAAAAGATTTGAAATAGTGTAACGAAATTCTTACGATTTCTAGCTCCGATTTCTCCAGAAACTTGTCAAATACATTCTCTCTTTCGACTCAGGGCAAAATGCAAAATCCCCCTTTCACGTCTATCTCTCGAGAGATTTACTTATTTTGTTTTTCTTTAACACAATTTTTCTTTTTCTTTTGTCAACATCGATTTACTTTTCTTCTCTAACGAATACTAAAATACTTTTTTTTTTGTTGGGTCGACCAATAGAATGTCAAATATATTCGCCTTTTTATTGGCGTCTCGCTTTATTTAGTTCCTTTTGACTATTTTTTTTGTTGTTTTTAAAAGAAAAGAAAAAAAAAACATATCATGCTGAAACTGTGAAAATGATATGAAAGCACAAATGGTTATCCAAAACTTTTAGTTAATCTCGAGAGTAGACGTGAGTGGATAGAAAACTACATACTCGCACAGTCACTCTCTGTTAGATTTTTTTTTAACTCTGAATGATTTTATTGAAAGGAAGAAATATCATTGGAGTTCAAAAAACCAGGAAATAAATATGACAGAACAAAAAAAAAACCAAACATAAATAAACCGACCAGCTACACCGAGGTAGCCGTCTTCTCCGCTAAGACCAATTCTTTCAATCACAACGGTTCACCATAAGCCACATATAATTGCTATCTGTTTTCACTTGTCACACTTCTAACGATTAAATGTGCACATTTATTAGCTATTGAAACACCATATCTTGGGAAAACTCTAATAAATAACTTGATTTGCACTCCACGCCAAATGATCTTTTAAACGAAACCTGAAAAAGGAAAAAATGGTAAGTATTTTGGGAATACTCAGCGAGGGTGTGCTTTTGGAGCACATAAGATTCTTAGATACATCATTTGAATATATCAATAATGAATATGCATAATATAAGCAATAGACACACACAACGTATATCTCTTTAGTAACAATACTACAAGTCATGAAACAATCATTTCTATATGCAATAATTCACATCACATCAATCATCCTAACAAGTATGCATCACATTCCCAAGGGTCGCAACCCAATGGTTCTCAATCTCTTTCACATTCTGGACTCGTCAGCCCCATTTTTCATGGGTCTGCAGCCTTAAACATTCTCATTAGCATTCTTATCATTCTCATTCTTTGGTTGCGGCCCAGCAAAGAAATACCGCTTCATGGCTCACGACCATGACCCCGGCGACAAGAAATCATGTACTAACACGCCTAGCAAACAGCTACTTCACATAAATATTCATCAATCATCTTTCACATACAACAACCAACAATCATATCTAATTCTTTTATTAAACATATACATATTTCTATTTCAACTAATGCATCTTGGGAATCCACATCTAGTCCTCACCTTTGCCTTTGGGTTGAAGGTAAAACATATTTTTTCTCCTTCCTTCTTCTTTGGACAGATTCATTGCCTTAACTTCATCAGCACGTTTCCTCATGTTTCAGAACTCCAAACCTGTCACCCTTCTACCAGAATCTACCTCCATGAGTCCTACATGTTCTGCAAGGTTTCAGAATGATCCGGATTGATTTACCCAACCAAACAGCCCAACTATCCAGCCTGGTCAGATATGTGCGCTGCGAAGAATAGACTCGGGAAAACACAAATATCTCTCAAACCATAAATTCAAATGATAATCTGATTTCGGTAGTAGCTAGATCTTGAAGTTTAGAATATACTTACAAAGTTTCATAATATTTGAAGAATATCTTCTCATCCGTTTATTCCTTCTCCCAAAACGGGTCTGATCTACGGTGGTTGAGGATTCGGCAAGGATGTACAAGTCAAGAAGATACAGAAATAACTTTCATCACCAACCTCCGATCTGAACTAACTAGGGCTTTTCAGAAAGCTAGGACTTGTGGCTTTACAGAGGTATGTAGATCGCTTCTTGTTTCCTCCTGGTTCGCCGGATAATCATCTTTCAAGATGAAAGTCCGAAAATCATAATTACACAAATCGGTCCCAGAAAAACATCAATAACTTTTAGCTCAGAACTCTAAATGGGGATCCGCTTTCGGCTATGGACAGATCTGGGAGTCTAGAATATGCTTACCAAGTTTCATGTCGATCCGATCTGATTTGCCTGACCGATTATCGTCTCTTCCAAAACGGCTCAAATCCGCCTTCTAGGAGGCTGCAGTGGCTTCTCCTTCGAGGTGTCTCAATGGTGGTGGCTCCAGCGAGATTTCGGCAGGGCTTCGCCGCAAGAACACTCTCTGATATGCTTATGGTCGTGTCTCCTCTTTTTATAGAGCAAGGGGTGAAGCTTCTTAGGTTTAGGGTTTGCCGAGCAAATGTCATTTTTGTCCTTACTAAAGGGGCCACGAAAATTGAGTCACAAAACTCTATGATCCACTTTAAAATGGGTCTCAATATTCACTCCCTCTTATGGGCTTTTCCTTAACAGAAACAGGCTCGACTCCTCGTCTAATGATTTTTTCCGGTCCAACTCTTCCTCCTCTTTGATGTTTGGCCCAACTCTCCTAACGCCCAATTTAGAATGAATAATCTACGCCCAAAACGATTTCAGTCAGAGATTAAGAGCCAGAAACATTGCTTCATTCGCAACTATAGTTTTCTTCTTCGGGAAGCTAGGTTAGGGTTTCTTTAGTCGCAAGGTTTAGGTTTCTCGCCTTAGGGTTTTAATCGAAAAAAATAGGCCATAAAACTCATTCTTGGGATGTCACAACTATCTCCATCTGCGTAAACCATCTCCATTCACTTATCTCATTAAAAGGGTGACACCCCTCTTCTAACTTTCTCGATACGGTATGTCACACGTTCATTTATACCACAAGTAACCAATTCTTAACCGGAAATAACCGAACTTAGCATTTAATTCAATTAAAGCGTCTTTCAATAAAAATACTTTAGTCTCTAATAAAATCCTATAACTTAATAAATTAAATAACGAATAAATCCAATAGATAATGAAAACCAAATAAGAATCCTCGGAGCCCAAAATCCAGCATCAGACGAACATACATCACCAGCTACTCCTCATTCTCACCTGCAAAAGAGAGGGGTGAGTAATTGGGATTACTCAGCTAGGACTCACGAATTCACCATACACAAGAACTTCCACAAAAGTCATAAAGTCTAAACTAATCAGACAAGCAAACACGTGTCCACGACACGACACAAAAAACACATGTGGGACTCGAACCCACTAAACTGACAAAGAGTGTCATTCCATGATATCACGAGTGACCTCGGTCTTTATCATGAATGCCCTACGTGCCCATACTAGCACGCACTCCCGTCTATCGATCCTTCGTACTGTCAGCACTTCATCGAACCGATCCTTCGTGCCTTCAGTACTTCATCGCCTTCATAGCTCGCAAGGACAACCTCCAGCTTCCAAGGACCACCACACAGCTGCAAAGGCTAGTCGCTCCATGTTAAGCCGGCATCACGGTCTAAAACTCATAGACGACTTTCCCCCAAGCAGGAACTACCGCGACTTTATCCGCTACTATTGCCTTCAGCACTTTACTACAATTACTCTTACATTTAGCATTCAACAAACATTTCGAATAAGTCACACAACACACAACAATATTCTTTTCCTTTAATTAATAATTCTAGGTGATACATATATACATAACTATATATAATTATAGTATAATAATACATACTCACACAAAATATAGGTTACCTATTTATATGTACCCAGTAGGTATGTTTAGTTTAATAATAGACTAAATGAATAACGGAGATGAACGGATAAATGGGAAACACACAATTCTTGTTCCTCACCTTAGCAAATCAGATTGATTTCTCGGTAAGACGAACGGTTTAGGAATTTTAGTTCAAATCGGATCTGCAATCGGTACACAAATATCGGTTATGGTTCAATAATTAATTAAACCATATCCATTGGGTTTTATTAAAATTATGATATCTCGGTTTACTACACAATTAAACATAACACCACTTGATTTATTAATCCACGGTTTCGCACATATCCAACGTCACTTAGCTTCAGATTTTAAATGGATTAAACAGAGTTGGGATTCCCTCGGTTTAACCAAACCAACTCAGCAAAACCAATCCATTAAAACCAACGTCACTTGACTCTGGTTTCTTATTTAAATTGATTTACTTTCTTGGTTTAATTATAAACCAATCCACACCAAACCAATCAACATTATCTTCTCCAATTAAACAAAAAACACAAACCCACGATATCTAGTTTCTCTCAGAAAAATCAAGGTCCGATCAGTACTTTCTCGGAAACAATCGACGGTGGTCTTGAACGGTGGTGGCTGCAATTTCCCGCGGTTCCAAGGGCTGCGACGGATCTCTGGCGAACAGAGGCAACGGGTTAGTCTCAGGTCAAAATAAAGCAAATCGGGTTTAAGGGTCTCGGGTTTACCTTCTCCGATCACTCCCACGCGAGAAGGAATGGAGGTTAGCGGCGACAGACGGGTCTAGAAGCTCCGTTGGTAGCGCGAGTCTCAGACCTACGGTGGCTCCAAAGCAAACAAGGTTAGGTTCATCTCAATCGGATCGAGACAGAAGAAAAACCTAAGATTAAGCTCACGGCTTACCTTTCCGACGACGTGACTCTGTCGAGGACGGCTTCTGGATCAACAGCGGTGACGGCGGAGGGCTCACGGGCTAGGGTTCACGCAGAAGTAAGTAGGCTCGTATTCCAAGGTAAGTTTCTCATTTTATAAACGCGTTTTAGGGTTTGAGGCGGATACGACGCGGGTTCAGTTTCGATTCAGGTCTAGACTCGGGTTCTTGGGCCTCATTGTCCATTACTGGGTCCATGATGTTACAATTCTCTCATACTACAAAAGAATTCGTCCTCGAATTCAGCCCGTGATCATGTTTGTTACTCTTGTCCTCAAAGAGCTCGGGGTAATCTTCCTGCATCTGAATTTCTGACTCTTATGTCTCTTCCCGAATACCATCTCTCTCCCAACATACCTTGACTGACTTCACATTCTTTCCTTGGACTTCTGTTTCACGCCATTCCAAAATCTCAACGGGTTTACTCATTGTAGTCAAGTTCCTATTCAAATCTGATGGTGGGTTTGGTAAGACCAACTCTGGTTCTTTGACAACTTTCCGCAAAACTGACACGTGGAATACGTCATGAAAATTTGATAACTCTTGCGGTAGTGCCAATCGATAAGCTACGACTCCAATCCATTCCGTAATGATATATAGTCCCATATACCTTGGCTTAAGCTTCTTTAACTTTCGATTTTTATGAGCTCCTCTGAATGTCCTCATTTTTAAGAATACCGTGTCACCCACTACAAAATCTAAATCTTTCCGGGGCTTGTCTGCATAACTTTTCTGCCTGTCATGGGCTTCTTTTAGCATGTCTTTAAGCAATTCCACTTGGGTTACTGTTTCTTGGATCATCTCCGGCTTTAAGTCTTTACGTTCTCCCACTTCAGTCCAACAAAGCGAAGTACGACATGGTCTCCCGTACAGAGCCTCGTACGGTGGTGTTTCTATGCTGGAATGGTAGCTGTTGTTGTATGCGAACTCCACCAATGGCAAATATTTGACCTAGTTTTCTTCCCACTCGAGTACACAAGCTCTCAACATATCCTCAAGCGTTTGAATTGTCCTTTCAAACTGTCCATCCGTCTGGGGATGATACGATGTGCTGAGGCGAACCTTTGCTCCAATGCCTTTTGAAAAGCCTGCCAGAATATTGACGTGAAATTACGTGAAATTTGGATCCCGATCCGACAAAATGCTAACTAGCACTCTGTTCAGCTTCACAATCTCATCCATATACAATTGCGCTAAGCGGTCCGCGTTATAGGTCTTCTTTATGGCTAAAAAATATGCGGTCTTGGTTAGTCGATCCACTATTACCTAAATGGCATCTATACCACATGTGGTCCTTGGTAGCCCAGTAACGAAGTCCATTGTTATCATATCCCATTTCCACTCAGGTAAGGGCAAATTCTGAAGTAACCCACTTGGAACTCGATGTTCTGCCTTCACTAGTTGGCACGTCTGACACTGTGATACCCAAGATGCCACATCCTTCTTCATACCTCCCTAGTTGTAATATCGTTTCAGGTCTCAGTACATTTTTGTTGCTCCCGGATGTACTGAGAATCTCGAATTATGGGCTTGTGCTAAGGTCTCATCCTTTAGACCCTTCTCATTCGGCACACTAACTCAGTTCTCATACATGATCATCCCATTTTCTGCGGTGTGGTATCCTTCCACATTGTTCTCCACTGCTTTCGGCAATACAACATCAAGTTTATGCGCTTCACGTATTCTCCATAGTAGGTCAGCCTGATTTACAGCTTCTAATCCAACTACATCTTCTCCCGTTGAAGTTGCACATATTCACAGCGTGCATAAGTTCTTGCATTTCTTTTTCCCTTGATATGTCGCTCTTCCTTCTACTCAGTGCATCGACCACTAAGTTAGCATTTTCTGGATAATGTGCGATGTCCAAATCGTAATCAGCTAACAATTCCACCTATATTTTCTGCCTCAGATTAAATGAGACTGAGTGAAAATGTACTTAAGGCTCTTATGATCTGTGAACACTTGAATCTTATCTCCGTACAAATATGAGCGCCATATTTTCAAGGCGAATACCACTGCTGCCAATTCCAGATCGTGTGTTAGGTAATTCATCTCATGCGGCCTCACTTGCCTCGATGCATAGCGGTGACCTTTCCGTTCTGCATCAAAACACAACCCAATCTCCTTAAGCATCTATATACACCACATATGGTACTCCTGTCTTTAGCAATACTAATATGGGTGTCTCTGTCAAATGACTTTTCAACTTCTGGAAGTTCTTCTCGCACTCTTCTGTCCACTCGAACTTCACATCCTTTCATGTGAGACGAGTCATCGGTTTTGCCATACTTGCGAATCCCTCTACAAACTTTCTGTAATAACCTGCTAATCCCAGAAAACTGCGAACCTTTGTAGCACTCTTAGAAGTAGGCCAATTGGTTACCGAGGCAATCTTCTCTGGATCCACTGACACTCCCTCCATTGAGATGACATTCCCTAGAAAACCAATCTTCCTCTGCCAAAAGCTGCATTTGCTCAATTTCCCAAACAGTTGTTGTTCCCGCAACTTTTCCAGTATAACACGCAAATGCCTCTCATGATCCTCCCTGCTCTTCGAGTAAACCAAGATGTCGTCGATGAATACAATAACACACTTGTCCAAACACTCCCGGAAAATGATGTTCATCAATTTCATGAACGCAGCTGGCGCATTAGTCAACCCAAACGGCATTACCACAAACTCGTAGTGGCCATACCTTGTCCGGAAAGCCGTCTTCCGCATATCCACCTATTCTATTGAAATCTGGTGGTAGCTTGATGCTAACTCAATTTTTGAGAACCAAGATGTCCTTTGTAGCTGGTCTAACAACTCATTGATTCGTGGCAACGGGTACTTGTTTTTTATATTAACTTTGTTCAACCCTTGGTAGTCAATGCAAAGCCTGAAACTCCGATCCTTTTTTCACGAATAACACTGGTGCTCCCCACGGTCAGCTACTCGGCCTGATGAAACCCTTATCAGTAAGATCCTCCAACTGCTTTTTCAACTCTACCATTTCTGCAGGTGCGGGACGGTACATTGCTCTCGATACCGGTGTTGTTCCCGGTTATAAATCTATGGTAAAGGCATCTCCTCTGCTCGGTGGTCGTTCCTTTAAAGAATCAAATACGTCTTCGTATTCTTCCACTACTGGTATATTGTCAACTCCCAACTCTAAGTTCTCCCCCACTACAGAGATGGTGGCGAGAAAAGCATCATTCCCCTTTTCAATCAGCTCCTCAGCTTTCATCATGGAAATGACAGAAATACCCTTGTTGTACTTCACTCCTTGAAATACTAACTTCTCTTCTGGTCTGGCAAAATGAACTTGGGCTCGATAACAATCCAACATATCCCATTGTTTGGTCAACCCATCCATTCCAAGAATCACATCGTAATGATTCAGCTCCATTTATGTTAGATCCGCAAGCAGTACCTCTCTGTTGATCACGACAGGTACGTCTTGGTGAACTCCAGTAGATCCCATTCGCTCAACTTCGACGGTCTGAATCTCCTTCACTCTTGGAACAAACTCTCCCGTAAAGCTCTGACTCTTCGTCAATCTCGAGTTGACACAACTGAGTGTAGCTCCAGTATCAAACAACGTGTGAGCTAGCCCGCCTCCCACTAACACCGATCCTACATGGTTATGCTACCGCTAAGCATACAATCCACAAAGACATGACTGGTTAATTTACTAAACATGAAATAACGAAAGAAAATAACTTGAGATTTACGTACCATCGATCTGTTCAGCCACATCGTGATCTCCAGCCATCATCACACGATGTCTTTTGTCCTGCCTCTTCGGAGGTGGCAACAAGTATTCTCCACGACGGTCGCCTGTCTACTGCCTTCCATTTCCCTTCTCCAGGCACTCTCTCGTATAATGTCCTGGTTTCCTACAGATGTTGCATTCTCCTGGTGGTATAGGTCGAGTGCAATCCCTCTTGAGATGACTTGGTAGGTTGCACCTGTAACACACTCCAGGCGTGTTACCTACCATACAATGTCCATAATGCGTCTTCCCACAGCGGTTGCACCTTGGTTGTGTTGTCGTGACTGTATTGGCACCATCCCATGATCTCTTATATGACTTGATCCCCTTGGAAGCCCTTGCATGTGCGGTCTTACTCAGACTTGCCTCCTTTTCCAGTCCTATCTCCAGCTTGGACGCTTTTTCCACTAACTCGATTATACTGCGGAAGTCACTCATCCCAACACGGTTCTGCAACTGAATCCTTAGTCCGCCCTAGAATCTACAAATCTTCTCACGCTCATCAATGTGACGACCCACAAACCTCCTCAATCGGCTGAATTCGTTCTCGTAGTCTTTCACGGTCTTATTACCCTGCTGCAGATGTAAGAACTGGCTCTCTATAGTATATATTGCCTCATGCGGAAAATATCTCTTGGAGAACTCATCGTCAAAATCGGCCCATGTCAGCTCGTAACGACCTTGGGCCTATTCTACCACACCTTCCCACCAAACAAAGGCATCTTCCTTCAAGTACTGCACCGCCAGGCCCTTCCGATATGTTGGTGGACACTGTATTGCCTCAAAGTTCCACACAAGCCTCTTTCTCCAGTTGTCAACAGCCAATGCATCAGAATCCCCGGTGCATAAATCCATGCACATACCCTTCAAGTAATTCATAGCTTCCCAGTAGGTTGGTCCCGTTGGGCGAATTGGCATCGGAGGGGGTGGTGGCGGGTACTAGCGATCAGCTGCAACATTCTGTGGTGCCTGGTGCACGGGTGCATCATATTGAACCTGCTCCTCTGGCTCAAGGTCTACAAACCTCTCACGGTACCGCTGCAGCTTAGACAGCGCGACTGCATGCGCCTCAGCTTGGGCCTCAACATTATGTGGTGCCTGATTGAGATTGACAGGCTGCACACTTGCGGTAGAATCAACTTGAACTTAACCGCGCGATCTGGTCCTAGCAACCACTCCATGCCTAGCTCCACGCCCATTCTTTGGCGGCATCTAAACACACAAACACAAAACCAACGCGAAAACGATAAGATACTCCTCAAAGCAGAGCTCGCAAAAACAGACTAATTATAACGAACACATTAAGCGAGTCAAGCCCTACTGCTGCCATTTTACTCTTTTTTTTTTAATAAAAATCTTCCCTCCCAAAAATCTAATCAAGTTTGAAAACATAAGTAAACCGATTTTTGAAAACAAATTTTTTTTTTTGTTTTTTGGAAATCGAGTATCGCAAATCTTCCATTAATACCATTTCCTCCTCAAGATTGCCTCTCGGGTCGGAACCGGTGTGGCAAACCGGCGCTCTGATACCAAATTATGACACCCGTCTTCTAACTTTCTCGATACAATATATCACACGTTCACTTATACTACAAGTAACCAACTCTTAACTGGAAATAACCGAACTTAACCTTTAATTCAATTAAAGCGTCTTTCAATAAAAATACTTTAGTCTCAAATAAAATCCGATAACTTAATAAATTACATAACGAATAAATCCAATAGATAATGAAAACCAAATAAGAATCCTCGGAGCCCAAAATCCAACATCAGACGAACAGACATCACCAGTTACTCCTCGTTCTCACCTACAAAGGAGAGGGGTGAGTAATTGGAATTACTCAGCGAGGACAAGCCTAAGGCTCACGAATTCACCATACACAAGAACTCCCACAAAAGTCATAAAGTCTAAACTAAACAGACATGCAAACACGTGTCCACGACACGACACACAAAACACATGTGGGACTCGAACCCACTAAACTGACAAAAAGTGTCATTCCATGATATCACGAGTGACTTCGGTCTTTATCATGAATGCCCTACGTGCCCATACTAGCACGCACTCCCATCTATCGATCCTTCGTACTGTCAGCACTTCATCAAACCGATCCTTCGTGCCTTCAGTATTTCATCGCCTTCCTGGCTCGCAAAGACAACCTCCAGCTTCCAAGAACCACCACACAACTACAGAGGCTAGTCGCTCCATGTTAAGTCGGCATCACGGTCTAACTCATAGACGACTTTCCCCTAAACAGGAACTACCGCAGCTTTATCCGCTACTAGTGCCTTCAGCCTTCAGCACTTTACTACACTTACTCTTACATTTAGCATTCAACGTACATTTCGAATAAATCACACAACATACAACAATATATAGTTATAGTATAATAATACATACTCACACAAACACAAGTTACTTATTTATATGTACCCAGTATGTATGTCTAATTTAATAATAAACTAAATGAATAACGGAGATGAATATATGGGAAAACACAATTCTTGTTCCTCACCTTAGAAAATCGGATCGATTTCTCGGTAAGACGAACAATTTAGGACTTATAGTTCAAATCGGATCTGCAATCGGTACACAAATATCGGTTATGGTTCAATAATTAATTAAACAACATACATTGGGTTTAATTGAAATTATGATCTCTCGGTTTACTACACAATTAAACCCAACACCACTTGGTTTATTAATCCACGGTTTCACACATATCCAACGTCCTTAGCTTCAGATTTTAAATGGATAAAACATATTTGGGATTCCCTCGGTTTAACGAAACCAACTCAGCAAAACCATTCCATTAAAACCAACGTCACTTGACTCTGGTTTCTTATTTAAATTGATTTACTTCTTGTTTTAATTCTAAACCAACCCACACCAAATCAATCTCAAATCCAACCAATCAACATCATCTTCTCCAATTAAAATACAAACACAAACCCACGATATCTAGTTTCTCTCAGAAAAATCAAGATCCGATCAGTACTTTCTCCGAAACAATCGACGATGACGCTGAACGGTGATGGCTGTAATTTCCCGCAGTTCGAAGAGTTGTGACGGATCTCCGGCGGACAGAGGCAACGTGGTTAGTTTCAGGTCAAAACAGAGCAACTCGGGTTTAAGGGTCACGGGTTTACCTTCTCCGATCACTCCCACACAAGACGGCGGGGAGGTTGGCGGAGACGGGCGGGTCTGGAAGCTCCGACGGTGGCGCGAGTCTCAGACCTACGGTGGCTCCAAAGTAAACCAGGTTAGGTTCATCTCAATCAGATCGAGACAGAAGAAGAACCTAGGGTTAAGCTCACGGCTTACTTTTACGACGACGTGACTCGATCGACGACGGCTTCTGGATGAATAGCGGTGACGGCGGAGGGTTCACAGGCTAGGGTTTGCGCATAAGTAACTAGGCTCATATTCTAAGGTAAGTTTCTCTTTTTATACACGCGCTTTAAGTTTTGAGGCGGATAAGACGCGGGTTCGGTTTCGAGTTCGGGTCTAGACTCGGGTTCTTGGGTATCATGGTCCATTAGTGGGTCCGGGATGTTACACAAAGCCTTTCTTATTTCCTCAGATTGAGAACAAAAAGCTAGCCACAACTTTGGTCTAGTGACTGCGCCGATCAATTCCGAAGCTTCGGTGGCGAAAATCACTCTTTCTATATGTAGGATGTCCATGCTTTCGATCACCCAGAAATGAGCTTTAGCTTTTGCTTCATTCAAATTCTCCATTCTACTAAAAGCTCTTATACTGTGTGACATAACATCTTCTTTATAGCTCCTTAGAATCTACGACGCTCCCTCTAGCTTCTTATGTCGTGACCAAGACACTCCAATGGTACATTTAAAAAATCCTTTCTCTAGAGCTTCCCACTGAGTTGTTGATTGAGAGTGATCCTTTACATCCTCTGAATTCGAGCTTTGAACTCTAAACCATTTGTTTGTATCTTCCCAAGTCTTGTCTGCAGTTTCCTTGGATGTAAAGGTTCTCTCTTCAAACAAAAAGAGATTTCGATTCTTCCATTGCCACACTATCCATGGAAAGCTTCGGCTAATTTCTTGTGGGATGGAGCAGTTTTCCTGATAATCCAGCACATAATTGATGTTCTCATATATCGACCTCTTCTCAAAACATCTCTCGGGAAATGAAAGTTTGCTTGAACCGAAACTTGTCTTGCCACCGTGCAGTCAAATAAAACATGGTTAATTGATTCGCCGGCATCCCCACATATTTGACACACATCATCAGTCTTCACTCCACGATGACCAAGAGTATCCCTAACTGGCAGAGCATTGTGTAGAACTTTCCATAGAAAAAGCTTGATTTTTGGAACAGTCTTTACATTCCATACTCTGCTTATGATCGTGTTTAAAGAAGGACTTACCATCACCTCCTTTCTCACTTCTGATTGCTTTTGTGTTCTTCTTAGCCAATAATCCGATCTAACAGTATAAGCTCCGCTTCGATTGTCATTTTGGTTCAACGCATGTCTGATTTTCAAAATACGTTATATGTCTTTCGGGAAAAAAATTTCCTCTAACTTTCCTCGATCCCATATTTTTGTCTAATCAATAATTAGATCACTTACCTTCAAGCTCACATTGAAAAACATGGGTCTCCTATACGGTGCTCTCGGCGTATCATCCACAATCCACATATCGATCCATACATTAATGGTCTCCCCTGATCCAACATCGTTTCTCCGACCCTTCAGAAGCAGTTCTCGGCCGTGCAGAATGCTTCTCCAAGCATACGAGGGTCTTTGACCATTGCTTGCATTGAGGAAGCTTGAGTTTGCGAAATACCGGCTTTTAAAAACTTTCGCACATACTTTTTGGATCCATGAGCACTCTCCACGCCTGTTTCGCAAGTAGAGCTTGGTTAAAAAGCTCAATATCTCTAAAACCAATACTACCGAGTTCCTTCTCTAGACATGATTTTTCCCATGAAACCGAGTGGATATTTCTTTGCCCATCTTGTGCATTCCACCAGAATTTAGACATAGCCGTAGTTAGATTCTGACATGTAGTTTTCGGAAGTTTGAAAACAGACATCGCAAACACCGACTTTGCCATTGCCACATATTTCAACAAAATTTATTTCCCTCCAAGTGATAAAAATCGATCATACCACCCATGAAATCTGGATATCATCTTCTCCTTAATATAGCTGAGCATTTTCACTTTCGACCTGCTGAAACACTCTGGAAGACCAAGGTACTTCCACGTGACACCCTCATTCTCAATCCCCGGCTTTTCATGTATCTTCTTTTTCGTATTCGCCTCAGTGAGATTACCAAAGGTGATAGAGGATTTGTTGAAATTATCATCTGGCCCGAGACACTTTCGTAAGCTTTAAGGATGTTATACATCTCTCCACATTGCGATTCATAAGCTTTAGACAGCAATAAACAATCATCCGCAAAGACTAGGTGATGCACCGATGGTCCCTCTTCATGAAAATCAATGTCGTTGATTCTCCCTTCTTGTTCCGCCTTTCGTAGCAAGTGAGATAGCCCTTCTGTGCATATATCAAACAAGAAAGGTGAGAGTGGGTCTCCCTGCCTCAGTCCACGTTCCAGTTTAATCAAAATATGTGCTTCCCCATTTATCAAGACTGTGTAGGTGACCGATGTGACACATAACATGATCCACACCATAATTTTTTGATGAAATCCCAGAGCAGTAAGGAGAGACTCCAAGTACTTCCACTCAATTCTATCATATGCCTTTGACATATCATTCTTAATTGCCATACACTCTCTGGAGATTCGCGAATGAATTCTCAACGCGTGCACCATCTCATGTGCAATAATGATATTATCATAAATCAGCCGGTCCGAGACGAAAGCAGATTGTGTAGGCGGAGCGATATCATTCAACCATGTCTGTATTCTCAAAACCAAAATCTTATAGACAATCTTATACAGAACCGAGCACTGGCTGATGGGTCTCAAATCAGTCAACGATGTAGGTTTATGTATCTTCGGTATAAGACATATTTGCATGTAATTCCATTATGTTGGGAAGGATCATGTTTCGAAAAAATCTTTCACCTCTATTATCACTCTCCATCCAACGATTTACCAATATTGTTGGAACAAAAAACCAGTCATTCCATCGCATCTTGGTGCACTAGATGATTTTATCAAGAAAATAGCTTCTTTAATCTCCCTCGCAGTCACATATTTCATCATGCTTCGGTTCATATTATGTGTGACTTTTGGAATAAAACCATCAAAGAATTCCTTCACATCACCAATACATGATGTTGTGAACAGAGCTTTAAAGTAGTTCCCTGCAACTTCTCCCATAAAACCAACTGATGTTACCGTTCTGCCCGCGTCATCAACTAATTTGTCCAGCTGATTCTTTGAGCGTTGTGCTTTAACCGATGCATGGAAGAAACTTGTGTTATTATCTCCATATACATTCCATTGATCTCTGCTCTTTTGTCTCCAAAAAATCTCTTCTTCTCGAAACCCCTTTGCAATCTTGTATCGTAGCTCTCGCATATACTCCAATCTTGGATGCATAGATGATATTTCCCTCTCAAGGTCTTCCCTACACTCCTGGATGCGGTCCATGAAATTGTGATTGCTTTCTCGTTTCCATTTCCCAAGTGTTTTCCTACATTTTCCAATTTGATCCATTAGAGAGATTGGTTCAGAATTGTGTTCTCCTATCCATGCATCACGAATAGTCTCCAAAACCAATGGTTTTCCAATCAATTTTCTATCGAAACGGAAGGAGCCTCTTGTACTAGCCTGTTTGCTCATCAAATTAACTAGAACTGGACTGTGGTCTGAACCCAACTTTCCCATGAAGATCTGATTAGCTATCGCAAACTGCAATCTCCATGCTTTGTTACCGAAACAACAATCAAGTTTGCACTGAACCTAGTGTGTGTGCCGCATGCCTGCCCAAGGAAAGGTATTTTCAGAGTTGTTCAATTCAGTCATCTCACAACTTCGTAACATGTTTGCAAAAGACATGAAAGAATTATCACTTTGTGTCGGTCCTCTTAGCTTTTCACCATTGTGCAGAATTTCATTGAAATCCCCAACCATACACCATCTCTCTCGCCGTTGGACCATGATTCTGATAATCCTCTCCCAAATGTGGTCTCTTCCCTTCGCCACCGGATCACCGTACACAAAAGACACAAAAAAACTTAAAAGACTCATACTGTACACAACAATCAATGAGGTGTTTGTCCGCAAACTTCACCTCCACCGATACGCTACTCTTCTAGAATAAAGTTAAACCACCACTCAAACCTATTGGATCCACTGTGAAACCCTTGTCATATCCCAACCAGACCTGTAAATCCACCACCTCATTTTTAAACTTCTTAGATTCCATCAAAAACATCATCTCCGGGAAATGTTTGTTACACATTTCCTTGAGACGAGGAATTGTCAAGTCTTGTGCCAGACCCAAACCTTGACAATTCCAGCTTAGAATACTCATTAAGCTTTCGGCAGTTCCTCACTCGGGACCACATGTGTGTTTGTACGCTTTGTGATTTTAGAGGAAACTTCTGCCAGGTCCATCGCCTTTCTCTTTGGCGATACTCCAAGCTCTTTCCCTTTTCGTGAAACTGTAATTCCCACATTCTTGCTCTTAAACATGCCCCTCGTGTTTCGCTAATTCTTTATCGGCTTCCTTCTGCCCTTAGTTCTCTTCATGAAAGATCAAGATGAACTGGCCTCAGAGAATCCAACACCGAAAACCAGGGGGAGATCTTTAAAGGAATTGGATTCTGACTTATAATTTGCTGTAACACGTTCAGAAAAGGTAATCTCCACATTCGGTATTCGTTTCATCGCTACACCAGCATTGATTACATCAGACAATAATTTCCCGTCTCCCGAATTCGCACCAGCATTGATTGCAGCAGAAAATAAATTTCCATCCCACAAATTCGCACCAGACTTATTCTTTTCCGTCCCCTGCTTCTCACAGTCATAAACTAAGCCTTTGCCTTTGTCAATATCGAAAGTTATTGCAGGAGGTGGGAGAGAAACATGTTGCTGAAGAGAAACATGTTGCTGAAGAGCAAATCGAAAATCGTTTCCAATTCCAGAATGGAGAACCGAATGGTGATAATCTTGTTGAAGACATGTTCTATGGAGAACCTATTCCTGATATGAGGCAAGGTGAATTGGAGATGAATGAGATCTTTAATTTGATGTCAAATCTCTCTAACACTACCAGAGATGTTCAAGGAACATATCGAGAGAGAGGGGAAAGCTCTCACGTCAATACAAAGTTGTCTGGTGTATTTGATGTCGTTGAAGTAGAACACATCAATGTACAACGCAAACGCAAGTATGGAGAGATTGAGGAAGAAACTGAAACAAACAAAATCACGGTTTATGAGAAGAAAGACGAGAGTAACTCGGGAAAGAAGTGCATCCAACAGATTCAAGGTATGGTGGGCCGTAATCAACCGGATTCAACATGAACATAACAGTTTGGAACCGTCAAGGGCTTGGTGTAGACCCTACAGTTCGACGCTGATATACTCATATATTGCATGTTTTAGCATGCATTTCATTTAGAGTTTTGTGTAATTCACATGCATGATTATGGTCTTGTCTTGTATTTAGGTCTCATTTAGAGTAATAGGTGTTTGAATTAGGTCTTAGTGAGTTTTGCATACATTTGGAGTGTTTCTAGGTGTCTTGGAGACAATTGATGATGTTTGGAGTTATGGAGCATAAGAGGAATGCAAAGCCCATCTGAGACGCCGTAAATATGTAGCTGGAAGAAAGCCCTCCGTTATGAATCAGCCTCAACGTTCTTCATAGGAGTTGTAGAGGAGTGAATCATCTGTCTACAGGAGTTGGATTCAGGCAATTTGGACATTTGGTTAAGGAGTTACCATGGATTTACTGAAAACATTTCTGCCTGGCCGATGTAGAACGAATCTGAGAGTGCATCGATGCGTGGCATCGGGCTGTGGTCGACCGATGGGAAGCTCACAAGATCGACGACAAAAATGGCATCGGTACGCCAGACACCGATACAACCGTCTGATGGAAATGCTGCGAATCTGAGATTGCATCGATGCGTGGCATCGGGCTGTGGCCGACCGATGGGACCTGTTGAAGACCTAAGCCAAATGAAGACCTTCCCGCGCCCAGTTTAATCTGAAGTCTTCATGAAAGTTGTAGCCAAGTGCGTTAGCTGAATACATGAGGTAATTTCGGGTAATTCGGATACGTGGTTCGTTAGATATGTCAACTTTACTGAGAGTATGTCCGTCTGAACGAAGCCACCCGACATGCCTGAAAGACCGGACTTGACGAATGGTCTCGAATCGGATTTAGCCTCAGTGGCCTTCATAAAAATTGTAGCCATGTGTATTAGCTGTCCACAGGAGTTTGTTTGAGGCCATTCGAATATGTATCCCAGGAGATATCATGGTTTTAGAAAAGGTTCTACACAAGACCAGATTTGACCCATTTCGACCGGATCAATACCAGGTTTGTTCCGGGTTGACCCGGTCAACTCCTCATCTATTTAAAAACTCCAAAACTCCAAACCCCTAATTTTATTTTTATCCTCTTTTTGGTCTAAAAACCCTTTTCTCCTTAGAGAGCGTTCTTAGATTTTTGTAAGAGAGATCTTCTATTTTTATGCAATCTAGTAGTTGTTTTCATTGAATCTCTCCTTCTTATCTTCTTTTCTTGTTGATTATCCAATATCCATCCATGAATTCTTCTCTTATCAAAATCGATTTAGAGGTGTTCTTCATGTGTATTGAGTAGTCATTTTAGGATCTTGAGATGGGTTAGATTTAGGGGATTCAAGGCATGATCTAATGTGTTTAGGATTAGATTATCTATTATCCTTCTTTGTTTAATGTTTTATTGCTAAATCTAGCTTGAGAGAGTGGATTTAGATCATAGGCATTTCATGCACACCAAGTGTATGATGAAATGTCTTGATCAATTATTCAAAGGATTTATGTTCTTAGCCTATGAGAATAGTTGTCTATAGCATATTTTTGGTTGATCTAGTTTATATTCTCAATGCATGTTGATTGATAATTCACAAATGAGAGTTTGCTAATGAATTTGATAATTAACATAGTGATTAGTGCCTTGAAAGAGGACTAATCAAGATTATAGATCATTAACCTATGGATAGTTTGTTTGTGTGAATGAATGCCTTGGATCATGCTTTGGTTGCCTAATATCGATGACCCCATCTTAGGATTCGCTTTGCTTATTGCTTTTACATCTTGCTTAGTTTCTTATTACTTGTTTGAACTTGATACTTAATCAAAAACCCCTTTTATTAGCTTAACTCATTTAGTGCCTTGCATTCTTAGTGTTTAGGACTAATTCCCAATATTGGATTCGATAACCTCTTACTACATCATTAACCTAGGGATTGCAAAATCCATGTATCAGACGCCTAAAGGAGATAAATCGTAAGTATCTCCCGGACATGCTATGCCTATTGGAAACAAAGCAGAACGATGATTTCATCAGGAATCTTAGTAGTGAATTAGGTTATGATAACTTTGTAACAGTTCCACCACAAGGTATGAGTGGTGGAATAGCTGTTTTTTTGGAAGAAGTATGTGTCAGTTTCAGTTGGTTTTCAGTCCCCTAATCTTGTAGATTGCTTCATTGAAATTAATGGAATAAGTTTCTATTTCTCCTGTGTTTATGGTCCACCAAATCCGAGTAATAGAAACCATCTTTGGGAAAGATTAGAACGCATCTCAACTACAAGAAGAGATCCGTGGATAGTAATTGTCGATTTTAACGATAATAGGGGAAATGATGAGAAGTAGGGTGGACCTCGTAGATCAGAGAAATCGTTTGAAGATTTTCGACGTATGATATCCACTTGTGATTTCCATGATTTGAAATCAATTGAAGATATATTTTCTTGGTTTGGGAGATGACATACACACGATGTATGATGCTGCTTAGATCGAAGTATGACAAATTCAGAATAGTTAGCACTATTTCCATCAGCTCAGGCTGAATTCTTACCTTTTGAAGCTTCAGATCATAGGCCTTTGGTAATAAAAAACAAGCAACATTATTGAGGATCGCCGACCTCTGTTCCGTTACGATAAACGACTTTTCAGACAAGATGGTTTCCGAGAGAAAGTGGTTCAGAGTTGGAACAGTGGAGACTCGAATACAATTACACTTAATTCACATATCAGAGGATGCAGAAAAATAGTATTGAATTGGAAGAGAGATCATCGTACCAATGCATCAAAGAGAATTCAGATATTAAAAGGTCAGCTTGATCAAGCTTTGTCTCACGGTCATTTGTCGAGCTCTTCACTTGCTGACATTCTAAAAGATCTCCAACAAGCTTATCTGGACGAAGAAGAATACTGGAAACTTAAGAGCAGGAACGAATGGCTCAACTATGGTGATCGCAAGACAAAATTTTATTACGCAGCCACGAAACAGGGAGTAGCACGGAATCGAATTATGGCTATTGAAGATATGAATGGTCATATTCGACTAGTTGACATCGAGATTGGAGAGACAATAGAAGAATATTTTAATGCCCTCTTTACAACCACACGACAACAAACATAATCTTATGCTGAAGTTTTTTATGATTTCCAAGCTAAAGTCACAAGAAAGATGAATACGGATCTCACGAAAGAAGTAACAATAGAAGAAATACAAAGAGCAATGTTTGATATTAGACCAGACAAAGCACCTGGTCCAGACGGTATTACCGGTACTTTCTATCAACAATTCTGGCCTGACATTAAAGATGCAATGATTGGTGAAGTACATAAATTTTTCAGAGACGATGATCTACAAAATGACATAAATCATACGAACATTTGCCTCATACCAAAGCTTGAGGTTCCACGGTCAATGAGTGATTTTAGACCCATTGCTTTATGCAATGTGAGTTATAAAATCATTTCAAAAATTGTTGTGAGCCGCTTGAAAAAACATATTCCGGGTATCATCTCCGAAACTCAAGCTGCGTTCATCTCCGAGAGGAATATAATGGACAATGTGATTATTTCACATGAGATGTTACATTCTTTGAAAGCAAAGAAACACTGGGCTAGATCATATATGGCGGTAAAAAACAGATATTTTAAAGGCCTACGATCGCATGGAATGGAAGTTTACTCGTGAAACGATGGGTTTTCGATAATCGATTGATCAATTGGATAATCAAGTGTATTGAATTAGTTACATTTTTGACTTTGGTAAATGGAGTTCCACGAGGAAGGATTAGGCCACAGCGAGGGATCAGACAAGGGGACCCACTATCCCTATATATATATTCATAATTTACGCAAAAGTTTTAAGCCATTGTTGGAGGTGGGCTTAGCACCCCCAATCAGCTGGGCCCATCTCAGCAAATAAGGCCCGTCAAATCAAAGCCCAGCCAAAAGTCAACGGAAGGGCCCACCGAGCTCGCGCTGGCGCCTCACCCACTCTGAAGGCGCCACATCACCCCAGAATCACGGAGAGCAGGCAACAGATGCTTGTTATAAATATCCCCAGCATACATTTATGAGGGGGATCACGCATTTATTGCGCTCTCTTCCTCACTAGACTTGACACCCGACCTCTCTATATAGTAACGGAGCAACGCCGTTTAGAACTGGATTCCCATCGGAACTAGTTCGTAAGTCTAAACCGTTCACCTTTATCAATCATCAATACAAAGAATACGGTCCCCGACCTGTTCGTCATAACATCCGATCTGTTTCTCTCCATCCCGACCTGCTCCGAAATTAAGCTTTACTCGTTCCATTAACGGAAATCTCACCTTCCAATCCCCTAATCTACTTCTAATCTTCATTAGTGATCTTTTGGATCATCAGTTGGCACTAGAAGGAGGATTGTTTAGAGATTTTCCTACACGCAAGGAACAGTTCAACCACGACATCAACCGCGACAACAATGACGGTCCCGCCTCCGAGAGTACTATCGTTATCGGAATAGAAGGCTTCGGCTCAAACAACAGCCTCACCATCAGCTCAAACAACAACCGACGGATCAATTTCTCAAAGTCAGCCCCTCGGAACTCCGCCCCCGGCCCCAGGATCCACTCCGCTCAACAACTCCGCCGCCCAAAATACACCTCAGACGCCGGAGGACCAGCCCACTATGTCCGCCTTGATGCAGACCTTGCTCGCAAGAATATACGAGCTAACACGCACAACCGCCAAACGGTTCGCCATGTTAGCGGCCTCCCGCGACCGGTCAGACCACACTAGATCTCCCGCCGTTTAAATCAAGGAACCAGCACCTCCAGAGAAACCTATTCGGAGACTCGCCGTCAAAATCCGAAGGACCAGCCAGACAGCTCGCCCCAACGACGGATGGCTTCCCTGGCAACGAAGCGCACCTTCGACGTACCAACTCGGAACGTGTCAGGGACGCCGAGTTTGAAGCTATGAAGGAGACGATTCTCGCGATGTTTTCCAAAATTCATCAAGCCACTAGCGCGGCTCCAGAAATAGACCTCGTCCTGATGGAGACGAAAAACACGCCGTTCACACGTCGGATCGCGTCCATCCCGCTCCAGCACCTCAGCAAAATCAAGCTCCCGGCATATGCAGGCAACACCGATCCGGCCCAATATCTGACGGCATTCACCATCGCCATGGGGCGCGCCCACTTTGCACGAGATGAGCGCGAGGCCGCCCACTGCCATCTTTTCGTGGAGAACCTTACCGGTCTCGCCCTGACGTGGTTCTCTCAGCTGAAAACGCACTCAACCGACAGTTTCAGGGATCTCTCAACCGCCTTCCTCGAACACTACTCTATCTACATCAAGCAGTCCGCGTCCAGCGCAGACCTCTGGGCGTTGAACTAAGGAGCGACGGAATCGCTCACGTCTTTCATCGAGCGCTTCAAAGCCACGGCGTCGCAAAGCAACGTGACAGACGAATCAACGCTTCCCGCCCTGAGGAAATGCCTACGGGCCGACTCGGCCTTCAAGGACGACATGAAGCTCAACAGGCCGCGCTCGTTAGAAGACGGCTTGCATCGCGCCGGGCTCTACGTTGAACTCGGGGAGGAAAAAGCGGCCGAGTCAAAAAGCAATACCGTGCACAAGGCCCCGGCCCCGAAGGAGCGACCCCAGGACAGGTACCAGGAACCTCGTCAGCATTACGATGACGAGTACCAAAGTGGCAAAGGCAAGCGAGCCACCGCGTTCCTCGTCAACGAATCGTCGTCCGTCCTCCATATGCATGATTCCACTTTCTTCTCCAACCCCGCGCCACAACTGCCCTGGAACAAATATATGCGCGACCCCAATCAAGAGGACCAACGCTCCGACGAGCCGAAAGACAAGGAGCCCCGAGCAGAAGAGTTGTACGATAGGACAGCCTTCTGTGATTTTCACCAAAGAAAAGGGCACCCGATCTCGCACTGCCACGCGCTCCAAGAAATCCTGCTAAACCAATATCAGAAGGGAGAAATCTGCGTACCCGAGCCATCGCGCCCACGAGCCCGGGACTACGACCGACATCAACAACATGACAACCGAGGTCGCGAGGATAACCGGGCTAGGCCTGATAACCGCGCCCAGAACGGCGACCATCGCCGGCGATCTCCCTCTCGAGGTCGAGAAGAGGACATGTCGCCTCCTCCGGCGCGAATATTGATCGGAATGATCATGGGAGGACTCCTTTCGTGCAACGACCCAATACGATCCATCAAACAACCGTCAGCCCGGTACTCCTTGAAGTGGCACTCCGGCCCGGAAATCGACGCGCAAGACACAAGAAAGAAGAGGATCTGTTTCACCGAGGCCGACGCAGCCGGGGTCCATCAACCTCACAACAACCCTCTCGTCGTGCAGATTCGCGTAGCTGACTTCGACATTAACCGGGTCCTCGTCGATACGTGCAGCTTGGTCGATCTCATCTTCAAGGATACCCTGGCAAGAATGAATCTAAACGGAGCCGAGGTCAAACCACTCTCTATCCCACTAACCGGCTTCGCCGGGAACACCGTCGACGGAATTGGCACCATCGAATTACCAGTCTACGTAGGTCGGGTCACCAAAATCGTCAAGTTCGTGGTCTTCGACACCACCCCGATCTACAACATCATCCTCAGAACCCCTTGGCTACATTCAATGAAGGCGGTCACTTCAACCTATCACCAATGCCTCAAGTTCCCCAACCAGGCCGGGACATATACTCTCCGGAGTAATCAGAGGGTCTCTCGCGCTTGTTTCGCCATCGAGCACAAGCTGCGTCACGCCGCGCCGGCCTGCTTGACCATCAATATGCAGCAATCCGGTGATCCAAATAACCAGGACCTCCCAGGCCGGACCTAGTCGCGCAAATCAACATCTATCCGTGTGATCCTACCTGCTGCATCGTCATCGGAGCAGACCTGAAAGGAAGCATCAAGTTCCTAAGGCAGAACATCTCCACCTTCGCTTGGTCAACAAGCGACATGCCTGGCATCGACCCGGCGACTTGTAGCCACGAGCTCAACGTGGACCCGACCTTCGGACCGATCAAGCAGAAGCGACATAAGCTAGGGCCCGAGTGCGCGCAGGCCGTCAACGACGAAATAGAAAAGTTGACTGCGGCTGGCTCAATCACCGAGGTCAAATATCCGGACTGGCTAGCCAACCCGGTAGTAGTCAAGAAGAAAAGTGGGAAATGGAGGGTTTGCGTAGACTTCACCGACCTCAACAAGGCGTGCCTCAAGGACAGCTTTCCGCTCCCCCGAATCAACCAGGTCGTTGAAGCCACTACCGGGAACGAGCTACTCTCCTTTATGGACGCCTTCTCGGGATACAACCAGATCCCCATACATCCCGACGATCAGGAGAAAACCGCGTTCATCACAGACCGTGGAACCAACTGCTACAAGTTGATGCCTTTCGGGTTCAAAAATGCCGGAGCCACCTACCAACGCCTCGTCAGCAAGATGTTCGCCGACCAGATCGGCCGCACTATAGAGGTCTATATAGACGACATGCTGGTAAAGTCCTTAGTAGCAGGCGACCATGTCGCTCATCTCCGATCCTGCTTCCGGACGCTGAATGAGTACAACATGAAGCTAAATCCGGCCAAGTGTTCTTTCGGCGTCACATCAGGAGAATTCCTCGGGTACATCATCACGCAGCGCGGGATCGAAGCTAACCCCAAACAGATCCGGGCCGTCATCGATCTCAAGTTTTCGGAAAACACGCGCCAAGTCCAACGACTCACCAGGAGGATCGCCGCGCTCATCCGGTTCATCTCCCACTCAACCGACCAATGCTTACCGTTCTACCAACTGCTCCGAGTTAACAAGCGATTCGAATGGGACAACAAGTGTGAGGAAGCTCTCCAGCAGCTGAAGGCGTACAAATAAACTCCCCCCGTCATGGCTAAACCCGAGGAGGGTGAGACCCTCTATCTCTACATCGCCGTGTCTATGTCGGCAGTCAGCAGGGTGCTAGTACGAGAAGACCGGGGTTACCTACGTCAACAAGTCCCTGGACGGCGCAGAAAGCAGATACCCGACTCTGGAGAAGTTTGCACTGGCGGTAGTTGTCGCAGCCAGGAAGCTCCGACCTTACTTCCAATCTCACACAATCGCCGTACTGTGCACATATCCCCTCAGAACCATTCTCCACAGCCCAAACCGATATGGCAGGATAATGAAGTGGGCAATCGAGCTCAGCGAATATGAGATCGAATACCGAGGATGGACTGCGGCTAAATCCCAGGTCTTGGCCGATTTCCTGGTCGAGCTGGCGCCCGAGCTAGCAACTGACGAACTCCCCAAGAAGTGGAACCTGCACGTCGATGGGTCAGCTTCCAAACACGGTTCAGGTGTCGGCATACGCCTCGAATCCCCGACCAAGGAGATCCTAGAACAGTCCTTCCGTTTGGCCTTCCCAGCATCAAACAACGAAGCTGAATACGAGGCTCTGATTGCCGGTCTGCGTCTGGCAAAAGCAATCGGGGTAAAGAAAATCCAGGCCTACTGCGACTCCCAGCTCGTCGCCAACCAACTCAGTGGAGAATACGAGGCCAATAACGACCGCATGGATGCTAACCTGAAAGTAGTCCAAAACTTAGCAGCAGAATTCTCCGAGTTCACCCTAACCAAGATTCCTCGAGGTGACAATACTTCGGTAGATGCCCTCGCCGCGTTAGCTTCCACCTCATACCCAACCCAACGATGGGTAATTCCCGTTGAAAGCATCGACTTTCGCAGCATCGAGCTGCCAAAAGGGGTCTGCCTGATCAACCCCCAAAACGAACACCTCGACGAAGACATGCCGCCTCCTGAAGAACTGACACCTCCACCCGAGCCAGAACTACCGGACTGGCGCGTAGACATACTCTTGTATATCGCGGACGTCACCCTCCCGACAGATCGATGGGCGGCTCGTCGACTAAAGAAAAATGCGCTCGGTACACGATGTTGGACGGTAACCTATTCTGGTGGAGCACTTCAGGAACCCTGCTTGGTTGCCTCCACGGGCAGGAAACTATTGACGTGATGAAGGAAATGCACGAAGGCGCAGGCGGAAACCATTCTAGCGACCGAGCTCTCGCCCTACGGATTCGGAACCAGGGCCACTAATGGCCGACCATGCTTCAAAACTGCGAAAAGTTTGCAACTCAGTGTGAGAAGTGTCAGCGCCACGGCTCACTCATCCATTAGCCCACCGAGCTCCTAACCACCGCGGTAGCACCCTATCCATTCATGCGATGGGCCATAGACATAGTCGGACCATTTCCCCGATCTCGCCAAAAACGCTTCCTCTAATTGATGACGACTACTTCACCAAGCGGGTCGAGGCTGAGGCCTACGCCAGGATCACGGCGGATGACGTCCGCAAATTCGTCTGGAAATTCATCATTTGTCGACACGGCCTGCCATACGAGATCGTCACTGACATCGGTACCCAGTTCACCTCGGTACTATTCGAAGATTTCTGTGCGAAATGGAAGATCAGGCTGAGCAACTCCACCCCGAGATATCCACAAGGCAATGGGCAGGCCGAAGCAACCAACAAAAGCATCATCGACGGCCTCAAAAAATGACTGGACGATAAGAAAGGCTCTTGGGCGGACGAGCTAGATGGAGTCCGCTGGTCTCACCGCACAACATCAAGGACGGCAACGGGTCGCACGCCATTCAGCCTGTCCCACGGCATGGAGGCAATGGCTCCCTCTGAAGTCGGACTTTCCACTCCTCGTCGCGCTATGCTCACTCAGCATGCCGACCTAAACAACGCCGTGTACTTAAGCGAGCTCGACTTCCTCGAAGAACAACGCGATCAATCCCTGCTTCGAATCCAAAACTACTAACAACTCGCCTCCAAGTACTACAACAAAAAGGTCCGAGGCCGGTTCTTCGCCGAAGGCAACCTGATTCTACGCAAGGTCTTCGAGAATATGGCTGAGCTGAACGCAGGCAAACTCGGCGCCACTTAGGAGGGCCCTTACCTCATATCCAAGGTCGTCAAGCCAGGCGTCTAAGAGCTGGTCACGATTAACGGTAACACAATCCCGCGCTCGTGGAACTCAATGAACCTCAAGCGCTACTACTATGTCAGCACGGGTATCCTCTATGTCCTCCGGGTTCACCACCCGCTCGTTCGTGCCATACTGTCCACGAAAGGGCTGAACCGACTCTTACCGACCTTCACGACCATCGGTTGGAGACGAGGACGGGGCCACAGTCTGAGATATGGGCGCAGCAGACCCAAGTAGAGCAGGAGAAGCTATGGCACCCGGAGCAATTGCAGACGGATCACCGGTCTGAGCGGACGGCGCGGAAGTCCTACTCTGAGCGGGCGGCGCTGTGGTTGTAGTCAAAGCAGCTAGGGACGGAATATGATCCGAGGGAACTTCCAAATCCTACGAGGTCAGCTATGGGAAATCGATCTGACCCAGCACGGCCTCATACTCCGCCTCTGATTCCCTTAGCTTCGCGTACTGATAAAACGGTACCACTAGGTTGCCTCCTTCTCCATCCTCTCGAGGCACTCCCTTGTTCCAACAACCTGACTAAGCAACAGGTGGGGGTGGCCGCCCAGTCTTGACCAGCCAGGTGGGCACGGATCTTGTCCATCTTCGCAGCCCACTTTTGATTTCTCCTCGCCCACCTCCCCGAGACTCGCTCACTCTCCTTGGCAACAACCGCCTTTGCCCGCTCAATGGTACCCTCTAACGACACAACCCGAGATCGGAGCGTGTCCCGTTCCACGCAAACCTGCGCAGCCTCTCCCCACGCGATGGCCAACTCCTCCAGAACGGCGGATCGGGCCTTCTCCGC
Source organism: Eutrema japonicum (assembly GCA_030161315.1). Lineage (NCBI taxonomy): Eukaryota > Viridiplantae > Streptophyta > Magnoliopsida > Brassicales > Brassicaceae > Eutrema > Eutrema japonicum. The sequence goes on along the minus strand of BSQW01000007.1, from coordinate 33,109,029 downwards.
CTCCAGCTCGGGTAGGACATGATCCGATGCTAAAGCCCGCGCTTGTGCCTGCGTCGCGGACTCCTCCAGAGAGGCGGATCGGGCCTTCTCCTCCTCCACCTCCTTCAGCCCGCGGATGCGAGCTATCAGGGCCTTCTCACCGGCCTCCATGCGCTGCTTCCCGTAATTGATCGACTCATCTCGGTCGATCACTTGCTTCTCGTAGAGCTCCCCGAGAAGGGCAATGTTGGCCATCGTCTGCAGCAACATCAGTTGTTAGTAAAATTTTTTTTTTTTTTTTTAATATATAATAAAATAATAAATACTTATTATTATCATTTCTTTTTCACCCGAGCCGCAGACCGCGCCGCGTTCCGAATGGCACTAGCCTCCGCCATCTCCGAAGGAAGGAAGTGCGGATAATTTTGCCCAAACGTCATCGCCTGAGCCAGATGGGCACACGTAGCCCTGTCCGAGATGAACGGGACGTTCCCGTCCTCGTGGCCGAAGTAGAAGATGTAGTCGTTGGGCTCCGCGTCAGAATCCTCCGGCGCATCATCACCAGGGGACCTGTCCTCCTCCCTCGCCTCGGGATCCTCAACCCGGTCTTCGTCGTCAGCAGCACCGACCCTATCGGTCGCCCGCTACTCGTCCCCATCCTCAAGCACTTGCGCTTCAGCACCCATGTCCGCGTCCCCGCCCTGACTCGCAGACTGACCATCATCCCGGGACACCTCAGCTCCCGGGCTCACCGTCACAACGGGGCCCCGCTCCCCAGCCACCTCAACCGAGGGGTCTTCGGTCAGCTCGGTCGCACGACTCCCCACCGGGTCCTCCCAACTTACCGGTGGGGAACCCACCACCTCGGCTCTTCCTTCACCGGCCACCACCGAGGATCCCCGCTCAGCGACCCTCATTCTTTTCGAGGCAATCTTCGTGCCCTTTCCCTTATATGAAACCGACCTCTTTTTGGATGTAGCTGCCAACACACCAGCCCGTGGCAGACCCTGTCGGGTTGGTACTTCCGGGACAGGCAGAGGCGGCGCGATAAAGGAAGCCGCGTAGGACGGGATCACAAATCTTGAATGACCTGCACATCAACGAGCCGTCAGCTAGGTCCAAAAAAAAAAAAAAACGAATTTATATATAGATAAATCGGAGCTCTACCAGACATCGCTGCTTCAACCCTTTCCGACGTGAAGGACTTCCAATCTCTTTGACCCACCGACCTGAGTACAGCCAGAAGACCACCATAGTCGGATAACTTGACACCGGCAGAATGTGGACCTGAAAGCGAAACCACAGCACCAGTTAGAATAAAATATCTTTTTGAAGACCGGGCTACAAACCCCTACCCCGATCTACAAATCCCTACCCGGAGAAAAATTCTACCCCCGGGTATATCTTCCTACCGGATCAAGACCGGCCACCTCGGTAGCACGGACGAAGAAGTAGCTGCGAGACCACTGGTCGACCTTGCTCAATTTGTCTTCGATGAGATCCACCTTGGGCTTGAAGGAGGCATAGTACGTTTCCGGATACGCCGGGTTCCCCTTCAACAGGGTGAAATCATCAAACATACGGGGAATCACCTCCACATCGCACTCTTGCCCAAGAGTCAGCAGCACCACCATTCCCTGAATCGTGGACGGGCAGATCTGGGAGAAGGCCAGCCCCCGTCTCTTGCAATAAGAAATGAGCAGGTTGGGCAGCGGGAAATGCAGCCCGCACTTCGAGAAGAAGCTCTCGTACAAACAGACGAAACCCTCGAGAGGATCCCATTGGCGTTCGCCCGACTTGGGGAGCTGAAGAACGATGGAGTTAGGAAATCCACACTCCGACGCTAACTTCGTAAGCGACTCCGGCATGCTCTAGGTCAGCGACCCACCCAGATCGTAGGAGACCGGGGGAGGCTTCGAATCCCTAGGTTTCCGAACCCCTCCGGTTCGGCCACCTCGTCGACCGCCCGGATTGACACCGCGTCTCCCAGTCGCCGTCCTCCCATGATGAGGCCCACAGTGAGTAGCCCCCGAAATCGAGGGGGCAGACTATGCCCCGCTTTCTTCGCCGCGACGAGGGGAAGAGGTGCGCTCTGAACCTTCATTCGGCGAAGAAGAACTCGCCGGCGAGTCATCCCGGTCGCTGTGAGATGTCGATTCGCCGCTGGATTTGACTCTGGGCATTCGTAGCATTGATGCCATTTCACGAATGGAAGAGAGAAGCTTCCGGATGAAACAAATCGACGACGGAGAAACGAAGAAATTAAGCCCCAGACAAAAAATTCACAGAAGAGAAGGAAGATTACCCCGAGTATGCGCAGAAAAGTAAAAGGAGGAAGAAGGACTTAAATAGGAGATGAAGGGGACAGTGAAACGACGCCTTAAACACGTGTCAAAGGGGCGCGCCCCCCAAAAACCCTAATGATGACTTATCTTCGGTTTCCCCGCGCAGAAAGCAAAATCCGCCTCGAGAAACGCGAAGCGTCCTTCCCACGTCCACGCGTTACCAACACGCGCAGAAAGTGGAACGTCGCTTCAGTCTCCCAGGCGTGACTAACACGCGCGAATAATCTCCGGATCATGGGGGAAATCAACACGTGTAAGCATTTATTCCCGCCCAAGAGATAGCACACCGAGCTCAAATAAAAAAATCTTGAGAACCGGCCTGAGATGTGACGAGCTGACAACAACCAAAATTCGATGCATCCGCCATGCCTCCTGCCACCGAACTAGGGGGGTCAACCGTTGGAGGTGGGCTTAGCACCCCCAATCAGCTGGGCCCATCTCAACAAATAAGGCCCGTCAAATCGAAGCGCAGCCAAAAGTCAACGGAAGGGCCCACCGAGCTCGCGCTGGCGCCTCACTCACTCTTCACAGAGAAACCAAAGGGGAAGACGAAACGTGGAGGGCAGCTCGGTAAACAGTATGCTATCCGCGTAGGAGCATGGTGCCGAGCTCATCATGACCTATCCACCGAAGGAACTGGAATACATCTCTCGAGGTACCTTACCCCTGAGAAGCGCTGAAGCCGCCACGTCACCCCGGAATCACGGGGAGCAGGCAGCAGATCCTTGTTATAAATATCCCGAACATACATTTATGAGGGGGATCACACATTTATTGCTCTCTCTTCCTCACTAGACTTGACACCCGACCTCTTTATATTGTAACGGAGCAACGCCGTTTAGAACACCGAACTGGATTCCCATCGGAACTAGTTCGTAAGTCTAAACCGTTCACCTTTATCAATCATCAATACAAAGAATACGGTCTCCGACATGTTCGTCATAATATCCGATCTGTTTCTCTCCATCCCGACCTGCTCCGAAATTAAGCTTAACTCGTTCCATTAACGGAAATCTCACCTTCTAATCCCCTAATCTACTTCTAATCTTCATTAGTGATCTTTTGGATCATCAGCCATCTTTTAAATCAACCAGCAGCAACAAATCAACTTAAAGGAATGAAGATTAGTCAATTAGGTACATTCATTAACCATTTTCTATTTGCTGAAAATGATTGCCATGGCTCTGCCAGTCTACACGATGAATTGTTTCAAGTTACCGAAATGTATATCTGGTGAAATTAACAGTATAATTGCAGACTACTGGTGGAGTAAAGGCATTGAAAATAGATCGATGCATTGAGTTGTTTGGAAACGATTGGGTTTACCAAAGAAAGAAGGGGGACTTGGATTTCGGGACATTGAAAGTTTTAATCTTGCACTACTCGAAAAACAAATTTGGAGAGTTCTGCAAAATCCTGATAGTCTCGTTGGAAGACTTCTTAAAGGACGGTATTATCAAGATTCTAATATAATTGATGCAGGTCGAGGATATAAACCATCTTTCATCTGGAAATCTTTATTAGAATGACGAGACTTACTCAAAAAAGGACTTCGATTCTTGGTTGGTGATGGCTTACATATTAATGCATTGGAAGATCCTTGGCTTCCATTGCATCCACATCGACCTCCAAAAACAATTGAGGGAATTAATCCAGGTTTTCATTTAGTTCGTGATTTGTTTAATGAAGGAAGTAGGACTTGGAATCATGAGTATTTGTCCACTTTGTTTATAGAGGAAGATGTTGAAGAAATTTTAAAAATCAGCCTTAGTACAGCTCCAGCAAAGGACCTTCTCGGATGGCATTATAACGATTCTGGAATTTATAATGTCAAGTCAGGATATTGGCTATAGCGAGTCATTTACCGGAAAATGTTCAGAATATAGCGCCACCACCGGGATCATTGGTGTGAGTGTCGATCTGCGTTTCAGGTATTGGGCTAGTGCTGGGATTGGGCCGAAGCTGAGGTGATCAGGCCCAGCAGAAGAAAGCACAAGCAAACCCAATTGATGATGTTGTGTCGTTTTAAGGTGTGCCCAACTTTGGTCAGCAGAAGTATGTTACACATGAGGATTTGCGTGAGCTCAGGTCGATGAACTGGACCTGCACATGTATAAGAGAATGTCACAGAAGAATCTAGAAGAGTAGTGTAACAAGCAGAGAGTAAGAGAGATCTAAGAGCGAGAGAGAATAGGGTAAGAGAGACTTATCTCTTTCATCTCACCTTCCCTTGTAATTCTCTAAGTGTAGCTCTAGATTTACCTCTGGTTTCTTGTACACAAGACTATCTTCTAGTATAAGCCCTGAGAGCTGGCCGTTAGCTCTCCAAGACGTACCTTGGCCGGTGATTTAGGCTTTGGGAACTTGTTATTCCCGTGTCTTCTTATTCTTCTCTTAGATTCTGCATCAACAACTGCATCAGGAAACAGAGCATTAGTGAGTTGATCAAATGAATAAGTAAAAACTAGTGAGGAATCAGAAGCTGAAATCACAACAAGTGGTATCAGAGCTCTAGGTTGGAGTGGTCAAAGGTGGTTTCTGGTTTTCTAGTTAAGAAGGACAAAGACCCAGCAGGTATCGGATCCATTACCTGGTTTCTGGGTCAACTATTTTCTCATCTGATATACATTTGGATATTCTCTTGGTGTTGTGTTGTTGGTATTCTCTGGGTATTGGTTATTTCCGCTTGGATATTTCTGGTTTTCTGGGTTTTTTCAGTATCAGATCTGGTGAAGCAGGATGGTTGAGCCTACACAGGGAAGATGGGAGGTTGAGAAGTTTGATGGGGAAGGTGATTATGTTATATGGAGGCATAAAGTTCTAGCCCAGCTAGAGATCCTTGGACTTGATTCAGTTCTAAAGGTTGATGGTGAGACATCATTGTCTACACCAGATCCTAAGGGTAAAGGAACTGAAACTGAAGAAGTTAAATCTGACCCTTAAAGGTTGGAGAAGGATCGTAGGGTTAGAAATCTGTTTAGTATGAGTCTGACTGATATGGTGCTGAGGAAGGTTGGCTTGAAACATAAATATGCTCAAGCCATGTGGGATTCTCTTGAATCACAGTACCAAGATAAATCACTACCTAATAGATTCTACTTGAAACAGAGGTTCTATAGTTTCAAGATGGAAGAAGGGAAAAGTCTAGACAAGAATCTGGATATCTTTAACAAGCTTATCTCAGATCTTGTAAGTCTAGATGTAGAACTTAGTGATTAATATCAGGCTGTAATTCTATTGAATGGCTTGCCATCACGGTTTGCTCAGCTTGTCCACACACTCAAGTAAAGGGGTGGACAACAAACAATAACTCTAAAAAAAATAACTACAGCAGCCTACTATATGGAAACTGAGCTGAAGCAGAAAGGAATTAATGTACAGAAGTCAAGCAATGAGGGTTTATTCATTCAGTCTAAGCCTCAGACTGAGAAGAAGTTCAACAACAAGAACAAGCAATATGACAAAGGTAAAACAAAGGTTAAAGGCAAGAGAGCATGTTGGATTTGTGGAGCTGAAGGACATTTCAAGAAAGATTCTCCAAAGAGAGGACAATCATCTAACTCTCAGGCTAATGTTGGACATGTTATAGATGATGAACCTATATTGTTAACTGCATCAGAAGTTCACTCTAGGGATGGCTGGGTTCTTGACTCAGGATGCTCGTATCATTTAACATACAGGAAAGATCTATTGTCGGATGTTCAAAATATTGATGGGGGAAAGATCTTAATGGGTAATGACACTAACTGTCTAGTCACAGCTATGGGGAGTTTGAAGATAGTTAATAATAACAACTCAACTGTTGTATTAACTAAGGTGAGGTATTCTTCTACGGCAAAGAGGAATTTGATTTCATTGGGACAGTTGGAGTCACAAGGCTGTTGGTTTCAGTCTAAAAAATTCAGACTACAAGTGTTCTACAAGGAAAGGGAAGTTCTCGCAGGAGATTACAAGGATACTCTCTATATTCTTGATGGTAAACCAGTGAAGGAGCAGGTTAATGCAGCAGTTAAAGCAGATGATAAGACAATGCTATGGCATAGCAGAATGGGACATATGAGTGCAAAAGGATTACATGTTTTAGTCAAGAAGGAAATTTTGAAATCTGATGATATTGCAGAGCTGAAGCAGTGTGGATTTTGTATTCTTGGGAAGTCTCATAAGCTGTCTTATCAAAGAGGAAAACATATTTCAAAGAAAAAATTGGAGTATGTTCATTCTGACCTATGGGGTTCTCCAAATGTTACACCGAGCTTGTGATATACTCATATATTGCATGTTTTAGCATGCATTTCATTTAGAGTTTTATGTAATTCGCATGCATGATCATGGTCTTGTCTTGCATTTAGGTCTCATTTAGAGTAATAGGTATTTGCATTAGGTCTTAGTGAGTTTTGCATACATTTGGAGTGTTTCTAGGTGTCTTGGAGACAATTGATGATGTTTGGAGTTATGGAGCATAAGAGGAATGCAAAACCCATCCGAGACGCCGGAAATATGTAGCTGGACGAAGGCCCTCCTTTATGAATCAGTCTCAACGGTCTTCATAGGAGTTGTAGACAAGTGAGTCATATGTGTAAAGAACTTGGATTCAGGCCATTTGAACATTTGGTTGAGGAGTTATCACGGATTTACTGAAAACGTCTCTGCCTGGCCGAGGAGCTTTCTCTTGTCTCCCTAAAAACTCCTTAGCATCGATCCAACTCTCCCCACGTGTCAATGTTGATGCTGGATGCAACATCAGGGCATTATAATCGACCCATATCCCATTCACATCGACCAACAAATCGATGCTCAGCTTCAGGGCGTTTACATCGACCCAGTTCCTTCCCACCGGGCGATACAGCCGAAGTAACTCAAAGATCAAGCCAAATGAAGACCTTCCTGTGCCGAGTTTAATCTAAAGTCTTCATAAAAGTTGTATCCAAGTGCGTTAGCTGACTACAGGAAGTAGTTTCTGGTTATTCGGATACGTGGTTCGTTAGATATGGCCACTTTACAGAGAGTATGTCCGTCTGAACGAAGCCACCCGACATGCCTGAATGACCTGGCTGGACGAATGATCTCCAATCGGATTTAGCCTCGGTAGCCTTCACAAACGTTGTAGCCATGTGTATTATCTGTCCACAGGAGATGATTTGAGGCCATTCGGACATGTATCCCAGGAGATATCACGGTTTTAGCGAAGGTTCTACACAAGACCATATTTGACCTATTTTGACCGGGTCAATACCCGGTTTGTTCCGGGTTGACCCGGTCAACTCCTCATCTATTTAAAAACTCAAAAACCCTAATTTTCTTTTTTTCCTCTTTTTGGTCTAAAACCTCTTTTCTCCTTAGAGAGAGTTCTTAGATTTTTGTAAGAGAGATCTTCTATTTTTATGCAATCTAGTAGTTGTTTTCATTGAATCTCTCATTCTTATCTTCTTTTCTTGTTGATTATCCAAGATCCATCCATGAATTCTTCTCTTATCAAAATTGATTTAGAGGTGTTCTTCATGGGTCTTGAGTAGTCATTTTAGGATATTGAGATTGGTTAGATTTAGGGGATTCAAGGCATGATCTAATGTGTTTAGGATTAGATTATCTATTATCCTTCTTTGTTTAATGTTCTTATTGCTAAATCTAGCTTGAGAGAGTGGATTTAGATCATAGGCATTTCATGCACACCAAGTGTATGATGAAATGTCTTGATCAATTATTTAAAGGATTTATGTTCTTAGCCTATGAGAATAGTTGTCTAAAATATATTTTTGGTTGATCTAGTTTATATTCTCAATGCATGATTGATAATTCACAAATGAGAGTTTGCTAATGAATTAGTGCCTTGAAAGAGGACTAATCAAGATCAGAGATCATTAACCTAGGGATAGCTTGTTTGTGTGAATGAATGCCTTGGATCATGCTTTGGTTACCTAATATCGATTACCCTATCTTAGGATTTGCTTTGCTTATTGCTTTTACATCTTGCTTAGTTTCTTATTACTAGTATGAACTTGATACTTAATCAAAAACCCCTTTTATTAGCTTAACTCATTTAGTGCCTTGCATTTTTAGTGTTTAGAACTACTTCCCAATATTGGATTCGATAACCTCTTACTACATCGGTTAGAGGGTATTGATACCTCATTGGATTGCAAAATCCTAGTATCAGCTTGTCAAAATGTCGATATTATATCTCATTTGTGGATGATTTCTCAAGGAAGGTATGGCTCTATTTTCTCAGAACCAAGGATGAAGCATTTAGTAAGTTTGTTGAGTGGAAGACGTTTGTGGAAAATCAAAGTGGAAAGAAACTTAAAGCTTTAAGAACATACAATGGGTTGGAGTATTGTAACATGATGTTTGATGAACATTGTAAAGCTCATGGAATTCTTAGGTATAAGACTTGTCCATACACTCCTCAACATAATGGTGTGGCTGAGAGGTTGAATAGAACTGTATTGGAAAAGGTGAGGAGTCTCCTAAGTGAAACAGGTTTGGGTGCAGCATTCTGGGTAGAAGCTGCATCAACTGTGGTTTATATGATTAACAGGTCACTATCTGTTCCTCTTGGGTTAGAGATTCTAGAGCAAGTATGGACTGGTATTAAACCAGATTATTCTCATATGAAGAGGTTTGGGTGTTTGGCTTATTACCATGTTGATCAGGGTAAACTAAAGCCAAAGACTAAGAAGGGTGTCTTCATGGGATACCCACAAGGGGTCAAGGGTTATAGAATCTGGAGTTATGATGAAAGAAAATGCATTATTAGTCGTGATGTAGTTTTCTGGGAAGATACAATTTTCAAAGACATTGGAAAGGATAAAACTGCTGCATGACTGAATAGAAAAGGAAAAGAAAAGGTTTCTATTGAAGTCAGGAAAAGTGACAGTGGAGATTTGATTCAAGGAGAGGTTTCAGGAGAAGGTGGAGCTATCTCAGAGTCAGAAGTAGTTGAAGATTCAGAAGAAGAATCTGAATCAGATGATTCATCACCTGGTCTTGAAGGTTATCTCTTGGCCAGAGATAGAGAAAGAAGACTGTATATTAAACCTCCGAGTAGATTTGATGATGAAGATGAGTCTTATGTAGCAGCTTATGCTCTAAGTGCAGCAGAACTGATTGAGGTTGAAGAACCAAAATTATTTCAGGAAGCTATGAAAGGAACTAATAGAGATAAGTGGCTGGGGGCTACAGATGAAGAAATCGATTCTTCAGACAAGAATTACACATGGAAGCTTATTGATAGACCAGAAGGACAGAGAACTATTGGTTTCAAATGGGTATTCAAGCTCAAGCCTGGAATCCCAGGATTAGAATAACCAAGGTTTAAGGCAAGACTTGTTGTAAAAGGGTTTTCTCAGATTGAGGGAATTCATTACCATGAAGTGTTTTCCCCTGTTGTTAAGCACACTACGATAAGACTAGTTCTTTCTATGGTGGTTAACATGGATCTTGAGTTGGAACAATTAGATGTAAAAACTGCATTTCTACATGGTAATTTAGATGAAAGGATCCTGATGGAGCAACCTGAGGGATATTCTAAGGGTAACAAGGTATGATTATTACAGAGATATCTGTATGGTCTTAAGCAGTCTCCTCGTCAGTGGAATCTAAGGTTTAATCAGTTCATGAAAGCACAAAAGTTTTCAAGAACTCAGTTGGATAGTTGTGTGTATTTCAAGGCCTGTGGTGATGGAAGTTTGGTGTATCTTTTGCTTTACGTTGATGATATGTTAGTGTCAGCTAAAGAGTTGAAGGAGGTCCAAAAGGTTAAGGATTTATTAAGCCGTGAGTTCGAAATGATGGACCTAGGACCTGCAAGGAGGATCCTAGGAATGGATATCATTAGAGACAGAAGTAAAGGTACTCTCTATTTATCTCAGGAGTCTTACATTGAGAAAGTTCTTAAGAGTTTTGATGCTACTGATTTGAAGACAGTTCAAACCCAATTGGATGTCATTTCAAACTAGCTAGTACCAAGATTAAAGAAAGAGTTGAAACTGAGATTCAGATGAGAAAGGTACCTTATTCAAATGTTGTCGGTAGTCTGATGTACGCCATGGTTGGGTCACGTCCTGATATAGCTCATGAAGTGGGGCTGGTGAGTCGCTTCATGAGTGCACCTAACAAGGAACACTGGCAAGCGGTTAAATGGGTTCTAAGATACTTAAAAGGAAGCTCAGATTACACATTGACATTTACAAAGTCTTAGGAATTTGAAATTAAAGGCTAATGTGACAGTGATTACGCTACTGACCTTGATCGGAGAAGATCGATTACGGGATATGCCTTTCAGGTTGGAGGTAACACGGTGAGCTGGCGCTCAGGCCTGCAACAGATAGTAGCTCTATCAACAACGGAAGCGGAATACATGGCTTTAGCAGAAGCAACTAAGGAAGCTTTGTGGTTAAAGAGAATTACCTGCGAGTTGGGTTTTCCTCAGAAGACAGTCGAGATCTTTTGTGACTCGCAAAGCGCGATTTGCCTCGCTAAGAATAGCGTCTTCCACGAGAGGACGAAGCATATCCAGACTCGTTACTACTTCCTCAGGGATGTAATAGCAGAAGGGGATCTGGTAGTGTCGAAGATTGACACAAAGAAGAACACGGCTGATTTACTCACAAAACCCTTGCCGATACAGAAGTTTGAAGAAGGGAGGAAGGATCTCAGGGTAATCGGAGGTCCGATCTAGCTCAGTGATTGAGTTAGATCTAGCTCGGTGAAGAACGAGGGTTTTGGCGGCATGTCGGAACAAGGAGAGATGAGGGAATGCGAAGAGTTCGCGTGTTCTGTCTGAAAGGAGATCGAGGTGGAGAATGTGAGTGTCGATCTGCGTTTCAGGTATTGGGCTAGTGCTGGGATTGGGCCGAAGCTGAGGTGATCAGGCCCAGCAGAAGAAAGCACAAGCAAACCCAATTGATGATGCTGTGTCGTTTTAAGGTGTGTCCATGTACATTGAACTTTGGTCAACAGAAGTTTGTTACGCAAGAGGATTTGCGTGAGCTCAGGTCGATGAGCTTGACCTGCACATGCATAAGAGAATGTCACAGAAGAATCTAGAAGAGTAGTGTAACAAGCAGAGAGTAAGAGAGATCTAAGAGCGGGAGAGAATAAGGTAAGAGAGACTCATCTTCTTCATCTCACCTTCCCTTGTAATTCTCTAAGTGTATCTCTAGATTTACCTCTGGTTTCTTGTACACAAGACTATCTTCTAGTATAAGCCCTGAGAGCTGGCTGTTAGCTCTCCAAGACGTAACTTGGCCGGTGATTTAGGCTTTGGAAACTTGTTATTCCCGTGTCTTCTTATTCTTCTCTTAGATTATGCATCAACAACTGCATCAGGAAACAGAGCATTAGTGAGTTGATCAAATGACTGAGTAAAAACTAGTGAGGAATCAGAAGCTGAAATCACAACAATTGGATTTCAAAGAGGCCATATGGAAGATGAAAACAACACCTAAAATTAAACATTTTCTTTGGAGATTACTCTCCGAAGCACTAGCTGTAGGAACGACTCTGGTTTGACGAGGTATCATCACAGATTCTCAATGCCGTAGATGTTCTTCTCATGCGGAATCGATCGAACATTTATTTTTCTATTGCTCGTACGCACAAGCAATTTGTAGGGGCTCTAAAGTTTCGAATGATATTATTCTGGATCCAAATTCAACTTTTCAAGAGAAATTCAGAGAAATTATGGAGTGTCACAACAATAGGAATCTCTCTAATCATATGAGACAACTACCTTTGTGGATTCTATGGAGGATATGGAAAAGCAGGAATCTTCTCGTTTACCAAAAAGTACAAGACAATTGGAGAAAGGATGTGAGGCTAGGGGAACAGGATGCACAAGAATGGGTTGAGAGTCATATGGAAAAACAAAAATCTACGGAACCATTTTGTCAAGAGAGACAACAATCACGATGGAAACGACTGAGAAAAGGCTATGTCAAATGCAACTATGACTGCAGACTTTTTACAAATGGGATTCCTTCGACAATGGCGTGGATAATCAGAGATGATTGAGGAGTTTATTTGGGAGCAGGACAAAGCACTGGCCGTATATATTCCTCCCCTTTGGAAACAGAACTTCAAGCACTTCTAACCGCAATGTAAAATATGACATCCCAAATCCGGTCCAAAACCGTAAAGCCCAAGGAAATAAAACCCAAAGTCTCACTAAGGGCAAAACGGTCTTTTTCACTCCAACCCTAGACCTAAGGAGCTCGACCCTTACTCTATGTAAGGAGCAGCCACGTTTTTCTCAGAGCCACAGAGAGAAAACACAGCGAAACTCTGCCGAAATCCCCTCAGAAAGGCCAGCCATCGAAGGAGAAGAACTGTAGAGGCAGTTCCAGGCTAGCATCTTGTCGGGGCGATTGCGATCCGACCAGAAAGAGCTACGTGACGATCTGCACATCCCTGGAAAGAGCTCGCTGCAAGGAAGCCATAGCAGTTTTCAGATCTGAATTCCAAGGTAAAGTCCATCCGAAAATTGATCTCAAAGTTGAGGCGGAATCACTGTTTTTCTGTCAATCCCAGAATCTGACTTTGTACAGTTTTCCAGAGCCAACTTGCGATCCACTTTCTGAGCGAACCCGGAAGAACCAGAGTACGTTTTACATACCATTCTAAAGATCTCGCAGCCACCTTTCCAGATCCACCTTCGTCTTTCGATTTTGAGGTAAGATCTATCCGGAAATAGATCTCCAATTTGAGGCAGAGTCACTGTTTTTCTATCAAATCCAGAACCTGATTTTTCACAGTTTCTATAGCCATATTGAGATCCGTTTTTCTGTCGAACCAGAAGGAGCCAGATTGCGATCGACATACCGTTCTGGAGATCTTGCATCCCTCTTTCCAGATCTACTTTTCGTTTTCGTTTATGAGGTAAGACGCAAAAGTTAAAGTTGTGTCTTGTTGGGCAAGAAACTGTCTAAGCTGGAAAATCTGGAAAACCCTAGTTGATTATTTTTGCTTGTAACCGCAAAGTTGGACCTTCAACCGCTATTATTGAAGTAGTTGTTTGCTAGGCGTGTTAGTACACGATTGCTTGTCGCCGGGGTCATGGTCATGAGCCATGAAGCGGCATTTCTATGTTGGGCCGCAACCAAAGAATGAGAATGATACAAAGAATGAGAATGGGTTGTGGTCCTATCGATGGTAGGGCTGACGAGTCCAGAATGAGAAAGAGATTGAGTAACATGGGTTGCGACCTGTGCGAATGTGATGCATACTTGTTAGGATGTTTGAGGTGAAGTGAACTAGTGTATATAGAAATAATTGTTCATGATTTGTAGTATGGTTAGGAAGGACATGTAGGTTGTGTGTGTATATTACTTATATTGTGTATATTCATTATTGCTAATTCAAAATAATGTATCTAGGAATCGTTTGTGCTCCAAAAGCACACCTTCCCTGAGTATTTTCCCAAATACTCATCCCTCTTTTTTTTTTCAGGTGAGACCGAAGATTAGAACTTATGGCGGTCGTTGTGGTGTTATTTTCCGGGGACCAAGGGAGTTTCTTTTATTTATCCTTTAATAAAGATATACTTCTTATTTTCTGATTTATAATTAGTTTTATTGTTAAGACGTTTTGAGTTCCTGGTTTGATTTAATAAATAATTTTTCAGACGTTAATTGAGTGTTTAATGAGTTCGTTATAATTCAAAAAGCTATTAAGTGAGTGGAAATTAAGTTAGATTAAGTTTGTGAGATTAGAGTGTCTCACAAAACATCTGGATCAAAGGATATCAAAAGGTCATATTTGAAGGCGACAATAAGAATCTCTCGAATCTCATCCATGGTACGAACACCAATTCCACTCTTCATAATTGGATTCGTGACATCAACTTTTCGAAGGATAAATTCACTAACGCTGAGGTGATATGGACGTCAAGGAATAATAATCAAGTTGATGATAGATTAGCTAAATCGATAGTTCAAAATCTGACCTTTGTACTCGATAATTATGTTCCAGCATTTATTGTATCGAACTTCCATGATGATTACTCAGTTTCAAACTAACTAGAATAAAATCAGCGCACGGGGTAATTTTTTTTAAAAAAATTGTTTTGAAATTTAAGAAAATTGTTTTTATCTGAATTTTATAATATGTCTAATTAATGATTATAGATAAAACTATCAATTTGTAATAATTTATCTATTTAACCCGTTTTGCAGTGAATTAAAATATTATTCGGGTTAACCCGTAAAAACTTATAATCTTTAAAACATAACTCTAATATGCACCTCTAAATGATTCTAGTTTTTGTGGTTAGTCTACGAACTCTTAAAAAAAATAGTTTTTTGTGTCTAATTTTTTTATAAAATTAGTTAAATATTTTTCAACTTTTGTTTTGATATATATTCAAATAAAATATAATAAATTATAGTGAAAAATATAGCAATATTTTGAATAGATTTTTTTCTTTGAATATATATGAATTGATTATTATTTTAAAATATATAATATTAAAAAAATTAAAAATTAAATAATAAATAATCTCTTTAAGACAAAATATATACTTTTTATATTCTAATCAATAATTTTAATAGACTATTATATCTTTTCCTATTTCAATTATTTTTTTGTTATTTGTAATGACATTTCATGTAATAATTTACAAAACAAAGTTCATTTTTTAAAATGTCTTCTTAAATAAAATTATAGAGATGAAAGTTGATTGATGATAAAAAACAAAAAAAAATCTGTTTTTCGATTTTAATTTAGGAAAGATAAAAAATATCAAAATCAAATTCGGTTAGGGTAAACCGGTCAAAGTCAACATGTGAGTATTAACCAATAAAAATCGGTTCGGTTTCAATGGAAGTCTAACCGGCATAAGTTTTTGCCTTTTGGTACTGCATGTCAATCCTGATTGCTGGTTTGGTTTGGTATGATTAAAGGTTTGGTCTGAGAATTAGGTTGGTTTAGTTAAAACCGGTTGAATTTTAAATTGTTTCTGTAAGTTAGACCGGTTAGTTAAATGTCCATTTGGACTCGGGTTTGTTTAATTGGTTTAGTGATTGATTGGTTTTGTTTAATTGCTTGAAACCACTAACATTCTAACAGAGTTGTTTGAAACCAAACGAATAAGTAATCTTCGGTTAAATAACACATAGTGTAAGACTCAAGAATTAAGATAGCAACGTTTTCTAATAAATTTCCAGACTTTCAAGTAGGGGAACTGAGCTTTATGTTCTTTCAAATGCTATGCGTGTGGTTGAGGTAAAGAGCTACAACAACCTGAAAAACCATACAATGAATTCTTGCCGTTCACCCATTGACATTTTTATGTAAGAAAGCATTTCATATTGAAAGCAAAATCAAACCATATGTGTATACAATGTTTATTTTTTAAAACTAGATGAAATTTAAGTATATATGTAACTCACCTCTCAAGACGAACCAGCAATGCCACAATTATCTTTTGTGGATCTCAGCTAATTAGCCCTCGCAAAAAATTGTTGTAACGTATTTGTTTGTTGGGTTTTAGCAATTTATTTTACGTGTCTGAAGAGAAATATCAAATCAATTCATATTCATGTGTTCTATAAAATGTGTGTTACCTGGTGATGAAAACCTGAGTGATCATGGTTATGTCCTTGTTCCTTCTCTACAACTTTTGAAAAAAATCCATAGGTAATAATCAACTTAACATAAAATGTTAAGTAAGAACAAAGGAAATGAATGATGCATCTTTGACGCTCGTTAGTCGTTTCAATGAAGCCACCAATACATAACTGTGTGAGTCTACATATAGATATATATATTCATCTTGTGACACTGGCTTAATACATGTAATCAATTACCACAGTAAACTCAAAAAGTAGAAATATTAGAAGGTGTTTTTAAGAAAAAAATTATCTCAGAAGTAGGTGCATACCTTCCATGTCTCTTTATGACTAATATGATCTGGTTGTAGATAAAATAATTTGTTTGCATAATCAACTCCAACACGTCATAAAAAACCACAAATTAACAGTCCAAAGCTAGACCATGATTGTCTGCAGCATGTGCAAGTAATGCATATATAAGTAAACATACTGATCTTTTAAAAGTAGGTTAACTACATAGAGATAAAAAAATAACTTACCATGAGACAGAGGAGGAGAGGGTTGTCTTACCATGAAATGTTATACATAAATGTTTCACATACGAACAATTCTCTACCCCTCAAACACGGCTGCAAATAAAAAGTGAAGACCATTGTTTGCAGAAAAATAGTTAAAAATCTAACTTCCTTACAAACATACATAACATGAATCTGGAAAAATTAGTAAGTTCGTTGTTAGGCGTTGTAGCTAGAACTTCTGCATTCTACAATAGCTCAAGGAGCAAGGGCTTGAAGATGATTTGTGTCATTGATCTGAAAAATGAGAACAAAACTCCTCCTTAGATTAGATGAAGAAACACCCAATTACAAAAATTAATTCTAGAAATGAAGAGAGCTTCAAGAATTAGTAACCAAAGTGAAAGTCTGTATCCGTCTCCGTTTGACCATACACCAAAACATGATTTTGGAGGGAAGATTAGGGTAAAATGACCATAATTTAAATTAATATGTGAACCAAAAAGGCATAAGTGCTCAGCTCGCCGTAACATTTCAAATCAGGAAATGATGAGAGTACGAAGTGTAGTTCTGCAAACCAGGAAACTTTATCTTCTCATTCCCATGTTTATGACACAAAATGCTCAGATCATTCATGCAGTTCTGCAAACAACAGTAAACCCAAATACAAATAAATCAAACAACAGTAATTAAAATTAAGGTTAAGCCGAGAATGTGAGATCATCAACCCTCTACTTACCTAAATATAACAGTAAGTCAGTAACCAATATGTGGAGATCAGTTTTGATGTTTGAACGCTCTACAACTTTAATCACATGTTTACATATGATTACTAAATTAGATAGCACTCTGATCACAATAATGCATGAAAATCTGGAAATTCCTCACCACCGCTTCCGGTTGATTTTCTGGTATGTGCCTCAGTTTTTACCCTCTTTCGTCTCTTTTGGTATAAGTCTCCCTCCGATGAATCCTTCGTCCATCTTCTTCTTTCTCCTCATGGTTAAGGGTGCCTTCAACATTTGGACCTTGTGAATTGTGACTATTCTCTGGGTTTCCTCCGTAAGAGTCATTTGGGTGGGAAGTGCTTCAAGTGAATCTGTTTTCTTCATAGAAGGACTACATGGAACCAAAAAAAAAGATTACATGAATAAAAAGATAAGGTGAGCACCGCAAGAAATCAATAAGGAGCTAGTATTCGTCATAAATCAGACAAATGTTGACAATCTAACCTTTGGACGATTTGAACTTCGAAAATCGTTGATGTTGGTAGTCAAGCGTTTGGAATCATTCGATACCTAAAAAAGGTACTTGGAACCTGAAACGTTGGGCTCCTCGCGGTGTTGTATGAAATTCCATTTACGTTTCTCTTCCACTTCCTTTTCTTTTTCAGAAAGATGTGATATCGTTAGTCCCTTCGAAAGTATCTGATAGCGACGAAGAAGAAAGCGGAGCGATTAGTTTGCGAAGAAAAGGGAAAAAGGCACACCATATTGAGGCGAGATTCTTAGGGAGCTGAGGCGTTGATCGTGTTTTTTTTTTTCGGCTACGAAGGGAGTATAATTATCCCGTAATTATTAAGGAAAAATATGACGCCAATGAGAAATAGAAATATGGTTGCTCTATTTCGTCTGCTGACGTGGCTATAGCAGAGAGCTTTTTATAAAAAAAATGAGGTGGACACTCTCAGGAGCCTCAAACTCCTACTTTCATATAGTATTACATAGGTAGCCCGCATCTTGCGCGGGCAAATAGATTTCATAAACTAATTACATCATTAAGTTATTAACTTTGTTACCGATATAAAACCAAACACAAATATAACAACAATGTTAGATTTAAGATAAATCCAAAATAAAAAAAATAAAAAAAGGAAATAACAATCAATAGTATTCATAAAAAAATACAAAATAAAGCAATGACAATCATAGAGCTCGAGAACATATTGAATAACGTTTCATTTACTCACACATTGTTCGTAAACCAATTCTTTTTAATCACTCCATCGCTAGAACTCTCTCTCCATTTCGTCGTAAGTGTCTCTCGCACTAATCGGTCATTCCTCGTCTTTTCCTTCTTCTTTTTATCGTCTTCGATTTATTTTTCTTCTTCTTCTTAATCGTCTTTGACCTGTACTTCCTTTTCTTTATCATCGTTGTCTTCTCCAACAATTCTTCTTCTTCTTCTTTCTCTTTCGGTTTGTTTTTGTAACATCCCGGTTTCTTGTATATGCGGAGAGGCTTATAAGAATTGATTTGGCTACCTATGTCACCAAAGTGCACTTACCTTTTCCGATCACTTGCCCGAAAGAACTCCAGAGTTAAGGGTGCTTGGGCTGGAGTAGTCTAAGGATGGGTGACCTTCCGGGAAGTGATTCGCGGTAGCGTGTGAGTGAGGACAAAACACGGGGAAATGTCACGTGGTGATTGCAGGGTCAGTAAACAAGTCATACAAGCCTCCCGGACTAACGCACCGGCCGTCGGACCAGGGTGGGGCCCACGTGCCGAGAGAGGGCATGGGGCCCAGGTAGGGGCGGTCGGGGCGTTATAAGTGGTATCAGAGACGAACCCAAACACGTGTGTGGAGTCAGGTGGGCCCACACCGTCTAGGGTGACGATCCTGGTCAACGAGGACGTTGCGCTCTATGAGTGGGGGTGATTGTAACATCCCGATTTCTTGTATATGCGGAGAGGCTTATAAGAATTGATTTGGCTACCTATGTCACCAAAGTGCACTTATCTTTTCGGGAACTTGTCCAGAGAGAACTCCAGAGTTAAGGGTGCTTGAGCTGGAGCAATTTAAGGATGGGTGACCTACCGGGAAGTGATTCGCGGTATCGTGTGAGTGAGGACAAAACACGGGGAAAGATCACGTGGTGATTGCAGGGTCAGTAAACAAGTATTACAAGCCTCCCGGACTAACGCACCGGCCGTCGGACAAGGGTGGGGCCCACGGGCCGAGAGAGGGCATGGGGCCCACAGGTAGGGGCGGTCGGGGCGTTATAAGTGGTATCATACAAGCCTCCCGGACTAACGCACCGGCCGTCGGACCAGGGTGGGGCCCACGTGCCGAGAGAGGGCATGGGGCCCAGGTAGGGGCGGTCGGGGCGTTATAAGGTTGTTTCAATTCTTATAAGCCTCTCCGCCTCGTACTCTCGGACCGAACGAATCCCCTGTGACAAGTACAGAAACTCCGCCTGTAACCTGTCGCGAGCCTCCCGCGGAAAATACTTGTTTACTGACCGGTGCGTTAGTCCGGGAGGCTTGTATGACTTGTTTACTGACCCTGCAATCACCACGTGACCTTTCCCCGTGTTTTGTCCTCACTCACACGCTACCGCGAATCACTTCCCGGAAGGTCACCCATCCTTAGACTACTCCAGCCCAAGCACCCTTAACTCTGGAGTTCTTTCGGGCAAGTGATCGGAAAAGGTAAGTGCACTTTGGTGACATAGGTAGCCAAATCAATTCTTATAAGCCTCTCCGCATATACAAGAAACCGGGATGTTACAATTGATGCAGGAAATGAGAAAGTGTGACCGTGGAATCAGGGCGAGGAAGAGGGGGTGATCTAGATTTATCGTTTATTTGATTATTTAATTTAATAATTTATGATCTGCATTGTTCGGATTTTTAGTCTTGAACCGGGAATTAATTGGTGAGGTTCCGTTATTATTTATGGGATTTTAATGATTATTTGCAAAAAAAAAAATGGGTGCGGTTGTTTCAGTTTTCGTCTATCTCTTCCGGTTTTCCTTCTTCATCGTCTTCGTTCTCTGGCTTATTAATCTTCTGGTTTTTCTTCATCCCGTCTTCATCCTCAAATTCTTCTGCTTCGCCTTCTTCTTCTTATTTTTTATATTTCGGTTTATCTTCTCCCTCGTATTTTCTTTTTCTCTTTTTCATTGTGTTTGGCTTCTTCTTCTTCACCACCTTCGTCTTCTTCCCCTTCTTCTTCTCCAAATCCTTAACATTCTCCTCCGTCTTCTTCTTCAACTTCTTGGTCTCATCCGCCTTCTCATTCTTCTTATGGTTTTTCTTTTTCTTTGTCTTTGTCATTTTCCTCATCTTTTCCGACTTTTTCTTCATCATCTTAATCTTCGTCTTCGTTTTCTTCCTCTTATTTTTCATCATCTTTGGCTTCTATTATTTCCTATTTTTTCACTCTCTCACTCTTCCGGTTTTTCTTCGTCATTTTCTTCTCCCTCTTCTGCATCATTTTCCTTCTTCGTCATCTTCTTTCTCTTCTGTTTTTCTTCTTCATCGTCTTCGATTTCTTCTTCTTCCTTATTGTTTTTAACTTCTATGGCTTCTTCTTCCTCTTTTTTTCTTAAGGTTTGTTTCATTTTCTTCTTCCTGTTTTTCTTCGTCCTCTTCTTGTTCTGACTTTTTCTTTGTCCGACTTTTCTTCGCCCTTTTCTTCATCATCTTCATATTCTCAGACTTCTTATTCTTCCGTGTTTCTTCGTCTCATCTTTGTCTTCTTCCTCGCCATATTCAACTTTGAATCAAAATCTTCTATTTTCGGTTTCCATTACTCTCTCTCTCTATCTCTATCTCTCTAGATTTATAACTTAGATCTCCCTTGGTTCTTCATCGATAATCTCAAGCATGTTCTTCTTCCTTTTCTTCTCTACCATGAAAGATAAATTCCACAATAGATGGGTTTAGACTTGTCTCCTTCTACTTCTCCTTCTTTCTTTTGTTCTCTTAATTTACCTTCAAACATATTCTCCATCTCTTCCTTCTCCTTCTTCATAACAATCACACATTTCTTCGACGCCAAAACATCTTCATTGTTTCAACCATTGTTTCCTTGTAGCTTCTATAATTTTCCTCGAGCATTTCAAACAGGGTTTGGAACCGGTTCAATATTGTCGAATTCAATATCTCTAAAATTTCTTTGTTCATACATATATATGGTTTGTAGGTGTTTAGCCCGCGCCTTGCGCGGGTAGGGAGGTTTCATCAAATAATCACATTAGCTTGATTATTTAATTTATCACATATAATAAAGCAAACAAAAATATAACAACAATGTAAGACATATGATCAACCAACAACAAAATGTAAAAACTAACCAATAATTGTTGAATTCAATATCTTTAAGAATTTTATTATTATACATCGATATATTCCGTGGATCATTGCGATTTTCTCCTCAAGCAATGCTTGTTTGTCTAAATACTTTGTCATTTCAAGTACTTTTATTATTAACACAAGATTTAAGTTAATATTACAAACCCAATCAAATATATATGTTCCAAAGTCGTGATAGAAGATGTGCCAATTATGGCTCATTAAGAAGCCTATATTAGAATAAAAAAAGAAATACATATAAAAAAAAAAAAAAGTAAGACAACCATTACCAAAAGGCTATACTTAAATGTCCCTGAAGGTTTTAACTTACATGTCAACCAGATTAAACAGAAATAGGAACACGGAAAAGACAAACTAACGGCGATATAATATCGAGCAATTACTTGTCCCTGAAGGCTTTAACTCTATCTCTCTCTCTATCTCTCTCTCTCTCTCTACTCCCTCTCTCTTTCTCTCTCTCTCTCTCTAGATTCATAATTTAGATCTCCCTTGGTTATTCGTCAAAAATCTCCAGCATGTTCTTCTTCTTCTTTTCATTCCTGAAATATAAATTTCACAATGGTTTAGTCTTGTCTCCTTCAAATTCTCTTTCTCTATTTTAATTCTTTTTTCTCCCTAACCGGAACTTTCTCCCCGTTTTACGGGAATTGTCTATTTTCCTTGTCGGTTCTTATCTTTCTCGCAAGCGCGAACACAAAACCATGATATCATAGGATATGTAAATAATCCATTTCGTAGTTTTGATACCATGTTAAGTTTCATCTCTAGAGTAGTAATTATTTGTATAAGTTAAGTTTATGAATTAATTTAATTTTTCATTCTCCCTAGCCGGAAATCTCTCATTGTTTTGCCAAAATTGTCTTTCCTTCTCGTCGGTTCTTATCTTTCTCGCAAGCACGGAAACAAAACCATAGTATCAGAGTGTAGTTACAAAATCCATTTGGTAACTTTGATACCATGTTAAGCTTCATCCCTAAAGTAGTCATTATATGTATACATTAAGTTTATGGATTATTTTAATTATTTATTCTCTCTAGCCGAAACGCTCTCCTTGTTTTGCCGGAATTGTCTCTCCTTCTCGTAGGTTCTTATCTTTCTCGCAAGCGGGGGGGGGGGGGGGGGGGGGGGGGGCACGAAACCATGGTATCAAAGCGTAGGTAAACAATCGGTAGCTTTGATACCATGTTAAATTTCATCTCTATATAAATCAGTCATTATTTGTATACATTAAGTTTATAGATGATTTTAATTCTTCATTATCCCTAGCTGGAACTCTTTGCCTGTTTTGCATGATTTGTCTCTCCCTCTTGTCGGTTCTTATCTTTCTCACAAGCGCGATTGTGAAAACATGGTTTCAGAGCATAGGTAAACAATCTCTTTGGTAGCTTTGATACCATGTCAAGTTTCATCTCTAAATTAGTAATTTTTTGTAACCATTAAGTTTATAGATGATTTTAATTCTTCGTTCTCCCTAGCCGGTACTCTCTCCATGTTTAACGGGAATCGTCTCTCCTTCTTGTCGGTTATTATATTTTCGCAAGCGCGAGCATGAAACAATGATATCATAGCATAGGTAAACCATCCCTTTGGTAGTTTTCATACCATGTCAAGTTTCATCTCTAAAGTAGTCATTATTTGTATACCTTAAGTTAATGGATTATTTTAATTCTTCGTTCTCCATAGCCAGAACTCTCTCTCCGTTTTACGGGAATCGTCTCTCCTTCGTGAATTTTCTTATCTTTCTTACAAGTGCGAGCACAAAACCATGATATCAAAGCGTATGTAAACAATCCCTTTGGTAGCTTTGATACCATGTTAGGTCTCATCTCTAAATTAGTAACAATTTGTATACATTAAGTTTATGGATTATTTTAATTATTTGTTCTCCCTAGACGAAACTCTCTTCTTCTTGTTTGTTCTTATCTTTCTCGCAAGAGCGAGCATGAAACCATGAAGAGCGAGCATGAAACCATGAAATTATAACGTACGTAAACAATCCCTTTCACAGATTTGATACCATGCATGTTAAGTTTCATCTCTAAAGTAGTCATTATTTATATACATTAAGTTCATGGATTATTTCAATTCTTCATTCTTTCCTAGTTGGAAATCTCTCCATGTTTGGCCGAAATTGTATTTTTTTCTTGTCGGTTCTTATCTTTCACGCAAGTACGAACACAAAACCATGGTACCTGTAACACCCGTAATCCATTAATTGGGTTTAATTTGACATTTCAGAAGTTAGGGGGGGTTAAATTGAATAAATCAATTTTTACTGGCGGGTGTGATTGATAATTTTGAAAGTTTGGGGTCAACTTTCGGAAGGGGAGGAAGTGCGAGGACTGGTTGGTGTAATAAGGGAAACTTGAAACACACCTATGTATAGACGTAAGTATCGCCGCCTCAGGAGCTCCCGATTACCCTAGCCGTCAAGTTGTGTTGGTCTTCGGTGTGGAAGCAAGGAGAGAAGGAAGAGAGAGTCGAGCGGTGGTGTTCGTTGGTGTGAGAAAGGATCGGTGGAGGTCCGCGGTGCCGTGAACGATTCACCATCGGGCTTTCGTTGTCGGGTCTTAGAGGTAAGGGTTCTCCTCTTAGCTTGGTTTTCACGTTGGAATCAAAGTAATCTTATGGTTGTCATCGGAGATGGATGATGATGGCGGTGACGTGAGGGTCAAGCGTCGTCGGGTTGTCGCGACGTGTTGGTGTTTGCGGCGGGGTTCGTGTTCGGTGGTTGGATCGTGGTAGTTCCGGTGGTAAGCTCCGGTGATGGTGTAGTGGCACCGGCGGTGGTGATCGGCCGGTTGTTGCAGAGTCGGACGAAGAAGAAGACGCGTACGTGTACGTGGGTTTGAATAATTGAAGTTTGGTTTTTTTTTGATTATTTTATTATTTTTATTTTTATGTGGATTAATAGAAGGTTATTCATCCCGGGGAGTTCTAGAAAATTGCTGAATTTTCCCGTGAAACTTTCTGTGCGGGAATAAGGTGAGTGCAGGACCATAGGCGTAATTAGATAATTTTGATAATTGATGTGATTTCGTGATTATAGGCCGTTTACGATCTCGGAGGGTCTAGATCGAGTGTTTCATGAAATGTTTGATTTATTCGGTATTTTTCGTGATAGTCTATATTAATTATCTTAATTATTTGTTAGCCTGTAGATGGGAGGATTGTCTCACTAAGTATTTTTCGAAATACTTATGCATCTCTTATATTTTAATTGATGCAGGAAAAGAGAATGTGTGACCGTGGGATCAGGGCGAGGAAGAGGGGGTGATCTAGACTTGTCGTTTATTTGGTGATTTTATTTAATAATTTATGACCTTGATTATTCGGATTTTAATCTTGAACCGGAAATTAATTGGTGAGGTTCAATTATTATTATTTATGGGATTTTAGTAATTATTTGCAAAAAAAAAAAAAAAAAAAAAAGAGTGCGGTTGTTTCAGTACCAGAGCGTAGGTGCAAACATCAAACATAGAAACGAACTGCATCTAGATGATGCGTGTAGCTACTGCGTCCAGATATAGTTTTTAGACGCGACGCCCATATACACAAACGAACATGGCCTATCTCTTCTCTTATTCTAATTCCAACGTCTTCTTCAACTTCTCATTCTCTTTATCTTCTTCTCTTACTTTACCTTCATGCTTCTTCTCCATCTCTTCTTTCTTCTTTTTCATCTCTAACACAAACATTTCACCGTCAAAAGCATCTCTTGGAAATTTTGAATCCTCACATTAACTTTACTGCTCTATTATAAAACAGAGGGGAATCATAAAAAGAGTTATAAGTTAGTATTCCATTTGATGTATACATTGTTGTTTGGCATTAAATAGACTTCTCATTTTATTATTTCACTCGATATTTGCTTCTTTGTACGTATTTTACTCTTAAAAATACTTGTAAATCCATTAAAATCCAATTTAAAATCAAATCCTTATAAAAATCTTTACTATTGAATAACACTTGATTTTAACATGGATTTTAAAATCATAGAACCAATAACACAAAATTTGAATATGGATTTCAAAATTATAGAACCAACAACACTTGATTTGGGACCAGATTGTCGGCATCCTCAGTCTCCCTCAGATAGAGCATATTCTTAGAGTGTGCGCTTTTTACACCAAAATCAGTCAATATGAGAACTTGCGGAGAAATGAGGAGTTACTTTCTTCTCATCAGAGAATATATAAAAACTTGCTGATGTGAATAATACACGGATATCAATTATTACAGTAGAACCAATTGCAATTATGAGAGTCGACATCCCCAACTGCACTGAAAAGGCTCTTGGTAGAGAGATCAACTTTCACTATTTACGTGCTTAGGAACAACTCAATTCCTACAAACACAAAGGATAACAAAAATCATA
This sequence comes from Eutrema japonicum, assembly GCA_030161315.1. Lineage (NCBI taxonomy): Eukaryota > Viridiplantae > Streptophyta > Magnoliopsida > Brassicales > Brassicaceae > Eutrema > Eutrema japonicum. The sequence continues at coordinate 33,083,166 of BSQW01000007.1, read as the reverse complement.
GCACGATTTAGTTCCAGGAACAAAATAATTTTATGCTTCCAGAGTAATGTTTCTGGATAAATTCTACAGAATGATAGATTTATCATCGATTAATGGGACTACACATAGTGAGCAAGGTATTGATCATGGTGATGTGCAGAGAGTTCATTACCTTTCTGCTTGTACGATTCATGAAGCATTTTTTCTCCACCGCTACCAACACAGCAATGGAAACCTGGATGTCTAGCAGCCCCTACAGACAAAACGATGATCCTAAATTGTTGCTTGAAACGAAAAGCATAATCCAAAGCCAAGGTTTCAGGAAAATCACAACTAAAAAATTTACCTTGCGCCACCATTTCAGAAATCAAAAGTTATTCTCCTCCCAGAAAATCAGAACCAAACCACGAGCACCTAAAAAGGTAAAAAACGAAAGATAAGAGACGAATCGCTGCGAACACAAAACACTAAAACATAAAGTGATTCACAAGAAACCGATACCTCAAAAGAGAAGCAATGGCGTATAAACTTGAAAAATATCCCAAAGAGAAAGAGCAACTTACACGAACAAAACAAATAAAAAGTCACCGATCAAGTAGAGATACAATATGCAAGACATAAAAAACTTGTACGTTGGGTTATTAGTTATTAATGTCCCGGTGAAAGCCAAACCAAAGAGATAGTAGACCAAATTAAACGAAAATAAGCACATTAAACCAAAGAGATCAAAGCTTTATGAAACACCTTTTAAAAGTTTTTCCTTATGATCCCTTATTTCCTCGAAACCTTCTTCTCAGTAACCTGAGAATATTACACAACCACAAAATAACCGATAGGCCGAACTAAAATTTTAACGAAAACCTCAATACACTACACCAAAACAGCGTTTTTCCGACTGATTGTTGCTACCGATTAGGCAGTCGGTAAATTTACCGACTGTTTCGCTACTGATTTCCGACTGATTTGCGACTATTTTCAAACAGTCGCACATCAGTAGGGATTTAGTGACTAAAAATATCCGTCGTTAATACGTAGCAGGTTTACGACTGATTAGTGACTGAATTGTAGGCCGAAACATGCAGTAGCTAATCAGTAGTAATTTAGCGACTGATTTGCTACTGAATTCGGTGGGTCGTAGAACAGTAGCAAATCAGTAGCAAAAAGTAGTTGTAAATCACGTTTAATTAATTTGGTGGTTGGTGTACCTATTTTGATTTGCAGTCGGAAATCAGTCGGGAATCAGTCGGGAAATATTCTATATATTTGCCATACGCGAATTTTCTTGTCACAATTGTAGAAACACAAAGCAAAGAAAGAGTTTATAAACACAAATCAAAGAGAGAATAAGGTTTCTCAACTTAGAATGTCGGGAAATTACAATTATGGCAATTTCCGGGAGTGGATGTATAATAGGTTCGATGAAGCGACGGGAAATCTCTCGGTAGAGTTCACAGCGGGGGTGGATCAATTCGTGGAATTTGCAAATAGCCAGCCTCTAGCGCAGAGAAATCGCGGTATGTTTCACTGCCCTTGTCTTGTTTGCGAGAATGAGAAATTTATCCCCTGTACAAGAGTTTTGAGACATTTGTATAGTAAAGGATTTATGCCAGATTATTATATTTGGTATAAGCATGGTGAAGAACTGGATATGGATTTAGGAACGAGTTATTTTGATAGGACGCATGTAAGTGGGAGTGATGATGTGGGTAATGTAGTAGAAGATAGATATGTGGATATAGTGAATGATGCGTTTCGTGATAGCGTGAGTTTTGATAACAACTATCATCAGGATGTTAGTTATCAAAATGTAGAAGAACCGGTACGTAATCATTCAAAAAAATTCTACAACTTGTTAGATGGAGCGAATACTCCATTATACGATGGTTGTCGTGAAGGTCACTCGCAGTTATCTTTAGCTGCTCGAATCATGCAAAATAAGGCAGATCATAATATGAGTGAAAAGTTAGTGGATTCAGTATGCGGTATCTTAACAGATTATTTACCAGAAGGAAACCAGACACCCGGTTCACATTACGAGACAGACAAATTGATGCGCAATTTGGGGCTTCCATGTCATGCAATTGATGTTTGCATTAACAATTGTATGATCTTCTGGAAAGATGATGAGCGGTTAGATAAATCCCGAATGAGTTACCTAGCCTAGCGGTAACGCGCACCACACATAAGACCAAGGTTCGAGTCTCGTGGTGCGGGGTTATTCTCAAACCCATTTTTTATTTTAATCGTGTCTGGAATCGGATCCTAATCGGGTCTTAAATTTGTTAATGTTTGGTTATTCTCAAACCATGAAAAATTTATAAAAAAATTAAAAAACTTTTGCTACTAATTACCTACTGATTACCGACTGATTGGGCAAAAAAAAACAAAAATTTCGGATCATTCACCCGGGAAATTAACCCTCCAAAATTTTGGGCCCAAATTTGGTTTCACCCGCGACAATTTTTGGCCCAAATCTCTTCGTATTTGCGAGTTGTAACCCTTAATCGTCTTCCTCCTTCGACATTATCGAAACCCTCTCTCTGCGATTTGAAACCCTAATCGTCTTCCTCCTTCCTCGAGTTTGTCTCTCTTCGTGTTCCTCGATCTGTCTCTCTTCGTCTTCCTCGATTCTGTCTCTCTCACTCTGCGATGGGTGGAAAGAGGAAGAATGTTCTTCTTGTGAAACCAACAGCATCGAGAGCCAGACCGGCCAATCTACCCACTCGGTATGATTTCTCTCCAAAACCTCCATCAGAAACTGTCCCGCCGGTTCTCCCCAACAACAATCGTCCGTCTGTCAAAGATTACCCTCCACCGAGGAAGCTCTTTCCGACGTCAACTAGTCCGTCTAGATCATCTCATTCTGCTCAACCTCCACTGCGTGCATTGTCTGCAAATCCACACGCTCCACCTTCTGGAGCATCTCCAACGGTTCACACTCCAGCACCTATTTATTCCGCGACTCGAGCAGCTCCAACGGTTGAAGATCCGCTACGCCCAGCTCAATCGAGTCACCAACATCCATCTGCAGCGCCTCAAGTTCAACCATCTCAATCGCCTCCATATCTAGCATCTCAATCTCATCACAGTTCTCAAGCCCAAAATTCCCACAACACAGTAGAAGAAGATGGAGGTTTCCCTAATGTCGAATCTCCGATAGAGCCTAATCTCTCCCAAGACCAGATGGAGGCTCTGAACTCGCTGCTACTTGCGCTAAGGCCGAAGATAATCACCATTCTCGATCCCGACCTCGTCCAGCCTAATTCAACATGGTAATTTCTTGCTTTCTTTTTATAGGTTTATCAATTACAGAGAAACAATTGTATTTTTATAGGTTTAACTACGAAAACAATTGTATTTTTATAGGTTTAAGAGATTAGTATGTTTTGGTTGTCGATAATTGTTCAAGATATATATTCTAATGCTTTGTGATAGTATCGATGCTGTGTCATCATTCGGACTAAACCCTACATGATACTGTGTGCTTTGGTTTTTGTAGGTTTGGTTTTGATCGATCCTCACTGACCAGGCAGGTTACAAAGTGTTTCACTAATAAGTTTGATGGCCCCTACTACAGTTTATCCTCTGTGCCTAGGGAAAGAGTAGAACGATGGTTCGTTGAATTCGCGGTAACATTCTCTCACACTAAACACTAACTTCTGTTTAATACATGTATGTGTTTTATATAGACTAACACCAATCTTTCTTTTTTGTTTGTAGAAAAAACACAGATGGGATCCTTCTTTAACAGGTTTGGTTCAAGGGCATTTCGAAGCCATACTTCAAGTTCGCTTGAAAGACATGGTGAGCTCTGCAAGGAGTAATGATGACCAACCTAGATGGATCACTGATAAGATATGGGAAGAAATGAAAGCACATTGGAGGACTGATGAACAAATAACAAAGAGTACAACAACCTCAGCAGCTCGGATGTCTGACCGTAAAGGTCTCGGGCCTCACAAACATGCCTCTGGACAGAAGTCTTATCGCCAAATCGAACAAGAAATGGTAAGTCACTTGAAACTATTTTGTGATATTTCAATATGTGATGTTGTTATTTCTTGAGGCTGGATATTGAGGTTTATCTTTATTTTTTGAAAAATCATTAGACATCTTTGAGGCTTGATTACAGTGGTTGCTAATGGTCTTGCAAGTGTAAGACTATTATGCATGAGCAACACTTCAAAGTTACAATCATAAGTTACCATGTTTTAGTGTATTAAGATGAATTATTTCCTTAGAAACCTTTGAGTATTCATTGCTCTTGTCAATCAATATTGTTCAGAACTGTATCTTGTGGAGTTCTTTCAATCTGTGATATTTTGTTATATTTCAATCTGTGATTTTGTTATGCGGTATTTCAAGTTCCCTGAGTTCTTTCTCGATTGGCTATTGGTGATCTAGCTATTCAGGTTTAAATCTGATTGAGTTCTTTCTCGAGTTCTTTACAGTGGTTGCTAATGGTCTTGCAAGTGTAAGACTATTATGCATGATGAACACTTCAAGTTTAAATCTGATTGATTTCCATGTCAGGTTGAGGAATTAGGCAGACCAGTGAGTTTCGGTGAGGTTTTCATCAGGGCTAATACGAAGAAGGATGGGACCTTTGCAGATAAAAAAGCAGAGCAAGTTGCTGGGCTCTATATGCAGAAAAAGCAAGAGAAGATGTGTAACCTCGAGTCTGGGACCACAGAGATTTCTGATGGTCGTCATCCACAACTATCCATTGAAGAGGATAACGAGCTTTTTATTCAGGTTAACTGCTTCCTTCCCTAAGTTGTTATGTTTTTGATTTTGATTGATGATAGTGTTTGGTATTAATTTTATTTCTTTTCTTTTCGTAGTCTACGTTCACAAACGATAGAGAAGACCTCTTTGGCATTGGAAGCCTCAAGAATCAGCTCAAGGGAAAGGGAAAACACCATGAAACCTCTGCTTCTTTCCAGCATATGCAACAACAGCTTGAAGCGGCTCAAAGGAAATTGGAGGAACAAGCTGCTCATATCTCCCAGCAAGAATCAGATAATGCTCGACTTGCAGCTGCTCAAAAGGCCCACACCGCCGAGCTTGCGATTGTGAACAAGTTCTTGAAAACGGACAACCGATTCCTCGCTTTCCTTGCCCAAGAAACAGATGCTGAAGGTCCATACTCTCCTCTCCACTGATTTAGCTAACTTCTTTCTCCCTTGAAACTTTAAACATCAAACTTATGTTATCTTTTGGAAATGGAAAGAACTTGTTTTTCCATTTTGGTTTAGAACATGAAAGTTATGTTATTTTGTTGTATGAATTCGTAGCTTGGTGTATAATATTTGATGTTGATGTTTATGTTTATCAGATTGTTTCACTTCTGTTTAGAGTTTAGAGTTTCAAGTTTTATTGCCAACCCAATTTAACTGGTAAACAAATTAAGAACTCGTAGGTTTTCAGTAGCCAAAAAATTAAATAAACAGTCGGTAAACAGTCGGTAAACAGTCGTAAATATGCCAAGATATACAAAACCGATGCTCATTTCAGTCGTTAATAAGTAGCAAAATTAGTAGATACTCAGTCGTAACGCAGTCGTCATATTTAACGATTGATTACCGATGACCGTAAGTAGTAGCAACCTACAGTCGCTATTCAGTCACTAATCGGTCGTATATTTTTACGACTGAGTACCGACTACAAGTGTAGTAGTAGCAACATTCAATCACTATTCAGTCACTAATCAGTCGTAAACGTTTGCAACTGATTAGCGACTGAATAGTGACTGCCTGATATCAGTCGTAAATCAGTAGCCATTTTGTGACTGATTTTTTTTGCGACTAGACCTTTACCTACCGCAGAAATCAGTCGGTAATCAGTCGTAAAAGGGTGTTTTGCTACTGATTCCCGACTGTTTTTGCAGTAGGAAAAACGCTGTTTTGGTGTAGTGATAGAGCAACAAAATAGAGCTCAAGGTAGATCATGACGAACAAATAATACAGACAATTAGCGAACTAATTAAATAAAACCTAAACGATGGCAAATATCAACCACAAAGACAACGTGTCAAACACAAACACCGTTTGTAAACACAACCCTTTTGTGTCGTACATTTAAAGCTACAAAAGCAATGCAAGGTCATTTTGGCAAATAAAATTGGACAAATGTTTTATTTAACATTGGCTTTTACTTTTTTATAAGCAGTGATTGTAAATCTAAAACTCTAACGAATCAACGAATTGCTTGTAATCTTAAAAACTAAATGTTTGATTTAATCGAGAACAATACCTTATGGCCCAAGCAAAATAGCATAACAGTGTGACAGTAAAAAATAAGTTACCGTGGAAGATCGCAAGTGTGTGGTTGCCATTGCCGTTGTCGAAAACCAGAATCTTCTCTTCCATTATTCACACAACGCAAACCAGGATCCAAAAACCGACCCTCTTCTCCATAAGAGGTTTTGTCCACGTCACGCCGTCCTCTATGACTCATCTTCCGTATGAATAGTCGCATACATCATCGTTTCTTCTTTCCTACGTTAGGGTTTCCGACAAATATAAAATTCCAAAACAGAGATAAGACTCGAAGCCGGCAAGATCGATGACTACAATGACTCCTCGGAGAATAAAAACAATTACCAGAAACACTCCAAAACAAACAAAACCCCAGCCAACGACGAAAACTGTTTATCATAAAAAACCAATAGATAGAACCGAGAAAGACATATCCTCAAGAACTCTGTATCTTAATCACCATCAACGAAGAACACAGCCCGAGGAAAATCCATGCTTCCAAAAGTCACGATATCAATAGGTAAACTACCCATTGAAACAATTAACAGAAACACTCTGCAACAAACAAAACCCCAGCCAACGACGAAAACTGTTTCTCATCAAAAACCAATAGATAGAACCGAGAAAGACATATCCTCAAGAACTCTGTATCTTAATCACCATCAACGAAGAACATTGGCCGAGGAAAATCCATGCTTCCAAAAGTCACGATATCAATAGGTAAACTAAATCCATACATACCCGCATGTATATCCTAGATATCGAATCATGTGAGCATAATTCATTGAGAAACTGTGAAGAAAAACAGAAAAACTCAACACTACGGCGATTCCAATTGATAAATACGGTGACTATTGACTAATGAAAGTTATTTATATCGAAAGATTAGGGTTTTTAAAAACCAACTATAAATTATGGGCTATAGCTCAATATGATTTGAAAATAGCCAATGGTCCAATACGATATATCCCAATTGGGCCAATGAACACGATCCAAAATATTTGATAATATTTCGAACTTAATACATAGCCCATCACGAAAATCCCCGAAAATCGCAGCCCAAAAAAATATAAAAGCGGCCACAGAAAGTTAATCTCAAAATTCCATAGGGTTTTTTTAAAACGGTCCCTAAAATTTTAGAACTGAAAGCCCAAAATTCAATAATCGGTACGAAAACAAAACTTAAATCAAACCGATATAAAAAAGACTAACCGAGTTTTACGGTTTAGGGTGAATGAGAGAGCTCCATTTCGAAAATTTACTTCGCTTTTACTATATATGATAAATTGGTTTTGTTTAAGTGAATAGGTCGATTGAGAATTAAGTTATAACTTGGATATAAGCCGCGCTAATAATAGCGCGGAATATTTTTTTTTAAATAATTTTTTTTGAAATTTAAGAAATATTGTTTTTATCTGAATTTTACAATATGACTAACTAATAATTATAGATAAAACTATCAATTCGTAATAATTTGTCTATTTAACCCGTTTTGCATTGGACTAAAATATTATTCGGGTTAACCCGTAAAAACCTATAATCTTGAAAACATAACTCTAATATGCACCGTTTAATGACTCTAGTTTTTGTGGTTAGTCTACGAATTCTTTAAAAAAAACAATTTCGTGTGTCTAACTTCTTATAAAATTTGTATAATATTTTTCAACTTTTGTTTTGATATATATTCAAATAAAATATAATAAATTATAGTGAAAAATATAGCAAGATTTCGAATACCTTTTTTTTGAATATATATGTATTAATTATTATTTTAAAATATACAATATCAAAATAATTAAAAAACTAAATAGTAAATAACCTCTTTAATGGTAAATAAATACTTTCTATATTATCATCAATAATTTTAGGCATTTTTGCAAAAATACCCTACAATTTGAAGTCAAAGATAAAAATGCGCCATTCCTCTCCTCTTTTACAGAATCCCACGAATTACCCTTTAAGAATCTGGGTTTTCACGCAAATGTCATTCCTTAGACTGCTGTTAGAGTCTAACGTTTTTTTTCAAAAGACAAAACAAAATTTCATATCTAATTTAATTACGGAAATGTCATTGCCATCAATTCTCAACCTCCACGACAACCACCATCGTCGACGAGTTAATGCAGTAACTAACCCATTTTTTCGCCATTAAAGCCCAAGAATTGACGTCAAAAAAAAAAGCCCAAGAATAGAGCTCGGACTTCCTTTTCGCGAGTTCTCCTCTCCGATTTCTCCAATTTCCCCTCGATTTTCCGATTCAAACTTACCGAAATTATTTTTATGGCATAAAAACGACAAAATACGACTGGGCTTGCGGGATTTTGGTGATATTAGACGTTCTTGGCGCTCGACGAGGGTGAAAACAAACTTTAAACGGATATAGGTACGAATTTTTGCATATCGTTGATTTTCAGATCTGAGTAGTATACTCAGACTGCTTTAGAAGTCTGATGAAACTCACATGGTCAACGAGAGGGTAGTTTGCAATTGACTTTTAAATACTCAGATTAAAATTGAACTCTGGTAATTTCCTTTGAAAACAAAAAAAAATCATGAAAAATCCTCTAATCGAGGCATATGGTAGTTTTGCAATTGACCGAAAACTTGACTTTTTATTCAGACTTCATATCCAGTATGAAGAAAAAATGAGCGACTTTGACCGGAAGTTGACTGTTTTTTCAGACGGAATAAGAAGTCTGAAAAAAAAAACAGGGTACTGGTAGTAATTGACCAATGTTTTTCAAAAGTTGACCAAAATGGGGGAAAAAGTATCAGACTTCTTTGGCAGTCTGAATAAGAGGAAAAAAATTTCAGACTTCTATGGCAGTATGAAAATGATGAAATCTTTCAGACTGCTAAAGAAGTTTGATATCGAAGATTTTGTTCAACGCAAAAAATACACCAATTTCTGTCAGACTTCTATCGCAGTCTGAAGGATTTCTTCAGACTGCCCTGGAAGTCTGGGAACGAAAGTCAAACTTCAGTCAATTGCAAAACTACCCCATAATTTTTTCAGACTATAGGAGAAGTCTGACAAACGTCAGACTTCTCAATGAAGTATGACAAAAAAGTCAAAATTTTGGTCAATTGCAGAAATACCTTTTTTTTCCTCAGACATCTAATGCAGTCTGACAAAAAAGTCCAAGTTTCGGTCAATTGCAAAAATACCCTTTGTGTCAGACTGCGATAGAAGTCTGCTTTGATAACTTTTCGTCAGAAGGCATCCACAGTATGCTTTGTAACATTCTAATTGCAAAGATATCCTCTTTTTCAGACTGCCATAGAGTTCTAACGTACTGTTTGTCAGACTTCTATTGCAATTTGGATTGACAAATTTTTTAAAACCGTTTTTTGTATATTTGTGCTGAATTTCGTTGATTTTAAATTTTTTATATGTGTGTTAGTTGCATATGTTCCTCATGCGTTAGTTTTACATGCTTATGTTCGGTAATTATTTTTTAATATTTTTTTTAATAATTATGGCAATGTAGCTAATAGAATCAGACTTCACGAAGAAGTCTGATATTTTCATTAAGATTGCTAATGTTGTTTTTCCATGATTGTTTTTACAGATAATGGTGCATCTACTTGTTTATTTTGGTGAATGGGTTGTGAGAGACCAGATTTGGAAAGGAGGGCGGTTTATCACTTTGGGAAATCGTTCTACATATTGTGAACTTGTTGAGATGGTACAAGATGATTATATGCTGGACAAGAAAACCGAGTTGGTGGAGTTATCATATCCGTTACCGGAACCACTCTTGCAACAGATCGGTCCGGATAGCCCTCCTATTTATGTCACAAATGATAGACAAGTAAGTAGCATGGTCGAGTTAGCTAGTGCGCATTTAATCCGTCTCTGTGTCTCGAGCCGATCCGGTTTGGCATATCAAGATGCGGGGAATCGCAATGTAAAAGATGAAGATGACGAAGACAAAGACTGGGAAGACGAAGATGTGTGCTCAGTATCAGATGATTCTAATTGTGGTGGTGGTGGTGGTGGTGATGATGGTGGTATTGGTGGTGGTGGTGATGGGCCAGAGCAAGTTTTCAAGAAACACGCTGAGTCTTACTATGATGGTGTAGATTATAGCATGTATTGGAAAGTGGGAGATGAAGATGAAGATGATAAAGAAGATGAAGATAATAAGACTTACGAGTTGTAGCGTGTGGCTGAACGATTTGCTGGTCGAGAAAGAAATTGGTCCGACGGCATCTTTCTCGGAAAGTGTTTTGATAGCAAGCAAGATCTTATATCAGAGCTGCGTTTGACGGCGATAATGAGGAAATACGCATTTACAGTAGATAAGTCTGACAAGAGCCTGTTTGTCGCTAAATGTCTTGTGGAAGGATGCAACTGGAAGCTTCGAGCGGCTATCAAGAATGAACCAAACAAGTTTTGGGTGATGATCTACAATAGAGCCCACACATGTTCAACGCTGGACCGGAAGGCTAAGAAAAAACGTCATACTCCGCGTTGTATTGGTTGGTTGTTTCTAGAATGCTTTGGAATAATTGAGAAGATTACACCAAAGCATGTCTTAGTATCAATGAACAAGCAGTATGGGATTAAGATGAGCTACACAACCGCATACAGAGCGTTGTTACATGCTCAAAAGTTGGTGAGAGGATCAGCGGAAGATGGCTATGAGAGACTGCTGATATACCCATATTTTACATATTTTTAGCATGCATTCTTGTTATTGTTTTGTGTCTCATGCATGTGTCTTGCATAGTTTTTATGGCATTTAGGTCTAAATTAGAGTAATATGTGTTTGCACTAGGTTTTAGTGAGTCTATCATGCATAAGGAGTGTTTTTAGGTGATTTGAAGACAATTGGGCATATTTGGAGAGTTGTACCAAAGTGGAATGCAAAGTTCATCCGAGAGGCCGGAGAGACGTGGCTGGACGGAAGCCTTCCGATCTTAATCAGCTTCAATGATCTTCATGGAAGTTGTAGAGGAGTGAGTTAGCTGTCGATAGGAGTTGGAATCAAGTCATTCAGACGTGTGGTTTGAGAGATATGGCTGATTTACCAGAGACAGGTCCGCCTGGCCGAGACGGTTTCTTCAATACCGAGGTCACTGGTCGGTGCAATTGCTCGGTGTGGAAACAGAGGGAAAATTCCCTTAGTACCGATGTACGATACCGATTTGTGACATCGGTATTGAAGGGTCTCCACTCCGAATTAGCCTCGGTGGTCTTCATCAAAGTTGTAGAGGAGTGAATCAGCTTTACACAAGAGTTTGAATCGGGTTATTTGGACGTATGGATAGGGAGATAAGATGGATTTACTGAAGGTATGTCCGTCTGGCTGAGAGAAGATGACACCGTAGAAATAAACGGCAAAACGAATGCCTTACGATATGAATAAACTCAAACGGTCTTCATAAGAGTTGTAGAGGGACGAGTTAGCTGTCTACAGGACTTGGATTCAGGTCATTCGGATGTCAGGTTTAGGAGTTATGACCGATTCACTAAAGACGTACCAAAGACTTGACCGGGTCAAAACCCGGTTTGTTCCGGGTTGACCCGGTCCGACCCAAACTCATTTAAATATTGAAAACCCTATTTTTTTTAGATCTAAGCTTTCTTTTCTCTAGAGTTGGGTTTTCTCCCAAACTCTTCTTATGATGATTTTGGATTGATCTTCATCATTCATGCCACTCTAGTGAATGATTCTTCAACCTATCTTTATATTATGCTTATTTAATCCTTGTTCTTTATCTTTATATCTCTTTTTCTCTTCCGTTCTTCTTTGTTTTTCATGTTTAGGCTTTAGACCCCTTTTTGTTGCATTTTGGATTTTGCTTTATTTTGATGATTTGGTGATTGATTGTTGATGCTTAGGACTAGATAAACATCTATTGTCATGTTAGGAAGGATCTTAATGCTATGATTGAATTGAAAATTCATTTCTAGAACTTAGACATTTCATGCACACAAGGTGTTCGATGAAATGTCTAGAAAACTTCTATGCATGCTTTTCATATCTAAGTGATCGGTGGATGCTGGCTTTAGGATGAATTTTTGACTAAAATGAACTTGTGATAAATTATGGATTATCTAAGTGATCGGTGGATGCTGACTTTAGATGATTCGTACAATGATTAGTGTCACGAAAGTGAACTAATCTTATTGAAAGTGTTCCATGTCATAAGAATAAATGTGCATTGAATGTTTATGCATCGTTAGTCAATTGTCTTGATGGTTAGATGATGATAATTTAGGTTGATTCTTGTTAGGTCCTTCACTTAGGTTGACCTTAAAGCTAGTTTTGGATTGAGAGATCAAATCTAGAGCTTAAGCATTTCACGCCCGATAGGTGTTCGATGAAATGCTTGAACCAAACCTTTTGTGAACTTTTCATGCCTAGCCAATGAGAGTTGATGTCTAGGGTGATTAGTGAACTAAGTGGGAATGGAGATTAATGTTTGTTAATCATCTTATCACAAACGATGGTTTGTTCTTGATTTGGTGATTAACAAAGTGATTAGTGCCACGAGAGTGGATTAGTCATAATTGTGAATTCCATGTTCTAGGATAGTGTTTAATGCAATCTTTGTCATCATTATTTGATTGTTAATCATTCATTTGATAGTTCATTCCATGATCCAACACTTATATTTTGCTTTCTTTCTTGCATTTTACATTCTTAATCTAAAAATATAAAACCCAAAAACATTTGTTCTAGCTTAGGAAGATTCATGTATTCTTGGTGCATTGATCTTAACCTCCTTGGTTCGATATCTCAAATAATACAATGACATGAGTAGGTTTGAGTAATTGATATGAACTTAACACAAAATTCTACTATCAACTGCATGCTATATTGCATGGAATCGAGCAAACCAACCCGGAAACGCAGACTGCTCTAGAACTAGATGAGGATAATAGATTTAATTATCTATTTCTAGCATTTGGAGCTTCCATAGAGGGATTTAAGTATCTTAGAAGAGTCATTGTGGTAGATGATACGCATCTTAAGGGGCCGTATGGAGGTGTTATGCTAGTGGCGACCTCACAAGAGCCAATTTTCAAATATTTCCGTTGGCTTTTGGCATTGTAGACTCTGAGAATGATGCCTCGTGAGAGTGGTTTTTCACAAAGCATAGAGACTGCATTTCAGACCAATATCCTCTGGTCATAGTCTCAGATAGGCACACCTCCATCAAGAATGCTATTGAAAACGTTCTTCCTTGGGCAAAGCGAGGGATTTGTTATTACCATCTACAAAATAACGTAGTCACAAAGTTCAAGGAAAAACATCTTTTGTACTTGGTGAAAAACGCGGCGTATGCATATACGATGTACGATTTTAACCGATGCATGGCCTCCTTACGAGCGGTAAATCCTTACTTTGCTAGATACTTGGAGGAGGCGGATCCGAGTCTATGGTCACGCGTTCATTTCGATGGAGACATGTATAATCTAAAAATGCATTTTTCTTATCAAACTTCTTGTGCAGTCTGATTCGTCTTTATCATACTTCTATTGCAGTCTGATTTTTATCAGACTTCTATTGCAGTCTTGTTTTCACTTGCGTTAACCGCGTTCACTTTGTTGGAGAAATGTACAACATAAAGACGAGCAACATTGCTGAAACTATAAACTCCGTCGTCAAGAAGGCAAAAGGATATCATATCTCTTTCCTTTTGGAGTTCATACAAGAGAAGCTAGGGACGTGGTTTTGTAAAAGGCGGCTAGATGCATTGAGTCTCACAACAAAATTTAGCCGAGGAGTTGAATATTTGATGGTTATTCGTGAATATTATGCGGACTTCATGACGGCGGAACGCGTTGATGGGTATCGATTCGTTGTTAAGGGATGACATAGGGATTGTGTGGTCGACTTGCACAACCAAACGTGTGAATGTGGTGTATGGGATTACGAAAAGATACCTTTCTCACATGCAATATGCGCTGCACCAGAACTTGAGCTACACCCATATACGCTGCCATGCCCATCATACGGTAGGGACTATCTGTTTCAGGCATACGCAATGAACATCCTTCCGAAGAACTGTACTATGAAATCTCCTGACACCGTACGTGTCCTTTCCCCGCATAATCCTCGTCCTTCTGGAAGACCTCATAAGTCGAGGTGGCAAACTTGGCTAGAAATTGCCAAGAAAAAGGGCAATAAACCACGGAAGCTTCCCAAGCAATATACTTGTTCTAATTGCAAACAACCAGGCCACAAAAAACCAAATTGTGTAAGCTAAATCACCTTACACTCACCTGTTTTATAGTTGTTTTCATCTATCTACTGTATATGAGAAGCTGCTGTCTTTTGCGGAGGTGACAGGTAACCAAACCTGAGAAGGATTAGATCTGGTGGAAGTCTGATGTACTGACGAATGCAACTTAGAAGTCTGATAGAGAAGTCTGAAGAAAGTATGAGAAGAGTATGTTGGTGTCTTTCCAGTACAATACTTCGTTTCCAACTCGTTTTTAAGTTGTCTAAGTCTAAGAACTTGTTGTGTTAATCCTTGGTTGTTGTTGTTGGCTTAAACTTAATTTATAGTACTTATGTGTTTGCTGCATCTCGTCAAGTCTAAATAAGTCTTAAGAAAATCACACCCTTTCCAAACTGCAATATAAGTCTAATAACAGAAATTCATTACAAAAGATAGAAATAGAAGTCTGACACCAGACTTCTATAGAAGTCTTAAACCAATTACCCTAGAAATACCCTACCTATGCCCAACACGCTTTTGACAACACAATTGGCATGGCACAAAAAATTCCCGCAGAAAGTAAGCCAAAAGATGGATGAATTTTTCTTACATCTACAAAAGATAAATATATGCAAGAATCCATTGTTCTCAGGAATCCAAAAGTTAAAGAGGAACTCTACTTCACCTGTTCGTAGACGTCTAGCAATTCATTCTCGGTGTCGGTACGAGCCTCTTCACATGTTCGGCAGAGCTTAGTTAATATCTCATACGCAAGCTTCTCTCTGCAAGTCTTCATGTTCTTATCACACAGCCACTTCGGAAACGGCATCCCAAGAGAATAGAACTCAATGAACTTCAAACAAAACACCCCACAATCACCTGTCTGGATGTTTTGGGGAAGTTCCGGGCTCCTTACAATCGTGTAGGTGTATCGCTCAAGGGGATAATTCCACCAATCATCTACTGGGGCCAAACAATGCATCGCGAAGGGAAAGATCTCACATATAGGTGCCACTTCCGCTCCTACCACCTCATCGGTTTTCGGTCCAATGATGATGTCCCATATGGTTACGTGCCTATCCGGGATAGAAATCATAATAGCTATCCAATGATTTACCCCAACGTGCAAGGCAGTGTAGATGTAATCAATTTCCAGCCCTCAAGTCTTGTTTGATTTCAGGAATAAGGGTAGTTCACCAGTATGGTAATCCCATACACCAGGTGGCAGCCTCCTTGTCGTGAGCATCACATTTTCTCCTTCGCCACTCTTCACAAAATGATCATAATGTTTCTTCCACAAATTACCCAGCCGTGTGTCAATGAAGGTCAACCTCTCGGACCTGAACCATTCTGGGTATTCGTGTTGTCGAAGCGTCATCAAATCAATCCCATCATCTATTTGCTGCATTCAGTCAACATTGTGCAAAAAATGTCAGACTTAAACAGAAGTCTAAAGAAACTCTAAAAGAGAGAACACCAATGTCAGACTGCAAAACAAGTCTGAGAAAATAAATTCTTTCACCAGACTTGAAAAGAAGCCTGACACCAGACCTCTAAAGAATTCTGAAGGAAGTCTAAAAGAGATAACATCAATATCAAACTGCAAATCAAGTCTGAGAACAGAAAATCATTAAACCCGACCAGATTATATACTAACCGTGTCATGCAGCCATTCCTTGGGGGTGCGCAGATCATAGTACCAAGATAGGGATGTGTTCGCCTCCCTCTTCGGATAACCCCTACAGAATATATTACGCGTGTTAGACATTGAGCTAATTATTCTAGAATATAGGTAGAGTGTGATGACGTACGGCAGTTTTTTGACGTGATCATTAAGTGTCTTCACTTTCGTCCTGGTTGCCGGAGCACAAGGATCATATGTCGGTGTGATCTGCACTTGGGTTGAGCTCTTTCTCTCCTTCTTATCCTGCTCTTTCTGTTTGAGTTCTTGAGCATTCGCCTTTACATAAGCTCCAGCAGCTGCCTGCTTAGTGTCTTGTTTCGACATATATGCAGCATCGAAGTTTACGCCCGTGGCCGCCTTATCGACGATAAGAACACTCTGTTCGCTGCCCACGACACTACTATGCATTTACAAAATAAAAAAAAACCCACCTCCGTCAGACTGCAATAAAAGTCTAAGACAAATAATCTAACACTATCCACGCCACCTACAGACTGCAATATAAATCCAAAACACAATCAGAATTCTTTAGAAGTCTGACATAGATTAAAATAACCATGTTCACATCACACGCAACAACAAAGCGAAATAACTAGTTTTTAGTTGCACATAGGTTCATGTTTTTACAAACAACTATCACACTTATACTACATATTAAGCAACGACTTTGTCCTTAAGTCTTCGACTACTTCTCCTTTCTTGAAACTTTTTTTGTAGAGGGTTTGGGACACTAAACTCAACATCCACCATAGTCTGAATCTTGGCCTCAGACGGTTGGGAAGGGTTGTCTTCAGCCAGGGCTTCCTTTGCATCATCTACCGTTGAAGCTTCTTTTCCAGGTCCTTTTTGGTCTGTAGATTCAACAACCGCGGCAGGCTTACGAGGCTTTACAACAATTTTTTTGGGTGTAATATTCTTCCGCGGAGCCTTTTTGCGTTTCCCCGCCCCAGCCTCACCACCATCTTCACCACCCTTAGACTTCTCACCATCACCACCATCAGACTTCTTATCACCACCATCATCAACCTTACCACCATCATCAGACTTCTTCTCAACACCAGATTTCCTCCTCTTTTCTCCCCTTAGCAACCTAACTTCCTTCCCAAGTTCATTCATCTTCTCACCCACCTGCTCAAAACCTTCTTTAACAAGACTTAAAAGTTCATTCATTTGAGAACCCACAGACTTGATCAAGTAAACAACCTCACCACCATCATCACCGCCTGATTTTGCTCGCTTCTTATCATCATCAACATCCTCACCATAATCATCAACAACCTTCCTCTTAACACCCTTTCCCTTGGCCTTCTTCGGACCACCCTCAGACTTAACCACCTCAGACTTAATAAGGGGCACCTCTTTCTTGACAATGGCGAACAAACCTTCAGACTTCCAGTGTTTAAAACTCCACCTCCAAGGGCGCTCAAACTCACCCAACATTCCTTTCACAATGTTCACAACTTTCTCATCATCCTCACCATCGTCCCACCGGGGGAACATGTCCTCAAACTCCTTGATGACGAAGTTGGTGACGCGGGTCTGCAAGTACAAGTCAACGAGCAAAATATATATTAGTATGTAAAAAATAAATAAAATCTACCAGACTGCATATCCCGTATGGTACAAAGTTTCAGAATTCAAAAAGGTCTGACTTCAATATTTCAAACTGCAAATTCAGTCTGGCAACAACTTTCAGTCTGCAAATTAAGTCTGGGAAAAATTCAGACTTCAAAATTAGTCTGATAACTTATCAGACTGAATTTACAGTCTGACATAGAGCAATCAAAGGTGAATTTTAAGGAAGAAATGTCAGTAAAATACCTACTTGCGCAACTCTAAATCGACTTTCTTCCGATTCCTTGATCCTTTGTAAGCCAAGAGAGGTGGGGCTGGGTTATCTTGCAAGTGCATTCCATAAAGCGTAGCAACCCCGGGATAGGCCCAATATACCCATACGTTCAAGACCTCAGCGAAGCCTTCAACCTGATAGTTTTTCTCATCTTGGAGTTTTTTGTTTGCCTCTATTTTGACAGAGTCTACCAAGATTTTGAAGGCCAGTATTCCCTATGGGTATGCTTCTAACGCCCCTGGAGACAGCAGTAGCTTAGTCATGTCAGCCCTTGCGGAAACTGACCAGTGTTGAGCCTCAATGAAGCTCGTGTAGATGGCTAGGTAGCCCAACCAAATCCTATCTTGCCGTTCCCAGCCTCAACATCTGTTTCAAGCGTCCAGTAACTGAAAATAACTTGGCCCTACCTCGAAATCCAACCCAAGAAGCTCCCACATTGCTCTCATATCGGCTGTATACTCAACCTCCGGGTACTCCAGATTCTCAACATAGTCGCAATTGAGTCTGGTTATCTGTTGAAACTCATGGAGGGAAAACCTCACTGGTTGAAGGCCAAGAAGACACCAAAGCTCATGCTTCTGATCTACCTCTAGTTGCATAGTAAGCATGTAGTGCACCATCCTTGAACACCATACGAAGTTCAGCTCATGCCACTTCACAAAACCCCCAAAGGCTGAGTTGCGAAGCTCTTCCCACTCATCATCATCCAGCGCTTCTTGGAGAGCGTCCATGAGATCTCTCTTACCGCTGAAGTAGTGTATGTCTGGTTGAGGCTCATACCCGGTTGTGAACATCCTTGGAGGGAATTCACGTTCTGCCATTATGTGTAAAACCTGCATTAACCACAACCAGACTTCATTAGCAGTATGAAAACTTAAAGTCAGACGTCATATGCAGTCTGACAACTCAAATTCAGGCTCTATTTGCAGTCTGACGAAATATAGTCAGAGTTAACTACGAAGGCTATTCATGAAGTAATCAGACGAATCCCAAAAATCCACAGAACACAATACAACTCAAACCTAAATATCTAAACATTATTGCTCAATTTGAATCTTTTACCCTCTATGGAAGACTTGAAGGAGCGGTGACAACATCGAGGAGAGAGAAACCAGATATGGAAATAAAAAAAGAGAAGAGTTCAGCGCTGAGTTCTACAAATCAATATCGAGAAGGTGACGGTGACGGTTTACGGTGAAGAGAGGAGTAGAAGAATCTTACCGTCGAAGGCACATGAGACGATGTAAGCGACGAATTCCGGCAGCGACAACGAGAATCGGTGTTTTTTTGTTTTTTGTTATTTGCTTCGGTAACTGTAAAAATGAGGGGATAAAAAACCCTTTTATATGAGTCCTAAGCGGCGGTTAAAAAAAAACGGTTTTACCACATAAAAATACCGCTTTCGCAATCTGATGTCTGACTTCTTGACGCAATCTGATATCAGACTCTTTTAGCAGTCTGATAGTGATGAGATAATTGAGCGAGAAGTCTGGAAATTTTGGGCGGCAAAATTCCCGCTTTTTCTACGGTTTTTTCTAATATTTTTAATTGCCGCTTAGAAGTATTTTTCAAATACTTCTATTGCCAGACTCGTTTTGCAGTCTGAAATGGTGATATTTTCAGTACCAGACTTGTGAAAGTTTTCAAAAGCTTAAGTTTTTCAGACTTCGAAAGAACTCTAATAAATTCAGAATTCATAAACAGTCTGACATAGTAAAGAAGGACAAATATAAATTAAACCGACTTCATAATCAAGTATCTCGTTCCATGAAAAAAATAGAAATTTTGGTTACAAATTGTCACATATTACAAGAAAGCAAAACAGATAAACATGATCAGGACGATAATAATAGCACCAGCGAACGTCAGACTCTTCAACTCGATGCCATGTATTATCTGGCCACATGGCTTCTCCGTCAACCGCTCCTTCAATTGAGATATCTCTGCCTTCGTTACCTTGACGTCATCGAGCAACGTGGACAAATACTTGTCGCTTTGAGCATTATAAACGGACATGCCATCAATTAGTTGACCATGTTGGTCAACATACAGCTTTACATCGTTAAAGTCCTCAGTCATAGCCTCATCCCACCACTTCATTATATGGTAACCACCATCCTACACATCCACATTTATACAATCATATTATGATCCCAAATTATAATAAGCAGGAAAAAAACAAATGAACCACATGACATATAGAGGCCAT
Source organism: Eutrema japonicum (assembly GCA_030161315.1). Lineage (NCBI taxonomy): Eukaryota > Viridiplantae > Streptophyta > Magnoliopsida > Brassicales > Brassicaceae > Eutrema > Eutrema japonicum. Next base: position 33,063,004 of record BSQW01000007.1, on the reverse strand, counting down.
TACATCATAGTTACGACATCCGAAGAATCTTCTTCCCGGATTATCGGCAGTAGTGGATGTTCGCATGACGGGCTCCAGACCGCAGAAGCATTTCTTGGGGAATCCGTATGATGATCCGGATCGACGTCGACCTGTTGAACATGAACTACTCGACGTTGGAAGGTGACTGAATCGCCCCATCCTGTGTACCAGAAAACAGTCGCAAAAATTAAAACAAGTCTAAAGCCAGACTTCTAATAAAGTCTAATTTAAAATCAAGTCTAAATTCAGACTTCTATAAGAGTCTAATTTGGAAAAGTCTAATTTCAGACTTCTTCTCAAGTCTAATTCGTACAAACTCAAATTTCAGGCTTCTAACAGAGTCTAATTAAATGAAAGTATAATTTCAGACTTCTAATCGAGTCTAATTCAGATCAGGTCAAGTATCAGACTTCGTATCGAGTCTAATTCACTTTCAGACTTCTAATATAGTAATTTTCAAGTTTTTTTGGACTGAATACAACCAAGCATCAAAATACATACCAGACCTAGAACTTTTTTTTGACATAGAAAAATGGACTTCTATCTTGTAGATATAAAACAGAATTAATTAAAAGTCCATCTGTTTGTTTAGATCTAGGCAAAGAACATGGAAAATGGTCTTATTTCGTATAGATGTAAAAATTTTGCAGAAAAAGTAGAGTAGAAGGCAAAAAACGTGTTTCTAGGAAGCTTAACTCAGTTGCAAAGACGAAGTTGACGACGGCGAGGGCAGTGGCGGTGGCGATTCGACCTACAAGAAAATTGAGTTGTGATGAAAAGATGAAGAGAGATAGATGGAGGGACTGGTAATGTGACACGAAAAAGGAGAGGTAATTACCAGACTGAAGAAGCTGACGACAGCGGTGGCGGTGGCAACGAGGATTTCCGGAGAGATGTTTGAGAGAGTTGAGAGAGAGAGAGATTCTTCATGTTTTAGAGAGAGAGAGTCGATAATGATTTTTACAGATTAGGGTTGGTAACTTTAGTTTATATATGGGGTAAAATCACAAGTATGGTAACTTATTTCAGGTTAATACACAAGTTTCCATCAAGAAGTCTGATAAACCATGGACATGATCAGACTGAAATGGCAGTATGATAAACCCTAAACTTGATAATTACTACTTAAATACCATCATATTATATAGAAAACTTATAACAAACATCAAACTCGTTTAACTTAGTCACAAACTAACCAGTATATGTAAAAAAAAAACATTATGAATTAAAAATTTAGAAACTCTCAATCTAACCCTACAGATAAGAACATGATATCGAACTTCATATATCGAACATAGAAAAAACTCTTGTTTTTTTTGTTATTTGCACAATGCAATATATAACTCGATATTCACACTCTTTTATAGTTAATTACACTCCAAGGGCAAATTTTGAACCCTAATCCAACGAATATTGAGCATGTAAACCGTAAACTCTTACCTACATGGTGTTTAGATCCAAATTTATCTCATACTCACTCATTTTGACTAACTTTTATTAATTTATGTATCAAAAATTTGAATGAATTTTTTTTTTAATTTTTTTTTTAATTTAAATTTTTATATTAAATACAATTCAGACTTCTCGGAGAAGTCTGAGAAACCGCAAACTTGTGTTTAGATCCAAATTCATCTCCAATGATTTAATTTGATTAAATTTTATGTACTTTTAATTTATATACAGCAACAATGAGTATGTGTAATTTATGTAGTAAAAATTTCTAAAAACTAAATTTTCAATATTTTTAAAATTTTAAATTTTCAAATTAAATACGATTTCTGAGAAACCCCAATTCTCTAAGAAGTCTGAGAAACCACAACAACCACCATCGTCGACGAGTTAATGCAGTAACTAACCCGTTTTCCGCCATTAAAGCTCAAGAATAGAGCTCGTAAACACTTTTCGGGACTTCTCTCTCCGATTTCTCCCATTTTCCCACTGATTTTCCGATTCAAATGTACCGAAATCGGAAATTATGGCATAAAAACGGCAAAACACGACTCGGATTGCGGGATTTCGGTGATATTAGATGTTCTGGGAGCTCGACGAGGGTGGAAACAAACACTAAACAGATATAAGTACGAATTTTTGCATATCTCCGATTTTCAGATCTGAGTTGTATACTCAGACTGCTTTAGAAGTCTGATGAAACCAATATGGTCAACGAGAGGGTAGTTTTGCAATTGACTTTTAAAAAATCATATTAAAATTGAAGTATGGTAATCTCTGAGAAGTCTGAGAAATCCCGATTCTCTCAAACTTCTCCGATAAGTCCGAGTAACCCTAAATCTAATATTTAGAACTTATGAGTGACAATATTAAAACATAACTTTTAGGAAGCATCAAATTCATGAAATATATGAACATTACAACACATATGTGGAAATTTAAAATTTAAATTTGGTAAACCATGAATCTAACCCTAAAGTTATATGTAAATGTTTCCATTACAAAGCATGTTTTGAGATTTACAACCTACTTTGCCTTACATATTTTTAATTTGATTCAATTTTACGAAATTTAATTTTAATACTTCGAAATAGTCTATATTTAATTTATGTATAAGAAATTTTTAACAAAATATTTTTTTACAATTTTTTAATTTAAATTTACTAATTAAATATGTATCAAACTTCTTCGAGAAGTCTGATACTTATTGAGGTATAGGCATAATTAACTAACCTTGTTTAATTTGATTCAGTTTTATGAAATATTAATTTCTATACATTAAAATCGTCTATATTTAATTATTGTAGAAATTTTTTTAACAAATTCTTTTTTTTTTAATTTTAAATTTAAATTTACTATTTTAATTTGTATCAGACTTCTCGAATACGTCTTAGAGAAGTCTGGTAAGAGAAATCAATCAGACTTCTATTATAGTCTAATATATCAGACCTCTATAGAAGTCTGACATGTCGCGAAGGTTAAAATGGTAATAGCGGTTTCGTGTTTTTTGTTTGGTCATAAGGGGGTAACTATAATTTTCCACCCCTGAAAGTGTAGCGCATCATTTGATTGGAACGACGGTGTATTTTTGTCATAAAAATTTTTTTTTGGGGTAAAAACAGCAATTTGCCCATAATTTTAAAAGACAATTATATCATTTCCTATTTTAATTATATTTTCTTATTTGTAAAGGCATTTCATGTAATAACTTACAAAATAATGTTCATTTTCAAAAATGTTTTCTTAAATAATATTATTTAAAGTGAGTACTCGCGCACACGCGGAAGTTTTTCCGATAAATATATTTGGTTTTGTTTTATAGTATATATATAACGTTTTAGGTATTGTATTTGGTTTTATAGTTGAGTAGATTAGGTTTCACATATATAATGACATACAAATCTCGGCCCAATAAAAATAGGTACGTTAAGTAAAGAACTAAAAAGGAAAAGAAGTGAAAGGCGAAAGACATGTAGAGTAATGGGCTAAAGTTATATTCATTAGATAATTGAGATACATTATTTATACTGATTACACAGAGTATACTAGGGATTACATATTGACTAATCTACCCTTATACATACTTATACATCTATTATATTATTTGTGAAGTGATTCGGGCTGTGGTTGATCAAAGCTCATTTTCGGATGTCGTTTTGGTAAATGAAAACGAAAGAATCTGATTGGTTGGTGAAAATAACTTAATCTTATTGGTTGGTTCATAATTAGATTAAGTATTAGGTGATTAATTTCGTAATTAAAAAAAAAAAAGATATGGATCAGAAGCCGGGCCCGAAAAAAAAAGCGGCCCAAACCAGTTTTGGCAAGTCTACAATATAATATATTCGTGAGGGTCGATTGTTTTACAAAAAATCTACGACGGCTGTGTTGGTTTGAGTTCTAAATTTGTTTCTTGCATGTGGCAGGTTCGAATCCCCCAAATTCTTTTTTTTTGTTACCCCTTTATTAAATTAATTATTGTAGCTAAAAACATATTTTATCCGAAATGGAAGTTTTATGAATATCAAATAACCGAATCTTTGGGAAATGGAATGATAAACCCGAATCTATGTTAATCGTGTTATATGATATATATAAAAATGTAAAACGCGTTTATGATAATAATAGATGATTATACGATCGTGTTCATGATTATCGTAAGTAAAGAAAAAAGGGAATTTCGTATTTAAAAATGTAAAAACGCGTTTATGATAATAATAATAAAGGAATATAAATATTAGCTTGTGTTCATGATTATCGTAAAAGATAAAAAAAATAGAAAAATACCTAAACCCTAAATCTTTTTCGTATATTCGATTGTTTTCATGATTATCGTAAAACAGAAAAAAGGAAAAAGATACCTAATCCCTAAATCGTTTTTGTATAAATATATGGTTTCTACTACCGCATTCTTCACGTTCTCTTTTTTTCTTTTGTATTTTTTAGGGTTTAGGCGATTATTCTTCGTAGTTAACGTCTTCCGTTTTAGTTTTTTCTAGTATGTTTATTTGTTTGGAAGCTAATCTATCTATGTGCTCTTCTAGATACGCTTTTTCTAATCCATCAAAAGTTATGATCAGTTGGGAGCTTCCCCGCACGTCATCAGGTACCATTTAATAGTGTCATTCATATGTTAAATCGTTGTTTGATTTGTGTTTTTATCTTTTAGTTAATCGGATGTTTGTGTAATTCGTTAGTTATTTTTAAGTTGTCTTTTTCTATAGTTTGTTTTGACGCTAGCGGTATCAGATCTCCTTTCTTTGGCTCCGACGAGGCTCAAACTAATAGTTTAAGTCGTCCTTTCTTGACTCCATACGTTTTTATCGACGTTTGTAAGAAAAAAGGTTTGTGTTTCAGATATTTGTCTTTTCTATTCTATTTTGATTTTTTAATTGATATTTTGTTTTAGTGATATAGTGTCGTTTTGTCTGGGATTCAGAGCTTCGGTCTTGGATTGTGTGTCAGGGCATCCCGGCGATTGAAGGTGGTTCAAATATCTCTGGTGTCTTCTTTGTAATTCTTTCGGTTTCTTATTTATTCTGTTATTTTTTAAAGATGTGGATCGGGATTCTGCCTTCAATATCTGGGTTCTCAACCAACGTTGTTTAGGTTTTGGACCCGTAGAGCCGAGTCCACTGTTTCCTAGCACCTTCATTTGGGACTTTGAGAGCAAGACTTGGTTTGTACGCAAAGACTATTTTTTTTTTTTTGTGTTCGCACTATTTTTTTGTCGTTGTTTGTTTTGTGTCTGAAGGTTGATCATTGTGTTTGTCCTTTTAGTTTTGTTAGTGTTTGGTTTTATAGTTTTTGTTTTTTTTTTTAAAAAATATTTTTTTGTTCTTTTTGTTTCTGTCTTGGTTTTTATTTTGTCTGTATTAATGATTATTTTAATTTTGTAGATGATAGTGTCTCGGAAGATAGTGAAACATTTTCTGGATGTGGCACGGATGATTATATTGGGTCAGGTCATGCTTTCGAATGTGAATCTGAGAGTTGTGATGATTCGGAGACCGATGACATCGGCGATGTTTCTACCGATGGAGATGATGATTCTGATGGATCAGAAGATGTCTTTGTTGATGATTGTGATGATGAGGACGACGATTCTGATTCGTGCGATGAGGACGAGGATTCAGGGTGTGATGAAGATTTAGATGTCGATCTTGATGTTGTTTCTTCTGGAGATGATGGAGATACGAAATGCGATGAAGATTTGGATGATGGTTATGATGCTTATTCGTTGTCTGGTAAGGACGACTTGGATAGTGGGGTGTATTTGGTTGATCATCGCTTTGTTGATCCCAAAGATGTTTGTTTGAAAAAGGAAGTAGCTCATCTCGATGGTCGACTGCGTACCTGGTCCTATACGGTTCCGGCTAATGTAGATTGTTATGGGGGAGGTGTTGCGCGTTTGAGGCCTTCTAAGGTTGGAAGTCGTGTGTTTCTTAAGGTTATACAAAAGTGGTCGCAGACGTCGGCTTTGAACGGTTGTTCGTTGGAGCTCATATTGGTGGACGAACATGTTGTTATATTTTCACCCTATTTTTGACCTTTTATTTTTTAATTTAAATTAGCTTTTTTATTATGTGTATGGTATTTGTTTTTAGGGTTTGAAAATTCAGGCTTCTGTTAGAGGTGAACAAATTGTTGTTTTTGGTGGGTGATTATCTATGAGAAGCTGGTATGATATTGGTAGCTTTGCTGTAATCGATCAGGTTGGTTGTTGTCGAACTACTTCGCATCACTACAAGATAGTGATTCTCCCGTCGTCTACGGTCGATAAGTGTTCGCGACGGTGTGAAAACAAATTTTTCGGTTTTGTTAATTTTCGGAGGATTTTGGATCGTGTTCACGACGATGATTATTAAGTTGGTTCGTTTTGCGTTTGTTATTTTCTTTTTTTCGTTATTTTGATTTTTTGACGTTCCAATTATTCTGATGCTTTATTTTTAGATCTAATAGGTCAGGTTGTTGAGCTTAGACGTTCTAAATCTTGGGGTGGTTTGTTCGCGGAACAAAAGTCCATGTCTCGGTATAGTTGTTCTGATGTTGCCAATGAGGAGCCTGAAACATGGGGTGAATATTCGATCGTGTCTTTTTGTTTGAGAGATTCATGGTATTAAATGTTTTTTTAAAAATATTTTATAGTTATTGTTTTTTATTTGTCGGTGTTAATTTTTTGTGTGGTCTGTACTTGTTAAAGTGGTGTTGACTTGAGTTGTGAACTATCTGGCTCGATGGCTAAAGATTTTTGGATGTCTTGGAATAGATGCTGTAGTGGTGTAGTTGTTTGTGTTTAGATGGGCGATTATCGATTATTTTGTAGGTCGGTTTATTTGAAATATTTATTTTCTTTAAAGGTCTACATATTTTGTATTATAATTTAATTCGTTTGTTCTTCTTATTCAGGGAAGATAACTATCTCATATACTCATCCTACTCGGTTTGAGTTGAATTCTTCTATTCCCGAGATCGATGATTTTTTGGAGATGTAAATTATCTCTGACTCTTATTGTTTTTATTTTGTATTTTTTGCATGAAAACGTTAATAGTATTTGGTTTGTTCTTTGTGTGTTTCGGCAGGCTTCCACGCAAGATGATATGTCTAGGCGTCGACGTCAATAAGGGTTGAGAATGAATTGTTGTTCGGGCGGCGGTCTTCTATTCTTTCGACATTATTTGATTTAGAAAAAGTAATTTTTTTTATGTGATGTAATAGTCGTTATGGATATGGATTCTTAGAAAAAAATTTATGTTTTGTTTATGTCTCATCATTTCTCTCAATATAATAATTATTATTTTTTCCAAAATTATATGCAGATTGTTGCTCTTTTGTTTATTTATACTGATCGATGGTGCGATATTTAAATAGTTATTCTGAGTACATGCGAGTTTTAATGGTGTTTGCAAATATAATTACCGTAAAACAAAGTCGTGTAATATAGTTATTGCTTGAGTATTTGAGGGTTTTGGTGATTATATGGGTTCTTTTATTAACGAGCGATGATAATGAATCAGTCGGTTATTAGTTTATCATTGTTATTGGGTTCTGACATATTAGTGATTTGATTGTTTATGAAGGTTTAAATTTATTTAATGTTCGTGAAAATCGAGCTTTGCGTTTATGGTATACATTGTCGTTTCTTTTTTTTTTAATGTAAAATTTAATATATATGGATAAGTTCCTTTTTTATGTTTATTGAGTTGAAAAAAGGAAAAAATTAAAACTTAGTTACTGATGTAAGTCACAGTATATAATATCGCTCGTTTTGTTATTTGTGCTCATGTAATTGGTTGACTTTAGGTTTTGTGCTGTCCTCGGTGCTCTTGGCTTCTAATCGTATACCGTCAGAGATGTGTTCTCATAAAGTTTATGACTTGGCGCCTATGAAGCATGTATGGAGGATCCGAGTTCAAATACTCCGAAAATACAAGCAGTTAGATAGTTGTGATGTCTCTCTTGATCTCATATTGTTTGACAACGAGGTTTATTTATATTTATTTTTGCTCGGATCTTTGTTTGATCGGTTTCATGGGTATTTGCTTGATTAGTTTTGTTATGTGTGTGTTTTTGGTAGGGTAATAAGATCCAGGCCACGATGAATATTGAGTTTGCGCGTATCTTTGCTCCTTTGTTCGCTGAGGGTGGTTGGGTTATTTTGGAGAAGTTTGATTTGGTACCCATGACTCCATCGTCTTTTAGAGTTGTTTCACATCCTTTTAAAATCGTGTGGAAGCAAGAAACATATTTCATCAAAGTTATCGCGGGTATCCCTAATAACTATTTCTCTTTTGTTGAGTTCAAAAGTATCGTGACTGGATCTTACCATCCTGAGTATTGTATGGGTGAGTGTCTTTTTCGTTTTTTTTTTATTTTGGTACAAAATTGATGGTTTGATGTGACTAACGGTTTGTTTTATTTTTCATTAATTGATTATAGATTTAATTGGTCATGTTATGAGCGTTGAAAATTTTGTTGATCCGAAAAACCCTTTTGAAAGTTACTTGATCGGTGAAATTTATTTGGAGTTATAGAATCCAATGTTATTTTCTGACTATTTTTTATGATATACACTTAATTGTACATAGCTTTAACGTGTTTATATATATTCTTTCAATTTGTAGAGGATGTAGCTTACCGTGTCGATTGTCCAAATGTTATGGTCATGGGTTCCTTGATTCTCTAGCACATTGTGATGATAGTATTATCATATGCATCATGAGATTTGCAAAAATTGAGTTTTATCCATGTAAATTTTTGTAAACAATTTATCATGGTTATTTCTCATTTGGATGTTTTTTTTATTGGTCTGATACATGTATATGTCTTTTTTGCTTTGTTGCTTTATAAATAGATGTTGGTTTGATGGCTACAACGGTCTCTAATTGTACACATGTTATGTTGGAGCCACAACTTCTTGAGGTTAGCGATTTACAGGATGTGTTGACGGCGAATGACCATGCATGAAGATTTCATGATATATATATTTTATTTTTAACGCGATTATTGGTAGCGTGTTTCATTTTCTCTTTGATTATGAAATACTTTTGTCGTTTTATATTTTTTTTCCTCTATTTTTAGTTGGATCTTTGGTTTTGAATTATGTCTTTGTTTAATATAGAATGTCTTTGTTTAATATAGAATCTGGGTATTCTTAATATCCTATTAAATAACACGTTTCTTTTACGATGATCCTGTTAATTATTCAAACTTTACCCGACTATGTATATATGTCACCAGATTCGATACATCAATAATCAGAAAAATTATCCCACTACATGTATTTTTTCTCCTTTAACTGATATCAATGATGGAATTCAATAACTACGAAGTTGATTTGTTAGACTTTGATATTTACCAAATTGTAGAATAGTTTTATTTGTTTTACAAATAAACGGATAATTATAATATTTTTTTGATGAATTTATTTATGTATGTGTATATTTTTGAATTAGACTTCCTTTAAATTAATGTGTAGAATTTATCTCTTTGAATTAATTGTTAGATATTTTCTTCGAAATTATTATTGTTTCCTTTTATTAGAAAAGTGATATTACTAAATATTGTTATAAATAGCGGTCGATCCCTTCGTTGGAATTAGCAAATTAAATTTTTTTTTTCATATATATAAAAAGGGATAATTACTGTATTTCTTCGATTGATCTCTTTCGCGTATTTTTAATTCATGTATATTTCCTTACGATTTATGGTTAGATTACTTAATCGGAATTATTTGGGGTTATCCTACCCTATTATCTTAGATTTTTTGGTTTATCTCTATATTAAAAAGGGTAAAATCGTGATACCTAATTTACGCGGTGATTCTTATATCGTGTGTATATATTATTCATGTGTGTTTAACTATCTAGGTCATTCCTCTACTTTTTCGTAGTTTTCACAATGTCAATTTAAAAGAAAATCGTCCTCTTCGGTTCTCATTCGTGATCTTCGCCCAGGCTCCGATAGTTACGTGATTAAAGTCTGTGTCGTTAAAGTTTGGGATGGATACAAAGCGAAAGGAGGATGTTCGCTTGAGATGGTCTTGGTTGATCACGAGGTTTGTATGATATGTTTATAAAACGAAGTATTAAAATTGTTTGGTATTGTCATCTTTTGTTTTGTTAAATTACGTTGATTATCACATTAACTGTTTCGTTGTTGTTATTTTGTTTTCAGGGTGAAAGGATACAAGCTACGGTTGCAAGAGAGTTTGCCAAATCCTTTTGAAATGACTTAATTGAAGGGAAACCGATGATAATAAACACTTTTAAGGTTGTCGATTATAAGAGTGACTACCGAACCAGTCGATCTCCTTTTAAGGTCGTTTTTTACGCGACGACAGCAGTAAATAAGTGTTTGGATTTCCCATCGGAAGTTCCCGAGAATTTTTTTAAGAAATTTTCGGAAATATTATCGACGGATTTGGACAAAGGCTATTTGATCGGTAAGCTCTCATTATTATTTTCCTATATTACTTTATAAATTAGTATTTGATAATATGTTGCGTATTTTTTAGATGCAATTGGTCACATACGTGTTGGTCACGTTGAGGATGTCATGGTACAGGGGAAACGTCGTTCCAGATTTAAAATTTACCTCAGGGATACAACGTTGGTCGCTTATATTCTTGTAAATTATTTTTATTGATCATTTGCTAGAACAATTCTTTTCGTTAAATTTGTTTTGCGTTTTGTTGCAGAGATTTGCAGTTATCATGCACACTTTGGAGAGATTATGCCACACAAGTATCGGAGTATGTAAAGCGTCATTGTGCATATGTTGTTGTGTTTGTCGTTAGGCTCATTATATATATATATATTCTTTATTTGTCTCTTTCGCTAATTACCTCCGTGCATCCGCTTTATGCAGTCGGGGAAATACGTGACAATGGCCACTGTTGTTTCGATTGCGAATAGCAAAAGTTTGTATTACGTAGCATGTAAAAAGTGCGACAGAAAAGTTTTTCCGTATCCTGAAAAAAATGATGATCCTAATCCACCGCTTTGGAAATGTCTTGCCTGTGGTAGAGATGTTTCTGAAGTTGTAGCTTGGTAGTCAAGTTTCCTTTTGTCATATTTACTTTTTTTTTTATTGTTCTGATCGTTTTTCTTTTGCAGTTTTTTCTTATGTTGGATGTTACTGATGCATCTGGAGGATTTGCGACGTTTCTTATGTTCGATAAGATTTCTCAGAAATTATTCAACAAAACTGCTGAGGAAGTATACGAAGAACTTGATGAAGTAATTTTATTGTTTTTGTTATGATTATGTAATTTTGCGATCGTAGTGTTTATCTATTAAATTTTTTATTTTTTGTGCTGTTTTGATTTGAAGAATAATCCCTCGGGGTTGCCTCCTTCTTTGCAAGATCTTAAAGGCAAGGATATGCTTTCCAAGGTTATGGTTTCGGATGATAATGTTAAGAAGGTTAAGACATCGTATTCTATTGACAAGTTTACAACAGATGGTCGTATGATTGAGATGTTCCAGGATCAGGTCTATTCACAGGTCTGTGTTCAAATGTTTGTTTGTTTTGGTTGTTCCTTTGCAAGTTTATATAGTGTTTTGACGGTTTTTCGATTTTCTTTGCAGCCCCTGATCACGGTGTCAAGCTCTGATGGAAATACTGATGTTTCGCCAGTCTCAACACCTACTCCTACCTCTAAAAGACAAAGTGATGATCTTGGTTCGAGTTCTACTCCACCACAAAACTCGGTCACCAAGAAGAAAAGGAGTTAGGCATCGTAGGCTATCAATGCGTAGAATCTCTTTTGAGCACGATTTTTTTATTTCTTTTTGGGGCTTTTATGAGACTTATCTTTCTATTTTTTTGGTTTTTTTTTGTTTTTTATCTTTTAAAACCTTTGGTGGTTTATTGTCTACTTTATATTTTTGTTTCATCTTAATTCGTTATCGAGATTTGGTTTTTATTATTATCGAGCAACCTTTATATTTGTTCTTTGTTGATTCGTATGTTTTGTGAGCTTTATAAATATCTTCGACAATTGTCCGTATATAATTTCCATATATGTTGTTGCATTGTTTTGTGTAATGTTGAGCTGTCTTTCGTGATGTGTGTATCGTGTAAACTTTTTTGTCGAATCAGATCAGTGTTTCCTGATGACTGCTGTCGACTCTGTTTTTTTTTTTTTTGATATACGTGTGGCTTATCGATGTGTTGCTTGGCGTGGTGAGAATAATATGCCATAAATATATTTTTCGGTTGAGTTGTCTTATCGTTGTTTTTTTCTTTTATATGTTAAAATAAGTATATTGGTTGCATGGCGTGGTGTGAATATTTATATATTTTTATGAATTCGATATAATAGTGTTTGATTTGATGGTTCGAAATTAGATGAACTTCTTTTTAGACGTTTTAGATATAAAACCAGCCTTTGGTGTATTGTCGAGTTATGTCAAACCAATATAATGTATGTCAAGATTAGTGTTGTCACGTTGCATATATGTCTTATATTTGGGTGTGCATGTATATAAATATGCATGGTTCTTGGTTATGCTTTTATGTACAAGCGACTTAATGGACAAAACCTTTCGTTATTATATTTAGTTCTACTTACCGAAAAGATGAGCATACCACGTTGTATATCTCTCTCTGATATTCATCAATCGTATTTGGATAGTCGAATTCAGGTGAAAGTATTGAGGAAATGGCGACAGAGGGATGGTGGGCGTCGCGAAAAGTTGAAGATGGTAATGGTGGATAGAGACGTACGTTCAAATCTTATACTTATTTATATTTATTCATTGAAGTCGTTTAGCTTGCGTATTGTCCATGTGTCTATAATATATGTTTTTTTGTAGGGTAATAAAGTTCAGGCTTCTGTTGGAAATTTATATCTTGGTCTTTTTGATGAAGAATTCGAAGAAGGCGGGTGGAATTTAATTTATAACTTCAAAGTTAAGATTGCCAATGGTTCTATCCGAACAACCGATCATTTGTTCAAAATTAAATTTGATGGTTCAACTATTTCTATACGCCTGCGCAACCTTAGCGATGATCTTTTTTGCAAATTTACTAAATTGGTGATATTCTCTATGGAAATCTTAATCCCGTTTTTTGTGTTGGTGAGTTATAATTTATCATATTATTTATCATGATTTTTAAGTAACTTAATGCATAGGCCATATCGGATGGGTAACACTATTGGTAATGATCAATTTTCATGACGTATAGATGTGATTGGCGTCGTTGTAAGAGTCGGTGAATTACAGATCCGTGACGAAGACAAAAAAAATGATGATTATGCCATTATGGATTTTGATTTTCAAGATGAACAGTAAGTTTACATATTTTGTCGATGTGAAGCTGATTTCGTTTCTTTTTTAAAAAACTGGCTAACAGTGTGTTAATATTTGTTATTTTTATTAGTAAACATGTGATAGAGTGGTTTGCGTTTGGAGAATTCGCCGAAAAATTCAATCTAAAATGGAAACAAACGCATTCTCGACCTGTTATGTGTATCTTGAGGTGGTGGCGTATTGACAACGCCGGAGGTCGTTATTCCGTTGCATAAATATATTTTCATACCTGATGCTGTGATGTGTTTTGTTTGTAAATTTAATGACATTGGTATTTTTTTTTTTTTGAAGTTATAAATAACCTTATTGCTGCGAAGAAATGTTTTCAGGTTTTGGTTAATCCTAATGTGCCTCCTGCGAATTCATTTAGAGCAATGTAAGTCACTGTTGATTAATATATTATCAGTGATTACTTTATTTGTTTCGGAAACAAAATTCTGACTAAAACAAACATGTTGTTTCGTTCTATATTTCCAGGTTAGAAATCTCATCCTTCGTTATCGCGCTCCTATCAACATGGAGTTGTGTATACAATCACGTTCAGTCAAGTATCTTTTCAAGTATATACACAAAGGTTCAGATTATGTTCGGGCAGCGGTTGCAACTGATAATAAGGAAGACGAAGTTAAAAAACATTTCAGTTGTAGGTATGTATTTCGCAAACACGCTGTTGTTTAACGGTATAGTTTACTGCGATTGACTTATTTATTCATGATCTTTTATACATGTATATATCTGCCTGCGAATCTACGTGGAGGATTCTATATTTTCCTACTCACTATCGTACAGTATCAGTAATGAAACTCCCGTTTCATTTGCCGAATCAACAGTTGGTTATATACAAAGAAGATGATCCTGCTAATGAGGTGATAAATCGTGTTTCCGTTGGTACGTCCAAGTTCATTGCTTGGATGGATTGTAATAGGATGTATGCGGATGCTAGGCTTTTAACTTATGCCAAGATTCCTTCGAATTTTGCTTGGGATGGTCCAAAAAGAACATGGAAACCAAGGTCTAGAGGGATCGTTATTGGCAGGATCACGTACGTACCCATGTCTGTAGGTGAGGCATATTATTTGAGGCGTCTCCTCAATATAGTAAAAGGTCCAAAGAGCTTTGAGGATATAAAAACATTTAAAAACCATCTATACTCTTCCTTTAAAGAAGCTTGCTATGCATATGGCTTATTAGATGATGATAAAGAATACATTGATGCTATCAAAGAATCGGGGTTGTGGCTTCCCGCGAGATACATTCGTAGGTTATTTGTGATCATGTTGACTACAAATAGCATAGCGATTCCTTCTAGAGTTTGGGATGCTACCTGTAATATTCTATCCGATGACGTGTTATACAATCAGATGAAGATCACTGGAAATCGAAGTAAGACATATATTTTTCTGGCTTTCGTATATTAGGATTTGTATTGTTTGTGATATTGATTCTTTTATCTAAAATTGCGTAGGTCTGAGAGTATTTGTAGATCAGGTTAAAGATTTTGCTCTTTCTGAGCTAGAGATACTTTTACGTACCGGTGGAAGATCTTTGAAAGATTTCTCTCCTATGCCTTTTTCAGAAGATCTCACTATGGATACATGTGGTTATCCTCTTATCCGGGATGAAAACGTTATAACCGCGAATCATTGCGTATTAGGCATGATGAGATGATGGTCACCATAACGGATGAGCAAAGGCGTGTGTACGATGAGATATTACACGCTGTAAATGCTGATGTCAGAGGTTTGTTTTTTGTTTATGGTTCTGGAGGTACTGGGAAAACTTATTTGTAGAGTTTATTGGGAGCTGCTCTACGATCGAAAGGTCAGATCGTTCTTAATGTTGCATCGAGTGGAATTGCTGCTTTGCTATTGCAAGGAGGTCGGACTTCCCATTCGAGGTTTGCGATCCCTATTGTGGTGAATAAATTTATGACATGCAATATCAAATCTTGCTGATTTAATTCGAGACACTAAACTCATTATATGGGGCGAGGCACTTATGATGAGCAAATATTGTTTTGAAACGCTGGAAATAACGATGCGTAACATATTAAAATTTAGTGAACCTTTCGGTGGTAAAGTTATAGTCTTTGGAGGAGACTTCAAACAGATCTTGCCGGTGATCCCTAATGATGGCAAGACGGAGATCTTAATGGCTACTTTAAATTCGTCGCCTCTTTGGTATAGTGTCAAAGTGCTGCGACTTACACATAACATGCGGCTTATTGCTGGAGATAATAGTCGTGAGATGCTTGAACTCGATGTTTTTTCCAAATGGATATTGGATACTGGTGAGGGAACGATATTAAAAGGGAATGATACCGGGGAATCTGAGATTGACATTCCCGAGGATTTGTTAGTCACGGACTGCGAAGAACCTATCAAAGCAATCGTTGCTGAAATTTATGGGGGTTCTTTTTTCAAAGAAACTGATCCTAAATTCTTTCAAGAGAGTGCGATATTGAGCCCAAGGAACGACGATGTAGAAATAATAAACGACTACATGCTCTCTCAGTTTCCGGGTACGTTTGCAATTATTAGTGTTATACTTCATTTGATTAATAGTTATCGTTGTTTTGGTTCGATGTTCAAAATGCTAATTATTGTTATGCACGTGTTAGGTGAGTCGAGGAGCTATCTAAGTTGTGACAGCATTGATTCATCTGATCTAGTACTCGATGTTAAAGATGCATCTGAAGTACCGTCTGAGAGCGTCGAGTCAACCGATAATCCTTGTTATGGTAATATGATCTATACCGAGGAGTTTCTTAATAGTGTTAAGGTAGCTGGATTACTTAATCACAATTTGCGTTTGAAGATTGGTACCCCTATCATGTTGTTAAGGAATATCGATCCCAAGAATGGTCTTTGTAATGGGACAAGGCTACTTATTATTCAGATGGCTAATTATGTTATCGAAGCTAAGGTAATAACTGGTGATAAAGTTGGCCAAAAAGTTCTTATTCCTATGATATTTCTCTCTCCCGCAGAGATGAAGTTTCCTTTCAGGATGAGACGCAAACTGTAACATCCCGATTTCTTGTATATGCGGAGAGGCTTATAAGAATTGATTTGACTACCTATGTCACCAAAGTGCACTTATCTTTTCGGGAACTTGTCCAGAGAGAACTCCAGAGTTAAGCGTGCTTGAGCTGGAGCAATTTAAGGATGGGTGACCTACCGGGAAGTGATTCGCGGTATCGTGTGAGTGAGGACAAAACACGGGGAAAGATCACGTGGTGATTTCAGGGTCAGTAAACAAGTATTACAAGCCTCCCGGACTAACGCACCGGCCGTCGGACAAGGGTGGGGCCCACGGGCCGAGAGAGGGCATGGGGCCCACAGGTAGGGGCGGTCGGGGCGTTATAAGTGGTATCAGAGCCGAACCCAAACACGTGTGTGGAGTCAGGTGGGCCCACACCGTCTAGGGTGACGATCCTGGAGCGCAACGAGGACGTTGCGCTCTATGAGTTGGGGTGATTGTAACATCCCGATTTCTTGTATATGCGGAGAGGCTTATAAGAATTGATTTGGCTACCTATGTCACCAAAGTGCACTTATCTTTTCGGGAACTTGTCCAGAGAGAACTCCAGAGTTAAGCGTGCTTGAGCTGGAGCAATTTAAGGATGGGTGACCTACCGGGAAGTGATTCGCGGTATCGTGTGAGTGAGGACAAAACACGGGGAAAGATCACGTGGTGATTGCAGGGTCAGTAAACAAGTATTACAAGCCTCCCGGACTAGCGCACCGGCCGTCGGACAAGGGTGGGGCCCACGGGCCGAGAGAGGGCATGGGGCCCACAGGTAAGGGCGGTCGGGGCGTTATACAAACAGTTTCCAATCACTTTAGCTTTTGCTATGATGATTAACAAGAGTCAGGGACAGACGCTTGCAAAGGTTGGTTTTTTATCTACCAAAACCAGTTTTTACACATGGCCAGTTGCATGTTGCTGTTTCAAGGGTTACATCTAGAGCGGGGCTGAAGATTTTGATCACGGACAAAGATAATAAACCACAAAGAAAAACACTAAATGTAGTGTACAAGGAGGTTTTCGGAAATATATAGAATTTTCTGTGTTTTACACCATAACATTTTATTTGTTTTTGTCTTTCATATATCATTCCAACTCATTGGTTTTGTTTTTATTTTTTTAATTTTATTGGTTTGAATTCGTTTATCTAATATTAGTATCATTCTACTAATAAACATAAGGACATGAGAAATAAGAATTTGAGGATTTCGATTCTTCCTTCGGTCGGCATTGTAATCGTTACAATTTTGTCTGTTAGTAAGATTTAAATATTTCCTGATTCATTAGGGATTTCGTCTCTTGGTATCTTTCAGCGTATGAAAAAATATACTAAATTGTTCTTTGTGATAAGTTATTTAAATGTGACAAAAAGGGTATGATGTTTATGGATAAATACCTTTTCGTGAATATCTTGACATGGAAAATATATGAATAATTTTTACAGTTTAGATTTGTGAATATCCCAAATACAACTATATATTTTAATAAATAAAATGTGTTTGATTTGAAAAGGAAAATGTGTTTGATTTAAAAAGTAATGATAAAATCTATATAATACCACGCGACTGGAAAGTTATCTCTTGATAAGGTTGTACATTTATTATAGATGGCTTTGGGATATTCTGGTGTAATGAATCTCGATAAGCTAGATTTTACATATGTTCATGATTTGAAGCCTCCAGGTTCTTTCTCACGAATTCGAGTTAAAGTACTTCAGATTATTGAGCGATGCGCTTGCACTGGATGTGATGGACCTTTGGAATTAATTTTGGTTGATACAATGGTTGTTTATATATTTCTTGCTTTGCTATTTTATCTATATATATTGTTATTTTTTTATAAACTGTTATTTTCCTTTTCTATAGATACAGGCATCAATATCAACTGACTATGTGCATCACTTTTCATCTGAAATATCTGAGGGAGACTCTATTTTCGTTTATCGATTTGGTCTTGTGGCTGAGAGCGCTGATTTGAGATTGACTTTGCATGATTATCGACTCTTATGGAATACCCAAACTTTTTTTTGTCAAAGTTGCTAATATTGAAGATAATTATTTCGTTTTTTCTGGATTTGAGGATATACACTGTGGACTCCGAGATATTCACTTTTGTATAGGTGGGTTCGTCTCTCATTTGTTTTTATTTAGGAAATATGTTGTAACATTCTAACCTTAGCTTTTAAATAAAACCTAATGTGTTTTTGTTAGATTTAATTGGGCATGTTGCGCAGAATTGGACTTTTACTTCTCTAAATCGTTCGTTTGATCATCAGAACTATTAGGGGAATGTCTATGTGGAGCTTAGGAACGTGCAGTATGTTCCTTGCTTTAATTGTTATTTATTGACGCTGTTATTTTCGTGTTGGTCTCTTTTTTTTTTTTAGCGACGTAAGTTTATAAATCAATATTTGTGTTATTATATTTGCTAGGATCACACTTTGGGAGTTATTGGGCAGTTATGACAGCGTACGATTTTACACGGATATTATTGAATCCTTTAATTCCTGAAGTTCATCATATGCGTGATTCAATTCTTCATTCCGGGAATTTTAGTCCATGATGCGTGTTTTATTACAGATATTTTTGTTTATTTATTGTCTTTTATGATTTGTCACAACAAGGTTTTGTTCGATTTGTCTTTTTAAAATAATAGCCCGGAAGATGTTAATTCCTCTTTTGCTATAAAGTCACAGAGAAAAACACTGAATGTTGTGAGCAATGATGTTTTCGAAAATATTTAAACTTTTTGATGTTTTACACCGTAACATTTTATTTGTTTTTGTCTTTCGTATCTCATTGCAGCACATTGTTTTTTTTTTAACAAGTTTTTTATTGGTTTGGATTCGTTTATCTAATATAATTATCATTTGACTTCATTTTTTTGAGACAAGAGAACACTAAGCTCACTTATCTGATAAAAACAAAAGAAAAAAATGAAAAAGGTATGATGAACCACCAATCTCAGTTTAGTAACTATTACATAGATAAAAAAAATAGTATGGCTTAAGCAGTCCATGTTTTGATTCACTGGTGAATTTCATCATAAAACTGCATCCTGTAACATAACAAATTCATTCAAAATGTTTGAAATATATTGAATAAGACAATAAGTTATATAAAAAATGTGTTTACGAACAATCTCTTATATTTTGATACTTCTTCTATTTCAGGATCGAATAAAAACTGAGAACAACCTCCTTCATCTGTTACGATCACTTCACCTATCAATTGGTAGTTAAAGTTTTAATTTATCTAAAAACCAATATACTCGAATCAAGCCATGGTTATTATAATTCTTACCATCTGATAGATACTTCGCACGCCAGAACCTCAAAACCAGTACGGTTTTATAATTGCCATGTAATGCCCATTTCTCTGAGAATCCGGTTGCAGCTTTACTGTATGCAGCACATTTGACTGTAGTATAGCTAAAAATAATACAAACAATCATAAGATAGTTAATCGATAAAATAAGAACATATATAAAAATTAAAATGTAATGATCTGATTAGAATATAGTCCGACTTACTCCATGTCTCTTATCCAGAATTTTATTTTGCATGCAACTGACTCGAATATATCTTCGTATGGATCGTCTATAAACGTTATGAGCCTACCAACATCACAAACTTCTCCAACGACATCTACGTAGGCAAAGAAACAACAATGAAACAAAACAATAAATTATAATGAAAAGATAATATAATTATACAACAATAACAACTAAAATTACCTACAGGAGAGTTATCATCGATTTATGCGTTTACAATTTTTGTGAGTGGACAAAAAACAATCATATGATCATCACTTAGTACATCATATAATGATACAGTTGTATCATCATTAAACTTTATTTTCCAACTGCTAACTGTGTTCCTGTTCGAACCAAAATCAGGAACAACATCAACATTATGTATTGTATTCCATTGCCCTTCGTTAAGAATCGAATAAAAACGATCAATCAAGACTGTGTCCACAGTTGCTTGGATATTGAAACCCTTAAATCAAAGAATAAAATAAAATATAATTAGTAAATAATAACCAACATATGTACGAAAATATGATATACTGGCTTGACTTACATGTTCGTCGGCCAATATTAGTTCCAATCGTTTGGTGTCAATCGAAAACATCGTAAGCCATTTTCGTAGAATTTTTACACTCATAATCCAATCGTTTCTCGAAGAATTTAGATTTGATATTAGTGTAAACTGCGACATGATTTTGGCTACGAATAAGAATAGAAAATAAAATGATTGGTATATTTAGAATTGTTTAACACGGATCTATTATCCTGTGTTGGAGAACCAAAACGGTTCATCGGGCAATGCGAAGAGTCATGTTACTCAAATATGTCTCTATAAATATCGAGTCGTTATTTTTTTTTAAAACATATTTAATGGATTTAAACTCAAGAAACTGATGTAATGTTGTTGTTAAATTTGTATGTTTGATTTAGTTTAAAACAATATTGTGTTCCCTGTTTACTGTCTTAATAGTTTCGTAAAAATGAATTATTTATATTAAAGACGTCGAAAATGTAGTAAGACAGACCACTTATTTTGTGTAGAAGCATATCTATAAACGTATGTGGGGTTTTCTCATCGTTTATAATATTTTGGCTCAGTAACATGTTTTGGCTCAATTAGCGACGTTCGTATTTTTGGGCGTTATATATCATATTTTATTATCTAATCGAATCTTAATGAATATTCTATTTAGATTGAATATATTATATTTTTATTGTTTTGTCATTTCAAACTGTTATAAGTTACTTTTTCATGGTAAATATCATTTCCTTTTAAAAAAGTTAGCTGAAAAGCTGAATTTTTTTAATTTATCAATGCATTGAGCATCTGGACTGGTCTTGCTTTTCGTATTCGGGCAGTTATTGTAGATACCAGTGTCTCTTTGTTATAAATTCGGTGGTATTATAGAGGAAATAGTTTCTTTTTATATAAACAAAAATCATCTTGAGTTCGAGATTTTTATGGTTTTTACCATGTTTTTGTTCAAAAACATCTACAAGCTTTTATGGCTGCGTACGACATGATTATGGATTTGAACGAAGGGAGAACTAATTGGAGTATTAGAGTGAATGTTCTAAAGAAATGGGAGGAACACAATATAGTAAATTCCGATTCTTTGCAGTTTTTGCTCATGGACGAGAAGGTTCGTTTATTGATCTTATGTTTATTGTTATAGATTTGTATTTAATAAAGGACTTGGATATACAACTACTATGCTTTTAATATTCAGGGTGACACGATACAGGCCTCGGTCAATCACCCAGATTTAATGAAAAAATTTGGCAGAAGGATTAAAGAAGGTGAATGGAAAAGTATTAGAGATTTCGTTGTCTGTGAGGATCCGTTAGAAGAACCCAACTCAATACTTGGTTGGACTATCAAGTTATGTGAAAACACTCGCATCTGTTATACTGATCCAAGACCGGTTGATAGTGATATAGTGTTGTCCACTTTTACAGAAGTTCTTAGTGGGAAAACGGATCATGGCCTTCCTATTGGTACTCATATATATATATATATATATATATATATATATATATATATATATATATATATATATATTATAATATATTTATTTAACTATTTATATGAGAATGTCATGTAGTATGATATGAATTATGTTTGGGATTTCTCTTTATCAGACTTAATGGGTATGGTTATTGCTGTTGAGGAGCTCCAAACGGTGAATGATGATTCCTACAGTCAAACAAGAGAAAAAGACAATCTCTATCAATTTCGTTATGAAAAACCAGAGGTTGGTATTCCATATAGTTGATTTGTGGGTGTTAGAGGTTGAAACATACGAATTGGTAACGTTTAATTACGGCTTTGTATTATGTTAAAAGGGGTCTAGAGCTTAGATGTTCTGCGTTTGGCAAACTGGCCCTTGATTTCAATGACGAATTCTGGAAAGCTAATCAAGTACATGTCCTTTGTCTTTTAACGGATTGGCGTGTTGTAAACGAAGAAGGTAACATATTCATTTTGATTGGAGTAATTTACATCTACCAACATTTGTTTTTAGTTCGATATATTATTTGAATACTTTGTAGCATGCATCTATGTTAAGAGCAAGGGAGGAATTTCCAGATTTAAGTTCATCCTTAGATTCCCCAAGCTCGAAACTTTTTGCAAAGGTGATATATATACATAGTATAAATAAGCACACGTTTATGTGTATATAAAAGTGACCATTATTTTTGATTTTTAGGTTTGTGAAAAACGAAAACAGTAATTCCATGGTCGATGATGGGAATCGGATGGAGAAGAACGATCAGTAATAGAATTTGTAATATTCATTACTGCCTTAATGTTATCGGATATCGATATTATATATGTCTTATCTTTTATTTATGCTAACATTAAGTTGTTATGACTTTTAAGACTATCATCGAACTACCCTAAATTTTTATGTTTGTCTAAACTTATTGTGTTTTGAATTGGTTATCCTTTTTTTGTTACTCGGTAATTTTCGTTGGTTAGGTATCTTGATTTATATATATTTATTTGTATGTTTTTAATTTTGGCGTAACCGTGATTCTGATTTTGTATTTGCGAAGTCAACACTTCCTACTGACATGTTTCACCGATACCTATGTAGTTAAGATTTGATATAAACCAACATACCTCTTTTCATTTATTATTATTTCGATAACCACCAGAAATTGCATTAATGTATTTGTCGCATGTATATATCTACAAATAAAAAACAATTAATGGTTGTTACTTTGTAAATAAAATAACATTCGATAAAATGATATATTCTGAATTAAATTTTAGATAAAATATTTCATAACTTTATCCATTGTCGACATAATTTAAATAATAGATTAAAAAAATATGATGTATATTGTTTTGGATTTAGTACATTGGTTTCTTGGCCTTGCGTATAATTTTGGCAAACCCATTCTAATAGTATTTTATTCCCTCTGTCTGCATGATACGAATAAGTCGGAGAATATTGCCTGATTTGTTTGTGAAGTGGTTTACTGTCAGTTCGTGGGGTTGGTTTTAAATGTGACAATAAGTAGCATTTAATGATAAATATTAATTGTGACTTCTCGCAGTTCTTCGATATAATTAAAACTGCCAAGAATATATTTATGTGTATATATTTTATCTGATCTTATTGTTTTAGGTCTTCTCTTTTTTTTTCTTCTTTGGACGCAAAAACAAATCGGTTTCTATAATGTCAGAGGTCGTTGAAGTTTCGTGTCTGGACACTTACAAACTCAATTGGCAGATTTGCGTTCAAGTGGCAAGGCTTTGGAAGGATGTAACGTTTTTCGGTGACACAACTGAGAGATGGTTCTCTCCGATGAAAACGTACGTGTTTGGTCGGATTTAAATTTATTTAAGTATTTTTTAAATCTTTTCTATCGTGAAATTATTGATCGATTTTTCTTTCTGATTGTCTTTTTGTTTTAGTGCAACTGTATCTCGGCAACCATTATGCCGAACGAATTTCCTAAACATGCATGTTCTCTGAAACAAGGATCATGGTTTAAAATTTCGGGGTTTGTTGTTAAGGAGGCCTCTGGATCGGTTCTCACAACAATCAATAAGCATCGTCTCGAGTTCCTCACTTTGACCACGGTCACACCCATCCGGCCAAAGACATACAGTTTGTTTCTTCATTGCTTTCGGTTTTATGATATCATGACCCGAGCATTGGACTTCGAATATCTGATTGGTAAACCTACCTTCTTTTTTTAGGTGATATTTTACTTTTTTGGTTTTCCTTTTTATATGATTCGTTATGGAGAATATTAACATTAGTATTTTATCCGACTTATTTTAGATGTTATGGGAACTGTGTTGAAGATGGGTGAACTCTGTGATGCTAGCAACGATGCCTACGAAGAGAATATGTCCTATGTGAGATTCGAACTTACGGATGCATGGTAGGTTTCATCTTTTCTATATCTATATATTTTTTTATATAACTTAGGGACTTTTGTAGATTTGATTTGTTGGTCTTAGAATTTTGTCGATTTGATTTGTTAGTCTTATTATCGGCGTGTGATAGGAGGGAATGTGCCTTGCCATGTATTGCCCGTGGTGCCTTGGCCAAGACTTTCTATGAGGTCTATCAACGAAACACAAGTGAATCTGTCGTTTGTGTGTTAAGGTTTTGGAAGATGTCCAATGGCTAAGGTAGAGTTTTAGTTCCGAATGTATGTCATGTTATATGTTTATACTCTAATTTTGTTGTTTTTTATTAGGTATTGACAAGGACTCGGTTGTCTTGCGCTCTCATCCTCGATGCTCTGATTTTCTCTTTAATCCTATCGATAAAGACGATGAGTTTAGGGCTACGTAAGTATTGTTTTTTTTTTAAATAACAAATTTTTAATTTTTCTTTTTGTTTAGTTTTACATTGTTAATGTATTGAATATTTGTGTGTATAGGCGACACCGTCTTCGGCACTACGGATCAACTACCACCGGCAATCTATCCTCCTTATGATTCTCTCTATTCTCTCAATGCATGTTGTAATTCGAACCAAACTACTTTAAATTATGTTTAATTATCTTCTTTTTTTTGTCGACATTATGTTTAATTATATATGTTTTTTATTGAACATGAATATTTGTTCCTCTTATTACTTATCCATCCAGTCCTTATATATTATGTGCATTATGTTTCATAATTATTCTGTTAATTTCTTTTAGGTATACTAAAAAGGAAATTGTAACATTGTATCTATGATTTTTAGATTATAGAAAAATTAAAATTTAGAATGATCGAACAAGACTATTTTCCGTTTATTTATTTAAAACATAATATAAAGGAATCAGAAGTAGTTGTTGATTGTGTCATAGAAGAGTAATAAATATTTACATTTATGTAAAAAATGTTACTGTTTACACTCTTAAATTTGACAGACGGATATCTACCATTTCTTTTTCCAATGTGACATTGAAACTTTCATATAATTTACTTTAGTAATATATCTTTCTTACAAAAATTATATATAAGATTGTATATTCAAGTCTACGACTAAAATTCGTTCTTACAAAAAAATAAGTTTAGAATTGGTTCTTGCAATCAAAATAGTTATGGATATGATTAACAGGCTTCAGAGAGATAATTTAGAAGATCTCCATCATATTGTAGAGGTTTGGGCAATCGATGTCAAGATCTTGCGTTTATGGAACAAACAAACTGCTGATGGGCCAAGTATCGAGATGGTTTTAATGGATGAGAAGGTACTATTAGTTTTATTGATGTTTTGATATTGCTATTTTATTTTGTGTTAATTTTGATACAAACATTCGATTGTATATCGTTTTTCTATTTGATTATGTATTTACAATATCATTTAGTGTCACATATTTATTAGTTTTTGTGAATATTCATGATTCCTTTTACAATTTTGTTCGAGTGTAAATGGATCTTCTGTAATGTGTTGAATATTTATCACCATATTTTCACAGGGTTTAAAGATATTTGCTACGATTATGCCATTGCATGTTCCTATTTATGAAGATAGTCTTAAGCAAGATGAGTGGAAGTTGTTCTTTGGCTTCAAAGTACTCCCTTATGTTGAAAATCCACGACTCGCTCGGAACAAGTATTAAATTCTGTTTAAAAATTCAACCATCGTAAGGAATATTGATGCAAAAACAGAATGCTTATTTCTCGACACACCAACATTCAAAGATGTTTTTGATTATAACATTGATCATTATGTCGTAACAGGTTAGATGATTTATGTTTCAAAATAATTATGAATTTGCTAATATCCGGAATGATTACTTTTTTAGTTTGAAACGTTATTAATGCTTCTCTTAGATTTAATGGGGGCTATTTCTGGCGTTGGAGATTTAAAAATTGAAATAGCTGGAGATGGAATCGAAAGGAAGTATACGATATATTTTCATCTGATGGATGCTGAGTAAGTATATAATTCAAGCTATTTGGTTTTCTGTTACGTCGTAGATGATTTATTGTATATATGTAATCATAAAACTCATTTCGTGAATTTGTGAATGAAGAGACAATATGGTATTATGTCGTGCAAATGGAGATATTGCCAAAGATTTTTACGATCAATGGAGTGTAATTCGAACATATGGTATAGCCTGCGTGTTAAGGTTTTGGTCGTTTGAAGAAGATGAAGGTATATTTTGCATATTATATGTGTTTTACTGTTTGCAAATTAAACTTTTTAACATCGGTTCTATTTTACTAATGTATAATATTGATTTTATCGTTACATTTAGATATCAACGGAAATGGAAGATTTTTGGTTAGATCACTACTTGGTTGTTCTCAATTTATGTTGGATCCTCCGATTAAAGAATCACTTGATTTCCAAAAGAAGTAAGTCCTTTTTTTTTACATTTTTGTTTAGTTCTCCCTCCGTTAAATTGAAATGGAAGTTTTGAGTTTTTTGTTCGTTTCACAAAAATGGAAGTCCTTTTTAACATCAATTCTGTTTCTTTTATAGATTTTTGTTGAAGACAGATCGTGGATCGGTGATTAATTAACAGTTATAAAAAGTTTTATTTTTCAATTAATCATCGTTTATATTACCCTATGTTTTTCTTTTTTTTGAATTATTCTTATTTAGTATGGCCACCTAGTATACATTATACGCTCCCTCAAGATGGAGGGACATGAGTCACTCCAATCTTGCTAAAAAGCTCAATAAATCTCAGTCGAGGCAGCGGTTTCGTAAGAGCATCTGCAAGCTGGTCTTTAGTCGAGACATGTGTAACGCGTAACGCTCTCGATTGCACAAGACCACTGATGAAATGATAATCTAATGCTAGGTGTTTCATTCTAGAGTGAAACACTGGATTTGCACTTAGGTACGTAGCTCCAACATTGTCACAGTATTTGTCACAGTATATTACATGAGCATTTGATAATGTGACTCCAAGTTCATATAATAGAGAACATACCCAACGAATTTCAGATGCTGTGTTGGCGACCCCTCTATATTCAGCTTATGTCGATGACCTACCAACACATTTCTGCTTTTTCGATGACCACGCAATCGGTGATGAACCAAGATAGAGAATGTAAGCATCCGTGGATACGAAGTCATCTGTATCACCAGCCCAATCATCGTAAGAAAATCCATGAAGAGACATGTGAATAAGATTTTAAAAAAGTACCATGAGATAACGTTCTAGCGAGGTATCGAAGAACTCGTTTTGTCGCTTGCCAGTGAATATCAGTAGGGCGATGTATAAATTATGAATAACGGATGACTGCGAAAGCTATATCAGGTCTGGTGAAGGCCAAATATTGCAAACTGCCAATCACAGCATGGTACTCACTAGCTTCAGGCATAACATTCCCAGTATGAAGAGAGAGCTTTGGTGTAGGTGCCATTGGTGACGAAACATGCTTAGAGTCGAGCATGTTCGTCTTGAGAAGCAAGTCTTGAATATACTTCTTCTGCATCAAGTGGAGACCTGTCGACGTCATGGTGACTTCGATTCCCAGAAAGTATGTCAGATCCGTAGGGTCTTTGAGAGAAAATCGATTAGCTAGAGCATCTATGAACCGATCGATGAGATGATTGCTGCATGTGACAATAATGTCGTCAACATATTCAAGGATATATGTAATGTGAGCACCTTGGATGTATATGAAGACGAAAGTGTCGGTTAGAGAGTTGAGAAAACTGATGAAACAGAGGAAATTCTTTAGCTCTTGGTACCACACACGCGGAGCTTGCTTGAGGCCGTATAATGCTTTCTTGAGACGACATACATGATGCGGTCGATCTTTATCCACACATCCTGGTGGTTGAGACACGTAGACTTTGTCGATTAGTGTTCCTTGGACGAAAGCATTATTAACGTCTAGTTGTTTGATTCTCCACGAACGAGCTATGGTCAATTTAAGGACAAGTCGTATTGTGATCGATTTCACCACCGGATTGAATGTTTCAGCGTAATCGAGACCGTATTGCTGATTAAAACCTCTCGCCACCAATCTTGCTTTATACATGTCAAGATCACCATTAGGTAAGTACTTGAGTGTAAAATTCAATTTTGATGCAATAACATTTTGATTTGAATTGGGAGAAACCAAATCAAAAATATTATTGCGGATTGAAGCATTGAACTCATCTCCCATAGCCATCCGCCATTTCGGATCTCGCAAAGTTTGGTTCACCGTGGTTGGGATTTCGGGTTTGGTGGATGAGGTAGTAGCAACAACGGTAAGTTTGGATTTAGGTTTAGTTTTCTGGTTTTTGGCTCGGGTTCTCATCGGGTGGGTATTTTGTGGTGGTTGTGGGATGTTTGTCGTGGAGGAAGGAATGAAGGAGGAAGATGGTGAAGGATCGATGATTGGTGGGTTAGGTACTGGATTTGGGTCATTTTTGTTTTGGGCCTCTGCAATACATATAGAAATTGGGCTTGAAAAAATATTATTAGTCAAGCCCATATTTTATGTATCTGAGGAAGACGATGAAGCTCTTTCTGACGACGACACTATCGTGGCTGGCTGCGGCAGGTGAGGATCTGTGCGCGCGGGCAAGGGCGGCGACGGTGGTGGTGGAAGTGGATGAGCTGATACGAGTGGCGGCAGGGAGATCGGAACTGGCACCGGAGTGGCGTGTTTCACGATTTCATCAGATTCGGGAATGGAGACTCGGTTTTCTGATGTAGCAACAAATGGGAACTTCTCTTCCACAAATTGGACATGTCGAGAGAAATACATACAGCCAGAGGTTGGTTCTAGACAGAGGTATGCACTTTGGGTGAGTGAATCCCCAAAAATACACACGGCTTTGAGCAATTCTCCAATTTGTGATTTGTGTAAGGTCGAAGCCAGGGAAAGCATAAACAACCAAAAACTCTGAGCTTGAGATAATTCGGTGTTTGTTCAAAGAGCTTTGCATATGGAGATTGATCTTTAAGCACCGAGCTTGGCAAACAATTGATGAGATCGATTGCCGTAGCAAAAGCGTAGGTCCAGTATTGTGGCGGAAGAGAAGCTTGATGAAGAAGTTTCAATCCTGTTTCAACAAGATGTCGGTGCTTCCTCTCTGAAACACCGTTATGTTCTAGTGTATGAGGCGGATAAATCAAATGTGAAATGCCATGATCCGAGAGAAATGACACACCGGGAATTAACCCCGGCGTGGGGTTTTACCCTTTATATCTAAGCCGCAAGTGCATAGCACACGAAGTAGTATTTAGGGATCGAATCCACAGGGATAGACGTTGTCCAATTTTTAACGAATTCTAACTTATGCCTAGATGTAAATATATTTTGGATTTTTTACGGTCGTATCTATGGAATCTAAACTAAAATAAGAAGGGCAATAGCTAAATAATTATTTTATCGAGGTTGTGAATCAATTAAACGAAACGTTGGGCAATCGGGAATTTTCTAGGGTTTGTGGCCGATTTTTACGAGGAGATTTCTAGGTTTTCTAAAGCGACTTGTTGTCGTGTTTGGGTTCTTGAACTTGGAACATGTACGCTGCGTGTAGTCTACTACCGTAATCCTACACACCTACTCACCTCAGTACTTGGACGGTAGCTTCCGACTCCGCCCGCGCAAGAAGTGAATGATACTCTCGAAGGTGGTTTACGCCCATAATTCCTCCGTAAGTATACTTCTGAAATCTTGCGACGGATTTGCTCGTCTACCCTAGGTCAAGCAATTAGATACAGCACTCTGTGGCTCTAAAACGCCTAATATCGATTGCTAAGACGGTTAGTCAAGCAACGCATTAACAACAAGGATATAACGAAGAACCCTAATTAATCGGTATCCTAGACTAAAAACCTAATAAGAATCGAACCATAAGCTCCCCTTCAAACCCCTATACCCAACAAGGAGATTACTCAGCCATAGCTGAAGTAATTATATTCAATAAATCAAATAAAAACAGTAAGTAAAAAAGGATGAAGAAAGCTTCTCTATCGAAGAACCCGAATCGAGAATCCTTTGCTCCAAACCAAAGAAAACAAGTGTACAAGTCACAAGAGCTTCGCTTCTGCCTTCAAGCGTGAGAATAATGTAACGTGTCTATCTAAGAGGCATAAAATAAGTATTTATATAGCTAATTTCATTTAGGGTTTGATGGGGAAAAGACGGTTTCAGCCTCGGGTGAAGAAACAAGTATATTTGGTCGCGCAGTGTGATGGCCGCGTGATATGCTCAAATTAATACCCTAACAGTACTAAAGCAGTAGTTGTAATATAGCTAGGGGTCGAACCGCAAAGACTCACAGAGATGCACAATAGATTTTATAGTTGAGAATTAAGCTAAGCCAAACAGATGTAATTGAAAGCAGTGCAGAAATTAAACAAGTTGTAATTCAATAGAGGAAATATAGGCCCAGGGTTTTTCTCAGGAAATCAATGAATGCAGATAAACTAACTAGCAGGATTCAGATTTAGCGCAGTGCTTGAACTCAAATCACTAAGGTATAATTAACCATTTGTCGTTGCAAAAACTATCTAAATCTAAATCCTAGGAATTCCAAATCTCTTTGCGAATCCTAAAGTCTAAATCAGCTTTAATATCAGGTTTGATATGTTCACAAATCAATTAAACCAAATCTCTTTGCGAATAATCAATTTGCTCACCTAGGTTCTATCAGGTAATTAATCGCACTGTCTTGCCTAATCAATTATCCTAAGATCTAAGTTCCAGATTCGTCAACCTAGAATTAGCTTTGAACACAACGTAAGCGAAGAACTAATTCAGATGGTGAATCCTAAACAGATAATCATCCTAGCATTCAGAGAAAACCCTTATGAGAAAACCCTAAACCTAAAGTGGATCTACTCAGACAGGGAGAATGAAACAATCAACATAACTGAATAAATCATCAATAGAATAAGAATAACAAGAGGTTTTGAGGTCTGATCTCGGACGAAGGGAGATTCAGACTTGTCTCAAAACCAAAGTATAGAAAATAAAGCTTAGAAAATAAAGCATAGCCTAAACAGGTGGCTGAAAACCTAATTTATAAGATAAAACACGTTATGGGCCATCTTGTAAATATCAAAGTCTTCTGGGCCAATTCTACAATTCTTCAACTCTTCAATAAGTCGCGATCCTTCTGTTTCCTCGACGGGTATCGATCGATAATCATGTGATTTTGATGTCTCAGCTACACAGATCTCTGCTTCGCTCCAGAATGTTCCAGAAAGCTCCAATATCTCCAATTATGCTCCAAACGTTCTATAACCTGTAAAAGACTCTAAAAGACTACAGAACACTAGAAAGACTCTATAAAAAGGACTTATATCATGGCCTAAAAGGGGTAAAAACTATGATATATCAACTCCCCCAGACTTAGCCTTTGCTTGCCCTCAAGCAAATAGAAGACTAAACAGAGAAAGAGGTTTGAAAACGCGGAGACTCACCTGTTCACGAACCATCGAAATGACCTTTTTCCCAAGTATCCAAATGTCACCAAATCAGCTTTTGATCTAACCATCATGTACTTCTCCGTAGACATTCGCAGTTTTTCCAGACTCCACACATTATCTCACAGCATTGTTCAAATAAAGCCATCCTCGCCAGTTTCATCGTTGCAGCCAATGTTCAAGAACCTTCCAGACTCTTTACCATACGATATCATGACAAGGAACCACCCTTTTCACACTTTTTGGTATTAATTTCTCTCCCCCAGACTTATTTCTTATTATGTTCTTTCTTTTCTTTTCAGCTTTGCATATACACATCAAGGTATGAAACGCGAGTATTGATGGTGTTTGCCACCAAATCCCCGGTTCTTCCCTCTCAATGTATCAAAGGATGTAGGCGAATAATGGCATCATAGGAAAATCCTAGCCTCGCTTCCAATCCTTTGTGTGATCATTCCCTATTAAGTAGAATAATGGGATCGCTGGAAATTTTCCTAACCCTCTACTCAGAAGAAAATCATTTCAATCTTTTATGCTCTTATTTATCAACTTATAACAGTGGAGAGAGATACCATAACTCTAAACACATGGGTTTCTTTATCAGATATGAATGATGAATCAAGCTCTAAAAACACTAACCACATTGATGAAGTGCAAAAATTTGGCTCATGCTTCAGAAGAACTCTGCTGGAGACATGGATGTTTTCTAGTCAACTGGTCAGTCTTTGGATTTTTCATTAGTCGATCTAGAACTGATCCTGTAACACTGTGCACTCATAAACAAAATCAAATCAATAGGTTCAAACACATGATCATTATCTTCAACAAGTTTTGACTCAATAAAAACAATTTTGACTCAATAAAACGACTGACTGTAAGAAAAACAAAAACAATGTCAGTAGACACCTCCTCCAGACTTGAACAACATTGTCCCCAGTTTTATCTAGCCTAGAGTCAGTGAAAGAAAACAAAATAACAGAATAAAATTGGGAAAAACAAGAAGTTACCTTGCTGGAACATAGAGTATCGACCGACACACAGCCTGTATCGGTCGATACAGGCTTAAGTCGACACAGAATTTTATCATTGCCCGCAGGGTATCGACCGATACCAACAGGGTATCAATCGATACCCTGGCGATTTTGTCAAGGCCAGTTCAGATTCTCCTCGTTTACTCCAATCCGATTCACTCAAAACACAAAAAAACGAAAAATAAAATAAATAAAAGACTCACCAGTGGGTTGCCTCCCACCAAGCGCTCGTTTAACGTCAATAGCTTGACTGTAACGCCTTTCAGGCTGGATAAGAGTGAGAACTTGCACCAAAACAGGCTCCACAATTTGACATTGATATCTTCAGCGTTCTGCTCAGCATGCTGTCCACAAACTCTTTTCCCTTCTCTTTCAGCTCCGAAGTAAGAAGAACTCTAGCCTTGAAAAATGGTTTCGAGGCTCCTTTGCACTTGACCTTATACTCAATCGAATCTCCATCGCACTTCTGAGGTATCAAAGTGACATGGGGATTCTCGACCTTTTTGCTCTTGGCCTTCTTCTTTGTTGCCTTAGCCTTCTTGACAACTTCCTTGGGAATGCTGGGCGGTTCAGCTGAAATGTCTGCGATAGTTGGCTCATCAGGAGCCTCTTCCAAAAGATCAATTGCTAGCGACTCTCCTGTGACAAATTTGATGCTAGAGACACGTATGGTAACACTCCTAGGGGGAATGACATCATAATAGACCCCTCCGTCAATGTAAGAGAAAGAGATTCTCTTATTAGGCGTGTCTATGATTGCACCAGCAGTAGCCATAAATGGTCGTCCCAGGAGTATAGGCATACTAGATATCGCACTCATCTCCACAACCTGAAAATCAGTTGGCACCAGACAATCTCCTACTTTGACCAGCAAAGCAGAGATTGTACCGTATGAAAGTGAGGTGGAGTCATTCGCGAATGTGATGGATACCTTTGGTGATCGAATATCAGCGCCCAACCGTTATGCAATTTCCCTTGAGATGACATTAACACTTGCCCCTGAGTCAACGAGAGACTCTTTAAACTCGACTCCAAAGATAGAGCATGGTACCGCAAATTTCTCTGGGTCTTCCCTCTGTGTCAATTGCCGCAGTGGAGGTGTACCTCTGGCCTTAATGACGAGTGCCTTGATCTCTTCCTCAGTTTCTCTGCAATCCTTGAAGTGATTCAGCAGAGGCCAGTCCTCTAGAGCCTCTTCAAAAGTGAACGAGTGGGGAATCCTTCGTGCCCTCTTCTCAAAGCCACGCAGCTGCTTTGGAGTGATGGGATCTCTGAGATGCTGAGGAATAGGATTCATCTTTTTGGGCTTGCGAACTCTTTCGTTGATCACCTCAGGTGTTTTCACAATTTTTGACTCGTTCTGCGATGGGTATCGATCGACACCAGGTAGGGTATCGATCGATACTCTTGTCCTTGAATCGTCCTTGGCAGATACATCATCATCAGAAAGAAGCTCCACATTCTGATTATTCAGCAAATACTTTCACCTAGAGTCCTCCCATTCCTTCCTTGTCAACTTAGGGATTATAGGATAAGGCATCTTGGGTATATACACTCATTCTGCAACTACCTTATGCACCACAGTTGAAACCTCAGGTGTCTCCTCAGAAATCGCCTCAGTATCTACCGATAC
This sequence comes from Eutrema japonicum, assembly GCA_030161315.1. Taxonomy (NCBI): domain Eukaryota; kingdom Viridiplantae; phylum Streptophyta; class Magnoliopsida; order Brassicales; family Brassicaceae; genus Eutrema; species Eutrema japonicum. Next base: position 33,028,627 of record BSQW01000007.1, on the reverse strand, counting down.
TAATGGGGTATCGATCGATACACGGGATTTGGAAGTATCCCGTTTCAGAATTGTAACCGGCATCGATCGACACTTGGGGGTATCGATCGATGCTCTGGCGATTTCAGGATCCTCATCGAAATTTTCTGCACTTGAGGAGATTGCATTGACGTGTGCTCTTGGATTTTCAGTTCTCCCTGGAAGAAAACCTTCCTGCCTCTGCACAGCTGATCCGGTCTGAGCGACCTGAGTTTCCAGCTTCCTCTGGGAGAGACTGATGGCTTCGATTTTCCCATTCAGATCCATGTACAGCGAGTCAAACTTTCCATTGAAATCCACCTGCAACTTCTGCTGTCCCTGAAGAACCTGTTCCATCATGAGTTCCATCTTATTGTCTGTGGACTTTGGAGAGATGGGCTGGTACAAAGAATTTCCGTAATTGCGAGTGTTGTTGCTGAAGTTCCGGTTGTTGTTGTACCCAAATTGCTAACCCTGAAATCCAGAACCACAAACGTAGTTACAATGTTCCATTTCATCTCCACCGATATTATTGACTCCATCAGCAAAGTGCACAGTCTTCTTCGACTTTCCAAGCAAAATATCCAGCTTCGCTTGAACTTCAGCAATCTGAGACCCATCAATTCCTGCCGCTTGCTTCTTCCTGTCGAAATCAGCATTCTTGGTGCTATTTCTAGACGCCAAGTTCTCAATCAGCACGACTGCATCATCTGGATACCTGGTGATGAATTTCCCATTACTCGCAGTATCCAGAACCATCTGGTACCTCCAATCGATCCCTTTGTAGAATGTGCTCAGCAGCTGAACCTGATTGAACCCATGGTGCGGACAATCTCTCTGATATGATTTGAAGTGAATCCAAGCAGCCTTGAGTCCCTCTGTTGGACCTTGAGAAAATTGAGAAATTTTGTTCCTGATCTCTTCGGATCTCGCATCATTATAGAAATTGCACAGGAATGCATTCTTCGTCTCATCCCATGTAGTTAGCGAACCAGGAGTTAACTGCTTCAGCCAATAAGCAGCATCCCCACCAAGAGAGTATGGGAAAAGTTTGCAAAAAAAGATATTCATTTGGCACTCCATTGTATTTCATACTAGTGACCAAGTCCTCGAACCTCTCGATATGATCCATGGGATGCTCATGAGGTAGGCCATGGAAAGGGCTCTGACTCACGAGACCATAGTACGCAGGCTTCAGCTCGAAGTCGTTCCTCTGAAAAGTTGGGATGCGAGTCGCATATCGATTGGCATAGAACTGATCAGGTCTGTTGTGCTCGCCAAGTGTCCTAGCTCGAACACCTGCAGCATCGCCAACGTTGGCGCGCCCAGCTAGCGCGACAATCTCAATAACAGCAGCAGGGACAACGACGTTTCCAGCTTCATCAAGTCGCTGCTCTCTCTCGTTGCACACTTGACCCTCTTGGTCTCTCAGAACTCCAGCTTCATCAGCTCTTAAAACCACTGGGTTGTTCATCCCTGATGTTTGCTTGGACTTTCTATTTGTGCATTCCACAAGCGCTAGCTGTTCCAGTGACAGTTCAACTAGCTGAGTGCTCTTGTTGCTTCTGGTTTCACGAACATGCATACACCTGAAAACAAAACACTAGACAAGGCACGTAAGTAACCAAAAAAATACATTGAGTATCGATTGATACCAAGTGGTGTCGATCGATACCAACAAAAGAAGACGACGAGTATCGACCGATACTACAGAGTATCGATCGATACCTACGAACTTAGTCGAAATTCTCAAACTAAAATCTAATGGCGAATTGAGTCCCCGGCAACGACGCCAAATTTGATATGCTCAAATTAAAACCCTAACAGTACTAAAGCAGTAGTTGTAATATAGCTAGGGGTCGAACCACAAAAACTCACAGAGATGCACAATAGATTGTATAGTTGATAATTAAGCTAAGCCAAACAGATGTAATTGAAATCAGTGCAGAAATTAAATAAGTTGTAATTCAATAGAGGAAATATAGGCCCAGGGTTTTTCTCAGGAAATCAATGAATGCAGATAAACTAACTAGCAGGATTCAGATTTAGCGCAGTTCTTGAACTCAAATCACTAAGGTATAATTAACCAACTGTCGTTGCGAAAACTATCTAAATCTTAATCTTAGGAATTCTAAATCTCTTTGCGAATCCTAAAGTCTTAATCAGCTTTAATATTAGGTTTGATATGTTCACAAATCAATTAAACCAAATCTCTTTGCGAATAATCAATTTGCTCACCTAGGTTCTATCAGGTAATTAATCGCACTGTCATGCCTAATCAATTATCCTAAGATCTTAGTTCCAAATTCGTCAACCTAGAATTAGCTTTGAACACAACCTAAGCGAAGAACTAATTCAGATGGTGAATCCTAAACAGATAATCAACCTAGCATTCAGAGAAAACCCTTATGAGAAAACTCTAAACCTAAAGTGGATCTACTCAGACATGGAGAATGAAACAATCAACATAACTGAATAAATCATCAATAGAATAAGAATAACAATTGGTTTTGAGATCTAATCTCGGACAAGGGAGATTCAGACTTGTCTCAAAACCAAATTATAGAAAATAAAGCTTAGAAAATAAAGCATAGCCTAAACAGGTGGCTGAAAACCTAATTTATAAGCTAAAACACGTTCTGGGCCATCTTGTAAATATCAAAGTCTTCTGGGCCAATTCTGCATTTCTTTAACTCTTCAATAAGTCGCGATCCTTATGTTTCCTCGACGGGTATCGATCGATACTAGGCAGTATCGATTGATACTCAGGTTATTTTGATGTCTCAGCTACACGGATCTCTGCTTCGCTCCAGAATGTTCCAGAAAACTCTAATATCTCCAATTATGCTCCAAACGTGCTATAACCTGTAAAAGACTCTAAAAGACTACAGAACACTAGAAAGACTCTATAAAAATGACTTATATCATGGCCTAAAAGGGGTAAAAACCATGATATATCACCGCGGGTCCGTCGCCTCTGGCCACAGCGAACTGGCCTCTGGCCACGGCGAACTAGCCTCTGGCCGCGGGTGAAGTGGCTCTAGGGGCGGCGGAAAGGTGCTTGGCTGCGGGTCTGGATCCTCGAGGCGTGGCGGCTTCATCTTCGGGGCAGCTTCATCTGCCTTCAGTGCTTCGGTGTATTTAAGGATCCAACCATTGGATTGCCTCCAATCCAATTGCATTTGAAAGCTGGTTGTCTCTACTTTGTTTTGTCCAAATTTGGGAATGATCAGACGGTGAAAAGGTCTCCATTAGCTGCAAGACTATCAAATTTGGGGATGATCATATGGTCCAAGTTTATCCAAAAACGTACTTTTGCTCCGTAATGCACTCTTTTATTTCGAGTTACCTAAAACGTCTTTCAAATCTCTAAAATATGAAAATTACTTGAAACCCTTTGAAAACGGAGTTAAAACACTTGCAATAGAATATGAAAGTGGTCCATATAAACGATCAAAAACCGGTGTTATCAACTCCCCCTGACTTAGATCTTTGTTTGTCCCCAAACAAAACAGAAATCTAAACTCGGAAAGAGGTTTTCGAAAATATAGGAACTAACAAAATTCTCTGTGACCGTCCTTCTAAACCATAACCAACGTAATGCATCAATCAGACCTAGTCTAGATATTTCTCACTAAAGTACTACAACGCTAATCTACGGTATCCGTCATGCGAAAGTCTTACCATATAGATCCTAACTTTCAGTCAGTTAGTTCTTAAGATTCATTAAAGATTGAGTGATCCTTACCAAAAGTATTAGACAAAACAATCGATGCTAGGCATTTAAGTGTAATTTATATGTGAGGCTAAAAGTATTTCGGGTTATCGTAGGTGAGGCTAAAAGTGTTTCGGATGCTAGATATTATGCAAAACAGCAAGAGAGGATGGAGCTGTTGGTACCCACAGTTTTCAGTCACTTTGACAGAACTTTTATGTCGTTCCCCCGGACTTAGATTTTTCTCCGGGTAATGATTCGAACGGTTTCTTACTCCTCACATATTGAAACATAGTTGCCTTGGTACAAATATAGACTACTCTAAGACTATTAGGCTTTTATTTCCTTTCCTTTCTATACATATATATATATATTTTTTTTTTTAGAAAGGGGAAACGCCTTTAAACGGGAGCGCCTAAGAGAGTACAAAAATTACCGGTTAAAAACGATTTCCAAGGAAACTTTTTAGCTTGATTTGTTGATACATCCACAACCGAATCCGTCTAGTCTCTCATCTTCTCGAGTGACTGAAAAATTGAGTCGTTCCTCCCTCTCCGGCATTTTTGCACATATATGCACATAAGACAACAAGTGAGTTGCATGAGGTTTGAACAAAGGTTCATTTTAGGGTGGGATACCGGCTAAAGATGAACCGACCATCTAGGACAAGAAAGAGTTGTAAAAAATGAAAAAGATGTCCTAGATTCGTTGTCTCGCCTAAAACAATTGATAAGAAAATTAAATATAGATTAAGTCCAAATAAAATGAGCTAGTATATCCTGGCAGAAAGAATTTATATGGCTCGAAATCCTCTGGGGATGTCGAATTGAAATCAATATAGCTACCGCATAGTCTAGTACTAAACCACAAAAGAGCTAGCACGAGGAAATAGCGTAGAAGCACACTGGTCTATATCATCATAGATTTTGTTCTTATGTTCTTGAAAAATACTTAATAAAAAATATTACACGAGGTCTTAAAATTTCAGCAAGAATTAAAAAGATCCGAAGAAAAGAAAAAACTAGATTAGTAATGGATAAACATCCTCCCCCAGACTTAAATCACATTGTCCTCAGTGTGAAAAAGTTGGTGAAAAGATGGTACAATTATTAAAATAAAAGATAAGGTGAAAGAGATCGATTAAACTGTGGTGGTGAAGTGCATGGCTAGGCGTCGCCTGAGCCATCTGTCTCGGAGTCGGGCGTGTTGCCATCGAACTGATGGTGCTCTTCGAGGAAACACATCATGCGCATGTATCGTCTTTTTGTCATGCTATCTTCTTCTCCATGGCTGCATATTCTGGTCTGTGTTCGTGAGATGAACTCGCGGATGGTACACAGGCCTGTGATTGTTGAAGTAGTCGAGCATGCTCTGTCTCGACGTCTCGATTGGCTTTGGCCGCTAGGAACTGTCCAATTATGTACGGTAGGCATGGGACTGTAGGTACGTAGTCCATCGCCTCCGGTGTCCATCTAGGTGATGCTCCTTCTCGGAGTCTAGGGACAGAGTTAGAAAGTATGAAAACAAAGTAGGACTCACCGACATTACTACAATATTTGTAACCAAATCTGTCAGGGTCGAGTAAAGCGCGAGAGATTGTGCGGTCTCGGGAGAATTGTATCAAGTTGATCCAGCTTCCTTGGAGTGGAACCTCGTTCGAGAAATCGAAGTGCACGGCTTGTAGAATCGCCGTGATGATGCTTCCGAAGGCGGTAGTAGCGTCCTCGGGTTTCGTGGCGGGCATGTCATGTGTCACCTTCACCAAGTTCTTCGCGATGATACAAGCGTAGCTAGCATAGCGCGGGTCATCGGTGAAAGGTAATTGAAGGGTTACAAGCTCGCCTTTGAGGATACTCCCCATGTTAGCTCTCGCGAATATGGTGTGCGCTAAGAGCTTATGTGTATAGCGGACAGCGGGATGCGTGAGTAGGGCGGCTTTGGACTGCCCTTTGTCATAGATGCCTTGTCCCATTATGTTCCATAGACCTTCATCGGGATTCTCCTCGGGGTGAATCTCATCGAGATATTGAAGCTTCAAAGCTTCACAAAGTTCCGGGATCGTTAGAGCATAAGAATATCTGCGAACGGTGAAAATAAGTGTACTGTCGTTCGCTCTCGTATTAGAGCGTCTCTTTTAGCACATGGTGACGGTCGATAAGAATTTTTTGGTGAGATTTTCATAGGTAGGGAGGTTGAGCTCCATGAAAGGTCGAAGGTTTAGTGCGTCGAGATACCAAGTCACGTCTTCTCTAATCCCGAGCGCGTCAAGAGTCGAGTAATCTATGCGAAGTGTTGATATGATAACCATCTTGTTGAGCTTCTCAAGGTAATCGATATTTGGGTCCATAGGTTTCCCGATATATCGTACCTTTTATCTTCGTTCCGGAGGTGGTGTTGGTTCGCGAGGAGGAGAAGGTGTCGGGTCCCGTCGCGGTGGTGGTACACGAGTTCTAGCCGAGCGTTATCAACTTGTGATACAATACTTTTTAGTCTCTAGGAGGTATCAATATCCCCAATACGATGTAGTAAAGAGGTTATCAATCCATAATTGGGATTTATCTTAATCACTAAGAATGCAAGGTGCTTATAGTAAGTTAAGCTAAACAAGTGTTGTTTGTGGTTAATTATCAATTCAAAACAAGTGAATAGCAAAGCAAACAAGATGTGATTCAAATAACAAAAGCGAATCCTAAGATGGGGTTATCGACTTTAGGTAATCCAAGCACAATTCATGGTGTTCTTTCACTCAAATAAGCTTTCCCTAGGCAATAAATCTCTAATCTTGATTAGTTCTTTCTCAAGCAACTAATCACTATGTTAATTATCAAATCTATTAGTAAATTATCATTTGTGGATTAACAATTAGCAAGCATTAAAAATAATAACAAGATCAACCAAAATACACCCTAGAAAACTAATCTCTTAGGCTAGGAGCATAAATCCCTTGAATAGTTCATCAAGGCATTTCATCAAACACTTGGTGTGCATGAAATGCCTTAAGATCTAGATCTAGCTTCTACTTTCTCAAGCTAGATCTAGCATTAAGGGCACTATTCAAGAAGGGAATAAGGATAATCTAACCCTTAAGACCCTAAATCATGCATTGGATCACCCAAATCTACCCCATCTCAAGATCCTAAAAGACTACTCAAGACCCATCAAGAACATCTCAAAATCGATATGGATAGGAGATGAATCCATTGATGGGTGATGGATAATCAAGATAAAAAAAAGATAGATGGAAGAGATTGATGGAAACAAATACTAAACTGCATAAACAAAAGGATCTCTCTTACAAATCTCAAGTTCTCTCTCAAAGGTGAGGGTTTTTGACTTAAGAAAAAGCATAGCAAATAAAATTAGGGTTTTAGAGTATTTATAATAAAAAGATGGGAACCGGGTCAACCCGGAACAAACCCGGTTTGACTGAGATATTTTTGGGTTGGAAATCTATCCCGGCCGGGATGGAGCCAGGACACGGAGCCGGGATGAGAGTTTGTTGCCGAGAGGTTGTGGTACCGGGCGGTGTGGGGCCGGGACGGGAGGCCGGGAAATTCCCTGTCCGAGGGAAAATGCAACACCGGGTGGTTTGGAGCCGGGACGCGGAGCCGGGATGAGGAAAAGTATTGTTGCCGAGAGGTTGTGGCACCAGACGGTGTGGAGCCGGGACGTGAGGCCAGGAAAATCCCTGTCTGAGGGAAAATACAACACCGGGCGGTGTGGAGCCGGGACGCGGAGCCGGGATGAGGAAAAGTCTTGTCCCGGGCCGGTGCATGCATCCGGTAAGGAAAGAGCTCCTCGGCCAGGTAGAGACGTCTTCAGTAAATCCGCGGTAACTCCTTAACCAGATGTCCAAATGGCTTGAATCCAACTCATGTAGACAGATAACTCACTCCTCTACAATTCCTATGAAGAGCTTCAAGGCTGATTCACATCGGAAGGACTTCGTCCAGCTACATATTTCCGGCGTCTCGGATGGGCTTTGCACACCACTTAGGTCCAACTCTCCAACTATTCCCAATTGCCTCCAATCACCTAAAAAATACTCCAAAACATGCAAGAATGCACTAAACCTAATGCAAATACCTAAAACTCTAAATGAGACCTAAATGCAAGACAAGACCATGATTATTCATGCGAATTACACAAAATTCTAAATGAAATGCATGCTAAAACATGCAATATATGAGTATATCAACTTGCCTACGAACTCGCCAAGATTTGTGTCATCTCCTACGCTTCGTGTTTCTGAGTTTTCTTCGCTCCCCTCGGTTCGATTGGTGGTTAATCTTCGGGATGACTCTCCTATGTAACTGATATATCATGGTTTTTACCCGCTTTTAACCATGATATATGTCTTATTTATAGAGTATTTCTAGTATTTTTGGAGTCTTTTCGAGTCTTTACAGGTTTAGGTACGTTTGGAGCTAAATTAGAGATATTGGAGCATTTTGGAGCCAAGCAAGATCATGCAGCTGAAGGATCAAGTTGAAGTCCTGGTGTCGAACGACACCAGCCTGAAGAGTCGAAACAGAAGATGTGTATCGATCGATACCACTTATGGTATCGATCGATACTGATCGCATGAAGAGAAGGATCACGACTTTTTACAAGTCTGAAGATTTTACACTTTGGTAATTACAAGAAGCCCCAAAACGTGTTTTAGCATTATAATTAGGGTTTTCAGCCACTTTTTGGCTAAGCATTATTCTATCTTTGATTTTTTTGAGAGAGCTTTGAGGGAGACAAGTCTGAAAATCTGTTCGTCCGAGAGAAGATTTCAAACCCTTGTTTTCTTTCTCCTTTATATTAATTTCAGAGATTTATTCAATCATGTTGTTTGTTTCAATCTCAATGTCTGAGTAGATCTCCTATTAGGTTTAGGGTTCTCAATAAAGGATCTCTTTGAATGTTAGCTTAATTAGTTGGTTAGGGTTCATAATCTGAATTAGTTCTTCACCAGAGGTTGTTCTTAAAGCTAATTCTGGATTGATCACCTGGAACTTAGATCTTAGGTTAATCGATTAGGCACGATAGTGCAATTGATGATCTGATAGAACCTAGGGTGAGCAAAATAACTATCTGCAAAGAATTTTGGTTTAGTTGTTTTGTGAACATATCGAACCTGGACTTAAAGCTAGTTTAGTCTTTAGGATTTGCAAAGAAATTTGGAATTCTGAGATTTAGACTTAGATAATTCTCGCAACGACAGTTGGTTAATTATAGCTTAGTGATTTGAGTTCAAAAGCCGGGCTTAACCTGAATCCTAACTAATTAGTTCATCTGCATTCTTTGATTTCCTGAGAAATACCCTGAACCTATCTCCTCTCCATTGAATTTACAACCCTTTAATTTACGTTGCTACTTTCTTATTTTATTGATTTACTTATCTACTATGTGATTCTTGAGTCTTTGTGGATTTGACTCCTAAATACTACAATCGACAAAGCTGTTAGTACTTTAGGGTATTACATTTGAGCTTATCAAATTTGGCGCCGTTGCCAGGGACTTTTAATTCGCCATTAGAGCCCACTCGCAAAACCCGGAGGAACAAGAGCACTCAGCTAGTTATTCTTTCCAACAAGGAGCTAGCAAATTTGGAACGTGCAAACCAGAAAACAAAGTGGCCATCAGAGATGAATAATCCAGTGGTATTGACTCGTGATGATGTTGGAGCTTTGAGAGACCAAGAGAGTTATTTGTGCAATGAGAGAGGGCAACGACTTGATGGAGATGGAAACCCCATTGCCCCTCCAGTTGTTGTTGATGAGATGGCCGTGCCAGCTGCGCGCGATAACGATGGGAATGTTGGGAATGTTGTGGTTAATCGTGGTAGAATGATTGGTGAGTACCACATGCCTGATCAGTTCTATGTCAATCGATCAGCGATTCGCCTTCCCGCTTTTCAAAGAAATGACTTTGAGCTGAAACATGCATACTACACTCTTGTGGGTCAGCATCCTTTTCACGGTCTTTCTCATGAACATCCCATGGATCACATTGAGAGGTTTGAGGACTTGGTTACTAGCATCAAATACAATGGAGTGTCCAATGATTTCCTCTTCTGTTAGCCATTCCCATACTCTCTTGGTGGAGATGCAGCTTATTGGCTAAAGCAGTTGCCACATGGATCACTGACTACCTGGGAGGAGACTAAGAATTCATTCTTGAACAATTTCTATGATGATGCAAGATCTGAGGAGCTCAGGAATAAGATCTCCCAGTTTTCTTAGGGAGCGACTAAAGCGTTTAAGGCTGCTTGGGTGAGATTCATGTCATATCAGAGGGATTGTCCACATCACGGGTACACTAAGGTTCAGTTGTTGGGTATATTCTTGATATGCTCAAATTAATACACTAAAAGTACTAAAGCAGTTGTTGTAATATATGTAGGGGTCGAACACAAGGACTCACGGAAACACACAATAGATTAAATAGATGAGAATCAAGCTAAGCAATTCAGCTGAAACAAAAAAACGTAAACAGTAAAAGAGTTGTAAAACCGATGGGAGAAAGATAGGTTCAGGGTATTTCTTTGGAAATCGATGAATGCAGATAAACTAACTAACATAATTCAGATTTAGCGTTGTTCTTAAACTCAAATCACTAAAGTATAGCTAACCAACTCTCGTTGCGAAAACTATCTAAGTTTAAATAATAGAATTCCAAATCTCTTTGCGAATCCTAAAGTCTAAACCAGCTTTTAGTTCAAGTTTTATTTGTTCACAAAACAACTAAACCAAATCTCTTTGCGAATAGTTATTTTGCTCACCCTAAGTTCTATCAGGCAATTAATCGCACTCTTGTGCCTAATCATGATTGAATAGATCATCAAAGAAATCAATAATAAACAGGAGTTCAGAGTTGTCTCTCCAAAAACCAAAGTAGAATCAAGCGTAATGAAAGCGTAGCCACCAAAAATGGCTGAAAAACTTAACTATAATGCTAAAACGCGTTTTGGGCTTTCTTGTAAATATTAAAGTCTTCTGGGGCAATTTTGCAATTCCTCAACTCTTCATAAAAGTCGCGACTCGTGTCTTGCTGCAGTGAGTATCGACCGATACTAGTCAGTATCGATCGATACCGAGGCTTCAAATCGGGTACTCCGCTACACGAACTTCTGCTTTGCTCCAAAGTGCTCTAGAAAGCTCCAATATCTCCAATTATGCTCCAAACGTGCTAAAACCTGTAAAATACTCTAAAACACTACAAAATAGTAGAAAGGTTCTATAAAACGGACTTATATCATGGATTAAAAGGGGTAAAAACCATGATATATCAACTCCCCCAGACTTAGCCTTAGCCTTTGCTTGCCTTCAAGCAAATAGAAGACAAAACCAGAGAAAAATGTTTGAAAACACGGAGACTCACCTGTTCATGAAACATTGCAATGACCTTTTTCCTTAGTGCTCCACACATCACCTAACCAGTTCCAAATCTAACCATCATGTACTTCTCCGTAGACATTCTCAGCTTCCCAGACTACACACATTATTTCACATCATCGTTCAATCAAGCCCATCATCGCCAGATTCATCGCTGTGATTAATACTAAGAACTTTCTAGATTCTTTCTCATAAAATATCATGACAAGAAACCACCATTTTCACACTTTTTGTATCAGTTTCTCTCCCCCAGACTTATTTCTTATTATGTTCTCTTTTTTTTAGATCTGCATATACACATCAAGGTATGAGACGCGAGTATTGATGGTGTTTGCCACCGAATCCCCGGTTCTTCCCTCTCTATGTATTAAAGGTCTAGGCGAATAGTGGTATCATTGGAAAATTTTCCTAACCTCGCTTTCAACATTTGTGTGATCATTCCCTCACAAGTAAAATAATGGGATCGCTGGAAATTTTCCTAGCTCTCTACTCAGAAGAAAGTCATTTCATCTTTTATGCTCTTATTTATCAACTTATAACAGGGGAGAGAGATACCATTACTTTAAACTCATGGGTTCCTTTGTCAGATATGAATGATGAATCAAGCTCTATGAATACTAACCACATCGATAAGTGCAAAAATTTGGCTCAGGCTTTAAAGAACTCTGCTGAAAACATGAGTGTCTTCTAGTTAACTGGTCAGCCTTTGGATTTTTCATTAGTCGATCTAGAACTGATTCTGTAATAATGGTCACTTAGAAGCAAAGTCAGAACAATAGAGTCAAGAAAAAGATCACAGTCTCCAACAGATTTTGACTCAATAAAAATAATGAATGACTCAAAAACGACTGACTCTAAGAAAACCAAAAACAATGTCAGCGACTACCTCCCCCAGACTTGAATAACATTGTCCCCAGAGTTATCTAGCCCAAAGTTGGTGAAAGAAAAAAAAGAAAAAAAAAGTAGAATCAGGAAGAACAAGAAGTTACCGTAATGGAGTATGAGTATCGACGGACACCATTAGGGTATCGATCGATACCTTGGCGATTGCGAACCAAAATCTCCAAATTCCAAAACTTCCAAAATTCCAACAAACGTGCGTAGGGTATCGATCGTTACCAGGGTGGTATCGATCGATACTAAGGTGATTTCGCGATGGAAGTTCGGTTTCTTCTCGATTAACCTGATTCACTCAAGACACAAGACACAAAAAAAACTTATATACAGACTCACCAGTGGGTTGCCTCCCACTAAGCGCTTGTTTTACGTCACGAGCTTGAATTTGCGGACGATCAGTCATGATAAGAATGAGAACTTGCTCCACAACTTAACATCGCCAGTTTCAGAGTTCTGCTCAACATGCTCTCCACAACTTCCTTTCCTTTCTCTTTCAGCTCCGAAGTAAGAATGACTCTAGCCTTAGAGAATGGTTTCGAAGTTCCTTTTCACTTCACCTTGTACTCAATCGAATCCCCATCACACTTCTGAGGGATTAAAGTCATAGAAGCAGCATCCTTCACTCCTTTGCTCTTCACCTTCTTCTTTTCCTGAGATGTTCTGACGTCTTTCTTGGTGATGAAAGGAAAACTATCTAGAAGGTCTATGACAGTTGGCTCGTCAGGAGGCTCTTCCAAAAGATTAACTACCAACGTCTCTCATGTAACAATGGTGATGTAAGAGATATGTGTGGGAGTTCCTCTAGTAGGAATGGCTTTGTAGTACACTTCCTTCTCAATGTATGAGAACAAGATTCTCTTGTAGGGTGTGTCCATAATGGCACCAACCGTAGCCATGAACGGTCTTCCAAGAATCAACTGCGTACTAGATCTTGCACTCATCTCCACAACCTGAAAATCAGTAGGAACCAGGCAATCTCCTACGTTAACCAGCAAATCAGGGATTGTACCATATGGAAGTGAGGTGGAACAGTTCGCGAATGTGATAGATGTCTTGGAAGATCAAATATCAGCTCCCAATCTCTCTGCAATTTCCCTTGACATGACATTAACGCTAGCCCCCGAGTCAACGAGAGACTCTTTAAATTCAACTCCGGAGATAGAGCATGAAACTGAGAATATTCTTGGGTCTTCCCTCTTATTTAACTGCCTCAGCGGTAGTGACTTGCTTCTTGCCTTGATAAAGAGTGTCATAATCTCTTCTTCAGTTTCTCTGCAATCTCGGAAGTGACTCAGCAGAGGGCGGTGCTCTAGAGCTTCTTCAAAAGTCAGTGTGTGGGGAATCCTTCGTACCATCTTCTCAAAGCCAAGCAGCTGTTTTGGAGAAATGTGGTCTCCAAGGTGTCTATGTGGCATGGGGTATGGCGTCCTAGGTTTGTAAACCCTTTCTGCACTCAACTATGGTTTCTTCACAATCTATGGTTCAGCCTGCGAGGGATGTCGACCGATACAAGGTTGGTGTCGATCGACACAAGGCTCATGTATCGTTTCTTCAGGTCGGTATCGATCGATACTCGCAGTGGTGTCGATCGATGCTTTCGCTCTGGGATCGTTCCTGGCAGAACTTTGGACGTGTGTCGATCGATACAAGGGAGTATCGGTCGACACAGGGGTGGTGTTTGAAATCTCATCGTCATCCTCAGCAAGATTGACGAAAATCTCTGCAGTGGAGCTCTTCTGCACTCCTGGGTGTACCTCTTTTCCACTTCTCGAGGGGATAGCAGTGACGTATTCGTTCTGTGAATGAACCATCACTCCCTTGGCAGTTGCTGTAGTCTGAGCTATTTGAGTTTCCAGCATCTTCTGATGAATACTGAGAGCCTCGATTTTGCCATTCATATCAGTGTACAAGGCATCCAACCTCCCATTGAAGTCCACTGTCATCTTCTGAAGATAGACTCAACCTTGCTCTCAGAAGTTGTGGGTGGTGTGGGTGGGCATTGATACCTTTGATCTTGAAATCCAACTCCATCAATGTAGTTGACATATTCCACTTCATCCTCTTCAGCAAGACGAACAGCCTTCTGCTGCTTGCCCATCAACAAATTATGCACCAAATCCAGCTTTGCATGCACTTTAGCAATCTACGATCCATCAACACCTCCGTGTAGCCTTTTCCCCTCGAGATCAGCACTCTTGGCCCTATTGCTAGACGTCAAGTTCTCAATGAGCACATACGCATCGTCAGGATACCTCGTGTAGAAATTTCCATTGCTCGCAGCATCTAGAGTCATCTGATACCTCCAATCAATCCCTCCGAAGAAGGTTCCCAGCAACCGAACCTGAGTGAATCCGTGATGTGGACAATCCCTCTGGTATGATCTAAATCTCGTCCAAGCAGCCTTGAACGCCTCAGTAGGTCCTTGAAAAAATTGGGAGATCTTGTTCCTGAGATCCTCGGATCGTGCATCATCATAGAAGTTGTTCAGGAAAGCAGTCTTAGTCTCTTCCCAGGAAGTCAGTGATCTAGGAGGTAACTGCTTCAGCCAGTAAGTCGCATCTCCACCAAGAGAGTATGGGAAGAGCTTGCAGAAGAGGTAATCATAGGACACTCCATTTCTCTTGATGCTAGTGACCAAATCTTCGAACTTCTCAATATGATCCAAGGGATGTTCACTGGAAAGACCATAAAAAAGATGTTGACCCACAAGAGTGTAGTATGCAGGCTTCAGCTCAAAGTCATTCATTTGAATTGGTGGAGGGCGAATCGCTGATCGATTGGCATAAAACTGATCAGGCCTGTTGTACTCACCAATCGTTCTACCGCGATCAACCACTGCATTCCCGACGTTCACAACAATTGCAGGAACAATGATATTTCCAGCTTCATCAAGTCGCTGCCCTCTCTCATTGCACAATTGACCCTCTTGGTCTCTCAAAGCTCCAACATCATCACGAATTAGAACCATTGGGTTGTTCATCTCTGCTGGCTTATTCGCTTCCCTGAAACACAAAAGTCAAGAACACATAAGTAACTAAAAAAATACGATGAGTATCGACCGACACTGGGTGGTATCGATCGATATCAATAAAAAGAAGACGATGAGTATCGACCGACACTACGTAGTATCTATCGATACCGACGAACTTAGTCGAAATTCTTAAACTAAAATCTAATGGCGAATTGAGTCCCCGGCAACGGCGCTAAATTTGATATGCTCAAATTAATACCCTAAAAGTACTAAAGCAGTTGTTAAGTATATGTAGGGATCGAACACAAGGACTCACGGTAACACACAATAGATTAAATAGATGAGAATCAAGCTAAGCAATTCAGTTGAAACAAAAGCAGTAAACAGTAAAAGAGTAGTAAAATCGATGGGAGAAATATAGGTTCATGGTATTTCTCAGGAAATCAATGAATGCAGATAAACTAACTAACAAGATTCAGATTTAACGCGGTTTTTACACTACAAGAAAATCTGTCTATTGCCAGAATTTAATTATTTCTTACCACAAATTTACCACGAAAAACGGTTTTTTAAATTTTGTTGCATTTTGTGCCAAATTCGTGTAAAATTTGCCACGTTGATAAATATCGTGGTATTCAGTGGCATATTTTGCCACAAATTGCCACAAAGAGTTCGTGTCAATATTTGCCACAAATTATTAGAATTTTGTTCCTTTCAAATTTGCCAGCATACAATAAACATGATAATTTATGGCAAATTTGCCACAAAATTATGGATTTACCACATATTTAATGAGATAACCACGGATTTGCCACAAATATATTTGTGGCTATACGAAAATATAAACCCTAAACTCTAAACCCCAAACACAAATCCTAACCATCTAACCCTTAATCATAAACTCTAAATCTTAAATTGTAAACTAGATCTTAGACATAAACATCAAATATTATACAAAAAAATCTAACATTTATAAAAATTCCAAATATAATCATTTTATAAATCCTAAATTCTAAACCCCAACCACAAACCCTTAACCCTAAACCCTAAACTCTAAACCCTAAACCTCTAACCCTTAATCATAAACTCTAAATCTTAAATTGTAAAATAGATCTTACACATAAATATCAAATAATAAAAAAAAAATGCAACACTTACAATTTTTTTTTAAATATAATCATCTTATAAATCATAAATTATAAACCCCAAACACAAACCCTTAACCATAAACCCTAAATCTCTAACCCTTAATCATAAACTCTAAATCTTAAATTGTAAATTAGATCTTACACACAAATATCAAATAGTATACAAAAAAATCAATACTTACCATTTTTAAAAATATAATCATCTTATAAATCATAAATTCTAAACCCCAAACACAAACCCTTAACCCTAAACCTCTAATCCTTAATCATAAACTCTAAATCTTAAATTGTAAACTAGATCTTACACATAAATATCAAATAATATACAAAAAATTAAACACATACCATTTTTTAATATAATCATCTTATAAATAATAAATTATATACCCCAAACACAAACCTTTAACCATAAACCCTAAACTTCTAACCCTTAATCATAAACTCTAAATCTTAAATTGTAAACACATAAATATAAAATAATATATAAAAATCCAACACTTACAAATAATATACAAATAACATTTTATCTGAAAAATCAAAAAAGTAAATAGTCACAAAGGAAAAAAAAATTCAAAAATTTTCAAAAAATCCAATGGTTTCTGAAAAAGTAATAATATTACGTTTCTAATAATATTAACTTTAAAACAAATTATAATATTATTGATCGACATCAAAATGCAAGAAAAAAGAATTATTTATTAAAAACTAAATAAAAATGGAAAGCCAATAGAAAGAGATCAATCATATAAATGATGTGGCAACTCTCAACTCTCAGTCCTTCTTTCATTCATCTAATAGATGATGTGGCGGTCTCTCTCTATCTTCTCTCTTTTTCTTTAGATATGGCCAAATTTTTACGGATGTTTCAATCGGCGTTTCGATCCTTGGAAACAAAATCTTCTTCTTCCCCAAAAGTAAAATTACAATCACGTCTGTTGCCTAAAACCACTCATCTCCCAGAAGAAAATGGCGACAGGCTCATCAACTTTACCCTCTCCTGCAACCTTCTCCGCCGCAGTTCCTCATAGAAACCCCAATTCCATCTCCTTACACGGCCTCCGTCCCCTCCGCCTTTCCGCGGCGTCGACTCCTCTGACTCTCCGCGGCGTCGACTCCTCCGCCTCTCCGCGGCGTCGACTCCTCCGCCCTCCGCAACCGCTCCCTCGCCTCCCGTAGAGAAAGATCTTCCTTCGCAGTCGTGAAATCGGCGCTCAACCCCTCGCCTCCCGTAGAAGAAGATCGAAGATTTTGTATTTTTTTTATATAAATAATAATTATTATTAATAATTATATAATATTTTTAATATTTTTTTATGAAATGCCATAATTATTTGGCTATTGTGGATTAATCATGATAAATAATGTGGCTATTGTGGATTAATCATGATAAATAATGTGGCTATTGTGGTTAAATTTGCGAGAAATGATGATGTGATAATTCCTTACAATTTGCTATAATTATTTTGTATCAATTTGTGGCAAATTTGCCAGAATTGTTTTTTGGATAATTCGTGGCTAATTAACCAGAGAATCTCGTTCTGGTATTCTGTGGTAAAAATGCCAGAAATTGCCACAAAATTCTGTTTGTAACGATTCTATAGCCTCAAATTAATTTCGTGGCAATTCGTAGCGAATGTCTATATTGACACGGATTTTAAGTGTCTGCCACAAAATTATTTGTGGCTATATCCGATTATTCTTGTAGTGTTAAACTTAAATCACTGAAGTATAGCTAACCAACTCTCGTTGCGAAAACTATCTAAGTCTAAATCCTATAATTCCAAATCTCTTTGCGAATCCTAAAGTCTAAACCAACTTTTAGTTCAAGTTTGATTTGTTCACAACACAACTAAACCAAATCTCTTTGAGAATAGTTATTTTGCTCACCCTAAGTTCTATCAGGTAATTAATCGCACTTTTGTGCCTAATCAATTATCCTAAGATCAAAGTTCCAGATTCGTCAACCTAGAATTTGTTTTGAGAACAACATATGGTGAAGAACTAATTCAGACGGTGAATCCTAATCAACTAATCAACCTAGCATTCAAAGAAAACCCTTATGAGAACCATGAACCTAAAGTGGATCTACTCAGACATGGAGAATGAAAACAACATGATTGAATAGATCATCAAATAAACTAATAAGAAACAGGAGTTCTGAGTTGTCTCTCCAAAAACCAAAGTAGAATCAAGCGTAATGAAAGCGTAGCCACCAAAAGTGGCTGAAAAACCTAATTATAATGCTAAAACACGTTTTGGGCTTTCTTGTAAATATTAAAGTCTTCTGGTGCAATTTTGCAATTCCTCAACTCTTCATAAAAGTCGCGACTCGTGTCTTGCTGCTATAACGCCCCGACCGCCCCTACCTGTGGGCCCCAACGACATCTCCCGGCCCGTGGGCCCCACCCTCGTCCGACGGCCGGTGCGTTAGTCCGGGAGGCTTGTAATACTTGTTTACTGACCCTGCAATCACCACGTGATCTTTCCCCGTGTTTTGTCCTCACTCACACGATACCGCGAATCACTTCCCGGAAGGTCACCCATCCTTAAATTGCTCCAGCTCAAGCACCCTTAACTCTGGAGTTTTCTCTGGACAAGTTCCCGAAAAGATAAGTGCACTTTGGTGACATAGGTAGCCAAATCAATTCTTATAAGCCTCTCCGCATATACAAGAAATCGGGATGTTACAATCACCCCCACTCATAGAGCGCAACGTCCTCGTTGCGCACCAGGATCGTCACCCTAGACGGTGTGGGCCCACCTGACTCCACACACGTGTTTGGGTTCGGCTCTGATACCACTTATAACGCCCCGACCGCCCCTACCTGTGGGCCCCAACGACATCTCCCGGCCCGTGGGCCCCACCCTCGTCCGACGGCCGGTGCGTTAGTCCGGGAGGCTTGTAATACTTGTTTACTGACCCTGCAATCACCACGTGATCTTTCCCCGTGTTTTGTCCTCACTCACACGATACCGCGAATCACTTCCCGGAAGGTCACCCATCCTTAAATTGCTCCAGCTCAAGCACCCTTAACTCTGGAGTTTTCTCTGGACAAGTTCCCGAAAAGATAAGTGCACTTTGGTGACATAGGTAGCCAAATCAATTCTTATAAGCCTCTCCGCATATACAAGAAATCGGGATGTTACAGCTGCAGTGAGTATCGACCGATACTAGTCAGTCGATACTCAGCTACACGAACTTCTGCTTTGCTCCAAAATGCTCTAGAAATCTCCAATATCTCCAATTATGCTCCAAACGTGCTAAAACCTGTAAAAGACTCTAAAACACTACAAAATAGTAGAAAGACTCTATTAAACAGACTTATATCATGGCTTAAAAGGGGTAAAAACCATGATATATCAATTCTTCAGAGGGATTGATTGGAGGTATCAGATGGCCTTGGATGCTGCGAGTAATGGGAATTTCAACACCAGATATCCTGACGATGCTTATGTGCTTATTAAGAACTTGGCATCTAGCAATAGCACCAAGAATGCAGACTTTGAGCGAAGAAAGCAGACTGGGAGTATGGATGAATCGCAGATTGCTGAGGTTCAAGGTAAGTTGGATTCAGTGCACAATTTCTTGATGGGAAAGACGATGAAGGATGTTCATTTTGCTGATGAGGTTGAGTACTTCAATGAGGATGAAGTGGAAGGAGTTAACTACATTGGTGGTTCTGGTTTTCAAGGTCAGAGAAATCAATACCACCAAAACAACAACTGAAACTTCACCAACAATGCTCAGCAAGGAGGGTACAAGTCTAAAGGCAATCCAACTGGTTTTGGGACTAATCAATTTGTCCAGAAATAATTATGGGAATTGTCCTCGCACTGATTTCATTTTCTTGGAGTATGATTTAGAGCCCAAAGATCCTCTTATTATGGGAAGGCCATTCTTGGCAACAGCTGGAGCTTTGATAGACTGCAGGAATGGGAAGATAGCTCTCAACATTGGTGATTTGGTTATGACTTTCAACAAGAAGAAGATGATGAAGAGACCAGCCATCGATGGGCAGACGTACTTTGTTGATACTTTCAGCGATATAGCTGACGAGTATTTTCTGGAGATACATCCTGAGGTTCCATTAGAGAGAGCATTGATCTGTTCAGCTGATTCCGAGTTGTATTTGAGTGATGTTGATGCTGGATATATTAAGATGCTCGACACATGATATGCTCAAATTAATACCCTAAAAGTACTAAAGCAGTAGTTGTAGTAAGTGTAAGGGTCGAACACAAGGACTCACAGAGACACACAATAGATTGAATAGTATCGAATTAAGCTAAGCAGTTCATATGAAACAGAAAGCAATAACCAGTAAACGAGTTGTAAAATATAGGTTCAGGGTATTTCTCAGAAAATCAATGAATGCAGATAAACTAACTAATCAGGATTCAGGTTATGCACGGTTCTTGAACTCAAATCACTAAAGTATAATTAACCAACTGTCGTTGCGAGAATTATCTAAATCTAAACTTCATAATCCCAAATCTCTTTGCAAATTCCTAAGAATAAATCAGCCTTAATATCGAGTTTGATATGTTCACAAATCAACTAAACCAAATCTCTTTGCGAATAATCAATTTGCTCACCCTAGGTTCTATCAGGTTTCTCAATTGCACTGTCGGGCCTAATCGATTAACCTAAGATCTAAGTTCTAGGTGATCAATCTAGAATTAGCTTTGAGAACAACCTAAAGCGAATAACTAATTCAGATTATGAATCCTAAACAATAAATCAACCTAGCATTCAAAGAAATCTCTTATGAGAACCCTAAACCTAAAGTGGATCTACTCAGACATGGAAATTGAAGCAATAAAAATGACGGAATAAATACTCAAATAGTCAAATACTCAAATCAACCTAGCATTCAAAGAAATCTCTTATGGGCTATTTTGCAATTCTTCAACTCTTTCGAAAAGTTGCGACTCGTGTTTGCTGCAGTGAGTATCGACCAATACTAGTCAGTATCGATACAGAGGCTCCAAATTGGGTACTCAGCTACAAGAACTTCTGCTTTGCTCCAAAATGCTCCAGAAAGCTTCAATATCTCCAATTATGCTCCAAACGTGCTAAAACCTGTAAAAGACTCTAAAACACTACGAAATAGTAGAAAGACTCTATAAAACGGACTTATATCATGGCCTAAAAGGGGTAAAAACCATGATATATAAACTCTCCCAGACTTAGTATTTGCTTTTCCTAAAGAAAATAGAAAGCTAAACCAGAGAAAGAGGTTTGAAAATACAGAGACTCACCTGTTTATGAACCATCGCAAAGATCATTTTCCCAAGCACCCAAATGTTACCTAACCAACTTTCAATCTAACCACCATGTACGTCTCCGTAGACATTCACAGCTTTCCTAGACTGCACACATTATCCCGCAACATTGTTCAAACAAATCCCTCATCGCCAGTTTCATCGCTGCAGCCAATGTTCAAGAACCTTCTAGATTCTTTACCATTAGGGATGTTGTGAAGGGTTCAAAATTTCAGGGTTAGCCCTGGCCCTGTTAATATATTTAAGCCACGGCCCTGTTTTTTTGTATTTAAAATTCAAGGACTCATAAAGGGCCGGGTTAGTAAATTCCAGGGTTATAACAATTGGCCCTGATATTATTAAAGTTTTGTTTTCCTTCTCATTAAATAAGACGATGTCGTTTTCTGTCAAAAAATAAAAAAAAACATTTTCCCGCCAAAACGTAAAATTCTGTTTTCCCGCCAAAACGTAAAATTTCGTTTTTCCACCAAAAACGTAAAATTCCGTTTTCCCGCCAAAAAACGTAAAATGTCGTTTTCCGGCCAAAAAGTTAAAATCTCATTTTCCCGCCAAAAGTAAAATTCTGTTTTCCCGCCAAATACGTAAAATCTCGTTTTCCTACCAAAAATTTAAAATCTCGTTTTCTCGCCAAAAACGTAAAATTCCGTTTTCCCGTCAAAAAATTAAAATAATGTTTTCCCGCCAAAAACGTAAAATCTCGTTTTTCCGCCAAAAACGTAAAATCCTGTTTTCCTGCCAAATAAGTAAAATCCCGTTTTCCCGCAAATAACGTAAAATCTTGTTTTCCCGCCAAATACGTAAAATTCGGTTTTCCCGCCAAAAAGTTAAAATCTTGTTTCCCGCCAAAAACATAAAATCATGTTTTTCCCCCAAAAACGTAAAATCCGTTTTCTAAAAATAATCATGATTTTTTCTAAAAATAATCATAAATGTATAAACCAAATTTATTTGTATTGAACAATGAAAAAAATATATTTTGTTTTACTTTTTTAAATAATAACTTAAATGATGCAAAGATGAAAATGACATTAAAAACAAATGTAATTTTTTGTTTTAATTATAAAGAAAAAGACTAATTTTACCCAAAAAGAAAAAAAAAAAAGACTTATACAGTTTACAGGGCTAATGCGGGGTTCAGGGCTAACTCTTTTTTTCTACATTTTACAGGGTTAACGCAGGGCCGGGTTAGCACATGGCCGAGTTTGCGCAGGGCTGGGCTAACGCAGGGCTCAAACCCTGTTGACAACATCCCTATTTACCATACAATATCATGACAAGGAACCATCCAATTTCACACTTTCTAGTATTATTTTCTCTCCCCCTGACTTATTTCTTATTATGTTCTCTTTTTTTTTTTTAGATCTGCATACACACATCAAGGTCCGAAACGCGAGTATTGATGGTGTTTGCCACCGAATCCTCGGGTCTTTCCTCTCTATGTATCCAAGGCTTAGGCGAATAGTGGTATCACTTGAAATTTTTCTAACTTCGCTTTCAACCTTTGTGTGATCATTCCCTCTTAAGTAGAATAATGAGATCGCTGGAAATTTTCATAGCCCTCTACTCAGAAGAAAATCATTTCATCTTTTATGCTCTTATTTTATCAACTTATAACAGGGGAGAGAGAGATACCATTACCTTAAACACATAGGTTCCTTTGTCAGATATGAATGATGAATCAAGCCCTGTAAACATCAACTGCATCGAAGAAGTGCAAAAATTTGGCTCAGGGTTTAGAAGAACTCTGCTGGAGACATGGATGTTTTCTAGTCAACTGGTCAATCTTTGGATTTTTCATTAGTTGATCTAGAACTGATCCTGTAAAACTGGTCACTCAAAAACAAAATCAAAACAATAGGCTCAAGCACATGATCATCATCACCAATAAGTTTTGACTCAATAAAACAACGAATGACTTAAAAATGACTAACTCTAAGAAAAACAAAAACAATGTCAGCGACTACCTCCCCCAGACTTAAACAACACTGTCCCCAGTGTTATCTAGTCTAGAGTCGGTTAAAGAAAACAAAAAGAACAGAGTGGAATTGTGAAGAAAAGGAAGAGTTACCGATCTGGGACAGGTGTATCGACCGACACACGGTCTGGTATCGATCGATACCAGGCTTAAGTCGATACAACAAACTCTTTTCAATCGCGTAGGGTATCGACCGATACCAACAGGGTATCGATTGACACTCAGGCGATTTCGTGTTTGCTACTTGTTTATCCTGACACAAAACACAAAGCAAAAAATAAAAATAAAAGACTATTATACAAACTCACAAGTGGGTTGCCTCCCACCAAGCGCTTGTTTAACGTCATTAGCTTGACTGTACCGCCGTTCAAGCAGTGGGTGCATCATCCAGAGGCATTATCTGCCCTGCTGGAATCTCGGCTTTCGCCCAATAGTGTTTCACCCTCTGCCCATTGACAGTAAATTCATCTCATGTAGGACTAATCAGCACAACGGCACCATGTGGTCTGACCTCCTTGATTGTGAAGGGACCTGACCAACGAGAACGCAGTTTACCAGGAAACAATTGCAAACGAGAGTTATACAGAAGTACCTGGTCGTTCGGCTCGAAATGTCTGGAGATGATCTTTTTATCATGATAGGCCTTAGTTCTCTCCTTGTACAGCTTCGAGTTCTCGTAGGCGTGGTGCCTAATCTCTTCCAACTCGTTCAGCTGAATCAATCTCCTTTCAACTGCAGGCTTGATGTCAAAGTTCAGCAACTTCGTCGCCCATGCTGCCTTGTGCTCGATCTCCACTGGAAGGTGACATGCTTTCCCATACAGAAAGTGAAACGGTGTAGTACCCAGCGGTGTCTTGAAAACAGTTCTGTAAGACCATAGTGCGTCATCCAGCTTCGTAGACCAATCCTTCCTAGAAGTACCCACTGTCTACTCCAAAATCTCCTTGATTTGCCTGTTGGAGACCTCTACTTGCCCACTGGTTTGAGGGTGATATGGAGTAGCCACACGATGATTGACACCATGCTTCTTCAGCAACTTCTCAAAAACTTTGTTAATAAAGTGGCTGCCACCATCACTTATAACAATACGCGGCACTCCAAATCGTGGGAAAATGATGGTCTTAAACAGCTTAAGAACCACCGCAGAGTCATTGGTTTTACTAGCAATCGCTTCCACCCATTTGGACACATAGTCCACAGCAACCAGGATGTATATGTTTTTGTGTGACGAGGGAAAGGGACCCATAAAGTCGATGCCCCAGCAATCAAAAATCTCAACCTCAAGGATGAAATTATGTAGAATCACATGTCTCTTACTGATCTTCCCTCTCCTATGACAGGCATCGCACTGCGAAATGAAAGCATGAGCATCCTTAAACATAGTAGGCCACCAGAAGCCTGCTTGAAGAACTTTGGACACTGTCTTGAAAGTAGCAAAGTGTCGAGCATACTCAGACCCAGGACAATGAAAAAGAATCACTGGCACCTCAGACTCTGCATCGCACCTTCTGTAGATACCATATGAGCAGTGCTTGTATAGGTAAGGCTTATCCAGAAGAATCGCCTCATCTCGCGCATAAACTTCTTCCTCACATAATTTATAGGATGCTTGGGCTCAGTCTCTACAGCAAGGTAGTTAGCAATGTCAGCGTACCATGGTCGTGCAGGACTAGATACATCATCTAGATAGGGGTCATAAGAGTCGAAGTGCGCTGCAGGCAAAACAGGTCCAAATCGTGTCGGGTATCGACCGATACTAGGTGAGTATCGATCGATACTGAAGATTTGCACTCGCGAAAAGTGCAGATTTTCGGGACAAACATCCTGAAGCTGAGCTTCAATGAAGTAGATACCCTCATCTGGTAAGTAATCATCAATAGGCACGACTTCATCGACATTTATTCGTGATAGGTGGCTAGCAAAGCCATTCTCAACTCCCTTCTTATCCTTGATCTCGATATCGAACCCTTGGACCAAAAGTACCCATCGGCAAAGACGAGGCTTGAGGTCCTTGTTCTTCAGCAAGTATTTGAGAGCAGCATGGTCTGTGTGAACAATAACCTTGCTCCCAATCAAGTAGGACCGAAATTTCTCGAAAGAGAAACAACTGCAAGTAATTCCTTCTCAGTGGTGCTGTGATTTCGCTGAGCATCATCCAACGTCCTGCTGGCATAATAAATATCATGGAGCTTCTTGTCTTTCCTCTGACCCAACACAGCTCCAACAGCAAAATCACTCGCATCACACATAACCTCAAAAAATAAACTCCAATCAGGTGGTTGGACAATAGGTGCACTCACCAATGCCTTCTTAATCTCCTTGAAAGCTGCAATGCAATCAGATGTGAAATCAAATTTGACTTCCTTACATAACAGGGCTGTGAGTGGGCGTGCAAGCTTAGAGAAATCCTTGATGAACCTCCTGTAAAACCCAGCATGACCAAGGAAGCTTCAAATCTCAGATACAGATCGTGGAGATTGCAGGCTTGTCATGACCTGAATCTTAGCTTTGTCAACTTTGATCCTTGCCTTAGAAACCTTGTGCCCAAGAACAATGCCATCTTGTACCATGAAGTAGCACTTCTCCCAATTAAGAACCAAGTGTTTCTCCTCGCATCGTTGAAGCACCTTGCACAAGTTATCTAGACAATCTTTGAATGACGATCCATACACTGAAAAATCATCCATGAATACCTCCATAAACTCCTCAGTCATGTCTGTGAAAATCGACATCATGCATCTCTGAAAGGTTGCTGGAGCGTTACATAATCCAAATGGAATTCTTCTGTAGGCGAATGTGCCATAAGGACATGTAAAAGTCATCTTTCCCTGGTCCTCTGGATGTATAGAAATCTGGAAAAATTCTGAGTACCCATCGAGAAAACAGTAGTTTGGGTGACTCGCTAACCTCTCCAGCATCTGGTCAATGAATGGCAATGGGAAATGATTCTTCCTTGTAGCCGCATTCAGCTTCCTGTAATCAATACACATCCTGTGACCAGTGATTTTCCTTGTAGGGATCAGCTCATCCTTCTCGTTCTTCACCACAGTTATACCTTCTTTCTTAGGCACAACGTGAACTGGACTAACCCAAGAACTATCTGTGATGGCATAGATAATCCATGCTTCCAACAACTTCATCACTTCCTTCCTGACCACTTCCTTCAGGTTCGGATTCAGCCTCCTCTGGCACTCAATCGAAGACTTTGACTCAACCTCCAGGTGAATCCGATGCATGCAAAAGTCTGGTGCTATCCCTGAAATATCATCGAGAGAATAACCAAGAGCTTTGCGATACTTGCGCAGCTTGCTCAGCAGTAAGGTAATCTCTGCGTTGTTCAAAGAAGCATTAACAATCATAGGGTATGTGGAATTAGGACCAAGAAAAATGTACCTCAATGCGGCTGGGAGTGGCTTGAGTTCCACCTTAGGAGCATTTTGCTCGCTCCAATCTCCAAGCCCATAAACTTTCTTAGAATTATCAGCCAACTCTCCTTCTAGTCACAGGGTATCGACCGATACTAGGGGAGTATCGATCGATATTGGCGATGCTGAATCGAGCATCTTCGAGTATCCAGCAGTATCATCGAACAATTGGATTTCTGAAGAGGCTGAACAGACCAATGCTCTCTCCAGTGGATCCTCTGGATGCATCTCCAGGAAGTACTCCTCTGCTATGGCACTGAATGTGTCCACAGAGAATGTATGCCCATCAATGGTTGGTCTCTTCATCATTTTTCCATGTTAAAGGACATCAACAAATCACCGACGTTGAGGGCTATCTGTCCATTCTTGCAATCGATCAAGGCTCCATTAGTTGCAAGGAATGGTCTGCCCAGGATAAGAGGATCCTTAGGCCCAGCATCGTACTTCATGATGATGAAATCTGTTGGGATCAAGCAATTCTCAATCTAGATTGGGACATCTTCGAGTAGTCCCTCTGGAAGTTGCACTGAGCTATCAGCAAGTACCAACGAAATCCTTGTAGATTGGAAATCTGTCATCTACATTCGCTTAGCAACTGAGTGTGGCATGGGGTTCACACTCGACCCAATATCGCAGAGAGCACGCTCGAATCTCTCTGTGAAGATAGTGCAATCCAAAACAAAACTCCATGGGTCTGGTAGCTTCTTGGGAATTTTGTTGAGTAGAATAGCACTACACTCAGCTGTAATCATCATGACACATTTTTCAAGGTTCACATTGCTAGACACCATCTTCTTCACATACCTCCTGAAAGATGGAGAAGTCTTAATAGCATCAACAAAAGGAAGCTCCACAACATACTTGTCCAACATAGTTTTGCATCTGGCGTCCTTCCATTCCTTCTTCGTCATCTTAGAAGGCATAGGATAAGACATGTAAAACCTCTCCTTGAAAATCTCGGGCTCCTTCTCGACCTGCGTCTCAGCATCGACCGACACTGGAGGAGTATCGATCGATACACGAAATTTTGGATCCCCTCGTGTAGGTGTCTGGGCTGGTATCGATCGACACTGGCTGGTATCGATCGATACACAGGGATTTTCAGAATCCCAGTCGTCATCTTCAGCAAGATCGACGAAAGTCTCTGCAATTGGGTTGTTCTTCACTCCTGTAATCACCTATTTTCCACTCCTCAAGGTGATGGCATTGATGTGTGCTCTTGGATTCTCAGTTTTCCCTGGAAGAAAACATTCCTGCCTCTGCACAGCTGCTGCAGTCTGAGCAACCTGAGTTTCCAGCTTCCTTTGAGAAACATTGAGAGCTTCAATTTTCCCATTCATATAAGTGTACAGATGGTCAATCTTCCCATTCATATAAGTGTACAGATGGTCAATCTTCCCATTGAAATCCACTTGCATCTTTTGCTGTCCCTGAAGAATCTGTTCAAACATGGATTCCATCTTACTCTCTGTGGACTTTGGAGAGATGGGTTGGTACGAAGAGTTCCCATTATTGCGAGTGAAATCGCTGCTCTGGAGTGGTTTCTGAGCAAATTGTTTTGCTCCAAAGCCAGATTGGTTTCCTTCAAACTTGTACCCACCTTGCTGAGTGTTGTTGTTGAAGTTTTGGTTGTTGTTGTACCCAAATCGCTGCCCCTGAAAACCAGAACCACCAACGTAGTTATCATCCTCCACTTCATCTTCATCAATATTATCGACTCCATCAGCAAAGTGTACAGTCTTCTTCGACTTCCCGATCAGAAGATCCAGCTTGGCCTGAACTTCAGCAATCTGCAATCCATCCATGTTCCCATTCTATCTCTTTCGCTCAAGGTCTGCATTTTTGGTGCTAGTGCTAGACGCAAAATTCTCAATAAGCACAAAAGCATCATCTAGATACCTGGTATTGAAATTCCCATTGCTCGAAGCACCCAAAGCCATCTGATACCTCCAATCAATCCCTCTGAAGAAGATACCCAACAGCTGAACATCAGAGTACTCGTGATGTGGATAATCTCTCTGATACGATCTAAATCTCGTCCAAGCAGCTTTGAACGCTTCAGTCGGGCCTTGAGAAAACTGGGAGATCTTGTTCCTCAGATCCTCAGATCGTGCATCATCATAGAAATTATTCAGGAAAGCAGTCTTAGTCTTCTCCCAGGTAGTCAGTGATCCAGGAGGCAACTGCTTCAGCCAGTAAGTCGCATCTCCACCTAGAGAGTAGGGGAAAAACTTGCAGAAGAGGTAATCGTTGGACACTCCATTACTCTTGATGCTAGTGACCAAGTCCTCGAATTTATCAATATGATCCATGGGATCTTCATGAGAAAGACCATGAAAAGGTGCTGACCCACAAGAGTGTAGTATGCAGGTTTTAGCTCAAAGTCATTCCTCGAACTTCTCCTATCAGTGAATTGGTGGAACACGATCAGCCACAACATTCCATGCATTCGCAGCAACAACTTCCTCGATAGCAGCAGGAGGTGGGATGATGTTCCCCTTTCCATCCAATCGTTGCCCTCTCTCATTACACAATTGACCATCTCGGTCTCTGTAAGCACTATCTACATCTTAAACCAAAATCACTAGATTGTTGTTCATTTATGCTGGCTTCTTTGCTTTTCTGTTTGTGCGTTCCAAAAGTGCTAGCTGCTCCAATGACAGATTAACTAGCGGAGTGTTCTTGTTCCTTCGGGTTCCTCGATTAGGCATGCACCTGAAACACAAAGTCAAGAACGTAGGTAACAAAAAAATGCGATGAGTATCGACTGACACTGGGTGGTGTCGATCGATATCAACAAAAAGAAAACCACGAGTATCGACCGACACTGAGTAGTATCGATCGATACCGACAAGCTTAGTCGAAATTCTCAAACTAAAATCTAATGGCGAATTGATTCCCCGGCAACGATGCCAAATTTGATATGCTCAAATTAATACCCTAAAAGTACTAAAGCAGTAGTTGTAGTAAGTGTAGGGGTCGAACACAATGACTCACAGAGACACATAATAGATTGAATAGTATCGAATTAGGCTAAGCAGTTCAGATGAAACAGAAAACAATAACCAAAAAACGAGTTGTAAAATTGATAGGAGAAAGATAGGTTCAGGGTATTTCTCAGGATATCAATGAATGCAGATAAACTAACTAATCAGGGTTCAGGTTACGCACGGTTCTTGAACTCAAATCACTAAAGTATAATTAACCAACTGTCGTTGCGAGAATTATCTAAATCTAAACTTCAGAATCCCAAATCTCTTTGCAAATTCCTAAGAATAAATCAGCCTAAATATCGAGTTTGATATGTTCACAAATCAACTAAACCAAATCTCTTTGTGAATAATCAATTTGCTCACCCTAGGTTCTATCAGGTTTCTCAATTGCACTGTCGTGCCTAATCGATTAACCTAAGATCTAAGTTCTAGGTGATCAATCTAGAATTAGATTTGAGAACAACCTAAAGCGAAGAACTAATTCAGATTATGAACCCTAAACAATAAATCAACCTAGCATTCAAAGATATCCCTTATGAGAACCCTAAACCTAAAGTGTATCTACTCAGACATGGAAATTGAAACAATAAATATGACTGAATAAATACTCAAATAGATAATAAGAAATAGTAACAAGAGGGTTCGAAATCTTCTCTCGGACGAACAGAGTTTCAGACTTGTCTCCCTTCAAAAGCTCTCTCACAAAACCAAAGTAAAATAAAGTATAGCCATCAAAGTGGCTGTAAAATCCTAATAAATAACCTAAGTCATGTTTTGGGGCTTCTTATAAATAATAAAGTCTTCTGGGTAGTTTTGCAATTCTTCAACTCTTTGGAAAAGTCGCGACTCGTGTATGCTGCAGTGAATATCGACTGATACTAGTCAGTATCGATTGATACCGAGGCTTCAAATCGGATACTCAGCTACACAAACTTCTGCTTTGCTCCAAAATAATCCAGAAAACTCCAATATCTCCAATTATGCTCAAAACGTGCTAAAACCTGTAAAAGACTCTAAAACACTACGAAATAGTAGAAAAACTCTATAAAACGAACTTATATCATGGCCTAAAAGGGGTAAAAACCATGATATATCAACACAATAGGAGCAGTGTCGACCGATATCATTGTTGGTATCGATCGACACCACCCGCGAGCACCAGAGAAGTTGGCCGAAACTTCTACGAAATCTGTTGTGCTTGGTGATTGGAGTGAGGAGAAGGCTCCTAAGATCGAACTCAAACCAGTCCCAGCCAATTTAAGGTATGTTTTTCTTGGTCCGAATTCCACATATCCAGTGATCATTAATGCTTCCTTAAACAACGCAGAGTCACCTTACTGCAGAGCAAGATGCGCAAGTATCGCAAAGCTCTTGGCTATTCTCTTGATGACATTTCAGGTATCTCCCCAGACTTGTGCATGCATAGGATTCATCTTGAGGACGAGTCAAAGTCTTCAATTGAGCATCAGAGGAGGCTGAACCCAAACTGGAAAGAAGTGGTTAAGAAGGAGGTTATGAAGCTCTTGGAAGCAGGGATTATCTATGGCATTTTGGACAGCTCTTGGGTCAGTCCAGTTCATGTTGTGCCTAAGAAAGGAGGGATAACTGTGGTGAATAATGAGAAGGACGAGCTGATCCCTACTAGGACAATCATTGGGCATCGAATGTGTATCGACTACAGGAAGTTGAATGCAGCCACAAGAAAAGATCACTTCCCATTACCATTCATTGATCAGATGTTGGAGAGGTTGGCGAGTCATCCATACTATTGTTTTCTTGATGGGTACACAGGTTTCTTTCAGATTCTGATACATCCAGAGGACCATGGGAAGACAACATTTACATGTCCTTATGACACATTCTCTTACAGAAGAATGCCCTTTGGATTATATAATGCTCCAACAACTTTTCAGAGGTGCATGATGTCTATCTTCACAAACATGATTGAAGATTTTATGGAGGTGTTCATGGATGATTTTTCAGTGTATGGATCATCATTCAAGAGCTGTCTTGATAGCTTGTGCAATGTGCTACAGAGATGTGAAGAGAAACACTTGGTTCTTAATTGGGAAAAGTGTCACTTTAAGGTTCAGGATGGCATCGTTCTTGGGCACAATGTTTCTGAGGCTGGGATAGAAGTTGACAAAGCCAAGATTCAAGTCATGACACGCCTCCAACCACCGAATTATGTAAAGGAAATTCGAAGCTTTCTTGGTCATGCTGGGTTTTACAGAAGATTCATCAAGAACTTCTAAAAACTAGCCCGCCCACTCACCGCCCTATTATGCAAGGAGGTCAAATTCGACTTCACTCCTGATTGTCTTGCAACCTTTGAGGAGATTAAGAAGGCACTTGTGAGTGCTCCTATTGTACAACCTCCAGATTGGACTCTGCCTTTTGAGATTATGTGCGACGCTAGTGATTATGCTGTTGGATCAGTTCTGGGTCAGAGGAAGGATAAGAAACTTCATGTTATCTACTATGCCAGCAGGACATTGGATGATGCTCAGGGTAACTACAACACCACATAAAAAGAATTACTTGCAGTTTTTTTCTCGTTTGAGAAATTTCGGTCCTACCTGATTGGGAGCAAAGTGATTGTTCATACAGACCATGCTGCTCTCAAATATCTACTGCAGAATAAGGATCTCAAACCTCGCCTTTGTCGTTGGGTCATTTTGCTCCAAGGCTTTGACATTGAAGTTAAGGACAAGAAGGGCATAGAGAATGGGGTTGCTGACCATCTTTCGCGGATAAGGATCGATGAAGATGTTCCTATTGATGATTTCCTACCAGAAGAGAACATCTACTTCATCGAGACTGGGTTTCAAAGTGGTTATGCCGAACACCTGCACTTCTCACGAGTTACAGGTGCTGGTATCGATCGACACTTCCCTAGTGTCGGTCGATACCCATCGATATTCATATCAATTATGTATGTGGATCACGCTGGTGTTTATGAAGGGCATCTAGATGCTATGTATGTTCATGATTGCACGTGGTATGCTGACATCGCCAACTATTTTGCTGCAAAGGACGAGCCAAAGCATCTCAAAAAATATGATATGAAGAAATTTATGCGTGACATAAGGAGATTCTTTTGGGATGAACCTTACATATACAAACACTGCTCTGATGGGATGTACATGAGATGTATTGCAGAAACTGAGGTACCTGAGGTGCTATTTCATTGTCATGGGTCTGAGTATGCTGGACACTTCGCTACTTTCAAGACAGTGTCCAATGTTCTTCAAGCATGCTTCTGGTGGCCTACCATGTTTAAGGATGCTCATGCTTTCATCTCGCAGTGTGATGTTTGCCAGAGGAGAGGGAAGATCAGTAAGAGACATGAGATGCCACATAACTTCATCCTTGAGGTTGAAGTCTTTGATTGTTGGGGCATCGATTTTATGGGTCTTTTTCCTTCATCATATTGGAATAAGTACATCTTGGTTGCTGTTGACTATGTGTCTAAGTGGGTGGAAGCAATTGCTAGTCTAACCAGTGATTCTTCAGTGGTCCTTAAGCTGTTCAAGAGCATCATTTTCCCTAGATTTGGAGTACCTCGAATTGTTATAAGTGATGGTGGCACTCACTTCATTAAAAAGGTTTTCAAAAAGTTGTTGAAGAAGCATGGTGTGAATCATCGTGTGGCTACTCCCTATCATCCTCAGACTAGTGGGCAGGTTGAGGTCTCCAACAGGTAGATCAAGGAGATTCTGGAGAAGACAGTGGGTACTACTTGGAAGGATTGGTATGCAAAGCTGGATGATGCACTGTGGGCCTATAGGACTGCCTTCAAGACACCACTTGGGACTACACCATTTCACTTACTCTATGGGAAAGCATATCACCTTCTAGTGGAAATCGAGCATAAGGCAGCCTGGGCTACAAAGAAGATGAATTTCGACATCAAGTCTGCTGCTGAGAGGCAATTAGTTCAACTGAATGAGCTGGATGAGATTAGGCACCATGCCTATGAGAACTCGAAGTTATACAAGGAGAGGACTAAGGCGTATCACGAGAAGAAGATCCTCTCCAGACACTTTGAACCCAATGACCAGGTACTTCTGTATAACTCCCGTTTACAATTGCGTTCTCGTTGGTCAGGTCCTTTCACAATCAAGGAAATCAGACCACACGGTGCAGTTTTGTCAATGGATAAAGGGTGAAACACTATTGGGCGAACACCGAGATTCCAAGAGGACACATAGTGCCTCTGGATGATGCACCCACCGCCTGAACATCCGTAAAGTCAACCTAGTGACGTAAAACAAGCGCTTTGTGGGAGACAACCCACTGGTGAGTCTGTACATATTTCTTTTATTTCTTTTGGTTTTTGGTTTTGTGTCTTGTGTTTTGCGTGAATCAGTTACAAAGGAGCTAAGTCGATCGATACCAGTAATGGTATCGATCGACACCACTTGCGCGACAAAGGAGTTGAGCTTATCAAATCGATGAAAATAGTTACTTGTGTCTACCAAAGCCTAGTATCGATCGATACCAGTGATGTGTGTCGGTCAACACTCCTACCCCACTCCGATAACTTCTTTGTTTATCACGACTCCACTCAGTTCTTTTGGTTTCTTTTACCGACTCTAGACTAGATAACAATGGGGACAGTGTTGTTTAAGTCTGGGGGAGGTAGTTGCTGACAATGCGTTTGTTTTTCTTAGAATCAGTCATTTTTGAGTCAAAACCGTTTTATTGAGTCAAAATTTGTTGGAGATTATGATATATTTCTTGAATCTATTGTACTGACCTTGCCTCTAAGTGACCATTGTTACAGAATCAGTTCTAGATCGGACTAACGAAAAATTCAAAGGCTGACTAGTTAACTAGAAAGCGCCCATGTTTCCAGCATAATCCTTTAAAGCCTGAGCTAATTTTTGCACTTCATCGATGTGGTCGATGCCCATAGAGTTTGATTCCTCATTCATATCTGACAAAAGAACCCATGTGTAGAAAGTAATGGTATCCCTCTCCCATGTTATAAGTTAATAAATAAAGGCATGAAAATATGAAATAATTTTCTTCTGAGTAGAGGGTTAGGAAAATTTCCAACGATCTCATTATTCTACTTGGAATGAATTATCACACAAAGGTTGGAAGCGAGGTTAGAAAAATTTCTTGTGATACCATTATTCGCCTACACCTTTGATATGTAGACAGGGGAGAACCGGGGATTTGGTGGCAAACACCATCAATACTCGCGTTTCAAACCTTAATATGTATATGCACGAGAACATGATATGAAATAAGTCTTAGGGAGAGGAAACAATACCAAAAAGTGTGAAAATTGGGTTGTTATTTTGTCATGATATTGTATGGGAAAGAGTCTAGAAGGTTCTTGGCATTGATTACAGCGATGAAACTGGCGATGAGGGATTTATTGGACAATGCTGCGAAAGTATGTGTGGAGTCTAGAAGGCTGTGAATGTCTACGGAGAAGTACATGGTGGTTAGATTTGGAACTGTTTAGGTGATATGTGGAGTACTAAGAAAAAGGGCAATTGCAGTGTTTCAAGAACAAGTGAGTCTCGATGTTTTTCAAACCTCTTTCTCTTGTTTAGCTTTCTATTTGCTTGAGGGCAAGCAAAGGGTAAGTCTGGGGGAGTTGATATATCATGGTTTTTACCCGCTTTTAACCATGATATAGGTCTTATTTATAGAGTCTTTCTAGTATTTTTGAAGTATTTTTGAGTCTTTAAAGGTTTAGGTACGTTTGGAGCTAAATTGGCGATATTGGAGCATTTTGGAGCCAAGCAAGATCATGCAGCTGAAGAATCAAGTTGAAGTCCTGGTGTCGAGCGACACCAGCCTGAAGAGTCGACACAGAAGATGTGTATCGATCGATACCACTTATGGTATTGATGTGCTCAAATTAATACCCTAAATAGTACTAAAGCAGTTGCTGCAGTAAATCAGGGGTCGAACACAAGAACTCAGTTATCACACAATAGATTATATAGATCCAAAATAATCTAAATCAAAAGATGTAATTGAAAACAAGTATGCAAGTAAAAGTGTTGTAAATTCAGTTGGAGAAAGATAGGTTTAGGGTATTTCTCATGAAATCAATGAATGCAATTAAACTAGCTAATTAGGGTTCAGATTACGCGCTGTTCTTAAACTCAAATCACTAAGGTATAGCTAACCAACTCTCGTTGCGAAAGCTATCTAAATCTAAATCCTAGGAATTCCAAATCTCTTTGCGAATCCTAAAGTCTAAATCAGCTTTAAAGTCCAGGTTTGATAAGTTCACAAATCAATTAAACCAAACCTCTTTGCGAATAATCAATTTGCTCACCCTAGTTCTATCAGGTAATTAATCGCACTCTCATACCCAATCAATTATCCTAAGATCTAAGTTCTAGGTGATCAATCAAGAATTAGCTTTGAGAACAACCTATGGTGAAGAACTAATTCAGATTGTGAACCCTAAGAAACTAATCAACCTAGCATTTAAAGAAGTCCCTATGAGAAAACCCACAACCTAACAAGTGATCTACTCAGACATGGAGATTGAAACAATAAATCTGACTGAATAAATGCTCAAATAAATAATAAGAAAGAGTAACAAAGGGTTCGAAATCTTCTCTCAGACGAACAATGTATCAGACTTGTCTCCCTCAAAAGATCTCTCTCAAATCCATAATAAAATAAGTGTAGCCAACAAAGTGGCTATAAATTCCTATAAATAACCTAAAACACGAATTGGGTCTTCTTGTAATTATTAAAGACTTCTGGATCAAGTTGCAATTCTTCAACTCTTCATTAAAGTCGCATGTCGTGTCAGCCTTGAAGAGTATCGATCGATACCAGGGGGTATCGATCGATGCTTGTCGTGAAATCAGGTACTCAGCAACACGACTTCAGCTTTTGCTACAAACTGCTCCAGAAAGCTCCAATAATTCCAATAATGCTCCAAACGTGCTATAACCTGTAAAAGATTCTAAAATACTACGAAATAACAAAAGGACTCTATAAAAAGACTTATATCATGGCTTAAATAGGGTAAAAACTATGATATATCAACTCCCCCAGACTTAGCATTTGCTTGCCCTCAAGCAAAACAGAAAGCTAAACCAGAGAAATAGGTTTGAAAAATCGGAGACTCACCTGTCCAGGAACCATAGCAAAGATCCTTTTCCCAAGCGCCCAAATGTTACCTAACCAGCTTTCGATCTAACCACCATGTACTTCTCCGTAGACATTCACAGCTTTTCCAGACTCCACACATTATCTCGCAACATAGTTCAAATAAAGCCCTCATCACCAGTTCCATCGATGCTGCCAAAGTTCAAGAACCTTCTAGATTCTTTACCATACAATATCATGACAAGGAACCACCCTTTTTCTCACTTTTTGTATCACTTTCTCTCCCCCAGACTTATTTCTTATTATGTTCTCTTTTTTATTATTTTCAGCTTTGCATATACACATCAAGGTATGAGACGCGAGTATTGATGGTGTTTGCCACCGAATCCTCGGTTCTTCCTTATCTATGTATCAAAAGTTTAGGTGAATAGTGGTATCACGGGAAATTTTCCTAACCTCGCTTTCAACCTTTGTGTGATCATTCCCTCTTAAGTATAATAATGGGATCGCTGGAAATTTTCCTAGCCCTCTACTCAGAAGAAAATCATCTCATCTTTTATGCTCTTATTTATCAACTTATAACAGGGGAGAGAGATACCATAACTCTAAACACATGGGTTCCTTTATCAGATATGAATGATGAATCAAGCTCTTTAAACACTAACCACATTGATGAAGTGCGAAATTTTGGCTCAGGCTTCAGAAGAACTCTGTTGGGGACATGGATGTTTTCTAGTCAACTGGTCAGTCCTTGGATTTTTTCATTAGTCGATCTAGAGCTGATCCTGCAACACTGGTCACTCAAAAACAAAATCAAATCAATAGGTTCCAGCACAGGATCATCATCTCCAACAAGTTTTGACTCAATAAATCGATTTTGACTCGATAAAACAACTGACTCTAAGAAAAACAAAAACAATGTCAGCAGACACCTCCCCCAGACTTGAACAACATTGTCCACATTGTTATCTAGACTATAGTCAGTGAAAAGAAACAAAAGAAAAGAATAGAACAAAGAGAAACAAGGAGTTACCGTCCGGGAACATCTGGTGTCGACCGACACACAGCTTGGTATCGATCGATACCAAGCTTAAGTCGACTTTATGAACTTTCATCCGCGGTTGGTGTCGATCGATATCAATGGGTATCGATCGACACTAGGCGATTTCGGGTTTTGCCTCTTGTTTTTCCTGACACAAAAACACATAACGGAAATTGAAAAAGAAAAAGACTCAAAAACAAACTCACCAGTGGGTTGCCTCCCACCAAGCGCTCGTTTAATGTCATTATCTTGAATGTAACTCCACTCAGACTGTGGGTGCATTATCCAGAGGCGTTATGAGTCCGTCTGGAATCTTGGCTTTCGCCCAATAGTGTTTCACCCTTTGTCCATTGACAGTTAACTCTTCGCCTGTACGATTGATCAGCACTACAGCACCATGTGGTCTGACCTCCTTGATTTTGAATGGACCTGACCAACGAGAACGCGGTTTACCAGGAAACAATTGCAGATGAGAGTTATACAGAAGTACCTGGTCGTTCGGCTCGAAGTGTCTGGAGATGATCTTCTTATCATGATAAGCCTTGGTTCTCTCCTTGTACAACTTTGAGTTCTCATAAGCGTGGTGCATGACGTCTTGAAAGGAGTCATGTATGCCCATAGCGCATCATCCAACTTCGTAGACCAATCCTTCCTAGAAGCACTCACTGTCTTTTCCAGAATCTTTGATATGCCTGTCGGAGACGTCGACTTGCCCACTCGTCTGAGGATGATATGGAGTAGCTACACGATGGTTCACACCATACTTCTTCAGCAACCTCTCGAAAGTTTTGTTGATAAAGTGAGAGCCACCATCACTTATCACAATTCGAGGTACTCCAAAGCGAGGAAAATGATGGTCTTAAACAGCTTAAGAACCACAGTAGAGTCATTTTTCTTGCTAGCAATCGCTTCCACCCATTTGGACACATAGTCTACATCAACCAGGATGTATTTGTTATCGTGTGACGATGGAAAGGGACCCATAAAGTTGATGCCCCAGCAATCGAAAACTTCAACCTCAAGGATGAAATTTTTTGGCATCTCATGTCTCTTACTGATCTTCCCTCTCCCCTGACAAGCATCACACTGTGAAACGAAGGTATGAGCATCCTTAAACATGGTAGGCCACCAGAAACCTGCTTGAAGAGCCTTGGACACTGTCTTGAAAGTGGCAAAATGACCAGCATAGTCGGAGCCATGGCAATGAAACAAAACACCAGGAACCTCTGATTCAGCAATGCATCTCCTGTAGATACCATCAGAACAATGCTTGTACAGGTAAGGTTCATCCCAAAAGAATCTCCTTATGTCACACATGAACTTCTTCATGTTATATTTCTTTAGGTGTTTTGGCTCTGCATCTGCAGCGAGGTAGTTGGCAATATCAGCATACCATGGATCATCTGACTCGGTTGTAGCGACGAGATGGTCTTCAGAAGCATCAAGATGATCACCAATCGAAACAAATCTGGAATCGCTAGGGTATCGATCGATACCCTGCTGGTATCGATCGATACTGAGACCTGCAACTCGTGAAAATTGCTGATTCTCTGCGAAATTCATCTGAAACCCAGTTTCAATGAAGTAAAGGGATTCCTCATGTAGTTGATCGTCAATAGGGACGTCTGTATCGATATGCATCCTTGAGAGATGGTCAGCGACCCCGTTCTCGATGCCTCTCTTGTCCTTAACTTCGATGTCGAAACCTTGTAGCAAAAGAACCCAACGACAAAGACGAGGCTTGAGATCCTTGTTTTGCATCAGATATTTGAGAGCAGCATGATCAGTATGAACAACCACCTTGCTCCCAATCAAGTAGGATCGGAATTTCTCAAAGGAGAAGACAACTGCAAGTAGTTCCTTCTCTGTGGTGCTGTAATTCCTTTGGGCATCATCCAATGTCCTGCTGGCATAGAAGATGACGTGCAGCTTCTTATCCTTTCTCTGACCCAGAACTGACCCAACAGCAAAATCACTAGCATTGCACATTATCTCAAAAGGTAGAGTCCAATCAGGAGGTTGCACGATAGGAGCACTCACCAAAGCCTTTTTGATCTCTTCAAAGGCTGCACGACAATCAGGTGTGAAATCAAATTTGATTTCCTTGCATAACAGAGCGGTGAGTGGGTGTGCTATCTTGTAGAAATCCTTGATGAATCTCCTGTAAAACCCAGCATGATCAAGGAAACTTTGAATATCCTTTACAGAATTCAGTGGTTGGAGACTTGTCATAACCTGAATTTTTGCCCTGTCGACTTCGATCCCAGCCTTAGAAACTTTGTTCCCAAGTACGATGCCATCCTGAACCATAAAGTGACACTTTTCCCAGTTAAGGACCAAGTGTTTCTCCTCGCATCTCTGTAACACCTTACACAAGTTAGCCAAACAATCCTTGAATGATGATCCATATACTGAAAAATCATCCATGAACACCTCCATGAATCCCTCAATCATGTCTGTGAAGATAGACATCATGCATCTCTGAAAAGTGGCTGGAGCGTTACATAATCCAAATGGCATTCTCCTGTATGCGAATATGCCATAGGGACATGTGAAAGTGGTATTCCCTTGGTCATCTGGATGGATATGGATCTGGAAGAAACCTGAATGTCCATCAAGGAAGCAATAGTAGGGATGACTAGCCAATCTCTCCAACATCTGGTCAATGAATGGCAATGGGAAGTGATCTTTCCGTGTGGCTGCATTCAACTTCCTGTAGTCAATGCACATTGGATGTCTAGTGATAGTCCTCGTAGGAATCATCTCATCCTTCTCATTCTTCACCACAGTTATCCCTCCTTTCTTAGGGACAACGTGCACTGGACTGACCCAAGAGCTATCTGAAATGGCATAGATAACTCCTGCATCCAAGAGTTTCATGACCTCTTTCTTAACCACTTCCTTCAGGTTTGGATTCAGCCTCCGTTGATGCTCGATTGAAGCCTTTGACTCGTCCTCAAGATGAATCCTATGCATGCACAGGTCCGGTGATATACCTGAAATATCATCAAGAGAATAGCCAAGAGCTTTGCGATACTTGCGCAGCCTGCTCAGCAGTAAGGTAACCTCTGCGTTGTTCAAGGAAGCATTAATGATTACTGGGAACGTGGAATTAGGACCAAGAAAACCATACCTCAAATTCGCAGGAAGTGGTTTGAGTTCCACCTTAGGAGCTTTTTCTTCGCTCCAATCTCCAAGCCTAGCAGCTTGCTTAGTACTTTCAGCCAAACCTCTTTCTGGCCGCAGGGTATCGATCGATACTATGTGAGTATCGATCGATACTGGCAGTGCTGTATAGAGCATCTTTCCGTATTCAGCAGCAGCATCATTCGCATTAACCTCTGACTCAGCCGAACAGACCAATGCTCTCTCCAATGGGTCCTCAGGAAGCATCTCCAGGAAGTACTCTTCAGCAATGTCACAGAAGGTATCAACGAAGAAAGTCTGTCCATCGATGGTTGGTCTCTTCATCATCTTCTCCATGTTAAAAGTCATGACCAACTCACCAATGTTAAGATCTATCTTCATATTCCTGCAATCAATCAGAGCACTAGCTGTTGCTAGGAATGGCCTTCCCAAGATGAGAGGATCTCTGGGTTCCGAATCATACTCCAAGACAATGAAATCAGTTGGGATTAAGCAATTTCCAATCTTAATCGGAACATCCTCTAGCAAACCTTCTGGAAGTCTAACTGAACGATCAGCGAGTATCAGCGAGATCCTCGTAGAAGTGAAGTCTGTCATTCCTATTCTCTTAGCAACTGAGTATGGCATGAGGTTGTCACTTGAGCCAAGGTCACAAAGGGAACGCTCAAACCTGTCAGTAAAGATCATGCAATCCAAGACAAAGCTCCTTGGATCCGGTAGCTTTGTTGGGATCATGTTGGTTAGGATTGCACTGCACTCATGAGTGATCATCAGACAACCGTCTTCAAGATTCACATTGCTGGACACCATCTTCTTGACATATCTCCTGAAAGCAGGAGAAGTTTTGATAGCATCGATGAAGGGAAGTTCAACAACCAGCTTGTCCAAAATTTCCTTGCATCTAGTGTCCTCTATCTCCTTCTTAGTCTTCCCAATAGCTCTGGGATATGGTATCCTTGGTATGTAGACTCTCTCTGCAACCGCTTTAAGTTTCTCCTCCATAACCTTAGGCGCAGTATCGATTGCAGGCTCAGTATCGATCGATACATGGGAGGTATCGATCGATGCACGGGATTTTGGGTTTTCCCGTGTAATAATTTTGACCGGTGTCAATCGATGCTGGGCAGTGTCGATCGATGCCTTGGCGATTTCAGAGTCCTCATCGTCAGACATCTCGAAATTTTCAGCAGGTTGGTCCATTCTGGCTCCTGAGGTGACCTCTTTACCACTTCTCAAGGTAATGGCATTGATGTGTGCCCTTGGGTTCTCTCTTTTTCCTAGGAGAAAACCTTCTTGTCTTCTCGAACCTTCTGAAGTTTGAGCTACATGAGTTTCCAGCTTCTTCTGATGAATACCATGAGCATTGATCCTTCCATTCAGATCGTTGTACATGGCGTCCATCTTACCATTGAAGTTCACTGTGATCTGCTGTTGTCCTTGAACGAGCGTTTCAAGCATGGCCTCAATCTTGTTCTCTGATGTTTTAGCAGTCACAGGCTCGTAAGAAGAACTCCCATAGTTCCTGGTGTAACCGCTGTTCTGGGAAGGTTTCTGGTTGAATCCTCTTTGCT
Source organism: Eutrema japonicum (assembly GCA_030161315.1). NCBI lineage: Eukaryota > Viridiplantae > Streptophyta > Magnoliopsida > Brassicales > Brassicaceae > Eutrema > Eutrema japonicum. Next base: position 32,985,974 of record BSQW01000007.1, on the reverse strand, counting down.
GGAAGTTGTTGTTGAAGCTTCAATTGTTGTTGAATTGGTTCCTCTGTCCCTGAAAACCAGAACCACCAATGTAGTTGACATCTTTTGCTTCATCCTCGTTAAACACCTCAACATCTTCAGCAAAGTGAACGGCCTTTGTTATCTTTCCCAGCAGAAGACTGTGCATAGAATCCAGTTGAGCCTTAACTTCAGCGATCTGCGATCCATCATGATTACCAGCCAGCTTCTTGCGCTCAAAATCTGCGCTCTTGGTGCTACTGCTAGATGCAAAGTTCTCAATCAACACATAAGCGTCCTCAGGATACCTGGTGTTGAAATTACCATTGCTTGAAGCGTCCAAAGCCATCTGATACCTCCAATCTATCCCTCTGAAGAAGATACCCAGCAGCTGCACGTCAGAGTATCCGTGATGTGGACAATCTCTCGGATACGATCTGAATCTCGTCCAAGCAGCCTTGAACGCCTCATTAGGTCCTTGAGAAAATTGGGAGATTTTATTCCTCAGATCCTCAGATCGTGCATCATCGTAGAAGTTAATCAGAAAGGCCCTCTTAGTCTCTTCCCAACTAGTCAGCGATCCAGGAGGTAGCTGCCTCAGCCAATAAGTTGCATTTCCACCTAGAGAGTAGGGAAAGAGCTTGCAGAAAAGAAATTCGTAGGACACTCCATTGCTTTTGATGCTAGTTACCAAGTCCTCGAACTTCTCCACATGATCCATCGGATGTTTATGAGGAAGACCATGAAAGAGATTCTATCCCACAAGAGTGTAGTATGCAGGTTTCAGCTCAAAGTCATTCCTCTCAAACGTAGGAGGACGAATCGCTGACCTATTGGCAAAAACTGATCCGGCCTGTTGTACTCACCAATCGTTCTTCCACGATTAACCACAGCATCCCTCGCGTTCCCAGCGACATTCTCAACGACAACAGGAGCATGTGGTATGACGATCCCCTCTCCATCTAGACGTTGTCCTTGCTCATTGCACAACCGACCCTCTTGGTCTCTGTAAGCACCAGCTGCTTCACGAACCAACCCCATTTGATTGTTGTTCATCTTAGCTGATTTCTTTTCTTTCCTGTTTGTGCGTTCCACAAGTGCTAGTTGCTCGAGTGACAGATCAACTAGCTCAGCGTTCTTGTTCCTTCTGGTTTCTCGATTAGGCATGCACCTGAAAACAAAAACCAAGAATGTAAGTAAATGAAATATACGTATGCTATCGACCGATACCTAAGGGTATCGATCGATACTCGGGCGATTTAAACGAATTTTTTAGCTAAAATCTAATGGCGAATTGAGTCCCCGGCAACGGCGCCAAATTTGATATGCTCAAATTAATACTCTAAATAGTACTAAAGCAGTTGCTGCAGTAAATCAGGGGTCGAACACAAGAACTCAGTTATCACACAATAGATTATATAGATCCAAAATACGCTAAATCAAAATATGTAATTGAAAACAAGTATGCAAGTAAAAGTGTTGTAAATTCAGTTGGAGAAAGATAGGTTTAGGGTATTTCTCAGGAAATCAATGAATGAAATTAAACTAGCTAATCAGGGTTCAGATTACGCGCTGTTTTTGAACTCAAATCACTAATTATAGCTAACCAACTCTCGTTGCGAAAGCTATCTAAATCTAAATCCTAGGAATTCCAAATCTCTTTGTGAATCTTAAAGTCTAAATCAGCTTTAAAGTTCAGGTTTGATAAGTTCACAAATCAATTAAACCAAACCTCTTTGCGAATAATCAATTTGCTCACTCTAGTTCTATCAGGTAATTAATCGCACTCTCGTGCCCAATCAATTATCCTAAGATCTAAGTTCTAGGTGATCAATCCAGAATTAGCTTTGAGAACAACCTACGGTGAAGAACTAATTCAGATTGTGAACCCTAAGAAACTAATCAACCTAGCATTCAAAGAAGTCCCTATGAGAAAACCCCCAACCTAACAAGTGATCTACTCAGACATGGAGATTGAAACAATAAACATGACTAAATAAATGCTCAAATAAATAATAAGAAAGAGTAACAAAGGGTTCGAAATCTTCTCTGAGACGAACAAAGTATCAGACTTGTCTCCCTCAAAAGATCTCTCTCAAATCCAGAATAAAATAAGCGTAGCCAACAAAGTGGCTGTAAAAATCCTATAAATAACCTAAAACACGAATTGGGTCTTGTTGTAATTATTAAAGACTTCTGGATCAAGTTGCAATTCTTCAACTCTTCATTAAAGTCGCATGTCGTGTCAGCCTTGAAGAGTATCAATCGATACCAGGGGGTATCGATCGATGAGTGTCGTGAAATCAGGTACTCAGCAACACGACTTCAGCTTTTGCTCCAAACTGCTCCAGAAAGCTCCAATAATTCCAATAATGCTCCAAACGTACTATAACCTGTAAAAGACTCTAAAATACTATGAAATAGCAGAAAGACTCTATAATAGGACTTATATCATTGCTTGAATAGGGTAAAAACCATGATATATCAGGTATCGGTCGATACTGATCGCATGAAGAGAAGGATCACGACTTTTTACAAGTCTGAAGATTTTACACTTTGATCCAGAAGACTTTAATAATTACAAGAAGCCCCAAAACATGTTTTAGCATTATAATTAGGGTTTTCGTCCACTTTTTGGCTAAGCATTATTCTATCTTTGATTTTGTTGAGAGAGCTTTGAGGGAGACAAGTCTGAAACTCTGTTCGTCCGAGAGAATATTTCGAACCCTTGTTTTCTTTCTCCTTTATATTAATTTCAGAGATTTATTCAATCATGTTGTTTGTTTCAATCTCAATGTCTGAGTAGATCTCCTATTAGGTTTAGGGTTCTCAATAAAGGATCTCTTTGAATGTTAGCTTAATTAGTTGGTTAGGGTTCATAATCTGAATTAGTTCTTCACCAGAGGTTGTTCTTAAAGCTAATTCTGGATTGATCACCTGGAACTTAGATCTTAGGTTAATCGATTAGGCACGATAGTGCAATTGATGATCTGATAGAACCTAGGGTGAGTAAAATAACTATCTGCAAAGAAATTTGGTTTAGTTGTTTTGTGAACATATCGAACTTGGACTTAAAGCTAATTTAGTCTTTAGAATTTGCAAAGAAATTTGGAATTCTAAGCTTTAGACTTAGATAATTCTCGCAACGACAGTTGGTTAATTATAGCTTAGTGATTTGAGTTCAAGAGCCGAGTTTAACCTGGATCCTAACTAATTAGTTTATCTGCATTCTCTGATTTCCTGAGAAATACCCTGAACCTATCTCCTCTCCATTGAATTTACAACCCTTTAATTTACGTTGCTACTTTATTATTTCATTGATTTACTTAGCTTAATTCGAACCTATATAATATATTGTGTGATTCTTGAGTCTCTGTGGATTCGACCCCTAAATACTACAATCGACAAAGCTGTTAGTACTTTAGGGTATTACATTTGAGCTTATCAGTAACCACTCTTCTTTAAGCGAGTTATGATCATTCTCTCGTGGTCCATTGTTCCTACAAAATAGAAAACAAATCTCAGAAAAAGTATGAATATGGTTGTGATTGAAAAATTTCATTATGCGAATATATTAATTCTAGTATCAATTCAATCAATCAAACGAGAAAAATTATTCACAAATTCAAACAAATCGAGTTCATGATCCTGAATATAACGCCCTGACCGCCCCTACCTGTGGGCCCCAACGACATCTCCCGGCCCGTGGGCCCCACCCTTGTCCGACGGCCGGTGCGTTAGTCCGGGAGGCTTGTAATACTTGTTTACTGACCCTGCAATCACCACGTGACCTTTCCCCGTGTTTTGTCCTCACTCACACGCTACCGCGAATCACTTCCCGGAAGGTCACCCATCCTTAGACTACTCCAGCTCAAGCACCCTTAACTCTGGAGTTCTCTCTGGACAAGTTCCCGAAAAGATAAGTGCACTTTGGTGACATAGGTAGCCAAATCAATTCTTATAAGCCTCTCCGCATATACAAGAAACCGGGATGTTACAATCACCCCCACTCACAGAGCGCAACGTCCTCGTTGCGCACCAGGATCGTCACCCTAGACGGTGTGAGCCCACCTGACTTCACACACGTGTTTGGGTTCGGCTCTGATACCACTTATAACGCCCTGACCGCCCCTACCTGTGGGCCCCAACGACATCTCCCGGCCCGTGGGCCCCACCCTTGTCCGACGGCCGGTGCGTTAGTCCGGGAGGCTTGTAATACTTGTTTACTGACCCTGCAATCACCACGTGACCTTTCCCCGTGTTTTGTCCTCACTCACACGCTACCGCGAATCACTTCCCGGAAGGTCACCCATCCTTAGACTACTCCAGCTCAAGCACCCTTAACTCTGGAGTTCTCTCTGGACAAGTTCCCGAAAATATAAGTGCACTTTGGTGACATAGGTAGCCAAATCAATTCTTATAAGCCTCTCCGCATATACAAGAAACCGGGATGTTACACTGAATTCCGGGTTTTTGACATTCTTGCATAAAAATTTCTAGATATTGATTTTAAGTTCAACTTTATACAAATTTCAGTAGATTACCGTTTGCTAATTTACGATATAACTAGACTTGTTCAAATTAATCAAAATTAATCTCCAAATTCTTTTTTATTTAAGTTTGAAAATTCTAAATTGATATATCATTGTTTTTACCCGTTTTTAGCCATGATATATGTCTTATTTATAGAGTTTTTCTAGTATTTTGGAGTCTTTTCGAGTCTTTTCAGGTTTTATGTGACTTTGGGAGAAAATGAGCCGTCATAAATTTGGCATTCGTTGAAGAACTTCCCACCGATGGATTGAGCTCCAATTTGGATACAATACAGATCAATGGATTAGCTTTCATTTGAAAGTGTATTGAGGCCATTCCAACGGTGCGATCAAAAGTTATGCCAGTTTTCATGGAGACAGTCCAGTCTGGCGAGCAGAAGAGTCGACACGCAAGCAGGGTATCGATCGATACTAGTTAGTATCGACCGATACAGATTTCAGGAAGAAGGAAAAGTAACTTTTTACAAGTTTTATGCTTTCACCTTGGTCAAGAAGACTTTAATAATTACTAGAAGCCCCAAAACGTGTTTTAACCTATTTATTAGGTTTTTCAGCCACCTGTTTAGGCTACGCTTGATTTTACTTTGGTTTTGGAGAGAGAGCTTTGTGAGGGAGACAAGTCAGAACTCTGTTCATATGAGAGAAGATTTCGAACCCTCTTGTTACTCTTTTCTTATTGTTTATTTTAATGATCTATTCAGTTATGTTGATTGTTTCATTCTCCATGTCTGAGTATATCCATCTTAGGTGTAGGGTTTTCTCATAGGGATTTCTCTGATTGCTGGTAATTGATTATTTAGGATTCACCATCTGAATTAGTTCTTCACCATATGTTGTTCTCAAAGCTAATTCTAGGTTGACGAATCTGGAACTTAGATATTAGGTTAATCGATTAGGCACGACATTGCAATTGAGTAATCTGATAGAACCTAGGGTGAGCAAATTAATTATTCGCAAAGAGATTTGGTTTATTTGATTTGTGAACATATCAAACTCGGTATTAAGGCTGATTTATTCTTAGGAATTTGAAAAGAGATTTGGGATTCTGAAGTTTAGATTTAGATAATTCTCGTAACGATAGTTGGTTAATTATAGATAAGTGATTTGAGTTCAAGAACCGCGCTAAATCTGAATCCTGACTGATTGGTTATCTGCATTCATTGATTTTCTGATAAATACCATGGGCCTATATTCTCCCAATCGAATTTCAACTTGTTTAATTTATGTATTTTCTTTCAATTCCATTGATCACTTAGCTTAATTCAATCATTAAAATCTATTGTGTGTTTTCTTGAGTCTCTGTGGATTCGATCCCTAAGTATTACAATCGACAAAGATTTAGTACTTTTAGGGTATTAATTTGAGCTTATCAAATTTGGCGATGTTGTCGGGGACTCAATTCGCCATTAGATTTTAGTTTGAGAATTTCGACTATGTTCGACCAATATCGATTGACACCATAGTGGTATCGGTCGATACATGTCATGAATATCTGTGTTACTTACGTTCTTGACTTTTATGTTTCACGTGCATGCCTACTTGTGAAACCAGAAGGAACAAGAGCACTCCTCTAGTTAATCTGTCAAACGAGAAGCTAGCACTTTTGGAACGCACAAACAGAAAAGCAAAGAAGCCAGCAAAGATGAACAACAATCCAGTGGTTTTGATTCAAGATGCAGCCGGTGCTTACAGAGACCGAGAGGGTCAATTGTGCAATGAGAGAGGGCAACGATTGGATGGAGAGGGGAACATCATTCCACCTCATGCTGTTGTTGAGGAGGTTGTTGTTTTGAATGCTGGGAATGCTGTGGTTGATCGTGGGAGGACGATTGGTGAGTACAACAGGCCTGATCAGTTCTATGCCAATCGATCAGCGATTCGCCCTCCTGCTTTTCAGAGGAATGACTTTGAGCTGAAACCTGCATACTTCACTCTTGTGGGTCAGCACCCTTTTCATGGTCTTTCCAATGAACACCCTATGGATCACGTTGAGAGGTTTGAGGATTTGGTTACAAGCATCAAGTGCCATGGAGTATCCTATGATTACCTCTTCTGTAAGCTCTTCCCATACTCTCTTGGTGGGGATGCAGCTTATTGGCTGAAGTAGTCGCCAGCTGGATCACTGACTACTTGGGAAGAGAATAAGAATGCCTTCCTGAACAACTTCTATGATGATGCACGATCCGAGGAGCTCATGAATAAGATTTCCCTGTTTTCTCAAGGACCGACTGAGGCATTTAAGGCTACTTGGCTCAGATTCAGGTCATATCAGAGGGATTTTCCACATCAAGGGTTCACTAATGTTCAGATGTTGGGTCTTTTCTTCAGAGGGATTGATTGGAGGTACCATATGGCTTTGGATGCTGCGAGCAATGGAAATTTTAACACCATATATCCTGAGGACGCTTATGTGCTGATTGAGAACTTGGCATATAGCAATAGTACTAAGAATGCAGACATGGAGCGCAAGAAACAAGCTGGTAGCATGGAAGGTTCGCAGATTGCTGAGGTTCAAGCCAAGTTAGATTCTATGCATAATCTATTGATGGGCAAGACGATAAAGGTAGTCCACTTTGCTGTTGAAGATGAAGTGGAGGATGTTAACTATATTGGTAGAGCTGGTTTTGGGTCGAATTAGTTTGCCCTGAAACCATTCCAGAGCAGTGGCTATACCAGGAACTATGGGAGTTCGTCTTATCAACCTCTGCCTACTAAAATTCCAGAGAGCAAAGTTGAGTCTATGCTCGAACAGCTGGTTCAAGGACAGCAGCAGATAACAGTGGATTTCAATGGGAAGATGGATGCTATGTACAAAGATCTGAGTGGAAAGATCGAAGCTCTCGATATTCATCAGAAGATGCTGGAAACTCAAATAGCTCAAACTGCAGCAACTGTCAAGGGAAAGATGGTTCATTCACAGAATGAATACGTCAATGCAATCACCTTAAGAAGTGCTAAAGAGGTCAGTCCAGAAGTGAAAATTGACCTAAATACAGGAAATTTCGTCGATCTTGATGATGAGGATTCATAAATCACCAGGGTATCGACCGACACCACCAAGTGTCGATCGACACCAGTACAGATACTTTCACGGGAAATCTCAAAACCCTGTGTATCGATCGATACCATTCCTGTATCGATCAACACTGACCCTGCAGTCGAGAAGACACCTGACTTGACGCCAGAGAGGGTTTACAAACCTAAGGTGCCATATCCTAGACTACCTAGACATCTCATGAATCCCATCACTGCAGAGAAGTTGCCCGCTTTTGAGAAGATGGTGAAGAGAATTCCCCATACTATGTCTTTTGGAGAAGCTTTTGAAAATCGCCCTTTGGATTGTTACTTCCGAGATTGCAGAGAAACTGAGGAAGAAATCAAGGCAAGAAGTACACCACCACCGATGAAACAGTTGACTAAGAGGGAAGACCCATGAAAACTTTCATTTCCATGCTCTATCTCTGGAGTTGAATTCAAAGAGTCTCTCACTACAAGAAAACATCGTTTTTGCCACTGCTAGAATGGTCTCAAAGTAGTCGCAAATCAGGGTTTTGAGACTATTTTGTGACTCCAGAAAGTAGTCGCAAAACGCTCGTCGCTAATTTTTGGCGTTGCAAAAAAGTGGCACAATTGCGACTAATATGCGACTCCATAATAAGTCGCAATTTTTGCGACTAAATTAAGACTGCACTGATAGTCATAACCCGAATTTTTTTCGCGACTAACATGAGACTCATGTAGTAGTTAAAAATGGAGTCACAGTTTAGTTGCATATTTTGCGACTAATTAGTGACCACAATGATCAACCGAGTCGTAAAAATGATGTAAAACTTAACAACCGATTTGCAACTACGTGTAAAAAATAATTAATTATTGTTAAAAAAAGTAACCATTTTGCGACTACATGTAATAATAAAGAGTAATCATTTTGCCACTACGTGTAAACAAAAAAAAGAATAACTATTTTGCGACTACGCGTAAAAAAAATTAAAACAAAAACAAAAACTATTTTTATTAACAACAATAATTTATAATATATTAAAATTAACCAAATTAATTTATAAAAAAACAAAAAACAAATTAAGAAAACGGTTTTAAACCACGCTCCAGCCACCGTATCTCCACCGCCGAAGCTCCAGCCACGCTCCAAACTCCTTCTAGACACGCGCCGCTATCTTCAAGCGGAGCCGGGTCCTGAACAGAGCATCTACCTTCCGCCGAGTCGCCGGTATTCTACTCGAGTTTTTGTTACAAAAGCTAATATATATGTTTTGCAAATCAAATCAATAAATTTACTCTTTAATTACATACTAATGTTTGATATAAGTGTGGAGATGATGAGAATATCTGAAAAAGTTATGAATCTTACAAATTTAAAAACTTTTGATAGATTGTAAAGGATATATATGATTTATCAAGTTAAATTCATAGTTTAACATTCATAAACATTGTTAAAAATGTGAATTTTGTAAAATTGAAATCATGTAGTCACAAAGTAGTCACAAAATTAGCGACTACTTTGTGACTCCATCGATAAATGTTTTCAATATATTGTTTTGTAGTCACAAAGTAGTCGCAAACCTTTTAAAAAAACACGCAGTGGCATCTTAGTGGCAAATTAGTCGCATAACAGTGGCATTGTAGTGGCAAAACAAGACCCTAAACACTAAACAAATAGTTTAAATCGTATATGCTAATTTTAACAGTTAGGAATAAAATAAACATATGTACATACATAGATATTGAAATTTACTCGAGTTTTTGTTACAAAAGCTAATATATATGTTTCAAAAATCAATTCAAAAAATTTACTCTTTAATTACATACTAATGTTTGATATAAATGTGGAGATGATGAGGATATATGAAAAAGTTATAAATCTTACAAATTTTTAAAACTTTGATAGATTGTAAATGATAAATATGATTTATCAAGTTAAATTCATAGTTTAGCATTCACAAACATTGTTAAAAATGTGAATTTTGTATAATTAAAATCAAGTAGTCACAAGGTAGTCAAAAAATTAGCGACTACTTTGTGACACCATCGATATATTTTTTAAAAATATTGTTTTGTAGTCACAAAGTACTTGCAAACCTGTTAAAAGAAATACGCAGTCGCATCTTAGTGGCAAATTAGTCGCATAACAGTGGCATTGTAGTGGCAAAACAAGACCCTAAATACTAAATGAATAGTTTAAATCGTATATGCTATTTTTAACAGTTAGGAATAAAATAAACATATGTACATACATAGATATTGAAATCTACTCAAGTTTTTGTTACAAAAGCTAATATATATGTTTTGCAAATCAAATCAATAAATTTACTCTTTAATTACATACTAATGTTTGATATAAGTGTGGAGATGATGAGAATATCTGAAAAAGTTATGAATCTTACAAATTTTAAAACTTTTGATAGATTGTAAAGGATATATATGATTTATCAAGTTAAATTCATAGTTTAACATTCACAAACATTGTTAAAAATGTGAATTTTGTAAAATTGAAATCATGTAGTCACAAAGTAGTCACAAAATTAGCGACTACTTTGTGACTCCATCGATAAATGTTTTAAATATATTGTTTTGTAGTCACAAAGTAGTCGCAAACCTTTTAAAAAAACACGCAGTGGCATCTTAGTGGCAAATTAGTCGCATAATAGTGGCATTGTAGTGGCAAAACAAGACCCTAAACACTAAACGAATAGTTTAAATCGTATATGCTAATTTTAACAGTTAGGAATAAAATAAACATATGTACATACATAGATATTGAAATTTACTCGAGTTTTTGTTACAAAAGCTAATATATATGTTTCAAAAATCAATTTAATAAATTTACTCTTTAATTACATACTAATGTTTGATATAAATGTGGAGATGATGAGGATATATGAAAAAGTTATAAATCTTACAAATTTTAAAAACTTTGATAGATTGTAAATGATAAATATGATTTATCAAGTTAAATTCATAGTTTAGAATTCACAAACATTGTTAAAAATGTGAATTTTGTATAATTAAAATCAAGTAGTCACAAGGTAGTCAAAAAATTAGCGACTACTTTGTGACGCCATCGATAAAGTTTTTAAAAATATTGTTTTGTAGTCACAAAGTACTTGCAAACCTGTTAAAAAAAATACGCAGTCGCATCTTAGTGGCAAATTAGTCGCATAACAGTGGCATTGTAGTGGCAAAACAAGACCCTAAATACTAAATGAATAGTTTAAATCGTATATGCTATTTTTAACAGTTAGGAATAAAATAAACATATGTACATACATAGATATTGAAATCTACTCGAGTTTTTGTTACAAAAGCTAATATATATGTTTTGCAAATCAAATCAATAAATTTACTCTTTAATTACATACTAATGTTTGATATAAGTGTGGAGATGATGAGAATATCTGAAAAAGTTATGAATCTTACAAATTTTAAAACTTTTGATAGATTGTAAAGGATATATATGATTTATCAAGTTAAATTCGTAGTTTAACATTCACAAACATTGTTAAAAATGTGAATTTTGTAAAATTGAAATCATGTAGTCACAAAGTAGTCACAAAATTAGCGACTACTTTGTGACTCCATCGATAAATGTTTTAAATATATTGTTTTGTAGTCACAAAGTAGTCGCAAACCTTTTAAAAAAAACACGCAGTGGCATCTTAGTGGCAAATTAGTCTCATAACAGTGGCATTGTAGTGGCAAAACAAGACCCTAAACACTAAACGAATAGTTTAAATCGTATATGCTAATTTTAACATTTAGTAATAAAATAAACATATGTACATACATAGATATTAAAATTTACTCGAGTTTTTGTTACAAAAGCTAATATATATGTTTCGAAAATCAATTCAATAAATTTACTCTTTAATTACATACTAATGTTTGATATAAATGTGGAGATGATGAGGATATATGAAAAAGTTATGAATCTTACAAATTTTAAAAACTTTGATAGATTGTAAATGATATATATGATTTATCAAGTTAAATTCATAGTTTAGCATTCACAAACATTGTTAAAAATGTGAATTTTGTATAATTAAAATCAAGTAGTCACAAAGTAGTCACAAAATTAGCGACTACTTTGTGACGCCATCGATAAATGTTTTTAAAATATTGTTTTGTAGTCACAAAGTACTTGCAAAGCTGTTAAAAAAAACCACACAGTTGCATCTTAGTGGCAAATTAGTCGCATAACAGTGGCATTGTAGTGGCAAAACAAGACCCTAAACACTAAATGAATTGTTTAAATCGTATATGCTAATTTTAAAAGTTAGGAATAAAATAAACATATGTACATACATAGATATTGAAACTTACTCGAGTTTTTCTTACAAAAGCTAATATATATGTTTCGAAAATCACATCAATAAATTTACTCTTTAATTACATACTAATGTTTGATATAAGTGTGGAGATGATGAGAATATCTGAAAAAGTTATGAATCTTACAAATTTTAAAACTTTTGATAGATTGTAAAGGATATATATGATTTATCAAGTTAAATTCATAGTTTAACATTCACAAACATTGTTAAAAATGTGAATTTTGTAAAATTGAAATCATGTAGTCACAAAATAGTCACAAAATTAGCGACTACTTTGTGACTCCATCGATAAATGTTTTAAATATATTGTTTTGTAGTCACAAAGTAGTCGCAAACCTTAAAAAACACGCAGTGGCATCTTAGTGGCAAATTAGTCTCATAACAGTGGCATTGTAGTGGCAAAACAAGACCCTAAACACTAAACGAATAGTTTAAATCGTATATGCTAATTTTAACATTTAGTAATAAAATAAACATATGTACATACATAGATATTAAAATTTACTCGAGTTTTTGTTACAAAAGCTAATATATATGTTTCGAAAATCAATTCAATAAATTTACTCTTTAATTACATACTAATGTTTGATATAAATGTGGAGATGATGAGGATATATGAAAAAGTTATGAATCTTACAAATTTAAAAAACTTTGATAGATTGTAAATGATATATATGATTTATCAAGTTAAATTCATAGTTTAGCATTCACAAACATTGTTAAAAATGTGAATTTTGTATAATTAAAATCAAGTAGTCACAAGGTAGTCAAAAAATTAGCGACTACTTTGTGACGCCATCGATAAAGTTTTTAAAAATATTGTTTTGTAGTCACAAAGTACTTGCAAACCTGTTAAAAAAAATACGCAGTCGCATCTTAGTGGCAAATTAGTCGCATAACAGTGGCATTGTAGTGGCAAAACAAGACCCTAAATACTAAATGAATAGTTTAAATCGTATATGCTATTTTTAACAGTTAGGAATAAAATAAACATATGTACATACATAGATATTGAAATCTACTCGAGTTTTTGTTACAAAAGCTAATATATATGTTTTGCAAATCAAATCAATAAATTTACTCTTTAATTACATACTAATGTTTGATATAAGTGTGGAGATGATGAGAATATCTGAAAAAGTTATGAATCTTACAAATTTTAAAACTTTTGATAGATTGTAAAGGATATATATGATTTATCAAGTTAAATTCATAGTTTAACATTCACAAACATTGTTAAAAATGTGAATTTTGTAAAATTGAAATCATGTAGTCACAAAGTAGTCACAAAATTAGCGACTACTTTGTGACTCCATCGATAAATGTTTTAAATATATTGTTTTGTAGTCACAAAGTAGTCGCAAACCTTTTAAAAAAAACACGCAGTGGCATCTTAGTGGCAAATTAGTCTCATAACAGTGGCATTGTAGTGGCAAAACAACACCCTAAACACTAAACGAATAGTTTAAATCGTATATGCTAATTTTAACATTTAGTAATAAAATAAACATATGTACATACATAGATATTAAAATTTACTCGAGTTTTTGTTACAAAAGCTAATATATATGTTTCGAAAATCAATTCAATAAATTTACTCTTTAATTACATACTAATGTTTGATATAAATGTGGGGATGATGAGGATATATGAAAAAGTTATGAATCTTACAAATTTTAAAAACTTTGATAGATTGTAAAGGATATATATGATTTATCAAGTTAAATTCATAGTTTAACATTCACAAACATTGTTAAAAATGTGAATTTTGTAAAATTGAAATCATGTAGTGACAAAGTAGTCACAAAATTAGCGACTACTTTGTGAATCCATCGATAAATGTTTTAAATATATTGTTTTGTAGTCACAAAGTAGTCGCAAACCTTTTGAAAAACACGGAGTGGCATCTTAGTGGCAAATTAGTCGCGTAACAGTGGCATTGTAATGGCAAAACAAGACCCTAAGCACTAAATAAATTGTTTAAATCGTATATGCTAATTTTAACAGTTAGGAATAAAATAAACATATGTACATACATAGATATTGAAATTTACTCGAGTTTTTGTTACAAAAGCTAATATATATGTTTCGAAAATCAAATCAATAATTTACGCTTTAATTACATAATAAAGTTTGATATAAGTGTGGAGATGATGAGAATATCTGAAAAAGTTATGAATCTTATAAATTTTAAAAACTTTGATAGATTGTAAATGATATATATGATTTATCAAGTTAAATTCATAGTTTAACATTCACAAACATTATTAAAAATGTGAATTTTGTAAAATTGAAATCATGTAGTCACAAAGTAGTCACAAAATTAGCGACTACTTTGTGACTCCATCGATAAATGTTTTAAAAATATTTTTTTGTAGTCACAAAGTATTCGCAAACCTTTTAAAAAAAACACGCAGTGGCATCTTAGTGGCAAATTAGTCGCATAACAGTGGCATTGTAGTGGCAAAACAAGACCCTAAACACTAAATGAATAGTTTAAATCGTATAAGCTAATTTTAACAGTTAGGAATAAAATAAACATATGTACATACATAGATATTAAAATTTACTCGAGTTTTTGTTACAAAAGCTAATATATATGTTTTGCAAATCAAATCAATAAATTTACTCTTTAATTACATACTAATGTTTGATATAAGTGTGGAGATGATGAGAATATCTGAAAAAGTTATGAATCTTACAAATTTTAAAACTTTTGATAGATTGTAAAGGATATATATGATTTATCAAGTTAAATTCATAGTTTAACATTCACAAACATTGTTAAAAATGTGAATTTTGTAAAATTGAAATCATGTAGTCACAAAGTAGTCACAAAATTAGCGACTACTTTGTGACTCCATCGATAAATGTTTTAAATATATTGTTTTGTAGTCACAAAGTAGTCGCAAACCTTTTAAAAAAAACACGCAGTGGCATCTTAGTGGCAAATTAGTCTCATAACAGTGGCATTGTAGTGGCAAAACAACACCCTAAACACTAAACGAATAGTTTAAATCGTATATGCTAATTTTAACATTTAGTAATAAAATAAACATATGTACATACATAGATATTAAAATTTACTCGAGTTTTTGTTACAAAAGCTAATATATATGTTTCGAAAATCAATTCAATAAATTTACTCTTTAATTACATACTAATGTTTGATATAAATGTGGGGATGATGAGGATATATGAAAAAGTTATGAATCTTACAAATTTTAAAAACTTTGATAGATTGTAAAGGATATATATGATTTATCAAGTTAAATTCATAGTTTAACATTCACAAACATTGTTAAAAATGTGAATTTTGTAAAATTGAAATCATGTAGTGACAAAGTAGTCACAAAATTAGCGACTACTTTGTGAATCCATCGATAAATGTTTTAAATATATTGTTTTGTAGTCACAAAGTAGTCGCAAACCTTTTGAAAAACACGGAGTGGCATCTTAGTGGCAAATTAGTCGCGTAACAGTGGCATTGTAATGGCAAAACAAGACCCTAAGCACTAAATAAATTGTTTAAATCGTATATGCTAATTTTAACAGTTAGGAATAAAATAAACATATGTACATACATAGATATTGAAATTTACTCGAGTTTTTGTTACAAAAGCTAATATATATGTTTCGAAAATCAAATCAATAATTTACGCTTTAATTACATAATAAAGTTTGATATAAGTGTGGAGATGATGAGAATATCTGAAAAAGTTATGAATCTTATAAATTTTAAAAACTTTGATAGATTGTAAATGATATATATGATTTATCAAGTTAAATTCATAGTTTAACATTCACAAACATTATTAAAAATGTGAATTTTGTAAAATTGAAATCATGTAGTCACAAAGTAGTCACAAAATTAGCGACTACTTTGTGACTCCATCGATAAATGTTTTAAAAATATTTTTTTGTAGTCACAAAGTATTCGCAAACCTTTTAAAAAAAACACGCAGTGGCATCTTAGTGGCAAATTAGTCGCATAACAGTGGCATTGTAGTGGCAAAACAAGACCCTAAACACTAAATGAATAGTTTAAATCGTATAAGCTAATTTTAACAGTTAGGAATAAAATAAACATATGTACATACATAGATATTGAAATTTACTCGAGTTTTTGTTACAAAAGTTAATATATATGTTTCGAAAATCAAATCAATAAATTTACTCTTTAATTACATACTAATGTTTGATATAAATGTGGAGATGATGAGGATATATGAAAAAGTTACGAATCTTACAAATGTTTAAAATTTTGATAGATTGTAAATGATATATTTGATTTATCAAGTTAAATTCATAGTTTAGCATTCACAAACATTGTTAAAAATGTGAATTTTGTATAATTAAAATCAAGTAGTCACAAGGTAGTCACAAAATTAGCGACTAGTTTGTGACGCCATCGATAAAGTTTTTTAAAATATTTTTTTGAAGTCATAAAGTACTTGCAAACCTGTTAAAAAAAATACGCAGTTGCATATTATTGGCAAATTAGTCGCATAACAGTGGCATTGTAGTGGCAAAACAAAACCCTAAACACTAAATAAATAGTTTGAATCGTATATGCTATTTTTAACTGTTAGGAATAAAATAAACATATTTACATACATAGATATTGAAATCTACTCGAGTTTTTGTTACAAAAGCTAATATATATGTTTTGCAAATCAAATCAATAAATTTACTCTTTAATTACATACTAATGTTTGATATAAGTGTGGAGATGATGAGAATATCTGAAAAAGTTATGAATCTTACAAATTTTAAAAACTTTGATAGATTGTAAAGGATATTTATGATTTATCAAGTTAAATTCATAGTTTAACATTCACAAACAATGTTAAAAATGTGAATTTTGTAAAATTGAAATCATGTAGTCACAAAATTAGCGACTACTTTGTGACTCCATCGATAAATGTTTTAAATATATTGTTTTGTAGTCACAAAGTAGTCGCAAACCTTTTAAAAAAACAACGCAGTGGCATCTTAGTAGCAAATTAGTCGCATAACAGTGGCATTGTAGTGGTAAAGCAAGACCCTAAACACTAAATGAATAGTTTAAATCGTATATGATAATTATAACAGTTAGGAATAAAATAAACATATGTACATACATATATATTGAAATTTACTCGAGTTTTTGTTACAAAAGCTAATATATATGTTTCTAAAATCAAATCATTAATTTACGCTTTAATTACATAATAATGTTTGATATAAGTGTGGAGATGATGAGAATATCTGAAAACGTTATGAATCTTATAAATTTTAAAAACTTTGATAGATTGTAAATGATATATATGATTTATCAAGTTAAATTCATAGTTTAGCATTCACAAACATTGTTAAAAATGTGAATTTTGTATAATTAAAATCAAGTAGTCACAAAGTAGTCACAAAATTAGCGACTACTTTGTGACGCCATCGATAAAGTTTTTAAAAATATTGTTTTATAGTCACGAAATACTTGCAAACCTGTTAAAAAAACCACGCAGTCGCATCTTAGTGGCAAATTAATCGCATAACAGTGGCATTGTAGTGGCAAAACAAGACCCTAAACACTAAATGAATAGTTTAAATCGTATATGCTAATTTTAATAGTTATGAATAAAATAAACATATGTACATACATAGATATTGAAATTTACTCGAGTTTTTGTTACAAAAGCTAATATATATGTTTCGAAAATCAAATCATTAATTTACGCTTTAATTACATAATAATGTTTGATATAAGTGTGGAGATGATGAGAATATCTGAAAACGTTATGAATCTTATAAATTTTAAAAACTTTGATAGATTGTAAATGATATATATGATTTATCAAGTTAAATTCATAGTTAAACATTCACAAACATTGTTAAAAATGTGAATTTTGTAAAATTGAAATCATGTAGTCACAAAGTAGTCACAAAATTAGCGACTACTTTGTGACTCCATCGATAAATGTTTTAAATATATTGTTTTGTAGTCACAAAGTAGTCGCAAACCTTTTAAAAAAACACGGAGTGGCATCTTAGTGGCAAATTAGTCGCGTAACAGTGGCATTGTAATGGCAAAACAAGACCCTAAGCACTAAATAAATTGTTTAAATGGTATATGCTAATTTTAACAGTTAGGAATAAAATAAACATATGTACATACATAGATATTGAAATTTACTCGAGTTTTTGTTACAAAAGCTAATATATATGTTTCAAAAATCAAATCAATAATTTACGCTTTAATTACATAATAAAGTTTGATATAAGTGTGGAGATGATGAGAATATCTGAAAAAGTTATGAATCTTATAAATTTTAAAAACTTTGATAGATTGTAAATGATATATATGATTTATCAAGTTAAATTCATAGTTTAACATTCACAAACATTATTAAAAATGTGAATTTTGTAAAATTGAAATCATGTAGTCACAAAGTAGTCACAAAATTAGCGACTACTTTGTGACTCCATCGATAAATGTTTTAAAAATATTTTTTTTGTAGTCACAAAGTATTCGCAAACCTTTTAAAAAAAACACGCAGTGGCATCTTAGTGGCAAATTAGTCGCATAACAGTGGCATTGTAGTGGCAAAACAAGACCCTAAACACTAAATGAATAGTTTAAATCGTATAAGATAATTTTAACAGTTAGGAATAAAATAAACATATGTACATACATAGATATTGAAATTTACTCGAGTTTTTGTTACAAAAGTTAATATATATGTTTCGAAAATCAAATCAATAAATTTACTCTTTAATTACATACTAATGTTTGATATAAATGTGGAGATGATGAGGATATATGAAAAAGTTACGAATCTTACAAATGTTTAAAATTTTGATAGATTGTAAATGATATATATGATTTATCAAGTTAAATTCATAGTTTAGCATTCACAAACATTATTAAAAATGTGAATTTTGTATAATTAAAATCAAGTAGTCACAAGGTAGTCACAAAATTAGCGACTAGTTTGTGACGCCATCGATAAAGTTTTTTAAAATATTTTTTTGTAGTCATAAAGTACTTGCAAACCTGTTAAAAAAAATACGCAGTTGCATATTATTGGCAAATTAGTCGCATAACAGTGGCATTGTAGTGGCAAAACAAAACCCTAAACACTAAATAAATAGTTTAAATCGTATATGTTATTTTTAACTGTTAGGAATAAAATAAACATATTTACATACATAGATATTGAAATCTACTCGAGTTTTTGTTACAAAAGCTAATATATATGTTTTGCAAATCAAATCAATAAATTTACTCTTTAATTACATACTAATGTTTGATATAAGTGTGGAGATGATGAGAATATCTGAAAAAGTTATGAATCTTACAAATTTTAAAAACTTTGATAGATTGTAAAGGATATTTATGATTTATCAAGTTAAATTCATATTTTAACATTCACAAACAATGTTAAAAATGTGAATTTTGTAAAATTGAAATCATGTAGTCACAAAATTAGCGACTACTTTGTGACTCCATCGATAAATGTTTTAAATATATTGTTTTGTAGTCACAAAGTAGTCGCAAACCTTTTAAAAAAACAACGCAGTGGCATCTTAGTAGCAAATTAGTCGCATAACAGTGGCATTGTAGTGGTAAAGCAAGACCCTAAACACTAAATGAATAGTTTAAATCGTATATGATAATTTTAACAGTTAGGAATAAAAGAAACATATGTACATACATATATATTGAAATTTACTCGAGTTTTTGTTACAAAAGCTAATATATATGTTTCTAAAATCAAATCATTAATTTACGCTTTAATTACATAATAATGTTTGATATAAGTGTGGAGATGATGAGAATATCTGAAAACGTTATGAATCTTATAAATTTTAAAAACTTTGATAGATTGTAAATGATATATATGATTTATCAAGTTAAATTCATAGTTTAGCATTCACAAACATTGTTAAAAATGTGAATTTTGTATAATTAAAATCAAGTAGTCACAAAGTAGTCACAAAATTAGCGACTACTTTGTGACGCCATCGATAAAGTTTTTAAAAATATTGTTTTATAGTCACGAAATACTTGCAAACCTGTTAAAAAAACCACGCAGTCGCATCTTAGTGGCAAATTAATCGCATAACAGTGGCATTGTAGTGGCAAAACAAGACCCTAAACACTAAATGAATAGTTTAAATCGTATATGCTAATTTTAACAGTTATGAATAAAATAAACATATGTACATACATAGATATTGAAATTTACTCGAGTTTTTGTTACAAAAGCTAATATATATGTTTCGAAAATCAAATCATTAATTTACGCTTTAATTACATAATAATGTTTGATATAAGTGTGGAGATGATGAGAATATCTGAAAACGTTATGAATCTTATAAATTTTAAAAACTTTGATAGATTGTAAATGATATATATGATTTATCAAGTTAAATTCATAGTTTAACATTCACAAACATTGTTAAAAATGTGAATTTTGTAAAATTGAAATCATGTAGTCACAAAGTAGTCACAAAATTAGCGACTACTTTGTGACTCCATCGATAAATGTTTTAAATATATTGTTTTGTAGTCACAAAGTAGTCGCAAACCTTTTAAAAAAACACGGAGTGGCATCTTAGTGGCAAATTAGTCGCGTAACAGTGGCATTGTAATGGCAAAACAAGACCCTAAGCACTAAATAAATTGTTTAAATGGTATATGCTAATTTTAACAGTTAGGAATAAAATAAACATATGTACATACATAGATATTGAAATTTACTCGAGTTTTTGTTACAAAAGCTAATATATATGTTTCGAAAATCAAATCAATAATTTACGCTTTAATTACATAATAAAGTTTGATATAAGTGTGGAGATGATGAGAATATCTGAAAAAGTTATGAATCTTATAAATTTTAAAAACTTTGATAGATTGTAAATGATATATATGATTTATCAAGTTAAATTCATAGTTTAACATTCACAAACATTATTAAAAATGTGAATTTTGTAAAATTGAAATCATGTAGTCACAAAGTAGTCACAAAATTAGCGACTACTTTGTGACTCCATCGATAAATGTTTTAAAAATATTTTTTTGTAGTCACAAAGTATTCGCAAACCTTTTAAAAAAAACAACGCAGTGGCATCTTAGTAGCAAATTAGTCGCATAACAGTGGCATTGTAGTGGTAAAGCAAGACCCTAAACACTAAATGAATAGTTTAAATCGTATATGATAATTATAACAGTTAGGAATAAAATAAACATATGTACATACATATATATTGAAATTTACTCGAGTTTTTGTTACAAAAGCTAATATATATGTTTCGAAAATCAAATCATTAATTTACGCTTTAATTACATAATAATGTTTGATATAAGTGTGGAGATGATGAGAATATCTGAAAACGTTATGAATCTTATAAATTTTAAAAACTTTGATAGATTGTAAATGATATATATGATTTATCAAGTTAAATTCATAGTTTAACATTCACAAACATTGTTAAAAATGTGAATTTTGTAAAATTGAAATCATGTAGTCACAAAGTAGTCACAAAATTAGCGACTACTTTGTGACTCCATCGATAAATGTTTTAAATATATTGTTTTGTAGTCACAAAGTAGTCGCAAACCTTTTAAAAAAACACGGAGTGGCATCTTAGTGGCAAATTAGTCGCGTAACAGTGGCATTGTAATGGCAAAACAAGACCCTAAGCACTAAATAAATTGTTTAAATGGTATATGCTAATTTTAACAGTTAGGAATAAAATAAACGTATGTACATACATAGATATTGAAATTTACTCGAGTTTTTGTTACAAAAGTTAATATATATGTTTCGAAAATCAAATCAATAAATTTACTCTTTAATTATGTAACGCCCGCGTTCCGGAAAATAAATTAATTAATTAATTAATTTAATTGTTTCGGAATTTTCCTTCGGGTTTTGAGCCTTAGACAAATCTGGAGAATTAATTATTGGAGGAAAATAATTAATCAGGGTTGTTCCGGGGGTGTCATAAACCGATTCGGAAGTTATGGGGTTTTTCTCAAAGGTTGAATTTTTTTTCTTTCTTATCTTCTTTTTCTTATCTCCTTCCCTTCTCTTCTCTCGTGAGTGGAGACCATTCTTTTGCAGAAAATTAGATTGGTCACGAGAGAGAGAGAGAGAGAGAGAGAGAGAGAGAGAGAGAGAGAGAGAGAGAGAGAGAGAGAGAGAGAGAGAGAGAGAGAGAGAGAAGGAGAGCGTGAGAGAAGTGAAGCTTGGTGAAGCTTGGGTCTTGCTAGATCAAGAGAAATTTGGGCTTGGGAGAAGCTAGAAGAAGAGATTGGGTGAGTTGGTCTTGGTGAGCTAGAGTGAAGCGTGGTTAAAGAGAAGCGAGGGGAGGTCTTCTTGAGCTTGGGGAAGTCATCCTAGAGCTCGATCTATCCGATTAAGGTGAGTTGTGACCAAAGGTTAGCATTAAGCTTGTGTGAAGCTTGTTCTCCTTGTTGTTAAATCGCGATTCCTCTTGTTCTTCTTGTTGATGGATTCGCGACTCTTGCTTGCTTCTCGGTGGTTGATTTCGCGATTTCTTGCTGTCCTTATGGTTGTTGATTTCGCGATTATTGCTTGTTTTCTTGGATGTTGGTTCGCGATCCGAGCTTGGTTACTTGTTGTTGCGTTGCGATTTTCTTGCTTGCTCTCATGGTTGTTGATTGCGATCCTTGAGAGCTTAAAGGGGCGGTGTTGCTAAGTTGTGTGGAGTTGGTCCCCTTGTTGCGGTTTTGCGATCCGGGCAAGCTTGGCGGGAGCTTAAATTGCTAAGCTTGTGTTGGGTTATTTCCTTATTTGTGGTTAATGGGTGATTAATTGCTAATTATGTTGGGTTTTCTTTAAATTGGTGATTAATTGCTATTGTGTGGGATTTCCCTTATTTGGTTAATTGTTGATTAATTGTGCTTATTGGTAACCTGTTGTTGGGATGATCAATCTCACTCAGCATTTGGTTAGCCAAATGTTGATGCATCACTTTTGTCGATGCAGGTAAAGATAAGGCGTGATCGTGGAATCAAGGCGGTGAAGAGGGGATGATTAGGACCCGGGGGTTTCGTTTTGTTGTTGTTATTATTGTGGTTGCTTGTGATGTTATAGAACTGCTAGTTGATATGAACTGTAGAACTTGGTTTGTTCTCGTATTTGCGTTGTTTAATTATTGTGTGATTTTATAAAAAAAAAAAAAAAAAAAAAAAAAAAAAATTGAGTGCGGTCGTTTCATTTTGGTATCAGAGCCCTTACGGTTCTAGGAGCCTAGGTGGTTCTAGAATAAATTGGGTATTGTGTGGGGGTCTTAGAATCATCCTCTTCGAGCCTTGTGAGATTCCACGGTGAGTATCTTTATTGTGATGATTGTTTTTAGTTTTCTTAGTTTGTGCTTCTGCGCGTGTGCAGATGGTTAGAGGGCGCGGTAGGGGTCGTGGCCGTGGTAGAGGTCGTGGCCGTGTGCCGGCGGAGCAGGTCGAGGATTCGCGTGCGAGTCAGGTTGGATCTGAGGGTGCGGTCGGAGTGAGTGCCGTTGGGACTGGCGCGAGCGTCAGTGGGGCTGGTGTTCCAGCGGGTGCTGCGGGTGTAGCAGCGGGTGATGCTCGTGCCCGAGATGATCGCATAGCGGATCTGCTGACGAGGTTGTTGGAGCGGTTACCAGAGAGGGTACCGGCTCAGGCTCCAGTGGCTCCGGTAGTGGTGGAGGCTCAGCCTCAGGCGGCAGCTGCGGTTGCTGAGGAGCTCCCATCCTATCTGAGGATGATGGAGCAGATGCTGAAGATTGGCACGGGGTTCTTTTCTGGAGGCGCTAATCCTGAGGACGCTGATGCGTGGTTGAGGAGGATAGAGAGGAATTTCCTCTCGAGTAGGTGTCCTGCGGGGTACCAGGTGGACATTGCGGTCCATTTTCTGGAGGGTGATGCGCATCTCTGGTGGAGGGGTGTGGCAGCACGGAGAGCGCAGGCCGCGATGGCTTGGGCGGATTTTGTGGAGGAGTTTAACTCCAAGTTCTTTCCTCAGGAGGCGTTCCACCTGTTAGGGGCGAGGCTTGCGAATTTGACTCAGGGGGATAGGTCGGTACGCGAGTATGAGGTGGAGTTCGTCCGGCTCGGGTCTTTTGTTAGACGAGCGGGTGAGAGTGAGTCGGCCCGTGTGCAGAGATTCTTGATGGGTCTTCGGGTTGACTTGAGGAACCGTTGCATGGTGAGGTCCTTTCGCACGGTTGATGAGTTGGTAGAGACTGCAGCTCTGCTTGAGGAGGGTCTGAAGGACGAGGTGTTAGTGGCTACACCGCGTTCTCAGGCGAGATCGGTACAGCCGCAGTCCGGTTCGAGCAGAGGCAGTAGTAAGCCGACGCACGGACAGAAGCGGAAGCGGGAGAGCGCTTCGAGTAGTAGTCGGGGTGGACCGGGTTGCTTTGGTTGCGGGAGCATGGATCACCGAGTGGCGAGCTGTCCTCAGAAGGGCGGAGCGCGAGTGGATACTCGAGTGTGCTATCACTGCAAGGAGGCGGGGCACATCAGGCCTCAGTGTCCCCAGTTGCGGCAGAGGGAGACCTCGGTAGTGCAGCCTCTCAGGCAGGTGGCATCAGCGCCTCGAGTGTACTCTATCACCGAGACCGGCGAGCCGAGTTCCAGGCCGATCACAGGTATTTTCTTAGACTCATCTAAGTTTAATTTTTGTGTTGGGGGAATGTCGTGCTCGTCGGGGTGTTAAGGTTCTCGGCACATGTATATGTGCAGGGACCTTGTGTGTTGGAGGTGTAGAGTGTCATGTGTTGTTTGACACAGGAGCATCGCATTGCTTCGTTTCTCCGGAGTTGGCTGAGAAGGCTAATCTCCGGAGCGAGCCCGGTGTGAATTTGGGTTTCGTGGAGGTCGCCGGAGGGAAGCTCCTGAGGATTCACGGTCGGGTGCGAGACGTGGATGTTCAGGTAGCAGGAGAGTCCATGGCTGCCGATTTGATTATCTGCTCAGTGGAGCTATACGATGTCATCTTGGGCATGGATTGGCTCGGGAAGTTCAGGGCGCATCTGGACTGTCACCGAGGGCGAGTTGAGTTCGACCAGGGGAAAGGGAAGTTGGTGTATCAGGGTGTGAGACCGACTTCCGGGAGTCTCGTGATCTCGGTTGTGCACGCAGAGCGTCTGATCGAGAGAGGTTGCGAGGCGTATTTGGCTACCATTTCATTGCCGGAGGCCGTCGGAGAGGCTAGGGTTCAGGATATTCGCGTGGTTCGTGAGTTCCAGGATGTGTTCCAGTCGTTGCAGGGGTTGCCACCATCTAGGTCGGATCCTTTCACGATCGAGTTGGAACCGGGGACGGCACCGATATCCAGGGCTCCTTATAGGATGGCTCCCGCAGAGATGGCAGAGCTGAAGAAGCAGCTGGAGGAGTTGTTGAGTAAGGGATTTATTCGTCCGAGTTCTTCGCCGTGGGGAGCGCCAGTGTTGTTCGTGAAGAAGAAGGACGGGAGTTTTCGGTTGTGTATCGACTATCGGGGACTTAACCGGGTCACAGTGAAGAACAGGTATCCTCTTCCGCGGATTGATGAGCTGTTGGATCAGTTGAGAGGGGCTACTTGGTTCTCCAAGATTGACTTGGCGTCGGGTTATCATCAGATTCCCATCGATGAGGTAGATATCCGGAAGACGGCTTTCAGATCTCGTTATGGTCACTACGAGTTTGTGGTGATGCCATTTGGGTTGACTAATGCACCGGCTGCATTTATGAGATTGATGAACAGCGTTTTCCAGGAGTATCTAGATGAGTTCGTGATCATCTTTATCGATGACATCTTGGTGTATTCGAGGAGCCGGGAGGAGCATGAGGTGCATCTGCGTGTGGTTCTTTCGAGGCTGCGGGAACAGAAGTTATTTGCTAAGTTGAGCAAGTGTAGCTTCTGGCAGCGGGAGATCGGTTTTCTGGGTCACATTGTCTCTGCAGAGGGAGTGTCGGTAGATCCAGGGAAGATCCAGGCCATTAGTACTTGCCCGAGGCCAAGGAATGCCACTGAGATTCGGAGTTTTCTTGGGTTGGCAGGGTATTATCGGCGGTTCGTCAAGGGTTTTGCGAGTTTGGCTAAGCCTATGACGAAGCTAACAGGGAAGGATGTTCCTTTCGTGTGGTCCTCAGAGTGTGAGAGGAGTTTCGCAGGGCTGAAGGCCATGTTGTCTAGTACTCCAGTATTGGCGTTACCTGAGTCGGGTGAGCCTTACGTGGTGTACACCGATGCGTCGGGAGTGGGTCTGGGTTGTGTGTTGATGCAGCGGGGGAAGGTTATTGCCTATGCTTCGCGGCAGCTGCGGAAGCATGAGGGCAACTACCCTACCCACGACTTGGAGATGGCTGCAGTGGTTTTTGCATTAAAGATTTAGAGATCTTATCTTTATGGCGGAAAGGTGCAGGTGTTCACAGATCATAAGAGCTTGAAGTACATTTTCACTCAGCCTGAGTTGAATTTGAGGCAGAGGCGCTGGATGGAGCTAGTGGCCGACTATGATCTGGAGATAGCTTACCATCCTGGTAAGGCTAATCTGGTTGCGGATGCGTTGAGTCGGAAGCGGGTGGCTTTGGCTCGGGAGCTCGAGGTAGAGTCCTTGGTGAGCGAGATTAGCACATTGCGCTTATGTGTTGTATCTCAGGAACCTTTGGGCTTGGAGGCTGCTAACCAGGCAGATCTTTTGAGCAGGGTTCGGTTGGCTCAGGGAAAAGATGAGGGTTTGGTTAAGGCTTCGAGAGCAGAGGGTTCTGAGTATCAGGTATCTGCGAACGGCACTATCCTTGTTAGTGGGAGGGTATGCGTACCTTTGGATGAGGATTTGCGGCGAGAGATCCTGAGCGAGGCTCATTCGAGTATGTTTGCGATTCATCCCGGAGCGACTAAGATGTACCGCGATCTCAAGCGCTATTATCATTGGGTCGGGATGAAGAAGGATGTGGCTAACTGGGTTGCTTCGTGCAACGTGTGCCAGTTAGTGAAGGCGGAGCACCAGGTCCCGAGTGGGTTGTTGCGGAGTTTACCCATTCCAGAGTGGAAGTGGGATATGATCACGATGGATTTCGTGGTGGGATTACCAATTTCTCGGACCAAGGATGCTATTTGGGTCATCGTCGATCGATTGACCAAGTGTGCGCGTTTTCTGGCCATTAAGAAGACCGATGGGGCGGCAGTTTTGGCTAGGAAGTACGTGCAGGAGATTGTGAGACTGTATGGAGTACCGGTGAGTATCGTTTCGGACCGGGACCCTAAGTTCACATCGGAGTTCTGGAATGCGTTTCAGGCAGAGATGGGCACGAAGGTGCACTTGAGCACGGCGTACCATCCTCAGACAGATGGGCAGTCCGAGCGGACCATTCAGACTTTGGAGGATT
Organism: Eutrema japonicum; assembly: GCA_030161315.1. Classification (NCBI taxonomy): domain Eukaryota; kingdom Viridiplantae; phylum Streptophyta; class Magnoliopsida; order Brassicales; family Brassicaceae; genus Eutrema; species Eutrema japonicum. Next base: position 32,958,711 of record BSQW01000007.1, on the reverse strand, counting down.
TGTTGAGGATGTGCGTGCTGGATTGGGGTGGTCATTGGGTGGATCACTTGAGCTTGGTTGAGTTTGCGTATAACAATAGTTACCAGGCGAGTATTGGCATGGCTCCATATGAGGCTCTGTATGGGAGGCCCTGTCGTACCCCCTTGTGTTGGACCCAAGTGGGGGAGAGGAGCACTTTGGGTGCGAGTTTTGTTCAGGAAACTACAGAGAAGATCCGGATTTTGAAGCTGAACATGAAAGAGGCCCAGGATCGGCAAAAGAGTTATGCTGATAAGAGGCGGAAAGAGCTTGTGTTTGAGGTGGGAGATAGTGTGTATCTCAAGATGGCTTTGCTGAGAGGTCCGAACAGGTCCATTGTTGCGACTAAGTTGAGTCCGAGGTATATGGGACCGTTCCGGATTGTAGAGCGTGTTGGACCGGTAGCGTATCGGTTGGAGTTACCCGCGGTTATGCAAGCCTTTCATAAGGTATTCCATGTGTCGATGCTGAAGAAGTGTTTGCATAGGGGTGACGAGGTATTGGCTGAGATTCCGCCAGATCTCCAGCCCAATATGACCGTTGAGGCGAGACCTTTGAGAGTTCTCGAGCGGAGGGTCAAGGAGCTTCGTCGGAAGAAGATTCCGATGATGCGAGTTCTGTGGGACTGTGGCGGTGTTCAGGAGGAAACTTGGGAGCCAGAGGCTAGGATGGAAGCGAGGTTCCAGAAGTGGTTCCAGAAGCAAGCTGCGGCTTGAGTTCCATCGAGAGGTTCCAGTTTCGGTTGTAGCTGTATGCTATGTATGTTTCATTTTGTATTGCCGTTGTGTAGAACGATGTTACATTATGATGTGTAATAAGACGAGTATTTCTTATTGGTGACTTGTGAGTCGTGGGTTTGCGTTGCGTTGGGGAAAGGCGTTAATGCGAGAGAGTAATAAGATATGTGTTCTTAGGGCTGTTGTGAGCGTTGCGTGTTTCAGTTAAGCTTGTTCGGGAAAATGAGTCGAGTGACGAGACCGGGTTATTTCACTTAGCGGTTCTATGTGGTGGGTTGGATTGCAGGCGTATGGTACTTGTTTGTTTTATTACGTTTGTATTGATGACTTACTGCAGAGAGTTGTTGGGTGTTAAAGATAGCCTAGTCGTAGTTGTCTTGACAAGTTTTTCTAAAGCAAGCCGACACTGGAAGGTGCGCAAGGGAGGTGCGATGGCCGGGTTATTGGTCATGCACGGCAGATATTCCGGGTATGGAGTATAGTTCAGTCGAGATGCTTAGAGATATGTGATTTATTGCTCGTTGGGAGGACTGGTTCCTCCGGTGCCGATAGCTCGCAGGACTGTGTGTCCTGGGAGTGTGAGTGGCGATGTACCCAGTCTCGGGAGATTTATAGCCTAGAGTGATACGTGATACCGTGGATTCGTAAGGAGTATGTCCCAGACGTGGGATATATTGCCTAGAATTGAGTGGTATGGGGTATTGAGACTCTTGTAGGTTATATTACCGAGTGGAGTGGTACGGCATATACCTAGAACCCGGAGATGCTGCGGTGTCTTGGGTGATATGGTATGGTGGATATCCTGCGGGATATGGCTGATGCTCAGAACTCAGAGATGCTGCGGTGTCTTGAGTAATGGGGTTGGCCGGTGTTTGAGCAATAAGTACATGTGATGCCGCGGTGTTATAAGCATAGGGACTGAATGGGAAACCTCGTAGGTTGGTATTGGACCTCGTGTGAGTATTGAGATGGTCGGGTTTGGCCGAAGGTTGTGTAATCGTTGCGACGATAAGGTTCATTGGAGATGAACGGTTCATGGGAGATGAACGGTATCGAAGATTCGAGGGCGAATCTATGTTAGTGGGGGAGAATTGTAACGCCCGCGTTCCGGAAAATAAATTAATTAATTAATTAATTTAATTGTTTCGGAATTTTCCTTCAGGTTTTGAGCCTTAGACAAATCTGGAGAATTAATTATTGGAGGAAAATAATTAATCCGGGTTGTTCCGGGGGTGTCATAAACCGATTCGGAAGTTATGGGGTTTTTCTCAAAGGTTGAATTTTTTTTCTTTCTTATCTTCTTTTTCTTATCTCCTTCCCTTCTCTTCTCTCGTGAGTGGAGACCATTCTTTTGCAGAAAATTAGATTGGTCACGAGAGAGAGAGAGAGAGAGAGAGAGAGAGAGAGAGAGAGAGAGAGAGAGAGAGAGAGAGAAGGAGAGCGTGAGAGAAGTGAAGCTTGGTGAAGCTTGGGTCTTGCTAGATCAAGAGAAATTTGGGCTTGGGAGAAGCTAGAAGAAGAGATTGGGTGAGTTGGTCTTGGTGAGCTAGAGTGAAGCGTGGTTAAAGAGAAGCGAGGGGAGGTCTTCTTGAGCTTGGGGAAGTCATCCTAGAGCTCGATCTATCCGATTAAGGTGAGTTGTGACCAAAGGTTAGCATTAAGCTTGTGTGAAGCTTGTTCTCCTTGTTGTTAAATCGCGATTCCTCTTGTTCTTCTTGTTGATGGATTCGCGACTCTTGCTTGCTTCTCGGTGGTTGATTTCGCGATTTCTTGCTGTCCTTATGGTTGTTGATTTCGCGATTATTGCTTGTTTTCTTGGATGTTGGTTCGCGATCCGAGCTTGGTTACTTGTTGTTGCGTTGCGATTTTCTTGCTTGCTCTCATGGTTGTTGATTGCGATCCTTGAGAGCTTAAAGGGGCGGTGTTGCTAAGTTGTGTGGAGTTGGTCCCCTTGTTGCGGTTTTGCGATCCGGGCAAGCTTGGCGGGAGCTTAAATTGCTAAGCTTGTGTTGGGTTATTTCCTTATTTGTGGTTAATGGGTGATTAATTGCTAATTATGTTGGGTTTTCTTTAAATTGGTGATTAATTGCTATTGTGTGGGATTTCCCTTATTTGGTTAATTGTTGATTAATTGTGCTTATTGGTAACCTGTTGTTGGGATGATCAATCTCACTCAGCATTTGGTTAGCCAAATGTTGATGCATCACTTTTGTCGATGCAGGTAAAGATAAGGCGTGATCGTGGAATCAAGGCGGTGAAGAGGGGATGATTAGGACCCGGGGGTTTCGTTTTGTTGTTGTTATTATTGTGGTTGCTTGTGATGTTATAGAACTGCTAGTTGATATGAACTGTAAAACTTGGTTTGTTCTCCTATTTGCGTTGTTTAATTATTGTGTGATTTTATAAAAAAAAAAAAAAAAAAAAAAAAAAAAAAAAATTGAGTGCGGTCGTTTCAAATTACATACTAATGTTTGATATAAATGTGGAGATGATGAGGATATATGAAAAAGTTACGAATCTTACAAATGTTTAAAATTTTGATAGATTGTAAATGATATATATGATTTATCAAGTTAAATTCATAGTTTAGCATTCACAAACATTGTTAAAAATGTGAATTTTGTATAATTAAAATCAAGTAGTCACAAGGTAGTCACAAAATTAGCGACTAGTTTGTGACGCCATCGATAAAGTTTTTTAAAATATTTTTTTGTAGTCATAAAGTACTTGCAAACCTGTTAAAAAAAATACGCAGTTGCATATTATTGGCAAATTAGTCGCATAACAGTGGCATTGTAGTGGCAAAACAAAACCCTAAACACTAAATAAATAGTTTAAATCGTATATGCTATTTTTAACTGTTAGGAATAAAATAAACATATTTACATACATAGATATTGAAATCTACTCGAGTTTTTGTTACAAAAGCTAATATATATGTTTTGCAAATCAAATCAATAAATTTACTCTTTAATTACATACTAATGTTTGATATAAGTGTGGAGATGATGAGAATATCTGAAAAAGTTATGAATCTTACAAATTTTAAAAACTTTGATAGATTGTAAAGGATATTTATGATTTATCAAGTTAAATTCATAGTTTAACATTCACAAACAATGTTAAAAATGTGAATTTTGTAAAATTGAAATCATGTAGTCACAAAATTAGCGACTACTTTGTGACTCCATCGATAAATGTTTTAAATATATTGTTTTGTAGTCACAAAGTAGTCGCAAACCTTTTAAAAAAACAACGCAGTGGCATCTTAGTAGCAAATTAGTCGCATAACAGTGGCATTGTAGTGGTAAAGCAAGACCGTAAACACTAAATGAATAGTTTAAATCGTATATGATAATTTTAACAGTTAGGAATAAAATAAACATATGTACATACATATATATTGAAATTTACTCGAGTTTTTGTTACAAAAGCTAATATATATGTTTCTAAAATCAAATCATTAATTTACGCTTTAATTACATAATAATGTTTGATATAAGTGTGGAGATGATGAGAATATCTGAAAACGTTATGAATCTTATAAATTTTAAAAACTTTGATAGATTGTAAATGATATATATGATTTATCAAGTTAAATTCATAGTTTAGCATTCACAAACATTGTTAAAAATGTGAATTTTGTATAATTAAAATCAAGTAGTCACAAAGTAGTCACAAAATTAGCGACTACTTTGTGACGCCATCGATAAAGTTTTTAAAAATATTGTTTTATAGTCACGAAATACTTGCAAACCTGTTAAAAAAAACCACGCAGTCGCATCTTAGTGGCAAATTAATCGCATAACAGTGGCATTGTAGTGGCAAAACAAGACCCTAAATGAAACAACCGCACCCATTTTTTTTTTTTGCAAATAGTTACTAAAATCCCATAAATAATAATAATTGAACCTCACCAATTAATTTCCGGTTCAAGATTAAAAATCCGAATAATCAAGATCATAAATTATTAAATAAAATAACCAAATAAACGACAAGTCTAGATCACCCCCTCTTCCTCGCCCTGTTCCCACGGTCACACTTTCTCTTTTCCTTATTCCCGCACAGCAAGTTTCACGAGAAAATTCAGCAATTTTCAAGAACTCCCCGGGATGAATAACCTTCTATTAATCCACCTAAAAATAAAAATAATCAAATAATCAAAAAAACCAAATCTTAATTATTCATAACTCGATACGTCTTCTTCCTCCTCTTCCCTTCGCCGGCGCGACCACACCACCGCCGGAGCTCCCCACCGGAACCGCCATGATCCAACCCCCGATCACCACCACAAGACCCGCTACACACGGCCGGCCCTAATACAACGACCCCGACCACAACGCCGCCAACCCACAGATCTCACGCAACGACCAAACCAAACGACAAGGGGCGGAAGCCTTACCGTGAAAGAGGGAGGCGCGGCTCGAAGCTTCTCCTTGCTTCCACGCCGAAACCAGCGCAAATCCTTTTCCTTGACGGCTAGGGTTCGATCACGCACGGAAGAGGCGATACATACACCCATATATACTATTCAAGTTTTCTTATTACACCAATTGGTCCTCGCACTTCCTCCCCTTCCGAAAGTTAACCCCAAACTTTCAAAATTATCAATCACACAAGCCAGTAAAATTGATTTATTCAATTTAACCCCCCCTAACTTCTGGAAGGTCAAATTAAACCCAATTAATGGATTACGGGTGTTACAGTTCTCCCCCACTAACATAGATTCGTCCTCGAATCTAACGTCCAACGAACATCCACAACATAGCACAACCGCTATTCCAATTCAGCGTCGCACGACCGCTCTCCCAACTCCACCAACAACGGTATCACGGCTCAACACCATAGTGCCATAGTTCCCTACTTGGTTTGGCCAACCACTCCAACACCCGGGAGTACAACGACTTCACGACCCAACACCATGGATCGGTCCGTCTAACGCATAGAGAGCCAGACAACGGCAATCTCTCTAGTGACCTGTCTCACCAATCAGGAATCACATCGAAACCCAGCCGGCCAGGTACACTCGGCAGTGACTCACCAGTGCACTCCGATGCCGCTATATGGGGCCACCACCCCGTGCCAAACCAATCCGAACTATCAGCCTTATGCGGCTACCAAACACCTAGTATCCACACTCCCGCTATCGGACCACTACCACTAGTAGCCCGCCAACCTGTCTACTAATCCCCTAGTAACCACACCACTCGACATTTTCAATGAAAACACCTTTTATTGAATAATCAAATGCTCCAAAGTACATCGATTAATTATAATACCATAAAATAAACGAGTGCGACAACGTAATAACTCCCCAAAACCCCAACACCATGGTTACAACGACATGGAGGACACCTGGCTAACCCTCCAGTTTGCCGAACCACTTGGGAAACTTGCGCTTCAACTTCTCTTCCGGCTCCCAAGTCACCTCCTCGGCTCCATTGCAGTCCCACAGCACCTGCATCTCAGGAACCTTCTTCCTCCTGATCACTCTCACCCGACGATCTAGGACTCTCAGAGGCCTCGCCTCCACCACCATGCTCGGTGTCAAATCTGATGGCACCCCCGTGACCACCTGATCATCCTTATGCAGACATTTCTTCAGCATCGACACATGGAACACCTTGTGAAATGCCTGCATAGACTCCGGCAACTCTAGTCGATAAGCCACCGGTCCTGTAACATCCCGGTTTCTTGTATATGCGGAGAGGCTTATAAGAATTGATTTGGCTACCTATGTCACCAAAGTGCACTTACCTTTTCCGATCACTTGCCCGAAAGAACTCCAGAGTTAAGGGTGCTTGGGCTGGAGTAGTCTAAGGATGGGTGACCTTCCGGGAAGTGATTCGCGGTAGCGTGTGAGTGAGGACAAAACACGGGGAAAGGTCACGTGGTGATTGCAGGGTCAGTAAACAAGTATTACAAGCCTCCCGGACTAACGCACCGGCCGTCGGACGAGGGTGGGGCCCACGGGCCGGGAGATGTCGTTGGGGCCCACAGGTAGGGGCGGTCGGGGCGTTATAAGTGGTATCAGAGCGAACCCAAACACGTGTGTGAAGTCAGGTGGGCTCACACCGTCTAGGGTGACGATCCTGGTGCGCAACGAGGACGTTGCGCTCTGTGAGTGGGGGTGATTGTAACATCCCGGTTTCTTGTATATGCGGAGAGGCTTATAAGAATTGATTTGGCTACCTATGTCACCAAAGTGCACTTACCTTTTCCGATCACTTGCCCGAAAGAACTCCAGAGTTAAGGGTGCTTGGGCTGGAGTAGTCTAAGGATGGGTGACCTTCCGGGAAGTGATTCGCGGTAGCGTGTGAGTGAGGACAAAACACGGGGAAAGGTCACGTGGTGATTGCAGGGTCAGTAAACAAGTATTACAAGCCTCCCGGACTAACGCACCGGCCGTCGGACGAGGGTGGGGCCCACGGGCCGGGAGATGTCGTTGGGGCCCACAGGTAGGGGCGGTCGGGGCGTTATAGGTCCGACCCGCTCCAGCACCCTGACGGGACCCATATACCGTGGACTCAACTTCGTCTCGGAAATGGACCTGTTCGGACCCCTCAACATGGCCATTTTCAGGTAGACCAAATCGCCAACTGCGAACTCCAGCTCCTTCCTACGCCGATCTGCGTAGCTTTTCTGACGATCTTGAGCTTCCTTCATGTTCAACTTCACAATCCGGACCTTCTCAGTCGTCTCCTGCACAAAGTCAGCTCCCAACAGGCTCCTCTCCCCCACTTGTGTCCAACATAACGGGGTCCTGCAAGGCCTACCATACAACGCCTCAAATGGTGCCATGCCGATACTAGCCTGGTAGCTGTTATTGTACGCAAACTCCACTAGATTCAGATGATCCGCCCAATGTCCACCCCAATCCAACACACACATCCTCAACAGATCCTCCAACGTCTGGATAGTCCTCTCCGACTGCCCATCGGTCTGGGGATGATAAGCTGTACTCATGTGTACCTTAGTGCCCATCTCCTTCTGGAAAGCGCCCCAGAACAGCGAGGAGAACTTCGGATCTCGATCTGACACTATACTCACCGGTACCCCATGCAGCTTCACAATCTCCCTGACGTACCTCTTGGCCAACACTTCCGCACCGTCGGTTTTTTTTTTTTGGCCAAGAAGTGCGCAGACTTGGTCAACCTATCGACGATGACCCAAATAGCGTCCCTGGTTCGCGAAACCGGCAGACCCACCACGAAATCCATGGTGATCATGTCCCACTTCCACTCCGGAATGGGTAAACTCCTCAACAACCCGCTCGGAACCTGATGCTCAGCCTTCACCAACTGACAGGTATCACACCCCGCAACCCAGTTGGCAACATCCTTCTTCATCCCTACCCACTGGTAATACCGTTTGAGGTCACGGTACATCTTGGTAGCTCCGGGATGAATAGAGAAACGGCTCTGATGTGCTTCCCTCAGGATTTCCTGCCTCAGCACTTCGTCCTTCGGTACACACACCCTGCCCCTCAAAAGGATCGTTCCATTGCTGGATAACTCATACTCAGACCGCTCTGCCCTGCCAGCCTGCATTAATTCCGCATCCAACTGCTGTGCTACCCGCACCCTAGTCAGAATGTCCGCCTGATCCACCGCCTCTAAACCCAACGGCTCAGGTTCCTCAGACACAGCACACAGTCTCAGGGCACTCACCATGCCTACCAACGCCTCTGTATCTCGCTCAATGTCTAAAATAACCCGCTTCCTGCTCAACGCATCGGCTACAAGATTTGCTTTACCGGGATGGTAAGCTATCTCCAGGTCATAATCCGCAACTAGCTCCATCCATCGCCTCTGTCGCAGATTCAGCTCCGGCTGGATAAAGATGTACTTCAGACGTTTGTGGTCTGTGAACACCTGAACCTTACCGCCATACAGATAAGACTTCCAGATCTTCAATGCAAACACCACTGCAGCCATCTCAAGATCGTGAGTAGGATAGTTGCATTCATGTTTCCTCAGCTGCCTGGAAGCATATGCGATTACCTTACCCTGCTGCATCAATACACAACCGAGCCCCAGCCTGGACGCGTCTGTGAACACAACATATGGCTCATCCTGCTTAGGCAAGGCCAACACCGGAGTACTCACCAGCATCTCCTTGAGCTTCACAAAGCTCTCCTCACACTGGTCCGACCACACGAAAGGAACGTCCTTCCCGGTCAACTTGGTCATGGCCTGCGCCATACTAGCAAACCCCTTGACGAACCTCCTGTAATAACCCGCCAGACCCAGAAAACTGCGAATCTCCGAGGCATTCTTCGGTCTCGGCCACTCCTCAATCGAGCGAATCTTCTCCGGATCCACTGAAACACCACGATCAGATACGACGTGCCCCAGAAATCCGATCTCCCGCTGCCAGAAACTACACTTGCTCAGCTTAGCGAACAACTTCTGCTCCCGTAGCTTCTCCAGAACTTTCCTCAGGTGAACCATGTGCTCCTCAGGACTCTTCGAATACACTAGAATGTCGTCGATAAAAATGATGACGAACTCATCCAGATACTCCTGGAACACGCCGTTCATCAACCTCATAAACGCAGCCGGTGCATTCGTCAACCCAAACGGCATCACCACAAACTCGTAGTGCCCGTATCTCGTCCTGAAAGCCGTCTTCCTGATGTCCGTCTCCGCTATCGGGATCTGATGATAACCCGATGCCAAATCAATCTTAGAGAACCACGAAGCACCCTGCAACTGATCTAACAACTCATCGATCCTCGGTAATGGGTACTTGTTCTTCACAGTAACCCGGTTCAGCCCCCGATAATCAATGCACAACCGGAAGCTCCCATCCTTCTTCTTGACGAACAGTACCGGTGCACCCCACGGAGAACTGCTCGGTCTAATGAAACCCTTTTCCAACAACTCCTCGAGCTGCTTCTTAAGCTCAGCCATCTCCGCTGGAGCCATCCTGTAAGGAGCCTTAGACAACGGGGTCGTCCCCGGCTCTAACTCAATGGTAAAAGGATCCGACCTGGATGGTGGTAACCCGCTCAACTGCTGGAACACATCCTCGAACTCCCAGACCACCTCAATATCCCGCACCGCTGACTCCCCAACCTCACCAGGTATCGAAATGGTAGCCAAGTAGGCCTCACAACCCTGTTCGATCAAGCGCTCCGCTTGAACCGCGGAAACGACGATGCCTCCCGGCACCGGTCTCACTCCCTGATAAACCAGTCTTCTGTTAGCATGCTCGAAAACCACACGACCCCGGTGACAATCCAAATGAGCCTTGAACTTTCCCAGCCAGTCCATACCCAAAATGATGTCATAGAGTTCCACTGGGCACACTATCAAATCCGCTGGCATCAGCTTTCCGGCGATAAGAATATCAACATTCTCCACACAGCCCTGAGTCCTCAACAAGCGACCCCCAGCAACTCTCACCACACCCGAGTGGTCCCCACACAACTCTTGGATACCGCTCCCCGACACCCAATCCGGTGTGGCAAAACTGTGGGACGCTCCGGAGTCAAACAACACATGTGACTCTACCCCAGCCACATTAAGGGTCCCTAAGCACGAAAAGGATTCACGGCAAATAGCAAACACCAATTACAGAGCGAGTAACTGAAATTACAATCAAACAAGAACATAGTTAAGGTAACTAACCAGTAATCGGTCTGCTGCCGCTCGCCTCGCCTGACTCCGCGCCTATGGTGAACACCCTCGGTGCCACTGCGGCCCGTTTCGGAGGCGGTGCCTCGATCCTCACAAATGGCTGAGCCAACTTCGGACAATCCTTCCTGAGGTGACCGGGTTCCTTGCAATGAAAGCACACCGGGCCCCCTCGAGAACAATCCGCCACGCGATGTCCATGGGCTCCGCACCCGAAACAACGTGGCCCAGAACCCGCTTCCCTGGAAGTATCCTCCCACTTCCTCTTCTGTCCCTGCTGCTGACCAGACCTACCGCCCTTGCTCGGAGCAACACTCTGACTTTGAGGCCGTCGCGGAGCCTCTGGTACTGCAGCCTTTAAACTAGCCTCCTGCCTCATCCCCTCCTCAAGCTGCGCTGCACACTCCACCAGTTCGGATACCGACTCGAACTTGCGGACTATGCACCGATTCCTGAGATCGATACGCATACCTCGCATGAAAGCACCAATCAACTCATACTCGGTATCTGCACCCCGACCAGCAAACCGCTTCAGCCGGTTAAACTCGGCCTCGTACTCTCGGACCGAACGAATCCCCTGTGACAAGTACAGAAACTCCGCCTGTAACCTGTCGCGAGCCTCCCGCGGAAAATACTTGAGATCGAACTCCCTCCGGAACTCGTCCCAAGGCAACACTACTCCCGCCCTCCTCGCAGCAACACCCTGCCACCACTCATGTGCATCTCCCTCCAGATAATGCACCGCCAAGTCAACCCTATACTCCTCAGGGCATCTGATCGACTGGAAGTTCCTCTCCAACCTGGACCTCCACTCATCAGACTCAATCGGTCGAGCACCACCACTGAAAAACTTGGTGCCCAACCTCTGCATATGCTCCATCACCCTCAGGTACGACGGAACCACTGGCTCGGCCTCAGCAACCACTCCCGGAACTCCCGGAGCAACAACACCCGGCATCGCGGCAACCCCCTGTGGCGCCACTGGAGCTGGAGCCGGTACCGCACCAGGTAACCTCTCCAAGAGCTGGGCCAACATGCCCAAAACAGCCGCCATCGGGTTCGGGCCCGCACCCGCCTGAGCACCACCCGGCGCCGGCATCGCACCATACACGGCCGCTGGCTCCGACTGACCTTCCCCCTCGGCGTGATCATACGCCCCCTGCTCCACCGTGACACTCTGCGTCACATTCGCAGCTGCTCTGCCACCCCTACCACCTCTACCACCCCTACCACCTCTGCCGCCACGGCCGGTTCTGCCGCCCCGACCACGGCCGCCGCGACCACCCCGACCTCTGAGACCTTGCCCAACGCTATCAGAATCAACCATCTGCAATAACCACTTGTTACTAATTGACAACAGCAATAGTAAAACAAACACGAGTCTTACCGTGGAATCTCATTGAAGGCTCGAAGAGGATGATCTAGAACTTCAAGCTCAACAATTGACTAACTCCCATAGACAGTTCTAATAGCGGAAATTTTTTTTAAAACCGTCCTAGAACCGTAAATGCTCTGATACCAAATTGAAACAACCGCACCCATTTTTTTTTGCAAATAATCATTAAAATCCCATAAATAATAACGGAACCTCACCAATTAATTTCCGGTTCAAGACTAAAAAATCCGAACAATGCAGATCATAAATTATTAAATTAAATAATCAAATAAACGACAAATCTAGATCACCCCCTCTTCCTCGCCCTGATTCCACGGTCACACTTTCTCATTTCCTGCATCAATTAAAATATAAGAGATGCATAAGTATTTCGATAAATACTTAGTGAGGCAATCCTCCCATCTACAGGCTAACAAATAATTAAGATAATTAATATAGACTATCACGAAAATACCGAATATATCAAACATTTCATGAAACACTCGATCTAGACCCTCCGAGATCGTAAACGGCCTATAATCACGAAATCACACCAATTATCAAAATTATTTAATTACGCCTATGGTCCTGCACTCACCTTATTCCCGCACAGAAAGTTTCACGAGAAAATTCAGCAATTTTCTAGAACTCCCCGAGATGAATAACCTTCTATTAAACCACCTAGAAATAAAAATAATAAAATAATTAAAAACAAACAAATGTAAGATCGGTGATTAACAAACCGGTCTAAACCGGTAGTCGACTTCGTCGACTTCCCACCGCCGGAGCAGCGACGCCACCGCCGGAGCTCACCACCGGCGCTCGCCACAGCCCAATCCCCGATCCCCAATCCCGACTCCAACCCCCGCACCGTCGACCCTCTTCCCCGTCACGGCTTGACCCCGGCATCGCACGAACAACTAAGGAGGGAGAGAGAAGTTTTCTTACCGTGGAGAAGACGAGATCGCGACACGACCCGGCTCACGACGATCCACCCACTCGAGCTTTCTCTCGATCTCTCACCACGCAGCAGTCGTGACGGCTAGGTTAATCGCACGCACAAGGTTGGAGAGGGAGATGCATACGGCGATACATATGTGTGACCAAGTTTCCCTTATTACACCAACCGGTCCTCGCACTTCTTCCTCTTCCGAAAGTTGACCCCAAACTTTCAAAATTATCAGTTAAACCCACCCGGAAAAAATGATTTACGCGAAATTAACCCCCAACTTCTAATTATTCAATTTCAACCTCAAAATTGAATTAGGGATGTTACAGATTGTAAATGATAAATATGATTTATCAAGTTAAATTCATAGTTTAGCATTCACAAACATTGTTAAAAATGTGAATTTTGTATAATTAAAATCAAGTAATCACAAGGTAGTCAAAAAATTAGCGACTACTTTGTGACGCCATCGATAATTTTTTTAAAAATATTGTTTTGTAGTCACAAAGTACTTGCAAACCTGTTAAAAAAAATACTCAGTCGCATCTTAGTGGCAAATTAGTCGCATAACAGTGGCATAGTAGTGGCAAAACAAGACCCTAAATACTAAATGAATAGTTTAAATCGTATATGCTATTTTTAACAGTTAGGAATAAAATTAACATATGTACATACATAGATATTGAAATCTACTCGAGTTTTTGTTACAAAAGCTAATATATATGTTTTGCAAATCAAATCAATAAATTTAATCTTTAATTACATACTAATGTTTGATATAAGTGTGGAGATGATGAGGATATATGAAAAAGTTATAAATCTTACAAATTTTTAAAACTTTGATAGATTGTAAATGATAAATATGATTTATCAAGTTAAATTCATAGTTTAGCATTCACAAACATTGTTAAAAATGTGAATTTTGTATAATTAAAATCAAGTAGTCACAAGGTAGTCAAAAAATTATCGACTACTTTGTGATGCCATCGATAAGGTTTTTAAAAATATTGTTTTGTAGTCACAAAGTACTTGCAAACCTGTTAAAAAAAATACGCAGTCGCATCTTAGTGGCAAATTAGTCGCATAACAGTGGCATTGTAGTGGCAAAACAAGACCCTAAATACTAAATGAATAGTTTAAATCATATATGCTATTTTTAACAGTTAGGAATAAAATGATCATATGTACATACATAGATATTGAAATTTACTCGAGTTTTTGTTACAAAAGTTAATATATATGTTTCGAAAATCAAATCAATAAATTTACTCTTTAATTACATACTAATGTTTGATATAAATGTGGAGATGATGAGGATATATGAAAAAGTTATGAATCTTACAAATGTTTAAAATTTTGATAGATTGTAAATGATATATATGATTTATCAAGTTAAATTCATAGTTTAGCATTCACAAACATTGTTAAAATGTGAATTTTGTATAATTAAAATCAAGTAGTCACAAAGTAGTCACAAAATTAGCGACTACTTTGTGATGCCATCGATAAAGTTTTTAAAAATATTGTTTTATAGTCACGAAATACTTGCAAACCTGTTAAAAAAACCACGCAGTCGCATCTTAGTGGCAAATTAGTCGCATAACAGTGGCATTGTAGTGGTAAAACAAGACCCTAAACACTAAATGAATAGTTTAAATCGTATATGCTAATTTTAACAATTAGGAATAAAATAAACATATGTACATACATAGATATTGAAATCCACTCGAGTTTTTGTTACAAAAGCTAATATATATGTTTTGCAAATCAAATCAATAAATTTACTCTTTAATTACATACTAATGTTTGATATAAGTGTGGAGATGATGAGGATATCTGAAAAAGTTATGAATCTTACAAATTTTAAAAATTTTGATAGATTGTAAATGATATATATGATTTATCAAGTTAAATTCATAGTTTAGCATTCACAAACATTGTTAAAATGTGAATTTTGTATAATTAAAATCAAGTAGTCACAAAGTAGTCACAAAATTAGCGACTACTTTGTGATGCCATCGATAAAGTTTTTAAAAATATTGTTTTATAGTCACGAAATACTTGCAAACCTGTTAAAAAAACCACGCAGTCGCATCTTAGTGGCAAATTAGTCGCATAACAGTGGCATTGTAGTGGTAAAGCAAGACCCTAAACACTAAATTAATAGTTTAAATCGTATATGATAATTTTAACAGTTAGGAATAAAATAAACATATGTACATACATATATATTGAAATTTACTCGAGTTTTTGTTACAAAAGCTAATATATATGTTTCGAAAATCAAATCAATAAATTTACTCATTAATTACATACTAATGTTTGATATAAATGTGGAGATGATGAGGATATATGAAAAAGTTATAAATCTTACAAATTTTTAAAACTTTGATAGATTGTAAATGATAAATATGATTTATCAAGTTAAATTCATAGTTTAGCATTCACAAACATTGTTAAAAATTTGAATTTTGTATAATTAAAATCAAGTAGTCACAAGGTAGTCAAAAAATTAACGACTACTTTGTGACGCCATCTTTAATTTTTTCAAAAATATTGTTTTGTAGTCACAAAGTACTTGCAAACCTGTTAAAAAAAATACGCAGTTGAATCTTAGTGGCAAATTAGTCGCATAACAGTGGCATTGTAGTGGCAAAACAAGACCCTAAATACTAAATGAATAGTTTAAATCGTATATGCTATTTTTTACAGTTAGGAATAAAATAAACATATGTACATACATAGATATTGAAATCTACTCGAGTTTTTGTTACAAAAGCTAATATATATGTTTTGCAAATCAAATCAATAAATTTACTCTTTAATTACATACTAATGTTTGATATAAGTGTGGAGATGATGAGAATATCTGAAAAAGTTATGAATCTTACAAATTTTAAAACTTTTGATAGATTGTAAAGGATATATATGATTTATCAAGTTAAATTCATAGTTTAACATTCACAAACATTGTTAAAAATGTGAATTTTGTAAAATTGAAATCATGTAGTCACAAAGTAGTCACAAATTTAGCGACTACTTTGTGACTCCATCGATAAATATTTTAAATATATTGTTTTGTAGTCACAAAGTAGTCGCAACCCTTTTAAAAAAAACCACGCAGTGGCATCTAAGTGGCAAATTAGTCGCATAACAGTGGCATTGTAGTGGTAAAAGAAGACCCTAAACACTAAATGAATAGTTTAAATCGTATATGCTAATTTTAACAGTTAGGAATAAAATAAACATATGTACATACATAGATATTGAAATTTACTCGAGTTTTTATTACAAAAGCTAATATATTTGTTTTGAAAATCAAATCAATAAATTTACTCTTTAATTACATACTAATGTTTGATATAAATGTGGAGATGATGAGGATATATGAAAAAGTTATGAATCTTACAAATGTTTAAAATTTTGATAGATTGTAAATGATATATATGATTTATCAAGTTAAATTCATAGTTTAGCATTAACAAACATTGTTAAAAATGTGAATTTTGTATAATTAAAATCAAGTAGTCACAAAGTAGTCACAAAATTAGCTAATACTTTGTGACTCCATCAATAAATGTTTTAAAAATATTTTTTTTGTCGTCACAAACCTTTTAAAAAACACGGAGTGGCATCTTAGTGGCAAATTAGTCGCGTAACAGTGGCATTGTAGTGGCAAAACAAGACCCTAAGCACTAAATAAATTGTTTAAATCGTATATGCTAATTTTAACAGTTAGGAATAAAATAAACATATGTACATACATAGATATTGAAATTTACTCGAGTTTTTGTTACAAAAGCTAATATATATGTTTCGAAAATCAAATCAATAATTTACGCTTTAATTACATAATAATGTTTGATATAAGTGTGGAGATGATGAGAATATCTGAAAAAGTTATGAATCTTATAAATTTTAAAAACTTTGATAGATTGTAAATGATATATATGATTTATCAAGTTAAATTCATAGTTTAACATTCACAAACATTGTAAAAAATGTGAATTTTGTAAAATTGAAATCATGTAGTCACAAAGTAGTCACAAAATTAGCGACTACTTTGTGACTCCATCGATAAGTATTCGCAAACCTTTTAAAAAAAACACGCAGTGGCATCTTAGTGGCAAATTAGTCGCATAACAGTGGCATTGTAGTGGCAAAACAAGACCCTAAACACTAAATGAATAGTTTAAATCGTATATGCTAATTTTAACAGTTAGGAATAAAATAAACATATGTACATACATAGATATTGAAATTTACTCGAGTTTTTGTTACAAAAGTTAATATATATGTTTCGAAAATCAAATCAATAAATTTACTCTTTAATTACATACTAATGTTTGATATAAATGTGGAGATGATGAGGATATATGAAAATGTTACGAATCTTACAAATGTTTAAAATTTTGATAGATTGTAAATTATATATATGATTTATCAAGTTAAATTCATAGTTTAGCATTCACAAACATTGTTAAAAATGTGAATTTTGTATAATTAAAATCAAGTAGTCACAAGGTAGTCACAAAATTAGCGACTTCTTTGTGACGCCATCGATAAATTTATTTTAAATATTGTTTTGTAGTCATAAAGTACTTGCAAACCTGTTAAAAAAAATACGCAGTTGCATATTATTGGCAAATTAGTCGCATAACAGTGGCATTGTAGTGGCAAAACAAGACCCTAAACACTAAATAAATAGTTTAAATCGTATATGCTATTTTTAACTGTTAGGAATAAAATAAACATATGTACATACATAGATATTGAAATCTACTCGAGTTTTTGTTACAAAAGCTAATATATATGTTTTGCTAATCAAATCAATAAATTTACTCTTTAATTACATACTAATGTTTGATATAAGTGTGGAGATGATGAGAATATCTGAAAAAGTTATGAATCTTACAAATTTTAAAAACTTTGATAGATTGTAAAGGATATTTATGATTTATCAAGTTAAATTCATAGTTTAACATTCACAAACAATGTTAAAAATGTGAATTTTGTAAAATTGAAATCATGTAGTCACAAAATTAGCGACTACTTTGTGACGCCATCGATAATTTTTTTAAAAATATTGTTTTGTAGTCACAAAGTACTTGCAAACCTGTTAAAAAAAATACGCAGTCGCATCTTAGTGGCAAATTAGTCGCATAACTATAACGCCCCGACCGCCCCTACCTGGGCCCCATGCCCTCTCTCGGCACGTGGGCCCCACCCTGGTCCGACGGCCGGTGCGTTAGTCCGGGAGGCTTGTATGACTTGTTTACTGACCCTGCAATCACCACGTGACCTTTTCCCGTGTTTTGTCCTCACTCACACGCTACCGCGAATCACTTCCCGGAAGGTCACCCATCCTTAGACTACTCCAGCCCAAGCACCCTTAACTCTGGAGTTCTTTCGGGCAAGTGATCGGAAAAGGTAAGTGCACTTTGGTGACATAGGTAGCCAAATCAATTCTTATAAGCCTCTCCGCATATACAAGAAACCGGGATGTTACAATCACCCCCACTCACAGAGCGCAACGTCCTCGTTGCGCACCAGGATCGTCACCCTAGACGGTGTGAGCCCACCTGACTTCACACACGTGTTTGGGTTCGGCTCTGATACCACTTATAACGCCCCGACCGCCCCTACCTGGGCCCCATGCCCTCTCTCGGCACGTGGGCCCCACCCTGGTCCGACGGCCGGTGCGTTAGTCCGGGAGGCTTGTATGACTTGTTTACTGACCCTGCAATCACCACGTGACCTTTTCCCGTGTTTTGTCCTCACTCACACGCTACCGCGAATCACTTCCCGGAAGGTCACCCATCCTTAGACTACTCCAGCCCAAGCACCCTTAACTCTGGAGTTCTTTCGGGCAAGTGATCGGAAAAGGTAAGTGCACTTTGGTGACATAGGTAGCCAAATCAATTCTTATAAGCCTCTCCGCATATACAAGAAACCGGGATGTTACAATAACAGTGGCATTGTAGTGGCAAAACAAGACCCTAAATACTAAATGAATAGTTTAAATCGTATATGCTATTTTTAACAGTTAGGAATAAAATAAACATATGTACATACATAGATATTGAAATCTACTCGAGTTTTTGTTACAAAAGCTAATATATATGTTTTGCAAATCAAATCAATAAATTTACTCTTTAATTACATACTAATGTTTGATATAAGTGTGGAGATGATGAGGATATATGAAAAAGTTATAAAGCTTACAAATGTTTAAAACTTTGATAGATTGTAAATTATAAATATGATTTATCAAGTTAAATTCATAGTTTAGCATTCACAAACATTGTTAAAAATGTGAATTTTGTATAATTAAAATCAAGTAGTCACAAGGTAGTCAAAAAATTATCGACTACTTTGTGATGCCATCGATAAAGTTTTTAAAAATATTGTTTTGTAGTCACAAAGTACTTGCAAACCTGTTAAAAAAAATACGCAGTCGCATCTTAGTGGCAAATTAGTCGCATAACAGTGGCATTGTAGTGGCAAAACAAGACCATAAATACTAAATGAATAGTTTAAATCGTATATGCTATTTTTAACAGTTAGGAATAAAATGATCATATGTACATACATAGATATTGAAATGTACTCGAGTTTTTGTTACAAAAGTTAATATATATGTTTCGAAAATCAAATCAATAAATTTACTCTTTAATTACATACTAATGTTTGATATAAATGTGGAGATGATGAGGATATATGAAAAAGTTATGAATCTTACAAATGTTTAAAATTTTGATAGATTGTAAATGATATATATGATTTATCAAGTTAAATTCATAGTTTAGCATTCACAAACATTGTTAAAAATGTGAATTTTGTATAATTAAAATCAAGTAGTCACAAAGTAGTCATAAAATTAGCGACTACTTTGTGACGCCATCGATAAATGTTTATAAAATATTGTTTTGTAGTCACAAAGTACTTTCAAAGCTGTTAAAAAAACCACACAGTTGCATCCTAGTGGCAAATTAGTCGCATAACAGTGGCATTGTAGTGGCAAAACAAGACCCTAAGCACTAAATGAATAGTTTAAATCGTATATGCTAATTTTAACAGTTAGGAATAAAATAAACATATGTACATACATAGATATTGAAATCTACTCGAGTTTTTGTTACAAAAGCTAATATATATGTTTTGCAAATCAAATCAATAAATTTACTCTTTAATTACATACTAATGTTTGATATAAGTGCGGAGATGATGAGAATATCTGAAAAAGTTATGAATCTTACAAATTTTAAAAAATTTGATAGATTGTAAAGGATATATATGATTTATCAAGTTAAATTCATAGTTTAACATTCACAAACATTGTTAAAAATGTGAATTTTGTAAAATTGAAATCATGTAGTCACAAAGTAGTCAAAAAACTTATCGACTACTTTGTGACTCCATCGATAAATGTTTTAAATATATTGTTTTGTAGTCACAAAGTAGTCGCAAACCTTTTAAAAAAACAACGCAGTGGCATCTTAGTAGCAAATTAGTCGCATAACAGTGGCATTGTAGTGGTAAAACAAGACCCTAAACACTAAATGAATAGTTTAAATCGTATATGATAATTTTAACAGTTAGGAATAAAATAAACATATGTACATACATAGATATTGAAATTTATTCGAGTTTTTGTTACAAAAGCTAATATATATGTTTTGAAAATCAAATCAATAAATTTACTCTTTAATTACATACTAATGTTTGATATAAATGTGGAGATGATGAGGATATATGAAAAAGTTATGAATCTTACAAATTTTAAAAACTTTGATAGATTGTAAATGATATATATGATTTATCAAGTTAAATTCATAGTTTAGCATTCACAAACATTGTTAAAAATGTGAATTTTGTATAATTAAAATCAAGTAGTCACAAAGTAGTCAAAAAATTAGCGACTAATTTGTGACGCCATCGATAATTGTTTTAAAAATATTGTTTTGTAGTCACGAAGTACTTGCAAACCTGTTAAAAAAAAATACATAGGCGCATCTTAGTGGCAAATTAGTTGCATAAAATTGGAATTGTAGTTGCAAAACAAGACCCCAAACACTAAATGAATAGTTTAAATCGTATATGTTATTTTTAACAGTTAGGAATAAAATAAACATATCTACATACATAGATATTGAAATCTACTCGAGTTTTTGTTACAAAAGCTAATATATATGTTTCGAAAATCAAATCAATAAATTTACTCTTTAATTACATACTAATGTTTGATATAAATGTGGAGATGATGAGGATATATGAAAAAGTAATGAATCTTACAAATTTTTAAAACTTTGATAGATTGTAAATGATATATATGATTTATCAAGTTAAATTCATAGTTTAGCATTCACAAACATTGTTAAAAATGTGAATTTTGTATAATTAAAATCAAGTAGTCACAAAGTAGTCACAAAATTAGCGACTACTTTGTGACGCCATCGATAAATGTTTTTAAAATATTGTTTTGTAGTCACAAAGTACTTGCAAAGCTGTTAAAAAAAACCACACAGTTGCATCCTAGTGGCAAATTAGTCGCATAACAGTGGCATTGTAGTGGCAAAACAAGACCCTAAGCACTAAATGAATAGTTTAAATCGTATATGCTAATTTTAAAAGTTAGGAATAAAATAAACATATGTACATACATAGATATTGAAATTTACTCGAGTTTTTCTTACAAAAGCTAATATATATGTTTCGAAAATCACATCAATAAATTTACTCTTTAATTACATACTAATGTTTGATATAAATGTGGAGATGATGATGATATAAGAAAAAGTTATGAATCATACAAATTTTAAAAACTTTGATAGATTGTAAATGATATATATGATTTATCAAGTTAAATTCATAGTTTAGCATTCACAAACATTGTTAAAAATGTGAATTTTGTATAACTAAAATCAAGTAGTCACAAAATTAGCGACTACTTTGTGACTCCATCAATAAATGTTTTAAAAATATTTTTTTGTAGTCACAAAGTATTCGCAAACCTTTTAAAAAAACACGGAGTGGCATCTTAGTGGCAAATTAGTCGCGTAACAGTGGCATTGTATTGGCAAAACAAGACCCTAAATACTAAATGAATAGTTTAAATCTTATATGCTATTTTTAACAGTTAGGAATAAAATAAACATATGTACATACATAGATATTGAAATCTACTCGAGTTTTTGTTACAAAAGCTAATATATATGTTTTGCAAATCAAATCAATAAATTTACTCTTTAATTACATACTAATGTTTGATATAAGTGTGGAGATGATGAGAATATCTGAAAAAGTTATGAATCTTACAAATTTTAAAAAATTTGATAGATTGTAAAGGATATATATGATTTATCAAGTTAAATTCATAGTTTAGCATTCACAAAAATTGTTAAAAATGTGAATTTTGTATAATTAAAATCAAGTAGTCACAAGGTAGTCAAAAAATTATCGACTACTTTGTGACGTCATCGATAAATTTTTTAAAAATATTGTTTTGTAGTTACAAAGTACTTGCAAACCTGTTAAAAAAATACGCAGTCGCATCTTAGTGGCAAATTAGTCGCATAACAGTGGCATTGTAGTGGCAAAAAAAGACCCTAAATACTAAATGAATAGTTTAAATCGTATATTCTATTTTTAACAGTTAGGAATAAAATAAACATATGTACATACATAGATATTGAAATCTACTCGGGTTTTTGTTACAAAAGCTAATATATATGTTTTGCAAATCAAATCAATAAATTTACTCTTTAATTACATACTAATGTTTGATATAAGTGTGGAGATGATGAGGATATATGAAAAAGTTATAAATATTACAAATTTTTAAAACTTTGATAGATTGTAAATGAGAAATATGATTTATCAAGTTAAATTCATAGTTTAGCATTCACAAACATTGTTAAAAATGTGAATTTTGTATAATTAAAATCAAGTAGTCACAAGGTAGTCAAAAAATTATCGACTACTTTGTGACGCCATCGATAAAGTTTTTTAAAATATTGTTTTGTAGTAACAAAGTACTTGCAAACCTGTTAAAAAAAATACGCAGTCGCATCTTAGTGGCAAATTAGTCGCATAACAGTGGCATTGTAGTGGCAAAACAAGACCCTAAATACTAAATGAATAGTTTAAATCGTATATGCTATTTTTAACAGTTAAGAATATAATAAACATATGTACATACATAGATATTGAAATCTACTCGAGTTTTTGTTAAAAAAGCTAATATATATGTTTTGCAAATCAAATCAATAAATTTACTCTTTAATTACATACTAATGTTTGATATAAGTGTGGAGATGATGAGAATATCTGAAAACGTTATGAATCTTATAAATTTTAAAAATTTTGATAGATTGTAAAGGATATATATGATTTATCAAGTTAAATTCATAGTTTAACATTCACAAACATTGTTAAAAACATGAATTTTGTAAAATTGAAATCATGTAGTCACAAAGTAGTCACAAAATTAGCGACTACTTTGTGACTCCATCGATAAATGTTTTAAATATATTGTTTTGTAGTCACAAAGTAGTCGCAAACCTTTTAAAAAAACAACGCAGTGGCATCTTAGTAGCAAATTAGTCGCATAACAGTGGCATTGTAGTGGTAAAACAAGACCCTAAACATTAAATGAATAGTTTAAATCGTATATGCTAATTTTAACAGTTAGGAATAAAATAAACATATGTACATACATATATATTGAAATTTACTCGAGTTTTTGTTACAAAAGCTAATATATATGTTTTGAACATCAAATCAATAAATTTACTCTTTAATTACATACTAATGTTTGATATCAATGTGGAGATGATGAGGATATATGAAAAAGTTATGAATATTACAAATTTTAAAAACCTTGATAGATTGTAAATGATATATATGATTTATCAAGTTAAATTCATAGTTTAGCATTCACAAACATTGTTAAAAATGTGAATTTTGTATAATTAAAATAAAGTAGTCACAAAGTAGTCACAAAATTAGCGACTACTTTGTGACGCCATCGATAAATTTTTTAAAAATATTGTTTTATAGTCACGAAGTACTTGCAAACCTGTTAAAAAAACCACGCAGTCGCATCTTAGTGGCAAATTAGTCGCATAACAGTGGCATTGTAGTGGCAAAACAAGACCCTAAACACTAAATGAATAGTTTAAATCGTATATGCTATTTATAGCAGTTAGAAATAAAATAAACATATGTACATACATAGATATTGAAATCTACTCGAGTTTTTGTTACAAAAGTTAATATATATGTTTCGAAAATCAAATCAATAAATTTACTCTTTAATTACATACTAATGTTTGATATAAATGTGAAGATGATGAGGATATATGAAAAAGTTATGAATCTTACAAATTTTTAAAACTTTGATAGATTGTAAATGATATATATGATTTATCAAGTTAAATTCATAGTTTAGCATTCACAAACATTGTTAAAAATGTGAATTTTGTATAATTAAAATCAAGTAGTCACAAAGTAGTCATAAAATTAGCGACTACTTTGTGACGCCATCGATAAATGTTTATAAAATATTGTTTTGTAGTCACAAAGTACTTTCAAAGCTGTTAAAAAAACCACACAGTTGCATCCTAGTGGCAAATTAGTCGCATAACAGTGGCATTGTAGTGGCAAAACAAGACCCTAAGCACTAAATGAATAGTTTAAATCGTATATGCTAATTTTAAAAGTTAGGAATAAAATAAACATATGTACATACATAGATATTGAAATTTACTCGAGTTTTTCTTACAAAAGCTAATATATATGTTTCGAAAATCACATCAATAAATTTACTCTTTAATTACATACTAATGTTTGATATAAATGTGGAGATGATGATGATATAAGAAAAAGTTATGAATCATACAAATTTTAAAAACTTTGATAGATTGTAAATGATATATATGATTTATCAAGTTAAATTCATAGTTTAGCATTCACAAACATTGTTAAAAATGTGAATTTTGTATAACTAAAATCAAGTAGTCACAAAGTAGTCACAAAATTAGCGACTACTTTGTGACTCCATCAATAAATATTTTAAAAATATTTTTTTGTAGTCACAAAGTATTCGCAAACCTTTTTAAAAAAACACGGAGTGGCATCTTAGTGGCAAATTAGTCGCGTAACAGTGGCATTGTAGTGGTAAAACAAGACCCTAAGCACTAAATGAATTGTTTAAATCGTATATGCTAATTTTAACAGTTAGGAATAAAATAAACATATGTACATACATAGCTATTGAAATTTACTCGAGTTTTTGTTACAAAAGCTAATATATATGTTTCGAAAATCAAATCAATAATTTACGCTTTAATTACATAATAATGTTTGATATAAGTGTGGAGATGATGAGAATATATGAAAAAGTTATGAATCTTATAAATTTTAAAAACTTTGATAGATTGTAAATGATATATATGATTTATCAAGTTAAATTCATAGTTTAACATTCACAAACATTGTTAAAAATGTGAATTTTGTATAATTAAAATCAAGTAGTCACAAAATTAGCGACTACTTTGTGACGCCATCGATAAATGTTTTTAAAATATTGTTTTGTAGTCACAAAGTACTTGCAAAGCTGTTAAAAAAACCACACAGTTGCATCTTAGTGGCAAATTAGTCGCATAACAGTGGCAAAACAAGACCCTAAGCACTAAATGAATAGTTTAAATCGTATATGCTAATTTTAACAGTTAGGAATAAAATGAACATATGTACATACATAGATATTGTAATTTACTCGAGTTTTTGTTACAAAAGTTAATATATATGTTTCGAAAATCAAATCAATAAATTTACTCTTTAATTACATACTAATGTTTGATATAAATGTGGAGATGATGAGGATATATGAAAAAGTTATGAATCTTACAAATGTTTAAAATTTTGATAGATTGTAAATGATATATATGATTTATCAAGTTAAATTCATAGTTTAGCATTCATAAACATTGTTAAAAATGTGAATTTTGTATAATTAAAATCAAGTAGTCACAAGGTAGTTACAAAATTAGCGACTACTTTATGACGCCATCGATAAATTTTTTTAAAATATTGTTTCGTAGCCATAAAGTACTTGCAAACCTGTTAAAAAAAATACGCAGTTGCATCTTATTGGCAAATTATTCGCATAACAGTGGCATTGTAGTGGCAAAATAAGACCCTAAACACTAAATGAATAGTTTAAATCATATATGCTATTTTTAACAGTTAGGAATAAAATAAACATATGTACATACATAGATATTGAATTCTACTCGAGTTTTTGTTACAAAAGCTAATATATATGTTTCGAAAATCAAATCAATAAATTTACTCTTTAATTACATACTAATGTTTGATATAAGTGTGGAGATGATGAGAATATCTGAAAAAGTTATGAATCTTACAAATTTTAAAAACTTTGATAGATTGTAAAGGATATATATGATTTATCAAGTTAAATTCATAGCTTAACATTCACCAACATTGTTAAAAATGTGAATTTTGTAAAATTGAAATCATGTAGTCACAAAATTAGCGACTACTTTGTGACTCCATCGAAAAATGTTTTAAAAATATTGTTTTGTAGTCACAAAGTAGTCGCACACCTTTTAAAAAAACCACGCAGTGGCATCTTAGTGGAAAATTTGTCGCATAACAGTGGCATTGTAGTGGTAAAACAAGACCCTAAACACTAAATCAATAGTTTAAATCGTATATGCTAATTTTAACAGTTAGGAATAAAATAAACATATGTACATACATAGATATTGAAATTTACTCCAGTTTTTGTTACAAAAGCGAATATATATGTTTTGAAAATCTAATCAATAAATTTATTCTTTAATTACATACTAATGTTTGATATAAATGTGGAGATGATGAGGATATATGAAAAAGTTATGAATCTTACAAATTTTAAAAACTTTGATAAATTGTAAATGATATATATGATTTATCAAGTTAAATTCATAGTTTAGCATTCACAAACATTGTTAAAAATGTGAATTTTGTATAATTAAAATCAAGTAGTCACAAAGTAGTCACAAAATTAGCGACAACTTTGTGACGCCATCGATAAATGTTTTAAAAATATTGTTTTGTAGTCACGAAGTACTTGCAAACCTGTTAAAAAAAATACGCAGTCGCATCTTAGTGGCAAATTAGTTGCATAACATTGGCATTGTAGTGGCAAAACAAGACCCCAAACACTAAATTAATAGTTTAAATCGTATATACTATTTTTAACAGTTAGGAATAAAATAAACATATGTACATACATAGATATTGAAATCTACTCGAGTTTTTGTTACAAAAGCTAATATATATGTTTTGAAAATCAAATCAATAAATTTACTCTTTAATTACATACTAATGTTTGATATAAATGTGGAGATGATGAGGATATATGAAAAGTTATGAATCTTACAAATTTTTAAAACTTTGATAGATTGTAAATGATATATATGATTTATCAAGTTAAATTCATAGTTTAGCATTCACAAACATTGTTAAAAATGTGAATTTCGTATAATTAAAATCAACTAGTCACAAAGTAGTCACAAAATTAGAGACTACTTTGTGACGCCATCGATAAATGTTTTAAAAATATTGTTTTGTAGTCACAAAGTACTTGCAAACCTTTAAAAAAAACCACGCAGTCGCATCTTAGTGGCAAATTAGTCGCATAAAAGTGGCATTGTAGTGGCAAAACAAGACCCTAAACACTAAATAAATAGTTTAAATCGTATATGCTATTTTAACAGTTATGAATAAAATAAACATATGTACATACATAGATATTGAAATCTACTCGAGTTTTTGTTACAAAAGCTAATATATATGTTTTGCAAATAAAATCAATAAATTTACTCTTTAATTACATACAAATGTTTGATATAAGTGTGGAGATGATGAGAATATCTGAAAAAGTTATGAATCTTACAAATTTTAAAAACTTTGATAGATTGTAAATGATATATATGATTTATCAAGTTAAATTCATAGTTTAGCATTCACAAACATTGTTAAAAATGTGAATTTTGTATAATTAAAATCAAGTAGTCACAAAGTAGTCACAAAATTAGCGACAACTTTGTGACGCCATCGATAAATTTTTTAAAAATATTGTTTTGTAGTCACGAAGTACTTGCAAACCTGTTAAAAAAAATACGCTCAAGCACGCTTAACTCTGGAGTTCACCCATCCTTAGACTACTCCAGCTCAAGCACGTTTAACTCTGGAGTTCTCTCTGGACAAGTTCCCGAAAAGATAAGTGCACTTTGGTGACATAGGTAGCCAAATCAATTCTTATAAGCCTCTCCGCATATATAAGAAATCGGGATGTTACATACGCAGTCGCATCTTAGTGGCTGCTTGACTATACTCGTAAAATAAAATAAAGAGTATATCTATTCAACAGATAAAAGAAGACACTTATCAACAAGACCAAAGGAGCCCACAACGGCACTATTCACTATTCACTATTCACTATTCACTATTCATCAACGACACGTGCTCAAAGTGTCGGCACCATTAACACGAAGACACGTATCTACACACGCAAAGTCAAGTGTCGGCACCGTTCATCAGACGACACGTACCAAGCTACTATTCGCCTCACTCTTCTATAAAAGAAGACCTACCAACATCAAACGAGGCACGAGCGATCAATCACTCTTTCTCTCTCTAAAACCGCTCTAGCTTCTCTCTAAGATTTTCAAAGCTTTAAGTTTTAAATACTCTGTAATACTTCAATCGTTGTAATACAATAATTTTCAATAAAAGAAAAATATTCTACAAAGTTTATAAATCTTTCAAAATTGTATTTACAAGTTATATAATTCAAAATATTAAATCAAAAAGTAGTTTTATGGTATCAGGCCAAAACGACTTTAATAAAAATCTGCAAAATCTTGCAAAGTTTTTCTTAAAGGTTTTTCAAATCAAAAGATTTCGTAAATTTAAACTAGCCTAAACCCAGCTAAGCAGATCCCCTCCTCTTTCTACGAAACACAATCCCTGTAGGTGTTCCAGGCAGCAAGCCCTGAAAAGGCAGTGAGACCGTTGGTAAGCCGCAGCCGTGTCAACCTAGAATCGGGTTAGTATCTTTTTAGCATGTGTTTATCCCTAGATTAAAGTTATGGCATCCTCGGTTAGAAAATTCTTTAAACAAAAACGGGCAAATTCTGCGTTTAGTTTAACAATTAATTCAAGAGAAGTAATGTCAAAAAT
Organism: Eutrema japonicum; assembly: GCA_030161315.1. Lineage (NCBI taxonomy): Eukaryota > Viridiplantae > Streptophyta > Magnoliopsida > Brassicales > Brassicaceae > Eutrema > Eutrema japonicum. The sequence continues at coordinate 32,929,734 of BSQW01000007.1, read as the reverse complement.
AACTTCTTTCAATGAATTAGCCAATAATAAATTACCAAAGGTTAATCCTGAAAATATATACCAAATTGGTACTTTTGACTTTAAAACAGCATATGCAATAAAAGACCATGAACAAACCTTATCTCTTCAAAATGAATTTGAAGAAATCAAACTATTATCGGACGTTTCCTTAGAAAAATATAGACAAAAGAAACTTAATTATATCCATTTTGGATTAATACAAATAGCAATAAAACCCCTCTCAAGAACAGGTATAGATTCGCCTATACTAATGCTATTAAGGGATAATACCCTATTAAAATTAGAGGACTCACTATTAGGAGCAATACAGTCCAATTTACATAATGGAGCTATTTATTTCAATTGCGCACCTAATTTCCAAGTAAGTTTACAAGATCCAACAATACTCAATACTCTAGTATTAAACGTTCATTTACCAGAAATGAAATTTCAAAATGAACGACATGGTTATCTGCTAATGTATCGAATCTATTTCAAACTTTCAACATCCGAATTTAATCCTAGATGTTTATTACAAGATAATAAAGGAGAAACCACTATATTAACAGTACATAGCAAAGATACACCAAGTGCTACTTATACTCCTAAACAATTAAAATGGAATGAAATAACTATCCCAGATCAATGGAAAATTGAAATTACGCAACCAATAAGAAATTTCGAACAGAAAAATATTACAAAAATTACTGAACAAAGAGACGGGAAAATATTATTAAAATTTGGATCATTCAGAGATCCACTACCACCTAGAATTAGTTCATATTATTCAAGAGCATCTAGCTCATACCCTTCAAGACATTCTTGTTCTGAATTCCGATCCGAACAGCATAGTACAGACTCAGAAACAGAAAGTATAAATCAAAACGAAAAACAAGATAATTCAATAAAATTCAAAGCACCAATAGCCGCACCTAATATGTACCCAACATCACCTACTCAATCAGATTTTCGAGAAATCAATGTAATTACAAAAGAATATGAAATCGGTAAACAATATATTAAAGAAGATTTTTATTCAATAAAAAATAATGAAAAACGAAGCTGGTATTTTCAAACATTCACTAAACAAGAAACAACAGATTACAGAGAAAAATGGTATAATTGTATGAAACTAAAACAATTAAATATACCCTTCTTCGTATGGTTTGAAACATACTCTTCAGAAAATAATATCAACTACCCATTTAAAACAATTAATACAAGTTCATCATTAAGTCAAATATGGGAACAAACAGATGGAAATAAAATAAAATCAATCCATCCACCATTAAAAGATCTCAAAATTGGGACGCAAGACAGACAAATAATAGCCAGACCTTTTAAAACCGGAGCTAACAAAAATAACACTGACCCAGTAATTATGCAAGACATCAAATCAGTTTACGAACAAAATAATTATCAAAATCAACTATTACATACTATATCTAAGCAAATTGATCATATAGATAATAAAATGAATAATAAGGAAATACAAATACACAGTCAAGATAAATCTATTACCCAACACCCTTTTTCATCCGTGACATCGCCAATCTTTAAACCAATAACTATAGAAATTAAATTTCCCGCGAATGAAATATTAAAATCAATTTCCAACAGATTAGATAAATTAGATAAAGAAAAAGGAATAAATAATATAGACGAAAACGAAAATGAATCTATTACACAATCAGAAGATGATGTTCAAGAAGTAAATAGAATAAGAAATAATAGAACATTAAAATCTAACAAACCCTATTATCCACGACATACTCCACCAGATTTACTATTTGAAGAACATCATAAGTTCTCTAATAATGTATATACCGGTGAAGGTATATATGAATGGAATATAGATGGCCGTTCAGAATACGAAACAATGAATTTATTTCAAGAAATGGGAATGGCCGCCATAGCATATAAAGCCAGAAATAATACTAATAAGCAAGCATGTATATTATTAATATCCGGATTTAACGGAGCATTAAAATATTGGTGGGACAATTCATTAGATACAATAACACAAGATTCAATTATTAACCACGTTGAAATAAGACGAGTAGAAGATGACGAAGGTCTCTACGAAGAAATAGAACATCAAAATGCTGTAGAAGTGTTAATTTACACTTTAACAATGCATTTTGTAGGAAATCCAAATGAAGAATTAGAAAGTAAAAAGATTATACTAACAAATTTAAGATGCCCAACTTTAGGCGATTTCAAATGGTATAAAGATATTTTTATTACAAACATATTCCAAAGAAGAGATTGTAATCAACCATTTTGGAAAGAACGATTTATCTCAGGATTACCATCTTTCTTAGGAGAAAGAATAACCAATAAATTAAAAGATTATTCTGGAGGACAACCTATCAATTGGAGCACGATTACATACGGTCAATTAATTGCATTTATTAAAAAGGAAGGATTAGCAATATGTCAAGAGCAAAAAGATATCAAACGAAATGATAAGTTTAAATTTCGATTAGCCATGGGCTCATTCTGTGAGCAATACGGTTATAATAGACCTAATCCACCATCAAGGATTAAACAGATAAAATATAAACAAAAAAGAATGCATAGACATAATAATAATAATTATAATAAACCTTACCAAAAATATAAAAATTTCAAAAAACCAACCAATAATTATTATTCAAAGAATAATAATAAATCTAAACCATTTAACAAACAAAAAATAGTCTGCTGGAACTGCAAACGACCCGGACATAGGTCAACCGAATGTAAGATGAAGAAAAAAAAAATGAAATATTCCAAGATCAACCAGATATTCAAGAAAAATTAACTAAATTATTAATATATGATTCCGAATTAGAAGAAGAAAGTAGTAGCGAACATTCAATAAATGATATAGAAAATTCAAGTGATTCCTCTACCGAATCACAAGAATTATCAGATAATTTATGCAATTGTAAATTAATAAACGTAATAACCAAAGATAACGATAAACAATTCCTACTAGATATAATAGATAAAATTGATGATCCCGACATCAAAAAACAATATTTGTTAAAATTAAAAGAAATAATAAACCAAGAAAATCAATTATCTTCGCCACAACCATTTAGTCTAAATAAAATATTTGAGAAATATCCAACCCAAAGTCTATTCAAACAAGTAACTACGGGAGAGCTACAAAATGAAGTTAAACAAATCAAATCTCAAATTAAAGAATTACAACTAACAATTAATCAGCAACATCTAAAACAATTGCAAATAGATGCACGATTAGCACTAATAGAATCTAAAGATAATACTAAGGCATCCTCAAGTAATCAAGACGCATAAAATAATAACAATGACCAAGATAATGAAGATTATATTCAAATAATTAATAAAATAAATTATCAAAAATGGTATACCACTATTTCATTACACATAGGTCATGATTTTAAAATAAATATAATAGCATTAATGGATACTGGAGCAGATTACAATTGTATCCGCGAAGGTATTATACCAACCAAATACTATGAAAAAACTACCGAACGATTAAGCGGAGCTAACGGTAGTAATCTAAAAGTACAATATAAATTACCTTGCGCAAAAATATGTAATCAAGGATATTGTTTCAAAAATCAATTTATACTAGTAAAAAATCTAACACAAGAAGTAATATTAGGAACACCATTTTTTACACAAATCTACCCATTCAAAGTAACCCAAGAAGGTATTATCACAAAAGTAGTAGGAACTAAAATAGCATTTAATTTCCTATCACCGATCAAAACTAAAGAAATCCTACACTTACAACAAAATTCCATAGAAAAAACAATTAATCTAATAAAAGGAAAATAAAATCATATCCAACATTTGCAAGAAGAAATATCTTATAAAAAAATAGAAGAACAATTAAAAACACCCTATGTAATCAGTAAAATAAAAACAATAGAAAATAATCTACTAAATCAAGTATGCTCTGACTTACCAAATGCGTTTTGGGAAAGAAAACAGCATACCGTTGAGCTACCCTACATTAAAGAGTTTAATGAAAGAAATATACCAACAAAAGCAAGACCTATTCAAATGAACAAAGAATTAATGGAACATTGTAATGAAGAAATTAAAGAACTCTTAAACAAAAAATTGATTAGACCATCTAAATCCCCTTGGAGCTGTTCAGCCTTTTATGTAAATAATCAAGCTGAAAAGGAACGAGGAGTACCACGACTAGTAATCAATTACAAACCCCTAAATGATGTTTTACAATGGATTTGATATCCAATACCTAATAAAAGAGATTTATTAAAACGATTATATGATGCAAAAATATATTCTAAATTTGATTTAAAAAGCGGATTTTGGCAAATTCAAATTACAGAAAAAGATAAATATAAAACAGCATTTACAGTACCTTTTGGACATTACGAATGGAATGTAATGCCATTCGGGCTTAAGAATGCACCATCCGAATTTCAACACATAATGAATGATATATTCAATGATTATTCAAAATTCATGATAGTATATATTGATGATGTACTTGTCTACTCAACCTCTATAGACCAACACATTAACCATTTAAACACTTTCACGACAATAGTAAAAAAACATGGTTTAGTATTATCAGCAAAAAAGATGTCCTTGTTTCAAACAAAAATAAGATTCCTAGGACATAATATGTATCAAGGAACAATTACGCCTATATCAAGATCAATAGAATTCGCAGAAAAATTTCCTGACGAATTAAGAGAAAAAACACAATTACAAAGGTTTTTAGGATGCCTGAACTATGTCTCCGACTTCCTACCAAACCTTAGACAAACCATTCAACCCTTATTTCAAAGACTCCAAAAAAATCCCAAACCTTGGACCAGCCAACATACCCGTCTAGTCCAACAGGTTAAACAAAAAGTCAAAACCCTACCATGTTTAGCGATACCAAATCCAGAAGCAGATATGATAGTTGAAACCGACGCTTCGGAAATAGGTTATGGAGGAATCCTAAAACAAAAACTCTCAGGATCTAACCAAGAGTCTATAGTTAGGTTCCACTCGGGTATCTGGTTAGGACCTCAACAGCAATATTCAACCGTTAAGAAAGAAGTTCTTTCTATAGTAAATTGCATTTCAAAATTCCAAGATGATTTAATAAATAAAAGGTTTTTATTACGAGTCGATTGTAAATCGGCAAAAGAAATTTTGCAAAAAGATGTCAAAAATTTAGTTTCAAAGCAAATTTTTGCCAGATGGCAAGCCATTTTATCAGTCTTCGATTTTGATATTCAATATATTAAAGGAGAAAGCAATTATTTACCAGATTTTCTAACAAGAGAATATTTACAGGGAAAAAATACAGATACTCAACAACGTATTCAAGATGAGTGACTCAAAAAACAAGAGACCGATGACAGCATCGGATTATATCAAGAACCAACCCCATCTGCAAGGAAAACCTTTATCTATTCAAAATCCCTTCTCGGCACTCGCCGAATTTCCACCTCTCTCCTACTCAAAAGCGGTTACCCCAACTACAAATACCCAAGCAACCGAACCACCTACCAAATCGACCTATTATCTTAAACCAAACAAACAACATCTTATGACCACCCAATTCCTCAAGCCAATAAAACTCAAAGAACTTACTACCTATACCAACCGCGTATTCTACCGAGATAGCCTTTACCCTACAGATAATATCACCAAAAATAGAACCTTCTATGAGTATATTCTAGTAGACTCTAAATCTGCAGAAATTACTCATTACCCAGACAAAACCAACCCTAACCTCATATCCTATTCAACCTGTAAAATACATCGTATTTTTACCATCCAAGACCTCGGATTTATCCATCACCATACAACAAAACCTTTCTCTACTCCAGGTTACCATATTCAAGGATACACTTATATGGACTATACAAATGCTTTCTTTCGCACTTTTTATCTCAGGTCGTTTGACCATTCATGGTTTATATCATTTGATACTAAGTGTCCTAAGAATTTACCCGGCTGGTTCGCCGAATGGTGGTACTGGTTTGGTCCCTCTACTCAAATTTACCCTCAAGAAATTACCAAGACTTCTCTACCTTACTATACAAAGAAAACCCCTCATTACCCTGTTGGTCCTTTGACCGTCATCTCTTTCCACATAGACATGGGAATACCATGGATATGTTCTTGGCACTTCAATCTTACCCTAGCACTCGAAAATATGCCATACTCCTTAATAAGAGAATACCGAGTTAAATGGTGGGATAAATACAACCTCGACCGTTGTTCACTCGCCAATATCCAAAAATACTTCCACCTTACCCAAGAACTACAAAATACAGTCCAAACTGTATCCAAGTCAATCCCTCTCCTTTTACCTAGCCAACTCTCAAAAGTTATCGTACCACCAGAAAAAACAAGTCAACCCATTTTAATCCCAGAAAGTCCAACTAAATCCGCCAGTTCCTCTGGCTCAAGAACCACAAAAAAGAAACAAACTCTCCAAAGATACCCTAAAACAGTTACTCGCAACAATCTCTCAACAGATGGAGTCATCCGACGAGGATGATAATATGCAAGAAGACGATCCCTTTGGCGGTCCGTTAGCACAGGACCCGTTCGAAGAATAAATTTAAAAAAAAAAAAAAAAAAAAAAAAAACCTAATAATGGTATTATGACTTTTCACTTTTGTATATTCTAGTAGACTCTGTATTTTATTTTGATCTTTTGATTACCTGCTTGACTATACTCGTAAAATAAAATAAAGAGTATATCTATTCAACAGATAAAAGAAGACACTTATCAACAAGACCAAAGGAGCCCACAACGGCACTATTCACTATTCACTATTCACTATTCACTATTCGCCTCACTCTTCTATAAAAGAAGACCTACCAACATCAAACGAGGCACGAGCGATCAATCACTCTTTCTCTCTCTAAAACCGCTCTAGCTTCTCTCTAAGATTTTCAAAGCTTTAAGTTTTTTCAAACCTTTTAAAAAAACCACGCAGTGGCATCTTAGTGGAAAATTTGTCGCATAACATTGGCATTGTAGTGGTAAAACAAGACCCCAAACACTAAATGAATAGTTTAAATCGTATATGCTATTTTTAACAGTTAGGAATAAAATAAACATATGTACATACATAGATATTGAAATTTACTCCAGTTTTTGTTACAAAAGCGAATATATATGTTTTGAAAATCTAATCAATAAATTTATTCTTTAATTACATACTAATGTTTGATATAAATGTGGAGATGATGAGGATATATGAAAAAGTTATGAATCTTACAAATTTTAAAAACTTTGATAAATTGTAAATGATATATATGATTTATCAAGTTAAATTCATAGTTTAGCATTCACAAACATTGTTAAAAATGTGAATTTTGTATAATTAAAATCAAGTAGTCACAAAATTAGCGACAACTTTGTGACGCCATCGATAAATTTTTTAAAAATATTGTTTTGTAGTCACGAAGTACTTGCAAACCTGTTAAAAAACATACGCAGTCGCATCTTAGTGGCAAATTAGTTGCATAACATTGGCATTGTAGTGGCAAAACAAGACCCCAAACACTAAATGAATAGTTTAAATCGTATATACTATTTTTAACAGTTAGGAATAAAATAAACATATGTACATACATAGATATTGAAATCTACTCGAGTTTTTGTTACAAAAGCTAATATATATGTTTTGAAAATCAAATCAATAAATTTACTCTTTAATTACATACTAATGTTTGATATAAATGTGGAGATGATGAGGATATATGAAAAGTTATGAATCTTACAAATTTTTAAAACTTTGATAGATTGTAAATGATATATATGATTTATCAAGTTAAATTCATAGTTTAGCATTCACAAACATTGTTAAAAATGTGAATTTCGTATAATTAAAATCAACTAGTCACAAAGTAGTCACAAAATTAGAGACTACTTTGTGACGCCATCGATAAATGTTTTAAAAATATTGTTTTGTAGTCACAAAGTACTTGCAAACCTTTAAAAAAAACCACGCAGTCGCATCTTAGTGGCAAATTAGTCGCATAAAAGTGGCATTGTAGTGGCAAAACAAGACCCTAAACACTAAATAAATAGTTTAAATCGTATATGCTATTTTTAACAGTTATGAATAAAATAAACATATGTACATACATAGATATTGAAATCTACTCGAGTTTTTGTTACAAAAGCTAATATATATGTTTTGCAAATAAAATCAATAAATTTACTCTTTAATTACATACAAATGTTTGATATAAGTGTGGAGATGATGAGAATATCTGAAAAAGTTATGAATCTTACAAATTTTAAAAACTTTGATAGATTGTAAATGATATATATTGTAACATCCTGATTTCTTGTATATGCGGAGAGGATTATAAGAATTGATTTGGCTACCTATGTCACCAAAGTGCACTTATCTTTTCGGGAACTTGTCCAGAGAGAACTCCAGAGTTAAGGGTGCTTGAGCTGGAGCAATTTAAGGATGGGTGACCTTCCGGGAAGTGATTCGCGGTATCGTGTGAGTGAGGACAAAACACGGGGAAAGATCACGTGGTGATTGCAGGGTCAGTAAACAAGTATTACAAGCCTCCCGGACTAACGCACCGGCCGTCGGACAAGGGTGGGGCCCACGGGCCGAGAGAGGGCATGGGGCCCACAGGTAGTGAAACAACCGCACCCATTTTGTTTTTTTTTTTTTTTTTTTTTGCAAATAATTATTAAAATCCCATAAATAATAATAATTGAACCTCACCAATTAATTTCCGGTTCAAGATTAAAAATCCGAATAATCAAGATCATAAATTATTAAATAAAATAACCAAATAAACGACAAGTCTAGATCACCCCCTCTTCCTCGCCCTGATCCCACGGTCACGCATTCTCTTTTCCTGCATCAATTAAAATATAAGAGATGCATAAGTATTTCGAAAAATACTTAGTGAGACAATCCTCCCATCTACAGGCTAACAAATAATTAAGATAATTAATATAGATTATCACGAAAATACCGAATAAATCAAACATTTCATGAAACACTCGATCTAGACCCTCCGAGATCGTAAACGGCCTATAATCACGAAATCACATCAATTATCAAAATTATTTAATTACGCCTATGGTCCTGCACTCACCTTATTCCCGCACAGCAAGTTTCACGAGAAAATTCAGCAATTTTCTAGAACTCCCCGGGATGAATAACCTTCTATTAATCCACCTAAAAACAAAAATAATAAAATATTCAAAACAAACCAAAACTTAATTATCCAAACTCGATACGCACGTTACGCGTTTCGTCTTCTTCTTCCCTTCGCCGGCACGACTTCACTACCGCCGGAGCTCACCCACCGGAACCGCCATGATCCAGCCTCCAATCACCACCACGAGACCCGCTACACACGGCCGGCCCTAAATACAGCGACCCCGCCACAACACCGCCAACCCACGGATCTCATACACGACAAAACCAAACGACAAGGGGCGGAAGCCTTACCGTGAAGAGGGAGGCGCGGCTCGAAGCTTCTCCTTGCTTCCACGCCGAGACCAGCGCAAATCCTTTTTCTTGACGGCTAGGGTTCGATCACCGCACGGACAAGGAGATACATACACCCATATATACTATTCAAGTTTCCTTATTACACCAATCGGTCCTCGCACTTCCTCCCCTTCCGAAAGTTAACCCCAAACTTTCAAAATTAACAATCACACCCGCCAGTAAAATTGATTTATTCAATTTAACCCCTCCCTAACTTCTGGAAGGTCAAATTAAACCCAATTAATGGATTACGGGTGTTACAGTTCTCCCCCACTAACATAGATTCGTCCTCGAATCTAACGTCCAACGAACATCCACAACATAGCACACCCGCTATTTCAATTCAGCGTCGCACGACCGCTCTTCCAACTCCACCAACAACGGTATCACGGCTCAACACCATAGTGCCATAGTTCCCTACTTGGTTTGGCCAACCACTCCAACACCCGGGAGTACAACGACTTCACGACCCAACACCATGGATCGGTCCGTCTAACGCATAGAGAGCCAGACAACGGCAATCTCTCTAGTGACCTGTCTCACCAATCAGGAATCACATCGAAACCCAGCCGGCCAGGTACACTCGGCAGTGACTCACCAGTGCACTCCGATGCCGCTATATGAGGCCACCACCCCATGCCAAACCAATCCGAACTATCAGCCTTATGCGGCTACCAAACACCTAGTATCCGCACTCCCGCTATCGGACCACTACCACTAGTAGCCCGCCAACCTGTCTACTAATCCCCTAGTAACCACACCATCCAACATTTTCAAAGAAAACACCTTTTTATTGAATAATCAAATGCTCCAAAGTACATCGATTAATTATAATACCATAAAATAAACGAGTACAACAACGCAATAACTCCCCAAAACCCCAACACCATGGTCACAACGACATGGAAAATACCCGGCTAACCCTCCAGTTTGCCGAACCACTTGGGAAACTTGCGCTTCAACTTCGCTTCCGGCTCCCAAGTCACCTCCTCGGCTCCATTGCAGCCCCACAGCACCTGCATCTCAGGAACCTTCTTCCTCCTGATCACTCTCACCCGACGATCTAGTACTCTCAGAGGCCTCGTCTCCACCACCATGCTCGGTGTCAAATCTGATGGCACCCCCGTGACCACCTGATCATCCTTGTGCAGACATTTCTTCAGCATCGACACATGGAACACCTTGTGAAATGCATGCATAGACTCCGGCAACTCTAGCCGATAAGCCACCGGTCCGACCCGCTCCAGCACCCTGACGGGACCCATATATCGCGGACTCAACTTAGTCTCGGAGATGGACCTGTTCGGACCCCTCAACATGGCCATCTTCAGATAGACCAAATCGCCAACTGCGAACTCCAGCTCCTTCCTACGCCGATCTGCGTAGCTTTTCTGACGATCTTGAGCTTCCTTCATGTTCAACTTCACAATCCGGACCTTCTCAGTCGTCTCCTGCACAAAGTCATCCCCCAACAGGCTCCTCTCCCCCACTTGTGTCCAACACAACGGGGTCCTGCAAGGCCTACCATACAACGCCTCAAATGGTGCCATGCCGATACTAGCCTGGTAGCTGTTATTGTACGCAAACTCCACTAGATTAAGATGATCCGCCCAATGTCCACCCCAATCCAACACACACATCCTCAACAGATCCTCCAACGTCTGGATAGTCCTCTCCGACTGCCCATCGGTCTGGGGATGATAAGCTGTACTCATGTGTACCTTAGTGCCCATCTCCTTCTGGAAAGCGCCCCAGAATAACGCGGAGAACTTCGGATCTCGATCTGACACTATACTCACCGGTACCCCATGCAGCTTCACAATCTCCCTGACGTACCTCTTGGCCAACACTTCCGCACCGTCGTTTTTTTTATGGCCAAGAAGTGCGCAGACTTGGTCAACCTATCGACGATGACCCAAATAGCGTCCTTGGTTCGCGAAACCGGCAGACCCACCACGAAATCCATGGTGATCATGTCCCACTTCCACTCCGGAATGGGTAAACTCCTCAACAACCCGCTCGGAACCTGATGCTCAGCCTTCACCAACTGACAGGTATCACACCCCGCAACCCAGTTGGCAACATCCTTCTTCATCCCTACCCACTGGTAATACCGTTTGAGGTCACGGTACATCTTGGTAGCTCCTGGGTGAATAGAGAAACGGCTCTGATGTGCTTCCCTCAGGATTTCCTGCCTCAGCACTTCGTCCTTCGGTACACACACCCTGCCCCTCAAAAGGATAGTTCCATTGCTGGAGAACTCATACTCAGACCGCTCTGCCCTGCCAGCCTGCATTAATTCCGCATCCAACTGTTGTGCTACCCGCACTCTAGTCAGAATATCCGCCTGATCCACCGCCTCCAAACCCAACGGCTCAGGCTCCTCAGACACAGCACACAGTCTCAGGGCACTCACCATGCCTACCAACGCCTCTGTATCTCGCTCAGTGTCTAAAATAACCCGCTTCCTGCTCAAAGCATCGGCTACAAGATTTGCTTTACCGGGATGGTAAGCTATCTCCAGGTCATAATCCGCAACTAGCTCCATCCATCGCCTCTGTCGCAGATTCAGCTCCGGCTGGGTAAAGATGTACTTCAGACTTTTGTGGTCTGTGAACACCTGAACCTTACCGCCATACAGATATGACCTCCAGATCTTCAATGCAAACACCACTGCAGCCATCTCAAGATCGTGAGTAGGATAATTGCATTCATGTTTTCTCAGCTGCCTGGAAGCATATGCGATTACCTTACCCTGCTGCATCAATACACAACCGAGCCCCAGCCTGGACGCGTCTGTGAACACAACATATGGCTCATCCTGCTTAGGCAAGGCTAACACCGGAGTACTCACCAGCATCTCCTTGAGCTTCACAAAGCTCTCCTCACACAGGTCCGACCACACGAAAGGAACGTCCTTCCCGGTCAACTTGGTCATGGCCTGCGCCATACTAGCAAACCCCTTGACGAACCTCCTGTAATAACCCGCCAGACCCAGAAAACTGCGAATCTCCGAGGCATTCTTCGGTCTCGGCCACTCCTCAATCGAGCGAATCTTCTCTGGATCCACTGAAACACCACGATCAGATACGACGTGCCCCAGAAATCCGATCTCCCGCTGCCAGAAACTACACTTGCTCAGCTTAGCGAACAACTGTTGCTCCCGTAGCTTCTCCAGAACTTTCCTCAGGTGTACTATGTGCTCCTCAGGACTCTTCGAATACACTAGAATGTCGTCGATGAAAATGATGACGAACTCATCCAGATACTCCTGGAACACGCCGTTCATCAACCTCATAAACGCAGCCGGTGCATTCGTCAACCCAAACGGCATCACCACAAACTCGTAGTGCCCGTATCTCGTCCTGAAAGCCGTCTTCCTGATGTCCGACTCCGCTATCGGGATCTGATGATAACCCGATGCCAAATCAATCTTAGAGAACCACGAAGCACCCTGCAACTGATCTAACAACTCATCGATCCTCGGTAATGGGTACTTGTTCTTCACAGTAACCCGGTTCAGCCCCCGATAATCAATGCACAACCGGAAGCTCCCATCCTTCTTCTTGACGAACAGTACCGGTGCACCCCACGGAGAACTGCTCGGTCTAATGAAACCCTTTTCCAACAACTCCTCGAGCTGCTTCTTAAGCTCAGCCATCTCCGCTGGAGCCATCCTGTAAGGAGCCTTAGACAACGGGGTCGTCCCCGGCTCTAACTCAATGGTAAAAGGATCCGACCTGGATGGTGGTAACCCGCTCAACTGCTGGAACACATCCTCGAACTCCCATACCACCTCAATATCCCGCACCGCTGACTCCCCAACCTCACCAGGTATCGAAATGGTAGCCAAATAAGCCTCACAACCCTGCTCGATCAAACGCTCCGCGTGAACCGCGGAAACGACGATACCTCCCGGCACCGGTCTCACTCCCTGATAAACCAGTCTTCTATTAGCATGCTCGAAAACCACACGACCCCGGTGACAATCCAAATGAGCCTTGAACTTTCCCAGCCAGTCCATACCCAAAATGATGTCATAGAGTTCCACTGGGCACACTATCAAATCCGCTGGCATCAGCTCTCCGGCGATAAGAATGTCGACATTCTCCACACAGCCCTGAGTCCTCAACAAACGACCCCCAGCAACTCTCACCACACCCGAGGGGTCCCCAAACACCTCTTGGATACCGCTCCCCGACACCCAATCCGGTGTGGCAAAACTGTGGGACGCTCCGGAGTCAAACAACACATGTGACTCTACCCCAGCCACATTAAGGGTCCCTAAGCACGGAAAGGATTTAAGGCAAACAGCAAACACCAAATACAGAGCGAGTAACTGAAATTACAATCAAACAAGAACATAGTTAAGGTAACTAACTAGTAATCGGTCTGCTGCCGCTCGCCTCGCCTGACTCCGCGCCTATGGTGAACACCCTCGGTGCCACTGCGGCCCGTTTCGGAGGCGGTGCCTCGATCCTCACAAATGGCTGAGCCAACTTCGGACAATCCTTCTTGATGTGACCGGGTTCCTTGCAATGGAAGCACACCGGACCCCCTCGAGAACAATCCGCCACGCGATGTCCATAGGCTCCGCACCCGAAACAACGTGGTCCAGAACCCGCTTCCTTGGAAGTATCCTCCCACTTCCTCTTCTGTCCCTGCTGCTGACCAGACTTACCGCCCTTGCTCGGAGCAACACTCTGACTTTGAGGCCGTCGCGGAACCTCTGGTACTGCAGCCTTTAAACTAGCCTCCTGCCTCATCCCCTCCTCAAGCTGCGCTGCACACTCCACCAGTTCGGATACCGACTCGAACTTGCGGACTATGCATCGATTCCTGAGATCGATACGCATACCTCGCATGAAAGCACAAATCAACTCATACTCGGTATCTGCACCCCGACCAGCAAACCGCTTCAGCCGGTTAAGCTCGGCCTAGTACTCTCGAACCGAACGAATCCCCTGTGACAAGTACAGAAACTCCGCCTGTAACCTGTCGCGAGCCTCCCGCGGAAAATACTTGAGATCGAACTCCCTCCGGAACTCGTCCCAAGACAACACTACTCCCGCCCTCCTCGCAGCAACACCCTGCCACCACTCATGTGCATCTCCCTCCAGATAATGCACCGCCAAGTCAACCCTATACTCCTCAGGGCATCTGATCGACTGGAAGTTCCTCTCCAACCTGGACCTCCACTCATCAGACTCAATCGGTCGAGCACCACCACTGAAAAACTTGGTGCCCAACCTCTGCATATGCTCCATCACCCTCAGGTATGACGGAACCACTGGCTCGGCCTCAGCAACCACTCCCGGAACTCCCGGAGCAACAACACCCGGCATCGCGGCAACCCCCTGTGGCGCCACTGGAGCTGGAGCCGGTACCACACCAGGTAACCTCTCCAAGAGCTGGGCCAACATGCCCAAAACAGCCCCCATCGGGTTCGGGCCCGCACCCGCCTGAGCACCACCCGGCGCCGGCATCGCACCATACACGGCCGCTGGTTCCGACTGACCTTCTCCCTCAGCGTGATCATACGCCCCCTCCTCCACCGTGACGCTCTGCGTCACATTCGCAGCTGCTCTGCCACCTCTGCCACCATCTGCAATAACCACTTGTTACTACTTGACAACAGCAATAGTAAAACAAACACGAGTCTTACCGTGGAATCTCATTGAAGGCTCGAAGAGGATGATCTAGAACTTCAAGCTCAACAATTGACTAACTCACATAGACAGTTCTAATAGCGGAAATTTTTTTTTTAAAAGCCGTCCTAGAACCGTAAATGCTCTGATACCAAATTGAAACAACCGCACCCATTTTGTTTTTTTTTTTTTTTTTTTTTTGCAAATAATTATTAAAATCCCATAAATAATAATAATTGAACCTCACCAATTAATTTCCGGTTCAAGATTAAAAATCCGAATAATCAAGATCATAAATTATTAAATAAAATAACCAAATAAACGACAAGTCTAGATCACCCCCTCTTCCTCGCCCTGATCCCACGGTCACGCATTCTCTTTTCCTGCATCAATTAAAATATAAGAGATGCATAAGTATTTCGAAAAATACTTAGTGAGACAATCCTCCCATCTACAGGCTAACAAATAATTAAGATAATTAATATAGATTATCACGAAAATACCGAATAAATCAAACATTTCATGAAACACTCGATCTAGACCCTCCGAGATCGTAAACGGCCTATAATCACGAAATCACATCAATTATCAAAATTATTTAATTACGCCTATGGTCCTGCACTCACCTTATTCCCGCACAGCAAGTTTCACGAGAAAATTCAGCAATTTTCTAGAACTCCCCGGGATGAATAACCTTCTATTAATCCACCTAAAAACAAAAATAATAAAATATTCAAAACAAACCAAAACTTAATTATCCAAACTCGATACGCACGTTACGCGTTTCGTCTTCTTCTTCCCTTCGCCGGCACGACTTCACTACCGCCGGAGCTCACCCACCGGAACCGCCATGATCCAGCCTCCAATCACCACCACGAGACCCGCTACACACGGCCGGCCCTAAATACAGCGACCCCGCCACAACACCGCCAACCCACGGATCTCATGCACGACAAAACCAAACGACAAGGGGCGGAAGCCTTACCGTGAAGAGGGAGGCGCGGCTCGAAGCTTCTCCTTGCTTCCACGCCGAGACCAGCACAAATCCTTTTTCTTGACGGCTAGGGTTCGATCACCGCACGGACAAGGAGATACATACACCCATATATACTATTCAAGTTTCCTTATTACACCAATCGGTCCTCG
Source organism: Eutrema japonicum (assembly GCA_030161315.1). NCBI lineage: Eukaryota > Viridiplantae > Streptophyta > Magnoliopsida > Brassicales > Brassicaceae > Eutrema > Eutrema japonicum. Next base: position 32,913,431 of record BSQW01000007.1, on the reverse strand, counting down.
CACTTCCTCCCCTTCCGAAAGTTAACCCCAAACTTTCAAAATTAACAATCACACCCGCCAGTAAAATTGATTTATTCAATTTAACCCCTCCCTAACTTCTGGAAGGTCAAATTAAACCCAATTAATGGATTACGGGTGTTACAGGTAGGGGCGGTCGGGGCGTTATAAATGGTATCAGAGCCGAACCCAAACACGTGTGTGGAGTCAGGTGGGCACACACCGTCTAGGGTGACGATCCTGGTGCGCAACGAGGACGTTGCGCTCTATGAGTGGGGGTGATTGTAACATCCTGATTTCTTGTATATGCGGAGAGGCTTATAAGAATTGATTTGGCTACCTATGTCACCAAAGTGCACTTATCTTTTCGGGAACTTGTCCAGAGAGAACTCCAGAGTTAAGGGTGCTTGAGCTGGAGCAATTTAAGGATGGGTGACCTTCCGGGAAGTGATTCGCGGTATCGTGTGAGTGAGGACAAAACACGGGGAAAGATCACGTGGTGATTGCAGGGTCAGTAAACAAGTATTACAAGCCTCCCGGACTAACGCACCGGCCGTCGGACAAGGGTGGGGCCCACGGGCCGAGAGAGGGCATGGGGCCCACAGGTAGGGGCGGTCGGGGCGTTATATATATGATTTATCAAGTTAAATTCATAGTTTAGCATTCACAAACATTGTTAAAAATGTGAATTTTGTATAATTAAAATCAAGTAGTCACAAAGTAGTCACAAAATTAGCGACAACTTTGTGACGCCATCGATAAATTTTTTAAAAATATTGTTTTGTAGTCACGAAGTACTTGCAAACCTGTTAAAAAAAATACGCAGTCGCATCTTAGTGGCAAATTAGTTGCATAACATTGGCATTGTAGTGGCAAAACAAGACCCCAAACACTAAATGAATAGTTTAAATCGTATATGCTAATTTTAACAGTTAGGAATAAAATAAACATATGTACATACATAGATATTGAAATCTACTCGAGTTTTTGTTACAAAAGCTAATATATATGTTTTGAAAATCAAATCAATAAATTTACTCTTTAATTACATACTAATGTTTGATATAAATGTGGAGATGATGAGGATATATGAAAAAGTTATGAATCTTACAAATTTTTAAAACTTTGATAGATTGTAAATGATATATATGATTTATCAAGTTAAATTCATAGTTTAGCATTCACAAACATTGTTAAAAATGTGAATTTCGTATAATTAAAATCAAGTAGTCACAAAGTAGTCACAAAATTAGAGACTACTTTGTGACGCCAACGATAAATTTTTTAAAAATATTGTTTTGTAGTCACAAAGTACTTGCAAACCTTTAAAAAAAACCACGCAGTCGCATCTTAGTGGCAAATTAGTCGCATAACAGTGGCATAGTAGTGGCAAAACAAGACCCTAAACACTAAATGAATAGTTTAAATCGTATATGCTATTTTTAACTGTTATGAATAAAATAAACATATGTACATACATAGATATTGAAATCTACTCGAGTTTTTGTTACAAAAGCTAATATATATGTTTTGCAAATAAAATCAATAAATTTACTCTTTAATTACATACAAATGTTTGATATAAGTGTGGAGATGATGAGAATATCTGAAAAAGTTATGAATCTTACAAATTTTAAAAACTTTGATAGATTGTAAATGATATATATGATTTATCAAGTTAAATTCATAGTTTAACATTCACAAACATTGCTAAAAATGTGAATTTTGTAAAATTGAAATCATGTAGTCACAAAGTAGTCACAAAATTAGCGACTACTTTGTGACTCCATCGATAAATGTTTTAATAATATTTTTTTGTAGTCACAAAGTATTCGCAAACCTTTTAAAAAAAACACGCAGTGGCATCTTAGTGGCAAATTAGTCGCATAATAGTGGCATGGTAGTGGCAAAACAAGACCCTAAACACTAAATGAATAGTTTAAATTGTATATGCTAATTTTAACAGTTAGGAATAAAATAAACATATGTACATACATATATATTGAAATTTACTCGAGTTGTTGTTACAAAAGCTAATATATATGTTTCGAAAATCAAATCAATAAATTTACTCTTTAATTACATACTAATGTTTGATATAAATGTGGAGATGATGAGGATATATGAAAAAGTTATGAATCTTACAAATTTTAAAAACTTTGATAGATTGTAAATGATATATATGATTTATCAAGTTAAATTCATATTTTAGCATTCACAAACATTGTTAAAAATGTGAATTTTGTATAATTAAAATCAAGTAGTCACAAAGTAGTCACAAAATTAGCGACTACTTTGTGACGCCATCGATAAATTTTTAAAAAATATTGTTTTGTAGTGACAAAGTACTTGCAAACCTGTTAAAAAAACCACGCAGTCTCATCTTAGTGGCAAATTAGTCGCATAACAGTGGCATTGTAGTGGCAAAATAAGACCCTAAACACTAAATGAATAGTTTAAATCGTATATGCTATTTTTAACAGTTAGGAATAAAATAAACATATGTACATACATAGATATTGAAATCTACTCGAGTTTTTGTTACAAAAGCTAATATATATGTTTTGCAAATCAAATCAATAAATTTACTCTTTAATTACATACAAATGTTTGATATAAGTGTGGAGATGATGAGAATATCTGAAAAAGTTATGAATCTTACAAATTTTAAAAACTTTGATAGATTGTAAATGATATATATGATTTATCAAGTTAAATTCATAGTTTAACATTCACAAACATTGTTAAAAATGTGAATTTTGTAAAATTGAAATCATGTAGTCACAAAGTAGTCAAAAAATTAGCGACTACTTTGTGACTCCATCGATAAATGTTTTAATAATATTTTTTTGTAGTCCCAAAGTATTCGCAAACCTTTTAAAAAAAACGCAGAGGCATCTTAGTGGAAAATTAGTCGCAAAACAGTGGCATTGTAGTGGCAAAAAAAGACCCTAAACACTAATTGAATAGTTTAAATCGTATATGCTAATTTTAACAGTTAGGAATAAAATAAACATATGTACATACATATATATTGAAATTTACTCGAGTTTTTGTTACAAAAGCGAATATATATGTTTTGAAAATCAAATCAATAAATTTACTCTTTAATTACATACTAATGTTTGATATCAAGTGGAGATGATGAGGATATATCAAAAAGTTATGAATCTTACAAATTTTAAAAACCTTGATAGATTGTAAATGATATATATGATTTATCAAGTTAAATTCATAGTTTAGCATTCACAAACATTGTTAAAAATGTGAATTTTGTATAATTAAAATTAAGTAGTCACAAAGTAGTCACAAAATTAGCGACTACTTTGTGACGCCATCGATAAAGTTTTTAAAAATATTGTTTTATAGTCACGAAATACTTGCAAACCTGTTAAAAAAACCACGCAGTCGCATCTTAGTGGCAAATTAATCGCATAACAGTGGCATTGTAGTGGCAAAACAAGACCCTAAACACTAAATGAATAGTTTAAATCGTATATGCTATTTATAGCATTTAGAAATAAAATAAACATATGTACATACATAGATATTGAAATCTACTCGAGTTTTTGTTACAAAAGCTAATATATATGTTTCGAAAATCAAATCAATAAATTTACTCTTTAATTACATACTAATGTTTGATATAAATGTGGAGATGATGTGGATATATGAAAAAGTTATGAATCTTACAAATTTTTAAAACTTTGATAGATTGTAAATGATATATATGATTTATCAAGTTAAATTCATAGTTTAGCATTCACAAACATTCTTAAGAATGTGAATTTTGTATAATTAAAATCAAGTAGTCACAAAGTAGTCACAAAATTAGCGACTACTTTGTGACGCCATCGATAAATGTTTTTAAAATATTGATTTGTAGTCACAAAGTACTTGCAAAGCTGTTAAAAAAACCACACAGTTGCATCCTAGTGGCAAATTAGTCGCATAACAGTGGCATTGTAGTGGCAAAACAAGACCCTAAGCACTAAATGAATAGTTTAAATCGTATATGCTAATTTTAAAAGTTAGGAATAAAATAAACATATGTACATACATAGATATTGAAATTTACTCGAGTTTTTCTTACAAAAGCTAATATATATGTTTCGAAAATCACATCAATAAATTTACTCTTTAATTACATACTAATGTTTGATATAAATGTGGAGATGATGAGGATATAAGAAAAAGTTATGAATCATACAAATTTTTAAAACCTTGATAGATTGTAAATGATATATATGATTTATCAAGTTAAATTCATAGTTTAGCATTCACAAACATTGTTAAAAATGTGAATTTTGTATAACTAAAATCAAGTAGTCACAAAGTAGTCACAAAATTAGCGACTACTTTGTGACTCCATCAATAAATGTTTTAAAAATATTTTTTTGTAGTCACAAAGTATTCGCAAACCTTTTATAAAAAACACGGAGTGGCATCTTAGTGGCAAATTAGTCGCGTAACAGTTGCATTGTAGTGGCAAAACAAGACCCTAAGCACTAAATGAATTGTTTAATTCGTATATGCTAATTTTAACAGTTAGGAATAAAATAAACATATGTACATACATAGATATTGAAATTTACTCGAGTTTTTGTTACAAAAGCTAATATATATGTTTCGAAAATCAAATCAATAATTTACGTTTTAATTACATAATAATGTTTGATATAAGTGTGGAGATGATGAGAATATCTGAAAAAGTTATGAATCTTATAAATTTTAAAAACTTTGATAGATTGTAAATGATATATATTATTTATCAAGTTAAATTCATAGTTTAACATTCACAAACATTGTTACAAATGTGAATTTTGTATAATTAAAATCAAGTAGTCACAAAGTAGTCACAAAATTAGCGACTACTTTGTGACGCCATCGATAAATGTTTTTAAAATATTGTTTTGTAGTCACGAAATACTTGCAAACCTGTTAAAAAAACCACACAGTCGCATCTTAGTGGCAAATTAGTCGCATAACAGTGGCATTGTAGTGGCAAAACAAGACCCTAAACACTAAATGAATAGTTTAAATCGTATATGCTATTTATAGCAGTTAGAAATAAAATAAACATATGTACATACATAGATATTGAAATCTACTCGAGTTTTTGTTACGAAAGCTAATATATATGTTTCGAAAATCAAATCAATAAATTTACTCTTTAATTACATACTAATGTTTGATATAAATGTGGAGATGATGAGGATATATGAAAAAGTTATGAATCTTACAAATTTTTAATACTTTGATAGATTGTAAATGATATATATGATTTATCAAGTTAAATTCATAGTTTAGCATTCACAAACATTGTTAAAAATGTGAATTTTGTATAATTAAAATTAAGTAGTCACAAAGTAGTCACAAAATTAGCGACTACTTTGTGACGCCATCGATAAAGTTTTTAAAAATATTGTTTTATAGTCACGAAATACTTGCAAACCTGTTAAAAAAACCACGCAGTCGCATCTTAGTGGCAAATTAATCGCATAACAGTGGCATTGTAGTGGCAAAACAAGACCCTAAACACTAAATGAATAGTTTAAATCGTATATGCTATTTATAGCATTTAGAAATAAAATAAACATATGTACATACATAGATATTGAAATCTACTCGAGTTTTTGTTACAAAAGCTAATATATATGTTTCGAAAATCAAATCAATAAATTTACTCTTTAATTACATACTAATGTTTGATATAAATGTGGAGATGATGTGGATATATGAAAAAGTTATGAATCTTACAAATTTTTAAAACTTTGATAGATTGTAAATGATATATATGATTTATCAAGTTAAATTCATAGTTTAGCATTCACAAACATTCTTAAGAATGTGAATTTTGTATAATTAAAATCAAGTAGTCACAAAGTAGTCACAAAATTAGCGACTACTTTGTGACGCCATCGATAAATGTTTTTAAAATATTGATTTGTAGTCACAAAGTACTTGCAAAGCTGTTAAAAAAACCACACAGTTGCATCCTAGTGGCAAATTAGTCGCATAACAGTGGCATTGTAGTGGCAAAACAAGACCCTAAGCACTAAATGAATAGTTTAAATCGTATATGCTAATTTTAAAAGTTAGGAATAAAATAAACATATGTACATACATAGATATTGAAATTTACTCGAGTTTTTCTTACAAAAGCTAATATATATGTTTCGAAAATCACATCAATAAATTTACTCTTTAATTACATACTAATGTTTGATATAAATGTGGAGATGATGAGGATATAAGAAAAAGTTATGAATCATACAAATTTTTAAAACCTTGATAGATTGTAAATGATATATATGATTTATCAAGTTAAATTCATAGTTTAGCATTCACAAACATTGTTAAAAATGTGAATTTTGTATAACTAAAATCAAGTAGTCACAAAGTAGTCACAAAATTAGCGACTACTTTGTGACTCCATCAATAAATGTTTTAAAAATATTTTTTTGTAGTCACAAAGTATTCGCAAACCTTTTATAAAAAACACGGAGTGGCATCTTAGTGGCAAATTAGTCGCGTAACAGTTGCATTGTAGTGGCAAAACAAGACCCTAAGCACTAAATGAATTGTTTAATTCGTATATGCTAATTTTAACAGTTAGGAATAAAATAAACATATGTACATACATAGATATTGAAATTTACTCGAGTTTTTGTTACAAAAGCTAATATATATGTTTCGAAAATCAAATCAATAATTTACGTTTTAATTACATAATAATGTTTGATATAAGTGTGGAGATGATGAGAATATCTGAAAAAGTTATGAATCTTATAAATTTTAAAAACTTTGATAGATTGTAAATGATATATATTATTTATCAAGTTAAATTCATAGTTTAACATTCACAAACATTGTTACAAATGTGAATTTTGTATAATTAAAATCAAGTAGTCACAAAGTAGTCACAAAATTAGCGACTACTTTGTGACGCCATCGATAAATGTTTTTAAAATATTGTTTTGTAGTCACGAAATACTTGCAAACCTGTTAAAAAAACCACGCAGTCGCATCTTAGTGGCAAATTAGTCGCATAACAGTGGCATTGTAGTGGCAAAACAAGACCCTAAACACTAAATGAATAGTTTAAATCGTATATGCTATTTATAGCAGTTAGAAATAAAATAAACATATGTACATACATAGATATTGAAATCTACTCGAGTTTTTGTTACGAAAGCTAATATATATGTTTCGAAAATCAAATCAATAAATTTACTCTTTAATTACATACTAATGTTTGATATAAATGTGGAGATGATGAGGATATATGAAAAAGTTATGAATCTTACAAATTTTTAATACTTTGATAGATTGTAAATGATATATATGATTTATCAAGTTAAATTCATAGTTTAGCATTCACAAACATTGTTAAAAATGTGAATTTTGTATAATTAAAATTAAGTAGTCACAAAGTAGTCACAAAATTAGCGACTACTTTGTGACGCCATCGATAAAGTTTTTAAAAATATTGTTTTATAGTCACGAAATACTTGCAAACCTGTTAAAAAAACCACGCAGTCGCATCTTAGTGGCAAATTAATCGCATAACAGTGGCATTGTAGTGGCAAAACAAGACCCTAAACACTAAATGAATAGTTTAAATCGTATATGCTATTTATAGCATTTAGAAATAAAATAAACATATGTACATACATAGATATTGAAATCTACTCGAGTTTTTGTTACAAAAGCTAATATATATGTTTCGAAAATCAAATCAATAAATTTACTCTTTAATTACATACTAATGTTTGATATAAATGTGGAGATGATGTGGATATATGAAAAAGTTATGAATCTTACAAATTTTTAAAACTTTGATAGATTGTAAATGATATATATGATTTATCAAGTTAAATTCATAGTTTAGCATTCACAAACATTCTTAAGAATGTGAATTTTGTATAATTAAAATCAAGTAGTCACAAAGTAGTCACAAAATTAGCGACTACTTTGTGACGCCATCGATAAATGTTTTTAAAATATTGATTTGTAGTCACAAAGTACTTGCAAAGCTGTTAAAAAAACCACACAGTTGCATCCTAGTGGCAAATTAGTCGCATAACAGTGGCATTGTAGTGGCAAAACAAGACCCTAAGCACTAAATGAATAGTTTAAATCGTATATGCTAATTTTAAAAGTTAGGAATAAAATAAACATATGTACATACATAGATATTGAAATTTACTCGAGTTTTTCTTACAAAAGCTAATATATATGTTTCGAAAATCACATCAATAAATTTACTCTTTAATTACATACTAATGTTTGATATAAATGTGGAGATGATGAGGATATAAGAAAAAGTTATGAATCATACAAATTTTTAAAACCTTGATAGATTGTAAATGATATATATGATTTATCAAGTTAAATTCATAGTTTAGCATTCACAAACATTGTTAAAAATGTGAATTTTGTATAACTAAAATCAAGTAGTCACAAAGTAGTCACAAAATTAGCGACTACTTTGTGACTCCATCAATAAATGTTTTAAAAATATTTTTTTGTAGTCACAAAGTATTCGCAAACCTTTTATAAAAAACACGGAGTGGCATCTTAGTGGCAAATTAGTCGCGTAACAGTTGCATTGTAGTGGCAAAACAAGACCCTAAGCACTAAATGAATTGTTTAATTCGTATATGCTAATTTTAACAGTTAGGAATAAAATAAACATATGTACATACATAGATATTGAAATTTACTCGAGTTTTTGTTACAAAAGCTAATATATATGTTTCGAAAATCAAATCAATAATTTACGTTTTAATTACATAATAATGTTTGATATAAGTGTGGAGATGATGAGAATATCTGAAAAAGTTATGAATCTTATAAATTTTAAAAACTTTGATAGATTGTAAATGATATATATATTATTTATCAAGTTAAATTCATAGTTTAACATTCACAAACATTGTTACAAATGTGAATTTTGTATAATTAAAATCAAGTAGTCACAAAGTAGTCACAAAATTAGCGACTACTTTGTGACGCCATCGATAAATGTTTTTAAAATATTGTTTTGTAGTCACGAAATACTTGCAAACCTGTTAAAAAAACCACGCAGTCGCATCTTAGTGGCAAATTAGTCGCATAACAGTGGCATTGTAGTGGCAAAACAAGACCCTAAACACTAAATGAATAGTTTAAATCGTATATGCTATTTATAGCAGTTAGAAATAAAATAAACATATGTACATACATAGATATTGAAATCTACTCGAGTTTTTGTTACGAAAGCTAATATATATGTTTCGAAAATCAAATCAATAAATTTACTCTTTAATTACATACTAATGTTTGATATAAATGTGGAGATGATGAGGATATATGAAAAAGTTATGAATCTTACAAATTTTTAATACTTTGATAGATTGTAAATGATATATATGATTTATCAAGTTAAATTCATAGTTTAGCATTCACAAACATTGTTAAAAATGTGAATTTTGTATAATTAAAATTAAGTAGTCACAAAGTAGTCACAAAATTAGCGACTACTTTGTGACGCCATCGATAAAGTTTTTAAAAATATTGTTTTATAGTCACGAAATACTTGCAAACCTGTTAAAAAAACCACGCAGTCGCATCTTAGTGGCAAATTAATCGCATAACAGTGGCATTGTAGTGGCAAAACAAGACCCTAAACACTAAATGAATAGTTTAAATCGTATATGCTATTTATAGCATTTAGAAATAAAATAAACATATGTACATACATAGATATTGAAATCTACTCGAGTTTTTGTTACAAAAGCTAATATATATGTTTCGAAAATCAAATCAATAAATTTACTCTTTAATTACATACTAATGTTTGATATAAATGTGGAGATGATGAGGATATAAGAAAAAGTTATGAATCATACAAATTTTTAAAACCTTGATAGATTGTAAATGATATATATGATTTATCAAGTTAAATTCATAGTTTAACATTCACAAACATTGTTAAAAATGTGAATTTTGTAAAATTGAAATCATGTAGTCACAAAGTAGTCAAAAAATTAGCGACTACTTTGTGACTCCATCGATAAATGTTTTAATAATATTTTTTTGTAGTCACAAAGTATTCGCAAACCTTTTAAAAAAAACACGCAGAGGAATCTTAGTGGCAAATTAGTCGCATAACAGTGGCATTGTAGTGGCAAAACAAGTCCCTAAACACTAAATGAATGGTTTAAATCGTGTATGCTAATTTTAACAGTTAGGAATAAAATAAACATATGTACATACATAGATATTGAAATTTACTCGAGTTTTTGTTACAAAAGCTAATATATATGTTTCGAAAATCAAATCAATAAATTTAATCTTTAATTACATACTAATGTTTGATATAAATGTGGAGATGATGAGGATATATGAAAAAGTTATGAATCTTACAAATTTTAAAAACTTTGATAGATTGTAAATGATATATATGATTTATCAAGTTAAATTCTTATTTTAGCATTCACAAACATTGTTAAAAATGTGAATTTTGTATAATTAAAATCAAGTAGTCACAAAGTAGTCACAAAATTAGCGACTACTTTGTGACGCCATCGATAATTTTTTAAAAAATATTGTTTTGTAGTGACAAAGTACTTGCAAACCTGTTAAAAAAATCACGCAGTCTCATCTTAGTGGCAAATTAGTCGCATAACAGTGGCATTGTAGTGGCAAAACGAGACCCTAAACACTAAATGAATAGTTTAAATCGTATATTCTATTTTTAACAGTTAGGAATAAAATAAACATATGTACATACATAGATATTGAAATCTACTCGAGTTTTTGTTACAAAAGCTAATATATATGTTTTGCAAATCAAATCAATAAATTTACTCTTTAATTACATACAAATGTTTGATATAAGTGTGGAGATGATGAGAATATCTGAAAAAGTTATGAATCTTACAAATTTTAAAAACTTTGATAGATTGTAAATGATATATATGATTTATCAAGTTAAATTCATAGTTTAACATTCACAAACATTGTTAAAAATATGAATTTTGTAAAATTGAAATCATGTAGTCACAAAGTAGTCACAAAATTAGCGACTACTTTGTGACTCCATCGATAAATGTTTTAATAATATTTTTTTGTAGTCACAAAGTATTCGCAAACCTTTTTAAAAAAACACGCAGTGGCAAATTAGTCGCATAACAGTGGCATTGTAGTGGCAAAACAAGACCCTAAACACTAAATGAATAGTTTAAATCGTATATGCTAATTTTAACAGTTAGGAATAAAATAAACATATGTACATACATAGATATTGAACTTTACTCGAGTTTTTGTTACAAAAGCTAATATATATGTTTCAAAAATCAAATCAATAAATTTACTCTTTAATTACATACTAATGTTTGATATAAATGTGGAGATGATGAGGATATATGAAAAAGTTATGAATCTTACAAATTTTAAAAACTTTGATAGATTGTAAATGATATATATGATTTATCAAGTTAAATTCATATTTTAGCATTCACAAACATTGTTAAAAATGTGAATTTTGTATAATTAAAATCAAGTAGTCACAAAGTAGTCACAAAATTAGTGACTACTTTGTGACGCCATCGATAAATTTTTTAAAAATATTGTTTTGTACTGACAAAGTACTTGCAAACCTGTTAAAAAAATCACGCAGTCTCATCTTAGTGGCAAATTAGTCGCATAACAGTGGCATTGTAGTGGCAAAACGAGACCCTAAACACTAAATGAATTGTTTAAATCGTATATTCTATTTTTAACAGTTAGGAATAAAATAAACATATGTACATACATAGATATTGAAATCTACTCGAGTTTTTGTTACAAAAGCTAATATATATGTTTTGCAAATCAAATCAATAAATTTACTCTTTAATTACATACAAATGTTTGATATAAGTGTGGAGATGATGAGAATATCTGAAAAAGTTATGAATCTTACAAATTTTAAAAACTTTGATAGATTGTAAATGATATTATATGATTTATCAAGTTAAATTCATAGTTTAACATTCACAAACATTGTTAAAAATGTGAATTTTGTAAAATTGAAATCATGTAGTCACAAAATTAGCGACTACTTTGTGACTCCATCGATAAATGTTTTAATAATATTTTTTGTAGTCACAAAGTATTCGCAAACCTTTTTAAAAAAACACGCAGTGGCAAATTAGTCGCATAACTGTAACATCCCGGTTTCTTGTATATGCGGAGAGGCTTATAAGAATTGATTTGGCTACCTATGTCACCAAAGTGCACTTATCTTTTCGGGAACTTGTCCAGAGAGAACTCCAGAGTTAAGGGTGCTTGAGCTGGAGTAGTCTAAGGATGGGTGACCTTCCGGGAAGTGATTCGCGGTATCGTGTGAGTGAGGACAAAATACGGGGAAAGGTCACGTGGTGATTGCAGGGTCAGTAAACAAGTCTTACGAGCCTCCCGGACTAGCGCATCGGCCGTCGGACGAGGGTGGGCCCACGGGCCGGGAGATGTCGTTGGGGCCCACAGGTAGGGGCGGTCGGGGCGTTATAAGTGGTATCAGAGACGAACCCAAACACGTGTGTGAAGTCAGGTGGGCTCACACCGTCTAGGGTGACGATCCTGGTGCGCAACGAGGACGTTGCGCTCTGTGAGTGGGGGTGATTGTAACATCCCGGTTTCTTGTATATGCGGAGAGGCTTATAAGAATTGATTTGGCTACCTATGTCACCAAAGTGCACTTATCTTTTCGGGAACTTGTCCAGAGAGAACTCCAGAGTTAAGGGTGCTTGAGCTGGAGTAGTCTAAGGATGGGTGACCTTCCGGGAAGTGATTCGCGGTATCGTGTGAGTGAGGACAAAATACGGGGAAAGGTCACGTGGTGATTGCAGGGTCAGTAAACAAGTCTTACGAGCCTCCCGGACTAGCGCATCGGCCGTCGGACGAGGGTGGGCCCACGGGCCGGGAGATGTCGTTGGGGCCCACAGGTAGGGGCGGTCGGGGCGTTATAAGTGGTATCAGAGCCGAACCCAAACACGTGTGTGAAGTCAGGTGGGCTCACACCGTCTAGGGTGACGATCCTGGTGCGCAACGAGGACGTTGCGCTCTGTGAGTGGGGGTGATTGTAACATCCCGGTTTCTTGTATATGCGGAGAGGCTTATAAGAATTGATTTGGCTACCTATGTCACCAAAGTGCACTTATCTTTTCGGGAACTTGTCCAGAGAGAACTCCAGAGTTAAGGGTGCTTGAGCTGGAGTAGTCTAAGGATGGGTGACCTTCCGGGAAGTGATTCGCGGTATCGTGTGAGTGAGGACAAAATACGGGGAAAGGTCACGTGGTGATTGCAGGGTCAGTAAACAAGTCTTACGAGCCTCCCGGACTAGCGCATCGGCCGTCGGACGAGGGTGGGCCCACGGGCCGGGAGATGTCGTTGGGGCCCACAGGTAGGGGCGGTCGGGGCGTTATAATAACAGTGGCATTGTAGTGGCAAAACAAGACCCTAAACACTAAATGAATAGTTTAAATCGTATATGCTAATTTTAACAGTTAGGAATAAAATAAACATATGTACATACATAGATATTGAACTTTACTCGAGTTTTTGTTACAAAAGCTAATATATATGTTTCAAAAACCAAATCAATAAATTTACTCTTTAATTACATACTAATGTTTGATATAAATGTGGAGATGATGAGGATATATGAAAAAGTTATGAATCTTACAAATTTTAAAAACTTTGATAGATTGTAAATGATATATATGATTTATCAAGTTAAATTCATATTTTTGCATTCACAAACATTGTTAAAAATGTGAATTTTGTATAATTAAAATCAAGTAGTCACAAAGTAGTCACAAAATTAGCGACTACTTTGTGACGCCATCGATAAATTTTTAAAAAATATTGTTTTGTAGTGACAAAATACTTGCAAACCTGTTAAAAAACCACGCAGTCTCATCTTAGTGGCAAATTAGTCGCATAACAGTGGCATTGTAGTGGCAAAACAAGACCCTAAACACTAAATGAATAGTTTAAATCGTATATGCTATTTTTAACAGTTAGGAATAAAATAAACATATGTACATACATAGATATTGAAATCTACTCGAGTTTTTGTTACAAAAGCTAATATATATGTTTTGAAAATCAAATCAATAAATTTACTCTTTAATTACATACTAATGTTTGATATAAATGTGGAGATGATGAGGATATATGAAAAAGTTATGAATCTTACAAATTTTAAAAACTTTGATAGATTGTAAATGATATATATGATTTATCAAGTTAAATTCTTATTTTAGCATTCACAAACATTGTTAAAAATGTGAATTTTGTATAATTAAAATCAAGTAGTCACAAAGTAGTCACAAAATTAGCGACTACTTTGTGACGCCATCGATAAATTTTTAAAAAATATTGTTTTGTAGTGACAAAGTACTTGCAAACCTGTTAAAAAAATCACGCAGTCTCATCTTAGTGGCAAATTAGTCGCATAACAGTGGCATTGTAGTGGCAAAACGAGACCCTAAACACTAAATGAATAGTTTAAATCGTATATTCTATTTTTAACAGTTAGGAATAAAATAAACATATGTACATACATAGATATTGAAATCTACTCGAGTTTTTGTTACAAAAGCTAATATATATGTTTTGCAAATCAAATCAATAAATTTACTCTTTAATTACATACAAATGTTTGATATAAGTGTGGAGATGATGAGAATATCTGAAAAAGTTATGAATCTTACAAATTTTAAAAACTTTGATAGATTGTAAATGATATATATGATTTATCAAGTTAAATTCATAGTTTAACATTCACAAACATTGTTAAAAATGTGAATTTTGTAAAATTGAAATCATGTAGTCACAAAGTAGTCACAAAATTAGCGACTACTTTGTGACTCCATCGATAAATGTTTTAATAATATTTTTTTGTAGTCACAAAGTATTCGCAAACCTTTTTAAAAAAACACGCAGTGGCAAATTAGTCGCATAACTGTAACATCCCTAATTCAATTTTTAGGTTGAAATTGAATAATTAGAAGTTTGGGGTTATTTTCGCGAAAAATCAATTGTTCTGGGTGGGTTTAATTGATAATTTTGGGAGTTGGGGTCAAAAAAAAGAAATAGATCCCACACACATATGTTTATATGTGCGTATGTATCTCCTTCTTCGATTAACCTAGCCGCTGCGTGGTGAGAGATCGATTGAGAAAGCTCGAGTGGATCGCCGTGAGCCAAGCCGGGACGCGACCTCCTCTCCTCCACGGTAAGAAACCCCTCTCTCTCTCCGTAGTTAGGTCCCGCGGTGCTTGGTGGTGTGTGTTGAAGGTCGGGATTGTGGATCGGGTTGGGCGGAGGTGAGCTTCGGTGGTGAGCTCCGGTGTGGGCTTGGAGTCGGGACGGTGGATCGGGGCTGGACCGTGGTGAAGTCCGGTGGTGAGCTCCGGCGGGACGTCGCTGCTCCGGCGGTGGGAAGTCGACGAAGTCGATGACCGGTTTAGACCGGTTTACTAATGGATCGAATAATCGAACGTGTTTTGATTTCTTTTGATTATTTTATTATTTGTTATTTTAGGTGGTTTAATTGAAGGTTATTCATCCCGGGGAGTTCTAGAAAATTGCTGAATTTTCTCGTGAAACTTTCTGTGCGGGAATAAGGTGAGTGCAGGACCATAGGCGTAATTAAATAATTTTGATAATTGGTGTGATTTCGTGATTATAGGCCGTTTACGATCTCGGAGGGTCTAGATCGAGTGTTTCATGAAATGTTTGATTTATTCGGTATTTTTCGTGATAGTCTATATTAATTATCTTAATTATTTGTTAGCCTGTAGATGGGAGGATTGCCTCACTAAGTATTTGTCGAAATACTTATGCATCTCTTATATTTTAATTGATGCAGGAAAAGAGAAAGTGTGACCGTGGGATCAGGGCGAGGAAGAGGGGGTGATCTAGACTTGTCGTTTATTTGATTATTTTATTTAATAATTTATGATCTTGATTAGTCGGATTTATAATCTTGAACCGGAAATTATTTGGTGAGGTTTAGTTATTATTATTTATGGGAATTTTAATAATTAATTGCAAAAAAAAAAATGGGTGCGGTTGTTTCAATTTGGTATCAGAGCGTTTACGGTTCTAGGACGGTTTTAAAAAAAAAAAAAAAAAAATTTCCACTATTAGAACTGTCTATGGGAGTTAGTCAATTGTTGAGCTTGAAGTTCTAGATCATCCTCTTCGAGCCTTCAATGAGATTCCACGGTAAGACTCGTGTTTGTTTTACTATTGCTGTTGTCAATTAGTAACAAGTGGTTATTGAAGATGGTTGATTCTGATAGCGTTGGGCAAGGTCTCAGAGGTCGGGGTGGTCGCGGCGGCCGTGGTCGGGGCGGCAGAACAGGCCGTGGCGGCAGAGGTGGCAGAGGTGGTAGAGGTGGCAGAGCAGCTGCAAATGTGACGCAGAGTGTCACGGTGGAGCAGGGGGCGTATGATCACGCCGAGGGGGAAGGTCAGTCGGAGCCAGCGGCCGTGTATGGTGCGATGCCGGCGCCGGGTGGTGCTCAGGCTGGTGCGGGCCCGAACCCGATGGCGGCTGTTTTGGGCATGTTGGCCCAGCTCTTGGAGAGGTTACCTGGTGTGGTACCGGCTCCAGCTCCAGTGGCGCCACAGGGGGTTGCCGCGATGCCGGGTGTTGTTGCTCCGGGAGTTCCGGGAGTGGTTGCTGAGGCCGAGCCAGTGGTTCCGTCGTACCTGAGGGTGATGGAGCATATGCAGAGGTTGGGCACCAAGTTTTTCAGTGGTGGTGCTCGACCGATTGAGTCTGATGAGTGGAGGTCCAGGTTGGAGAGGAACTTCCAGTCGATCAGATGCCCTGAGGAGTATAGGGTTGACTTGGCTGTGCATTTATCTGGAGGGAGATGCACATGAGTGGTGGCAGGGTGTTGCTGCGAGGAGGGCGGGAGTAGTGTTGCCTTGGGACGAGTTCCGGAGGGAGTTCGATCTCAAGTATTTTCCGCGGGAGGCTCGCGACAGGTTACAGGCGGAGTTTCTGTACTTGTCACAGGGGATTCGTTCGGTCCGAGAGTACGAGGCCGAGTTTAACCGGCTGAAGCGGTTTGCTGGTCGGGGTGCAGATACCGAGTATGAGTTGATTGGTGCTTTCATGCGAGGTATGCGTATCGATCTCAGGAATCGGTGCATAGTCCGCAAGTTCGAGTCGGTATCAGAACTGGTGGAGTGTGCAGCGCAGCTTGAGGAGGGGATGAGGCAGGAGGCTAGCTTAAAGGCTGCAGTACCAGAGGCTCCGCGACGGTCTCAAAGTCAGAGTGTTGCTCCGAGCAAGGGCGGTAGGTCTGGTCAGCAGCAGGGACAGAAGAGGAAGTGGGAGGATACTTCCAGGGAAGCGGGTTCTGGGCCACGTTGTTTCGGGTGCGGAGCCCATGGACATCGCGTGGCGGATTGTTCTCGAGGGGGCCCGGTGTGCTTTCATTGCAAGGAACCCGGTCACCTCAGGAAGGATTGTCCGAAGTTGGCTCAGCCGTTTGTGAGGATCGAGGCACCGCCTCCGAAACGGGCCGCAGGGGCACCGAGGGTGTTCACCATAGGCGCGGAGTCAGGCGAGGCGAGCGGCAGCAGACCGATTACTGGTTAGTTACCTTAATTATGTTCTTGTTTGCTTGTAATTTCAGTTACTCGCTCTGTAATCGGTGTTTGCTATTTGCCGTGAATCCTTTCGTGCTTAGGGACCCTTAATGTGGCTGGGGTAGAGTCACATGTGTTGTTTGACTCCGGAGCGTCCCACAGTTTTGCCACACCGGATTGGGTGTCGGGGAGCGGTATCCAAGAGTTGTGTGGGGACCACTCGGGTGTGGTGAGAGTTGCTGGGGGTCGCTTGTTGAGGACTCAGGGCTGTGTGGAGAATGTTGACATTCTTATCGCCGGAAAGCTGATGCCAGCGGATTTGATAGTGTGCCCAGTGGAACTCTATGACATCATTTTGGGTATGGACTGGCTGGGAAAGTTCAAGGCTCATTTGGACTGTCACCGGGGTCGTGTGGTTTTCGAGCATGCTAACAGAAGACTGGTTTATCAGGGAGTGAGACCGGTGCCGGGAGGCATCGTCGTTTCCGCGGTTCAAGCGGAGCGCTTGATCGAACAGGGTTGTGAGGCCTATTTGGCTACCATTTCGATACCTGGTGAGGTTGGGGAGTCAGCGGTGCGGGATATTGAGGTGGTCTGGGAGTTCGAGGATGTGTTCCAGCAGTTGAGCGGGTTACCACCATCCAGGTCGGATCCTTTTACCATTGAGTTAGAGCCGGGGACGACGCCGTTGTCTAAGGCTCCTTACAGGATGGCTCCAGCGGAGATGGCTGAGCTTAAGAAGCAGCTCGAGGAGTTGTTGGAAAAGGGTTTCATTAGACCGAGCAGTTCTCCGTGGGGTGCACCGGTACTGTTCGTCAAGAAGAAGGATGGGAGCTTCCGGTTGTGCATTGATTATCGGGGGCTGAACCGGGTTACTGTGAAGAACAAGTACCCATTACCGAGGATCGATGAGTTGTTAGATCAGTTGCAGGGTGCTTCGTGGTTCTCTAAGGTTGATTTGGCATCGGGTTATCATCAGATCCCGATAGCGGAGACGGACATCAGGAAGACGGCTTTCAGGACGAGATACGGGCACTACGAGTTTGTGGTGATGCCGTTTGGGTTGACGAATGCACCGGCTGCGTTTATGAGGTTGATGAACGGCGTGTTCCAGGAGTATCTGGATGAGTTCGTCATCATTTTCATCGACGACATTCTAGTGTATTCGAAGAGTCCTGAGGAGCACATGGTTCACCTGAGGAAAGTTCTGGAGAAGCTACGGGAGCAGAAGTTGTTCGCTAAGCTGAGCAAGTGTAGTTTCTGGCAGCGGGAGATCGGATTTCTGGGGCACGTCGTATCGGATCGTGGTGTTTCAGTGGATCCGGAGAAGATTCGCTCGATTGAGGAGTGGCCGAGACCGAAGAATGCCTCGGAGATTCGCAGTTTTCTGGGTCTGGCGGGTTATTACAGGAGGTTCGTCAAGGGGTTTGCTAGTATGGCGCAGGCCATGACCAAGTTGACCGGGAAGGACGTTCCTTTCGTGTGGTCGGACCAGTGTGAGGAGAGCTTTGTGAAGCTCAAGGAGATGCTGGTGAGTACTCCGGTGTTAGCCTTGCCTAAGCAGGATGAGCCATATGTTGTGTTCACAGACGCGTCCAGGCTGGGGCTCGGTTGTGTATTGATGCAGCAGGGTAAGGTAATCGCATATGCTTCCAGGCA
Source organism: Eutrema japonicum (assembly GCA_030161315.1). Classification (NCBI taxonomy): domain Eukaryota; kingdom Viridiplantae; phylum Streptophyta; class Magnoliopsida; order Brassicales; family Brassicaceae; genus Eutrema; species Eutrema japonicum. Next base: position 32,894,129 of record BSQW01000007.1, on the reverse strand, counting down.
GCTGAGGAAACATGAATGCAATTATCCTACTCACGATCTTGAGATGGCTGCAGTGGTGTTTGCATTGAAGATCTGGAGGTCTTATCTGTATGGCGGTAAGGTTCAGGTGTTCACAGACCACAAAAGTCTAAAGTACATCTTTACCCAGCCGGAGCTGAATCTGCGACAGAGGCGATGGATGGAGCTTGTTGCGGATTATGATCTGGAGATAGCTTACCATCCCGGTAAAGCGAATCTTGTAGCCGATGCTTTGAGCAGGAAGCGGGTCATTTTAGACACTGAGCGAGATACCGAGGCGTTGGTAGGCATGGTGAGTGCCCTGAGACTGTGTGCTGTGTCTGAGGAACCTGAGCCGTTGGGTTTAGAGGCGGTGGATCAGGCGGACATTCTGACTAGGGTGTGGGTAGCACAGCAGTGGGATGCGGAATTAATGCAGGCTGGCAGGGCAGAGCGGTCTGAGTATGAGTTATCCAGCAATGGAACGATCCTTTTGAGAGGCAGGGTGTGTGTACCGAAGGACGAAGTGCTGAGGCAGGAAATCCTGAGGGAAGCACATCAGAGCCGTTTCTCTATTCATCCCGGAGCTACCAAGATGTACCGTGACCTCAAACGGTATTACCAGTGGGTAGGGATGAAGAAGGATGTTGCCAACTGGGTTGCGGGGTGTGATACCTGTCAGTTGGTGAAGGCTGAGCATCAGGTTCCGAGCGGGTTGTTGAGGAGTTTACCCATTCCGGAGTGGAAGTGGGACATGATCACCATGGATTTCGTGGTGGGTCTGCCGGTTTCGCGAACCAATGACGCCATTTGGGTCATCGTCGATAGGTTGACCAAGTCTGCGCACTTCTTGGCCATAAAAAAGACCGACGGTGCGGAAGTGTTGGCCAAGAGGTACGTCAGGGAGATTGTGAAGCTGCATGGGGTACCGGTGAGTATAGTGTCAGATCGAGATCCGAAGTTCTCCTCGCTGTTCTGGGGCGCTTTCCAGAAGGAGATGGGCACTAAGGTACACATGAGTACAGCTTATCATCCCCAGACCGATGGGCAGTCGGAGAGGACTATCCAGACGTTGGAGGACCTGTTGAGGATGTGTGTGTTAGATTGGGGTGGACATTGGGCGGATCATCTGAATCTAGTGGAGTTTGCGTACAATAACAGCTACCAGGCTAGTATCGGCATGGCACCATTTGAGGCGTTGTATGGTAGGCCTTGCAGGACCCCGTTATGTTGGACACAAGTGGGGGAGAGGAGCCTGTTGGGAGCTGACTTTGTGCAGGAGACGACTGAGAAGGTCCGGATTGTGAAGTTGAACATGAAGGAAGCTCAAGATCGTCAGAAAAGCTACGCAGATCGGCGTAGGAAGGAGCTGGAGTTCGCAGTTGGCGATTTGGTCTACCTGAAAATGGCCATGTTGAGGGGTCCGAACAGGTCCATTTCCGAGACGAAGTTGAGTCCACGGTATATGGGTCCCGTCAGGGTGCTGGAGCGGGTCGGACCGGTGGCTTATCGGTTAGAGTTGCCGGAGTCTATGCAGGCATTTCACAAGGTGTTCCACGTGTCGATGCTGAAGAAATGTTTGCACAAGGATGATCAGGTGGTCACGGGGGTGCCATCAGATTTGACACCGAGCATGGTGGTGGAGGCGAGGCCTCTGAGAGTCCTAGATCGTCGGGTGAGAGTGATCAGGAGGAAGAAGGTTCCTGAGATGCAGGTGCTGTGGGACTGCAATGGAGCCGAGGAGGTGACTTGGGAGCCGGAAGCGAAGTTGAAGCGCAAATTTCCCAAGTGGTTCGGCAAACTGGAGGGTTAGCCGGGTGTTTCCATATCGTTGTAACCATGGTGTTGGGATTTTGAGAGTTATTGCGTTGTTGTACTCGTCTATTTTTATGGTGTTATAATTAATCGATGTACTTTGGAGTTTTTGACTATTCAATAAAAAGGTGTTTTCATTGAATATGTTGAGTGGTGGGTTTACTAGGGGATTAGTAGACAGGTTGGCGGGCTACTAGTGGTAGTGGTCCGATAGCGGGGTGCGGATACTAGGTGTTTGGTAGCCGCATAAGGCTGATAGTTCCGGATTGGTTTGGCACGGGGTGGTGGCCCCATATAGCGGCATCGGAGTGCACTGGTGAGTCACTGCCGAGTGTACCTGGCCGGTTGGGTTTCGATGTGATTCCTGATTGGTGAGACAGGTCACTAGAGAGATTGCCGTTGTCTGGCTCTCTATGCGTTAGACGGACCGATCCATGGTGTTGGGTCGTGAAGTCGTTGTACTCCCGGGTGTTGGAGTGGTTGGCCAAACCAAGTAGGGGACTATGGCACTATGGTGTTGAGCCGTGATACCGTTGTTGGTAGAGCTGGAAGAGCGGTCGTGCGACGTTGAGTTGGAATAGCGGTTGTGCTATGTTGTGGTTGTTAGCTGGATGTTAGATTCGAGGACGAATCTATGTTAGTGGGGGAGAATTGTAACATCCCTAATTCAATTTTTAGGTTGAAATTGAATAATTAGAAGTTTGGGGTTATTTTCGCGAAAAATCAATTGTTCTGGGTGGGTTTAATTGATAATTTTGGGAGTTGGGGTCAAAAAAAAGAAATAGATCCCACACACATATGTTTATATGTGCGTATGTATCTCCTTCTTCGATTAACCTAGCCGCTGCGTGGTGAGAGATCGATTGAGAAAGCTCGAGTGGATCGCCGTGAGCCAAGCCGGGACGCGACCTCCTCTCCTCCACGGTAAGAAACCCCTCTCTCTCTCCGTAGTTAGGTCCCGCGGTGCTTGGTGGTGTGTGTTGAAGGTCGGGATTGTGGATCGGGTTGGGCGGAGGTGAGCTTCGGTGGTGAGCTCCGGTGTGGGCTTGGAGTCGGGACGGTGGATCGGGGCTGGACCGTGGTGAAGTCCGGTGGTGAGCTCCGGCGGGACGTCGCTGCTCCGGCGGTGGGAAGTCGACGAAGTCGATGACCGGTTTAGACCGGTTTACTAATGGATCGAATAATCGAACGTGTTTTGATTTCTTTTGATTATTTTATTATTTGTTATTTTAGGTGGTTTAATTGAAGGTTATTCATCCCGGGGAGTTCTAGAAAATTGCTGAATTTTCTCGTGAAACTTTCTGTGCGGGAATAAGGTGAGTGCAGGACCATAGGCGTAATTAAATAATTTTGATAATTGGTGTGATTTCGTGATTATAGGCCGTTTACGATCTCGGAGGGTCTAGATCGAGTGTTTCATGAAATGTTTGATTTATTCGGTATTTTTCGTGATAGTCTATATTAATTATCTTAATTATTTGTTAGCCTGTAGATGGGAGGATTGCCTCACTAAGTATTTGTCGAAATACTTATGCATCTCTTATATTTTAATTGATGCAGGAAAAGAGAAAGTGTGACCGTGGGATCAGGGCGAGGAAGAGGGGGTGATCTAGACTTGTCGTTTATTTGATTATTTTATTTAATAATTTATGATCTTGATTAGTCGGATTTATAATCTTGAACCGGAAATTATTTGGTGAGGTTTAGTTATTATTATTTATGGGAATTTTAATAATTAATTGCAAAAAAAAAAATGGGTGCGGTTGTTTCAATAACAGTGGCATTGTAGTGGCAAAACAAGACCCTAAACACTAAATGAATAGTTTAAATCGTATATGCTAATTTTAACAGTTAGGAATAAAATAAACATATGTACATACATAGATATTGAACTTTACTCGAGTTTTTGTTACAAAAGCTAATATATATGTTTCAAAAATCAAATCAATAAATTTACTCTTTAATTACATACTAATGTTTGATATAAATGTGGAGATGATGAGGATATATGAAAAAGTTATGAATCTTACAAATTTTAAAAACTTTGATAGATTGTAAATGATATATATGATTTATCAAGTTAAATTCATATTTTAGCATTCACAAACATTGTTAAAAATGTGAATTTTGTATAATTAAAATCAAGTAGTCACAAAATTAGCGACTACTTTGTGACGCCATCGATAAATTTTTTAAAAATATTGTTTTGTACTGACAAAGTACTTGCAAACCTGTTAAAAAAATCACGCAGTCTCATCTTAGTGGCAAATTAGTCGCATAACAGTGGCATTGTAGTGGCAAAACGAGACCCTAAACACTAAATGAATAGTTTAAATCGTATATTCTATTTTTAACAGTTAGGAATAAAATAAACATATGTACATACATAGATATTGAAATCTACTCGAGTTTTTGTTACAAAAGCTAATATATATGTTTTGCAAATCAAATCAATAAATTTACTCTTTAATTACATACAAATGTTTGATATAAGTGTGGAGATGATGAGAATATCTGAAAAAGTTATGAATCTTACAAATTTTAAAAACTTTGATAGATTGTAAATGATATATATGATTTATCAAGTTAAATTCATAGTTTAACATTCACAAACATTGTTAAAAATGTGAATTTTGTAAAATTGAAATCATGTAGTCACAAAGTAGTCACAAAATTAGCGACTACTTTGTGACTCCATCGATAAATGTTTTAATAATATTTTTTTGTAGTCACAAAGTATTCGCAAACCTTTTTAAAAAAACACGCAGTGGCAAATTAGTCGCATAACAGTGGCATTGTAGTGGCAAAACAAGACCCTAAACACTAAATGAATAGTTTAAATCGTATATGCTAATTTTAACAGTTAGGAATAAAATAAACATATGTACATACATAGATATTGAACTTTACTCGAGTTTTTGTTACAAAAGCTAATATATATGTTTCAAAAATCAAATCAATAAATTTACTCTTTAATTACATACTAATGTTTGATATAAATGTGGAGATGATGAGGATATATGAAAAAGTTATGAATCTTACAAATTTTAAAAACTTTGATAGATTGTAAATGATATATATGATTTATCAAGTTAAATTCATATTTTAGCATTCACAAACATTGTTAAAAATGTGAATTTTGTATAATTAAAATCAAGTAGTCACAAAGTAGTCACAAAATTAGCGACTACTTTGTGACGCCATCGATAAATTTTTTAAAAATATTGTTTTGTACTGACAAAGTACTTGCAAACCTGTTAAAAAAATCACGCAGTCTCATCTTAGTGGCAAATTAGTCGCATAACAGTGGCATTGTAGTGGCAAAACGAGACCCTAAACACTAAATGAATAGTTTAAATCGTATATTCTATTTTTAACAGTTAGGAATAAAATAAACATATGTACATACATAGATATTGAAATCTACTCGAGTTTTTGTTACAAAAGCTAATATATATGTTTTGCAAATCAAATCAATAAATTTACTCTTTAATTACATACTAATGTTTGATATAAGTGTGGAGATGATGAGAATATCTGAAAAAGTTATGAATCTTACAAATTTTAAAAACTTTGATAGATTGTGAAGGATATATATGATTTATCAAGTTAAATTCATAGTTTAACATTCACAAACATTGTTAAAAATGTGAATTTTGTAAAATTGAAATCATGTAGTCCCCAAGTAGTCACAAAATTAGCGACTACTTTGTGACTCCATCGATAAATGTTTTAAAAATATTTTTTTGTAGTCACAAAGTAGTCGCAAACCTTTTTAAAAAAACACGCAGTCTCATCTTAGTGGCAAATTAGTCGCATAACAGTGGCATTGTAGTGGCAAAACGAGACCCTAAACACTAAATGAATAGTTTAAATCGTATATTCTATTTTTAACAATTAGGAATAAAATAAACATATGTACATACATAGATATTGAAATCTACTCGAGTTTTTGTTACAAAAGCTAATATATATGTTTTGCAAATCAAATCAATAAATTTACTCTTTAATTACATACAAATGTTTGATATAAGTGTGGAGATGATGAGGATATATGAAAAAGTTATGAATCTTACAAATTTTAAAAACTTTGATAGATTGTAAATGATATATATGATTTATCAAGTTAAATTCATATTTTAGCATTCACAAACATTGTTAAAAATGTGAATTTTGTATAATTAAAATCAAGTAGTCACAAAGTAGTCACAAAATTAGCGACTACTTTGTGAAGCCATCGATAAATTTTTTAAAAATATTGTTTTGTAGTGACAAAGTACTTGCAAACCTGTTAAAAAACCACGCAGTCTCATCTTAGTGGCAAATTAGTCGCATAACAGTGGCATTGTAGTGGCAAAACAAGACCCTAAACACTAAATGAATAGTTTAAATCGTATATGCTATTTTTAACAGTTAGGAATAAAATAAACATATGTACATACATAGATATTGAAATCTACTCGAGTTTTTGTTACAAAAGCTAATATATATGTTTTGCAAATCAAATCAATAAATTTACTCTTTAATTACATACTAATGTTTGATATAAGTGTGGAGATGATGAGAATATCTGGAAAAGTTATGAATCTTACAAATTTTAAAAACTTTGATAGATTGTGAAGGATATATATGATTTATCAAGTTAAATTCATAGTTTAACATTCACAAACATTGTTAAAAATGTGAATTTTGTAAAATTGAAATCATGTAGTCACAAAGTAGTCACAAAATTAGCGACTACTTTGTGACTCCATCGATAAATGTTTTAATAATATTTTTTTGTAGTCACAAAGTAGTCGCAAACCTTTTTAAAAAAACACGCAGTGGCATCTTAGTGGCAAATTAGTTGCATAACAGTGGCATTGTAGTGGCAAAACAAGACCCTAAACACTTAATGAATAGTTTAAATCGTATATGCTAATTTTAACAGTTATAAATAAAATAAACATATGTATATACATAGATATTGAAATTTACTCGAGTTTTTGTTACAAAAGCTAAAATATATGTTTTGAAAATCAAATCAATAAATTTACTTTTTTAATTACATACTAATGTTTGATATAAATGTGGAGATGATGAGGATATATGAAAAAGTTATGAATCTTACAAATTTTAAAAACTTTGATAGATTGTAAATGATATATATGATTTATCAAGTTAAATTCATAGTTTAGCATTCACAAACATTGTTAAAAATGTGAATTTTGTATAATTAAAAACAAGTAGTCACAAAGTAGTCACAAAATTAGCGACTACTTTGTGACCCCATCGATAAATTTTTTAAAAATATTGTTTTGTAGTGACAAAGTACTTGCAAACCTTTAAAAAAAACCACGCAGTCACATCTTAGTGGCAAATTAGTCGCATAACAGTGGCATTGTAGTGTCAAAACAAGACCCTAAACACTAAATGAATAGTTTAAATTGTATATGTTATTTTTAATAGTTAGGAATAAAATAAACATATGTACATACATAGATATTGAAATCTACTCGTGTTTTTGTTACAAAAGCTAATATATATGTTTTGCAAATCAAATCAATAAATTTACTCTTTAATTTCATACTAATGTTTGATATAAGTGTGGAGATGATGAGAATATCTGGAAAAGTTATGTATCCTACAAATTTTAAAAATATTGATAGATTGTAAAGGATATATATGATTTATCAAGTTAAATTCATAGTTTAACATTCACAAACATTGTTAAAAATGTGAATTTTGTAAAATTGAAATCAAGTAGTCACAAAGTACTCACAAAATTAGCGACTACTTTGTGACTCCATCGATCAATTTTTTATTGTTTTGTAGTCACAAAGTACTCGCAACCCTTTTAAAAAAACCACGCAGTGGCATCTTAGTGGCAAATTAGTCGCATAACATTGGCATGGCAAAACAAGACCCTAAACACTAAATGAATAGTTTAAATCGTATATGCTAATTTTAACAGTTAGGGATAAAATAAACATATGTACATACGTAGATATCGAAATTTACTAGAGTTTTTGTTAAAAAAGCTAATATATATGTTTTGCAAATCGAATCAATAAATTTACTCTTTAATTACATACTAATGTTTGATATGAGTGTGGAGATGATGAGAATATCTGAAAAAGTTTTGAATCTTACATATTTTAAAATTTTTGATTGATTGTAATTGATATATATGATTTATCAAGTTAAATTCATATTTTGAAATTTCAAATAACTGAAATTATGATTTATAAGACAAATATTTTTTGTAGTCTTATTTCAGTCACAAAATGTGCAACTGATTAGTGACTACTTGTAAAATTTGCGACTACAATGTGATGACAAGTGTTTCCGTAGTCGCAAATAAGTCCCAAAATCTTGAAAACAAAACAAGGCGAAAATTTATAAACTATTTTGGGAAAAATTGTGACTAATTTGTGACTATGTCTTTGTGTCTACAAATGTAGTTTCAAATTCGTACCTCTTTGATAAATATTTTGCTACTCCAAAATTTAGTCGGAAAGGAGTCGCAAAAACGTGCCAAATTAGCGACTAAACTACAACTAAAATTTTTGGTCGCTAATTGCAACTAATATGCGACTACGGTGTTGAGAGTCTCAAATGTGTAGCAAATTGGTCACATATTAGTCGCAAGTTTTTGCGACTACAGGTGTAGTCGCAAAATGGAGTGGCTAAATCGATGTTTTCTTGTAGTGTTTCGTTGATTCAGGCTCGAGCGTCAATGTCATGTCAAAGGCACTTGAAGAGAGGTTGAAAATTGGTGATATTAGATCTACTCAAATGACTCTCGCATTCGCGAACTCTTCCACCTCAGTTCCATACGGTACAATCCCTGATTTGATGGTTAAAGTAGGAGACTATCTGGTTCTTACTGATTTTCAGGCTGTGGAGATGAGCGCAAGATCTAGTACATCTTTGAATCTTGGAAGACCGTTCATGGCTACTGTTGGTGCAGTAATAGACACGCCCAATATGAGGATCTCGTTCTCATACATTGACGAACAGGTCTCCTACAAAGCCATTCCTTCTGGAAGAGCCCCCAAACATATCTCTTGCATCACTGTTGTCACAGGATAGACGTTGATGGTTGATCTTTTGGACGAGCCTTATGATGAGCCAACTGTCATAGACATTTTAGATGGTCCTTCTATCATCACCAAGAAAGACATCAAAACGGCTAAGGCAAAGAAGAAGGTGAAGAACAAAAGAGTCGAGAGTGCTACCCATGTGACCTTAATCCCTCAGAAGTGTGATGGAGATTCGATTGAATATAAGATGAAGTGCAAGGGAACTTCGAAACCATTCTCTAAGATTAGAGCTATTTTTACTTCAAAGCTGAAAGAGAAAGGAAAGGATGTTGTGAAGGGTATGTTGCGCATAATTCTGAAGCTGGAGATGTCAAGTTGTGGAGCTTGTTTTGGAGCAAGTTCTCATTCTTATCATGACTGATCTTCGGTACAGTCAAGCTAATGATGTTAAACGAGCGCTTGGTGGGAGGCAACCCACTGGTAAGTCTGTATATAAGTCCTTTTATTTTTGTGATTTTTTCGTTTTTTGTGTTTTGTGTCTTGAGTGAATCAGATTGGAGCAAACGAGGAGAAACTGAACCTGCATCGGCGAAATCGCCAGGGTATCGATCGATACCATGTCTGTGTCGGTCGATACCCTGCGGGCATTGATGGAATCGTTGAAGAGAACTCTCTTGTGTCGACTTAAGCCTGGTATCGATCGATACCAAGCTATGTGTCGGTCGATACCCATGTTCCATTACGGTAACTTCTTGTTCTTCATGATTCTACTATGTTCTTTTGTTTCTTTTACCGACTCTAGACTAGATAACACTGGGGACAGTGTTGTTTAAGTCTGGGGGAGGTGTCTGCTGACATTGTGTTTGTTTTTCTTAGAGTCAGTCGATTTTGAGTCAAAATTTGTTTTATTGAGTCAAAACCTGTTGGAGATTATGATCTTGTGCTTGAATCTATTGTTCTTATTTTGCTTCTAAGTGACCATTGTTACAGAATCAGTTCTAGATCGACTAATGAAAAATCCAATGACTGACCAGTTGACTAGAAAACACCCATGTCTCCAGAAGAGTTCTTCTAAAGCCTGAGCCAAATTTTTGCACTTCATCGATGCAGTTGATGTTTACAGGGCTTGATTCATCATTCATATCTGACAAAAGAACTCATGTGTTTAAAGTAATGGTATCTCTCTCCCCTGTTATAAGTTGATAAATAAGAGCATAAAAGATTAAATGACTTTCTTCTGAGTAGAGGGCTAGAAAAATTTCCAGCGTTCCCATTATTCTACTTGTGAAAGAACGATCACACAAAGGTTGAAAGCGAGGTTAGGAAAATTTCCCATGATACCACTATTCGTCTACACCTTTGATACATAGAGAGAGAAAAACCGGGGATTCGGTGGCAAACACCATCAATACTCGTGTTTCAGATCTTAATGTGTATATGCAGGTCTAAAAAAGAAAGAAAGAACATGATGAGAAACAAGTCTGGGGGAGAGAAAACAATACCAAAAATTGTGTAAATTGGGTGGTTCTTTTGTCATGATATTGTATGGGAAAGAATCTAGAAGGTTCTTGAACATTGGCTGCAGCGATGAGACTGGCGATGAGGGCTTCATTTGGACAATGCTGCGAGATAATGTGTGGAGTCTGGGAAAGCTGCGAATGTCTACGGAGAAGTACATGGTTGATAGATTTGGAACTGGTTACGTGATGTGTGGAGCACTAAGGAAAAAGGTCATTGCGATGGTTCATGAACAAGTGATTCTCCGTGTTTTTCAAACCTCTTTCTCTTGTTTAGCTTTCTTTTTGCTTGAGGGCAAGCAAATGCTAAGTCTGTGGGAGTTGATATATCATGGTTTTTACCCGTTTTAGCGATGATATAGGTCTTATTTATAGAGTCTTTCTAGTATTTTGGAGTCTTTTCGAGTCTTTTCAGGTTTTATGTGACTTTGGGAGAAAATGAGCCGTTTTGGGTAAAAATGAGCATATGGAGATGCAGAGTCATGCAGAGACCTCAGAAGTTTGGCATTCGTTGAAGAACTTCCCACCGATGGATTGAGCTCAAATTTGGATACAAGGCAGATCAATGGATGCGCTTTCATTTGGAAGTGGTTTGAGGCCATTCCAACAGTGCGATCAAAAGTTATGCCAGTTTTCGTGGAGACAGTCCAGTCTGGCGAGCAGAAGAGTCGACACGCAAGCTGATATACTCATATATTGCATGTTTTAGCATGCATTTCATTTAGAGTTTTGTGTAATTCGCATACATGATCATGGTCTTGTCTTGCATTTAGGTCTCATTTAGAGTAATATGTGTTTGTATTAGGTCTTAGTGAGTTTTGCATACATTTGGAGTGTTTCTAGGTGTCTTGGAGACAATTGATGATGTTTGGAGTTATGGAGCATAAGAGGAATGCAAAGCCCATCCGAGATGCCGGAAAGATGTAGCTGGAAGAAGTCCCTCCGTTATGAATCAGCCTCAACGATCTTCATAGGAGTTGTAGAGGAGTGAGTCATCTGTCTACAGGAGTTAGATTCAGGCCATTTGGACATTTGGTTGAGGAGTTATCGTAGATTTACTGAATACGTCTCTGCCTGGTCGAGGAGCTTTCTCTTGTCTCCCTAAAAACTCCTTAGCATCGACCCAGCTCTTTCCGCAGGTCGATGTTGATGTTGGATGCAACATCAGAGCCTTAGCATCGACCCAGATCCCCTTCACATAGACCAACAAATCGATGCACAGCTTCAGGGCGTTTACATCGACCCAGTTCCTTCCCATCGGGCGATGCAGCCGAAGTGACTCAAAGATCAAGACAAATGAAGAACTTTCCTTTCCCAGTTTAATCTGAAGTCTTCATGAAAGTTGTAGCCAAGTGCGTTAGCTGACTACAAAAGGTCGTTTCGGGTCATTTGGCTACGTGGTTCGTTAGATATGGCCACTTTACTGAGAGTATGTCTGTATGAACGAAGCCACCCGACATGCCTGAAAGACCTGGCTGGACGAATGGTCTTCAATCGGATTAAGCCTCGGTGACCTTCACAAACGTTGTATCCATGTGTATTAGCTGTCCACAGGAGGTGATTTTAGGCCATTCGGACATGTATCCCAGGAGATATCACGGTTTTAGCGAAGGTTCTACACAAGACCAGATTTGACACATTTCGACCGGGTCAATACCCGGTTTGTTCCGGGTTGACCCGGTCAACTCCTCATCTATTTAAAAACTCAAAAACCCTAATTTTCTTTTAATCCTCTTTTTGGTCTAAAAACCCTTTTCTCCTTAGAGAGAGTTCTTAGATTTTTGTAAGAGAGATCTTCTATTTTTATGCAATCTAGTAGTTGTTTTCATTGAATATCTCCTTCTTATCTTCTTTTCTTGTTGATTATCCAAGATCCATCCATGAATTCTTCTCTTATCAAATTCGATTTAGAGGTGTTCTTCATGGGTCTTGAGTAGTCGTTTTAGGATCTTGAGATGGGTTAGATTTAGGGGATTCAAGGCATGATCTATTGTGTTTAGGATTAGATTATCTATTATACTTCTTTGTTTAATGTTCTTATTGCTAAATCTAGCTTGAGAGAGTGGATTTAGATCATAGGCATTTCATGCACACCAAGTGTATGATAAAATGCCTTGATCAATTATTCAAAGGATTTATGTTCTTAGCCTATGAGAATAGTTGTCTAAGGCATATTTTTGGTTGATCTAGTTTATATTCTCAATGCATGTTGATTGATAATTCACAAATGAGAGTTTGCTAATGAATTTGATAATTAACATAGTGATTAGTGCCTTGAAAGAGGACTAATCAAGATTAGAGATCATTAACCTAGGGATAGCTTGTTTGTGTGAATGAATGCCTTGGATCATGCTTTGGTTGCCCTAATATCGATTACCCCATCTTAGGATTCGCTTTGCTTATTGCTTTTACATCTTGCTTAGTTTCTTATTACTTGTTTGAACTTGATACTTAATCAAAAACCCCTTTTATTAGCTTAACTCATTTAATGCCTTGCATTCTTAGTGTTTATGACTACTTCCCAATATTGGATTCGATAACCTCTTACTACATCCTTGGATTGCAAAATCCTAGTATCAATTTGGCGATGTTGCCATATTGAGATTTGATTTTGACATTAAGATTTAGGTTCTTTATGAGATTAAGCATTTTTCTTTTCTTTTGGATACTAATCTCTCTCTCAAACTCTCTCTTGTAGGTACATGAACACAAGGTCTAGAGGCGAAGCAAATCTTGTTGAGCCTAGAGACAACATTCACCTATTGGATCGTGGTATTAGAGCAAGAAGAGAGAGGGAACAGCTTGCACACCTTGCTAGGCTTGGTATGGAGCACGTGCAAGAACACCAAGCTCAAGAGCATGGTCAAGAACGTGGCAATGGAAACCACCAAGACTAAAACCCCCACGCCCACCATCCACAACCTCACGGCCCCAATCCAAACCCACCCGCCCATAATGCTAGAGCTCAAAACATTTGTTGGAGCGGGTGATGCGGCAAATGCTCATTTCAACCGTCAAGGGATTCATGCACCACCGGTTGAATGCAATGACTTTGAGGTCAAAGCAAGCTTCATCAACATGGTGCAAAGTAACAAGTTTCATGTGCTTGCGGTAGAAGACCCTCTTGATCATTTGGATCACTTTGACCGTATTTGTAGCTTGACAAAGATGAATGGAGTGTCGGAGGATAACTTCGAGATAAGGTTGTTTCCTTTTTCTCTTGGAGACAAGGCAAAACAATCGGAAAAGAACCTCCCCCAAGGTTCCATCACCTCTTGGAATCAATGCAAAACCGCCTTCCTTGCCAAGTTCTTCTCCCACTCAAGAACGGCCAAGCTAAGGAACGAGATATCAAGCTTCACTCAAAGAGCGAATAAAAGCTTTAATGAAGCATAGGAGCGGTTTAGGAGCTATACATCGCAATGCCCTCATCACGGATTTTCGGATGCTTCACTCCTAAGCACTCTATACCATGGAGCATTGCCCAAGATCCGCATGTTGCTTGACACCGCCTCTAATGGACGCTTCTTGGGCAAAGAAGTGAATGAAGCAATGGAGTTGGTAGAGAACCTTGCATTGAGTGATGGTACTTATGGTGATGACTATGATCGGTCTACAAGGACCACAAGTGATCATGAGGAGCAAAGGAGAGCCAAAGAGAAGAAAGCTCTCAATGACAAGATGGACAAGCTCCTTAATGCTTCTCAAAAGATGGTTCACTTTGTTAGTGATTCGGAAGGCACTCATCGAGCACAAGAACATATGGTGGATTTGAGCAACCAAGAAGAAGTGCACTACATTGGGAACAATGGAGGTTATCAAAGGAGTTACAATAACAACTTTGCTCAACAAAGGACCTTCCCTACTCAAAACCAAGGTCAAAGCTTTGTCCCTCAACATCAACCTCAAGGACAACAACGAGGCTATTCCAACAATGCTTCTTTCATTCCTCAAGCTCAAGGTCACAACTCCATGACTCAAGACCTTGATGTGAAAAATGTTCTTCAACAACTTCTCCAAGGCCAAGCAAGTGGAGCATTGGATATAAGCAAGAAGATGGAGAAAATAAATACAAAGGTACCTTGCTCATACAATGATCTCCACAAGAAGTTTGAAGCCTTGAATTCAAAAATGCAAGAAATGGAGGCCAAGTGACACGATTCGATTAAGGACCGGCTTGCTCTAGTACAGATGAGAGGGATAGATCCACGACTTCAAGGGATTCACGAGAAGAGATGCTAAGGCGTGGGAGAAGTCCTGAAAATCCTTAGGCCCAATTCCGACTATGAAGCTTGAAACGAGGGGGTGGCTACGTTGTTGGGAGAATCCGGGGAAGAAGATGACAAGGAGTGGGAGATGAAATCAACTTTGATAAGAGTTCACACGAACGACGGATCGAAGGCTACGTCGAGTGTTGCGGAAAAACACTACGATAAACCAAATAAGATTTCAATGACTAACCATCAAGAAATCGAGAGAGAAAAGAGATGAATCTCTGAAAATAAACTTTGATAAATGATAATTGTGTTTTCGCAAATGAGGGAGAAGAAGATATAAAGAGAAAAATTCAAAAGACAAGTCAAAGGTCTTTCTCGAAAATGAGAGAGAGACCACATCGAAAATTACAAAAAATTAAATGATAGTTTGAACAACTCTTGGGATTCCGCCAGAAAATCCCCGCGGAGAATTTCCCCCGGGAAAGTCCCTCGAAAAGTCCCTCGGGAATAAATCCCTCGGAATTTCCCTCGGAAAATTCCCCCGCGGAACTCTCAAGAAATCTGACCGTTAGGCGGTGTAAGCCGGTTGCCTCGTTAAAACCTCTATACGGAAAACCCAATTGGGACAAAACTGTATACAGGAAAAAGAGTACAAACGACTTACACAAACGGCCAAACCTCATAGAGAGTTCGAAGACAATAAGGTGAGGACGGGTTGTGTACGTTGGTCCTCCTCGTTCCTTGCATCCGTGAGTAAGCTCCGAACCACTCCCGCTAGTTGCCGTGTCTTAGACCGTGTGATGGGTCCTTCGGGAATGACCATCGCGTCTTCTTGAACCTCCAACGAAGCTGTCACGTCCATGATCATATCATCCCCCTCCTCTTGAAAAGGATTTGCCCTCAAATCGATTTCATCTGCAACATAAGGAATAATATCAGCAACATTAAAACTTGAACTTATCGAATACTTACCTTGGAGATCTAGTTTGTAGGAATTGTCGTTGATCTTTTCCACCACGGTGAACGGCCCATCGACTCTCGGCAAGAGTTTTGACTTTCTTTCCTCCAGGAACCGTTCTTTCCTTAGATAAATCCAAACAAGATCGCCGGGTTCAAAAACCTTCTTGTTTCGCCCCTTGTTTGCATGCTTGCGGTATTGCTCCGTCTTTCGTTCGATGTTTGCTTTCGCCTTCTCGTGCATCTGTTTGACCATCTCGGCCAGTTTCTTACCGTCCATAGTCACATGTTCACTCAAAGGTAAAGGAGTTAAATCGAGAGGGGTAAGCGGATTAAATCCATAAACGAGTTCAAAAGGAGAAAACAAAGTCGTAGAATGCTGCGCATGATTATAAGCAAATTCTACATGAGGCAAACAATCTTCCCACGATCTAAGATTCTTTTTAATAACAGTACGCAAAAGAGATCCTAACGTCCTATTGACCACCTCGGTTTGTCCGTCCGTTTGCGGATGACAAGTCGTAGAGAAACAAAGTTTCGTTCCTAACTTAGCCCAAAGGGTCTTCCAAAAATAGCTAAGAAACTTTGTATCTCTGTCCGACACTATAGTCCTAGGCATTCCATGCATGCGAATAATTTCCCTAAAGAATAATTCGGCTATGTTCGATGCATCATCAGTTTTATGGCAAGGAATAAAATGCGCCATCTTAGAAAACCTATCGACTACCACAAATATCGAATCATTACCCTTCCTAGACTTAGGCAATCCTAACACAAAATCCATAGAAATGTCTGTCCAAGGAGCACTAGGAATAGGTTGAGGAGTATACAGACCTTGGTTTTGGCGTTTAGATTTTGCATACTTACAAGTCGTGCACCGGTTGCAAACACGTTCCACATCGCGTTTCATATGCGGCCAAAAGAAATGATCTTGCACGATATGAAGTGTTTTGGCAACGCCAAAATGTCCCATAAGTCCACCGCTATGTGCTTCCCTAATAAGAAAATCTCGCAAAGAAGAATTAGGAATACAAAGACGGTTCTCGTAAAACAAGAAACCGTTGCTTTGAAAATACTTTCCAAATGCGAATTTAGAACAAGATAGAAACACTTCCTGGAAATCGGAATCGGTTGCATAAGCGTCCTTGATCATCTCAAACCCAAGTATCTTAGCATCAAGTATCGAGATAAGAGTGTACCTCCGAGACAACGCGTCGGCGTCGACGTTTTTCTTACCTTGTTTGTACTGAATTACGTATGGAAACGTCTCGATGAATTCAACCTAACGTGCATGCCTCTTGTTCAACTTTTGATGGCTCTTCAAGTGCTTGAGAGATTGATGATCGGTATGAATGATGAACTCCTTCGGCCATAAGTAATGCTGCCACGTTTGGAGAGCTCGGACCAAGGCATAAAGTTCCTTGTCGTAAGTCGGATAATTGAGCGTTGCTCCTCCAAGTTTCTCGCTGAAGAAAGCCACGAGTTTCTTCTCTTGCATAAGTACAGCACATATACCAATACCAGAAGCGTCACATTCAATCTCGAAAGCTTTCATAAAATCGGGTAAAATAAGTAAAGGGGCGTGAGTGAGTTTGTTTTTCAGCAGTTGGAACGCGTCCTCTTGAGCTTGTTCCCATCGAAATCCCACGTCCTTCTTGATAACCTCGATAAGTGGTGCGGCAATCGTACTGAAATCATGAACGAATCGTCGATAAAATCCCGCCAAACCGTGAAAACTCCGGACTTCGCTAACGGTCTTAGGGCTCGGCCAATCGCGGATCGCCTTTATCATGTTCTCGTCTACCTGTATGCCCTGAGAACTAACCACAAAACCTAAAAAGACAACGTTATCTGAACAAAAAGAATATTTCTTCAAATTCCCAAATAAACGTTCATTCCTAAGCACATCTAAAACCAATCGCAAATGTTCCACATGTTCGTCTAGGTTCTTACTATAAATCAGAATATCGTCAAAGTAGACAACTACAAAGACGCCTATATACGACCTAAGAACATGGTTCATTAAACGCATAAAAGTGCTAGGAGCATTCGTCAAACCAAACGGCATTACTAACCACTCGTATAAACCGTGTTTGATTTTAAAAGCGGTTTTCCACTCATCACCTTCCTTCATCCGGATTTGGTGATAATCACTCTTAAGATCGATCTTAGTAAACACACTAGACCCATAAAGTTCGTCTAACATATCGTCTAACCTCGGGATCGGATGACGATACTTTACCGTTATATTATTTATTGCGTGGCAATCTACACACATCCGCCAAGTACCGTCTTTTTTGGTACAAGTAGTACGGGTACAGCACATGGGCTCATACTTTCACGTATATGTCCTTTAGACATCAGCTCATCTACTTGGCATTGTAGTTCCTTAGTTTCCACGGGATTAGTTCGATACGCCGGCAGGTTCAGAAGAGTAGCGCCGGGGACAAAGTCGATTTGATGCTCGATTCCGCGGAGTGGTGGCAAACCACTTGGTCCATCGTCCGGGAACAAATCAGCATACCCCTGCAAAAGAGATAAAACACTACTCGGAATATCCGGCTCGGAATTGGTCATACTCGAGAGAGCATCCCTAAAAACTAATAGCACAAAAGATTGCCGATAAACGAGAGCATGTTTTAGTTCACTCGGTTTGATAAATAATGATTCATTCACAAGTGTTCTCTCACATGTCTTAGTACCTATACTCTCGTTTTTATCAGAATGAGAAGACGAGGGATCACTTACCTTGCTTTTGCCGTGAATTTTTTCAAGCTTAAGTTGATCGAGATATACCTCATGCGGTGAAAGTGGAGCAAGAGTGATCTTTCGGCCGTGATGCTCAAAGGAATGCTTGTTCGTAAATCCGTCATGAACGGCTCTACGGTCATATTGCCACGGTCTTCCAAGTAGGATATGACCAGCTTTCATAGGCAGAACATCGCACACTATTTCGTCCTCGTAGCGGCCGATTGTCAAAAGGACCGAAACTTGTCGGGTAACTTTGAGCTGTCTTTGATTATTAAACCATCGAAGGTTGTAAGGCCGTGGATGCTTCCTGGTCTCCATACCTAGCTTATCCACTAAAGTAGTGCTAGCAACATTAGTACAACTTCCACCGTCTATAATTAGACTACATACCTTGCTTTTAACAATGCAATGGGTATGGAAGAGATTTTCTCGTTGTTCGTTTTCAATGACCGGTTCCTGGGCAATGAGAACACGTCTCGCCACTAATAGTTCCCCGTCAACCGCATGCTCTTCATAATCGTCAAAGATTGGAGCGGTTTCCGTCTCTTCTTCATCGTCGGTCACGATTTCACCGTTTTCAAGCATCATCATCGCGCGGGCATTCGGGCACTTGTTCGCGTAATGTCCTTTGCCGCTGCACTTAAAACATTCAATATCACGATTACGCATAGGATTCGAATCACCCTTACCCTTGTAGTCATGACCGGAAGATTGCGGTTTAAAATCCGCCCTTGGCTTAAAATCGGTCCGTGGGGGATAATTCGGTTTGTCTCCTTTGGTGAAGCTCGGCTTAGAGCTTGAAGCGTAAGGTTGTCGTGACACGCTTTTTCTTTTGATTTGCTGTTCCACTAGGACAGCCTTATGCAACATTTCCTCCAAAGTCGCATACGTTTGCATTTCCATACGGTCTTGTAAATCGCGGTTCATGCCGGCTAAGAACCGTGCCATCGTGGCATCACTCGGCTCATCAACATCAGCCTTTAGCATTAGCTTTTCCATCTCCTGGAAATAGTCCTCCACGTTTTTACCTCCTTGACCTAAACGCCTTAACCGTTGCTGAAGTTCCCGATGGTAGTGTAGCGGTACGAACCGCCGTCGCATAAGCGCGATCATCTCCGTCCATGTCTCCACGGGATTCTCATCGTTGCGTCTCCTGTTTGTCACAATTTGATCCCACCAGTCAATAGCGTATTCATGAAATTCAGTAGCGGCTAACCTAATTTTTTATATGCGGAAAAGTTTTGGCAATCAAAAACGAGTTCGATTTTCTTTTCCCATTTGAGGAAGGCGTCCGGATCGTTCTTTCCGTAGAACGGGGGAATGCGAAGTTTCATTCCGCCAAGATCATCGTTGTTACGCCTTTGAGGTCGTGGATTTCGGTTTCGGTTTC
Source organism: Eutrema japonicum (assembly GCA_030161315.1). Lineage (NCBI taxonomy): Eukaryota > Viridiplantae > Streptophyta > Magnoliopsida > Brassicales > Brassicaceae > Eutrema > Eutrema japonicum. Next base: position 32,874,460 of record BSQW01000007.1, on the reverse strand, counting down.
CCTCGGATGAATCTCCACGGTCGTAAAATGGATTGTCCTCCGATTCATCTTGTCGCGGCCGATTTCTCCTCGGTCTCGCCGGTGCGTGACAACTTCCATGTCCAACACTCTGCTCGGATCTTACATCCTCGGCTCTATGGTCTCTCGGTTCAGCGCCTTGATTTCTCTCATTTCGTCTTGGCGTACGAACCCCTAGAGTCGCCATTTGATCTCGCATCTCACGGAGAATTTGTGCCATATCGTCGACCTTTTGGTTAACACCATCAACCTTTTGATTCATCGCAGCATCTCGTTCTCTCCTAGACCGTGATGATGCAGATTCGCTTTCTTCCGACATATTGTACCTCGTACAGAATTAAACACAACAAGTGAGTGTATGCAAAAGTTCAGATTTTTCCCAAATAACCACAAAAACAGTGATTTCCGAAAAACTCAAAAACGATTTTTTTTTTTTTTGAAATTTAAAAATTATGACAATTAAGTTAAGACACATATCTACTTAGCTATATTTTTTATTATTTTTTGATAAGTTTTGAATTAATAAAAATTGAAACAAAACAGAAACAACAAAAATTTTAAACCCAGAAATTTGCAAAGAAGATGAACAGTTAAAAAAAAAGGATAGATCTCACCGATTTTGGAGCAAGTGTCTCTGATACCACTTGACACGATTCGTCTAAGGACCGGCTTGCTCTAGTACGGATGAGAGGGATAGATCAACGACTTCAAGAAATCCACGGGAAGAGATGCTAAGGCGTGGGAGAAATCCCGAAAATTCTTAGGCCCAATTTCGACTATGAAGCTGGAAACGAGGGGGTGGCTGCGTTGTTGGGAGATTTCGGGGAAGAAGATGACAAGGCGTGGGAGATGAAATCCCGAAAATCCTTGTACCCTAATTCCGAGAAGAACCCACACGAACGACGGATCGAAGGTTGCGTCGAGAAGTTTGCAGAAATACTCTCGATAAACCAAAGGAAAATTTTATTGACTAACCATCAAGAAATCGTGAAACAAGAGATGAAATCTCTGAAAAATACTTTGATAAAAATTGATAATGTGTTCGACAATGAGAGAGAAGAAGAGTTAAAAAGAAAAGCAAAGAGACAAGTCAAAGGTCTCCTCGAAAAAGAGAGAGACTACATTGAAAATTACAAAGAAAATAAATGCAGTTTGAACAACTCTTGGGATTCCGCTAGAAAATCCCCGCGGAGAATTTTCCCCGGGAAAGTCCCTCGAAAAGTTCTTCGGGAATAAATCCCTCGGAATTTTCCTCCGAAAATCCCCCCGCGGAACTCTCAAGAAATCGGACCGTTTAGCGGTGTAAGCCGGTTGCCTCGTTAAAACCTCTATACGGAAAACCCAATTGGGACAAAACCGTATACAGGAAAAAGAGTACAAACGACTTACACAAACGGCCAAACCTCATAGAGAGTTCGAAGACAATGAGGTGAGGACGGGTTGTGTACGTTGGTCCTCCTCGATCCTTGTATCCATGAGTAAGCTCTGAACCGCTCCCGCTAGTTGCCGTGCCTTAGACCGTGTAATGGGTCCTTCGGGAATGACCATCGCGTCTTCTTGAACTTCCACCGAAGTCGTCACGTCCATGATCATATCAATCTTGAACCAATGAAGTATTTGAGGAAGGAGCAGCGCGCAAACGAGAGGCAATGTCGATTGATCTTTGAGCATGGTGGAAGTTTTTGGATTCGTATGGAGGAGAAACATTTTCCAACAAAGATCAATGCTTACACTATCTGCTTGCAAGGTAAGTATTTTCTGATTTTAAACCTCAATAATTCTAACTTAGCTCGTTTCCGTGCAGATTTTTCGGATTTGAGGTCAAATGTCAAATCCTTTTGAAGAGAGAGGGGATGATATGATTTTGGATGAGCAGCTTGAACCCGAGCATGGAACTAAGCATGAACCTGTTGGAGAACTTGTAGCCGAGGAAGAGCTTGAAGCAAAGGAGCAGCTTGAACCGGATGATGAGCCTAGAGCGGAGAAAGAGTATGGAAAAGATGTTATCTTAACCTCACTGGTTTTGATACATGATCATCAAATGGGCATGTGTCTCATTTGTACTCTTTTTCCCTTGTCAAGTTTTGTCCCAATGGATTTTCTTGACAAGGTTTTTAACGAGGCAAATGATTCACATTCAAATCACCCATTTGTTGATCCAGCCCATGGCGTCACCTTTAGAAATTGGTTCAATGGATTATACATCAAGTCCAACCTATTTTCTATCCATTACAAGCCCAAGAAGAGCCCAAACCAAGTAGTTTATTTACTGGTCAAAAGGGGTGACGAAAATAAAGGTGCAAGAGTCATTATGGAGCCAAGAAGGGGAATGATTATTCAAACTTGAGTCTTCATTTTCATTCAAACTTGTGTTTATTTTTATTTGTCATTTTCGAGGCTTGTTTAATTGTTGTGCATGCAAGCCTTGTAGTTTTCTATTTAAACTCTTGTATTCCTCATTATCAAATCATCTAGTTTTTGAAATCAAAATTCCCTTTCTCTCTAGATCAAATCTCGATTGTGAGTAATATCAATCGAAATCCTTTGCTTATTTTTGGTGAGTCATCCGAAAATAATAAAGAGGAATATCAAGGGCTTTTCCGCAACCCTTGTGAGACCATTCGATCCACATCCCTTGAAGTGATCCGTTGCTTGCAAGGCTTATCCCGTTTTTACCCAAACCGTATAGTGTGCGATCTAGGGGATTCGTAACACAAATCCCGAAAAAGGAAATTATCTTTATCGACTTCGGAAAAAAAGAATAATCGTCAATACCAATTCGAGAAGGAAAAGAAAGATCAACCGACCTCAATACTTATAAATAAAGGGGCCATCGCCTCATTCTTAATCATCTAAAAATCATCCAATAATTCTTCTGTAACAAGAACTACGAATGGCTTGATCCATTTCGAGGGTACGTAGGCAACCCAACTCGGGTTCAACTATGATTCTAATAAAAATAATTTTCTTAAACCCTAAATTGATTTCACCAATATACGATATGTGTGAAATCTGGTACTCACAATTGATCCTAGAAAGAAGGGGACCAAGAAAAATTAGGGTTTAACGTAGAATTATTTTCAAATCCAAGAAATCAGAAACTCAAAAAAACGTGAAAATCTCATCATGTTTACCGATTAAGATCAACAATTCTCCAATTACCGACATGGATTTTCGATCTTACCACAATCTTCAATACGAGAGCGTACTCGTTAAAAAAAAAAGGAAGCTAAGCGAAGCAAAACTTCTTATGAATCTTCGATGAGAGAACTCAAGATCTCAGCTCCAACAATTTTCAACGGACCGATTTTCCCAAATATCTGCCGCATTCCAAAATTCTATCCAAAAGCGTTACCTTCCAACGACTGCATCACCGGGAAGATTCTTCTGACTTCAAGCAAACGTTACGAGCTTGCTTCTCTCCGGAAAAATCCCGTCAAGCTTAAAGCCATCAAAATCAGAAGCTATTATTGAATATACTTAAAGAGGAGATTCCTCAAAAGCCGGTGTACGCCATGACCTTAATGACTCCGATTCTCAACTTCAACGACTTAACCAACAAAAATCCGACATCGATTCTGGAAATTCACGAGCTCGGGTCGGATTCATGGCTCTTCCCAATCTATTCCGGCGAAAATCTTCACCAAAAGACTAGATCCGAGCCGATCTCCTTACGCTAACGGGGAAAGAAAGAGAAACCTTTGAATGGACAATGGGAACGCCTTCGATCCCCAGCATCGGCCCACCGATCTCCGTCGAACTTCGGAGAAGCTCCTCCACGATTTCATCTTCTCCGGCATCGACCTGCAAATCTCAAAGGAGAGCAAAAACAAAAAAGGGAAAAGAAAGGACGCTGGGCCTAAAGCCCATCTCCTGGCCCAAAGTATTGTGAATGTCGAAGCCCAACCCCGACCTAGGCGAAGCTCGGTTCTTTTATAAAAACAAAAAACAAAAAGGGGGACAGTCACCCCGATCTCGTTCAAGCTCGGACGCTAGATGTAGGGGTGGGCATTTTAACCGAACCGAACCGAACCAACCAAACCAAACCGAACTCAAAACGATCCAAACCAAACCAGAGTTAATATCCAACCATTTGGTTGAAGTTTTTCTCAACCTGAACGGTTCGGTTTGGTTCGGTTTTAAACCGAACCGAACCGATAAACTAATGTGTTTTTGTTAATTAATTAATTAATAATATTAAAATAATAATACATACGGTGAAATCTTTGGTTCTTCACCATAAAAATTATAAACCGAACTAAGTGGTTTTAGACTTTTAGAGAATGATTTTTTTATGAATTCGTTTTGTTTACATTTGGTTAGAATTCTTGTTTTTATAAGTTAATTTTTTAAAAACCGAACTAAAACCAAACCAAAGTACAACCGAACCGAACTAAACCCAAACCGAATACAAACCGAACCAAACTTATTTCGGTTGAGTTCGGCTAGAGTTTTATTCAACCCGAATAAACCGAACCGAACCGAACCCGAACCGAACCCGAAATTAAACCGAAATGCCCATCCCTAGCTAGATGCATCCGAAATCACTTACCATAGCTTGTCTACCGAGCTCTTTAAAAATCAGATATTTTTTATCAATTTTTTTTTTAAAAATTTATTATTTAAAGATATTTTCTTTTCAGATTCTGTCACAGGGTATGTCCTTCTAAAGCCAAACCACGGTTAACAAAAAAAAGGGAGACGTCCGCCTACCTCCCAATCAGACTTATCGCCTACTACGCAGTTAGGCAGCTCGCGATCGCAGCTCGTCGACCTTGTAGTGAGGTAACTTGTAGTCGCAGCTCGTCGGCTTCACAGTTAGGTAGCTCGTAGTCGCACTTATCACAGTTCGCCGACCTCGCAATCACAGCTCGCCGATCTCGCCATCGCGGTTCTCCGACCTCGCAGCTCGCCGACCTTACAATTGGGCAGCTCGCAATCACAGCTCACTGACCTCGCAGTATTGCACAAACTATCAAGACCGAGATTAAACTCCTTTCGTAGGATAAGCCGAGTCCGACCTCGCACCAAACTAACAACGCCGAGCTCAACCTCGAGCTCAATCTATCATTTGCAGGATCAAAATCCAAGTTTAATTTCGTATCTTTAGTCATTTTTGCAGGAACGATGCCGAGTAAAATCTCAAGTCAACCGCCGACGCCAAAATCATTTACAAAACTCAAGACAAGATGCTGACCTCAATTCCAACCGAGCTAAATAATTCCCCATGAGCTTCGCCGAACTCAAAATAATCCTTCGCCGAAATGAGGGGGGACTTATTGTTGGAGGTGAGTTTAGTACTCCCCGGTTTAACCCGGTTTTAATTAAAGTCAGTCCAACTACCAGTGTTAAGCCCATCAAGACCGACTTACGAAATAAAAGAAAGATCTCCTTTTATTTGATTAAGTTATCCTTATCGACTTCGGGAAAAAAAGATAATCACCAATACCAATTCAAGAAGGAAAAGGAAGATCGAACGACCTCAAGATTTATAAATAAAGAGGCCATCGCCTCATTCTTAATCATCTGAAAATCATCTAATAATTTTTCTGTAACAAGAACTATGAATGGCTTGATCCCTTTCAAGGGTACGTAGGCAACCCATCTCGGGTCCATCTATGATTCTAATAAAAATAATTATCCCAAACCCTAAACTGATTTCACCGATCTACGATATGTGTGAAATCTGGTTCTCACAATTATTACCGAAATATCAACTTTATCTTGACACGACCAGCGATGGAGACTTCTTTATGAAGACCATCAACCAAGGAAGAGGTCTCATCAAAAACCTGGCTATGGCTAATAGCAATAATTGTCCCGACTACGATAGATCTACTAGATCTAACGTGTCCTAAGCTAAGGACATAGCCAAGCTAAATAATATGATGAATCAACTTCTCAAGAACCAAAATCGCCAAGTGAATGCTTATGAAGCTACCATGGGAGGTGATAACGACACTTACTACGAACCCGACAATAACAATTCGTATTTTCAAGAAGAAGAAGTTAATTATGTCGGAGCACAAGGTTCTTACCAAAACTGTTTCAACAACAATTTCCGCAATGCCAACTTCAACAAACTCTCGTATCGAAATTCGAACGTAGAGAACTCCCAAGATCAGCTCTACCCTCAACAATCCAAACCGTTCCAAAATCGGTTCCAAAAACGGAACTATGGCAGAAATCGGAACTTCCAACCGAGACCGCCTTTCAACGCTCAAGTCGCGCCTTACAACAACACAAATATGCAGCAACAAGGTGTTTCTAACACTCAACTTGTTGTCCAAATAGTGAAAAGCAACGAGAAAACGGTAAAAGATTTTAACACCAAAGTCGATTGTATGTACAATGACTTGAATGAGAAGTTCAAATCTCTTTCGACCCATGTCAAGAAGTTGGATATGCAAGTCTTCCAAACAGCGAACTCTATGAAGAGACCGAACATGGCTTTACCCGGAAGAGTAGAAGACAACCCGAAGAGATTTTGCAACGCGATTTCCACGACCCGAAAAGGAAGTCGATACTAAGACGGAGCCTAGAGAAGCTTCAAAATTTGTCCCACTCTATGGACGAGCCAAGACCGAATCCAAGACGGCGCAAGAACCGCCATTTGAGGTACCAAAACAAATCCCCTTTCAAAGGCTAAGAAAAGCCAATGATCCGGGACGTTTTTCTTTTTCTTGTTCGTTTCAGGAGTAAATTTTGCAGATTGTTTATGTGATTCTAGAGCCAACGTCAACATCATGTCAAAGACATTTGCCGAGAAGCTTGGTATAAAAACTCTCACACCATCTATCGTGAGCGTAATATTTGGAGATTCATCCCAAAAGAAACCCGAGGGAGTGATCCATGATCTTCAACTACTCATTGGGAACAAGATTGTTTCTGCTGATTTTCAAGTTCTCGAGATGGATTGAGACAAGGATAGACCATTGATTTTTGGTCGGCCGTTCTTAGCTACCGTTGGGGCCATCATTGATCATGCCAACCGTTTTGTTGTCTTCTTGAATGTGGATTTAAGGAAGTTCTATCCTTTAAGGGATAAGCACAAAAATTTTGATTTTCCCTGAAGGAAAAGCGAAAGAAGAGTCGACTAAGACAAAGCCCCCAAAGGTAATGCAACCGTTTGTTTCGAAACCATTAATTTGCAAAAATTAGGATCACCATTCCACCCGACTTAAGCGATACAAAAGAAGTGCAAGTGGAAGGAATGATCGAGAAGACGACACAAGCTCTCCAAAACACGAAGGTTCCTAAGAAACGCGCAAAAGAATGTGATACAAAAGATAGGTGAATCACATCCCAAACTTGATGACACCCAAGGAACGTTTGTTCTTGGGACATCTTCTGCTCACGCCTAGTCTCACCAAAAAGTCGAGCTAACGACTGTTGATCCCGTGGATCACTAAGTGTGTTTAAAGAATGATTAGGAGATGGGAGGTGAGATTTTCGTTAATAGAGCAATTTAACCACATTTAAGACAGGTCGGGAGAAATATGAGTAGGCCGGGGCCGTGTTTCGCTTTATTGATGAGAGAGAAGTAAACGCTTTAGAATTACGAACTGGTTCCGAAGGACGTCCAGTTCGGCGTTCTAAAGTGTTGTCTTGTTACAAAGAGAGAGGTCGGGTAGCTTATGGTCTGTTCTAGAGTCAAAATCAGAGTCCCCCTCATTAATGACATATGAGGGGTATATATAGTCGGGGTCGGCTTCCTGCTCCCCGGGATCTCGGGCCACGTGTCGCCTGCGGCCTCTTTCGCGGGTAAGGTGGCCTAGGAGGCGTGTCCCGGCTTTCGAGGAGAGAGGTCATGATGAGCTCGGCGTGGCGTGTTGCAGAGCATTGCACTGTTTTACCAACTCTGCTCCACCTGCTCCTTCCTGCCCTTGTCAGCTCTGTAGAGTTGGTGGGACGTCGGGTCGAAGGCACATCCCTACGCGGGTAGGGTACTGCCTTACCAACTCCCACTCGCCTATCCTTCTGACACTCCCTGTTCTGGCGGGGCATCAGCGCGGGCCCGGGGTACGTTGCTTTCAGGTCGGCTACCGAGCTGAAGAGCAGTCTTGCAGGTCGGTGACATTAAGTCCGGTGACCGTGCTGAAGAGCGGCCTTTCCTAAGATGGGCCTAACTAATTGGGGGTGCTAGGCCCACCTCCAACAATAGGCCCTCCCCCAGTTCGGTATCGCGAGACGAAGTGAGGGTGCCGAAGTTGATCTAATGTTAGTTCGGCGCATCTTAGGACGGTCCTTCCGGGCTCAACTGTGTTTGCCTTTTCCGAAAATCCCGTAGGTTGGCGCGTGCTCACCACGTGGGACGACAAAGGACGCTTCGTTTTTCGCGTGGACTGCCCACGCGCGGCGTGTAAAAGACGCTTCGCGTTTATCGAGGCGTCCTTTGCTTTTTGGCGTGGGGAAACGAAGAGACGTCATCATTAGGTTTTTTGGGCAGCCGTGCTTCTTTTGACACGTGTCCAGGCGTCGCTTCACTGTCCCCCTTCCTCTATTTAAACCTTCTTCCTCCTACTGTTAAAACCTTCTGCGCATACTCTTAAGGTAACCTCCTTTCTCCGATTTCCTCCTTCTCTTCCTACTTTCTTCCTGTCTTTTCGATTTCCTCCTCTCCGTGCAATGGCTCCGATGTTAGACGGTATCAGAGTTGAGTCGAGCGAAGAATCGGCGTCCCGTGGTGGCGGTAACGATTCTCCGAGTTCCTCCGCCGGTGATTCCGAACATGCCTCTTCTCCGCGACAAGGGGCAGACAGTGGGGAACAGTTGGCCCCCTCGACTTCGGGGGCCGCCCCGTTGCTCCCGGGGACCCGTCTCCGGCCGAAGACGGTGGTTAGATCCTCTGGCGGTCGCGGTGTTGGCCAAGCTGAGGGTGGAACCGGGCGTCTGGGCGACCGTGGTGGCCGTCAGGGCGGCCGTGGAGGCGGAGCTCGAGTGGCCAGGGTGAGGTCCCCCCTGGTCCTCTACGAGCAGGGAGGGTCGCCGACCTGGAGCACAGCGGAGTCGGTGACCCTCCTGGGGAATCTGTGTGGTTTTTCCGCCGGCGTTGAGCTCAGGGTACCCAGGGCGGAGGAGCGCCCGTGGACTCCTCGGTCGGGCTTCGTCTGCTTGTACGAGTCGTTCTTCCAGAAGTGCGGCTTGCGCCTTCCTCTCCCCGAGCTGTTCGTCCAGTATTGCCGGGCGCGGGGCTTGGCCTTCTCGCAGGTCTGCCCGTCCACGGTCCAGGGGATGATCGTGCTGCTGACCCTAGGGCACGAATGCGACGTGGAGGTGACGTTGCCTATCTTCGAGGCGTTCACCCAGCAGAAGGCAAACCCCGGGATTCCTGGGACCTTCTATGCTGCTTTCAAGCCCGCGGCGAACGTTCTGGAGGCACCCAGCTCGGGGTCTAGGGCGAGCAAGCTGTCGAAGGTCGAGGACTGGTCTCGCAGCTACTTCTACGTCCGGGCTACCGCCGTGGCTGGGCTCGATCCGTTGGCGAGATACACCCGGGATTGGAATTTTTCCCCGGGTAGGGATTTGCAGGTCGAGCTGACTTCTCCTCTTTGGTTGTCTGACTGATGATTTTTTTTTTTTTTTGTCTTGTTCTTCAGGCCCTCACTCCTCCAGATTCAAGCTACCGGACTACGCAGGTCTACTTGCCGTGCTCAGGACAGTGCGTCAGAGAGAGTGGAAGTCCTTCACCGCTGCGAGAATCGAAGCTGCAATGACCGGAGGTGGTTTTTTTTTTTTTTTTTTTTTTTTTTTTTTTTTTTTTTTTTTGCCGAATTAACGGTTCTTCCTTCGCAGGTAGAGCGAGGTTTGCCAATCCGCAGTACGCGGACTCGTTTGTTGCACCGCCGCCGCCGATACCCGAGGTGCCGGTCAGCCGAGACCGGGCACCACGGGTTGCGGGGGATTCCTCCGCGGCGACTCCCTCGAAGAGGAGGGAAGACCGGGCTTCCGGTGGGGAGACCGGCAGAAAGAAGAGGAGGACGGGAGAGTCCTCTTCCGGGGGTCGGGAGGTCATCCGGCCTACACTGCCCGGGCCGGAGCCCGAGGTGCCTTTGGCCGTCGTGCCGGCAGGGGGGGTCGATGAGACCCGGGCTCGAGGGGGCGATGGGGTCGGCGAGACGACCGTCGTCGCGGAGGATCCTGCTGCTGTGCAGGAGGCCGAGGGTCGCAGCGCCGAAGTGGGCGGCGCCTTGGGAGGTTCCGACGATGGGCCTCGGGACTACAGCTTCTCCTTTACCCACGAGGATGGAAGCAACCAGGTAATCGTCGATCCGGACGAGTGCGCCGAGCTGGCGCAGGCCATGATGTTCGGGCGGAGGTACCCGCACTTCGTCCCGCTGGAGATGGCGGAGTCCGACGCCTTCCGTCAGGTGGCGCGATCCGCAGCTCGGGTAAGCTTCTGCTCTGGTCTAACTGCTTTTAGCTAGACTTGTTGCGCGTCTTTGTTAACAATTTGTTTAATGCAGACGATGGCCCTTAGTGCCTTTCTGGCGGAGGCCTACGAGAAGAGGCTCGCCGAGCAGGCCACCTCGATTAACTTCCTCCGGGAGTGCCGGGAATCCAGCTCGCAGATCCAGTCTACCCGTCTCCACGGGCTCGAGAAGGAGCTGAGAGATGAGAAGGCCCGATCTGCGGCGCTGGAAGAGGAGGCGGTGCGGTTAAGAGCCCGGGCGGTCGAGGTGGCCAGTCTGCAGTCTGCACTAGAGGCCGAGAGGGACCGTGCTGCAGCTGGGTGGGATCGGGCGTCGGGGCTCGAGGAGGAGAACGGGCTCCTGAAGGGGGAGCGGGAGACACTCCGCTCCAGGGTGAAAGGTCTGGAATCCGCCATAGGCCGGGCCAAGGTGGCCGTGGCTGCGGAGAGCGATCGGGTGTCAGCCCGGTGGGAAGCGCGGAACCGGAAGTGGTCCGCGAAGATGGAGAAGATCCGCGCCCACCTGGACGAGCGCCGCCGGGCCTTAGAGCCTCACCTTCTGTACAGCCAGGTGACCGGCGTAAAGGCCTGCCTCAAGAGGATGGAAGCAGAGGACGGGGTGTCGGTGCCGTTCTACCGGTATCAGAAGCTGGACGAGGACGAGGCGGCATTCGGTGCCGTACTGGACGGGATGGACTTTCCGGATTTGACCCCGGAGGATCTGGAAATCCCTCTGGACCGTGCTCACGGCGTTCTGCTTGAGCACATTATACCTGTCGCTCCCTCTAGCACCCCCGTGGTGGATCTGACCTTGGAGGCTCCGCTGGCTGCTGAGGACGTTCTTGCGGTCGCTGAGACCGTCCAAGCAGATCCCTCGATCCCGTCTGCTGACGAGGGAGTCCCCGAAGCTGCTGGGATTGTGCAAGCAGATCCCTCGGTCCTGTCTGCCGCTGAGGCCGATACGGACGCGCCGTCCGGTGAGACCAGAACCGTCGTGCCACCCGGTGGAGTCGTGGTTGAGGAAGAGGGGTCTGGGCAGCCCTTCCTTGGTGAGTACGGGACCAACGCGAGGATGGTGGCCCCGACTGATTTAGATGGTACCCGTGCTGACGGGAGGGAAGACCGACCGGCCGATGCGGCCTTGTAAAAACTTTTTTCCTTTTGGTTTTCTTTTTGTAGACTGGGCCGTAGGCCGTTTATGCAAAGAGCAGGCCGTTGGCCCCTCTCTTTTTTGTAAGTGCCGTTTCGAGGCTTTTGTAACGACTAGGCCGTGGGCCATTTTTATAACAGACGAGGCCGTTGGCCCTTTTGTGATAATCGAGGCCGTTGGCCCTTTTTTTTTTTTTTTTTTTTTTTTTTTTTGTAAGTGCCGTTTCGAGGCTGTTGTAATCATTAGGCCGTGGGCCCTTTTTGTATAATGAAAGAGGCCTGGGGCCCGGCTTTGGCACTTATAACTTGTGTGCCGGGGAGAGCGAGCACCGGAGCTCGGTCCCCTTTTTTTTTGTAGTGCGAGCGTTTGGAGCTCGGCTTATTATTATTTTTTTTTTTTGTAGTGCGAGCGTTTGGAGCTCGGCTTATTTTTTTTTTTTTTTTTTTTTTTTTTTTTTTTTTTTTTTTTTTTTTTGTAGTGCGAGCGCTTGGAGCTCGGGGGCGTTTGAGGGTTTTGGAGCTCGGCTCTTGTGCGCAGGTCGGGGACCGTTTTCCTTTGTCTAAAAGGTTTTATTAGATTAATAGCTGAGCCCTGGTTAGGGGTTGCCTACGTACCCTTTAGTAGAAGGGATCAAGCCAATCGTAGTTCGTTTGTTTACAAAAGCGGAGAGCGGATAGGAGCCCGGGGGCTTAATAGTAGAACCGTTTGAGGTTGATCGAGTTCCATGAGCGTGGGATGGCGTCGCCGTTCATCGTGACTAGCTCGTAGACACCTGGTTTTACGACCTTGGAGATAAGGTAGGGGCCCTCCCAATTGGCACCCAGCTTGCCTGCGTTTAGCTCGGCGGTGTTTTCGAAGACCTTGCGGAGGACCAGGTCGCCCTCGGCGAAGAACCGGCCTCGAACCTTCTTGTTGTAATATTTGGAGGCGAGCTGCTGGTAGTTCTGGATTCGGAGTAGGGAATGGTCCCGTTGCTCTTCAAGGAAATCCAGCTCGCTGAGTAGGACGGCGTTGTTCAGTGCGGGTTGCTGGGTGAGCATAGCGCGGCGAGGAGTGGGGAGCCCGACTTCGGATGGGGCCATTGCTTCCATGCCGTGGGAGAGGTTGAACGGTGTTCGGCCAGTCGATGTCTTTGGTGTTGTGCGGTGGGACCAGAGGACTCCATCGAGCTCGTCGGCCCAGGACCCTTTCTTGTCGTCTAGTCGCTTTTTGAGGCCGTCGAGGATGGTCTTGTTGGTGGCCTCGGCTTGTCCGTTCCCCTGGGGATACCTCGGAGTGGACTTACTTAGTCTGATTTTCCACTTCGCGCAGAAATCTTCGAAGAGGGCCGATGTGAACTGGGCACCGTTGTCGGTGACGATCTCGTACGGGAGCCCGTGTCGGCAGATGATGAACTTCCAGACGAATTTTCGGACGTCCTCTGCCTTGATCTTGGCGTATGATTCGGCCTCGACCCATTTGGTGAAGTAATCGGTCATGACTAAGAGGAAGCGCTTTTGGCGAGATCGGGGAAGGGGCCCGACTATGTCCATGGCCCATCGCATGAAGGGGTAGGGTGCCACCGCAGTTGTGAGGAGCTCGGTTGGACTATGAACGAGGGGACCGTGGCGCTGGCACTTCTCGCACCGGGCTGCGAATTTGTCGCAGTCTTGGAGCATTGTCGGCCAGTAGTGGCCTTGGTTTCGTATTCTCAGGGCGAGAGCCCGGCCACCGGAATGGTTGCCGTCGGCGCCCTCGTGCATTTCCTTCATCACGTCGATGGTTTCCTGCCCGTGGAGGCAGGCGAGCAGGGTTCCCGAGGCGCTCCATCGGAACAGATTGCCGTCCAGCATCGTATATTGGGCGCACTTCTTCCTTAGCCGTCGGGCGGCCCATCGGTCTGGGGGGCGAATGCCGTCTGCGATGTATAGCAGTAGGTCGACTCGCCAGTCTGGCAGTTCGGGCTCGACCGGGGGTAGTGGTAGAACTTCGGGAGGTGGTGCTTCTTCGTCCGCGGCCTGGGGGTTGATCAAGTAGGCCCCCTTTGGCAGCTCGATGCTGGGGAAATCGATGCTATCGACCGGGATCACTCGTCGTTGGGCCGGGGCCGAGGTGGATGCTAGCGCGGCGAGGGCATCTGCGGAAGTGTTATCGCCTCGGGGGATCTTTGTCAGGGTGAACTCGGCAAAGTCTGCGGCCAAGCCTTGGGTCACCGTGAGGTAGGCATCCATGCGATCGTTCTTGGTCTCGTACTCCCCGCTGAACTGATTGGCGACGAGCTGGGAGTCGCAGTAAGCCCGGATTTTCTTCGAACCGACCTCCTTTGCTAGGCGCAGACCGGCGATCAGAGCTTCGTACTCGGCCTCGTTGTTTGATGCCGGGAAGGCCAGGCGGAAAGACTGCTCGAGGATCTCCTTGGTCGGGGATTCGAGGCATATGCCGACGCCGGACCCGTGTTTGGAGGCCGATCCGTCGACATGCAGAGTCCATACTTCGGGCACCTCGCTGACTGTCAGCTCGGGTGTCAACTCGACTAGGAAATCGGCCAGGGCCTGAGATTTGATCGCGGTCCGACCTCGGTACTCGATTTCATATTCGCTCAGCTCAACGGCCCACTTCATTATCCGGCCTGATCGGCTCGGGCTGTGGAGGATGTTTCTGAGGGGGTAGGTGCTTAGGACGGCAATCGCGTGGGATTGAAAATAAGGCCGGAGCTTCCTAGCTGCGACGACCACTGCCAGGGCGAGCTTCTCCAGAGTCGGGTACCTGCTCTCCGCGTCGTCGAGCGACTTGCTGATGTAGGAGATGGGTTTTTGGTCACCCCGGTCTTCCCGCACTAGCACGCCGCTGACTGCTGACGTGGAGATGGCGACGTAGAGGTAGAGGATTTCGCCTTCTTCTGGCTTGGACAGGACGGGGGGAGTGGATATGTACTCCTTCAGCTGTCGGAGGGCGTCCTCGCATTTGTCGTCCCACTCAAACCGCTTGTTAGCCCGGAGTAGTTGGTAGAACGGGAGACACTTGTCGGTAGAGCGGGAGATGAATCGATTTAGTGCGGCGATTCTCCCGGTGAGTCGTTGTACTTGACGCGTGCTCTCCGGGGATTTGAGCTCAATGATAGCTCGGATCTGCTTGGGGTCGGCCTCGATCCCGCGCTGGGTGATGATGTACCCGAGGAATTCGCCTGATGTGACGCCGAAGGAACACTTGGCCGGGTTCAGCTTCATGTTGTATTCGTTCAGCGTGCGGAAGCAGGACCGGAGGTGTGTGACGTGGTCGGTTGCCACCAGAGACTTTACCAGCATGTCATCTATGTATACCTCCATAGTGCGGCCGATTTGGTCGGCGAACATCCGGTTGACGAGCCGTTGGTAGGTGGCCCCGGCGTTTTTTAGTCCGAAGGGCATTACTTTGTAGCAGTAAATGCCTCGGTCCGTGATGAACGCGGTCTTCTCCTGATCATCAGGGTGCATGGGGATTTGGTTATACCCCGAGAAGGCATCCATGAAGGAGAGTAGCTCGTTTCCCGTGGTGGCTTCGACGACCTGGTCGATTCGGGGGAGGGGGAAGCTGTCCTTAGGGCATGCCTTATTGAGGTCGGTGAAATCCACGCAGACCCTCCATTTTCCGCTCTTCTTCTTGACTACCACTGGGTTGGCTAACCAGTCCGGGTATTTCACCTCGGTGATCGAGCCGGCCGCGGTGAGCCTCTCTACCTCATCATTGACCGCTTGGGCGCGCTCCGGGCCAAGCTTCCGCCGCTTCTGCGTGACCGGCCTGCAGGTTGGATCCACGTTGAGCTCGTGGCTGCACGTGTTCGGGTCAATGCCGGGCAGGTCGCCAGTTGACCAGGCGAAGGTGGAGACGTTCTGCCCTAGGAACTCGAGCAGCTCTTGCTTGATGCTTTCGTCGAGGTCGGTGCCGATGCCGACGCAGCGGGCGGGGTCGCGTGGGTCGATGTTGACCTGGGTGACAAGGTCCCGCCCGGGAAGATCCTGGGCGCCGAGCTCGCCGGGCTGAAGCGCATTGATGGCCAAGCAGGCCGGCGCGGCGCGGCGCAGCTTGTGCTCGATGGCGAAGCAGGCGCGGGAGACCCTCTGGTTACTCCTAAGAGTGTATGTGCCGGCCTGGTTGGGGAACTTGAGGCACTGATGGTACGTCGACGTGACCGCCTTCATCGAGTGCAGCCAGGGGGTTCCGAGGATGATGTTGTAGATCGGGGTGGTGTCGAAGACCACGAACTTGACGATTTTCGTGACCCGACCTACGTAGACCGGTAATTCAATGGTGCCGATTCCGTTGACGGTGTCCCCGGCGAAGCCGGTTAGCGGGATGGAGTGCGGCTTGATCTCGACCCCGTTCAGGTTCATCCTGGCGAGGGTATCCTTGAAGATGAGGTCGACCGAGCTGCCCGTATCGACGAGGACTCGGTTAACGTCGCAGTCGGCTACGCGGACTTGTACGACGAGGGGGTCGTTGTGGGGCTGGTGGACCCCGGCCGCATCGGCCTCAGTGAAACATATCCCCCTCTTACTCGTGTCCTGGGCGTCGATCTCCGGCCCGGAGTGCCACTTCAGGGATGCGTCGGTCCTCCTCTCGTGACGCTTGATGGACCGCACTGAGTCGTTGCACGAGAGGAGACCTCCCATGATCATCCCTATCAGAGTGCGGGCCGGGGGAGGCGATCTACCTGTTTCCCGGTCTCGCGAGGGAGATCGTCGCCGCCGGTCGTCGTTCTGTGCGCGGTGGTAGGGCCTAGTCCGGTTATCCGCGCGACCTTGGTTGTCGCGGGGTTGATCGTGATCGCCGTCCCGAGCATGCGGTCGCAGCCGCTCTGGGACGCTGATTTCTCCCCGCTGAAATTGTTTCAGCAGGACCTCTTGAAGGGCGCGGCAGTGAGAGGTCGGATGCCCCTTTCGCCGGTGGAAGTCGCAGAAGGCCGTCCTGTCGTATGGCTCATCTGGTCGGAACTCCCTATCGCTCGGCTCGTCGGGACGCCGATCCTGCTGGCGGGGATCCCGTACGTATTTGTTCCAAGGCAACCCTGGGGCGGGGGTGGGGGGAAGTACGGGATCGTGTGGGCGGAGGCCGGAGGGCGGTCCGTTGACAAGGAATGCAGCGGCCTGCTTTCCCTTGCTGCGATGGTATTCGTCGTCGTAATGTTGACGGGGCTCCTGGTACCTTTCCTGGGGCCGCTCCTTTGGGGCCGGGGCCTTGTGAGAGGCACTGTTTCTTGATTCAGCCGCCTTCTCTTCCTCGAGCTCAACAAAGAGTCCAGCGCGGTGCAAGGCGTCTTCCAGCGAGCGCGGCCTGTTGAGCTTCATATCGTCCTTGAAGGCCGAATCGGCCCGCAGTCCTTTTCTCAGAGCGGGGAGCGCTGACTCGTCAGTCACGTTGCTCTGGGAGGCCGTGGCCTTGAAGCGCTCGATGAAGGACCTGAGCGACTCATTTGCTCCCTGATTCATTGCCCAGAGGTCCGCGCTGGATGCGGACTGGCGGATGTAGATGGAGTAATGCTCGAGGAAGGTGGTCGACAGGTCCCTGAAGCTGTCGATGGAGTGCGTCTTTAGCCGAGAGAACCACGTGAGGGCCGGGCCGGTGAGGTTTTCCACGAAAAGCTGGCAGTGGGCGGCTTCGCGCTCGTCTGGTGAGAAGTGGGCGCGACCCATGGCGATGGTGAACGCCGTGAGATACTGGGCCGGG
Organism: Eutrema japonicum; assembly: GCA_030161315.1. Lineage (NCBI taxonomy): Eukaryota > Viridiplantae > Streptophyta > Magnoliopsida > Brassicales > Brassicaceae > Eutrema > Eutrema japonicum. The sequence continues at coordinate 32,857,199 of BSQW01000007.1, read as the reverse complement.
TCGGTGGTGCCCGCGTAGGGCTGTAGCTTGAGCTTTCCGAGGTGCTGGAGTGGGACGGAGGCGATCCGGCGGGTGAACGGCGTGTTCTGCGTCTCTCTGAGGACGCGATCGATTTCTGGGGCCGCGCTGGTGGCTTGGTGGATTTTGGAGGACATCGCACGGATGGTCTCCTTCATAGCCTCGAACTCCGCGTCTCTTGAGCGCTCCGCGCTGGATCGGAGATGGTGGGCTTCGTCGCCCGGGTGGCTTCCTATGGCCGGGACGAAACGTCCGTCCGGCCTTTCGGATCCAGACGGCGAGTCGCTCGGTCGGCTTGTCCGGAAGCGGGGGGTTTCTTCCCGAGAGACCGGTTCTCTGGGATGGACGTCGGGGGACCCGACATTGTCCGACCGGTCACGGGAGGCCCCTAACGTGGCGAACCGCTGGTCGGTGGCTCGCGTTAGCTCATCGATCCGGGCGAGCAGGGTCTGCATCATGACGGACGGCGTGGGCTGGTCTTCCGGTGCTCGTGGCGCGTTGTGGGCGGCGGAGCCGTCGGAACGGGCGGGTGCTGACGCCGGGGGCGGGGCCCTGGAGAATTGCTCTCGAGGAATCGCCTGATCGGCAGCTGCTTGGGCTGATGACGGAATGGTCGCCGTCGTTCGAGTCGTTGGCGGGGCCGTTGTCGGGGCCTGGGCCGTTGTTTGGGCCGGAGTGTCCTGGTCTGACAACACTCTTGGGGTCGGGATTGCCATCGTTGCTTCGGTCGTGTCGGTGGTTGAACTGCTCCTTGCGTGTAGAAGAATCTCGCCCCTCCTTCTAGCGCCAATTGTTGATCCCGTGGATCACTAAGTGTGTTTAAAGAATGATTAGGAGATGGGAGGTGAGATTTTCGTTAATAGAGCAATTTAACCACATTTAAGACAGGTCGGGAGAAATATGAGTAGGCCGGGGCCGTGTTTCGCTTTATTGATGAGAGAGAAGTAAACGCTTTAGAATTACGAACTGGTTCCGAAGGACGTCCAGTTCGGCGTTCTAAAGTGTTGTCTTGTTACAAAGAGAGAGGTCGGGTAGCTTATGGTCTGTTCTAGAGTCAAAATCAGAGTCCCCCTCATTAATGACATATGAGGGGTATATATAGTCGGGGTCGGCTTCCTGCTCCCCGGGATCTCGGGCCACGTGTCGCCTGCGGCCTCTTTCGCGGGTAAGGTGGCCTAGGAGGCGTGTCCCGGCTTTCGAGGAGAGAGGTCATGATGAGCTCGGCGTGGCGTGTTGCAGAGCATTGCACTGTTTTACCAACTCTGCTCCACCTGCTCCTTCCTGCCCTTGTCAGCTCTGTAGAGTTGGTGGGACGTCGGGTCGAAGGCACATCCCTACGCGGGTAGGGTACTGCCTTACCAACTCCCACTCGCCTATCCTTCTGACACTCCCTGTTCTGGCGGGGCATCAGCGCGGGCCCGGGGTACGTTGCTTTCAGGTCGGCTACCGAGCTGAAGAGCAGTCTTGCAGGTCGGTGACATTAAGTCCGGTGACCGTGCTGAAGAGCGGCCTTTCCTAAGATGGGCCTAACTAATTGGGGGTGCTAGGCCCACCTCCAACAACGACTTTAACCAAAAGCGGACAAGCCATGTTCAAAAACCGAGGAATCCCAATTCCTTTAGAGGATTCATCTCATGCCTAAAAGGGAGCAACAAAATCGAGGTAAAGACGTTAAACAACCGCTATATGGGAGTCAGCCCATAGGTAACTAGTAGTTTTTATATTATAGAGTCTTGTTTTTATTATTAAGATACATAGAAATATTATGGAAGAATAGCATGGATCAATCAAACTGGAGATGCAATAATTGATTAAAAGATGAACAATTGCAAGACCCCATGTATACCGATCATCAAAATCGATCATGTGGAGAGCAGCAACAAGTGATTGTGGATGTAAGATCCGGTCGTCTTTACTTCAATTAATATTTGCATTGATTTCTTCATATTTAATAATATTTTCCCGTTTTGATCACGCATGTTTTGAATTTATTGAGCTCATCATTCTTTGGTTTTAGGTGGGATTTTAAAGGACCAACTCGAACCGGAACCTAAGCCACCTCACTCCTATCAGCTCGCAAATGCTACTAAGTCCTTAAATATTTCGATCTCTTTCACCAAGATGGTTCCTATTGGATCTAGCCCGGGGCCATATCCTATACCAACAATTTGCCCCAAGTCCTTTTGAGCCCAAAATTGGGTCAAAGCACTTAAGTCTGTTCCGAGCCCGCGAAAATTATATGGTTTCTTGACTGTGGCTCGGTGAGACGGGATGGCCGCTCTCACTAAGAAATTATGTTGCTTATGCCTCAATTTTTGGATAAATGTTCTGATTTAAGCCGTGATGATTGTCGTGATGCGTGATCAGATTGTGGGACAAAGGCTGGAAACAGATGGATGGTTATGTTGGGTAGTTTGTCTAGTTTAAACAATGTAACAGCTTATTAATTCAAGTATTTTGTACTAGAACCTCGTTTTTATTAATTCAAATATTTTGTTTAATTAACTTATGTTCGAAAATAATTTGTTTGATCGAAACAAAAGCGAAAAAGTTAAGTAAATGTTTAAAAAATAATCCAGCTAAAATTAGGGATGTCAATCGGACTGGCCCGGCCCGAAATCCGTAAAGCCCGCATATATTTGCGCCCGGCCCGGCCCGGTCCGAAAAAAAATTGGGCCTATATTTCAAAGTCCGGCCTGGCCCGGACAGGGCTCTAGGGCTTTTCAGGTTTTTTCGGGTTTTTTCGTTCTTTTCTTTACAAAAACAAAAATTCACAATTCTCAGATGAATAATTAAAACCAAATATTTATCAAAATAAATCTAAATTGAAATATATTATATCAAATCTAATTAAATTTAAAAGCAAAAGTTTGATAAAAAAACAAATAAAATGTATTATCAAATAAAACATCAAATCAAAACAATTCAAATCTATGTAGTAGAGTTTAGATTAGAATCTCATTCATCGTCTTCTAAATCCTTATCACCATCAAGAGGTACATATAAAAAAAGAGTAAAATAGTATTAAGTTTTGACATGTATAAATCATATAGAAATGTCATTGAAAGTCTATAGATAATGATTTTAGAAATATGAAGTAAATATGGATGAATGATAATGGTACATGGATCACGAAATGTATAAAAAATATGTCAAATTATTATTTTTAGAAAGATAAATGTTTAAATAAAATTTCTAACTAATTAAAATGTAAAGTTCCGGGCTTTTCGGTACTAGTCCGAATGGGTTTTAGCCCGAAAGACCCAATTTTTTCGGGCTTATATTTCTAGGTCCGAACCCGCTGTTTTTCAGGATCGGGCCGGGTCAGTACTCTGAATTTGGCTCTAACTGACACCCCTAACTAAAATGTTGGCTAGATGTTGGTTAAGTGTTACTAAAATAGAAATCCGGGTTTGGGTGCTTAAACCTACGGGTAAAATACACTCGGCCCGTTGAAGTCCAATACTCCAATCTCCACATGCTTCAGTAATCTTTCACGATTCGAGTCCAAAATTAACAACCCTAGCTCAGTTATCCAAAAACAGTTGTGGTTTGGCTTCTTCTCACGCCTCAGTCAAGTGCATATTTTCAACTTGGGGACAAATTGAAGCGAGATGCTTTTGGTGACAGCTAAACTCAGTAAAAAATTCTGCGAGTAAACAAAAAAAAAGCTGTAAAAGGAAAATCACAATTAGTATCCTTAAGCCGATAAACGTCAAACTGATCGCGAACAAGCTTCACACTCGGATCTCTCTCATCGCCGATCAGACTAAGGAAGACCTAATCTGCCATGGGAGTACCAGCGTTCTACAGATGGCTCGCTGACCGATACCCGAAGTCTATTAGCGACGTCGTTGAGGAAGAACCCACCGATGGAGGTCGTGGTGACCTAATTCCGGTTGACATCACCAGACCTAACCCTAACGGCTTCGAATTTGATAATCTGTACCTCGATATGAACGGTATCATCCATCCTTGTTTCCATCCTGAAGGAAAGGTAGGTTTTTGACTCTTATTTGTTTACGGATTTAGCTGTGAATTACTTGGTTATGGTTCTGTGTTGATCGTTTTAGGCACATGGGTTTGTTGTATGAGAATCACCGAGTTAAGTATTTTGGTGGAGAATATGATGATTCACAGTTGTTGCTTTCCGATTATTTTGCTTACCAGAAGTAAATGGAAGGTCTTTTCAGAAGCTGAATTGGATATATATTATTTTGGGAAATCCGATGCAAATGGCAGTGTTGATTCTGCTCAGTTATGCTAGTTAAGAGTAGGTTTCTTAAGTTTTTGACTAGAAAAAAGAGACAGGCAATGCTGTAAGGTTTTTATTTAAGTTGAGGAGACAATTTAATGAGTGAGAGTGAGTGTGCAGCAATATGTGTTATGCTGATACTTGATTTCCATGATAATATCACTAGCTAATCGCATTTTGATTACATGATATCAATGCAGCCTGCACCTGACACATACGATGATGTATTCAAATCAATGTTTGAGTACATTGACCATCTTTTTACATTAGTGCGACCGAGGAAGGTTCTTTATTTGGCTATAGGTGATCTATGCTTCCTTCTTCTCCCCTGTCTGTTTCGCTGTGTGAGATGGGATCTGAATTAAGTATGATGTTGCAGATGGAGTTGCACCCAGAGCAAAGATGAATCAGCAGCGTTCTCGACGTTTTAGAGCTGCAAAGGACGCAGCAGAGGCTGTATGTTCTCTTTGTCTTTCTATTTTACTTTTACTCTTGGCTTTGCTTGGGTCACTGTTGTTTATACTATTTCTCGTTGCATAGGAAGCTGAGGAAGAGAGGTTGAGACAAGATTTTGAGATTGGGGGGAAAATCTTGTCCGCTAAAGAGAAAGCAGAAACCTCAGATTCAAATGTCATTACTCCTGGGACCCAGTTTATGGCTATACTGTCTGTAGCTCTTCAGTATTACGTCCAATCTAGGTTAAACCATAATCCTGGTTGGAGATTTGTTAAGGTGTGATACCGTTCATCTAACTTGGCAGTTATTTCCTAACTGTGCAAGATTTTATCCTATTCTTGCTTACTGTTTTGTTAGTGTTGTCCCTTTACTTATGGTTCTCAAAGTAATTTGTCTCCCTAAGTTTTCATGGATTAATATTTGAAGGTAATTCTTTCTGATTCAAATGTTCCGGGGGAAGGAGAACACAAGATAATGTCATACATTCGTCTCCAACGTAATCTTCCTGGTTTTGATCCAAATACACGGCATTGTCTATATGGTCTGGTTAGTGTCAACCCACAATCTAGTTGTTTGACTTCCTTTTTGCTTGGTAAGATTTTGGTGGTTCTTCAAACAAATTGCTCATTCCTTATTTGTCAAGAGCTGTATATTATTATGCAGGATGCAGATTTGATAATGCTATCTCTAGCGACACATGAAGTTCACTTTTCAATCTTAAGAGAGGTAGCTGTTTTCCACCCATATGCTCTATATTTGCTTTGATACTCAGTCAATCAAATGACGGATCATCTTAATTCCAGGTTATCACATACCCTGGCCAACAAGAGAAATGTTTTGTGTGTGGACAAACTGGTCATTTTGCTGCAGACTGCCCTGGAAAATCAGGTAGCGCAAATGCAGCATCTGATATTCCAATCCACAAGAAAAAATATCAGGTTTAAGTAGTTTGCTTTGTTATCTCCATGAGATCTTGCTGCAGTTGAACAACGTGCCACTTTTGGAGCTTTCTCATATCTGTCTGATGTGATGTGTTTTATAGTTCCTGAACATCTGGGTGTTGCGAGAATATCTGCAATATGAATTGGCCATTCCAGATCCTCCTTTCACAATCAACTTCGAGAGAATTGTAGACGACTTTGTATTCCTTTGCTTCTTTGTTGGCAATGACTTCCTACCTCATATGCCTACATTGGAAATTCGAGAGGTATGTACATTATGGAATCTTTTCATTCCTACCTCATAGCATTATTGTTCTGTTGATTGTAAAATATAGTCACAATAGCCATGTGGAGAATAACTATCATGTTTCACGCAGTATAATGCCATCGAGGCATCTGACAAAATAGTCTTTAGCTTAATTTTTTTTTTATCTTTATACTCAGTTTCTTTGTTACTTCAGGGGGCTATAAACTTGCTGATGCATGTTTACAGAAAGGAGTTTACAGCTATGGGAGGCTATCTAACAGATTCTGGTGAGGTAAGTTATTGGTTTATTTAATCTTTCTCCCATTTCATTCTCGCTTCACATTGCTCAAATCCCTATTTTGTATGAGCTGTAGAAAATGGTCAGTTATCGTATGACTAATTTTTACTTGAATTGCTTCGCTTCTATATTGTCTTCCTAGATGATTACTAATTAAAACCTGAACTGCATTATTTCCATGGACTTTGTGTGTGTTTTCTTTTCATCCATTAACCCATTGACAATCTTCTCTTTTTCTCCATTTATAGGTTTTACTAGATAGGGTAGAGCATTTCATTCAAGCTGTCGCTATAAATGAAGATAAAATATTTCAGAAAAGGACGCGGATTAAACAGGTATTCTTAACCTATTCCATATTTCCCCTTATGCAACCCTTTGGAGGCTTTAGGAAAGTAGGGTGCTCATACCCTTATAAGGCACTAACTAACTGGTCACATGTCTAATCAATGTTTCAACCCAACATGCCACCATGCCTTTGGCACTGACCACCATGTTGGGCCACCTACCCTGTCTATGATCCCTTTCTAGTTTCATCATTCTACGTTATTGCGCTGTTGCCATGTGGTAGCCTCTGATACCAGTTGATAGGATTCCTATAATAGGGCCAATCCAATCCTTGTAAGGGTAATGGGTAGAACTGGGTAGAACTCACCCCTAAAAGCTAGATTTTGAGTGAATGGCGCCCTTATAAGGCAATAACTAGCTCCACTTCTAATCAATGGGTTTGTATCATATTCTTCTGTTATGTTTAAACTACATAAGTTATGGCTAATAGTGTGCTAATGTTGGTATTCAGTCAATGGACAACAATGAAGAAATGAAACAAAGATCAAGAAGAGACCCATCTGAGGTACCACCTGAACCGATAGACGATAAGGTAAAGTAGTTGCAACGTTCTCTCAGTATGAGCCTGTGAGCTGGAGAGATTCTTCTATCCTTATTATCTGGGGAAATTGCTTTGGAGGTACAACTAAAATTGCTCTTTCAATTTGTGTAGATTAAGTTAGGAGAGCCAGGCTACAAGGAGAGGTATTATGCTGAGAAATTTAGTACGACCAATCCAGAGGAAACTGAGCAAATCAAGCAAGATCTGGTGAGTTTTACGGCATTAACTCTCTCAGTCACCCTTCTGATGATTTGTTATAATAAATCTCAAGTCAAATAAAGGTTTCTTCAGGCCATGTGCTTATGTGATTTCGTGCGCATGTAGACTTTTAACATCCCTTTAAGTCTCTCATCTTGAAAGTTTTTGACCACCAAATTTACAACTTTATATTTTCACAGTTCGTTTTATATTTTATAGAGGTTTATAGCGCAATATGAACTACTTTTTTGAGATGTCTCCTGAGACAGTTTTAGATGAACATGAAACTGTCATCAAGTCTGATGACCTATTTTCCTTGTAGGTACTAAAATATGTTGAAGGTTTGTGCTGGGTTTGCCGGTACTACTACCAAGGTGTATGCTCTTGGCAATGGTCAGTCTAACTTTACGAAAAGTTTACATTGAGAATGTCATGTGACTGCCATGTTTTAGAAAAGTCTGGGATATCTTATTTTATTGTAAACTGATTGGTCTCTTTTCAAGATGTTGGTGTCACTTGTTGAGAAATACTAAGTTACAAATTTTGAATGCTAATCTGTGTTTTTCTTACCCTTCCAATTTTGCAGGTTTTACCCATACCATTATGCTCCATTTGCTTCAGATCTTAAGAATCTATCTGATTTGGAAATCACATTTTTCATAAGAGAGCCCTTTAAACCTTTTGACCAGTTAATGGGAACCTTGCCGGCTGCAAGGTTCTTTCCTTTTTGTGGAAACTCAATGATTATTATTTTGGGCACCTGCGGTGATGTAAATTGTGTTTCTTGGTTGTTGCAGCTCAAGTGCTCTGCCTGGAGAATACCGGAAGTTGATGACTGATCCGTCATCCCCGATCCTAAAATTTTACCCTGCTGGTAATCATTGTTCCCAAGTTCTATATATACGGTTCTTTTCTTATATATTTATGCTGGATAGTGGATACTCATAAGCTATCATTATATTTACAGATTTTGAGATTGACATGAATGGAAAACGCTTCGCCTGGCAGGTTCATGGTTGTCTGTATTCTTTGGATATAGTGATGATGTTATCACGATGAGACTGTATTCTGTTCTTCAGATTTTGATGTTGTGTGTTTCGCACTTGCTGTGATCCAGGGTATTGCAAAACTTCCTTTCATTGAGGAGAAATTATTGTTAGCTGCTACAAGGAAGCTTGAAGAAACGCTAACGGTTTGAACTGAATCTTCACTCGAAATACATATGCATATCGTTTGGTCAAAACTACATCCTCTCCAAGAAAACTATAATTCTTGATGAAAGATAAATTCTTGGACCTTCGGGATGGTTTTTTTTTGTTAGCTATAAAGGAATTTTACGGCTTAGAGTGCTCCAGCCTTCAGTATTGTCTTGTGGTAACTAGAATTGAAAATGATTAGCTCTTAAATATTCAATAAGGGATCAATCTCGCAGGTGGAAGAACGGCAACGCAACAGCGTGATGCTTGATTTGTTATACGTACACCCCACTCATCCACTGGGCCAGCGGGTTATGCAGTACTACCAGTTCTACTACCAGTTAGCACTACATGAATGTCTTCCATGGATGATTGACCCGAATTCTAGGTTAGCTTTGATTGGCTAACCTGATAATTAACCTGAATATCGAGCTTGTTCTTATTCTTGATTCTCTTGTGTTTGTTGCAGCCAAGGGATGAACGGTTTTCTCTGGTTTAGTGAAAGGAATGGTTTCCAAACTAAAGTGGTTTCCCCTGTAAATGGTTTGCCATGCATTGAGCAGAACCGAGCCTTGTACGTTTTCGTGTGCCTCCCAAGTTACTGCTGTCTAATAAAATTATGATTTACTCAGATTTTTTCCTATACAATTTTCAGAAATGTTACGTACTTGAATCCTGTGAAACACACTCATATCCAAGAACCACCTAGAGGAGCGATCATTCAGGACAAGGTATGTCGCACCAAAGGAGTCCGTCATGAACAGTATAGTCCATCACTGCATTAAAAGAAATGGAAAATTAGGTTTTGTATCGTTTAGGAGAATCTATTTGCTTGTATCTCAAATGTCAGTGTTTTCTTACCAGTCTATTTGTTTTTTTTTCCCATCTTACAAGTCTATTTATCTGCTGAATATTAGTTGCAAAACAAGTGGATCGATATTCATCATCGAAAGTTTCAATTTGCAGATCTTGACGTCAGCAGATATAAAGCCATTTCCTCCTTTGTGGCATGAAGACAATAGCAACCGACGCCGACAAGCCCGAGATAGGTAAGGGGTTTTTACTACACACTGATATTTCGAAGATCACAGAGTGAATAATGTTTTTTTTTTAAAAACCATATAATATATCTACGGTACGGTGCAGACCACAAGTGGCTGGTGCTATAGCCGGACCAACGCTGGGAGAAGCAGCTCATCGTCTGATCAAAAACACCCTTAACATGAAATCCTCAAGTGGTTCGGCTTCAGGACTTCTTGACCTATACGCATACAACCGAAATGTACCGGGTAATCATTATTACGGTGGAGTCAATAGACCAAGAGCACCAGGTTCCTCTTCTTACGGGAAAGCATATGAGGATGACTCGAGCTATTACTATTACGGAAAGTATAACAGTAGTTTTCAAGGAACGTACAGCAACGGTCCAAGATATCCTGGTCCACCAAATGGATCACCAGACTATAACCAGAACTACAACAACTCCAAGGTAGAGCAGCAGAACCGTGGTGGAATCAGAGCTGGAATGTCAGGTTTATCAATCGAAGATAACGTCAGAAGCAAACAATTGTATTCAAGTTATACAGAAGCTGCTAATGCAAATCTCACTAGGCTAATGCCTTCACCGCCTACCCAATGGATCGGTACACCGCAAGTTGGGAATTATGGCGGTGGATACTATAGGGAAGGAGTTGGATATGGTGAAACAAATGGAAAACCGGGAAAGAAAGTGATTTATCAGGCCAAGACACAACAAAGCCATCGAGGCACAAATGAATGAGATTTTAGTTGAGGCAGGTTTCATCTGTACAGGTGGTGTATCGAACACAGAGTTTCTTTCATTCGCTGCAATGCCCTTTTGTAGTCTGGTAAGAATCTGCAGCGGCTGCCATATTTGCACCGTCATTTGTTCTCCAAGATTTATGGCTAAAGGCAAATGTATAATGTACCTTTGACATTTTTTTTTTTGGTTTACTTCCCTCTTAAATTAATTGTTATTTTGACACTTCTCAAGCCAATTTAAGAAAGTAGTTAAATGTTTTACTATGCCATTGATGGACTATTGTAATTCTCTATTGGTTCCCATCATCTTTTCCAGTTTGCATGACTGCATCCTTTTACCATATTACCCTCTTCTCCTCCTCTTCCTCTGCCGCTTCCTGATCCGGCGAGGAGACTGATCCAATTACATTTTCCAGATTCACAATCTCCTAGCCGGCATTAACCTTAACAAATATTTGACTAGTCTACGCATTTGACATCGAATTATGGTGTTAAATGTCTTCACCATGAGACCAACATTGTTAAATTTAAGGTGTTTAATTACTCTTCAAACCAACCTTTCCAGTAGAAATCACTTTTAAGTAATAAATGAGAGTAATGGTGTGTATTGAAACATTATAAAAATTGTAATAACAACATCATTGGATAAAATAGTAAACATCATCATTGGATAAAATAGCCACTCAAAAAAAGCATGAAGAAGAGGAAGAGACTCCCAAAGATTAAAGCAGTTTTCTGACCAGAGGTAAGTGCATTACCACCAAGTCCATATTGTTGATTCTGAGCAAAACCAGCAATCTCAACCATTTTACTCTCGAAGAAACTCTTTGCAGCTCCACAAGTTGGACATCTACAATCTTCAGGTAACTTATCAAACTGAAAACCCGGTGGGATCGGGTACGATGGATCGCCCGCTGATTCGTCGTACTTGTACCCACATGATCTACACTCATAGATACCAGTGTTCAAAACCGCGAATTTCTCATCTTCTCATCTTCGCTTCTCAGTCGCGTCTTCGAGTTCCATAGTCTCGGTCTCTTCGAGAGGCGTAGAGGCGTCGTCTCTTGAAATGGCTAGGTGGCGATAAAGGGTAGAATGGTAATTTGGGTATGAGATGGTAATGAAGATTTGGTGGTGAAGGTGAAGGTGAAGGTGAAGGTGAAGGTGAAGGTGAAGGTGAAGGTGAAGGTGAAGGTGAAGGTGAAGTTGTTGTTGTTGTTTCTTGCCATATCTGAGAAACGGTGTCGGTTTGACGGATGAAGAAGAATGGGAATGAGAATGAGAATAGGAATGGGAGAGACGAGATGTAACATCCCGATTTCTTGTATATGCGGAGAGGCTTATAAGAATTGATTTGGCTACCTATGTCACCAAAGTGCACTTATCTTTTCGGGAACTTGTCCAGAGAGAACTCCAGAGTTAAGGGTGCTTGAGCTGGAGCAATTTAAGGATGGGTGACCTACCGGGAAGTGATTCGCGGTATCGTGTGAGTGAGGACAAAACACGGGGAAAGATCACGTGGTGATTGCAGGGTCAGTAAACAAGTATTACAAGCCTCCCGGACTAACGCACCGGCCGTCGGACAAGGGTGGGGCCCACGGGCCGGGAGATGTCGTTGGGGCCCACAGGTAAGGGCGGTCGGGGCGTTATAAGTGGTATCAGAGCTGAACCCAAACACGTGTGTGGAGTCAGGTGGGCTCACACCGTCTAGGGTGACGATCCTGGTGCGCAACGAGGACGTTGCGCTCTATGAGTGGGGGTGATTGTAACATCCCGATTTCTTGTATATGCGGAGAGGCTTATAAGAATTGATTTGGCTACCTATGTCACCAAAGTGCACTTATCTTTTCGGGAACTTGTCCAGAGAGAACTCCAGAGTTAAGGGTGCTTGAGCTGGAGCAATTTAAGGATGGGTGACCTACCGGGAAGTGATTCGCGGTATCGTGTGAGTGAGGACAAAACACGGGGAAAGATCACGTGGTGATTGCAGGGTCAGTAAACAAGTATTACAAGCCTCCCGGACTAACGCACCGGCCGTCGGACAAGGGTGGGGCCCACGGGCCGGGAGATGTCGTTGGGGCCCACAGGTAAGGGCGGTCGGGGCGTTATACGAGAGAAGGACAAAGTAGCAGTCGCCATGTTTACTTTTTTCAGTTCTTATAATTTTTTGGGTTTGTTCATTGTTAGAGAGAGGAAAAGAGTAGAGTAGGATCCATTGGAGAAGCATAAGCTTGGATAAGATTTTTGAAAAGCATCGTGACGACCACGTGGACTTTTGTCAATGGTTCTTATTTCTCTACTAACCCCAAAATATCCCTCCTTTTCTTAATTAAATCTCACTTACCAAATATTGAAATTGGAGCTGGTGTTTTAAAACCCGGACCGACCCAGTTAGTCTGACCGGTAGATCTATGGCTTGAATAGTAATTCAGTTGGGCTACTTAAAAAAATAAATTAAAAGTGTTATAACTGTTGTGATTATCTATCACATTATTTAATACTAGGGATTGACCTCCGCGCTTAGCGCAGACTTATTTTATATTTATGTTTTATAAATTTGTTTATATGCGTTTATTTTACACTCATGTTTTATAAATTTGTTTATATGATATTTTTTAAGAAACAATTTTTTTTTATAATTTCGAATTTTAGTTTAATATTCGGTTTATGCTTATAGTTGCGTTGTGTGTATATGCGTGTGTTTTGTTATTTATCATTATTAGTGTTTGTATATAACAACGATTTTTTCTTTTAATTATGTTGTTTACTTATGTTGAAATATTATTCTTTTTTTTCATGTGTTTATATGTAGTATTTGACTACTGTGTGATTCTAATTATAGTTTTATATATATTTTTTTAACATCATTTCAAATCTCTCATAAGTTACATATTTAGTTGAACATATGATATTACATTTTTGTTCCAGAATCTATAGTTTATATTGAGGCCAATTATAACATCATTAGTCCATATACACATAAACTAAACAAACCACTTACATTTGTTTATAAATGATTTTAGTACATATTTGAGAGTTTAAAATTATCTCTTTATGTATACATAGTTTTAAGTTGTTTTTAGTTACGCCCTCTAATAGAGATTTTTCTAATGTTTTGGCATTTATGCTAATAGATATTTTGTCACAAGTATTGCTTTCTTCATGAAAGACCGCTGACAAAAGATCTGTGATTTTTTCCTTGTTTCCCATCTCCGAAAAACATATCCTCTCTCGATTCTAAAAATCCAACAAATCCCACTCACATTGAAACAACCGCACCCATTTTTTTTTTTTTTGCAAATAATCATTAAAATCCCATAAATAATAACGGAACCTCACCAATTAATTCCCGGTTCAAGACTAAAAATCCGAACAATGCAGATCATAAATTATTAAATTAAATAATCAAATAAACGACAAATCTAGATCACCCCCTCTTCCTCGCCCTGATTCCACGGTCACACTTTCTCATTTCCTGCATCAATTAAAATATAAGAGATGCATAAGTATTTCGATAAATACTTAGTGAGGCAATCCTCCCATCTACAGGCTAACAAATAATTAAGATAATTAATATAGACTATCACGAAAATACCGAATAAATCAAACATTTCATGAAACACTCGATCTAGACCCTCCGAGATCGTAAACGGCCTATAATCACGAAATCACACCAATTATCAAAATTATTTAATTACGCCTATGGTCCTGCACTCACCTTATTCCCGCACAGAAAGTTTCACGAGAAAATTCAGCGATTTTCTAGAACTCCCCGGGATGAATAACCTTCTATTAAACCACCTAGAAATAAAAATAATTAAATAATTAAAAACAAACAAATGTAAGATCGGTGATTAACAAACCGGTCTAAACCGGTAGTCGACTTCGTCGACTTCCCACCGCCGGAGCAGCGACGCCACCGCCGGAGCTCACCACCGGCGCTCGCCACAGCCCAATCCCCGATCCCCAATCCCGACTCCAACCCCCGCACCGTCGACCCTCTTCCCCGTCACGGCTTGACCCCGGCATCGCACGAACAACTAAGGAGGGAGAGAGAAGTTTTCTTACCGTGGAGAAGACGAGATCGCGACACGACCCGGCTCACGACGATCCACCCACTCGAGCTTTCTCTCGATCTCTCACCACGCAGCAGTCGTGACGGCTAGGTTAATCGCACGCACAAGGTTGGAGAGGGAGATGCATACGGCGATACATATGTGTGACCAAGTTTCCCTTATTACACCAACCGGTCCTCGCACTTCTTCCTCTTCCGAAAGTTGACCCCAAACTTTCAAAATTATCCGTTAAACCCACCCGGAAAAAATGATTTACGCGAAATTAACCCCCAACTTCTAATTATTCAATTTCAACCTCAAAATTGAATTAGGGATGTTACAATTCTCCCCCACTAACATAGATTCGTCCTCGAATCTAACATCCAGCTAACATCCACAACATAGCACAACCGCTATTCCAACTCAGCGTCGCACGACCGCTCTTCCAACTCTACCAACAACGGTATCACGGCTCAACACCATAGTGCCATAGTTCCCTACTTGGTTTGGCCAACCACTCCAACACCCGGGAGTACAACGACTTCACGACCCAACACCATGGATCGGTCCGTCTAACGCATAGAGAGCCAGACAACGGCAATCTCTCTAGTGACCTGTCTCACCAATCAGGAATCACATCGAAACCCAACCGGCCAGGTACACTCGGCAGTGACTCACCAGTGCACTCCGATGCCGCTATATGGGGCCACCACCCCGTGCCAAACCAATCCGGAACTATCAGCCTTATGCGGCTACCAAACACCTAGTATCCGCACCCCCGCTATCGGACCACTACCACTAGTAGCCCGCCAACCTGTCTACTAATCCCCTAGTAAACCCACCACTCAACATATTCAATGAAAACACCTTTTTATTGAATAGTCAAAAACTCCAAAGTACATCGATTAATTATAACACCATAAAAATAGACGAGTACAACAACGCAATAACTCCCAAAATCCCAACACCATGGTTACAACGATATGGAAACACCCGGCTAACCCTCCAGTTTGCCGAACCACTTGGGAAATTTGCGCTTCAACTTCGCTTCCGGCTCCCAAGTCACCTCCTCGGCTCCATTGCAGTCCCACAGCACCTGCATCTCAGGAACCTTCTTCCTCCTGATCACTCTCACCCGACGATCTTGGACTCTCAGAGGCCTCGCCTCCACCACCATGCTCGGTGTCAAATCTGATGGCACCCCCGTGACCACCTGATCATCCTTGTGCAAACATTTCTTCAACATCGACACGTGGAACACCTTGTGAAATGCCTGCATAGACTCCGGCAACTCTAACCGATAAGCCACCGGTCCGACCCGCTCCAGCACCCTGACGGGACCCATATACCGTGGACTCAACTTCGTCTCGGAAATGGACCTGTTCGGACCCCTCAACATGGCCATTTTCAGGTAGACCAAATCGCCAACTGCGAACTCCAGCTCCTTCATACGCCGATCTGCGTAGCTTTTCTGACGATCTTGAGCTTCCTTCATGTTCAACTTCACAATCCGGACCTTCTCAGTCGTCTCCTGCACAAAGTCAGCTCCCAACAGGCTCCTCTCCCCCACTTGTGTCCAACATAACGGGGTCCTGCAAGGCCTACCATACAACGCCTCAAATGGTGCCATGCCGATACTAGCCTGGTAGCTGTTATTGTACGCAAACTCCACTAGATTCAGATGATCCGCCCAATGTCCACCCCAATCCAACACACACATCCTCAACAGATCCTCCAACGTCTGGATAGTCCTCTCCGACTGCCCATCGGTCTGGGGATGATAAGCTGTACTCATGTGTACCTTAGTGCCCATCTCCTTCTGGAAAGCGCCCCAGAACAGCGAGGAGAACTTCGGATCTCGATCTGACACTATACTCACCGGTACCCCATGCAGCTTCACAATCTCCCTGACGTACCTCTTGGCCAACACTTCCGCACCGTCGGTCTTTTTTATGGCCAAGAAGTGCGCAGACTTGGTCAACCTATCGACGATGACCCAAATAGCGTCCTTGGTTCGCGAAACCGGCAGACCCACCACGAAATCCATGGTGATCATGTCCCACTTCCACTCCGGAATGGGTAAACTCCTCAACAACCCGCTCGGAACCTGATGCTCAGCCTTCACCAACTGACAGGTATCACACCCCGCAACCCAGTTGGCAACATCCTTCTTCATCCCTACCCACTGGTAATACCGTTTGAGGTCACGGTACATCTTGGTAGCTCCTGGATGAATAGAGAAACGGCTCTGATGTGTTCCCTCAGGATTTCCTGCCTCAGCACTTCGTCCTTCGGTACACACACCCTGCCCCTCAAAAGGATCGTTCCATTGCTGGATAACTCATACTCAGACCGCTCTGCCCTGCCAGCCTGCATTAATTCCGCATCCAACTGCTGTGCTACCCGCACCCTAGTCAGAATGTCCGCCTGATCCACCGCCTCTAAACCCAACGGCTCAGGTTCCTCAGACACATCACACAGTCTCAGGGCACTCACCATGCCTACCAACGCCTCTGTATCTCGCTCAATGTCTAAAATAACCCGCTTCCTGCTCAACGCATCGGCTACAAGATTTGCTTTACCGGGATGGTAAGCTATCTCCAGGTCATAATCCGCAACTAGCTCCATCCATCGCCTCTGTCGCAGATTCAGCTCCGGCTGGGTAAAGATGTACTTCAGACTTTTGTGGTCTGTGAACACCTGAACCTTACCGCCATACAGATAAGACTTCCAGATCTTCAATGCAAACACCACTGCAGCCATCTCAAGATCGTGAGTAGGATAGTTGCATTCATGTTTCCTCAGCTGCCTGGAAGCATATGCGATTACCTTACCCTGCTGCATCAATACACAACCGAGCCCCAGCCTGGACGCGTCTGTGAACACAACATATGGCTCATCCTGCTTAGGCAAGGCCAACACCGGAGTACTCACCAGCATCTCCTTGAGCTTCACAAAGCTCTCCTCACACTGGTCCGACCACACGAAAGGAACGTCCTTCCCGGTCAACTTGGTCATGGCCTGCGCCATACTAGCAAACCCCTTGACGAACCTCCTGTAATAACCCGCCAGACCCAGAAAACTGCGAATCTCCGAGGCATTCTTCGGTCTCGGCCACTCCTCAATCGAGCGAATCTTCTCCGGATCCACTGAAACACCACGATCAGATACGACGTGCCCCAGAAATCCGATCTCCCGCTGCCAGAAACTACACTTGCTCAGCTTAGCGAACAACTTCTGCTCCCGTAGCTTCTCCAGAACTTTCCTCAGGTGAACCATGTGCTCCTCAGGACTCTTCGAATACACTAGAATGTCGTCGATAAAAATGATGACGAACTCATCCAGATACTCCTGGAACACGCCGTTCATCAACCTCATAAACGCAGCCGGTGCATTCGTCAACCCAAACGGCATCACCACAAACTCGTAGTGCCCGTATCTCGTCCTGAAAGCCGTCTTCCTGATGTCCGTCTCCGCTATCGGGATCTGATGATAACCCGATGCCAAATCAATCTTAGAGAACCACGAAGCACCCTGCAACTGATCTAACAACTCATCGATCCTCGGTAATGGGTACTTGTTCTTCACAGTAACCCGGTTCAGCCCCCGATAATCAATGCACAACCGGAAGCTCCCATCCTTCTTCTTGACGAACAGTACCGGTGCACCCCACGGAGAACTGCTCGGTCTAATGAAACCCTTTTCCAACAACTCCTCGAGCTGCTTCTTAAGCTCAGCCATCTCCGCTGGAGCCATCCTGTAAGGAGCCTTAGACAACGGGGTCGTCCCCGGCTCTAACTCAATGGTAAAAGGATCCGACCTGGATGGTGGTAACCCGCTCAACTGCTGGAACACATCCTCGAACTCCCAAACCACCTCAATATCCCGCACCGCTGACTCCCCAACCTCACCAGGTATCGAAATGGTAGCCAAGTAGGCCTCACAACCCTGTTCGATCAAGCGCTCCGCTTGAACCGCGGAAACGACGATGCCTCCCGGCACCGGTCTCACTCCCTGATAAACCAGTCTCCTGTTAGCATGCTCGAAAACCACACGACCCCGGTGACAATCCAAATGAGCCTTGAACTTTCCCAGCCAGTCCATACCCAAAATGATGTCATAGAGTTCCACTGGGCACACTATCAAATCCGCTAGCATTAGCTCTCCGGCGATAAGAATGTCGACATTCTCCACACAGCCCTGAGTCCTCAACAAACGACCCCCAGCAACTCTCACCACACCCGAGTGGTCCCCACACAACTCTTGGATACCGCTCCCCGACACCCAATCCGGTGTGGCAAAACTGTGGGACGCTCCGGAGTCAAACAACACATGTGACTCTACCCCAGCCACATTAAGGGTCCCTAAGCACGAAAAGGATTCACGGCAAATAGCAAACACCAATTACAGAGCGAGTAACTGAAATTACAATCAAACAAGAACATAGTTAAGGTAACTAACCAGTAATCGGTCTGCTGCCGCTCGCCTCGCCTGACTCCGCGCCTATGGTGAACACCCTCGGTGCCACTGCGGCCCGTTTCGGAGGCGGTGCCTCGATCCTCACAAATGGCTGAGCCAACTTCGGACAATCCTTCCTGAGGTGACCGGGTTCCTTGCAATGAAAGCACACCGGGCCCCCTCGAGAACAATCCGCCACGCGATGTCCATGGGCTCCGCACCCGAAACAACGTGGCCCAGAACCCGATTCCCTGGAAGTATCCTCCCACTTCCTCTTCTGTCCCTGCTGCTGACCAGACCTACCGCCCTTGCTCGGAGCAACACTCTGACTTTGAGGCCGTCGCGGAGCCTCTGGTACTGCAGCCTTTAAACTAGCCTCCTGCCTCATCCCCTCCTCAAGCTGCGCTGCACACTCCACCAGTTCGGATACCGACTCGAACTTGCGGACTATGCACCGATTCCTGAGATCGATACGCATACCTCGCATGAAAGCACCAATCAACTCATACTCGGTATCTGCACCCCGACCAGCAAACCGCTTCAGCCGGTTAAACTCGGCCTCGTACTCTCGGACCGAACGAATCCCCTGTGACAAGTACAGAAACTCCGCCTGTAACCTGTCGCGAGCCTCCCGCGGAAAATACTTGAGATCGAACTCCCTCCGGAACTCGTCCCAAGGCAACACTACTCCCGCCCTCCTCGCAGCAACACCCTGCCACCACTCATGTGCATCTCCCTCCAGATAATGCACCGCCAAGTCAACCCTATACTCCTCAGGGCATCTGATCGACTGGAAGTTCCTCTCCAACCTGGACCTCCACTCATCAGACTCAATCGGTCGAGCACCACCACTGAAAAACTTGGTGCCCAACCTCTGCATATGCTCCATCACCCTCAGGTACGACGGAACCACTGGCTCGGCCTCAGCAACCACTCCCGGAACTCCCGGAGCAACAACACCCGGCATCGCGGCAACCCCCTGTGGCGCCACTGGAGCTGGAGCCGGTACCACACCAGGTAACCTCTCCAAGAGCTGGGCCAACATGCCCAAAACAGCCGCCATCGGGTTCGGGCCCGCACCCGCCTGAGCACCACCCGGCGCCGGCATCGCACCATACACGGCCGCTGGCTCCGACTGACCTTCCCCCTCGGCGTGATCATACGCCCCCTGCTCCACCGTGACACTCTGCGTCACATTCGCAGCTGCTCTGCCACCCCTACCACCTCTACCACCCCTACCACCTCTGCCGCCACGGCCGGTTCTGCCGCCCCGACCACGGCCGCCGCGACCACCCCGACCTCTGAGACCTTGCCCAACGCTATCAGAATCAACCATCTGCAATAACCACTTGTTACTAATTGACAACAGCAATAGTAAAACAAACACGAGTCTTACCGTGGAATCTCATTGAAGGCTCGAAGAGGATGATCTAGAACTTCAAGCTCAACAATTGACTAACTCCCATAGACAGTTCTAATAGCGGAAATTTTTTTTAAAACCGTCCTAGAACCGTAAATGCTCTGATACCAAATTGAAACAACCGCACCCATTTTTTTTTTTTTGCAAATAATCATTAAAATCCCATAAATAATAACGGAACCTCACCAATTAATTCCCGGTTCAAGACTAAAAATCCGAACAATGCAGATCATAAATTATTAAATTAAATAATCAAATAAACGACAAATCTAGATCACCCCCTCTTCCTCGCCCTGATTCCACGGTCACACTTTCTCATTTCCTGCATCAATTAAAATATAAGAGATGCATAAGTATTTCGATAAATACTTAGTGAGGCAATCCTCCCATCTACAGGCTAACAAATAATTAAGATAATTAATATAGACTATCACGAAAATACCGAATAAATCAAACATTTCATGAAACACTCGATCTAGACCCTCCGAGATCGTAAACGGCCTATAATCACGAAATCACACCAATTATCAAAATTATTTAATTACGCCTATGGTCCTGCACTCACCTTATTCCCGCACAGAAAGTTTCACGAGAAAATTCAGCAATTTTCTAGAACTCCCCGGGATGAATAACCTTCTATTAAACCACCTAGAAATAAAAATAATAAAATAATTAAAAACAAACAAATGTAAGATCGGTGATTAACAAACCGGTCTAAACCGGTAGTCGACTTCGTCGACTTCCCACCGCCGGAGCAGCGACGCCACCGCCGGAGCTCACCACCGGCGCTCGCCACAGCCCAATCCCCGATCCCCAATCCCGACTCCAACCCCCGCACCGTCGACCCTCTTCCCCATCACGGCTTGACCCCGGCATCGCACGAACAACTAAGGAGGGAGAGAGAAGTTTTCTTACCGTGGAGAAGACGAGATCGCGACACGACCCGGCTCACGACGATCCACCCACTCGAGCTTTCTCTCGATCTCTCACCACGCAGCAGTCGTGACGGCTAGGTTAATCGCACGCACAAGGTTGGAGAGGGAGATACATACGGCGATACATATGTGTGACCAAGTTTCCCTTATTACACCAACCGGTCCTCGCACTTCTTCCTCTTCCGAAAGTTGACCCCAAACTTTCAAAATTATCCGTTAAACCCACCCGGAAAAAATGATTTACGCGAAATTAACCCCCAACTTCTAATTATTCAATTTCAACCTCAAAATTGAATTAGGGATGTTACACACATAGCTGATCCTCGATGGCCGTCGTGACTTTCAACGCCTTCGGTAGCCATGGTTCCGCTTCTCACATCTGTTTCTGCCATTTTCACTCCTTCATCGATGCTCCCACCTACATCAAGGTATGATTTCATAATTCAAAATTTTAGGTATCTTATCATTACGAAATTCGGGTGTTCAAAATTTGAAATCTTGCGTGTTGTTTTGGATTTATAGGAGGGGAAATATTGCAATATATGTGGCGTTGTGATTGCAGATGGAGCTAATGCGATCAACGAACATCCTTTCAAAAGAAACACATCGTTTTTTTCTGGGTAATGAGTTAAAAATAAATCAAATTTTCACAAAATCTTAGAGTTTTAGCAATTTTGTGAAGTTAGAATAGCGATCATTCTTCATGATCTTTAGTCTATTTTATCTGTGAACAATGAGGAAAGAAGTAGATTAATAGGAACCTCAATGGTTTCAAAGATAATTCTTAGGACACCAGAACTTTGGGTGAAGTTATTGCAAGAGTTTGTTTAACTTCTCCATCTTTCTTATTTCAAGAATATGTGAACGATTCTCAGAGTCTATTATATTGGCTTCAATGGTACTTAGTCTCTTCCATTAACACAAATTGGGTAATAAGCATTTCAAGATTTATGACGATCATTTAGTAAATGACTAAGTTTTGCCTTTGAAAATCCTCGATATATTTATTTGTCCGAGAAACCAATTCGGGTCCGAAAAAATGTATTGATTTGTCGAGATATTAATTTATCGAGTATCAATTTATAGATGTTATACTGTTAATTATGATAATAAACTCATTTTTTATGTATTTTCCGTTGAATTGTAGTTGGTTATCTATAAATTAAGTAGTTTATCTTAATATTTTATTTTCAAATATGAACTTACTATATGGTCATTGTTCACTTATTT
Source organism: Eutrema japonicum (assembly GCA_030161315.1). Lineage (NCBI taxonomy): Eukaryota > Viridiplantae > Streptophyta > Magnoliopsida > Brassicales > Brassicaceae > Eutrema > Eutrema japonicum. Next base: position 32,834,824 of record BSQW01000007.1, on the reverse strand, counting down.
CATTTCATTATTTTTTTCCAAACTTATGCATTCGCATATACTAATTTTGTTAATAGCCGGTTCAAAGTTTGAATCATAATTAATATTATATATTTTTCTCGTTAGTTGGTGTAATTGTGTATTTTGGAGTTGTATAGTAATAATTAAACTTATGTTGAAGCTTTAATTAGTACATATTAGAGTTTTACATAAGTGGTGTCCATTAAGAGAGGATTGTAGTGATGATGTGGATAGTTTATATGGAGAGAAAACTCTCATATTATATAATAGATTCTACTTTATATAATAAGATGCTTATTTTCTCTACTATCATTTATCTATAATTTTATTTATTTGTTCTTATCTTTGTCATATTTTACATATTCTCGACTTTGTTAAATTAATTGTAAAAACTTATATTTATCACAACTTTATAGTATTTTGTGACTCTCAAATGATGTAAATTTTATTATAAAAAATTATATATTCTCGGAGCAAAATTGAATAAATTATTTTTTTCATTATATGTAGTAAAATATATTTTACATTCTTAATTTCATAATCACATTCTAATATTTTTAATATGATAAATATTAAATTAAAGTTTTTGGTTGAAAATCTAACAATATATCATTTTCAAGAAAATATTTCATAATATTTTTTATCCAATTAGTATTACAATTTTTTTGATTCTTAATATCAAATTATCACTTTTTTTATTTTGTTAGACAAAGTTTTGTATTTTTGTAATTAAATAAAAATAATGATAAATATAATAGACATGTATTAAATGAATGTTTTAAATATATTTTAATGTTAAAATTTTTTTGTGTAAATGAGGTGATGAGGTGGACATCATAAATTGAGAGAAAACTCTCATATTATATAATAGATTTACTTTTATCCTAAGTAAATTACTAAAAAAATTGATCAAAATGACACTAATTAAAATGTTTATGACTAAACTAGCACTTAAAAAAAAATCATGTTTATATAGCATTCATTAAAGAGCCAAAAGTCCAATTTATCCTCCAATATTCCCAAAAAAGGGAATTTCCCGAAATCCATTTACAGGTTCGATCTGATTCATCGATTTATAGGTTTCTATCTTCTCTGTTTCATAGATTTAGTTCAATTTCAAAAATTGATTTTACACTTGATGTGCTCCTTGAAACTCTACACTTACAATGTTGATGATCAGAAATTGATTTTACACTTTGACGGAGTCTTGACGGCTGAGGAGAGGAAGATTGAAACGGATAATCGTGGAGAGCGGAAGACAGAGAGCGAGACGCCTCCAGAGGATGATTGCTTTCAGCTCCTTTACGGTTCCATATCAAGGGAATTGTGGCCATTGGTATTGCGGTTAGTGTTTAATCTTTTTTCCTCTCATGAATTTCTGAGCCATTTTGTCTTACATTGAAGTATCCCACTTGCGCCTTTCTACTTGCTAGAGGAAGATTAGTAGCTCTCTATTAAAAACTATATCTGATATATCTATTAGGAACGTCATTTGTTGGGTTTGAAAATTGATTTAGGGTTCCAGTGTTGGCATTATTGGAAGAAGCGTCTTTTAGTAGTCAATAGTTCTTATGATCATTAAGTGAGAGCTTTCTTGGACGCAATAATTCCATATTTAACGAGAATTATGTTTGATGATTACTGATGCCGCATTATATATATATATAGGAAGTTGACATCTTGCAGTGCTGGAGCTATGCTGCAGTATCTAGGCCTTGCAAGTATCACCAAACCGTCACCAGAAGCATCCTTGCAACAACGCCATGAGTAAGAAGTGAAGGAGGTTCTTGCTAAGTTCCGTAGGAATACATGTCTCATTGTTGGAGGTCTAACCAGCTTTGTTCAAGTAATGATTTTTATTCATGATTTTGTTTTGTTCATTTCATTGTTTGGTGTGCATTTCTTGACAATAATTGGGTCATATTTCTCCTTTTTATGACTCGGTGTGGTCAAGAATTCAATTTACTAAGGTCTTCCTGAATCGTCTTCCTAATATATTTTAATAAGGTTTTCACCTTCGTTTCTTAAATATTAAATGTTCCTTTTGTTTAAGAACCACGTTGGTTTGCGATATGTTCGAAGAGTTTGCTTGATAATATTCCTAAACAAATAATGAGTTGTTTCCATTTTAATGTTCATGTTTGTAGACTTATAACCTCTTGTATATTGATATGAATATGATGTTTATGTCGTTTTGCGCTTTATCAAACTACTTTTGAATATGTGAACCGTATATGACATGTAAAAACCATTTTCATTTAATCAAATAGTAATGGGTTAACATACGATTTAGGAGGACATTCCTAAATTTGTAAGAATCGTTCTAAAAATTCAAGAAGGCTTCCTAAATTTAGATTTTAGGAAGCATTTATAAATATTTTAAAAAAGATTCATACAAATTTAGAAATGCCTTCCTAAATAATCAATATATGAAATTATATGTAGAACCACAACTAAAACTAAAAATACTCGTGTTTCGAAAGATTTCATAGTAATTTTGTAAAACTGTCGTAAAACTGTAAGAAAACTAAAAATACTTATGTCGTGTACAGTATCATCAACAATCTTGGACATATCCTTAATTGGAATGAGATCCTTTGCATTAGCCTATTAGTCGGCATCAACACACATCAAGGCAAGAATCATCTATGCACCAAGACCAAAACTATATCAATACTCGATTTACACTAACTAACAAAGAAAAATACATAACAAAATTAACTTTACTGATATGATATTGAGTTATACCTGCAAATGGTTGCATATTAGCAAGCACACTATCCACATCCTCAGTTGGATAACCACAATTAAACACCGTGATTGTGCCTTTCTCCATATTTAATGTCATACCTACCTAGTGAACTTACCTAATTTTTAGGAAGACTTTAAAACAAAACTCAGAGCTTAAAAAGATAAAAACGTCTATTACCTTAAAAAGATACAAAGATTAAAATAAACTACTAAGACTTGTTTGTCTATAAAAACAACAAGTACAAATTGTCAAAAAACAAATACATAAATATTTCAAACATTTGAAATCGCTAAGAAAAATTCCAAACGTGATATTTCAAGGTTTCTTAACGATTCGGGAAGACTTTCCTAAACTATTACGATTCCTTCCTGTAAATTAGGAAGGCTTTCTCGAATGGAAAATTCAGGAAAGTTTCTTAATGTCTTAGGAATGGCTTCCTGAAAATATGGTATCAATATATTCACTTCGTTACAAGTAAAAATTTCCTGCTTTGTGAAGCCTTCTTGAATATTTCAAGAGGATTTTTAAAAATTTAGAAAACCCTTATTGAATTTTTAGGAAAGATTTTTAAAAATTTAGAAAAGTCTTCCTAAATCATATGTTAATAAGTGTTTGGTCAAATAAAATTTTAGGAAGTTTTTCTAAACTTTTTAGAAAAGCCTTCATAGAAATATAGAAATGTTTTTAATGTTTTAAAAAATCATCTTAAACATTTAGGAATTCCTAATTTTGTAGGAATATCTTACTAAAATTTGTATGAATATTTCCTAAATATCTAGATATGTTTCCTAAATTTTGAAATTTAGGAAGCAATTTTGAATTTTTAGGAAGGATTCTTACAAATTTAGGAAAATCTTCCTAAATCGTATGCTTGAATTTTTACTAAATCGTATGTTTACTATTTGATCAAATAAAAATTTAGGAAGTCTTTCTAAATCGTATGTTTACTACTAAATCGTATGTTAACTAAATCGTAGATGTTTAGAAAGTTTTTCTAATGTTTGAAAAATCATTTAAAAACATTTAGGAAACCTTTCTAAACTTTTAGGAAGACCTTACTAAAATTTATAACTGTTAAACTTCTAAAAAATGTTTCTGCACCAGAACTCTCATCTGTAACATCATTGATAAGTAGGATTTTCCTTAAGAATCAATCCTTAAGCTTACTCATATCATTGTAGTACTTAAGGTGTCAATCCAATCAGGGTTTAGTTTAATACAACAAGACTGCAAGAAACTCTCTAATTCAAGCAAACAAAGTGGTTTTAATTCTAGCAACCTAATGATTCAAATTGAAAGCAAACAAGTAACAAGACTAAATAAGCACTAAACGAGATTAACAAATTTAGAAAGGCAAGCCCTTGGATGAGGTTATGGACTTTGGGAACTTATATGATCAACCTATGATGTCATTACACACAATCAATCAATTTTTCTTAGCCTAGAACACTTAAACAAGATTAATCTACTCTCATGGTCTTAATCACTTTGCTAATTAACTAATCAAGAACAAACTCTCATTTATGAAAAGTTAATTATCAAGTTAATTATCAAGTTCTAATCATAAGTTCTAATCATAAGTTCTAATCATTCACATGCAAACATATCATGTTTTGAGACATCGATGATAAGTCTTTCTCTTAGGCCTCTCTATCCCTATTAGAGGGTTTCATTTATTTCCAATTTGGAAAATTCATTTTGAACTTGTCTTTAGAGAGAGCGATACCTCTCACTCTATCATACACTCTCCAAATTTGTGGCATCGCTTCAATCATCTTTGCCATATTGTTAGAATTTAGGAGCCTTCCCAAGAGGCTTGTGGAGTTCACATCAAAAACTTTGAAACATGGGTCGTCTGAGAGGTTGATGGGTTCATCATCTTCCAAGGACATCGCTCTTATCGCCGCGTGCAGATTATCAGCCATGGAATGGAAGCCAAGGAGAGACTTGATTTGTTGCAGTCGTCGCGAAGAGGTGAGCCGGGGGAGGAGATTGACAGCGAGAAGCGTAAATTAGCAATGAATGATAATTTAAGGGAAATCATCTTGATTGAGGCCGTGATAGACAAGGAAGATTTAGAAAACGAAAATTTCCTGTGAGCTAGAAGGAAAGGGAGGAGAAACAAGGAAAGGAGAGAGATTCAGTTTAACGAAATACCGTCACTAATTATCCGGTGTGGGTTCTACTCAAACGGTGTGGGTTCTTCAAATAATTTTTCAGAGGGAAGAAGATCTCGAGATAGTCTTGAAAGATAGACCATGGTCCTATAATCATTGGACAATGCTGTTGGAGCAATGGAAAACAACCCTAATAACGAATTTCCTGACAACCTTTGAGGTTTGGGTTCAAATCTCCAACATCCATACGAACTTCTATACAGCAAAGACTATGTTTGAGCAGGCGAAGGCAGTTGGTCACCCTGAGGAAATTGTTTACGACCCAAAGGCGTCACAAAAACGGAGTACATTCAGGCAATAGTTAAATTCGATATAGCCAAACCGGCTAGAGACTACAAAAACCTGAACTTGCCCACTGGTGACACTGTGGTCATTGAGTACAAATATGAAAAGCTTAGAAAAAGTGTTTTCATTGTCAAAGGCTTACTCATGAGAAGATATCATGCCCATTGCTTCGGAAAAACTAGACTAGAGTGACTGGAGATTTGAGGTCTTCACTTCACGCTAATCGATCCGTTGATGGAAATGCTCATGTACGTGTTCCCACCAGAGGATTATTGGAGGCTCCGCCGGGGTTTCCTCACTTGTTTTCAGGTCTTTCCCGTGAAGAGAACCAAATGGCTTTACAATATGTTTCCCACGCTGATGAGACAGAGAGGCTGGCACGAATCCAAAGGGTCCGACAGTCCATTGATGATGCGACGGTTGAATCCACGACTAAAGTTCCTATCATCACCACTAATGTGGATAAAGGGAAAGGCCATGTATTTGGATATGAAGATGTTGCAGGTCGATTAAAGAGGAGGAACATCAACAATGAGATGCCTTGCATCTGCCTTTAGCCAAAATCCTTTTGGTGATTCTGAAAATGAAAACTCATCGGCATATAGTTTTTCCCTTTCAACAGTGGATAAAGTTTCGACGGTTTTTTCGTTTAGGCTCTGAAGGAGGAAAAACAGACGTAATATCAATATAAATTCAGAAAAGGTCCAAACTGGTCTAGAAAATTCCCCGAAGGAGAGTGCCTCAGAGAGAAAAGCAGAGGAAGGTTCTGGCTTACCTACAAACAAGTCAACAAAACAGACGACAAGATGGTGGCTTACGATTTGAAGCCGCTGTAATCCCAATGAGTGTTATTAGCTGAAACTGTCGAGGAGCTGGAAGCACTGAGACATTTCAACGTCTCCGAGAAATTCGTAAAACGTTTTCCTGGATTTTTTTTTGTTTTTGATGGAAACTAAACAGAAGCACATTTACATTTTGGGTTTGTAAGATAGTTTGGGGTATGACGAGGTGATTACTGTTGAGCCAATTGGATTGAGCGGTGGCTTAGCGGTGATGTGGAAGAAAAGTTACGAGGTTGAAGTTTGGTCTATGGATAAGAGAATCATAGATTTAAAAGTGAAGATAGGTTCTCTTAATTACTTCTTGTCCTGTGTTTACGGCGATCTGGTTCTATCACAAAGACGTTTGGTGTGGGATCGTTTATCAGATATTGGCATGACGAGAGACGAAGCATGGATGTTAATGGGTGATTTTAATGAGTTAATGAATAACGACGAAAAGCTGGGAGGGGAAGAAAGAAATGACTACACTTTCTGGGATTTCAGAACCATGGCTGAAAATTGTAAAATCAAAGTAATCCACAGCATTGGGAATTCATTCTCTTGGGCTGGTTGGCGAGACCGTGTGTGGATACAGTGCCGGCTTGACAGAAGTTTTGGAAACGACGAATGGTTTCAACTATTCCCCCAGTCAAAAATGAAGTACGTGGATGTGTTGGGTTCAGATCACCGTCCGAAAATGATTACCTTCGCTTTCGAAGAAGACCACCATCCTAGAGGTCGGTTTTTCTTTGACAAGAGAATGGCTGAACGCGAAGGGGTTGAAGAGATTGTGCAGAGAGGATGGTGCAATGAAGAGAACAGTGGGGGAAATTCTCTGATGGATAGAATTAATCGCTGTCGACGGGAGTTAGCGAAATGGAAAAAGTCAGATAATCTGAACTCCTGGTACAAAATCCAACGATTATCTCATCTTCTCGAGACTGAAATTGGAAAAAACTTTCCAGATGCAAACGTGATGAGAAGAACAAGATTGGAATTAGCTGAAGCCTATAGGGAAGAAGAGATCTTTTGGAAACAGCGAAGTCGTGAAATGTGGTTGAAAGCTGGAGATAAAAACACGAAATATTTCCACCACTGTGTCAAAGGGAATAATAAAAAAAAAACAGAGTATTGATGCTGAAAAACTTACTGGGAAGAGAACAATTCTCTGAAGGATCTAAAGGACACATCGCTGTGGAATATTTCAGAGATCTCTTCATGAGTACTAATCCCTACGATATGGAAACCTTGTTTGAAGGATTTCAGGAACGTGTCACTCCGGAGATGAACTCGAATTTGACTAGTCCTATATCTGATGATGAAATCAAACGAGCTGCGTTCGCTGGGAAAGGAAATAGTGCTCCTTAAGAAGATGGGCTAACATGAATTTCTTATCAACGATTCTGGCATATCGTGCGGCCATCGTTAACAGAGGAGATTCATAGATTCTTGCAATCATCTATTATCCCCTCGGTTGGAACCATACGCAAATCTGCTTGATCCCAAGGGTTCCCAATCCCACAATGATGAAGGACATGAGACCAATCAACCTTTGCTCCGTTCAATATACGATTATATCCAAGATCTTATGTGACCGGCTCAAGAACATCATCACATAGATCATCTCTAATACTCAAGGTGCGTTCGTCTCTGGTCGTTTAATAACTGATAATATCATTGTGGACCACGAGATGGTACGTGGATTACGTACTAACGCTGCGGTGGCTGAGTACTTTGTGGCTGTAAATACATACATGTACAAGGCGTACGATAGAGTTAAGTGGTGTTTCCTCGAAACTTTAATGGAGAAAATGGGCTTTGATCGAATATGGATTCGGTGGATTATGGCATGTGTAAATTTAGTAACTTACTCGGTACTGCTCAATGGTCAATATCATGGATTCATAAAACTAGAACGTGGCATACGTCAAGGAGATCCCCTATCTCCCTTCATGTTTATTATCTGTGCAGAAGCTCTGGTTCACTCGCTCAACCATTTAGAGGCTTATGGGAAATTACATGGGATTCACCTCGCAGCTGGTGGACCATCGGTTAATCATCTCCTCTTTGCCGAAGACAGTTTACTAATGTGCAATGCATCGGTGGAAGAATTTTGGTTGAATTTTGGTGGAGCAGTGGTAATAATCGACATAAAATAACATGGGTAGCCTGGCAAAAACTATGTAAAAAGAAAGAGAAAGGTGGACTTGGTTTTCATGATATCAGTTTGTTTAATCAAGCTCTCCTAGGAAAGCAAGTGTGGCGCATCTGGTCCAAACCAGAATCCCTTCTTGCTCGAATACTCAAAAGCTGCTACTTCAAAAACAGTTCCTTCATGGAGTGTGGTGTGGGATCTTGACCCTCCTATGCTTGGCGTAGCATTATTTTTGGCAGAGAAGTGTGATCAAACAGGGGATGAGAAAATATATCGGAGATGGAAGAGACACAAGTGTATGGGCTGAAAACTGGATTCTTGGCACTGCCCGGAGACCTCCAAGGTATCGTGAGAACACTATCATTGATTTGACACTCAAAGTGTCAGACCTCCTCGTGCAGAATACTGGATCTTGGAACGTAGCTAGAGTTCACCAAAATTTCACAAATGAGGATGCATAATACATTCTTCAGATCAAACCTCTACTTAATCTCCGCGACACTCTTGTTTGGGGATTGACAAAGAATGGAATTTAAACGTCTCAAAGTGGCTACATATTTCTTGAATCGGTCTGTGATGATGCATTACCACTAGCTCATGTCATGCCACCATTTGAAAAGGTTCTCTAGAATAATATATATATGGAAGGCTAAAACCACACCTAAGATCAAACATTTCCTGTGGAATGCATTATCTGGTGCTTTGGCGGTAAAAGAGAGGCTCATATCACGCAACTTACAGGTGGATGTGTCCTGCACCTCTTGTGTCTCACCATCGGAGAGTATTTGCCATGTGCTCTTCAATTGCGATATAGCGAAGGCAGTATGGGAGTTATCGGGTATTCCTTCACCTCCTGCAGGTTTTTCAAACAACTCGACGTTGCTTAATCTTCATTACCTTATAAGCTGCAGCAAAAACCCTTTATTTTATAGGAAAAATCGCCTAACAATCCCATGGATCCTTTGGCAAATTTGGAAGGCACGCAATGCCTTTGTATTTGAGAAAATCAGGTATGATGCTCAATTTATCTTATCCAAGCCGGAGGAAGATGCATAAATCTGGCTTCATATCAACGTGAATGATTTTGAGCTTACTCCGTCACTCCGGGTGGAAACTAATAATTGAAGGAAGCCAAACCAAAATGGTCTGAAATGCAACATTGGTTCCTCGTGGAACAGGAAAACACAAACGTGTGGGGTTTCATGGCTGGTCAGAGATTCCAATGGTGAGGCTCTTTTCCATAGTCGAAGATCTTATGCTTCAGTGACATCCAAACTTGAATATGAACTCCTAGGCTTCCATTGGGCAATTGAAAGTCTTAGAAATCTGTGTGATCTAAATAATGTGGGTAACATTATCTTTGAATCGCCGTTTACTCAAGCTCGAGAGGTCTTTCTTAGTCCTCATCTTTTCCCTGCCTGTTACGAGATTCTCCTTGGTATTTTCCATCATCTTCAAACTTTTCAGTGTTGGTGCTTGGAACATACTTCATTGAATGGAAATAGAGATGCATATGAGATTGCGATCAGCGTCACCCGTGATGAAAGACATCAATCCTATATTTCGAGATATGGTCCTTTATGGCTCCGTAATTTACTATTGGCAGAAGCGTCAACGAATTAGTCATCTTGATTTTCTATGGTCTATGGAGATTCATCATGGTCCCTCCTTATTCTGTTGACCATTGAAGTTTAGCGTAGTAGGTGATCTCTCTCTCCTTACTCTGTTTTTGCTTTCTCTTGGAGGATTTTGTAAGGTACCTACTCGTATCAGCTCTCCTTTTGGTTGAACTCTTTGTAAGTTACAACTTTTGCATTGAATGATAAAAGCCTTAAAAAAAATCATAAGTTCTAATAGGCATAATACTTCTTAAGCAACTATTCTCATAGGTTAAGCAAGCAAAATTTCTTATTTAGTTCTTTGGGGAATTTTATCGAACACCTTGTGTGCATGAAATTCCCTATGATCTAGATTAATTTTCTCAAGCCTAATCTAGCATTATGAACACTAAATAAGAAATGAAAGAAGTAATCTAAGCCATATACATCATATATCAATCACAAAATCCCCTAATCTACCTCATCCATGAGCTCTAGAAAGACTACTCATGACTAATCATGAAGAACACACAAAATCTCATGAAAGAGGTGTTGTTAATCATGATTAAAGAACAGAAAGATGAAAGATTAGAAGAGATTAAGAAACTTAAAACTTAGATTGCATAAATAAAATGAAGATCTCTTTTACAAAAATCTCAAGAACACTTAAAAAGGAGATGTTTTTGCCAGAGAAAAAGAGATAGAAAAATAAAGCATAGATTTTAAAATTAGGTTTTTGCAATATTTAAATGGTTTTTGGGCGGACCGGGTCAACCCGGGATAAACCGGGTTTTGACCCGGCCGGGTCTGGGTCATAGGCCTCCACACCGGACGGTGGTTGCCAGGTGTTGATGGCCGGTGTAGGAGACTTTTGCAAGGAGCTTGGACACCGGACGGTCTTGGCTAGGTGCAGTTGGCCAGTGCTCATCCGTGTTCACACACCGGGCGAGGCACACCTGGCTGTCATGGAGCGGTGTGGGCTGTCCTGAAGCTTGGCACCGGACGGTCTTGGCTAGGTTCAGCTGGTCGGTGCTCATCCCTGTTCACAAACCGAGCGAGGCACACCTGGCGAAGGAGGGTCGGTGTTGGGAGATGGTCTCACGGCCAGACGGATATATTCTTGGTAAATTCGCTATATCTCCTGAACCACCTATCCAATTGCCTTGAAACTACTTCCAGACGACAACTAACTCAAACAACTATGATTGTTATGAAGATTGTAGAAGCTGAATCCGACTGGAAACCCTTCTTCTGGCCCAGTCGTTCAGCCACATTTGGTGAACTCTGCATTTGCCTTTGCTCTATAACTCCAATCATCTCCAAAATGTCACCAAAACACCTAAACACACTAAAACACATGCAAGACTCTCTAAGACCTAGTGAGAACTCTCTAAACTCTAAATGAGAAAAAAACATCAAAGAAATACTAAGAAAACACATGCATGAGACTCAAAATACCTAGATAACTGCATGCTAAAGGAGTAAAATATGAGAATATCCTCATTGAGGTTTGAGGGAACATCTTTAAGGGGAAGTTATTCGAATTGTGAACCATAGAGTAGAAGCTCAATTTCTCTAATAGCGGCCTCATTCTCATCATTGGGATGTGATGCATGTGAGGATATTCCATGGGTCTCATCGACTTTTCCTTTGAGCTTTTCCATGGGTCTATTAGAAAGTGAGCTTCATTGAGTATCTTGATTCTCAAAATGTGTGATCTTAGAAGCCATGGTTTCAAGCCTTGAGTTGAGATCTTGGTATGAGTAATCTATCCTTGTTGTAGTCTCGGTTTGACCCTTGAGTATTTGTTGAAGCATCCCATTGAGGTCAAAGTTTTGTGGCTTAGAGTTGTTTCCTTGAGCTTGTGGGGCAAGACCTTGTTGAAAACCGGGTGTAGGTATGGAAGGAGCTTTGTTTTGGTAGCCTCCTTGGTTCCCTAGAAATCATAAGTTCTAATAGCCATAATACTTTTTAAACAACTATTCTCACAGGTTAAGCAAGCAAAATCTCTTATTTAGATATTTGGAGAATTTTATCGAACACCTTGTGTGCATGAAATTCCCTATGATCTAGATTAACTTTCTCAAGCCTAATCTAGAATTATGAACACTAAATAAGAGAGGAAAGAAGTAATCTAAGCCCTAGACATCATAGATCAATCACGAAATCCCCTAATCTACCTCATCCATGAGATATAGAAAGACTACTCACTAATCATGAAGAACAAACCAAATCTCGTGAAAGAGGTGTTGTTAATCATGATTAGAGAATAGAAAGATGAAATATTAGAAGAGATTAAGAAACTTAAAACTTAGATTGCGTAAATAAAATGAAGATCTTTTTTACAAAAATCTCAAGAACACTTAAAAAGGAGAAGTTTTTGCTAGAGAAAAAGAGATAAAAAATAAAGCATAGATCTAAAAATTAGGTTTTTACAATATTTAAATGGTTTTTGGGCGGACCGGGTCAACCCGGGACAAACTGGGTTTTGACCCGGCCGGGTATGGGTCATAAACCTTCACACCGGACGGTGGTTGCCAGGTGTTGATGGCCGGTATAGGAGACTTTTGCAAGGAGCTTGGACACCAGACGGTCTTGGCTAGGTGCAGCTGGCCGGTGCTCATCCCCGTTCACACACCGGGCGAGGCACACCAGACGAGGCACACCAGGCGTGGCACACCGGGTTGTCATGGAGCGGTGTGGGCTGTCCTGAAGCTTGGCACCAGACGGTCTTGGCTAGGTGCAGCTGGCCAGTGCTCATCACTGTTAACACAGCGGGCGAGGCACACCTGTCGAAGGAGGGTCGGTGTTGGGAGATGGTCTCGCGGCTAGACGGACATATATCCTTAGTAAAATTGCCATATTTCCTGAACCACCTATCCAATTGCCTTGAAACCACTTCCAGACGTTATCTAACTCAAATGTCTATGAATGGTATAAAGATTTCAAAAGCTGAATCCGAAGTTGCAGAGCAAAAGTGGCTACGTTTAAGAAGAAAAATTGACTAAAGGCTAAATAAACGGATTTGTCTTTTATTTGCATTAATTCACCTTCAGTCCCTTATTACTTTTTATTTTACTATTTCTGTCTTGTACTGATATTAAAGAGAGAATACTCTTGTTCGTTTCTTTATGCAATTATTCAGGATTATTATCTACTTCTCTCTTCTTATCCTCTCTTCTTCTCTTTTTCTCGTGATTTCTTTAAGCTTGATTCATGAACATAACAAAAAATCTAACTCATGATCTGTAAGATGTTTGTCTTTCTTCTGATGGGATCCCGTCTTTTCCATCTCACTGAAAAGCGGAGATCTGGTGAAAGACGGAAAGTGTATGGCAATTAATTCAGCCATGCTTTCCAGCCCTCTGGATCCACCAACTTGCTGACAACCGATAGTGTTATCATTTGTTAAGTTCATCAAAACGTGCAAATAGATAATCATGAACTAAATTGATGCTATTCGGGCTACAGTTACAGACCTGCAAATATATGATGTTTTCTCGAGTCGCTTGCTTACTTCAGTACATCAGAAAGCGAGATATAATCTATAGCTACTAGATTTTGGTCTTAATTGAAGAATCAAAAACAAAATCGAGCAAATAAGAAAAAAGGAATTAGAGTTTGCTTACAGAAGCAGCAATACTCAAAGATCGAAGGTTGCCTCCAAATTCAGGGGATCGTCGGTGACAAAAAGCTTCCAGTGATGATACACGCCAAAGCTTCCAGTGATGATACACACCAAAGCTTCCGGCGATTGAGTGTAAAAGCTTACCGTACGGCGACAAAAAGCTTATAGCGATGATAAATCTCCGGCGATGGCAACGAGATTAGTAATGAATCAGAGAATCGTCGGCTATTGTCAGCGTTGATAGTTTTTTTTTTCTGAAGAAAATTTGTTTTTTTTGTTAGGGTTGTCGATGATTGATTTTAGATAATAGAGGGTTGTTTAGTCTTTTTACCCTATAATGAATGCTAGTTTTGTGACTTTCATCATTGTGTGCTATATTTGTGAACTTTTAGTTTTTGGGTGTTATTTTGTAGAATTGCCATAAATTATTTTACTACCAAAACATGTGTTAGAAAACAGTAAAAACCAAGCAAATCAAGGCAAAATGAGCAAGGTCTTATTTTCCAGGAGCGAGAACAATGTTTTTCTTGAAGCGAGAAAGTACTCGTTATTACCTATGATTGATGCGATTGTTGCAAAATTGGCTGAGTGGTTTAAGAAACATAGGAACGAGTTTGTTGCTGCATCAGACGCACATAAACTGGTCCCCTTTGTGGAGAACCTAGTGTACGGTAGGGTAGCCATTGCGATGAAGCTAACGGTGAATGAGCTTAACTTCTTTCAGCTTGAATACAGTGTCATTGGACGCGATGGGAAAACTTATTTGGTGGACTTGAGAAGGAAAACTTGCGGTTGCAAGTGTCTTGACATAGACAAATATCATTGTGTCCATGCAATAGCCGCTACCATTGCTTTCATGAATCGGAAAGGAAGAACATAGGATATTCATGTAGATGAATTGTGTGCCTTACCCCCATATTACAAAAAAGGACATAATTCAAGTAACTAGGCATCCATTGGTTGTAGAACATCACCGAATGACGAGTAGTAAGTCGGTGCAAGGCCAAGGTGGAAGCTTCACTAGCTAGTTTGAATGCAGTAATAGTAGGGATAGTAGCCAAATTTAAATTGTCTTTGTTTTGTTTTACTACGTAAACTTTGGTACAACTATGTTTAATATATATAAAACAAAAATACAATAATTTCTTAAAATAATTGCGTGTAATTTGCAAACTTAGAAAATAAATCTCAACCTCATTTCGTAGGCTCGAGCCAAAGCCCAAAGCATGTTCGTTCAGTGTTCTTTTTACTTAAATATAAAAAAATAAAAAAACAGAAAACATATTTATTTAACGATACATAAATTATAAATGCTCATTCATATATTTAATACATGTTTTAGTAGGTTCTATGTTACATAGTTACGTCTTTTATTAACATTTAGCATTTTTAGAAAATAATTGTTTACATCATTTGCTCATATTCTAACATTTCCATTAAAAACCTTATACTTTATATGGTGACTTTGTTAATCTTAACCATTTTATGAAGCAAAAGTAACGAAAATTTGATTTATGACATTTTTTCCCATGAAAACGTTGAAAATGTACTTTTATTACCATAAATCAAGTGTACAACCAAAACTATTTAATTTAAAAGATGGTATTACTAATTACAAGTTATTATCCCAAAAGTACAACTATGTGATCGCGAGTAATACTGAAACATTAGGTACAACTATGTGAGAAATCCAATAATTTTTTTTTAATTCAGAAAATATGGAATTGACGGCAACACATGAGAAATGAATGCGCCATGTGTGAATTGGTTTAAGTAAATAAGGATAATTTTTGTGTGGTCCCTCCAAAATTATTTCAAATTATGTGTTTTTCTCCGAAAATCACAATATCCCCGAATTCCAAATTTTCCCGAAACAGAAGACGAAGAGAGGAGTTCACAAAATCCCCAAAATTCTCCAAATTTTGTAGAGTTACAGTCTCAGCCTTTCCGAGAGATCAAGCTTGAGCCCTCCTCCCGAACGCACTGAGAATTATTGAATTCCGAGTCGCTATTATTGTGGTGCGGCACCAACCATTGAAACTTCTTTCACCGACTTGGAACCGGGAAGGAGATTCTACACCTGCATCCTCACATATGTAAGCAAAATTCTGATTTCCAACATACTTTGTTCTAAGATTTTTGGATGCCATTTATTAATTTTGTGAAATTTCGTGAATGCCCAGACTTATCCGGCTGGAGGATGCCATTTTTCAAATGGTTTGATGATGCAATGACAGAGGAGCTCCGTGACATTCAGATCAAGATGGGAGAACAGGAAGACTGGATTCGATACGACATTAGGCATCATGAGACCGAGTTATTACACCTCCGAGAATCGATTAAAGAGCTGAAGGAGTTAGTTCTTGGGTGTTCTCAATCTTATCACAACCTTAGTGAGATTGTGTGTGGCACAATTGTTACAGAAATTGTTGATGCTTCAGATGCCGAACATCAAAATGCGTTCTATAAGAAAGTGAAGGTGATAGTTGGTCTCTCTGGCCTTGCCATTGGGATGGTATGTTTCATTATCTGCTTGTTTAAGTAGATAAGATAAGTAAGACGTTTCTTTTTGTTGTTTTTTTCGGATCCGTTGTACTCTTATGCTTTTGTGTTCATAAGTTATGGAAATTTGTGTTCATGTGCTTTCGTGTTGTAGCGGATTAATTATGCATCCTAATTATGCCGAGTAGTACTGATAAACCTTAATATAGTTATAATTTTATTTATATTTGTACCTAGTAATACCAAATATTACCGATGTCCGAATTGTTATAATTTTGTTCATATTTGTACTTAGTAATACCAAGTATTACGGATGTCCGAATTGTTATAATTTTGTTCATATTTGTACCTAGTAGTACCAAGTATTACCGATATCCGAATTGTTATAATTTTGTTCATATTTGTACCTAGTAATACAAAGTATTACCGATGTCCAAATTGTTATAATTTTGTTCATATTTGTACATAGTAGTACCAAGTATTACCGATGTCTGAATTGTTATAATTTTGCTCATATTTATACCTAGTAATACCAATATTACCGATGTCCGAATTGTTATAATTTTGTTCATATTTGTGCCTGGTAATACCATATACTACGGATGTCTGAATAGGTGTGCGTCTGATTACGAATAATTGTACTTGGTTGCACAGAGATATACCAAATTCATGAGTGTACTCCCTTGTCCAACTACGTGCTTGTGCATCTTAGTTGGCCATCTCCCCGGCGTACATGATGGCGATATGCTCTATGAACACATGACCGACATTAACCAACGGGTGAATGAACATGTCCGCCAGCACCACCATCACCTCCTTGATCGTGGTCCCTGTGGTGGCCAACATCATCGGGTGGAAGACATTCCCCCTAACGGTGATGTTAGAGTGGAATATCTTAGTCTTAAACGCGATCGTGGGAGGCTTGAAGTGGTACTCCAGAGATAACCGGATGGAGAGAAAGAACAAGCCACCTTCATAAGGACTCTTAGGGGGTCCTATTAGTATGGCTAGCCAGTGGTACATATCATCACCCACTAGACCGGCGGAGAACCCTCTGTGAGGGTCCTTCACCAGTTCCCTTAACTGGCGCTTGATGATGACAAACTTGAAGAGGAGAGATTAGCCAACGAAAGTGGAGAGGAGAAGAGTAACGAGCGAATATGAAATCGGAGAGGAGAGATGGCGATGAAGAGATGATGAGAGATGAGAGTATATATAGAAGAATGAAGCGGTGCAGTGAAATTAAATAGGGATAGTAAAGTTCGCCTCGGTACAACTACCGCATTTTTCATTTATCTACCTTCATTTAATTACCATTTAAAGCTGTTGCATCGGTTTAAAATCTGATTTGACCACAAAGAACCACGAGTGGACACGTCAAAATTTGAATGAGCACGTAAAAATCCATAAATAAACCGCAATAAAAACCGTAATAAATACGTCCAACCCAACTTTGGTTTTTTCTCGGGAACACAAAAAAATTTAGAGGATTTACCCAATTTTAATTGCTCATTTGCTTTTAATTGTAAATGTTGATTTCTGTGGTGATGTCAAATATTAAATTTTATATTTAAAATTGATATGCAAAAAAATCGAGTGGACACGTAAAAAGTTAACAACATTAAAATCAGGGATTTAACTATTTGATTAAATTTTTCTTTGCAATATCAAAATAACAACGATATCAAAATATCAATATCAAAATCAAAATATCAATATCAAAATTTAAAATAACAACGATTAATCTAATTAGTTCAGTCCAAAAACATCAAAAAGAGTCATGTCCAAAAACAAATCAAGATGAACAATAAGATCCACAATAAGAGTTAAGATGAAATTGAGAGAAGAGAGGCAAAAAGAGTCTAACGCTTCGTCTGCCTCGTGCTTGGCCCTGTCATCTTTTGATGCTCCCGTTTCCCTTTCCCACCACCCACTTCTTCCTCAACCAGAGCATCAGCCTCTTTTGGTTGTACCTACAAATACCAAGTACGACATAGTATTACCGAAAAATACCAAGTAATACGACATAGTATTACAGAAAAATAACAAGTAATACAAATCTAATTGAAACCAGATTTTCAGATTTCAAATACCTCTTGTTTTTTACTACGTCTAGTCTCGTACGTCTAAGTGATCATCATCTTCTTCTTCTCCTTCTCAATTGCCACCTTACTTATTCTCACTTCTCCTTCTCATTCCTTCCCACTTACATCTCCTTCCTTCGCACCGTCTTTCTCACTTGGTAGAACTCCTCCTTGTCCTTCTCTCCTTGCCTCTTTCACATATGCTTCAACAGAGTTGAGCCTTGTATCAATGACATCCATACGGTCCTTGATTTGGAGAAACTGATCATCCATACTTTTCTTCAAGCTCTATAGTTGTTCCACAAATCCAATCGGATCCACCACATTCTTCGTAGCCGCTACACGATGATGAACCCTCTCCTTATCATCTCGTCGGGTAGCAATATCCATGTTGAATATCTCTTTCCATAATATCAGTTTCCCTTCATCAATTAGACGCTTCGACCAACTGTCAGGAACTACATCACCGAAATATGGCTCCTCATACTCCCTAGCCACGATTCGAGATATCATAACTTGCTCATCCACGAATGGTTGCAAGATACTGTGAATGGCCCGTGAATATAAAGAAATACAATTTAAAAACAAATACATGATAAATAAATAATGAATATCATATAAGATGATTTCCAACCTTAGTATCATCAAGTGCTTCATATAGTTCCGATAAAGGAAAACCTTTGAGTGGGAATGGTAGGAACTTTTGTTTGCACATCCGAGGAAAATCCCTCTCTGCACTTCTAACATCTTCTATGTACTTGATCTTCAGATTTGGGATTGCCCCAAAAGCTAGAATCTACACATAACACACAAAATTACAAATAAAATCATAAAACCTAGGAAAGGAAGACTTATCCACATTCAAAATCATATTATTTACCTCCAACAGAGTAACAAAGCTTGGAAAGGTCTATGAATCTGTTTCGATGACCCCATTGAAATGCTTCATTGTATGATCAATTTTTTTCATATTCACATCGAAGGAAAACAGCTCTACAGATGGTGCTTCCTTTCCGGTCCTCGACTTTCCACTAATTATGCTAGATAAGAAGTAGACGACACACATTTTTAACCAATCTGAACAAGGTCGCATCTTGTCGAGATTTTCTTCAACAATAGCAATTGATGGGCCATATCATTTTTTAAAATGCCTTAACTTAAACTCATTACTGCCCATTGTCTCATAGTCATCTGGATATGGACGACAGTCTAATCCAGATAGGAGTGCATATTCTCTGAGGGAATATCGGATGTGAACATCATTAACAACAAACCAACATTCCTTCCTCTTATTTTTACTTGCCGTTCGAAGAAGGACCATCCACATGCCCATCATCTTATGTGTTGGGTCCATTTTCATGGCCCTATGCATATGCCAAAAATGCTTGAACTGTGGATGCTCTGTAAACCACCTCAGCTCGTCGGGTTTAAGTCCTATAGATTCCAATTTCTCCACTGCTTTGTGGATATAACACCTTGTTCCCAACTTGATTGCCTTGTTATACTCAGTTGTACCAAATAACATCCTCTCTGGTTCCAATGGCTGGTCTTCCTCTTGGGTATACTGATATATCATGGTTTTTACCCCTTTTAGGCCATGATATAAGTCTGTTTTATAGAGTATTTCTAGTATTTTGGAGTCTTTTATAGGTTTTAGCATGTTTGGAGCATAATTGGAGATATTAGAGCTTTTTGGAGCATTCTGGAGAAAAGCAGAAGTTCGTGTTGCTGAGTACCCGATTTGAAGCATCAGTATCGATCAATACCAATCGCAGCAGACAACCCGTGACTTTTCCAAGAGTTGAAGAATTGTAGAATTACCCCAGAAGACTTTATTTTACGTGATTTAGGTTATTTAATAGGATTTTACAGCCACTTTTATGGCTACACTTTAATTTACTTTGGTTTTTGGAGAGACAACTCTGAACTCCTGTTTTCTATTGTTTTCTTTGATGATCTATTCAATCATGTTGTTTGCAATCTCCATGTCTGAGTAGATCCACTTTAGGTTCAGGGTTCTCATAAGGGTTATCTTTGAATACTAGGTCGATTAGTTATTAGGATTCACTATCTGAATTAGTTCTTCACCTTAGGTTGTGTTCAAAGCTAATTCTAGGTTGACGAATCTGGAATTTAGATCTTAGGATAATTGATTAGGCACGACAGTGCGATTAATTACCTGATAGAACCTTAGGTGAGCAAAATAACTATTCGCAAAGAGATTTGGTTTAGTTGTTTTGTGAACAAATCAAACCTGATTTAAAAGCTGATTTAGACTTTATGATTCGCAAAGAGATTTGGAATTTCTAGGATTTAGATTTAGATAGTTTTCGCAACGACAGTTGGTTAATTATTCCTTAGTGATTTGAGTTCAATAACCGCGCTAAATCTGAATCCTGACTAGTTAGTTTATCTGCATTCATTGATTTCCTGAGAAATACCTTGAACCTATATTTCTCCCAATCGAATTACAACTTGTTTAATTTACGTTCTGTTTTCAATACCATTGATCGCTTAGCTTAATTCTCATCTATATAATCTATTGTGTATTTTTGTGAGTCCTAGTGTTCGACCCTTACTTTACTGCAACTACTGCTTAGTACTTTTAGGGTATTAATTTGAGCATATCATATACGTTGGATGCCACATCATTAACTGATTATCCTCAGAACCGACTACTCTTTCAATGATGTTATCTCGCGGCGATTCTAGGGGTAAGTTTTCATAAATTGCCGGTAGCGGATGAGTCTCAATTTCTTCAAAAATAGCCTTAACACAAGTTCTACGAAGTTATAACACAATCCATTAGCATCAGAAGTCCAACTGTAGACAAAAATCGAATTCCATTATACACAAAATCGATATCCAACTCTAGACAAAAATCGAATTTCATCTACATATAATCGAATTATATTCTATGCAACCCAGAAAAGTAGAAATCAAAGATACAAAACTTTTCTTGAAAATCAGAAGAAGTAGAAGAACGAACATGATTTAGAGTTGATTCGACAAATCCGCAGAAAATCACTCCCAGTCGGTCTTAGTTGTACCTTTTTGTAAAAAAACAGGAGGGAAAATTGATGATTTTTTTTGCACAAGTATATGGAAGTAGTTCGACAATTTTAGATTCTTATTTGGGTTTTGACCCGAAGTCATCGAATTCGACCCGTTATCGCGGGTTTGGTGTAGTGTCGCGGGTGGGGTGAGGATATCACGAGTGTGGGTGTGGATATGGCTAGTTGGGTTCGTAATTAACAAAGTTTTTTAAGGGTGATCTGTCTTTTAACGCTTTATCGATTTAAAAGGAATTCAACAAGAAATTAGTTTTTATAACAGGGGCATCTGAGAATTCTGCTATTCTAAAAAGGACATCTGAGCACTTGATCCTTACTCAATAGCTAAAAAGCGTGGAAGCGGGTGCGGAATCGCTCAAAATCCCAACATAATAAAGATTCCCAAAAAGGGGCATTTGGATTCGCTGTGGAAACGCACGCTTTTGAGTTGTAATTGGACTGTGTGTAGATCAGAAGGGTGAACTTGTTTCTTTTTGTCGTCGGCGGTTTGAAGTGAACAAGATGAAGATGTGAGTTTGTTTTTGGGCCTTTAGTTTGTTTGTTGGCCCAACTGCACTTCGCCCAATTCGTCTAATAGACTGTTTTTTAATCGTTTGAAATATTATCAATTACAAATTATGAGAACAAATACATGGATGATTTTACCCAGATAATTCTCTGGCCTACAAGGATCCGTGATCAACGGTCTACCTGCACTACATGCTGGTAATGGAGCACTTTACCCTTGACACGCTGGACCACGACGAGTGGCTATGCTTACACTGCGCTTGAAATCTCCTAAAAATTTGCCTCCTTTATTTTGCATCTTCTCGGAATCGAACTCCCTACCTCCGGGTGTAGAAACATTAATGAACCCTTGGTCAACCATTGGATCGAGGGGACTTCCACAAATATATTCGTCTAATAGACTAATGCACAATAAATTTCACTATGCAATTTCATTAATTATATATGTTTATTTTATTAACTTTTGCATAAACCTAATAAAAGATATTGTGCACTTAGTTTCACCGTGGATTTTTTTTTTTTAATTTAATATAATTTTATGTTAAGTATTATATATATACGCTTCCAACACATACCCATTTTCTAATGTTTTAAACAATTCGCTTCTTCATTTCCGCATATCCACTTACGATTCCACACAACTTAGCTAAATAGTTTACTTAGTATAGGAGATTCTTCTTCACTAAATGATTTACTTAGCTTATAAGTTTTTTCCTCCAATATATGTGTAGAATGGAAACAAGAGGAACAATGAGTTTCCAAGATATGCTCTCTTCTCTCCCATTTAATCTATCTCTAGTTCCCTTATATATATATATATATTTCATAACACGTTATCAGCCCGATCGTATCTCTGTTAGTTCATCATTTAGAAGGTAACATATATATTCATGTTATCATTTAAATTTTTTTAAATATTACGTACGGAGTGGAGGGTTAAGCCCTCTCCTAATTTATATGGAAGGCTCTGCCTTCTCAAATCTAAAGTAAATTTTGCTGGTTATACCTCCTAAATTGTTTTAAATTATGTTTCAAAATTATATCACGTTTATTTGAAAGTAAAAAAGCTAAAAATATGTTCACCAAAGTGATAATTATAATTTTGTTATTTAGTTATCATGTCTAATTTGACAAAGTTCGAGATCGATGTCCTCGATGTGTCTGGAAAAAATTATATTGCATGGGCACTAGGTGCAAAGATGCATCTAAGAGAAAAATAGCTTCTCAATACCATCCACAAATCAAAATCGGCATCGGATGAGAAACAAGGAAAAGCTGATAACATCGGTTTTTGAAAATTTTTATGTATCATTTTCATATTTTTTTGCAGGTGTTTTAACTCCGTTTTCAATAGTTTTCAAATGATTTCCATGTTTTAGTGTTTTGAAAGACATTTCAGGTAACTCGGAGTAAAATAGTGCATTTCGGAACAAAAATACGTTTTTAGATAAACTCGGACCGTCAAAAGTCTTGCCATCATAGGAGGCTTTCTCACCGTATGATCATAACCAAATTTGGACACAACAAAGTAGAGACAACCAGATTTCAAATGCAATTGGATTGGAGACAATCCAATGGTTGGATCCTAAAATATACCCGAAGTACTGAAGACTGACGAAGTTGCCCGGAGAAGCAGTCCACCGCAGGTCGAGGAGCCAGATCCGCGGCCAACTACCACTTCACCACCCCTGGAGCCATTCCTCCCACTGCCAGAGGCCAGTTCGCTGCGGCCAGAAGCTACGGACCCGCGGTCAGAACTAATTTTGCCTAAATCAAGTCGTTACTTCACCCGAGGCTAAAACCGTTTTTTCCGTCAAACCCTAACTCGACCAAAATGAGTTGAAGACCTATAAATAATTGTTTTACAATTTTGTGACCCCATTTTGTTACAGTTTTAGACTTGTTTTGCACCAAACTTTTTTTCTTGTTCTTTGTTCTTTGTTTATGGAGATATGGATTTCCCTTGAACCCTTTTGTTTAATTTCTTATCTGTTGATTGTTCAATTCAGAAGCTTGATTTTGTCTTGCATGGTCGTGGCTGAGTAGTTCTCTCGTTGGGTATAGGGGTTCAAAGGGGCACTCATGGTTTGATTTTTGATTGAGTTTTTCGACTAGGATACCAATTAGGGTTCTTCGTTCTATCCTTATTGTTAATGTGTTGCTTGATTAAGTGTCTTAGGAACTGATATTAGGTGTTTTAGAGGCACAAGAGTGCTGAATCTAATCGCTTGGCCTAGGGTAGACGAGCAAATCCGTCGAAAGATTTCGAAAGTATATTTACGGAGAAATTGTGGTCGTAAACGACCTTTGAGAGTATCATTCACTTCTTACTCGGGCGGAGACGAAAGCTACCGTCTGAGTACTTAAGTGAGTAGGTGTGTAGGATTACGGGAGTAGACTACACACAGCGTACGTATTCCAAGTTCAAAAATCCAAAGACGATAAAAAGCCGCTTTAGAAAACCTAGCGAATTCTCGGTGAAAATCGGCCATGAACCCTAAAGAATTTCCGATTGCCCAACGCTTCGTTAATTGATTTACAACTTCGAAATAATTATTGCTTGCTACTGTTCACTTAGATTAGATTTATTTATTCGGTTAGTTTAGCTTAGTCTAGTCTCGTTCGCTTTCTTATTTTCTCGCTTAGTTTAGTTTAGTATAGTTTAGATTCCTAGTTTCGAGTTCGTGACAAAACCCTATAAACATATATTCGTTTTGGGTCTATTTACTATACAGTGTCTAAGGTCTCGCAGAACAGCATTCCTCCCTGTGGATCGATACCTTAAGTACTATAACACACATCTGTGCACTTGCATGATTTAAGGTTTACAAATTTAAAACCTGAACTTTCGGAGACGAATCCGATACGCAGCAAGTTTTTGGCGTCGTTGCCGGGGAGGCAATCACTACTCGTTCTGCCACACTTTAGAGGTTAGTAAATCGACTCTAAGACAATTGTTTTTCTTTTTGATTTTCTTCGTTTCAGGCTTTGAAACATGAACTCGCCTCTGGTATGAGATGACTACTGAGAGCAGGGTTCCTACGACCCATCTTATTCTTACTACTCTAACGATTCACACCACTACCGTGATTCGTACTACATGGATCGGAAACCGGCACCGACCAACTACTCTCAAAGATGCTACGAACCTCGTTACTACCAAGATGATCCTTTTGAGCCTCCGTTTGTCGACTCACAACAAAGTCCTTACGGTCTTCCTCATCAAACCTCGGACCAGCACGATGATATCTTTGAAATTAGCTTATGCTTGGAGTGACTCGATGCAATGATCATATCCCTTCCTTCAAAAAATTATGATATTAAAACCCCTTAGCTCAACCATCAACCTCAACAAACCGATGAAGATTATGAGAAGCCGATGGTCTACAAGGCACAATTGGAGGATATTTTTCAAGAACTCAACGGATCTATGCACGAAAATGATGGTTTCAATGAAGCAAAACATCAAGGAAAAGAAGGATATGTTTCTATTCCTAGTGACGATGTTATCTGTATTGATTCGTTCGAGAGTTTTGAAGACAACGAACAATACCACAAGCTGCGTCCACTCGACGAACCAAAGCCTTCTCCTCCTTCTGCTCCTCAACACGTTGAGTGTGAGACAGACCTTGTGAAGGATGAGACACTAACGGATACACCCGAGCCGCCATTGAAGACATTTTCTAAGGAGAAGGATCCTGAAAGATTTGACGTTCCATGCTCGATCAAGGTAATAAAATTTTGTGATTCCCATTTTATGAACACATGCAGCGGAGATGAACCACTCTTAGAACCTGGAGGAGTTACAAAGAACGTTGAAAACGTTCTAGAAGAAGGTGCACCCGTCACACTAGAGGAAAACATCAAACCGACAATTTCGACGTGTGAAAAGATCCCTCTTGATGCACACTCTGCCCTTGCTCATATGATATGTGATGGAGACTTAAAAGAAGCCAAGGATAAGCCAAATATTCGCCTAGGACCAGAAAAAGCATTGGAGACAAAGGAGATGACGATTCGAGCAAGTCCGCCCGAGGCACCTCCACCGCGGTCGCGCCTCCTCGACCTGCGTCCAAACCCCCATTCGCCGCGGGTGTGTGCTCCTGACCCGCGGCCGACCTGATCTCCACCGCGGCTCCGCCTCCTCAAGCAGTGGCCAGCCCCAATTCTGTTATTTCTCCGACGGTTCGTGATCCTGCCACACCTCTTCTAGCAAATCGTCTTTACCTTGGATGCTTCACTACTTCAGATCATGAAGGACCATTCCCCCATGCATCTTTAAACATGATTCGATCTTACGACGTGACGCAAACCTCGTACACTTCAACATACAAGCATCCAACACGTTCGCCAAGCACGAATAATGTTGACGAATCATACTTCAAGGAAGCTCCAAGTCTGATTTTTCATTGTGATCCCGGAGGAGATCACCATCTCGGACTTTATGACAGAAATCCCGTGTGGGATTGGCGTGATATGTTCTATACGAAGGATTACAAGGTTAAATCAAAGAAGACTTGTCGTAAGACACTGTCCTGCTACGACTAGGCTCACCTAGTTACCAACGTCGAGCTAAACGACTTTAAACAAAAGCGCTCAATGGGAGGCAACCCATTTTAGATACGTTTTTCTTTCTTTTTCTACTAAATTTTTCTTTTTTAGTTTTCGATTTTCTAAAAAACAAAAATACCCAAAAAAATAAAAAACCGAAAAGACAAAAAGATGGAGACACAGTTCGAAGCTGCGCGGTCCAGACCGAACCGCAAGGAAGGACTCAACCGCAAAAGAAGCTCGACCGCGGCTGTACAAGCCATACCCGCGGTGAACTAGCCCTTGGCGCGGTCATGATCAATTGACCCGCGGCTAGCTTGCCAATGGTCGCGGCTGCAACCCTTCGACCCGCGACCAGCCCCATCTCGAACCTGATCGATTTGTTTCGATACCCGATCGATTCAAAACCCATTCCTAATCACCCCCACATCCATTCTCATCACCATATCACCATCTACCATCCCACATTCACTACCATTCCATCCCCACATCTATTCCCTGACCGCATCCATGTAAGTTTTCTTTTTCCCTTAAACTTTTTTAATTATTACATCCATCTATTTATTCGTTCTTACCCGATTTATTTCACACTGAGGACAGTGTGTTTTAAGTCCGGGGGATAATTCCATCCCTTACTAACCACCATTTCTTTCATGTGTCTTTGCATTTTGCATTTTTGACGTTTTTCTTAAAAAAATTCAAAGTTTTTAGAAAAGTGTAGGAATACGTTATGAGGGAATGATGAAAAAAATCCATGACGATAACCGACCAGTGTGCTTCTACGCTATCTCCTAGTAACATGCTCGTTCGTAATTTGGTTCTAGACTAGGCGGTAGCTAGAGTTTCTGTTAATGCGAAATCCCTAGAGGAATTTAGACCGTAGAGATTCTTTATGATGGAATACGCTAGCTCGATTTTATTTGAACTTAATATTGACTTAAATTTTCTCATCAAAGGTGTGGCAAAGATAACGAACCATACATTCATGACGTACTTTTACCTTTTACCACTCTTTGTCGTACACGAATGGCCAACTCATCTTTAGTTGGTATCCCACCCGAAATTTAACCTTTGTTCAAACCTCATTCAACTCTCTTTCTGACTTATGTTCATATATGTACAAAAACGCCGGAGAAGGAGGAACGACACATCTTTCAGTCACTAAAGACGAAGACTATATGCGATCGGTGGTGGTGAATTCAACAAAGCTGCGAGATTGGTTATGCCTTGGAAAAACTCAAAATCATGGTAAATTTTTGTGCCCTAAGACTCTACTTCAATAAAAGGCGTTTCCCCCTTTCGAAAAAAAAAATCAAAAATAAGTGAAAAGCAAAGGAAACAAGAGCTTTAAAAGAGTCTAGGTTGGTCGAAATACTTATGAGGCATCCATGGTTCGTTTGTGAGAAGTCTGTCTTTCTGAGCCCACAGAAAATTCTAAGTCTGGGGGAATGACATAAAACTTCTGTTTTTGGAGAAAGGAGGAAGTGCAACATTTTTACGCAAGAAGAAGTGACTGGAAATTGTGGTGATCAATAGATCCTTCCTCTCTTGCTGTTTTGCATAATATCTTGCACCCTACGGTGAAATTACGGTAACCCGAAACACTCTTAACCTCACCTCTAAAAGCCTTTAATACCTAGCCTCGATTGTCTTGGTTTAATTATTTTGATGAGAAACTCACGCCTATACTTAATGAATTTAGAGAGCTAGTTGACCTGATTTTGGATTTTGAAAGTTTATATTTCGTATGACGGATACCGTGGATTACTGTTACAGAAACTTATGGTTAGAATTTTCTAGGCTAGATTGCGATTGATGTAGTTCGATGGTTATGGTTTAGAAGGACGATCTCCGAGATTTCTAGTTCCCTATGATTTTTGTTTGATCTTTCCAAGCTTTGGTTTTTTTTTGTTGAGGAGAAACAAAGTCTTAAGTTTGGGGGAGTTGATAACACCAGTTTTTGACCATTTTTATGGATCACTTTCATATTCTTTTGCAGGTGTTTTAACTCTGTCTTCAATAGTTTTCAAATGATTTCCATGTTTTCGTGTTTTGAAAGACATTTCAGGTAACTCGGAGTAAAATAATGTATTTCGAAACAAAAGTACGTTTTTGGATAAACTCAGACCATCATAAGTCTTGCCATCACAGGAGGCCTTCTCACGTCTAATCATCACAAAATTTGGACACAACAAAGAAGAGACAACCAGCTTTCAAATGAAATTGGATTGGGGACAATCCAATGGTTGGATCCTAAACTATACATGAAGCACTGAAGACCGACGAAGCTGCCCTGAGAAGCAGTCCATCGCGGGTCGAGGAGCCAGACCCGTGACCAACTACCACTTCGCTGCCCCTGGAGCCATACCTCCCGCGGCCAGAGGCCAGTTCACAGCGACCAGAAGCTACGTACCCGCGGCCATATCTAATTTCGCCTAAATCAAGTCGTTTCTTCACCCGAGGCCAAAATCGTCTTTTTCTGTCAAACCCTAACTCGACCAAAACGAGTTAAAGACCTATAAATACTTGTTTTACAGCCATAATTTTGTGACACCCTTTTGTTACATTTTTAGACTTGTTTTGCACCAAATTTTTGCTCTTGTTCTTTGTTCGTTGTTTAGGGAGATATGAATTTCTCTTGAACCATTTTGTTTGATTTCTTATCTATTGATTGTGCAATTCAGAAACTTGATTTTGTCTTGCATGGTCGTGGCTGAGTAGTTCTCTCGTTGGGTATAGGGGTTCAAATGGGCTCTCATTGTTTGATTTTTGATTGAGTTTTTTGACTAGGATACCAATTACGGTTCTTCGTTCTATCCTTGTTGTTAATGCGTTGCTTGACCAAGTGTCTTAGCAACTGATATTAGGCGTTTTAGAGCCACGAGAGTGCTGAATCTAATCGCTTGACCTAGGGTAGACGAGCAAATCCGTCGTAAGATTTCGAAAGTACACTTACGGAGGAATTGTGGGCATAAACGACTTTTGAGAGTATCATTCACTTCTTGCGCGGGTGGAGACGAAAGCTACCGTCCGAGTACTGAAGTAAGTAGGTGTGTAGGATTACGGGAGTAGACTACACATAGCGTACGTGTTCCAAGTTCAAGAATCCAAAGACGACAAAAAGTCTCTTTAGAAATTCTAGCGAATTCCTTGTGAAAATCGGCCATGAACCCTAAAGAATTCCCGATTGCCCAACGTTTCGTTAATTGATTTAAAACTTCGAAATATTTATTGCTTGCTACTATTCACTTAGATTAGATTGATTTATTCGGTTAGTTAAGCTTAGTTTAGTCTCGTTCGCTTTCTTATTTTCTCGCTTAGTTTAGTTTAGTCTAGTTTAGTATAGTTTAGATTCCTAGTTCGAGTTCATGACAAAACCCTAGAAACATATATTCGTTTTAGGTTTATTTACCATAGAGTGTCTAAGGTCTCGCAGAACAGCATTCCTCCCTGTGGATCGATTCCTTAAGTACTACAACGCACATATGTGCACTTGCAGGTTTTAAGGTTTACAAATTTAAATCCTGAAGTTTCGGAGACGAATCCGATACGCATCAGAAGCCATGATATTTGTGCTCTACCACATCCATGATAATTTAAAGGGAGAATACAACACGAAAGAAGAACATGCAGATATTTGGCAATCACTTAAAGATATGTTTAATCACCAGAAATATGCGATCTTACCAAAAACCAAACATGAGTGGTTGAACCTCCGGTTTCAGGATTACAAAAATGTTAGCGAATATAATTTCTTGTTGTTCATAATTACTTCCAGGATGGTGTTATGTGGAGAAGAAGTAAGAGATTTTGATATGATAAAAAAAACTCTCCAAACATTTTATCCTGAAAATGTAATCATGCAGCAATAATATCGGACGAAATGATAGACCACATACTCGGAATGAAAGAACATTGGGCGCATACCTATCGTACGCCAAAATATTTAGCCTATCTATACCGAGAATCACATAATGCCAAAGAAAAGGGTACTGAAACCAATTTTATCTTTGATGAAGTTGGACCTTCCTTTGATGGCATAAGTGAGAGTACTCATATTGATATCACAGATTTTCTTGTTGATCCAGAAGAATCAACGGAAACAAAGCGACTAAGATCGATGTAACATAATGTCTTCCTGGAGAAGACAAGAAAAACCAAAACTTAATGTAGTTTTTCAATAAAGATGTAATAGACTTTTGTAAACAGTTTGTTAAAACAAAAAATAAAAATAAAAATAAAGTTTTTTTAATGTAAAATAACTTTAAGACTACATTATGGTTTATTAATACATTTTTATGAATATTGTAATCCAGAACATGTCACATTTTGAGATTCACGATGGAGATACATGTCTAGCAAACAATGCTACCACACACATGATATTTAAAGATAAAAAGTATATCTTATGTCTTAAAATAAAGGACTTCGCCGAAAGTGTGAGTACCATATCTGGTAATGCATATATTATAATAGGCTCCAGAAAAGCCAGTTTTTTAATACCAAGGGGGACAAATCATGAAATAAATAATGCATTATATTCTTCCAAATCATATATAAACTTAGTGAGTTTCAAAGATATTAGAGGAAATGGATATCATATAGAAAGTATGAATAATAATGACATTGAATATCTTTGCATTACATCAGAGAGGAAACATGTATTGGAAGAATTACCAATGATGTCCTCTGGATTATATTGCACAAATAGAAATATGACTATGAAAGACTCAAAGTTTGTTACAGTAAACTCAAAGTTTGTTAGTTCATTTCGAGTGTGACATGAAAGACTTGGCCACCCTGTTCAGTCATGATGAGAAACATTGTGAAAAATTCAAGTGATCACCCATTGAAAAACCAAAAGATTTTTCAATCGGGAGTGTTTTCATAAAAAAAAAATGTTCTCAAGGAAAACTCATAACTCGGGCCTCACAAGCCAAAGTTAGAAATGAATCTCCAATATTCTTAGAGATAATACATGGTGATATATGTGGACCTATTCATCCACCGTGCGGGCCGTTTCAATACTTTATGATATTAATTGACGCATCTAGTAGATGGTCACATGTGTCTGTTGACTACAGGAAGTGTGGCTTTCACAATATTCATGGCCCAAATAATTAGGTTGAAAGCACAATTCCTTGAGTATGCCATAAAGAAAATCAGGCTAGATAATGCTAGTGAATTCACTTCACAAGCTTTTAATGATTATCGCATGTCTATGGGAATCGGGGTTGAACATTTGAGTCTTTAATTAAACGGTTGCAACTCATTTATCAAGACCGTTAATATTGAAGACAAAACTCTCAATGTCAGTATAAGGACATGCTATATATATTTCATGTTGCGGAATTGGTCCATATACGACAAAGTGCATATGATGAATACTCCCCATTACCAGTAACATCTAGCCAGAAGCCAAATGTATCCCATCTCCGTGTTTTTGGATGTGCAATATATGTTCCTATTGCCCCACTAGAAAGAACTAAAATGGGGCCACAAAGAAGATTGAGGATATATGCCAGGTCTACGTCACCAAGTATAATAAAGTATCATGAACCAGTAACTGCTCATATGTCTACGACACGTTTTGTCGATTGCCATTTTAATGAAACTGAATTCCCAACATTAAGGGGAGGAATTAAACAAGTACCAAAAGATGTTACATGGTATACACTATCTTTGGTATATCTTGATCCTCCCACAAAACTGATGAGGACATCGACCTTAGCAACGACCCAAACCAAATGCCAACGGTCCAAGAAGGACCCATGTCACGTTCAAAGGCCAAGAAACTCAAAAAGGGATTTGGAGTTGCCATACAAGCCTTCATCACTACACAAGGACCAATCGATCCACTTCAAGACATGCTGATCGATCGATCTAGCCATATCGACAACAAGGAGCTGATGCATATCGGTCGATTCAACCCGATCGACAACAAGGAACTGACACAGATCGAACCATCCAAAAATGAGATCAACTTATTCATCCTTAACGGCAACAAGGAACCATAGCAGATCGACCGATCCAGGCATACGATCGATCGATCCACCCGTGTCGGCAACAAAGAGCCGAAACACTTGCCACCACTGTGGGAACATCAAGACGGCCGATCTAGCACTGAGGGATGGCACTTTCATCGAAAAAGTGTACCTTTAGGAGACAACTGTCGAGGCGGAAACCATTTAGCTCGAGTGGATTCAAAGTTATCCTTTGACAACCTACCCCGAGACCTTACCGTAGGCGAGGATAATGAAACTGAACTATCTAAAGGATCTAATCTCTATTGATGGAGGTAAGTTTCGTCGACCAAGTGCATATTTTAAGGCTAATAGGCGAGGCACTTTGCCATTTGAACGTGCATAAAATAAGTTAGATGAAGGCATGCAAACCAGAGCCGATGAAGACCAAATCAGGCCATATCAAGAGACGAAGGCTGAGGGAATGGAAGAGCTTGAAGACGAAGATTGTTCTAACTTTGAAGACACTCAAGAAGACTTCTCCAACAGGTTCCAAGTCCAAGACACACCAGAACTAGAGGCATACCCAAAGGCTCCTCATGCGCCATTTCAGACCTCTACACTCCAATGTAAGCCTTTTTCATTATATAATGTTTTTGCAGGTGACTCCATCGACAACAATGACTAAGGAAAACTTCAAAATGACATCAACCGTCTAATTTTAGTGTTGTGGCCAAACTTTCCATTTTTGTTTTAAATGAAACGATGAGTTTATTATGATTTAGACTAGGTTTTGTTTCTCGTAGTTTTACTTGAAACGTCATGTTGTTTTGAGTCTTTTCGTGTTGTTTTGAGTCGAACCCTAGAAGGTATAAGCTGACGGACTATTAATAAATTTCCACACGCATCTTTGTAGACACAACTTTTTACCCGATATCAATAAAGAGCCGCACTTTTTCTAAGTTTTCTTGAGAGCGATTCTCAACCTGTTCTTGCTTGTTTGTGTGATTCAACCAAGCACGAGCCCATGCACCGTATCAGAGAGTCACCATCCCTATGTGTCGTGTATTTGTTCCGCCATCATCTCATTCAAACGATCCCACATGAGAGAAGCTACCGCCAACGTGTCAGATCATTCACCTTCATCTGGTATCAGAGCTAAAGGTTCTGCATTTGGTTTTCTATCCCTTTCGATTCTTGATTCATTTACTAGTTTAGTAGTTTGTGATTTAGTTCTAGTAAAAATAAAATAGTTAGGGTTTGTTTAGTTTCGAGTGATTTGCTTCTGTTTCATAAAGAGAAAACCATCAAAAGTTTCTTGTTGCATTCCTTATGTTAAGTTGTTTTAGTCTTATTAGGGAAAGCACACACACACAAAAATTTGACTTGCTTGTTCTATGTTTAAGAAGAAAAAAAAGAAAGTTTGTAACCTGTTGCAAGTTGATTTGAGAATTGTATTTAGACCATCTAGCATCCATTAGTTGGTTTATTATCAGTCTCAATTTTGTTTGTGATTGTTCTTTACTCCCATTTGGTATTTGACCATTTGTTGTTTTTGAGTGAATTTCAAGGTTCAACAAGTTAGCAACTATGGGTGACGAAGGACAAGTGCCACAAGATGATGTGTTACAAATGCTCACATCAATGAGAGAGGATTTAAGGAGCTATGGTGATCGGATTGGCAGGCTTGAACAGCTGCAACCGAGAGCACCCGAGAGAGTTATCCCTCAAGCTCGTAGGAACCAACCGGTTAATAACCACAATTACCAAGAGGGTTTAAAAGATGACGACATGCCTGAACCAGAGGAGACATGATCCACTAAGGGGCAACAGACCAAGAGAACATGAGCCGAGGGAAGGTAATAATGAGATTAAACTGACCCATCCTACTTTTGCATGAAAATCAAATCCATAAGTTTACTTGGATTGGAAGAGGCGTCTTGAATACATAGTTGAGTGTTATGGTTATGGAGAGCACACAAAATTTGCTCTAGACGCAACTCAATTCACGGAGAATCCTTTGGCGTGGTGGGACATAACTGTTTTTGAGAGGTGGCGATAACTCTTTGGTCCAATTCACACATGGCACGACATGAAATACCTTTTAAGGTTGAGGTATGTCCCAGAGCACTATCATCGTGATCTTCAAAACCGTTTCAGGAAGTTAGCTCAAGGCAACCGATCGGTAGAGGAGTATTTCGAAGAGTTTGAGAAACTCATGAACTCATTGGAGCTAGAAGAATCCGAAGAAGCATTGATGGCGGAGAGAGCAAGATACAATGGTCTCCATGAATTGTTGCATTTATCTGTGCAAGTGGAACAACAAATCAAGCGAAAGACATATCTTTCCAACCGCAATAGAAACCAATTGTGGAAAGCAAGCAACAACAAACCAGTAGATAAAAGCAAGGCTATTGAGATCGATTCTCTATTAAAAAGCAAGTCTAATGAGCCACCTAAATCATCTAGGCCACAAATTAACTTAGACTAATCAAGTTAGAACTCATTACATTACTTGCTTTAAGTGTCAATGCAGGGGACATTATGCAAGAGATTGCCCAAATCAAAGGGTGATGATCATCACATCCAGTGGTGGATATGAGTCTCAAGATGAGATGGAAGTGGAACTAGATGATGCCGAGGATGATGTTGAATATCCCGATACATGAGACCTCCTAGTGACACGGAGAGTTTTAAGCGTTCTAGTCCAACCAAAAGAGAAAATAAAAAAGAGAGAACTTGTTCCACACTCGTTGCACCATCAAGGAAAATGTATGTAACCTCGTTGTTGATGGAGGTTCATGTCCTAACGTAGCTAGCAAATTCATGCTGGACATATTAGGTCTTGAAAAAGTCAAGCATCCAAGGCCATATAAAATGCAATGGCTCAACGATGCAA
Organism: Eutrema japonicum; assembly: GCA_030161315.1. NCBI lineage: Eukaryota > Viridiplantae > Streptophyta > Magnoliopsida > Brassicales > Brassicaceae > Eutrema > Eutrema japonicum. Next base: position 32,799,828 of record BSQW01000007.1, on the reverse strand, counting down.
CGAAGCTCAAGGTGACCGAGCAAGTAACCGTGCCGTTTAGTGTTGGCAAGTACAAGGATCAAGTCCTTTGTGATGTTGTGCCAATGCAAGCAATGCACCTTCTTTTAGGCCGACCATGGCAGCTCGATCGATCCACGATCCAGAACGGTCAATCCAATTACTACTCATTCACTCATAATGATCAATATAGCACATTTAAGCCTTACTGAAGTTCATGAACTTCAATCTAGGATGAGTCAAGAGGCAACGGTCGGGTAACGGGTTGGTTAACTAGAAATGTATGAAAAAAAATTATACCCGATACCCGACCTTTACCCACGGATAATAGAATTATGATACCCTTTACCCAACCCTTAGGTCACGAGTACCCTTTTTTGAAGACGGGTACGAGTCGGGAAACGGGTCAAAGAAGGGTAACAAGTATTAATGGCCAGTCCCAGTTGAAATGGTGATTGGGGATGGATTGGTGATGGATGTGAATGATAAATGGTAGTGTGGTGATTGGGAATGGGAATGGGGATGGTCGGGAATGGATGTGAATCGATCGCGGATCGAAGGAAAATAACAAGAGGTTGGCCGCAGGTCGAAGGGACGCGACCGCGACCAAATGGAGGCTCGCCATAGGTCAGTTGATCGCGACCGCGGTAGAAGTAGGGCTGGTCGCGGCTCGAGGTGCTGCATCCACGGCCGTGCCTCTTTTGCGGCCAAACGGTTTCTCTCGCGGTTCTTGTTGGGCCGAGCATTTTGAACCGTGATTTAATATTTTTTTCTTTTCATTTTTTTGATTTTTTATGAAAGTTAGAACTAAGAAAAAGAAAACGTTAATAGAAAAATAAATAAAAATAAAAAATAAAAACGTACCTAAATGGGTTGTCTCACATCCTTGTCGATGTTGGCGATCGATACACTTCGATTGGGTCAATCCATAACGGCTCCAACAGTAGACAAGAAAGGCCATTCAAGTATTACTGGTGTAGAATCAATTTTCGTTGTCTTGAAAATGTAGAAATCGACGTGAGCTATACAATCTCCAATCCTCATGGGCATGTCATAGGCGATTTCCTTCAGTGTAGCACAAGTCTCACAAAGTTATTGAAATCGATCAATCTTTCTCGGGTAATGCTCTGCGTTCTTGGCCCTTCAGATATATGATTTGTAGGAGGTGCTGGTTCAAAGGCTGAGTAGGACTCACAGTAAGAGTATGTGGTGTCAAAACAGTAGTAAGAATCGATATAAGGCATATCGATCTTCATTGGCGGGCTCCTTTGAAATGGTGTCGAAGAAGAGGATGTGGCTTTGTCTTGAGCTTGGATCACCTTGCAAGGTGCATAAGAGATTGGTTCCAATTTCCTTGAGGGCTCGACTGAAGCTTGAGTAGCGATGGAGAAGAATGCTTGCTTGAAGAGGCGTGATCGGGACAAGAGAGGTCCAATGTGAGACGCGACCGCGGACAGAGAGCACGCGCCCGCGGGGGAAGGTGGGCCGTGGGAGGAGGAAACGAGACCGTGGCGATATATGGTGCGGCCGCGGGCAGAGAGTACATGACCGCGGTGGGTGAATCTTGGGCCGACTTGCTTAGATCGTCGTCTTCTTCGTCGCCAATGGTGTTTTCTGGTTCTAGGGAGTCATTTGACTTCTCTTCTAGGCCAGGAGCAGGAATATCAAGTGTGGTATCATGCTCCTCATGATCTTTGGAATGTTTTTTCACTCTCTCTTCTATGTTATCAATGGAATAAATGAGTCGATCCAGTGTAAAATCAAGCTCTCTTGACTTGTCTTTAACTTCTGCTACTCCTTCCCATAGCTCCAGGGTTTTGTCGTAGGCGTTGTTTATGTCATCATTAATGGAGTCGTCCAAGTCTTCAAGCTTGTAGTTCAAGGTGCGTATTCCATCATTAGCTTTTCGAATATCAAACTTTTGCTTTTCTTGTTCTTCTTCAACGAGTTTCATCCTCTCGTTGAGTGTTACAACGTCTTTTAGGGTGTGCTCTTCAAGGGCTTTTACGTGGATAGCAAGATCATTGAATTTCTTGTTGAATTCGGCATAGATTGAGTCTATATTCTCATTCAAGGCAGCTCCAGAATTAACTTGGGATTCAATGGTTTGGTTGATCATGGCTTCTAGTCGCTCCAAACGAGCGCTGAATTCCAAACTCTCATTGTGCTGGTTCAAGATTTGATGAGGAAGACGGTAATGATTTTTTTGAGAGTTGACAAATAGAGACGCAAAAGGCTCGTCTCGGAAATGAGGATGCTCGTAGTGTCCTCGAGCGTAGTTGGTCGGTGTCGGTTTCCGATCCATGTAGAACTAGTTCGAGTGTGAATCGTGAGAGTAGTGAGCATAAGATGGGTAGTAGTAGCCCTGGGCATATTATCCGGATCTGAAAAAAATACTGGAACCGATCCAAAAAATCCGGTTCGGTTCGGGTTCGGATCTGTGAAAATACCCGATTGGATTTTTAGTCTGGGTAACTTTGGGTATCGGTTCGGTTTGGTTAATAACCAAAATCCGATGTATAATCCAAAAAAACCGAACACGTATAAACCCTTAGATCTGATTATTTCAGGCTTAGATCTGATAGTGTCTCTTGAGCTTCCCTGTTTTGATTTCGTCTATTTTTCCCCTTTTCTAAACGACAACTAAGGACTAAACCCTAATCTCAATCTGGAATCCCTTCACAAAAAATTGCCCTCCGACTTCTGAGACATCGAGAATTCGATCTCAGGTATGCTCTCTTCTTCTTCTTCCTCTAATTCGACTTCATTGTTCTTCGTTGGATTAGAACTGATTGTTGGATGCTTTGTTTGGTTTTGACTTCATTGTTCTTCGTTTTCCTCTAATACGAGATTAGAAAATTCGAGGTTCTTCTTTCACTATGCTCACACACATTCTCTGTCTCACTTTAAAGCTATGACTTTGAATTTTAAAAACAACCTTATTTTGTGGCCGAGACTACAATGCCAGGGGAAATTGGATTTGGCTTCTATGGTGCTTTAATGTCTTTAAATGTGTTAGTTGATTTGACTTCTATGGTGCTTCTAAGTCTTTCAATGGCCGAGACGACAATGCTAGGGGAAACTTTGAATTTTTTTTTGTTTGATTTGATTACTGTTTTGCTTTAGCTCTGGATACTTTTTTTTGTTAGCTTCCGTTCTTTGTTAGCTTGTTTGTTAGCTTCTGTACTTGTTTGTTAGCTTCTTTGGTAGCTTCTCTTAGACTCTTACAGCTTATGTTCTTTGTTAGCATCTCATGTAGTGTCTTTCTTGTATCTGCAGATGGATTCATCATCTGAACCAACTCCAGAGAACACTAACGCAGAGAATGCTCATGATCTTCACGAAGAAGAACAAGAAGAAGAGATTAGGACTACTGCTAGCCGTGGTAAAAGAAAGGAAGTCCATGAAGCTACTAGTTCTCAGCCACCAAAGCCGAAGAAGTGATATATCATGGTTTTTACCCCTTTTAAGCCATGATATAAGTCCTTTTTATAGAGTATTTATAGTGTTTTGTAGTCTTTTAGAGTCTTTTACAGGTTATAGCACGTTTGGAGCATAATTGGAGATATTGGAGCTTTCTGAAACATTCTGGAGCGAAGCAGAGATCCGTGCAGCTGAGACGTCGAAATCACATGAGTATCCATCGATACCCGTCGAGGAAGCAGAAGGATCGCGACTTATTGAAGAGTTGAAGAATTGCAGAATTGGCCCAGAAGACTTTGATATTTACAAGATGGCCCAGAACGTGTTTTAGCTATATAATTAGGTTTTTCAGCCACTTTAATGGGGATGCTTTATTTTTGTATGCTTTAATTTACTTTGGTTTGAGAGAGACAAGTCTGAATCTCCCTTCGTCCGAGATCAGATATGAAAACCTCTTGTTACTCTTATTTTCTATTGATGATTTATTTAGTTATGTTGATTGTTTCATTCTCCATGTCTGAGTAAATCCACTTTAGGTTTAGGGTTTTCTCATAAAGGGTTTTCTTTGAATGCTAGGTTGATTATCTGTTTAGGATTCACTATCTGAATTAGTTCTTCGCCTTAGGTTGTGTTCAAAGCTAATTCTAGGTTGACGAATCTGGAACTTAGATCTTAGGATAATTGATTAGGCACGAGAGTGCGATTAATTACCTGATAGAACTTAGGGTGAGCAAATTGATTATTCGCAAAGAGATTTGGTTTAATTGATTTGTGAACATATCGAACCTGATATTAAAGCTGATTTAGACTTTAGGATTCGCAAAGATATTTGGAATTCCTAGGATTTAGATTTAGATAGTTTTCGCAACGAGAGTTGGTTAGCTATACTTTAGTGATTTGAGTTCAAGAACCGTGCGTAATCTGAATCCTGTTAGTTAGTTAGTTTGCATTCATTGATTTCCTGAGAAAATCCTGGGCCTATATTTTCCTCCATTGATTTACAACACTTTTAATAGCGTACTTGCTTTCGTTTACATCTTTTGATTTAGCGTATTTTGGATCTATATAATCTATTGTGTGTTTCTGTGAGTCCTTGTGTTCGACCCCTAGCTATACTACGACTACTGCTTTAGTATCTAAATAGGGTATTACTTTGAGCATATCAAGAAGTTACTTGATACAAGGTATGGCGTTTGGAATCATTTCACAAGAACAAAAGAAAACCATGACAAATGCAAATGCAACTACTGTCAGAAGCTTTTTTCATGTTTTACAGCAAACGGGACTTCGAATTTCAAAAACCATATAGCAATCTGCAAGCAGTTCAAAGCATGGACAAACAGTCATCAAACTCAGAACCATGGTAAAAGTCAGTATGTTTTAAATCAGATTGGCGGTCTGAGTATTGACAAAGTGTCTGAGGAAGTATTCAATGAGGCATGTGATGAGATGCTTGTGATTGGGGAGTTTCCACTTTCGTTTGTTGAAAGCATGGCTTGGAAATACTTCTGCGATAAGGTGCATCTCTACAAGCCTCATTCAAGAAGAACATCTACAAGAAACATTGTTGAGATGTATGTGGCTAGGAAAAGATCTCTCAGGAATTTGTTTATGGCTAACAAGCAAAGAGTTTCACTTAGAACATATATATGGGTTGCTCAGCCTACAGGTAATAATGCTAATTTGTTTTAAATGTTTCATTTTATAACTTAATTCTCATCCCGTACTTACTTGTTTCACTTTTTGATTGAACATGAGCAAGTTATATGGTGATCACAATGCACTTCATCGATGCATTTTGGAGGTTAAAGAAGTTTATCATCGGGTTTAAGCACATCACGAATCACAAAGGTCTGACAATCTCAACTGTTATTTTAGATTGCTTAGCTGACTGGAGTTTATAGAAGGTATTTTCCATCACTGTTGACAATGCAACGGCTAATACTTCTGCTCTTAAGAAGTTTCACACTGAGTTTTCTTTGTTAAATCATGAAGCGTTTGTGTTAGATGGTAATTATATGCATGTTAGATGCTGTGCTCACATCATTAACTTGATTGTCAAAGATGGTTTAGCTGACATATGTGCTAGTGTTGTTGCAATTCGTAATGGAATTTCGTACGTTAGATCAAATACAACTAGGTTGAGTTCTTTTGAACTGAGAGTTGATTCTGGTAAGGTGAAAAGAGATAGTTTACCATTGGATGTCAAAACCCGCTGGAATTCCACTTACACTACGTTGTTTAAGGCACTTAAATACATATTAGCATTCGACAAAATGGAGAATGGAGACAAGTTATATAATGACTACTTCAATGAGTTTGAGAATGGGAAAAAAAGGAATGGACCTCCTTCTTCAAGTGATTGGGATGCTGTTGAGAGGTTAGTCTGTTTCCTAGTCATTTTCTATGACTCCACTTTGATTGTCTCAGCTTCTACTACTCTGAATTCATTTAAATGATATGGTGAGATAGTGACTATAGAAAAAAATATGATGAACATCAGTAATAGTTTAGACACAGAGTTGAAGACTAAGGCTGATGTGATGTTGACTAAGGTTGAAAAGTATTGGGACATGATGAAAGGATTAAATAAGATGCTGATTATAGCTTCAGTCTTTGATCCAAGGAAAAAAATGGGGTTTGCTAATATGTGTTTTGCTAGACTGTATGGGGAAGAAAGTTTTGATGCACATGATATGAGTCAGTCAGTCCTTATTGTGCAGCGTGCCATGTTTGATGAGTATAATGCCCGATATACAAAAGGGCCAAATACGCAATCCTCACAGTCTAATCAAACACAATCATCATGCTAATCACATGACATAATGGAAGTGGTGGAAGATGATTTGGGTTTAGGGTATGAAAGGATGGATTCTATATACAAGGAGATGGTTGCTGAAACTAGAGTTCATGATACAAAAGATGAATTGGATAGATATATGAAGGAAGGTGTTGAGGATTCGAACACCATGGTTGGAATAAAGTATGACGTACTGGGTTGGTGGAAGCACAACAGTGCCAAGTTTCCTATACTATCTGAAATGGAAAAAAATGTTCTAGCAATGCAAGTGTCTTCTGTTGCTTCTAAAAGTGCTTTTAGTACTAGTGGTCGGATAATAACTCCAGCTAGGAGTTGTCTAACTCTTTATATGGTTGAGGTTTTAATGTGTACAGAGCAGTGGATGAAGCAAGACATTCGGTTCAATGGTGAAAGAAGTATGGTTACAAAGGAACAAATAATCTCTGAATTTGAATATGAAAATAAGCTTAAGAGAGGTGGTCTTTTCATTTAGTATATTCTTGTTATATCAGTTTAGGTGTTCTAACTTCTTTTTCTCTTATGTACATGTTTAGATTATGATACTCCACCAATACAAGCTGAATGATTCTCACTTCTCAGCTTCTCAATCATTGTAAGTAATCTTTCTTTGATGTTTGATTCTTCTACTTAGTACTATTTTCGAATTTTTTATTTCCAAGGGATGATATGTTGGTTTTCTCATCTTTTGTTCCTTGAATTCGCAATATTAATGCCATTGACCCAAAGACAAAAAATATTCGGCAGCTCTTACGTTTGAGACAGGTTTGTATACTGTTTTTTTTAATGGATTCTCACTTATTGGTTTTATGTTTTCGACCTAAGAGTTATAAATTGTACTTATTGGTAGATTGTCTGTACATGTATGGACAACAGAACAATATTACTATGTAGCTTCCAGATATGTGTTGCCTTCAGAATTGAATAAAGCTTGAATTTTTAATGTCTAATGCAGATCTTCAATGGTGTTTTCCTTAAAGTCAACAAGGCTACAATGAACATGCTTGTGTCGGGTTGAGCCCTATGTGACTCACTTATCATTTGAACTTAGAAGTTTGTTGTTTAAACTTTGTTATGGATTATGGATCTTTGAAATTTTAGAACTTAGATGTTAAGACTTGTTTAAAATCGGTTAAGGTTTATTGCAAGTGCAGGTTTTCATATACATACACAAAGGATTAAGATTTTTCGGATATATCAGTTTTTTGGGTATTTTTACAGGTTTGGTTGTTTGCGGTTAATATATAACCGAATAATCTGAATCCAAATTTATTTTCGGATAAATCTTGGATCTTGATTTCAATACCCGAACAGATCCGAATCCGATTAAAACCGATCTCAACCGATCCAAATACTACAAAATATCCGAATGGATCTTTGAACCCAAAATCTGAATAACCGAAAATCCGAAAGATCCAATCGGATCAGGTTCGTATATCCGAATGCCCATGGCTAGGTAGTAGTAACCTTGCTCGTAGTAGTGATCTTACTCCAGAGGAGAGTTCATGTTTCAGAGACCTAAAACGAAGAAAAAAAATCCAAAAATTAAAATTAAAAAGTTTGTTTTATAGTCTATTTACTAACCTCTAAGGTGTGACAGAACATGAACGATTGACTCCCCGGAAACGGTGCCAAAAACTTGATGCGATGCAGGTGGTACCCTAGCTTCAAGTTTTAAATTTGTAAACCCTAATGTCTGCAATCGCACATATGTGCGTTGTATGACTTTAGGTACCGATCCACATGGAGGGAAAGTTTTTCTGTGAGACCTTAGAAAGAGAGTTAGTAAGGAAGTCTAAAATGAAAGAGGTTTTTATAGGGTTTTTGGTATCGAAAATTGTAAAGTGCGTTAAAAGTAAATATTGCTTAAAATGTAAATAATGAAATTGATGGTTTAAAACTAAAAGAGGAAATTGGTTGTAAACAATAATAAAACGATGTTCGGTCGACAAAGATATCTCCGGGAAATGTTCGATTCAAACACGGTAACAAAGCTCTTAGTAAATTCGATTCTAGTAAACTCCATGAACTGGAACACGAAATTATGTGTAGTATACTCTCGTACATCCTACATACTTATTATTTATATACTCGACCAGTCACTTTCGTCTCTAGCCGCGCAGAAAATTATGATGACACCAACAAGCTCATAAACATTCACGGTACTCTATAAGTATGTTATCGTATCTTATAGCGCAACACGCTCCATATTGGCTTTTAGCTCCGGTGATCATATTTAACACTTTTAGTGGTTCTTAATACACATTAGATCAGTCTCTAGTTCATGAAGCTAGATCCATGCTTTAACAACAACATATAGGGAAGAGTTATAGAATACGACTTTGATGATCCCCTGAAACCGAACGACTAAACTACTCGGAGATAATTGAGGAAAGCATAAACATGATTAAATAATGAACATGAGATTGAAGAGGAAGCTTCTCGATTTTAGGCCGAAGTCGTGAGAAAACTTCTCTACAAATCTCGAAAGTAAAAGAAAAAAGTAATAACATAATGTAACTAAAATGGAACACACTAAGGCACCCAAAAATAGGGTTCCTAAAACACATATTTATAGGTCTTCTCTCTTATTTTCGTTGTTCTTTAGGGTTTCTTCGTAGTTGGACTTGACATGAATCGAACGGGCTTGCGCGTGTCCATGGCTTCGGAATCGAAACAGGATCTGGCCGCGGGTCACTACAAGAAAACAGCGTTTTGGCGACTGCAGAAGTAGTCTCCAATTAGTCGCTAAAAGGTGGATTACGACTAACGAGCGACTAAACCATGTAGTCTTTAATATTTAGTCGCTAAAGTATGTAGTCATAACATTAGTCGCCAAATGGCGACTACTTTACGACTACACCACATGAATAGTGTGTAGCCGTTCAATCGTCGTAAAGTAGTCGCAAAACTTTACGACTAATCGGCGACTACCCACTACAAGAAAACATCGTTTTAGCGACTACATAATCAGTCGTAATATAGTCGCTAAAACTGTTTTACCGACTACATTACTACCACGTTACGTAGTCGTAAATGTCTAGTCGCAAAAACACGTAGTCGGTAATTAGTCGCTAATTTACGATTACTTTGCGACTTTGTTGCGATGACAGTAAGAAGTCGCAAACCAGTCGCACATCAATCGTAATATATGCGACCATGTACCGACTACATTAACGACTAACATGCGACTATTTGCCGACTAATAAGCGTCTAAATTAGCGACTGATTTGCGAATAATATGTTCACGGAATAGAGATTTGGTCACCGTTTTACGACTGTTTTGCGACTGATTTGCGACTACCTAGCGAATGAGTTGCGACTACCTAGCGACTGATTTTATCAAAGAAATTCAAAATGGTAATACTGTACCCAATTTGTATTACCTAGCAATATGGAAATCATATACAAACTAATACAAAGAATACTGGAAATTTAAAATGAAAGAAACATACATTAATAAAGAAACATTAATATATATTATACATTGTTTTAGCATATCAAATACAAACCAATACAAAGAAAGGTCCAATGTTTAAAACATGAAATAAAATGACAGCCTAGGGTGTAGAATCATGCTGCCGATCAGATTGGGAAGCCATGAAGTCTAGAAAATTTGGATCGGTTTCACAAAGATACCTTTCCACCATTGAATAATGCGTCAGCTTCAAGTTTGGTAAGCTTGCTTTGTTGGTCAGCTGCAAGTTTGGTAAGCTCTGCCTCACGCCGAGCGTTAGAAGCAGCTTGTTCTTCTATTTGGCGTTGAGCTTCTTCCAACTTATCTTCCAGGGATTGAAACGATGAAGAGGTTACTTCAAACTTGCGTTTTCCACCAACATAAGACTCTGCGAGGCTTCCTATTCCATATGGTCTGCCTCTGTCATTCGTGTACGTTGACAACATAAATAAAACCAAGATTTATAAAACCAGATGACAGAAAACCAAAAGATAACATAGATTTTGTATTTACCTGAAGAAAGAGATCGTTGTATTCCTATGTGGTTAGCTCTCGCTGTTGCGACCTACCGTCTGAAATTTCAGGCCCGATCTCTTGCATCTTAGCTTGCAAGTTCTTCTCATAATTTTGCGCGATCCTCTCAGCCTTCAGATCAACAAACATACCATTAGATTTTGTGCGAGTCTTCACAAAAACCTCACCGATACTAACCGGTCTGCCCAATTCGTCTTCCTGAAAATGTAACATATAAATTTGTTACATAATAGAAAGTTACAAAAGTATTAGATATAAAAATTACACTTACCATTTCTTGTTGGATTTGGTGATATGACTTTTGGCCTGATAGGTGTTTGTGCACACCAATGCCTTTATGGTCAGATTTCCGAGCAGCGGATGTGGTCTGAGACCTCTCTTTAGCTTCGTCAGTGTACCATTTCTCTGTCATTGTTGTCCATAGTGTTGGGTTAATCGAGGGTGGTCGCTTTCGAGAAGTCCTCGCGGTGCTTACCATATCCTTCATTCGCCTTTGACATATCCTCTCGAAATATTTTTGAACAACCCCTAAGATTAAGGGATCCCATGTGTGGGTTTTCTATAAGACAAGTAGATGGTGTTACTGGACAGAATAGAAAGAAAGACATATATGAAGCTTGGAGGAGAGAAATGCTTACCGCGAACTCGACGAAGTATCTTTCCTGTCTATCGCGAGGCACAACAGTCCAACTGGTGGACCACCAAACTTGTTTGTGAAAATCTTGGTGATCTTCCTTGTCTGCTTTCCCTTTTCACGGCCAAACCTAGACATATACAAATAAGTGCCTCAACAACAACACAGAAACCAAGCCAGACAGAGAGAAATAAATGCCTCAACAACAACACAAAATTCAAACCAAGCAAAACATGATGTCAGAATTAACCACATATCAGAAAAGACATTAATAGCAAACTGTGAGCTTAGTCTACCAAACAAAAATCAAGCCAGACAGAAGCATAATATGCCTGATTAGACAAAACAAGCACTTACACTAGAAACAAATTGACATTATGTAATTGCTTAGTCTACCAAACAGAGAATTGATATTGGTGAGCACTTTAATGACCATTATCCTTGCAAGATATACAGTCATGTTATATGGAAATGCTAACTCACACGAAACTCAACAGATTTAACTTAAGCAGAAATCTTGTTTGTGTGTGTCTTCAGCTTCTGTTGAATCTTATGCAACTTATATATATATATATATATATATAGAGAGAGAGAGAGAGAGAGAGAGAGAGAGAGAGAGACGCAACGCTACTTCAATAAAATCTTTACTGAATAAATTATTTCTCTATCATTCCAGTTTTCTGTATTTGTTAACATGAACAAGAAGGCCTCTCACAACAGATTTACATGAAACTCAACAGAACAAGCCAGACATAGAGAAACTAAGCAAGCCAGACAGTTTCTATACATTCCTGATAGATAGATTTTGTGTTAAGCTCATATCAATTACTCTAAATACTAGGTAGTATAAGAGGTATCGAACCAAAGAGGTTAAGATCAATGCACCAAGAATACATGAATCTTCCTAAGGTAGAGCAAATATTTTAGGGTTTTTATATTTTTGAATCAAGAAAATGAAATGCAAAAAGGAAAACAAAAGATAGAAGTGTTGGGAAAATGAATTAATTATCAAGAAGATGATTAGTGAACAAACAATGATGATAAAGATTGAATTAAACACTATCATAGAACATGGAATTCACAATTATGACTAATCCACTCTCGTGGCACTAATCACTTTGTTAATCACCAAATCAAGATCAAACTCTCGTTTGTGATAAGATGATTATAACAAGCTTTAATCTCCAATCTCACTTAGTTCACTAATCACCCTAGACATCAACTCTCATTGGCTAGGCATGAAAAGCTCACAAAAGTTTTGGTTCAAGCATTTCATCGAACACCTATCGGGCATGAAATGCTTAAGCTCTAGTTTTGTTCTCTCAATCCAAAACTAGCTTTAAGATCAACCTAAGTGAAGGATCTAACAAGATGCAACCTACACTACAAGAAAACACAGTTTTTGCGACCCCCAAAAGAGTCCCAAAATGGTTGCAACAAATGTATTTACGACTCATGTAAGACTATTAAAAGTGGTCGCAAATTTTTGGTCGCAAAATAAAGTAGACACATAATGGTCGCAAATTTACAACCACTTTGTGACGACATATTTTAGTCGTTAATAAGCGACTAAATTGACACTTAAAGTATTGGTCGTTTATTAACGACTATATAGTGACTACGTTATTTTTGCGACTCTTTTCAGACTCACTCAGGAGTAGTATTATCGAGACTAATTAAGGACGGTATTTTAGTCCTAGATTTGCGACTGTTTTAAGATGGTCTCAAAATGGTCGCCAAAATTTGCGACTAATCTAAGACTACTTGTTAACAAATCAGTCGCAAAAGCGTCGCATATTAGCAACCAATTTGCCACTCTTTTTGTTCTTGTCTTGTTGGTCGCAAATCAGGCTTGTCATGTTTGTCGCAAATCAATTCATGTACATTCAAATCCAAAATATAAAAAAAAAACTAAAATAAAAAAAATCATTCAAATGTAAGTTTTTATACAAAAACACTTACAATACAAAATATCCAAGACCAATATCCAAAACAAAACATTGATTAATCAACAAAAACAAAACTAATAGTATTTTTAAGAGGGAGAGATTGAAGAATCATTTGTGCCTGGTCTGATGGTTCCTGCGGTGGCTGGTACATAGGCTGGTGTGGTGGTTGCTGCGGTGGCTGGTGTGGTTGTTGCTGCGGTGGCTACTTGAGAAGCCACAAACGATGCAAACGTGGGATCATTTTTTTCTTGAGGTACGCCTCCAAGCTTGAGATCCGAGATTGAGCAAGTCGTTGCTCCCCATCACGTCGAGCATTTTCCACTTCTTGTTCATCGATCTTCTGATTTGCAGCTTGAAGTTGGTTTTGCATCTCTAAAATCGATGATGAAGAGCTTGCATAACTTTCTTTGCTTTTCCCGTTGTTGAACAACTCGCCAAGGTCGCAAAGTCCAAAAGCATTTCCTTTCTCATCTGTTTCAGTAGACTTAAAAAACAAAACACAAAAACACAAATGATTCACAACCAATTCACAAGAATCACTCAATCAACCAATTCAGCAAAAAAAAAATATTCAGAAGACAAGCAACAAACGAACTGATGGAAACTCAAAACAGAACACAGAACCAATGCAAACTAAAAACAGAACACAGAACCAATGCAAACTCAAAACCAATGCAAACTCAAAACAAAACACAGAACACAGAATACAGAACATAGAACCAATGATAACTCAAAAACTGAAAACCATCGACCAAAAAACCAAAAAAAACCAGAAAACAGAAAGTACCTTAAGAAAGATGTCATTCTTTTCCTCAATGGTGAGGGTGCGATGAGTTGATTGTTGAGAAGAATTCTCTGAAGTTTCAGAACCATCGACCTCCATTTGTAACATCATCTCTTCGATGTTCTTCTCATAAATCTCAGCTACTTTTCTGGCCTTGTGATCATCAAAAATTCCATCTGCCCTTGTATGTGTTTTGATAAACACTTCTCCAAGCGTAACAGGACGCCCTAATGCTTCCTCCTATAATGATACAAAAAACATATTTAAAAACTGAAATGCAATATATAAAATAAACTGAAAACGTTTTACCATTTCTTGTTTAATTTGCATGTACGATTTCTGGCCGGATACGTGCTTGTGGGGACCAAGACCGCCACGGTCAGAGTTACGACACTGTGTCGCTGTAGAGCTCCTATCAATAGCATCCGGAGTGTCCCAATGAGCCCACATTTCAGCCCAAAGCGTCTCGCCAATCCAAGGTGGTCTCTCACCTTTGTGTTTAGCTTGACTAACGATACCTTTCATCCGTTTTTGGCTCTCTTCAAGAAGCCTGCTTTCACCAGATCGGTAATCCCGCTATCCCAATTGTACTTCCGCTACACACAATACAATAATGGTAAGTATGATTTTATATGTCACTATAATACAATGAAAACTATATAAAGACTCTTACCGCAAACGTTCTGAAGTATCTCTCGTGAATGTCTATAGGTGTTTTGCGCCAGCTATAGTATGGACCATCAAACTTCCTCCGAAATATGCCAGCAATGACTCGAGACAGTTTTCCTTTGTCTCTGTTAAACCTGTTACATGAAAATCCACAAACAAAAAGCAGATTGTTTATTCATAAAAAATACACAATTCACACTTAGCTATAGTATCTTACACGTACCAGATTGTTCAAAAATCAATATTATCAAAGAAAGTTTTTCATATAGAGTAAAACCAGATTGGTTAAGAACTTTGAATTAGCTCACTAAACTAATGAGACATGAACAGCTTGTTAACACTAATAATAGAATGAAAACATAGACTGCAGTTTTTTTGAAAAACGATTTTGAACTATCAAACTCTATAGACTCGATCCAACAACAAACTGAAGCAATACTTGAAGATCTATCACACCAAAAACTCGACCTAACACAAATGAAGAGACATAAACAACAACACATTGAATTAAATCACTAAACCAGATTGGTTAAGAGACACGGAGAGACCTAGACTTCCATCTAAATCAACGGATTCAATAATCTGAGTTGAGCAAATACTGATCTGAGCCAATACTATGTATTTCAATCAAAGCCTACAAAATCAATACTAAAGACTATCTATTACGTACAAAGCACATCAAACCAGCAACCACAATTTTATCAAAGGAAGACTTTACCATGTGTTTTGAACGTCGGGAAGAGGATGTGGACTCAAAACTGTTAGATGTTCTCGGCCAGGAAGGGCCAACAAATCATCTAACAGTTGTTGGTAGTCCGGTTGTTTCTCTGGATCATTAGGAGGAGGAGGATTCGGTTGCTGCTGCGGATTGAGATGCTCTAGGATCTGAACTTGCTGCAGTTGTTGTTGGGGAAACAGATAAGGATGCGGTTGCTGCTGCGAAATGCGAAGAGGAGGAGCTTGTGACTGGGGATTAGAGGTTTGCGGTTGTTGAATCGCGAATTCGGGCTGTACATTGGCTCCTTGCGGTTGTTGATTAGAGGTTTGCGGTTGTGTCGTCGGTGGATATCAGGCTGGAAGAGATTGTCTAGATGTCTGGGAAACGGATACTGTCGCATCAGAGGATCGGTTGGAGGCATGAGAAGACGAGCCGGCACCGCTGCCTTTGCCGGCACCACTGCCTTTGCCGGCACCGCTGCCTTTGCCGGCACCACTGCCTTTGCCGGCACCGCTGCCTTTGCCGGCACCGCTGCCTTTGCTTGCACCGCGGGCTCTACTTATCTTTCCCTTGCCAGGCATTATCTTCGGAGATTGAGAGAGAGATGGATTCAGAGAGGAGGATCGGAGAGTGAGAGCGATTGAAAGAGATGGTTGCAAATATTTAGAGGAGGATCGAAGATTGAAAGAAATAGTTGCGGAGATTGAGAGAGATGGGATTTTTCGGAGATTGAGAGAGATATGCGGCGGTGCCGGCTAAGAAAATATTAAGGGTTTTTCGACAAAGAAGAGAAATTGTTTCATTTAGAGTTTCACGAAGCAGTCTCTAAAGAGCCGCGAAAGAGTCAAAAATAAAAAAAAAGGAGGGATAAATTGCCGCGTGTTATTTCACCAAAAAAATGATAAAATTTGAGTTGGTCGCAAAATGGTCACAAAATGGACACAAGTAGCGACTGTTTAGTGACTCTTCTTAAACTTATACCCTAAACCCTAAACTTTCTATCATTCTTAATAAAAATATGACTAAACATTAATTCTTTAAATAATTCTAACACTAAACTCTCTATTTAAAGAGTAAACTAAGAAATGTTAAGTAAATTTTGAAAAATTTATATATTTCTAAATCTTTTCATATAAAACACATATGTAGTTACTACATCTAATGATAATATACAACTAAAATTTTAAAATATGGGAATTGATATGTTTTTTCTATGTTATCATGAATCAGTGTATTTATTAGTTCAAATCTATGTAAAAAGTACAAATTAACATATTTACAATTCTATATTGATGATTTTAAAAAAATATATATAGTGGAGTTGCTAAACAGTAGCTAATCAGTCACAATTTCAGGTGTTGGTCCGGAAGTAGTCGCAAATTAGTAGGTATTTTAAGACTCTTTTGTGACTACATATTAAATTGATGAAAAATTCACAAACTGGCCACAAAATGGTCGCAAATTGCGACTGTTTTGTGACTACTCTTAAACTTATACCCTAAACCCTAAAATTTCAATCATTCTTAATAAAAATACGATGATTTTTTAATTCTTTGACTAATCATAACACTAAAACTCTCTATTTAAACGGTAAACTAAGAAATGTTATAAATTTTGAAAAAATTATATGTATTTACTACATGTTATGAAAATATACAACCATAAGTTTAAAAATATTAGAATTTATATGTTTTTCTCTGTTATCATGAATCGGTGTATTTATAAGTTCAAATCTATGTAAAAACGTACAAATTAACATATTTAGAATTCTATATTGATGGTTTTTTGAAACAAATAGAAGGTAGTTGCTAAACAGTAGCAAATCAGTCACATTTTCAGGTGTTGGTCAGAAAGTGGTCGCAAATTAGTGGGTATTTTAAGACTCTTTTGTGACTACTTAGAAAATTGTAGAAAAACTGTTTTCCAGAGTCTCGAACTGCAGACCTCTGAAACATAAGCTTGCTGTGTAACCAAAGTGCCATTACGATCATTCGGTATTTATATACATTAACTAATAGATAAAGCCTCTTTTTTTTTATTACTTAGATAATTGTTGAAAAATTGTTTTCCCTAAGTCTCGAACCACATACATGTTATCCACAAACTAGGTGTGTAACCAAAGTGCCAATACGATTATTCGGTATTTGTTAACATTAACTAATATTTAAAGACTCTTTTGTGACAAAACATAGACAATAATTATACATGATAATTATATTACAAAGTTATTATACATGATAATTATACATGATAATTATATTACAAAACATACATGATAACTGATATATATATTTTTTACAAAATTTATTACAGAGATATAAAGTAAAGTTTTATTCAAGTTCCTCATCTTCATCATCGGAAGATGATAAATTAGAACGAAATTCGTCCTCAGCTTTTTGGTCTTCGATTTCAAAATCAATTTCTTCATAAAGATGATTTTCCTCTACTAAACTATCAATTATGATTTCATCAATCGTATCCGTGAGGCCATCATCAACTGTTTGCTGCAATATAATCAGCTCTTTTTCGTTAAGTTTTCCTTGAACACCTTGCCTTGAATTTACTTTGAGAACTGTGAGCCACACCTTCTGAGGTCGTTTAATGTATGGATATGAAAGATAACAAACTTGACCAGCTTGAGATCCTGTACATTAAGTAGGTGTAAAATTAGAAGTAGACATATATACACATACTTATACATAATTAAATTAAACAAAACTTACCTAAAATAAAAGGTTCGTAATTTTGATATCTCCTCGATGATAGCACATCGATAACGCCTCTTTCTCGCATTCTGGTGCCTTTGCCAATCGTAGGGTCAAACCATTCACAGTAGAAAAGTGTGATTTTCAAATTTAGAAATCCTGGATACTCGAACTCTATGATGTTTTCCATAGTCCCATAAAAATCATCCCCTTCAGATGCTTCAAAATAATTTTGTCCTAGCACACATACTCCATAATTCATTGTTTTTTCGTGAGTCCATGGTCTCGCGTGTGAAACAAATACCCTCTTGTAAAATACATGGGCCATGACTTGACTTTATTTTCAGGACCTTCCACTATTTCAATAATCCAAGGAGGAAAATTTTCTTGACTTTTCATTGTACTCACCTATATATGTATATGCAAATATATTAATTAAAAATAAATTCATAAATATTCTTTAATAATTAATAGATGGATAGTAAATTAAATACATACATATTGGCGAACCCATATATGAAAATCTTCATCTCCTTTTGATTTCACCTCATCATCAGAGAGTTCCGGATATTCAAATCGAATCTGCGCTTCCAACAATCTGATTTGCCAATTAACAAGAATAAGAAATAAAAATTAATAAAAAATCACAATTAAGTTAATGAAACGTATATAAAGTACCTCTAAAGCGGCTGAAAATAGTCATAATTCCGCAAGACATATGCATGTGCGCATTTATAATCTTTCTCAGTTAACCAAAATTCACTACTTTGGCCACTTGGACGACCTATTTGAGTGAATATATCCGGTACATGTATAGGATATACGGGTACTTCACCTTCATCATACCGACTTGACCTGAGAAATATTAATATATATATATATATATATATATATTGACGAACAAAAATAGTCACCTTCATTTTAGCTCATATAATTTAAAGCGAAAATTGAAATTAGTGTTCGGAGAAATATTCAACACCATACCTTCTTATGCGAGCTGTAGAAATGTGTGAAGCAAAGTAGTGTTCTGAGAAATAAGATATCTCGTCATTTATGTATGATTGAACTATTGATCCCGCTGGATATCTTTTGTTTTTCGCCTGTCCTTTTAAACGTTTAAAAAACCTTTCGAAGGGATACATCCACCTATATTGCACAGGACTACCAATCTCCGCTTCGTAAGGTAGGTGTATTGGTAGGTGCTCCATCACATCAAAAAAAGAAGGTGGGAAGATTTTTTCCAAATTACACAAAATCATCACAATGTTATCCTTCAAAATTTTGAGGCGGGTTTGATCCAATGATCTACTACTTAAGTCACGGAAAAATGTTCTAATCCCTACGACAATATTAAAATCATATAAGTTATATATATATATATATATATATATATATATATATAAGTGAAACATATATGATAATTTATATATATACATATACCTGATAATGCAAGGTGCACGTTACACGGCAGAAGTTCTGCAAAGACAAACAAAAGCAATCGTTCCATAAATACATGGCCGTCGTGACTTTTCATTCCCGAGAGCTTTCCACCGTTGATGTCTGCACAACTAGCTAAATCTGCTACATAGCCATCGGGGAATCTAACCTCATGTTTGACCCATTGTAGTAAGCTTTCTTTCGCTTTTGAAGTCAATCGCCAAATAGAAAATGGAGCTCTCCCTCGATCATCTACATGCAAATCTTTCCGAGAACAAAATTTTGCAATATCTAATCTTGACTTTACTGTGTCTTTTGATCTGTCTTTAACATTCATAAACTAATCCACCCCTGCCAAGAATTCACTGGAGATATGATTTGTGTGTGGATCGATCCTATTATACATCCACTCTCGTGATGAATTCCACTTTTTTTTTGTGACTCACTCAAGTTTTTTAATTTTTAATTTTTTTTTCCTTCGATGAATGCAAATGTCGAGAGAGGGTTGTGTTATATTTATATGCAAAATTTTGAGACTCTTTTGCGACTCTAAAATACAGTCACAAAAGTTTGGTATACCAACTTATTTCCCGTATTTTCCACGTTTTCTACCAACTTTTAGCGACCACTATTTTCTTTAATTTTCCGTAGCAAATTGGTCGCAAATTTGCGACCACGTTTGCAACTAAATTTATTAGTCTCAAATTTGGGAATACTTTTGCGACTACATTTATCCGTCGCAAATTTGTGACTACATTTACTAAACAGTCGCAAATAAGCGACTCTTTTCTGACTATTAAATTTTGTCGTTAATTTGCGACTCTTTTGCCTCTAAATTACAAACAGTCGCAAATTCGTCTCACTTTCGTCGGAGCTTTTTGCGACCAAAAAAAGAGTTGCAAAAAGTGGTCGCAAAAACTGTGTTTTCTTGTAGTTCTAAATCATAATCATCTAAACATCAAGACAATTAACAAATGATGCAAATGCACACAATCTATGCTAATCCTTAGGTAAAGATCACTAATCTTGACTAATTCTCTTTCAAACAACTAATCATTATGCTAATCACCTAATCCATTAGCAAACTCTCATTTGTGGATCATTGATTAGCAAGCATTAAGAATATAAACAAGATCAACCAAAAATACACCCTAGACAACTATTATCATAGGATAGGAGCATAAATCTCTTGAATAGTTCATCAAGGCATTTCATCAAACACTTGGTGTGCATGAAATGCCTTATGATCTAGATCCACTTTATCAAGTTAGATCTAGCATTAGGAACACTAAACAAGAAAGGAAAGCAAGGATTAAGAACATAAGCATCACAAATCAACCATCAAACCATCAATAATCAAGCATAATCCAAAAACCCAACAAAAGGTTCTAAAGCCTAAAGAACATGAAGAACATGAAGAACACAAGAGAAAAAGACATAAAGAGAGATAAAATTCATAAATAAAAGATAAGGGGTGAAGAAATCTTCTCTAGAGTGGCATATGTATGAAGAGCAATCAAAATCCCTCAAAAAGGAGTTTGGGACGTGCCTAACTCACGGGAGAAGAAGACTTAGATCACAAAAATTAGGTTTAGAGTATTTATAGAAAAAGGGGCAAACCGGGTCAACCCGGGACAAACCGGGTATTGACCTGGTCAAATCTGGGTCAAATTGGGTCTTGGTGGTCGAAGTTCTGATACCGGCCAAGTTGGGGCCGGTGTATGTAGCCGGTGTGGGAGGTTTTTCATTTTTGAGTGTAACTCGTTTGGGCGCTAGTTAGACATGACTCTGATAAATCCGATGTATCTCTAAAACTACCGATCCGAACGACTTGAAACCACCTCCAGATGACATTTAACTCAATTACCTACAACTTCTATGAAGACTTCAAAAGCTAAATCCGAGCGTAGGTCCTTCGTTCAGCCTGATCTTTCAGACACTTCGGCTGGCTTCGGTGAGAGCTTCTACACCGGGCGAGATTGGGCCGGTACATGAGGCCGGTATTTCCCCTGGAAATAGTGAAGGAGCAGTACCGGTCAGGGATGGAGGGGTGTTGTGGGCCGGTAATCTTCCTGGTTGGGTGAAGGTTGCATACCGGACGTGCATGCCAGACAAGATTGGTCCGATATGGTGCAACGGGTTCGCGGCCAGACGGAGACTCCTTAGCCAATCGGCCATATATCTCGAACCACATATCCAAATAACCTGAATCTAACTCCAGTACACATATCACTGACTCCTCTACAACTCTCATGAACATTTCCGAAGCTGAATCTGACTTTAAACCCTTCTTCCGACCCGTTCTTTCGGACATTCCGTACAGACTTTTCCTTCTCTTATGCTCCATAACTCCAAACATCATCAATTATCTCCAAGACACCTAAAAACACTCCAAATGCATGCAAAACTTACTAGGACCTAATGCAAACACCTAATATTTTAATAAAGACCCAAATGCTATAAAAACTATGCAAGTCACATGCATGAGACACAAAACACCAAATAATATGCATGCTAAAAGATGTAAAATATGGGATTATCAACTCCCCCAAACTTATTCATTTGCTTGTCCCCAAGCAAACAAACAAGAAGAGGAGAAAAAGAGAGCAATGAATGAGATAGAGTCCAAAAAATGTCAACAAAAGAAAATCCATCCAATGGTGATTCTAAAATGCACTTGAACAATCTCTACTCACAAAGATTTAGCCATACTCATCACACCACGGATCAAGCTCAAAAACTAGCCTACACAAGCGTTCATATTCTCCAATCTTTTAACATTCATTAAACGAAACCATGAATCACATTTATGCAAATCAAATGAACTGACTTGGCTAGGGGACAAGGGTTTTGAGATAAAAACGATCTCAATAAATGTGGCAATTCCATAGCAAGGGGTCTCTCAATAAATGAGTGAACTTTGGCAAAATGCTAAGGGTAAAAGACAATTGATGCATACAAGGATAAACTTCTATCTACTCAATGCCCCAAATAAATTCAACCCCTACCTCTAAGCCCCATGAAGATCACTCCTAAGCCACCCTTTCTTCAAGGCTTTTTGCCTTTCATAAACCACATACTAAATCGTTTCTTCCTTGTTTAAGCACTTGGGGAATATTTCTTCTTCATCCTTGATCAACAAATGGCTTGGCTCATTCCCTTTTCTTCTTTAGCTCATCTTTTGCCTTTGGCTTGGTCCCTTTCTTCATCCTTTGGATGCATTAGCCATTTTTGGCTTCTTTTCTTCTTTTTGTAGCTAGAGACCACCTTTTCTTTATTACTTAGAGCTATACCAAATATTTCTTGCCAACCATTTCAATCATTAGCTTTTTCCCATTTCTTTCCCAAATCTCTTCCTCGTTTCCACTTTTCCTTTGCATTCCACGCTCAAGATTTTCTCTATTCATTCCAACCCAAACCCCCAATCCTAACATATGCTTAGCCCGATGATGTGCGAGCTAAATCTGCATGAAAACCTTTCTTTGTCGCTCTAAACCCAACACTTTTTGCCAAGTCCATTCGAAAAAACATAGGCCTCACAACACACACTAAATAATTAGGCTTGAAAGGAGGGTAAGTTAAGGGCGAGGATAACCGTCCCAAAGATGGGGATCGGCTACTTGGACTATCAAGAGTGGTAAAAAGGAGGAAGATAGCCCACGTCTATATATGGTATCCATGAGTCCATTTTTCAATGCATAAACATGATAATTACTAGTCAAAAATTAGGGTTCAAATAGTTAGGATCGAGTTCAATTCAAAGCTTGTTTCAACCAAGACGAAAGCATCAATGCATATGATCCAAGTATGGTGAGTCCTTATTTTCAAGTTGTTCAAATGCACTTAACTACTAAGGCTTAAATTGACATTTTACAAGGACAAATTCATCATTGCACCCAATGCATATGAATGCAAATCCTATATGAACTCTAAACTCAATCCTAATCAAATAATGCACAAAATTTCAAAATTATTGAAAATGCATGAGACTCAAGATGCAAAAGGAAAATAAGACACAAAACACAAGGTTAGATACCGGTCCCTCCCCCAAACTTAAATCACAACGTCTTAGTGTGAGAGAATTTCAAGAGAGAGATCAAAAACGAAAGATGAAATGCAAAGACTCAAAAGGAAAGAACTACTTACAAAGGAGGAGTGAGATTAGTGGAATGGAGATGGTGAAGAGAGGAGTGTGATACGTTGTGGCTCAAGCCCTCCGTTCATCACATACCACGACCTTTGCCCCAAGAGACCCTTATTGATTTGCTTGTTTCGTGTCTCAAGCTCGACAAGGGATATGCTTGGGGAGGTCCCCAAGGGGCGCGTTTAACGTCACTAGCTTGACGGTTGCTTCCTCATTGTCACTCCCTTCATGAAAATCACAAGAGAAGTGAAAAGATTAGCAACAAAAGAAAATAAAAAGCTCTAGTCTCAAGAAGAATCAAATTCCTAATGATCAATGCTAAACCTCTCCGGCAACGGCGCCAAATTGATAGATAGATTTTGTGTTAAGCTCATATCAATTACTCTAAATACTAGGTAGTATAAGAGGTATCGAACCAAAGAGGTTAAGATCAATGCACCAATAATACATGAATCTTCCTAAGCTAGAGCAAATGTTTTTGGGTTTTTATATTTTTGAATCAAGAAAGTGAAATGCAAAAAGGAAAACAAAAGATAGAAGTGTTGGAAAAATGATTTAACTATCAAGAAGATGATTAGTGAACAAACAATGATGATAAATATTGAATTAAACACTATCCTAGAACATGGAATTCACAATTATGACTAATCCACTCTCGTGGCACTAATCGTTTTGTTAATCCCCAAATCAAGATCAAACTCTAGTTTGTGATAAGATGATTATAACAAGCTTCTCCAATCCCACTTAGTTTTGATCTCTCAATCCAAAACTAGCTTTAAGATGAACCTAAGTGAAGGATCTAAGCTTCACTAATCACCCTAGACATCAACTCTCATTGGCTAGGCATGAAAAGCTCACAAAAGGTTTGGTTCAAGAATTTCATCGAACACCGATCGGGCGTGAAATGCTTAAGCTCTAGTTTTGATCTCTCAATCCAAAACTAGCTTTAAGATGAACCTAAGTGAAGGATCTAACAAGATGCAACCTAAATCATAATCATCTAACCATCAAGATAATTAACAAATGATGCAAATGCACACAATTTATGCTAATCCTTAGGTAAAGATCACTAATCTTGACTAATTCTCTTTCAAGCAACTAATAACTATGCTAATCACCTAATCCATTAGCAAACTCTCATTTTTGGATCATTGATTAGCAAGCATTAAGAATATAAAGAAGATCAACCAAAAATACACCCTAGACAACTATTATCATAGGTTAGGAGCATAAATCTCTTGAATAGTTCATCAAGGCATTTCATCAAACACTTGGTGTGCATGAAATGCCTTATGATCTAGATCCACTTTATCAACCTAGATCTAGCATTAGGAACATTAAACAAGAAAGGAAATCAAGGATTAAGAACATAAGAATCACAAATCAACCATCAAACCATCAATAGTAAAGCATAATCCAAAAACCCAACAAAAGGTTCTAAAGCCTAAAGAACATGAAGAACATGAAGAACACAAGAGTAAAAGACATAAAGATAGATAAAATGCATAAATAAAAGAGAAGGGGTGAAAACATCTTCTATAGAGTGGCATATGTATGAAAAGAAATCAAAATCCCTCAAAAAGGAGTTTGGGTCATGCCCAACTCATGGGAGAAGAAGACTTAGATCACAAAAATTATGTTTAGAATATTTATAGAAAAAGGGGCAAACCAGGTAAACCCGGGACAAACCGGGTAAACCCGGGACAAACCGGGTATTGACCTGGTCAAATCTGGGTAAAATTGGGTCTTGGTGGTCGAAGTTCTGATACCGGCCAAGTTGGGGCCGGTGTATGTGGCCGGTGTGGGAGGTTTTGCATTTTTGAGTGTAACTCGTTTGGGCGCCAGTTAGACATGACTATGCTAAATCCGATGTATCTCTCAAACCACCGATCCGTACGACTTGAAACCATCTCCAGATGACAGTTAACTCAATTACCTACAACTTCTATGAAGACTTCAGAAGCTAAATCCGAGCGTAGATTCTTCGTTCAGCCTGATCTTTCAGACACTTCGGCTGGCTTCGGTGAGAGCTTCTACACCGGGCGAGATTGGGCCGGTACATGAGACCGGTATTTCCCTGGAAAAAGAGAAGGAGCAGTACCGGTCAGGGATGGAGGGGTGTTGTGGGCTGGTAATCTTCCTGATTGGTTGCATACCGGACATGAATGCCGGACAAGATTGGTCCGATATGGTGCAACGGGTTCGCGGCCAGACGGAGACTCCTTAGCCAATCGGCCATATATCTCGAACCACATGTCCAAATAACCCGAATCTAACTCCAGTACACAGATCACTGACTCCTCTACAACTCTAATGAACCTTTCCGAAGCTGAATCTGACTATAAACCCTTCTTCCGACCCGTTCTTTCGGACATTCCGTATAGACTTTTCCTTCTCTTATGCTCCATAACTCCAAACATCATCAATTATCTCCAAGACACCTAAAAACACTCCAAATGCTTGCAAAACTCACTAGGACCTAATGCAAACACTTAATATTCTAATAAAGACCAAAATGCTATAAAAACTATGCAAGACACATGCATGAGACACAAAACACCAAATAATATACATGCTAAAAGATATAAAATATGGGATTATCAATTCCAAACACAAAAACAATTCCAAACACAAAAATCAAAGAACACATGATGGAGTAAAAGCAAAGAATTGGCCGAAGAATGTGTAGCTCATGATGCTCTTGCATTATCCCATGGGGATTTAAAGTTCATAGAGACACAAATTAACACATTGGTTTTCGGGAAAGAGACTTCTATGAAGACCGAGATTTGGACTAACCATATCCACATACATAAACATCATCAATTCCACACACGCAAATCATACATCATCAATTCCAAACACAAAAACAATTATACTAACAAACTATAAACTAGCCTCTTGACAGGAAATCAAATTCAGATATGAATTGATAGAAACTTACCAAGTGGTGTTTGGCGGCTGAGTGCGTGTCGAAGACAGCAAAATCGTATACTCATGCCGGTTAGGCACCCTTAGCAGCGCCTCAAGCACCATACGTTGCTCTTCCTTGAGATCAGCCTCAATATGTGCATTGTCGTCAATCGGATTAGCTTCGAAGTCGTTGGAGATGTGAGCGTGAGACGACTGATTACTATTACCCTCTGAGTTGTGCAGCGAAGGAGTCGAAGAGATTTGTCCTGGAGTCGTCTGATCTTGAGGTTGAGAGCTTTATCGTGGAGTCTTCTGACCTTGAGATGGATTGCTTTGTGGTGGATTCGATGAGATGTTCTGGAAAAGCTGGGTAGGCGGAGGAAAATCCCGAACATTTGGTGCTGTCGTTGAAGGTTGAGAGTGCACGGGGTTCAGGGGTTGTGACGACAGATGCGGAAGAAATTGGGCCGCCGGTGTGAAGGTGTACTGCGGTGGTAGAGGGTTTGGTGTTCGCGACGAAGACCCTCCGGCTCTCTGAGAAACGTTTGGAATGAATCTCTTCCGTCCTTTACTGTTCTTAGTTTCCGGCATCGTAAGCTATAGACGAAAGGTGGGATCGAATAAGAAGAACGGAAGGTGGGATCAAAGGCGAAGATGAGAGCAAAATGGATTTCGATCTATAATCGGAGACGAAGAAGACTGAATGAAGGCTGAGACTTGAGGGACTTAGGGTTTTCGTAAGTTTATTTTTTTAATCTGAATGAAGCAGGTAGACTTAATAATTATTTGGTGTGATTTAGAATGATTAAACACTATGGCTTACTGGTAAACAGTCGCGGGTTCGAGTCCATGGTGTGGAAAATTTGTTTTTATTCTGAATAAAGCAAGTAGACATAATAATTATTTGATGTGTTAAATACCAATTAAACACTATGGCTGACTGGTAAAGATTTCACACTTGTTTCTCTTCACCCACGGGTTTGAGTGCTGGTGAGGACTTTTTTTTGTTTTTACTCAAAACGAGAAATAAATACTGATTAATAATATAAAAGACAAATTACACCGAAATAATGTAAATGACAAATTACAACGAAATTGTGACATAAGTAACATAGTGAATTAGAAGGGTTATTCGCCATCTGATTCTTCATCAGAAGACGACAAATTACACCGAAATTCATCTTCTAGTTCTGCATCTCCGACTTCGTAATCGAGGTTTATTTGGTCTCCTTGTACGAAATTGTCAAGTACGAGATCTTCAATTGTAGTCATCAATACATAATCATCATTTTCTGTTTGCAAAAGAGTCAGTTCTTTTTTTTTTCATATTCCCCTGAAATGTTACCCCTCATATTCACTTTTAGAACATTGAGCCACAACTGCTTCGGTTTCTTTGTGTATGGGTACAGAATATAACAAACTTGATCCGCTTGCGAATTTGTTTGCAATATAAAAATGTATATATAAGTTATACATCATGGTATATATATATATATATATATATATATATATATATATATGATATCGACATTAATATGTACGTACCTAGAATAAATGGTTCGTATTTATTGTATTTTCTCGATGAAAGAACGTCTACAACACCACCATAGCTCCTCCGAGTGCCTCTACCGATAACAGGGTCATACCAATTACACTTAAAAAGTGTGATTCTCAAATTGACCATCCCCTCGTACTCGAGTTCTATGATATCAGTTAAGATCCTGTAGAAATCAGCTTCATCAGATGCATCAGTGTAATTTTAACCTTTAACACATACCCCATAGTTACATGTCTTTCGTCCAGCGCCGTGATTCTGCGTATGAAACAAATAGAATCTTGAACCCAAGTAGGAAATGGATTCGTGGCGTTCCAGTAAGTAACCTGCATATATATAAAAAATAGTGTAAATATATATAAATATAAATTTACGCAAAGTTATGAATATTTTTTAGACATACATATTCTTTCACCCATAAATGATATTCGTCAGCTCTTTTCGCCGAGAGTTATTTTTCGGAAACTCCTGGATATTTTGCAGAAATAAATTCCTCGAACATTCTACACAAGACCAACACAAATTATATGAGAAATTAAACAAAGATTATATATATTAAAACGCAATCTGGGAGAGATGCCAACTTATATACCTCTCAATTGGCTGAAAATAGTCACAATTTCGTAAAACATATGCATGTGCGCATTGATAGTCTCTCTCTGAGAGCCATATTTCATGCATTTCTCCACTTGGACGACCTACTTAAGTAAATATAGAAGGTACTCCAGGGACATGATATACGGGGACTTCACCTTCATCGAATCTTTTTAACCTGCTCAAATGAGTTAAAAAGCAATTCACATTATAATACATATATAGCATGTGTACACAAAAAGTTAAAGGAAAAAGTGGACATGTTGTGATTGATTTTAGCATTTACCTTGATTTCGTTTGTATATTCCCAGCAAAGTAGTGCTCTGAGAAATACGCAATCTCGTCATTGATATATGATTCAACAATGGATCCTGCCGCATATCTTTTTTTCTTTGCTTTCCCTTTAAACTTTTTGAAAAACCTTTCAAAAGGATACATCCACCTATACTGGACAGGGCCTCCTAATTCAACTTTGTAGGGGAGATGTATAGGCAGGTGTTCCATCACATCAAAAAGTGAAGGTGGGAAGATCTTTTCCAAATTGCATATGATTAAAACGATGTTCTGTTTTAGAATTTGAAGGCGACTCTTACGCAAAGTTCTGGAACATAAGTCCCGAAAAAATGATCCAACCCCTATAATATACGTGAAAATTTCATGAAGTTAATATATAAATTACTATAATCATATTTTTTATAAAAATTATCGTAATAAGTACCTGATAACGCAAGGTGGAAATTCCGGTCTAGGAGATCTGCAAAGATAAATGGAAGTAACCGCTCCATGAAAACATGGCAGTCATGACTCTTCATGCCTGAAAACTTTTGGTTGTCCATATCAACACAAGTATCTAAGTCTGACGAATAACCATCTGGAAACTTAACCGCATGTTTCACACATTCCAGTTCTAGCTTCCTCGGTCAATGTGAAGGACGAGAAATGAGCTTTACCCCCACTATCAATATGTAAGTGTGGCCGAGAACAAAATTGTGCTATATCCAATCTTGACATGATGTTGTCTTTCGATTTACCTTTCACACTCATAAGAGTATTCATGATGTTGTCAAAAACGTTCTTCTCTATATGCATCACATCAAGACAATGACGGAGATTGAGGTCCCTCCAGTACGGTAGCTCCCAGAATATGCTTTCCTTGTGCCAGTTATGTTGCTTCCATTAGCCTGGCTTCTTCTTTTCATGACCGTTTCCACCGACGTCTTTTGTTTTTGATGGATTTACACCAACCAACCGCTCGTAATAAACTTGCTCACTGGTCAAAGACGGAGGTGGATATTCTCTCGAAGCGTCTTTTCCCTTTAGGAAATCTTTTTTATTCCTCCTCATTGTATGACCATGACGAAGAAATCTTCGGTGACAATCAAACCAATACGTCTTCCTTCCCTTAGGTAGATAAAAAAACTTTGTATCTTCCATGCAAATTGGACAAGACAATTTATCATGGGATGTACATCCAGATAACATGGTATACGCCGAAAAGTCGCTTATCGTCCACATTAGCACTGCTTTTAGATTGAAATTTTGATTCAAGGACACTTCGTATGCATCGACGCCATTAGACCACAACTCTTTTAACTCCTCAATAAGAGGTTGGAGGAAGATATCGAGACTAGCTCGCGGATGATTTGGCCCATAATTCAGAATAGTAAGAAATAAATACTATGTATTCATGCACATACCGAGGGTAAATTATATGGAGTCAATATCATAGGCCAAAGCAATGATTACGAGACATGCCAAATGGATTGAACCCATCTGTACATAATCCAAGATAAACGTTATGGGGTTCTTCAGCAAACCCGGGATATAGACCTTGAAAATATCTCCACTCCGCCGCATCAGAAGGATGACTCATTTTCTCCTCCTTTGCTTGGTGCTCGGCATGACATCTCATTGCCGTTGTAGTCTTCTCGCTTTGATACATTCTCTTTAATCTGTCAGCAATAGGTAGATACCACATACGACTTTATGGTACTTTGGTTCTACGCCGGTCGTTCTGAGGCTTCCATCTTTGTTTAACACAAAACATACATTTAGCTTCCTTCTCGTCTTATTTCCAGAAGATCATACAATTGTTAATACAAACATCAATTGTATGATATGAGAGACCTAAATTGCGCATCAATTTTTCTGTCTCGTAATGTGAACTGGTTGCCTGGTTTCCTTCTGGTTAATAGTCTGTCAAGATTCCGCAAATTGAATCCACTAACTTTTCACTCATATTATATTCTACCTTATCTTGCATGACTCGAGCGGCTAAGGATAACTGCGAGTGACCTTCAAGACAACCATCATATAATGGAGTATTCGCTCCTTCTAACAAGTCGTAGAATTTCTTTGAATGGTTGCTTACCGGCTCTTCTACATTCTGATAACTAGTACCACCTTGATGATAGTTATCAAAACTCATGTTATCACGAAATGCATCATTCACCATATCCACATATCTATCTTCTACTACATTACCCAATTCACTACTCCCACCTAAATGCAAAGGATCAACATAACTCGGACCTAAATACATAGAGATTTCTTCTCCATGCTTATACCAAACATAATAATCTGGCATAAATCCTCTACTATACAAATGATTCCAAATTCTAGGCCCCGGGAAAAATTTGTCGTTCTTACAAACACAACATGGACAGTAAAACTTACCGCCATTGTTCTGCGCTAGAGACTGGCTATTTGCAAATGTCATGAATTGTAATTTATATATTAACTTGGTGAACTCTACCGAGAAATTTCCCGTCTCTTATACATCCACTCCCGAAAATTACTATAATTGTAATTTCCCGACATTATAAAAAAAATGGTTTTTCTTCTAAAATTTGATTTTTTCGTTTATGAGAATGAGGAGATTGTGAGAATGTGGAGAACGATGGTCTCAAGTTTTTATTTATAGACATTCTTCCGACTGATTTGCGAATACATAACGACTGCTGTCCGACTACGAGTGGTAGTCGTAAAAAGTAGATACAAGTAGGTACAACAAAAATAAACGTGTTAAATGCTGTTATTTTACGACCAACAAACGACTATTTTGCGACTAAAGTTTTCCTACTCAACGGTAGTCGTAGATTGGTCGTAAATTAGCGACCAATATGCGACTAATACGTTTGGTCCCAAATGACCGACTATGGTGCGACTGTATTTGTGAAGTCGTAAATTAGTCGCAAAATAGTCGTTAAGTAGTCGTAAAAATTTACGACTGTCGCAAAGTGTAGTCGCGAAAACGCTGTTTTCTTGTAGTGACCTTTGCGACTAGTTAACGACTATTGAATGGGTCTAGATGCAGTCGGATAATTTTAGTCACTAAATAGTCGTAAATGTTAGTTACTATTTACCGACTATTCTATGACTAATTGAACGACTATTTGATGACTAATAGGAACATCAAGTTTCAAAGATGTAAATATTTTGCGACTACTTAGCTATTCTTCTGCGACTATTTTGTGACTAATAGGTGACTACCTTTGCGACTAGTTAACGACTATAGAATGGGTGTAGATGCAGTCGTATAGTTTTAGTCACTAAATAGTCGTAAATTTTAGTTACTATGTATAGACTATTCTATGACTAATTGAACGACTATTTTGCGACTAATAGGAACATCAAGTTTCGAAGATGGAAATATTTTGCGACTATACTTAGCTATTCTTCTACGACTAATAGGCTACTGTTTAGTGACTAAAATTGTAATCAAAATAAGAATATCGTATGGCAGATTGGTGTTCGTTTTGTTTCTCAAATGGTAATATGTGTTACAAAACTAAAGATATATGATTCAAACTAACATTTGATTAAATATATTAACTAAAGTATTCAAACTCCACAAGAAATGCCAAAACATAAACAAAAATAACAAATTCATGAGTTCACAAGTAACAAGGTTCAAAAAAAGTAAGCAAAAAACCTAAGAAGCAGAACCAGATGGTGTTGTACTTGGATCTGGTCGAGAAAGATTGGTTGATGGATGCAAATCAGTTGTTGCTGAAGCTGAATGAGAAGCCACGAAGTCTAGAAACCGCGGATCAGTTTGTCGCATATACTTTTCCACCTAGGAGAAGTGCTCAAGCTTGTCCTTTTGCTCAGCCGCAGCTCAGGAGTGCTCTACTTCACGGACAACAATTTCAGCATCACGCCGTTTATTATAAGCAGCCTACTCTTCGATTTTCTGTTGAGCTTCCTTCAGTTGCTCTTGCAGTGCAACAAACGATGAAGAGTCTCCCGGTTGCTTGCGCTTACCATTGAGAAGAGTCTTCTTGAGGCTTCCAACTCCATAAGGAGTTCCTCGTGAATCCATCTCAGTGGACTGTGAAAAGTAAGAGAAAAACCTTAATGACAAAATCCAAGACTCTATACATGTGGCTTGTGATAAATGTTACTTTACCTGAAGAAAGATGCTCGTATATTCATCTGTTGTTAGCTCTCGAGGTCGCGTAGCACCGTCCGAAACATCTGAAGTCTCTGTCACGTGCTCATACAACTTCTCTTGCACCTTCTTCTCATATGCTTGAATGATTTTCTCCGCCTTCCTATCGATATACGTACCATCTGGTCTTGTATGTGTCTTAATGAAAACCTCACCAAGACTAACCGGTCTTCCCAATTCCTCTTCATGCAATGTTACAAAATAAACAAGGATATCATGTAAACCAGAAACATGAAACACGAAGCCAGAAACATAATTTAAAGTTGTTATGGAGTAAGAAAAAGTAAAAGTTACTAACCATTTCTTGTTGGATTTGTTGATACGACTTTGGCCCTGATAAGTGGATGTGAGGACCGAGACCTTTACGGTCAGACAAACGAGCATTGGAATAGGTGAGACTACTTTGATTTGCTTCTTCAGTGTCCCAGTAGTCGGTCATCGTTTTCCAGAGAGTGTCGTCGATCCAATTGGGTCACTCTCGACTAGTCCTCGCGCTGCTAACCATGTCTTTCATCCGGCGTTGACAGATCTCCTCGAAATACCCTTGAACTGTCCGTGTTATCAAGGGATCACATGTGTGGGCTTTCTACAATACAAATAGAATAGAATGATGTTAGTGAAACCATCCAAGCAAACCTATATTTGAAGGCTATAGGACAGAAAACTGTACCGCGAACTCGAGGAAGTATCTTTCTTGTCTGTCCCGAGGCACACATGTCCAGCTATAGTAGGGAGCATCGAATTTGTTTGTAAACACTTTAGTAATTGCCCGAACCAGTTTCAATCCCTTGTCGCGAGTAAACCTGCAAACACACATGAAATAAAGAAGGACATAATACAAACCAGAAGCATGTAAAACAGAAACATGAAACCAATCAAACATGAAACATGAAACCAGAAACATGAAACTAGAAACATGAAACATAATTAACATGCAAACCAGAAGCATGTAAGAGATATCTCTTACATGCCTTGTGATCAATACTATACATTAAAGAAAGAATACAATCAAACATGAAACATGAAACATGAAACCATAAGCATGTTTCTACACTTAGACATTAAACTGACCCTAAGATTAACCAACCACAACAGAAAGACAATGACTAGAAGATAAGCCACAAACTAAAGGCAACAGAAAGAGAAGCATTGTTCCCCCATTAAAACAAACCAAGAAACAAACACTTAGAATCCAACACTTAGCTAAAATCTAACACTTAGAATCTAACACTTAGCATAAACAAACCAAGAAACCAACATTGAGAATCTAACACTTAGCAGAATCCAACACTTAGCTACAATCCAACACTTAGCTAAAATCTTACACTTAGCAGAAACAAACCAAGAAACCAACATTGAGATGCGATAAACTTACTAGATATCAGTTAAAAAATAGCTAGAACAATACAAATAAGAGACAGCTAGAATCTAACACTTAGCAAGATACGACTTCAAAAGACAGTGATCTTCCAAAACAGCTAGAACAATAATGATTCAAATCAGGTAGAACAATAATCTAACACTTAACAAGAGACAGTGGTGAACAATACAATCGCATTTACTGAACAAGATCCGATACCATTACCAAGTCAGATTAGTTGAACAATACAATCGCATTTACCAGATGCGATACACTTACCAAGTCGATTTCGTCGGTGTGGGAGAGAGGAAGGTGGTGAACTTATCTTCGTCTGGCACCATAAGCAGAGCATTCAGAGCCCGCAGCGTGTCCACAAGGAGATCCAGCAACACTGGAGCAGATTCGTCATGGAAGCTGTGTCCTTGAAAAGATGGATGACTCTGAGCATGAGAGTCATGATGTGGTGATGCAGGAGCGTCCTCCAGTGGAGCCGAAGCAGTCGCAGGGAGCTCTTATCCACGGTGTTGAGGCATGGAGTTCTCAAAAAGTTATTGTGGCGGTGGAAAGCTCCGGACATTTGGTTTATCGTTCACAGGGAGTTTTGGTGGTGACGGCGTGAAATTGTACTACGGCGGTAGATGGTTTGGTGTTCGCGTCGAAGATGTGGAGCGATTTGACCATCCGACTCTCTGAGAAACGTTGGGAACATTTTTTCTCTTCCGTCCTCGACCGCACTTCTCTGTTGGCATCGTGTGCTCTTCTCTGAGAGATTCCACGGAAAAATTGTGAGGCTAGAGTTTTTGCGACCTTGAAAGGCGAAATGAAACTTGAAAGGAGAAGAGATTCGACAGGGGGATTCAAATAAGAGATTGATATATGAAGAAGAGGAATCGAAGAAGTGGAATCAAAGCAGAATCGAATAAGTTTAGAGTAAAAGGGAAATCGAAGGAGAAGAATGAATGAGGAATCGAAGACAAAGGGGAAGAACAAAACGCATGACTTAGGGTTTCGTAGTTAGGTTCGCGGACCTAAGAGGAAATTAGGTTATGTTATTGCGAAATTTGTTTGGACCTCAACCCAATATATATATTTTAGTAGTCATAACTTAGTCGCTAAACCTGAGATATTTGTTGTCTCACGCATCCGGAAGCATCCAGACTTTTTCCCTACAAAAAAAAAAGAGACATGAAGTGAGATCGGCTTTCAATTGTGGTTTCATAGATCAATTTGTAGAGATAAAATCTAGCCCGCAATTAGAATATATCTAGCTCCGTTATTGGTCCTTTGTTTTTCTGTAATCTCATGCCTCTTCTATGGACAAATATTTGTCCTGGTTTTAGAGAGCTTGTATTATTCTGTGATTTTGTTTTATTTCTAAACTTCTATTGTTCTTTTTTTTGTTGTCGGAAAAGAGGCAAGGATTCACGGCGACGAAAACTAGAACAAACAGATGCTTAGACTGCTCATTCATGTGGATCTAGAGCTCAATAGAAGATCTTAAGGTAAAATCCCGACCGCAATCTATGTTTACATGTCTACTTTGCTCAACAAATTATAACCAAAACACTTCATTCAGCAAAATGGAACAATTTAAGATTTAGATAAGATATATTGAAAAATGAATTACTTGAAAACAATGGACGCACATATATAAACAAAATTATATTTTTGTTGCTAATGTTGGCAAAGAAATGAAACTAACCAAAAACACTTTGCTTTGAAAGAGTTTCATAAAATGTTAACAAAATACTTGAAACATAGATTCCATAACAAAATAACAAAATATCTGAAACAAAAGAGTTATGGACCAACTACAACCACAACCAAAATATCCGAATATCCGAAACAATGTACAAAATGAAGCAAGATTTAAATTTTGAAAACAAAGAGAATCATGTCTTAGAATGGCTTAAATCCAATCTTATGTTCATTGTTGTAACTTGCTGGTAGAGAATATGGGAACCTATCAACATTTACAGGTTTACAAAATTAGTAAACAACATCGGTTCTGAAAATACATAATACTTAATAAACGTTTTACAACTATGTTATACATTTATCTTACCCGTTCATAAATTGGTATAGTTCTGGAAAACTATAATCTTCAAACTCTATATTGGAAAGGCCTTCTTCTGCTGTTAGTCATGTATTACCTATAGTTCAAAGAGTTTTTGTTGTTAGTAAGGTGTGGGATATAACAGAATCTAGACAATGATTAAAAAGATAAACTCACCTCTGAATTTTTGGACACAGAAACATCTTAAAATACAGAAAATGTGCCATTCATGAGGACTTGTAAAACTTGAGGATAATTGCTCAGGCAATTCTCCATAAGCTAAACACTCTAACCCTTTAAACATGTCATATATGAATATTCATTTAGAAACATATTCCAGTTTGTAAATTCTATCAAATAATTATATTTCACTTACTCTCTGTCTCGGATAGTAAACTGAATAGTTGACTTCATCCTTGGAATCTCATAAGAAGATTCATCTGACCATCTTCTTTCCATCTTTCCGACCCAAGTTATTACTCGTATAACATCTATAACAACAAAAATATTACTATATAAACAATACAAAATATTATGATCTAAATGTATACCTTCTGAATCTAAATGAAGATACCTATAGGATAACGTATTGTAACAGGGCCTCGGATGATGTCAATGATGGGAGTGAAAACCAAAAAATGATTTAGGTTTGGATAATCTTTGAGTAAGGTGAATACTGTGTCATCCTTGAAATATATTTGATAGAAGTGTGGATTGGTTTAGCCAAGAATATCGCTAAACATCACAAAAAATCTCTTGAGTGAGAACCAGTAACGTTCAAAGTTCTTAACCCAAAAATACAATCTCAATGTTTCTCCGAAAACATTGGCTTCTATTCTTGTTCCCTGAAGATCACATAATATAATGTTTTTAGAATCAATATAACAGAATAGAAGATGATATATATTACCTCTTCATCGCAATGAAATAGATTCATCTTTGGGCCAGACAAATCTCAATCTCTTGACCAAACACGTAAGATCTTGACTTTGAGATTCCAAACTTTTTTTGATGTGTTGATTTCTGATAGTAAGTGCAAAGCTTCATTTGCCATGGCCAGTTATGTTGAGTTCTCTTAACTTTTTTTCTTTTTTTGCAGGACAATATGTGAGCAGTTGTTACCCTAGTTACGATATATATATATATATATATATATATATATATATATATATATATATATATTGTATAAAGAGTTGTGAAGCCGAAGAGTTGTGAAGCCTAAAAAGGAGGAAACATTTCGTATTTGGTAATATTCTCAACTGTCATTATCACATGCAATCTTTCAAAATAAGCAATGATTCAACCCACAAAATCGTTCATTTAGATTTTATTAGAAGTCTTAGTTAATATATATATATATATACCAACATCATATCCTGACATTAACCTACACCAATATATATACATATATATAGAATTTCGATCAGTCTTTTCAAGATGTCGTATCCTTTTAGCTCCAGCAAAACCAATCGATGGTAAAACATAGCGTGTTACTTAGTTCTCAATCTCTAGTTTTGATTATTTTGTTGGGATATTGCCACAGAGTTTGTATTGTAGATTTGCAAAGAGAATTTATCCCTTTGTTTGTGCATATATCACGGTATTTGTGGAGGCTATCGTATGAAGTTTTCAGTTTTGATTCTTGGATTGCATTGCTGAAAATGCACCAACCACAAGACTATTGGGTTTACAGAGTAAAATTTCAATGCAACCAAGCATTTATCTTGTTGTAATGTTTGCCTTAGGAACTAGGTTTCTTTGGGTTTTTAGATAGTAAATGTGATCAAAAAAAATTTGTATTAGGTGTAGTTTCTTGTATTAGGTGCGATCAAAAGCTTGTGTATTAGGTGCGATCAAAAGCTTGTGCCCTCTGCCCTGTTTCTTGTATTAGGTGCAGTTTAAGTTCATAGATGACAAAAAAAAAAGATTATGTTGACAATAAACATTACTTATTCAGCTGAACCGGTTTGGTTAGGCTCATTGGTACAAAGGTTAAGCCAAAAATTAATGGTTAATTGGTTATGTTAAATTTATTTGAAAACTTTATTTTTTTTATTAGAATGTTATGTTAAATTAATTTGAAAACTTTATTTTTGATTAGAATAATGTAAATGACAAATTTTTAGAATTTTTGTTTTCAAATTTGACATAAATAACATAATTAACATTGTGACATAAGGAACATAGTTAATTAGTAGGGTTCTTCGTCATCTGGTTCTTCATCAGAAGATGACAAATTACACCAAAATTCATCTTCTGATTCTGCATCTCCGACATCGTATAATCGAGGTTTATTGGGTTTACTCCCTGTACGAAATCGTCGAGTTCGAGATCTTCAATTGTAGTCATCAATAAAACATCATCATTTTCTGTTTGCAAAATGATATGCTCAAATTAGTACCCTAAAAAGTACTAAAGTAGTTGCTGCAGTATATCAGGGGTCGAACACAAGGACTCAGAGGAATCACACAATAAATTATATAGTATCGAATCAAGCTAAGAAAATTAGATGAAACAACAAACAATAAGCAGTAAACGAGTTGTAAATTCAATGGAGAGAATATAGGCCTAGGGTGTTTCTTAGGAAATCAATGAATGCAGACTAACCTAATTAATCAGGGTTCAGGCTATGCACGGTTCTCGAACTCAAATCACTAAAGTATAATTGACCAACTGTCGTTGCGAGAATTATCTAAATCTAAACTTCAGAATCCCAAATCTCTTTGCAAATTCCTAAGAATAGATCAGCTTTAATTTCAGGTTTGATATGTTCACAAATCAATTAAACCAAATCTCTTTGCGAATAACCAATTTTCTCACCTTAAGTTCTATCAGATTACTCAATTGCACTATCGTGCCTAATCGATTAACCTAAGATCTAAGTTCTAGGTGATCAATCTAGAATTAGCTTTGAGAACAACCTAAGGCGAATAACTAATTTAGATTATGAACCCTAACAATAAATCAATCGAGGATTCAAAGAAATCCATGTGAGAAAACTCTAAACCTAAAGTGGATCTACTCAGACATGGATATTGAAGCAATAAACATGTTTGAATAAACCATCAAATAAATCAGAAAGTGTAATAAGAGGGTTCAAAATCTTCTCTCGGATAAACAAAGTTTCAGACTTGTCTCCCTTCAAAAGCTCTCTCACAAACTAAAGTAAAATAATAAAGCGTCGCCAACAAAGTGGCTGTAAAATCCTATTAAATAACCTAAATCACGTTTTGGTTGTAAATAATAAAGTATTATGGGGCAATTATGCAAAAAAGTCGTGGGTCGTGTCTGCTGCGATGGGTATCGATCGATACCAGGCAGTATCGATCGATACTGATGCTTCAAATCGGATACTCAGCAACACGAACTTCTGCTTTGCTCCAAAATGCTCCAGAAAGCTCCAATATCTCCAATTATGCTCCAAACGTGCTAAAATCTGTAAATGACTCTAAAATAGTCCAAAATACTAGAAAAACTCTATAAAACGGACTTATATCATGGTCTAAAAGGGGTAAAAACCATGATATATCAACTCCCCCAGACTTAGCCTTTGCTTGCCCTCAAGCAAATCGAAGACTAAACCAGTGAAAGAGGTTTGAAAACACGGAGACTCACCTATCCAGGAACCATCGCAAAGATCCTTTTCCCAAGCACCCCAATGTCACCTAACCAGCTTTTGATCTTACCACCATGTACTTCTCCGTAGACATTCGCAGCTTAACCAATATTCAAGAGCCTTCTAGATTATTTACCATACAATATCATGACAAGGAACCATCCAATTTCACACTTTTTGTATCACTTTCTCTCCCCCAGACTTATTTCTTATTATGTTCTCTTTTTTTTTAGATCTGCATATACACATCAAGGTCCAAAACGCGAGTATTGATGGTGTTTGCCACCGAATCCCTAGTTCTTCCCTCTCTATGTATCAAAGGTTTAGGCGAATAGTGGTATCATGAGATATTTTCTTAACCTCGCTTTCAACCTTTGTGTGATCATTACCTCTTATGTAGAATAATGGGATCGCTGGAAATTTTCATAACCCTCTACTCAGAAGAAAATCATTTCATCTTTTATGCTCTTATTTATCAACTTATAAGACCATCTCCAATGTATTGCTCTATTTTTTACTCTAAAATAGAGCAACTCTATTTTGGAGTTGAGTTTTACTCCAATGCCACTCTATTTTAGAGTTAAAAATAGAGTCATGAACAAAAAAAATAGAGTTGACTCTAAATATAGAGCCAAATATTAAAAACTCTATTTTTGGCTCTAAAATAGAGTTGGGTTGGAGAAGAATTGACTCTAAAATAGAGTTTGGAGCAAAAAATAGAGATGGGTTGGAGATGCCCTAACAGGGGAGAGAGATACCATTACTTTAAACATATGGGTTCCTTTGTCAGATATGAATGATGAATCAAGCTCTGTAAACACTTACCACATCGATGAAGTGCAAAAATTTGGCTCAGGCTTCAGAAGAACTCTGCTTAAGACATGGATGGTTTCTAGTCAACTGGTCAGTCCTTGTATTTTTACTTAGTCGATCTAGATCTGATCTTGCAACACTGGTCACTCAAAAACAAAATCAAAACAACAATTCAAGCACATGATCATCATCTCCAATAAGTTTTGACTAAATGAAACGTTTTTGACTCGATAAAACAATGGACTCTATGAAAAACAAACACAATGTCAGCAGACACCTCCCCCAGACTTGAACAACACTGTCCCCAATGTTATTTAGCCTAGAGTAGGTAAAAGAAAACAAAATAATAGAATAAAATTTTGAAAAACAAGAAGTTACCGTGCTGGAACATCTGGTGTCGATCGACACACGACCTGGTATCGATCGATACCAGGCTTAAGTCGACATGATGAACCGTCTCAGTCGCGATTGGTGTCGACTGATACCACTGTGGTATCGATCGATATCAATCGATTTCGAGTTTTGCTCCTTGTTTATCCTGACACAAACACAGAACGAAAAATAAAAAGAAAAATGACTCAAAAACAGACTCACCAGTGGGTTGCCTCCCACCAAGCGCTCGTTTAACGTCATTAGCTTGACTGTAACGCCATTCAGGCTGTGGGTGCATCATCCAAAGGCATTATCTGCCCTGTTGGAATCTCGGCTTTTGCCCAATAGTGTTTCACCCTCTGTCCATTGACTGGTAAATTAATCGCCTGTAGGACTAATCAGCACGACAGCACCATGTGGTCTGACCTCCTTAATTGTGAAGGGACCAGACCAACAAGAACGCAGTTTAACAGGAAA
This sequence comes from Eutrema japonicum, assembly GCA_030161315.1. Taxonomy (NCBI): domain Eukaryota; kingdom Viridiplantae; phylum Streptophyta; class Magnoliopsida; order Brassicales; family Brassicaceae; genus Eutrema; species Eutrema japonicum. The sequence goes on along the minus strand of BSQW01000007.1, from coordinate 32,758,350 downwards.
CAATTGCAAACGAGAGTTATACAGAAGTACCTGGTCGTTCGGATCGAAATGTCTGGAGATGATCTTTTTATCATGATATGCCTTAGTTCTCTCCTTGTAAAGCTTCGAGTTCTCGTAGGCGTGGTGCCTAATCTCATCCAACTCGTTCAGCTGAATCAATCTCCTCTCTGCTGCATGCTTGATGTCAAAGTTCAGCAACTTCGTCGCTCATGCTGCCTTGTGTTCGATCTCCACTGGAAGGTGACATGCTTTCCCATACAGCAAGTGAAATGGTGTAGTAACCAGCGGTGTCTTGAAAGCAGTTCTATAAGCCCATAGCGCGTCATCCAGCTTCTTAGACCAATCCTTCCTAGAGGCACCCACTGTCTTCTCCAAAATTTCCTTGATTTGCCTGTTGGAGACCTCGACTTTCCCACTGGTCTGAGGATGATATGGAGTAGCCACGCGATGATTTACACCATAATTCTTCAGCAACCTCTCGAAAATCTTGGTGATAAAGTGAGAACCACCATCACTTATCACAATTTGAGGTACTCCAAATCGAGGGAAAATGATGGTCTTAAACAGCATAACGACCACCAAAGAATCATTAGTTCTGCTAGCAATCACCTCCACCCATTTGGACACATAGTCCACATCAACAAGGATGTATTTGTTTTCGTGTGACGATGGAAAAGGGCCCATAAAATCGATGCCCCAGCAATCGAAAACTTCAACCTCAAGGATGAAATTATGTGTCATCTCATGTCTCTTGCTGATCTTCCCTCTCCTCTGACAGACATCACACTGTGAGATATAAGCATGCGCGTCTCTGAACATAGTAGGCCACCAGAAGCCTGCTTGAAGAATTTTGGACACCGTCTTGAAAGTAGCAAAATGACCAGCATATTCAGACCCACGGCAATGAAAAAGAATCGCTGGCACCTCAGACTCTGCAACGCATCTTCTGTAGATACCATCTGAGCAGTGCTTGTATAGGTACGGCTCATCCCAGAGGAACCTCCTCATCTCGCGCATAAACTTCTTCCTCGCATACTTTGTGGGATACTTTGGCTCAGTCTCTACAGCAAGGTAGTTGGCAATGTCAGCGTACCATGGTCGTGCAGGATTAGAGACAGCAACTAGATAGACATCATAAGAGTCGAAATTCTTTGCAGGAAAAACAAGTCCAAATTGCGATGGGTATCGATCGACACCAGGTGAGTATCGATCGATACCGAAAGTCTGCACTCGTAAAAATTGCAGATTTTCGGGACAAATGTCTTGAAGTTGAGCTTCAATGAAGTAAATACCCTCCTCTGGCAAGAAATCATCAATAGATACGACTTCATTGACCTGTAATCGCGATAAGTGGTCAGCAACGCCATTCTCAACTCCTTTCTTGTCCTTGATCTCGATGTCGAAACCTTGGAGCAAGAGTACCCATCGGCATAGACGAGGCTTGAGGTCCTTGTTCTTCAGCTAGTATTTGATAGCAGCATGGTCTGTGTGAACAATAACCTTGTTCCCAATCAAGTAGGACCAAAATTTCTCAAAAGAAAAAACAACTGCAAGTAACCCCTTCTCAGTGGTGGTGTAATTTCGCTGAGCATCATCCAACGTCCTGCTGGCATAATAAATAGCATGGAGCTTCTTGTCTTTCCTCTGACCCAACACAGCTCCAACAGCAAAATCACTCGCATCGCACATAACCTCAAAAGGTAAACTCCAATCAGGTGGTTGGACAACAGGAGCACTCACCAATGCCTTCTTAATCTCCTCGAAGGCTACAAGGCAATCCGACGTGAAGTCAAATTTGACTTCCTTATATAACAGGGTTGTGAGTGGGCGTGCGAGCTTAGAGAAATCTTTGATGAATCTCCTGTAAAACCCAACATGACCAAGGAAGCTTCTAATCTCAGATACAGATCGTGGAGGTTGCACGCTTGTCACGACATGAATCTTAGCCTTGTCAACTTCGATCCCTGCCTTAGAAACCTTGTGCCTAAGAACAATGCCATCTTGTACCATGAAGTGGCACTTTTCCCAATTAATTACCAAGTGCTTCTCCTCGCATCTTTGAAGTACCTTGCACAATTTATCCAGACAATCCATGAATGACGACCCATCTACTGAAAAGTCATCCATGAACACCTCCATAAACTTCTCAGTCATGTCTGTGAAAATCGACATCATGCATTGCTGGAGCGTTACATAATCCAAATGGCATTCTTCTGTAGGCGAATGTGCCATAGGGACATGTAAAAGTCATCTTTCCTTGGTCCTCTGGATGTATAGGAATCTGGAAAAAGCCTGAGTACCCATCGAGAAAACAGTAGTATGGATTACTTGCTAACCTCTCCAGCATCTGGTCAATGAATGGCAATGGGAAGTGATCCTTCCTTGTAGCCGCATTCAGCTTCCTGTAGTCAATACACATCATGTGACCAGTGATTGTCCTTGTAGGGATCATCTCATCCTTCTCGTTCTTCACCACAGTTATACCTCCTTTCTTAGGCACGACGTGAACCGGACTAAACCAAGAACTATCTGAGATGGCATAGATAATCCCTGCTTCCAACAGCTTCATCACTTCCTTCCTGACCACTTCCTTCAGGTTCGGGTTCAGCCTCCTCTGACACTCAATCGAAGACTTAAACTCATCCTCCAGGTGAATCCGATGCATGCACAAGTCTGGTGCTATACCTGAAATGTCATCAAGAGAATAGCCAAGAGCTTTGCGATACTTGCGCATCTTGCTCAACACTAAGGCATTCTCTGTGTTGTTCAAGGAAGCATTAACGATTTGCTGGAAGTGGTTTTATTTCCACCTTAGGAGCATTCTCTGCACTCCAATCTCCAAGCCCATCCGCTTGCTTAGAACTGTCGACCAACTCTCTTTCTGACCGCAGGGTATCGATCGATACTAAAGGGGTATCGATCGATACTAAAGGGGTATCGATCGATACTAAAGGGGTATCAATCGATACTGGTGATGCTGAATCAAGCATCTTCGAGAATCCAGCAGTATCATCACACGAATGGACCTCCGAAGTGGCCGAACAGACCAATGCTCTCTCAAGTAGATCCTCAGGGTGCATCTCTAGGAAGTACTCCTCAGCTATGTCACTGAAGGTGTCCACATAGAACGTCTGCCCATCGATGGTTGGCCTCTTCATCATCTTTTCCATGTTAAAGGACATCACCAAGTCACCAATGTTGAGAGCTATCTGTCCATTCCTGCAGTCAATCAAGGCTCCAGCAGTTTCAAGGAATGGTCTGCCCAGGATAAGAGGATCCTTAGGCTCAGCATCGTACTTCAGGACAATGAAATTTGTTGGGATCAAGCAATTCCCAATCTTGATTGGGACATCTTCGAGTAGTCCACCTGGAAGTCGCACTGAGCGATCAGCAAGTACCAGCGAAATCTTTGTAGACTGGAAATCTGTCATCCCCATTCGCTTGGCAACTGAGTGTGGCATAAGGTTCACACTCGACCCAATATCGCAGAGAGCACGCTCGAATCTCTATGTGAAGATAGTGCAATCCAAAACAAAACTCCTTGGGTCTGGTTGCTTCTTGGGAATTTTGTTGAGTAGAATCGCACTGCACTCAGCTGTAATCATCATGGAACCTTCCTCAAGGTTCACATTGCTAGACACCATCTTCTTCATATACCTCTTGAAAGCTGGAGAAGTTTTAATAGCATCAACAAAAGGAAGCTCCACAACATACTTATCCAGCATAGCCTTGCATCTGGCGTCCTCCCATTCCTTCTTTGTCATCTTAGGAGGCATATGATAAGGCATCTTGGGTTTATACACCCTCTCCTTGACAATCTCGGGCTCCTTCTGGATCTGCGTCTCAGCATCGATCGATACTAGAGGGGTATCGATCGACATACGGGATTTTGGATCCTCTCGTCTAGGTGTCTGGGTTGGTATCGATCGACGCTGGCTGGTATCGATCGATACCTGGGGGTTTTCAGAATCCCAATCATCTTCTTCAGCAAGATCGACGAGATTCTCGGCAATTGGGATGTTCTTCACTCCTGTAATCACCTATTTTCCACTCCTCAAGGTGATGACATTGATGTGTGCCCTTGGATTCTCAACTTTTCCTGGAAGAAAACCTTCCTGCCTTTTCACAGCTGCTGCTGTCTGAGCGGCCTGAGTTTTCAGCTTCCTCTGGGTCTGATTGATAGCTTTAATTTTCCCATTCAGATCAATGTACAGAGAATCAAACTTCCCATTGAAATCCACTTGCAATTTCTGTTGTCCCTGAAGAAGCTGTTCAAGCATGGACTCCATCTTATTCTCTGTGGACTTTGGAGAGATTGGTTGGTACGAAGAGTTCCCATAATTGCGAGTGAAATCGCTGCTCTAGAGTGGTTTCTGAGTAAATTGTTTTGTTCCAAAACCAGATTGGTTCCCCTCAAACTTGTACCCACCTTGCTGATTGTTGTTGTTGAAGTTTTAGTTGTTGTTGTACCCAAATTGCTGACCCTGAAAACCAGAACCACCAACGTAGTTAACATCCTCCACTTATTCTTCTTCCACATTCACGACTTCATCAACAAAGTGTACAACCTTCTTCGACTTCCCAATCAGGAAATCCAGCTTGGCCTGAACCTCAGCAATCTGCGATCCATCAACTCCTCCAGCCTGGTTTTTCTGCTCGAAATCAGCATTCTTGGTGCTATTACTAGACGCCAAGTTCTCAATCAACACAACTGCATCATCTGGATATATGGTGTTGAAGTTCCCATTACTTGCAGCATCCATACCCATCTGGTACCTCCAATTAACCCCTCTGTAGAAAGTGCCTAGCAGCTGAACCTGAGTGAACCCATGGTGCGGACAATCTCTTTGACAAGACTTGAAACGAATCCAAGCGGCCTTGAATGCCTCTGTCGGACCCTGAGCAAATTGAGAGATCTTGTTCCTGAGCTCCTCGGATCTCGTATCATCATAGGAATTGTTTAGAAATGCATTGTTCATCTCATCCCATGTAGTTAGCGAATCAGGAGCCAACTAGTTCAGCCAATAAGCAGCATCCCCACCAAGAGAGTATGGGAAAAGTTTGCAGAAAAGGAACTCATTGGGCACTCCATTGTACTTCATACCAGTGATCAAATCCTCGAACCGTTCGATATGATCCATGGGGTGTTCATGCGATAGACCATGGAAAGGATTATGACTTACAAGAGCGTAATACACAGGTTTCAGCTCAAAGTCATTCCTCTGAAAAGTTGGGATGCAAATCGCAGCTCGATTGGCATCGAACTGATCAGGTCGGTTGTGCTCACCAAGTTTTCTACCTCGATCAACCCCAGCATTCCCAATATTGGCGCGCCCAGCTGGCGCGACAGTCTCACCAACAACAGCAGGAGGGACAATGACGTTTCCAGCTTCATCAAGTCACTGCCCTCTCTCATTGCACACTTGACCCTCGTGGTCTCTCAAGACTCCAGCTTCATCAGCTCTTAATACCACTGGGTTGTTCATCCCTGATGTTTGCTTGGTCTTTCTGTTTGTGCGTTCTAAACGTGCTAGCTTCTCTAACGATAGATTAACTAGCGGAGTGCTCTTGTTCCCTCTGGTTTCACGATTAGACATGCACCTGAAACACAAAAGTCAAGAACATAAATAACAAAAAAAAGTGATGAGTATCGACCGATACCAAGTGGTGTCGATCGATATCAACAAAAGAGAACGATGAGTATCGACCGATATTAGGTAGTATCGATCGATACCGATGAACTTAGTCGAAACTCGACAGCTAAAATCTAATGGCGAAATTGAGTCCCCGGCAACGGCGCCAAATTTGATATGCTCAAATTAATACCCTAAAAAGTACTAAAGCAGTTGCTGCATTATATCAGGGGTCGAACACAAGGACTCAGAGAAATCACACAATATATTATATAGTATCGAATCAAGCTAAGCAAATCAGATGAAACAAAAAATAATAAGCAGTAAACGAGTTGTAAATTCAATGGAGAGAATATAGGCCTAGGGTGTTTCTTAGGAAATCAATGAATGCAGACTAAACTAACTAATCAGGGTTCATGTTATACACGGTTCTCGAACTCAAATAACTAAAGTATAATTGACCAACTGTCGTTGCGAGAATTATCTAAATCTAAACTTCAGAATCCCAAATCTCTTTGCAAATTCCTAAAAAGAAATCAGCTTTAATTTCAGGTTTGATATGTTCACAAATCAATTAAACCAAATCTCTTTGCGAATAATCAATTTGCTCACCTTAAGTTCTATCAGATTACTCAATTGCACTGTCGTTCCTAATCGATTAACCTAAGATCTAAGTTCTAGGTGATAAATCTAGTATTAGCTTTGAGAACAACCTAAGGCGAAGAACTAATTTAGATTATGAACCCTAACAATAAATCAACCTAGCATTCAAAGAAATCCCTGTGAGAAAACCCTAAACCTAAAGTGGATCTACTCAGACATGGAAATTGAAGCAATAAACATATTTGAATAAATCAACAAATAAATCAGAAAGAGTAATAAGAGGGTTCGAAATCTCCTCTTGGACGAACATAGTTTCATACTTGTCTCCCTTCGAAAGCTCTCTCACAAACTAAAGTAAAATAATAAAGCGTCGCCAACAAAGTGGCTGTAAAATCCTATTAAATAACCTAAATCACGTTTTGGGGCTTCTTGTAAATAATAAAGTCTTATGGGGCAATTATGCAATTCTTCAAATCTTGAAAAAGTGGTGGGTCGTGTCTACTGCGATGGGTATCGGTCGATACCAGGCAGTATCGATCGATACTGATGCTTCAAATCAGGTACTCAGCAACACGAACTTCTGCTTCGCTCCAGAATGCTCCAGAAAGCTCAAATACCTTCAATTATGCTCCAAATGTGCTAAAACATGTAAATGACTCTAAAAGACTCTAAAAGACTCCAAAATACTAGAAAGACTCTATAAAACGGACCTATATCATGGTTTAAAAGGGGTAAAAACCATGATATATCACAGATGAGTTGGTTCTTTTTTTTTCATATTCCCCTGAAATGTTTCCCCTCAGATTCACTTTTAGAACATTGAGCCACAACTGCTTCAGTTTCTTTGTGTTTGGGTACGGAATATAACAAACTTGCTCCGCTTGCGAGGCTGTTTTCAATATGAATTATGTATATATAAGTTGTACATATGTATATATATTATATCGACATTAATAAAATGCTATATATATATATAAGTACGTACCTAGAATAAATGGTTCGTATTTATTGTATTTTCTCGATGAAAGAACGTCTACAACGCCACCATTGCTCCTCCGAGTGCCTCTACCGATAACAAGGTCATACCAATTACACTTAAAAAGTGTGATTCACAAATTGACCATCCCCTCGTACTCGAGTTCTATGATATCAGTTAAGGTCCCGTAGAAATCCGCTACATCAGATGCATCAGTGTAATTTTGACCTTTAACACATATCCCATAGTTACATGTCTTTCGTATGAAACAAATAGCCTCTTGTAAAATACATTGGCCAGGTTTTGGCCTTAATTAAAGGTCCATGTACTATCTCTTGAACCCAAGTAGGAAATGGATTTATGGCATTCCAGTGAGCAACCTGCATATATATAAACAATAGCATCAATATTTATAAGTATAAATATATGCATAGCTATGAATATTATTTAGACATACATATTCTTTCACTTATATATGATATTCGTCAGCTCTTTTCGTGGAGAATTCTTTTCGGATAATCCTCGGTATTTTGCATAAATATACTCTTCGAATATACTATACAATACCAACACAAAAATGAGAAAATATAGTGGATTATATATTAAAACGCAGGGTGGGAGAGATGACAACTTATACCTCTCAATTGGCTGAAAATAGTCACAATTTCGTAAAACATATGCATGTGCGCATTGATAGTCTCTTTCTGAGAGCCATATTTCATGCATTTGTCCACTTGGACGGCCTACGTGCGTAAATATAGAAGGTACTCCAGGGACATGATATACGGGGACTTCACCTTCATCGAATCTTGTTAACTTGACCGAATGAGTGAAAAGTATTTCACATTAAAATACATAGCATGTGTATACAATATAAATGGCATAGTGGACAAGATGTGATTGAATTTAGCATTTACCTTGATTTCGTTTGTATATTCGCGGCAAAGTAGTGCTCTGAGAAATAAGCAATCTCGTCATTGATATATGATTCAACAATCGATCATGCCGCATATCTTTTGTTCTTTGCTTTCACTTTCAACTTTTTGAAAAACATTTCAAAAGGATACATCCACCTATACTGGATATGCCCTCCTAATTCAGCTTAATAGGGGAGATGTATAGGCAGGTGCTCCATCACATTGAAAAATAAAGGTGGAAATATCTTTTCCAAATTGCATAGGATTAAAACTATGTTCTGTTTTATAATTTGAACGCGATTTTTATGCAAAGTTCTCGAAGATAAGTCCCGGAAAAATGCTCCAACCCCTACAATATATAATCAAGCTGCATGAGGCTACTATATAAATTACTATAATCATATTTAAGGAAATAGTCGTAATTAGTACCTGATAACGCAAGGTGGACATTCCGGTCTAGGAGGTCTGCAAAGATAAATGGAAGCGCTCCATAAAAACATGGCAGTCATGATTATTCATGCCTGAAAACTTTTGGTTGTTCATATCAACACAAGTCGCTAAGTCTGAGGAATAACCATCTGGAAATTTAACTACATGTTTCACACATTCCAGTAAACTTTTTCTGGCTTATTCTGTCAATGTGAAGGCTGGGAAAGGAGTTTTACCCTCACTATCAATATGTAAGTGTGGCCGAGAACAAAATTTTTCTATATCCAATCTTGACATGATGTTGTCTTTCGATTTACCCTTCACACTCATAAGAATATTCATGATGTTGTCAAAAACATTCTTCTCTAGATGCATCACATCAAGACAATGTCGGAGATTGAGGTCCCTCCAGTAGGGTAGCTCCCAGAATATGCTTTCCTTGTGCCAGTTATGTTGCTTCTCATAGCCCAACTTCTTCTTTTCGTGACCGTTTCCACCGACGTCCTTTGTTTTTGATGGATTAACACCAGCGTCTTTTCCCTTCATGAAGTCTTTTTTATTCCTCCTTAGTGGATGACCATGAGGAAGAAATCTTCTGTGACAATCAAACCAACACGTCTTCGTTCCATTAGGTAGATAAAAAGACTTTGTATTCTCCATGCAAACTAGACAAGACAATTTACCATGGGTTGTCCATCCGGATAACATGCTATACGCCGGAAAGTCGCTTATCGTCCACATCAGCACTTCTTTTAGATTAAATTTTTGATTCAAGGACACATCGTATGCATCGACGTCTTTAGACCACAACTCTTTTTAACTCCTCAATAAGAGGTCGGAGGAAGATATCGAGGCTAGCTCGCGGATGATTTGGCCCAGAATTCATAATTGTAAGAAATAAATACTATGTATTCATGCACATACTAGGGGGTAAATTATATGGAGTCAAGATCACAGGCCACATCGAATGATTACGAGATATGCCAAATGGATTGAACCCATCGGTACATAATCCAAGATAAACGTTACGGGGATCTTCGGCAAACCGGGATTTTTGATATTGAAAATATCTCCACTCCGCCGCATCAGAAATATGACACATTTCTCCCTCCTTTGATTGGTGCTCGGCATGCCATCTCATTGCCGATGTAGTCTTCTCGTTCTGATACATTCTCTTCAATCTGTCAGCAATAGGTAGATACCACATACGACTGTATGGTACTTTGGTTCTACGTCGGTCGTTCTTAGGCTTCCATCTTTGTGCACCACAAAACAGACATTTATCTTTCTTCTCGTCATCTTTCCAGAAGATCATACAATTGTTAATACAAACATCAATTGTATGATATGGGAGGCCTAAATTGCGCATCAATTTTTCTGTCTCGTAATTTGATCAGGTTGACTTGTTTCCTTCTTGTAAATAGTCTGTCAATATTTTGCAAACCGAATCCACAAACTTTTCAATCATATTATATTCTGCCTTATTTTTCATGACTCGAGCAGCTAAGGATAACTGCGACTGACCTTCACGACAACCATCGTATACTGGATTTTTTGCACCTTCTAACAAGTAGTAAAATTTCTTTGAATGGTTACGTACCGGTTCTTCTACATTTTGATAGCTACCATCCTGATGATAGTTATCAAAACTCACGTTATGACGAAATGCATCATTCACCATATCCACATATATATCTTCTACTACATTACCCACATCTTCACTCCCACTTATATATATTTGTATCAACATAACTCGATCATAAATCCATATTGATTTCTTCTCCATACTTATACCAAACATAATAATCTGGCATAAATCACCTGCTAAAGATTATTCCAAATTCTTGTCCCCGGGATAAATTTCTCGTTCTTGCAAACACTATTTGCAAATGTCATGAATCTGGCTATTTGCAAATTTCATGAATCCCCTCTCAAGTTGGATCCTAAAAATTACCGCCATTACTCTATGTTAGAGACTGGCTATTTGCAAATGTCATGAATCCCTCCACCCCCGTTCTAAACTCAGCCGAGAAATTTCTCATCTCTTCATCGAACCTCTTATACATCCACTTCCGGAAATTATTATAATTGTAATTTCCCGACATTATATAACTGAAAAATGGAATGAGGAGAAGAAATATGTTTGATTTTGTGTTTAAGATCGAATGAGGAGAATAAATGAGATGAATTGAGCTTATATGGACATTTCTGCTGACTAAATAGCGACTACACGACGTCTGAAAGGCGACTACATCTTGTAGTCGCATAAAATCGTTACACCAACCCCAAAATGAATAACACGTGTTTTTCACCAGTTTTTATGACTGATTACTGACTGCTGTGCGACCCTCCGAAATATTCGTATATTGATCGCCAAAAGGCGACTATTATGCGACTTTTGTTTCCCGTCGGCAAATTAGTCGTAACGTAGTCGTAAATCAGCGACCCGCCGAAAGAGTCGCATATTAGTCGCTAAATTAGCGACTATTATTTCCCGTCTGAAATGTAGTCGTATATTAGTCATCAAATAGCGACTACTATAGCGACTATATTGTTTGGTCGTAAAAAATGACTCAATTACGACCAAATTGTATTAGTCGCCAAATAGTCGGCAATTAGTTGCTAAGTAGTCGCAATGTTTAGCGACTAATTGTTTAGTCGCCATTTGTAGTCGTTAAAACGCTGTTTTCTTGTAGTGGGTCCATGGCTTATGACCGCGGCGAACCACTCCTTGGCCATGGGCGGAGAGCTTATGCCCACAGTGAACTGCCTCTTGATCGCGTGTAGAGCTGCTTTAGGGGTGGCCGAATGGGATGTCTTGATCTTCATGTATCTTTTGATTGAACTGTTTGATCGTCCTCAAATTAATTGGAATGGAAAGCTAGCTGGTTCGACTTTGATGTCTCCAAAATTGGGTTGGATCAGACGGTGAGAAAACCCTCTTTGACAGTTGAACTTCTGGATGTTTGACTCTGAGCCAAAAATCTGGGTTATCTCCAATTTGCAATGCTTATTCCTAAGTAACTTGAAAAGAGTCTTGAAACTACAAATATGCGAAAACCGTAATAATAACATATAAAAGCGAATGAAACACTTATTAAAGTGTTCTAAAATTTACAGTAAAATGGGTAAGAATACGATGTTATCAATAGACATCAAGAGTGGCTATCATCAAGTGATGATGAGAGAAGGAGACGAGTGGAAGACTGCCTTCAAGACAAAGAAATGTCTCTAAGATTGGCTAGTGATGCCATTTGGCCTCACCAATGCACCAAGCACTTTCATGAGGCTCATGAACAAGGTTTTAAGATCACTTATTAGTAAATTTGTGGTTGTCTACTTTGACCACATACTTATATATAGTAAGTGTCATTATGATCATATTCATCAGTTAGAACTTGTTTTGAAAACACTTCGCAAGGAAGGTCTATATGCAAACCTTAAGAAGTGCGTGTAATTTTGTACTGACCAACTTCTCTTCCTAGGCTTTGTAGTGAGTAAACATGGACTACAAGTAGATGAGGAGAAGATCAAAGCCATACGAGAATGGCCTACACCAACAACCATCGGTCACATTAGGAGTTTTCACGGCCTAGCAAGCTTTTACCGACGGTTTGTAAGAGATTTAAGCACCATTGATGCACCTCTCACTGCCGTGATGAAGAAGAATGTTCCATTTTCATGGGGAGCAGCACAAGAGGCAGCATTCAATGCCTTAAAGGATCGTCTCACTCAAGCACTCGTATTGGCCTTACCAGATTTCGAAGAGATAATTGAGGTGGAGTGTAATGCTTTGGGATTGAGGATTGGAGAAGTGTTACACCAGAGAAAAACACCAGTGGCTTTCTTTAGTGAAAAATTAAGTGGAGCCACGTTCAACTACCCTACCTATGACAAAGAGCTTTATGCTCTCGTCCCTGCACTAGAGACATGGCAGCATTACTTGTTGTCCAAGGAGTTCATCATCCTCACGGAGCATGAGACTCTTAAGCACCTTAGAGGCCAGACATCGCTCAAAAGGAAACATGCAAAATGGCTGGAGTTCGTGGAGACGTTCCCATATGTCATCGAATACAAGAAGGGTAAAGAGAATGTGGTAACTGATGCCTTGTCTTAGAGGCATGCACTTATAGCAACCATGGAGGCTAAAGTGATGGGATTTTAGCACATCAAGGACCTCTACAAAGATGATCCAGAACTTAGAGATTGTTACAAAGATTGTGGCAAAGTCATATACGGTTCATTCTATCTCCAAGATGGTTTTCTATTTAAGGATAAGCGTTTTTGTATTTCGCATGGGGATATCAAGGAACTAGTGCTTAGTGAACCACACGCATGAGGTCTAATGGGCCACTTTGGATTAGACAAGACCTTGGCAGTGGTGATGAATCATTTCTATTGGCCACACATCAAGAAAGACGTGGATAAATTCTATGCTAGATGCGTTCAATGCCATAAGGCTAAATCCTGGTTACATGATCTCTATTTACCTCTGCCTATTCCTAACGCCTCATGGGTAGATATTTTCATGGATTTCGTTTTACGTTTGCCCAAGATCTGACACTAGGACTCAATATTTGTTGTTGTCGATCGATTTTCAAAGATGACACACTTCATCCCGTGTAACAAGATCAATGATGCAACTCAGATTGTTGACTTGTTCTTTAAGGAGGTGGTGCGTCTAGATGGGATCCCGAGAACAATAGCCTCTGACCGTGACATAATGTTTTTGAGTCACTTCTGGAGAACCTTGTGGAGGAAGCTGATAACACCGTATTTTTACCTATTTTACCTATATTTTTAGAATACTTTAATAAATTTTTTGCTCATTTTATTATGGTTTTATCATTGTTTTCGCATATTTTTAGTTTTGATATATCATGGTTTTTACCCGTTTTAGGCCATGATATAAGTCCGTTGTATAGAGTCTTTATTCTATTTCGTATTGTTTTAGAGTCTTTTACAGGTTCTAGCATGTTTGGAGTATAATTGGAGATATTGGAGCTTTCTGGAGCATCCTGGAGCGAAGCAGAAGATCCGTGTAGCTGAGACATCAAAATCACCTGAGTATCGATCGATACTGCCTAGTATCGATCGATACCCGTCTAGGAAACATAAGGATCACGACTTATTGAAGAGTTGAAGAATTGCAGAATTGGCCCAGAAGACTTTAATATTTACAAGAAAGCCCAGAACGTGATTTATGTTATTTATAGGGATTTTACAGCCATTTTTAGGCTAAGCTTTATTCTACTTTGATTCTACTTTTTGTTTTTGGAGAGACAACTCTGAACTCCTGTTTTTATTGTTTTCTTTGATGATCTATTCAATCATGTTGCTTTCAATATCCATGTCTGAGTAGATCCACTTTAGGTTCATGGTTCTCATAAGGGTTTTCTCTGAATGCTAGGTTGATTAGTTTATTAGGATTCACCATCTGAATTAGTTCTTCACGTTAGGCTGTGTTCAAAGATAATTCTAGGTTGACGAATCTGGAACTTAGATCTTAGGATAATTGATTAGGCACGACAATGCGATTAATTACCTGATAGAACCTTAGGTGAGCAAATTGATTATTCGCAAAGAGATTTGGTTTAATTGATTTGTGAACATATCAAACCTGAAATTAAAGTTGATTTATTCTTAGGAATTTGCAAAGAGATTTGGGATTCTGAAATTTAGATTTAGATAATTCTCGCAACGACAGTTGGTTAATTATACCTTGGTGATTTGAGTTCGAGAATCGCGCTAAATCTGAATCCTATTAGTTAGTTTATCTGCATTCATTGATTTCCTGAGAAATACCCTGAGCCTATATTCTCTCTATTGAATTTACAACACATTACTATTTATTGCCTTTATTCCATCCTATTTGCTTAGCTTGATTTGACACTATACAATCTATTGTGGGATTTCTGTGAGTCCTTATGTTCGACCCCTCACTATATTACAACTACTGCTTTAGTACTGTTAGGGTATTAATTTGAGCATATCAAGTTTCAAAACTATTTTCAGGTTACTTAGGCAAAAACGACGCAAATTGGAGAAAATCTAGTTTTGGACAATTTTGGACCGTCAGAAGTTTGACATTTGATGGAAACCTTCTCACCGTCTAGTCACGCCCAAATTTGGATAGAATATATAAGGGTCAACCAACTTACATACCCACTTGGTTGGAAGATAATCCAACGGTTAGATCTCAAGATACATCCAATTGACTGAAGATATATTATGCTGTCTCGCGAAAGAAGCAAGAGAAGAATAAAAGATTCAACTTCATATGCCATCCACCGCGGGTCCAGAGCTCGTGACCATGGCGAACACACTTCTGGCCGCAGACAGAGGCCCTCCACCCGTGGTGAACACACCTTTGGCCGCGGGTCCAATTCACGCACCCGCGGCCAGCCAAGATCAGCCCAAAAACCACCCGTTTGAAGCCCGCTTAAAACCCACTTCATTTTCTCTTCAAGAAAACTCTAAGGATGACTAAAACAAGAGTTGAAGACCTATAAATATATATGTAGTCTATCAGACTTTATTTTCGTGTGCCTCATTGTGCCTCATTCTACACCACATTTTTTAGATTAGTTTTGTTCTTAAGCTTTTTGTTCTTTACTTTCGAGATTGGTGAAGAGGTTTTCTTTCTTAAAATCGAGAAGCTTCTTCACCAATCTCCTGCTCTTTATTAAATCGTGCATTTGTTCTCTTTAACCATATCTAAGTAGTTCTCTTTTTGGGCATAAGGATCTCAAAGGGCTCTCACGGATCCATTTATCATTAGGTTTTTAGATTAGGATATCAATTAGGGTTCTTTGTTCTATCCTTATTTTTAATGCATGTTTGTTGGATTAGCTACCTTGCAGCTGAACTTGTGTATTTTTAGAACTACGAAAGTACTGGATCTATATGCTTGACCTAGGGTAGACAAAAAAAAACCACTACAAGATACAAAAGTATACTTGTAGAGGGATTGTGAGCGTTAACGAACTTGTTTGTTCATCATAACTTTCTGCGCGGCTGATATCCTCTCATTTTAGCCTTCATAGCATATATTTCAGTTTGCATTTTTAGTCACATCCGAGCATATATGGGTCTTTCATGCATGTTTTTGTCTTGTTTAGAGAATAGGATGTTTTGCATTAGGTCTTAGAGTGTCTTGCATGGTATGGAGTATATTCTATGTACTTTGGAGCTGTTCGGCGATGTTCGGGAAGTCCCGAGGCTCAAGCACGATCGGCTACGGATTCAGAGAAGGACTTAGCACAGAATTGGAGTATCTTAGCCGAGCACAACCGACCAACATCCAGGCGGTCGATTCCAGCCGGTCTTGGCACATAAATCCTGACCGGCTCGGTCCACACTTCTGCACCGGCCCGCATGCGAACGGTGCACCTTTCTCAGCAAATATAACCGCGGGCCATCCGTCCGGTCAATTCCAGCCGGTCTTGGCACATAAATCTCAACCGGCCCAAAGACGAATCCTCGACCATCCCGAAGCTACGCGGTCCAAATCAGCAAGCATTCTTCGTCACCTGAACCGTCCAAGATCCACCCGGTCCAGTCCGTGCGATCCCAGCACATGAATCTCAACCAGCCCGAAGACATTATCTCGACCGGCCAGAAGCCACACGGTCCTAGAAGGCCAATCTCAACGGGCCATGATCCATCCAGTTAGCTCCACCTGGTCTGCAACTTTCGACCAAGAAGATCCAACTCGGCCGGGTCGACCCGGTCGAGCACTATTCACTATAAAAAACCATTTTATCTAATTTTTGCAACTTATGCTTTTCTTGATTCAAAAACCCTTACTTTTTTGGGAGAGCTCTTGAGATTTGTAAAAGGATCCTTTGGTTTATGCAATCTACTACTTATTTCTATCAATCTCTTCTATCTATCTTTTTTCTATCTTGATTATTCAACATTCATCTATGGATTCAACCCCTATCTCCATCGATTTTGGGTTGGTCCTAATGGGTCTTGAGTAGTCCTTGATGGTTTAGAGATGGGGTAGATTAGGGTGATCCAAGGCTCGATTCATGGTGTTTAGGGTTAGATATTCTTATATCCCTTCTTGTTTAGTGTTCTTAAGGCTAGATCTAGCTTGAGAAAGTGGATCTAGATCATAAGGCATTTAATGCATACCAAGTGTTTGATTAAATGTCTTGATGAACTATTCAAGAGATTTATGCTCCTAGCCTATGATAATAGTTGTCTAGGGTGTATCTTTGGTTGATCTTGTTTATATACACTTAATGCTTGCTAATCAATGATCCACAATTGAGAGTTTGTTAATGGATTAGGTGATTAGCATAGTGATTAATTGCTTGAAAGAAAATTAGTCAAGTTAAGGGTCTTATGCCTAGGGATTAGCTTGTTTGAGTAAATGATCATCATGAATTGAACTTGGGTCATCTTATATCTATAACCCCATCTTTGAATCTGCTTTTGCTTATTGATTTACTTCTTGTTTAGTTGCTTTACTTGTTTTGAATTGGATACTTAATCATAAAACCCTTTTGATTAGCTTAACTTACATAGGATCCTTGCATTCTTGGTGCTTAGAATCATCTCCCAATACGGATTGATAACCTCTTATACTACTTGTATTTAGAGTTATTAATATCTCTTTAAGACCGAAAAGTCTTAGTATCAATTTGACGCCGTTGCCATATTGGGATTTGATTTTAACATTGAGATTTAGGCTCTTTGTGAGATAAAGTATTATTTTCTACCAAGTTACTAATCTTCTTTACTTCCTATTGCTCTTTCTCTCTATAGGTGCATGCATACCCGTTCACGTGGCAATACTAACCTAGTAGAACCAAGGGACGACATTGATCAACTTGAGAGGAGTTCAAGAGCAAGACGAAGCCGAGTAAGAGTACAAGAAGAAGTTGGTAACGAAATGGAAGAACTTGATGATATTCCACTTGGGAACATTCACGATAACATTCCCCACCAAAGGAACTGTGGGAATGGGAACAACCAAGGAGGTGGTGGCAATGGAAACCATCACCAACCAAACCGTCCACACCATCCACCAAGAGCTAGACATGTTATTGGAGAAGGTGACGCCGCTAATGCTCACCAAAACCGGCAAGGCATTCAAGCTCCACCGGTGGAAAACAACAACTTCGAAGTGAAGACGGGGTTTATCAACATGGTTCAATCCAACAAGTTTCACGGATTGTCAATGGAGGATCCATTAGATCACATAGACCAATTTGACCGGATATGTGGTATCACTAAGATCAATGGGGTTTCCGAAGATGGTTTCAAACTTCCTCTCTTCCCGTTCTCTTTAGGTGACAAGGCTCACCAATGGGAAAAGAGCTTACCCCAAGGATCTATCACCTCGTGGGATAATTGCAAATGTGCGTTTCTTGCCAAATTCTTTTCACCGGCTAGAACGGCCAAGCTTCGCAATGAGATATCAAGCTTCACACAACGGTCCAATGAGTCTTTCAATGAGGCTTGGGAGAGATTTAGAAGATACAGTTCTCAATGCCCTCATCATGGCTTTAGCAACGCCTCTCTCCTTAGCACTATCTACCGAGGTACCTTGCCTAAGATCCGAATGCTACTTGACACGTCATCAAACGGTAATTTCTTTGCTAAGGATGTTGAGGAAGCAATGGAGCTAGTAGAGAACTTGGCCCAAAGTGACGGGACCTATGACGACGATTATGACACGAACCACGAGCGACTTTGATGAGAAAAAGCGGGCCAAGGACATGAAAGCGCTTAATGAAAAGTTGGATAAGCAAGCCTCCATGATGGACAAGCAAGCCAACTTGATTGATAAACTACTAGTGTCTTCTCAAAAGTCGGTTAGCTTTGTGGATGCTTATGATGAGAATCAAGGTTGCTATCAAGATTAGAGCGTGGACATGAACACACACGAGGAGGTGAATTACGTGCGGAACAAAGGAAACTACCAAAGACAAGGGTTCAACCAAAACTATAGGAACCACCCCAACTTCTCTTATCGGAACACAAATGTTGAGAATCCACAAGACCAAGTCTACCCTCAACAATCTAATCAAGCTCACGGAGTTTCACAAAATCAATTCCAATCTCAAGGCCAAGCTTATAACACCACCAACAAGGTTATGTCCCAAGGAACCAATTCCAAGGGAACCAAAGTGGATTCCAACCCAAAGCTCCACCCGGTTTTCAATGCCAACAACATGGGTTTGTGCCACAAGGTCAAGCAACTACGTCTAAACCGCAAGAGCTTGACTTGAACTCCATGTTCCAACAATTACTAAAGGGACAAGCGGAGATCAATACACGGGTAGATTGCTCCTACACCGACCTCAACAACAAGATTGAGGCTTTAAACTCCAAGGTCAAACAAATGGAGACCAATGACGCCACATCTTCTTCACGTGCTCAAGGCACTTTGCCCGGTAAACCCGTACCAAACCCCAAAGAATATGTGAATGCTATCACCCTAAGGAGTGGCACGGTCTTACCAAGAAGAGATGTCCCTTCTACTCTCAACGTGGACGTTGAGAACCAAAGTGGGGGGGGGGGGGTGGAACTTCAAGAAGATGAATACTTGGTTGAGGACGTGGTAGTGAGAGGTCAAGACAAGGGAAAACGGGTTGAAGAGGTGAAGACCAAGGCCGTTGTTCAAGAAGCGCCTAAGAAGAAAGAGAGTGTATTTGTGCCAAGACCTTATGTGCCTAAGTTACCTTTCCCGGGGCGCTTCAAGAAACAACTCATGGAAAAGTACAAGGCGGTCTTCGACAAGCAAATGGAGAAGGTCGAACTTACAATGCCATTGGTTGATGCCTTTCTACTTGTACCCCACTATGCAAAATTCCTCAAGGATGTCGTGAAGGAAAGAGCCAAGGAAATGGAATCCATGGTAATCTTGACCCAAGAGTGTAATGCCATCATCCAAATGAAGGTGGTACCAACAAAACTTGGAGATCCCGGTTCATTCACCCTTCCGTGTGCCCTTGGACCCTTGGCCTTCAAAAATTGTCTTTGTGACCTTGGAGCAAGCGTTAGCCTTATGCCGTTCTCGGTTGCAAAGAGGTTGGGTTTCACGAGGTACAAAGCTTGCAACATCTCGTTGAAATTAGCGGATAGGAGTGTGAGGGTACCCATTGGTTTGCTTGAAGATCTTCCAATAATGGTTACAGAGACTTCATTGTCCCCATAGACTTTGTTGTTCTCGAAATGGATGAGGAGCCAAAGGACCCAATTATCTTTGGAATACCGTTTTTGGCGACCGCGGGAGCCATTATTGACGTGAGAAAGGGCAAGATTGACTTGCACTTGGGAAAAGATGAAGTCCTCGAGTTTAAAATCAACAAGGTGATGAAGAAGCCTACCATAAATGGGCAATGTTTCTACATAGAAACAATGGATGAACTCGCTGATGAGTTGCTTGAAGAGTTGAGTATTGAAGACGGTTTGCAAGTGGTCTTGACACAAGAGCACGATGTGCATGGATTCTTGGATGAAGAAAGCCAATGATATGAGCTACTCATGGACTTGCACAAGCCGGTTGAAAGAGAGACGACATTTGTAAAGTTAGGTAACTGAGTGACAAGGTTTGAAGTTGGGTCAAGCATGGGTACGGTTCAAGAGAACTTTGCATTGATCGTGGAAAAAACTAGCAAGGGTAAGTCAAGTTTTGAGGATGACGATTGTAGCGAGCTCAAAGCCCCTAAGGTGGACCTAAAGCAACTTCCCGTTGGGCTAAGGTATGCGTTCTTAGGTCCCAACGAGTCTTACCCGGTTATTGTAAATGATAGTTTGAACGAGAATGAACTATCCTCCCTTTTAGTTGAACTTAGGAAGTTTAGGAAAGCCATTGGTTATTCTTTGGATGACATCAAGGGTATTTTCTCTATTTTATGCACACATAGAATCCATCTAGAAGATGAATCGAGGACTTCTATTGAACATCAAAGGAGGTTGAATCCGAATTTGAAGGAAGTTGTAAAGAAAGAGTTTCTTAAGCTTCTAGATACAGGTATTATCTACCCAATATCAGATAGTACTTGGGTCTCACCGGTTCATGTTGTGCCTAAGAAAGGGGGGATAACGATTGTTAAAAATGAAAAGGATGAAATGATACATACTAGGACTATTACCGGGCATAGGATGTGTATTGACTATAGGAAGCTCAATTCATCTACTCGTAAGGATCACTTTTCATAGCCTTTCATAGATTAATTGCTTGAACGTTTAGCCAATCATCCATTTTATAGTTTTCTAGACGGTTAATCGGGTTTCTTTCAAATTCCCATACACCCGAACGACCAAGAGAAAATGACTTTCACATGCCCTTATGGTACCTTCGCATATCGAAGGATGCCATTTGGGCTATGTAATGCACCGACAACTTTCCAACGGTGCATGATGTCTATTTTCTCGGATCTTATTAAATAAAATGGTAGAAGTTTTTATGGATGTATTCTCCGTGTATGGCCGTTTGGTGTTTGCTTGTCTAATCTTTGTAAGGTCTTGCAACGATGTGAGGAGACAAACTTGGTACTCAATTGGGAGAAGTGCCATTTCATTGTACGTGAGGGCATCGTGCTTGGGCATAAGATCTCCGAGAAGGGGATTGAGTAGACAAGGCCAAGATAGAGGTCATGGTTAGAATGGAGCCACCAAGGACGGTTAAGGATATCCGAAGCTTTTTGGTTCATGCGGGATTCTATCGCCGTTTCATCAAAGACTTCTCAAGGATCACAAGGCCTCTCACTAGGCTACTTTGCAAGGATGTTGAGTTCAACCTTGATGACGTGTGTATGGTGGCGTTCTAGGAGATAAAGAAAGCGTTGGTTAGTGCTCCCATTGTCCAAGCCCCGGATTGGGATCTTCCTTTCGAGATTATGTGTGACGCGAGTGACTTCGAGGTTGGATCCGTCTTAGGCCAAAGGAAGGACAAGAAGACAAACGTCATCTACTACGCAAGTAGAACTTTAGATGACACTCAAGCTCGGTACGCCACCACGGAGAAAGAATTGCTAGCGGTAGTCTTTGCCATGAAAAAGTTTCGGTCCTATGTTGTGGGTTCAAAGGTTATTGTTTACACGGACCATGCGGCCTTGAGGTACATCTATGCCAAGAAGGACACAAAGCCAAGACTACTCCGATGGATCTTACTCTTGCAAGAGTTTGATATGGAAATTGTGGATAAGAAAGGTATTGAGAACGGGGTCGCGGATCACCTATCAAGGTTGAGGATTGAGGACCTAGTTCCAATAGATGACAAGCTCCTCAAGGAGAGTCTCATTGTTGTTAGTGTCTTGAGGAAAGGGATTGAGGCCGTGAAAGGTATTTAGAGTGCTAACGGTTTAGAAGATGACAAACTCCCTTGGTATGCGGATTATGTCAACTATCTAGCTTGCAGGAGAGAACCACCAAGGTTGGATGGATATCAAAGGAAGAAGTTCTTTAGGGACATCACACAGTTTTGTTGGGATGAGCCTTACTTGTATACTCTTTGCAAGGACAAGCTCTATAGGAGATGTATCCCCGAGGAGGAAGTTGGTGGTATCTTGATGCAATGCCACGGTTCATCGTATGGAGGTCACTTCGCTTCTTTCAAGAGGGTTGCTAAGGTTCTACAAGCGGGGTTTTGGTGGCCAACGATGTTTAAGGACGCCCAAGAGTTTGTATCGAGGTGTGATGCT
This sequence comes from Eutrema japonicum, assembly GCA_030161315.1. Lineage (NCBI taxonomy): Eukaryota > Viridiplantae > Streptophyta > Magnoliopsida > Brassicales > Brassicaceae > Eutrema > Eutrema japonicum. The sequence continues at coordinate 32,736,125 of BSQW01000007.1, read as the reverse complement.
TACCAAAGGAAAGGAAGCATTAGTAACCGGGATGAGATGCCCCAAAATCCGATCCTTGAGGTGGAAGTCTTTGACGTGTGGGGGATAGACTTCATGGGTCCTTTCCCTTCTTCTTTTGGGAACCAATATATATTGGAAGCGATATATTATGTGTCTAAATGGGTCAAGGCAATTGCAAGTCCGACCAATGATGCGAAAGTTGTTCTAAAGATGTTCAAGACCATAATCTTCACACGGTTTGGGGTTCCGCTGGTCGTGATTAGTGACAGAGGGAGTCACTTCATCAATAAGGTATTCGAGGGTCTACTTAAGAAGCACGGGGTCAAGCATAAGGTATCCACGCCTTACTATCCTCAAACGAGCGGACACGTAGAGGTTTCCAACCGGAAAATCAAAGCCATTCTAGAGAAGACGGTTGGAAGTTCAGGAAAAGATTGGTCCAACAAGCTAGATGATGCGTTGTGGGCTAATCGAACCGCCTTCAAGACACCGATAGGGACTACCCCGTTCAACCTTCTCTATGGTAAAGCTTCTCACTTGCCGGTTGAGTTAGAGTACAAGGCCTTGTGGGCGGTGAAACTTCTCAATTTTGATTTAAAGACCGCACAAGAGAGGCGGTTGATTCAACTCCAAGAGTTAGTTGAGATTAGGCTAGAGGCTTATGAGAGCTCAAGGATCTAAAAGGAGCGGACCAAGGCGTTACATGACAAGAAGATCTTACGAAAGGACTTCAAAGTTGGAGACCTAGTGCTATTGTTCAACTCCTGGTTGAAGCTTTTTCCCGGGAAGCTCCAGTCAAGATGGTCCAGACCGTTCGAGATTAAGGAGGTGAGGCCATATGGGGCCGTGGTACTTGTGAATAAGAGTGGCCAAGAATTTATTGCAAATGGCCAAAGACTCAAACCATACCATGCCAAGGAAATCATTGAAGAGGGAGGTTCAATCCCTCTCGGTGATGTTCCCCTCTCTTGAAAGCGGTAACCAACGTCGAACTTAGTGACGTAAAACAAAGTGCTCTTGGGAGACATCCCAAGCTTATCTTTTTATATATTTCTCTTTTTATGTTTTTCAATCTTTTTTAGTTCGTTTTAATATCTTCGCTAAGTGTTTATAGGTTGTTAGTAGTCTTGGGGTCTAAATCTTCAAGGCCAAAAAGAAGTGGAGTTGAATCCAGACCGCGCACCATCCGCACGGTCTAATCGGGCCGGTGTTGCGACAGGGATTTCACCCAGATGGAGATGACCGGCCCAAATGCGCACGGTCCATTTTTTGCCGATTGAGACCGCGTGGAGTGGACCGGCCGGATGGCAAACTGTTGGGAAAATTTTGAATTTCAAACACTGGCGCCTTTGACCAGTAAAGTGGATTTATTATCCAGCAGTCAACCCGGTGCCTCGACCCGCCTCAGACCGAACCGACAAGGCCGACCACTCTCTCTCTCTCCTAAAGGCTAAGACAAAATTTTCTCTTATCTCATCTTCATTTGCTCATAACTCTCTCATTTCTCACCCAAAAATCGAGATTCAAGTTGCTCTAAGCTCATCTTTCACTCTACTTTGTGCATTCAACATTGTTTTGACCACATAAGCACAAGATCCCAATGTATTTTCATAAAATTCATCATCTCCATAGTTAGTAAAAACTCAAAATTTTGGGTTAGTCATTTTTCTTGGAAATAGCTAGCATATGGGATTAGAACTTTGGGAATAGGGTTGAAAAATGTAAGTTATCTTGGATTCATGGGGCAATTTGTGCATTTACTTGAGAAATTTTTGAGAAATGGGTTTATGGAAATGTTTTCTTCAAAGATGGTTCATTTCTTGCAATTTTCTTGAAAAAGAGCATTTAATCTAGATGACTTGATAATTTAAATTGTTTTTGCTAGATTAATTTGCTCTTATTCATGGGACAATTTCTCAAATTGATTATCTCTTCAAAATTTTGCTTCTTGATTTTTCTTGGCAAAATTTTGGATTTTAATGGATCTTTGAGAACTTGTAGAAAATGGCAAAAGTGAAGGCATCACCACAAGGCAAGGAATTCCAAGTCCGAGCTAGAGCAAGTGATGTTGGCTCAAGCTCTAGGCCTAAGAAGAGAGCCACGGCAAAGGAGAAAGGAAAGGAACTGGCTTTGGATGCCTCAACCACGGGTAAGGAGAAGAAGAGAAAGGGAATGGATGAGCCTCCACCCGCCGTCGAGTATTTCAACAAGTTCATGGAAATGGACTTTGAGCAAATGAGATTTCTAGACCCGGAAGTGCTAGAGAGAATGGACATTCTTGAAGATGTGGTCACAATCTTCGACAACATGGGGTTTGGAAAGTTCATCTTCATGAAAGAGCTTGCTCACCAAGTCTACACATGTTAATTCCTCTCATCCCTTACAGTGACGTTCTACAATGAGAACTCCTCCAAGGCAAATGCTCAGCCTGGGTTTGGAGTGCTTTACTTCACCATTGGCCAAACAGACTACCGTGTCACTTTCATAGAGATATGCGAAATCTTTGGGTTCAACAAGGAGGGCACAAATAGTGGTATCTACTTCCATTACCCGAAGAATGAGTTAAGGCAATTGTGGGAAACAATTGGCTGTGGGAAGTTCGTTTCCAGGCACATCAAGTCCACTTCCATCCGTCATCCGACAATCAGTTATGCACACATGGTGCTTGCTCACATGTTCTTCGCCAAAATCGAGTTTGGAACGGTTGGTCTTGATGAATTGGAGTTGTTAGGCGTCGGGTTGAAGCCTTTTCTCAACACTTTTGGAGATGGAAGTGAGTTCAAGGGATGTGAGCGGATGCCTTCTCTAGCTACTCGTTTGGTGAGGAACCTCTTTTGCTTTAAGGCTTGGGCATTTGGGACAAGCAACAACAAGGCCAAGATAGAGATTGGATGGCTAGTCGCACCGATCCAAAGAGCCAAAGGCGGGAAAATGTCAATTAAGAACCTAGAATGGGATTTGTTGGATGAAGCTTACCTAACTAGGACTATGTCCTTGAAAGGGAGAGTTGGAGATAAGCTTGCACACAACATTAAGCTCTCCCAAAAGGAAGTGCACCAAGTGCTATTGCCTAACCCTCCTCTCACCGACATTCATGCAAGGAGGAATATCATTTTCTACATCCCACGTGATCTTTTGTACAACTGATATATCATGGTTTTTACCCCTTTTAGGCCATGATATTAGTCCATTTTATAGAGTCTTTCTGCTATTTCGTAGTGTTTTAGAGTCTTTTACAGGTCTTAAGCACGTTTGGAGCATAATTGGAAGTATTGGAGCTTTCTGGAGCAGTTTGGAGCAAAGCTGAAGTTCGTGTTGCTGAGTACCCAATTTCACGTCGAGCATCTATCGATACCAGAGGGTATCGATCGACACCCATCGAGGCAGACACGACCCGCGACTTTAATGAAGAGTTGAATAATTGCAACTTGGTCCAGAAGTCTTTAATATTTACAAGAAGCCCCAAAACGTGTTTTAGGTTATTTATAGGGATTTTACAGCCACTTTGTTGGCTGGGCTTTATTTTGTATACTTTGATTTTACTTTGGTTTTTGGAGAGACAACTCTGAACTCCTATTTTGATTGTTTTCTTTGATGATCTATTCAATCATGTTGCTTTCAATCTCCATGTCTGAGTAGATCCACTTTAGGTTCAGGGTTCTCATAAGGGTTTTCTCTGAATGCTAAGTTGATTAGTTTATTAGGGTTCACCATATGAATTAGTTCTTCGCTTAGGTTGTGTTCAAAGCAAATTCTAGGTTGACGAATCTGGAACTTAGATCTTAGGATAATTGATTAGGCAAGACAGTGCGATTAATTACCTGATAGAACCTTAGGTGAGCAAATTAATTATTCGCAAAGATATTTGGTTTAATTGATTTGTGAACATATCAAACCTGATATTAAAGCTGATTTAGATTTTAGGATTCGCAAAGAGATTTGGAATTCCTAGGATTTAGATTTAGATAATTCTCGCAACGACAGTTGGTTAATTATACCTTAGTGATTTGAGCTCAAGAACTGCGCTAAATCTGAATCCTGCTAGTCAGTTTATCTGCATTCATTGATTTCCTGAGAAATACCCTCATCATATCTTTCTCCAATTGAATTACAACACTTTTAATTTCTGCACTGCTTTCAATTACATCTATTGGCTTAGCTTAATTCGATACTATACAATATATTGTGTGATTTCTGTGAGTCCTTGTGTTCGACCCCTAACTATATATTACAACTACTGCTTTAGTACTGATAGGGTATTAATTTGAGCATATCAAATTTGGCGCCGTTGCCGGGGACTCAATTTCGCCATTAGATTTTAGCTGTCGAGTTTCGACTAAGTTCGTCGGTATCGATCGATACTCACTAGTATCGGTCGATACTCAGGCGATTCCTTTGTTGATATCGATCGACACCATCCGGTATCGATCGATACTCAACATATTTTTTTGTTTACTTACGTGCCTTGTATAGTGTTTTGTTTTCAGGTTTATGCATGTTCGTGAAACCAGAAGCAACAAGGGCACTCAGCTAGTTGAACTGTCACTGGAACAGCTAGCACTTGTGGAACGCACAAACAGAAAGACAAAGCAAACATCAGGGATGAACAACCCAGTGGTATTAAGACCTGATGAGGCTGGAGTTCTGAGAGACCAAGAGGGTCATGTGTGCAATGAGGAAGGGTAGCGACTTGATGAAGCTGGAAACGTCGTTGTCCCTGCCGCTGTTATTGAGATTGTCGCGCCAGTTGGGCGCGCCAACGTTGGGAATGCTGCAGGTGATCGAGTTAGGATACTTGGCGAGCACAACAGACCTGATCAGTTCTATGCCAATCGATCTGCAATTCGCATCCCAACGTTTCAGAGGAACGACTTCGAGCTGAAGCCTGCGTACTATGCTCTCGTGACCAGAGTCCTTTCCATGGTTTATCTCATGAACATCCCATGGATCATATCGAGAGGTTCGAGGATTTGGTCATTGGGATGAAGTACAATGGAGTGCCCAACGAGTTCCTATTCTGCAAACTTTTCCCATACTCTCTTAGTGGAGATGCTGCTTATTGGCTGAAGCAGTTGGCTCCTGGTTCGCTAACTACATGGGATGAGACAAAAAATGCATTCTTGTACAATTTCTATGATGATGCGAGATCCGAAGAGCTCAGGAACAAAATATTCCAGTTTTCTCAAGGTCCAATTGAGGCACTCAAAGCAGCTTGGATTCGTTTCAAGTCATATCAGATGGATTGTCCGCACTATGGGTTCAATCATGTTCAGCTGCTGGGTACTTTCTACAGAGGGATCGATTGGAGGTACCATATGGCTTTGGATACTGCGAGTAATGGGAACTTCAACACTAGATATCCAGATGATGCGGTCGTGTTGATTGAGAACTTGGCGTCTAGCAATAGCACCAAGAATGCTGATTTCGAGCGGAAGAAGCAGGCTAGAGGAATTGATGGATTGCAGATTGCTGCAGGTCAAGCCAAGCTGGATATTTTGATTGGGAAGTCGAAGAAGGCTGTACACTTTGATGATTGAGTTAATAATATCGGTGGAGATGAAATGGAAGATTGTAACTACGTTGGTAATTTTGGATTTCAGGGTCAGCAATTTGGGTACAACAACAACCGAAACTTCAGCAACAACACTCGAAATTAAGGGAATTCTTTGTACCAGCCCATCTCTCCAAAGTCTACATATAATAAGATGGAATCCATGCTTGAACAGATTCTTCAGGGACAGCAAAAACTGCAAGTAGATTTCAATGGGAAAATTGACCATCTGTACAGTGATCTAAACGGGAAGATCACTAGTAGAAATTTCTCGCATAGCCACGAATTAGACACGAAATAATTCGTGGCTTTTTAAAAAACCACGAAAAGCCACGAAAAATCACAGAATAGCCACGAAAAAGCCATGGAAAAGCCACACAAAAATAAAAAAAAGCCACGAAAAAATGGTCACGATCCTATAGCAACGAAAAAAATTCTTGGCTAAACCTTTCGTGGCTATAGGATTGTGACCATTTTTTCGTGGCTTTTTCGTGACTTTTTGGTTTTTTCGTGGCTTTTCCGTGGCTTTTTCGTGGTTATTCTATGATTTTTCGTGGTTTTTAAAAAAGCCACGAATGATTTCGTGTCTAATTTGTGGCTATGCGAGAAAATTCTACTAGTGGATTAACTATCTGAATGGGAAAATTGAAACTGTCAATCTTTCTCAGGTTGCTCAGACCGCAGCAGTTGTGAAGAGGCAGGAAGGTTTTTTTCCAGGGAAAACTGAGAATCCAAGAGCACACGTCAATGCAATCACCTTGGGAGTTGCTAAAGAAGCCATTGCATAGGTAGAAAAGGGAATTGATGCAGGAATTTTCGATGATGCTGTTGAAGATGACGTTTGGGATTCTGAAATCGCACAAGCATCGATCGATACCAGCATGTATCCATCGATGCCAGTCCAGACATCTGCACGATTGAATGGAAAATCACATGCGTCGATCGATACGCCTCCAATATCGATCGATGCTGAGACGCAGGTCCAGAAGAAGGCTGAAATTGTCAAGGAGAGGGTGTATATACCCAAGATACCTTATCCTATGCCTCATATTATGACAATGAAGGAATGGGAGGACGCCAGATGCAAAGCTTTGTTGGATAAATCGGTTGTGGAGCCTCCTTTTGATGATGATACATCTGCCAGGGACGATTCAAGAGCAAGAGTATCGATCGACACCCTACCTATTATCGATCGATACCCCTCGCAGATCGGGCCATAAATTGTGAAAACACCTGAGTTGATCGAAGAAAGAGTTCACAAGCCCAAGAAGCTGAATCCTATTCCTCAACACCTCAGAGATCCCATTTCTCCAAAGCAGTTGCGTGGCTTTGAGAAGATGGTACGAAGGATATCCCATGAATTGTCTTTCGAAGAAGCTCTAGAACACTGTCCTCTACTGAGTCACTTCCGAGATTGCAGAGAAACAAAGGAAGAGATTAAGGCACTCTTCATTAAGGCCAGAGGTACACCACCTCCACTGAGACAGTTGACTAAGAGGGAAGATCCAAAAATATTCTCAGTTCCTTGCTGTATCTCAGGAGTTGAATTCAAAGAGTCTCTCGTTGATTCAGGGGCCTGCGTCAATGTCATGTCAAGGGCAATTGCAGAGAGATTGGGGGCTGATATTCAACCTCCCAAGACATCTATCACATTCGCGAACTCTTCTACCTCAACTCCATTTGATGCAATCGCTGATTTGATGATCACAATAGGAGATTGCATGGTTCCTACTGATTTTCAGGTTGTAGAAATGAGTGCAATATCTCGTACGCAATTGATTCTTGGAAGACCGTTCATGGCTACGGTTGGTGCCATTATGGACACACCCAGCAAGCACATCTCCTTCTCATACATCGACAAGGATGTGTACTACAAAGCCATCCCAAGAGGATCTCCCACACGTATCTCTTGCATCGATGCTGTAATAGGAGTGACGTTGGTACCAGATCTTTTGGAAGAGCCTCCTGGCGTGCCTACTGCCACAGAAGTTTCAATTGAACTGACCAGCATCCCCAAGAAAGTTGTCAAGAAGGCTAAGGCAACAAAGAAGAAGGTGAAGAGCAAAAGAGTCGAGAATCCCCATGTCACTTTGACCCCTCAGAATTATGATGGAGATTCAATTGAGTACAAGGTGAAGTGCAGAGGAGCTTCGAAGCCATTCTCTAAGGCTAGAGTTCTTCTTACTTCAGAGCTGAAGGAAAAAGGGCAAGAGTTTGTGGAGGGTTTGTTTAGCAGAACTCTGAAGCTAGCAATGTCAAGTTGTGGAGCCTATTTTACTACGAGCTCCCATTCTTATCATGCCTGAACGGCAGTACAGTCAAGCTGTTGACGTTAAACGAGCGCTTGGTGGGAGGCAACCCACTGGTGAGTCTGTTTTTAAGTCTTTTTCTTTTTTAAAAAAATTTTGTTTTATGTTTGTGTCAGGATAAATAAGGAGCAAAATCCAAAATCACCTAGTGTCGATCGATACCCCATTGGAATCGGTCGACACCAATTGCGAATGTACGGTTCATTATATCGATTTAAGCCTGGTATCAATCGATACCAGGCTGTGTGTCGATCGATACTCGATGTTCCAGCAAGGTAACTTCTTGTTTTTACCAATTTTATTATGTTCTTTTGTTTTCTTTCACTGACTCTAGGCTAGATAACACTGGGGACAGTGTTGTTCAAGTCTGGGGGAGGTGTCTGCTGACATTGTGTTTGTTTTTCTTAGAGTCAGTTGTTTTATCGAGTCAAAATCGTTTTATTGAGTCAAAACTTGTTGGAGATGATGATCATGTGCTTGAACCTATCGATGTCATTTTGTTTTTGAGTGCACAGTGCTACAGGATGGGTTCTAGATCGACTAATGAAAAATCCAAAGACTGACCAGTTGACTAGAAAACATCCATGTCTCCAGCAGAGTTTTTCTGAAGCCTGAGCCAAATTTTTGCATTTCGTCAATGTGGTTAGTACTCTTAGAGCTTGATTCCTCATTCATATCTGACAAAGGAACCCATGTGTTTTACAATATTGGTATTTCTCTCCTAGTTACAAGTTAATTAATAAGATGCATTAAAAGATGAAATGATTCTCTTCGGAGTAGAGGGTTAGGAAAATTTCTAACGATCCCATTATTCTACTTCAGAGGAGATGATCACACAAATGTGGAAGGGAGGTTATGAAAATTTCATGTGATACAATTATTCGCCTACACCTTTGATTACTTTTGAGGGAAGAACCGGGGATTCGGTGGCAGACACCATCAATACTCGCATCTCGAACCTTAATTTGTATATGCAAGGAATATGATAAGAAGTAAGTCTGGTGGAGAGAAATAATACCAAAAAGTGTGAAAAATGTGGTTCCTTGTCATGATACCAAGTGGTGTCGATCGATATTAACAAAAAGAAAACGGCGAGTATCGACCGATACTAGATAGTATCGACCGATACCGTCGAGCTTAGTCGAATTTCTTAGACTAAAATCTAATGGCGAATTGAGTCCCCGGCAACGACGCCAAATTTGATATGCTCAAATTAATACCCTATTTAGATACTAAAGCAGTTGTCGTAGTATAGCTAGGGGTCGAACACAAGGAATCACAGAAACACACAATAGATTATATAGGTGAGAATCACGCTAAGCAATAAATGGTATTAAAAAACATAATGTAAATTAAAACGGTTGTGAATTCAATTGGAGAAAGGTTAGGCTCAGGGTATTTCTCAGGGAATCACTAAATGCAGATAAACTAACTAACAGGATTCAGATTTAACGCGGTTCTTAAACTCAAATCACTAAGATATAGTTAACCAACTCTCGCTGCGAAAACTATCTAAATCTAAATCCTAAGAAATCCAAATCTCTTTGCGAATCCTAAAGTCTAAATCAGCTTTCTAATCAGGTTTGATTTGTTCACAAAACAACTAAACCAAATCTCTTTGCGAGTAGTTATTTTGCTCACCTTAGGTTCTATCAAGTAATTAATCGCACTCTCGCGCCTAATCAATTATCCTAATATCTAAATTCTAGGTGATCAATCCAGAATTAGCTTTGCAAACAACCTATGGTGAATAACTAATTCAGATAATGAATCCTAGCAAATAAGTTAACTTAGCATTCAGAGAAAATCCTATTGAGAAGCCTGAACCTAACAAGGGATCTACTCAGACATGAAGAATGAAACAATCAACATAACTGAATAAATTATCAAATAAATCAGAAAGAGTAACAAGAGGGTTCAAAATCTTCTCTCAGACGAACAGAGTTTCAAACTTGCTCCCTTCAAAAGCTCTCTCTCAAAACCAGAATAAAAATAAGCATAGCCATGAAAGTGGCTGTAAAACCTAATTAAATAGTCTAAACACGAATTGAGGTCTTCTTGTAAATATCAAATTCTTCTGGGGTAATTATGCAATTCTTCAAACTTCATTAAAGTCGCGACTTGTATTCTGCTCCGATGGGTGTCGATCGATGCTTGACGCTCCGATCAGGTACTTAGTCACAAGACTTCAGCTTTGCTCCATAATGCTCCATAAAACTCCAATATTTCCAATAATGCTCCAAATGTGCTAAAACCTGTAAAAGACTCTATAATAGAATAAAGACTCGATAAAACGGACTTATAACATGGCTTAAACGAGCTTAAAACCATGATATATCAACTCCCCTAGACTTAGCCTTTGCTTGCCCTCAAGCAAATAGAAGACTAAGCCAGAGAAAGAGGTTTGAAAACGTAGAGACTCACATGTTCTTGAAACGTTGCAATGACAATTTTCCCAAGCACCCAAATGTCACCTAACCAGTTTTGATCTAACCACCATGTACTTCTCCGTAGACATTCGCAGTTCCCTAGGCTATTTCGTAGCATTGTTCAATCAAGCCATCCTCGCCAGTTTCATTGCTGTGAATAACACCAAGAGCCTTCTAGATTCTTTCCCATACAATATCATGACAAGGAACCACATTTTTCATACTTTTTGGTATTATTTCTCTCCCCCATACTTACTTCTTATCATATTCCTTGCATATACAAATTAAGGTTCGAGATGCGAGTATTGATGGTGTTTGCCACCGAATCCCCGGTTCTTCCATCAAAAGTAATCAAAGATGTAGGCGAATAATGGTATCACAGAAAATTTTCCTAACCTCCCTTCCACCTTTGTGTGATCATCTCCTCTGAAGTAGAATAATGAGATCGTTGGAAATTTTCCTAACCCTCTACTCATAAGAGAATCATTTCATATTTTAATGCATCTTATTAATTAACTTGTAACAGGGAGAGAAATACCATTATTGTAAAACACATGGGTTCCTTTTTAAGATATGAATGAGGAATCAAGCTCTAAGAGTACTAACCACATCGATGAAGTGAAAAAATTTGGCTCAGGCTTTAAGGAACTTTGCTGGAAACATGAGTGTCTTCTAGTTAACCGGTCAGCCTTTGGATTTTTCATTAGTCGATCTAGAGCTAATTCTGTAACAATGGTCACTTAGAAGCAAAGTTAAATCAATAGATTCAAAAAAAAGATCACAGTCTTAGACAAAATTTTGAGTCAATAAAACAACGAATGACTCAAAAATGGACTGACTCTAAGAAAAACAAAAACAAAGTGAGCGACTACCTCCCCCAGACTTAAACAACATTGTCCCCAGTGTTATCTAGCCTAGAGTTGGTGAACGGAAACAAATGAACTGAATGGATATAGGAGAAACAAGAAGTTACCATGCTGGAACATTGAGTATCGATCGACACACAGCTTGGTATCGAGCGATACCAAGCTTAAACCGATACGATGTTCTCTGTAATCGTGTAGGGTGTCGACTGATACCCAAGGGTATCGATCGACACTAAGACGATTTCGTGTTTGCTCCTTGTTTATCCTGACACAGACACAAAAATAAAAATAAAATGACTCAAAAACAAACTTACCAGTGGGTTGCCTCCCACCAAACGCTTGTTTAATGTCATTAGCTTGACTGTACCGCCGTTCAGCCAGTGGGTGCATCATCCAGAGGCGTTATGTGTCCTTCCGGAATCTCGGCTTTCGCCCAATAGTGTTTCACCCTTTGTCCGTTGACAGTGAACTCTTCTCCTGAAGGATTCGTCAGGACAATCGCACCATGTGGTCTAACTTCCTTGACTGTGAATGGACCTGACCAACAAGAACGCAATTTACCAGGAAACAATTGCAAACGAGAGTTATACAGAAGTACATGATCATTCGGTTCAAAGTGTCTGGATATGATATTCTTGTCGTGGTAGGCCTTAGTCCTCTCCTTGTACAGCTTCGAGTTCTCATAGGCAAGATGCATGATCTCATCGAGCTCATTCAGCTTGATTAACCTTCTTTCAGCAGCATATTTGATGTCGAAATTCATCAACTTTGTAGCCCATGCTGCCTTGTGCTCGATTTCCACTGGAAGATGGCATGATTTCCCATATAGCAAGTGGAACGGTGTAGTCCCAAGTGGTGTCTTGTAAACAGTCCTGTAAGCCCAAAGTGCGTCATCCAGCTTCACAGACCAGTCCTTTCTTGTAACATTCACCGTTTTCTCCAGAATTTCTTTGATCTGCCTGTTGGAAACCTCAACTTGTCCACTTGTCTGAGGGTGATACGTAGTATCAACACGATGGTTCAGACCATACATCTTTAGCAATCTTGCCAAAATTTTGCTGATAAAGTGAGAACCACCATCACTTATCACAATTCGAGGCACTCCAAATCGAGGGAAAATGATGGTCTTAAACAGCTTAAGAACCACCAAAGAATCATTGGTTCTACTAGCAATGGCTTCAACCCACTTAGACACATAATCCACAGCAACCAAGATGTATTTGTGTCCATACGACGAAGGAAAAGGACCCATAAAACCTATGCCCCAACAATCAAAAATCTCAACATCAAAGATGAAATTATCTGGCATCTCATGTCTCTTACTGATCTTCCCTCTCCTCTGACAGGCATTGCACTGCGAAACGAAAGTGTGAGCATCCTTGAACATAGTAGGCCACCAGAAACCTGCCTGAAGAATCTTGGACACTATCTTGAACGTGGCAAAGTGCCCAGCATAGATACATGGCAATGAAACAACACCTTAGGTACTTCGGACTCAGCAATGCATCTCCTGTAAATACCATCAGAACAGTGCTTGTACAGGTAAGGTTCATCCCAGAAGTATCGCCTTATGTCTCGCAGGAACTTCTTCTTGTGATAGCTCTTGAGATGCTTTGGTTCTGCATTTGCAGCGAGGTAGTTGGCGATATCAGCATACCATGGTTGATCAGAATCGGCTGCAGCTATGAGATACTCCTCTGAATCACCAAGATGTTCAACAGTCAAAACTGGTTCTGGAGTCGCCTGGTATCGACCGATACCATTGGAGTGTCGATCGATACCAAGACCTGCAATTCATGGGAATTGCTGAGTTTCTGCAAAACCAATCCGAAATTCAGTCTCAATGATGTAGATGGATTCTTCTGGTTGTTGGTCATCAATGGGAACGTCTGCATCGATCCGAATCGATTCCCTAGCAACCGAAAACTTCAACTTCAAGGATGAAATTTTGTGGCATCTCATGTCTCTTACTGATTTTCCCTCTCCTCTGACAAGCATCACACTGTGAAACGAAAGCATGAGCATCCTTAAACATGGTAGGCCACCAGAAGCCTGCTTGAAGAGCCTTGGACACTGTCTTGAAAGTGGCAAAATGACCAGCATAGTCAGATCCATGGCAATGAAACAAGACACCAAGAACCTCTGATTCAGCAATGCATCTCCTGTAGATACCATCAGAACAATGCTTGTACAGGTAAGGTTCATCCCACAAGAATCTCCTTATGTCACGCATGAACTTCTTCCTGTTATATTTCTTGAGGTGTTTTGGCTCTGCATCTGCAGCGAGGTAGTTGGCAATATCAACATACCATGGATCATCATAATCGGTTGCAGCGACGAGATGGTCTTCAGAAGCATTAAGATGATCACCAATCAAAATAATTCTGGAATCGCCAGGGTATCGATCGATACCCTGCTGGTATCGATCAATACGGAGACCTGCAACTCGTGAAAATTGCTGATTCTCTGTGAATTTCATCTGAAACCTAGTTTCAATGAAGTAAATGGATTCCTCAGGTAGTTGATCATCAATAGGGACGTCTGTATCGATCCGCATCCTCTAGAGATGGTCAGCGACCCCGTTCTCTATGCCCTTCTTATCCTTAATCTCGATGTCGAAACCCTGTAGCAAAAGAACCCAACGACAAAGACGAGGCTTAAGGTCTTTGTTCTGCATCAGATACTTGAGAGCAGCATGATCAGTATGTACAATCTTTTTGCTCCCAATCAAGTATGATCGAAACTTCTCAAAGGAGAAAACGACTGCAAGTAGTTCTTTCTATGTGGTGCTGTAGTTTCTCTGAGCCTCATCCAGAGTCCTGCTGGCATAATAGATGACGTGCATCTTCTTATCCTTCCTCTGACCCAGAACAGATCCAACAGCAAAATCGCTAGCGTCGCACATAATCTCAAAATGCAGAGTCCAATCAAGAGGTTGCACAATAGGGGCACTCACCAAAGCCTTTTTTATCTCCTCGAAGGTTGCAAGATAGTCAGATGTGAAATCGAATTTGATCTCCTTGCATAGTAAAGCAGTGAGTGGGCGTGCTATCTTGGAGAAATCCTTGATAAACCTCCTGTAAAACCCAGCATGACCAAGGAAAATTCGAATATCCTTTACAGAATTTGGTTGTTGGAGGCTCGTCATAACCTGAATTTTTGCCCTGTCGACTTCGATCCCAGCCTTAGAAACTTTGTGCCCAAGTACGATGCCATCCTGAACCATAAAGTGACACTTTTCCCAGTTAAGGACCAAGTGTTTCTCTTCACATCTCTGTAGTACTTTGCATAAGTTAGCCAGACAGTCCTTGAACGATGATCCATACACTGAAAAATCATCTATGAACACCTCCATGAAATCTTCAATCATGTCTGTGAAGATAGACATCATGCATCTCTGAAAAGTGGCTGGAGCGTTACACAATCCAAATGGCATTCCCCTATATGCGAACGTGCCATATGGACATGTAAAGGTCGTCTTCCCTTGGTCATCCAGATGTATTTGAATCTGGAAGAAGCCTGAATATCCATCGAGAAAAGATTAGTAGGGATGATTAGCCAACCTCTCCAACATTTGGTCAATGAATGGCAATGGAAAATGATCGATACTGAGTGTATGGAGTGTTTTCCTCGCCACACGGAGGTCGGTTCAGAATGTGGATGTTTAATCAATGGGTATCGATCGACACCAAGTGGCATCGATCGACACGGAACCTCCGAATCTGTTGCACATGACACAACGAAACACAAAATAAAAACTAGAAAAATAAAAGACTCATATGTACAGACTTACCAGTGGGTGGCCTCCCACTCAGCGCTTGTTTAATGTCACGAGCTTGACTTTACGGACGGTCAATCAGGATGGGAATGAGAGCTTGCAGCAAAACAGGTTCCACAACTTGACATCTCCAGCTTCAGAGTTCTGCGCAACATGCTTTCCACAACCTCTTGTCCTTTCTCCTTCAGCTCCGGAGTAAGAAGAATTCTAGCCTTAGAAAATGGTCTTGAGGTCCCTTTGCATTTCACTTTGTACTCAATCGAATCTCCATCGCACCTCTAAGGAGTTAAGGTGACAAGTGTAGCACTCTCGACTCGTTTCTCTTCACCGCCTTCTTTATTGTAGTCTATTTGATGACTTTCTTGGCAACGATAGAAGGGCGATCCAGAACTTCCATGACAGGTGGCTCAGCCTATGGCTCTTCCAAAAGATCAACTACCGATGTTTCTCCTGTATCAGCGGTGATGCAAAAGGATATGTGCGGGAGTTCCTCTAGGGATGGCTTTGTAGGAGACATGTTCGTCAATGTACGAAAACGAGATGCTCCTACTGGGCGTGTCTATAACTGCACCAGCCGTAGCCATGAACGGTCTCCCAAAAATAAAAGGGTTGCTAGACCTTGCGTGCATATCCATAACCTGAAAATCGGTAGGAACTAGACAGTCTCCTACCTTAACCATCAAATCAGGGATTGTACCGTATGGAACTGAGGTGGAAGAGTTCGCAAATGTGAGTGCCATCTGAGTAGATCTTATGTCGTCGATTTGCAGCTTCTCTGCGAGTGCCTTCGACATAACATTAACGCTAGACCCTGAATCAACCAGAGAGTCTTTGAATTCAACTCCGGAGATGGATCATGGGATTGAAAATTTCCCTGGGTCTTCCCTCTTAGTCAACCGCTTCAGTGGAGGCCGTGTACTTCTGACTTTAATTAAGAGTGCCTTGCTCTCGTCCTTAGTTTCTATGCAATCCCGGAAGTGACTTAGCAGATGGCGGTATTCTAGGGCTTTTTCAAAAGTGTGTGTGTTTGGAATTCTTCGTACCATCTTCTCAAAGCCACGCAGCTGCTTTGGAGAAATGGGATCTCTGAGGTGTTTAGGTGGTCGAGGATCTGGTTTCTTAGGCTTGTAGACACGACCCTTAACCATCTCTGCTTTATTCACGATCTCTGGTTCAGCATCCGAGGGGTGTCGATCGATACAGGTGAGTTGTCGATCGATACAAAGCTCATGTGCCAGTTCTTCAGGTTGGTATCGATCGATATTAGCAGTAGTATCGATCGATACTGACGAATCAGGTTCAGAATCACTTTCGACAAGTCTTTCACGGTTCCCTGCACCTCTCAAAGTGATTACATTGACGTATTCGTTCTGTGCTTGAGTCGCCTTTCCTTTTACAGCTGCTGCAGTTTGAACAAGATGCGTTTCCAGCATCTTCTGAAGAGTATTGAGAGCATCGATCCTTCCACTCAGATCGTTGTACAAATCATCTATCTTTCCGTTGAGATTTACTGTGAGTTGCTGTTGTCCTTGAACCAGCTGTTCAAACATAGCATCGATCTTGCTATCTGGAAGCTTAGCAGGTATTGGTTGATAAGATGAATTTCCATAGTTCTGGTATACCCACTGTTCTGAGATGATCTCTGACCAAACTGGTTCGAACCTCCTTGCTGAGAGTTGTTGTTGAAGTTTCGGTTGTTGAATTGGTTCCTCTGACCTTGAAAACCAGAACCACCAATGTAGTTAACATCCTCTACTTCATCCTCGTTGAATACCTCAACAGCTTCAGCAAAGTGAA
Source organism: Eutrema japonicum (assembly GCA_030161315.1). Taxonomy (NCBI): domain Eukaryota; kingdom Viridiplantae; phylum Streptophyta; class Magnoliopsida; order Brassicales; family Brassicaceae; genus Eutrema; species Eutrema japonicum. The sequence continues at coordinate 32,719,395 of BSQW01000007.1, read as the reverse complement.
CAGCCTTGGGTGCTTTGCCCATCAGAAGATTGTGCATAGAATCCACCTTGGCTTGAACATCAGCAATCTATGTACCATCCATGCTGCCAGCTAGCTTCTTTCGCTCAAAATCAGCATTCTTGGTGCTATTACTTGACGCCAAGTTCTCAATCAATACATAGGCTTCATCAGGATACTTGGTGTTGAAGTTTCCATTGCTCGAAGCATCCAAATTCATCTGATACCTCCAATCGAGCCCTTTAAAAAAGAATCCCATCAACTATACATCAGAGTATCCGTGATGTGGACAATCTCTCTGATACGATCTGAATCTCGTCCAAGCAGCCTTGAACACCTCAGTAGGTCCTTGAGAAAACTGGAAGATCTTGTTCCTCAGATCCTCAGATCGTGCATCATCATAGAAAATGTTCAGAAAAGCAGCTTAGTTTGATCCCAAGTAGTCAGCGATCCAGGAGTCAACTGCTTCAGCCAGTAAATCGCTTCTCCACCAAGTGAGTATGGGAAAAGCTTGTAGAAGAGGTAATCGTAGGACACTCAATTGCTCTTGATGCTAGTGACCAAGTCCTCGAACCTCTCAATGTGATCCATTGGATGTTCGCTGGAAAGACCATGAAAAGGGCGCTGTCCCACAAGAGTGTAGTATGCAGGTTTCAGCTCAAAGTCATTCATCGGATAAGCAGGAGGACGGATCGCAGATCGGTTTGCGTAAAACTGGCCAGTTCTGTTGCACTCACCAATCGTTCTACCACGATTAACCACAGCATTCCCAGCATTCACTGCGTTCGCGTTCCCAGCGATAACAGGAGCAGGTGGAATGATGTTCCCCTCTCCATCCAGACGTTGTCCTCTCTCATTTAACAAATGACCCTCTAGGTCCCTGTAAGCACCAGCTGCATCTTGAACCAACTCCACTTGATTGTTGTTCATCCCTACTGGTTTCTTTGCTTTTTTGTTTGTGCGTTCCACAAGTGCTAGCTGCTCCAATGACAGTTTAACTAGCTGAGTGTTCTTGTTTCCTCTGGTTTTATGATTAGGCATACACCTGAAAACAGAAGTCAAGAACGTAAGTAATCGGTAACACGATGAGTATCGACCGACACTGAGTGGTGTCGATCGATATCAACAAAAGAAAACGTCGAGTATCGACCGACACTATATAGTATCGACCGATACTGACAAACTTAGTCGAAATTCTCAAACGTAATCTAATGGCGAATTGAGTCCTTGGAAACGGCGCCAAATTTGATATGCTCAAATTAATATCCTAAAAGTACTAAGCAGTTGTTGTAGAAATAGTAGGGGTCGAACACAAGGACTCACAAAACACACAATAGATTATATGGAAGAGAATTAAGATAAGCAATCAATGGTATTGAAAATAGGACTTAAATTAAAAAGGGTTGTAAATTCAATTGGGAGAAATATAGGTTCAGGGTATTTCTCAGGGAATCACTGAATACAGATAAATTAACTAGCGGGATTCAGATTTAGCGCGGTTCTTGAACTCAAATCAATGAGGTATAATTAACCAACTCTCGTTGCGAGAATTATCTAAGTCTAAATCGTAGGAATTCCAAATCTCTTTGCGAATCCTAAAGTCTAAACCAGCTTTTATATCAAGTTTGATTTGTTCACAAAACAACTAAACCAAATCTCTTTGCAAATAGTTATTTTGCTCACCTAAGGTTCTATCCGGTAATTAATCGCACTCTCGTGCCTAATCAATTACCCTAAGATCTAAGTTCTAGGTGATTAATCCAGAATTAGCTTTCAAACAACCAATGGTGAAGAACTTATTCAGATAGTGAATCCTAATAACAAATCAAGCTAGCATTCAGAGAAAACCCTATTGAGAATCCTGAACCTAACAACGGATCTACTCAGACATGGAAATTGAAGCAATAAACATTTTTGAATAAATCATCAAATAAAATAGAAAGAGTAACAAAAGGGTTCGAAATCTTCTCTCGGACGAACAGAGTTTCAGACTTCTCTCCTTTCAAAAGCTCTCTCACAAAAACCAGAATAAAATAAGCATAGCCATCAAAATGGCTCTAAAATCCTCTTAAAAAATCTAAATAACGTTTTGGGGCTTCTTGTAAATAATAATGACTTATGGGCCATTTTGCAATTCTTCAACTCTTCAATAAAATCGCGGGTCGTGTCTGCCTCGATGAGTATCGACCGATACTATGCAGTATCGATCGATATTGATGCTTCAAATCGGGTACTCAGCTACACGAACGTTTGCTTTGCTCTAAAATGCTGTAGAAAGCTCTAATATCTCCAATTATGCTCCAAACGTGCTAAAACCTGTAAAAGACTCTAAAACACTACGAAATAATAGAAAGACTCTATAAAACAGACTTATATCATGGCTTAAACGGGGTAAAAACCATGATATATCACATTCCTGAATAATTTCTATGGTGATACGAGATCCGAAGTGCTCAGGAACAAGATTTCTCAGTTTTTCCCAATTTTATTATGTTCTTTTGTTTTCTTTCATTGACTCTAGGCTAGATAACATTGGGAACAGTGTTGTTCAAGTCTTGGGGAGGTGTCTGCTGATATTGTTTTTGTTTTTCTTAGAGTCAGTTGTTTTATCGAGTCAAAAACGTTTTATTGAGTCAAAACTTGTTGGAGATGATGATCATGTGCTTGAACCTATTGATATGATTTTGTTTTTGAGTGCACAGTGTTACATGCATGATCGGTTCTAGATCGACTAATGAAAAATCCAAGGACTGACCAGTTGACTAGAAAACATCCATGTCTCCAGCAGAGTTTTTCTGAAGCCTGAGCCAAATTTTTGCACTTCATCAATGTGGTTAGTGTTTTTAGAGCTTGATTCATCATTCATATCTGATAAAGGAACCAATGTGTTTAGAGTTATTGTATCTCTCACCCCTGTTATAAGTTGATAAATAAGAGCATAAAATATTGAAATGATTTTCTTCTGAGTAGAGGGTTAGGAAAATTTCCAGCGATCCCATTATTATATTTAAGAGGGAATGATCACACAAAGGATTGGAAGCGAGGCTAGGATTTTCCTATGATGCCATTATTCGCCTACATCCTTTGATACATAGAGAGGGAAGAACCGGGGATTTGGTGGCAAACACCATCAATACTCGCGTCTCATACCTTAATGTGTATATGCAAAGCTGAAAATAAAAGAAATAATATAATAAGAAATAAGTCTGGGGGAGAGAAATTGATACAGAAAAGTGTGAAAAAAGTGGTTCCTTGTCATGATATTGTATGGTAAAGAATCTAGAAGGTTCTTGAATATGAGCTGCAGCGATGAAACTGGCGATGAGGGTTTTACTTGAACAATGCTGTGGGATTTTGTGTGGAGTCTGGAAAAGCTGCGAATGTCTACGGAGAAGTACATGGTGGTTAGATCAAAAACTGGTTAGGTAACACTTGGGTACTTGGGAAGAGAGTCATTTTGATGGTTAATGAACAGGTGAGTCTCTACGTTTTCAAACCTCTTTCTCTGGTTTAGTCTTCTATTTGCTTGAGGGTAAGCAAAAGGCTTAGTCTGGGGAGTTGATATATCATGGTTTTTACCCTATTTAAGCCATGATATAAGTCCATTTTATAGAGTCTTTATAATATTTTGGAGTCTTTTAGAGTCTTTTACAGGTTATAGTACGTTGGGAGCATTATTGGAAATATTGGAGCTTTTTGGAGCAGTTTGGAGCAAAGCTGAAGATCGTGTTGCTGAGTACCTGAATTCACGTCTAGTATCGATCGATACCCCCTGGTATCGACACTACAAGAAAACAGCATTTTCGTGACTACAGTTTGCGACTACGGACACAGTCGTAAATTTTTACGACTACTTAGCGACTATGTTGCGACTAGTTTACGACTTCACACATACAGTCGCACCATAGTCGGTCATTTGCGACCAAACGTATTAGTCGCAAATTGGTCGCTATTTTACGACCAATCGACGACTACAGTGGAGTCGAAAAACTTTAGTCACAAAATAGTCGCTATTTTGCGACTAAATTGCGACTTTTTCGGTGGGTCGCAAAACAGTCGTTTATTGGTTATAAAATAACAACATTTAACACGTTTATTCTTGGCGTACCTACTTGTATCTACTGTTTGCGACGACCACTCGTAGTTGGACACCAGTCGCTATATAGTCGCTATGTAGTCGCAAATCAGTCGGAAAAATGTCTATAAAAAAAACTTGAGACCATCGTTTCCTATTCTCACAATCTCCTCATTCTCATAAACGAAAAAATTGAATTTTAGAAGGGAAACCGTTTTTTTGTTTTATAATGTCGGGAAATTACAATTATAGTAATTTTCGGGAGTGGATGTAGAAGCGAATCGATGAAGAGACTGGAAATTTCTCGGTAGAGTTCACCACGGGGGTGGATCAATTCATGGCATTTGCAAATAGCCAGTCTCTAGCGCAGAACAATGGCGGTAAGTTTTACTGTCCTTGTAGTGTTTGCAAGAACGACAAATTTCTCCCGGGGCCTAGAATTTGGAATCAGTTGTATAGTAGAGGATTTATGCCAGATTATTATGTTTGGTATAAGCATGGAGAAGAAATCTCTATGGATTTAGGTCCGAGTTATGTTGATCCTATGCATTTAAGTGGGAGTAGTGAATTTCCATATAACATGATTGTATATCTTGCAAGGATAATGGTCATTAAAGTGCTCACCAGGATCAATTCTCTGTTTGGTAGACTACGCAATTACATAGTGTCAATTCGTTTCTGGTGTAAGTGCTTGTTTGGTCTAATCAGGGGAATATTATGGTTCTGTCTGGCTTGATTTTTGTTTGGTAGACTAAGCTCACAGTTTGCGATTCATATCTTTTCTGATATGTGGTTAATTCTGACATCATGTTTTGCTTGGTTTGAATTTTGTGTTGTTGTTGAGGCATTTATTAATGTATGTTTCTGTCATGGTTTTTGTGTTGTTGTTGAGGCACTTATTTGTCTATGTCTAGGTTTGGCCGTGACAAGGGAAACATGACAAGGAAGATCACAAAGATTTTCACAAACAAGTTTGATGGTCCACACTACAGTTGGACTGTTGTGCCTCGCGATAGACAGGAAAGATACTTCGTCGAGTTCGCGGTAAGCATTTCTCTCCTCCAAGCTTCATATATGTCTTTCTTTCTATTCTGTCCAGTAACACCATCTACTTGTCTTGTAGAAAACCCACACATGGGATCCCTTAATCTCAGGGGTTGTTCAAAAACATTTCGAGAGGATTTGTCAAAGGCGAATGAAGTGTTTGTATATCTAAGACTTATGCAACTTTCTATTATGTAACAAATTTATATGTTACATTTTCAGGAAGACGAATTGGGCAGACCGGTTAGTATCGGTGAGGTTTTTGTGAAGACTAACACAAAATCAGATGGTACGTTTGTTGATCTGAAGGCTGAGAGGATCGCCCAAAATTATGAGAAGAACTTGCAAGCTAAGATGAAAGAGATCGGACCTGAAATTTCAGACGGTAGGTCGCAACATCGAGAGCTAACCACATAGGAATACAACGATCTCTTTCTTCAGGTTAATACGAAATATATGTTATCTTTTGGTTTTCTGTTATATGGTTTTATAAATCTTGGTTTTATTTATGCAGTCAACGTACACGGATGACAGAGGCAGACCATATGGAATAGGAAGCCTCAATGAGTCTCATGTTGGTGGAAAACGCAAGTTCGAAGTAACCTCTTCATCGTTTCAATCCCTGGAAGATAAGTTGAAAGAAGCTCAACGCCAAATAGAAGAACAAGCTGCTTCTAACGCTCGGCGTGAGGAAGAGCTTACCAAACTTGCAGCTGACCAACAAACCAAGCTTACCAAACTTGAAGCTGACCAGAAGCATTATTCAATGGTGGAAAGGTATCTTCGTCAAACCGATCCAAATTTTCTAGACTTCATGGCTTCTCAATCTGATCGGCAGCATGATTCTACACCCTAAGCTGTCATTTTATTTCATGTTTTGAACATTGGACCTTTCTTTGTATTGATTTGTATTTGATATGCTAAAACAATGTATAATATATATTAATGTTTCTTTATTAATGTATGTTTCTTACATTTTAAATTTCCAGTATCCTTTGTATTGGTTTGTATATGATTTCCAAATTTCTAGGTAATACAAATTGGGTACAGTATTACCATTTTGAATTTCGTTGCTAAAATCAGTCGTTGGGTAGTCGCAACTCAGTCGCTAGGAAGTCGCAAATCAGTCGCAAAACAGTCGTAACACGATGACCAAATCACTATTTCATGAACGTATTAGTCGGAAATCAGTCGCTAATTTAGTCGCTAATGTAGTCGGAAATCAGTCGCTAATTTAGTCGCAACAATTCACGACTCTTTAACGACTACACCAAACGACTTCCACACGACACAATATATAGACGTACGTTAGTCGCATGTTAGTCGTTAATGTAGTCGGTACATGGTCGCTTATATTACGACTGATGTGCGACTGGTTTGCAACTTCTTACTGTCATCGCAACAAAGTCGCAAAGTAGTCGTAAATTAGCGACTAATTACCGACTACATGTTTTTGCGACTAGACATTTACGACTACGTAATGTGGTCGTAATGTAGTCGCTATAACTGTTTTACCGACTATATTACGACTGATTATGTAGTCGCTAAAATGCTGTTTTCTTGTAGTGCGATCAACACTCATTGCAGCAAACACAACCCACGAGTTTCCAAGACTTGAAGAATTGCAAAAGTGCCCAGAAGTCTTTGATATTTACAAGAAGACCCCAATTCGTGATTTAGGTTATTTATAGAGATTTTACAGCCACTTTGTTGGCTACGCTTATTTTATTCTGGATTTGAGAGAGAGCTTTTGAGGGAAACAAGTCTGATACTTTTTTCGTCTGAGAGAAGATTTCGAACCCTTGTTACTCTTTCTTATTTATCTATTTATTTGAGTATTTATTCAGTCATGTTTATTGCTTCAATCTCCATGTCTGAGTAGATAACCTGTTAGGTTTAGGGTTTTCTCATAGGGATTTTTTTGAATGCTAGGTTGATTATCTGTTTAGGATTCACTATCTGAATTAGTTTTTCACCATAGGTTGTTCTCAAAGCTAATTCTGGATTGATCACCTAGAACTTAGATCTTAGGATAATTGATTAGGCACGAGAGTGCGATTAATTACCTGATAGAATCTATAGTGGGCAAATTGATTATTCGCAAAGAGATTTGGTTTAATTGATTTGTGAACATATCAAACCTGAATTTTAAAGCTGATTTAGACTTTAGGATTCGCAAAGAGATTTGAAATTCCTAGGATTTAGATTTAGATAGTTTTCGCAACGAGAGTTGGTTAGCTATATTTTAGTGATTTGAGTTCAAGAACCGTGCTTAATCTGAATCCTGTTAGTTAATTTAGCTGCATTCATTGATCTCCTGAGAAATACCCTGAACCAATCTGCCTCCAACTGAATTTACAACACTTTTACTTGCATATTTGTTTTCAATTACATCTTTTGATTTAGCGTATTTTGGATCTATTTAATCTATTGTGTGATAACTAAGTTTTTGTGTTCGACCCCTGATTTACTGCAGCAACTGCTTTAGTACTATTTAGAGTATTAATTTGAGCTTATCAATACCTCACTTCTTCTTCACGAAACTCATCATCCTTTATGGTAATTGTGCCACAAAGCTTGTTGGAAGAAGTCTTTATTGGGTAATATACCTTATCATCCACATTCAAGAGAACTACCATTTGATCTTTGAAATCCATTCTAGCACCGGTAATAAGTAGGAATGGGGTTCCAATGAGTAGTGGGAGCTTGTTGATCTTCTTCATTTTCATGATAAAGAAGTCCGTTGGGACTATGCAATCCCCAACTTTAAGTGGATAGTCTTCGAAGAGACCAAGTGGCTTCCTTGAAGAAGCATCTCCAAAAGTGATAGGTGATGGGTGATAGTAAGATTTTGTGTTAAGCTTAAGTTCATTACTCAAACCTACTCATATCATTGTAGTATTTGAGGATCGAACCAAAGAGGTTAAGATTGAAGCACCAAGAATACAAGAAACTTCCTAATCTAGAGCAAATCTTTTGGGTTTTTATGTTTATGGGAAAAGAAAAAAATGCAAGAAAGAAAACTAAAGATAGAAGTGTTGGATCATATAATAAGCTATCTAAGGAATGATTAACAATCAAATAACGATGTCAAAGATTGCATTAAACACTATCCTAGAACATGGGATTCACAATTATGACTAATCCACTCTCGTGGTACTAATCACTTTATTAATCACCAAATCAAGAACAAACCATCGTTTGTGATAAGATGATTAACAAGCATTAATCTCCAATCCCAATTAATTCACTAATCACCCTTTACATCAACTCTCATAGGCAAGGATGTAAAAATCTCACAAAATGTTCGGTTCAAGCAATTCATTTGAACTCGAGTTAGGAGTGAAATGCCTAAGTTCAATACTCGAATGAATAAATCTAATCTAGCACTAACTCCGTTTACTCGAATCTCTCCTTAATGCATGGGACGAGACCAAAAATCCTAGGGTGTAGGTTGGTTTGTCACGCCAAACTAGAACTACCTAATCTAGGTGTAGTTCTAGACTTTGGTTTATCTCATCAAATCTAGCATTAAGAACCAACCTAAGTGAAAAATTTAACAAAGATCAACCTAAATCATCATCATCTAATCATCAAGACAATTGACTAATGATGCAAATACACACAATCAATGCTAATCCTTAGGTTAAGATCACAAATTATGATTAATCCTCTCTCAAGGCACTAATCACTTTTTCTAATCACTAAATCAAAATCAAACTCTCATTTGTGATAAAATGATTAGCAAGCATTAAGATCAACATTCAAATCAACCAATAAACACCTTAAGCAAATACTTTCATAAGTTAATAATGTTTATCTCTTACTAAGCTTCTAGGGGAATTTCATCGAACACTTGGTGTGCATGCTTTTTCCTTTGATCTAGATTGACTTTCTCAAGCCCAATATATGGCTAGGATTACTTAGAAAGAAAGGAAAGCAAGGATTAAGAACATAAGTAACACAAATCAATCACCAAATCATCAAAATCAAGCATAATTCAAAATCAAACAAAAAGGGTCTAAAACCTAAATAACATGAAGAACAAAATAGAACACAAGGGAAAAAGAGACATAAAGGTAAAAAACAAAGATTAAATAAACATAATATAAAGATAGGTTGATTTCACTAGAATGGCATGAATGATGAATATCCATCCAAAATCATCTTAGGAAGAGTTTGGGATAAAACCCAACTCTAGGAAAAGAAAACTTAGATTTAAAAATTAGGATTTTCACTATTTAAAGAAGTTTGGGTCTGACCGGGTCAACCCGGGACAAACCGGGTATTGACCCGGCCGAATCTGGGTCGTGGTCAAGAATCGGTCATAACCCCTGAACCTGATATCCGAATGACCTCAATATAACTCATGTAGACAGATAACTCGTCCCTCGACAACTATTATGAAGACCGTTTGAGTTGATTCATAACGGAAGGCCTTTGTTTTGCCGGTTCTTTGGATGGTGTCATCTTCTCTGGGCTAGACATATATACCTTCAGTAAAGTGGCCTTATCGAACGAACGACATATCCGAATGACCTGTAACCACCTCCTGTAGTCATCTAACGCACTTGGATACAACTTTCATGAAGACTTCAGAAGCTAAATCCGAGTTTAGGTCCTTCTTCCAGCCTGGTCTTTCAGACACTTCGGCGAGAGCTTCCACGCCGGGCAAAATGGAGCCGGTACACCTGGCCGGTATAGGAATGTCTTCGGTGAGAGGATGATTCCGGGCCACTTGGAGCCGGTGCACATGGCCGGTAAACTCCCTGCCCAGGGGAACTCTCAGTACCGGTCTTGGGAGGTGAGCTGTGCCGGGACAGTGCATATAGCCGGTATGGAATGATGGTCTCGCGGCCAGACGGAGACTCCTTAGAAAATCGGCCATATCTCTTAAACCACATATCCGAATAACCTGAGTTCAACTCCAGTAGACAGATAACTGACTCCCCTATAACTCTCATGAACATCTCCGAAGCTGAATCTAACTTGAAACCCTTCGGCCGAACCGTTCTTTTGGACACTCCGGATGGACTCTTCCTTCTCTTATGCTCCATAACTCCAAACACAATCAATTGTCTCCAAAACACCTAAAAATACTCCAAATGCATGCACAACTCACTAGGACCTAATCCAAACACCTAACACTCTAATAAATACCAAAATGATATAAGAACTATACAAGACACATGCCTGAGACACAAAATATCAAATAATATGCATGCTAAAAGATGTAAAATATGGGATTATCAACTCCCCCAAACTTATTCATTTGCTTGTCCTCATGCAAAAAAACAAGTAGAGAGAGAGGTTTGAAAGTGGAAGATCAAATCCGAGAATATTAACAAAAGAATTTGAATCAATACCCTTGAGAGAAGTTATATGATGCACAAACAACCTCTACTTTAAAAGATTTAGCCATACTCTTTTCAAAACGAAATGGGTATAAGCCTTAGTATCTACAAGCATTCCTCTCATCCAACTCTTTGACATTCATTAAGTGCAAATGGTGAATCATGCTCATACATATCAAGCGAACTCATTTGTCTAAGGGAGAGGTCTTGAGATAAAAGTGATCTCAAACAATGTGGGTATTCCGATGCAAGGGATCTCTCATGAAAGAACGAACTTCGGCAAAATGCTAAGAGTAAGGATCAACCAATGCATACAAGGATTACTTCCATCTACCCAATGTCCCGATATGAACTTCACTCCTACTTCTAAACCCAAGGTGACCCCTTCCTAAGCTACCCTTTTTTTTCACAAGGCTGTTTGGCTTCTTAAATCTCAATGTTTAGGGGATTTTCTTCTTCGCCTTATGAGCAAATGGTTTGCTTTTCACAAGTTTCTTTCCTTAGCTCTTCTTTTGCTTTCTCTAGTCTCTTTCATTTCATTCTAACTTGAGCCATTTTGTCTTCTTTTCTTTCTTTTCAAAGGTAGAGACTATTTTCTTATCACTTCGAGCTAAACCAACTTTCTTTTGCCAACCATCTCAATCAATTGCTCATCCCCATCTTCTCTTCCCATCTCTTTCCATTTTTCCACTCTTTTTTTCTTTCAATCAATCACCCAAAACCCAAACTTGTCCACCCTAGCCTATGTCTAGCTCAACGATGTGTGAGCTAGTTCTACAAGGAAGCTTTTACTTGTCGTTCCAAACTCAACACTTTTTTGCTAAGTTCATTCGAAATTAGGCTTCATGACACACACTAGTAATGTAGGCTTGAAAGAAGGTTAGGGGTAAGGCGAGGTGAACCATTTCAAAGGTGGGACATGGCTATTTGAGCTAACAAGAGAGTGGTAAAAGGAAGAAGATAGCTCAAATATGTATATGATATCCATGAGTTCAACTTTTTAATGCATGAGCATGATAATTCCAAGTCAAGATTAGAGTTCAAATAATAGATAGAGTTGGAATCAAATCAAAGCATGCTTCAACCAAGACATAAACATTCAAAACGCGAGATTAAAGCATAGATCATCCTTAACTTCGTGATCGTTCAAATGCATCTAAAAACTCCTAACGAGGGCATTAAATCAAGCTCTTAAGTTTATATTCTACATGGATAATTCTCCCAATGCAAGTGAGTGTAACCCTATATGCTATACATCTAGACTCAAACCTACATGAAATGCACAAAACTTCAAAAAATTTCAAAATTATTGAAAATGCATGAGACTCAAGATACAAAAGGCAAAATAAGATCACAAAACACAATGTAAAATGACACAAACCCCTCCCCCAAACTTGAATTGCACTGTCCCGGTGCAACAAAAGTCAAGGAGAAGGTAAAAACATGCAAAACAAATATATACAATGAGTGGAGTGAGAATTGTACCTTGGAATTGAATCGAGGAGGAGAGGAGTGTGACATGTTGTGGAAGAACCCTCCTTTAATCACAAACCACGACCTCTGACCGAAGAGATCCTTATTGACTTGCTTGTTTTGTGTCTCAAGCTCGACAAGGGATAGGCTCGGGGGGTCCCCAAGGGGCGCGTTTAACGTCACTAGCTTGACGGTTGCTTCCCAATTGTCACTCCCTTCATGAAACTCACAAGAGAAGTGAAAAGATTAGCAACAAAAAATATAAAAAGCTCTAGTCTTAAGAAGAATCAAAATCCTAATGATTAATGCTAAACCTCACCGGCAACGGTGCCAAATTGATAGTAAGATTTTGTGTTAAGCTTAAGTTCATTACTCAAACCTACTCATATCATTGTAGTATTTGAGGATCGAACCAAAGAGGTTAAGATTGAAGCACCAAGAATACATGAAACTTCTTAATCTAGAGCAAATCTTTTGGGTTTTTATGTTTATGGGAAAAGAAACAAATGCAAGAAAGAAAACTAAAGATAGAAGTGTTGTATCGTAGAATAAGCTATCAAAGGAATGATTAACAATCAAATAACGATGTCAAAGATTGCATTAAACACTATCCTAGAACATGGGATTCACAATTACGACTAATCCACTCTCGTGGCACTAATCACTTTGTTAATCACCAAATCAAGAACAAAATATCGTTTGTGATAAGATGATTAACAAGCTTTAATCTCCAATCCCAATTAGTTCACTAATCACTCTTGACATCAACTCTCATTGGCAAGGATGTAAAAAGCTAACAAAAGGTTCGGTTCAAACACTTCATTTAAACTCGAGTTAGGAGTGAAATGCATAAGTTCAAGACTCGAATGAATAAATATAATCTAGCACTAACACTGTTTACTCGAATCTCTTCTTAATTCATGGGACGAGACCAAAAATCCTAGGGTGTAGGTTGGTTTGTCACACCAAACTAGAACTACCTAATCTAGGTGTAGTTCTAGACTTTGGTTTATCTCATCAAATATAGCATTAATTACCAACATAAGTGAAAGATTTAACAAAGATCAACCTAAATCATCATCATCTAATCATCAAGACAATTGACTAATGATTCAAATACACACAATCAATGCTAATCCTTAAGTTAAGATCACAAATTATGACTAATCCTCTCTCAAGGCACTAATCACTTTGCTAATCACTAAATCAAGATCAAACTCTCATTTGTGATAAAATGATTAGCAAGCATTAAGATCAACATTCAAATAAACGAATAAACACCTTAAGCAACTACTTTCATAGATTAAGAATGTTTATCTCTTACTAAGCTTCTAGGGGAATTTCATCGAACACTTGGTGTGCATGATTTTCCCTTAAAACTAGATTGACTTTCTCAAGCCCAATCTATGGCTAGGATTACTTAGAAAAAAAGGAAAGCAAGGATTAAGAACATAAGTAACACAAATCAATCATCAAAATCAAGCATAATCCAAAATCCAACAAAAAGGGTCTAAAGCCTAAAAAACATGTAGAACAAGATAGAACACAAGGGAAAAAGAGACATAAAGGTAAAAAACAGAGATTAAATAAACATAATATAAAGATAGGTTGAAGAATCATTCACTAAAGTGGCAAGAATGATGAAGATCCATCCAAAATCATCTTAGGAAGAGTTTGGGATAAAACCTATCTCTAGGAAAAGAAAACTTATATCTAAAAATTAGGTTTTTCACTATTTAAAGAAGTTTGGGTCGGACCGTGATGAGGACATCAATTCATCAAACTCACCAGGACCCATGATCAAAGCCCTGAAAGCTCATGGGATTGCTACTGCCTTTGAAATGGGCTGTACTGAGTGTACGGCATGCTTAGACCCTCGTCCTATAGGCAACAGCGGTTCCATTGCTAAGGTCGGGACAGTAGTTCCTAAGCTTCTAGCCCAAAAAGAGCCGACCGTCCCACCACCCAAAAGAGATGGGATTTACCGACCAACCCACCATGACGAAGAGAACAGTCGAGCCAGAATCCCCGTAGCTCGACCATGGTATCACGGTGACCCGATCGTTCACGAATCGATCAAGACTGGTGAGCTCGACGCCCGAGTGGATCCAAACGTCCCACCACCCAAAAGAGATGGGATTCATCGACCAACCCACCATGAGGAAGAGAACGGTCGAGCCAGAATTCCCTTAGCTCGACCTTGGTATCACGGTGACCCGATCGTTTACGAATCGAGCAAGATTGGTGAGCTCGACGGCCAGGAGGATCCAAACGTCCCAACACCCAAAAGAGATGGGTTTCATCGACCAAACCACCATGGAGAAAAGAACATTCGAGCCAGAATCCCCATAGCTCGACCAAAACCGGCATTCACCTTAGCCATGCACCACATTGCATCCGAGAGAGCGTATGAGCCGGGAAACATGTGTTTTGGCCCAAGATCTTCAACCACTGATTCAGCCAAGGCCCAACACGCATACTGGAGCCTCTTATGGTCCAAACCAGATGGAGATTTAACTTGGCACAATCCGAATCCAAACCGGGAAGGCCAATCTCCTACGCGGACCCGTTTGGAGCCAAGTAAGGAAAGTCCGACTTCAGATCCTTTGCACGACTTCTCCTCACGTGTCATGCTGTCTACTGAGTATACAATGGGCCCTACACCACCAGAGCACAAGAAGACACGCCCAAATATGCTGCACGGTCGTTTTGGATCCAAGATTAATGAACTTACCTTATTTGGCTATACACGCGATTTGCTAGATCAAGGCAAGTTCCTCTCGTCTAATCTCGGCCATCCAATCTCACCATCGCATCCTAGACGTCCAGCAACCCAATGAACCTAGACAGATGCGTATCTCCATCAGCCCCCACGAGAATCGCCCAAAGATTCACAATCCCATCAATGGCGACAATCGAAGATTTTCTTTAAATGCTTTCCGTAATTTTGAATTCTTGTGACCGTTAGGTCTCCTTGTCGAGCTCCTATAAAGCTCATTTGCTTCTGTACTTTCGAAACACAATTTTACAATTCGTTTTTATCAATAAACTTTCAAGTTTAAGTCTCAAAGCTTCGTTGTCTTTGAATCGGTTCCTTTGTTCGTTCTTAGGTATTGTGCGAGGTGTCCCCCTTGCTTAAGAACTGATTGAGTCTTCTCTCTCTAGAGCGTGGCTTCCCCCAGGAGAGATAAGTTTCACCTTGTTTGTTTCGGACCCATCACACCGAGTCAAGCTTCCGCAATCATCACCTTCGACCCATCCTTCCGCATACAAGCCGCTTTGAATCACTTTGAGGCCTTTGTTTGTAAATCGACCTCGAGTCTTACATCATTGGTATCAGAGCTTCAAAAGCTCCTATCTATCAGGTTACCTCGTTCTTTGTTTAAGTTTTTTTCATTTGTTTCATTGCTTTTTCGTTTTTAGTTCATCCTCAATCGAAAACTACAAAAAAAAAAAAACAATTTTCAGCTTTACCCGTCTGTTTGTTTTAATTTTTATAAAATCATAAAAACTCATAAAAACATTTCGTCTTTTGTTTTTGCCTGTTAACTCATCATAGAAAAATATAAAATTGTTTCTGGAATTTTAGGAAGTGATCTAATATTTTTAGATCAACAAAAACGGAACCGGAAAATTTAGGTGCGAAAATCAGTTTTTGTGTTCTTGTTTGTTCTTGAGCTAGACTTTGATTCCTGTGAATTTTTCTTGTGTAAGGTACTATGGGAGAGCTAGCAAACGACCCCATGTCACTCATGCCTCGTAACTTCACTGCTTTCCAAGAAGAGATGAGAAACATGACCCAACGGCTAGAGCAAGGCTTAGCCAACGTCGGAGGAAGGCTTGACCGAGTGGAAGCACAGCCTCAGGGAGCACACATAAGAGCTCCAACACAAGCAGCACAGCATGATGATGATCACATGCCAGAACTTGATGACGACCCGCCCCCTGGTCGGAACCAACCACCGGATCCACAACAAAACCAGCAACAACGCCGGAGAGATCCATTGAATCGAGGCAGGAACCGGGAAGAAGTTCAAGGCCAGTACAACAACAACAATGATTTGAAGATTACACCACCTACCTTTGCTGGGAAGGTAGATCCAGAAGCCTACCTTGATTGGGAGAGGCGTATGGAGTATATCTATGAGTGCTATAACTATCAAGAGCACAAGAAGGTTACCTTTGCAGCTGCTCAACTCACTGACCATGCACTTGTTTGGTGGGATCGAGAGATGGCAGAAAGAAGAAGGTATGGAGATGGACCACTCAACTCTTGGAGGGAGATGAAAGCACTTCTCAAACGAAGATACGTTCCACCACACTATCACCGAGAACTCCAAAGGAAATTCAGAAAACTTTACCAAGGCCAGAAGACGGTGGAAGAGTATTATGATGAATTTGAGATCTTGAGGAACAGGCTGGAGCTAGAGGAGACCGAGGAGACCCTCATGTCACATTTCCTCGAAGGCCTTAATGAGAAGATTGCAAAGAAGGTGGAGATGCAACCGTATCATCAAATTCATGAGCTGCTACACCTTGATGTCCAAGTGGAGAAACACCTCAAGAAGAAGACATCTACGGCCCCTAAGCCGAAATACAACTCACCAGTATGGAATTCTCCCACAACTCAAGCTACGGACAAAGGGAAATCACTTGAAATTGAATCTAGATTCAAGAGTAAAGCGCCTGAGTCCTATAGGGATGCACGACAAGAGCAAGGTAAGTCTTCTACTCCGTATCATACACGTGAGCTAACTTGTTACAGGTGCAAAGGGAGAGGCCACATCTCAAGAGACTGTCCAAACCCAAGAGTGATGATCATATTGCCATCCGGTGAATGTGAATCACAAGACGAGGCAGAACAGGAGGACGAGAAGGAGGCCATTGAATATGCTGATGAAGGAGAGTCCCTAGTGATCATGAGAGCCCTCAACACTCAGGTGGTTGAAGAGGACACTGCCCAAAGAGAAAATCTCTTTCACACACGTTGTACCGTGCAAAACAAGGTATGTCACCTCATCGTCGATAGTGGCTCTTGTACTAACATTGCAAGCTGTTTGTTAGTTGAAAAATTAGGTCTTACCGCCACGGACCACCCTAGACCCTATAAACTTAAGTGGCTGAACGATAAGGAAGAGCTAAAGGTGTCAAAACAAGTGCAAATTTCCTTCTCAATCGGTGGATACAAGGATAAAGTGGTGTGTGATGTCGCACCAATGGAAGCTGGTCATATTCTCCTAGGAAGACCCTGGCAATATGATAGAGCCGTGTCCCACAATGGAAGAACGAACCAGTACTCCTTCCATTTCAATAACAAGAAGGTCACGCTTGCTCCATTGGACCGATCGGAAGTCCGTGTGTTGCAAGCAAGGGCGAAAGAGAAAAGACAGCTCAAGGTAAGTTTTTTTCTTGAAAAATCTGATAAGCTACCTTCCTTAGAACCCATAACACACTTGTCCTTGCCATTCGCGTCGAGAACAGGTTTTGTAGGTCGCAAATCAACTTTATCCGAGGCCAAATCAGTTTTAGCCGAGAAACCAAAACTTGCCGAAGCAGCACCAATTCTAGCCGAGGCAAAATTCATTGTAGCCGAGGAGAAAGAAGTTTTTGCCTAGACAACTTCAAAGGCAAAACCAGACTTCACCAAGCTCCACACCACTACCAGCACACTCAACAAGCAAAAACAAGGATATATCTACTCATTGTTGATCCAAAAGTCACCTCCAATGGTGGCTCCAATCCAAAAATCAAGCCAACTTCGAGGTAAGCTCCTAAACCACCTTTCGGGATACAAGTCTAATGCGCTTTGTTTGGATGTAGGATTGAAGATTTCGAGGACGAAATCACTTGAAGAGGGAGGGTATGATGAGGACATCAATTCATCAAACTCACCAGGACCCATGATCAAAGCCCTGAAAGCTCATGGGATTGCTACTGCCTTTGAAATGGGCTGTACTGAGTGTACGGCAGGCTTAGACCCTCGTCCTATAGGCAACAACGGTTCCATTGCTAAGGTCGGGACAGTAGTTCCTAAGCTTCTAGCCCAAAAAGAGCCGACCGTCCCACCACCCAAAAGAGATGGGATTTACCGACCAACCCACCATGACGAAGAGAACAGTCGAGCCAGAATCCCCGTAGCTCGACCATGGTATCACGGTGACCCGATCGTTCACGAATCGATCAAGACTGGTGAGCTCGACGCCCGAGAGGATCCAAACGTCCCACCACCCAAAAGAGATGGGATTCATCGACCAACCCACCATGAGGAAGAGAACGGTCGAGCCAGAATTCCCTTAGCTCGACCTTGGTATCACGGTGACCCGATCGTTTACGAATCGAGCAAGATTGGTGAGCTCGACGGCCAGGAGGATCCAAACGTCCCAACACCCAAAAGAGATGGGTTTCATCGACCAACCCACCATGGAGAAAAGAACAGTCGAGCCAGAATCCCCATAGCTCGACCAAAACCGGCATTCACCTTAGCCATGCACCACATTGCATCCGAGAGAGCGTATGAGCCGGGAAACATGTGTTTTGGCCCAAGATCTTCAACCACTGATTCAGCCAAGGCCCAACACGCATACTGGAGCCTCTTATGGTCCAAACCAGATGGAGATTTAACTTGGCACAATCCGAATCCAAACCGGGAAGGCCAATCTCCTACGCGGACCCGTTTGGAGCCAAGTAAGGAAAGTCCGACTTCAGATCCTTTGCACGACTTCTCCTCACGTGTCATGCTGTCTACTGAGTATACAATGGGCCCTACACCACCAGAGCACAAGAAGACACGCCCAAATATGCTGCACGGTCGTTTTGGATCCAAGATTAATGAACTTACCTTATTTGGCTATACACGCGATTTGCTAGATCAAGGCAAGTTCCTCTCGTCTAATCTCGGCCATCCAATCTCACCATCGCATCCTAGACGTCCAGCAACCCAATGAACCTAGACAGATGCGTATCTCCATCAGCCCCCACGAGAATCGCCCAAAGATTCACAATCCCATCAATGGCGACAATCGAAGATTTTCTTTAAATGCTTTCCGTAATTTTGAATTCTTGTGACCGTTAGGTCTCCTTGTCGAGCTCCTATAAAGCTCATTTGCTTCTGTACTTTCGAAACACAATTTTACAATTCGTTTTTATCAATAAACTTTCAAGTTTAAGTCTCAAAGCTTCGTTGTCTTTGAATCGGTTCCTTTGTTCGTTCTTAGGTATTGTGCGAGGTGTCCCCCTTGCTTAAGAACTGATTGAGTCTTCTCTCTCTAGAGCGTGGCTTCCCCCAGGAGAGATAAGCTTCACCTTGTTTGTTTCGGACCCATCACACCGAGTCAAGCTTCCGCAATCATCACCTTCGACCCATCCTTCCGCATACAAGCCGCTTTGAATCACTTTGAGGCCTTTGTTTGTAAATCGACCTCGAGTCTTACATCATTGGTATCAGAGCTTCAAAAGCTCCTATCTATCAGGTTACCTCGTTCTTTGTTTAAGTTTTTTTCATTTGTTTCATTGCTTTTTCGTTTTTAGTTCATCCTCAATCGAAAACTACAAAAAAAAAAAAACAATTTTCAGCTTTACCAGTCTGTTTGTTTTAATTTTTATAAAATCATAAAAACTCATAAAAACATTTCGTCTTTTGGTTTTGCCTGTTAACTCATCATAGAAAAATATAAAATTGTTTCTGGAATTTTAGGAAGTGATCTAATATTTTTAGATCAACAAAAACGGAACCGGAAAATTTAGGTGCGAAAATCAGTTTTTGTGTTCTTGTTTGTTCTTGAGCTAGACTTTGATTCCTGTGAATTTTTCTTGTGTAAGGTACTATGGGAGAGCTAGCAAACGACCCCATGTCACTCATGCCTCGTAACTTCACTGCTTTCCAAGAAGAGATGAGAAACATGACCCAACAGCTAGAGCAAGGCTTAGCCAACGTCGGAGGAAGGCTTGACCGAGTGGAAGCACAGCCTCAGGGAGCACACATAAGAGCTCCACCACAAGCAGCACAGCATGATGATGATCACATGCCAGAACTTGATGACGACCCGCCCCCTGGTCGGAACCAACCACCGGATCCACAACAAAACCAGCAACAACGCCGGAGAGATCCATTGAATCGAGGCAGGAACCGGGAAGAAGTTCAAGGCCAGTACAACAACAACAATGATTTGAAGATTACACCACCTACCTTTGCTGGGAAGGTAGATCCAGAAGCCTACCTTGATTGGGAGAGGCGTATGGACAAACCGGGTATTGACCCGGCTGAATCTTGGTCGTGGTCTAGAATCAGTCATGACCCCTGAACCTGACATCCGAATGACCTGAATTCAACTCCTGTAGACAGCTAACTCGTCCCAATACAACTATTATGAAGACCGTTTGAGTTGATTCATAGCGGAAGGCCTTCGTTTTGCCGGTTCTTTGGACGGTGTCATCTTCTCTCGGCCAGACAGACATACCTTCAGTAAAGTGGCCATATCGAACGAACCACGTATCCGAATGACCTGGACCCACCTCTTGTAGTTATCTAACGCACTTGGCTACAACTTTCATGAAGACTTCAGAAGCTAAATCCTAGGTTAGGTCCTTCGTCCAGCCTGGTCTTTCAGACACTTGCGGCAAAATGGAGCCGGTACACCTGGCCGGTATGGGAATGTCTTCGGTGAGAAGATGATTCCGGGCCACTTGGAGCTGGTGCACATGGCTGGTAAACTCCCTGCCAAGGGGAACTCTCAGTACCGGTCTTGGGTGGTGAGCTTTGCCGGCCCAGTGCATAGAGCCTGTATGGAATGATGGTCTCACGGCCAGACGGAGACTCCTTAGAAAATCGGCCATATCTCTTAAACCACATATCCGAATGACCTGAGTTCAACTCCAGTAGACAAATAACTGAATCCCCTACAACTCTAGTGAACTTCTCCGAAGCTGAATCTGGCTTGAAACCCTTCGGCCGAACCGTTCTTTCGGACACTCCGGATGGATTCTTCCTTCTCTTATGCTCCATAACTCCAAACACAATCAATTGTCTCCAAAACACCTAAAACACTCCAAATGTATGAAAAACTCACTAGGACCTAATGCATATACCTAATACTCTAATAAATACAAAAATGCTATAAAAACTATGCAAGACACATGCTTGAGACACAAAATACCAAATAATATGCATGCTAAAAGATGTAAAATATGAGATTATCAACTCCCCCAAACTTATTCATTTGCTTGTCCTCAAGCAAACAAACAAGTAGAGAGAGAGGTTTGAAAGTGGAAGATCATATCCGAGAATATTAACAAAAGAATTCGAATCGATGCCCATGAGAGAAGTTATATGATGCACAAACAACCTCTACTTTAAAAGATTTAGCCATACTCTTTTCAAAACGAAATGGGTCTAAGCCTTAGTATCTACAAGCATTTCTCTCATCCAACTCTTTGACATTCATTAAGTGCAAATGGTGAATCATGCTCATACATATCAAGCGAACTCATTTGGCTAAGGGACAGGTCTTGAGATAAAAGTGATCTCAAACAATGTGGGTATTCCGATGCAAGGGATCTCTCATGAAAGAACGAACTTCGGCAAATTGCTAAGAGTAAGGATCAACCACTGCATACAAGGATGACTTCCATCTACCCAATGTCCCGATATGAACTTCACTCCTACTTCTAAACCCAAGGTGACCCCTTCCTAAGCTACCCTTTTTTTTCACAAGGCTGTTTGGCTTCTTAAATCACAATGTTTAGGGGATTTTCTTCTTCGCCTTATGAACAAATGGTTTGCTTTTCACAAGTTTCTTTCCTTAGCTCTTCTTTTTCTTTCTCTAGTCTCTTTCATTTCATTCTAGCTTGAGCCATTTTGGCTTCTTTTCTTTCATTTTAAAGGTAGAGACAATTTTCTTATCACTTCGAGCTAAACCAACTTTCTTTTCCCAACCATCTCAATCAATTGCTCATCCCCATCTTATCTTCCCATCTCTTTCCATTTTTCCACTCTTTTTTTCTTTCAATCAATCACCCAAAACCCAAACTTATCTACCCTAGCCTATATCTAGCTCAACGATGTGTGAGCTAGTTCTACATGGAAGCTTCTCCTTGTCGTTCAAAACTCAATACTTTTTGCTAAGTTCATTCGAAATTAGGCTTCAAGACACACACTAGTAATGTAGGCTTGAAAGAAGGTTAGGGTTAAGGCGAGGTGAATCATTTCAAAGGTGGGACATGGCTATTTGAGCTAACAAGAAGTGGTAAAAGGAAGAAGATAGCTCAATTATGTATATGGTATCCATGAGTTCAACTTTTCAATGAATGAGCATGATAATTCCAAGTCAAGATTAGAGTTCAAATAATAGATAGAGTTGGAATCAAATCAAAGCAAGCTTCAACCAAGACATAAACATTCAAAACGCGAGATTAAAGCATGGATCATCCTTAACTTTGTGATCTTTCAAATGCATCAAAGAACTCCTAACGAGGGCATTAAATCAAGCTCTTAAGTTTATATTCTACATGGATAATTCTCCCAATGCAAGTGAGTGTAACCCTATATGCTATGCATCTAGACTCAATCCTACATGAAATGCACAAAACTTCAAAATATTTCAAAATTATTAAAAAAATGCATGAGACTCAAGATGCAAAAGGCAAAATAAGATCACAAAACACAATGTCAAATGACACAAACCCCTCCCCCAAACTTGAATTGCACTGTTCTGGTGCAACAAAAGTCAAGGAGAAGGTAAAAACATGCAAAACAATATATACAATGAAGTGGAGTGAGAATTGCACCTTGGAATTGAATCGAGGAGGATAGGAGTGTGACATGTTGTGGACGAACCCTCCTTTCATCACAAACCATGACCTTTGACCGAAGAGACCCTTATTGACTTGCTTGTTTTGTGTCTCAAGCTCGACAAGGGATAGGCTCGGGGAGGTCCCCTAGGGGCGCGTTTAACGTCACTAGCTTGACGGTTGCTTCCCCATTGTCACTCCCTTCATGAAACTCACAAGAGAAGTGAAAAGATTAGCAACAAAAGAAAATAAAAGCTCTAGTCTTAAGAAGAATCAAAATCCTGATGATTAATGCTAAACCTCCCCGGCAACGGCGCCAAACTGATAGTAAGATTTTGTGTTAAGCTTAAGTTCATTACTCAAACCTACTCATATCATTGTAGTATTTGAGGATCGAACCAAAGAGGTTAAGATTGAAGCACCAAGAATACATGAAACTTCCTAATCTAGAGCAAATCTTTTGGGTTTTTATGTTTATGGGAAAAGAAACAAATGCAAGAAAAAAAACAAAAGATAGAAGTGTTGGATCGTAGAATAAGCTACCAAAGCAATGATTAACAATCAAATAACGATGTCAAATATTGCATTAAACACTATCCTAGAACATGGGATTCACAATTATGAGTAATTTACTTTCGTGGCACTAATCACTTTCTTAATCACCAAATCAAGAACAAACCATCGTTTGTGATAAGATGATTAACAAGCATTAATCTCTAATCCCAATTAGTTTACTAATCACCCTTGACATCAACTCTCATTGGCAAGGATGTAAAAAGCTCACAAAAGGTTCGGTTCAACCACTTCATTTAAACTCGAGTTAGGAGTGAAATGCCTAAGTTCAAGACTCGAATGAATAAATCTAATCTAGCACTAATACCGTTTACTCGAATCTCTCCCTAATGCATGGGACGAGACCAAAAATCCTAGGGTGTAGGTTGGTTTGTCACGCCAAACTACCTAATCTAGGTGTAGTTCTAGACTTTGGTTAATCTAATCAAATCTAGCATTAAGAACCAACCTAAATGAAAGATTTAACAAATCATCACCATCTAATCATCAAGACAATTGACTAATGATGCAAATACACACAATCAATGCTAATCCTTAGGTTAAGATCACAAATTATGACTAATCCTCTCTCAAGACACTAATCACTTTGCTAATCACTAAATCAAGATCAAACTCTCATTTTGTGATAAAATGATTAGCAAGCATTAAGATCAACATTCAAATAAACTAATAAACACCTTAAACAACTACTTTCATAGGTTAAGAATGTTTATCTCTTACTAAGCTTCTAGGGGAATTTCACCGAACACTTGGTGTGCATGATTTTCCCTTTGGTCTAGATTGACTTTCTCAAACCCAATCTATGGATAGGATTACCTAGAAAGAAAGGAAAGCAAGGATTAAGAACATAAGTAACACAAATCAATCATCAAATCATCAAAATCAAGCATAATCCAAAATCCAACAAAAATGGTCTAAAGCCTAAAGAACATGTAGAACAAGATAGAACACAAGGGAAAAAGAGACATAAAGGTAAAAAACAGAGATTAAATAAACATAATATAAAGATAGGTTGAAGAATCATTCACTAAAGTGGAAAGAATGATGAAGATCCATCCAAAATCATCTTAGGAAGAGTTTAGGATAAAACCTATCTCTAGGAAAAGAAAATTTAGATATAAAAATAAGGTTTTTCACTATTTAAAGAAGTTTGGGTCGGACCGGGTCAACCCGGGACAAACCGGGTATTGACCCGGCCGAATCTTGGTCGTGGTCAAGAATCGGTCATGACCCCTGAACCTGACATCCAAATGACCTGAATCCAACTCCTGTAGACAGCTAACTCGTCCCTCTACAACTATTATGAAGACCGTTTGAGTTGATTCATATCGGAAGGCCTTCGTTTTGCTGGTTCTTTGGACGGTGTCATCTTCTCTCGGCCAGACAGACATACCTTCAGTAAAGTGGCCATATCGAACGAACTACGTATCTGAATGACCTGGACCCACCTCTTGTAGTTATCTAACGCACTTGGCTACAACTTTCATGAAGACTTCAGAAGCTAAATTCTAGGTTAGGTCCTTCGTCCAGCCTGGTCTTTCAGACACTTCGGGCAAAATGGAGGCGGTACACCTGGCCGGTATGGGAATGTCTTCGGTGAGAGGATGATTCCGGGCCACTTGGAGCTGGTGCACATGGGCGGTAAACTCCCTGCCCAGGGGAACTCTCAGTACCGGTCTTGGGTGGGGAGCTTTGCCGGGCCATTGCATAGAGCCGGTATGGAATGATGGTCTCACGGCCAGACGGAGACTCTTTAGAAAATCGGCCATATCTGTTAAACCACATATCCGAATGACCTGAGTTCAACTCCAGTAGACAAATAACTGAATCCTCTACAACTCTAATGAACTTCTCCGAAGCTGAATCTGGCTTGAAACCCTTCGGCCGAACCGTTCTTTCGGACACTCCGGATGGATTCTTCCTTCTCTTATGCTCCATAACTCCAAACACAATCAATTGTCTCCAAAACACCTAAAACACTCCAAATGCATGAAAAACTCACTAGGACCTAATGGAAATACCTAATACTCTAATAAATACAAAATGCTATAAAAACTATGCAAGACACATGCATGAGACACAAAATACCAAATAATATGCATGCTAAAAGATGTAAATTATGGGATTATAAACTCCCCCAAACTTATTCATTTGCTTGTCCTCAAGCAAACAAACAAGTAGAGAGAGAGGTTTGAAAGTGGAAGATCATATCCGAGAATATTAACAAAAGAATTTTAATCGATGCCCTTGAGAGAAGTTATATGATGCACAAACAACCTCTACCTTAAAAGATTTAGCCATACTCTTTTCAAAACGAAATGGGTCTAAGCCTTAGTATCTACAAGCATTTCTCTCATCCAACTCTTTGACATTCATTAAGTGCAAATGGTGAATCATGCTCATACATATCAGGCGAACTCATTTGACTAAGGGACAGGTCTTGAGATAAAAGTGATCTCAAACAATGTGGGTATTCCGATGCAAGAGATCTCTCATGAAAGAACGAACTTCGGCAAATTGCTAAGAGTAAGGATCAACCAATGCATACAAGTATGACTTCCATCTACCCAATGTCCCGATATGAGCTTCACTCCTACTTCTAAACCCAAGGTGACCCCTTCCTAAGCTACCCTTTTTTCACAAGGCTGTTTGGCTTCTTAAATCACAATGTTTAGGGGATTTTCTTCTTCGCCTTATGAGCAAATGGTTTGCTTTTCACAAGTTTCTTTCCTTAGCTCTTCTTTTGCTTTCTCTAGTCTCTTTCATTTCATTATAGATTGAGCCATTTTGGCTTCTTTTCTTTCTTTTCAAAGGTAGAGACAATTTTCTTATCACTTCGAGCTAAACCAACTTTCTTTAGCCAACCATCTCAATCAATTGCTCATCCCCATCTTCTCTTCCCATCTCTTTCCATTTTCCACTCTTTTTTTCTTTCAATCAATCACCCAAAACCCAAACTTATCTACCCTAGCCTATATCTAGCTCAACGATGTGTGAGCTAGTTCTACATGGAAGCTTCTCCTTGTCGTTCAAAACTCAATACTTTTTGCTAAGTTCATTCGAAATTAGGCTTCAAGACACACACTAGTAATGTAGGCTTGAAAGAAGGTTAGGGTTAAGGCGAGGTGAATCATTTCAAAGGTGGGACATGTCTATTTGAGCTAACAAGAAGTGGTAAAAGGAAGAAGATAGCTCAATTATGTATATGGTATCCATGAGTTCAACTTTTCAATGAATGAGCATGATAATTCCAAGTCAAGATTAGAGTTCAAATAATAGATAGAGTTGGAATCAAATCAAAGCATGCTTCAACTAAGACATAAACATTCAAAACGCGAGATTAAAGCATGGATCATCCTTAACTTCGTGATCGTTCAAATGCATCAAAGAACTCCGAACGAGTGCATTAAATCAAGCTCTTAAGTTTATATTCTACATGGATAATTCTCCCAATGCAAGTGAGTGTAACCCTATATGCTATGCATCTAGACTCAATCCTACATGAAATGCACAAAACTTCAAAAAATTTCAAAATTATTAAAAAAATGCATGAGACTCAAGATGCAAAAGGCAAAATAAGATCACAAAACACAATGTCAAATGACACAAACCCCTCCCCCAAACTTGAATTGCACTGTTCTGGTGCAACAAAAGTCAAGGAGAAGGTAAAAACATGCAAAACAATATATACAATGAAGTGGAGTGAGAATTGTACCTTGGAATTGAATCGAGGAGGATAGGAGTGTGATATGTTGTGGACGAACCCTCCTTTCATCACAAACCACGACCTTTGACCGAAGAGACCCTTATTGACTTGCTTGTTTTGTGTCTCAAGCTCGACAAGGGATAGGCTCGGGGAGGTCCCCTAGGGGCGCGTTTAACGTCACTAGCTTGACGGTTGCTTCCCCATTGTCACTCCCTTCATGAAACTCACAAGAGAATTGAAAAGATTAGCAACAAAAGAAAATAAAAGCTCTAGTCTTAAGAAGAATCAAAATCCTGATGATTAATGCTAAACATCCCCGGCAACGGCGCCAAACTGATAGTAAGATTTTGTGTTAAGCTTAAGTTCATTACTCAAACCTACTCATATCATTGTAGTATTTGAGGATCGAACCAAAGAGGTTAAGCTTGAAGCACCAAGAATACATGAAACTTCTTAATCTAGAGCAAATCTTTTGGGTTTTTATGTTTATGGGAAAAGAAACAAATGCAAGAAATAAAACAAAAGATAGAAGTGTTGGATCGTAGAATAAGCTATCAAAGCAATGATTAACAATCAAATAACGATGTCAAATATTGCATTAAACACTATCCTAGAACATGGGATTCACAATTATGAGTAATTTACTTTCGTGGCACTAATCACTTTGTTAATCACCAAATCAAGAACAAACCATCGTTTGTGATAAGATGATTAACAAGCATTAATCTCTAATCCCAATTAGTTTACTAATCACCCTTGACATCAACTCTCATTGGCAAGGATGTTAAAAGCTCACAAAAGGTTCGGTTCAACAACTTCATTTAAACTCGAGTTAGGAGTGAAATGCCTAAGTTCAATACTCGAATGAATAAATCTAATCTAACACTAACACCGTTTAATCGAATCTCTCCCTAATTCATGGGACGAGACCAAAAATCCTAGGGTGTAGGTTGGTTTGTCACGTCAAACTACCTAATCTAGGTGTAGTTCTAGACTTTGGTTTATCTAATCAAATCTAGCATTAAGAACCAACCTAAATGAAAGATTTAACAAAGATCAACCTAAATCATCACCATTTAATCATCAAGACAATTGACTATTGATGCAAATACACACAATCAATGCTAATCCTTAGGTTAAGATCACAAATTATGACTAATCCTCTCTCAAGGCACTAATCACTTTGCTAATCACTAAATCAAGATCAAACTCTCATTTGTGATAAAATGATTAGCAAGCATTAAGATCAACATTTAAATCAACTAATAAACACCTTAAACAACTACTTTCATAGGTTAATAATGTTTATCTCTTACTAAGCTTCTAGGGGAATTTCACCGAACACTTAGTGTGCATGATTTTCCCTTTGGTCTAGATTGACTTTCTCAAACCCAATCTATGGATATGATTACTTAGAAAGAAAGGAAAGCAAGGATTAAGAACATAAGTAACACAAATCAATCATCAAATCATCAAAATCAAGCATAATCCAAAATCCAACAAAAATGGTCTAAAGCCTAAAGAACATGTAGAACAAGATAGAACACAAGGGAAAAAGAGACATAAAGGTAAAAAACAGAGATTAAATAAACATAATATAAAGATAGGTTGAAGAATCATTCACTAAAGTGGAAAGAATGATGAAGATCCATCCAAAATCATCTTAGGAAGAGTTTAGGATAAAACCTATCTCTAGGAAAAGAAAATTTAGATCTAAAAATAAGGTTTTTCACTATTTAAAGAAGTTTGGGTCGGACCGGGTCAACCCGGGACAAACCGGGTATTGACCCGGCCGAATCTTGGTCGTGGTCAAGAATCGGTCATGACCCCTGAACCTGACATCCAAATGACCTGAATCCAACTCCTGTAGACAGCTAACTCGTCCCTCTACAACTATTATGAAGACCGTTTGAGTTGATTCATATCGGAAGGCCTTCGTTTTGCTGGTTCTTTGGACGGTGTCATCTTCTCTCGGCCAGACAGACATACCTTCAGTAAAGTGGCCATATCGAACGAACTACGTATCTGAATGACCTGGACCCACCTCTTGTAGTTATATAACGCACTTGGCTACAACTTTCATGAAGACTTCAGAAGCTAAATTCTAGGTTAGGTCCTTCGTCCAGCCTGGTCTTTCAGACACTTTGGGCAAAATGGAGCCGGTACACCTGGCCGGTATGGGAATGTCTTCGATGAGAGGATGATTCCGGGCCACTTGGAGCTGGTGCACATGGGCGGTAAACTCCCTGCCCAGGGGAACTCTCAGTACCGGTCTTGGGTGGGGAGCTTTGCCGGGCCAGTGCATAGAGCCGGTATGGAATGATGGTCTCACGGCCAGACGGAGACTCCTTAGAAAATCGGCCATATCTCTTAAACCACATATCCGAATGACCTGAGTTCAACTCCAGTAGACAAATAACTGAATCCCCTACAACTCTAATGAACTTCTCCGAAGCTGAATCTGGCTTGAAATCCTTCTGCCGAACCGTTCTTTCGGACACTCCGGATGGATTCTTCCTTCTCTTATGCTCCATAACTCCAAACACAATCAATTGTCTCCAAAACACCTAAACCACTCCAAATGCATGAAAAACTCACTAGGAGCTAATGCAAATACCTAATACTCTAATAAATACAAAAATGCTATAAAAACTATGCAAGACACATGCATGAGACACAAAATACCAAATAATATGCATGCTAAAAGATGTAAAATATGGGATTATCAACTCCCCCAAACTTATTCATTTGCTTGTCCTCAAGCAAACAAACAAGTAGAGAGAGAGGTTTGAAAGTGGAAGATCATATCCGAGAATATTAACAAAAGAATTCGAATCGATGCCCTTGAGAGAAGTTATATGATGCACAAACAACATCTACTTTAAAAGATTTAGCCATACTCTTTTCAAAACGAAATGGGTCTAAGCCTTAGTATCTACAAGCATTTCTCTCATCCAACTCTTTGACATTCATTAAGTGCAAATGGTGAATCATGCTCATACATATAAAGCGAACTCATTTGGCTAAGGGACAGGTCTTGAGATAAAAGTGATCTCAAACAATGTGGGTATTCCGATGCAAGGGATCTCCCATGAAAGAACGAACTCCGGCAAAATGCTAAGAGTAAGGATCAACCAATGCATACAAGGATGACTTCCATCTACTCATTTCCCCGATATGAACTTCACTCCTACTTCTAAACCCAAGGTGACCCCTTCCTAAGCTACCCTTTTTCACAAGGCAGTTTGCCTTCTTAAATCACAATGTTTCATCACTTCTTTTCCTTTCAAACACTTTAGAGGATTTTCTTCTTCACTTTATGAGCAAATGGTCTGGCTTTCACAAGTTTCTTTTCTTAGCTCTTCTTTTGCTTTCTCTAGTCTCTTTCATTTCATTCTAGCTTGAGCCATTTTGGCTTCTTTGCTTTCTTTTCAAAGGTAGAGACTATTTTCTTATCACTTCGAGCTAAACCAACTTTCTTTTGCCAACCATCTCAATCAATTGCTCATCCCCATCTTATGTTCCCATCTCTTTCCATTTTTCCACTCTTTTTTTTCTTTCAATCAATCACCCAAAACCCAAACTTATCTACCCTAGCCTATATCTAGCTCAACGATGTGTGAGCTAGTTCTACATGGAAGCTTCTCCTTGTCGTTCAAAACTCAACACTTTTTGCTAAGTTCATTCGAAATTAGGCTTCAAGACACACTAGTAATGTAGGCTTGAAAGAAGGTTAGGGTTAAGGCGAGGTGAATCATTTCAAAGGTGGGACATGGCTATTTGAGCTAACAAGAAGTGGTAAAAGGAAGAAGATAGCTCAATTATGTATATGGTATCCATGAGTTCAACTTTTTAATGAATGAGCATGATAATTCCAAGTCAAGATTAGAGTTCAAATAATAGATAGAGTTGGAATCAAATCAAAGCATGCTTCAACCAAGACATAAACATTCAAAACGCGAGATTAAAGCATGGATCATCCTTAACTTCGTGATCTTTCAAATGCATCAAAGAACTCCTAACGAGGGCATTAAATCAAGCTCTTAAGTTTATATTCTACATGGATAATTCTCCCAATGCAAGTGAGAGTAACCCTATATGCTATGCATCTAGACTCAATCCTACATGAAATGCACAAAACTTCAAAAAAATTCAAAATTATTAAAAAAATGCATGAGACTCAAGATGAAAAAGGCAAAATAAGATCACAAAACACAATGTCAAATGACACAAACCCCTCCCCCAAACTTGAATTGCACTGTTCTGGTGCAACAAAAGTCAATGAGAAGGTAAAAACATGCAAAAAAAATATATACAATGAAGTGGAGTGAGAATTGTACCTTGGAATTGAATCGAGGAGGATAGGAGTGTGACATGTTGTGGACGAACCCTCCTTTCATCACAAACCACGACCTTTGACCGAAGAGACCCTTATTGACTTGCTTGTTTTGTGTCTCAAGCTCGATAAGGGATAGGCTCGGGGAGGTCCCCTAGGGGCGCGTTTAACGTCACTAGCTTGACGGTTGCTTCCCCATTGTCACTCCCTTCATGAAACTCACAAGAGAAGTGAAAAGATTAGCAACAAAAGAAAATAAAAGCTCTATGCTTAAGAAGAATCAAAATCCTGATGATTAATGCTAAACCTCCCCGGCAACGGCGCCAAACTGATAGTAAGATTTTGTGTTAAGCTTAAGTTCATTACTCAAACCTACTCATATCATTGTAGTATTTGAGGATCGAACCAAAGAGGTTAAGATTGAAGCACCAAGAATACATGAAACTTCCTAATCTAGAGCAAATCTTTTGGGTTTTTATGTTTATGGGAAAAGAAACAAATGCAAGAAAAAAAACAAAAGATAGAAGTGTTGGATCGTAGAATAAGCTATCAAAGCAATGATTAACAATCAAATAACGATGTCAAATATTGCATTAAACACTATCCTAGAACATGGGATTCACAATTATGAGTAATTTACTTTCGTGGCACTAATCACTTTCTTAATCACCAAATCAAGAACAAACCATCGTTTGTGATAAGATGATTAACAAGCATTAATCTCTAATCCCAATTAGTTTACTAATCACCCTTGACATCAACTCTCATTGGCAAGGATGTAAAAAGCTCACAAAAGGTTCGGTTCAACCACTTCATTTAAACTCGAGTTAGGAGTGAAATGCCTAAGTTCAAGACTCGAATGAATAAATCTAATCTAGCACTAACACCGTTTACTCGAATCTCTACCTAATGCATTGGACGAGACCAAAAATCCTAGGGTGTAGGTTGGTTTGTCACGCCAAACTACCTAATCTAGGTGTAGCTCTAGACTTTGGTTTATCTAATCAAATCTAGCATTAAGAACCAACCTAAATGAAAGATTTAACAAAGATCAACCTAAATCATCACCATCTAATCATCAAGACAATTGACTAATGATGCAAATACACACAATCAATGCTAATCCTTAGGTGAAGATCACAAATTATGACTAATCCTCTCTCAAGGCACTAATCACTTTGCTAATCACTAAATCAAGATCAAACTCTCATTTGTGATAAAATGATTAGCAAGCATTAAGATCAACATTCAAATCAACCAATAAACACCTTAAACAACTACTTTCATAGGTTAAGAATATTTATCTCTTACTAAGCTTCTAGGGGAATTTCATCGAACACTTGGTGTACATGATTTTCCCTATGGTCTAGATTGACTTTCTCAAACCCAATATATGGATAGGATTACTTAGAAAGAAAGGAAAGCAAGGATTAAGAACATAAGTAACCCAAATCAATCATCAAATCATCAAAATCAAGAATAATCCAAAATCCAACAAAAATGGTCTAAAGCCTAAAGAACATGAAGAACAAGATAGAACACAAGCGAAAAAGAGACATAAAGATAAAAAAACAAAGATTAAATAAACATAATATAAAGATAGGTTGGAAAATCCTTCACTAGAGTGGCATGAATGATGAAGATCCATCCAAAATCATCTTAGGAAGAGTTTGGGATAAAATCCAACCCTAGGAAAAGAAAACTTAGATCTAAAAATTAGGTTTTTCACTATTTAAAGAAGTTTGGGTCGGACCGGGTCAACCCGGGACAAACAGGGTATTGACCCGGCCGAATCTGGATCGTGGTCAAGAATCGGTCATAACCCCTGAACCTGACATCCGAATGACCTGAATAAAACTCCTGTAGACAGCTAACTCGTCCCTCTACAACTATTATGAAGACCGTTTGAATTGATTCATACCTGAAGGCCTTCGTTTTGCCGGTATTTTGGACGGTGTCATCTTCTCTCGGCTAGACAGACATACCTTCAGTAAAGTGGCCATATCGAACGAACCACGATCCGAATGACCTGGAACCATCTCATGTAGTCATCTAACACACTTGGCTACAACTTTCATGAAGACTTCAGAAGCTAAATCCGAGGTTAGGTCCTTCGTCCAGCCTGGTCTTTCAGACACTTTGGCGAGAGCTTCCACGCCGGGCAAAATGGAGCCGGTATGGGAATGTCTTCGGTGAGAGGATGATTCCGGGCCACTTGGAGCCGGTGTACATGGCCGGTAAACTCCCTGCCCAGGGGAACTCTCAGTACCGGTCTTGGGAGGTGAGCTGTGCCGAGCCGGTGCATAGAGCCGGTATGGAATGATGGTCTCGCGGCCAGACGGAGACTTCTTAGAAATTCGGCCATATCTCTTAAACCACATATCCGAATAACCTGAGTTCAACTACAGTAGACAGATAACTGACTCCCCTACAATTCTCATGAACATCTCTGAAGCTGAATCTGACTTGAATCCCTTCGGCCGAACCGTTATTTCGGACACTACGGATGGACACTTCCTTTTCTTATGCTCCATAACTCCAAACACAATCATTTGTCTCCAAAACACCTAAAAACACTCCAAATGCATGCAAAACTCACTATGGCCTAATGAAAACACCTAATACTCTAATAAATACCAAAATTCTATAAAAACTATGCAAGACACATGCATGAGACACAAATTACCATATAATATGCATGCTAAAAGATGTAAATATGGGATTATCAATGGGTGATATTTGAGGTTTCTTATCCCTAGATTCTTGAACATCTCTCGGTACATGATATTCACACTTGAACTGGAGTCACACAAAGCATCCTCAACGTCTAAATCACCAAGAGAGCAAGCTATAGAGAACTTACTAGGATTACCAAGCTTGGGGAGAGACTTAGGCTCAATCCTAGTTGTGCTTGCTGAATCAATGCAATCAACACTACCCTTGTCTTCAACCAAGGTCACGTTCTCATCCTTCTCAAAGGTCACTCCCCCACCTTGTTCCTTAATGTCCACATTGAGCTTCAAGGGAACGTCTCTAGGGGGAAGGTGTTCAACATGTAAACCGTAAAGTAGAAGCTCAATCTCGTTAGTGGCGGCTTCATGATTTTCAATGGGATGTGGATCATATGAGGAGATGGCATTACAATACTCCTTTGAGGGTTGTATTGCTTTCCCATTTGAAGAGCTTTGTTGCACTTTGCCTCCATTGGCTCCCTTGGTCTGTATTTGTTAAACTTTTGAACTCAATGTCTCAAGCTTCTTGTGGAGATCATTGTATGAGCAAGCTACTTTGGTATTTATTTCCTCCATCTTTTTGCTCATATTCAATGCTCCACTAGCTTGGCCTTGTAGAATTTGTTGAAGCATGTTCTTCATATCAAGGTCTTGAGGCATTGGGTTGTTGCCTTGAGTTTGAGGGACAAAGCTTTGTTGAAAACCTCCTTGGTTCCCTTGAAAGTTGTTCTTGGAATCAAAGCTTTGTTGGTGATTAATGGGGGCTTGACCTTGGTTGCCATAGTTGTTGTTGAAACCTCTTTGATAGCCACCATTGTTCCCAATATAATGCACTTCCTCTTGGTTGCTCAAATCCAACATTTCCTCATGGGACCTTTGATTTCCCTCAAAATTACCAACAAAGTGAATTGATTTTTTGAAGCATTGAGAAGCTTGTCAATCATAATGGCTTGCTTGTCCATCATGGAAGATTTCTTATCCAACTTCTCATTGAGAGCCATCATGGCTTTGGTTCGTTGTTGCTCCTCGAATTCACTTGTGGTTCTTGTAGACCGGTCATACTCATCACCATATGTACCATCACTCAAATCAAGGTTGTCAACCAACTCCATTGCTTCATTCATGTATTTGCCTAAGAAGTTTCCATTATAAGCGGTATCAAGCAACATACAAATCTTAGGAAGTGCTCCGCGGTATAGTGTGCTCAGGAAGGAAGCATCCGAGAATCCATGATGAGGGCATTGCGATGATTAACCTCTAAACCGCTCCCATGCTTCATTAAAGCTCTCATTTGCACGTTGAGTGAAGCTTGAGATCTCATTCCTTAGCTTAGCCGTTCTAGAGGGAGAGAAGAACTTGGCAAGGAATGATGTCTTGCATTGGTCCCATGAAGTGATGGAACCGTGGGGAATGTTCTTTTCCCATTGTCTTGCCTTATCCCTAAGAGAAAATGGAACAACCTTAGCTTTAAGCTATCCTCCGAGACACCATTAATCTTTGTCAAGCCACAAATCCGGTCGAAGTGATCCAAATGATCAAGAGGGTCTTCTACCGCCAAGCCATGAAACTTGTTGCTTTGCACCATGTTAATAAAGTTAGCTTTGCCCTCAAAGTCATTGGTTTCAACTGGTGGTGGTCGAATACCTTGGCGGTTGACATGAGCATTGGCCGCATCACCCGCATCACCCGCTCCAACTATGTTAGGAACGTTAAGGGCGGGTGGGTTGTGGTTTCCATTACCACCGTG
Organism: Eutrema japonicum; assembly: GCA_030161315.1. Lineage (NCBI taxonomy): Eukaryota > Viridiplantae > Streptophyta > Magnoliopsida > Brassicales > Brassicaceae > Eutrema > Eutrema japonicum. The sequence continues at coordinate 32,683,573 of BSQW01000007.1, read as the reverse complement.
ACCATGCTCTTGAGCTTGATGAACTTGCACGTTCTCCATACCGAGCCTAGGAATGTTTACAACCCGTTCTCTCTCTCTTCTTGCTCTAAGACCGCAGTGTAGAAGGTTGATGTCGTCTCTTCGCTCAAGATTTTTGTTGCCTTTAGAACGCAAGTTCATGCACGTACAAGAGAGATCTAGAAGGAGAGATTAGTAAACAAAAGAAACAAAAAGGCTTAATCTCAAAAAGAAGTAAAATCTTAGTTTCAAAAGCTAAACCCAATTGGCAACGGCGCCAAATTGATACATAGTTTTTGCCGTGTATCAATTACTCAAATGCCTAAGTAGCATATGAGGTATCAAATCCAAGGTTTAAGTTTCAATCACTAGGAATACATAAATCTTATTAAGTTAAGCTAACAAATGTGGTTTTAGTTTTCTAGCAACCTAAATGATTCAAATTAAAAACAAGAACACAAGTAAACGAATGCTAAACGAGATTAGAAAGATAATAAAGGCAAGCTCTTGGATGGGGTTATGGATGTTGGGTCCTTTCATGATCTATATAGATGTCAATACACACAAACAAGCATTTCCCTTAGCCTAGAACACCTAAACAAGCTTAAGCCATTCTCATGGTCTTAATCACTTTGATAATCACCAAAGCAAGAACAAACTCTCGTTTGTGATAAGATTATTAGCAAGCATTAAACATAGGTTCCAATGGCCCTAATACTCTTTAGATAACTACTCTCATAGGCTAAGCAAGCAAAATCCTGTATTTAGTTCTTGGGGCATTTCATCGAACATCTTATGTGCATTAAATGCCTTATGGTCAACATTAGCTTTCTCAAGCCTAATCTAGCATTATGAAAACTAAATAAGAGAGGAAAGATGTAAACTAATCCCTAGACATCCTAGATCTATCACGAAATTCCCCTAATCTACCTCATCCATGAGCTCTAAAAAGAACTACTCACTAATCATGAAGAACAAACCAAATCTCATGAAATAGGTGATGTTAATCATGATTAAAGAATAGGAATGTGAAAGATTAGAGAAAGAACACAAGATATAAACTTAAACTTGCATAAAAAGTGTATGATCCCTCTTACAAATCACAAGAACAAGGTTTTTGCTGCTTTGGTGAATACCGATGTCACAAGTCGGTGTTGGGCAAAACTGTTTCGGCAGGCGGATTTGTCTTTAGTAATTTTGCCATAACTCATGAACCTGATATCCGAATGTGTTGATTCCAGATTCTATGAACAGATAACTCACTCCTATACAAGTTCTATGAAGATGATTGAAGCTGAATCAGGCCGAAAGGTTCTCGTCCAGCCACATCTTTGAGACTCTTTGGATGAACTCTTCCTTCTCCTTGTCCATGTCCGGACAGTTTCAACTCCATGTTCCCAAATGTTCTCCAAAACACCTAAAATAGACTCCAAAATATGCAAAAACTCACTAGGACCTAATGCAAATGTCCTAAACTCTAAATGAGACATAAATGCAAGACAAAACCGTGATTATGCATGCAAATGGCACAAAACTCTAAGTAAAATGTATGCTAGAACATGCAAAATATGAACATATTAGTCTCACAAAAAAGTATTCGCTCCTTGTGGAATGATACCTAACATGCTACAACGCACATATGTGCACTTGCAGACGTTAGGTTTTAAAAATTTAAAACATGAACAATCCGCTCGCATCAGAAGCTAAGTACATAGCTTCTCTTTTTTTTACAACTTGTCATCCTCAAACAGATGGACAAACCGAATTGGTAAACTGTACTCTTTCCAATTTACTTAGAGCCACACTTGGTTGAAATATGAAAACTTGGCTTGATTGCATTCCCTTTGTAGAATTTGCTTATAACGAAGTCGTTCACTCGGCTACTAAGCTATCCCTTTTTGAAATTATCTATGGAATTACCCTTTGTCTCCATAGGATTAAGTGCCAATTCCCCAAGTATAATATGTAAACCAAAATGGCCTTAGGCGTGGGGAACTCATCAAAAGGCTACATGAGACGGCTAGAACCAACATTGAGAAGAATACTGAGGGATACAAGAAATTCGCCGACAAAGGCAGAAAGTAAGTAACCTTTAAACCAGATGATTGGGTTTGGCTACACATGAGGAAGGAGAAATTTCTCAACCAACGTGCATCCAAGCTTGCACCAAGAGGCGATGGACCATTTAAAGTCTTAGCCAAGATCAACGATAACGCCTACATGCTTGAATTGCCAGGTGAATTTAATATGTCTCACACGTTTAATGTTGCTGGTCTTTCTTATTATGATGCATGAGATCTAGTTTTGAGGTCAAAACCTCTTAAGAGGAAGGGAATGATGAGGACATCGACCTTAGCAACGACCCAAACCAAATGCCAACGGTCCAAGAAGGACCCATGACAAGTTCAAAGGCTAAGCAACTCAATAAGAGGTTTGGACTTCCCATACAAGCCTTCATAAATGCACAAGGACAGATCGATCCATTTCAAGACAAGCCAATCGATCGATCCAGCCGCATCGACAACAAGGAGCCGAGGCAGATCGATCGATTCAACCCTATCGGCAACAAGGAACTGACACAGATCGACCGCTCCAGAAACGAGATCGACCGATCCATCCTTTCCGGCAAACAAGGAACCATAGCAGATCAGCCGATCCAGGAATACGATCGATCGATCCACCCGTGTCGGCATCAAAGAGCCGAAACACTTGCCACCACTGTGGGAACATCAAGATGACCGATCTAGCACTGAGGGAGGGCACTGAGGGAGGGCACTTTCATCGGCCAAGTGGAACTTTAGGAGACAATTTAGCTCGAATGGATTCAAAGTTACCCTTAGACAACCCACCCGGAGACCTTACCGTAGGTGAGGAGAATGAAACTGAACTGAGGGATGATCCAAACGATCAAATCTCTACTGAGGGAAGTAAGTTTCGTCGACGAAGTGCATATTTTAAGGCTAACAATCAAGGCACTTTTCCATTTAAACGTGCATAAAAGAAGTTAGATCAAGGCATGCAAACCAGAGCTGAGGTACAACAAATCAGACCAAAAGAAGAGACGGAGGCTGAGGGAATGGAAGAGCTTGAAGACGAAGATTATTCTGACTTTGAAGACACTCAATAAGACTTCTCCAACAAGTTCCAAGTCCAAGACACACCAGAACCAGAGGCGTCCCCAAAGGCTCTTCATGCGCCATTTCGGACCTCTACACTCCAATGTAAGTTGTTTACATTATATATTGTTATTGCATGTGACTCCATCGACAACAATGACTAAGGACAGCTTCAAAACGACATCAACCGTCTAGTTTTAGTGTCGCGACCAAACTTTCCATTTTTGCTTTAAATGAAACGATGAGTTTATTATGTTTTAGACTAGGTTTTGTTTCTCGTAGTTTTACTTTAAACGTCATGTTATTTTAAGTATTTTCGTGTTGTTTTGAGTCGAACCCTAGAAGGTTAAAGATGACGTATTATTAATAAAGTCTCACATGCAGCTTTGTAGACACAACTTTTTACTTGATATCAATAAAGAACCGCACTTTTTCTAAGTGTTCTTGAGAGCGATTCACTACAAGAAAACACAGTTTTTGCGACCACCAAAATAGTCACAAAATGGTCGCAAATGACTCATTTGCGACCATTTTAGGACTAAAAAAGTAGTTCAAATATTTGGTCGCTAAATAAAGTGATCACAAAACAGTCGCTCTTTTGCGACTAATATGTGACACCCATTAGCAGTCCTAATTTATAGACTGATTTGCGACTACTTGTAAAAAACAAAATTCAAAAAAAAAATTTTATATATGAAATTAATTAATTACAAGAAAAAAAAAACCACGCTGCCGGAAACCTCCCATTCCGATCTCTTCTCCCCGTGTTACACCTCCCCTTCCGATCTCTTCTCCCCGTGTTACACCTCCCCTTCCGATCTCGGCTCCGAGAATCCTCTCTCCAACAGCCTCGTCTCCCTTTCTCCAACAGCCTCGTTCCGGTGAGAAGACCAACCATCGATCCGGTGAGAAGGAAACCCTAGTCGGGCCGATGGGCAACAAGGCCAGCCTCTCCTATCGCCACCGTCAGACTCCTCCTGAGCCGCTTTGGTCGCGAATCCTCCTCAGCTCACAACGCACACCCACCGAACCCCTCGCCTATTTCCGCTCAGATCTACAATTTCTCTCCGTTAACCGCTCATTGCCTCGTCCTCCGACGAGATGAAGCTTCTCGTTGACAGCATCGGATATGAAAAAAAAATGAGTAAGATAAACTCAATTAATAAAGGAAGAGAAGGAAGAAGAAGATCGTACGAAGGAGAGAGAGAAAGAGAAGGAAGAGAAAGAGAAGGAAGAAGATCGAAGGAAGAGAAAAATAAAAGTAATAAAATCAATAAAAAAATAGTTTAAATCATCCACTGTTGGATTTTGGATTAAACCAATCAATGGTGGAGGATCTCGATCCTCGTCACAAGGAACTAGCCAATGAGAAGCTTTCATTATTTTTGTCATTTGGTCGCAAATTGGTCGCAAATTTGGGACTATTTTGTGACTACTATTAAAAAAAATCTACTGGGGTTGCTAAACAGTCCCAAATTTGAGACCATTTTGTGACAATCAAAAATTTTACCCTAAACCATAAACTTTAAGAACATAGAAGGTTTGAATATGATTTTACAATAATTTTGTGTATCTAGCAATTCAAAAATATGTTAAAACTTAAAAATAAGTAAATCTTGAGAGAATTTTATCTTTCAAAATCATTCCTTATAAAACACAAGTAACACTTAGTAGATGTTATGATTAGATTAAAATTTTTGTAAGTGTTATATTTTTTGGTTTATTATTTGATGTTTATGTGTAAGATCTAGTTTATAATTTAATATTTCTAGTTTATGATTAATGGTTAGAGGTTTATGGTTTAGAATTTAGGATTTATAAAATGGATTATTGATACAAGATATTTTGGTATCTATAGAGTCAATTCTCTAAATGCAATTGTAGCATAAGAGGTTATCGAACCTTATCGGGATTTATCCTAATCACTAAAAATGCAAGGAACAATTGCAAGTTAAGCTAAACAAGTGTGTTTGATTAAATATCCAATTCGAATTAAGCAAAGGCACTAAACAAGATTGTAAATCAATAAACAAAAGCGGAGCTTGAGATGAGGTTATTGATGTAAGGTGATCCAAATCCAATTAGTGGTGTTAATTAACTCAAATGAGCTAATTCCCAGGCATAAGATCCATAATCTTGAATAATTCTCTTTCAAGCAACTAATCACTATGCTAATCACCTAATTCATTAACAAACTTTCATTTGTGAATCATTGATTAGCAATCATTAAGAATACAAACAAGATCAACCAAAAATACACTCTAGACAACTATTATCATAGGCTATGAGCATAAATCTCTTGTCTGGTTCATCAAGGCATTTCAATAAACACTTGGTGTGCATGAAATGCCTTATTGATACGCTCAAATTAATACCCTAACAGATACTAAAGCAGTTGTCGTAGTATAGCTAGGGGTCGAACTCAAGGACTCACAGAAACACACAATAGATTATATAGATCCAAAATACGCTAAATCAAAATATGTAAACGAAAACAAGTACGAAATTAGAAGTGTTGTAAATCAATGGAGGAAATATAGGCCCATGGTTTTTCTCAGGAAATCAATGAATGCAGCTAAATTAACTAACATGATTCAGATTACGCACGGTTCTTGAACTGAAATCACTAAACTAACCAACTCTCGTTGCGAAAACTATCTAAATCTAAATCATTGGAATTCCAAATCTCTTTGCGAATCCTAAAGTCTAAATCAGCTTTAAAGTTCAGGTTTGATATGTTCACAAATCAATTAAACCAACTCTCTTTGCGAATAATCAATTTTCTTACCTAGGTTCTATCAATTAATTAATCGCACTCTCGTGCCTAATCAATTATCCTAAGATCTAAGTTCCAGATTCGTCAACCTAGAATTAGCTTTGAACACAACCTAAGCGAAGAACTAATTCAGATGGTGAATCCTAAACAGATAATTAACCTAGCATTCAAAGAAATCCCTTATGAGAAAACCCTAAACCTAAGTGGATCTACTCAGACATGGAGAATGAAACAATCAACATGTTTGAATAAATCATCAATAGAAAATAAGAATAACAAGAGGTTTTAAGATTCGATCTCGGATGAAGGGAGATTCAGACTTGTCTCAAACCAAAGTATAGAAAATAAAGCATAGCCTACAAAGTGGCTGTAAAATCCCTATAAATAACCTAAAACACGAATTGGGTCTTCTTGTAATTATTAAAGACTTCTGGGGCAAATCTGCAATTCTTCAAGTCTTGGAAAACTCGCGGGTCGTGTTTTGCACGATGAGTATCGATCGATACCAGGAAGTATCGATCGATGCTTGTCGTGAAATCACGTACTCAGTAACACGACTTCAGCTTCTGCTCCACACTGCTCCAGAAAGCTCCAATACTTCCAATTACGCTCCAAACGTGCTAAGAGCTGTAAAAGACTCTAAAAGACTACAAAACACTAGAAAGACTGTATAAAAAGGACTTATATCATGGCCTAAACAGAGTAAAAACCATGATATATCAACTCCCCCAGATTTAGCCTTTGCTTGCCCTCAAGCAAATAGAAGACTAAACAGAGGAAGAGGTTTGAAAACGCGGAGACTCACCTGTTCATGAACCATCGAAATGACCTTTTTCCCAAGTACCCAAATGTCACCTAATCAGCTTTTGATCTAACCACCATGTACTTCTCCGTAGACATTCACAGCTTTTCCAGACTCCACACATTATCCCGCAGCATTGTTCAAATAAAACCCTCATCGCCAGTTTCATCGCTGCAGCCAACGTTCAAGAACCTTCTAGATTCTTTACCATACAATATCATGACAAGGAACCACCCATTTTCACACTTTTTGTATCAATTTCTCTCCCCCAGACTTATTTCTTATTATGTTCTTTTTTTTTTTAGATCTTGCATATACACATCAAGGTATGAGACGCGAGTATTGATGGTGTTTGCCACCAAATCCCCGGTTCTTCCCTCTCTATTCATCAAAGGATGTAGGCGAATAATGGCATCATAGGAAAATCCTAGCCTCGCTTCCAATCCTTTGTGTGATCATTCCCTCTTAAGTAGAATAATGGGATCGCTGGAAATTTTCCTAACCTTCTACTCAGAAGAAAATCATTTCAATCTCTTATAATTTTATTAATCAACTTATAACAGGGGAGAGAGATACCATAACTCTAAACAGATGGGTTCCTTTATCAGATATGAATGATGAATCAAACTCTAAAAACACTAACCACATTGATGAAGTGCAAAAATTTGGCTCAGGCTTCAGAAGAACTCTGCTGGAGACATGGATGTTTTCTAGTCAACTGGTCAGTCTTTGGATTTTTCATTAGTCGATCTAGAGCTGATCCTGCAACACTGGTCACTCAAAAACCAAATCAAAGCAACAATTCAAGCATGTGATCATTATCTCCAACAAGTTTTGACTCAATAAAAATGCAACTTTTTTTTTATTTTTAGGACTCTAAGAAAAACAAACACAATGTCAGCAGACACCTCCCCCAGACTTGAACAACACTGTCCCCAGTGTTATCTAGTCTAGAGTCAGTGAAAGAAAACAAACGAAAAGAATAAAATTGGGAAAAACAAGAAGTTACCTTGCTGGAATATTGAGTATCGATCGACACACAGCCTGGCATCGATCGATACCAGGCTTTAATCGACATGAAACGTTCTCAATCGCGTAGGGTATCGATTGACACTCAGGCGATTTCGAGTTTACTCCTTGTTTATCCTGACACAAACACAAAACGAACGAAAATAAAAAGAAAAATGACACAAAAACAGACTCACCAGTGGGTTGCCTCCCACCAAGCGCTCGTTTAACGTCAATAGCTTGACTGTAACGCCCTCCAGGCTGGATAAGAGTGAGAGCTTGCACCAAAACAGGCTCCACAACTTGACATCACTATCTTCAGAGTTCTGCTCAGCATGCCTTCCACGAACTCTTTTCCCTTCTCTTTCAGCTCCGAAGTAAGAAGAATTCTAGCCTTAGAGAATGGCTTCGAAGCTCCTTTGCACTTGACCTTATACTCATTCGAATTCCCATCACTCTTCTGAGGGATTAAAGTGACATGGGGATTCTCGACCTTGTTGCTCTTGGCCTTCTTCTTTGTTGCCTTAACCTTTTTGACAACTTCCTTGGGGATGATGGGCTGTTCAGCTGAAATGTCTGTGACAGTAGGCTCGTCAGGAGGCTTTTCCAAAAGATCAATTGCCAGCGACTCTCCTGTGACAACCTCGATGCTAGAGATACGTGTGGGAGTACTCCTAGGGGGAATTACATCATAATATACCCCTCCGTCAATGTAAGAGAAAGAGATTCTCTTATTAGACGTGTCTATGATTGCGTCAGCAGTAGCCATAAATGGTCGTCCCAGGAGTATAGGCATACGAGATATCGCACTCATCTCCACAACCGGAAAATCAGTAGGCACCAGACAGTCTCCTACTTTGACCAGCAAACCATGGATAGTACCGTGTGGAAGAGAGGTCGAGTCGTTCGCGAATGTGATAGATAGCTTTGGTGATCGAATATCAGCCCTCAACCGCTCTGCAATTGCCCTTGAGATGACATTGACACTAGCTCCTGAGTCAACGAAAGACTCTTTGAAATCAATTCCAGAGATAGAGCATGGAACCACGAATTTCCCTGGATCTTCCATTTGGGTCAACTGTCTCAGTGGAGGTAGTGCACCTCTAGCCTTAATGAATAGTGCCTTAATCTCTTCCTCAGTTTCTCTACAATATTTGAAGTGACTTAGCAGAGGACGGCACTCTAGAGCTTCTTCAAAAGATGATTCAGGGGAAATCCTTCTTACCATCTTCTCAAAGCAACGCAGCTGCTTTGGAGAGATGGGATCTCTGAGGTGTTTAGGAACAGGATTCAGCTTCTTGGGCTTGCGAACTCTTTCTTTGATCAACTCATGTGTTTCCACAGGTTCTGGGTCATTTTGTGAGGGGTATCGATCGACACCAGGTAGGGTATCGATCGATACTCTTGCTGTTGAATCATCCTTGACAGATTTATCATCATCAAGGGGAAGCTCCGCAATCAGCTTATCCAGCATAGCCTTGCATATGGCGTCCTCTACATCCTTCTTAGCCTTCCCAAGAGCTCTGGGATAAGGTATCCTCGGTATATAGACTCTCTCTGCAAGTACTTTAGGCACAACAGTCGAAATCTCACGTGTCTCCTCAGAAATCGCCTCAGTATCGACCGATACCAATGGGGTATCGATCGATACACGGGTTTTGGAAGTGTCCCGTTTCAGAATTGTAACCGGCATCGATCGACACCTGGGGGTATCGATCGATGCTATGGCGATTTTAGGATCCTCATCGAAATTTTCTGCACTTGAGCAGATTGCATTGACGTGTGCATTGTGTGAATGAATCGTCTTTCCCTTGGCATTTGCTGCAATCTAAGCTACTTGAGTTTCCAGCATCCTGTGACTGGTATCGAGAGCCTCGATCCTTCCTCTTAATTCGGTGTATACAACATTCAGTTTACCATTGAAGTTTATTGTCATCTTCTCCTGCCCTTGAACCAGCTGTTCAAGCATAGCCTCAATCTTACTGTCAGGAGCTTTTGGTTGTGGGGATTGATACCCTCTTTGCTGAGCATTTTTGGTGAAGTTTCGATTGGTGTTGTACCCAAATTGCTGACCCTGAAAACCAGAACCACCAATATAGTTAACATCTTCCACTTCATTCTCAACAGCAAAGTGGACGGCCTTTGTTGTCTTTCCTACCAGAAGACTGTGCATAGTTACCAGCTGAGGTTTAACTTAAGCGATCTGCGACCCATCCATGTTACCAGCCAGCTTCTTGCGCTCGAAGTCTGTGCTCTTGGTGCTACTGTTAGATGCAAAGTTTTCAATCAACACATAAGCATCCTCAGGGTACATGGTGTTGAAATTACCATTGCACGAAGCGTCCAGAGCCATCTGATACCTCCAATCTACTCCTCTAAAGAAGATACCCAGCAGCTGCATATCAGAGTATCAGTGATGTGGACAATCTCTCTTATATGATCTAAATCTCATCCAAGCAGCCTTGAACGCCTCAGTAGGTCCTTGAGAAAATTGGGAGATTTTATTCCTCAGATCCTCAGATCGTGCATCATCGTAGAAGTTGATCAGGAAGGCTCTCTTAGTGTCCTTCCAAGTAGTTAGCGAACCAGGAGGTAGCTGCCTCAGCCAGACGATCCCCTCTCCATCCAGACGTTGTCCTTGCTCAATGCACAACCGACCCTCTTGGTCTCTGTAAGCACCAGCTGCATCACGAACCAACTGATTGTTGTTCATCTTAGCTGATTTCTTTGCTTTCCTGTTTGTGCGTTCCACAAGTGCTAGCTGTTCCAGTGATAGATCAACTAGCGGGGTGTTATTGTTGCTTCTGGTTTCTCGATTAGGCATGCACCTGAAAACAAAAGTCAATAAAGTAAGTAACTGAAATATACGTCGGGTATCGATCGATACTCAAGGGTATCGATCGATATTCGGGCGATTTAGACGAATTGTTTTAGCTAAAATCAATGAATGCAGCTAAATTAACTAACAGGATTCAGATTACGCACGGTTCTTGAACTCAAATCACAAAAATATAGCTAACCAACTCTCGTTGCGAAAACTATCTAAATCTAAATAATAGGAATTCCAAATCTCTTTGTGAATCCTAAAGTCTAAATCAGCTTTAAATTTCAGGTTTGATATGTTCACAAATCAATTAAACCAAATCTCTTTGCGAATAATCAATTTGCTCACCTAGGTTCTATCTGGTAATTAATCACACTCTCGTGCCTAATCAATTATCCTAAGATCTAAGTTCCAGATTCGTCAACCTAGAATTAGCTTTGAACACAACCTAAGCGAAGAACTAATTCAGATGGTGAATCCTAAACAGATAATTAACCTAGCATTCAAAGAAATCCCTTATGAGAAAACCCTAAACCTAAGTGGATCTACTCAGACATGGAGAATGAAACAATCAACATGTTTGAATAAATCATCAATAGAAAATAAGAATAACAAGAGGTTTTAAGATCTGATCTCGGACGAAGGGAGATTCAGACTTGTCTCAAACCAAAGTATAGAACATAAAGCATAGCCTACAAAGTGGCTGTAAAATCCCTATAAATAACCTAAAACATGAATTGGGTCTTCTTGTAATTATTAAAGACTTCTGGGGCAAATCTGCAATTCTTCAAGTCTTGGAAAACTTGCGGGTCGTGTTTTGCACGATGAGTATCGATCGATACCAGGAAGTATCGATCGATGCTTGTCGTGAAATCAGGTACTCAGTAACACGACTTCGGCTTCTGCTCCAAACTGCTCCAGAAAGCTCCAATACTTCCAATTATGCTCCAAACGTGCTAAGACCTGTAAAAGACTCTAAAAGACTACAAAACACTAGAAAGACTCTATAAAAGGACTTATATCATGGCCTAAACAGAGTAAAAACTTTGATATATCACTTATGATCTAGATCCACTCTTTCAAGCTAAATCTAGCATTAGGGACACTAGACAAGAAGGAATATAAGATTATCTAGCCCTAAACACCACTAATCAAATCTTGGATCACCTTAATCTACCCTATCTCAAGATCCTAAAACTACTCACTAATCATCATGGGTCCAACAAATCCAATAAAAGAATAGTTAAAACTCATGATCAATATGATTAGATGATTAGAAAATAGAAGATATATGGATTCAATTAAGAAAACAATACTCAAATTGCATAAATCAAAATGATCAATCTCTTACAAATCACTCTTAGAGAGGGTTTTTGCTTAAGAAAAGACAGCCCATAAAAATTAGGTTTTAGGGCATAAATAGTGAATAGTTACGAACCGGGTCGACCCGGGACAAACCGGATACCGACCCGGTTTAAATGGATAAAAGGTGTTATGGGCGGCCAATACCGAAGTCACTCATCGGTACAATACCTCGATATTGAGCCTGGCTTTGTGTACCGACGAGGGGTACAAAGCAGTGACATCGATACTGAGGGGAAATGCCTTGATGCTTCTTCGATGAATATCGAGGTCACTGCTCGGTATTGTGGCTCGATGTTAAGGGTTTTTTCCCGCGGGTTTCCACCGAGATCAGCACCGATATGTTGCACCGAGTAGTGACCTCGGTACAATCTCCTAAAGCTTCGATACCGACGTCACACCTCGGTGTTGCACGTCGGTACTGTGGCTGCCTTCCTCTGTCTTCTATACCGATCGGTCACACCGATCAGTGACATCAGTATGACCTTTCTGCCTTCAATACCGATGAGGGATACCGACCAGTGACGTCGGTATAGCCTCTGTCTTCTCTCCGCGGGTCTCGAATCTCCTCAGAAGCACCTAAAACACGACCCAAAACATGCAAGGACTCTCTGGACTAAATGTAGACACTAAACTCCTAAGATGACTAAAATGCTAAAGAGATATCATGAACTAGACACAAATGACTCGAAACCTAAGTGAAACGGATGCTAGAATGATGCAAAATATGACGATATCAATTCCCCCAAACTTAGTCATTTGCTTGCCCTCAAGCAAACAAATATAAGAGGAGAGAAAAGGTATATGAGAGCGGGAGCTCAAATCCTCAAGTAGCACAGAAATAAATCATGTTCAACGTTCAAGCTTTGTAGTTTTTAAAATGCACAAGTGAGTTTACTCCAAAGAAGTTAGCCATACATATTTCATCATGTATCAAATCCAAACCCCAAACTACATAAGCAATCATATTCTCCAACCCCTTAACATTCATTAGTGGTGTAACCTTGAATCATGTTTATGCAAGGTCAAATGAATTCGTTTGGCTAAAGGTATGGTTATGAGATAAAGGTGACCTCATTATCATGCATGGATAATCAAGTTCAAGGATCTCTCATGAAATGAACAAACTTATGCAAAATGCTAAAGGTAAAAGGCAACCTATGCATACAAGGGAGAATTCTCATCTACCCAAATACCTAGAGTGTCTATAACCTAATCTTTCTAACCCGTTGCCCACATCCTAAGCTACCCTTTTTATCTCAAGGTGTTTTGCCCTTTCAAACCCGCACATGCTTCTTGTGTCTTCATTTCACCTTCTTCTCACTCGGGGATCGCTTCTTCTTCCTTGTTCTTCATGGTTTGGCGCTTCTTTGGGGTGATCTAGCTCTTCTTTTCCTCTTTTTGGTTCATGCTTCTTCTTTGATGCATTTGCCTTTTTGGCTTCTTTCATTTTCCTTATATCTTTTGAGGCTATTGATATATCATGGATTTTACCCCTTTTAGACCATGATATAGGTCATATTTATGGAGTCTTTCTAGTATTTTGGAGTCTTTTCCAGTCTTTTACATGTTTAGGTATGTTAGGAGCTTAATTGGAGATATTGAAGCATTCTGGAGCATATGGAGATGGATATTCATGCATAGACGTCAGAAATTTGGCATTCGTTGAAGAACTTCCCAGCGATGGATTGAGCTCAAATTTGGACACAAGACAGATCAATTGATTAGCTTTCATTTGGAAGTGGTTTTACCATTCCAACGGTGCGATCGAAAATTATTCCAGTTTTCGTGAAGACAGCCCTGTCTGGCGAGCAGAGTGTACTGGTGTCAACTGACACCAGTCTAGTATCGACCGACACCAACTGCAGACGGGAAAAAAACGTGATTTTACAAGTTTAAAGACTCTGCAACTTGGTCCATAAGACTTTAATAATTACCAGAAGCCCCAAAACGTGTTTTAGCTTTATAATTAGGTTTTTCAGCCACTTTGGTGGCTACGCTTTCTTTACACTTTCATTACTCTTGATTCTACTTTGGTTTTTGGAGAGACAACTCTGAACTCCTATTTTCTATTGTTTTCTTTGATGATCTATTCAATCATGTTGTTTTCATTCTCCATGTCTGAGTAGATCCACTTTAGGTTCATGGTTCTCATAAGGGTTTTCTCTGAATGCTAGATTGATTAGTTGATTAGGATTCACCATCTGAATTAGTTCTTCGCCTTAGGTTGTGTTCAAAGCTAATTATAGGTTGACGAATCTGGAACTTAGATCTTAGGAAAATGGATTAGGCACGAGAGTGCAATTAATTACCGGATAGAACCTTAGGTGAGCAAAATAACTATTCGCAAAGGAATTTGGTTTAGTTGTTTTGTGAACAAAGCAAACATGATTTAAAAAGCTGATTTAGACTTTAGGATTCGCAAAGAGATTTGGTATTCCTAGGATTTATATTTAGATAGTTTTCGCAACGAAAGTTGGTTAACTATATCTTAGTGATTTGAGTTAAAGAACCGCGCTAAATCTGAATCCTGACTAGTTAGTTTATCTGCATTCATTGATTTCCTGAGAAATACCCTGAACCTATCTTTCTTCCAATCGAATTACAACTTGTTTACTTTACGTACTGCTTTCAATTACATCTTTTGGTTTAGCTTAATTCGAATCTATTTAATATATTGTGTGATTTCTTTGAGTCCTTGTGTTCGACCCCTACATATACTACAACAACTGCTTTAGTACTTATAGGGTATTAATTTGAGCATATCATCTATCTTATTTCTAGAGCTAGTCTTATGATTTTTGGCACCAACCAATCAACTCAAATTCGATGCCCTTCTTCCTTTCTCCTTTTTATCTCTTCCATTTCACAACCCAACCACATCCGTTCACCAAGTCTAAAACCGTTCCCCCAAACTTGAATCAAGACCCGCCATCCTAACTAGCTTAATCCTAGATTAACCCCGTGATGATGGAGCTAAATCTACACGAGAATTCCCTCTTGTCGCCCTAAACATAACATGTTTTGCCAAGTTTGTTCAAAAAGAAAAGACCTCACAATCACACACTAATAGCGATGGCTTGAAAGAAGGCTATGGTTAGGGGAGGAGAAACCATTCCAATGATGAGGTATGGCTACTTGGACAAAAAAGATTGGTAAAAAGGAATAAGAATGCCCAAGTATGTATATGTGAACCACGAATTCATTTAAAATTGCACAAACACAATATTTACAAGTCAAATTAATGGTTATCACTTAGATGAGATTGGATTCAACTCAAGCATGCTTCAATCAAGGCAAGTATGATGATACAAGAGAACTAAGAATGGTGCATCTTTACTTTCATATTCACTTAAATGCATTAAACAACTACGAACGTTAATTTCTTAAAGTGCTACCTTAATGAGGAAAAATCATCATTGCTCCCTATGCACGTGCAATACAACATATATGCTACTAGACTCGATCCTATATGCACACTAAATGACTTCTTTTTGTGTTTTCAAATTTTTCGATTTTTTGGTTTTTTATATGCCTTAGATGAATGCATGAGATGCATGAGACTCAAAAAACGAAATTGAAAATAAGATCAAAATAAATGACATTAGATACCGGTCCCTCCCCCAAACTTAAATCACACCGTCCCGGTGTGAAATAAACTTAAGGAAAGGACCAAAAACAAGAGAAAACTAGACAATGCAAGACTCAAAATCAAAGAAATATATACAAGAGTTTTGGGATCGTACCTAGAAACTTTGAGATGGGGATGAAGACCCCATCGAGTAAGATGGATTACTTGAGATGGGCGACGGGGACCGAATCGCTCTCTTCTTTGTTGCTTTATCTGCTTGGGCCGTGGGTCGACTTGTGCTTATGACCAATTCCCTACCTCCTTCTTGACGTGCGAGAGTAGTGCCTATGACGACATCTCCTCCTTCACCGGTCATTGAGGAACTCGCTCCGCAACCTCCGTCTTTGAGCTCATTGATGGTTCGACCCATGGCTTTAATCGTCTTCTTCAAATACTTGATCGACTTGACCATCTTCTTCATGTTGTTGTTTTGCCACTTGCACATGCGTTGGAGGAGACGAGTTTGGTGGTGAGCGTGTCTTATAGCCGCGTTAGTAATAGCCCCATCATAAGGGTCAAAGTGGTAGCGCTCACTACCGTACACTGTTTCGGGTGACGACTCATTTGGCACCTCCTCGTCGAGATCAAGAGATTCATCGGTAGTGGTTCTCCGTTGTGCTCTCTTGCGGAACGCTTGCATAGGCTGATCGATGGTCGAGTTGTAGAGGTACTCCTGGGGAGAAATAAACATGATGTTCCTCGGATCATGGAAGTTGGTGAGCGCGGGATTAGGCAAGAGGACTTGTGCAATAGATGTCTCGGTGAGTTGGAGGTTGTAAACCATCTTGCCGTCGATAAATCCCTTGAAGAACCTAGTCTTCAAAAGATAGGCCGCATCTAAAGACTTCCACTCATTAGCACTAACCGAGACCTTGATGCCATTTCCAAGAGAATAAGGGTTATGATCCATCAGATGCAAATCGCGGCCTTCTTTGACTTTGTCTTTCAAGCCCAATTTCGGTAAGAAAACAAGTGTCTCACCAAGAGCGTTACGAGACAAGGAAGTTCTCCGGTCCCTCGAATGCTCTACCATTGCGGAGAGTGGGGAAAATTGGCTTTAGACCGAGCCCCAACAACTCCATTTCCTCAGTAGTAACCGTGTCAATCTCCACTTTGTGATAGAAATTGTGTACCAACGCCTTGTGCGCGTAGCGGAGAGCCGGGTGCCGTATGCTTTCATTCTTAGAGTCACCGGCCTTAAATTCTCCAGATGAAATCGTTGCCCAAAGATTACGGAGCTCGAGCCTCGGATAATCAAAGTATTGCCCACCGTAGGTCCCTTCTTCCTTGAACCCGAATATCTCGCAAAGCTCATGGAAAGTGACTTCGTGAGTGGTGTCCATAAGTCAAAATTTCAAGATTCCAAACCCGGAATTGTCATCATCTGTTTCATAGAACTTAGCTCGAATGTTGGCTAGGAACATGGTAGAGAGCACCTTGAAAGCTTCATACTTCATGCTCATGAACTTCCGTAGCCCCATATTCTCAAAAAAAAGCCCACACCTCATCACTTATTCCCATCTTATCCATCATCTCCTCATCAACGAACTTTCCTTGATCGAACTTTATTTGATAAAACTTTTTGAAGTACTCTTGCTCGTTTGGCTTTGCTAGTTGCACTTCCGAGATTTCTCCACTTGAGCTCTCACTCTCAACCTCTTCTTCGACTTCTTCAACTCTCTTGCCCTTTCCCTTGGCCGTTTTCTTGGCTTTGGAGCTCGTACCCGCGGTTTTAGCCTTTGCCTTGGTACTACCTTTGGCAATTTGTTTCCCCTTTTCCGCGGCGGTAGCTTGGGCAATTCATTTCCCTTTTCCAACTGTCGAAGCCTTGGTTCGTGCCCGTGTCGATGGAGCGCCTTTATCGGTCATTGTACCTACAAATATCTTTGAGACAATTTGTGAGCATAGGTATAATTACTTACCAAAACAACAGAGGTTCTCCAAAACATAAGCTAAGATCAATGAACCAAGGTGCCAATTCACACTTAACAAGCAAATTATCCCAATTCACAATCCCTATTTCTCAAAATTCCAATTTCTCAAATTTTCATCAAACCATCAACAATTTGCACATAAATCATCAAGTTAAAGCATAGAGAAACCATCCCCAAGGTATTTGTACAAGTGAAAAGCAATATCAAACCATATTCAAGCAATATTTTCTCAAGAACAAAACTATGGTTTTTCTAAAATTTAATTGATGAATACCTTGGGGGATTGTGATTAAATGCTTGGAATGATGATAAATCCAAAAAGAGCAGTGAAAATCGAGACTGTGGGGCTTGGAATCACAAAATTTGGTTGAGAAAAGAGGGAGATGTGAAAAAAATTGCTCTTGAAATCGTGAAACTAGGTTGAGAAAGAAGAGGGGTTTCGCGTGGAAGAAGAAGAGAAATAAGACTTACCCGGGTCGGGTCGGGTCTTATCTGGGCGGGAACTGGTTCAGTCAACAGATTTTTAAAAAAATGGTCAATACCGAGGTCACTCGTCGGTATTGTACCTCGGTATTGACTAATTTTTAAAAATTTCTCGTTGAATATTGATGTCACTCCTCGGTATTGAGCATCGGTATGGCCATACCGATGTCACTCCTCGGTACAACAGATCGGTGCTAAGGAGATTTTCCTTCTGTTTCCATACCAATTTGTTGTACCGATTTGTGACGTCGGTATTGGTTCCTTGGCACGGTCGATACCGATGTCTGTGATCGGTATTGAGCCTCGGTGTTGCAGTACCGATGTCATTCCTTGGTATTAAGCATCGATATGGCTATACCGATGTCACTCCTCGGTATTTGATGTCGGTATTGCCAAATGACATCGGTATCACTCGTCGGTATTGCTCCTTGGCCTTGGAACCCCTATGCACACTTAACAAAAACATCGAAAAGTTCTAACAAAGATAGAAAAAGAGAAAAATTAAAGCTATATACAAGGATAAGCTTGGGGTGTCTCCCAATAGCACTTTGTTTTACGTCACTAAGTTCGACGTTGGTTACCGCATTCAAGCGAGGGGAACATCATCGAGAGGGATCGAACATCCCTCTTCAATGATTTCCTTACCATGGTATGGTTTGAGTCTTTGGCCGTTTGCAATGAATTCTTGGTTACTTTTGTTTACAAGTACCACGGCCCCATACGGCCTCACTTCCTTGATCTCAAATGGTCCGGACCATCTTGACTTGAGCTTCCCAGGAAAAAGCTTTGACCGGGAGTTGAACAATAGCACTAAGTCTCCAAATTTGAAGTCCTTACGCAAGATCTTCTTGTCATGGTACGCCTTGGTCCGTTCCTTGTAGATCCTCGAGCTCTCATAGGCTTCAAGCCTAGTCTCCTCTAACTCTTGAAGTTGAATTAACATCTTCTCTTGTGTGGTCTTGATGTCGAAATTAACCAACTCAATCTTCTCTCCATAAGGCGTTGTACTCCAACTCAACCGGTAGATGGCATGACTTCCCATAAACCAAGTTCAATGGTGTAGTCCCTATAGGCGTCTTAAAAGTGGTTTGGTACGCCCATAAAGCATCATCTGACTTGTTGGCCCAATCCTTTCTTGAACTCCCAATCGTCTTCTCTAGTATGGCTTTGATTTGCCGGTTGGATACTTCTACTTGGCCACTCATTTGAGGATGGTAGGGTGTTACTACCTTATGCCTCACACCATGCTTCTTAAGTAGACTATCAAACACCTTATTGATGAAATGACTACCTCCATCACTAATGACCACCCTTGGAACTCCGAACCTTGGGAAGATAACGGACTTGAACAATTTTAGGACGACCTTAGCATCGTTGGTCGGGCTTGCAATGGCTTCCACCAATTTAGAGACGTAACCAACTGCCACCAATATGTATTGATTACCATATGATGACGGAAAGGGTCCCATAAAATCGATGCCCCATACGTCAAACATCTCTACCACAAGGATTGGGTTTTGGGGCATTTCATCTCTCCTCCCAATACTCCCTTTCCTTTGGCATACATCACATGTGGAGACAAAGAGGTGCACTTCTTTGAATAATGAAGGCCACCAAAAACCCGATTGAAGAACCCTTGTGGCCGTTTTGTAGGAGGCATTATGACCACCATAGCTCGACCCGTGGCAATGGAGTAGGATTCCTTGGACTTCTTCTTCCGCAACACATCTTCTATACAAGCCATCCGAGCATAGTTTATACAAGAACGGCTCGTCCCAATAGTATCTTGTCACGTCATGGAAGAACTTCTTCTTCTTGTACTCGTCCAAAGGCGGTTCCTTTCCGCACACTAGATAGTTGACTAGATCCGCGAACCATGGAAGTTTCTCATCTTGCAATCATTTAGCATCCTCAATACCATTCACGGCCTCAATCCCCTTTCTCAACACATTCATAACCATGAGGCTCTCCTCGGGGAGCTTATCATCAATGGGATCTAGGTCCTCTATCCTCATCCTAGACAAATGATCTGCCACTCCATTTTCTATCCCTTTCTTGTCTACTATCTCCAAATCAAACTCTTGTAGAAGCAAGATCCAACGGAGTAGCCTTGACTTTGTGTCTTTCTTTGCATGAATGTATCTTAGGGCCGCGTGATCGGTGTAGACAATCACCTTTGATCCCACAACATAAGACCTAAATTTTTCCATTGCAAACACCACGGCTAGCAACTCCTTCTTCGTTGTGGCATACCGGGCTTGGGTGTCATCCAAAGCTCTACTAGCATAGTAGATCACATTGGTCTTTTTGTCCTTCCTTTGACCCAAAACCGCTCCAACCGCGTAGTCACTAGCATCACACATGATCTCGAAAGGAAGATCCCAATCCGGGGCTTGGACAATGGGAGCACTAACCAATGCCTTCTTGATCTCTAGGAACGCTACCATACACTCCTCATCAAACACGAACTCAACCTCCTTGCAAAGTAGCCTTGTGAGAGGCCTTGTGATTTTCGAGAAGTCTTTGATGAACCTTCGGTAGAACCCGGCATGACCCAAGAAGTACCGGATGTCCTTGACCGACCTAGGCGGCTCCAAGCTAACCAACACCTCAATCTTGGCTTTGTCTACCTATATGCCCTTCTCGGAGATTTTGTGTCCTAGCACGATCCCTTCACGCACCATAAAATGACACTTCTCCCAATTGAGTACCAAGTTTGCTTCCTCACATCGTTGCAAGACCCTACAAAGATTAGACAAGCAAACATCAAACGAAGACCCATACACGGAGAAGTCGTTCATAAAGACTTCTACCATGTCTTCAATAAGATTAGAGAAAATGGACATCATGCAACGTTGGAATGTCGCGGGTGCATTACACAGCCCAAATGGCATCCTTCGATATGCGAAGGTGCCATAAGGGCATGTGAAAGTCGTTTTCTCTTGGTCATTCGGGTGTATGGGTATTTGAAAGAAAACCGAATAACCGTCTAGGAAACAATAAAACGGATGATTAGCTAGACGTTCAAGCATTTGATCTATGAAAGGTAACGGAAAGTGATTCTTATGAGTAGATGAATTTAACTTCTTATAGTCAATGCAAATTCTATGCACGGTTATTGTCCTAGTAGGTATCATTTCATCCTTTTCATTTTTAACAACCGTTATCCCCCCTTTATTTGGCACACAATGAACTGGTGAGACCCAAGTACTATCCGATATTGGGTAGATAATACCCGCATCCAAAAGCTTAAGAATCTCTCTCTTTACAACTTCCTTCAAATTAGGATTCAGCCTTCTTTGATGTTAAATAGAGGTCCTTGATTCATCTTCTAGATGGATTCTCTTTGTGCATAAAGTAGAGGAAATACCCTTGATGTCATCCAAAGAATAACCAATGGCCTTCCTATACTTTCTAAGTTCGACTAAAAGGGAGGAGAGTTCTTTCTCATATAGACTCTCATTTACAATAACCGGATATGACTCGTTTGGACCTAGGAAAGCGTACCTTAGTCTCGTGGGAAGTTGCTTTAGGTCGACCTTTGGGGATTTGAGTTCGCTCCAATCGTCCTCCTCAAGACTAGACTTATGATATGCTCAAATTAATACCCTAAAAGTACTAAGCAGTAGTTGCAGTATAGAAGGGGTCGAACACAAGGACTCACAGAAACACACAATAGATTATATAGGTGAAAATCAAGCTAAACGATCAATGGTATTGAAAACAGAACGTAAATTAAAACGGTTGTAAATTCAATTAGGAGAAGGCTAGGTTCAGGGTGTCTCTCAGGAAATCAATGAATGCAGATAAACTAACTAACATGATTCGGATTTAGCACGGTTCTTGAACTCAAATCACTAAGATATAGTTAACCAACTTCCGCTGCGAAAACTATCTAAATCTAAATCCTTGGAATTCCAAATTCTTTTGCGAATCCTAAAGTCTAAATCAGCTTTTTAAATCAGGTTTGATTTGTTCACAAACCAACTAAAACAAATCCCTTTGTGAATAGTTATTTTGCTCACCCTAGGTTCTATCAGGTAATTAATTGCACTTTCGCGCCTAATCAATTATCCTAATATCTAAGTTCTAGGTGATCAATCTAGAATTAGCTATGCAAACAACCTATGGCGAAGAACTACTTCAGATGGTGAATCCTAATAACTTATCAATATAGCATTCAGAGATAACCCTTATGAGAACCCTGAACCTAACAAGAGATCTACTCAGATATGGAAATTGAAGCAATAAACATGTTTGAATAAATCATCAAATAAATCAGAAAGAGTAACAAGAGGATTCGAAATCTTCTCTCGGACGAATAGAGTTTCAGACTTGTCTCCCTTCAAAAAGCTCTCTCACAAAACCAAAGTAAAATAAAACATAGCCATTAAAGTGGCTGTAAAATCCTATTAAATAACCTAAATCATGTTTTGGGGCTTCTTGTAAATAATAAAGACTTCTGGACCATTCTGCAATTTTTCAACTCTTCATTAAGTCGCGGGTCGTGTCTACCTCGATGCGTATCGACCGATACTAGGCAGTATCGATCGATACTGATGCTTCAAATCGGGTACTTAGCTACACGAACGTCTGTTTTGCTCCAAAATGCTCCAGAAAGCTCCAATATCTCCAATTATGCTCCAAACGTGCTAAAACCTGTAAAAGACTCTAAAACACTACGAAATAGTAGAAAAACTCTATAAAACGGACTCATATCATGGCTTAAATGAGGTAAAAACCATGATATATCAACTCCCCCAGACTTAGCATTTGCTTGCCCTCAAGCAAATAGAAGCTTAAACCAGAGAAAGAGGTTTGAAAACGTAGAGACTCACCTGTTCTTGAAACGTTGCAATGACCATTTTCCCAAGCACCCAAATGTCACCTAACCAGCTTTTGATTTAACCACCATGTACTTTTCCGTAGATATTCGCAGCTTTTCAGACTACACACATTATTTCACAGCATCGTTCAAGCAAGACATCCTCGCCAGTTTCATCGCTGTGATTAATACCAAGAACCTTCTAGATTCTCTCCCATACAATATCATGACAAGAAACCACCCTTTTTCACCCTTTCTGGTAGTATTTCTCTCCCCCACACTTATTTCTTATTATGTTATTTCTTTTATTTTTTTTAGCTTTGCATATACACATCAAGGTATGAGACGCGAGTATTAATGGTGTTAGTCACCGAATCCCCGGTTCTTCCCTCTCGACGTATCAAAGGCGTAGGAAAATAATGGCATCATAGGAAAATCCTAGCCTTGCCTCCAATCCTTTGTGTGATCATTCCTCACCAAGTAGAATAATGGGATCGTTGGAAATTTTCCTAACCCTCTACTCAGAAGAAAATCATTTCATCTTTTAATGCATGTTATTAATTAACTTGTAGCAGGGAGAGAAATACCATTACTTTAAACACATATAGGTTCCTTTTTCATATACGAATGATGAATCAAGCTCTATGTGCAAACATTTGGCTCATGCTTTAAAGAACTTTGCTGGAAACATGAGTGACTTCTAGTCAACTGGTCAGCCTTTGGATTTTTCATTAGTCGATCTAGAACTGATTCTGTAACAATGGTCACTTAGAAGCAAGGTCAAATCAATGGATTCAAGAAAAAGATCACTGTCTCAGACAATGTTTTGACTCAATAAAACAACGAATGACTCAAAAACGACTGATTCTAAGAAAAACGAAAACAAAGTCAGCGACTCCCTCCCCTAGACATAAACAACAATGTCCCCAGTGTTATCTAGCCTAGAGTTGGTGAAACAAAATCAAATGGACCAAGTGGATTGTGAAAAATTAAGAAGTTACCGTGCTAGAACATCGAGTATCGACCGACACACAGCTTGGTATCGATCGATACCAGGCTTAAGTCGACATGATGAACCGTTCAGTTGCGTAGGGTGTCGACCGATACCAAAGGGTATCGATCGACACTCAGCGATTTTGATGTCAACATCCAAAGTCAGATGTAACGCCAAAATTGTCAAACGATCCAGGTGCTAAATGTAAGCACTGTTAGACCACTCAAACACAAGTTAGGTGCAACAGAATATCATAGAAGTACAAATCCACAGGTTCAAAAACAGAAAAGACACAAAAGTTCAAAAATAAAAAGTTAAAAAATAAAAAGAAAAGGGAAAAGAAAAAAAACAAACGTGAAAACAGATAGAAGGATTACTAATCCTATGCGGCCTCAGAATCACCATCATAATCAGAAACGTCAACGGGCGAAGGATCAACAAGTTGCAGCAAAGGATCAGTGTCTGTGGCGGTCATGCAGCGGCATCGAGAAATGGCAGCCCAGATTCTCCGCATACTATCAATCATCACCTTATGAAAGGCGGCTGGCTCCATCAAAAGTTCTGAATCATATGTAAATAACAGAGCATGGATAGAGGAATCTGCTGCGTGCGATCACTGGGCGCGTCCTCCCTAGCGTAAAGTAGCTGGAATATCAGCAGCAGCAGGTGCAGGTATGCGAGCAGAAGGACCTCTTCTTTGGCGAGTGCGTGGTGCGGCAAGCAGTAGGCTCAGATCAGGTTCGAAACGAAGCTGAACGGGATCGTCATCAATGTCTGTCAGCCCTCTGTTTGGGAGCTTAACCATAAACTTCCCTTCCCTGTTGGAAAAACAACAATGTCGCGCAGGCTTCAACCACCTGAGGTTTTGCATATGTCGCTCATCCATGACAGTGCGAGTGGTGACTATCGAACAGCTCGATGTGCTGATACCAAAATGCTGGAAGATAGGGGTAAGAAGACTACCCACTGTCTCGGTCTTCCGAGCTGTTCCCACGAATGGCTTGGTCTTCAGAGAGGCCAGGTGATGGGCAAAGACTGCCCCTAGGTTGACTGCGAGATCGAGTGCAGGCCACTCATAGTTCTCATCGTGGATGGTGTCTCCAATGGCTATGGAGAGCATGACAAGCTCAGACAGCCATATCTTGTTAGGCTCCATCTTACACAAAATGGTGTTGCTCAGGATCCGAATCAGACAGCGCAGAACGTCCATCTGAGTAGATGTCTTGGAGTCGTTGGCTCCGTTCCTGAAGTGCTCCCAGAAAACCTGCACATCGCGAAACTGGGTAGGCAAGGCGACTTTCTGGAAATCCCTGCAGAAACCATAAATTTCGCAGAGATCTGGAAGTGGCAACCTGTATCTCACTCCGCAAATCATGAAATTCATGGTGCCTTCCAGCGCATCCTTTAGAACCTCATCCTGATAGTAAACTCGGACTGTCGCGAGGAAATGTCGTACCAAGTCACGGTACAAATCATACTGTCGCATCGGCATAGTCCCCAAGTCCATCTTCTCTATCAATCTCCCGAGTGCTATGTCGATACCCAGGCTTCGCATGGTCTGAGGGTCCACAAACTGAGTGGTCTGTATATTCACGTCTTGCCAAGCGTTGTAGAACAACGTGTCGTAATCGTCCCAAGTCTTTGAGATGGGCCTGTAGACGCAATCATTACTCTCAGTTGTATGCCTGTTTGTTCCCTCTCAATCTCTGGTGCAGGGAATCTTGGCATTCTCGTTATGCTTAGGCCAAGGAGCTCTAACTATGGCAGCAGGAACCACAGGATCAACACTAGCCGCCGGTGCTGGCGACGAAGATGGCATTGGTGGTGGCATGTTCCGCAGGGAAGCATGCGAAACCTCGATGTCCGCGGACGCTCCGTCAACCCTCACTCTGTAGGTGTCGTTACCTAGGTAACCTATCACTCCACCTCGTCACCAATGTAAACCGTCCCAGATCTTGACACGTTGACCCAAGGCGAAATCCCTTGGCGGGTTGGAGCTTGATGCGTCGGAAGTTCGTGCTCTCTTTGGCCTAGATGTCATCTGCAAACAGAGACATAAAGAAACATCATAAATCCAACATCTCTCTCAAACACAGAAATCTCGGCCAAGTAAAACAATGAGCATCGACCGATACCACTGGGGTATCGATCGATACTCACAAAGGTATCGATCGCCACGCGAAGAACGCGAATCCAAAAATTCCAAAAGTGCAAACCAAGGGCAAGTAAGTGTAAAGCAGGATTCTACTAGGCATAGAATACACAATTCAAGTGATAATAATCCAGTAAAACAAGTTCTAAGAGCCTAAAAATCAAAAATCAAACCTTGGTTCACGGATTGAAAAGTTGAAGATTCGTAATTCGTAACTTGTAGATCGTGAGATTTAGTGACAGAATGAGATAGAGCACAAAAAACCGAGCAAGATAGACACAAAAATCACTCAAATCCGTTGAGAAACGAAGATTTGTGATTTTGAGAGAGAGAGGTCGGTATTTGTATCAAGCGTTGGAGGCGGTGGGAGAAAAAGGAAAAACCGTAGGGTTTATAAGGAAACTTACCTGCGCATTGAGTATCGACCGATACTACTTGGTATCGATCGATACTGAGTATATGGAGTGTTTTCCTCGCCACACGGAGGTCTGTTCAGAATGTGGATGTTTAATCAACGGGTATCGATCGATACCAAGTAGCATCAATCGACACGGAACCTCCAAATCTGTTTCACGTGACATAACGAAACACAAAACAAAAACTAAAAAAATAAAAGACTCATATGTACAGACTTACCAGTGGTTTGCCTCCCACTCAGCGCTTGTTTAACGTCACGAGCTTGACTTTACGGACGGTCAGTCAGGATGGGAATGAGATCTTGCAGCAAAACAGACTCCACAACTTGACATCTCCAGGTTCAGAGTTCTGCGCATCATGTTTTCCACAACCTCTTGTCCTTTCTCTTTCAGCTCCGGAGTAAGAAGAATTCTAGCCTTAGAAAATGGCTTCGAGATCCCTTTTCATTTCACCTTGTATTCGATTGAATCTCCATCGCACTTCTGAGGAATTAAGGTGAAATGTGTAGCGCTCTCGACTCTTTTGTTCTTCACCTTCTTTGCCTTAGTCTTTTTGATGACTTTCTTGGTGATGATAGGAGGGCGATCCAGAACTTCCATGACAGTTAGCTCAGTATAAGGCTCTTCCAAAAGTTCAACTACCAATGTTTCTCCTGTAACAGTGGTGATGCAAGGGATATGTGTGGGAGTTCCTCTGGGGATGGCTTTGTAGGAGACATGCTCGTCAATGTACAAAAACGAGATGCTCTTATTGGGCGTGTCTATAACTGCACCCGTCGTAGCCATGAACGGTCTCCCAAAAATCAAAGGGTTGCTAGACCTTGCGTGCATATCCACAACCTGAAAATCGGTAGGAACTAGACAGTCTCCTACCTCAAACCATCAAATCAGGGATTGTACTGTATGGAACTGAGGTGGAAGAGTTCGTGAATGTGTGGGCCATCTGAGTAGATCTTATGTCGTCGATTTGCAGCTTCTCTGCGAGTGCCTTCGACATAACATTAACGCTAGACCCTGAATCAACCAGAGAGTCTTTGAATTCAACTCCGGAGATGGAGCATGGGATTGAAAATTTCCCTGGGTCTTCGATCTTAGTCAAACGCTTCAGTGGAGGCGGTGTACTTTTGACTTTGGTGAAAAGTGCCTTGATCTCGTCCTCAGTTTCTCTGCAATCTCGGAAGTGACTGTAAAGAGGGCGATACTCAAGAGCTTCTTCAAAAGTCAGTGTGAGTAGAATTCTTCGTACCATCTTCTCAAAACCACGCAACTGCTTTGGAGAAATGGGGTCTCTCAGGTGTCTGGGTAATCGAGGGTCTGGTTCCTTAGGCTTGTAGACACGTCCCTCAACCATCTCTGGTTTCTTCAAGATCTTTGGTTCAGCCTCCGAGGGGTGTCGATTGATACAAGGTGGGTGTCGATCGACACAAAGCTCTTGCGTTGGTTCTTTAGGTTGGTATCGATCGATATCAGCAGTGGTATCGATCGATACTGACGAGTCAGGTTCGGAATCACCTTCTACAAGGTTTTCGAGATCTCATGCACCTCTCAAGGTGATGGAATTGACGTACTCCTTCTGTGCATGAGTCGTCTTTCCCTTGACAGCTGCTGCAGTCTGAGCTACTTGTGTTTCCAACATCTTCTGATGAGTATCGAGTGCGTCGATCCTTCCACTCAGATCCTTGTACACAACATCTATCTTTCCGTTGAGATTCACTGTGAGTTGTTGCTGTCCTTGAATCAGTTGTTCAAACATAGACTCGATATTGCTATCTGGAAGCTTAGCAGGTACATGTTGATAGGATGAATTTCCATAGTTCCTGGTGTACCCACTGTTCTGAGGTGATCTATGACCAAACTGATTTGAACCTCCTTGCTGAGAATTGTTGTTGAAGTTTCGGTTGCTGAATTGATTCCTCTGACCTTGAAAACCAGAACACCAATGTAGTTGACATCCTCTACTTCATCCTCGTTCAACACCTCAACATCTTCAGCAAAGTGAACAGCCTTTTGCGTCTTGCCCATCAGAAGACTGTGCATAGAATCCAACTTAGCTTGAAAAACGGAAATCTGTGAGCCGTCCATGTTATCAGCTATTTTCTTCCTCTCATAATCAGAATTCTTGGTGCTATTGCTAGACGCCAAGTTCTCAATTAGGGCATAGGCTTCATCAGGATACCTGGTGTTGAAGTTTCCATTGCTCGAAGCATCCAAAGTCATATGATACCTCCAATCAAGTCCTCTGAAAAAGAAATCCATCAGCTTAACATCAGAGTATCCATGATGTGGACAATCTCTCTGATACAATTTGAATCTCGTCCAAGCAGCCTTGAACGCCTCAGTAGGTCCTTGAGAAAACTGGGAGATTTTGTTCCTCAGATCCTCGGATCTTGCATCATCATAGAAGTTGGTCAGAAAAGCGGTCTTAGTCTCCTCCCAGGTAGTCAGCAATCCAGGAGGCAAATGCTTAAGCCAGTAAGTTGCTTCTCCACCAAGAGAGTATGGAAAAAGCTTGTAGAAAAAATAGTCGTAGGAAACTCCATTGCTCTTGATGCTAGTGACCAAATCCTTGAACCTCTCAATATGATCCATGGGATGTTCGCTGGAAAGACCATGAAAAGGGTGCTGTCCCACAAGAGTGTAGTATGTAGGTTTTAGCTCTAAGTCATTCCTCGGAAAAGAAGGAGGACGAATCGCAGATCGGTTTGCGTAAAACTGGTCAGGTCTGTTGCACTCACCAATCGTTCTACCACGGTTAACCACAGCATTCCCAGCATCCACTGCGTTCGCGTTCCCAGCGACATTCCCAGCAGCATTCCCAACGACAACAGGGGCAGGTGGAATGATGTTCCCCTATCCATCCAGACGTTGTCCTCTCTCATTGCACAAACGACACTCTTGGTCTCTGTAAGCACCAGCTGCATCTTGAACCAACTCCACTTGATTGTTGTTCATTTTTGCTGGTTTCTTTCCTTTTCTGTTTGTGTGTTCCACAAGTGCTAGTTGCTCCAATGACAGTTCAATTAGCTGCGTGCTCTTGCTCTTTCTGGTTTCACGATTAGGCATACACCTGAAAACAAAAGTCAAGAACGTAAGTAACAAAAAACGTGATGAGTATCGACCGATACCAAGTGGTGTCGATCGATATCCACAAAAAGAGAACGGCGAGTATCGACTGATACTAGATAGTATCGATCGATACCGACGAGTTTAGTCATCTAAGGGTGAATTGAGTCCCCAGCAACGGCGCCAAATTTGATATGCTCAAATTAATACCCTAAAAATACTAAACAATAGTTGCAGTATAGTAGGGATCGAACACAAGGACTCACAGAAACACACAATAGATTATATAGGTGAAAATCAAGCTAAACGATCAATGGTATTGAAAACAGAACGTAAATTAAAACAGTTGTATATTCAATTAGGAGAAGGCTAGGTTCAGGGTATTTCTCAGGAAATCAATGAATGCAGATAAACTAACTAACATGATTCGGATTTAGCACGGTTCTTGAACTCAAATCACTAAGATATAGTTAACCAACTTCCGCTACGAAAACTATCTAAATCTAAATCATAGGAATTCCAAATTCCTTTGCGAATCCTAAAGTTTAAATCAGCTTTTTAAATAAGGTTTGATTTGTTCACAAAACAACTAAACCAAATTCCTTTGCGAATAGTTATTTTGCTCACCCTAGGTTCTATCAGGTAATTAATTGCACTTCCGCGCCTAATCAATTATCCTAAGATCTAAGTTCTAGGTGATCAATCTAGAATTAGCTTTGCAAACAACATATGACGAAGAACTACTTCAGATGGTGAATCCTAATAACTAATCAATCTAGCATTCAGAGATAACCCTTATGAGAACCCTGAAACCTAACAAGAGATCTACTTAGACATGGAAATTGAAGCAATAAACATGTCTGAATAAATCATCAAATAAATCAGAAAGAGTAACAAGAGGGTTTGAAATCTTCTCTCGGACGAACAAAGTTTCAGAATTGTCTCCCTTCAAAAAGCTCTCTCACAAAACCAAAGTAAAATAAAGCATAGCCATTAAACTGGCTGTAAAATCCTAGTAAATAACCTAAATCACATTTTGGGACTTCTTGTAAATAATAAAGACTTCTGGACCATTCTGTAATTCTTCAACTATTCATTAAGTCGCGGTTCGTGTCTGCCTCGATGAGTATCGACCGATACTAGGCAGTATCGATCGATACCGATGCTTCATATCGAGTACTCAGCTACACGAACGTCTGTTTTGCTCCCAAATGCTCCAGAAAGCTCCAATATCTCCAATTATGCTCCAAACGTGCTAAAACCTGTAAAAGACTCTAAAACACTACGAAATAGTAGAAAGACTCTATAAAAC
This sequence comes from Eutrema japonicum, assembly GCA_030161315.1. Taxonomy (NCBI): domain Eukaryota; kingdom Viridiplantae; phylum Streptophyta; class Magnoliopsida; order Brassicales; family Brassicaceae; genus Eutrema; species Eutrema japonicum. The sequence continues at coordinate 32,652,878 of BSQW01000007.1, read as the reverse complement.
GGACTTATATCATGGCTTAAACGGAGTAAAAACCATGATATATCAACTTACCCGGCTTCACCTCGAAGTTGTTGTTCTCAACCGGTGGAGCTTGGATCCCTTGACGGTTTTGATGGGCATTGGCGGCATCACCCGTACCTACCACGTTTTGAGCCCTTGGGGGATGGTTAGGGGCTCTCATTGGCCGGCCGGGTGGATGTTGGGCGTTTTGAGCTTGGTCGCCTTGAGCGTGGTGGTTTCCATTACCACCTTGTGCGGGGTGGTTTCCATGACCACATTGTCGATGATATGGAAGGTTGTCCATATTGTCATGAATGTCCCCAAGTGGAATATTTTCATAGTGATCCATGTCGTTTTCAACTACTCGTCGTCTCACACGTGTTTCCCTTGTTCTGACCCCTCGGTATGAGCGATGTATATCGTCCCTTGGTTCAACTAGATTGTCGTTGCCTCGAGATTGTGTATGCATGCACCTATAGGTTTAGAGATAGCAATGGAAAGTGAAAGACATTATTAACTTTGGTAGAAAATAAAACTTAAGCACACTAAGAACCTAAATCTCAATGTTAAAACAAATCCCAATATGGCAACGGCGCCAAATTGATACAAGATATTTTGGTATCTATAGAGTCAATTCTCTAAATGCAATTGTAGCATAAGAGGTTATCGAACCTTATCGGGATTTATCCTAATCACTAAGAATGCAAGGAACAATTGCAAGTTAAGCTAAACAAGTGTGTTTGATTAAATATCCAATTTGAATTAGGCAAAGGCACTAAACAAGATTCTAAATCAATAAACAAAAGCGTAGCTTGAGATGAGGTTATTGATGTAAGGTGATCCAAATCCAATTAGTGGTGTTCATTCACTCAAAATAGCTAATTCCTAGGCATAAGATCTTTAATCTTGACTAATTCTCTTTCAAGCAACTAATCACTATGCTAATCACCTAATTCATTAACAAACTTTCATTTGTGAATCATTTATTAGCAAGCATTAAGAATACAAACAAGATCAACCAAAAATACACCCTAGACAACTATTATCATAGGCTAGGAGCATAAATCTCTTTTCTAGTTCATCAAGGCATTTCATCAAACACTTGGTGTGCATGAAGTGCCTTATGATCTATATCCACTCTTTCAAGCTAGATCTAGCATTAGGGACACTAGACAAGAAGGAATATAAGATTATATAGCCCTAAACACCACTAATCAAACCTTGGATCACCTTAATCTACCCTATCTCAAGATCCTAAAAACTACTCACTAATCATCATGGGTCCAATAAATCCAATAAAAGAAGAGTTAAAACTCATGATCAAGATGATTGGATGATTAGAAAATAGAAGATAGATGGATTCAATTAAGAAAACAATACTCAAATTGCATAAATCAAAAGGATCAATCTCTTACAAATCACTCTTAGAGAGGGTTTTTGCTTAAGAAAAGACTTAGCTCATAAAAATTAGGTTTTTGGGCATAAATAGTGAATAGTGAGGAACCGTGTCGATCCGGGACAAACCGGATACCGACCCGGTTTAAATGGATAAAAGGTGTTATGGGCGGCCAATACCGAGGTCACTCATCGGTACAACACCTCGGTATTGAGCCTGTCTTTGTGTACCGACGAGGGGTACAGAGAAGTGACATCGATACTAAGGGGAAATGCCTTGATGCTCATTCGATGAATACCGAGGTCACTGCTCGGTATTATAGCTCGGTGCTAAGATTTTGTTCCCCTGGGTTTCCACCGAGATCAGCACCGATATGTTGCACCGAGGAGTGACCTCAGTACAATCCTCTAAAGCTTCGATACCGACGTCACTCCTCGGTGTTGTACGTTAATATATCATGGTTTTAACCCCTTTTAGGCCATGATATAAGTCGGTTTTATAGAGTCTTTATACCATTTTGTAGTGTTTTAGAGTCTTTTACAGGTTTTAGCACGTTTAGAGCATAATTGGAGATATTGGAGCATTTTGGAGCAAAGCTGAAGTTCGTGTTGCTGAGTACCCGATTTTACGTCGAGCATCGATCGACACCCATCGCAGCAGACTCGACCCGCGACTTTAATGAAGAGTTGAAGAATTGCAACTTAGTCCAGAAGTCTTTAATGTTTACAAGAAGCCCCAAAACGTGTTTTAGGTTATTTATAAGGATTTTACAGCCACTTTGTTGGCTACGCTTTATTTTTATTCTGGATTTATGAGAGTGCTTTTGAAGGGAGACAAGTCTGATACTCGGTTCGTCAAGAGAATATTTTGAGCCCTTTTGTTACTCTTTCTTATTTTCTATTGAGTATTTATTCAAACATGTTTATTGATTCAATTTTCATGTCTGAGTAGATCTCTTGTTAGGTTTAGGGATTCTCATAAGGGATTTCTTTAAATGCTAGGTTGATTAGTTATTTAGGGTTCATAATCTGAATTAGTTCTTCGCCTTAGGTTGTTCTCAAAGCTAATTCTGGATTGATCACCTAGAACTTAGATCTTAGGATAATTGATTAGGCACGACAGTGCGATTAATTACCTGATAGAACTTAAGGTGAGCAAATTGATTATTCGCAAAGAGATTTGGTTTAATTGATTTGTGAACATATCAAACCTGGAATTAAGGCTGGTTTATTCTTAGGGATTTGCAAAGAAATTTGGGATTCTGAAGTTTAGATTTAGATAGTTTTCGCAACGACAGTTGGTTAATTATACTCTAGTGATTTGAGTTCGAGAACCGTGCGTAACCTGAACCCTGATTAGCTAGTTTATTTTGCATTCATTGATTTCCTGAGAAATATCCCTGAACCTATCTTTCTCCAATTGAATTACAACTCGTTTACTGCTTACTACTTTTTTTTAATCTGAATTGATTGGCTTGATTTGATACTATACAATTTATTGTTTGATTTCTCTGAGTTCTTGTGTTCGACCCCTGATATACTGCAGCAACTGCTTTAGTACTGTTTAGGGTATTAATTTGAGCATATCAAATTTGGCGCCGTTGCCGGGGACTCAATTTCGCCATTAGATTTTAGCTGTCGAGTTTCGACTAAGCCCGTCTGTATCGATCGATACTACCTAGTATCGGTCGATACTCGTCGTTTCTCTTTGTTGATATCGATCGACACCAATTGGTATCGATCGATACTCATCGTGTTTTTGTTACTAACGTTCTTCATTTTTGTGTTTCAGGTGCATGCCTAATCGTGAAACTAGAAGAAACAAGAGCACTCCGCTAGTCAATCTATCGTTAGAGAAGCTAGCATGTTTAAAACGCACAAACAGAAAGACAAAGCAAAATCAGGGATGAACAACCCACTGGTTTTAAGAGCTGATGAAGCTGGAGTCTTGAGAGACCAAGAGGGTCAAGTGTGCAATGAGAGAGGGCAGCGACTTGATGAGGCTGGAAACGTCATTGCCCCTCCTGCTGTTGTTGGTCAGGTTGTCGCGCCAGCTGCGGAGGCCAACGTTGGGAATGCTGGAATTGATCGAGGTAGAACACTTGGTGAGCACAACAGACGTGATCAGTTTTTTGCCAATCGAGCTGCGATTCGCATCCCAACTTTTCAGAGGAATGACTTCGAGCTGAAACATGCGTATTATGCTCTTGTAAGTCAGAACTCTTTCCATGGCCTACCTCACGAGCATCCCATGGATCATATCGAAAGGTTCGAGGATTTGGTCACTGGTATGAAGTACAATGGAGTGCCCAATGAGTTCCTTTTCTGAAAACTTTTCCCATACTCTCTTGGTGGGGATGCTGCTTATTGGCTGAAATAGTTAGCTCCTGATTCGCTAACTACATGGGATGAGACGAAGAATGCATTCCTGATAAACTTCTACGATGATGCGAGATCTAAAGAGCTCAGGAACAAGATCTCTCAATTTTCTCAAGGTCCAACAGAGGAACTCAAAGATTCTTGGATCCGTTTCAAATCATATCAGAGAGATTGCCCGCACCATGGGTTCAATCAGGTTCAGATGTTGGGTACTTTCTACAGAGGGATCGATTGGAGGTACCATATGGCTTTGAATACTGCGAGTAATGGGAACTTCAACACCAGGTATCCAAATGATGCGGTTGTGCTGATTGAGAACTTGGCGTCTAGCAATAGCACCAAGAATCCTGATTTCGAGCGGAAGAAGCAGGCTGCAGGAATTGATGGATCGCAGATTGCTGAAGTTCAAGCGAAGTTGGATATTCTGCTTGGAAATCGAAAAAGACTGTACATTTTGCTGATGGAGTCAATATCATGGATGAAGAAGAGGTGGAGGATGTTAACTACGTTGGTGGTTCTGGTTTTCAGGTTCAGTGATTTGGGTACAACAACAACCGAAACTTCAACAACAACAATCAGCAAGGTGGGTACAAGTTGGAGGGGAACCAATCTAGTTTCGGAGCGAAGCAATTTACTCAGAAACCGTTTCAGAGCAGCGATTTCACTCGCAATTATGGGAACTCTTCGTTCTAACCTGTCTCTCCAAAGTCCACAGATAATAAGATGGAATCCATGATGGAACAGATTCTTCATGGACAGCAGAAGTTGCAAGTGGATTTCAATGGAAAGTTTGACTCTCTGTACATCGATCTGAATGGGAAAATCGAAGCCATCAATCTTTCCCAGAGGAAGCTGGAAACTCATGTTGCTCAGACCGCCGCAGCTGTGAAGAGGCAAGAAGGATTTCTTCCAGGGTAAACTGAGAATCCAAGGGCACACATCAATGCCATCACTTTGAGGAGTGGAAAAGAGGTGCTTACAGGAGTGAAGAACAGTCCAATCGCAGAAAATTTCGTTGATCTTGCCAGAGAAGACGATTGGGATTTTGAAAATCTCCAGGTTTCGATCGATACCAGCCAGTGTCGATCGATACCAGTCCAGATATCTACCCGAGTAGATCCAAAAACCCGTGCATCGATCGATACCCCTCAAGTATCGATAGATGCTGAGACACAGCCAGAGAAGGAGCCCGAGATTTTCAAGGAGAGGGTGAATAAACCCAAGATGCCTTATCATATGCCTCCTAAGCTGACAAAGAAGGAATGGGAGGATGCCAGATGCAAGGCTATGATGGATAAATTGGTTGTGAAACTTCCTTTTTTTTATGCTATTAAGACTTCTCCAGCTTTCAGGAGATATGTGAAGAAGATGGTCTCTAGCAACTTGAACCTGGAGGAAGGTATCATGATGATCACAGCTGAATGCAGACCCAGGGAGCTTTGTTTTGGATTGCACTATCTTCACCGAGAGATTTGAGCGAGCTCTCGGCGATATTGGGTCAAGTGTGAACCTCATGCCACACTCAGTTGCCAAGAGAATGGGGATGACAGATTTCCAATCTACAAGGATTTCGCTGGTACTTGCTGATCACTCAGTGCGACTTCCAGAGGGACTACTCGAAGATGTCCCAATCAATATTGGGAATTGTTTGATCCCAACAGATTTCATCGTCCTGAAGTACGATGCTGAGCCTAAGGATCCTCTTATCTTGGGCAGGCCATTCCTTGCAACTGCTGGAGCCTTGATTGACTGCAAGAATGGACAGATAGCTCTCAACATCGGTGATTTGGTGATGTCCTTTAACATTGAGAAGATGATGAAAAGGCCCACCATCGATGGGCAGACATTCTATGTGGACACCTTCAGTGACATAGCTGAAGAGTACTTCCTGGAGATGCACCCTGAGGATCCACTGAAGAGAGCACGGGTCTGTTCGGCCACTTCAGAGGTCCGTCCGTGTGACGATACTGCTGGATACTCGAAGATGCTTGATTCAGCATCACCGGTATCGATCGATACCCCTCTGGTATCGGTCGATACCCTGCGGCCAGAAAGAGGGTTGGTCGACAATTCTAGGCAAGCTGTTGGGCTTGGAGATTGGAGCGCGGAGAATGCCCCTAAGTGTTAGAGGGGGGATTAGCACCCCCTGGTTTAACTCGGTTCGAACCGCGATCGGTTCAATCAAGACCGGTCTACGATGGTTCGGATCAAAGACAAGTCGGCCCGAAAACGTTGGGCCGAGCTCGGAATCTCGCTGAAAGCCCAATCTCGGCTACAATCTAGGCCCAGCGCGAGCCCAATCCGTTACAACAGATAAAATCGGAATATTTCCTCTTTCCCGCCGATCTCGGAAATGGAAATATTCCTTGCGAACAGACCGCCGAAGAATAAGGAATATATCCTTATCTCGGAGGGGAATCCGGAATATTTCCATTCCCTAATCGAGCAAGGAAAAGGGAATATTCACATTTAGAGCCGCCTCAAGACAATATAAATAGAGGAGAAGGTTCATTCATCAAGACATCCACAACTTCCGCAGAGACAGAGAATACAAGAGAAAGCTCATTACCGATCTCAAGTCTTTTGTCTTTGCCTTCTTACTTAAACTCTGTTGTAATCGCCGACTTAGATCAATAAACGAGATTCCGACTAAAAGTACTGTTTTACCCCTTTTTGTGTGATTTACGGATCAACAATTGGCGCCGACTGTGGGGAAAGATAGAACAGTACTTTCGGATATCGTTTGATTGAAGTTCGCCGAACTCGGCTTGACTAATTGTTAAAGGGAAATTTACTTATCATGCCCGATATCAACGATGCCTTCATTAACAATTACCGGTTCGGCTTCAGGCGGAGGAGGAATTTCAGAATTCATCTCCCGCTCGTCACCGTCAAGTTCGGCAGATAGATCGGGGATGTCATCGAACTTCATCTTCCGACGACGAGACGGTTTAGCTAAAAAAAAAAAAAAAAAAAAAAAAGATCACCGAGCTATTACACATACACTCGATTCTAATATGTAATATGAACTACGAACGGCTTGATCCTTCTCTCGAAGGTACGTAGGCAGCCTTCACAGGTGCAGCTATAACATCAATAAAACTTTATTACGCAAGGGCATTGCAACCGAACTCCAAGTTCGTATTTTCTAAGCCAAACTTTTTGTTTGCCGAACTCCAACAGTTCGTATTTTCTAAGTCAAACTTTCTGTTTGCCGAACTCCAACAGTTCATATTTTCTAAGTCAAACTTTCTGTTTGCCGAACTCCAACAGTTCGTATTTTCTAAGTCAAACTTTCTGTTTGCCGAACTCCAACAGTTCGTATTTTCTAAGTCAAACTTTTTGTTTGCCGAACTCCAACAGTTCGTATCTTCTAAGTCAAACTTTTAGTTTGCCGAACTCCAACAGTTCGTATCTTCCAAATCAAACCTTTCGTTTGCCGAACTCCAACAGTTCGTATTTTCTAAGTCAAATTTTTTGTTTGCCGAACTCCAACAGTTCGTATTTTCTAAGCCAAACTTTTTGTTTGCCGAACTCCAACAGTTCGTATTTTCTAAGTCAAACTTTACGTTTGCCGAACTTCAACGGTTCGCATTTTCAACCACAAACGGTTCCCATATCGACGTCCTGGCCAGACGATCGAAATAAGCCGAGCTTAGCTCGCACGCATCCTCATGGTGCAATGGATAATACACTTTCCACATTCAAAGCCGAGATCAGTCTCGCACCAGCTTCTCAGATTATCCGAGCCAAATAAGCCAAGTCCGTCTCGCACACTCGGATTCAATGTGAGAAACCTAGAGCATATTAAGATGGGCTGTTCACGTACTCTTAAACTAAACTCTAGGGTCAAGCCGAACGTCCTTCCTCGCAAATCTAAGCCGATTTCTCAACAGTCGCAAAACTAGTAAGCCGATTTCTCAACAGTCGCAAAAACAAGTAAGCCGATTTCTCAACAATCGCAAAAGCAGTAAGCCGATCTACGATAGGGATTGCCGACCTCGAACAGGTTCAGTCGAATTTATCCTCTTCACCCGGCTAAGACCGTACAGTTTACGGCACCACTGTGTACGATAAATTCGAGAGGTTCGTATAATGTACGACTTCAAATATATCAGAGCTCGGTATAAAAATAACTTGAGAAATAACTAAGTATAACACTCAAAATAAAAAGAAGATCGATAAAAATCAGATTCACTCAAAAGCCCCTCGGGCGAACAACAGAGTGGATACCGGACTTTACAAACCTTCCGGTCCAAGAGTTCAAGTCATAAACCCATCCGGGCAAAAAGAAAACTAAAAACAGATTACATGAAGTAGGAAAAAGGCCTAAACACCTTGCCTCCGCATCGCTTCAGCTTGGTCCGCCGACATCGAAGCTCGGTTAGTACCGAACTCATCAAGCCCTGGCGGGACTTCATTACCCATCGAGGGCGAAATTCCCGGGTGAACCGGATCAGTAAAGGGCGAGACGACTAGATCCGCATCTTCCAGCTCGCGGAGGTCGATCGCCTCGTACTCTGCCGACTTCTCAGCCTTAAGCTTCTCAAGCTTTTCAATACGAGACGGCGGGACGACGATACCGTGCTTCGTCTTCAGACTCTGGCAGAAGCTGAGGATCCCATGGATCTGATTAACGGCCAGGAATGGTTTCCTTGCCTGATCAACCGCCGCCAGATGGTCCTTAACTTTTTGAAGACGAACCTGGCATTTTTCAGTTGCCGCTTTCCTCTTCAAGATTTGATAAGTGCGGCCAGCCCGCAACCTTGAAGTCTCTGTGAATAGCTTCGTCGCAAGGGCATCCTTTTCCAACTCCAGCTCGGCATTGGATCTCTTCAGCACAGCTAGTTCGCGGGTCAGCTCGGCTACTGCACGATCGCCGGCTTCCACTCTATCCTCAGAGACTCGGAGCTCTTTGCGGAGTTCCACGGCTTGGACGCTCGCTTCGAAAGCCTTACGGCGCGAAGCTCCGAGATCACGATCGTATGACCCGACGATCTCATTCGTCTGGGCAATCATCTGTCAAAAACAGCGAACATCAGAAGTGAGAAATGAAGGAGGATCGAGTGGTATTTATAAAGAAAAACGCAATGATGACGATTCTTCAAATTCTGTAGCCGAAGAGTACGAATCGACACGCGGCTCTTCGAATTCCGTAGCCGAAGAAGACGAAACGACGCCCCCTTCCCGAGAAAAGTCTGCCGAACTCGAAAGCTCCAAAATCTATTCAACCACGGGAATTCCGATCTTCACTTTCGAAAGAAGTTCGCCGAATTCAAAATTCGCCGAACCCGAAAATCCGCCGCACTCGAAATAGAATCTGATCAGATCGTACCGATCTCAGTTTTAACCGAGCTAAAGAATACTCCCCAAAAATTCACCGAACTCATAAACTCCCTCGCCGAACTGAGGGGGGGACCAATTGTTAGAGGGGGGATTAGCACCCCCTGGTTTAACTCGGTTCGAACCGAGATCGGTTCAATCAAGACCGGTCTACGATGGTTCGGATCAAAGACAAGTCGGCCCGAAAACGTTGGGCCGAGCTCGGAATCTCGCTGAAAGCCCAATCTCGGCTACAATCTAGGCCCAGCGCGAGCCCAATCCGTTACAACAGATAAAATCGGAATATTTCCTCTTTCCCGCCGATCTCGGAAATGGAAATATTCCTTGCGAACAGACCGCCGAAGAATAAGGAATATATCCTTATCTCGGAGGGGAATCCGGAATATTTCCATTCCCTAATCGAGCAAGGAAAAGGGAATATTCACATTTAGAGCCGCCTCAAGACAATATAAATAGAGGAGAAGGTTCATTCATCAAGACATCCACAACTTCCGCAGAGACAGAGAATACAAGAGAAAGCTCATTACCGATCTCAAGTCTTTTGTCTTTGCCTTCTTACTTAAACTCTGTTGTAATCGCCGACTTAGATCAATAAAAGAGATTCCGACTAAAAGTACTGTTTTACCCCTTTTTGTGTGATTTACGGATAATGTTAGAGGGGGGATTAGCACCCCCTGGTTTAACTCGGTTCGAACCGAGATCGGTTCAATCAAGACCGGTCTACGATGGTTCGGATCAAAGACAAGTCGGCCCGAAAACGTTGGGCCGAGCTCGGAATCTCGCTGAAAACCCAATCTCGGCTACAATCTAGGCCCAGCGCGAGCCCAATCCGTTACAACAGATAAAATCGGAATATTTCCTCTTTCCCGCCGATCTCGGAAATGGAAATATTCCTTGCGAACAGACCGCCGAAGAATAAGGAATATATCCTTATCTCGGAGGGGAATCCGGAATATTTCCATTCCCTAATCGAGCAAGGAAAAGGGAATATTCACATTTAGAGCCGCCTCAAGACAATATAAATAAAGGAGAAGGTTCATTCATCAAGACATCCACAACTTCCGCAGAGACAGAGAATACAAGAGAAAGCTCATTACCGATCTTAAGTCTTTTGTCTTTGCCTTCTTACTTAAACTCTGTTGTAATCGCCGACTTAGATCAATAAACGAGATTCCGACTAAAAGTACTGTTTTACCCCCTTTTGTGTGATTTACGGATCAACAATTGGCGCCGTCTGTGGGGAAAGATAGAACAGTACTTTCGGATATCGTTTGATTGAAGTTCGCTGAACTCGGCTTGACTAATTGTTAAAGGGAAATTTACTTATCATGCCCGATATCAACGATGCCTTCATCAACAATTACCGGTTCGGCTTCAGGCGGAGGAGGAATTTCAGAATTCATCTCCCGCTCGTCACCGTCAAGTTCGGCAGATAGATCGGGGATGTCATCGAACTTCATCTTCCGACGACGAGACGGCTTAGCTAAAAAAAAAAAAAAAAAAAAAAAAAAAAAAAAAAGATCACCGAGCTATTACACATACGCTCGATTCTAATATGTAATATGAACTACGAACGGCTTGATCCTTCTCTCGAAGGTACGTAGGCAGCCTTCACAGGCGCAGCTATAACATCAATAAAACTTTATTACGCAAAGGCATTGCAACCGAACTCCAAGTTCGTATTTTCTAAGCCAAACTTTTTGTTTGCCGAACTCCAACAGTTCGTATTTTCTAAGTCAAACTTTCTGTTTGCCGAACTCCAACAGTTCGTATTTTCTAAGTCAAACTTTCTGTTTGCCGAACTCCAACAGTTCGTATTTTCTAAGTCAAACTTTTTGTTTGCCGAACTCCAACAGTTCGTATCTTCTAAGTCAAACTTTTAGTTTGCCGAACTCCAACAGTTCGTATCTTCCAAATCAAACCTTTCGTTTGCCGAACTCCAACAGTTCGTATTTTCTAAGTCAAATTTTTTGTTTGCCGAACTCCAACAGTTCGTATTTTCTAAGCCAAACTTTTTGTTTGCCGAACTCCAACAGTTCGTATTTTCTAAGTCAAACTTTACGTTTGCCGAACTTCAACGGTTCGCATTTTCAACCACAAACGGTTCCCATATCGACGTCCTGGCCAGACGATCGAAATAAGCCGAGCTTAGCTCGCACGCATCCTCATGGTGCAATGGATAATACACTTTCCACATTCAAAGCCGAGATCAGTCTCGCACCAGCTTCTCAGATTATCCGAGCCAAATAAGCCAAGTCCGTCTCGCACACTCGGATTCAATGTGAGAAACCTAGAGCATATTAAGATGGGCTGTTCACGTACTCTTAAACTAAACTCTAGGGTCAAGCCGAACGTCCTTCCTCGCAAATCTAAGCCGATTTCTCAACAGTCGCAAAACTAGTAAGCCGATTTCTCAACAGTCGCAAAAACAAGTAAGCCGATTTCTCAACAATCGCAAAAGCAGTAAGCCGATCTACGATAGGGATTGCCGACCTCGAACAGGTTCAGTCGAATTTATCCTCTTCACCCGGCTAAGACCGTACAGTTTACGGCACCACTGTGAACGATAAATTCGAGAGGTTCGTATAATGTACGACTTCAAATATATCAGAGCTCGGTATAAAAATAACTTGAGAAATAACTAAGTATAACACTCAAAATAAAAAGAAGATCGATAAAAATCAGATTCATTCAAAAGCCCCTCGGGCGAACAACAGAGTGGATACCGGACTTTACAAACCTTCCGGTCCAAGAGTTCAAGTCATAAACCCATCCGGGCAAAAAGAAAACTAAAAACAGATTACATGAAGTAGGAAAAAGGCCTAAACACCTTGCCTCCGCATCGCTTCAGCTTGGTCCGCCGACATCGAAGCTCGGTTAGTACCGAACTCATCAAGCCCTGGCGGGACTTCATTACCCATCGAGGGCGAAATTCCCGGGTGAACCGGATCAGTAAAGGGCGAGACGACTAGATCCGCATCTTCCAGCTCGCGGAGGTCGATCGCCTCGTACTCTGCCGACTTCTCAGCCTTAAGCTTCTCAAGCTTTTCAATACGAGACGGCGGGACGACGATACCGTGCTTCGTCTTCAGACTCTGGCAGAAGCTGAGGATCCCATGGATCTGATTAACGGCCAGGAATGGTTTCCTTGCCTGATCAACCGCCGCCAGATGGTCCTTAACTTTTTGAAGACGAACCTGGCATTTTTCAGTTGCCGCTTTCCTCTTCAAGATTTGATAAGTGCGGCCAGCCCGCAACCTTGAAGTCTCTGTGAATAGCTTCGTCGCAAGGGCATCCTTTTCCAACTCCAGCTCGGCATTGGATCTCTTCAGCACGGCTAGTTCGCGGGTCAGCTCGGCTACTGCACGATCGCCGGCTTCCACTCTATCCTCAGAGACTCGGAGCTCTTTGCGGAGTTCCACGGCTTGGACGCTCGCTTCGAAAGCCTTACGGCGCGAAGCTCCGAGATCACGATCGTATGACCCGACGATCTCATTCGTCTGGGCAATCATCTGTCAAAAACAGCGAACATCAGAAGTGAGAAATGAAGGAGGATCGAGCGGTATTTATAAAGAAAAACGCAATGATGACTATTCTTCAAATTCTGTAGCCGAAGAGTACGAATCGACACGCGGCTCTTCGAATTCCGTAGCCGAAGAAGACGAAACGACGCCCCCTTCCCGAGAAAAGTCTGCCGAACTCGAAAGCTCCAAAATCTATTCAACCACGGGAATTCCGATCTTCACTTTCGAAAGAAGTTCGCCGAATTCAAAATTCGCCGAACCCAAAAATCCGCCGCACTCGAAATAGAATCTGATCAGATCGTACCGATCTCAGTTTTAACCGAGCTAAAGAATACTCCCCAAAAATTCACCGAACTCATAAACTCCCTCGCCGAACTGAGGGGGGGACCAATTGTTAGAGGGGGGATTAGCACCCCCTGGTTTAACTCGGTTCGAACCGAGATCGGTTCAATCAAGACCGGTCTACGATGGTTCGGATCAAAGACAAGTCGGCCCGAAAACGTTGGGCCGAGCTCGGAATCTCGCTGAAAGCCCAATCTCGGCTACAATCTAGGCCCAGATCGAGCCCAATCAAATACAACAGATAAAATCGGAATATTTCCTCTTTCCCGCCGATCTCGGAAATGGAAATATTCCTTGCGAACAGACCGCCGAAGAATAAGGAATATATCCTTATCTCGGAGGGGAATCCGGAATATTTCCATTCCCTAATCGAGCAAGGAAAAGGGAATATTCACATTTAGAGCCGCCTCAAGACAATATAAATAGAGGAGAAGGTTCATTCATCAAGACATCGACAACTTCCGCAGAGACAGAGAATACAAGAGAAAGCTCATTACCGATCTCAAGTCTTTTGTCTTTGCCTTCTTACTTAAACTCTGTTGTAATCGCCGACTTAGATCAATAAACGATATTCCGACTAAAAGTACTGTTTTACCCCTTTTTGTGTGATTTACGGATCAACACTAAGGTGGAACTAAAACCACTTCCAACCAATTTGAGGTATTGTTTTCTTGGTCCTAATTCTACATACCATGTCATTGTTAATTCTTCCTTGAACAATGCAGAGATTGCCTTACTGCTGAATAAGCTACGCAAATATCGCAAAGCTCTTGGCTATTCTCTTGCTGACATTTCAGGTATAGCATCAGACTTGTGCATGCATCGGATTCACCTGGAGGATGAGTCAAAGTCTTCGATTGAGTGTCAGAGGAGGCTGAATCCGAACCTGAAGGAAGTGGTCAGGAAGGAAGTGATGAAGCTGTTGGAAGCAGGGATTATCTATGCCATCTCAGATAGTTATTGGGTTAGTCCAGTTCACGTTGTGCCTAAGAAAGAAGGCATAAATGTGGTGAAGAACGAGAAGGACGAGCTGATCCTTACAAGGACAATCAATGCTCACAGGATGTGTATTGACTACAGGAAGCTGAATGCGGCTACAAGGAAGGATCACTTCCCATTGCCATTCATTGACCAGATGCTGGAGAGGTTAGCAAGTCACCCATACTACTGTTTTCTTTATGGGTACTCAGGCTTTTTCCAGATTCTTATACATCCAGAGGACCAGGGAAAGACGACATTCACATGTCCCTATGGCACATTCGCCTACAGAAGAATGCCATTTGGATTATGTAACGCTCCATCGAGCTTTCAGCGATGCATGATGTCAATTTTCACATATATGACTGAGGAGTTTATGGAGGTATTCATGGATGATTTTTCTGTGTATAGATCGTCTTTCAAGGATTGTCTGGATAACTTGTGCAAGGTACTTCAAAGATGCGAGGAGAAGCACTTGGTTCTTAATTGGGAGAAGTGCCACTTCATGGTACAAGATGGCATTGTTCTTGGGCACAAGGTTTCTAAGGCAGTGATCGAAGTCGACAAGGCTAAGATTCAGGTCATGACAAGCTTGCAACCTCCACGATATGTTCCTGAGATACGAAGCTTCATTGGTCATGCTGGGTTTTACAGGAGGTTCATCAAGGATTTCTCTAAGCTCGCACGTCCACTCACAACCCTGTTATGTAAGGAAGTCAAGTTTGATTTCAAATCTGATTGCTTGAAGCCTTCGAGGAAATCAAGAAGGCATTGGTGAGTGCTCCTGTCGTCCAATCACCTGATTGGAGCTTGCCTTTGGAGGTTATGTGTGATGCCAGTGATTTTTCTGTAGGAGCTGTGTTGGGTCAGAGAAAAGAAAAGAAACTCCATGCTATTTATTATGCCAACAGGACGTTGGATGATGCTCAGTGAAACTACAACACCACTGAGAAGGAGTTGCTTGTAGTCGTTTTCTCTTTTGAGAAATTTCGATCCTACTTTATTGGGAGCAAGGTCATTATTCACACAGACCATGCTGCTCTCAAATACCTACTTAAGAACAAGGACCTCAAGCCTCGTCTATGCCGATGGGTTCTTTTGCTCCAAGGTTTCGACATCGAGATCAAGGACAAGAGAGGAGTTGAGAATGGCGTTGCTGACCACTTATCGCGATTAAAGGTCGATGAAGTCGTCCCTATTGATGATTGCTTGCCAGAGGAAGGTATTTACCTCATTGAAGCTCAGCTTCAAGGCCTTTGTCCCGAAAATCTGCAATTTTCACGAATGCAGACTTTCGGTATCGATCGATACTCACATAGTGTCGATCGATACCCGTCGCGACCTGGACCTGTTTTGACCGCAGAACACTTAAACTCTTATGATGTCTATCTCGCCGCTATCTCTATTGATGCACGTCCATGGTACGCCGACATTGCCAACAACCTTGCTGTAGAGACTGAGCCAAAGCATCCCTCAAAGTATGCGAGGAAGAAGTTTATGCGCGAGATGAGGATGTTCTTCTGGGATGAGCCTTACCTATACAAGCACTGCTCAGATGTGATCGACAGAAGATGCGTTGCAGAATCTGAGGTGCAAGCGATTCTTTTTCACTGCCATGGTTCTGAGTATGCTGGTCACTTTGCTACTTTCAAGACGGTGTCCAATGTTCTTCAAGCAGGCTTCTGGTGGCCTACTATGTTCAAGGATGCTCATGCCTATATCTCACAGTGTGATGTTTGTCAGAGGAGAGGGAATATCAGCGAGAGACATGAGATGCCACAGAATTTCATCCTTGAGGTTGAAGTTTTCGATTGCTGGGGCATTGATTTCATGGGTCACATTCCCTCGTCACACGTACATCATGGTTGCTGTGGACTATGTGTCCAAATAGGTGAAAGCTGTTTAAGACCATCATCTTCCCTCGATTCGGAATACCTCGAATTGTGATAAGTGATGGTGGCTCTCACTTTATCAACAAGATTTTCGAGAGGTTGCTGAAGAAGTATGGTGTAAACCACCGAGTGGCTACTCCATATCACCCTCAAACCAGTGGGCAAGTCGAAGTCTCCAACAGGCAAATCAAAGAGATTCTGGAAAAGACAGTGGGTGCTTCAAGGAAGGATTGGTCTACAAAGTTAGAAGATGAGCTATGGGCCTACAAGACTGCTTTCAAGACACCGCTGGGTATTACACCATTTCACTTGCTGTATGGGAAAGCATGTCACCTTCCGGTGGAGATAGAGCACAAGGCAGCGTGGGCAACGAAGTTGCTGAATTTTGACATCAAGCCTGCTGCAGAAAGAAGGTTGATTCAGCTGAACGAGCTGGATGAGATCAGGCACCATGCCTACGAGAACTCGAAGCTGTACAAGGAGAGAACTAAGGCCTATCATGATAAGAAGATCATCTCAAGACATTTCGAGCCAAACGATCATGTACTTCTGTATAACTCTCCTTTGCAATTGTTTCCTGGTAAACTGCGTTCTCGTTGGTCAGGTCCCTTCACAATGAAAGAGGTCAGACCACATGGAGTTGTCGTGCTGATTAGTCCTACATGAGATGAGTTCACTGTCAATGCAAAAAGGGTGAAACACTATTGGGCGAAAGCCGAGATTCCAACAGGACAGATAATGCCTTTGGATGATGCACCCACAGCCTGAATGGCGTTACAGTCAAGCTAATGACGTTAAACGAGCGCTTGGTGGGAGGCAACCCACTGGTGAGTCTGCTTTTGATTCTTTTTCTTTTTATTTTTCGTTTTGTGTTTGTGACAGGATAAACAAGGAGCAAAACTCGAAATCGCCTTAGTGTCGATCGATACCCCATTGGTATCGGTCGACACCAATCGCGAATGAGGCGTTCATCAAGTCGACTTAAGCCGGGTATCGATCGATACCAGGCCGGGTGTCGGTCGACACCAGATGTTCCAGCAAGGTAACTTCTTGTTTCTCTTCGTTCTATTCTGTTCTTTTGTCTTCTTTTACCTACTCTAGGCTAGATAACACTGGGGACAGTGTTGTTCAATTCTGGAGGAGGTGTCTGCTGACATTGTGTTTGTTTTTCTTAGAGTTAGTTGTTTTATCGAGTCAAAACGTTTTATTGAGTTAAAACTTGTTGGAGATGATGATCATGTGCTTGAAATTGTTGTTTTGATTTTGTTTTTGAGTGACCAGTGTTGCAGGATCAGCTCTATATCCACTAATGAAAAATCCAAGGACTGACCAGTTGACTAGAAAATATCCATGTCTCCAGCAGAGTTCTTCTGAAGCCTGAGCCAAATTTTTGCACTTCATCAGTATGGTTAGTGTTCATAGAGCTTGATTCATCATTCATATCTGATAAAGGAACCCACGTGTTTAGAGTTATGGTATCTCTCTCCCCTGTTATAAATTGATAAATAAGAGCATAAAAGATGAAATGATTTTCTTCTGAGTAGAGGGCTAGGAAAATTTTCAGCGATCCCATTATTCTACTTAAGAGGGAATGATCACACAAAGGTTGAAAGCGAGGTTGGGAAAATTTTCCGTGATACCACTATTCGCCTAAACCTTTGATACATAGAGAGGAAAGAACCAGGGATTCGGTGGCAAACACCATCAATACTCGCGTTTCGAACCTTAATGTGTATATGCAGATCTAAAAAAAAAAGGAGAAAACATAATAAGAAGTAAGTCTGGGGGAGAGAAAGTGATACAAAAAGTATGAAAAAGGTGATTCCTTGTCATGATATTGTATGGTAAAGAGTCTAGAAGGTTCTTGAACATCAGCTATAACGATGAAACTGGCGATGAGGGTTTTATTTAAACAATGCTGCGAGATAATGTGTGGAGTCTTGAAAAGCTGCGAATGTCTACGGAGAAGTACATTCTGGTTAGATCAAAAGCTGGTTAGGTGACATTTGGGTGCTTGGGAAAAGGATCTCTGCAATGGTTCTAGAACAGGTGAGTCTCCGCGTTTTCAAACCTCTTTCTCTTGTTTTGTTTTATGTTTTGCTTGATGGCAAGCAAAGGCTAAGTCTGGGGAGTTGATATATCATGGTTTTAACCCTTTTTACGCCATGATATAAGCCTGTTTTATAGAGTCTTTATACCATTTCGTAGTGTTTTATAGTCTTTTACAGGTCTTAGCATGTTTGGAACATAATTGGAGATATTGGAGCATTTTGGAGCAAAGCTGAAGTTCGTGTTGCTGAGTATCCGATTTCACGTCGAGCATCGATCGATACCCCCTGGTATCGATCGACACTCATCGCAGCAGACACGACCCGCGACTTTAATGAAGAGTTGAAGAATTGCAACTTGGTCCAGAAGTCTTTAATATTTACAAAAAGCCCCAAAACGTGTTTTAGGTTATTTATAGGGATATTACAGCCACTTTGTTGGCTACGCTTTATTTTTATTCTGGATTTGTGAGAGAGATTTTGAAGGGAGACAAGTCTGATACTCTGTTCGTCAAGAGAAGATTCCGAACCCTTTTGTTACTCTTTCTTATTTTCTATTGAGTATTTATTCAAACATGTTTATTGATTCAATTTCCATGTCTGAGTAGATCTCTTGTTAGGTTTAGGGATTCTCATAAGGGATTTCTTTGAATGCTAGGTTGATTAGTTATTTAGGGTTCATAATCTGAATTAGTTATTCGCCTTAGGTTGTTCTCAAAGCTAATTCTGGATTGATCACCTAGAACTTAGATCTTAGGATAATTGATTAGGTACGACAGTGCGATTAATTACCTGATAGAACTTAGGGTGAGCAAATTGATTATTCGCAAAGAGATTTGGTTTAATTGATTTGTGAACATATCAAACCTGGAATTAAGGCTGATTTATTCTTAGGGATTTGCAAAAAAATTTGGGATTCTGAAGTTTAGATTTAGATAGTTTTCGCAACGACAGTTGGTTAATTATACTCTAGTGATTTGAGTTCGAGAACCGTGCGTAACCCTGATTAGTTAGTTTATTTTGCATTCATTGATTTCTTGAGAAATATCCCTGAACATATCTTTCTCCAATTGAATTACAACTCGTTTACTGCTTACTGCTTTTTGTTTAATCTGAATTGCTTGGCTTGATTTGATACTATACAATCTATTGTGCGATTTCTCTGAGTTCTTTTGTTCGACCCCTGATATACTACAGCAACTGCTTTAGTACTGTTTAGGGTATTAATTTGAGCATATCATACGTCGGTACTGGGGCTGCCTTCCTCCGTCTTCTATACCGATCGGTCACACCGATCAGTGACATCGGTATGACCCATATGCCTTTAATACCGATGAGGGATACCGACCAGTGACGTCGGTATAGCCTCCATCTTCTCTCCGTGGGTCTCGAATCGCCTCATAAGCACCTAAAACACGACCCAAAACATGCAAGGACTCTCTATGACTAAATGTAGACACACTAAACTCCTAAGATGACTAAAATTCTACAGAGATATCACGAACTACACACAAATCACTCGAAATCTAAGTGAAACGGATGCTTGAATGATGCAAAATATGATGATATCAATTATAAATGATCATATTTAAAAAAATTGTAAGTTTTGAATTTTTTGTATATTATTTGATGTTTATGTGTAAGATTTAGTTTAAAATTTAAGTTTTATATCAAGTTTATGATTAAGGGTTAGAAGTTTAGGGTTAAGGGTTTGTGGTGTGAGTTTAGAATTTATTGATTTCTACAAAAAAAAAATCAAGTGGAGTTGGTGACTACTATTAAAAATTAGTCCCAAATTGGTCACAAAAATTGGGTTTGCAAATTATCGTACATGTTACTATAAACCATAAACTTTAAGAACATATAAGGTTTGAATATCACTTTACAATGATTTTGGGTATATAGCGGTTCAAAAATATATTTTACAATTTAAGATTTAGAGTTTATGATTAAGGGTTAGAGGTTTAGGGTTTATAATTTAGGATTTATAAAATGATTATATTTTAAAAATTATAAGTGTTGAATTTTTTTGTATATCATTTGATGTTTATTTATTTGATGTTTTGTATAATATTTGATGGTTTAGGGTTTAGAATTTAGGGTTTAGATTTTTTTGGTATATTATTTGATGTTTATTTAAAACAAATCGAGTGGAGTTGCTAAACCGAAGCAAATAAGTCTCAAATTTGAGACTACTTTTGCAAGTCCTTAAACAGTCGCAAATTTTAGACCCTTTTGTGACTCCTTTGTTTCGTCGTTAATTTGCGACATTTTTGCCACTGCATTGCGAGTAGTCGCAAAGTAGTCGTAAATTAGTCACACTTTCATCCCACTTTTTTGCGACAAAAAAAAGAGTCACAAAACTTGGTCACAAAAACTGTGTTTTCTTGTAGTGATTCTCAACATGTTCTTGCTTGTTTGTGTGATTCAACCAAACACGAGCCCCTTGATATCATCATATTTTGCATCATTCTAGCATCCGTTTCATTTAGGTTTCGAGTCATTTACATGTAGTTCATGATATATCTTTAGCATTTTAGTCATTTTAGGAGTCTAGTGTGTCCACATTTAGTCGTAGAGATTCCTTGCATGTTTTGGATCGCATTTCAGGTGCTAAAGAAGAGATTCGAGACCCGATGAGAGGAGAGGAGACGGAAACCGTACCGACGTCACTGGTCGGTATTGGTGCTCGGTATCAAAAGCAGAGGAGTTGCACCGAGGTCACTACTCGGTGCAACTGATCGGTATAGCCCGACGGAGGAAAACAGCCACAATACCGACGTATAACACCGAGGAGTGACGTCGGTATCGAAGCTTCAGGGGATTGTACCGATGTCACTGCTCGGTGCTGCCAAAGGAAGAAACCCGGGGGAAAAGTCCTTAATACCGAGCAACGATACCGAGGAGTGACCTCGGTATCCACTGAAGATCACCAGCAAAACATCTCCTCAATACTGACGCCACTGCTCGGTGCTCCTCGTCGGTGCACTAACCCATGCTCAATACCAAGGTGTTACACAGAGCAGTGACCTCGGTATTGGCCGAACCAGAGCTTTTTATCCATTTAAACCGGGTCGGTACCCGGTTTGTCCCGGGTCGACCCGGTTCATTACTATTCACTATTTAAGCCCAAAAACCTAATTTGGAGGGGCTAAGTCTTTTCTTAAGCAAAAACCCTCTCTAAGAGTGATTTGTAAGAGATTGATCCTTTTGATTTTATGCAATTTGAGTATTGTTTTCTTGATTGAATCCATCTACCTTCTATTTTCTAATCATCCAATCATCGTGATCATGAGTTTTAACACTTGTTATCTTGGATTAGTTAAACCCATGATGATTAGTGAGTAGTCTTAAGGACCTTGGGATAGGGTAGATTAGGGTGATCTAGGGTTTGATTAGTGGTGTTTAGGATTTGATAATCTTATATTCCTTCTTGTCTAGAGTCCCCAATGCTAGATCTAGCTTGAAAGAGTGGATCTAGATCACAAGGCATTTCATGAACACCAAGTGTTTGGTGAAATGCCAAGACCAACTAGATAAGAGATTTATGTTCCTAACCTAAGACATTAGTTGTTTAGGGAATATCTTTGGTTGATCTTGTTATGATTCTTAATGCTTGCTAGTTGTTAATCCACAAATGATGATTTGCTAATGGACTTGATAATTAACATGGTGATTAGTTGCTTGAAAGAGAACTAATCTAGATTAGAGATCTATTGCCTAGGAATTAGCTTCTTGAGTAAATAAACACCACTAATTGGACTTGGATCACCTTATATCATTAACCTCATCTCTAGTTCCGCTTTTGTTATTTGGATTACAAATCGTTTAGTTATTGCTTCGCTTAATTTGAACTTGAACACTTAATCACCAATTACCTTGTTTAGCTTAAATTACTTATGAACCTTGCATTCTTAGTGTTTAGGATAAATCCCGATAAGGTTCGATAACCTCTTATGCTACAATTGCATTTAGAGAATTGACTCTAGAGATACCAAAATATATTGTATCAATTTGGCGCCGTTGCCATATTGGGATTTGTTTTAACATTAAGGTTTAGGCTCTTAGTGAGATTAAGCTTTATTTGCTACAGAGTTACTAATCTTGTTTTCTTTCCATTGCTCTCTCTAAACCTATAGGTGCATGCATACACGATCTCGAGGCAACGACAATCTAGTTGGACCACGGGACGACATACATCGATCATACCGAGGGTTTCGAACAAGGGAAGCACGTGTAAGACAACAAGAAGTTGAGACCAACATGGATCACTATGAGAATGTTCCACTTGGGAACATCAATGAACCCATTCCCCACCAAAGGAACGGTGGGAATGGGGATGGACACGGCAACAACCAAGGAGGTGGTGGTAATGGAAACCATCCCGCACAAGGTGGTAATGGAAACCACCACGCACAAGGAGGGAACGCCCACAACGACCCTCATCCACCCCCCCCCCCGGCCAAGAGGTCCCAACCATCCAACAAGAGCTAGAAACGTTGTTGGAGAAGGCGATGCCGCTAATGATCACCAAAACCGCCAGGGCATTCAAGCTCCACCGATGGAGAATAACAACTTCAAAGTAAAACCGGGAGTTATAAACATGGTTCAAGCCAACAAATTTCATGGCTTGTCCATGGAGGATCCCTTGGACCACATTGACCAATTTGACCGGATATGTGGTCTCACGAAGATCAATGGGGTCTCCGAAGATGGGTTCAAGCTTCGCCTCTTCCCATTCTCTTTGGGTGACAAGGCTCACCAATGGGAAAAGACCTTACCCCAAGGATCTATCACTTCGTGGGATGATTGCAAACGCGCGTTTCTCGCCAAATTCTTCTCACCGGCTAGAACCGTCAAGCTTCGCAACGAGATCTCAAGTTTCACACAACGATCCAATGAGTCTTTCCATGAGGCTTGGGAGAGATTTAGAAGCTACACGTCTCAATGCCCACATCACGGCTTTAGCAACGCCTCTCTTCTAAGCACACTCTACCGTGGTGCTTTGCCTAAGATCCGTATGCTACTTGACACGGCATCTAACGAGAACTTCTTGGCTAAAGACGTTGAGGAAGCAATGGAGCTTGTCGAGAATTTGGCCCAAAGTGACGGTACCTACGGCGACGACTATGACCGCGCCACAAGGACCACTAGTGACTTTGATGAGAACAAACGGGCCAAAGACATGAAAGCTCTTAACGACAAGTTGGACAAGCAAGCCAATTTGATTGATAAACTACTAGTGTCTTCCCAAAAGACGGTCAACTTTGTGGATGCTTATGATGAGAACCAAGGTTACTTTCAAGAGGAGAACGTAGACATGAACACTCAAGAGGAGGTTAACTACTTGGGGAATCAAGGGAACTTCCAAAACCAAGGGAACTACCAACGCCAAGGGTTCAATCAAAACTATCGGAACCACCCCAACTTCTCTTACCGGAACACAAATGTGGAGAACCCACAAGATCAAGTCTACCCTCCACAACCTACTCAACCTCAAGGAACCCCACAAAAACAATTTCAACCTCAAGGGCAAGCTTCTAATACCAACAATCAAGCCTTTGTCCCAAGGAATCAATTCCAAGGGAACCAAGGTGGATTTCAACACAAAGCTCCACCCGGTTTTCAAGCACCTACGTCTAAACCGCAAGAACTTGATTTGAGCTCTATGTTCCAACAACTACTCAAGGGACAAGCGGAGATCCATACAAAGGTGGATTGCTCTTACAATGACCTCAACACTAAGATCGAGGCTTTGAACTCCAAGGTAAAACACATGGAGAACAAAGGTGTTGCTTCTTCTTCACGTCCACAAGGTCAACTACCGGGCAAATCTGAAGCGAATCCCAAGGAGTATGTCAATGCCATAACCTTGAGAAGTGGCACGGTCTTGCCTACAAGAGAAGCTCCTTCTCCTCTCAATGCGGACATTGAGGACCAAAGTGGGGGGGGGGGGGGGGGGTGGAACTTCAAGATGATGAGGTAGTAAAGGAGCACGATAAGGTTGAAGAAGTTGAGAAGATCAAGCCTAGAGTTGTTGTTGCTCAAGAGAAGCCAAAGAAGAATGTGTTCGTCCCTAAGCCATACGTCCCAAATCTACCTTTTCCCGGTCGTTTTAAGAAACAACTCATGGACAAGTATAAAGCTATTTTTGATAGGCAAATGGAGAAAGTGGAACTCACAATGCCTTTGGTGGATGCATTCTTACTTGTCCCCCAATATGCCAAATTTTTGAAAGATGCTATGAATGAAAGAGCTAAGGAGATGGAATCCATGGTCATTCTAACTCATGAGTGTAGTGCCATTATACAAAAGAAGATGGTACCCAAGAAGTTAGGAGACCCGGGATCCTTTACCTTACCTTGTGCTCTTGGTCCTCTAGCTTTCAATCGTTGTTTATGTGATCTTGGAGCAAGTGTAAGCCTCATGCCATTTGTGGTAGCTAAGAGATTAGGCTTCACACGCTACAAAGTATGCAACATCTCTCTAATATTGGCGGATAGGAGCCTGAGGGTTCCTATTGGTCTACTTGAGGATCTACCAATTGTGGTGAAGGATTTCATCGTCCCCACGGACTTTCTGGTTCTTGAAATGGATGAGGAACCTAAAGACCCTCTTATCTTTGGTAGACCATTCATAGCAACCGCGGGAGCGATAATCGACGTGAGGAAGGGCAAGATAGATCTCCATTTGGGTAAAGGAGAAGTGCTCGAGTTTGATATCAACAAAGTGATGAAGAAGCCCACTATAGACGGCCAATGTTTCTACATTGAGACCATGGACGAGCTAGCCGATGAATTACTTGAAGAAATGAGAGTAGAAGACGGGTTAGAAGTGGTTTTAACGAAGGAGAACGGCGATCATGGGTTTTTTAGCAAGGAAAGTCAAGGTTATGAGCTCCTCATGGATTCTCACAAACCGGTCGACAAGGACACCACATTTATTGAGTTGTGCATCCGGGGTACCACGGTTCAAGAAGAGTTCGTTCTAGCCGTCGAAGAGACTAGTAATGGTAAGACTAGTTTTGAGGAGGACGATTGGAGCGAGCTCAAAGCCCCAAAGGTGGACGTAAAGCAACTTCCCGCGGGATCAAGGTATGCGTTCTTAGGTCCATACGAGTCATACCCGGTTATTATGAACGAAAGTCTAGATGAAAACGAACTATCCTCCCTTCTCGTGGAACTTAGGAAGTATAGGAAAGCAATTGGCTATTCTTTAGATGATATCAAGGGTATTTCCCCAAGTTTGTGCACGCATAGAATCCATTTAGAGGATGAATCAATGACCTCTATTGAACATCAAAGAAGGTTAAATCCTAATTTGAAAGATGTTGTAAAGAGAGAGATTCTTAAGCTCTTGGACACGGGCATTATCTATCCAATATCGGATAGTACGTGGGTCTCCCCGGTTCATTGTGTGCCTAAGAAAGGGGGGATGACGGTTGTTAGAAATGACAAGAATGAAATGATTCCTACTAGGATAATAACCGGGCATAGGATGTGCATTGACTATAGGAAGTTAAACTCATCTACTCGAAAAGATCACTTCCCGTTACCTTTCGTAGATCAAAAGCTTGAACGTCTCGCTAATCATCCTCTTTATTGTTTCCTAGATGGTTATTCGGGTTTCTTTCAAATACCCATACACCCGAATGACCAAGAGAAAACAACTTTCACATGCCCTTACGGTACCTTCGCATAACGAAGGATGCCTTTCGGGTTGTGTAATGCTCCCGCAACTTTCCAACGTTGTATGATGTCCATTTTTCCGATCTTATTGAAGACATGGTAGAGGTCTTTATGGACCACTTCTCCGTGTATGGATCTTCCTTTGGTGTTTGCTTGTCTAATCTTTGTAGGGTCTTGCAACGATGCGAAGAAGCAAACTTGGTGCTCAATTGGGAGAAGTGCCATTTTATGGTACGTGAGGGGATCGTGCTAGGACACAAGATCTCCGAGAAGGGCATAGAGGTGGACAAAGCCAAGATTGAGGTGATGGTTAGTTTGGAGCCGCCTAAGTTGGTTAAAGACATCCGGTCTTTCTTGGGTCATGCGGGGTTCTACCGAAGGTTCATCAAGGACTTTTCAAAGATTACTAGACCCCTCTCCCGGTTGCTTTGCAAGGAGTTCGAGTTTGTGTTTGATGAGGAGTGCATGGGAGCATTCCTAGAGATCAAGAAAGCGTTGATTAGCGCCCCTATAGTCCAAGCACCGGATTGGGACCTTCCGTTTGAAATCATGTGTGATGCTAGCGACTATGCGGTTGGAGCCGTTTTGGGACACGAAACCGAGGCTATTACGTTGGATCTTGCTACTCCAAGAATTCGATTTGGAGATAGTAGACAAGAAAGACATAGAGAACGGAGTAGCGGATCACTTGTCTAGGATGAGGATAGAAGACCTCGTCCCCATTGAAGACAAGCTTCCCGAAGAAATTCTCATGGTTGTGAAGGTATTGAGAAGGGGGGTTGAAGCCGTGAATGGTATGGAGGAAGCTAGCGGTCTACAAGATGAAAAGCTCCCATGGTTTGCGGATCTAGTCAACTACCTAGTTTGTGGGAAGGAACCGCCTTTGGATGGGTATAAGAAGAAGAAGTTCTTCCACGACGTTACTAGATACTATTGGGATGAGCCCTACTTGTACAAGTTGTGTTCGGATGGGTTGTACAGAAAGTGAGTAGCGGAAGAAGAAGTGCAAGGGATCCTACTCCATTGTCACGGGTCAAGCTATGGCGGGCATCACGCATCCTACAAAACCGCTACAAAGGTCTTGCAATCCAGTTTTTGGTGGCCTTCGTTATTCAAGGATGCACACACCTTTGTCTCCACGTGTGATGCATGCCAAAGGAAAGGGAATATTGGGAGAAGAGATGAGATGCCCCAAAACCCAATCCTTGTGGTGGAGATGTTTGACGTGTGGGGCATCGACTTTATGGGACCTTTCCCGTCATCATATGGTAACCAATACATATTGGTGGCGGTCGATTACGTCTCCAAATGGGTGGAAGCCATTGCAAGCCCGACCAACGATGCCAAGGTCATTCTAAAACTGTTCAAGTCCGTAATCTTCCCAAGGTTCGGAGTCCCAAGAGTGGTCATTAGTGATGGGGGCAGCCATTTCATCAACAAGGTGTTTGAAAGCTTACTAAAGAAGCACGGTGTGAAGCATAAGGTAGCAACGCCTTACCATCCTCAAACGAGTGGCCAAGTAGAAGTGTCAAACCGGCAAATCAAAGCCATACTTGAGAAGACGGTTGGGGGTTCAAGGAAGGATTGGGCCAACAAGTTGGATGATGCTTTATGGGCATACCGGACCGCCTTTAAAACACCTATAGGGACTACACCATTCAACTTGCTTTATGGGAAGTCATGCCATCTACCGGTTGAGTTGGAATACAAGGCCCTACGGGCGGTGAAGCTACTTAACTTCGACATCAAGACCGCACAAGAGAGGCGGTTGATCCAACTTCACGAGTTAGAGGAGACTAGGCTCGATGCCTATGAGAGCTCGAGGATCTACAAGGAGAGAACCAAAGCATTCCAGGACAAGAGGATTGTGCACAAGGACTTCAAGGTTGGGGACCTAGTGTTGGTATTCAATTCCCGGTTGAAGCTCTTTCCCGGGAAGCTCAAGTCAAGGTGGTCGGGTCCGTTTGAGGTTAAGGAAGTAAGGCCGTATGGGGCCGTTGTGCTTGTTAACAAAGAAGGCCAAGATTTCATTACAAACGGCCAAAGACTCAAACCCTATCGGGCAGATCAAATCGTCGAGAAGGGAGGATAGATCCCCCTCGATGATGTCCCCCTAGCTTGAGAAAGGTAACAAACGTCGAACTTAGTGACGTTAAACAAAGTGCTCTTGGGAGGCACCCCAAGTTTATCATTGTACATATTTTCTTTTTGTTTATCTTTCTTTTCTATCTTGCTAGATCTTTTTGATGTTTTTGTTGAGTATGCATTGGGGTTCAAAAGCAAAAAGGCGAATACCGAGGAGTGACACCGAGGAGTGACTTCGGTATGGACTTACCAAGAACAACACCGACGTCACAGGTCGGTACCACATCTCGGTATGGAAACAGGAGGAAACCCACCTTAACACCGACGAGTGGTACCGAGGAGTGACCTCGGTAGGCCAATACCGATGAGCGATACCGAGGAGTGACCTCGGTATGCCGTGTCGAACGAGGGACCAATACCGACGTCACAGATCGGTACCACATCTTGGTATGGAAACAGGAGAAAAACCTCCTTAACACCGACCAGTGATACCGAGGAGTGACCTCGGTATTGACCAATACCGAGGTGTGACATCGAGGAGTGACATCGGTGTTCGCCGAAAATTTTAAAAATATCAGTCAATAGCGAGCAGTGGTACCGAGGAGTAACCTCGGTATTGACCAATTTTTTCCAGGTAAGATCCGACCCGACCCATGTAAGTCTCCTTCTTCTTCCTCTCCCACGCGACCAGACCCAATTTTTTTACCTTCTCTTTCGCGATTTCAAGAGAAACAATACCCAATCTCCCTCTTTTCTCAACCAAATTTGGTGATCCAAAGCCCCATAATCTCGATTTTCACTGCTCTTTTTGGATTTATCATCATTTCAAGCATCTAATCCAAATTCCCCAAGGTATTATTCAATTAAATTTTTGAAAACCATGATTTTGTTCTTGAAGAAACATTGCTTGAATATGGTTTGATATTGTCGTTCATTTGTGCAAATACCTTGGGGATGGTTTATCTATGCTTAAACTTGATGATTCATATGCAAGATTTTGAGAAATTGGGATTTTGAGAAATTGGGATTTTGAGAATTAGGGATTGTGAATTGGGATAATTTGTTTGTTAGGTGCGAATTGTGACCTTCGTTCATTGCTCTTAGATCATCTTTTGGTGACCCCTTGTTGATTTGATAAGAAATTGTACCTATGCTCATGAATTGTCTCAAGCATATTTGTAGGTACAATGTCTGACAAGGGCGCTCCATCGACACGGGCACGGACCAAGGTTTCAACAGTTGGGAAAGGGAAAGGAATTGCCCAAGCTACGGCCGCGGAAAAGGGAAAAGGGATTGCCAAAGCTAGTGCCAAGGCAAAAGCTAAAACCGCGACTACGGCTTCCAAAGCCACGGCCACGGAAAAGGGAAAAGGGAAGAGATCCTAAGAAGAGGTCGAGAGAGAGAACCCAAGTGGAGATGTCCCCATGCCGGGACGGACAAAGCCAAGTGAGCAAGATTATTTCGACAAATTTTGCCAAATGAAATGCGAGCAAGGCAAATTTATCGATACAGAGACAATGGAGAGGATGGGTATAAGCGACGAAGTGTGGACTCTCTTTGAGAACATGAGGCTAAGGAAGTTCATGAGCATGAAACACGAAGCTACCAAGGCACTCACCGGCAAGTTCCTAGCCACCCTACGAGCTAAGTTCTATGACACTGAGAATGCAAACTCCGGATTTGGAGTTCTAAAGTTCGGACTCGAGGAAACAACCTACGTCGTCAACTTCCACGAGCTTTGCGAGATATTCGGGTTTAAAGAAGAAGGTACTTACGGCGGGCAATACTTTGACTACCCGGCACACGAGCTCCGAAATCTTTGGGAAACAATTGTAAGCGGGGAGTTTAGAGCCGGTGACTCTAAGAGTGCGAGCATAAGGCACCCGGCAATCCGGTACGCACACAAGGCGTTGGTCCACAATTTCTACCACAAGGTAGAGATTGACACGGTTACTAAGGAGGAGATGGAACTGTTGGGGCTTGGCCTAAAGCCTATCCTACCCGTTCTCGCAAACGGTAAGGAATTCGAGGGGGCGAAGAGACTTTCTTGTCTCGCAACACTCTTGGTGAGACACTTGTTCCATTACCGTGATTGGGCTTGGAAGACGAAGTCAAAGAAATCCGCGATTTGCCTCGGTTGGGTGATAACTCCAATTCTCATGGCAAAGGGGATCAAAATAGCACTTGGCCAATATGATTGGAAATCTTTGGATATGGCCTACCTTTCCAAAGTTAAATTCTTCAAAGGATACATCGAAGGAAAGATGGCTTACAACCTCCAACTCACCGAGACATCCTTGGCACAAATCCCCTTATCCAATCCCGCGCTCACCAACTTCCATGACCCAAGGACCATCATGTTCATCCCTCCACAAGAGTACCTCTACAACTCCACCGTCGACCCACCTATGCAAGCGATCCGCAAGACACAACGGAGAACCGCTATCGAGGAGCCAATTGACCTCGACGAGGGAGTGCCAAATGAGTCATCACCCGAGACCGTCTACGGTAGTGAGCGCTACTACTTTGACCCCTATTACGGGGCTATCACTAGCCAAGCCACAAGACACGCTCACCACCAAACTCGTCTCCTCCAACGAATGTGCAAGTGGCAAAACAAAAACATGAAGAAGATGGTCAAAACGATCAAGTCTTTGAAGAAGACGGTGAAAGCCATGGGTCGAACCATCAATGAGCTAAAAGACGGAGGTTGTGGAGCGAGCTCATCAAGGGACGGTGAAGGAGGAGATGTCGTCACGGATGCTAACCTCGCGCCTCGAGGAGATGATTGGGAGCTAGCCATTGGCTCTAGCCGTCCCACGGCCCGACCGGAAAGGGCAACAAAGAGGAGAGCGATGCGGTCTCCGTCTCCCGTCTCAAGTAATCCATCCTACTCAATAGGGTCTACATCCCCATCTCCAAGTTTCTAGGTGCGAATCCAAAACTCTTGTATATATTTTCTTTTAAGTCTTGCATTGTATAGCTATCTCTTGTTTTTGGTCCTTTCCTTAGGTTTATTTCACACCGAGACGGTGTGATTTAAGTTTGGGGGAGGGAACGGTATCTAATAACATTTTTTTGTCTTATTTTATATTTTCATCTTGAGTCTCATGCATACATCTAAGGCATAGAAAAACCAAACAAATTTGAAAAATTTTGAAAATGAAAAGACAAAAAGAAGTCATTTAGGATGCATTTGCACTTCATTTAGGATTGAGTCTAGAATGCATAGCACGTAGATAATGCATTGCATGCGCATTAGGAGCTAGAATGATTCCCTTTTGCGAAGTATTGCTTTAAGAGTTTAAGTCCTATGCTCTAGATCTCGTGTGCGAAATTAAGGTCGAACCATGTTTGGATTTCATGTCTCATTACTTAGTTCTTAGCCAAAGCAAGTTGATTTGAGTCCATTCCTACTTAAGTGATAACCATAATTCGACATTGTAATTATCATGTTTGTGCATTGCATAGTGAATGCATGGTTACCACATACATATTTGGGCTATCTTATCCGCTTTGCCACTCTATTGTTAGCACGAATAGCCGATTCTCATCATTGGAACGGTTAACCACTCCCTTAACCCAACCTCTTTTCAAGCCAAATGCTACTTGTGAGTGATTGTGAGGCCTTTTTTGAATCAACTAGGCAAAAGGTGTTGAGTTTAGAACGACAAGGAAAAACTTCCATGTAGAACTAGCTCATCATAAATGAGCTAGACATAGGATAAGTCTAGATAGGTTGGGAACTTGGGACAAGGTAAAAAGAGGAGATTGCGGGAATGAGAAAAAGGGATGAAGAAGAATAGGGGATAAGCAAAAAGCTTGAAATGGTTGGCTATAGTCGTTTATGGAAAAGGCTCTAAGTGAAAAAGAAAAGAAAATAGTCTCTAGTCTTCAAAAAGAAAGAAGGAAAGCCAAAAAGGCTAAAGCAAAGAAAAGAAACAAGAGAGACTAGAGAAAATAAAAAAGAGCTAAGTAAAGAAAAATGTTGAAAGCCAAACCGTTTGGTGAAGAAGGAAATCCCCTAAGTGTTTAAGAAGAGAAGGAAAGTGAGATGATATAAGTAGTGAAGGCAAAATGCCTTGCAAAAAGGGTAGCTTAGGAGGATCTTCATTGGGGTTTAGAGATTAGGGGTCAAGTTCGATATGGGACATTTGGGTAGATGGAAGTCAACCTTGTATGCATCTATTGGGCTTTACTCTTAACATTTTGCATTAGTTAATTCCTTTTGGTGATCGGTATCAAAAGCAGAGGAGTTGCACCGAGGTCACTACTCGGTGCAACTGATCGGTATAGCCCGACGGAGGAAAACAGCCACAATATCGACGTATAACACCGAGTAGTGACGTCGGTATCGAAGCTTCAGGGGATTGTACCGATGTCACTGCTCGGTGCTGCCACAGGAAGAAACCCGGGGGAAAAGTCCTTAATACCGAGCAACGATACCGAGGAGTGACCTCGGTATCCACTGAAGATCACCAGCCAAACATCTCCTTAATACCGACGCCACTGCTCGGTGCTCCTCGTCGGTGCACTAACCCAAGCTCAATACCGAGGTGTTACACCGAGCAGTGACCTCGGTATTGGCCGAACCAGAACTTTTTATCCATTTAAACCGGGTCGGTACCCGGTTTGTCCCGGGTCGATCCGGTTCGTTACTATTCACTATTTAAGCCCAAAAACCTAATTTGGAGGGGATAAGTCTTTTCTTAAGCAAAAACCCTCTCTAAGAGTGATTTGTAAGAGATTGATCCTTTTGATTTTATGCAATTTGAGTATTGTTTTCTTGATTGAATCCATCTACCTTCTATTTTCTAATCATCCAATCATCTTGATCATGAGTTTTAACACTTGTTATCTTGGATTTGTTAAACCCATGATGATTAGTGAGTAGTCTTAAGGACCTTGGGATAGGGTAGATTAGGGTGATCTAGGGTTTGATTAGTGGTGTTTAGGGTTAGATAATCTTATATTCCTTCTTGTCTAGAGTCCCCAATGCTAGATCTAGCTTGAAAGAGTGGATCTAGATCACAAGGCATTTCATGAACACCAAGTGTTTGGTGAAATGCCAAGACCAACTAGACAAGAGATTTATGTTCCTAACCTAAGACATTAGTTCTTTAGGGCATATCTTTGGTTGATCTTGTTATGATTCTTAATGCTTGCTAGTTGTTAATCCACAAATGATGATTTGCTAATGGACTTAATAATTAACATAGTGATTAGTTTCTTGAAAGAGAACTAATCTAGATTAGAGATCTATGCCTAGGAATTAGCTTCTTGAGTAAATAAACAACACTAATTGGACTTGGATCACCTTATATCATTAACCGCATCTCTAGTTCCGCTTTTGTTATTTGGATTACAAATCGTTTAGTTATTGCTTCGCTTAATTTGAACTTGATCACTTAATCACCAATTACCTTGTCTAGCTTAAATTACTTATGAGCCTTGCATTCTTAGTGTTTAGGATAAATCCCGATAAGGTTCGATAACCTCTTATGCTACAATTGCATTTAGAGAATTGACTCTAGAGATACCAAAATATCTTGTATCACCCCTACACCACCACCAATTCTTATATCAAAAACAACGCGAGTTGGAAGTTAATAAAATTTTACACTTGCAAAATATGGCAAACCTGTTACCAGATGCGTTCACGGATACTGAAAGGGTGATAAAGCCATATATACACGCTGCTAACGATCCATAAAAAATTAATATTCCTGAACAACAAATTGATGGAAGTGTAGCAAATGAACCCAACGTTTAATTGTAAAGGAGGAGGCGATGGGATCTAAAGATAAAAATCCTCGTAAGAAAAAAAAATGGGAGGACGAAATGAAAAGGTTCATGAATAGTCTTATAAAGAAAAATGTCTCGATGTATCCCAATAATGATAGACCCTAAACCGTATCAAAAGCTTTCGATATGTCAAACTTTATTCTGTTGTATGAGCAATAGAATATCTATGATAGTCCTTCACAAGCTCAGTTGTCTATAACACATTTTCCAAAAGTAGTCTACCTCTTACAAACTAATTATGGTTCAGTTCGATAAAATCTGGAAGCTTGAGTCGATTCATAAATCTGCAAGATAAACTACTAATTTATCAAAAACGCGCATACTTAACATAAATCGGTCAATCTTCATATTAAATATAAGTTTTTCGGATATAATTTTAAAGTATTGATATGCTCAAATTAATACCCTAAAAGTACTAAGCAGTAGTTGCAGTAAAGTAGGGGTCGAACACAAGGACTCACAGAGACACACAATAGATTATATAGATGAGAATAAAGCTAAGCGATCAGTGATATCGAAAACAGAACGTAAATTAAAACAATTGTAAATTCGATTGGAGAAAGATAGGTTCAGGGTATTTCTCAGGGAATCAAAGAATGCAGATAAACTAACTAGCATGATTCAGATTTATCGCGGTTCTTGAACTCAAATCACTAAGGTATAATTAACCAACTTGTGTTGTGAAAACTATCTAAATCTAAATCCTAGGAATTCCAAATTCCTTTGCGAATCCTAAAGTCTAAATCAGCTTTTAAATCAGGTTTGATTTGTTCACAAAACAACTAAACCAAATTCCTTTGCGAATAGTTATTTTGTCCACCCTAGGTTCTATCAGGTAATTAATCGCACTTTCGCGCCTAATCAATTATCCTAAGATCTAAGTTCTAGGTGATCAATCTAGAATTATCTTTGCAAACAACCTATGGTGAAGAACTAATTCAGATGGTGAATCCTAATCAACTACTCAATCTAGCATTCAGAGATAACCCTTATGAGAACCCTAAACCTAACAAGAGATCTACTCAGACATGGAAATTGAAACAATAAACATGTTTGAATAAATCATCAAATAAATCAGAAAGAGTAACAAGAAGGTTCGAAATCTTCTCTAGGACGAACAGAGTTTCAGACTTGTCTCCCTTAAAAAGTTCTCTCACAAAACCAAAGTAAAATAAATCGTAATCAAAGCATAGCCATCAAAGTGGCTGTAAAATCCTATTAAATAACCTAAATCACGTTTTGGGGCTTCTTGTAAATATTAAAGTCATCTCGGCAATTTTGCAATTTTCAACTCTTGGAAAGTCGCGGGTCGTGTCTGCCTCGGTGAGTATCGACCGATACTAGGCAGTATCGATCGACACTGATTCTTCAAATTGGGTACTCAGCTACACGAACGTTGCTTTGCTCCAAAATGCTCCAGAAAGCTCCAATATCTCCAATTATGCTCCAAACGTGCTAAAACCTGTAAAATACTCTAAAACACTACGAAATAGTAGAAAGACTCTATAAAACGGACTTATATCATGGCTTAAACGGGGTAAAAACCATGATATATCAACACCCCCAGACTTAGCCTTTGTTTGCCCTCAAGCAAATAGAAGACTAAACCAGAAAAAGAGGTTTGAAAACATAGAGACTCACTTGTTCTTGAAACGTTGCAATGACCCTTTTCCCAAGCACCCAAATTTCACCTAGCCAGCTTTTGACCTAACCACCATGTACTTCTCCGCAGACATTTGCAGCTTTACAGACTACACACATTATTTCACAACATCGTTCAATCAAGCCATCCTTGCCAGTTTCATCGATGTGAGTAATGCCAAGAACCTTCTAGATTCTTTCCCATACAATATCATGACAAGGAACCACCCTTTTTCACACTTTCTGGTATTATTTCTCTCCCCCAGACTTATTTCTTATTATGTTCTTCTCTTTTGTTTTTAGCTTTGCATATACATATCAAGGTATGAGACGCGAGTATTGATGGTGTTAGCCACCGAATCCCCAGTTCTTCCTTCTCAACGTATCAAAGGCGTAGGCGAATAATGGCATCATAGGAAAATCCTAGCCTCGCTTCCAATCCTTTGTGTGATCATCTCCTCTGGAGTAGAATAATGGGATCGTTGGAAATTTTCCTAACCCTCTACTCAGAAGAAAATCATCTCATCTTTTAATGCATCTTATTTATTAACTTGTAACAGGGAGAGAAATACCATTCTTTAAACACGTGGGTTCCTTTGTCAGATACGAATGATGAATCAAGCTCTATGGATACTAACCATATTAATGAAGTGCAAAAATTTGGCTCATTCTTTAAAGAACTTTGTTGGAAACATGAGTGTCTTCTAGTTAACTGGTCAGCCTTTGGATTTTTCATTAGTCGATCTAGAACTGATTCTATAAAAATGGTCACTTAGAAGCAAGGTCAGATCAATAGATTCAAGAAAAAGATCACAGTTTCCAACAAAGTTTTGACTCAATAAAACAACGAATGACTCAAAAATGACTGACTCTAAGAAAAACATAACCAAAGTCAGTGACTACCTTCCCCAGAATTGAACAACACTGTCCCCAGTGTTATCTAGCCTAGAGTTGGTGAAAGAAAATCAAATGAACAAAGTGGATTGTGAAAAATCAAGAAGTTACCGTGCTGAAACATTGAGTATTGACCGACACATGGCCTGGTATCGATCGATACCTGGTTTAAGTCGACATGATGAACTGGTCACTCGCGTAGGGTGTCGTTCGATACCAAAAGGGTATCGATCGACACTCAGGCGATTTTGTTTTTGACGTCTAAGGTCAGATGTAGCTCCACAAATGTGTCAAAAGATCCAGGTGTTAAATGTAAGCACTGTTAGACAACTTAAACACAAGTTAGGTGCAACAAAATATCATAGAAGCACAAATCCACAGGTTCAAAAACATAAAAGACACAAAAAGTTCAAACGAAAATAAAAAGAAAAGGGAAAAGAAAAGAAAAACAAACGTGAAAAATCAAATAGAAGGAGGACTAATCCTCCTCAGTGGCGTCAGAGTCATCGCCAGCAGTACCAGATGGTCCGACGTTAGTGGGCGTGGTTCCAGGCTGAGACGGAGGAGCAGCGTCCATGTCAGTCATGCAGCGGCAGCGAGAAATAGCAGTCCAGATGCATCGCATACTCTCTATAATCACCCTTTGAAAGGCATCTGGCTCCATCGAAGTTCTGACGGAGATGGAAATGATGGTGCAGGGATAGAAGAAGTCGCTGCTCGCGATCGCTGTGCTCGTCCTCCCTGGTGTGAAATAGATGGAATGTCAGCAGCTGGTGCATGTGTGCTAGCAGAAGGACCTCGTCCTTGGCAAGTGCGAGGTGCGGCAATCAGTACGCTCGCATCAAGTCCAAAACGCAGCTGAACGGGATCGTCATCAATTTCTGTCTGCTCTCTGCTTGGGAGCTTAACGAGAAACTCCCCTTTCGTGTTGGAAAAACACCAATGTCGCGCAGGCTTCAACCACCTGAGGTTTTGCATATGTCTCTCGTCCATGACAGTGCGAGTGGTGACTAACGAACAGCTCGATGTGCTGATACCGTAATGCTGGAAGATACGGGTAAGAAGACTACCCACTGTCTCGGTCTTCCGAGCTGTTCCCACGAATTGCTTGGTCTTCAGAGAGACCAGGTGATGGGCAAAGACTGCCCCTAGGTTGACTGCGAGATCGAGTGCAGGCCACTCATAGTTCTTGTCGTGGATGATGTCTCCAATGGCTATGGAGAACATGAAAAGCTCGGACAGCCGCATCTTGTTAGGCTCCATTTTACACAAGATGGTGTTGCTCAGGATCCTAACCGGACAGCGCATAATGGGATGACGAACGTCCTTCTGAGTAAATGTCTTGGAGTCGTAGGCTCCGTTCCCGAAGTGCTCCTAGAAAACATGCACATCGTGAAACTGAGTAGGCATAGCAACCTTCTGGAAATCCCTGCGGAAAGCATAGATATCGCAGAGATTTGGGAGCGGTAGCCTGTATCTCACTCCGCGAATCATGAAGGTCATGGTGCCTTCCAACGCATCCTTCAGAACCCCATCCCGATAGTAAAGTCGGACTATTGCGAGGAACTGTCGTACCAAGTCAGGGTACAAATAATACTGTCGCATCG
This sequence comes from Eutrema japonicum, assembly GCA_030161315.1. Taxonomy (NCBI): domain Eukaryota; kingdom Viridiplantae; phylum Streptophyta; class Magnoliopsida; order Brassicales; family Brassicaceae; genus Eutrema; species Eutrema japonicum. Next base: position 32,615,257 of record BSQW01000007.1, on the reverse strand, counting down.
GCATAGTCCCCAAACCCATCTTCTCTATCAATCTCCCGAGTGCTTTGTCGATACCCAGGCTTCGCATGGTCTGAGGGTCAACAAATCGAGTGGTCTGTATATTAAGGTCTTGCCAAGTGTTGTAGAACAACGTGTCGGAATCATCCCAGGTCTCTGAGATGGGCCTGTAGACGCAATCATTACTCTCAGTTGTCTGCATGTCTGTTACCTCCCAATCTCTGGTGCAGGGAATCATGGCCTTCTCGTTACGCTTAGGCCAAAGAGCTCTAACTGTGGCAGCAGGAACCACAAGATCAACACTAGCCGCTGGTGCTGGCGACGAAGATGGCACTGGTGGCATGTTTCGCAAGGAAGCATGCGGAACCTCGATGTCTGCGGACGCTCCGTCAACCCTCACTCTGTAAATATCGTTACCTTGGTAACCTTTCATTCCACCTCGTCGCCAATGTAAATCGTCCCAGATCTTGACATGTTGACCCAAGACGAACTCCCTTGGCGATGGGTTTGAGCTAGATGCTCCGTCCGTTCGTGTTCTCTTTCGCGTAGACATATGCATCGTCATCAAACACAAAACTCGGCATAAATCCAACGTCTCTCTCAAACACAGCAATCTCGGCCAAGTAAAACAGTGAGCATGGACCGATACCACTTGGTATCGATCGATACTCACACAGGTATCGAGCATCACACACAGAACACGAATCCAAAAATTCCAAAAGGGAAAACGAAGGGTAATTAAGTGTAATGCAGGATTCGACTAGACCTAGAACACACAAATCAAGTGATAACCATCCAGCAAAACAAGTTCCAAGAGCCTAAAAATCGAAAATCAAACCTTGGTTCACCGATTGAAAAGATGAAGATATGTGATTCATACCTTGTAGATCGTGAGATTGAGTGAAAGAATGAAATAGAGCACAAATATCCGAGCAGGATAGACACAAAAATCACTCAAATCCGTTGAGAAACGAATATTTGTGATTTTGAGAGAGAGAGAGGTTCGGTATTTGTATCGAGCGATGGAGGCGGAGGGAAAAGAAAGGAAAAACCGTAGGGTTTATAAGGAAACTTACCTACGGATGGAGTATCGATCGATACCAGTGGGTGTCGATCGATACTGAGTATGTGGAATGAATGACTCGCCACAAGAAGGTCGGTCCAGAATGTGTACGTTTAACGACTGGTATCGACCGACACCAAGTGGTATCGATCGATACGGAACCTCCGAATCTGATTCACGTGACACAACGAAACACAAAACAAAAATTAGAAAAAGAAAAGACTCATCATATGTACAGACTTACCAGCGGGTTGCCTCCCACTCAGCGCTTGTTTTACGTCACAAGCTTGACTTTACGGACGATCAGTCCGGATAAGAATGAGAGCTTGCAGCAAAACAGGCTCCACAACTTGATATCTCCAGGTTCAGAGTTCTGCGCAACATGTTCTCCACAACCTCTTGTCCTTTCTCCTTCAGCCCCGGAGTAAGGAGAATTCTAGCCTTAGAAAATGGTGTTGAGGCCCCTTTGCATTTCACCTTGTATTCGATCGAATCTCCATCGCACTTCTGAGGGATTAAGGTAACATGTGTAGCGCTCTCGACTCTTCTGTTCTTCACCTCCTTCTTTGCTTTAGTCTTTCTGATGGCTTTCTTGGTGACGATAGGAGGACGATCCAGAACTTCTATGACAGTTGGCTCATTATTAGGCTCTTCCAAAAGATCAACCTTCAATGTTTCTCTTGCACCAACGGGGATGCAATATATTTGTGTGGGAGGTCTTCTAGAGGGGATGGCTTCCTAGGAGACCTGTTCGTCAATGTACGAGAACGAGATGCTCTTACTGGGCGTATCCATAACTGCTCCAGCAGTAGCCATGAACGGTCTTCCGAGAATCAAAGGTGTGCTAGACCGTGCATGCATCTCCACAACTTGAAAATCGGTAGGAACCAGACAGTCTCCTACCTTAACCATCAAATCAGGGATTGTACCGTATGGAACTGATGTGGAAGAGTTCGCGAAAGTGAGAGGCATCTGAGTATATCTTATGTCATCGATTTGCAGCTTCTCTGCGAGTGCCTTCGACATAACATTAACGCTAGACCCTGAATCAACCATAGATTCTTTGAATTCAACTTCGGAGATAGAGCATGGAACTGAAAATTTCCCGGAATCATCCCTCTTAGTCAGCTTTTTCAGTGGAGCTGGTGTACTTCTGACCTTAAGGAAGAGTGCCTTGATCTCGTCATCAGTTTCTCTGTAATCTCGGAAATGACTGTAAAGAGGGCGGTACTCAAGAGCTTCTTCAAAAGTCAGTGTGTGTGGAATTCTTCGTACCATCTTCTCAAAGCCACGCAGCTGCTTTGGAGAAATGAGGTCTCTGAGGTGTCTGGGTAATCGAGGGTATGGTACCTTAGGCTTGTAAACACGTTCCTTGATCATATATGGTTTCTTCACGACCTCTGGTTCAGCATCCGAGGGGTGTCGATCGATACAAGGTTGGTGTCGATCGACACAAGGTTCATGTGCCGGTTCTTCAGACGGGTATCGATCGATAGCAACTTTGGTGTCGATCAATACTGACAAATCAGGTTCGGAATCACCTTCGACAGCGGTTTCGACGTTTTCTGCACTTTGTAAGTTGATTGCATTGACGTGCTACTTATGTGCATGAGTCGTCTTTCCCTTGACAGCTGCTGCAGTCTGAGCTACTTGCGTTTCCAACATTTTATGATGAGTATCGAGCGCGTCGATCCTTCCACTCAGATCCTTGTACACAGCATCTATATTTCCGTTGAGATTCACTGTGACCTGCTGCTGTCCTTGAATCAGTTGTTCGAACATAAACTCGATCTTGCTATCTGGAAGCTTAGCAGGTAATGGTTGATAAGATGAGTTTCCATAGTTCATCATATACCCACTATTCTGAGGTGATTTCTGACCAAACTGGTTTGAACCTCCTTGCTGAGAGTTGTTGTTGAAGTTTCGGTTGTTGTTGAATTGATTCCTCTGGCCCTGAAAACCAGAACCACCAATGTAGTTAACATCCTCTACTTCATCCTCGTTAAGTACCTCGACATCTTCAGCAAAGTGAACAGCCTTTGGTGTCTTGTTCATCAGAAGACTGTGCATAGAATCCAACTTAGCTTGAAAATCAGCAATCTGCGAGCCATCCATGTTACCAGCTAGCTTCTTCCGCTCGAAATCAGCATTCTTGGTGCTATTGCTAGACGCCAAGTTCTCAATCAGTACATAGGCTTCATCAGGATATCTGGTGTTGAAGTTTCCATTGCTCGAAGCATCCAAAGTCATCTGATACCTCCAATCAAGTCCTCTGAAAAAGAAACCCATCAGCTGAACATCAGAGTATCCGTGATGTGGACAGTCTCTCTGATATGATTTGAATCTCGTCCAAGCAGCCTTGAACACCTCAGTAGGTCCTTGAGAAAACTGTGAGATTTTGTTCCTCATATCCTTGGATCTTACATCATCATAAAAATTGGTCAGGAAGGCAGTCTTAGTCTCCTCCTAGGTAGTCAGTGATCCAGGAGGTACATGTTTCAGCCAGTAAGTCGCTTCTCCACCAAGAGAGTATGGGAAAATCTTGCATAAAAGGTAATCGTAGGACACTCCATTGCTTTTGATGCTAGTGACCAAATCCTTGAACCTCTCAATATGATCCATGGGATGTTCGCTGGAAAGACCATGAAAAGGATGTTGTCCCACGAGAGTGTAATTTGCAGGTTTCAACTCAAAGTCATTCCTCGGAAAAGCAGGAAGACGGATCGCAGATCGATTTGCGTAAAACTGGTCAGGTCTGTTGCACTCACCAATTATTCTACCACGATTAACTACAGCATTCCCAGCATTCACTGCGTTCGCGTTCCCAACGACATTCTCAGCGACAACAGGAGCAGGTGGAATGATGTTCCCCTCTCCATCCAGACGTTGACCTCTCTCATTGCACAACCGACCCTCTTGGTCTCTGTAAGCACTACCTGCATCTTGAACTAACTCCACTTGATTGTTGTTCATCTTTGCTGGCTTCTTTGCTCTTCTGTTTGTGCGTTCCAAAAGTGCTAGTTGCTCGAGTGACAGATCAACTAGTTGCGTGCTCTTGCTCTTTCTGGTTTCACGATTAGGCATACACCTGAAAACAAGAGTCAAAAACGTTAAAACAAAAAACGTGATGAGTATCGACCGATACCAAGTGGTGTCGATCGATATCAACAAAAAGAGAACGGCGAGTATAGACCGATACTAAATAGTATCGACCGATACCGACGAGCTTAGTCGAAATTCTCAGACTAAAATCTAATGGCAAATTGAGTCCCCGGCAACGGCGCCAAAGTTGATATGCTCAAATCAATACCCTAAAAGTACTAAGCAGTAGTTGCAGTAAAGTAGGGGTCGAACAAAAGGACTCACAGAGACACACAATAGATTATATAGATGAGAATAAAGCTAAGCGATCAATGATATCGAAAACAAAACGTAAATTATAACAGTTGTAAATTCGATTGGAGAAAGATAGGTTCAGGGTATTTCTCAGGGAAGTAAAGAATGCAGATAAACTAACTAGCAGGATTCAGATTTAGTGCAGTTCTTGAACTCAAATCACTAAGGTATAATTAACCAACTTCCGTTGCGAAAACTATCTAAATCTAAATCCTAGGAATTCCAAATTCCTTTGCGAATCCTAAAGTCTAAATCAGCTTTTAAATCATGTTTGATTTGTTCACAAAACAACTAAACCAAATTCCTTTGCGAATAGTTATTTTGCTCACCCTAGGTTCTATCAGGTAATTAATCGCACTTCCGCGCCTAATAAATTATCCTAAGATCTAAGTTCTAGGTGATCAATCTAGAATTAGCTTTGCAAACAACATATGGTGAAGAACTAATTCAGATGGTGAATCCTAATCAACTAATCAATATAGCATTCAGAGATAACCCTTATGAGAACCCTAAACCTAACAAGAGATCTACTCAGACATGGAAACTGAAGCAATAAACATGTTTGAATAAATCATCAAATAAATCAGAAAGAGTAACAAGAGGGTTCGAAATATTCTCTTCGGATGAACAGAGTTTCAGACTTGTCTCCCTTCAAAAGCTCTCTCACAAAACCAAAGTAAAATAAATCGTAATCAAAGCATAGCCATCAAAGTGGCTGTAAAATCTTATTAAATAACCAAAATCACGTTTTGGTGCTTCTTGTAAATATTAAAATCTTCTGGGTAATTTTGCAATTCTTCAACTCTTGGAAAAGTCGCGGGTCATGTCTGCCTCGGTGAGTATCGACCGATACTAGGCAGTATCGATCGACACTAATGCTTCAAATCGGGTACTCAGCTACACGAACGTTACTTTGCTCCAAAATGCTCCAGAAAGCTCCAATATCTTCAATTATGCTCCAAACGTGCTAAAACCTAGAAAAGACTCTAAAACCCTACGAAATAGTAGAAAGACTCTATAAAACAGACTTATATCATGGCTTAAACGGGATAAAAATCATGATATATCAAGTACGCAATTACAAAATCTGTCAAAAATAAAAGTTTGTCATTCTGTCATAAATTATTTTTGTGTTATATTCTTTCATATTTATCATGTGTGATTCATTTTTAGTTAAAATTTCTTATTTTGCTGAAAATAGTGAAAATGAGGAAACAAGTGGCATCCTAGATAGAACTAGTGAAGATGAAGAAAGAAGTGATACTCTTGAAGGAGTTGAGAAAGATTCTTGTTGAAGGTGGTAATCGTGAGAAGAAAAAAAAGTTGCAAAAAGTGGTATACCATATAGATTTAGGGAATATGAGGTACAAAGTATACCTTGGAGGATATGGTGAATACGAGATATAGAATTTAATCTTGAGTGATTTACACTCTAGGGTACTTTCTCACTTTCAACTTACAAAAAAACATAATTTCTGGCTTTAGACACACTTTCTCTACTTTTTGGGATGTGTTTTTACTTTTATGTCCCTCTTAACAATATGTAATTACACTTCCACCATTACTCTTGATTTTTTATTATTTTTGTTTTTCACACCCTAGTTATTTTGTTTTGCTTATTTCTTCTCATAAAAAAATAATTTTACAATTTATTTTGTACTATAAACTATATTTATTTTTTCTCTATACTTTGATACCCATTTCACAATATTTTACTTACATATGATTCGAACACGCTGGCCGAACACATGGATATACATATAGCTTTGTCCACGTGGACACATTTAAATGGATAGACATATGCGTATCCACCGGCAGAGGGTCTACGTGGACACAACTACATGGATGTGGATGCGTATGCACATTCATATCGTCCATGTGTACGCACTTACATGGATATGCATGTGTATCCACTCGAATATCGTACACGTGTACGCAACTACATGGATGTGCATGCGTATCCACTCGAATATTGTACACGGGTACGCAACTACATGGATACGCACACATCTTATCGACAAGGTTCGACTTCCGAGCCATGAATTTTCTTGTTTGTGTTATCGTTACCCTTCTTTGGAGTTTAAATTCGAGATCGAGAGGCTTAGCCAAAGGGATATATATTCACAACGGGGCATAAATACGACGTCGGAAATTTTCCGAAGGATATCCTACAACTTTCTGACGGGGGATTCCGACTACAATGTCGGTCGGAAAAGACGTCGGAATATTTCCAACGGATATCCGACAACTTTCCGACGGGCATTCCAACTAAAACTTTGCCGGAAAATCATCGAAAATCCTTCCGACGGGGACTGTTTGTCGAAAATCCGTCGAAAAATCCGGCAGAAAATCTATCAGAAAAGTTGCAACAATTTTCTGACTACCAGTGTCCGTCGAAATGTTCCGACGGAAATCCAACCAAAGTTGATTTCCGACGAGCTGTAACTGACGGATTTAGTTCCGTTAGAAATCCGACGGAAAAATTCCAACTACGATGCCCGCCATTTTTCGAATCTAATTAAAAAGTTGTGAAATTGGAATCAAAATATCGAAAAATATATATAATTGATTGTGTGGGGTGTGTGAGATAAAAAATAATTAAAAATAGATAATAAATGTGGAAAAAGTAATTACCTCTTGGTAAGAGTGACAAAAAGGTAACAACACACCCCAAACAAATTAGGGAAAGTGTGCATAAACTCCATAGTGTGTATTTTGTAATTACACTTTGAGAAAATATGTTTTTTTGTAATTACACTTTAAAAAATGTGTTTGGTGTAATTTTCTCTTTAATCTTTGATTAAATTAATGAATACGAGAAACATTAAGGTTCTACTAATGACATTTGTGAATTTCGAAATGCAAAATATGAGATTTATACCAATCAAACTTAAAATGCTTACTAGAAAAACCCAGTTGACATTGAATGATGGCGATTAAACCCAAATTTATCCCTTAATCCAGACGATTTATAAAGAGAAAAAGCAAGAGGAAAGTTTAGACAAGCAAAATGGGTGTCGGCGAAGGAAAGAGAAGTTGCTACAAAATTTGTTTATATAAGCGCAAACGAGAAAAGTCTTCGATCGAAAAGCAAAGTTAAAGTCGTTTATGACTTGTTGTTGTTGTTGTTGATTAGGATAAAAAGATTTTAATATATAATAATAGATAGTATTTAGTCTAATAGGATTATGATTTTTAATCTTTTTTTTTTACGTCAGATTATGATTTTTAATCAAAATTATAGTTTTATCAATTTTATAGTTTTTAAAATAATGTTAAATAACCAATTTAAAGTCAATTTTACAGAAAGGACAACTTGGATGTTATTGAATAAATAAGTTAAAAGTAGGTTATATAAGTAACAAAATTAAGAAGGGTTATTTTAGCTATTCTTAATATTTTTGGATTATATTGGGTAATTTTTTCTTTATTTAAAATATTTTGGATTTAGAATATGTTATGATTGTTGTGACTAATTGTTTTAAGAGTATTTTAGGGTATTTCTCTTGTTTTAAAGGTGCTCGAATATTATTTTTTTTTGTAATTTTAAATAAATTATTAAATTTCAAACTAATTGACCCGCGGTTGCCGGATCGACCTGGTGACCCATGAGACAACTATTTCATCTTCTGAGGTGAGTTAAAAAAACATACGAGTATTGTTATAATTGGAATTACAACGATAAAATTTTGTAAATTGGAATTATCGAAAGACATTGGCTTATCTTTATTATTATTATTTTTTTGTCAACATCATAAATACATAAAACGGTTCAGAGATCCAAACAGGAGGTACCGAGTTTACAAAAATAATATCTAATGGATCAATGAGCGGTGAGAAGGGACTCCTATGTGATGAGAATCCAAGATCAAAAAGATCAAGACCGTCAGTTGTGTTGAAATTGAATGTGCGTGACTCCGAACATGGTAAGTGGGGTGTATGGTGGACCATCTATCTTCTGGACGCATATGGACGTGAATGGGTGTTGTAGATGGTATAATATCTTTGTAGGACTCCAAATATGGCAATAATTGGTTGCTTGATCGAAGAGTAAATGAGGTTTCCTTATTTGAACAACTTTGGACCCGCGGAGAGAATTTAAAGTCCTGAGGTGGATCTGGGTCGATCCAAGTCCGTTATTCCAGTTCTTTGCTCCATTAGGGACCCAGGTAGGTGGGTCGGGTCGTGGACGGATCAAGGCTTGGTGGTATTGGGCTGAAAGATGTGTAATCTGGCCCATAAGTTTCATGGGACGGGCCGTAGAGGCTGTTATGAGTGGCTCTAGTTTTGGGCAGAGCAAGAGACAAAGTGGCTCGACTGAGTTGATCTCTAAGGTATATTGGGCGGTGGAAATCTCTTCCCTCAGTTGGTTTTGTGCACGGTGTCGTTGGTACAGTTCCGGTAATAATTTCCTCGGGTAAGGTGGTTCGAAGGTCGTCGCCTTTGGATTTGTTGAATTTGGACTGAGGGATTCGTTCAAAGTGTTTGTTATAGTCACTTTGTCGATGAAAAAGTGATCCCTCATTGACTTGGATGCTTGTGGTCCCTGGTCCAGCTTCTACAAGGCACCGGTCGGCTTCGGATGGGCCAGATTGGTCTCTTCAGAGGTTTGGGATCACCTCTGGTGGCCTAGCTGGTTCGATGCCCACATCATTCCCTCCCCCTTGAAGAGTGTTCATCCTCGAAACTTCTTGACCTGCACCAAGAGAAAGAAAGTTAGTTTTCATTCGATTTTGAGATGCTAAGGTCTTACCTTGTGGTATTGGCGGTTTGTTTAGTGCATATGGTGGAAAGGTTTTGATCAGCCAAGAGTTTTGGATTCCTCTAGCTGTATTCAATTCTAGAGTTGGCGTCGGATCTTGTTTGAACTGCTTCTCTTTTTTATTTGTTGCGGCTTCATCTTCTTTGCCTCCAAACCTTGTTTTAGACACTTTTGGACAAGAAAAGCGCATCACATATGTGGAATCAAAATATGGTGAATCTGCGATAGCAAAATTACTTATATTAGTATTCTTACTGGTTTTAACCTTTATGAGAAAGTCAGCTTGATTTCTCCGTGTGAGAGAATCATTATCTGTTGAGAACGGATTGGGTGCTCGTTTCTGCTGCGGATCGGGTGGCTATCTTCAGCGCGATAAGGGTCTATATTAACCCTAGGAACATCTGGCTGCACAGTTCTTCTGGGAGCTAATGGATCAGCTCGTTTTGGTAGCTCCAAACGTTCAAAACGTGTAACACACGCCGTGATGATGTTCTCCATCGTGGCCAATTTGCCAAGATGACTCGTAGTCGATCTACGTTGTGTGCTTTTATTCCCATGGTACCTCGCAAACAAAGACAAAAGCAAACAAGAGATCAAAAGCTAATCGATCAAACAAAAAGAAACAATATGCGATTGATATATATATATATATATATATATATATTTTTTTTTTTTTTTTTTTTTTTTTTGAGTTTTTCGATTTATGATGAGACAAAGAAAAAATTGAAATAACAAAAACAAAGAAAAGGATTCGAATACACCATAGATAGGACCATTTAACCTCTGATACCAATGATGTAAGACTCGGAATCCACCAAGTTCTTACTCACGAGAATCAAGTCTCAAAACTTGGATGGATGATAGAGGAATGGATTGTAACCGTGTGTTATTCGATTCCACAAACAACAAGTAACCAAACTTAATCCAAAAGGCTATTCCTCGCGAAGGATATAAGTTTCAACATGAAACCTAAGTGAATTGATTCCAAACACAAAGAATTCACAAGAACATAATTTGGTTCAAACACTCGAGTTTTGAAATAAAAACAACTGGATTTCTTCTTAATCAATAGCGTTTTTACAAATGAAGGAGAGGAAGAGTTTATTAATACTCGACCTTGCACAAAGACCTAATGGTCAAAAAAAACAAAAAGGAATCAATCAAAATAAATGCGAAAGGCATGATTTGTGGTCGTCGGGATAAACTAGCCGTTGGGCATCTTCGTGTGATCTCCAGCTGGTGTAGATATGGAAGGTGGATGCTGGCATGAGTCTGAAGATGATCTGAACGCCTCTGATCGCCTGGATCGAATGGATGGCTCAGATCTTTCACGAGTTCAAAATAACTAGTCGTTGATGTATTAAGGCACGCATTGCCTTGGGTGACTTGAGCTCGATCAATGAACAGTGAGAATGGACTTCTATGTGATGAGAATCCATGATCAAAAGGATCAAGACCGTCAGTTGTGTTGAAGTTGAATGCGCGTGACTCCGAATATGGTAAGTGGGGTGTATGGTGGAGCATATGTCTTATGGATGCATATGGACGTGAATGGGTGTTGTATATGGGAGAATATCTTCGTAGGACTCCAAATATGGTAGGAATTGGTTGCTTGATCGAAGAGTAAATGAGGTTTCCTTATTTGGACAATTTAGGACTCGCAGAGATAATTTAAAATCTTAAGGTGGATCCGGGTCGATCCAGGTCCGTTCTTCTGCTGGTTTTCTCCATAAGGGACCTAAGTAGGTGGGTCATGTCGTGGACGGATTAAGGCTTGGTGGTATTGGGCTGAAAAATGTGTAATCTGGCCCATAAGCTTCATGGGACATGTCGTAGAGGCTGTTATGAGTGGCTCTTGTTTTGGGTCGAGCAAGAGACAAAGTGGCTCGACCAAATTGATCTCCAGGGTCTATTGGGCGGTAGAAATCTCTTCCCTCAGTTTGTTTAGTGCACGGTGTCGTTGGTACAGCTCCGGTAAGAATTTCCTCGAGTAAAGTGGTTTGAAGGTTGTCGCCTTTGGATTTTTTGAATTTAGACTGAGGGATTCGACCAAAGTGTTTGTTATAGTCCTTTTGTCGATGGAAAAGTGATCCCTCAATGACTTGGATGCTTGTGGTCTCTGGTTCAACTTCTAGAAGGCACTAGTCGGCTTTGGATGGGGCGGATTGGTCTCCTCCGAGCTTTGGGATCACCTCTGGTGGCCTAGCTGGTTTGATCCCCACATCATAGGGAAGAGAGACTTCTTCGTAAATTTCTTGCTCCTACGCTAGTTCCTTCCACGCCTTCCTGAAAGCAATGTCATCCTAATCCAGAAAAATTATATGTATCCTTCCAAGATCCATCAATATATCACTTTCATTTGTCGTAATGTCAAATCACCGGAGAAGGGCCAAAATTTTGGGATACCATTACTTGATCTCTACTTTGTGTCGTTATCAAGATCGTTGCCTCATTTTTCGCAATCTTTAGTTTCTTGTGGATCTTTATCCACATTCGGAAAAGCTTGATCATTCCTCGCTTTCCAAATATACCACACAATCCAAGGAAAGTTTTCATTCTGGTTTTTTTTTTGGAAGTCTCCAAAAAAGATAATCAAAATTAGAAAACACCGATGACATTAGAAAAACACCCGGGGGTGATGGTATCTGAGAAAGTGCCCATGTTTGTAAAGCGGGAGGACAATCAAAAAGGACATGATTGATCGTTTCCTTTCCCGCTCCACACCGTACACATTGTGTATTATAAGTAATCCCTATGGATCGTAAATTTGCTGAAACCGAGAGATATCCCGATATGGCTTGCCAAATAAAATGTCGTAATTTTGGTTAACATCGCAACTTCCATGTATGGACCTGTAATTTCTTCACATCCGGACCATAGAAAATATGTGTACCGTCATATGTACTTTGTTGTTCGACTTGATATCCCGACTTAACCGTATATCTTTCCAAATTTGTATAGTGCCATCCAAGATTATATGGTCTATAAGTACTGCTTATAGGCATATTTTGAATAATTATCACATATGTTGAGTCAATAATTGCATTTATCAACCCCATATTCCACGTTTTGTCTCAGGGTCAATCAGATGATTAAACATTAGGTTCGGGTAATAGTTATACCCCTCACAAACTGCTGACCTCGAGCGAGAAGATGGTATCCAAGGGTCATTCCATACTAAATAGAACATCCTTAACCAACTCTTTTAATTAACCATTTTCTAACCAGAGTTCTAGTCGATATAATGCTCCTCCATCCATACGACGGGGAGTAGCATCGTAAATTGTCTAAAGGGTATGTGTTCCGAAAATATCGACCCTTACAAACCCGCGCAAACAATGAGTCCGATTTATCCATCAGCCGCCATAATTGTTTTGCCAATAGCGCAGTATTAAATTTATCTACTGTTCGAAAACCAATTCCCCCGCCTAATTTACTTCGACGCAATTTTTGTCCACCCTAACCAATGCATTTCTTTTGTTGTCCATTTGAACACCACCAGAACCGTGCCGACGTACTTGTTAATTTTGTGGTTATAGATTTTGGTAACCTAAAACACGACATAACGTAAGTTGGCATTGCTGATGCTACTGACTTGATTTACTTTGGCTTATCTTTAATATCAGAAGATTTGAAGGGTTTATGAGTAATAAACATAAAGTAGATTGTTCGGGACGAGTTGAATGAATCAAAGAATGATTTAAACACAAAAAGTGAGAGCGAATGAGTTTAGTGTTTCGTCTTCAAGAGTGTTTACACAAGAACAATAACAAAGAAATGATAAGTATTGAGTGTGTAGTGCTAATTGCGAGTAGAAAAGTTGGTGTGCTCATTGTTCTTACTCTTGCTTTTATACTCTGAATCCGTATTTAATGTTGTCATTTACTCCGCTTGATTCGCCATGAATGATTTTTAATTCGAAGGATTCGATTTTTACGTTCATACATCTTTAATCACCGATTTGAACTATTATTTGATAACTATGGGGTTGACTGACAAGTTTGCATTTATTTTCTTTGACCATATGCGACTTCGGTGTTCCTTTCATTTCGGCTCTTCACATGATTTGTCTTTCACTTCTCCGACTTTTACCATTTGTTTATTGGATTGATTTATTGGACCGAAATTTTCTTCCTCAGAAGTATATAGTTGGCTTTAAATATGGATTTTTTTTCAGGTTTGAGACCCTTTAGTGGAAACATTAGTGAAGTATTAACCGAACTCGTAAAAAGTACATTCACCGGGAATATTTTACCCTATCAGGTTCTACAAATTACAACTGAATTGCAAGGAACACAAGCAATGCAATGCTACCGGTTCTGCTCAAGCAAAGAGCATCCAGTGCAACCTACTAATACTGTTCCATATCATTCAAAAGTGTCAGCCATGAAACCTAAACCAACGCTACAGAAGAATAACCCAGCTAAACCGAACGTTAAGACAGTGAATCCTGTACTACCTAGCTCAGTCAGAGGAGACCCAGAGGCAGTATCTCTCTAGAAACATTTAGATCTGCGGTCTTCGTCTTGTCACGATTCTCCTTCAAACTCTTTGCGATCCATATCGCGGTTTCTCTGGGAGACACCTTTCCTGGGCCAAAAGGCTTAAGCAACACGTTGAGTTCATCGTATCTCCCTTCTTGTAACAATTTGGCACTAAACTCAAGCAACCCCTCCAAAGCATCAGCTCGTTGCCGATATGATGATGGGTCAAACCGACATCTTCGGGTATTAGAGGATACAGTCCGGCTTGATGCACTTGCAGTTGCATTCTGACCAGATGATGATGACCCATCACTTCTATTGTCTAAATTGTTGAGCTGGATACCCTGCCACGTCGTGATATAATCGGATTTGGATTTACACGTTTGAACCGTGCATTTGTCTTTTGTTATAGAGCGGTCATCGACAATGTTGTCCCCGGCCGAGACAGAGGAGCCTTTGGACGATGTTTTCCTTTGCATGGGAGTGAAAAAGATGTCTTGTTCGTATGAAGCTAATGGAAAAATGCCAATCTTATCAACTCGTGGCTCGTTAATGGAAACTTCTGGAGACTTCACATTCTGCAAGATCCCAACTGTTGTGTTGTAAGCTGCAGCTTCTTGGTTTGTACTTGTAGTAGCCCTTTTTGTGAGCGGTAGAGAAGTACGGCGAGCTGAAGGAATTATCTTCCTGGTGGTACCACCTGAAACCGGATGCTGCACACCGAGCAAAAGGCAGCCATGGTCATCAATGTCAAAGGTATTAATTTCACAGGATGATGCATAGATGGTACAGAGATCGCCATCAAATAGAGCTTTTTGGTATGTAGAAACCTGAGAATTGTAGAGAAATAAGACAAAACAGGATTGTCTGGTAATGGTATTGGCAGAAATGTAACACCAACAGTGAAGTTTATAATGATAATCTCGTCGGAGACTTTGTTTTTCCAGTGGAAATCTGTAGTCTTTTGGCAATTCATTACTAAAATAACAAAAAGGAGTCAAGTGTGAGTATTACCAAGTGGTCGAATTTCCTTCCAGTTTCCATGAATCTTCTGTGAGAATTACCAAGAGTAGACTTTGAGATCTTAGATACACTTGAAGCAATTTGCTTACATATCACTGTTCCTTTGCTGCTCTCAATTGATAAATCTGAAATTCTGCCACTTGTACATTTGATAGACGATGCAGTGTCTTCTTCAGCTTCTGGATTCAAAGCTCTGTCATTCCAGAGAGAACTATGTCGTCTTTCCCCAAAGGCCGGACAAGTGACAGCGGGTTCAGAAAAATGGGCTTTCTTCATAATCCTCTTAGAATCTGGCCACTGAGGCGGTAATGTTTTGCGTCTCAGGTTATTGAGCTTGAGTTTGATATCCAGAACATAAGGTTGAAGATGTGGATGTCTAAGTAAATCTGAGGCCTGTGAAAAATTCGTACTTCTCATAGTTAATATATATTGGCAACTCAGTTTGTATAAACAAGCCATGTTTGGTATCTAAGTAAGGTTACACATACAGATGGTCTAACTTCTGGGTTTTTTCGCAGCATGCTTTTGACGAGACCTCGGCTGAAAACAAGGTTCAGAAAATAGCGCTGTATTCATGAAACCTAAGATATATAAAATTATGAAGGTATAAGGCACATAAAACAAGAAGGCTTACAATGAACCAGAATATTTTGCGGGTAGTGGAGCCACAATCGTCTTGTTTATCTTGTTAATCAATGCTTGCATGTCCTAACCAAAATATTATAAGGAACTCTTTAGAAAATGAGCCATATTCTATAATAAAAATGCGTTAAAGATGGGTATGTTTCTAATATACATCAACTTACAAATGCTTTAAATGCTGGCTTAAGATAAGCCATTTCATATATACAGCATCCTGCAGTAAAAATTCATGTATTTGTAAGTAAATCATCCTACAATACATATTTTGCAACACATTGCTTATTGTGCCAAGACATCATGCAATATGTTTGTTAAGATGAAACTGATAGGTTTGAGAATGATTTCTTTGATTTCTCTCATTAGAAACTGAACCAAAGAACAAACTAGAGATTAATACGAAAGATTCCCTTACTCTCTCAAGCAACCATACACCCCAAACCAGTCCCAAATCACTCAACAGCCTTCACAGTTTTCTCTGCAATACGTATTTATAATAAGACTCTCAAACTAATTGACATACTAAGTCATTTAACACAGCTAGCACTTCCGCTATGTTCCAAGGCTTTAACACTATGCTACTGAGAATGAATCAGCAACAGAGACTTGATCAGAACTCTCTACAGTGTTCCTTATGGAGACTTCTCAGAAACCTCATGAGAACTAAATTCAGTAATCTTTTTCAGGCCATAGTTTCAGTAGCTTCGGTAGTAAAACCACACACCTAAAGACCAAATGTCAGATTTAGAACCATAAGGTATATCAGCTAGAAGCTCAGGGCACATATAGCTGGGAGTCCCGACAACCTGACATTCATAGGAAAAAGAATCTTACAAGTGACATAAAGGAAACACGGTGGCAGATATGCACATGATAGAGTAACTATAGAACTCACGGAGGAAGTGAGATTGTCGGATGTTAGAATCTTGGCTAACCCAAAATCACCTGTAACAATATTCAGGGATTGAAATTCATTTTTTTCCGAAGATGGGCTACAATTAAATGCAGAGAGAAGCTCACCAAGGCGTGTATCTTGCTCCTTGGTCAAGAATATGTTAGAACACTGGAATAAATTAAAAAAAAAAATTAGCATATAGAATATCGTGCTTTCAGCTTTGGATTGTAGACATAGCAACATGAGATTGATACCTTGACATCACGATGAAGAATATGGTTCGAGTGTAAATACTCGAGGGCCATCAGAAGCTGGACAAGCCACTTGCACAGTTTCTGAAAAGAAAGCACAGAACATAATCATCCATATTGAACCAAAAGTTCAGGAGAAGCACAGACAAAATAAGATCTGCGCACCTCTTCTGGAAAATGCACACCATTGGCTTTCTTGATGGCTTCTGCCCTGTAACATAAGAAGAACATGAGGCTGCCTCACTATCTCTAGTAGAGCCAAAATGGGAGATATCATACAAAAAGCTGAAGCCCAGAAAATTAAAGACAAAACACTGACATGTCCCCTCCTTCACAATAACCTATGATGATGCACACATAGCAAGCCTAAGAAAAGAATACAAAAGCTTTATCAGCTCAAAAGGTGTGAAATGATATATAAACGCCTTAAGTCAGAAGGTCTGTCTTACCTTTTCCACCCAAGAGTCTTTGTATTCCACAATAAATGGATGACGCATTTTCGAGATAAGCTCCATCTACCCAAAGTAGGGAAACTAAGATCAAACCGTAAGAAATTTTTATCATATAGAGAGCATTAGAGGATTCAGAACTGGTAATACATGAATGCCAACCTCTTGATGTGCAGATCGTCTGGTCCTTTCAGTTTGCCGGGCAAGACGGATCTTTTTCAATACATATCTAATTAAACCAATGCATGATATCAGAAATTTCTAACTTTCTTTAGGTAAAATCTGAGGCAACAAAAGATATTGTTCCTCACTTTTTCTTCTCATGCTTATGTCGCACTAGAAGAGCTGACCCGAAAGATCCTTTTCCAATTTGCTCAAGAACCTCATATTGTTCCATTTCTAATTTTGTTATCCTTACCTGGAACATATACAGGTAAATAGTCGTGTGATGCTTCATGATCACATTTAAAACAACGAGAATGGATGTTGCAAAATACACTCGAAACCTCAAGATGTAAACCCAAAGTAACACATACTCTCGTAAGTATTCTAAATACTTGACAAAAACAAGCAAATGAAAAGAACAGCATACAACCATCGGATATGACTTTTAGTAACATCAAAACAGAAATTAACTAACTCAAGGCCAAATAATCAATTACCATTCCACAAAACCATGGTCAACTAAACAAGTACACAATAATGTCCCAGAAACAATGCAGAGACGCATCCTGCATTACATAGATGATCTTCGTGCGAGCAAAACTGAGTTCGAGCTCATCCCATGAATTTGAATACATAAGCATCTTAATGATGAAAAACATAAGCAGAGCATGAATCAGCAAACAAGTGTGTCATATACTAATGTTTGAACTAGCTCTGATTACTTTGCATCTGGATTTGTAAAGGATCCGTTACACAGATCCTTAGACATCAACAAGTCCAAAGGTAACAACTTTACAGAATGCAGAGGAATAAAATGATATTCCATGAGTACAAACATCAACTTAGAAGCAAGCAGTCAAGCAGGCATTCTGTGGAATAATGTAAACACAGTAAATTTAAAACCCTAGAGAGCAAACACACAGAAATTAGAGAGATAGAGAACAGACAAACAAACCCTAGAAAGCTATAACACAAAGCAAAAAGAGAAGACCCAAAATGTATATATATAAAAGAAACAAAACCCAACTCAGAAGGAGAATGAAGAGGGATACCGACCAAAGAAATCGAACTAGCAAACAGAGTTAGAGCGAGAGGGGAGAGAGATCTGATGGGGAAAATAGATAAGAGAAAGAAGCTCCAATATGGCAGATTTTAGGATGCATTAGCAGAGGAAGAAGTGTCGTCGTTTTGAAGAAAAGAAGAATATGTTTGTATACTGCGCGACTGATTCGTGGGGAAGAAAATGACAAATTTGAAGAGAGAAAGAGAGAGTGTGAAAGAGTTAGATCCATTAATAGCGGCTTTTCTGTGACATCATAATTATATTACTTTCTTTTACTCTTTTTATAGAAAAAATTGCGCATATAGTCAGTTTTGCAAAATTTAAATTGCATTGTACCATTTTGCAAAACTTAGATGGCATTGTACCATTTTCCAAAATCCTTTAAACAAGTTAATACTTCCCCCTCTAAAAGACCGTCCTACCCTTTATTGTCGTTGAAGCGTGTACTGTATACTATCAAATTCTTCTGACGACCTACTACGGTTTTCTTCTCCCCAATACATGTTCTCTCCTTCACATGGATCGGAAACCGGCACTGACCAACTACTCTCAAGGAAGTCATGAGTCTCCTTACTACCGAGACGAGCCTTTTGTGTCTCCCGTTGTCAACTCTAGACAACAAGCATACCGTCTTCCTCACCAAATCTTGAACCAGCACGATGAAAGCTTGGAATTCAGCACTCGTTTGAAGCGAATAGAAGACGTCATCAACAAAACCATCGTATACCAAGCCAAGTTCGGAGCCATTTTAAATGAGAGAATAGATTACATCTCCGTCGAATTCAACAAGAAGTTCGATGACCTTACTGCCCACGTCAAAGTCCTTGAAGAACAGACCCTTAAAGACGCTACAACACTAAACGAGAGGATGGAACTCGTTGAAGAAGAACAATGAAGACAAAAGTTCGATATCCGGAAAGCTAATGATGGGGTACGTACTTTGAACTACAAGCTTGATGATTTGGATAACTCCGTCAATGACAACAGTAACACCACTTACAACTACATCCTCGAGCTGTGGGAAGGAGTAGGAGAAGTTGAGGACAAAACGAGAGAGCTCGATCTTACACTAGACCGACTCATTTATGCTATCGACGAAATAGAAGAGAAAGTGGAGAAACTATCTAAAGATCATGAGGAGCATGATACAACACTTGAAGTGCATGTCCCTGACATGCAAGAGAAGCAAAATGATCCTTTGGAGGAGGAAAACACCTAAGGAGATGAAGAAGACGACAAACCGAACAAGTCCCCACAGACTCCTCTCACCACTGGCGCGAGCTCGCCGGCCGCGGCCAGCCCTCCCTCTGTCGCGGGTGCACCCACCAGACCTGCGGTAAACCTCTGATCCACCGTGCCTCCGTCTGTTGGACCTGCGGCTAGCCTCTGCTCGTCTACCCTTGAAACATTTAAGTCACATACACTTTCTCTCGAGCAAGCTGCAAACTCCATTGACACAGAAGCCACATATGAGCCTTCAAGCAACATAGAACAAGACTTCATTGCACCATGCAACATGGTTCTATCTACACAACCACCCGAGGAAGTCGAAGAACAATACTCCGAAGAAAAAGACTCGAGGTTATTCTTTCGAGAATCCGATATCAGTTCGTTGAGTGACTCTGACCTTGCACCAACACCACCACCAAGTCCAATACCGGAAGAGCCAAGGACAAAATGCATCACCAGAGAGAGATTGATCGAGTGTAATAGATTTGTGAAATCAATCCCGATGTACACCTCCTTCGAAGAAGTTTGGGAAAAATGACCTATATACGCTTTCTTCCGCTACATCAATGAGAGCAAGGAAGACATTCACGCCTATTTCATGAGAGCGAGACGTTCAACAACACCATATGCCGCTTCCCCTGCACTACAAGAAAGTAGCAAATTTGCAATGAAAATTTGCAACGGAATATTTTGTAACAAATATTTGCAACATAATACGTTGCAACTCAATTGCAAAAAAAATTCCGTTGCAATTCCGTTGCCAAATTTCTCAAAAACTGATTTGTAATGGTTTAGCAACGGTATATATTGTAACGATGTTCGTTGCAAACCGTTTCCAAATTTTGCAACGGGAATACGTTGCAAAAGTTTGCAACGAATATCATTGCAAAACGTTGCAATCAACATATATTCGTTGCAAAAGTTTGCAACGGATATCATTGCAAAACGTTACATTTGCAACGGATTTTTTGAGTTTTGCAATGGATTTCTTGGTTTTGCAACGGATTTCTCGATTTTCTAATGAAATATGGGCAAAGAAAACATTAATATTCAAGGAAAACAATAATAACAACTAAAATGATCATTGTTAACATATAGTTAGTCATTTTTGGTTTTGTAATTGGGAAATTTTTGGTTTTCCTTTTGCAACGGAATAGCAACGGTTTTGCAACGGATTTCTTGATTTTGCAACTGATTTCTTGATTTTGCAACGGAATTTTTGAGGTTCCTTGCAAATCCGTTGCTAAATGTCTCATTCCAAAAAATAAAATGTGAATCGTCTTACTCATATAACTACTACCTAAGTGATGCAAGCCATGTTCTACAATGTAAATTTAATATGTGCTGTAAAAGAAAACACCACAAGAATAAACATTTATATCAAAAATGTGTAAGAGTAGAACATTCATCGTAAGGATCAGTTATGGTGAATACACACTTACTAACTCTTATGATTATAAGCCATATTTTTTGACATACCATTGATTTTCTAATGATTATATTGTTAACTTGGGAAAACAATATTTAGCCATTTTCGGTTGTGTACTTGGGAAATTTTTGGTTTTCCTTTTGCAACGGAATAGCAATGGTTTTGCAACGGATTTTTTGATTTTGCAACGGATTTCTTAGTTTTGCAACAGATTTCTTGAGGTTCCTTGCAAATCCGTTGCTAAATGTCTCATTCCAAAAAATAAAGTGTGAATCGTCTTACTCATATAACTACTACCTAAGTGGTGTAAGCTATGTTCTACAATGTAAATTTAATATGTGTAGTGAAAGAAAAAAACCACAAGAATAAGCATTCATATCAAAAATGTGTAAGAGTAGAACATTCATCGTAAGGATGAGTTATGTTGAATACATACTTACTCACTCTTATGATCATAAGCCATATTTTTGACATACCATTGATTTTCTAATGAAATATGGGAAAATAAAACATTAATCTTCAAGGAAAACAATAATAACAACTAAAATGATCATTATTAACATATAGTTAGCCATTTTCGGTTTTGTACTTGGGAAATTTTTGGTTTTCCTTTTGCAACGGAATAGCAACGGTTTTGCAACGAATTTCTTGATTTTGCAACGGATTTCTTGGTTTTGCAACGGATTTCCTGAGGTTCCTTGCAAATCTGTTGCTAAATGTCTCATTCCAAAAAATAAAGTGTGAAACGTCTTACTCATATAACTACTAACTAAGTGGTTCAAGCTATGTTCTTCAATGTAAATTAAATATGTGCAATGAAAGAAAACACCACAAGAATACGCATTCATATCAAAAATGTGTAAGAGTAAAACATTCATCCTAAGGATGAGTTATGTTGAATACATACTTACTCACTCTTATGATCATAAGCCATATTTTTGACATACCATTGATTTTCTAATGAAATAGGGGCAAAGAAAACATTAATCTTCAAGTAAAACAATAATAACAACTAAAATGATCATTGTTAACATATAGTTAGCCATTTTCGGTTTTGTATTTGGGAAATTTTTGGTTTTCCTTTTGCAACGGAATAGCAACGGTTTCGCAACAGATTTCTTGATTTTGCATCGGATTTCTTGGTTTTGCAACGGATTTTTTGAGGTTCTTTGCAACGGATTTCTTGAGGTTCTTTGCAAATCCGTTGCTAAATGTCTCATTCCAAAATATAAAGTGTGAATCGTCTTACTCATATAACTACTAGCTATGTGGTGCAAGATATGTTCTACAATGTAAATTTAATATGTGCAGTGAAAGAAAACACCACAAGAATAAGCATTCATATCAAAAATGTGTAAGAGTAGAACATTCATCGTAAGGATGAGTTATGATGAATACACACTTACCTACTCTTATGATCATAAGCCATGTTTTGACATACCATGAATTTTCTAATGAAATATGGGTAAAGAAAACACTAATCTTCAAGAAAAACAATAATAACAACTAAAATGATCCTTGCTAACATGTAGTTAGCAATTTTTGGTTTCATACTTGGAAAATTTTTGGTTTTTCCTTTTGCAACAGAATAGCAACGGTTTTGCAACGAATTTCTTGGTTTTGCAACAGATTTTTTTAGTTTCCTTGCAAATCCGTTGCTAAATGTCTCATTCCAAAAATTAAGGGTGGGCATTTCAGTTTAATTGCAGGTTCGGTTTGGCTTCGGTTCGGTTCGGTTGATTCGGGTTGAATAAAACTCTAGCCGAACTCAACTAAAATAAGTTTGGTTCGGTTTGTGCTCGGTTTGGGTTTAGTTTGGTTTGGTTTAGTTCGGTTCGGTTGTAATTTGGTTTGGTTTTAGTTTGGTTTTTAAAAAATCAACTTATAAAAACAAGAATCCTAACGAAACGTAAACAAAACAAAACCATAAAAAAAATTTCCCTTAAAGTCTAAAACCAAACTGAAATTATCCCATTTAATCAAAATAAAAAAAAAAAAAAAATTCATGGATTTGTCTCTTCCATGCCACTAAAATTAACTTGCAACAAGTCAATAATTTAAATATAAGTTAATTATACAAGCCAAAGCCAATGTTTATTCATCTCTTATATGAACCCACCATATGTGTTTATATTTTTAATATTATTAATTAACTAATTAAAAAAAACACATTGGTTTATCGGTTCGGTTCGATTTTAAATTAACCGATTAAATTATATATAAAATATGGTTTGGTTTGGGTTGATTTAAGTTCGGTTGGTTCGGTTGGTTCGGTTTAGTTCATTTTGGTTCGATTTTTTTGCCCACCCCTACCAAAAATAATGGATTTGCTAAATCCTTGCAAATCCGTTGCTATATTCATTCATAATGCAGCTCAAAAATAATGGGTTATCATTGGTTAAGTCATATAGACGACACATCCAATTTTGATAAAACTAAATCCAACGGTCACAAATCTTTTGGTTTTATTGTTTTTTAATTAAACTTTGCAGTGAGACTCATGGTAAGTTATCTTCTCCTCTTTGTCTCCTTCATCCTCCTCTTCTCCCTCCTCATTTTCTTCAAATCTAACTCTTTTTTTTCAGATCTCACCGCCGCCGTCGAGACAGCCGAAGAACGCGGAGATCGCCGAGAAGAACGGCGAAATCGAGGATTCGAGGAAGGAGATGGCGAGATTAGCGGAGGAGAACGAGAGGCTGAGGTGAGAAATCGAGGTGAGTGAGTAGCTGAGGAGAGAGAAGGAAATGGAGGCGGTGGAGCTTAGGAAACTCGTTTCGCCGTCGCTGAGGGAGAGTGACGACCACGCGGTGCGGTGGCTGGAGCTTCGCGATGGTACATCTTGGCGATGGATTGATGGTGGAGATGACGCGTTGCGGTGGCTGGAGCTTCGGCGGTGGAGAGACGATGGATTAGATTTTCCCGGTTTACAACCGGTTTATTAATTTGTCGGTGGATGCGTTTTATTTTTTATATTTTTATATATTTTTTTTCTAAAAAACCACGGATTAATTTGTGGGTAATTGTGGTGATAGATGTATGAGCTTATCTTTTAATTATGTAATTTTACATTGTAATATAGGTTTTTTGTATAATGGTTTCATATAAATATAATAAAATATGTTTTTTTTTAATTTATCCACTGCAAATCGTTGCCAAATTTGCAACTAATATAATATTTCATTTACTAATTTTTGTAACTAATAACCTTAGAAAACAATTGTAATTTCTGTAATATTGGTTTCCAAATATCATTGCTAAAAGTCTGTTACAAACAATTGCAATGATTATCTATGATATTTGGTTGCAAAGATTGCATTGAACAGTCCATTGAAAATATGTTACAAAAAATCTGTTGCAAAAATTAGCAACACCCTCGTTGCAATAATCCATTTGTTGCAAAAGTATTGCAAAGAACAAATCTATTGCAAATATGTTGCAAAAATTCTGTTGCAAATATTAGCAACACCCTCGTTGCAATACTCCGTTGCTAATACTTCGTTGCAAACTTGTTACAGAATGGTAACGAATTAGCAACGGATTATTTTAGCAACAATGAATTTGCAACGGGTTTTTGTGTGTTACAAGTTCGTTGCAAAGACTTCTTTGCAACATATTATAATGTATTTGCAAGGGAACTTTTCATTGCGAATTAGCTCATTTCTTGTAGTGATGCTATCCGAATCTACCATCCCGAGAAGTACCGAGAGTACCCGAACAAGATAAGCCGAGAAAAGTTAGAAAAATTCAACAACGTGGTCCATAATCTACCTAGAGGTACTACTTTTAATAGAACTTACATGGATCATATGATTGGTCATTTCTTCTGTGAAAGCAACGAGTCCATAACGGAGATAGAAGATCTTTTCGACAATGCCATGAACGGAAAACCCGTTAGGAGTCTCCACAAAATCGAAGAACAAGGTCAGTTCCTTATCACTTGTAGCATCCGTGGAGTTTAATTTAAGAACGTTTTTTGTGATTCTGGAGCTTAATTGAGCATCATGTCAAAATCGACCGCAAAGCGCATCAGTATTAAGCATATACACCATACCCGGACAAAAATCAGCATGCCCGACGAGACTTGTGCCACACCAAAAGGGATTGCCTGAGACATGCCAATAAGAATCAGAGATTGCATAGGCCCCGTCGATTTTTACATCGTCCAAAGAACGAAAAAAGATGCAACACCGATAATTCTAGGGTGGCCGTTCTTATCAACCGTTGGAGCCATCATGGATTGGCCAAATCTACGTGTTTCATTCACCAACATCGACAAAGACGTGTTCTACACTGCCATACCACTCAAAAAAGGAGAAGAAAGATGTTCTGGCATAATGGATCCCGAACTTGATCCCGATCCACGAACAAGCGATGATTCACATGACGAGGAAACCAGAAGAAGACCAAAGAAGACTTGTCATAAGACACTGTCTTTCTACGACTAAGATCACCTAGTTACCAACGTCGAGCTAAACGACTTTAAACAAAGGCGCTCAATGGGAGGCAACCCATTTTAGGTACGTTTTTCTTTTTAGTTTTTCTTTCTTTTTCTACTAATGTTTTCTTTTTCTTAGTTTCAGCTTTCTAAACAAATCAAAAAAAAAAACCCCAAAACAAAAAACCCACGAAAAGATAAAAAGATGGAGACACGGTTTAGAACTACTCGGTCCAACACGAACCGCAAGGAAGGACTTGATCGCAAAAAAAGCTCGACCGCGGGTGCGTCTCACCGACCTGCAGCGAGCTAGCCCTTGGCCGTGGTCGTGATCAACCGATCCGCGGCCAGCTTTCCAATGGCCGCGGCTACAACACTTCGACCCGCGGCCAGCCTTCTGTCGACTCTGTTCGATCCCTGATTGACCCCAAACCATCCCCAATCACCCCCACATCCATTCCCATCACCATATCACCTTCTACCATTCCCCAATAACAACCATTCCATTCCCAAATACATTCCCCAACCGCATCCAAGTAAGTTTTCTTACATCTATCTATTTATTCGTCCTTACCCAATTTATTTCACACTGAGGACAATGTGATTTAAGTCTGGGGGAGGATTTCATCCCTTACTAACCACCACTTCTTTCATTTGTGATTGCATTTTGCATTTTTCGATGTTTTTCTTAAATTTTTTCAAGTTTTTCAAAAAGCGTAGGAATACGTTTTGAGAGAATGATGAAAGGAATCCGTGACAATAACCGACCAGTGTGCTTCTACGCTATCTCCTAGTAACATGCTCTTTCGTAATTTGGTTCTAGACTAGGCGGTAGCTAGAGTTTCTTTCAATGCGAAATCCCCAGAGGAATTTAGACCGTAGAGATTCTCTAGGATGAAATATGCTAGCTCTATTTTATTTGGACTTAATCTTGACTTAATTTTCTCATTAAAGGGTTAGGCAAAGATAACGAACCATACATTCATAACGTACTTTTACCTTTTACCACTCTTTGTTGTACATGAATGGCCAGCTCATCTTTAGTTTGTATCCCACCCGAAACTTAACATTTGTTCAAACCTCATGCAACTCTCTTTGTGACTTATGTGCAGATATGTGCAAATACGCCGGAGAGGGAGAAACGACACATATTTCAGTCACTAAAGACGAAGACTATACGCGATCCGTGGTGGTGATTCAACAAAGATGCGAGCTTGGTTATTCCTTGGAAAAACTCAAAATCATGGTAAATTTTTGTGCCCCTAAGACTCTACTTCAAGAAAAGGCATTTCCCCCTTTCAAAAAAAAATCAAAAAATCAAAAATAAGTGAAAGAGAAAGGAAAAAGAGCCTTAAAAGAGTCTAGGTTGGTCGAAATACTTATGAGGCATCCATGGTTCGTTTGTGAGAAGTCTGTCATCCGAGCCCACATAAAATTCTAAGTCTGGGGGAATGACAGAAAACTTCAGTTTTTGGAGAAAGGAGGAAGTGCAACATTTTTACGCAAGAAGAAGTGACTGGAAGTTGTGGTGATCAATAGGTCCTTATTCTCTTGCTGTTTTGCATAATATCTCGCACCCTCCGCTAAAATTACGGTAACCCAAAACACTCTTAACCTCACCGCTAAATGCCTTAAATACCTAGCATCGATTGTCTTGGTTTAATCCTTTTGATGAGAAACCCAAGCCTATACTTAATGAATGTAGATAGCTAGTTGACCTGATTTTTGGATTTTGAAAGTTTATATTTCGTATGACGGATATCGTGGACTAGTGTTACGGAAACTTCTAGTTAGAATTTTCTAGGCTAGATTGCGATTGATGTAGTTCGATGGTTATGGTTTAGAAGGACGGTCTATGAGATATCTAGTTTCCGATGATTTTCGTTTGATCATTTCCAAGCTTGAGCTTTGTCTTGTTTGAGGACAAACAAGGTATAAGTCTGGGGGTGTGATAACACCGTATTTTTACCCATTTTGCTATATATTTTAGAACACTTTAATAAGTGTTCCACTTGGTTTTCTATGCTTTTATTAGAGGTTTCACATGTTTGCGGTTTAAGACTCTTTTCAGGTAATTCGGAATTAAAGAGTGCATTTCGGAGCAAAACTACGTTTTTGGATAAACTTGGACCGTCAAGAAGTCTTGCAACCAAAGAAGACATTTTCACCATCTGATCATCACCAAATTTGGATACAACAAAGTAGAGACAACCAGCTTTCAAATGCAATTGGATTGGGGACAATCCATGGTTGGATCCTAAAATATATCTGAAGCACTGAAGACCGATGAAGCTGCCCGAAGAAGCAGCTCACCGCGCCTGGAGGGCTCCCAGCCGCGGCCAAGCACCATTCCGCCACCCCTGGAGTCACTCCACCCGCGGCAAGAAGACAGTTCGCCGCGGATAGAGGCAACGAACCCGTGGCCAAGCCTATTTCCGCCCAAGACGATATGTTTCTTCACCCGAGGCCAAAACCGTCTTTTCCTGTCAAACCCTAAAACGACCTAAGCTTGTTGAAGACCTATAAATACTTTTTTTAGACAGGAATTTCATGGCATCCAACCCTAGACACATTCTACACACTATTTTGCTTTCATTCTTGTACTCTTGCATCGAGATTTTTGGGAATTGTGAAGAGGTTTCTCACCGAGGTTAGTTCTTTTTTGTGAGGCTTCTTCACCAATCTTATGCTTAATTTAATTATGTCTTTTCCAGTATGTGTGAGTAGTTTAGATTTTTGGGTTTAAAGGATTAACGAGGGGAATTCTATGTTCGATAAGTATTTCACTCGGTAAACCCTAGCCGATTTCTAGAGCTCTTCTTGTGGAAAGTTGTTAATGCATGAATCTAGTATCATGAACTAGAGGCTGATAGGGGGAGTTTAGAACCACGGAAGTGTTGCATCTAATCACCAACAAAGTTCATCCACAAGGCGTGCGCGTTGTAAGATTTCAGAAGTATACTTACGGAGTGTCGTGAACATATGAACCCACTAGCATATCACAATCTTACGCGCGGCCAGAGACAGAAGGTACTGGTCGAGTGAATAGATTGTAGGGCGTAGGTTATATGGAAGTAGGCTACCTCATTATTCTGTCCTGTTTGTGGAGTTATAATATAGAAACATCAGTTACTAACGAGCTAGGGGCCGTTTGATTGAATCGAGCATACCCCAAGATATTCCTCTCGACCCATAAACGTTTTAGAATAAGTTACAACCGTCTTTAGTAGTTTAGTTTAGCAATAGAGTCTGTAGAAGTAGTTTAGTTATCTATTTCATTAAGTTTAGGTTAGTAGTCGATTTTCTTAGGTATTAGGAGAGTTTTAGTTTTTCTTAGGGTAGGTTTAGTTTCTCTTAGCAGTAGTTTAGTAGTTAAAATTCCCCTAGTTTAGAGTAGCCATCGATTTTCTTATATTAGATTAGTAGAAGTTTTCCGTTCTCGTTATTTACAATTCTAGTTACAAAAACCCTATAAAATATATCCGTTCTATGTTTATTTACTATACAATGTCTAAGGTCTCAGAGAACAGCACCCTCTCCCTGTGGATCGATACCTCAAGTAATACAATGCACATATGTGCACTTGCATGCTCTAAGGTTTATAAGTTTAAGACTTGAAGTATCGGAGATGAATCTGATACGCATCAGGCATAACCAAGCTCTTATCTTTGTTGAATTCACCTCCACTAATCGCGTATAGTCTTCGTCTTTAGTGACTGAAAACTGTGTTGTTCCTCCCTCTCCGGTGTTTTTGCACATATATTCACATAAGACACAAAGAGAGTTGCATGAGGTTTGAATAATGGTTAAGTTTCGGGTGGTGTACCAACTAAAAATGAGCTGGCCATTCATGTACGACAAAGAGTGGTAGAAGGTAAAAGAACATCATGAATGTAGTATTCGTTATCTTTGCTTAAATCGTTGATGAGAAAATTAAGTCAAGATTAAAGTCCAAGTATAATAGAGCTAGTATATTTCATCCTAAAGAACCTCTACGATCTAAATTCCTCTGGGGATTTTGCATTAACAAAAACTCTAGCTACCACCTAGTCTAGAACCAAATTACGAAATAGCATGTTACTAGGAAATAGAATAGAAGCACATTGGTCGGTTATCGTCACATATTTTTTTTATCATTCCCTCAAAACGTATTCCTACTTTATTGAAAAAAACTTGAAAAATTTTAAAGAAAATTTAAAAAATGCAAAATGTAAAGACTCATGAAAGCAAATGGTGGTTAGTAAGGGATGAAATACTCCCCAGTCTTAAATCACACTGTTCTCAGTGTGAAATAAATCGAGTAAGGACGAATAAATAGATGGATGTAATAATTGAAAAAGTTTAAGGAAAAAGAAAACTTACATGGATGCGGTTGGGGAATGAATTTGGGAATGGAATGGTGGTGATTGGGGAATGGTAGATGTTGATATGGTGATGGGAATGGATGTGGGGATGTTTGGAAATGGTTTGGGATCGATCGGAGATCCAACGGAGTCGATCGGGATCGTCAGGGGGTGGCCGCGGCTCAGGATCGTGCACATGCGGCCGAATGGATCTTTGCCGCGGGTCGGTGGTGCTCGACCGTGTCCGAATGCTGGTTCGACGTGGTTCGAGGTGCTGCACCCGCGGTCGATCCTCTATTGCGGTCAAGTCTTTTCTTACGGTTTGTGCTGGACCGAGCAACTTCGAACCATGATTCCTTGTTTTTTTCTTTTCGGTTTTTTTTATTTGCTTGGGTTTTTTTGGTTTTTTTTAAAGAGATGAAACTAAGAAAAAGAAAACATTAATATAAAAAGAAAGAAAAATGAAAAATAAAAACTTACCTAAAAACGGATTGCCTCCCATTGAGCGCTTTTGTTTAAAGTCGTTTAGCTCGACGTTGGTAGCTAGATGAGCTTAGTCGTAGAAGGACAATGTCTTATGACAAGTCTTTTTTGATATCCTTCAGATCTCTTCGTCATGTGAATCATTGCTACATAGTGAGTCGGGATCGAGGTTTCTCAAATTGGGATATCCGTCCCTCTTGAACTTAAGCGAGACAACATTGTAGAACACATCTTTGTTGATGTTGACGAAGGAAACATGCCGATTGGGCCAATCCATGATGGCTCCAACGGTTGATAAGAAAAGTTCATCCTAAGATTATCGGTGTTGCATCGCCTTTCATTGTTTGGACAATGTAGAAATCGATAAGAGCTATGCAATCTCCAATTCTTACGAGCATGTCTCGGGCAATTCCTTTTGGTGTAGTACAACTCTCATCGGCCATGCTGAGCTTCGTCTTAGTTGGATGAACGTGTTTGATACCGAGTCTTTTGGCGGTCAATTTTGACATGATGCTTAGGTAAGCTCCAGAGTCACAAAGAACATCTTTAAACTATACTCCATGGATGCTGCAAGAGATAAGGAACTGACCTTGTTCTTCGATCTTATGGAGAGTCCGAACCGGTTTTCCTTTCATAGCATTGTCGAAAAGATCTTCTATCTCCATGATGGACTCTTTACTTTCACAAAAGAAATGACCAATCATGTGGTCCATACAAGCTCTAGCAAAAGTGGTACCTCGAGGTAGATCACGAACCACATTGTTGAACTCCTCTAACTTCTCCCAACTGATCTTGTTCGGGTACTCTTAGTACTTCTCGGGATGGAAGATTCAGATAGGGTGTTATTAAATGCGTTTCTCTTTTGAAGTAGGTGTGAATATCCTTCTTGATCTCTTTTCTATAGCGGAAAAATTCTTGTAGATGACCTCCTTCCCAAACTTCTTCGAAATAAATGTGCATCGGGATCGAGTCACGAAGTAGTTGAAATCGATCAATCTCTCTAGGGTGATGTTTTGTGTCTTTGTCTACTCAGGTATTGGGCTTGATGGAGGTGTCGGTTCAAAGGCCGAGTAGGACTCACACTGAAAGTCTGTGGTGTCCAACCAATGGTAAGAGTCGATATAAGGCATGTGGATCTTTCTTGGTGGGCTCCTTCTAAATGTTGTTGATGAAAAGGATGAGGCTTCTTCATGAGATTTAATCATCTTGCAAGGTGCATATGAATCTGGTTCCAAGTCGCTTGAGAGTTATATAGAAGCCTTAATATATATAGAGAAGGCAGCTTGCTCAAAGGATGATGAATAGGACTTAAAGGATCCAAGGAGACACGAGCAGGAGGTGGCCGCGGGTCGAGGAGACGGAGGCACGGCGAAATGCGAGTTGACTGTGTGACGAGAGGACGGAGGCGTGATCGAAGGTGGCTTGGCCGCGGGTCGTGAAGACGGAGGTGCAGTCGAAGGACAGTTGGCCGCGGCTGGAAGGCTCGCGACCGCGGTGAGGGGAGTCCGTGGGGACTTGTTTGGTTCGTCGTCTTCTCCGTCTTCTTCAGTGTTTTCTGGTCCCAATAGGTCATTTGTCTTCTCTTCTAGGTCAGGACATGAGCATCAAGTGTTGTATCATGCTCCTCATGATTTTTATAAAGCTTCTCCAAACAAGTCTCGCTCATCTTTTGAGCGTCGGATAGGTGACTAACCGTAGTATCGGTTTCTCTAGCTTTGTATTCGAGTATGCCGAGGCGATATTCGATTTCTTGAAGTTCATCATCAGTCTTCTCTCTGTACCAAGAGGCAAACTCACTAGTTTCCTTGATTTCTTGTTTCGAATCGCGAATTTCCATGGAGTTTTGAATGATGTCGTATATTTTTTTGTTTGCTCCTCCTCCATGGTTTTCATGTTCTCTTTGACAGCATCAACGTCTTTTAGTCTCTCTTATTCTAGTGTGATGACATGGGTAGCAAGATCATCGATCTTCTTATTGAATTCAGTGTAGATTGTGTCTAGCTTCTTGTTCATGGTTGCTTCGGTCACCACTTGGCAATCAAGGTATTGGTTTAGCATCATGTTAAGTCGCTCCAAACGCAGGCTAATCTTTAAGTTGAACACGTTCTGGTTCGAGAATAGATGATTGATCGTGAGAGTGTTGTCGAGAACTGAAACGAAGAAAAACAAAACCAAAAATTAAAAAGAAAAAGTTTGTCTTCGAGTCGATTTACTAACCTGTAAGGTGTGGCAGAAACTGTAGCGATTAACTCCCCAGGAAACGGCGCCAAAAACTTGGTAGCTGCGGATTCGTCTCCGAAACTCTAGGTTTTAAATATATAAACCTAAGGGTTCTGCAAGTGCACATATAAAAATCGATGGCTAGAAAATATGACGGAAAAAATGATTGGTAAGCTATGATAAAACGGTGTTGGGCCGACATGAATATCTTAGGGTATGCTCGATTCAATCACGATCACCTAAGCTCTTAGTAACTGTTTCTAGATTTCAAATCCACAAACTGAACAGAATAAACGGCGTAGCCTACCTTCGTACATCCTAAGAACCAACAATCTATACACTCGACCAATAGCTTTTGTCTCTGGCCGCGCGAAAAATTGTGTTGTTCGAACTGGTTATTCTTAGTTCACAGCACTCCGTAAGTATACTTTCAAAATCTTACGACGCACACGCTCTTATGGATAACGATTCATGTGTTTTTAGATCCATCACGTTTGGTGGTACTTCTAGTTCATGACGCTAGATTTAGCATTAACAACTATCCATAAGAAAGAGCTCTAAAAATCGGCTAGGGTTTTATCTCGTGAAATCCTTATCGAACATATAATTTCCCTTTGATAATTCTTTTAAACCCAACAATGAAACTACTGGAACATAGATGAAATGAAAATCATGATTGAATCAATTGCATGAGAGTGATGAAGGAGCCTCACGATTTTAAGAACTAAGTCCAGTGAGAACCTCTTCACCAATCTCGAAAAGTAAAGAACAAGAGTTTAAAAGTGAAAGCAAGAATAAAACTAAACTAAAAATGGTAAGCACACAAAATTAGGTCTTCTAAGAGGCATATTTATAGGTCTTCTCTTCTGCTTTCGTCGGTCTTTAGGGTTTTAAGTGACGGGAATTGAACGGGCCTTGCAAATTGGGCTTACGGGACCGCAGGTCCATGGAGTATGGCCGCAGTGAACCTTCACTTGGCCGCGGGTGGAGGCTTCATGGCCGCTGTGAATTGCCTCATGGCTGCGGCAGAGACTGCTCCGGGAGTGGCCAGCTGGAACGTCTTGATCTTGATGTAAGTTTTGATTGAACAGTTGGATCGTCCTCAAATATGTTGGAATGGAAAGGTAGCTGGTCATTCTTTGATCATACGGCGAGAAGAACCTCTTTGGCAATTGAACTTCTGACAGTTTGACTCTGAGCCAAAAATCTGGTTTTTCTCCAATTTGCAATGCTTTCGCCTAAGTAACCTGAAAAGAGTCTTGACACTATAAATATGAGAAAACTATAATAAAAGCATGTAAAACCAAGTGGAACACTTATTAAAGTGTTCTGAAATAGAGAGTAAAACTTGTAAAAATACGGTGTTATCAAAACCCTATGCTACCAGAACTCACCTCAAGTTGCTAGGCCAATCCGGAAAGTCTTTACTTCAA
This sequence comes from Eutrema japonicum, assembly GCA_030161315.1. Lineage (NCBI taxonomy): Eukaryota > Viridiplantae > Streptophyta > Magnoliopsida > Brassicales > Brassicaceae > Eutrema > Eutrema japonicum. Next base: position 32,581,497 of record BSQW01000007.1, on the reverse strand, counting down.
AGCACACCACCTTTCACGTGGAGTTCACCTCTTGGCTAAAATACTCGTGATTTTAGCCGAGCCTCTCACTTCAGGCTGCTTCTCTCTGTCTAAACTATCACTTTTATCTCTCTCTAGATTTTTCTCTCTAAGTGATTTTGGTAAGAGGACTTACCTTAGAATCGGACCCTATTTATAGCCAACGGAAGTCGGTTTGAAGCTTCCCACTTGTCGATCGGAACGCATGCAGCACGACGGGTGTCCAGACATATGCCGTGAATTCCGGCCCAAGCTACTGATGTTCCACTAGCCCAAGCTATCGTGCGGCACAATGATGGTATGATGCATGAGTGGTCTATGTCGTAGTTCCACTAGCTAGTGCGTGCACATATTCCATTGTCCCCCACTAACACTTCCTTAAGTCCATGTGTTGACCAATGCGGTTAGGTAGGTAGTAGGTAGGTAAGTTCACCTTTTTACCAACCACACTAGCGCCTAGCCCTGACCTAATGTCCCATCAATTTGCCATTACAACCCTTGAGTCCTTAAGTTATAATCGGCTATAAATGCCAATCGGTTCATGCCATATGTCCAATGGCCTCTCCCAAAGTTATAAATATCGCCTATGCTCTTGAAATGGTCGACAAAATCGGCAAAAATGGCTCCCGGTGTGACACGCGTCTCCACCACTTTTTCAGATTTTGCGATGCTTGGTTGGCCGGTTTCTCCGGTCGCTACCGCACCACTTGGCACCTCCACCGCCTCACGTTCACCTTCCGGCATGACCGTTTCCGAGTCACCTTGCCTACCGTCGTTCGCTTGGAGCCCGTCCGGTCACTTAGCCACGGACGACCTTGACCAAGTCCTTCTTGTCCAAAAATGAAAATGTGATTTCTTCACTTTTGAGTGGTCCTTCCACCGTTCCAAGTCCTTCTCATCATTCAGGTACGGCTTGTTCTTTGATTTTTCATACTTGAAAATTTTACCCGTAAAATGCTTTTGTTCTCTCCAAATGGAAGATCTCCTTATTCACTCGTCCCAAACGTCTTTTTCTTAGGCTGATCCTGATGATTTGCCTTCCTTTAACCTTTCCAAGTGGTCCTCTTCCATTTGGACAACTTTCAATTTCTAGCCGGCTAAAACTGACCTTCCTGGCTAAAAATGTCTTTTGCCATTTGGCCAACTTTCAATTTTGAGCTGATCCTTGCCAAATCTGACTCGACCAATCGTTTTCTTTTGGCTTTTCCTTGTCAAAAGTGCCTTCCCTTAGTCACTTTGACGATTTTGAAATTTCTTCGATTTCTCCGGTTCTCTCGTGGAAAGAAATCCTTCCGGTCCGTTCCTCCGAAACGGCTCGTGCCAATCTTGTTCTGGCTCGCCAAAAGGCTTTTTGTTGCCCTTATTTTGAGGTCTCAACTTTCCCTTAGTTGATTCCTTACACTAAAATTCTCCTATAGTGCTGGTTACTACAACGTGTCTGTTTTTACAAGTTGCTTTAACTCGTCTCAAAGAACAGCTTGTTGCGTGAATATGGCGTTGAGACATGGGATGTCGATTCGGCGTGACAAAGAATCATCAGCAGCATTGGCCATTCCAGGCTTGTATGTGATGTCGTAATCGTACCCCACCAGCTTTCCCATCCACCGATGTTGCTCCGGAGTGAGGATACGTTGCTCGAGCAAGAAACGCAAGCTCTTTTGATCGGTTTTGATGGTGAAATGCCGTCCGAGAAGGTATGGTCGCCATGTTCGAATGGCTATGAAAATGGCGAACATCTCTCTTGCATAAGTCGATCAAGTCTTCTTCGTCACTCCCAACATCCTGCTCATGAAGGCAATTGGTATGCCGTGCTGAGACAAAATCGCACTGATACCATCACCTGATGCATTTTTTTGAATGATGAATGGTGAGGTGAAATCAGGATTTGCTAGTGTTGGTGTCCTCGTCATTGCGGTTTTGAGTTTTTTCAATGCCATCTTTGCTTCTTCACACCAATCAAATTTCCCTTTCTTCAATAAATTTGTCAAAGGTTGTGCAATCAAACAGTAATCTTTGACAAATTTTCTGTAATATCCTGTGAGACAGAGAAAACCCTGTAATTATGTGATGGACGTTGGTACTGGCCAATCAAGCATTGCACCAATCTTAGCTTGATATACTTTGACGCCTTATCCATAAATAATGTGCTCCAAATATTCGAGTTCCCGTTTCCCGAATTCACACTTTTTTTAGCTTCACAAACAAGAGATTATGTTGCAAAATCGCCATGACGAGTCGCACATGTTGTAGGTGTTCTTCCCATGATTTGCTATACACAATTATATCATTGAAGAAGACAAGAATGAACTTACAGAGGTGCGGACGAAAGACGGAGTTCATCAATGACTATAATGTCGAGGCAGCGTTGCATAGACCAAAAGGAATCACCAAATATTTGTAATGGCCGTTGTGAGTGGGAAAAGCAGTCTTCGGAATATCAAGAGAATGTACCCGAACTTGATGGTAACCGACTGTGAGATCAAGCTTTGTGAAAATTGTGGCACCATGTAATTCATCGAGCATGTTGTCAACGGTCAGTATCAGAAATCAATCCTTCACTGTGGCGTTATTCAAAGCCCGATAATCAGTAGAAAATCGCCATGAGCCATCCTTTTTCTTGACCATGAGAACTGGAGAAGAAAGCAGAATGGAGCTCGGTCGAATCAATCCTGATTTCAACATCTCTTGGTGATATGATCCTGGAAAGCATCAAGGAGGAACATCGTGAACCAGAACTTCATCAAACATGCCACACAAGCCGCATAGGAGTCAACAAGGATATATGTGCATTTCTTGGAGTATACGGAATTAACCACGAAGATTCAAAGCATGAGACCACTTGGAAAACATTCTCAGCTCACCAGAGCACACTACGAAGTGGAATCAGTCCATTTGGAGCTCAAACGAAGGAGTTATTGAATTTACAAATCGGGTGATTCCCAACTTACCCAATTTGGACATACCAGCCTTAAGTGGAGATTTCCAAGAAGACCATGACGAGTTAAGCTACGAATGAAATTTTTCTATAATCTTGATCCATCAGAGGCTCACAACGAATTGGAATCAAGTCAAGATCAATTTTCATTTGGAAGATATTCAATTTCTAAGTCAACGGATCCTCGACTTGCTTCATTTGGAGGATCAACTTGTGCACCCAGTCCTCACCTCACTATCTTCGAATTCTTCTTGAGGTTTGTCCGTTTGTGTAAGTTGCGTTGTACTCTTTTTCTTGTATACAGTTTTGTCCCAATGGGTTTTCTGTATAGAGGTTTTAACGAGGTAACCGACTTACACCGCCTAACGGTCCGATCTCTCGAGAATTCCGCGGGGGAATTTTCCGAGGGACTTTCCCGAGGGATTATTTACGAGGGAAAATCAGTCAAGGAATTCCAAGAGTTATTCAAATCTGTATTTAATTTAGTCTTCCTTGTTTTAATTATTTGTAATTTTCGAGATTAGTCTTTTGACTAATTCTCTTGCTTTCTCTTTATATTCCCCTTGTAATCCAGCCACGAAATTAACCATCATTTTATAAAAATATTTCTGAGTTTATACTCTTTCTCTCTAGATTTTCTTTGAAGGTTATTCATAGAAATTCTTTTCGGTTTATCGAGTGTCTTCCACAACACTTCGACGCAACATTCGATCCGTTGTTTGTTCGATTCTTCTCGTAATAAAGGACATAGAGATTTTTGGGTTAACACCCATGCTTTATCATCCTTATTCCCGGATCCCTCAAGCATCGCAGCCACCGCCTCGTTTCAAATCAATCATTATCGATTGGGCCTAAGGATTTTTGAGTTCATCACTCACGCCTTAGCATCTTTCTTTGTGGATTCTTTGAAGTCAAGGATTATCCAGCCTCCACTGTACCATGAGCAAGCCGGTCCTTAGTCGATTCATATCAACTGGTATCAGAGACACTTGCTCTAAAAATCGGTGAGATCTATCCTTTTCTACCTTTTCATCTTCTTCGAAATTTTTTTGGTTTTATTTTTTTTTGTTTTTGTTTTGCTTGAATTAAATCAAAAACCTATCAAAAAAAAATTATAGATCTGAACTCTAGATTTAAAAGTCTAATTTTTAAAATTTAAATAAAAAATAAAAAATTCGTTTTTTGTGAAATTATGAAAATTTCAGATTTTTTTGTGATTTTCTGAATTTTTGCATACACTAAAAAGTTGTTTGATTTTGTGCGAGGAACCAAATGTCTTATGAAAGAAAAACCGGTACCTCACGGTCGAGAAGAGAACGAGATGCCGCCATGGATCGCAAGGTGGACGCCATAACTCAAATAATAAATGAGATGATGGATCACATGGACACTCTCGAGGGGAGGACTCCGAGAAGGGAGGAGCTTGATTCAGCACCTATTAATGACGACTATGCTGAGGAGGTGTTTGATTCCGCACCTATTTATGACGACTATGATGAGGAAGAGCTTGATTCCGCACCTATTTATGACGACTATGAGGAGGAAGAGCTACTTATAGCGAGGCGAGTTCTTCTTTCTCAAGAGCAAAGAAAGAAAGAAAACACTGTGAGTGAATCCCTTAACACTACTCACCAAAAAGAAAAAGAGAGCCTGAGAGAAACCAAGCTAAAGGCATTTGAGAGCAAACCCGTGAGAACTTCAACTTTTCTTGTGAGAAACGATGAGGTTAAGAGTTCTTTGTCGTCAAAACAACCTTTGATTATTTTTGACTATAAAGAAGCTTTTATTAGCTTGACTAATCTTACACCGGTGTTGCCGAGTGAAGTTACTATTATTTTGCATGGTTATAAAGACGTTTTCCATAAAGACAACTCAAGATGTTTACCACCGACCCACGGAAATGATCATCATATTGTCTTTGATCCCGGAGCACCCTTTGAGATATTTTCCTATGTCATCCAGTGCAAGCAAAGTAAGAAAAACGTGGTGACTAATGACATGTCTAAGAGGTACGAATTACTTTCTATTTCTAAAGCTAAGTTGCTAGATTTTGAACACAACAAGGAGCATTACGTTTCATATCCTGATTTTGAAGATGTGTTTCAATCTTGTGAAAAATTGGCACATAGGAAGTTCTTTAGACATGGAGATTTTATTTTTGACAAGGATAAGATGTGTGATCTAAAACGAAATTTGAGAACTTCTATGCTTGTTGGTAGATTCTCTAAGATAGCACACTTGAACTCTTGCCTTGAATCTAAAGGAATTTTACTTATCTTGAGATCTTTCCTAGAGATTTTTTGGTATAGTTCACCTTGATGACATTCTGATCTACAAAAAAATATTTGAAAATCATGTTGATCATTTGAAGCTTGTTGTGGATGGTTTAAAAGAAAAATCGATTCCTAGATTGAAGAAGTATACCTTTTGCACATATGATTTTGTGTTTAAGAAAACTCCTATGAGTTTCACTAATTCCACACCGGTGCCACCGAGTGAAAACACTTGTCTTTTGCAGGACTTTGAGGACGCAACTTCAGAAGACAAAAGGATCGATCGATCTTTAGTTCCCGAGCACCAAAATTACTTGCAACAAATGAGGGAACGTCTAAATCTTCGAATTTCAACTGAGGGAGATGATTTTCATCAACCAAGTGAACCTTGTGGAGATTCTGGTCGAGACATAAATCAATTAGTACGAGCAGAATTCATACTTCCTTTGAAAAACCCACCGGATGGCCTTATCGTCGCCGAAATGAACATTAAACTGAATGAGCATCCAAATGATCCAATCTGGTCTAAGGGAGGTAAGTTTTCTCGACCAGTTACATATTTTGAAACTTATGATCGTGGTGTTTTTTTGTTAGGACGTACAGGTTCTGTCTTGCTTCACAAATCACTTCTTGGATCCGAGGGAGACCAATTCGGACAAGGAGAAGGAACGGGAGCTGAGGGACTAGTGAAACTTGTGAATAATGACCGTTCTGACTTTGAAGACTCTAGAGAGCATGGACAACTTCAAATCCCAGCACCTATCACTTCCAAAACATACAAGAAGTGCTTACAAGGAGCAAACACTAAGGTGAATCCTTATGACATCAAAAAAGGTAAGGAAATTATTGCTGCTGATACAATAATTCAAAGGTATGATTTACTCTCTACTCTCAATGATAATTTGCTAGATGTATTTCAGTATTGTGAGATATTTTTATTTGGAAAGTTCTTTAAGCGAAAAGGTTTTCTATTTGATGAGAACAAATCGGGTGAGCTTAATTATGCTTTGAAAAATTCTGTGTTAATTGATAAAATCTCTAAAAATGCTAGTGCTTCACAACTCGTTGAATCTTTCTTTAGGAAAATTGTTTACTTTGATAGCATCCTGAATTTTAATAAACACTTAAATGATCATGCTGAACCTTTGGAATTTATTTTGGATGATCTAAGTAAGAAATTGTTTGCTAATCGAAATGACTATACCTTTTGCACCTATGATCTCTTGTTTCGAGTTTTTGCTTTGAGTGCACATGATATACATGATGAAAATCTGAACTTTCATGCACCAAAAACGTGGCTCTAACATGTGTGGCGTAAAAAAATTGTTGTTCTTGAACCAATGGAGCGCTTGCAAAACAAGCAACATCAAAAGCAAGCAAACGAAGAGGAGAGCAATGTGATCTTTGAGCCTGGTTATTAGTTTTGGATTCACATAAAAGAGAAATGTTTTACAACCCACACAAAGATCAAGCTGATGCCAAGAATCGATCGTTCATTTCAAATCTTTAAGCCAACCAATGTCAAAGCTTATAAGAAAAGCTTGCAAGGTGAGTATTTTCTTATTTTAAACCACAATACTTCTAACTTGGATTTTTTCTTGCAGATGGTCCTGATTTGAGGACAAATCCTTTTCAAGTAGGAGAGGATGATATGATCCTGGAAAGCATCAAGGAGGAACAGCGTGAACCAGAACTTCATCAAACATGCCACACAAGTCGCATAGGAGTCAATAAGGATATATGTGCCTTTCTTGGAGCATACAGAATCAACCACGAAGATTCAAAGCATGAGACCACTTGGAAAACATTTTCATCTCACCCAGAGCACACTACAAAGTGGAATCAGTCCATTTGGAGCTCAAACGAAGTAGTTATAAAATTTACAAATCGGGTGATTCTCAGCTTACCCGATTTGGACATACCAGCCTTAATTGGAGGTTTCCAAGAAGACCATGGCGAGTTAAGCTACGAATGAAATTGTTCTACAATCTTGATCCATCAGAGGCTCACGGCGAATTGGAATCAAGTCAAGATCAGTTTTCATTTGGAAGATATTTAATTTCTAAGTCAATGGATCCTCGACTTGCTTCATTTGGAGGATCAACTTATGCACCCAGTCCTCACCTCACTATCTTCGAATTCTTCTTGAGGTTTAGCCGTTTGTGTAAGTTGTGTTGTACTCTTTTTCCTGTATATGGTTTTGTCCCAATGGGTTTTCTGTATAGAGGTTTTAACGAGGCAACCAGCTTACACCGCCTAACGGTCCGATCTCTCGAGAATTCCGCGGGGGAATTTTCCGAGGGAATTTCCGAGGAAATTTCCCGAGGGATTATTTCCGAGGGAAAAACAGTCAAGGAATTCTAAGAGTTATTCAAATCTGTATTTAATTTAGTCTTCCTTATTTTAATTATTTGTAATTTTCGAGATTAGTCTTTTGACTAATTCTCTTTCTTTCTCTTTATATTCCCCTTGTAATCCAGCCACGAAATTAACCATCATTTTATAAAAATATTTCTGAGTTTATACTCTTTCTCTCTAGATTTTCTTTGAAGGTTATTCATAAAAATTCTTTTCGGTTTATCGAGTGTCTTCCGCAACACTTCGACGCAACCTTCGATCCGTTGTTTGTTCGATTCTTCTAGTAATAAGGGGCATAGGGATTTTCGGGTTAACACCCACGCTTTATCATCCTTATTCCCGGATCCCTCAAGCATCGCAGCCACCGCCTCGTTTCAAATCATTCATTATCGATTGGGCCTAAGGATTTTCGAGTTCATCACTCACGCCTTAGCATCTTTCTTTGTGGATTCTTTGAAGTCAACGATTATCCAGCCTCCACCGTACCATGATCAAGCCGGTTCTTAGTCGATTCGTATCATTTGGACCTGTTTTTCAATCTCTTCCTTTTGAAAGTTTGCATATCGATAGGGTCGAACATTCACCGGATCAGATTCCTCCTTAAGCGTGATGTGGAAGCTGGGATGGTGTTTCGAACACATGCGAATTGGTGAAGAAGATGACACATCTTTGTATTCATATCAGGAACGGTGTCGTTCTGCTCGTGGATGGTAAGTGCAAAACAAGTATGGCTCGATTTTCCTTCTCTTGCAATTTCGTCATAATGGGCCTGCGAAATCTTCTGGTGGTGAAGCCCAGTCAATTTAACTTGTTTCACAGCCCATGTAAATTGTAGACATTGGGCCTTCCAATCACAAGTAATTCGGCCCAATTGCTGATATTCCCATATTTTATGCTTTTTACCATGCCTATAACTTAGTGTTTTAGGTCTCATGCATGTGTCTTTCATAGTTTTCATAGCATTTTGGTATTAAAATAGAGTCTAAGGTGTGTGCACTAGGTCCTAGAGAGTATTGCATGTTTTAGAGTGTGTTTAGGTACCTTGTAGGCATTTTGGGAATATTTGGATAAATGGACCAAAGTAGAATACAAGGGTCATCCGAACCATCCAAAATAACCTGCAGAATGAAGGCTTTCCAATCTGATTTAGTTTCGAAGGTGTTCATTAAAGTTGTAGAGGAATGAGTTTTATTTGTATTGAAGTTTGAATCAAGCCATTTGGACGTGTGGTTTGGGAGATATGACAGATTCACTGGAGGTATATCCGCCTGGCCAAGACAGTTTCGACCAACACCGCTCCAACCGTCTGGTGCAAGGACAGAAGCTAAGCACCGGTCCAAGCTCTCAGCCACAGTCCCGTGCACTCATCCGGTGTTGCATCAGAAGCTAAGCACCGGATGAGGAAGCTCCCACACCGACCCATGCACTCGGTGTAACACTTACCAGCCGAAGTGTCTCAAAGATCTGGCCAGAAGAAAGGACTCCGATGGGAATTAACTCCAAAGGTCGTCATAGAAGTTGTAGGTCATCATAGAAGTTGTAGAAAATTGAGCTAGCTATCGACTGCAGGTGGATTGAGGCCATTCGGATATGTGGTTCGTGAGATATGATCGATTCACTGAGAGTATGTCCGCCTGGCCGCCGAACGTTCCACACCGGATCCACCGTCCGATGCAATGGTCTGGTGTGGCTACATTAGCTATGCACCGCACAAAGCCATCCCACACCGGTCCATGCATCCGGTGTGCATCTTCAGGACATCTACAGCGGATCCACCATCCGGTGCAACAGTCCGGTGTGCCACCAGGAGCTAAGCACCAAACCAGCCAAAGCCACCCAACGTGCCTGAAATACCTGGCTGGACAAAAGTTGTAGCCCAGTGAGTTAGCTGTTCACAGGAGGTGGTTTGAGACCATTTGGACCTGTATTCCACGAGATATTGCGGTTTTACCAACTGATTCTCTTCTCACCTCGACACACTTTCAACCGTGTCAATACCCGGTTTGTCATGTGTTGGCCCGGTCCGCCCAGCTTCCTATAAATTGCAAAAAGACCCAAATTTCATTCTAAGTCTTTTTTCCTAAATTTTCCTAAGGCAAAAACCTCTCTTTTATTTTGTTCTTGGATTTTTGTAAGAGACCTTTTGATTTTAATGCAATCTTAAGCTTAATTCTTCTTAATCTATCTAATCTTTCTTTCATTTTAATCTTTCTAATCTCTAATCATGGATTCAATCATCTTCCTTATGGGATTTGAGGGTTTCTCCATGATTTGTGAGTAGGTTCTTATAGGGCTCATGGATGAGGTTGATTAGGGGTTTTCTTGTTTGATCTATGATGTCTAGTGATTATATTACATGTTTCCTCTCTTATTTAGGGTTCATAATGCTAGATTAGGCTTGAGAAACTAATCTAGACCATAGTGCATTTCATGCACATAAGGTGTTCGATGAAATGCCCCAAGAACTAAATAAGAGATTTTACTTGCTTAACCTATGAGAGTAGTTGTTTAAGGAGTTATATGGTCATATGAATATGTAATTAATGCTTGGTAATCAACTTTTCACAAATGAGAGTTTGTTCTTGATTAGTTGATTAGAAAAGTGATTAGTGCCATGAGAGTGGATTAGTCTTGTTTAAGTGTTTTAGGCTAAGGAAGACATGTTTGATTGTTTGTTTAGACATCATAGGTTAATCATAGAACTCCCCAAAGTCCATAACCTCATCCAAGAGCTTGCCTTTATTAATTTCTAAATCTTGTTTAAGCTATTTAATCTTGTTTCGTTGTTTACTTGTTCAAATTGAATTAGGTTGCTAGAACTTAAACTCAAACCACTTTATTTGCTTGAATTAGAGAGTGTATTGTATTCTTGTTGCATTGAACTAGACCCTAACTTAGTGACGTCAAACAAAGTGCACTTGGGAGACATTCCCATGTTTATCATTGTAAATATTATCTTTGCTTTCTAGTTTAATTTTGTGTTTATTTGGCGTTTTGATCTTTTGTTGAGTGGTTGCAAGGTTTCTTGGTGATCTAGTTGTCATGAGTTTCAAGAAAAGATGTGAGGAACCCACGTGATGAGTAGGGTTTCTTTTGGCCCTTTGACCCCTCTAGTCAACTCCAAACTTCCAAGGTTATACTCCAAACTTTGTACATAACATTTAGAGTAATGTCTTTTTCTTTATTTCATGCATTGTTTAGCTCTCTCTTAAACTTTTATTACACAAGGGACTGTGTAATTTAAGTTTGGGGGAGGGTTTATGTGTTATCTAATCTTGTGTGTTGTTTTCTTATTTTTCTCTTTGCATACTTGAGTTTCATGCATAGAAAAACCTCAAAATTTTGAAAATTTTGAACATAAAAAGAAGCATGTAGTTGCATTTCGCATGATTAAGATTGAGTCTAGATGCATATAGGTTTGGACTCACTTGCATTGGGAGAAATGTCCATGTGGAATATAAACTTAAGAGTTTGAACTAATGCCCTCGTTAGGAGTTATTTGATGCATTTGAGCGATCACGAAGTTAAGGATGATCCATGCTTTGATCTTGCGGTTGAATGTTTATGTTTTGGTAGAAACATGCTTTGATTTTATCCCAACTCTATCTAGTAAACTCTAATCTTGACTTGAATTATCATGCTTGTACATTGAAGAATGGAGTCATGGATACCATATACATATTTGAGCTATCTTTTCCCTTTTCACCACTCTTGTTAGCTCAAATAGTCGATTCTCACCTTTGGAACGGTTAACCACACCCTAAACCAAACCTTTCTTCGAACCTACATATCTTGTGTGTGTCGCGAGGCCTAATTTCGGATGAACTTAGCAAAACGTGTTGAGTTTGGAACGACAAGGAGAAACTTTCATGTAGAACTAGCTCACACATCAATGAGCTAGACATAGGCTAGGATAGATAGGTTGGGAGTTTTGGGTTTTGTTGAAAAGAAAAAGAGAATGTGGAGAAAGCGAAAGAAATGGAGAAAGGAATGGGGAAAAACAAAATTTGGATTGGTTTGAAACAAGAAACTGATATAGCTCTAAATGTTGAATTGCAAAGATCTCTAAATGTGAAAGAAAGAAAAGAGCCAATACGGCTAAGGCATCCAAAGGATGAAATGGAGACAAGTCGTGCAAGAAAAAGAGGAGCTAAAGAAAAATAAAAGATGAAAATCCAATCCAATCAAGTTTGAAGAAGAAGTCCCCCAAGTGAAAAGTGATGAGAAGTGCGGGTTTGAGAAGGCAAAAATGCCTTGTGATAAGGGTAGCTTAGGAGCGGATCTTGATGGGTTTAGAGATACGAGTGGGGTTCATATTGGAGCATTGGGTAGATGAAAGTCATCTTTGTATGCATCAGTTGTTCCTTACTCTTAGCATTTTGCCAAAGTTCATTATTTCGTGAGAGATCCCTTTGTTTCGGAATACCCGCATGATTGAGATCACTTTTATCTCAAGACCTTTTCCTAAGCCAAATGAGTTCACTTGATTTGCATGAGCATGATCCACCATTCAGCTTAATGAATGTTAAATAATTGTGGGTTTAGGAATGCTTGTGAATGCTAAGGCTTATACCATATCCGTGTAGCAACGAGTATGGCTTAATCTTTTAAAGTAGAGATTGTTTGTGCATCATGTTACTACTCTCAAGGGCATTGGTTCGAACTGTTTTTTTAATATTCTCGGACTCTATCTCTCACTTCAACCTCTCTCTCTTCTTGTTCTTATTTGTTTGCTTGAGGGCAAGAAAATGAGTAAGTTTGGGAGAGTTGATATTCTCATATTTTACCCTTTTTAGCATTTATATAACTTAATGTTTTAGGTCTCATGCATTTGTCTCTCATAGTTTTCATAACATTTTGGTATTAAAATAGAGTCTAAGGTGTGTGCACTAGGTCCTAGAGAATATTGCATGCTTTGGAATGTGTTTAGGTACCTTGGAGGCATTTTAGGAATAATTGGACAAATGGACCAAAGTAGAATACAAGGGTCATCCGAACCGTCTAAAATAACAAGCAGAATGAAGGCTTTCCGATCTGATTTAGCTTCAGATTTGTTCATTACAGTTGTAGAGAAATGAGATATCTTTCTACTGGAGTTTAAATCAAGCCATTTGCACGTGTGGTTTGGGAGATATGACAGATTCACTAGAGGTATATCCGTCTGGCCGAGACAGTTTCGACCAACACCGCTCCAACCGTCCGGTGCAAGGACAGAAGCTAAGCACCGGTCCACGATCTCAGCCACAGTCCCGTTCACTCATCCGGTGTTGCATCAGAAGCTAAGCACCGGATGAGGCAGCTACCACACGGACCCATGCACTCAATGTAACACTTACCAGCCGAAACTAACCAAAGTGTCTCAAAGATCTGGCCAGAAGAAGGGTCTCCGATGGGAATTAGCTTCGGAGGTCATCATAGAAGTTGTAGGTCATCATAGGGGTAGTAGACAATTGAGCTAGCTATCGATTGTAGGTGGATTGAGACCATTCGGATATGTGGTTCGTGAGATATGACCGATTTACTGAGAGTATGTCCGCTTGGCCGCCGAACGTTCCACACCAGATCCACCGTCCAGTGTAGCCACATGAGCTATGCACCGCACGAAGCCATCCCACACCGGTCCATGCATCCGGTGTGCATCTTCAGGGCATCTACACCGGACCCACTATCCGGTGCAACGGTCCGGTGTGCCACCATGAGCTAAGCACCAAACCAGCCGAAGCCACCCGACGTGCCTGAAAGACCTGGCTGGACGAAGGGTCTCCAATCCGAATTAGCCTCGGTGTTCTTCACAAAAGTTGTATCCCAGTGCGTTAGCTGTCCACAGGAGGTGGTTTGAGACCATCCGGACATGTATTCCAGGAGATATAGTGGTTTTACCACCGGTGCTCTTCTCACCTCGACCCATTTTCAACCGGGTCAATACACGGTTTGTCCCGGGTTGACCCGGTCCGCCCAGCTTCCTATAAATTGCAAAAAGACCCAAATTTCATTCTAAGTCTTTTTCCCTAAATTTTTCTAAGGCAAAAACCTCTCTTTTATTTTGTTCTTGGATTTTTGCAAGAGACCTTTTGATTTGAATGGAATCTTAAGCTTAACTCTTCTTAATCTATCTAATCTTTCTTTCATTTCAATATTTTTAATCTCTAATCATGGATTCAATCATCTTCCTTATGGAATTTGAGGGGTTCTCCATGATTAGTGAGTAGGTTCTTTTAGGGCTCATGGATGTGGTTGATTAGGGGTTTTCTTGTTTGATATATGATGTCTAGTGATTAGATTACATGTTAATATCGTTCATGCACACAAGGTGTTCGATGAAATGCCCCAAGAACTAAATACGAGATTTTACTTGCTTAACCTATGAGAGTAATTGTTTAAGGAGTCTTATGGCCATATGAACAGGTAATTAATGCTTGGTAATCAACTTTTCACAAATGAGAGTTTGTTCTTGATTAGCAAAGTGATTAGTGCCATGAGAGTGAATTAGTCTTGTTTAAGTGTTCTAGGCTAATGAAGACCTGTTTGATTGTTTGTTTAGACATCATAGGTTAATCATAGAACTCCCTAAAGTCCATAACCTCATCCAAGAGCTTGCCTTTATTAATTTCTAAATCACGTTTAAGCTATTTAATCTTGTTTACCTGTTCAAATTGAATTAGGTTGCTTGAACTTAAACTCAAACCACTTTATTTGCTTGAATTAGAGAGTGTATTGTATTCTTGTAGCATTGAACTAGACCCTAGATTGGATTGACACCTAAAACACTACAATGACATGTGTATTTAGGATTGATTCTTATTTATGATAAAATCATATTTATCAATTGCTCTAGCCAATGTATGCCCAGCACGACATCAAGACCTGAGAGCAGGCAGAGCGTAGAAATCGATAACGAAGGGTACACCACCGAGAACCACTGCCATTTTTCGATAAGACCCGCGACACCGGAGAGGGTGGCCATCGGCGATTCTCACGTTAAACGGCTTCGTCGGAGAGAGTTTTAGATTTAAACGATTCGCTACCATGTCAGAGATAAAGTTATGAGTCGATCCTATGTCTATCAGTGCCACGAGTCGCTGGTGATTAATATTTGTCCATACGCGCAATGTTCGTGGCGAATCCCAACCAGTAAGCGCATGTAACGTAATTTCAGGCTCCTCCACTTCATGAAAAACCTCGTGTATAGCTGCTCGAATTCCCTTTGATAATCCCGTAGAGGTCCGGTATGTGATGAACGATACTCTCCGGAACATAAGTGTCGCACATCACTGCGATGAAGCTGCTCGAATTCCCTTTGATAATCGCGTAGAGGTTTGGACTGTCGGATCTTTGACAATGCTTCATGGAAATTTTGGCCTTTCGTTGGACCAAAATGCACCCAAAGCTTATCTTCGAATGTCTCCCATAAAGTGTTGTGTGGTTCTGCGCCAATTGCTTTGCCTGCAACCACTCATTAGCCTCCCCTGTGAGGTGAAACGATGCGATGTTGACTTGCTGATTCTCGGGAATTTCGTAAAAAGTAAAATACTACTTCGCCTTGCTGACCCACTCCACCAGATCAGTGCAATCGAAACGAGGTAACTCCAACTTCACGTGACGGTTAAGGACCGGTGTTGGCTGCCGTGTGTGGTCGCCATGGTGGATCGATGGTGGGCTACGATATGTTCGGCGCTCATGTGGATTACTCAATCTATCCTCACAGTTGTTTGACATCATTGTTATCAAACGGTTACTGGAATCCCTGTTCTCCTCCGCCATTCGTTGAAATGATGCTTCCATGGTACGAAATTTGTCCGCCAACTCGATGTTAAGTTTCTGGATTTCGTTTTGCATCGTGCCGATGGTGACTTCAACATCATCGAGTCTCTCTTTCGTACTAGCCATAGACTCTTTCGAAGTAAGAGCCACGACCACTTGTTTTTGTGATTTTTTTTTGAGTTTTTGGGTGGAATGATTGCATTTAGTGAAAGAAATGGAAAAGAAATTTGGATGCAAGTAAGAACTGCTCTGATACCACTGATAAGATCCTAGTACAAAATCAATCAATGATACTCAATAACGAGACAAGAACTTAAGAACACTTTTTATTTGGAAATTTGAATTGCCTATTTTGGCTTTTCTCATTCACTACAAGAAAACTGCCCTTTTACAACAAACATAATCGTCGTAAATTGGTCGTAAAACATGGTTTACGACGGATTAGCGACGATTAACAATTCGTCGTAATATGATCGTCGTTAATCGGAAATCGTCGTAAATTGGTCGTACTATTAAGGAGGACTAAAAATCGTCGTAAAATCATCGTATATTATTCGTCGTAAAATCGATGTAAATATACAACGATTTTACGACGAATATATTACATCGATTTTACATCGATATCACGATAAAATATTACATCGATTTTACATCGAATTATACAATTTTGTTTTCGACAATCCGTCGTAAAGTTGTCGTAATGAGATGAAACATTACATCGAATTTACATCGAATTATAAAATTTCTGTTTTTATAATCCGTCGTAATATGTAGCTGTAAATGCGTTGGTAAATCGATGTAAAATATTCGATGTAAATTCGTCGTAACTTTTGAACGATGTAAAATCGATGTAAAACTATTGATGTAAAATCGATGTAAATTATGGAACGATGTAAAATCGATACAAAATATTCGATAAATTCGTCGTAAATTAAATATAATTTTTATATAAATTAAATAAATTAAAAACAAAATTAAAAAACGTAAAATTTTATAAATAAATTCCAAATATAAAATAAAATACAAAATAAAAAATAAAACTCTTAATACAAACTATTTCCCAGCTGAAAAACGTAAATTATCAAAAAGCTCGTCGTCCGATCCATTCTGCTCCATATTCGCTCGTTCTTGCGCGAGCGGATCAGTTGGCTGGCCCGATGTCGATCCTTCCTGCTGCCTTAGTGCAGCCGCCAAAGTCGGGTTAGTCAGGGCAATAATATCGAAGAGAGTGTTGTATCCTTGGATTGTTTTATCGTATCCTTGGATCTTCTCATCGTATAGCACCTGCTTCGCCCGCAAATTGTTGATCTCAGAGTTGGCGGTGTTTAACTCCATCCGCAAAATAACCGGATCGTCGAAAAGCTGACGACGGGACGACGCGGCGGCACTATCTACGATCGATCCCATCCCTAAAACTCTGCCCTTTTTCTTCGGGGCAACCTTTAAAAAAGAAACGTAAAATTTATATAGAAACATTAACTTTTGTAAAAAAAAAACGTTAAATTACCTCTGCGTATATTTCGTCCATCTGGGCAACCGTCAAAGTCGCAGTGGATTGGACCGAACTACCGCCAGGTGATAGCTGCTGAGAAAGCTGAGTTTGACGCTCGCCGATCCTTGCATGCGCGTCATTGTAGATTGCGTCAGCTCGAGGATCTACAAAAGATCCGTCTTTCTTCTTGTGAGTTTCCGCAAAAACTCGGGTCATTGGAGGAAGTTCGCATCCATTTGCCTAACAAAAAGAAATCAAACCGTTGATGGATAATATAAATTAATAACAAATTAAAAGTACGTAAATAAAATTATAAGCGAAAAAATTATTACCATTTGAAGGCGTCTTCCCGCAAAAGATGTTTGACCCGACGTATGAGGCATAAGTGCTGGAAGACCGTCTGGACCCATAGTGTTTCGAGAAGCCGAACACTTAGCGGCCACTTGCTGCGCATGTGGATCTCTCCAGTATGCCGTCAAGCCGTTCCAAACATCGGAAGACATGTATGGCGGCTTCCCATTATCGCCTTTAACCTCCCACTTCCTCTTCCAATCGGAGATGGTATTTTTGAGCCGCAATTTTCCCTTCTTTTTGAATTCCGCCTTCACCGTCTCGTTGATCGTAACGTCCCAATGCCATTTTTGCTATACAAAAAAAAAAATTAGAAACAATATATTAAAGATAAAGAATTCTCCAAAATAATAATGAATCAAAAAAAAAATTTACCGCGAAACATTTAAACCATGTCTCGACAACGTCTTCCGGAACCGAAGACCAATTGCGGTGAGGCTCCATGAAATAGGCTTTAATGGTGTCAGCCACACTCCGTCCAACTTTGTTATCTTCCTTAAACCTGAGAAATAAAACAAAAATTATTAGTAAAAATAACAAATTCATAATGTTATTAAAAAAAAAAAATTTGTAGTTACGTACCAAAAAGTATTCGGGAGCCGTCGCGGATCTAACCGGTCTAAAGAATCATGCCCCGGCGACTGCAAAATATCTTCGACCGTCAATCCTGCATACAACAACGGCGGTCGACCATCTACTTCTTGAGGCGGCGCTGGTCCGACAAAAGAATCCGGAACAGCGGACTGTGTCGCAGAAGATGACGGGAGTTGCGAATTATCACTCGGTCCCGTCTCGAGAAACTGTCGATAGTGTGTCTTACGTGGCGCCATATCTAAAAAATATTTAAAAATAACTCAATGTTAGTATAATATAATTTCATTCCTAAATAATAATTCCAATCCTAACTAATAAATATTACAATCCTAACTAACAATTCAAAATCCTAACTTACAACGATAATATAAATATTACAATCCTAACTTACAACGATAATATAATTTAAAAATACAAAAAAAAATGTTACCTTTTTTTTAGAGAGAGGGAGATAATTTTAGAGAGAGAGAGAGATTTAAGAAATGTGAGCGAGGGAGAAATTCGGTCGCGTATATATAGATTTTGTTGTCGTCGTAAATTCGTTGGTAATTTACGACGATTTTACGACGATACCGTAGTAAAATCGTCGTAATACTGGAATGAAAATTCAACCTGTCGCAATTTCCCCCCACGCGGTAAATTAAATATTTTGGGTATTACAACGAAATTACGACGGATTCGTCGTAAAATCGTTGTAAGTTTACAGCGATTTTACGACGAATCCGTCGTAATTTTGTTGTAATAAAATAAATCTATACCCTAAACCCTAAATCACAATACACATATCCTGGACGTAAGAACAAAGTATATTTGTGCATCTAATACTTCTAATATTTAACAATATATTCAATAACGACGATTGAATCTATATCGTCGTCGATTTCCTTATCTTACATAATAATGTATAGAATTCGTTATTATAAGTATATTCAAAACATGCATGACTTAAATAATGTAAATGATTTTGTAAAAACATATAATTGTTTATACTATGATTAGAACTTACGTAAAACAAGATATAAGATAAAAAAATCAAACAAGTAAATCAAACCATAAACCCTATATTTTAGGTATTACAACGAAATTGCGACGGATTCGTCGTAAAATCTTTGTAAGTTTACAACGATTTTACGACGAATCCGTCGTAATTTCGTTGTAATAAAATAAATCTATACCCTAAACCCTAAATCACAATACATATATCATGGACGTAAGAACGAAGTATATTTGTGCATCTAATACTTCTAATATTTAACAATATATTCAATAACGACGATTGAATCTATATCGTCGTCGATTTCCTTATCTTACATAATAATGTATAGCATTCGTTCTTATAAGTAAATTCGTAACATGCATGACTTAAATAATGTAAATGATTTTGTAAAAACATATAATTGTTTATACTATGATTAGAACTTACGAAAAACAAGATATAAGATAAAAAAAAACCAAACAAGTAAATCAAACCCTATATTTTAGGTATTACAACGAAATTACGACGGATTCGTCGTAAAATCGTTGTAAACGTACATATTCGATGTAAAATCGTTGTTATGCTAATTGATGTAAAACCGTTGTAAATTTTCGTTGCAAATCCGTTGGTAATTTCGATGTAAAATCGTTGTAATGCTAATCGATGTAAAACCGTTCTAATGCTAATCGATGTAAAACCGTTGTAAATTTTCGTTGCAAATCCATTGGTAATTTCTAAATCGTCGTAAACCAGTCGTAAAATAACGACGATGTTACGACGAAATGAGTGACATCGGTATCACGACGATTTCATGTCGACTCTGAGAGTTTGGTAAACACGGTTTTTTATAGGTCACCTAATTATTTACAACGCATTTTGTCGACGTAATTTCGTCGCAAATCCGATGTAAAATCGTTGTAATGCTAATCGATGTAAAACCGTTGTAAATTTTCGTTGCAAATCCGTTTGTAATTTCTAAAACATTTCTATAAATACCTTCCACACCTTCAATGTTAACTCAAAACAAAAACACAAATCAAATATATACATACCCACTTTTCCTTGAGTTTTTACACTAATCATTGTGTTCCCACTTCTTGATGATCTGGCCAACAAATAATCATGTAGGATCTTGTTTTCAAGTAAAGACAGTTTTCAACTACCATAGGTGAATGATTCATAGAATTGGACATCTATGTAAATCATTCGTAATATAAGGATGTCCAATTCTATGTATCTTTCACTTATAGTGGTTGGTCTTTATGAATATAGAAAACTTGATCCCCAGAATTCTTTGTTAGCCAGATCATCAGAAGTGGGAATACAACGTTCTACTCCTAAACCCAAGATGACATTACGAAGATATTACGACGAAATCGTCGTAATACTGGAACCGAAAATTTAACCTATCGAAATTTCCCCCCCCCCATGCGGGTAAATTAAATATTTTGGGTATTACAACGAAATTACGACGGATTCGTCGTAACTTCGTTGTATACGACGAATCCGTCGTAATTTCGTTGTAATAAAATAAATCTATACCCTAAACCCTAAATCACAATACACATATACAAATAAATCTATTTACATTAAATAGCTGTATATTTAGAGTTTAGCATTATGTAATAAAGTTAAACTAACCCTAATATACGTGTTTCATTCACAAAAACTGTTAATTCATCAATGTTTCGTCGATTTTTTATTAGTTTAATATATAATTTTACAACAAAAACTTAAACAACTCTAACAAACCGAAAATTACATATATATATATACAAGCTTTCAATCAGAATCATCATCTTCGTTGGGCTCATCATCTTGATTGGGTTCATCATCTTCAGGTCCATCATCATCGTCAGTTTCTTCAAACTCGTCGGAATCGCCTTCTTCTTCTGTGTCGTCAGGTAGATATTCAAGTTGCCTGTTTCGTGGATCAATTAAAAGAACGTTCTCCGTAATCTCTGGTTCTGTAATATCAAGGCAAGAATCTTGTTGCATTGGAAGATCATCAACACCAATAATTTTACCCCTTGGAGCTATTTTAATAACCGATAACCATGAGATCCCAGATGTTCGAACTCGCGGATATGGAACGAACGTTACTTGTTCTGCTTGTGATGCTAGGATGAATGGCTCAAACTTGTTGTAACGTCGTGGTTTGTTGACGTCAACCACACCAAATTTGTTAATTCACACCCCTCGACCGACTGTTGGATCGAACCAATCACATTTGAAGAGAACGCATTTCAACCTAACCAGTCCGGGGTACTCCACTTCAATTATTTCCTGCAAAACCCCATAAAAGTCTATTTCACCCCTACCACATACTCTGTAGTTGGTAGTTGCTCGAAGAACGCCATACTTGTATGTATGAAACACATAACCACATGTAAAATACATGGGTGCGGTCGTTATCTTCCCGATGGGGCCTAGGAGTAACTCATGAAACCAAAATGGATATGCGGGATCGCCATGATCAACCTATGATAAGTGTAAAAGTTAGATTGAAAGCCGATATAATTAAATGAAATATTTATAACTATATTAACTTACTTGCGTCTTCAACCACTCAACAAAGTGACGATCTTTACGGTCGTTTATTTCATCATCTGAAACCCCTTCAATGCATTCTCGTACCTGGGTAACAAATAAGCTGCAAAATACATATATAGACATAAAAATTAACACATTTAATTATAATTATATTAATTAATTATTAATGACTGATTAATTAAATAGTTTTGTTATTACCTTTCGTAAGGACTCACTTCATCATAGTTTAGGAGGATGTACGTATGTGCGCTGTGCCTGTCATGCTCGTTATCCCACCAAACTTCCTTCAATTTTCCACTAAGACGACCAATTGGTGAGAATATATCTGGGACACCCTCTACTGCATAAATTCGTCCCACACCGCCATCATCGTATCGTCGGGGAGCCCGTTTGCGTGTGCGGACTTTTGGAGCGAAATAATATGAAGTGAAGTGTGAAGTTTCTTCTGTCAAACTTCCCGCAACAATTGATCCTTCAACCCTTGCTAGATTTTTTGCCTTTCCCTTTAAATGTTTCATGAAGCGCTCGAATGGGTACATCCACCTAAACTGAACTGGGCCTCCTAGTTCTGCTTCGTGGGGGAGATGAATGGGAAGATGTTCCATAACATCAAAAAACGCAGGGGGGAATATCTTCTCCAAATTGTACAACAAGATTGGAATATTAGCAGCCAGTTGTGCAATTACATCTTCTGACAACGTCCGTGTACTAAGATCCCGGAAAAACGCTCTGATGCCTGCAAAGACAAAATTATATACATTGTAAAATATATATATATATATATATATATAATTAATCTCAATAATTTTATATGTGATGAAGTATCTTACCTCCAATTGCTTCATGAACATTTTCTGGAAGGAGTTCGGCAAATGCGAAAGGAAGTAAACGTTGCATAAACACGTGGCAGTCATGACTCTTCATCCCTGAAAACTTTTCTCCTTTCTCAACAGATTTAGCAAGATTGGATACATACCCATCAGGAAACTTCACGTCAGATGAAACCCAATTGAACAACGATGCCTTTTGTTCTGCACCCAACCGAAATATAGGAACTGGTGATTTTCCATTGCTCATTATATGCAACTCATTTCTGTTGCAAATATCTGGCAAGTCCAACCTTGACTTTCCGCTGTCTTTGATTCTTCCTTTTACGTTTAACACTGTATGCATGATGTTATTAAAAAAGTTTTTCTCAATGTGCATGACATCAAGATTGTGTCTCAGTAGATGATTTTTCCAGTACGGAAGATCCCAAAAAATGCTTTTCTTGTGCCAATTGTGATTAACCTCGTATCCATCATGCATATTAGCTGGAGTGTGCCAATTTCCCCCACGATTCACAGTTTCTAGTCCCCCAAAATGATCTATTTGCGCTTCTAGATCTTCCTCAGATAGATACACTGGTGGGGGGACACGCACGATTTTGTTCTTCCTAAACAACCGCCTGTTTCTCCTATATGGATGATTGATTGGTAAAAACCGGCGGTGACAATCAAACCAGCATGTTTTTCGACCATGTTTCAGTTGAAACGCATCTGTCCGATCGAGGCAATAAGGACAAGATAACCTCCCATGCGTCGTCCAACCTGATAGCATTCCGTATGCAGGGAAGTCGCTTATTGTCCACATAAGCACCGCACGCATTGTAAAAAAAATTTTCCTCGAACAATCATATGTCTACACTCCTGTATACCACAACTGTTTCAACTCATGAATGAGAGGCTGCAAAAACACATCAAGGGACCGCTTCGGATGATTGGGACCAGGGACTAAAATATTCAGGAAAAGAAATTCCCTTTGCATGCACATATCTGGGGGAAGGTTATAAGGAGTTACGATAACTGGCCACAAAGAATATTGCCTACCAGACATACCGAATGGACTAAATCCATCAGTGCAAAGACCAAGATACACATTTCGCTTAGAGTTAGTAAAATCAGGGTGTACCGTGTTAAAGTGTTTCCAAGCTTTTGCATCTGACGGGTGAGTCACTTCTCCTTCTCTCTGTGAATGTTCTGCATGTCATCTCATCGATGCAGCTGTCCTTTCAGATTGATACAATCGTTTCAACCTATCAGTTATAGGAAGATACCATATCCGTTGGTATGGTATCTTTGT
Source organism: Eutrema japonicum (assembly GCA_030161315.1). Classification (NCBI taxonomy): domain Eukaryota; kingdom Viridiplantae; phylum Streptophyta; class Magnoliopsida; order Brassicales; family Brassicaceae; genus Eutrema; species Eutrema japonicum. The sequence continues at coordinate 32,558,065 of BSQW01000007.1, read as the reverse complement.
ACGCCCAGTTGTTTGGGGCCTAAATCTCGGTTTTTGGCAAAATCGACATTCCTGCAGCTTATCATCATCTTTCCAAAAAAGCATACAATTGTCAACACATACATCTATCATCTCAGAAGGCAACCCAAGACTAAACACCAACTTCTGTATCTCATAGTATGTTTTTGCAGCCAAATTATCCTCTGGCAAATACTCTTTAATAAGATCAGCCCAATCATCCATGCAAACCTCAGCTAAGTTATGATCAGTTTTAATTGTCATCATCCTAGCAGCTAACGACAATTTAGACTGACCTTCTCTACAACCATCGTAGAGTGGCTGGTTTGCAGCGTCTAGCATATCATAAAATCGCTTCCCATCTACGTTGGGTTCCTCAACAGTACTATTATCAGCATTTGTTTCATGAAATGCATCATTAACCATGGCATGCATCCTATCATGATCTGCACCCTGATCAAATTGATGTTGACCATGATCATAACTACCTTGATAATTTAATTCTACTTGACCTTGATAATTACTACTACTATCCGTTGCTTGAGTTCTTTCAAAACCCTCTCCATGTTGATACCAAACATAATATTGCGGCATAAACCCTCTATTTATTAAATGCTTCCACACCGTCTCAATAAACATATATCTCGTATTCTTGCATTTACGACAAGGACAGAACATCTTACCACTTTCCAGGGTTGTTTGCATATTTCCGGCCTGATACATGAATATTTCAAGCCCTTCTTTGAATTCTTCCGTCAAATCTCCCTCTGAATCCTTTTGCGTATACATCCATTTTCGTGGTTCGTATATAGACATTTATATATATATATATATATTTTTTTTTTTTTTTTTTTTTTTTTCTGTTTGTTTTTTTTTTTGATTCTTTCGTTTGAAGTTAGGCTGTATTTATAGAATTTTTTTCAGAATTACCAACGATTTTCCAACTGATTTACAACGAATTTTACGATGTAAATTCGATGTAAATTTAGTAGGTGGACCTTTTAAAAAACGTGGTCTACCTAATTGGGAACATGTGACGTCAAATCGTCGTAATATCAACGTAATATACAGAAGAAATATTCGTCGTAATATCGATGTAAATTTACGACGACAACATAAATCGTCGTAATGTCATCGTAAACTAGTCGTAAATTTACATCGATATTACGACGACGCATATTTACGACGATTTTACATCGAACACATATTTCGTCGTAAAGTCGTAGTAATGTCGATGTAAAGTTACATCGATTTAAAACGGTCGTAAATTTTTGTTGGAAATAGACAGTTTTCTTGTAGTGATTTCTTTAAATAAGCAAACAGAAACAACATGGAGTCGTTGCTGCTACATAACTGGAAATCATGAAAGGTGGAAGTGTTGGTTCCTAGAAATTAGGAAGACCAATTCTCCTCTTTATTTTAATTAATACTGGTGTGTTTTTTTTTTGTGACAAAAGGTTTTGTGTTGGAATTTTGTTTTTCTGTTGTTCACAAGTGAATATTTCAATACGGTCCCTTTATTTCAACTAAAATGTTGTTAATTTTGTTTATCCATTTGTCCAAATAATTTAAGATATGTTATATCTGATGAATAAGTTTTTTCAATTGTAGAATTAAACTAGATTCAACCCGCACTATCTATATAGCGCGAGATAATTTTTTTTTAAAAATTGTTTTGAAATTTAAGAAACTTTTTCTGAATTTTATAATATGCTAACTAATGATTATATATAGAACTGTCAACCCGAACTAACATATCTATTTAACCCGTTTTGCAATACCTAAAATATTATTTGGGCTAACCGGCAAAAACCTATAATCTTGAAAATATAACTCTAATATGCACCGTTTAATTACTATGGTTTTTGTGGTTAGTCCACAAACTCTTGAAAAATCAATTTTCTCGTGTCTAACTCTATAAAATTAGTAAAATATTTTTTCAAACTTTGTTTTGATATATATTCAAATAAAATATAATAGTCATAGTGTAAAATATTGCAATATCTCGTTTTCTTTGAATATGTATAGATTGATTATTATTTAATAATTTCATAAGAAACTAAATAGTAAATAACCTCTTTAATGAGAAATCAATACTTTCATATTATCATCAATAATTTTAAAAGATAATTATATCATTTCTTATTTCAATTATCTTTTTTTATGTTTAATGTTATTTCATGTAATAACTTACAAAACAAAATTCATTTAAAAATGTGCTCTTAAATAATATTATAAAGATTCATAATGTTTGAGAACTTTTAACTATCCAATACAAATTGATTTTAAAATGGAGATTGTTTCGGTAAGTTCTCGATCGATGATTTTTTAAAGAAATCCGGGTTGTCACCTATTTGAACCGATCAAATTATGGATCACTATATTTCGTTTAATAAAAGTACGTGTTTATAGATATTTCATAGTTTGTGTGGGAATCGAAACTCACACAATTAATTCTTGTAAATGATTTTTAAGGGAACAAAAGTTTCTAAGATCCGGGAAAAAAGTCTCGCTGTTATGAAAAGTTGTTGATACATGTATATGTTTGCTAAGTATTTGCTAGGTACAAAAAGTCTCATTTTTTGAATGATCATGCTAACTATTTATACAAGTCTTGTGGGCGAGGATCTCGGAAAGTATTTGGAATATTTCCTTTTTCCTTGTGCGGCCAGCGACTTAGATCGTCTCCTAGGACGAATAGTAACCTAGTTCATCTGATGGGCTCATGGTCTGGCCTTTTTTGCTTAAAAGGTGATCTTCGTCTCGGCCCACGATGTGCATGGCTCAGCCCATTACACTTTGCCAAGATGAACCGGGTCGGCATAATCTTGATATGGTCTTGGTTTGGTTTAGGTTCTGTTTTAGTCTTGATTCGGCATCGGTTTGGTCTTGGTTCAACCGAGGGTCTCTGCCCCGCTTGAAAGATTCTTCTTTCCTCTTCGGTGAAAGAGGGCAACATGGTTTCTTCAAAGAAATGATATCGATCTGGCCTCGGCTCGGTCCCGTTTTGTATGAGGCAAACTGACCGAGGCGAGCTATCTGAGGCAAGCTGTCTGAGGTAAGCTTGCTGAGGTGAACGAAGCGAGGTTGAACTGTCCTTTGGCTCGGTCATCTTCTTCTCTCTCTTGGCTAGGAACATCTTTCCACACTTAGTCGTTTTCAAGCTGTTAATCTCGGTTGGGTGAAAACCGACCCCAACAATTAGCCCCCCAGCTCATCAGACTCATGTATGATTGTGACGAGGTGAAAGTCTTGAGATCGAGATTAATTGTCGAGCCGGTGTGACATCGGGCTAATTGATTGCTTATGCTGCCGAGGCGTTGCGCTGAATTGTCTTTTTTTGACGAGGCGAAGAATCTCTTTTTTGACGTCGAGCCATCCTTTGGCCGAGGAACGACAAAATGAATTTGAATTTAAAATTTGAAAAACTTTGAACCGTTTGATTTGTTTCAGGATATTTGTAATTGTTGATATTCACGCGTATCCACGTATTTTTCTTTAATTTCCTCGGGAATCGCAAGATCACACACCATTAGTTTATGCGACAATGCGTTGTCACGCACCAAATGCCTATAAATAGCGAGGCCTTTCCTTGATTCTTCCAATTATTTACTTCTCCCAAATTTCCGAAAGAACATGTACCTCTTTTCTCTCTCTACTTTCTCTCTTGTTTTTATTTATTTCCGGCTAGGGTTTTACGATTCGCTGCCGCGTTATTTAATTTCTCTGATCCATCTTCATACGAACCGTGGCGAGTCTTCAAATTCATCGATCCATTTTCATACAAACCGCGGCGAGTCTTTGAATTTGTCGATTTTCCTTCATCGATTCGCTTTTATCGAGGCGCGATATCCTACCTTGAATTGAACGATTCAGGTGGCTCGACTAACTCTCTTACACGGCTTTGCCGTAATGTTACTTATTCCCCAGAAGACGTCGAGGCGAGCAGGTCTGACGAGGTGAGTGGGTCTAACGAGGCGAGTAGATCCGATAAAGTGAACAGGTCTGGAGAAACTAGCGAATCTGCTGAGGCGAACAGATCAACCAAAGAGAATAGATCAGCCGAGGCGAACAGATCAGCTGAGGCGAATATATCAGCCGAGGCGAATCCTTCCGCAGACCCGACTTCTTTTTTGGTTGAGGGACCAGAAATTGAGGTGATTGCTGGCGAAGTGAAAGTATAAGTTGTGGATTTCTCTTATGATCCTGCCGAGGGGAGACGAGAGTTGGGGGGTATGATGCAAAGTCATATGGCTAGTCCACCTAAGAGAAAGAAGAAAAGATGACTGATCCCCCTGGTTCTACCTTTTATACCGAGAAGACTCTGAACGAGTTGAGGCGATACTTTGGTATATTTGAAGAGGTTGAGTTCATCATTCCCGAACCGTCTTTTCGAGCCAACAATCCTCCTTCGGTTTGTTTTACCATTTCTGAGAGTTTCTTTAGCCTATGCTTTTTATGGTTTCCAATTCCGGAACTGATCTTTTGATATCTATGGAAGCACATGATTACTTTGGGTCAAGTTACGCCTCGTGGACTTCGTCACTTTGATGGAATTTTTGTTCGGTGCATTGAGTGTGATGTTGAGATCAGCATTAACCACCTCCAAAACCTCTTGGAAATCCGAAGAATTCCCAACTCAGAGAGGATCTATATTTACAATTAGAGGAAGTGTAAGATCGTATTAGGGTTCCCGAGCAAGGATAGCGACATGGATAGATGTTTCTTCTTCGTCCGAATTTTTGAGGCCTCTATTCCTAGTGATTGTCTCCGCTTGGTCAAGACGACATGGGGACCACTTGGTAGTTGTTTCGCAGATTTTTAGCTTGGTGTGTTATTTGATATTGATGACTGATCTTGTTTTCTTGTCTTTGTAGTTCAAAATTTCCTTACTCTGTGCCCAGACAATTTATCCGAGATATTGGAGACTTTAGTGGCCGAGAAGGTTGGCTGGGAAAGCACTTCTCGCTGAGAAGAATTAAAAGAGCCCGAGCTATTCTCGACGCTATTTCTGTTAGTTCAGAGTCTCCATCTTCTAAAATTATTGATCCCAGCATGGTGATATTATCAATTCGTGCGAGGAAAGAGTTTGAGGAGAGGGATGAAGCAAGGCGGGATGTCGAGGCTTCTGCAAACCCTGTCACCACTGAGGTGACAATCCCTAAGGTGACTACTACTGAGGCGAATGTTACCAATGATGCTGGAATGGAAACTGTAGATCCTCTCGAGCCTCTAGCTCCTACTGACGAGGGGAGGGAGACTGTGTTAGCTCTCCTGCTTGTTCCCAGACTTCATTTTTCTATTTTGACAAGGCATACTGAGGCGTCGAGGCGAAAGCGTTCTGCTTCGAAAAGTGAAAAAGATAAATTCGTTGTAACCGATAGGGGTGATAGAAAAAGACACGTACGGTTCTTTCTGTCTCTGACCCCGATCGCGATGATCTGATTGTGAACGATGCTTCTGCTTCTGCTGCCTTGTTCTCAAAAAGCAACGGCCCCAGAATCTACAGTCCTCCTCTGGACACTCTTGCCCAAGGAAAATCATACGCCATCATGGCTCAGTGTGGCACCTTACTTGCTTATATATATATATAGATATTATTGAGCAGCTGTTCGGACCTTACTTGATGAATCTTTTGGATATTATTGAGCAGTTGTCGGACCTTACTTACTTATATTATTATTTATTATTATTATTTTTTAGTTTATTGCATATATCAATGAGTTGGTAGTTGCCTACGAATCTGATGCCTGTAAAGATAGAGGCCTAGCCGACGATGCTAGAAAAAACCTCGTGACGGTGAAAAGCAAACTTGTTGCGGCGGAGAGAAGGTTGGTTACTGCCTCGACCAAGATCGCAACTCTTAAGGGCAAGAAAAATGTCATGAAGGAAGAGTCAGCTCGGTCCCCAAGTTTTGCACTCCGGCTGGAGGAGCAAAGGACGAAGCTTGCTGCCGAGGTGGCTTCCTTGAAGGGGCAACTTGAAACTAAGGAAGCTTTACACGAGGATGACATCAAGAGGGCTTGGAAGGAAGCAAGGCGGGAGTCATATCATAAATTCCAAGGTTGGATTTCCAAAGTGGAAGTGAGAATTGAAAATCTAAAGGCTGCTAAGGACAAGGAGCTTGAATTGTCCGAGCTCGACTGCAATCTGAAATTTATCGTGGATCTCCGTAATGAGGATGCTCCGGCTCTCGAGGCCGAGGCGGCGAAGCTGACCTGATGTAGGCTCGAGCTGGTTCGCGCAGATGAGGAGTTTGAGAGGATTACCACCTATCTGAGGGTCGAGCTAAAACTTTCTCCAGTTTTAGCAGACTCTGTAGGTATTCCCTTTGGTAACGAGCCATTGGAGTCCATTGCGGCTGGTGTTGGGGTGACCGAGTATAACACCCCTGATTCGTTCCCTAAATCCCTCGGGGAGACGGACCAGGAGGCGTCACAGAGTGAAGGGAGAACCGCCGATGCAAACCGGCCCGTAGACAGCCCATACTATCTTGCCAGCTAGTTCACACCGGAGATTGCATCTGGTATAAGCCTCGGTGGTGAGAACTTAGATCGGATAGAGATGGAGCTAAAGACAGGCGGTCGCCCTCTCCTTTAGCCGAATGATGATTGAAGATGGAATTGACTTGACACTATGGCGGTCGCTTCTCTCGTGTGGAGTCTAGTGGATGAAGTGTTGGTGGGATGAATACACGACACAGAGGGGATGGTGAGGTCTCTGATACGGTGCAAGAACTTGGTCTTGATCGAATCACACGAACAAGAACAAGAACAAGAAGAGAATTCGCTTCTCTTAAGAACTAGGGGAAGTGCGGCGCTTTTATTGATAATCAAAGGTAACCAAAGATACAAGCTGCAGGGGAACCTTATAATGGCTCGTCAGCTAGGGGACCCTTAGGTCAATTCAAAACGCAAAAACAAAAGACACAAAACGCAAACAAAAAACAAGAAACAAAAATGGAAAATCCGCATCCCTAACTAAAACAAAAGTGCATCGTTTCATTTAAAGCAAGAAAATGAAACTATGGCTGCGACACCTAAACTACTTGTTTTGGAGTCGTTTTGAAGTGGTCCTTAGTCGTTGGGAGAGCTTGAAGTACCTGCAAAGACAGTGTATAATGTAAACAGCTTACATTGATGCGAAGGGGTCCAAAGTGGTGTTTGTGGAGCTCTTGAAGATGACTTTGGCTCTGGTGTGTTCTGTGCGTGTAGCAGTCTGGGGAAGTCTTCTAGAGAGTCTTCTTGATTAGAAAAACCATTATCTTCAAGTTCTTGCGATCCGTTAGCTTCAATCTCTCCTTCATGCTCATTTTGATTCTCCTCGGCTAAGTGACTTGTGTGGGAAGCAACTTGTTGTTCTGCATCTTTAAAAGGGAAACTACGTGGCCTGTTAGTCTTAAAATATGCATTTGGACGAGAGAACTTACCTCCCTCAGTGATGATCAGATCGTTTGGACTATCATTTGGAATTGGCTCTTTCCTATCGGCTAAAACTGCTTCGGCTAAAACTGTTGCGGAAGTGTTTTTATCGGCTAGCTTTTTATCGGGGGAAATTGCTTCGGCTAAAACTGATTTCCCCTCAGCAATTTCCTCGGCTAAAACTGATTCTTCCTTAGCATAAGGTCTCTCGGCTAAAACCGAACCCGCATAAGATCTCTCAGCTAAAACTGGTTCCACATAAGATCTCTCGGCTAAAACTGAGTTCTTCTCGGCTATTTCTTGAAATGGATCGTCTGGTCTTAGTGAATTGATGTAAGCTTGTATAGCTGTCCCAAACCTCCTTTTGAGCTGTTTGGCCTTAGAGCGGATCATGGGACCTTCTTGGGCGATGGGCATCTCTTTTGGGTCGGATATAGAGTCGATGTCCTCATCATTCCCTCCCTCTTCAAGAGGTTTTGACCTCAAAACTTGATCTCATGCGTCATAGAAAGATAAATCAGCAACATTAAAGGTGTGTGAAATATTAAACTCACCTGGTAGCTCTTGTTTGTAGGCATTGTCATTGACTTTGGCTAGAACTTTAAATGGTCTGTCGCCTCTTGGAGCGAGCTTGGATGCACGCTTGTCCGGAAATCTTTCTTTTCTCATGTGTAGCCAGACCCAATCTCCTGGTTCAAAGGTGAGCTTCTTCCTGCCTTTGTCATGGCTCCTCTTGTATCCCTCGGTTTTCTTCTCAATATTGGCCTTAGCTTTCTCATGCAACTTTTTGATGAGCTCAGCACGTCTAAGACCGTCTTGATTAACATGTTCTACTTGTGAAATTGGCACTAGATCTATTGGAGATAGAGGGATAATTCCATAGGCAACTTCAAATGGAGATAGCTTAGTGGCTGAATGAACAACCCTATTATAAGCAAACTCTATGAATGCGATGCAATCAAGCCATGTTTTCATGTTGTTACCAAGAGTAGCTGTAAGTAAAGTTCCAAGTGTACGGTTTACCACTTCCGTTTGTCCATCTGTTTGGGGGTGACATGTAGTGGAGAAGAGGAGCTTGGTCCCTAACTTCCTCCACAAGGTTCTCCAAAAATGACTCAAAAACTTTGTGTCATGATCAGTATGGTCCTTGGGACTCCATGCAAGCGCACTACCTCCTTGAAGAACAAATTAGCAATTTGGGTTGCATCATTTGTCTTCTCACACGGGATGAAGTGTGCCATCTTAGAGAACCGGTCCATAACAACAAAGATGGAGTCTTTGTGTCGTATCTTGGGGAGCCCTAAAACAAAGTCCATCAAAATATCTACCCATGGGGCGTTAGGAATAGGTAAAGGGAGATAGAGACCATGAGGATGTGACCTAGATTTGGCTTTGTGGCATTGTACGCATCTAGAAAAAAATCTCTCCACATCTTTCTTGAGGTGAGGCCAATAGAAATGATCTTTCACTATGGCTAAGGTCTTCTCTACACCGAAATGTCCCATCAATCCTCCTCCGTGTGCTTCACTAAGAACCAGCTCCCTCATTGATCCCTGTGGAATACACAAACGTTTATCTTTGAAAAGAAAACCATTTTGGAGATAGAATGGACCGTATATTCCTTTGCTGTGATCTGTGTAGCACTCTCCAAGCTCAGGATCATCTTTGTAGAGGTCTTTGATGTGCTCGAATCCTAGCACTTTGGCCTCCATTGTTGTTATGAGAGCATGCCTCCTTGACAAGGCATCGGCTACTACATTTTCTTTCCCCTTCTTGTACTTGATGACGTAGGGAAACGTCTCTACAAACTCAAGCCACTTGGCATGTCTCCTTTTGAGGGATGTCTGACCTCTCAAATGTTTAAGAGTCTCATGATCCGTATGAATGATGAACTCCTTAGACAGCAAATAATGTTGCCAAGTTTCTAAAGCTCGGACAAGAGCATAGAGCTCCATGTCATAAGTTGGATAGTTAAGTGTGGCTCCACTTAGTTTTTTACTAAAGAAAGCTACTGGCCTTTTCCTTTGGTGTAGCACAGCTCCAATTCCTAGGCCGGATGCATCACACTCTACTTCAAATATCTCATCGAAATCGGGTAAAACAAGAACCGGTGCTTGAGTGAGTCTATCTTTGAGCTCGTTGAAGGCAGCTTCTTAAGATGTTCCCCATGAGAATGGTACGTTCTTCTTGATCACAGCTGTGAGTGGAGCAGCAACAGTACTGAAATCTCTTACAAACCGTCGATAGAAGCTTGCCAAGCTATGAAAGCTCCTAACATGCCCTATAGACGTCGGTGTGGGCCAATCTTTTATGGCTTTGATCTTCTCCTCATCTACTTGTAGTCCCTGTTCACTTACTACAAAGCCTAAGAGCACAATTTGGTTAGTACAAAATGTGCACTTCTTAAGGTTAGCATAAAGGCCTTCCTTGCGAAGTGATTTAAGCACAAGTTCTAGGTGTTTGAGATGATCTTGTAGGTTCTTACTATATATAAGTATATCATCGAAATAAACAACTACAAATTTACTTATATAGGCACGAAAAACCTGGTTCATTAGACGCATGAAGGTACTTGGTGCATTAGTCAAGCCAAAAGGCATGACTAGCCACTCATACAACCCTTGCTTGGTCTTGAAAGTTGTTTTCCACTCATCTCGTTCACGCATTCTGACTTGGTGGTATCCACTCTTCAAATCTACCTTTGAGAAGATATTAGAGCCACTTAGCTCGTCTAGTATATCGTCTAAGCGTGGAATAGGGTGCCGGTATTTGATGGTGATGTTGTTGATAGCTCGGCAATCCACACACATCCTCCAAGTGCCATCTTTCTTTGGCACTAACAGCACATGTACTGCACATGGGCTGAGGCTCTCTCTTATATAGCCCTTGTCTAGCAAATCCCGGACTTGTTTCTCCAATTCTTTAGTCTCTTCAGGATTCATTCGATATGCTGCCTTGTTGGGTAAGGTAGAGCCTGGGACAAGGTCTATTTGGTGTTCTATTCCTCGTAGAGGAGGCAGGCCTGGTGGATTCTCTTCAGGAAATAGATCTTTGAATTTGCTTAACAAAGCATCTACTTCTAGCGGCAAAACTAGATCTTTGAATTCTGTACTTAGACATTCTTTAAAAAGCATTAGTAACATAGTGCCTTGGCACTCCTAGCACGATTTAAATCTCCAGCATTTAGGTATAGATTAGAAACACTTACCTTGGTCTCCTTGCTCATTCTAGCTTGAAGTTCATGCACTTCTGTTGGGCTTAGAGGGGCCAAATTGTGTTTGCGCTCCTTGTGCATGAAGGAGTAGTAATTTGTCCGGCCATTGTGAATAGTGGCTCGGTCAAATTGGCATGGTCTCCCCAGCAGGAGATGCCCAGCTTGCATAGGAACTACGTCATAAAGCACCTGGTCTTGGTATTTGCATATGCTAAAGGGAACAGTCACTTGCTACGTAACTTTGAGCTCAGTGGTGTCATTGAGCCATTGTAGCTTGTAAGGCCTAGGGTGTTTAATCTTTTCTAATCCCAACCTGTCCACCATGAACTTGCTAGCCACATTAGCACAAGACCCTCCATCAATTACAAGATTACATACCTTGCTATTAATAGTTCATCGCGTGTGGAACAAGTTCTCTCTTTGAACTTTCTCCTCAGGTTGAACTAGAATGCTAAGAACTCTCCTAGTCACTAGTAGATCACCAGTGTCTGGATACTCAACGTCATCACCAGCTTCATCTACTTCTTCTTCCATCTCATCTTGAGATTCATAACCTCCACTCGCCGTAATGATCATGACTCTTTGGTTTGGACAGTCTCTAGCATGGTGTCCTCTCCCCTGGCATTTAAAACATGTAATGTCATGAGTTCTAGCTTGACTAGTGTTAGAGAACTTACCTTGTTCTGGTCGTGTTGTCTTAGAGAAGTCATTGGCTTTGCTTTTGAATCGAGACTCGATCTCAACAGCTTTGCCCTTGTCTATTGGTTTGCTGCCACTTGCTTGCCAAGGTTGATTGTTTATGGTTCTGTTGGAGAGTGAAGTCTTCCTCTTGATTTGTTGCTCCACTTGCACAGACAAGTGTAGTAGCTCATGAAGTCCACTATACCTAGCTCTCTCCACCTTTCTGGCTATACGCTCTTGAAGCCCATCAATGAATTGAGCCATCAAAGCTTCTTCAGATTCTTCTAACTCCAACGAGTTCATCAGTTTCTCAAATTCCTCAAAATACTCCTCTACTGTCCGGCTGCCTTGTGCTAGCTTCCTGAAACGTTTTTGTAGGTAACGATTTCAAATTCTTACTCAAAGACAACAAACTCGTCAAATACCGAATGGGATCAAAGAAAAATTGCAACAGGGATTTTAAAAAAATTTCTACGACTCAAATAAAATTACTAGGTGGTCTAGAAGACAACTAGCAATCGCAAAAGACTTCAAGAAAAATTCCAGAAACCTTTTTGGTATTTTTCCGAAGCTCTAACAATTATAAGACAAATTTCCTTTTTTTTTTGACTTGCGTACTCAAAAGAATTAGCTAATAACTAATAAACTAAACTCCTTATATTTTTTTTCTTTTCTTTGATCTAACAGGAAGACACGAACATGAACTAATAAACCCTAACTATTTTTGTATTTTCTTTTCTTAGTCTAATCGGACTTACGACTAGGCGATGAACTAAGAGCTAACGAAATTAACTAAAGCAAAGGGATAGAAAACCAAAGGCAGAACCTTTGGCTCTGATACCAGATGGTATAAGCCTCGGTGATGAGAACTTAGATTGGATAGAGATGGAGCTAAAGACAGGCGGTCGCCCTCTCCTTTAGCCGAATGATGATTGAAGATGGAATTGACTTGACACGATGGCGGTCGCTTCTCTCGTGTGGAGTCTAGTGGATGAAGTGTTGGTGGGATGAATACACGACACAGAGGGGATGGTGAGGTCTTTGATACGGTGCAAGAACTTGGTCTTGATCGAATCACACGAACAAGAACAAGAACAAGAAGAGAATTTGCTTCTCTTAAGAACTAGGGGAAGTGCGGCGCTTTTATTGATAATCAAAGGTAACCAAAGATACAAGCTGCAGGGGAACCTTATAATGGCTCGTCAGCTAGGGGACCCTTAGGTCAATTCAAAACGCAAAAACAAAAGACACAAAACGCAAACAAAAAATAAGAAACAAAAATGGAAAATCCGCATCCCTAACTAAAACAAAAGTGCATCGTTTCATTTAAAGCAAGAAAAGGAAACTATGACCGCGACACCTAAACTACTTGTTTTGGAGTCGTTTTGAAGTGGTCCTTAGTCGTTGGGAGAGCTTGAAGTACCTGCAAAGACAGTGTATAATGTAAACAGCTTACATTGATGCGAAGGGGTCCAAAGTGGTGTTTGTGGAGCTCTTGAAGATGACTTTGGCTCTGGTGTGTTCCATGCGTGCAGCAGTCTGGGGAAGTCTTCTAGAGAGTCTTCTTGATCATAAAAACCATTATCTTCAAGTTCTTGCGATCCGTTAGCTTCAATCTCTCCTTCATGCTCATTTTGATTCTCCTCGGCTAAGTGACTTGTGTGGAAAGCAACTTGTTGTTCTGCATCTTTAAAAGGGAAACTACGTGGCCTGTTAGTCTTAAAATATGCATTTGGACGAGAGAACTTACCTCCCTCAGTGATGATCAGATCATTTGGACTATCATTTGGAATTGGCTCTTTTCTATCGGCTAAAACTGCTTCGGCTAAAACTGTTGCGGAAGTGTTTTTATCGGCTAGGTTTTTATCGGGGGAAATTGCTTCGGCTAAAACCGATTTCCCCTCAGCAATTTCCTTGGCTAAAACTGATTCTTCCTCAGCATAAGGTCTCTCGGCTAAAACTGAACCCGCATAAGATCTCTCGGCTAAATCTGGTTCCGCATAAGATCTCTCGGCTAAAACTGAGTTCTTCTCGGCTATTTCTTGAAATGGATCGTCTGGTCTTAGTGAATTGATGTAAGCTTGTATAGCTGTCCCAAACCTCCTTTTGAGCTGTTTGGCCTTAGAGCGGGTCATGGGACCTTCTTGAGCGATGGGCATCTCTTTTGGGTCGGATATAGAGTCGATGTCCTCATCAGCTTCTCTTTTGTTCCTCCAGACCGGCAGCCTAAGGCTTTCCAACCGGTAAAGCCAGCCGAGAGTTGTCCGGGCCCCCGACTTGGGCCTAGTATCACAAGATCCAAGGTTTTAACAAAAATACTACTTTATTTGATCACCAAAAATCCTTACAGTCGCATGTTGTATCTAGTCTTAAAATCATATGCAAACTCTACAATATTTTTAACACAAACACCGCAATCTACTTCTTGCCTGCCTAATGTATGATGCCTTCCCTCTAGTTTCCCACTAAGGTTACATGTGAGACAAAAATTTATCATGAGTACTCCTAACGAATACTCAATGAGCTTAGGTTCCCTACATCACACGTTAGTCCCCCAAATTCTCATCCCTAGATAGCGGAAGCCTAAATGCTACCATGAATCACTTCACCAGCAAGCCACTACAAGAAATGTGGGTATTAATAGCGGTTGTTAAATGCTATGATTCAACTACCATAGCGTTTTCTAAAACGCTCTGACAGCGCCCGTCATTGTAAGTCGAACACTTTAGATAGCGGGTTTTGGCAATGCTATCATATATTCATCTAATATAGCAGTTTTTTCGATGCAATCATATATTTTACAATAGCAATTGTTTTTCTTTATTGAATATTTTATTCATAGTATTTCCCTAATTTTACTATAGCAGTCGATATATGTAATGATTTCTGCAATTTGTTCCCATAATTGTTTTACTAAAAATTATATTTTAAATTAATATTTATTATTTATTTGGATAATTAGACAATAAAAAATCGATAAAAAAGACATTAAAAAGAAATAGCCATATTTTATTATATTTTATATGCACCATGATACATAATACAAAATTACAAATTACAAATTACAAAGTAAAATTACATAAATAAAATATAAGTTTATACAACATTGGTGATTAAACCTTGTGAGTTTACAGTGGGAATATTTAGAGTTTAAATCTTAATAAAAAAAACCTCTTCGCTTCCTCCTGCTTCGTCCACTTCAGACTTGGATTCATCATCTTCACCTCTATTGGTTCCACTAGCCTAATACAAGTAAGACCATAAGAACACACTCTTTTGCTCTCTCTCTCTCTTTAGAAATTGAAAGCTAAATCAATGAGAGTTTTACTATACCAATTTCATGTTGTACTGTTGCATACTATTGACATATTCACTCTTTCTGCTCTCTGCCTTGGAGGCGTAAGGCGCTTTATCCTGTAATTACAGATTCAGAAAACCAAAATTAGCTTTGAGTATATATAGATCCACAAAGATGAAACAATCAATTTTTAATGGTAAAAAATACTCACTTCCTCACTCATAGACTTCCATTTAGCTCCGGCAGCTTTACCAACCTAAGTGATATTTAACAATGGTTACTAACATTTGAGCATTCAGATCTGATATTCAAGTGACTAACATAACAACAGAACATCATAGAAAATAAAGTACAAAAGCAGCTCATCAATCACTAAAGCAGAGAGAAAGAACATCCATGAATCATATTATTCATTCAGATTCCTACTACAAATTCACTAGGTAGCTTCAATCTCATAAATTCACTAGGACTAACACCAACGATTGTCTTACTGAAGAAGCAATCTCTCACATAATCAAGTGAGTAGAGAAATCACAACAACAATCATTACTGAACCTTCGCTTTGTTCTTCTACTCAGGTGTAGGTGTTGGTTTCGCCGACGGCGCAAGAGAGAGGAATCGAGAGAAAGAAAGTGAAAGAAATAGCAAAAGGGGATTTTTGGCTACTGTCTCACTTCGTCTCTCGAACCCTAGAGAGAAAAGGAAAGAATAAAAAAAAGTATAAGGATCCAACGGTGAAGGGTCAAAATCAGAGAAACAAAAGTATAAGGATCCAACGGTGTTAGATTGTGTCACGTAATCGATCTGAGTGATACATTCCCATTGGTTCTGATCTTGTGAATGTTTATTTATTTTCTCATACCCTAAACAAAACGATTTTTAACGGGTTTTATTTATATTTTTAATTTAGAAATATTTTATATCAATGATTTTATGATAAATTATTATTTTGTAATAATATATATTTTTTTTTAATTTACACAAATACTAATAACAAAAAACTATATAACAAAGGTTGTGAAACCCTAAATGATAGATGAATGAAAGACTAAGTAAATAATATATAATTTTGGAGTTTACAAAACATTTAAAAACAAAAACTATATAACAAATGTTGTGTGACACTAAACTATAGATGAAAGACTTAGTAACTTATCATTAGTTTGTAGGGTTTGTATGTTTGTAATCATTTTCAATCATTGACAATCATTTTAATTTTCATTTGGTAATTTGACAACATAACATAAATAGTTTATATCCTAAATGAACATAATCTATACCCTAAACACTAACTAAATAAAATCAATAATAAACACTTAATTCTTTCTTTTGGTTTTATCTTTAAAATTTATTTATATATATATATAATTTTAAGACAAAATTTTATTATATATTCTATTGTTATTTCACAAATAACAAATAAATTATATCATATACCCTAAACCCTATACACTAAATCGTAACCCTAAACCCCAAATCAACATAACCTAAATTATATGCCAATGCCCTAAACCCTAAACTATATTTTAATTTTATCTTTAAAACATTACATGTTTAGATTATGTTATACGTATTACACAAAAATTCATTGTATATTCCATTGAAAATTGGGAAATTTCAAAGAAATTTTATTTCACACAATAAACTCTATACTATAATGCCCTAAACCCTAAATCAAGTATTCAAGACTTAATTTTTCTTTTATTTATTTTTTCAAAAACTTATATATTTCAAATCTTATACCTTATACAGTTATACCATAAACCTTATATGCCCTAAACTCTAAATCAATGATCATAATTTTCAAATCGTATACCTTATACACTAACCCCTATGACCTAAACTCTAAATTAAATATCATAATCTTTCTTTTTTTATTTTGTAAATTTTATTTATTGGTTGTGTAACGATGATAATGTTCTATTTATCGAATCCTTTAAATTCGGATCACTCAATTTTAGATTGCCTTTATAATAACAAGTCAGATTTTAGGTTGTAACCATAAATAAAAAAATAAAAAAATCTGGAACGTTTTGTAAACAGAACTTGCAACAGGTTCGGTTCATTAGCTGAGTCGTAAGGGCTTTGCAATCTTCAGTTTTATCCGTTAGTGTCTCATCATCAGCATTATCTTCACAAGAGAGGAAGACAACCACATAAAAACTTTCAGTTTAAATGTAACTGGAACTGAAAATCAGAATCTTTCAAAGGGTAGTATCTAATGCAATTTTCAATGGCAGTAATAGTTGAGCTTAAAATTTCGATATTCTCCTCAAAGGGTGAGGAACGCCAACAGTAGACGTAAACACAGCCTAACACACTTCTAGAACTCAAAATTGAAAGCAATACACTTCTAGAACACCCCCATGAGCAACATAGACATGGACCAAAATACAGCATCATAAGTCAAAGCACAACTAGAGTAGTCTTAACGAGAAAGTCTGAGACTGAAAGAAAACCTTTCAGGAACCATATTTACTTCAATGTTAAACCATTAAACAAGAATAACATGTAGCTAAAAAGTTCAAAACTCTTTTGCTTGTTTCTTGGAGCTCCTCCGCAAGAATGAAGTCATCGAGTATCAGGTACACCTGTTAATTAAAGTCAATAGGGAATGCTGTAGCAACTATTAGAGTACAAACACATATCAAACACAGTGGCATCTACAAAAAAGAAAATCATACTGTAGCAAAAGTATCAAAATACCTGTTCTCGTCTCTTGAATTTGCAATGTTGCAAAGCACACTAGAATTTTGCAATGAAATTAACTCACTCTTTGACACTTCATAGACCCTGTGACCACAAATTTCACCTATCTCTATTCTTTCAGTTATAAGCAGCATGTAGTATCCTCAGTGACATTAAGCTCAGACGCATCTACCCGGTCTATCTTTAGTACTATATACACTCTACTACCATTCCGACCAATCATGTAGAAATTCTGAGGAAAAAAAAAGAAAGATATCATGTTAGTGACAGTCAATGAACCAAGCTACGATTAATCTATAGGGAACCAGTGATACAAAATATCCTTTGACAAACAAATGGCAGTGAGAATACTCAGGTTGGAATTTTCACTTACCGATTGAGTCTCGAAGAGTTTGAATTCTTGCATATAGCCTTGAAGGGCAGATGATCCAGAGGGGGCTGAGCCTCCATTATCCATCGATGGCGATGAGGTCATAGCCGTTCCTTTTGACTTGCAGATCTACGCCCAAGCCGCTGGCTCAGGGAATCTCTCGCCGGAGCATTCACCAATTTCCGACACTGGTGAAAAACCTAAATCGACAGAGATATGGCTTGGATCGAGAAGCTCCGAGAGAGAGGAGGTCGCCTTCAGAGATTTCATCTCCACTGGAGGCTTATCGGAGGAGAATGAGGAAGAATTCATAGGAACTTTGCGGTTTGTTTATGGAATCGCGGCAAAGGAAGATTTCGGAGGAGATCTGAACCTAGCAGAGAATGGAGGAGAAGGAGATATAGTTCTTTGTGAAAAGAAAAAAATTAAGAAATTTTGTTAGATTAGAATGAAAAAAAAAAAGAGAGAGGGAAACTGAAACTAGAGTGAGAGGGAGAATGAAAATTTGGGAGCTTATTTTTTGTGGTAAGTATTTAGCACGCAAATGAATTATTTTTCCGCCTCAACTATGCATAGCGTTTCAAAGCTAATCAATGCAATGTATACTATGTTTTTAAAAAGCGTTCGCAAAATTAGAATCAGATCAATCAAACATAGCGTTTGCCAAAATGCAAACGCTATCTAAAACTGAGGTATATGTCAACCATAGCATAAATGTAAAAAACGCTATCGTCTACTGCTATCAAAACCCCAATTTCTTGTAGTGAGCCAAATAATACGGCATTTAAACTACGCACTAACACCGGCAAGTAGATTCCATATCTACAAGCACTTCTGTCATCCTACTCATCATGAGCACACATGCGGAATCTAAATATCACCATCTCAAGCTAAACTCAATTAGCATTCAAAATCTATTCACCTAGAGCGCTTCTAAATGCATCACTCACTCACCCTAAATGTGACCACCTCTATTTAATCACCACAAAGGTTCATAAATCTATGTCACACATGATCAAAAAATTTCTGACTTTCCGATCTCTTGCACCGTCGTGCAAATATTTGATCATGGGAGCGACCCAAATAACCTCCGAGTTCCTAATGGTGGTGGCGACTACATTTCTATTCGAAAATTAACCTACCCCGGTTTTACCTTAACATAATAATCATCTCGCATCATTTCTATCTCAACGATCAAGCAAGCTGTGGGGTCACATGTCCACTAGCATAACATGCAATAACATAGAGAAATTTCCATCGCATGGACCCTTGTCCATAAGCGATTTCCCATCTTAACTCATTTTCACGTTAAACCCGATGTTATTTACCATGCATAGGCATGTGCCATATGCATGCAAGAACCTCCATCGCTTCTTACAAATTACTTAGATTTTTTTCTCTAAAATTCTCTAAGTTCAGAAATGATTAACCCCTCCCCGAAAGTTAATAAAATCAAACAACACCTAAAGTTTTTATTGTTACATTTGAAAGAAAACAAGAAAACTTCTATTAAACCTTTGAGATTGAAATGTGATTTTTACAAGAGACTAAGATGAGCTTATATATTGCTCGACACTTAGACAAGACCAAACGGTCACAAAACTAAAAGGAAAAGCTATAATTGCAAAGAATTAAATCAGGTTTAGCGCTTTGAGGAATATGGGCCGTTGTGATTGATTTCGTCTCGGCCATGTATAGAAAGCTGAGCTTCGCTTGAGTCTTGACAACTTGGGAGAGAATGTATAGTGTCTAGATACATTATGATCAATGTGAGGGGGGTTCATTTCGTGGCTAAACTTCAAGGAATAGAGCCGTTGTAGAGTAATGTCGAGATACTCCAAATAGGGCAAGCTTGGCTCCATGTTGATCTGATGAATCTGGTGTGTCTTAGTGCAGCTAAGGGTGTCGTGATCTTATGAGAATAACTCCAAAACACAGTAGCTTTGTTTAAAAAAGGATTCGTTGAAGTTGAGACGCGCCTTGGTCCGGATATGGTAATTAAGTTTGGAGGCCGCGTGATTGCATGAGGCAAGGTGCACCAAGCTCCTCTTGGGGAAGCTCCTGCATGGTCTAGATGTTCTCCTGGATCCCATGAGTGATACTGCGACTCGCACAAGTAAAGGAAAAATGGATTTTCCTTATTTGAGCTAGGTACGACCCGTGAGAGGTATTTGTAAGTCGTGGGTGGATCCGGGTCGATCCAGCTTAGGTCTTCTGTTGGTTGTCTCCACAAGTGACTCAAGTATATGGACCGGGTCATTACTGGATCAGGACGAGATGGGCTTGGGCTGAGAAGTACATAATTCGGTTTGTATGCTTCATTGGGTGGGCCGGAGAGCCTGTCTTGGGTGACTCCTGTTTTGGACCGAGTAATAGATGATTTAACTCGACCATAATCTTCCTTAGGTTTGATTGGTCGAGAGAAATGGTTTCTCTTAGTGGATTTGACGCACATTTTCTTCGGTTTAGGTGTGAGAGATTCGACCATTTTGTCCATCATGGTCACTCGGTTGGTGAAAGCTCCATCCCTCAGTGGATTTGAGGCGTGGTTCCTCTGGTTCTGCTTCTACAAGGCTTCGTATGGGTCGGTTGGATCTACTCCGGGTGTTGGGATTGCCTTGTGATGGGTTGTTGGGTCGATGATCACATCATACGCTCTCCCCTGGAAAAGTTTCGTCCTCGAAACTTCTTTACATGCACCAAGATAGAGCAAGTTAGTATATTGGTAAATATGTGAGTCAAAATATTTACCTCGGGGAATATCTCCATTGCGGTTCAAGTGGGATTGGTTTTGAGAATCTAGTGGTTCTTTTTTTTTATCAGCAAAGAGGCATTGACTCCTCTCCAAGGTGTGTTGCTGACTTTCTTGGGCAGCAAGACATTTGTTTTTTGTGAAATCTCCTTTTTCACAAGTAATGTCTCCATTTATTTGTGGTGGCTCATTCTCTTGTTTCTTCTCCTATGTTCCTGCAATATTTTCTACACTTTTGACAAGAGACAAGTGCGTTATAACAGTCATGGCATTATTTAAAACAGGAGAACAAGATTCAGTTTGGATTACTTCATATAATTTCTCAATGACGTGTGATTTAAGATAATTAATCTGATTTATAAATGCTCCTATCGATGCTAAATCTTCTTCATACACTTCTTGACATAACAAATTCAGCATCACAGAATTAGAATCATTAGAAACAAATTTGAGAAACGGACTTACCTGATAAGAACTCTTTGTAAGTTCTGTTTTCTTTGTTGCCACGGTGCATAAATTCGTCATGTGATCTGGTGGCTCTTCTTGGATCGAAGTGAAGCTGGTGGCACAAATTTTTGTCTTTGGGTATGCTTTTCTCATTGTGTGCTCCTCTTCATGTTCTAATCATGCATGAATAACCCTTGGCAAAGACAAGTGAATTACTCTTTAATTGGAAATTTCAGAATCAGATTGTGCTAAACAATCACTTGTTTTAGCTAAGTCCAAATTCTACTCAAGTGTTGCAATATTAATTACTTGACTTTCAGGACATGCATCAGCAAAGTGACCTCTCTTATGGTATCTATTACATACTGGTGCAGTCGATATTACGGAGATTAAGGTCTTACTTTGGGGTTTTTCTTCCTGCTCACGTTTTGGTGTTGAACTCTGCATGTGAGTTGCAACTTGTGGACACCTCTGCGTGCTGTGCTTTTCAGGCTGCCTGGTGTGTGACGGTGGTGTCATCAATCTCCTCGTCGTGGTGTGGTGTGTGGGCTTTGGTGGGATGTTTCTGCGCGTTTGATGTTTCCTCACAAACTCTCGATACATCCGAGATTTTAAATATACCCTGGATGATTGTGTGAGTTCGTTGTTTTGTCTAGCAACAGCCGAAATTGATAAGAGTGTGTCAAGTTAAAATTGTATTTGATAAAAGACTTAAGAGTCTGTGAAAGATCACGTTTACAAAGATGGGAGTATATGAGTATACGCACCCACTTGCCCTCCTTTTTTTTTAAAAAAAAAGTTGTGTTGGTAGCCAGATGATCTTAATCGCGGAAAATCCCTCTCCTTAGACATATCTTCTTCGATCTTCTTTCAGTTTCCTTAGTTGACGTTTCATTGCTCCATTGCGAATTGAGGTCGTGACCCTTCGGGTTAAAGTATCGTTCTCCTCTGTTCTTGAGCGGGACAGTAGGATCAAAAACATTTTTTGATGTTAGCAAAAGAGATACGTTGACTTGGCCAATCCATGATGGCTCCGGTAGTAGCTTAGAAAGGCCATCCAAGGATTATTGGTGTAGGATCGATTCTCCTCGCCTTGAATACGTAGAAATCAACGGGAGCTATACAATCTCCAATTCTCACAGGCACATCACGAGCGATTTCTTTTGGTGTTGCACAAGATTCGTCGGCCATACTGATTCTTGTTCAGGTCAGGTGGACGTGTTTGATACCGAGATGTTTGGCATTTGATTTGGAGATGACGATGAGGCAGGCCCCAGAGTCACAAAGAACGTTAGTGAACTTGATTCCTCGTATGTGGCAAGAGAAGAGAAATTGACCCTGGTCTTGAATCTTATGGAGCGTTCGAACTGGTCTTTCGTTTCTAGCATATGTGAAAAGGTTTTCTATTTCCGAGATGGACTCATTGCTTTCATAAAAGAAACGTCTAACCCTATATTCCATAAACGATTTGGCAAACGTGACTCCTTGGGGGCAGACCACGGACTACTCAATTGAACTCTTGTAAATTCTCTTTGCTTATTTTGTTTGGATACCATCGGTGCTTTTCGGATATGGAAGGGGTCGGTTCAAAGGCTGAGTAGGATTCACAGTAAGAGTATGTGGTATCATAACAATAGTATGAATCGATATAAGACATATCGGTCTCCCTCGGTGAGCTCCTTTGATGTGGTGTTGAGTAAGGGGATGTGGCTTCATCATGAGCTCGGTTCATCTTTCAAGGCGCATAAGACGTTGGTTCCAAGTCGTTTGAGATTTCGATCGTAACTTGAGTACTGATGGAAAAAATAGTGCTAGAAGAGGTGTGATCGGGATGTGAAAGGTTGAAAGCTGCTCGAGTCATCGTAATGAGTTTGGCTCATCCTTCTTGCCACATCGTCATGTCGTGCCTTCCGTACCGAGAGAGGATTCTCTTCTTCCTCTATCACATTTCCGAGCTGAGCTGAGGTGAAAACTTCTCCTCCGATTCCACTTCCTTTAACAGGTCATTGGCGTGTTAAGCTTGTCCATCGTCGGAGATTCCTGCTCTTTGGTTTAACTGAGGCGGCTCGGATAAGATCGGCCTCGTCAATGTGGGTGTCGCCTCGTCTGATGAGTTCAAAGGTAGTAGTCCCCTCAGGATTCATGAGGTGTATGTTGAAGTGTCTGGAGGCGTTGAGAAGTTGAGGACCGTCGGGTTGAGATCGAATCTCCTCAGGATTCCCCTGGGGTAATTCGCCGCCGAGCTGAGGTTGTCGGTGTGAAGATCTCGGGCTCGGATCTCCGTCATCATCGTCTCGAGCCTCTCAGATAGATTCTTGTTCGGCTTATCTTGCTCCTCCGCCTTCTTCAGCAACGCGGCGAGCATGTCTTTCAGTTCGGTTGTGGGAGCCGAGGAAGGCTCTGGGGTCACTGGGGGAGAGCCATTGGGATCGACTCTAGAGGGATTGTCATCGTTATTATTCGCGTCATCACCGGTTATTTGTTCGTCTCCGGCCATCTCTTCAGATCTCGTTCCTTGTGATTTCCGTGAGTAAGAAAACTTATATTCCCCACAGACGGCGCCAAATTGTGAGAGTCGAAACTCACACAATCAATTCTTGTCAAAGACTTTTAAGGGAACATAAGTTTCTAAGATTGAAATAGACAAAGATTCGAAGATGGTTTTATTATTGTTGTTATGAAAAGTTATTGATACATGTATATGTTTGCTAA
This sequence comes from Eutrema japonicum, assembly GCA_030161315.1. NCBI lineage: Eukaryota > Viridiplantae > Streptophyta > Magnoliopsida > Brassicales > Brassicaceae > Eutrema > Eutrema japonicum. Next base: position 32,534,464 of record BSQW01000007.1, on the reverse strand, counting down.
GTATTTGCTAGGTCCAAAAAGTCTCCTTTTATGAATGATCATGCTAACTATTTATACAAGTCTCGTGGACGAGGATCTCGGAAAGTATTTGGAATTTTTCATTTTTTCTTGTGCGGTCGCCGACTTAGATCGCCTCCTAGGACGAATAGTAACCTAGTTCATCTGATGGGCTCATGGTTCGGCCCATTATGCTTGAAAGTGATCTTCGTCTCGGCCCACGAAGTGTTGGGCTCGGCCCATGACACTTTACCAAGATGAACCGGGTCGGCATAGTCTTGATCTAGTCTCGGTTTGGTCTTGGTTCTGTTTTAGTCTTGATTCGGCCTCGGTTTGTTCTTGGTTCAACCGAGGCATGTTTCGTCAAAGAAATGATATCGATCTGGCCTCGACTCGGTCCCGTTTTTTTTGAGGCAAACTGGCCGAGGCGAGCTATCTGAGGCAAGCTGTCTGAGGTAAGCTTGCCGAGGTGAATGAAGTGAGGTTGAACTGTCCTTTGGCTCGGTCATCTTCTTCTTTCCCTTGGCTCGGTTCGGCTATGAACATCTTTCCACACTTAGTCATTTTCAAGTTGTTGATCTCAGGTGGGTGAAAACCGACCCCAACAGTTTGATATTTTTTCTAATTAAAACCAGAGTATATACTATTATACATAATTTGGTCCAGTTTAAAAAGACCGCTTTATTTTTAGCCAGATTTTTGTCGGACTAGACCACTGTCAATAGAAGAAACAAAGTGTATGTCTTTTTTTTTTTTTAACAGCATTTTCATTAGAACTGAAGGGAATTACAAATAGGCAAGAATTGCAGAGAACTCAAGTAAGGTAGCTTTTGCAAGTGCAACAGCCTCTAAGTTAGACTAACGCGGAACGAAGACAAAGGAGATAGAGAGGAACAAAGATACAACAATGTTGATATCATAAAGGAGTCCGTAGAGCTCCTTATTCCTCAAATAAAACAACACGACACAACACAACACAATCCAAAACAAACACAAATCATCTCAATAAACATAAAACATTTAAATTATAATCTCAGATTAATTTGTTCTATACATTTATCTCTTGGGAGATTGGGTCTATACTACTATTATTAACAAGAGATTTGTTTCCGTAAGTTCTTAATCAATGATGTATTATTTTCAAATTACCTCTTTTTCTTTATTATTTTTGCTATGCATATGAAACTAATCTGATTGGGAATGAATACTGAATGATTAAGCTTTTTTCACAAAAGCAGAACTAATCTTTACTGTTTTTTGAGTTTAGCAGCATTTGTTCTTATGGCTACTATCTTATTTTTTACTTAGGCGAAAGACTTGGACAGTTGGACGTAGTCTTTACCCGGAAAGAAAGCTGTAAAGCTCTAAAACTGATTTTAATAAAGAGGAGAATGACCACGATATGGAACTAATCTTTACTGTTTTATGAGTCTGGGAGTGGTATCTAAGGAAAAAACGCGAGAATAAACAGAGGAAAAGTTAACAATAGAAAAAAAAAACAGATTGCCTAATTATAAACAATATTTAGATTTCAGGTTTGCCTAATCATAAACTTGTCTTAAAAGTCAGTTCTCCTATTATCTTACTTAGGAACATTGACCCGAAGAGCAGTTTATGCATTGGCACGCAACTTATTGTAACTCAGTTGGCTAGTCATGTTATAGAGGCTATGAGAACCAATCGAATTCATGCTAACTATTTGAAGCACAATGAGAATCAATCGAATTTCTGCAGATTATTTGAAGTGCAATTTGTTTCCATTTTCTTTCAAATTGTGTAAAGAGTTATTGGGAATAAAATTATGGATTAAGTTTTCGTTAAATTTTCCAATCGAAAAGCATTGATGGATATTTTAAACAATGATAATCGGTTTCTACTCACCACAAATTTCATACATGATAACTGATACCAGATACATAATAACTCAGATGTTATACCAAACTATAATGTGTTCCCGAATATCATCATCGTAGTTGGAGTTGAGTTGAAACATATAATAATAGATGTTAATAAATAAATCTTCAATCATGTAGTTTCCTGTAATTGATAACAATTCATCTAAATTTTTCTACCATAATGGTGATCTAATCATGTGGTATATACGTCAATCATTCATTCAATTGATATGAAAAAAATATTTTATTTCTGAATTTTGTTAGTAAATGGTTCAATCTTCTGTATAAGTGTTTTTGTAATACTATTTCCAATTCAAAATTAGAAAAAACTATTCCTAAATTTGAGACAACATACCTGAAAATAAAGTTTTTGTCCAGATTTTTAATGAAAATAAATGTTGATTTATTAATCTGTTGTGACGACAACATACATATGAGAAATCTAACTGTCTCTTCTGTTTTCAAAGGGCAATTACAAATTGTGTATACTATTGAGCTCATACTTGCTTAACTATTCAAATTTAGCGATTGTAATAATATTTTTTTATTGCATGATCAATATGATACCAAGGAAAAGAACTCGACGAATCACGGAAAGCAGAGAACTTCCTTTTGTTACAATTATATAAGAAGCAATTGTGGATAAAATTATGGATTGGGTTTTCATAAAAAAAAAATTCAATCAAAAAATTAGACATCGAATGCATTGATGATGTCTTAAACAATAATAATCGACTTATGGTGCCGATATTTTTTTGAAAAAAGACCCAATGGTACGAATCTTGATTCTATCAACCTCCAACTCAGATATCTTAAACAATAATAATCGACTTATGGTGCCGATATTTTTTTGAAGAAAGACCCAATGGTACGAATCTTGATTCTATAAACCTCCAACTCAGATAAGCTAATAAAGATGTTGAAACACCAACTTTAAAACACCGCCCATGGTTGCTAACTCTCTTTTTCTCTAGACGTTTTTTTAAAACATTATCTCCAACATAACCTCAAAAACACAATTGATCTCCCAGAAATGTGCATGGAGTCTGAGGGTTATGCTGGAGGAAGTGTTAGAAAGATCAGAATGATTTGTGTGCCTTCGGAAGTGTCAATGGAATTGCATGTATTAGTTATGGCAGAAGATTGTGTTAAACTCAGCTTTATCAATATATCACATAGATAATTTGTAAACAAATATCGATTTTAGATTTTATTTTCGACGGTCCATTCAGATTTTTAGTTAGTTTAAATTAATAAAATGATTAAAATAAAATAAATAAAATATTGTTTTAAGTTTAACGTCCTACTGATTAAGCATTTGTAGCCGGCGCACGGCGATACCCGTTAGCTAGTATTAGTCAAAATACATTGTACACATCCGAGAATACAAAATTAGCGCCAGACAATACATTGTACACTGTACTGTAAAAGCTAATCAAACTGCTAAATGTTGAGAAAGCCCGGTTTCATACTCATAAATGTCCCCTGCTTCTCACTTCCCATATTCATCCCTTCATCTTCCCTTTCCGTACCATTTCCAGTTTCTGAGTCATCGTCGTCTGAGTCATCATCGTCCGAGTCATAATCATCTAATACTATAATATCCGGACCACATGTCTTCGGGTTTGGAGTCATTGATACAATATCTGGTCCCTTAAAAGTCGTTTCTGACAGTCTATCCACTGCATCATCGGTTTCCGAGGTTTCTTCATCAGACTCAACATCATCATCCACCAATATAATTACCTCATTTGGCTTTGACTTGGACACTTTGACCTCTTCTTTTGCCTGCAACTTGTTTCTCAACAGATTTTAGTAGTAACCAATTGATCCAGTTTTCTACAAAAATCTATGTTAAAGTTCACTTCTCACACAATAACAACCTCACCATGTTATCACTTTCAAACTTCCTCTTTGACGGCAAAGCTCCAAAACCACTGCTTTGTTTCTTTGAAATATCCACAGGGACCTAACACAAATACTCTCATGTCTTTTTTTGTCTATATTAGAAATAAAAGACAAATATTTTCTGAAAAGGAAATAATATGTGAGCTTCACCTTTCCTGAACCAAACAAGCTTGTGGTGCTGACGCCCCCAATGTTACTTTCAACCGGCAAAAACTTCTTCAAACTCGGAGATGACGCTACAGCTTCTGTGCCTGTTTCCTCAATTGTAGTTTCGATTTTCTTCTCAAAGACCTAAATTAAGAAAAGCCATAACGAGTAAAGAGAATATTTTCACTAGAAATAATAAGCAAGTGCATGCAATAAAGCAGTCATAAAGAAAAATTTACATTAACGAGTAGCCATTGTAAATTACTCTCTTCTAGTTATGGTTTTCTTTGCAAGTTCACATGCTATTGAACGGTACAGCAATTAGATCCTGATAAACTAATAGGCTTAAACCTGGTTTCTATAAGACCTAATCAACTCAATCAAGCAACCATCATATATTCTCACTGCTAATTGCTTTACACTAAGCACATACACCCCAACTGAAACCTTACAGTTGAGAACTATATATATTACTCTTTAATGCCAATCATTGCCGAAACAGCTCCAGGATATAAAGGCAGGCACACATTGTTTAGTGTTCATATTAACAGAAAGAAACCCAAAAGGAGTAATAATAACATAATAAATCTCTTACAGGTTCAAGACGGCACAATTTTAAAGATTGAACAACTGGCTCGAATGCTGCTGCATTTTGCATTGATCGTCTGATGACACTGACCACCCCATCAATATTACGCTCGATGTAAGGAAGCTTTGACTTCAGCAATCGTCGCAACTTGCCAACATTAATTGGCATCTCCCTGGCTATTTAAAAAGAAAAAAAAATAGACCAAGTTAGAGACAATCGAAAAATATCCAAGAATATCCAAGAACCTGGAGATGGGAAAGTAAAATATCTACCTATCTCAAGAAGAGTTTTATTTGGCAAAACATAACCGGTACTCTCATCGTCTGCACGTGCAATCCGATCCCGCCATTCAAAAAGCCCCTGCAAGGCAGTAACTACTATGTAAGCTGCACATGATAAAACGAAAGGACGATGAAGGGTGCTTGGTTCATTAGACTAGGTGAGAACATACCGCAACAATGGCAAGTTGAACTGCATTGAAATGAGCTGCCTGAACCCTAATAAAATGTCCGAACAGAAACACATACTACAGATTAGTCTAAGTTAATAAGCCACACAGGGTTTTAAATCTAACAGGGAACTGCTCTTACCTTAATAAAAGTAAGAAAACGATTGACTAGATAACCAAAACAGGCACACCAGGTGCAACAAATAAAACTAAAGCATATATTTTCTTTATACGGGGGACAATAAGCAACAAACCCATAAATGTGAAGATACGAATTCCCAGTCAAAAGCTCTTTCTCATATAATTGCATGCACACATCATAACTGCGCTGGTAAACCTGTTAGCATTGGTAACTACGTCAAAATGGTTATAAACAAAAAAAAAACTGAAGAGCAAGCATACACCAACTGGATGCAACATAATATGGATTCAAATCATCCATTCCAGAAAAATATGAACGCCACCAACCATGTGATAAACCATGGAGAGTTTATGCGACAAAGAGACAACAAAGAAAACATAAGCGACTGAGAGGGAAGAATTACTTTGTGTACATTGGAATCATTTAATATAAGCTCAATCCAAATTAAGCCAACATATTATTTTCTCCACAAAAATCTAAACTACAGGCTAATAAGCCACATAAAAAGCGGTGGGATTCAACCAATAGGAAGCAATAACTAGGACCAAAAAAAAAATTTGTTACACACATAGGCAAATAAAAGGATCTATCTTGTGAGTAGCTTATGATTATTACCTCTATCAGAGGAGAGTCGTACTGCTCGTCTGCCCTTGCCATTGTGTGCAGATCTACTCGCATTACATCGTAAATGTACAAAAGATAATGTGTATCTTCTCTAGCATATCTGCCATTCAAAAGTGTGAGCTCAACTCAACCTATGCAAAACAGTAATGAAGAGACTAGACAGAATATATCGACCTTGTCATTACATCTGGAAGGGGTCGTATTCTCCAGTCTGCATTTTGGTATCTGCAGCCAATTAGCAAAGAAGACGTTGAATGATGAGTGAGATGATGAGAGTGCAAAAGAACAAAGGTTAAACAAAATTGAACAGTTATGCACTGTTTATTTGCAGCAACTCCACAATAATGCTTCAGAAGAAATTCCAGACTATTTCTCTCCAGCTTTAGCACCCTTGAGGCCTGAAAGATTCAAGGGAATCAAAACTACCACAAAAACACTGACAGAAAACCAAAAGTACTGTTTAAGTGAAAACTATTGTTTCATGACAAGAACATCACTAAAAGAACCTTCATAACTTGATGAATGACATTCCGGTGTGGTGATAATGGAAAAAAATAACACAGAGACAGAAAAGTTCAATTTTTCCATTCCCACTCTCTGGAGCATAGAGGAAAGCAAAGAAAGACAAGGTACGTTTCATTTTATATCAATAAATTGTCTTCATTCTGCAACATTACCAAAATATTTTTAATTAAAGTGATCTCTTACGCATACAAGAAACATGGCCTTGCAAAAAAAAAAAAATTTACCAGAAATCAAACCTGTCCTGTATCAAAGAGATTGCAGACATATATGCCGAAGTCCCGTTGAAGCCAAATAATATCTCGATCTGCTCCATGCATTACCTAGTTAAGTTCAATTTCTTCAATATTGCAATAGTTACATTCTAGGTATGCTGTAAAAAGTCACTTTGGGCATTTTGGATAAAACCTTTTTCTTTTTAGGGTCTTTGAAGATATCCCTGAGATAAGTACCAATGTGATCCCAAAGCTTGAATGTATCAACTATATAATCCTCGGATCTGGTAGAGATTTGCATCAAGCATGTTAATCCTTGAAAAGATCGATACTGATTATGCTCCAGATCAACCTTCAAAAGGAACAAAAAACAATAAACGTAAAGAGAGAAGGGAGAAGCAAGATTTACAAATAAAAAAACAGGAAGAGATATCAGCATCACTAACTCTGAGTTTAAGTTCTTTCTGTGTATCTATACTGAGAACAAGAACTTTTGAAGAGGAAGCATAATCAGAAAATTCCAATCGTCCTCAAAATACAGAAATGAGTAGCATGTCCATTTTAGTTTCAGTAAACTTCCTACAATTGCATGAACAAAACTCATAACAAAATCAAACTTCATACATCCCACACCAAAAAGTCTCACGTTCCAACAATGCATTAAACATTGGACTAAAGAAAAATCAGAGGAAGAAACTTACAGCAAACTCTTCAACACTATGCAATTTAGCAGCTAAATCCTTCAGATCATTGACTTCTTCAACAAGCTTGAATGGAGTTACTTCCAACGGAAGGGGCGTCACAGGTTCCATCTCTGTTATATTTTTGTTGATAAAGTCCATCACTGAAAGTTTCTCCTGCAAAGTATTACAAAGTTATATGAAAAGAGCAGGCGCTTGCCAAACAATCAGATACAGAAAAGCAGAAAAAATAACCATAAAAATAAAAAATTACAGTTCCAGATTCTAAGCATTAACGTAATGCTAAGACAATCATCCCTCACTCACAAACACAGAAGCACAGATAGTGTAATCAAACAACAACAAAAAACTAATTCTTCAGCACAATCACGTCTCCAAAGTTGCTGCTTGAGTCAATAAATCAAACAAAATGAACTATTTCTTCAGAAAAATCATGTTTCCAAAGTTGCTCGAGTCAATAATCCAATAAATAGAACTACATGTTCAGCAAAATCATGTTTCCAATTGCTCTAGTCAATAAATCAAACAAAACGAACTACTTGTTCAGGAAAATCATGATTTCGAAAGACTTAACTAACCAGTGGATGAATAAAGTGGAGATTGTCCTCGCTCCTCTCCAACCAAACATGCTCAAACGGTAAATTCGCGTTGTTCACCAAAATGTTATACTCCTCTTGAGGCTTCTTTATCGTTGCTATATGAAAAGAAACCTTTGCCTTTCCATGCTTAGCAAATTTCTTAACATCAATTTTAGAGCCAGGAATTTCGTTCTTCTTCCCATTCTCCAAATCCAGACCAATTTCGTACTCCTCCAACGAAACATCAATTCTCTGAAAAAATTCACCGTTCACATTGACAAGCCAATCACACGCATCATCTCCATCGATATCCCCAGAAAATCTCCGAGATTTTCCACAGAAAAGCCCCGACCCACCGACCGTCTCAAGAACACACTGCAATATCCGGGCAATCTCACTGATCGGAAGCTTAAACTCATCGAAATTGTTGAAAAAATGGAAATCTCTATTAGCTGGAATCGCAAGAGAACTAGAAGATAACTTTGAGAGACTCTCCGAGAAAGAACTACCAATCAACGCCTCTAGAGACTTCACCTCGGGTGATTCCTCCACTGCCATGTGATTCTCCCTTAGTATCGGCTAGATTGGTCTGAGTTTTTGGTGAACTAATCACTGGCTAAGCTCAGGGTTTAAACGCCATAAGAGGAAGTATTACCAAAACAGAATCGAAGGATAAAATGATTTCTGTTATTGATTTCCCAAATTGGGGAAGATGATGTATACAAGTATTTATATATGTGGTTAGACTAAACCATAACATTAAACCAATTTTAATTTACTATACAAGTAAACCAGATTAATATGGTTAATAGCCTTTCTCAAGATGAAGGTGTGAAGAGATTGTGAACACCCATCTTGGATATATTTTCTCGGAAAGGGGCTGGATAAAGTGCCTTTGTCAAGACATCTGCAAGCTGTTGAGTAGTCTGAACATACATTGTTTTTAAGAATCCAGAATCAATAGCCTCCCTGACCTTGTGACAATCTATTTCAAGATGTTTTGTGCGCTCATGAAATACAGGATTGCTTGCAATACTCAGAGCAGCTGTATTGTCACAATAGAGATAGGCAGGAAGTAATGTTGGCACATGAAGATCTTGTAACAAACGATATAACCAAACCAATTCCTTCGTAGCCATGTGCATAGCACGATATTCTGCTTCAGCAGTGCTAGCAGAAACAGTATCATGTTTCTTAGATTTCCAAGATATCAAAGAATTATCAATGAACATGGCATAACCCGTGACAGATCGTCTTGTGTCTACACAAGCTCCCCAATCCGAATCACAGTATCCCCTCAAATAAAATTTATCATCTGTAGCATAGAATAACCATTGACCAATTGTACCCTTCAGTTATCGCAAAACCTTATGAACCGCCTGGAGATGTGGAACACGAGGATCAGAAGAATACTGAGCCAATTTTGATACAGCAAAACTGATGTCTGGTCTGGTGTAAGTTAGATACTGCAGCTTTCCAATTAAACGTCTATATTGCTTTGCTTCAGCCAATACCTCTCCTTCATTCTTTGAGAGTTTCTGTTTAGGTTCCATTGGGATGGAAGAAGGTTTGCAACCTGAAAATCCACATGATTCTAACAAATCAAGGACATATTTTCTCTGGTTGACAGAAATACCTTCAATGGATCTTGCAATCTCCAATCCAAGAAAGAATTTTGGAGGACCAAGATCCATGAGTTTGAAATGAGAGCTCTACTGTGTCTTCAGATCATTGACAGCATTATCATCCGTACTAGCTATTAAGATATCATCGATATATACCAAAACCACCATATACTTCCCAGCAAATTGTTTGACAAACAATGTATGATCTCCATTACATTTCTCAAATCCCAGAAGAACAAGAGTCGATGAAAATTTGAGAAACCATTGCCGAGAGGCTTGTTTGAGACCGTAAATGAATTTCCACAATCTGCAGACAGCTTTAGGAGAAACTGTCTCACCCTTAAGTTCTGAATAGCCTGGAGGAAGTTTCATGTAGATCTCCTCATCTAATTCACCATTTAGAAAAGCATTTGAAACATCAAGTTGCGTAAGAGACCACTTGAGCTTTGGTGCCAGAGCCAACAGAAGTTTCACTGTGGCAAGCTTAGCTACTGGTGAAAATGTGTCCATAAAATCTATTCCTTCTTGTTGCGTATACCCTTTGGCAACCAAACGAGCCTTGTATCTTTCAACACTCCCATATGCATGATACTTCACTGTAAATACCCATTTACAGCCTATAGCAACCTTTCCAGCAGGGAAATCACATACACTCCATGTTCCTTTCCATAGCTCCCATCTCCACTCCCATAGCATCACACCATACCTCAAACAATTGTGCTTCATAAAACTTTTGTGGTATGGGAATTTTGGTGATAGTGTTAAGAAAATCTTGAAAAGGTTCAGATATATATGAATAAGAGATGTAATTTGTAATAGGATAAGGTGTAGTTAGCGTAGTAAGAGTACTATTATAACAATGATAGTCCTGCAAATGTTTTGGGAGAGTGATTTGTCTGCGAGACTTAGATCCAGAAGGAACCAAAGCCTCAGAAGATGACACATCAGATGTGGAATGTGTATCAGAAGATGTTTGCACGAGAGGCAGAGGAACATCATGGGAAGCAGGAGAATGTAATAGAGGAAAGAAATCCTTTGTATCATCTTTAATGGTAGATGATACAAAAGGGAAAATATCCTCATGAAAAATAACATGTCTTGAAATGGAAACAGAATCTGTCTCTATATCTAGTAGCTTATACCCTTTATAGCCAGTGGGATATCCTATAAATACACATGCCTTTGCTCTAGGTTCGAACTTATGTCTACTTTTAGGAGAAGTAGAGCTATAGCATAAACATCCAAAGGATTTCAAAGATTGATAATCGGGCAGCTTACTTGTTATTTCTCAAAAGGAGATTTATTATCTAGAACCGGAGAAGGTAATCTATTTATAAGAAACATTGTTGTTAACACACAATCCCCCCCCCCCCCCCCCCAGAACTCTAATGGTACTTGTGACTGAAATAGAAGGGCTCTTGCTACATTTAAAATGTGCTGATGCTTTCTCTCTACAACTGAGTTTTGTTAAGGGGCTTCAGAACAAGAGTGATAAGCCGCAATTCCTTTCATTAAGTAAAGTTCAGTGAATTTCAATTCATGAGCATTATCATACCTAACAGATTTCACTTTCGTATTAAATTGAGTTTCAACCATTTGAATGAAAGTGGGAAATACTTGTAAAACATCTTATTTAGCATGAAGCAAATATATCCAAGTTGCCCATGTATCAATGTGGACTAACTCAAAAGGTTTAGTACACATGTTATTTCGAGATTTGAATGGGAGATGCTTCTGTTTTGACAAATGACAGGTATGACAAACATCAGAAGTTTTATTTGATTTAGACTTTCCCAAGTTCAGTACAGTAGAAAGAGAATCTATCTTAGACTAAGATGGATGGCCTAATCTCTTATGCCATGTGACATGATCCACATGTAAACTAGCACAAGAAGGAGAAATACCTGACAAATAGACAATTTTATTTGCATTATTGAAATCCAGAACGTATAAGTTTCCAACTTGACTACCTTGACCAATCATCAATATCTGAGTAATTGTCTGAATAAAACATTCATCAGCCTTAAAACTCACTTTAGAATGAAGAGTTTTAGTCAAAACACTCACACTTAACAAATTGAATTTGAATTCAGGAATGTAAAGAACATTGTGTAGAGAGATAGCATCAGTTAATTGGACGAATCCTATGCCCACTATCTTAACTGTGTAACCATTAGGAAGAGTAACAAAGGTTCTATATAGGGCTGTGTAACTAGTAAAGAGGTCTTTAGTATGAGTAAAATGATGAGTTGCCCCGGAATCTATTACCCAAGCTCTAAAAGACACTTCTGGTTCCGTAGATATAGAAGAAATAAGCATGTCGTAATAAGCATGATTATAAAGATTCAGAAATGTACCTGATACCGATGAGATAACAGGTGCAGAAGTTGAAGTTGAAACACAAGCAATTTCAGGTGAAGACAACACTAGGGGCTTGAAGCTTGGAGCTAAAGAAGGAGATCATAGTCTGAATCTGATCTTTTGTCATGTTCTCAAAATCAGTGTTCATTTTCTGTTCTGAATGTCCCATAACACGGGTAGAAGAAATGTTGTTGACAGCAGCCATATTAGCAGTTCCCACAGTTTGTATTGGCTTTCCTTTTGGATGACCAGGTGGGAAGCCATGTAACTTGTAGCATCTATCAACAGTATGGCCAATCTTCAGGCAATGAGTACATTTTGGTTTCTTAAAACCTCCTTGATACAAGAGAATGTGAGACTGATCAGAAATACTTGATTCTTGAACATGAAAGGCAGCTGGATTTGTGAGCACCTTGTTAGCAAATCCCACAACACGTTGACTTTCATCCTGATCCAACATGTTGTATATCTCAGGTAAACCAGGCCTTGGTCTCATGTTCAAAATCTGACCCCGTATGTTAGCAAAACTATCATTTAATCCCATCAGAAACTGAATGATTTTGCTTGTTTCAGCATCTTCTATCAACTCTTTCACTTGATCACAGTTGCATTTCTTAGCAGCATTGGTCTTTGTATTCGCAAGTTGTTCCCATAGAGTTTTCTTCTTAGTGTAGTAAGTAGAAAGATCTAGAGAACCTTGCTTAAGAGTGTAAATTGACTGCTCTAGTTGATACTTCCGTGGCAAATTGCTAACACGAAATAGTAGAAACAGATCATTCCACATCTCAGCAGCATCTTCGTAATACAAAATGCTATCATAGATCTCCTTGCTTACCACATTCATCACCCAAGCTTTAACCATACTATTGCATCTACTCCATATCTTGAACATACTATCAGTTACGTCAGGTCTGGGGAGAGTTCCGTCTACAAATGCTAGCTTGTTCTTTGCATCTAGACTAATTCTCATCGCAATATACCAGTTATTGTAATTTGATCCGTCAAGAATATGTGAGACAATAGATAGACCTGGATGATCGGCAGAATGAAGAAAAAATGGGCTGTGTGCATTATCATAGGACTCAAATCGCATCAGAATCACACCAGAACGATCGCGACTAGTTGAGTTGTGAGGATGTGGAGCTGCAGCAACTTCGGCAGTAACTGGTAACGAAGATCCAGCTTGTTCCTTTGTTGCAGAGGCTCTAGCATCCGGAGTAGATGATCTATTTCGTAATTTCCTTTCTTGTTTCGCCATTGTTGTAGAGCGAAGCTCAGAGAGAGACGATTGAACCAAAGACGAAGTTCGCAATATCAAAACGAAGCTTCCGATGTCAATCGAGCAATAATTGGAGCTTGAAACTACGATTAATCGGTGAAAATGGAAGAAAAAACAGAGAAATCTGAAGATCAATCGGAGATATGAGCAGATTCGCTCTCTGATACCATATTACCAAAACAGAATCGAAGGATAAAATGATTTCTGTTATTGATTTCCCAAATTGGGGAAGATGATGTATACAAGTATTTATATACGTGGTTAGACTAAACCATAACACTAAACCAATCTTAATTTACTATACAAGTAAACCGGATCAATATGGTTAATAGGAAGAGAATGGATTTATTGCTAATTGCTAATTGCCAAGATTCGAAAAGGTGCTAGCCGCTAAGCGGACGGTCGTGCACCTATTTGCACCTAGGCCGAAAAGCCGTGATTAATCACCGATTAATCAACGATTAATTTTGAACATTTTTTAAAATTTAAAGTTTATATGTATATAAGTTATAAGTTATGAATATATAAATCAAAACAAGTATGAAATAAGTTTTTTTATTATCAAAGTAACAAAATATTAGGAAATTAAGTTCAAATTCACATCTAAATTCCAAAAACAAAAAAGAAGTACAAACATATGATGCAAAAAATAGATTTGTCTTGATATTGAGGGACAAAAAAAGTACAGTGAGAGAAAAATCTTCATCATATTCTTCAATGATCAAATTATCATGTGTACTGTACTTCTAAAAAAAAAAAAAAATTGACTTTTTGAAGAAAAGTCAACGATTTTTTTCGAAAAAATCGTTGACATTTTCAAAAAATTGTTTGACCGCCTAATTCACCGCCTAGACACTAATCGCGGCGGTGCACCGCCGACTAGCGCCTAGGCTAGAACATGGCTAATTGCCCAATTGCTAATTGCTAATGGATCAAATGCTCAGATGTTCCTTTTTAGAAGATCTGAATTCTCATATGCCCATCTTATTTTAAATTCATAAAATTTTAAAAGAGTGATCACCCATTAAAAAACTTTGTTAATTACAGACCCAACTAGTCATATCCGCATCCAACCCGCGATACCCACATTCCACCCCCGACACTACATCAGATCTGTGATATCGGGTCGAATTGTACACCAGACCCACGATATCGGGTCGAATTGTACACCAGACCAGCGATTATCAGGTTGAATTCGCTGAAATCAGGTAAAACCTCAAATTAAAACCTAAAATTGTCGATCTACTTCCACTTCCCTTATCATCTACTTATGTTAATTTGAAAGTTCTTCCCTCCTATTTGGTACGAAAAGGTACTAATAAGACAGTGGTAGTGATTTTCTGCGGATTCGAAATCCCAACTCTAAATCATGTTCGTCCTTCTTATTCTTCTGTGTTTCGTTCTACTTTTCTGGGTTGTAGAATTGAATTCGATTTTGTGTTGAATTGAATTTGAATTTTGTGTAGAATGGAATTCAATTTTTGTGTAGAGTTGGATTTCAGATGCTAATGGATTGTGTTATAACTTCGTAGAACTTGTGTTATGGCTATTATCGAAGAAATTGAGTCTCATCCGGTGCCGAAAATGTATGAAAACTCGCCTCAAAACAGTCGCGACCGAATGTTGAGGCTAATCAGTTAATGATGTGGCGGCATCCAACGTATACCGAGGAGGAAGACCAGCCATTGCAACCTGAGAGGATGTTCTTTGGTACTACTGAATATAACAAGGTAATCAAGTTGGGAACAAGGTGCTTTATCCACAAAGAAGTGGAGAAATTGGAGTCTATAGGACTTAAACCTGACGAACTGAAGTAGTTTACAGAGCATCCGCAGTTCAGGCATTTTTGGCACATGAATAGGGCTATGCATATGGACCCAACACATAAGATGATGGGCATGTGGATGCTTCTTCTTCGGACGGCAAGTACAAATAAGAGTAACTTAGCATATTGAGGCACAAGGAGAAAGGCATCCACCAAAGGCATAGTGATCTCTACCTTCTCCATTTGTCTATCAAAGACCATTTTATACTTTTCCAACAATTGTTTCTTGAACAGGCTCGGAAATGGTAGCTTGGGCTCGTATGGTGGTAGAACAAACAACGTTTCTTTACTCTTGGGCTTCTCCTTGATCTTCTCTTCAACCGCAACTCTTTTACCCTTGTCTTCATGATATATCATGGTTTTTACCCTGTTTAAGCCATGATATAAGTCCTTTTTATCGAGTCTTTATTCTATTATAGAGTCTTTTAGAGTTTTTTACAGGTTTTAACACATTTTGAGCATTATTGGAAATATTAGAGTTTTATGGAGCATTATGGAGCAAAACTGAAGAATTGTGACTAAGTACCTGATCGGAGCGTCAAGCATCGATCGATACCCATCAGAGCAGAATACAAGTCGCGACTTTAATGAAGTTTGAAGAATTGCAGAACTTGCCCTGAAGACTTTAATATTTACAAGAAGACCACAATTCGTGTTTAGACTATTTAATTAGGTTTTACAGCCACTTTGGCTGTGTGCTTTTTGATTACTTTGAGATTAGAGCTTTTGAGAGGGAAGACAAGTCAGAACTCTGTTCGTCTGAGAGAAGATTTCGAACTCCTGTTTTACTCTACTCTTATTTATTTTATTGATGATTTATTCAGTTATGTTGATTGTTTCATTCTTCATGTATGAGTAGATCCCTTGTTAGGTTCATGGTTTTCACTAGGGTTTTCTTTGAATGTTAGGGTGACTTATTTGCTAGGATTCATTATCTGAATTAGTTCTTCACTATAGGTTGTCTGCAAAGCTAATTATGGATTGATCACTTAGAAGTTAGATCTTAGGATAATTGATTAGGCGCGAGAGTGCGATTAATTACCTGATAAAACCTAAGATGAGCAAAATAACTATTCGCAAAGAGATTTGGTTTAGTTGTTTTGTGAACCTATCGAACTTGTAGATTAAAAGCTGATTTAGACTTTGGGATTCGCAAAGAGATTTGGAATTCCTAGGATTTAGATTTAGATAGTTTTCGCAACGAGAGTTGGTTAGCTATACTTTAGTGATTTGAGTTCAAGAACCGCGCTAAATTTGAATCCTGCTAGTTAATTTATCTGCATTCAATGATTCCGTAAGAAATACCATGAACCTATCTCTCTCCAACTGAATTTTCAACCGATTTAATTTACGTACTTGTTTTCAATACCATTGATTGCTTAGCGTAATTTCCACATCCATAATCTATTGTGTGTCTCTGTGAATCCTTGTGTTCGACCCCTATCTATATTATAACTACTGCTTTAGTATATAAATAGGGTATTAATTTGAGCATATCAAATTTGGCGTCGTTGACGGGGACTCAATTCGCCATTAGATTACGTTTGTGAATTTCGACTAAGTTCGTCGGTATCGGTCGATACTATCTAGTATCGGTCGATAGTCGCCGTTCTCTTTTGTTGATATCGATCGACACCACTTGGTATCGATCGATACTCATCGTGTTACAAGTTACTAACGTTTTTGACTCTTGTTTTCAGGTGCATGCCTAATCGTGAAACCAGAAAGAACAAGAGCACTCAACTAGTTCAACTGTCATTAGAATAACTAGCACTTGTGGAACGCGCAAACATAAGGACAAAGAAACCAGCAGCTATGAACAACAATCGAGTAGAGTTGGTTCGAGATGAGGCTGGTGCCTACATGGACCCAGAGGGTCGTTTGTGCAATGAAAGAGGACAACATCTGGATGGAGAGGGGAACATCATTCTACATGCTCCCGTTGTCGCTGGGAATGTCGCTGGGAAAGCGAACGCAGTGAAAGCTGAAAACGTTGTGGTTAATCGTGGTAGGACGATTGGTGAGTGTAACAGACCTGACCAGTTCTATGCAAATCGCTCTGCGATCCGTCCTCTCCCTTTCCCAATGAATGACTTTGAGCTGAAACATGCATACTACACTCTTGTGGGACAGTATCCTTTTCACGGTCTTTCCAACGAGCATCCCATGGACCATGTTGAGAGGTTCGAAGATTTGGTCACTAGCATCAAGAGGAATGGAGTCTCTTATGACTACCTTTTCTGCAAGCTTTTCCCATACTCTCTTGGTGGGGAAGCAACCTACTGGCTGAAGCAGTTACCTCCTGGATCGCTGACTAGCTGGGAGGAAACTAAAACTGCTTTCCTGACCAATTTCTATGATGACGCAAGATCCGAGGATTTTAGGAACAAGATATCCCAATTTTCTCAAGGACCTACTGAGGCGTTCAAGGCTGCTTGGACGAGGTTCAAATCATATCAGAGAGACTGTCCACATCATGGATACTCTGATGTTCAGCTGATGGGTTTCTTCTTTAGAGGACTTGATTGGAGGTACCAAATGACTTTGGATTCTTCAAGCAATGGAAACTTCAACACCAAATATCATGATGAAGCCTATGTCATGATTGAGAACTTGGCGTCTAGCAATAGCACCAAGAATGCTGATTTTGAGCGGAAAAGACTAGCTAGTAACGTGGATGGTTCGCAGATCGCTGACTTCCAAGCTAAGTTGGACTCTATGCATAGTCTTCTGATGGGCAAGACACAGAAAGTTGTTCACTTTGCTGACGATGTCGAGGTATTAAACAAAGATGAAGTAGAGGATGTTAACTACATTGGTGGTTCTGGTTTTCAGGGTCAGAGAAATTAATTCAACAACAACCGAAACTTCAACAACAACTCGCAGCAAGGAGGGTCGAATCAGTTTGGCCATAAACCATCTCAGAACAGTGGGTATGTCAGGAACTATGGGAATTCATCTTATCAGCATGTATCTGCTAAGCTCCCAGATAGCAAGATCGAATCTATGTTCGAACAACTTCTTCAAGGACAGCAGAAGCTCACTGTGGATTTCAATGGGAAGATTGATGTCCTATATAATGATCTGAGCGGAAGGATCGACGCTATAAATATTCAGAAGAAGAAGCTGGAACTCCAGATAGCTCAAACTTCAGAGGCTGTGAAAAGGCAAGAAGGTTTCCTTCCAGGGAAAGTAGAGAACCCAAGAGCTCACATCAATGCAATTACCTAAAGGAGTGGAAAAGAGGTCACCCCAGAAGAAAAAATTGATACGATTGCAGACGTTCTCCTTGCTCTTAACGATGAGGATACCGAAATCGCCCCAACATCGATCGACGCCAACCAGCATCGATCGACACCTATCAGGATACTTTCACGGGACAAGTCAAAACCGCAAGTATCGATCGATACCCCTTCAGTGTCGATCGATACTAATCCCACAGTCGAACCGACTCCTAAGATCTCGAAGGCAGTGCCTACTGTGGTCACAGAAAGAGTTTACACACCACGGATACCTTATCCCAGAGCTGCTAGGAATACTAAGAAGGAAGTGGAAGACTCTAGATGCAAGGCCATTATGGATAAATTGATCGTTGAACTCCCTTTCATCGACGCCATCAAAACTCCTCTGTCCTTCAGGAGATATGTTAAGATGATGGTGTCTAGCAACGTGAATCTTGAAGAAGGATGCTTGATGATTACTCATGAGTGCAGTGCAATCTTGACCAACAGGATCCCATAGAAGTTGCCAGATCCAGGGAGTTTTGTGTTGGATTGCACGATATTCACGGACATGTTTGAGCGTTCTCTTTGTGACCTTGACTCAAGTGTCAACCTCATGCCATATTCAGTCGCCAAACGGATGGGGATGACAGACTTTACAACCACAAAGATATCTCTAATACTTGCTGATCGTTCAGTTAGACTTCTAGAGGGGTTACTCGAAGATGTTCCGATCAAGATTGGAAATTGCTTGATCCCCACTGATTTCATCGTCCTGAAGTATGATGATGAGCCTGAGGATCCTCTTATCCTAGGCAGACCTTTCCTTGCAACAACCGGTGCTTTGATTAATTGCAAGAATGGGAATATCGCTCTCAACATTGGTGATTTGTTCATGAGTTTCCACATGGATAAGATGATGAAGAGACCAACCATAGATAGGCAGACCTTCTTTGTTGACACCTTCAGTGACATAGCTGAAGAGTATTTCCTAGAGATGCATCTTAAGGACCCACTACAGAGAGCGTTGGTCTGTTCAGCCACTTCAGAGGTGCATTCGTGTGATGATACAGCTGGATACTCGAGTATGCTTGATTCAGCACCTCCAACATTGATCGATACCCCTTTGGTATCGGTCGATACCCTGTGAATCGAGGGAGAGACGACTGAAGGTTCTAAGCAAGCTGTTGGGCTTGGAGATTGGAGTGCAGAGAACGCTCCTAAAGTAGAACTAAAGCCACTCCCCCCAAACCTGAGGTATAGTTTTCTTGGTCCTAATTCTACATACCTAGTAATTGTCAATGCTTCTTTGAACAACGCAGAGGTTGCCTTATTACTGAACAAGCTGCGCAAGTACCGCAAAGCTCTTGGCTATTCTCTTGATTACATTTCAGGTATATCACCGGACTTGTGCATGCATAGGACTCACCTTGAGGACGAGTCAAAGACCTCAATTGAGCACCAGAGGAGGCTAAATCCGAATCTGATGGAAGTGGTCAAGAAGGAGGTGATGAAACTTTTGAAAGCTGTGTTATCTATGCTATTTTGGATAGCTCTTGGGTCAATCCAGTGCACGTTGTTCCTAAGAAAGGAGGAATAACCGTGGTGAAGAATGAGAAGAATGAGATGATTCCTACCAGAACGATCAGTGGACACCGAATGTGCATCGACTACAGGAAGTTGAATGTAGCCACACGGAAAGATCATTTCCCACTGCCATTCATTGATGAGATGTTGGAGAGGTTAGCCAATCATCCCTACTACTGTTTCCTCGATGGATACTCAGGTTTCTTCCAGATCCCGATACATCTAGATGACCAAGGGAAGACCACATTTACATGTCCATATGGCACATTCGTATACATGCGAATGCCATTTGGATTGTGTAACGCTCCAGCCACTTTTCAGAGATGCATGATGTCTATCTTCACAGACATGATTGAGGATTTCATGGAGGTGTTCATCGATGATTTTTCAGTATATGGTTCATCGTTCAAGGACTGTTTGGCTAACTTGTGCAAAGTGTTACAGAGGTGTGAAGAGAAACATTTGGTCCTCGATTGGGAAAAGTGTCACTTTATGGTTCAGGATGGCATCGTGCTTGGGCAGAAGATTTCTGAGGCTGGGATCGAAGTCGACAAGGAAAAAATTCAGGTTATGACGAGTCTCCAACCACAAAATTCTATGAAGGATATTCAAAGTTTCCTTGATCATGCTGGGTTTTACAGGAGTTTTATCAAGGATTTCTCCAAGATAGCACGTCCACTCACTGCTTTATTATGCAAGGAAATCAAATTCGATTTCATATCTGACTGTCTTGCAGCCTTTGAGGAGATAAAAACTGCTTTAGTGAGTGCTCCTATTGTGCAACCTCCTGATTGGACTCTCCCTTTTGAGATCATGTGTGACGCTAGTGACTTTGCTGTTGGATCTGTTATGGGTCAAAGGAAAGATAAAAAGCTGCACGTGATCTACTATGCCAGCAGGACTTTGGACGACGCTCAGAGAAACTATAGTACTACAGAGAAGGAACTACTTGCAGTCGTCTTCTCTTTTGAGAAGTTTCGATCCTACCTTATTGGGAGCAAAGTGATTGTCCACACTGATCACGCTGCTCTCAAGTATCTGATGCAAAACAAGGATCTTAAGCCTCGTCTTTGTCGTTAGGTTCTTTTGCTACAGGGTTTTGACATAGAGATTAAGGACAAAAAGGGCATAGAGAACAGGGTCGCTGACCATCTTTCGAGGATTCGGGTCGATGAAGACGTCCCCATTAATGATCAACTACCAGAAAAATCCGTTTATTTCATTGAGACTGAATTTCGGATGGGCTTCGCAGAAACTCAGCAATTCCCACGAATTGGAGGTCTTCATATCAATCGACGCTCCTATGGTATCGGTCGATACAAGGTGACTCCCGAACACATTTTCACTGTTGAACACCTTGGTACTTCAGAAGAGTATCTGGTAGCTGCAGCCGATTCAGATCAACCGTGGTATGCAGATATCGCCAACTACCTCGCTGCAAATGCAGAACCAAAGCACCTCAAGAGCTATCACAAGAAGAAGTTTTTGCGGGACATAAGGCGATACTTCTGGGATGAACCTTACTTGTACAAGCACTGTTCTGATGGTATCTACAGACGATGCATTGCTGAATCCGAGGTGTCAAAATTTTTGTTTCATTGCCATGGATCCGATTATGCTGGACACTTTGCCACTTTCAAGACAGTGTCCAAGGTTCTTCAAGCAGGTTTCTGGTGGCCTACTATGTTCAAGGATGCCCATGTTTTCGTTTCACAGTGTGATGCGTGTCAGAGGAGAGGGAAGATAAGTAAGAGACATGAGATGCCACAAAACTTCATCATTGAGGTTGAGATTTTCGATTGTTGGGGCATTGATTTTATGGGTCCCTTTCCTTCATCGTATGGACACAAATACATCTTGGTTGATGTGGATTATGTGTCTAAGTGGGTCGAAGCCATTGCTAGCAGAACCAATGATTCTTCGGTGGTTCTTAAGATGTTTAAGACCATCATTTTCCCTCGATTTGGAGTACCTCGAATTGTGATAAGTGACGGTGGCTCTCACTTTATCAACAAGATTTTCGAGAGGTTGCTGAAGAAGTATGGTGTGAACCATCGTGTTGCTACTCCTTATCACCCTCAGACCAGTGGGAAAGTTGAGGTTTCCAACAGCCAAATCAAGGAAATCCTGGAGAAGACAGTGAACGTTACAAGAAAGGATTGGTCTGCAAGGTTGGATGACGCGCTTTGGGCTTACATAACTGCTTTCAAGACACCACTTGGGACTACACAGTTTCACTTGCTGTATGGAAAAGCATGTCATCTTCCAGTGGAAATCGAGCACAAGGCATCATGGGCTACAAAGATGATGAATTTCGACATCAAAACTGCTGCTGAGAAACGATTGATCAAGCTGAACGAGCTCGATGAGATTAGGCACCTTGCCTATGAGAACTCAAAGCTGTACAAGGAGAGGACAAAGGCATACCATGACAAGAAGATCATCTCCATGCACTTTGAACCGAATGATCAGGTACTTCTGTATAACTCTCGTTTGCAATTGTTTCCTGGTAAATTGCGTTCTCGTTGGTCAGGTCCCTTCACAGTCAAAGAAGTTTGACCACATGGTGCGATTGTCCTTACAAATCCTTCAGGAGAAGAGTTTACTGTCAACGGACAAAGGGTGAAACACTATTGGGCGAACGCTGAGATTCCGGATGGACACATAATTCCTCTGGATGATACATCCACTGCCTGAACGGCAGCACAATCAAGCTATTGACTATAAACAAGCGCTTGGTGGGAGGCAACCCACTGGTGAGTCTGCCTTTGAGTCTTTTTCCTTTTCTTTTTCGTTTTTGGGACTGTCCCAGGATAAACAAGGAGCACAACGAGATCGCAAGAGTGTCGATCGATACCATGTGGTATCGGTCGACACCTTCTGCGAATGAGGAGGACATGTATCGATTTAAGCTTGGTATCGTTCGATACCAAGCTGTGTGTCGATCAATACCCAATGTTCCAGCGCAGTAACTTCTTGTTTCTCATATTTAAATCTGATTCATCTGTTTTCTCTCACCAACTCTAGGCTAGATAACACTGGGGACAGTGTTGTTTAAGTCTGGGGGAGGTAGTCGCTGACTTTGTTTTTGTTTTTCTTAGAGTCAGTCCATTTTTGAGTCATTCGTTGTCTTATTGAGTCAAAACGTTGTCTGAGACTGTGATCCTTCTCTTGAATCTATTAATTTGAACTTGCTTCTAAGTAACCATTGTTGCAGAATCAGTTCTAGATCGACTAATGAAAAATCCAAAGGCTTACCGGTTAACTAGAAGACACTCATGTTTCCAGCAAAGTTCCTTAAAGCCTTAGCCAAATTTTTGCACTTCATCATTGTGGTTAGTATCTATAGAACTTGATTCTTCATTCGTATCTGACAAAGGAACCCATATGTTTGAAAATAACGGTATTTCTCTCCCTGTTACAAGTTAATTAATAAGTGCATTAAAAGATGAAATGATTTTCTTCTAAGTAGAGGGTTAGGAAAATTTCCAACGGTCCCATTATTCTACTCGAGAGGGAATGATCACACAGAGGATTGGAAGCGAGGCTAGGATTTTCCTATGATGCCATTATTCGCCTACATCCTTTGATACGTTGAGAGCGAAGAACCGTGGATTCGGGGGAAAATACCATCAATACTCGCGTCTCATACCTTGATGTGTATATGCAAAGCTAAAAACAAACGAGAGAACATAATAAGAAATAAGTCTGGGGGAGAGAAATAATACCAAAAAGTGTGAAAAAGTGGTTCCTTGTCATGATATTGTATGGGAAAGAATCTATAAGGTTCTTGATACTAATTCACAGCGATGAAACTGGCGAGGATGGCTTGATTGAACAATGCTGCGAAATAACGTGTGTAGTCTGGGAAGCTGCAAATGTCTACGGAGAAGTACATGGTGGTTATATCAAAAGCTGATTAGGTGACATTTGGGTGCTTGGGAAATTGGTCATCTCCACGTTTCAAGGACAGGTGAGTCTCTACGTTTTCAAACCTCTTTCTCTGGTTTAGTCTTCTATTTGCTTGAGGGCAAGCAAAAGGCTAAGTCTGGGGGAGTTTATATATCATGGTTTTTACCCTGTTTATGCCATGATATAAGTCCGTTTTATCGAGTCTTTATTCTATTATAGAGTCTTTTACAGGTTTTAGCACATTTGGAGCATTATTGGAAATATTAGAGTTTTATGGAGCATTATGGAGCAAAACTGAAGTCTTGTGACTAGGTACCTGATCGGAGCATCAAGCATCGATCGATACCCCCTGGTATCGATCGACACCCATCGGAGCAGAATACAAGTCGCGACTTTAATGAAGTTTAAAGAATTGCAGAACTTGCCCTGAAAACTTTAATATTTACAAGAAGACCCTAATTCGTGTTTAGACTATTTAATTAGGTTTTACAGCCACTTTGGCTGTGTGCTTTTTGATTACTTTGAGTTTAGAGCTTTTGAGAGGGGAGTCAAGTCAGAACTCTGTTCGTCTGAGAGAAGATTTCGAACCCCTGTTTTACTCTACTCTTATTTATTTTATTGATGATTTATTCAGTTATGTTGATTGTTTCATTCTTCTTGTCTGAGTAGATCCCTTGTTAGGTTCATGGTTCTCACTAGGGTTTTCTCTGAATGTTAGGTTGACTTATTTGCTAGGATTCATTATCTGAATTAGTTCTTCACCATAGGTTGTCTGCAAAGCTAATTCTGGATTGATCACCCAGAAGTTAGATCTTAGGATAATTGATTAGGCGCGAGATTGCGATTAATTACCTGATAAAACCTAAGGTGAGCAAACTAACTATTCGTAAAGAGATTTGGTTTAGTTGGTTTGTGAACATATCGAACTTGTAGATTAAAAGCGGATTTAGACTTTAAGATTCGCAAAGAGATTTGGAATTCCTAGGATTTAGATTTAGATAGTTTTCGCAACAAGAGTTGGTTAGCTATACTTTAGTGATTTGAGTTCAAGAACCACGCTAAATCTGAATCCTACTAGTTAATTTATTTGCATTCAGTGATTCCCTGAGAAATACCCTAAACCTATATCTCTCCAACTGAATTTACAACCGATTTAATTTACGTACTTGTTTTCAATACCATTGATTGCTTAGCATAATTTCCACATCCATAATCTATTGTTTGTCTATGTGAGTCCTTGTGTTCGACCCCTAGCTATACTATAACTACTGCTTTAGTATCTAAATAGGGTATTAATTTGAGCATATCACTTCATTACCCACAAAACCACCTTCAACCACATCAACTTTGGCTTCAAGTTCTGCCTCCTCCCCCACTTTGTTTCTCAATGTCCGCATTGAGATTAGATTGAGGCTCTCTAGTTGGAAGCACCGCTCCACTCCTAAGTGTGATTGCATTGATTGAGATTAGTTTCGGGTTTGCCAGGCAATGTACCTTGAGGACGAGATGAAGAAGATGCTACCTTGCCCTCAAGTTGCTTGATTTTAGAGCTCCATGTTTCAAACTTAGACGTGAGATCATTGTAAGAGCAATTCACTTTGTTATGGATTTCCGCCATCTTCTTACTCATATCCATTGCGCCATTGGCTTTACCTTGAAGAAGTTGTTGAAACATGTTCTTCATATCAAATTCTTGAGGCGTAGAGGTGTTGCCTTGAGCTTGTGGCGCAAAACCGGGTGGTGCAAAAGGTTGCTTCGGTTGAAACCCGCCTTTGTTCCCTTGAAAGTAATTCTTGGGAACATAGCTTTGTTGTTGGTTGTTGGAGGATTGACCTTGTTTTTGAGAAGTGAAGTTCCACTCCCCATCATTCTTTTCCTCTTCTTCTGCCTTCTTCTTCTTTCCTCTTCTTCTCCTCCTCTTCTTCTTTCATCTTATCCTTTTCTTTTGCCTTCTTCTTCTCCTCCTCTTCTTATGCCTTCTTCTTCTCCTCTTCATCTTTCCTCTTCAGCAGCTTCTAAAAATCTTAGTTTCTTCACCTTTTCTTCTTTCCTCTTTTCATCATACAACACCAAACATCCCACTCCTTTCCTCTCGTTCACATACAACTCAACGTTTTTAATTCTTTTGTCATGGTCATCTAGCTTCTCAGTCATTACATTTAGCCCGTCTTCCACTGTTTACTTCAAACACTCTAGCTCTGCCATCATTTTTTCCACTGCATTCTTCGAAGCAGATGCCTTCGCTCGACCTTCTATTCGGAGAATATGTTTTTTCCCTCCGCTCTTTCGGCTATTCACATATTGCTTGTACATCTCCTCGAAGAATATATCTCTCTTTTCTTTCACCAGAATCGTTTTCCAACCATCAACAACTATATCAACTTCATCTTCCTCCAAATCCTCATCATCTAAGATGACAATCAACATTTACTCCTCATCCTTGGATGGAGCCAACACACTATGAATCTCATGTGAATACCAAGAAAAACAATTTATAAACAACCCCATGATCGATCATTAATGAATATAGTTAGTAATTTACATAAGATTTGATTACTAACCTTAGTTGCATCAAGTTTCATATTTATTTCTGAAATTGCAAAACCTTTCAAATCACTTTACTTGAACTTGCTCTTACACATCCTTGGACAGCTACTATTTGCTCCAGCAACAGCTTCTCTGAGCTGGCTTCCAAGAACTGGAATTGACTCAAACGCCAAAAACTACACATGACACATCAAGTATTACTAAGCAAATGCTAAAGGATAGTTATACCAGTAATACTCAGTTGTGCATATTTACCTCCATAAGAAGAACGAAACTAGGAATGACTTTCTTTGCACATTCAAGCACTTTCCCATCAAAACTTTCCACTAGCTTACGAATGTCTTTCATATTTTGATCATATGCAAATCGTTCCCAAGGAAACGTTTTACACAACTCAAGATCACTCGCCGCTCAGAGAAAGAATGGCTCTACACATGGGGCTCCATCTCCTGTCTTCACCATCCCAACAATCACGTTGGCTAAGAAGTAAAGCACAACAATATTCAACTTACCTTTACCAGGTTTCCCTCTCATTGACTCCAGCTTTTCATTGACATCATTCAGTGTTACTTTCTTCTTCCCTTTCCCAAAATGCTTCTCAACAAACTTAACATTATCCTTGCCTAAAATTTGGTAATCATCTAGGTAGCTACGTCAGTTCAAACCAGAAATAAGCCCTAACTCTCTCAGAGAATACCGGATGGGAACACCATTCACTACAAACCAGAATTCCTTCTTCCTGCTTGATGACACCATACGTAGAAGGATCTTACACATACCCAAAGATTTATGGCAATCCTCCAAGTACATGTGGAAGAAGTGAATGAAGTGAGGGTGCGTTTTGAACCACCTCAACTCGCTTTCATTTAGCAGTTCATTTAACGTTTTAACTGCTTTCTCAACATAGCACCTTCCTGACAGCTTGGTGGACATGTTATACTCACATGGTTCAAAGAACATCTTCCCTGGTGGTATAGCTTGGATTTTAGACTCCTCATCCTCCTCAATGTTCTCCTCACGCTGCTCCTCATCAGGGCTCTCCTGCATTCGAAGTTCTATTATTCCTTAGTTGTTCCAATACTAAGTTGTTTCCAATACTCTGTTGTCCCACTATTACATATATTTAAAATCAAAACAACATTAGGGGAAGAAGGTTGTTCGCGACTTACCGATACATTAGGAAAACGACGCTTCATTGCGGATTCGGTTTGGTGTTTAGTCGGACGTCTGTGTTGAGTCTCCGTATCAGACTCCGATGCCGTTGTCGTATCATGTGAATGCAAAGACTCCTCTACACTTTTCTCTCCTCTTTCTACTCATTTCCCTTTTCTCACTGGTTGTTCGCGACTTAACACTGCTTTATGCAGTTTCGCTAAAGCCAAAGAAGAACGGCCGGGAACGGGTTTTCTAGTCTTTCTTGCTTTTTTCGTTGTCTTCGTATGGGGCACCATTTCTGATGAGGAGAAGAAGAAGTGGAGGAGAATAAAGATGAAA
This sequence comes from Eutrema japonicum, assembly GCA_030161315.1. Classification (NCBI taxonomy): domain Eukaryota; kingdom Viridiplantae; phylum Streptophyta; class Magnoliopsida; order Brassicales; family Brassicaceae; genus Eutrema; species Eutrema japonicum. The sequence goes on along the minus strand of BSQW01000007.1, from coordinate 32,506,847 downwards.
AATTAACAACAAACAACCATTAGAACATAGGTTTGGATGAAATTCTGGATTTAATTTCAGCAATTCACCTGATGCATATTTACCTAGGGTTTCGACGGAATCGCGAATTTGATTTGACTGCTACTTCAAAATTGACTACGATGATGGAGTGTCCGAGCTTTCGACTATTACAAAGATGAGCTTCACCCGTCTTAGTTGTGCTAGTATTTCACAGAGAAAAACCGTTGAGGAAGACAAAGGAGATCGCTAGAACTCTTTTTCGAATTTGGGTAAAGAATGAAAAACAAAATTCAAAAAATAAAATAATAATAGCTACATCCGACCCGATTACACCGAATCTCAACTTTACCGATCCAAATCGTGGTTGGGTATGTAATTATGGAGACTTTGATTGGGTTTTTGACCACTTTTTCGAATTAAAAAAAAATTATTAAAAAAATTGATTATTAGAGGAGTACTATTTGAGATTACAATAAGAAGAGAACATCTTAGCAATTAGCAATGAGCGAATTTCTCATATGTCCCTTTAACTAGATTACAAACCTTTTCTACCACATTATATTATGTCATGTCACCTTCCTTTCAATGAAATGTGATATTCCTATCTTGCCCTTCTAATTTCGGAAGTATGACATTAAAAAATTGACCAATGAGAATTAAGGAATTTCAGCCAATTAGAATTGGGGAGCTTAAATTTTTTAACCAATTAGAACAAAACAAATTTGGGCCAATCAGAAGCTGCTGGGAAAGAAAAAGAGAAAGAAAAAAAATCACGAGTGCCAAATTTCAGCCAATCGGAAACACTCCCCTTATCGAACATTTTCTCTCTCGACAGTAAGAATTCATCGCGGCAGCTCTTCTGCCACTCCCTCATCCGCCATTGAAACTTAAAAACAAGGTTAGTTCTTCGATATTTTAGTAGATTATGCCTTAGAAACCATTGGATTTTTGGGGATTTCAATCGAATTTACAATTTAAAAATTTGTAATTGATTTGAAATTGATTATTCTCTACGTTTTTTACCTCCAAAAAATTAGTTATTGTGATGAATTTTTGAAACAGAAATTATTCGTCAAAAATTTGTGACATATCGGAGACGATATTGTGACCAAATTTTGATGTCACAAATTAATAGTTGTGTTGTCACAATTTTGTGACATCTAATTTGTAGCCAATTGTTGTAACAAATAGTGACATAAGTGTGACGAAAATATATGTCGTAGGAACCGTGACATAATTGTGACCACATTTTTCATAGCAACGTTGTGACAAATTTGTAACAAAACGATAAGTCTCAATTTGTAACGATAGAGTGACTAATTGTCACTCACTAATTGGTTTGATTCAATGATAACAAAAACGTTGTAAATTATAACTGAAAACATGTAGCGAGTATGTAGCAAGTACATTGGTGTTTTTGACCGGATTACTAAAATTTTATTCAGTTATAATTTTTTATGAATAACTACAAATATTAGTCACAATCCATAGCAAAATAAATTTTTTTATCTTTATACGAAATATAGTACTTAACTTTTTTAGAATTTTCTTTATTATATTTTCTTTCGATCGCAACTTGTTTTCTTAATAGATAAGGATTAGTTTTACTTTTATGTCAAAAAAGCAGAGAAAAAATGAATTTTTGTGATTTACTTTTTATATTAATATATGTTTTATGTATCTCTTTCTTTTCTAAAGAAATTAAGAGATCAACAAAATATATAGCAAACGACAAAGAGAGCTTTGCTTTTGATAAATCAGAATCAACTTTGTTCCTAACGTTGATTCGGTAGTTTGTTCACGTTTAATTTTGGTGAGTCATCATACAATTTTATTTCTCTACTGATTTGGTAAAGATGATTTTTACGCTTCTGGTTGCTTCTTAATTAGGCCGTGATTATTCTTTTGGTTGATGTCTTCTTCTTTGTCGATGTAGAGTCAAAGAAAAGACGCGGTGTATTTAGAAATTTGTTAAAATAAGCGTTTTTCCACGGGAGTTAAAGGGCACGTCATGTGCACAATTTTTTTGTTTCTTCTAAAGTATGTTAATTTTAGAAATCTATTCTCACGTTGTTGCTTTTTTTAGATTACCATATCGCACATGCATATGTTCTACGAAACTGCGATCAATTAAGACCATTTGAAATGTACGTGAAATTAATATGCACATACTTTGTTTTATATTTTTAGAGAGTAAGTTGATTCTTTTTTTTTTTTGATGATTCAGGGGTAAATCTTAGGCCCATAGAGAGGCCCAGACTAATCCCCTGGGGATGTACCACCAACGGGCTAAGCGTACATCCGTGTTTGCAAATGAAACCTAGACATTAGCCTCATATCCCATTTGACCAAACTAATAGGAACTTAGTTCCCAGCGATTCTTATATAGGTTATTTGATGAGAACATGACTACTTCAAATCTTGGGATAAATGATAACGAGCTAACTATGGTTAGAGAAAATCATTTTGCAAGTTGGTTAAAAGTGCATGTAAGATTTGTTTTTTTATTGTGATAAATTTGATAAATTTATTTTATAACAAAAGTGGTGCATATATGTTGATGAAATTTAGGTGGAGAATACGTGGAAGCATAATTCATATCCCAAGTTGTTGCAGACGCTCGTCCATAGTCTAATGACAAAAGTTACTTGTTGGCCAAAATATTTTTGTCATGGATATATATTTCACACATACGATCATGGGAAAGACAAAAAGAATACCAATTACGGAGTTTGTGTCAAAAACACTACATCTTCTGTCTCAACTGAAGAACCTGATTTCTATGGAGTATTGAGAGAAATTTTTGAGCTTCATTATCCTGGACCAATTCATCTAAAAGTTGTGATTTTCAAATATGATTGGTATGATTCAACCATTAGAACATGGATACGAGTAAACAAGTCAGGGATTAACGATGTTAATGCAAGAAAACGTCATGGAAAATGCGATCTTTTTATTTTGGCTTCACAAACAGATCAAGTATGTTATATATGTTCCGTATCCGCGGGTGACTGATAAAAAAGATAAACAATGGAAAGCGACGATCGTGATACAACCGAGAGCAAAAGTTTTGCTCAACCAAAATTTGGATTTCACTGCAATGCAACATGAAGGCGATGATCCAGTTATTTATTATGATTCATTGCGCGTGGAGACACTAACATAAGACCAATCAGAAGATTTGGATAATATAGAAGAAGTGGATGTGAGATCAGATAATGAAGATGGAAATTCTAATATCGAACTGACTGATGAAGAGTCTGAATAATATTTATAATACTATTATATCGTTGTTTTTTTAATTAAATTACCTTGGTTTAAGCTTTTGGTCATATGGTTTTGGAATCCCTGATTTTATGTTCAATTGAATTGATTCGTTTGATTTTGTTTGGTGGAAGCTATGTATAACAAAATTGATTTATCTATAAGATCGAATTTTGCAGGGAAGAACATGACTGAAACTGATGGAAATTGATTTAATTAAATACTTAAATTTGTAGTTGAGTTTTAGCTTTGTTCTTTCTCTTGTCTTTCATTATGCATACTCTGTTTTACGTTGTAAGGTTCTGTTTTACGCATATGGGTTTATTATCTCAATTGTAGATGAAATAAAAATATGGGTGCCACTTACGTTGTACGGCTCTGTTATGACTCATCGCTCTTCTTGGCTCTGTTATGACTCATCGCTCTTCTTGGCTCTGTTATGACTCATCGCTCCTCTTGGCTCTTGGCACACAACACGTGGCTATCAAGTTTGTTGGATTAAAGTGATAACAACAACATTAATTGAATTGTTTATGAAATTATATAATTGTAAGGACTAAAATAAAAAAAAAAATGAAACTTCAAATTTGAGATACAGATATGAGATACAGTTCGTTTTTGTCAAATTAAGAACTGCATCTGGATGCAAAATGAAATGCATCCACAATAATTGGATGCACTTGAAACTAGAGTTTTGATACAGTAAAGTGCATCCAAAATAACAAAAATCAAAAATACCCTCATTTACAATCAAAACTTAAAAATTACAAAAATCTAAAAAATAGTGTTTCCCGTCAAAACCGTAAAATATAGTTTTTCCGTAAAACCTTCAAAATAGCGGTTTTCCATCAAAACCGCAAAATAGCAGTTTCTCGCCAAAAAAAAAAAAAATAGCAGTTTCTCTCTAAAACCGCAAAATAGCGCTTTCCCGCAAAAACTACAAAATAGTGGTTTCCCGTAAAAACTTCAAATAGTGGTTTCCGTAAAAATCATAGATTATCGGTTTTTTGCCAAAACCGCAAAATAGCGTTTTTCCGTCAAAACCGCAAAATAGCGATTTTCCGCCAAAACTGCAAAATAGTGATTCTCCGCCAAAACTGCAAAATATTGATTTCCCACCAAACGTAAAATAGCGGTTTTCCCACAAAAATTGCAAAATAGCGGTTTTCCGCCAAAACCGTAAAATAACGATTTTCCGCCAAAACCGCAAAATAGCAATTTCCTGCCAAAACAGCAAGATAGTGATTTTCCGTCAAAACCGCAAAATAGCAGTTTCTAGCCAAAACCGCAAAATAGTGGTTTCCCGCCAAAACCGTGAAATATGAGTTTCTCGCCAAAATTACAAAATAGCCGTTTCTCGCCGATACCGCAAAATAGCGGTTTCCCGCCGAAACCGCAAAATAGTTGTTTCCCACCAAAACCTCAAAATAGAGTTTTCTCGTTAAAATATCAAAGTAGCGGTTTCCCGTAAGAATCATAGAATAGCGGTTTTTTGCCAAAACCGCAAAATAGCAGTTTTCCACCAAAACCGCAAAATAGTGGTTTCCCACCAAAACAGCAAAATAGCAGTTTCCCGCAAAAATCGCAAAATAGTGATTTCCGGCCAAAACCGTACAATAGCGATTTTCCGCCAAAACTGCAAAAATAGCGGTTTCTCCCCAAAATCGCAAAATGGTGGTTTTCCGCCAAAATTGCAAAATACCGGTTTAATATAATTATTTCATTAAAATTGAATTTTAAAAGTTATTTAAATATTAATTTGATTTTTTTTGTCAAATTAATTTGATTATTATTTAATTGTAAATATACTTTAAATTAAACAAATTGTTAAACATAGAACATCTCCTTTTTAGTCATTTGGTTTTAAAATGTATCCAAATAAAATATGCAAACACACAAACAAATATTATTGCATCCAGATACAATTTATAGATACAAAAACTAAACACATAAACAAACTATGTCTGGATGTTGCGTCCATATATTGCGTCTAGATGCAGTTTCTAGACGGGATACCTAGATACACAAACGAACATTGCCAGATTATCTCTTGGAGATGCCCTTAGTATCCTCACTTTTTGTTTGTGTTTTAAATTAGTTTTCTTATTAAGTCTTAGGCTTTAAGTTTACAAAATATTTTAGTTACTAGTCCAATCTTAGTCTGTTTGGCGTTTATCATCTTATACTTGTAGTTTTGGTATGACTTAGTCTACAAGCATAATAAAGTCAATTTGTCAAAATCAAGTTCTTTGGTTGTTATATCATTCTTTCGACTTTTATTTTGTTGAAGTTTTTAAATTATCTTGGTTTGAACATTTGATCATACAGTTTTGGAATCTAAGCTTTTAAGAGGTACGATGGACTTATCATAATGGAACAAATTAAAGGAGGAACGTGATTTTTAATCTATTTTTTGTCATGGAATTTTCATTTTTTTAGTACATTCAGTTACTTAATTTTAACCAAAAAGAACAAATATTTTTGTGTAAATCAAATATTTTCCCAAAAAATTAGGAAACAGAGGCGGCAATCTAATTTTTTTTATTTAATGCCTTAAATTTTCCAAAAGCGCAGTAAAAAATGAGAATTTGGGTTGCCACTACTTTTATTCTCTAAAACGTCACAAGCCCTAAAATTTACCCCAATATATAAATACTTTCATAACTCACTACCAAAATTAACCCTAAAATACTCTGACGAGAACAGTTTATGTGTCTAACTTTTCCTCTCGTCAGATATGTTGCGGTTTCAGAGTTTGTTTGTCATATACCTTAGTCCCTTAGATTTCTGGGTTTTTATTTACATTAAAGCAATGAAACTTTCTAGGTTGGAAGTCACTTGAAACTCTTGATATTCTCATATTTTACCTTTTTTAACATTAATTTAGTTTAGGTTTTATCTCTTTGCATATGGTCTCATAGCATTTCTTCAGTGTTTTGTTCTCATTTAGAGTTTAGAAAGTTCATACTATGTCCTAGAGAGTCTTGCATATTTTGGAGTGTATATAGGTATTTTGGAGACCTTTGGAAGACTTGGAAGAACTTGCACATGGACTTGGATCATGAGGAGATGGCTAGAAGCAAGGATGGACTCGGACTGACAACACCTGTCTACAGCACCGGCCCATGACCACCCAGTATTGGGGCCACGTCCAAGGCAGGAAGAACACCGAGCCATAGCACCAGCCCACCACCGCCCGGTGTTGTGCTTCAGCAAGATCAGCTCCGGCCCATGGCCGCCCGGTGTGCCTCGCCCGGTGTGTGGGCATGGACAATACCGACCGGCTGCACCGCCCCAAGACCGACCGGTGCCCAGCTTCAGGACAGTCCACACCGCCCCATGACCGCCTGGTGTGCCTCGCCTGCTGTGTGGGCAGGGACAATACCGGCCGGCTACATCGCCCAGCAACACCGACCGGCCACCGTCCGGTGTAGGAGCTTGCGACCTAGACCCGACCGGGTCAAGACCCGGTTTGTTCTGGGTTGACCTGGCTGTCCACCTATCTTTAAGTATTGCAAAACCTAATTTTCTAAAGGATCTTGTTTTCTCTTAGCAAAAACCATTCTTTTTTATGGTTCTAAGTCTTTTGTAAGAGATCTTATTTTCTTTGATGCAATCTAAAGTTTGAAACTTCTTAATCTCTATTTTATTTTAATCTTTCTATTCTCTAATCATGGGATTTAATATGTTCTCTATGAGATTAGTTGGGTCCTTCATGATTAGTGAGTAGTCTCTTAGAATTTAGGGATGTGGTGGATATAGGGTGATCTAGTGGTGGATTTTTGATGTCTAGGACTTAGATTATTTGATTTATCTTCTTAATTCGTGATCTTAATGCTAGATTAGGCTTGAGAGAGTTAATCTAGATCTTAGAGAATTTCATGCACACAAGGTGTTTGATGAAATTCCCCAAAAAGCTTATTAAGAGATAAACATGCTTAACATATGAGAGTAGATGTTTAAGATGTTTATTGGTTGATTTGATTATTGATCTTAATGCTTGTTAATTATTTAATCACAAATGAGAGTTTGTTCTTGATTTAATAATTAGCAAAGTGATTAGTGCCTTGAGAAAGGATTAGTCATAATTAGTGATCATAACCTAGAGTTACGCATTGTGTTTGCATTTGAACATCATAAATTAGCTATAAGGTCACTCTAATTCCATAAATTAGCTTGAGTAGTTGATTAAGACTTGAAAAAGTTCTACTATCAATTTGGCGCCGTTGCTAATTGGGTTTTAGCTTTCAACATTAAGATTTTAATTCTTCTTGAGATTGAGCTTTCTTTTTCTTTTGGTTACTAATCTCTTTCACTTCTTATTGATATCTCTCTCTTTCACTTCTTAATGCATACACGTTCTAGAAACCACAATAACTTAGTCGATCCAAGAGACGATATACACCTTTTGGACCGAGGAATTAGAGCAAGGACAGCAAGATAAAGAGCTCAACACGTTGAGCAGTTAGATATGGAGAACATTGAAGAACCTCTGGTTGGTAACTACATGAGAATGTTGCTGATGCGGGCCAACAAGGGAAGCATGGTAATGGAAACCACGGAGCACATGGTGGTAATGGAAACCACCAAACTCAAACACACGGCCAAGGAGCAAGGGTTGACCGTGCACCAATTCACCATCCACGTTCTCAAGACGTTGTTGGCGCGGGTGATGCCGCTAATGCACACCAAAACCGTCAAGAAATTCAAGCCCCACCCGTTGAGAACAACAATTTTAAGGTTAAAGCCGGCTTGATAAACATGGTGCAAAGCAACAAATTTCATGGTCTTGCCATGGAAGACCCTTTGGATCATCTTGATCAATTTGATAGAATTTGTGGTCTCACCAAGATGAACGGAGTCTATGAGGATGGCTTCAAACTCCGCTTATTCCCATTCTCACTTGGAGACAAAGCACACCAATGAGAGAAGAATTTGCCACAAGAGTCTATTACTTCAAGGGATGAATGCAAGAGGGCTTTTCTTACAAAGTTCTTCTCACCTTCTAGGACGGCTAAGTTGAGAAATGAGATCTCAAGCTTCACCCAACGAGGGAATGAGACATTCAATGAAGCATGGGAAAGGTTTCGAATTTACACATCTCAATGTCCCCATCATGGCTTCTCGAATGCCTCACTATTGAACACTCTTTACCGTGGAGCTTTACCTAAGATACGAATGCTCCTAGACACGGCCTCCAACGGTAACTTCTTAGCCAAAAACGTCAATGAAGCTATGGAGCTAGTGGAAAACCTTGCTCAAAGTGATGGCACATATGGTGATGACTATGATAGAGGTACAGGGACTACTAGTGATTTTGAGGAGAAAAAGAGAACCAAAGAGATGAAGGTTCTCAATGATAAGATGGACAAGCAAGCGAATATGATTGACAAGATTCTCAATGCTTCTCAAAAGTCGGTTCATTTTGTTGGAGATTTTGAGGATCACCAAGGCTACCAAGAGGAAAATGTGGACTTGAGCACACTTGAAGAAATCAACTACATGGGTAACCAAGGTGGCTACCAAAGGGGAGGATTCAACAACAACTACCGAAACCACCCCAATTTCTTTTACCGAAACCCAAATGTGGAAAACCCACAAGATTAAGTGTCTCCACAACAAGGAGCTCAACAAAAGAGTCTGATAGTGGAAGACGTGAATTCGAAGGATGAGGGGAAGAAGGACTTTGAGGAAGATGTAGATGAGGAGAATAATGATTAGGAAGATAAAGAGGAAGAGACGAATCCCGAGGGAAAAAGGAAGATAGTGCAACGAATCCCTTATGAGATGAGGCATCAGCAGAGGAAGAATTAAGTTTTCATCTTATTACTTGTTTGGTTTGTGCGAACTTGATGTTATCTTTTTTTTTTTTTGGAAAAGCAAACTTGAGCTATTTATCTTATGTATTTTGAATCTGGGCTATAGTTGTCCGTCAGTATTACATGTTATGCTATGTTATTTTGAATCTGAGCTATAGTTGTCCGTCAGTATTACATGTTATGCTATGTTATTTTGAATCTGGGCTATAGTTGTCCGTCAGTATTATATGTTATGCTATGCTATTGTGAATCTGGGCTATAATTGTCCGTCATTATTACCTGTTATGCTATGTTATTGTGAGTCTGTGCTAAGGTTATATTAGGTGAAATACGTAGTCTATTACAATACGAAGACCTTTTGGAAAGACTGAAAAGTAAAGGATTTTCATCCGTATTAAGACAGTACAACCAACACAAATAACATGGTTCTGTTCTACTTAAACAAGTAGAAACATGCAGCAACAAACATAATTAGACCCACAAGACCTTGCAGTAACTCCTTCAGTTTTACAATCTCATAAACATTGTTCTGCATCTACATATGCATTGTCTCCAAATTTGTATCATCACCGCAGTTCAAGACACTCCCAATTCTGCCAATGCTTTGAATCTTCTTTGTTTACTCTTCAATCCTCAACCATATGATAGTTAGTTTCTCCTCAACAGCGTGATCCCACCATTTTCGAATGTGATAGCCACCTTCCTACACATAATCACAAAATCACAAATGTGAAGAGCAGACAAAATCACATAAGACAAAATCACAAATGTGAACACTTCAAGCAGCCGGCAGGTAAGGAATCTCCTCCCTGGGCCGGTTTCTGTGAAAGATATCTCCAAACTCACTTGTCAACCACAGGAACACCGCTTCAAATTTCCAAATTCACTATAAGCTCTGCAACATCCACTACTAAAACTTGCTCTGGAGGAAGAGTTTTGACTGTAGCTGAAAGTTCCCATATCACTGTAATAAAAACAAAAAGCTTTCTCATCCATCGCATACCCTAGATCTAGGAACCCATAAATTAAAAATCCATATATCGCGAACCTACACATAAAACCCAGAAATCGCTAACCTTTCTCGAGCTTGTCTTGTTTTTTTTTTTTTTTACGAAGGGAGAAATGGAAAAATAAAACTATACATAGATCGCTTAGACCTTTTTTGGAGGGAAAACGAAAATCTAAAAAAAAAACAAAAATGGAGAGAAAAAGTAAAATTTTAAAAATTTCACAAAATTTAACATAGTAATACTTTGTAGTTGTATAGTTGTTCTCGCTTCCAAATAGTTCTACTTTGGGGATATTTTACTTATATTAGTATTACCGTGAATGAAAGTTAAATTTCTTGGTATTACCAGATAATATTTGGTTCCTTAAGTACATTTTCAAAGTCTGTATGGAATAAAATTTGTTATATCACATTCCTTGACGATGTCGCCTCATAACGTGGGTAACAATCACAAAGTCTTCTAAATAGTATAAGGTATTGTATAAGAAAAGTATATGATGGTAAACATGAATTTGAAATTTCGTCACCTTCAGCGTATTATAAACACAAAAACTAATAAAATATTCTGAAGTAGACTTGATTGTGATGAATTTGAAACATATTACAAATTTTTTAGTTTGTACGAAAATAGTACGAAAATTCTTAGTTTCTCCATTTGTATTGTAGTGCAAACAGTAGTACTAAATTGCAAACAATAGTTCTTAGTTGTTCCAGTGATACTTAAAAGACGAGAAAATAGTTTCTCACAAATACAACAAAAATTAGATCGTAGCGTTGAAATTTGAAAAATTAAATAAACTCCCGAAGTCCTGGCCTGGCACCCGCTAATTTCCGCTGCGATGTTCTCTAGTCGATCTAAACTTTTTTTTCTTTCCTTCTTCCCCTGCGTTTGGAGAACTTTGGAGGTAAGCATATCAATTCTTGTGTTTTAGCTGGAATAATCCACTGAGGCCTTTGCACTACTGGATAAATCAACCTCACATACGCCAACACCCACTGCTCCAACCAATAATATTTTGAGCACAATTCATGATAATGTATATCCCTTGGTCTATCTTTTTGCTGCGCCAATTTCATCGTCGCGGCTAATGCATGGACACAAGGATACTTTTCTATGTCAAAAATCTTGCAATCGCAAGTTTTCTTTAACAAGTCCACGACATAACCCATTCCATCATTTCAATTGACTTTGTCTTCTGACTGGAAACTGTTTAGCTCAACCACTTTTAGTTTTGACGCAAAAAGACATCTGCTGTGCAATACGTTCTCCACATAAGGCACCAATTTTTGTGTGTCCGAACCAAATGCGGATTCTATCCTATGTTTGTTAAACCATTCACTAAATTTTGCAAGAATCTCATCGATCATACGTAATATCGAGTACTTCATTGCATCCCTAAAAACACCATTCATCGACTCTACACTATTGTTGGTGTCTATGTTGTACATTTCTCTACGAAAATAGCACCTTGTCCATTATTCTCATTGTTGATCTCTTGGTTATTTTCAAGATATTTGGCTGTGCTATGATACTTTTATTTAAATTCAGCAAACTTTTGCAGAAACTCACCCTATGTGTACATCCTTGTGCATTTCCTGAATTTCTCAGCAACTTCATATTTGTTCACATGATAAACATGAGATTTCACATTATGCGATATTTGATAGATACAAAAGCCATGTTGAGAGCTCGGGTACACTACAACTATCGCATTGATCAGACTTTGATGTATGTCAGTAACAAAAACCAACTCAGCACTATCGGGAATATTGATTTTCAAAGTTTCAAAAAAACCAAATCCAACTTGCATGTTTTTCACCATCAATTACACCAAAAGCAATGGGATAATGGTGATGATTTGGATCTTGAGCTATTGCAAAAACTAAAGCACCGTTATAACCAACATTTAGGAAAGTTGCATCCACAATGATCCCTTTCCTCATTCTTTGAAACCCTTCGATGCAAGCTCACATAGCGATAAATAGGTACCTAAACCTCTGCTCTTCATCCAATTACAATCTTGGTTAGGTACCAGGATTCACCTGCTCTAGTATGTACAAATAACAAGACAGCAACTTGAAACTCTCTTATGGACTACCACACACTTCATTAAAAACTAGTTTTTCCCCTTTCCATGCGGTAGCATATGACACTGACACACCTACATTTGTTTGAACCAGACCCATGAGAGCTTTAGGAGTTTGGGTCTGTAACTGACATGGATAAACTTTCTTCAAAACAGATGCAACTAATCGATGTGTGCCTCTCGTACTACGGTAACTGGTACTCGTCCGAGAACATATATGCATCTTATTGTATCTAGTAACATTGAAACTTGTTGATTTAAAACCCTTTGCAACTCGTAAATACCATGAACAATCTTCTCCTTCAGCACCGTATTTTACCACCCATCGAGTTGTATCCGAGTTTATTACTCTAATTCCAAAACAATTTTCATGTGAAGCTCTCCGAACTAAATCTATCACTGTCTTCTTAGATTCAAATTTTTGATTTAATTCCACACATGTACCATCTTCCCATGCCTCTACAGACTGACTTCCTTCTGCAGGACGTGGAAGCTCATCATATTCAACTATCACACATCTATCACGAGTGTCATCGACATTGTACTCAACACCGTCATCAACACTGTTATCCACATGTTCATATGATACATTCTCACCATCTTCAATACCAGCATCCTCCATAGGCTCTTCATCTAGTTCTTTTGCTCCCTCGTCTCCAGCGTGAACGATTATGACACTATCATTAACACCATAATTCACACCAAATGAACTATATTCAGACCCCAAAAGATCTTCTATGACCTCTTCATGCAAATAATTTCTACATAGATGTTTATCCACACTCGTTAGATAACAATAAACGTCTTCATCATCATAAATATATATAGGAAGAATGTCATTCACTAGCATCTGAAGGTAACTCAATTTCAGCTTCATCATATATTCATCTACCCCAATTTTCCTGCATATTCTATGCACTAACAACTTATATGCATTAAGTATTTTCTTTTTATAATCCAGTTTAATAATATGAAGAAATTCATTAAGGATATAATAGAAATTTACATAGAAAGAGGAGTAGACAAAATAAGTAAGAGTATGGTAAAATAGATTTCTATCATTAAGAGTATATAAGCAATTAGTCCGAAGAGAATGGGCTTATTGCTGAAATACTCTATTTGGTATAATTGTATTCTCAAATACTCTTTCGATAATAATCAATTTTTTTTGATTTTTTTAAATTACATTAAGTGGTAAAAATCTAAAAAACAAATCAAAATCTCAATAATTATAGACCTAACCACGATTTGGATCAGTTAAAATCGAAATCCGGTTGAATCGGATCGGGTGTAGCTTTAATATAATAACAATTTCGAAAAAGAAAAAAAAATCTAAGTCTCATGGGGATAACTAAGTAATATTGGTTTTGGTATTGTTGATTTTGTTAAGGGACAACTATATGTTAATATTGCTGGTATGTTGTATTACTGATAATATTAAGAACAACTATATTTTAGATACATTAAATCGTGTCAAATCAATACTGTGGTTTGTTGTATTAATGGTAATATTTGAAAATATTGTATCTGAGTATTAATGAAAGTAGGCACTAACCCACTAAATGAAGATGCATTGAATACTGTATATGTGCTCTTTATGTTGTATCTGAATATTAATGAAGTTACCTTCTCCAAAGACTAAGAGTCAAATCGAATTAATTTAATGCACGCGATTTCAAATTCTGGTTTTGGTAATGTTGGTTTTGTTAAGGGACAACTATATTGATATTCTCATAGTTTACTCTTTTTAACATGCATTTATCTAGGTATTTTGAGTCTAATGCATGTGTTCTCATAGTTTTCTTAGTGTTTTGGTCTTAATTAGAGTTTAGCTAGTTTGCATTAGGTCCTAATGAGTCTTGAATCATTTGGAGTTTTTTATAGGTGCTTGGAGACATTTTGGGGATGATTGGAGTTATGGAGCAAAGGCAAATGCAGAGTTCATCCGAGTTGTCTGAAAGATTGGGCCCGACTAAGGGTCTACAATCGGATTTAGCTTCGAAGGTCTTCATAACAATGATGGATAAATGAGTTATCTGTCATCTGGAAGTGGTTTCAGGTCATTTGAATAAGTGGTTCAAGAGATATGGCGAATTTACCAAGGATATGTCTGTCTGGCCGCCTACACCCCTCGAAGACCGCTTGGTGTTGCACTTCAGGATGATCAGCACCAGCCAGCCTTGGGCTGGTGTCACCACCAGGTGTCAAGGCTAATCTTGGACAGGAGATTTACCGGCCCACTCACACCGCCCCAACTCCACCAGGTGTTGAAGCCCATGTCTCACACCAGCAGACTTCCACCAGGTGTTGAAGCTCTCGACCAAAAACCTCCACACCGGCCCAGAAATACCTGACCACTACCGGCCGGTGTACACACCCTCTGACCTGGACGTGGGCCTCCCCTATAAATAGGCCTTGACCAAATCTCTAGAGACCATCTTTGATCCTTGCTTTTATCTATTTTTCTCTTGCAACAAACTTCCTTTTAAGTGTTTTTGGGATTTTGTAAAAGATATCTTTGAGTTTATGTAAGTTTAAGTTTATAATTTCTCTAATCTTTCATCTCTCATTTCTCTAATCATGATTAACAACACCTCCTTCAAGGGATTTGTTAGGTTCTTCATGATTAGTGAGTAGTCTCTTAGGATCTAGGGATGAGGTAGATTTAGGGTGATCTAATGAATAGTGTATGATGTTTAGGGCTTAGATTAATTGATTTCCCTTCTTGCTAAGGGATCTTAATGCTAGATTAGGCTTGAAAGAGTTAATCTAGATCTTAAGGAATTTCATGCACACAAGGTGTTTGATGAAATTCCCCAAATAGTTTAGTAAGAGATAAACATGATTATCCTATGAGAGTAGTTGTTTAAGGTGTTTATTGGTTGATTTGAATATTGATCTTAATGCTTGCTAATCATTTAATCACAAATTAGAGTTTGATCTTGATTTAGTGATTAGCAAAGTGATTAGTGACTTGAGAAAGGATTAGTCATAATTAGTGATCATAACCTAGGGATTACTATTGTGTGAGCAATTGGACATCATAAATTAGCTATAAGGTCACTCAAATGTCATACCCTCATCCTTGGATTCGCCTTTATCATATTATTAATCTCGTTTAGCATTTCTTAGTCTTGTTTTGTTTGTTTTAAATTTGAATTAAGGTTTTAGATAAAAACTCAAAACAACCTTGCTTAGCTTAGATTAAGTAATTTCTTGCATTCCTAATGTGTTGTTCTTTGTGCCTATTTGGATTGATCCCCAAGTGCTACAACGATAGCATTTGGGTAATTGATATTCGATTATCAAAAATTCAACTATCATATATGTTAGTATTTCTGGTTTTTTGTATTACTGATAATATTAAGAACAACTATATTTTAGATGTATTAAATCGTGTCAATTCAAAACTGTATTACTGGTAATATTTGAACAAACTAAGAGTATTAATGAAGAGACAGTAGGCACTAACCCACTAAATGAAGATGCATTCAATCAAATCGTGTCAAAATCAATATTTTAAGAGGACAATAACTTCGAAACTAAAGTCAAATTAAATCGAATTAATTTAAGATAATAATTTTGAATAGTTATCTTCTCTAAAGATGACATCAGTTCAAGAACCCAACTGTTGCATCAAGAAAACCCAAACGTCCTATGTACGATACATCAGTCTCCAAATATCAAATCTTTAAGAATCCCAACCATACACCGTTCCCCTATAAAACAATAACATGGAAAATCAAGAGTCATCTTCTCCAAATCTTTCAAAACTTACAAAATTTCCAAAACTTCCAAAAACTGTCCGAAGATGAAGAAATCTACGAAGGGAGCAAGCTCTAGCAGATCAAAGTCAAGCATATCCAATTTTTGAAGGGATCAAACTCAAGCAGATCAAACTCCGATTCCTCCTCGCATACAACTCCTCGATTTTCCTCAACAAGTGCTCCACATCATCCTCTTGTTCGTCCCTTGCAATTCCTTCAGAGATATGACGAAAGTGAAAGTGGTATGCAAGACCTTCAAGAATTTTGATGAGAGGGTTAAAGGAGGAAGAGGAAGTCAAATGTGTGATCGGTAGTGTTTGTGGATCATACAATCCCTTTCTTTATGTCAAGTGGTTTTGAAGAAAGCTTTTAATTGGCCATATTGAAAATTATGTAATGATCCATTTAGATATTATTGTGATACTAAAGATACTATGAAAAACTATGCAACTAAGCTTTGGTTATTATTTGAAGTTATTATGAATGTTGAAATACTATAGATATTATGAACAACTATGCAACTATGCTTTGGTTCTTATTTGAAGTTATTGTGAATGTTGAAATACTAGAGATATTATGAACAACTATACATCCAATTACTACAAGAATCATCATTTTCATCCTAGATTTGGCTTCAATTAATACATCCTCAGCCCTCTCCATTATCTCCTTCTCGAGATTCATTCGAACCTTCTCAAAAAGTTTGTTAGTCTCTATAGTTATCTCTTTAAGCTCTTGTTCAAGTTTGGCATTTTTGAATTCCATTGACTCAATCTCGTTTAAGCATTCCTCATCAACCCATTTGAAGACATTGTTATCATTGGTAAGCTACAAATCGGAAAAACCATTCACAACCATAATATTTCACACACAACAAATCTCACAAGTAAGGTACAACAAATCAAAATACATTCAAATTACCTTCTTTGTTACATCATAACCACAACGGAAGTATCTCCGGTAAAGACTGTGGTCGGATTTGGATATCAACGCCACAATTTGCTCACCACACCAACATCTCTAAGGCACACCAACAACTCTTCCATTTCTTGGACGAGCACTTGATGATCCACTCGAACCTCGAGACACATCAGTCGTAGCTCCAGACATCAGCAATTTCAACCTACAAATGAGAATGTCCTGAGAATCATCAAGAAAACATAAAAATAACAAAAATGACAAAATTGTGATTCTGGAATATGAATTACAAGCATAACACTAGGATAAGCAAACCCTAACAATATACTTACACTGGATTTCATGAATTCCCGATGTAAGCAATCGATTTTGAAAAATCGAGTTTAGAGTTCTTAGAGGGAGAGTTTGAAATCGATTTGGGGATTTTCCGGATTTAAGTCGGGTTGGATTTGGATGAATTCCCGATGTGAGCAATTAATTTTGAAAAATTGAGTTTAGGGTTCTTAGAGGGAGAGTTTGAAATCAATTTGGGGGTTTTCCGGTCGAATTCGAAAACGGACCTTCGAAAACTCTCTCAAGATTTTTTTTTCGATGTGAGAAATGAAAAAAAAATAGTTTCTCCCTTTTAATTCGGAGTTTATTTGACTTCTCCAAATGGAGGGAAAACCAAAATCTAAAAAAATTCGAATTTAACATAGTAATATGTTGTAGTTGTATAGTTGTTCTCATTTCCAAACAGTTGTACTTGGGGGGGGGGATTTCACTTATATTAGTATTACTGTGAATTATATTTTAATTTGTTGGATGTACCAATAACATTTGGTACCTTAAGTACATTTTCAAAGCTTTTATGGAATAAACTTTGTTATATCACATTCCTTGACGATATCACATCATAACGTGGGTAATAGTCACAAACTCTTCTTAAAAGTATAAGGTATTGTATGTGAAAAGTATATGTATGGTAAACATGAATTTGAAATTTGAAATATGTAATTGAATTTGAAATTTGAAATTTGAAATCACTCAATTTATTGGAAACTTGAAATTTGAAATTTGAAATTACTCAATTTATTTGAAATTTGAAATTTGAAATTTGAAATTTGAAATTTGAAATTTGAAATTTGAAATTTGAAATATTTACAACACCATACAATATAACTTATTTGACCTAAGTAGTTATTGTTATTCGGTTGTATCGCTTAAACATAATTTGTTGTGCATTGTATCTCGAAGTATTTCTAGTTGTTCATAGTATCTCTAGTATTTTAAGATTCACAATAACTTTAAATAATAACAAAAGTATAGTTGCATAGTTATTCATAATATTTCTAGTATTCAAACCGGAAAATAGTTATTTGGTTGTACCGCTTAAACAAAAAGTTGATTCATTCTTAATAATACATAGATCCATTCATTATGCCCAAGTCGGAAAATAGTCTCGCATCTTATAGCAGAACATCCAACCTTGGATAGCCCATAAGCAACGATCACACATTTTTATCCCTATAATTGGATATGGACACCGCAATTGCATTTGTCTTACCATGAAATATCCATGCGATTCCATCGACATTTGAAAGACTCTTAGAGGCACTATATCCACTCCATACCGCCTTCCTTTTCCATTGACAACCGCATCGCTACACAAAATTCTCGGGTTATAACATAATTTGGACCGTTATTAACCCCATCAATCCACAAAACTTTCCGAATAACACCATAACAATACTTAGCTATATCGAAACCAACATCCGCGGACCGTTTGATATCATCGATTCCCGCTTGAGGGTTCTCCCAAAACATGAATTCCGACATCCCTCTTAGAAGGATCGCTGAAGGATTGCCATGTACATAACATGTTTGTTTGAGGGCAAGCCATTGGGGACTGATGATAGCCCTAGGCTCATACATGAACATTAAGTTAATCAACATATATCATGTAATAGATAAAGTTATTGGTTTCATATCCAGTTCGATTTGGGGGAATTTTATAAATAAAGTTTACTTGTAGAAATATGGAGTTTCAAGTAGATTCTTCAAATGTTTGCAAGTAATCTTGGAATTGCACATATCTTGAACCGAATCGCTACATGCCGTGACAAGAATCCTGATATGGATTTCCGATGGTAGAGCTGGGAGACGGAAATGACGATTTGCAATACTGTCACAAAAACAATACAAATATTGTCACATAAATTATATAGATTGCAAACAAAGGTTCCTATTTGTTCCAATGATACTCAAGAGTACAATACAAATACCGTCACAGAACACTACAAGAAAACACAGTTTTTGTGACTATTTTTTGTGACTACTTTTTTTAGTCGCAAAAAAAGGGACGATTTTGTGACTGATTTGCGACTACTCATAATACAGAGGCATAATAGTCACAAATTACCGACTAAACAAAGTAGTCAGAAAATAGTCGCTTATTTGCGACTGTTTAAAGACTTGCAAAAATAGTCCCAAATTTGTGACTGATTTGCTTCGGTTTAGTAACTCCACTCGATTTTTTTTAAATAAACATCAAATAATATACAAAAAAAAATTCAACACTTACAATTTTTAAAATATAATCATTTTATAAATCCTAAATTATAAACCCTAAACCTCTAACCCTTAATCATAAACTCTAAACCTTAAATTATAAAATATATTTTTGAACATCTATATACCCAAAATCATTGTAAAGTGATATTCAAACCTCATATGTTCTTAAAGTTTAGAGTTTATGGTAACATGTACACTAATTTGCAAACCCAGTTTTTGTGACTAATTTAAGACTAATTTTTAATAGTAGTCACAAAATAGTCCCAAATTTGGGACTAATTTGCAACTACACTCGATTTTTTTTAGAAATCAATAAATTCTAAACTCAAACCACAAACCCTAAACCCTAAAACTCTAACACTTAACCATAAACTTGATTTAAATTTTAAATTGTAAACAACATCAAATAAATAAACATCAAATAATATACAAAAAAATTCAACACTTACAATTTTTTTAAATATAATCATTTTATAAATCCTAAATTCTAAATCCTAAACCTCTAACCCTTAATCATAAAATCTTAATCTTAAATTGTAAAATATATTTTTGAACAACTATATACCCAAAATCATTGTAAATTGATATTCAAACCTTATATGCTCTTAAAGTTTAGAGTTTAATGTAAAATATACACTAATCTGCAAACCCAGTTTTTGTGACTAATTTGCGACTAATTTTTAATAGTAGTTACAAAATAGTCCCAAATTTGGGACTAATTTGCAACACCACTTGATTTTGTTTTATAGAAATCAATACATTCTAAACTCAAACCACAAACCCTTAACCCTAAACCCTAAACCTCTAACCCTTATTCATAAACTTGATATAAATCTTAAATTTTAAACTAAATCTTACACATAAACATCATATAATATACAAAAAAATTCAAAACTTACAATTTTTTTAAATATGATCATTTATAATCCCTTTTATAAATCCTAAATTCTAAACCCTAAACCTCTAACCCTTAATCATAAACTATAAATCTTAAATTGTAAACTAGATCTTACACACAAACATCAAATAATTAAAAAAATATATATCACACTTACAAAAATTTCAATCTAATCATAACATCTACTAAGTGTTACATGTGTTTTATAAGAAATGATTTTGAAAGATTAAAATTCTCTCAAAATTTATTTATTTTTAAGTTTTAACATATTTTTGAATTACTATATACACAAAATTATTATTAAGTCATATTCAAACATTCTAGGTTCTTAAAGTTTAGGGTTTAGGGTAAAAAAATTTTATTGTCACAAAATAGTCCCAAATTTGCGACCGTTTAGCAACCTCAATCGTTTTTTTTAATAGTAGTCACAAAATAGTCCCAAATTTGCGACTAATTTGCGACTAAATGACAAAATAATGAAAGCTTCTCATTGGCTAATTCATTTAGACGAGGATTGAGATCCTCCACCGTTGATTGGTTTAATCCAACGGTGGAGAATCTTTTTTTTTTTAATTGTTTAACTTTTCTCTCTCCTTGCGATTTCCTTCTTCTTCTTTATATTTATTTATTTTTTTTTGTTTTTTTAACAACCACACGATTTCCTTCTTCTTCGACACTTAACTTTCTCATATTTTGTTCTCTCTGTATCTTCATCGATCTAACTCTCATTTTTTTTTTTGGCAGATGCTCACTGCCGGCGAGGCTATCGTGTGGTTGGTCCGAGGAGGCGGCGATTTGTGGAAGCGAGGTTTCTTCTCGGCGGTGAAGATGAAGATGAAGGAGAGCAGATCCGTCGGCGGAGGAGCAGATGCGAATCGGAGGAGCAGGTTCGTGGCCTAAGCCAGACGGAGGAGCTCGCGAGGAGGAGCAGATCGGGATGCCGGCGGAGGAGCAGATCGACGCCGGAGCAGATCGAAACCGGAGCAGATCGAAGCCGGAGCAGATCGGGATGCCGGCGGAGGAGTAGATCGTAAATCTGTTTTTGTATTTAAATATATATATATATATTTTTAAATTTTCTGTAATTAATTAATATAATAAAAATATATTTTTTTTTAATTTGTTTTTTGTTTTTTTTTTAATTCTTTTTTACAAGTAGTCACAAAATTAGTTTTTAAATTAGGACTGATATTATAGTCACATATTAGTCGCAAAATAACGACTGTTTTGCGACCACTCTATTTAGCGACCAAATATTTGCGACTATTTTTTTAATCCCAAAATAGTCGCAAATGAGTCATTTGTGACTATTTTGTGACTATTTTGGTAGTCGCAAAAACTGTGTTTTCTTGTAGTGGAAAATAACACAAATTACACAGTAGCGTTTGAATTGCTACTACAACAACCAACTCGCTTATTTCTGCGGTGATGTTCGTGGGTGTAAACTTTTTTCCTTGTTTTCTTCCCTTTCAACACTTCATCTAGTTCTTTTGATGTCTACTCGTTCCCATAATTCACACCAAATGAACTTAATACATATCCCTTTATATCTTCTATGACCTCTACATGCAAAGCATTTCTACATAGATCTTTATCCACATCCGTTAGATAAACATAAACGTCTTCATCATCAACAATATATACAGGAAGACTATCATTCACTAGCACCGGAAAGTAACTTAATTTCCGCTTCTTCATAGATTGATCTACCTGATATATCATGGTTTTTACCCTGTTTAAGCCAGGATATAAGTCATTTTTATAGAGTCTTTATAGTATTTTGGAGTCTTTTAGAGTCTTTTACAAGTCTTAGCACGTTTGGAGTATTATTGGAGTTCTATGGAGCATTTTGCAGCGAAATTGAAGTCTGAAGACTAAGTGCCCGATCTGAGCGACAAGCATCGATCGATACCCCTGGTATCGATCGACACCCGTCGGGAAATCATGGGCCGCGACTTTTTATGAAGTTTTGAAGAATTGCAAAAGTGCCCAGAAGACTTTGATAATTACAAGAAGACCCCAACTCGTGATTTAGGTTATAAATAGGATTTTACAGCCACTTGTTTAGACTAAACTTTATTTTATATACTTTGGTTTTGAGACAAGTCTGAATCTCCCTTCGTCCGAGATCAGATCTCAAGAACCTCTTGTTATTCTTATTCTATTGATGATTTATTCAAACATATTGATTGTTTCATTCTCTATGTCTGAGTAGATCCACTTTAGGTTTAGGGTTTTCTCATAAAGGATTTCTCTGAATGCTAGGTTAATTATATGTTTAGGATTCACCATCTGAATTAGTTCTTCGCCTTAGGTTGTGTTCAAAGCTAACTCTAGGTTGACGAATCTGGAACTTAGATCTTAGGATAATTGATTAGGCACGACAGTGCGATTAATTACCTGATAGAACCTAGGTGAGCAAATTGATTATTCGCAAAGAGATTTTGTTTAATTGATTTGTGAACATATCAAACCTGATATTAAAGCTGATTTAGACTTTAGGATTCGCAAAGAGATTTGGAATTCCTAGGATTTAGATTTAGATAGTTTTCGCAACGACAGTTGGTTAATTATAGCTTAGTGATTTGAGTTCAAGAACTGCGCTAAATCTGAATCCTGCTAGTTAGTTTATCTGCATTCATTGATTTCCTGAGAAAAACACTGGGCCTATATTCTCTCCATTGATTTACAACTCTTTTAATTTCTGACTGCTTTTAATTACATCTGTTTGGCTTAGCTTAATTCGATACTATATAATCTATTGCGCGTTTCTCTGAGTCTTTTGTGGTTCGACCCCTAGCTAAACTACAACTACTGCTTTAGTACTGTTACGGTATTAATTTGAGCATATCAAATTTGGCGCCGTTGCCGGGGACTCAATTCGCCATTAGATTTTAGTTTAGAATTTCGACTAAGTTCGTCGGTATCGATCGATACTCCCTAGTATCGGTCGATACTCGTCGTCTTCTTTTGTTGGTATCGATCGACAACACTTGGTATCGATCGATACTCAATGTATTTTTTTTGGTTACTTACGTGCTTTGCCTAGTGTTTTGTTTGCAGGTGTATGCCTGTTCGTGAAACCAGAAGCAACAAGAGCACACAGCTAGTTGAACTATCACTAGAACAGCTAGCGCTTGTGGAACGCACAAACAGAAAGACCAAGCAAACATCAGGGATGAACAACCCAGTGGTTTTAAGAGCTGATGAAGCTGGAATTCTGAGAGACCAAGAGGGTCATGTGTGTAATGAGAGAGGGCAGCGACTTGATGAAGCTGGAAACATTGTTGTCCCTGCTCCTGTTATTGAGATTGTCGCGCCAGCTGGGCGCGCCAACGTTGGGAATGCTGCAGGAGATCGAGGTAGAACACTTGCTGAGCACAACAGACCTGATCAGTTCTATGCCAATCGATCTGCGATTCGCATCCCAACTTTTCAGAGGAACGACTTCGAGCTGAAGCCTGCGTACTACGCTCTCGTAAGTCAGAGCCCTTTCCATGGCCTACCTCATGAGCATCCCATGGATCATATCGAGAGGTTCGAGGATTTGGTCACTGGGATGAAGTACAATGGAGTACCCAACGAGTTCCTGTTCTGCAAACTCTTCCCATACTCTCTTGTTGGAGACGCTGCTTATTGGCTGAAGAAGTTGGCTCCTGGTTCGCTAACTACATGAGATGAGACAAAGAATGCATTCCTGTGTAATTTCTATGATGATGCGAGATCTGAAGAGCTCAGGAACAAGATCTCTCAATTTTCTCAAGGTCCAACAGAGGCACTCAAGGCTGATTGGATTCGTTTCAAGTCATATCATAGAGACAGTCCGCACCATGGGTTCAATCAGGTTCAACTGCTTGACACCTTCTACAGAGGGATCGACTGGAGGTACCAGATGGCTCTGGATACTGCGAGTAATGGGAACTTCAACACCAGGTATCCAGATGATGCAGTTGTGCTAATTGAGAACTTAGCGTCTAGTAATAGTACCAAGAATGCCAATTTCGAGAGGAAGATGCAGGCTAGAGGAATTGATGCATCGCAGATTGCTCAAGTTCAAGCCAAGCTGGATTTCTTGATCGGGAAGAATCAGAAAGCGGTTCACTTTGCTGCTGAGGATGAAGTGGAGGATGTTAACTATGTTGGTGGTTCTGGGTTTTAGGGTCAGTAATTTGGGTACAACAACCGAAACTTCAGCAACAACACTCGCAATTACGGGAACTCTTCGTACCAGCCCATCCCTCAAAAGTCCACAGACAATAAGATGGAATCCATGCTTGAGCAGATTCTTCAGGGACAGCAGAAATTGCAAGTGGATTTCAATGGGAAGCTTGACCATCTGTACACTGATCTGAATGGGAAAATCGAGGCTCTCAATACCAATCAGAGGATGCTGACAACACAAGTAGCTCAGTCTGCAGCAAATGCCAAGGGAAAGACAGTTCATCCACACGACGCACACGTCAATGCCATCATCTCGAGTGCAGGAAATATCGATGAGGATCCTGAAATCGCCAGAGCATCGATCGATACCCCCAGGTATCGATCGATGCCGGTTACAATTCTGAAACGGGATACTTCAAAAACCCATGTATCGATCGATACTGAGGCGATTTCTGAGGAGACGGGTGAGATTTCGACTGTGGTGCTTAGGGAAGTTGCAGAACGAGTGTATATATCCAGGATGCCTTATCCTATACTTCCTAAGCTGACAAGGGAGGAATGGGAGGCTGCTAGATGCAAGTATTTGCTGGGTAAGCAGAATGTGGAGCTTCCTTCTGATGAAGATGTATCAGCCAGGAACTATTCAAAATCAAGAGTATCGATCGATACCCTACCTGGTGTCGATTGATACCCCTCGCAGAAATAGCCAGAAACTGAGAAAACACGTGAGGTGATCGGAGAAAGAGTTCGCAAGTCCAAGAAGCTGAATCCTACTCCTAAACACCTCAGAGATCCTATCACTCCAAAGTAGCTGCGTGGCTTTGAGAAGAGGGTACGAAGGATTCCCGACTCGTACACTTTTGAAGAAGCTTTAGAGGACTGGCCTCTGCTAAGTCACCTCAAAGACTGCAGAGAAACTGAGGAAGAAATTAAGGCACTCTTTATCGAGGCAAGACGCAAGTCACTACAACCGCGGCAATTGACACATAGGGAAGACCCAGGGAAATTCGCGGTACCATGCTCTATCTCTGGAGTCGAGTTCAAAGAGTCTCTCGTTGACTCAGGGTCTAGCGTCAATGTGATATCAAAGGAAATTGCTGAACGATTGAAGGCTGATATAAGACCCCCTACTTTGCTTCTCACGTTTGCAAACTCTTCCACCTCACCTCCATACGGTACTATCCATGCTTTGCCTATTAAGGTAGGAGATTGTCTGGTGCCCACAGATTTTCAGGTTGTGGAGATGAGCAAAGGATATGAGGTTTCTCTGCTCCTGGGACGACCGTTCATGGCTATTGCTGGCGCGATCATAGACACACTTAATAAGAGACTCTCTTTCTCTTACATTGACGGAGATGTCTACTATGAAGCCATTCCCCCTAGGAGTGTTCCCACACGTGTCTCTAGCATCAAGGTTGTCACAGAAGAGTCGCTAGCAATTGATCTTTTGGAAGAACCTCCTGATGAGCCTACTGTCACAGACGTTCCAGCTGAATCATCCAGCTTTCCCAAGGAAGTTGCCAAGAAGTGCAAGGCAACAACAAAGAAAAAGGCCAAGAGCAAAAGAGTTGAGGATCCCCATGTCACTCTGATCCCTCAGAAGAGTGATGGGAATTCAATTGAGTACAAGGTCAAATGCAAAGGAGCTTCGAAGCCATTCTCCAAAGCGAGAGTCCTTCTTACTTCTGAGCTGAAAGAGAAAGGATAGGAGTTTGTGCAAGGCATGTTGAGTAGAACTCTGAAGCTAGCAATGTCAAGTTTTGGAGCCTGTTTTGGTGCAAGCTCTCACTCTTATCCAGCCTGAAGGGCGTTACAGTCAAGCTATTGACGTTAAACGAGTGCTTGGTGGGAGGCAACCCAGTGGTGAGTCTGTTTCTGATTCGTTTTTTGTTTTTATTTTCGTTCGTTTTGTGTTTGTGTCAGGATAAACAAGGAGCAAAACTCGAAATCGCCTGAGTGTCGATCGATACCCTTCAGTATCGATCGATACCCTACGCGATTGAGAAGGATTCATGTCGATTTAAGCCTGGTATCGATTGATACCAAGCTGTGTGTCGATCGATACTAAATTTTCCAGCAAGGTAACTTCTTGTTTCTCTTTGTTTCTTCTATACCTACTCTAGGCTAGATAACACTGGGGAAAGTGTTGTTCAAGTCTGGGGGAGGTGTCTGCTGACATTGTGTTTGTTTTTCTTAGAGTCAGTCGTTTTATCGAGTCAAAATTGTTTTATTGAGTCAAAACTTGTTGGAGATAATGATCCTGTGCTTGAGCCTATTGATTTGATTTTTTTTTTGAGTGCACAGTGTTACAGGATCAGTTCTAGATCGACTAATGAAAAATCCAAAGACTGACCAGTTGACTAGAAAACATCCATGTCTCCAGCAGAGTTCTTCTGAAACCTGAGCCAAATTTTTGCACTTCATCAATGTGGTTAGTGTTTTTAGAACTTGATTCATCATTCATATCTGATAAAGAAACCCATGTGTTTAGAGTTATGGTATCTCTCTCCCCAAATTATAAGTTGATAGATAAGAGCATAAAAGATTGAAATGATTTTCTTCTGAGTAGAGGGTTAGGAAAATTTCCAGCGATACCATTATTCTACTTAAGAGGGGATGATCACACAGAGGATTGGAAGCGAGGCTAGGATTTTCCTATGATGCCATTATTCGCCTACATCCTTTGATACATTGAGAGGGAAGAACCGGGGATTTGGTGGCAAACACCATCGATACTCGCGTCTCATACCTTGATGTGTATATGCAAAGCTGAAAAGAAAAGAAAGAACATAATAAGAAATAAGTCTGGGGAGGTAAATTAATACCAAAAGTGTGAAAAAGGGTGGTTCCTTGTCATGATATTGTCTGGTAAAGAGTCTAGAAGGTTCTTGAATATTGGCTGCAGCGATGAAACTGGCGATGAGGGTTTTACTTGAACAATGCTGTGGGATAATGTGTGGAGTCTAGGAAAGCTGCGAATGTCTACGGAGAAGTACATGGTGGTTAGATCGAAAGCTGGTTAGGTAACATTTGGGTACTTGGGAAAAGGATCTCTGCAATGGTTCATGAACAGGTGAGTCTCCGCGTTTTCAAACCTCTTTCTCTGTTTAGTCTTCTATTTGCTTGAGGGCAAGCAAAGGCTAAGTCTGGGGGAGTTGATATATCATGGTTTTTACCCTGTTTAAGCCAGGATATAAGTCCTTTTTATAGAGTCTTTATAGTATTTTGGAGTCTTTTAGAGTCTTTTACATGTCTTAGCACGTTTGGAGTATTATTGGAGTTCTATAGAGCATTTTGGAGCGAAATTGAAGTCTGATGACTAAGTGCCCGATCTCAGCGACAAGCATCGATCGATACCCCCTGCTATCGATCGACACCCGTTGGGAAATCATGGGCCGCGACTTTTTATGAAGTTTTGAAGAATTGTAAAAGTGCCCAGAAGACTTTGATAATTACAAGAAACCCCCAACTCGTGATTTAGGTTATAAATAGGATTTTACAGCCACTTGTTTAGGCTAAGCTTTGTTTTATATACTTTGGTTTTGAGACAAGTCTGAATCTCCCTTCGTCCGAGATCAGATCTCAAGAACCTCTTGTTATTCTTATTCTATTGATGATTTATTCAAACATATTGATTGTTTCATTCTCTATGTCTGAGTAGATCCACTTTAGGTTTAGGGTTTTCTCATAAAGGATTTCTCTGAATGCTAGGTTAATTATATGTTTAGGATTCACCATCTGAATTAGTTCTTCGCCTTAGGTTGTGTTCAAAGCTAATTCTAGGTTGACGAATCTGGAACTTAGATCTTAGGATAATTGATTAGGCACGACAGTGCGATTAATTACATGATAGAACCTAGGTGAGCAAATTGATTATTCGCAAAGAGGTTTGGTTTAATTGATTTATGAACATATCAAACCTGATATTAAAGCTGATTTAGACTTTAGGATTCGCGAAGAGATTTGGAATTCCTAGGATTTAGATTTAGATAGTTTTCGCAACGACAATTGGTTAATTATACCTTAGTGATTTGAGTTCAAGAACTGCGCTAAATCTGAATCCTGCTAGTTAGTTTATCTGCATTCATTGATTTCCTGAGAAAAACCCTAGGCCTATATTCTCTCCATTGATTTACAACTCTTTTAATTTCTGCACTGCTTTTAATTTTATTTGTTTGGCTTAGCTTAATTCGATACTATATAATCTATTGCGCGTTTCTCTGAGTCTTTTGTGGTTCGAACCCTAGCTAAACTACAACTACTGCTTTAGTACTGTTAGGGTATTAATTTGAGCATATCACTACCCCAATCTTCTTGCATATCCTATGTACTAACATCGAATACGCTATCTCATCCATAGATAATTCCCTAAACAATATCACGTACATGCAATTGTCTTTAGAGTTCCATCGGAAATCATCACCGGTATTATATCCTCCAATAGAGAAAGTTATATTGCTCATTGTCTCCTGAAAAAACAATTAAAAACTACATTACAGCCTAGTGCCTTGTATCAGTAATACTAGGTGTTCCAGTTTAACTTCTTCTCTCAGCTTATTCTACTTCTCTCAATAATACACAGTTGTTCCAGTTATTCCACTTCTCTCAATAATGCCCAGTTGTTATTCCTTATAAAGGCCTACAACTCCCTTCGGTGAATTTGGAGGTTCAGACCAGTCCCACGATTCGATATGATTCAAACGCTACAATCCTTGAATTACCAAAGCTATGTCCTAATCGACCCAGAATATGAGTTCCGTTATCGACCCCCAATGTCCATTAATTACAAACACCCAAAGCTCCTTCTCCTCCCTAAATTGCAAATACAAAAACGAAATTCGTTTCTAGGACAAAATCGAATAACATACTCGATAGATTTAAAATAAAACACATTAAAATTAGAAGAACTAACCTGAATTTAGAAGAATGGCCTTCAGTGGTTTCTAATCGTAGTCAGCGGGATGGTGTACGAACGTTGTCAAGGGGGAGGGGATTTTAGGTTTTATTTTTATTGTTGAGAATTGAATACTTCAATATTCTTCTTTATCGTTCGATTCACTAAACGAGATACCGGAGTGTTGACCCGGTTCACCAAAAATGGCTACGTCCGGGAGAGTCTTTCGTGCTGCCTCACGTTCACTATTCTTGACCGGAAAACCCCGATCGTGGTTCACATGAAGATCACTCTCACCGCTGATTACAACCTAACCGACTTTACAAGGAAGAAGAAGTTAAGATATTAGAAAGAAGAACAAGAGAGAACCCAATTAACCCCTTTGATTATGTCTCTCTAAGACTCTCTTTCTCTCTCTAATATCACCATTGAAGATCTGAAGAAGATGACTCCGTCTCGTCGTACTTGATAAAATCAGACTTCTCTCTTTGCTATAAAGAAGTCAACAATTGGACCTTTGTACATGCATCTCACGTGTTCCTATAAAAACATATCTTTGGTAAGATCCTCTTACTCAACTAGAGTGTTTCCCACACTTGCTTAAAACCAACTTCTTCAAGCTTTTACTTCTAGCTCCATCAAGTTGAATTATATCCAACATTTGTCCACCTTAATTCAAGCTTGAGAACTTCCTTGTAAGAGCTGCCATTGAAACCCTTTTGATCAAGCTCCAACCTTGGTGTTCCATCTCCATGAACCTTGTGTTATACTCAACTCCCATTAACCTGTTTTTATTCCTCCATGTCCTTGAAAACCCGAGATACACTTTTCAGAACAAACCATTAACATGTATAATAAACCATTAAACATATTAACACAACATAACTCATAAGTTAAACCACTTATGAACCTCTTTAATCACACATTTATCCTTCTATGATTCATGTCAATACTATATAAACTATTATAGTGATTAAAACACTTTGTACTTTTGCAAATATGATCACCAAGCTTGTCACTAAGATTTACTTCTGCAGTGAGTCCAAAACCTCAGCCTTTTCTTTTGATCAATGCAAAAACAGAATCACCTTAGATTCATAAACCTGGAGCAAACTTGATTCATCATGTAAACAATCTCAATCAAACAGTTAATAACCATTATAAACCTGAGATTTAAACCTTACATCTACATTTTTATCAGATTAACCTTGAACACTTTTCTTGTTCCATTTACCTGTTAAAACATAACAATACCAGCAGCTTTGCCTCACTACTTGTATCCCTTAAACCATGTATCTTATTCACGAACTCATGTGATTCTCTTAAGAAATTCCTTTACAACTGCTTTCACATCAAAACTCGAGCTCATGATGTGTTTCTCCAACTGTAAACTGACATGCAACACATTTAACAGTGTGTATACACCACCAAAACCTTTGATCTTGCATCCTAAACCTTCTCAGTCATGAACCATAACCACTCTTAGCTCAATACTTTCCTTCCAGCATGTTATTCACTGAGCTTCCGCACTTAATCAACCTGCAAGTGCCTTTCACTGAGAAGATTACCCAAAATTTCTTCCTGGTGCAAACATACAACTCATAACTCTTCAAATTCTTCTTGTCTTACAAATGCAATTTGAAACATGTTGCATTCTTAACCCCTTATAGGACTTCATATCAGTTGCAAACATCTATCTAGAAATGACATGTCTCAATGCTAGATGCACAAAACAAATTATAATTTCTTGAAGTGATTAGGACATCGATACAAGCTCAGCTGGATCCGAAGAAGAAGCTGCCCACATAGCAAATATGGAACAAACACCAAGAACAAGATCAGGAACAAGACGTGTGAGAGAGCAATTTATCAAGTCTATGAAAAGTCTCATCATCAAAGAAGTGCAAGAGGACGTGCAAGAACTACACAAGACTCATACAACACCATTCTTGCCGGTTCTTCAAGGAAACAAATAATTTGGTATCTTTACCATTACCAAGCAACTTCAAGAGGCCCAAAGAAGTCACTAAATGGGTATGTGCTCCATTTGTGCTCTTTTTCCCTTAACCAGGTTTTGTCCCAATGGATTTTCTTGGTAAGGTTTTTAATGAGGCAAATGGTTCACATTATCATTGGCCCATTTAGTTGATTTTCCTCATGCCCAGCAACAAATATTCGACCATGGAGAGTTCAAGAGCCAATTTCGAATTTCAAGCTATGTTTTAATGTTGTCTCTTTCTCTCTCCTTCATGCAGACTTGTTGCTTCTCTTTATATGTATTTTTGTAACTCATTTTCGAACCCAAGTTGTTGTTGAGTAATTTGAGAGTTTTTCTCTTTGATATTTCTTTGAAAGAAATATTTGTCTTCTAAACTTCTTGTGTGTGATTCCTAGAAGCTTAGAGTGTATCAGACTTATCATAGATCTTTTCACCGATCTGTGTGGCGTCTCTCGATCCCTTCTCTATCCATTTCACCCACTTGAATCTGTTGAGAGTGACCTTAGTCCAGCAACAGCTTCACCATCGTTTCACTTCATCACCACTTTGTTACGAATCTGTTGAGAGTGACCTTAGTCCAGCAACAGTTTCTCCATCAATATATCCTTTAGGCTCCAACTCGTTTGGTTCCTATATCATCTGGTATCAGAGCTTAAACGCTCCTAATCAGGTTTATCTATTCCTTTGGTTTCAGTTCATTTCGTTTTATTTCATTGCTGTTGCCTAGATCGTACGAAAACCCCATAAAAAAATTCGTTTTTGTTCATCTGTTGTATGCGATTTGTTAGACGTGTTGTAGATCCATCATGTTTGCATCGTAAACAACTAGATCTACGTGTTGTTAAACCCCTGCCCACGATTTTCATCTTGTTTCGTCTCTGTCTCTTAGACTTCCTTGAAACAGAACTGCTGCAACGATTTTTCTCCTTGTTCTATTTGTCTTTTCAACTTTCTTTGCATTTGATCTATTTGTTGAGTTGAGAGACAGGAGAATTTCGTGATTATGGGAAAACCAGGAGACGTGAACATAGCTCAGTTGCTTGCTGCTCTTCAAACGCAAATGCATACACAATTTCAAACTCTTGGAGAACGCATAAATCGCATAGAACAACCACCACCAGCACGCAGAGGTCCCATTAGAAATGTGAATCCACAAAGAGCAAACCAAGACGAAGATGCTCTTGATGATTCTGATGGTGAGCCACCAGACCCTGATTCAAGGCCAAGGAGACAACACAACGAACACAGAGATATCAAACTTGTAGCTCCATCTTTTGCTGGAAAGGTTAATCCCGATGCTTACCTTGATTGGGAAAGACGTATGGAGTATATCTTTGAGCATTACAACAATTCTGATCAAAGGAAGGTGTCTCTAGCTGCTGCTCAACTTACTGAAAGTGCCTTAGCATGGTGGGACAGAGATGTGTCCGAAAGAAGAAGGCATAGACACGGTCATGTCACTAATTGGGAAGATATGAGGTTCGCTATGACAAAGAGATATGTTACTGCATACTACTATAGAGAGTTGCAAAAGAAATTCAGAAAGCTCACTCAAGGATCCAAATCTGTTGAAGAATACTTCGATGAGTTCGAAATGCTTAAGAACAGATTGGAAACTGAAGATTCGGAGGAGACTTTGATGGCACAGTTTGTTGATGGTCTTCAAGATCAAATTGCTAGGAAGGTTGAGAGACAGACTTATCATGATATGGATGAGTTGCTGCATCTTGCAAACCAGACCGAACAGCACAT
The DNA here is from genome assembly GCA_030161315.1 of Eutrema japonicum. Taxonomy (NCBI): domain Eukaryota; kingdom Viridiplantae; phylum Streptophyta; class Magnoliopsida; order Brassicales; family Brassicaceae; genus Eutrema; species Eutrema japonicum. The sequence goes on along the minus strand of BSQW01000007.1, from coordinate 32,473,726 downwards.
CAAAAGAAAGACTCTAGCAACTAGCCGTAGCAAGTCTACTTGGAATCAGCAATCGCAAAAGGCTTTAGACAAAGGAAAGTCTATTGAAGTGGATTCCTGATTCAAAAAATCTGCCCCTGAAGTGTCTAAGCAAGACAACGCAGAGCCTAGTAAGTTCCCTACTCAAAGAACTCGCGATATAACTTATTTTAAATGTCAGGGAAAATGACATTACGCAAAGGACTGCCCAAATCAGAGAGTTATGATTCTAAAAGCTAATGGAGAATATGAGTCTCAAGACGAGGCATAGTATGAACCAGAAGAGTCAAAAGAAGATGTTGTAGACTATGATGACACCAGAGAGCTTCTAGTTACAAGGAGAGCACTCAGCGTTCTCTTTGAACCAGAAACTATTCAAAGAGAAAACATCTTCCACTCTCGTTGCACCGTAAACTCCAAGGTATGTAGCTTAATCATTGATGGTGGTTCTTGTACTAACGTAGCCAGCAAGTATTTGGTTGATAAGCTAGGTATCCCAAAAACAAAGCATCCTAGACCATACATGCTTAAGTGATTGAATGATGATACTGAGCTCAAGATCGCCGAGCAAGTTACTATACCATTCAACATTGGCAAGTATGCGGATCAAGTTGTGTGTGATGTGGTTCCTATGCAAGCTGGACATCTGCTCTTAGGTCGTCCATGGCAGTTCGATAAGGAAGCACTACACAATGGCCGTACTAATTACTATACCTTCGTGCACAACAACAAGAAGCATAATCTTGAACCTTTAACTCCAACAGAAGTGCATGAGATGCAACAGGCTATGTCCCAAGGAAACAAGCTAAGTAAAACCTATCTTTATGTAGCACCTAATACTGTTTTTAAATCACGAGAACAGTACTAATGGTTTTCAAAGAAGGATTGTTTTCAGGACAGAGAAACAAGATTTACCAGCTGCTATTCTAGGACTTCTTGATCAGTTTTAAGATGTGTTTCCCGAAGAGATACCATCAGGATTGCCACCAATAAGAGGAATCGAGCATCAAATTGATCTAGTCCCTAGGGCACCATTGCCTAACAGAGCTGCTTATAGAGTTAATCCAGAAGAAGCAAAGGAGCTAGAAAAGCAAGTTCAATATCTGATGTCTAAAGGCTACATCCGAGAAAGCTTAAGTCCGTGTGCTGTTCCTGTGCTTCTAGTGCCTAAGAAAGATGGGACTTGGAGAATGTGTGTGGACTGCCGTGCAATCAAAAATATCACTGTCAAATATAGAGATCCCATTCCCAGGCTTGATGACATGCTAGATGAGCTCAATGGAGCAATAATCTTCTCAAAAATCGATTTAAGAAGTGGATATCATCAGGTGAGAATGAAAGAAGGAGATGGGTGGAAAACGGCATTTAAAACTAAACAAGGTTTGTATGAATGGCTGGTTATGCCATTTGGACTCACTAACGCTCCAAGTACATTCATGAGACTCATGAACCATATCTTAAGGCCATACATATGTAAATTCGTAGTAGTCTATTTTGATGATATCTTGATCTATAGTACCTGTCTTGAAGATCATTTGCAACATCTAGAACATGTTCTAAAAATGCTTCGGCTAGAAAACCTTTATGCAAACTTAAAGGTGTACCTTTTGCACTGATCAAGTTGTGTTCTTAGGATTTGTTGTAAGTTCACAGGGTTTGAAAGTCGATGAAGAAAAGATAAAAGCGATACAAGATTGGCAAACTCCAACTACGATTGGACATGTGAGGAGTTTCCACGGATTGGCTAGCTTCTACCGGAGATTTGTAAAGGATTTTAGTACCGTTGATGCACCCCTGACTTCTGTGATTAAAAAGAACGTGGAATTCAAATGGGGACAAGCACAAGAGGATGCATTCAACAAACTCAAAGACAGCCTCACACATGCACCTGTTTTGGTACTTCCTAACTTTGAGAAAACCTTTGAGATTGAATGTGACGCTTCTGGTACAGGCATAGGAGCTGTCCTAACTCAAGGAGGAAAACCAGTAGCATACTTCAGCGAGAAGCTCAGTGGAGCTTCACTCAACTATCCAATTTACGATAAAGAGCTATATGCTTTGGTAAGATCTCTTGAAACTTGGCAACACTATCTACTGTCCAAAGAGTTTGTTATTCATACATATCATGAGACGCTCAAACATCTAAGAGGACAAACTACACTAAAGAAAAGACATGCTAAGTGGCTTGAGTTCGTAGAAACTTTCCCTTACGTGATTAAATACAAGAAAGGAAAGGAGAACATTGTAGTTGATGCTTTATCAAGGAGGCACACCCTAATCAGTACAATGGAGGCTAAGATCATGGGTTTTGAGCATATTAAGAGCTAATACGAAACTGATCCAGATTTTCAAGAAATCTTCAAAGAAACAAGCAAGGCTGCTCGTGGAGCATTCTATCAACATAATGGATTCTTGTTCAAAGATAAAAGGCTGTGTATTCCTCAAGGATCAATGAGAAAGTTACTGATTGGAGAAGCTCATGGAGGAGGCCTTATGGGACATTTTGGACGAGATAAGACTTTGAGTGTGCTAATTGAAAATTTCTATTGGCCGCACATGAAAAGAGATGTAGAGAGGTTCTGTGCCAAGTGCATCACTTGTCTAAAGGCAAAATCCAGGTCACATCCTCATGGTTTATATATGCCTTTGCCTATTCCTAACCTGCCTTGGGTAGACATCTCTATGGACTTTGTTTTAGGTCTGCCAAAGATCAACCACAAGGATTCTATCTTTGTAGTTGTAGACAGGTTCTCAAAAATGGCTCATTTCATTCCGTGCAACAAGACTAATGACGCTACTCAGACTGCTGATCTCTTTTTCAAAGAAGTAGTGCGTTTACATGGAGTTCCGAGGACCATTGTCTCAGATCGTGACACTAAGTTCCTAAGCCATTTCTGGAAAACTTTGTGGGGAAATTTGGGAACCAAACTACTTTTCTCAACTACTTGTCACCCCCAAACAGATGGCCAAACTGAGGTAGTAAACCGTACTCTATCTACTTTGCTGAGAGCAACGGTTGGTAAGAATCTAAGGAATTTGTTATCATGCTTACCTTTCATTGAATTTGCTTATAATCATGCTAAGCATTCTGGTACTATATTTTCTCCTTTTGAGATTGTCTATGGATTTAATCCAGAAACTCCGATAGATCTTATATCTCTGTCCCGAGCTGTTTATTCTAATGAAGGAAAAGCCAGAGCAGATTTTGTGAAGAAGCTTCATCAAAAAGTCACAAATAATATGGAAGAAAAGACAGAGAAATACAAATAACAAGCTGATAAGCACCAAAAGGAGGTCACATTCGAACCAGGAGATTGGGTTTGGTTGCATATAAGGCATGAGAGATTTCCAGACAAGAGGAAGTCTAAGCTCTCACCAAGAGGAGATAGACCCTTTCAAGTGCTAGAAAATATCAACGACAATGCTTACAAGCTTGATCTGCCAGGTGAGTTCACTATATCTTACACTTTCAATGTTACTGATTTAGCTCCTTTTCATGCAGATTTACCTGTTCTGAGGTCAGAACCTTCTCAAGAGGGAGGAGATGATGAGGACATCGATACAAGCTCAGCTGGATCCGAAGAAGAAGCTGCCCACATAGCAACTATGGAACAAACACAAAGAACAAGATCAGGAACAAGACGTGTGAGAGAGCAATTTATCAAGTCTATGAAAAGTCTCATCACCAAAGAAGTGCAAGAGGGCGTGCAAGAACTACACAAGACTCATACATCACTATTCTTGCCGGATCTTCAAGGAAACAAAGAATTTGCTATCTTTACCATTACCAAGCAAATTCAAAAGGCCCAAAGAAGCCACTAAAGGGGTATGTGCTCCATTTGTGCTCTTTTCCCCTTAACCAGGTTTTGTCCCAATGGGTTTTCTTGGTAAGGTTTTTAATGAGGCCAATGGTTCACATTATCATTGGCCCATTTAGTTGATTTTCCTCAAGCCCAGCAACAAATATTCGACCATGGAGAGTTCAAGAGCCAATTTCGAATTTCAAGCTATGTTTTAATGTTGTCTCTTTCTCTCTCCTTCATGCAGACTTGTTGCTTCTCTTTATACGTATTTTTGTAACTCATTTTCGAACCCAAGTTGTTGTTGAGTAATTTGAGAGTTTTTCTTTTTGATATTTCTGTGAAAGAAATATTTGTCTTCTAAACTTCTTGTGTGCGATTCCTAGAAGCTTATAGTGTATCAGACTTATCATAGATCTTTTCACCGATTTGTGTGGCGTCTCTCGATCCCCCCTCTATCCATTTCACCCACTTGAATCTGTTGAGAGTGACCTTAGTCCAGTAACAGCTTCACCATCGTTTCACTTCATCACCACTTCGTTACGAATCTATTGAGTGTGACCTTAGTCCAGCAACAGTTTCTCCATCAATCTATCATTTAGGCTCCAACTCGTTTGGTTCCTATATCATGAAGTGAATCACTTTGAAAAATAAACTCCAGCACGATTTGCACGATTTGCACTTATTTCTCATATTTTACATTTAGAGAAAGTAACCAGGATTACTTCAGTATTCTCCATCTCAAACTTTATGTGTTCCAGCAATCTTGAATTCATTTAACTATGGAGCCTTCCTTCTATTTTGATTTGTGAAAAACGCAGACTGATTCCTCACCAATCATCACTTCAGACCAGAAATCAATAGAACATTTGACTTCTCCTCAAGCCAAAGCCAACATGAACCTATATGTACCGCTATTTAAACCAACATGACACGCCGCCTAACACCCAATATTAGGAAGACTTTCAATACACACCTAAAATTCAGTCCATTGCAAGGTAACAATGAAAAAATCTTCTCACACACAAGATATGCAGACTCCTAAACTAGTTAAACTCTTCTTTTGGTCCATCAGATTTTTCTTTACTGAAAATCTGACCCAAAAATACAAGATATCTTCTGAAAACATTGCTCAACCTAGAAGATAACACCTTATGAATATGGCTTAAAGTCATTGTAACACCAATTGCTCCACCTTGAGCAATACCAATTCAGAAAATTCTTTTGCCTTTATATTTTCAGCTTCATTTCATTTTTACTTGGATCTTCTTCTCAGCCTTAAGACTTTTGCTGTATAGACATAATTCATTCCTTGAAATTTTGTCAGACACTAGACATAAGTTCCTTCATACTACAGTCTCTCGAACTAGTTCTTTCTACCAGAAGATCACAATAATACTCTTATATGATTGAAGCTTCCACATTTGGTATTGATTCCACCAAACTGTCTAGGCATTGATTGTCTTATCCATACTGACTATTGACAAGCTCTAACCTATTATAGCCTTACCTCACACGACCCAATACACATCTCATTCTGACTTGAACCCATCATAACTCATGACTATTGCAATCATCTCTTGTATTTCATCATTACGCATAATACTCACATTTTTCGGACCTTGAATCTTGAGTCTTCCGCATCTGAGATTCCCTATAACTAGCTTAACCATTCTCTTAAACTCATGTCCTCTCAGTCAAAAGAATCAGAAACCATTTGATTTCTACCACACTGTTTTTTCCATCAGCTTTACCAAGAGTCTATTATCTTTCAAGTAAAGTTAAGACACAACTTCTTTGTGTCGCAGCAGCTCTTATCTGAGCTTGTCTTAGTCACAACATCATTTCACAAAATTTTTTTTTCTTCAGTTGCCACAACAGGACTTCTGTTCCAGCAAGATAAAATGTAGATTTGCTTCGCCTAGTTTACCTTCGCTTAAACTATTCCAACTTGAATTCAAAGACTCTTCCTACTTTCTCTTAAATGAACCTTTGTCTGGTCCGATTTATGAGAAGCAATACCCATATGTTGCTTTAGTTGAATCCATTATCCTAGCATACATGTGCTAATGAACAAACAACAACAGACACTGCAATATAATCCATTTGCTTTTGAATTTCCTAGATTGCAACCAGTTCCATGATAATCTTTCTTTTCCCTTTGATCATCACTACCTGAGCTTCTTAGAATCTAAAATTTTTCACTGAGACTGACCCTTTTAATCAAAGTACCACTCAATTCTTAACCACACTGATTTTCTTCATAACATGTCTTATTACCAACATATTTCTGAACTTGTTTCTTTATCATCTGGCAACTCTCTTAAACATAAATCATGAAACCTAACTGATATACAAATAGCCTCAGATACACATGACAAACCCCCTTCTAAGGCGTCCCCTAGACTTGTGATTCGCATGTAACACAACCTGCCATTCTTTCATTGTTCTAGATCCACACACAACATCTAACACACAAACAGAATTGACAAACGCACAACCTTACACCAAGTATGAACCTTGGACACTCTTTTGAAAATATAGAGTGCATTCCATGTGATCTAGCAAGATTTTAATCATTCTACGATGCAGATCATGAGTGACTAGAAACAACAACTCAAAGTATCACAAAATTATCTTTGTGACTGCAGCGGAAAAAAACCAAGTGTCAAAAACGATTTGAGACTTCCAGATTGAAGAACTCCATTATGAATCCAAGGAGGTCATTCACTAACCCAGAACTGATCATAATCTTTCACTGAGACTGTAGAAAATCTCCACAACGCAGCAAACTCAAACCGGTTCCTTCAAGTACATACCATGAACAAATCTCTTGTTGATTGTTCTTTCTTCAGAATCCGAATCGATCCGTTCTTGTGAGATTAAACATCTTCACCTTCGAGTCTTGAGAACCAGAGCTCACACAAATGTATAACTCACGAACCATTGGAGAATTTAACGTACATCTTCTTATGATTTCATAAAACCCGAAATCATCTGATCCGATTAGATATTTCTTCGTGAATTTTCCTTTCTCCAATTTCAGCATCTTCTACAATGAACATACTGATAAGCTCATAACATCAAAGGGCTCGTTGGGTTTTACTGTTGGGCTTGAATGTGTGTATGGCCCAACCCTTCTAAGTCATTTATGTTATTGTATATGCTTTATATGTCGAAATGGTCATATGCTTTATATGTCGAAATGGTCATAGGAAAGGGGGATCGATGAAAAATATCAACAAACTCTTATTTCCTCTCTTGAATCTTCTCTTCTGGGTCTTCTTCTCATATACCACTTTTCTGAGATTTTAATCTCAAATCTACTTGTTATAACTGTAATGAGTAACTTACCAAAAAACCAGACCAAAATAATGATATTTACAGGTTTTACCTGGGGTGATCCGATTCCCCACCCGATTACAGACGATTTCTGCAAACTTGGGTTTGACCTGATTTTGACCCGATTTCACACGATTCAGTTTATTTTTTCTTCAAAATTCATAAATTCAAGTTTCTGCAAATTTCATAAATCGATTACCCACCGCATAACTCGGAAAAACTCAGGAATTCTCCCCAAATCCCTTCCCCTCCCCGCATTCACCTCCTTCACTCAGACAATGGTGGAAACCCGACGGTCGAAGAGAAGTTTTGGAAACCCTAAAAGCGGATCAAAGGAGTCGAAAGTGATGGAGAATCCGGCGAAGAAGAGGGCGGCGAAAGCGAAGCAGTCGAAGAAGAAGAATCCCGAGAAGAGAGCGAGGAAGAAGATGAAGATCGGCCCAAAAGATGTAGGGGATTTGCATGCGGCGGAGACGGTGGTTCCGACGGCGGAGGAAGGTTCATCTTCGGTTCCGGAGACGGTGGTCGAAGCTTCTACTTCGAAAGTGAAGGTTTATGCGAAGAAGAAGAAGAATCCGGTGGTTCCTCCTGTGGTACCTCCGGTGGTCGAAACTTCTACTCCGGTGGTTCCTCCGGTGGTCGAAGCTTCTACTCCGGTGGTTCCTCCGGTGGTGAATGCTTCATCTTCGGTTCCTCTGGTGGCCGTTACGAGTGGTGGGTGTACGAATCAGGATGAAGAATAAGAGAAGGAGTCTGAAGAAGAAGAAGAAGAAGAAGAAGAGAGCGGTGAAGAAGACGAAGAAGAAGGAGAGGCAGCAGCCAAGGGCAAGGAGATAGCCAATGACTCGAGTGGAGAATCAACAGAAGCAACCGAATCTGAATCTGGATCGGAGAGGGAGAGTGAGGTAAGATGCAATAGGGAAAACTAGTAATACTTGGAGCAATAGAACAACTAGGAAATACTTGGTAACTCTACTTGGTATATTGTGATACTTGTGAGAAATAGGATAACTGGGGAATTCTTAGTAAAACTATATTAGTATAACTTTGGAAAACTTGGTAAAAATGTAGCTGTAGAACTTGGTAAAACTATAGTAGTAAGTCTAGGAAAACTTGGTAAAACTGTATGGCATGATTCTTGTATAACTGAGTGAAGTTGATTGTTATTTTGCAGATTGAGCAGAGGTTTATGGCACTAAAACCAAAGAGTTTGTACCTCCCTACTAGCAGCTATCAGCATCCTGTGAAGGTAGGGACACGGTGCTATCTCAAAGACGTGTTCAAAACGCTTGACGGCCTGAACCCGCCCCTGACCAAAAGAGAGAGGGAATGGTTTGTCTCGCATCCTCAGTTCAAACACCTGTTCCACATGCCTAAGGACCATAACCACAAGGTTCAGGGCATGTGGATGCTTGTGTTGCGAACAGCCGAGATCCTGAAGACGAAGGAAGTGTGGTTCGTTGTAAATGGAGTTCCTGTGCGTTATGGCCTCAGGGAACACGCGTTGATCTCGGGTTTGAACTGCCGAAACTATCCTCTTGGATATAAGGAAAGGGGTAATATGAATTTCATCACGCGTCATTTCGGTACGGGAACGGTGAGGCAGGAAGATGTGAAAGCAAAGCTTCAAGAAATGGGAGGTGGTAATGACAGATTGAAGATGGCTGTGTTGTTCTTCCTTTCGAGTATAGTTTGTGCACAAACGAAGACTGGAGATGGTGCACCCGACGTTTTGGAAGTGTTTAAAAGGGCTGTGGAAGATCTTGACTATTGTAGGACATTTCCTTGGGGGAGATTTTCTTACGACTTCATGGTGAAGGAGATCATGCACACGGTGGAACATTTTCAAGCCAAAGGGGGGGTGAAGGCAGGGACACAGTGGCCCATTCCTGGATTTTGTATTCCTTTGGAGGTAAGTACAATGATTATGAGAATGTTGATGTTGATGTTTCTTTAATTCATAGTAAGTCTTACAACTCATAATTGTTTTGTAGCTACTAGCGTTTGAGGCGATTCCTCAATTGGGAAAGCGATTTAGGGAGAGTGTCCCAGAAGCAGACTCGATGTGTCCGAGGATGTGCAAGTCGAAGTTCAAGAAAGGAGATATGAAAGGCTTTCCGATTGAGGCGATCAATGAAGAACTTGGTACTACTAAGGTAAGTTGTACCTTGCATCTAAACATTTATTTAAGTTGGAAACATTTATTTGAGTTGGAAACATTTGGTAATGTTTGGTAACATTTATTTGATTCCTTCACAGCAGGACATTGACAGCCTCGTTTTAATCAGTCTGAGAGAGGAAAAGATGCTATTGGATCAAATCTTAGAGGAAGACGAGAATCGTGATGAAGATGATCTCGTGGTTGATAGTTGGATCAATCGCCTGGCCGGAGGTTACACTATCTTCTTTGAAGACCTGTTTGATCAAGACGTTGATGCGCGTGCCAAAAAGGATAAGGAGATGGAACGATTAGAGGCCCCACCGGTGCAAACACCTCCAACCGAATTGGCCGAGATCTTGAAGACCATAAAAGAGATACAAGAGAAGGTGAATGATTTTGATGCAAAATTGGCTGTGGTGGAAGCATCTATGGAAGATGATCGTGATGAAGATGAAGATAAATCGTGATGAAGATGAATTGTTTAAACTTTTGTGGTGGTTTGGTAATACTATGTTCGTAATGCTTGGTAATGTTTGGTAGTACTTGGTAATGTTTGGTAATACTATGTTCGTAATGCTTGGTAATGTTTGGTAATACTATGTTCGTAATGTTTGGTAATGTTTGGTAATACTATGTTCGTAATGCTTGGTAATGTTTGGTAATACTATGTTCGTAATGCTTGGTAATACTATGTTCGTAATGCTTGGTAATGTTTGGTAATACTATGTTCGTAAAACAAGATTCTCATAAACAAAGCCATTGATAAGATAAGATTAGCTGAGCAAACATAATATGTCTTATACAAAATAGAAAGGAAGTTTTGGGATTACAACCCATAATATGTCTTATACAATATTTTAGATAATAGGTCTTAAATCTCATTTTGCATTTCTTCAATCTTCTTTTGCATTTCTTCAATCTTCTTGCTCTGCTCTTCAACCTTCCGGATTAGCTTCGAGATCTCTTCCTCGACACCAAAAACCCACGGCTGGCGAAAGTGGAGTCCATCATCCTAGCAATGAACATTCAAATAGTTTTAACTAGTTTTACTAGTTATCCGTCGAAGAACATTCAAATAGTTTTACCTAGTTTAACTAGTATTCCCCAGAAAAAACCTAGAAATGAACTTTTACCTTAAATACGTTGCAGGTGAAGAACCTACTGCCCGGTAAAGTGTCGAAATCATTCCGAAACTTTGGCTGTGTGGAGACATCTTGCTTGATTTGTCCACCACAGGGGCATTTCATTGGAATCCCATATTGGGCGTCGGCGATGAAGCCACGCATGTCGAAATGCTCCTTCATCCGCTTCATCTCCTTACTGCGCTTCCTCTCCTCCTCGTATGGTTCATCGCAGAAGTTGTCTGTGTGGTGATAGCTACTTCCCATTTCGATTTTAGATTTCGTGAAGGAAGAGAAAAGGAAAGAGAGAGAAGAGAGCGAGAGAAGAGAGAGAGAGTTGCGATTTCAATTTTTGGAGACAAAAGAAACCTTGGCAAAAATAAAAATATTGGTCAAAGTTGAAACCTTGGCAAAAAAATTGAAAAATTGAATTTTTTTTTTTAAACTTTCGAAATTTGAAATTTCGAATTTCCCTCAAAATATTTGGTCATAGTTGTCCAGAGGATACTAGTATTACGAGTTTGGGTCATAGTTGTACTTTTGCTGGTTTTATGTTTATCTAGTATTACTTGCCCTTAAGATATGTTTTACTAGTTTTACAGAATAGATAAGTGCTTAGACATATAGTTCTGATTGTTTTATGCAGACATTTGCGTCAAATCAGTATTTAGGTTAGTAGGTCTTCCGAAACTAACTATAACTGTGTAAATGCTTTTTAAACTACAAGGACATTGTTGTGTAACTGTTTCCACAACAACTCATTTTCAGATTGGAATTTAATATTTTCATTTTTAATGCTACTCTCTTGATGTTATTTCAAGTATTTTATTCGACACCAAAATCATTTCAAGTATTTTATGTCGGTTGAATAATTACGTGCACCTTGTAGATAAAGTATAGTGATACCGAGTTATACCTAGTTGTTTATACCAGAACATAATCTCTGAAGATAAAGTATAGTGATACCGACTTATACCTAGTTGTTTCTACCAGAACATAATCTCTAAAGATAAAGTATAGTGATACCGAGTTATACCTAGTTGTTTCGAGGACATAAGTAGTTTTACATAATGAAATACTAGTTGTACTGAGTTGTTTTACAGAACAAAAGCTAACAAAGATCACAAGTTCTTATCTCCAAATAAAATCCAGGGTAGTGTTCTTCTACGCCTTTTATTCGGTGTCCTTTGATGACGCCTTTCTCCTGCTGATGGAAACCTCGTCACTCTCCTCCTACCCTTGTTTATCTTGCGATCCGGAGGAAGGATTTGCTTCTCTTTGATGTAATCGGGGACAATACATGCAGACATATCCGAGACAACATAAATGGACCTGTGATAAGCCAATGCCCACAACTCCGTCCAATAATATTTCGAACACAACTCATGGACTTCTATTTGGGTATCACGACAACTAACTCCACCGCCATTTTTCCTGAATGAGATGTATGCTGCTAGTGCGTGGAGACAAGTATACTTCTGAATATCGAAGAACCTACAAGAGCAACTCTTCCTTTCCAAGTTCACCAAATAAACCTTAGTATCAATATCAACGACTTCGTATTCGAGCTCGTAACTGTTTACCTCCCTCACGGTTAATTTTTTAGCAGTAGCCTAGTTATCATGCAAGAAGTTCTCAACCAAAGGCACCAGTTTGTTATCAACATGTCCTGACACGGCCTCTTTCCTATGCTCGTTAAACCAATCAGAAAACTTTGCAATGATAGTATCCAGCATGGGTATTAAGGAGTACTTCCTCGCGTTGTTAAAAGTGTTGTTCAGAGATTCCGCAGAATTGCTCGTGTCTAGGTTGTATCGGGCACCGGGAAAAAAACATCTTGACCATTTTTTCTTCACGGTGCTTTCCTCCACATACTTCGCCGCGGAAGGAAATCTCCTCTTAAACATGTTGTAATGACTGTAGAACTCAGCCTCTGTGTGAGCCCAACCGCACTCCTGGAATCTGAAAGCCACTACGGATTTGTTTGCATTAGAAGCATTACCTTTCACGTTTTGGGCCAAATGCCATAAACAATATCCATGCCGAGCTTGTGGGAACACGTTTGCTATTGCGTTGATGAGGCTTGGATTTCTATCACTCACAAATACCAATTCAGAGGACTCCCCTACGTTGCCTAAAACGCTTTTCAACATCTCGAAAAACCATGTCCAACTCGCATTGTTCTCACCATCGAGTACACCGAACGCTATGGGATAAATGTGACGATTAGGATCTTGAGCAACGGCGAAAACTAGTACTCCACCATATTCGTTCTTCAAGAAAGTTGCATCCACAATTACCACTTTCCTCATGCATGCAAACCCTTCAATGCTAGCTCCCAAAGCTACGAATAGATACTTGAATTTTCCCGCCTCATCCAGTTCCACACTAGTTATCGTTCCAGGATTGACCTCCTCTAAGACGTACAAATAATGATACAACATCTTGTACCCATCTTCAGGACTACCACGCATATCACAAACCGCTTGATTTTTCCCTCTCAACGCCGTCGAGTATGATATTTCTACACCATATTCTTGCCTAACTAGTTCCCTGATGACATTAGGCCTTGGAGTTTCGAGTTTCCCGGGATATTTCTCACTCAAATAAGATGAAACTAGTTGTGCTGAGCCTCTCCTCTTATCAACGCTTGCACTCTGATCAGCCCGGTTGCATGTGTGCATCTTCGTATACTTTCTAATCGAGAACATATCCGTGTTATCAATCCTTGTTGCTCGTAGACCCCAACTACATCTTTGTATCGAACATTTAACCATCCACCGCGTTCTATCAGAATATTTAATAACATAATCAAAAGAGTTAAGAAATGACAATTTCTGGACCAACTCTATAACCGCCTTCTTACCTCGGAATTCTTGACCCACACTCACACCAAAACCGTCTTCCCATGGAGCTACAAACTGACTACCTTCAACAACGGGTGCTTCCTCATAATATTCATCACGCATACCCGATGTATTCATACTGTTATCCTCCAATACATCATCATCATCCTCACTCACCTCCTCTTCTTCATTTGCTTGTCTGTTGTCTACGTACAACGTCAAGGCATTAGGTCCTATTTCATCATCACTTCGATGGTCATAGTTCATACCATACGAGCTTTTCCCCGCTATCGACTGTTCCGAGGGCAACTCCGGTCTAGTCATGACCTCCACATTCAAAACAGGTCTACGATTCTCTTTATCAACGGTCATTACATAGCCAACAAGATCATCATCATCATCAATACTCAAATGTTCTTCACATCCAACCACCATTGGAAAGTAACTCAATTCCAATCTAACATTACTTTCATCTAACGCATGCTTCTTGTATAGCCTACCTTCTACATTCTCCAAAGTTATCTCCTCTTTCAACACTACACTATAAATGCGCCCCTGCCATTTATAATAGATGCAGATGATGTTGCTCATTCTATCCTGCGAAAACAACACCAAACAACTCAATATATACTTATAGTTGTACCCAGTTTTACACTAGTTGTCCACAGTATTACGAAGTTGTCCTCTGTTATACCACCATTTTAATTAATATATGATTATTCACAGTGATACCTAGTTGTCACTAGTTCTCCTCGCGCAGGAACACATATTTATTCGATTTCGGGTTCCAATCTGCATACAATCCACAACGACTCTACCTCTAAAATGCATTTCTACTCAACTTACAGTCCCAATCGACCCAGAATCATTGATAAACAACAATGTGCAAACTCATCAATTGAATCTCAAATCTCCAATGCAATGGAGCTCAAAGAGAGTTCAATGGAGTTCAATGGAGATCGAGAGAGAAGCACAAACCTCGCTGGGGATCGACGGACTCGCGACGGAGGCAATGACTGTTGGCCGGAGACGCGACGGCGCCGACGTCGGATCTGGATTCCTCCCGCGTCGAGTTTTCCTTTTTTTTTTTTTTTTTTTTTTTGATCAAACCGAATTTGGCTGGGTTTGGATCAAACTTGGGTAGGGTATTTGGCTGGGTTTGGATATGGCAAATTTGTAATTTTACTTATTCATTAAAAGGAGAAAGTGGTATTGAGATTAAGTGATGGTAGTGTTGGTTATTTTTTTTCAAATAGTGGTATTGGAGGTGATGTTCCTTCTCTTCTTCTGCCTCCTTTCTTCTGATTCTTCCCTCCTTTCTTCTGAGTATCTCACCTCCTTCTTAAATCAGATAAGATCTATTTCAGATCTTATCAATGGTATCAGAGATTGAGTTTCCTCTCGACGGTGGGTTTCAACGAGACCTAGTGCTCGATCTACTTGGGCAGGTTTATGTGAAGCTTGAGCGAATGGAATCCACGATGCAAGCATTTCAGGAGGCGTTAAGGCTTCGGCAAGAGCTGGTGACACAAATCAAAGAGCCTGAACCAATTGAAACCATAGGGAGCCTAGATTTTCCTCTCGGGAAATTTGTCGAACACCTGGTGGGCGAGATCCCAGTTGATGCTTCTTCTGACTCTGAGTCTTTCAAGGTTCAAACTGTGGAGAAGAACCGAGGATACAAAGGAATTCCAGCAGATAGAGAGTATTATAGGATTCAGAAGAAGAAAAGGAAACACAAGTCACGAAAGAGACCACATGAAACATCATACCGTTTTTTCAATTCTAGTGGTGATGATGGATCTAGGGGAATGAAGAAAACAGCTAGGAGGAGAAAACGTAAGAAGCCTATTGAATCTAGAAGAGACGTAAGAGGACTAGACCCAGACTTTGCACGGTCAACTCGTCATAATGATGGAGAGGTAAAGCATTGTCCACACAAGGGTCGATTAGTCGATAAAACAGTGTTGGATTCTGAATTTTCTCGATGTTCAAGTGAAGAATGGAAATATTGGTTAAGCTGCTTTGAGAAGTATTGTTATGAGAACAATATCGCGGAGAGTGAAAGGCTTCAAGTTGTCTATCGAAGTCTACAAGGAGAGACGGGTAGCTGGATCAAAAAACTTTGGGAAATGAATGCTCCAAACAGTTGGGATAAATTTCGAAGGATGATTTTAAGAGAAGTGGCTTGTGTTATGCAAACAGGAAACACCTCTTTAGGTACTGGAAATTCTGCAGGAAAGGGAATGATTCTGGGAGATAGGATACCAACGGTCCTTGAGATAAGATCCAAAAACGTTGAAGGAAGATCACTGTCAAACCGATATCTGGGAATCCAACAAGATGGGTCTGTGCGGGAGTATATGGACAGATTTGAAGCTCTTTGTCTACAATCCGTTAGCTTGCCGGGAAGATACTTGGAGGAAATATTTTTAAGAGGATTTAAACCTAGTCTACAAGATGCAGTTCAACGATTACAACCTCATGGGATCATACATATGATGGACTTGGCACAATGGTTAGAGGAAAGTGAGGAAGTCCTAGCGTCGAGCAGAGTGCTTCCATGCTTTACCTTATGCTGCAGCGAGCTGGTGCTAGGAGCTTATGAACAGTTAATGGGTCATGAATTTGAACTTCCTGAGAGAAACCCTCCGCAATCGTCGCACTTGTACCGGTCTGAACGTCTTAGGAGTTATGCAAGGGAAACACATCCAGTGGATAACATAATTAGGGGTACCAGAGAGAATACAGGGGAACCAGGGTCTACTCTATGGGAATTGATGAGTTTAAATCTGTTGAGACTTGATTAGCAGCAAGATACAAATGCAGTTTATGATACACCAGGCCAATTAAAGCACAAATTGATAACTCACCAGGTGGGTTTGGTTCTGGTTGATGGGAACGCGTTTAGAGTTCAAAGGTTTGTGGGTAATCATGAGGTTGAAATTGAAATAGATTCAGGAGCGACTCATAGTTTTATATCTACGAAACTGGCAGCTAAGCTCCAACTTCCCTACATTGTGTTGGAGCCGACTAGAGTGACTCTGGGCCATGGAAAAGAAGTGAGCTGTCACAGGAAGTGTCAAGCGTTAGTGATCAACCTTCAAGCAGTCCCAATCGTAGAAGACTATCTTCTTTTGGATATGTGTAACACTGATGTGGTTTTGGGTTATAGTTGGTTATCGAAACTGGGAGACACATGGATTAATTGGCGGGAACACACCCTATCCTTTCACCATAACCATGATTGGATCACCATTGGGGGTAAGGAGAGGGAGTTGAAGCAGAATACCAATGACAAGACTGTTAGTGATGTAGAAAATGGGGAGCCGACGGTAATGGTTGGAGAGGCTATTGGGTGCCACCTTGAGGACAAGGTGGATCTTCAAAGGGTGAGTAGTAGTATGGAGAGAGTAATGTTTAGCAATATAGAAGAGATACAAAGGATGTGGGATAAGACTGATCAGAAGTGGAGGTCATTATGGTGCTTTGTTATAGGTGTGGGAATGCAGAAGAATAGACTAGAAATTCAGGCAAGTGAGGTTCAAAACAAAAGGTGGAAGACATAGTGTTAACTCGCTATGAGTAAGGAGCTGCTGGTTACATTCCAGAGAATGCAGACAAGTCATCACTTGTTTCCAATTAGAGGATCATGAAAAAACCAGAATTCAACCTCCACACATGTTTTCAAGCTCTGATCCAATATCATGCACCATATTGTGTTGTCTCTGCTGTCTCTGCTCTACAGGGTCGTAACATATATGTCGGGTGTTGTCACGTGGAAATCTAGTTCTCAGAATATGCTCTATTGATATATCATGGTTTTTACCCTGTTTAGGCCATGATATAAGTCCTTTTTATAGAGTCTTTCTAGTTTTTTGTAGTCTTTTACAGGTCTTAGCATATTTGGAGTATTATTGGAGATATTGGAGTTTTATGGAGCATTCTGGAGCGAAATTGAAGTCTGATGACTAAGTGCCCGATCTGAGCAACAAGCATCGATCGATACCCGTCGGGAAATCATGGGCCGCGACTTTTTATGAAGTTTGAAGAATTTCAAAAGTGCCCAGAAGACTTCGATATTTACAAGAAGACCCCAACTCGTGATTTAGGTTATAAATAGGATTTTACAGCCACTTGTTTAGGCTATGCTTTATTTTTGCTTTAGTTTAAGAGAGATTTTGGTGAGAGAGACAAGTCTGATTTCCCTTCGTCCGAGATCAGATCTCACAACCTTTGTTTCTCTTTCTGATTTTATATAGAGTATTTATTCTAACATGTCTATTGATTCAATTTCCATGTCTGAGTAGATCTCTTGTTAGGTTTGGGGATTCTCATAAGGGATTTCTTTGAATGCTAGGTTGATTAGTTATTTAGGGTTCATAATCTGAATTAGTTCTTCATCTTAGGTTGTTCTCAAAGCTAATTCTAGATTGATCACCTGGAACTTAGATCTTAGGATAATTGATTAGGCACGACAGTGCGATTAATTACCTGATAGAACTTAGGGTGAGCAAATTGATTATTCGCAAAGAAATTTGGTTTAATTGATTTGTGAACATATCAAACCTGAAATTAAGGCTGATTTATTCTTAGGGATTTGCAAAGAAATTTGGGATTCTGAAGTTTAGATTTAGATAGTTTTCGCAACGACAGTTGGTTGATTGACTTTAGTGATTTGAGTTCGAGAGCCGTGCGTAAACCTGAACCCTGATTAGTTAGTTTATTTTGCATTCATTGATTTCCTAAGAAATATCCCTGAACCTATCTCTTTCTCATCGAATACAACTCGTTTTACTATTTTCTGTTTTCTGTTTTAAACTGAATTGCTTAGCTTAGCTCGATTCTATTTAATTTATTGTGTGATTTCTGTGAGTCCTTGTGTTCGACCCCTAGCTAGACTATGACTACTGCTTTAGTACTGTTAGGGTATTAAATTGAGCATATCAATTTTGGCGCCGTTGCCGGAGATTCAATTTCACCATTAAATTTTAGCTGTCGAGTTTCGACTTAGCCCGTCTGTATCGATCGATACTACCTAGTATCGGTCGATACCGAGGCATTTTTCTTGTTGATATCGACCGATACCATTCAGTATCGGTCGATACTCATCGTGTCTTTGGTTACTTACGTTCTTGATCTTGGTGTTTCAGGTGCATGCCTAATCGTGAAACCAGAAGAAACAAGAGCACTCCGCTAGTCAATCTTTCGTTACAGAAGCTAGCACGTTTGGAACGCACAAACAGGAAGACAAAGCAGACATCAAGGATGAACAACCCAGTAGTTTTAAGACTTGATAAAGCTGGTGTCTTGAGAGACCAACAGGGTCATGTGTGCAATGAAGGAGGGCAGCGACTCGATGAAGCTGGAAACATCGTTGTCCCTGCTTCTGTTGCTGAGATTGTCGCGCCAGCTGGGCGCGCCAACATTGGGAATGCTGCAGGTGATCGAGCTAGAACACTTGGTGAGCACAACAGGCCTGATCAGTTCTTTGCCAATCGAGCTGCGATTCGCATTCCGACTTTTCAGAGGAATGACTTCGAGCTGAAGCCTGCGTATTACGCTCTCGTAAGTCAGAACCCATTCCATGGCCTACCTCACGAGCATCCCATGGACCATATCGAAAGGTTCGAGGACTTGGTCACTAGCATGAAGTACAATGGAGTGCCCAATGAGTTCCTTTTCTGCAAACTCTTCCCGTACTCTCTTGGTGGGGATGCTGCATATTGGCTGAAGCAGCTAGCTCCTGATTCTCTGACTACATGGGATGAGACAAAGAACGCGTTCCTGATAAATTTCTATGATGAAGCAAGATCCGAGGAGCTCATGAACAAGATCTCTCAGTTCGCTCAGGGTCCGACAGAGGCATACAAGGCTTCATGGATTCGTTTCAAGTCTTATCAGAGATACTGTCCGCACAATGGGTTCACTCAGGTGCAGCTGCTTGGCACTTTCTACAGAGGGGTTGATTGGAGATACCAGATGGGTATGGATGCTGCAAGTAATGGGAACTTCTTCACCAGGTATCCGGATGATGCGGTTGTGCTGATAGAGAACTTGGCGTCTAGCAATAGCACCAAGAATGCTGATTTCGAGAGGAAAAAGCAAGCTGGAGGAATTAATGGTTCGCAAATTGCTGACGTACAGGCCAAACTGGATTTCCTGGTCGGGAAGTCGAAGAAATCTGTGCACTTTGATGATGAAGTCGTGAATGTGGAAGAAGAAGAAGAGGATGTTAACTATGTTGGTGGTTCTGGTTTTCAGGGTCAACGATTTGGGTACAACAACAACAGAAACTTCAACAACAACAACCAGCAAGGTGGGTACAAGTTAGAGGGGAACCAATCTGGTTTCGGAGCGAAGCAATTCACTCAGAAACCACTTCAAAGCAGCGATTTCACTCGCAACTATGGGAACTCTTCGTACCAAGCAGCATCTCCCAAGTCCACAGACAAAAAAATGGAATCCATGATGGAACATATTCTTCTGGGGCAGCAGAAGTTGCAAGTGGACTTCAATGGGAAGTTTGATTCTCTGTATATCGATCTGAATGGGAAAATTGATGCCATAAATCTTTCCTATAAGAAGTTGGAAACTCAGGTGGCTCAGACAGCAGCAGCTATAAAGAGGCAGGAAGGTTTTCTTCCGGGGAAAACTGAGAATCCAAGGGCACACATCAATGCAATCATCTCGAGTGCAGGAAATTTCGATGAGGAGCCTGAAATCGCCATAGCATCGATCGATACCCCCAAGTGTCGATCGATGCCGGTTACAATTCTGAAGCGGGATACTTCAAAAACCCGTGTATCGATCGATACCCCATTGGTATCAGTCGATACTGAGGCGAATTCCGAGGAGGCACATGAGATTTCGACTGAGGCGCCTCCAGTAGTAGCAGCACGATTCAATATCGCCCAATTTTGGGAAGACCAGGAAATCAAGTATCAGGCAGAGAGAGCTAAGGAACGAGCTGAGAAAAGAGCTCGCAAACCCAAGAAGGAGTCAAATCCTATTCCTAAGCACCTCAGAGATCCCATCACTCCAAAGAAGCTGCGTGGCTTTGAGAAGAGGGTACGAAGGATTCCCGATTCGTACACTTTTGAAGAAGCTCTTGAGGACTGGCCTCTGCTAAGTCACTTCAAAGATTGCAGAGAAACTGAGGAAGAAATTAAGGCACTCTTTATCGAGGTAAGACGCAAGTCACTACAGCCGCGGCAATTGACACAGAGGGAAGACCCAGGGAAATTCGCGGTACCATGCTCTATCTCTGGAGTCGAGTTCAAAGAGTCTCTCGTTGACTCAGGGTCTAGCGTCAATGTGATATCAAAGGAAATTGATGAACGATTGAAGGCTGATATAAGACCCCCTACTTTGCTTCTCACGTTTGCAAGCTCTTCCACCTCACCTCCATACGGTACAATCCATGTTATGCTTATTAAGGTAGGAGATTGTCTGGTGCCCACTGATTTTCAGGTTGTGGAAATGAGCAAAGGATCTGAGGTTTCTCTACTCCTGGGACGACCGTTTATGGCTACTGCTGGCGCGATCATAGACACACCTAATAAGAGAGTCTCTTTCTCTTACATTGACGGAGATGTCTACTATGATGCCATTCCCCCTAGAGTTGCTCCCACGCGTGTCTCTAGCATCAAGGTTATCACAGGAGAATCGCTAGCAATTGATATTTTGGAAGAACCCCCTGATGAGCCTACTATCGCAGACATCTCAGCTGAATCATCAAGTTTTCCCAAGGAAGTTGCCAAGAAGGCCAAGGCAAGCAAAAAGGTTGAGGATCCCCATGTCACACTGATCCCTCAGAAGAGTGATGGGAATTCGATTGAGTACAAGGTAAAGTGCAAAGGAGCTTCGAAGCCATTCTCTAAGGCTAGAATCCTTCTTACTTCTGAGCTGAAAGAGAAAGGACAGGAGTTTGTGCAAGGCATGTTGAGTAGAACTCTGAAGATAGCAATGTCAAGTTGTGGAGCCTGTTTTGGTGCAAGCTCTCACTCTTATCCAGCCTGAAGGGCGTTACAGTCAAGCTATTGACTTTAAACGAGCGCTTGGTGGGAGGCAACCCACTGGTGAGTCTGTCTTTGAGTCATTTTTCCTTTTATTTTTCGTTCGTTTTGTTTTTGTGTCAGTATAAACGAATACCAGACTCGAAATCGCCTTAGTATCGATCGATACCCTATTGGTATCGATCGACATAGATCGCGAATGTACGGTTCATCATGTCGATCGATACCAGGCTGTGTGTCGATCGATACGCTATGTTCCAGCAAGGTAACTTCTTGTTTCTCTTCGTTTCTTCTTTTCTTTTGTCTTCTTTTACCTACTCTAGGCTAGATAACACTGGGGACAGTGTTGTTCAAGTCTGGGGGAGGTGTCTGCTGACATTGTGTTTATTTTTCTTAGAGTCATAAAAAAAAATGTTTTATTGAGTCAAAACTTGTTGGAGATGATGATCATGTGCTTGAACCTATTGATTTGATTTTGTTTTTGAGTGCACAGTGTTACAGGATCAGTTCTAGATCGACTAATGAAAAATCCAAAAACTGACCAGTTGACTAGAAAACATCCATGTCTCCAGCAGAGTTCTTCAGAAACCTGAGCCAAATTTTTGCACTTCATCAATGTGGTTAGAATTCATAGAGCTTGATTCATCATTCATATCTGATAAAGGAACCAATGTGTTTAGAGTTATGGTATCTCTCTCCCCTGTTATAAGTTGGTAGATAAGAGCATAAAAGATTGAAATGATTTTCTTCTGAGTAGAGGGTTAGGAAAATTTCCAGCGATCCCATTATTCTACTTAAGAGGGAATGATCACACGAAGGATTGGAAGCGAGGCTAGGATTTTCCTATGATGCCATTATTCGCCTACATCCTTTGATACATTGAGAGGGAAGAACCGGGGATTTGGTGGCAAACACCATCAATACTCGCGTCTCATACCTTGATGTGTATATGCTAAGCTGAAAGAAAAAAAAAGAACATAATAAGAAATAAGTCTGGGGGAGAGAAATTAATACCAAAAGTGTGAAAAAGGGTGGTTCCTTGTCATGATATTGTCTGGTAAAGAGTCTAGAAGGTTCTTGAATGTTAGTTGCAGTGATGAAACTGGCGATGAGGGCTTTACTTGAACAATGCTGTGGGATAATGTGTGGAGTCTGGAAAAGCTGCGAATGTCTACGGAGAAGTACATGGTGGTTAGGTCAAAAAGCTGGTTAAGTAACATTTGGGTACTTGGGAAAAAGGGCATTTCGATGGTTCATGAACAGGTGAGTCTCCGCGTTTTCAAACCTCTTTCTCTGTTTAGTCTTCTATTTGCTTGAGGGCAAGCAAAGGCTAAGTCTGGGGGAGTTGATATATCATGGTTTTTACCCTGTTTAGGCCATGATATAAGTCCTTTTTATAGAGTCTTTCTAGTGTTTTGTAGTCTTTTAGAGTCTTTTACAGGTCTTAGCACATTTGGAGTATTATTGGAGATATTGGAGTTTTATGGAGCATTCTGGAGCGAAATTGAAGTATGATGACTAAGTGCCCGATCTGAGCAACAAGCATCGATCGATACTCGTCGGGAAATCATGGACCGCGACTTTTTATGAAGTTTGAAGAATTTCAAAAGTGCCCAGAAGACTTTGATATTTACAAGAAGACCCCAACTCGTGATTTAGGTTATAAATAGGATTTTACAGCCACTTGTTTAGGCTATGCTTTATTTTTGCTTTAGTTTAAGAGAGATTTTGGTGAGAGAGACAAGTCTGATTTCCCTTCGTCCGAGATCAGATCTCAAAACCTTTGTTTCTCTTTCTGATTTTATATAGAGTATTTATTCAAATATGTCTATTGATTCAATTTCCATGTCTGAGTAGATCTCTTGTTAGGTTTGGGGATTCTCATAAGGGATTTCTTTGAATGCTAGGTTGATTAGTTATTTAGGGTTCATAATCTGAATTAGTTCTTCATCTTAGGTTGTTTTCAAAGCTAATTCTAGATTGATCACCTGGAACTTAGATCTTAGGATAATTGATTAGGCACGACAGTGCGATTAATTACCTGATAGAACTTAGGGTGAGCAAATTGATTATTCGCAAAGAAATTTGGTTTAATTGATTTGTGAACATATCAAACCTGAAATTAAGGCTGATTTATTCTTAGGGATTTGCAAAGAAATTTGGGATTCTGAAGTTTATATTTAGATAGTTTTCGCAACGACAGTTGGTTGATTATACTTTAGTGAATTGAGTTCGAGAACCATGCGTAACCTGAACCCTGATTAGTTAGTTTATTTTGCATTCATTGATTTTCTGAGAAATATCCCTGAACCTATATCTTTCCCATCGAATACAACTCGTTTTACTATATTCTGTTTTCTGTTTTAAACTGAATTGCTTAGCTTAGCTCGATTCTATTTAATTTATTGTGTGATTTCTGTGAGTCCTTGTGTTCGACCCCTAGCTAGACTACGACTACTGCTTTAGTACTGTTAGGGTATTAAATTGAGCATATCATCTATTCGGATAGAAAGGCTGTGTATGATATGCGCGAAGTTATTCTCTTCTTCATCCAACTCGAGTACAAGGTGAGTTCTCATGAATTTAGTCATGCATCAAGACCAATCGAACTGTGTCAGGAAGAAGATCACTCACTGTGGACGACAACACATGTGATGGCTCAAGTTGGAAAGATGTTATCGATTCTTCTACCTTGAGGACAAGGTAGTTCTTCACGAGGGGAGTAATGATAAGCTCATAACATCAAAGGGCTCGTTGGGTTTTACTGTTGGGCTTGAATGTGTGTATGGCCCAACCCTTCTAAGTCATTTACGTTATTGTCTATGCTTTATATGTCGAACTGGTCGTAGGAAATGGGGATCGATGAAAAATATCAACAAACTCTTATTTCCTCTCTTGAATCTTCTCTTCTTCTGCCTCCTTTCTTCTGATTCTTCACTCCTTTCTTCTGAGTATCTCACCTCCTTCTTAAATCAGATAAGATCTATTCCAGATCTTATCACATACGCCATCTTCTTCTTCCTTGGGCACGTACCATTTCCATTCAAGTCTTGAATCGAAGAAACTTAGGCTCTGATACCACTTGTTGAGAATTGAATACTTCAATACTCTTCTTGATCGTTCGATTCACTAAACAAGACACTGGAATGTTGACCCGGTTCACCAAATGACTACGTCCGGGGGAGTCTTTCGTGCTGCCTCACGTTCACTATTCTTGACCGGAAAAACTCTGATCGTGGTTCATACGAAGATCGCTCTCACCGCTGATTACAACCTAACCGACTTTACAAGGAAAAAGAAGATAAGAGATGAGAAAGAAGAACAAGGGAGAACCCAATTACCCCTTTGATTATATCTCTCTAAGATTCTCTTTCTCTCTCTAATATCACCATTGAAGCTCTGAAGAATACGACTCCTTCTCGTCGTACTTGAAAAAATCAGACTTCTCTCTTTGCTATAAAGAAGCCAACAATTAGACCTTTGCACATGTATCTCACGAGTTCCTAAAAAAATAGATATTTGGTAAGACTTTCTTTCTCAGCTAGAGTGTTTCCCATACTTGCTTAAAACCAACTCTTTCAAGCTTTTACTTTTAGCTGAATCAAGTTAAATCATATCTAACATTTATTTATTTATTTAAATTAAATTAAATTTACTTTTTTATTCAAATTATTTATTAATAAAATTTGAGAGTAGGAGAGTATGTGAAAATAAAAGAGACACGTTATAATAGATTCCCATCATTAAGGGTACTTGAACAATAAGTTTGGAAGAGAATCTATTCAAAAGATAATCAACCACTCGTTTCTACAGTTCATAGAAATTCACCAAGTGTTGTTTTCTTTATCGATAACGATGTGAAAATGCATTAGAGAAGAGAAAATCCACTAAATATTGTTAATTTGGTCAATTTGGTTTGTTCAAAGCATTAATATACTTAAACTGTAGTTTGGAACCAAATTATAATTGTTTACAATATACTTATTAACATTAATTTTCGCGCGAAAATCTTAAAATCAAAAATTAGGTGATCAATTTTATTTTGAGTGATTTTAGTAAGACACTTTCACCACTTATTCTTACGAAATATGCACTTTCAACTATTAGGGCACTTTTACACTGTTCATTTTTATTAAATCCGAAATTGCCCCACAATGTCATGGACGGATAAGAGATTAAATATGTGAGAGAAAATAATTATTTCATCCATCTTTTAGAATGAATTATATTTTTCTATATTATGAAAGACATAAAACATATTTTTTTGTTAGAATGAATTATAATTATATTTTTCATTATTTTAACACTACAAGAAAACATGCTATTTCCGACGGATTTCTATCGTCGATTACAGCTCGTCTGAAATGTGACTTCTTTCGGAAATCCGTCGGAAAATTCCGGCGGATTGTCGGCGACGGAATACCGTCGGAAATATCCGACGGAAAACCGACGGCTATATTTCCGACGGTATTTCCGACGGATATTTGATCGGAAATTCCGTCGGAGGTCCGTCGGTTGGCGGTCGAGTATTTCCGACGGAATTCCAACGGATATATTTCCGACAGAATTTCCGGCGGAGAATTGATCGGAAGTTTGTGTCGGAAGTCCGTCGAAAGTTCGTCGGAAATATGTTTCGACGGATAACCGTCGTAAACAGTTCCGACGGATAAGGAATAAATTTTATTTAATTAATTTTTGTTTTAAATTTATAAATTAGAAATATAAATTTGAAAAATAATAAATATTAAAATTCATTAAACAAAAATAAAAATTCATTACACATTAAAAATAATTGTTAAAAAAACCCATAAAATAAAATATTTAAGCGGTTGGAGAGTTCCCGTAGTCGTCGTCAGGATTATCATCCTGAAACATTTGCGGGAAACATTGATGCATCATCTTCTCCAATGAGGACAGCTTCTTATTGGTAGACTGTTGCTCCGTCCGTAACTCTTCGACCTGCTGGTCACGGTCTTTCACCTTTTGGGTGAGCTTCTTGATTTCTATCCGGTACTCCAAAAAATAACGAGGAAGCGAGGAAGAAGATTCCTGGGTCGGAAGGGTGCCTAACCCAGCGAATTGATCTTTCACTTGCCGGGTTTGATGCGAATAATTATAACCGTTAATAATGAAATAACGAAAATAAAAAGAAAACAAAGTGAAATTAAAACTTACCTCAAGTACAATCTGGTTTATCTCTTCCAGGGATAACTAGTTCGAGGACGTCGATCCGTCGATAGTGAGCTGTAACATTGAAACTTCACGATACAGCTTCATCTTCTTGCTATTCTCGACAACATCTCGCATCTCCAAGTCATGTATCTGACCGGTTTTCTTGTTGGTGTGCCTCTTCTCGATGACTTTAAGATAATCGGGTTCGGTACCAGATTCTTTCGCCTGGGAAAATTTGTTAACTAAAATAAATATAAAAAACAAAATTAGTAATAAAAAATTGAAATTAAACTTACCATTTCCATCGCTTCCTGTTCGATGGTCTTTGCGTCCCCGTTGTGGATGTAGACCCTCTTCCCGCCCCGCCGGCTCTTTCGGTTCTTTGACTGTTGCTCGGAGGTCTTTTTCGTCGCAGACTTACTCAAGTACTTGCAGAAGCCCTTCCAGACGTCGTCGTCAAGGTCTTTCGTCTTGTCTTTGTTGTACTTCAACTTCTGCTTCCATTCGTACATGTGCTTTGAGTACAAGTTTGCGGCATACTTGTCGAATGTGTCAATAACTTTGCACGTATGGTCAGAGTCCCACGTGAACTCTTGCTACAATTAAAAAAAATTATATGTTACATTTCAAAAAGAAAAATTGACAAAATGAAGCAAAAAAGGAAAAATAAATCAATAAATAACTTACCGCGAAAGTCCGGTGCCACACGTCTTTCTCTTCGACAGGAATGTCCGAATACTTCTCGTACGGTTTGTCCAACATGTTGTGGAGCATCCACAATATCGTCTTGGTAATCTCAGTCGACAGCTTAAACCTGAAAACATTATAAGAAGATATAAATATGTTAAGTTTAAAAATCTAAATAAATTGAAATAATATATAAAAATTATCTTACCAAGTCTCGTCCTCAAACTTCGGGTCGAGTCGGATGCAATGGCCCCGGTTCGGCTGCTGGACTAGCTCCTCGATCCGAATGTTGCTCCGGGCAGTGGATTGCTGGGAATCCAGAATTTGAGTTCCCGAGCTCGTTGGTCCCGGAGGCGTAGACCGAGAACGGCGTCCTTGGTTGCTACCTCCTAACTGAAGTACGTCCTCGTTATCCCTGCGGAAAACCGTAAAATCTTTAGTAAATTACCAAAAATTTCAAAAGTTAGCAAAAATTTAAAAATTTCCCGAAAATTGGAAAATTTCAAGAAAATTTCAAAATTTTCAGAAAATTTGAAAATTTCGCGAAAAAATTCAAAATTTTGGAAAAATTTGTAATTCCCAAAAAATTATAAAAACAAATTTATTTGAAAAAGTTTTTATTATTTACAAATACTTTTAAAACGTTTTTATTACTTAAAAAATATTTTTAAAACGTTTTTATTACTAAACAAATATTTTAAAAACTTTTTTAATATATACAAATATTTTAAAAACGTTTTTATTACTTAAAAATATTTTTAAAACGTTTTTATTACTAAAAGCATAATTTAAAAATGTTTTTAATATATATAAATATTTTAACAACGATTTTATTATTTAAAAAATATTTTTAAAACGTTTTTATTATATACATATTTTAAAAACATTTTTATTAGTAATACAAACACTTTTAAAAAACGTTTTTATTATGTGAAAAATTCAATTGTAATTTTCTAAATATTTAAAAACATTTTTAAAAAATCAAAAATTTGTTTTCTAAATCTAACAATTCTAAATCAACAATCTAATCACATAAACCCTAACACTAATATTATTTCACATAACAATTACATAAGAAATTCTATTTTAACTACCTAACAATACACATAAATTAGATTCTAACAACCTATCTAATATATTCAATTGATGAAACTTACATGGTTTTGAGAAGAGAGAGTTGATGATTTGATCATTGAAAAGAGATTTGAGGGAGAAGAAGAGAGAAGAGCGAATAGGTGAGGAAGAAGAAGAGAGAAGAGGAGAAGAAGAGCCGGAAGAGAGAGAGAGAGAGAGAGAGAGAGAGAGAGAGAGAAGAGGAGAAGAAGAGTCGGAAGAGAGAGAGAGAAGAGAGAAATGAGGAAAGAAACTTACGCTTTGTCGATATATATCGATTTCCGACAGATAATCCGTCGGATTCCGGAAAAAAAATCATTTACGCGTTGATATTTGGGGTTTAGGGTGTAGGGTTTTTTTATATGATTTAGGGATCCGTAATTTACATGTTTCATTCAAAATATATTAAATTCATCAATATTAAAGGCTTTGCATGAGTTTATATCTTATACAACATCAAAACCTATCATTTCACATAAATCAACTATATCTTATACTATAACTTATACAAACATTTTCATCAAATTTTATAAATTCTATATAACACATTTTTTTGAAATTTGACAAGTTCAACCTATTGTATATACATCATACAAGTGTTTGTAAACAATTTCCACAAGAAAAAAAACTTATACCCTATACCCTAAACAACATTTTTAAAAATATCTGTCGGAAATCCGTCGGAAATTTCCGACGGCTCTGGGTCTTACGAGGTCTAAACACGATGTAAACGTGTTTAAAACCTAATGCTCAATAGTCCGTCGGAAATCTGTCGGAAATTTCCGACGAATTTCCGACAGACTCAGTTACCCCGGCTAAAACTGAGTACGTTTGGGGCTCAGTTTTTGCCGAGGGATTCAGTTTTAGCCGGGGTAACTGGATCCGTCGGAAACCCGTCGGAAATTTCCGACGGATCCAGTTACTCCGGCTAAAACTGAATCCCTCGGCTAAAACTGAGTCCCAAATGTACTCAGTTTTAGCCGGGGACTATTGAGAATTAGGTTTTAAACAAGTTTACATCGTGTCAGATTATGCTTAGCATTTTTTTTTTGATTTCCGCTTTTGTTACGCTTAGTAAATCAGATGTATGAGTTTATAAAACTTCCACATAACTAATATATTACACATTACAATTCTAGTTGAAATATAAGTACATATTTTACAATGCAAAGTTTTCAATTAAAACTACTCTGAATCCGATGATGAGTAATCTGATTCTCCTGAATCGGAAGTTTTCGCAAATTCGTCAAATTCTTCTTCTGAATCCTCAAATACCCGATCGTCTGCCTGTATGGTGAAATCAACGACAAGGTCAACCTCAAAGAAATGCTCGATTGAGCCCAAACCTACGGAGTTTTGTTGGAGGGGTTCATGATCAAACATCCCATGAACCCTACCTCTCGGGTTTATCGATGTGACTGTAACCCACAGGTCTTGCTTGTTTGTCACCCGAGGATAGAGAATGTAGCATACCTAAACCATGTAAAAATTTAACCACGGGAATGCAACAATACTAAATTAAAAATTAACGTATAAGAAAAAACAAACCTGATCTGCTTGTGATGCAAGTACAAATGGCTCGTATTTCTGGAGTTGCCTTCTGCTATGTAATGATGTAACACCAAATTGGTCGTGTCGCACACCGCTTCCTACTAATGAGTCGTTCCAGTCGCATAAAAATGCAACACATCTTAGACCGAGCATTCTCGGGTACTGAACATCGAAAATCTCACGTACGACACCATAGTATACAAGATCACCAGACTGAGTTGATACACCATAATCTGAAGTTGTCGCACTCCTATCATCCCGAAGAATCTTAAAAGTGTACCTCCGTGTGCTATACATTGCATGTGACTGCACGGTTGCTAGTGGAAATCGCACAATTTCTTCTACCAACGTGAGAAATGTTTGTCCGTTAGCCTTCTCTGTCGTGACCTGCACAAATAAAATAAAAAAACGTCAAATAAATCATTCATTACATATGATGATAGTTAAAAACAAGGAAATTAAAATACTTACATAATCTCTTAACCAACGTTCGAACTCTTCCTGTTTGAGCTCGAATGCAAAACGGTGATAAGCCATATACATGCTGTGAGATTGAAGCAATCATCACGTTAGTACATATATATAATCAAGAACCCAATAAGTAATTAATTATTTGGTTCAATATAATACCTCTCATATTCATCAACTCCGTCACAGTTTGTAAGAATATACATATGCAAATGCTCTCGCTCATGTGGTGAAAGTCTCCGCTTCTTGCATTTTCCACTAAGTCTCCCAATCTCTAAAAATATATGAGGAACATCGACCGGATCGAAAGGTAGTACGCCTCCGTCATCATGTCGAGCTGCTCTACGACTCTTTGATGAGGCTTGTCCATCCATGATCGAAAATAATTATAAGGATTTGAAGAAGATATTTCCGTAAGGAATTAGATAAGAGAGATTTTGTTTTGTGATTATAAACGAGGGGTGGATATGTTTTTATAATGAAAATTTTGTGCATTTTCCGACGGATTTAAAGTATATATTATCGATGTCTACAACCATCTGTCAGACATCCGTCGGAAATCCGTCTGCAGTATGTCGGCAACATCAGTATTTCCTGGAAAGCCGTCGGAAATCCGTCGACAAGTGTCCGACGGATTATTATCGTCGGAAAACCACCGGAAATTTCAAACGGGTTTCTGACGATTACTCTTTTCCGACGGATGACATGTTCGTTGGAAATACGTCGATAATCTGTCGGAAATTTCCGCCGGAATTATGGCCGTCGGAATTTCCATCGGAAATGACCCTGTTTTCTTATAGTGTAACATCTATTTTACTATAACTATGTGTCTAACCCGCGCCATAAGGCGCGGGTCAAAATCTCAAAACCGAATAAAAACAACACAAAGATCAACTATCTAAAACCAAATAAAAATAAAACATGTATTGAGATCAACGAATTGAAAATAGAGCAACATCAAATGACCAATATCAATCAATGAACTAAAAACACAAAAACAAAAACCAATGAAGTGTGTAAAAGTCACAAACAAAACAAAACTACGACAAACACGAGTTCTTATAGATATCCTGAAACAAGTCTTTGTAGACAACATTCATTGTCTTACGTTGTGGTTTACCATTCGAATCGGTAATTAGAATCTTCAATCATTCCCTTGATGTAACGCTAGCGACAACAACATAAAGCTGACCATGACAAAACACAGGCCTAGGTAAGTACAACTCAATTTTTTTCAGAGTTTGACCCTGACTTTTATTTATCGTCATAGCAAACGCTATAGCAATGGGAAATTGTCTACGCCGCATTCTAAAGGGGAACCTTGCTTCCTGAGGCGAAACAAACATTCTAGGTATGAGTACCTTTTTGCCGAATTTATCACCGCTTATAAGTCTAGCTTTGATAACATGTTTTGCCAACTGAGTAACAAGCAATCTTGTCCCATCACATAAACCGTCTCGAGGGTCAATGTTCCTAAGCAACATGATCGGGGCACCAATTTTCAACTTTAAACAGTGATTTGGCAGACCAGACACCTTGATATTGTATAGAAATTCCTGAGTATAAACCATATCATCGATCTTGCTTGTGTCCGAAGTATAAATGCTATCGGAACTAATATATTCATGCTCATCATGTGGATTCAAAATTTAAAAAGTTATATCGAATGGAATCCAAAAGTCATAAATATTCACAAAAACACACTAAAATTACATGCGAGCTGTGACAACATAAAATCATTTATAACATCAACATCTTGATTACGGGGACTCAGAATAGCCCTTTCTTGAAAACATTTAGGGTCACGTGTCCTTCCATACATTCCATCGTAAATCTTTGTTACAATATTTTTCACGGGCTCACCATCTTTAGTTATCATTAAATCCGATGGGATATCGATCTCAACTTCTCCAGTATTAGGCTCATTAATTTTCCCATCACCGATATCCAATATCCACTTTGCAAAATCTCTTAACTCTTGATCCATAACACTACCAGTGCCACGAAGAAGTCTCATATTCGTGTTTAGCTCCAAAACCTTGCAATCAAACCAAATAGTAGAAGAATTCACTGTCGCTAGAATAGTTTTCGAGTTGTTACCGTCGATAATAACAGGTAAAATCTGCCTACAATCTCCGCTCAAAACAACCACTTTACCACCAAATACCTTATTACACTTTAATACATCACGCATAGTCCGGTCGAGCGTCTCTAAACAATGTTTGCTCATCATCGGAGCTTCATCCCAAATAATAAGGCTAGCTGCTTCAAGTAATTCTGCTTGGTGTGACCCAACACTTATCGAGCACAAGATATACTCGTTGACAACGATCGGTATCCCGAATCTAGAATGAGATGTTCGACCCCCCTGCAGCAACAATGCAGCTATCCCACTCGATGCAACATTAAGGACTATACAACCTTTAAGCCAGAGCGCATAACCCAAAACACTCCATAAATTCGTTTTTACTGTTCTACCATAACCATAGACAAAAAAACCCACCGGTATCACCATTAACCGCGTACATTATCTCATCGTAAACACGTCTTTGATCATCAGTGATTGTAGAGAACAACCTCGCATGATTAGCAACCAGTTTATCACAATCATAGTTTTGCTCACCAAGTAAAAAATGGTTAATGTTCTTATACAGATCAATATCGTCCGGGACATGCATCGATCCTTTATAATTAGACAAAGAATGACCGCTCCTCCGCATATACTTTTCAATCTCTGACAAAGCAAGATTCTTCTTGTTGACAACGATCGGTATCTCTCTCTCTATCTCTCTATCTCTCTCTCCCCCTCTCTCTCTCTCTAGGATACTAATTAAGATCTCTATTGGTTATTCCTCAAAAATCACCAACATGTTCTTCTTCTTATTTTTCTTCATGAATGATAAATTCTACAATAGGTAGGTTTAGTCTTGTACCCTTCAACTTCTCATTCTCCATTTGTTCTATTAGTTTACCTTCAAAATATTCGCCATATCTTCATTCTCCTTCTTCATATTAATACTCTCGTTTTGTTTTGCTGAAATTGTCTCTCTTTCTTGTCGATTCTTATCTTTCTCCAAAACATGGACACAAAACCATTTATTTAAATTGTATATCTAATTTTGAAAACAAAAAAGCAGCAAAAATATAAACTATATTGACTACATTATAATATCATATGTAAATGAACTATTATCCTATATGTGTGATCTTCGACTTCTATTTATTCTTCTTTTTTTCTTCTATTTCTTTTGCATTGTCTTCTTCTTTAAAAATCAATTACATGTCTTTGAAGTCTAAAAACTCTATATATATATATATATATATATATATATATATATCTCTCTCTCTCTCTCTCTCTCCGCATATACTTTTCAATCTCTGACAAAGCAAGATTCTTCTTGTTGACAACGATTGGTATCTCTCTCTCTCTATCTCTCTCTCTATCTCTCTCTCTCTAGGATCCTAATTAAGATCTCTATTGGTTATTCCTCAAAAATCACCAACATGTTCTTCTTCTTATTTTCCTTCATGAATGATAAATTCTACAATAGGTAGGTTTAGTCTTGAACCCTAGTTCTATTAGTCTACATTCAAGATATTCGCCATATCTTCATTCTCCTTCTTCATATTAATACTCTCGTTTTGTTTTGCCAAAATTGTCGCTCTTTCTTGTCGATTCTTATCTTTCTCCTAAACGTGGACACAAAACCATTTATTTAAATTGTATATCTAATTTTGAAAACAAAAATGCAGCAAAAATATAAACTATATTGACTACATTATAGTATCATATGTAAATGAACTATTATCCTATATGTGTGATCTTCGATTATAAAAAGTATTTAAGAAAAAAAAAACTGTTAAATATTTTTCTTATATCATCTTTTTTTTCTTTTTCATCGTCTTCTATTTATTCTTCTTTTTTTCTATTTCTTTTGCATTGTCTTCTTCTTTAAAAATCAATTACATGTCTTTGAAGTCTAAACACTCTATATCCTTCTCTTTCTCTTGATATATCATGGTTTTTACCCCGTTTAAGCCATGATATAAGTTCGTTTTATAGAGTATTTCTACTATTTTGTAGTGGTTTAGAATCTTTTACAGGTTTTAGCACGTTTGGAGCATAATTGGAGATTTTGGGGTTTCTGGAGCATTTTGGAGCAAAGCAGACGTTCGTGTAGCTGAGTACCCTATTTGAAGTCTGAGTGTCGATCGATACTGCCTAGTATCGGTCGATACTCATCGAGGCAGACATGACCCGCGACTTTAATGAAGAGTTGAAGAATTGTAAAATTGCCCAGAAGACTTTAATATTTACAAGAAGCCCTGATATGCTCAAATTAATACCCTATTTAGATACTAAAGCAGTAGTTATAGTATAGTTAGGGGTCGAACACAAGGACTCACAGAGACACAAAATAGATTATGGATGTGGGAATTACGCTAAGCAATCAATGGTATTGAAAACAAGTACGTAAATTAAATCGGTTGTAAATTCAGTTGGAGAGAGATAGGTTCAGGGTATTTCTCAGGGAATCACTGAATGCAGATAAATTAACTAGCAGGATTCGGATTTAGCGCGGTTCTTGAACTCAAATCACTAAAGTATAGCTAACCAACTCTCATTGCGAAAACTATCTAAATCTAAATCCTAGGAATTCTAAATCTCTTTGCGAATCCTAAAGTCTAAATCAGCTTTTAATCTACAAGTTCGATATGTTCACAAAACAACTAAACCAAATCTCTTTGCGAATAGTTATTTTGCTCACCTTAGGTTTTATCAGGTAATTAATCGCACCCTCGCGCCTAATCAATTATCCTAAGATGTAAGTTCTAGATTTGTCAACCTAGAATTAGCTTTGAACACAGCCTAAGGCGAAGAACTAATTCATATGGTGAATCCTAATAAACTAATCAACCTAGCATTCAGAGAAAACCCTTATGAGAACCCTGAACCTAAAATGGATCTACTCAGACATGGAGATTGAAAACAACATGATTGAATATATCATCAAGGAAATCAATAGAAACAGGATTTTAGAGTTGTCTCTCCAAAAACCAAAGTAGAATCCAGAGTAATGAAAGCGTAAAGAAAGCGTAGCCACCAGAGTGGCAGAAAAACCTAATTATAAAGCTAAAACACGTTTTGGGGCTTCTGGTAATTATTAAATTCTTCTGGACCAAGTTACAGAGTCTTTAAACTTGTAAAATCACGTTTTTCCCGTTTGCAGTTGGTGTCGGTCGATACTGGACTGGTGTCGGTCGACACCAGTACACTGTGCTCGCCAGACTGGACTGTCTTCACGAAAACTGGCATAACTTTCGATCTCACCGTTGGAATGGCCTCAAACTAATTTCAAATAAAAGCTAATCCATTTATCTGTCTTGTGTCCAAATTTGAGCTCCATCCATCGGTAGGAAGTTCTTCAACGAATGTCAAACTTCTGACGTCTCTGCATGACTCTGCTCATTTTCTCCCAAAATGCTCTGGAATCCTCCAAAAACTCCAATTAAGCTCCAAACGTACCTAAACCTGTAAAA
This sequence comes from Eutrema japonicum, assembly GCA_030161315.1. Taxonomy (NCBI): domain Eukaryota; kingdom Viridiplantae; phylum Streptophyta; class Magnoliopsida; order Brassicales; family Brassicaceae; genus Eutrema; species Eutrema japonicum. The sequence continues at coordinate 32,437,888 of BSQW01000007.1, read as the reverse complement.
GACTATAAAAGACTCCAAAATACTATAAAGACTCCATAAATAGGACCTATATCATGGTCTAAAAGGGGTAAAATCCATGCTATATCAAGCCCCAAAACGTGACTTAGATTATTTAATAGGATTTTACAGCCACTTTAATGGTTATGCTTTATTTTATTCTTGTTTTGTGAGAGAGCTTTTTGAAGGGAGACAAGTCTGAAACTCTGTTCGTCTGAGAGAATATTTCGAACCCTTTTGTTACTCTTTCTTATCATCTATTTGAGTATTTATTCAGTCATGTTTATTGCTTCAATCTCCATGTCTGAGTAGATGTCTTGTTAGGTTCAGGGTTCTCAATAGGGTTTTCTCTGAATGCTAGGTTGATTAGTTATTAGGATTCATCATCTGAATTAGTTCTTCACCATAGGTTGTTTACAAAGCTAATTCTAGATTGATCACCTAGAACTTAGATCTTACGATAATTGATTAGGCACAAGAGTGCGATTAATTACCTGATAGAATATAAGGTGAGAAAAATAACTATTCGCAAAGGAATTCGGTTTAGTTGTTTTGTGAACAAATCAAACCTGATTTAAAAGCTGATTTAGACCTTATGATTCACAAAGGAATTTGGAATTCATAGGATTTAGATTTAGATAGTTTTCACAACGGAAGTTGGTTAATTATACCTTAGTGATTTGAGTTCAAGAACCGCACTAAATCTGAATCATGCTAGTTAGTTTATCTGCATTCATTGATTCCCTGAGAAATACCCTGAACCTATCTTTCTTCAATTGAATTTACAACCGTTTTAATTTACGCTTTGTTTTCAATATCATTGATCGTTTAGCTTAATTCTCAGCTATATAATCTATTGTGTGTTTCTGTGAGTCATTGTGTTCGACCGCTACTATACTGCAACTACTGCTTAGTACTTTTAGGGTATTAATTTGAGCATATCATCTCTCTCTCTCTCTCTCTCTCTCTCTCTCTCTCTCTCTCTCTCTCTCTCTCTCTCTCTCTCTCTCTCTCTCTCTCTCTCTCTCTCTGATCCTAATTTAGATATATGTTGGTTATTCCTCAAAAATCACAAGAATGTTCTTCTTCTTATTTTCCTTCATGAATGATAAATTCTACAATAGATAGGTTTAGTGTTGTACCCTTCAACTTCTCATTCTCTCTTTATTCTATTAGTTTACCTCCAAGATCTTCTCCATATCTTCATTCTCCTTCTTCATATTAATCACACGTTTATCCGCCATCAAAACATTTTTATCTTATAACCACTCTTGTAGCTTTCGTGTTTCTCATTAAACATTTTAAACAGGGTTTAGAACCGGTTTCATATTATCGAATTCAAAATATCTGAATTTTTTTCTGGTTTTTCTTCGTCTTTTTCCTCGTATTCACATTTTTTCTACTTTGTTTATTCCTTTTCTTTTCCCAATTCTTCGTCTTCTCCTCCTTTAAGGTCTTCATCCATTTTGTTTCTTCCCTATCTTTCCCTTCTTCCACTTCGTCTTTCTATCTTATGGTTTTATTTGTCTCATTCTTCTCCGACTTCTTATTCATGTTCTTCCGATTATCCTTCCTTTCTTCAAATTCTTCATCTTTTTTTTAAACGTCTTCGTCTTATCCTTCTTCTTATTCCTATTATGGTTTATATTTTTCTTTTCTTCTAGACTTCTTATTCGGTTTGATTTTTCTCCGCCTCTTTCATCATCTTCACCTTCTTCTACATTGTCTTTGTCATCTTCTGGTTTTCATCTTCTTCTTTATTCATATTTTATTTGTATTTTCCTTCTTCCGCTTGGTCTACTATGTACTTGTTTTCTTCTCAGGCTTCTTCTTCTAATTATTATTTTTCTTCTCCAAATTCATCTTATCATTCTTCTTTGTTCACTGACTTCGTCTTATCCGACCATTTTTCTTTTCTTCGTTTTCTTCCTCGTACTGTGGGAATTCTTCTTCATTGTCTTTGTCTTGTTCTTCTCTCTCTTCTTTATCTTTTAGTTTTTCATCTTCTTCGTACTAGGTATATTATCCTCCATCGCCTTCAACTCCTACTTATTTCAGACTAAAGTCTCGTCTTTTAAACTTCATCTTTATTGAACTTTTGAGTGTCAATTTAAGTAATGTTTTAGTCTTTATAATTTGATCTTATGAACTTAGTGTGGTTTATGCGATCTTTTAAATTTATGTGGATTTATGTACACTTTAGTTTTTAACTGGTTTTGGTCTCAATCAATAGTTTGTTTTCCTTCGGTTCTCTTATTCATCTTCTTCATCGTCTTTGACTTCTATTTATTCTTCCTCTTCTGATTTTTCTATTTCTTCTTCCTATTCTTTATCTTTCGTTTTTTATTCTTCGTATTTTCCTTATTCTTTTTCATCGTCTTCGACTTCTTCTTCTTCTCTCCGGTTTTTATTCGTCTTCTTCTTCATTCTCTTTGTTTTATTGTTCTTCTTCTTATGGTTTTTCTTCTCAAAAATTTCATCTTCTTCTCCTTCTTATCCTTCAACGTCTTCATATTGTCCTATTAATTCTTACTCTTCTTCGATTTTTATTAACTGTTCTTCATCTTTTCCTTCTTCCTCTTCTTCATCAAATTCGTCCTTCTCTTCTTCCTCAATTTTTCCTTCTTCTTCTTCATCGTATTCGACTTCTACTTCTTTTTCTTCTTCTTCCTCTTAGATCTATCTTTCGATTTTCGTATTCCTCATTCTTTTCTTTCATCTTCATCATCGTCTTCGTCTTCTACCTCTTCTTCCTATTCTGTTATGTCTTCTTCTTCTTTTTCTTTATCTTTTGTTTTTTTTTCTTCGTATTTTTCTACTTCTTTTTCATCGTTTTTGACTTCGTCTTCATCATCTTTGTATTCTCTGAGTTCTTCTTCTTCCTCTTTTTCGGTTTTTATTAGCCTTCTTTATCCTATACTTCATACTTCTCCTTGGTATTCTTTGTATTATCCAAATTCTTCTTCTTCAGGGTTTTCTTCGTCTCTTTCTCATCTTCACCTTCTTCTACTTCGTCTTCTTCATCTTCAGGTTTTCTTCTTCTCTTACTTCGCTTTCTTCTTCTTTTACTTCGATTTCTTCATCTTCTGGTTTTTTTTCTTTTTTTCTTCTTTTTCTTCCGGTTTTCTTCTTCAACTCGAACTTTCGGTTCTCCTTATCCTTATTCTTCTTCACTATTTCGTGCTGCCCGTTTTCTTCTTATTATCCAAGATTTTATTCAACTTTTTGTTCGTCTTTTTCCTCGTTTTTTTTTTACTTTTTCCGTCATCAGCTTCAGTCTTCTTCTTTTTCCTTTTTCTTTTTTTCTTCAATTTTTTTTTCTACTTCTTCATCGTCTTTGCCTCCTCCAACTTCTTCTTTTTATTTCCTTCGTCTTCTTCTTCCCTCTTATTCTCCATTGCCTCTGTCTTTTCAGAATTCTTATTCTTCCATTTTTTTCTTTCGCTCATCTTCATCTTCTTATTCGTTTACTTTCACTTATCTAATAACTGTACATTAGATTGTATAATAAATATTAATTTTTATAGTGTTGGTAAACAACCCCAAGATATACATCGTTTACTTTGATCACATGATATACATATATTATATAATAAGTATTAATTTCCAGAGCTTAGGTAAACAATCACTTTGCATAAATGTACATACAATCACAAGGAGCTCCTTGGTTTCTCGACTAACGTCTTGGTCTTTGAAACTTCATCTTTTGAACTCTTGAGTGTCAATTTAAATTATGTTTTAGTCTTTTAAATTTGGTTTGGTCTCAATCTTTACTATGTCCCCTCTCCTCTGTATCGACTTTACTGGCCATATACTTTTCTCAATAAACGGAGATGTATAAACGGAGATGTCTCGATACATGTCTACTTTGGTGATTATCAAGTACAATATCAAATATCAACAATAAGCATGAAAATATTCATAGAAATATAGAAAATGAATCCTCATTACTGATGAGTTAATTAAAAGCTAAATATTTACCTATTTATCTAATCATCCAAACAACATAACTGTTCGACCAAGGTAGCCTGTCAGGATTAAGCTCCACACTCGACTTTTTGTGTGGTAAACTCCACACTCGAGTTAGTCTTTCTATACCGCTTATTAATTAGTAAATGAAATACTTGTAAATATAATTAATATTTGTATGTTTAGAAAACATTAATAATATATTAATGCAAAGCTACATAATTTGTTTTCGCTCTCCTAATCGCATATGACTTGTGAAAACATATGTAAATCAAAAGAGGCATAAGAACAACTATTTCACGAATTGTCATAAGAAAATTTCTCACCACAAAATACCATAAGACGAATAAAAAAAGACATCGTTTTCAACTCCTACTTCTTCTTCTTTATCGTCTTCGTCTTCTTTGAATTTTGTTTTCATTCGGTTTTTCCTAGATTTCTTCTTCTGAATTTCTTTGTTTTATTCTTCTGATTTTTCTTCTGCCTCATTTTCTATCGTCTTTGTATTCTCTTGCTTATTATTCTTCCACATCTTATTCTTCTTCCTTTTATTTGACTTTCGATTTTTTGTCTTCCTCGTAATTTCCTTCTTCTAATTATTTTTTGGAAGTTTGGAATTTTTTGGACGTATATTTTCACATTTTTTATGGGCTTGGCTATCTTTACACAAACGATCAGTTTCAAAGAATCTTGTGAAGTAAAAACAAATAGATAACGCGGACACATATTATCCGACCGTTCTAACATGAACCCTCCTCTTGAAACGAAGGGGAAATGTAATAAAAAAAGAAAGATATAATAACGAACAAGTTATCAGTTATGAAAAGTGAAAATCTAAAGATAAGGAGCCCAAATGCTAACAAAAACTTGTACGGACAAAAAGACGGAAATACTATATTATATCAGTAGAGTTATAGAGAATCCTTTCATCCTTTGAGAGAAATTTTACCAGTAGCCTCTTCCCATGTCAATCAAAAGTCCTTTTAAATTTAGTATAGTAACAATCGATTTTCTCCATTTATCAATTTTCATTTCAGTTTTGAAGTTAATTTTTAAACTCGTGCAAAATCGAATATATAATACGATTGAGACAATAGCACAAAAAGTATACCGGGTTTCGAAGACTCATTTCTCTAATGATATCCTTATCGATTCGAAATGAAGTATTTTCTGCCAAAGTCATTAATAAGACTCCAAAATATTCATGCAACATCAACGAAATTCTCGCTAATCTGAAACCTTTTTTTTACACACACTCAATCCTTATCCTCCTTTATATATATAATTATGTAGTGTTTATCACATGTTGTCGTAAAACCGAGGAAACGAAATTCACAAAGCTCGATAATATAATGAATAATGTTTCTTTGACACACACATTGTAATTACGAACGATTTTCTTCCTCCCTCGTTGGAACTCTTCCTAAACTATGTTTCTTCATCATCTTTTCGTTCTTCTTTTTCATCATCTCAGTCTTCTCCGACTTCTTTTTTTTCTCTCCATTTTTTTTTCTTCTTCTTCTTCTTCTTCTTCTTTTTTAATATTATGGTTTTTCTACTTCCTGGTATTTTCCTTATTTTTTAATCGTCTTGGGCTTCTTCTTTTTCATAATATTCGACTTGTTCTTCTTCTTCCGTTTTTTATTCGTCTTCCTCTTCTTCTTCCTTCTCCTAGTTCATCACATTTGTCTTCTCCTAATCTTGGAACAAATTCCCCGTCCATAGAATTACTCAAATGTTTCGTATTCAGACTTGCATTCTCTCAACAATGCTTGTCACAAGATTCAGATGCATAACATTCACCAATGTATCTCTTAAGACGCAAAGCCTATGAAAATTGTGAACACATGCATAAAAAATGAATATATGCAAAAAGCTTTAAGCAACCAGACACCTTACCACCGCTCTTAATTCAAGAATTCAAGTCTATTTGTACCTTAGATATCTCCTAATATTAAGGTCTCAGAGAACAGATTTGTAAGGCTTAAATAAAATTTTGTGTCTATTTGGCTTGACCATGGCATGTGGCCAAGTGATTGTTTCCATGCTTTGCTTAAGAGATCGCTTCATGTGCAGCTGATCTCCATTCAACAATAGACAGATGAATACAAGCTCAAGCACAATGCGAAAGAGTGTGACGCTATGCTTGTAAAAGTAATATAATTATGTTAAGATAGTATCTTATTATATAAAGCATAATGTTTCAAAGTTAGTAACTCGCATGATCGCGACACGTGTTAAGTTAATCGATTAGATTTTGATATTTGTTTAATAGATTTCCAATTATATTTTGACACATGTTTAATATATTTCCAATTATATTTTAACACATAATATTAACAATAAAAGTAAACTTTAATCGTTTTATAATCCTAAAAGATAAAAGAAAAAAATAGTAATTATGTTTAGATTAAAAAAATTAAACAAAAACTATGAATAAAAACCAAAAAAATAAACAAAAAAAGGAAAACCCATATTTCATATTAGAATAAGGAAATTAAACTATAGATTACAATCATAAAAAGAAAAGGAATAAAAACCAAAATTAAAACAAAAAACCATATTTCAATTTAGAATAAGTAAATCTTATTATATAAAATTGAATGTTTTAAAGTTGCTAATTCACGTGATTGCGATACGTGTCAAGTCAAAGTTTGAAAATTTTAAAATTGATTAATAAAAAAACTTAAAAATTCTGAAAATATAATAACCGCTTCATAATCTTATAAGATAATGTTACTAAAAAAATAAAAAGTTAAAAAATTAAATTTATCATAAAAAGAAAAGAATTCTAGTTCATCACCTCTATATAAACCGTAATTTGGTAGTATGTCAATTACACACCAAAAAAACAAAACTCCAATAATCATATCCAAAGCTAATTATTGTATCTATTCACCAAATGTTTCTTTCAACGTATATATTTATTTCATCGTAAATTTTGTTTCTAAATTATGTATTATATATTTTCACGGGTGATCTAATTTTGTTTTTTTATGTTTTTGTCTTTAATATTTTTTTTACGGGCTATAAAATATTAAATTAGAAACCCGCATATAATTAATTTTTTCTTTCTAATGTTGTTGTAGAAAAATGGTTGTTTAAGAACTGTTTTTGTTTACCGTTGATAATTTTAAAGAATATATAGAAAACATCATTGATCATTTCATATATATTTTAGTTCAGTTTAAGTCAAGTGTGGTTTTCAGCTTTCAATTTTTTTGGTTTTTGAATAATAATATCTAAAGTAAAACATAATCTAATATGAATGATTTGGTTTGATTTCGGTTATATACGACTACTGAAGTAAAACATGGTCTTTTCAATTTTGATCTTTTAAGTTCAATAATCATATAATTATTTTTTCTAATAAATTTAGACTCTAATACAATTTTCTTAGGTTGGTTCAATATCCAACCTGGTAAAGGGCACGATGTTATATAAATGAGATATAAAAATAGTTGCCATAGTTCACGAATATGAAGTCTCACTTAATTACTACTCCTAAGACTATGTAATTAAAGCTTTCACACACTGACAAATAACCTAATAAGTTATAAAAATAACACAACAAATATCATACCACTACCTCGTAACTTTTAGTTATCTTTACCTAGCTTTAGTATCATAAGGGATTTAATAAAGCATCCAATTTTGTATATCTCATTGGTAAATCATATGTATCATTCTATTTTTTATAAGAACAAAAGTCCTCAGAGCGCCAAAGATCAACAACAAACTGCATAATATCACAAACAAAATTTGTATTGCCATGATATAAGAAGATAGAAACAAAACACAAAAGCAGGTTTCCGTATTCACAAAAGTTCATATAAAAAAGGAACTCAATAGAATATCCAATGACCAAACCTCTAGAAAATCATATAAATCATGGCTAAAGCCGTTTTTGTTATGATGGACATCACTTTTGTCTGAAACCAGTTTCAACATGTGATTAGAAGTCTACAAGATAAATTCTCAATTAACTCTCATGTGCAAAAATTAAGAGCATAAGGCGACAAACTAATAAGAATTGGGTAAATATACGGTCTCATCCATACTCATCCCAAGAAAGAGACATTCTGAGCAATCTTGAAAGGACATTTCTCATAGAACATTGCCAACTCACTGCTACATACATACCCTCTAGTGAACCAAATCACAATAGGAGCATCTTTCTTGTTACGGACACAAAGAAGAAGTAGAACATCCTAAACACACCAAGCGAACAGGTGAACAAACAAAGCAATCAAACATTTAATCTATTCCCACCACTTTGAGATTCCTATTAGGAACTGTCATCCAAAAATGATCGACATAGAATACAAACTAGAAAAAGAGAACTATTTAGAATTTACAAAATGAGATATGGAATTAAGAGAAATCCTGAAAAGTCTTAAAGATTCCTTAAACATATCCTCTGAAATTTATCACTATTTTCCCCAGCCTAGGTTGCTGAAATCGCAACTCCTAGACACCATACAAAAGATTACAACCAATAATCTTTCAATATCATTTAACCTTTGTTCCCAAACAAATCCAGAGCTCCGTCTTCGACCTAAAACCCCAAAGATTCCATGAATCACCTTCCAAAGAATGAGTCACAAGTAATCAATCAATCGTGAATCTGCCAAAAATAATAAAATATCGATTTCAAAACGAACCTGGTACTCATCCCCAAACTCCTTGTTGAATGCAGTTGAATGCACCAACATTGTTATGAATTTTCAGAGTTTAGGTAAACAATCCATTTGCATGCATAAGTGTACATACAATCACAAGGAGCTCCCTGATTTCTCGACTAACGTCTTGGTCTTTTGAACTCTTGAGTGTCGATTAACTAATGTTTTAGACTTTTAATCTTTAGTACGTCGACTCGACTTAACCGGTCGTGTACAATTCTCAACAAACGGAGATATCTCGTTGATTCAAATGCATTGATTTCAAATATATGTCTAACCGTCTTGGTATAATAAATACAAGGAATCTTAGAAAACCAAATGCATTGATTTCAAAAATATGGAGAATGTTAATACTTTGCTCCCTCTCTCGTCCACAAGAGACTCTTGTCTATAGGAAACATGCACTTCCCGTTAGTGATCTATAGGAAAAACTTCTACATATTGCCCGATTATTAAATATCATTGATGAAAATTTGTTGATAGTGTCTTTCGATTGTCGTCTTCCCAATCAAACACGTTTTAGTTAGTTGTATATACCAAGTTACAGAGATCCTCGCGGGAAAAAATTGTAAGACCAAAAATTCGCACAATATACAGGATAAGATTTAATCACGATTATATAAATAAACAGTAAGGAACAGACGATTCATAAAACGATTAAAGCATAAATAAATCTAATTAAGAAGGCGAGATGAATATCTTTCCTTAACTCAAAGAATCTTCCGTAGTGCGACGGATTATAATAGGTCCATGAGTCCTAGGATACAACCAAAGGAATCTGTATCATCTACACTTGATATCAGATCTGTCGAACATTATAACTACGATACTCTCGAATAGAAACTTACTCTAAGCAGTAGGGAATTGAATAAACTTTTGGATGTGTTTTTTGTGTTTCAGAGGATGATTTTAAAGGTGAAAATCGGCCAGTATATATAGGAGAGAGGCTAGGATTTTTCCCAGGCAAGTAAATAATATTCCGCAGAATATTCTAGCGGCTGCAATTTTTTAAGTCGGCCCGTCGAGCATCGATCGATACCAAGGGGTATCGATCGATACCTCTAAAAGTCCACGAGCCCATCAGGCCCAAGATGCGAACGACGCGCGTGTGGTCTTTTCTTCTCTCATTTTGTAAGTCATTCAAATCAATGACACAACTATTCCAAAATATATACACGAGAAAACATTTCTCAGCCAATGAAAACATTTCATTCGAATGAACTGAACTCATTTCTTTTCACACTAACACAATTTTATAAAGCTCTCAAGCTTTGATAAAAAATTAGTTCCAACAATCCCCCACATGAATAGAAATGACTCTAAACATATGAAAATTGAACAGGCTATACTTTACTAGACATACTTGACTAGACACATCTAGACGTAGACAGACTTTCGAGAGTATACGAAAATGTAACTGTATCTGAGAGGTAGCATTTTCCAGCTTTGAACCAATCATTTTTAATATATGTCGGGTTTACTCGGCCCGGAGGTGAACATGATGTCTTGAACCACCCATATTTTGATGTAAACCTAGACAACAGGTATCGCACAACGACATTTTCTCGTAGAACTTTGTTCTCTATTGTGTTCATTTTGGCCTTGAACATTTCCTGGTTTTTCATGAGTGAACTTGGAGAATATAGCCTTCTCTTTCATTCTCCTAGAAACGGCCCTCATTTCACACTTCACTAGGTGATCTTTTATCAGCTTGTTTTCAGAAGTGTCCTGTCACACTCCACTATTACACATCTATGCAATCATTAAAAGCCAACGTTTATCCTTACTGTTCACAGGTAGCACTGTTTTATCATCCTAGGAACTGGGCAGAGATATAGTCTCACAGTGCTCAATTTCGAATCAGTTCAACTTTGTTTTCCCTTTGAACCTAGATCTTGGGATCTCCTGTCACATAGGTGGGGTGTCCGTCAAACGTCATCTTTGTCTATAGGCTTTAAACCCATTCCTTTTGATGATTTTACAATTTGATCTCGCGGCAAACCTTTGGTGAACGGATCCACTAGGTTATCAGCCGACTTGATGTAATCTATCGTAAGTACACCAGTTGAGATCAATTGTCTAATGGTCTTATGTCGTCTTCTTATGTCACGAGATTTGCCATTATATAGAATACTTAGTGCCCGAGAGATAGCCGACTGACTATCACAGTGTACACGTAATGTTGGCACTGGTTTTTCCCACATCGGGATATCTTCCAGAAAGTTTCGAAGCCATTATGCTTCCTCAGCAGCTTTGTCTAAAGCTATAAACTATGACTCCATGGTTGATATGGCCAGGAGTGTTTGTTTGGAAGATTTCCAGGATATTACTGCACCAGCAAGAGTAAACACATATCCACTCGTGGATTTGGAATTTCTCGAATCTGAAATCCAATTGGCATCACTATTCCCTTCTAGCACTGCTGGTTCTTTACCGAAGTGCAGCCCATAACTTTTGGTATATCGTAGATAATTTAATACCCTAGTTATGGCCCTCCAATGAGTATGTCCTGGATTACTCGTATAACGACTTGTTATGTTTACTGAGTGCGCTAAATCGGGTCTAGTACAATTCGTCAAGTACATAAGACTTCCGATGACTCTTGCATACTCCACTTGTGACACTGCTTCACTTGAATTCTTTGTCAAATGAAGTTGAGGATCAAGCGGAGTTTTTGCAGTCCTATTTGAGTAGATCTTAAACCTCTCTAAGATTTTTGTAGCGTAATGATCTTGAGATAAGATTATTCCTTTTGAATTTCGAATAATCCTAATTCCTAGAATTACATCCGCTAATCCCATGTATTTCATATCAAACTTTCCACTAAGCATGTTCTTCGTTTGTATGATTATGTCTTTGTTGCTTCCCATGATGAGCATGCCATCTACATACAAACACAACAACACATATCCTTGTGAAGTACTTTGATATAGATGCACTTATCACATTCATTGATGTGAAAGCCATTTGACATCATTACACTGTCAAACTTTTCATGCCATTGCTTCGGAGCTTGTTTGAGTCCGTATAGCGATTTCACAAGTCTACAAACTTTCTTCTCTTGTCCTGGAGCAACATAACCCTCAGGTTGATTCATATAAATCTCTTCCTCTAAAACTCCGTTTAGGAAAGCAGCCTTAACATCCATCTGATGTATTTCAAGGTTTCTTAAAGCTGCGATTCCAATCAACATACGAATCGAAGTTATTCTCGTCACTGGAGAATAGGTGTCAAAGAAATCCAGTCCCTCCTTTTGACGAAAACCTTGTACCACAAGTCTGGCCTTATACTTGTCTATAGAGCCATCGATTTTTAGTTTTGTGGTAAAGACCCATTTACACCCAAGAGGTTTGCAACCTTGAGGTAGATCTACCAACTCATAAGTATGATTTTGCATAATTAAGTTGATTTCACTGTTAGATGCTTCCTTCCAGAAAGGTGCATCGGGTGTAGACATTGCTTCCATGAAAGTTCTTGGACCAATTTCCGCGAGGAATGCCATTATGAACTCAGAGCCAAATGTATTTTCCTTACGAGCTCTCTTGCTTCGTCTAGGTTCAAGTACTTCTTCTTCTGCTTCTTCGTTTGTAGAAGTGTCTTAAGTGCTTGCTTCAATGCTCGCATCTCGTTCATCACGAGTTCGTTTAAGATTTCCTCTATCCTTACATGGAAAAACATTTTCGAAGAAGGACGCATTCCTTGACTCCATTACTGTGTTTACATGAATGTCTGGTATATCTGAATTATGTACCAGAAACCGATAGGCACTACTGTTGTGCGCGTATCCGATGAAAATGCAATCTACCGTTTTAGGTCCGATGGTGACCTTTTTCGGAAGTGGTACTGCAACTTTTGCCAGGCACCCCCACACTTTAAGGTATTTATACGAAGGAACATTACCTTTCCAAAGTTCATAAGGAGTTTTTCCTGTGACTTTGTGTGGGATTTTGTTCAGGATATAATTTGAGGTAAGCAGAGCTTCCCCCCCACATGTTCTGGGCTAACCCAGATTCCTGCAACATTGCATTCATCATTTCCTTAAGAGTTATGTTCTTTCTTTCAGCAACTCCGTTGGATTCCGGTGAGTAGGGAGCAGTCGTTTGATGAATAATGCTATGTGCTCTACAGAATGCATCGAGTGGTTCATTATATTCACCTCCTCTATCACTTCTAATCACTTTTATGGTCTTACCAAGTTGGTTTTCGACTTCCATCTTGTATTCTTTGAATTTGTCCAAGGCTTCATCTTTACTCTGCAGTAGAAAGATGTAGCAATATCTCGTGCAATTGTCTATGAAGGTCACGAAATATTTCTTACCCCCTCTAGTTTGAATATATTTTAAATCACATAAATCTGTGTGAATTAAACCTAGAGGTTCGGTTGTTCTTTGAACGCTGGGAGATGGCGTTTTAGTGAGTTTGGCTTGGACACAAACTTCACATTTGTCTTTGCTTATTTTGCATTTATGAATCATATTCATGTTCATCAATATACTCATAGACTTGAAATTAACATGTCCTAAGCGTTCATGCCAAATATTAAAAGACTCCACGAGATAAGCAATTGGTTTCTTATCATTCATCATAGGGTTCTTCGAGGTGAATGCCTCGGTTACATTATCCTTACGGATTACTGCCTCAACAGACATCTTAAACAAATTTTCACAAACAAAACCCTTTCCCAAATACATCCCATTCTTCGTTAGGATTAGCTTACCTTCCAGCTTCACAGTGAATCCATGCTTGCTTATGAGCGATCCAGAGATCAGATTCTTGCGCATGTCTGGTACATGGACGACGTTCGTGAGAACCAGTTCCTGTCCACATGTAAGCTTCAGAACAACCTTTCTGTGACCATCAATTGTCGACGAGGCGGAGTTACCCATCAAGAGCTTGTCACCACTCTTGTTCTTTGTGTATGTTGAGAACATCTCTCGATCCATACAGATGTGTCTTATAACGCCCCGACCGCCCCTACCTGTGGGCCCCAACGACATCTCCCGGCCCGTGGGCCCCACCCTTGTCCGACGGCCGGTGCGTTAGTCCGGGAGGCTTGTAATACTTGTTTACTGACCCTGCAATCACCACGTGATCTTTCCCCGTGTTTTGTCCTCACTCACACGATACCGCGAATCACTTCCCGGAAGGTCACCCATCCTTAAATTGCTCCAGCTCAAGCACCCTTAACTCTGGAGTTCTCTCTGGACAAGTTCCCGAAAAGATAAGTGCACTTTGGTGACATAGGTAGCCAAATCAATTCTTATAAGCCTCTCCGCATATACAAGAAATCGGGATGTTACAATCACCCCCACTCATAGAGCGCAACGTCCTCGTTGCGCACCAGGATCGTCACCCTAGACGGTGTGAGCCCACCTGACTCCACACACGTGTTTGGGTTCGGCTCTGATACCACTTATAACGCCCCGACCGCCCCTACCTGTGGGCCCCATGCCCTCTCTCGGCCCGTGGGCCCCACCCTTGTCCGACGGCCGGTGCGTTAGTCCGGGAGGCTTGTAATACTTGTTTACTGACCCTGCAATCACCACGTGACCTTTCCCCGTGTTTTGTCCTCACTCACACGCTACCGCGAATCACTTCCCGGAAGGTCACCCATCCTTAGACTACTCCAGCTCAAGCACCCTTAACTCTGGAGTTCTTTCGGGCAAGTGATCGGAAAAGGTAAGTGCACTTTGGTGACATAGGTAGCCAAATCAATTATTATAAGCCTCTCCGCATATACAAGAAATCGGGATGTTACAATCACCCCCACTCATAGAGCGCAACGTCCTCGTTGCGCACCAGGATCGTCACCCTAGACGGTGTGGGCCCACCTGACTCCACACACGTGTTTGGGTTCGGCTCTGATACCACTTATAACGCCCCGACCGCCCCTACCTGTGGGCCCCAACGACATCTCCCGGCCCGTGGGCCCCACCCTTGTCCGACGGCCGGTGCGTTAGTCCGGGAGGCTTGTAATACTTGTTTACTGACCCTGCAATCACCACGTGATCTTTCCCCGTGTTTTGTCCTCACTCACACGATACCGCGAATCACTTCCCGGAAGGTCACCCATCCTTAAATTGCTCCAGCTCAAGCACCCTTAACTCTGGAGTTCTCTCTGGACAAGTTCCCGAAAAGATAAGTGCACTTTGGTGACATAGGTAGCCAAATCAATTCTTATAAGCCTCTCCGCATATACAAGAAATCGGGATGTTACATGTCTGGTCGCACCAGTATCGAACCACCAAGTTTTCGGATGGCTTTCAGCAACGTTGGCCTCAGTGACCACATCACACATGTCAGCTTCAGTCTAGTTCGCTTGAGCCTTCTTGCTGCGACACTCGAAGGATTTGTGTCCTTGCTTTCCACAGAAGTTACACATTCCTGAGAACCTTTGAGACATCTGACCATTCTGACCACTCTTGTTCTTGAATTTCTGTAAGTTCTTTGGTGGCGTCTTCCCTTTGCCTTTGTTTAGGCGTCCTTTGTTATGCCACTTGCCTTGATTGGTGTTTTGGTGTTCAACCATATTCACGTTGTGTTCGCGAATCTTTACACCTACGCCAATTTTTTGTTCCCGATTCGTAGACTCTACGCGGAGCTTAACAATCAAATCTTCAAGGCTCATCTTTTTTTTCTTCAGCCTGAGGTAGTTTTTGAAGTCTGTCCAACCAGGAGGAAGCTTCTCAATGATGCAGCAACCTTGATAGGTTTCACACAGCCGCATTCCCTCAGCATGAATGTCGTGAAGGAGCCTATGCACCTCTTCGACTTGATCCATCAGTGGTCTTGAATCCACCATCTTGTACTACTCGAATTTTGCCACAGTGAATTTCTGAGTACCAGAATCTTCAATGCGATACTTCTTGTCTAAGGAATCCCACAGATCCTTAGAAGTTTTAGCGTTTTCGTACACCCCAAACAGAGAGTCCGAAAGGCTATTCTGAATATAACCCTTGCACAAGAAGTCAGCATATTCCCAAGCGTGGACACTCGCAAGTGCACGTGGATCAGTGTTATCTTCTGGGAGAACAAGTTTCACCCGCTGGTGTATTTCTGCAGATTCAGCGTAGTCAGATAGAAGAACATCTTCTTCTTCCACATCGTAAATGTTGTCCCATCAACCTTGCTTGGAGGAGCGACATGATTCCCAGATGGAACTTTGACAGTCTCGATCAGACTCGCAGTCGTCTCTTCCACCACTTGAGAGTTGTTTTCAACGTCGATTGTCATTCTGTTAAGACAAAAGAAACACAACTTTCAATTAGTATCGATATATAAAGTTAAGAATCGCAATTCTAATACTGATATCGAACTAAATCGCATTGGTGTCGATCAATACTCCTTGGTATCGATCGATACACACACAATGTCGATCAAAACACCCATAAGGTGTCGATCGATACACACACAATGTCGATCGAAACACCCATATGGTGTCGATCGATGAACTCAGTGTCGATCGATACACCTTGGTGTTGATCGATACACGTAAGTTTTGCATAGGATCGACCGATACACCTTGGTGTCGATCGATTCTCAGCTGGTGTCGATCGATACACTCAGTGTCGATCGATTCTCAGCAGGTGTCGATCGATACACTCTGTGTCGATCGATGCACCCTAGGTGTCGAACAATACATGTTAATTTTACACAGTATTGATCGACATAGACCCAACTTGGTCGATGCACAGTATCGATCGATGCACCTTAGTGTCGATCGATACAAAATTTTGCATAGTATCGATCGATACACCTCAGTGTCGACCGATACAAATTTTGCATAGTATCGATCGATACCACATGGTGTCGATCGATACTCACAAGGTTTCGATCGCAATCGAACCTATCAAGAACCACAAGTTGTGTTCGTTGATTATACCGTTCATTAATCGCAATTAAAGACGGTTGTAGAAGATGTTTAAAGCAGTACTGCTTCTACTACACGTTTCAAGTTGCTAAACAGCTTTTTGATAACGTTTGAGTATCACTAGCAGATGAACATCTTCTTAAAAAATAGACAGAGATTGCCTCTACTACACGTTTCAAGTTGCTAAAAAGCTTTTTGATAACGTTTGAGTATCATCAGCAGTAGAAGAATCGTTTTAAAAAACCGTTTGAAAACGTTTATTTACTCGTGATTAAAGTTCCGATTGAAGTAATAAAACAAAATCAGATCTTCTTTGAGTTAAGATTGTAATACCTGAAATTCGCACAATATACATGATAAGATTTAATCACGATTGTATAAATAAACAGTAAGGAACAGACGATTCATAAAACGATTAAAGCATAAATAAATCTAAGGAGGCGAGATGAATCTCTTTCCTTAACTCAAAGAATCTTCCGTAGTGGGACGGATTATAATAGATCCATGAATCTCAGGATACAACCAAAGGAATCTGTATCATCTACACTTGATATAAGATCTGTCGAACATTATATCTACGATACTCTCGAATAGAAACTTACTGTAAGCATTAGGGAATTGAAAGAACTTTTGCTAGAACTTTTAGGATGTGTTTTTTGTGTTTCAGAGGATGATTTTTAAGGTGAAAATCGGCCAGTATATATAGGAGAGGGGCTATGGTTTTTCCCAGGCAAGTAAAGAATATTCCGCATAATATTCTAGAGGATACGATTTTTTAAGTCGGCCCGTAGAGCATCGATCGATACCTCTAAAAGTCCACGAGCCCATCAGGCCCAAGATGCGAACGACGCGCGTGTGGTCTTTTCTTCTTTCATGTTGTTAGTCATTCAAATCAATGACACAACTATTCCAAAATATATACACGAGAAAACATTTCTCAGCCAATGAAAACATTTCATTCAAATGAGCTTAACTCATTTCTTTTCACACTAACACAATTTTATCAAGCCCTCAAGATTTGATAAAAAATTAGTTCCAACAAAAAAAAGCAAATTAAATCAGTATTTCATAAACTGAAAGATGTTCGATTAGACTTTAACCGGGACAAACCACTGATAGATACTAATCTGGAGTCTCTAACCAGAATGAGACTGAAAAGAATTGGAGTTAACACTTGAGCCACGGCCAGTGCTGAGGGTAAGGGCCTCCAAAGCCTTTTGAATCTCCATGTTCATTGCACTGTCAACACTTCCCGAAGACAGTTTCTTCTGAGATTTCTGGAGATGAAGCTTCAGAGAACTGCTGCTTAAACATGCGTTCTTACCACAAACCGGACACAATTTCATTGTCGGTTTCCTCTGTCTACACTCTATTGACGCCTTCCCGTGATATTTCTTGTCGAGGTTAAGTAAGATCCAGGCAAATCCATCATTTGGTTGAGCTCGTCTATGAACTTTTCTCAGTTTGCTCCATGCTTCTAAGAGTGTGAGGTTCCTGTTTATTAATCCCACCAGTAAACAAATGAGAAGAAGAATTGGAGATTTCATGTTAACTTTTTCAGAGCTTGAATCATGTTTTCAACAATTTTAATTGTCTCCACAATCTTACTTGCAGAGCATTAGGTAAGCGAGCACTACGGTTGCGCTTCTACTCCGACCTCCGAAGCAATGAACTAAAATCTTGCCGCCTGTTTCTTCGCCATGGTTGATAAAATCGAGAGCTTCTTGAAAAATGCTCTCGATCTTTGAGTCTTCGTCGTCGATTATCTGGTCAAAGGGAAGACACAAGAAGAGAACGCTCATCTTCGTAGATGCATTTTTTTACCAATTCCTTTTAACACGCCTTTGGTAACAAATAATATAACCAAGAGACAAATAAGAAAGGTTCACTTACTGAGAAATTTTTGTACTTGAAGAGATCATGGTATTGAGCTATGAAGCACGGGTACGTGGTTTTAGTCCAAGAACCCGTCCCGGGTACGTCATGGGTACCGGTACGTCTCTGGTACGGCCATGAAACGTCCCCGAGACGTCTCAAGGAAGACGGGTATGCCGACCACCAAACGGAGACGGCAACGTCGGGAGATGGGGACGTCCCCGGTTCGTTTTGGTGTGAATATACGTGTACCCAAACATATAATTTAACTTAAGTCACTAACTTAACTTATTTTTAAAAAGAAATAAATTACTAAAATAAAAAGAGAATAAAAGAAAAAACACGTTTAGAGTTTTATGATCAACTAGTGATATGGCCCGCACCATGTGTGGGCTCCAAAGTATGACGAAGTTATATTATCGAACAGGGAATCTGAAAATCATTTACAAAACAAATAGATGTCTTTAAGATCATGAATGTACCTACCAATTCGGTGGAAGAAGAAAAAGAATAGAAAGACCATACAAATGTTAACAAATTAGGTGCAACAAAAAAGAAACACAAAAAATATAATTTCTGTAAATTATGTCATTTGATGTCTCGATAGACGTAGGTTGAGACACAATGTCTAAGAGTACAAATGTTAACATGATCTTACAGACATCTATTAAAAAACCGCTAAACCAAAATATGCTTCTAACAAAAAATTAAACACGAAAAATCCATGATCAATTATTGCGAAACCCGTATGAAGACACATAAGACATTAACTAAAGATGTATTGTATTAAGATTTAATTACTCATAATTAATCAATTATGAACATGTGAGCAATGGCGGCTCCTTCACTGGGTATAAGGTATGAGATTAAAGGCAACCAATATCACCCCTTTTATATGAATTAATTTGTAAAAAACGTCTTATATTTTTTATTTTGTTAAGGTCCAAAACAAATATATTTGAAAATATATTCAAAAATTAAAAAGTGATATCGATAAAAAGAAACAAACATGAAGAATGTGCACAGATAGATTTGAATCCTCAAGTCGCGTTACATCAAACAAAATCATTACTAAAACAATAGTTTAAGAAAATAATCAAAAGATAAAGGACCGATGTGCTCCTGTTAGGCATGTCAATTTGAGTCCAAACACGTGGGCCCCACCCCAATAGAAAAATGACCGATTTTTTTTCATGATTATCGTATATATGATATACTTCAATATTTTCTATATTTATCTTTACTAATTTTTATTTTAAAATGGAAATTCTTTTCAAAACCCTAGCGTCTTCGTGAGGCTATATATACCCCTACAATATCTGTCTCTTTTATACCAAATCCCCGAGAAGGTCATACCCAACCACTTGTTTTCTTTGTCTTTCGTTATTTGTTCTTTGGCTTTCGTTTGATGTGTTTTTAATAACCGAAACATTGTTGTTTTATTTTTTTGGAACGTTATAAGGAGTTCATTATGAAATACAAGATTGGGAGTGTTCTAACATATTAAAACGCCCCGATTCCTCAGAAAGAAAACCGATATCTAAAAACCTACAAAATATCTTGAAATCAGTATTTAAAAATAATTATACAAAAGAGTGGATTAAACCAACTTGTTTATTGATTAATACTTTCAAATCACGTATTGTTGCCGGGTTTAAAAGAATTTCTAAAATTATACATTATCCACAACTTGTTTATCGATTATCATAATTAGTTATCCAAAAATGAAAATCCGAATTGACCTATAGATAAAGAGGAAGTAAACAAATGTTATCCATTAGGATGCACATATCCGAATATGTGATAAGGATGAACCTGATGAACCTTTTTATAAACGATATCCTTCACCACTTTTATTCCATAAGTCCTCCATAGAACTATCAAAGACATGCGCCAATCATAACCCTCATGTTTGAGCATTTCGTAGCCTTAATCTTGCGCAAACATCTTTTAATAAGGATGTGATTGGCTCATGTTTATGAGGTGGTACCGGAACAACTATTATTAATATCCACCTAAAGAGCATAATTAATAGCTATCTAATATGGATCCTTTGGCCTCAGTTAGACGCTAGCTTCTTTTCGAGTCCACATGCTATAAGTAACCATCAGTCAAGATAGATGAGAAGGTCATGGTGGTGACGATATTGGCGGTGATACGAACATTAAAACGACCGCCCAAAAATGAGTACTTTCGCCAAATGTATTTATTGCCAAATCATACTCCTAGCGATTCAAGTTTTCTCCAAGGTCAACAACTTTTTATTGAGTGTTTTACTCGTTACCACAAATGCTTATGGTACACCTAAAGTGCTTACAAAAAAAATCAAGTCTTTGTGAGCTCACCCACATACTATGTTTTGCATGCATTGTATGCTTTTAAAAACTATGCTTTTAAAGAGTTAGAAATCTGAAAATATCCTTTAAACACTACTATAATGTCGTAGTTGGCTTGAGGTTAAAACTTTGTTAAGAATTCGCATGGTGAAGTTATTGCAAGATACTTTGTTTACATGCTTTTAACCAAAAGGAGGTTGTTTAGTTTGTTACATGCTGATACATAAGTCTAAATTACATGTTTATGATCATGTAAATTTGTTAAGAATCCTCATGATACCGCGAGATTTAAACTTTGTTAAGAATCATCATGATCATGTAACCAAAACTTTCTTTGGATGATCATTAAAAATATTTTTTGCTAGTGTGCCAAAGCATTCAGTTAGATCATAGAGTTATTTTTTTATACTAACCTGGTAGATAGATAACCATAACCATAGCAAAACCAACCAGAATTCTCATATCCATGTTTTCCCAAATGAACAAAGCAAAATAAATAAATAAATAAATAAAACAAAACAAAAACAAACGACAAACCAAACTAAATTGGTTTTCGAAATTTTTTATGTAGACAACATTAATGGTTTTCTTTTGTAACTTTCTAGTTTTGTCCGTGATGAGGATTTTCAAACCACTCTTCAAAGTAACCTTGGAAACGGCAACATAAAGATGTCCATGAGAGAAGACATGCCTTGGTAAAAACAAACTCACCCTTTCTAGAGCTTGTCATGGCTTTTATTTATAGTCATTGCAAATGCAAGTGATATAAGGAATTGTCGATGTCGCATTCGAAAATAGAACCATGTATCCATATGAGAAACGAACATCCTAGGTATCAAGACCCTATCATCGAGACCTTTGTTAAACTTTCTTGTAATAACCCTAGGTTCGATAACATGATTAGCCATCTGAGTAACTATCAATCGTGTTCAATTGCACAATATACCTTTTGGATCAATGTTTCTGAGCAACATAATAAGAGCACCTACCTTCAATGCCAACTTATGGTTAGGAAACCCAGAAGTCTTGACACTGTTTAGGAACTTTTGCGTGTAAACCATGTCATAAGTAGTACTTCTGTAAGGAGTCTTGATACTATCAGAACATAGATAAACTTTTTCATCACTTACCGAATGAACAAACATGGTTACGGTTAAGGCAACACATAAACATATATAAATACTAATGACACAATAGAAGACATGAAACAAAACACTATTACTTGGTAACTACGGTAGCATATAATTAATCATTAATCATCTCAATATAGCCTTCTCCTTAAAGAACTTAGGATCAGTTCTCGTGGTAAACTAATCTCCGTAGATCTCTCTCACAATTGATCTAACAGGATCGTCGCAATCCATTATCAACAAATCTTCATGAATCTTGATTTCAGACTTACCACTGTTAGACACGCTCAAAGTGGCCTTACCGTCTTCGATGTCCAGAATCCACACCAAAAAAGATTTTAGATTTTGGCATCATGATCACTAAGCCCCACGTGAAGCCTCATGTTTCTTGTAAGCATGAAAACCTTACAACCCTTCCAAAACACTGATGAATTAAGAGCATCTAAAACCGTCTCCACCCTAGATCCATCTGGGATAACTGGCAAAATTTGTCTAAAATCTCTACCAAATACGATAACCTTACCTTCGAATTGCTTATCACACTTTAGCACAACACGCATGCTTCCAACGTTTCAAAACAATGCTTACTCATCATCGGAACCTAAGTATATATTTTCTTGTGGCTCAGTACGATGAACCCTAATGATCAGTCCTTATAAACTTCTATAAGAGTATCTAGTGAGAAGGAAGAATAAACAATCGGTTTTGTTTCCCCACAAGTCTTTATTGCTCGGTTGTAAGCAGAATCGCCTCTATTGAATCCGATTGGAGAGTTATAACGGTTTGGTGAAGTATTGGTTGCCCGAGATCCGGCTATACACAAGAGTGTTTCCATCAAATCTTATATTCAAACTCGGTTCTTGATTCAAACCAAGACCAAAGTTAGTTAAAAAAAAAACGATTTTGATCAGTGATACTGACATGACGTGTATAGCTGCGAAAACAAAAAATAGACGTCATCACTTCTCATCAATTTCGAGCAAAAGAGGAAAATTAAGAAACAAATGATTGTTTAACTACTATGTCTTGTTGCTCAACAGATTTTAACAAACTAACTAAACCATACATAGAGAGAAAAAGCATAATAAATGAAGGTAAGAAAGAGCAAACCAAGAATATAGAGAACATAATAAATGTGTGGTAATGTCTGAGACGATTACGTTATGTTAACGATTAACTCCCACTATTGTAATTATGGTTAGATGGCAGAGACGATTACGTTAACGATTAACTCCCATTATTGTAATTATGGTTAGCTCGATGAACATAAAATGTGTTTTTGGCTTACAGTAGGGTAATGCCACTTGTAATGAACATTACACCAATCGAATAAAACTTGTCTTGCTTCTCTCGAACGGTAGCTTTGTTTTCTTCTTCTTCTTTTACAAACCTAGTTTTAAAGAACTGATATGGATTCTGTGAAGCAACTTGTCCTTGAGATCACGTTCTTAGCATCTTTGTTTCCCATCTTGTGATATCTCATCACATTCACTCAACTACTCGTGAGATGAAATTGCATCTTCCGCACCTTGTGCGGGTATAAACTAAATTTTTAAAAGTTGATATATTAGTTTATTTATAGATGGATAATCCGGTTTATAATTTGGCTTTGTTTTGGACATTTTAGTATTAAACATAATATCATTTTAAAAAAATGTTTTAAAGTTTAAACAACAAAATACCAATACATAATATAAATATTACTCCATCTGTCTTAAATAAGTGATGTTTTAAGGTTTTTTTTGTTCTCAAATAAGTGATGTTTTCAGTTTTCAATAGAAAATTAAATAACTTTTTATTGTTTTTGAAGATTCCGAATTCGAAGCAAGAATCGAAACTTCGCCAGCGCTTTTGTGCAATGTAATGGAACCATTGGCACAAAGATGCAAATCTTTTAACCAAACTAAAAAAAAAATCATGCTACTTCGTGTATATACACAAACAAAACTCTCTAAAATAATATACACATTGAAATCAAAAAAAAATCCGAAGCCAAGAAGAAAACCAGAAACCATCCTAAACCGGAAAAAAGCAGACAAATGTTCATCTTTTGAATATGATGTTAATTTAATTATATTGCAGACCTAGCTCCAAGTTATTTGGATCATCATAAGTTCAAAAGATAAGAGGTGCTGAATTACTCTTCATAACGTGTCGATTAACATAAGGACCAGTTTGCGAATCCTCATGATCGTGTTTTGCTTCTTTTATTAGTATCAAACCAGCTCAGATTAAAAAAGGGTATAATTTAAAGCAGATACATAATGAAACATTGTATAGCAAAGGAATGAAGCTTACATCCATAGAAAATTTGAACCAAATCTCTATTTTTACCTTATAAAGTTATGAATCCTCAAAATATTTTTTCTTAAAGACTAAGAAGAAGCTTCATTATCATGTAACCAAATTTATTATGGAGACTCACTGATAAGGCACAAACTACGTGCGACATTATTATCAAATCTGATGTGGAAACTGCTCAACCACCTACATGAACATATCGTATTGGTGTGGCCTCAATTATCTCTCTCAAAGACAAAACCAACTAATTTCTAGCCTCAAAATTTTCCTCAAACCTCAAATGCCACCGACTCAGTCATCGGACTCATATGGTCACCAACAGGGGTGGAGCTACTTGGGCTATAGTGGGGTCAGCTGATCCCTATGATTTTTTGTTTTTTTTATGTTATATCCTCAAATAAATTTAACTGACCCCACTTTAAAAAAATTTTTGACCCCCATCAAAACATAATTTAGTAGTAAAAAGCCTAATTTATTTGTTTGGTTGAGCTCACGTTTAGTTTGAGACTCAATTAAAATGCAATTATGAATGATTTATTGCTTATCCATAAATTAAATAAAAATGTTATCTATTTTTGCCCAACACAAAAGAAAAAAAATCATAAAACTGAACATTTTATCTTTGTTCCTTTTTAAGTTTTTCGATGAACAAAAACAAAAACCTAAACTATCAGTTTTCTGTTGAATTTCAAGTTAATATTTTTTTGTCTTTTAATATTTTACTTTCACATGTTTAGATTATACTCTTATCTTTTTGTTAAATTAATGATTATATAAATTAAATCATTGAAAAATCTAGGGTTTATATTTATAAACGGTAAATTCAAATATCGCTTCATTGATCGATCTTTAATAATTATCTCGTCTATTTTATCTAACAAATATTATTTAAAGATGTAACATATGAAACGGTGATTAAACCAAATTAAAGTTATGAGTAAACGTAAAATATATTTGTAGATAATTGTTTTAGTATATATATTTTCTGCCCCCGGTAAAAAAAGTTCTACCTCCGCCACTGGTCACCAATACCATTGACGATCACCCTCACCGCCAGTAATATCACTGCCATGATCACCTATACCATATCCTCATCTCCATATGACTCATCATCACAACCAAAAGGGTTATCCATATCATCACCACGAGTATCACCCTCTCCACCATTAATTACCATCACCTCTGATCTTTAAAAAAGAATTTTAAAAATAAAAACGTGAATTTGAAAAGAAAAAAAAAGAATACACAAAAAGAAAAAAGAAAAAAAAGGAAACAAATATATAAAAAAATCTCAAAGGGCGGCATTGGTTAACCATCGGTTTTTTATCTTTCTTTATTAGCATCATTGGTTAATTGCCTGGATTAACATCAAAGGGCGACGACTATAAGTGATAAATACGATGCATAACCAAATAAACGTTACTTGGTTTACTACTGTTCATTGGTTAATCGCATGGATTGGTCTAGACGCATATTCAGATTCTTTCGGTTTATTACACATTATTTAGATTTTTGTTTGTTCTACAAATTTGAGTGTCGATTACTACCCGATCGGGTTGGTATGGGACCTAACAATCGGTTTGGTATGAAAAATCATTCATATATACCGATTAGAAGACGGATCGAGCCCCGGGTTTTGTTAAACCCTAATAATAACAAAAAGCGACCAACCGATAAACCAAGATTAAGACATGAAATTTTGAATAAACCAAGCGATTAAGTTAAACCGAGCATCGGTTTGATTTAAGTAATGAGGATATGTCATCGGATAGTAACAAATGAAATTATGACAAATAATCAAAAAAAAAATTGAATGAGGGAGGATTATTCTGAGGCCGCCACGTAAGATTATGACTTCACAAATAATAGTATGATCTCCATATCTCAATACTCTTTGCTTTCTCTGTTCTTTCACCTCCTCCTCACCTCCTTCTCAGATTTAGAGGATGACTTAGTCGTTGATTAGGTTGTTTTGTTGTTTTTAAAGATATTAAACTAAGTATTTTTTTAAAATGTTAAGACTTATGTGTGATATTTTTTATATTTTAAACTATAGGTATTTCTCTTATATTATTATTGTTGTACCCATAACGTACCCGTCTCTATAAAATTTAAATTTGCCATTTTCCGTATCCGTTTCCGTCCCCATTTCCGACCCCGTAACCGTCTCAATGCTACCTATTGAGTATACGATACCTTATCGACAAACGAAAACCACCGGTCCACCATTAATATAAGCATCAGAAAGGCCTATATATGTGTGTGTTATAACCTGTGAGAAAAAAAATAATCATGAATATTATGTTTCTTGAGATTTGGAGGAAACACTTTTCATTGATTAAAAAGCTCTTGTAACATCAGTGTCCTACGCGCTAACCTTCCACTGAAACTGAGGACTGTGAATCTCTAAGACAGATTTCAAGTGACATCTCAAATCCTTTTCTTCGAAAGTGTACACCGATATTCCTTCTCCAAGTATTCTGTTAAGATCTAGTTAATAAGTAAATGTAACAATGGAAGAAACTAATGACACAAGTCACACAACCATGTGTTTAAAAAAGAGGAGGGGGGCTCACGTTATAGAACCGGTTGGTATAAAATGTCTCAAGAATCTATTAAACAAAAACAGAGACAACATAACAAATTACACGAAGAAGAGGCTTTGATGATTGTGTCATCGGCGTGTCTCGTTGATAACAATGATTATAATTTCTCTTGTTCCTGTGTTTTTGCCTTCTTCAATTTAATAGTATGATTACTTAAAATGACAAGACAATGATTGAATTAAACCCAAAAGAAAATAAAGAGGATTAATTGAACAAACCTCGTCAAAGCCAGAAAATTGGATTTGGGGGCTGTATCTAAGACAAAAAAGAAGCACAAGGTCGTGATCAGATTCCAGGAATCGATAAACTCAAGACTTGGATTCTTGGAAAAAGGATACGAAATACAAAGATGTTTCAATCATATATTTTGGCTGAGTTTCCGGGTTCGAGATTTCCGTTCACGTTTAGTAGGAAGAAAACTGTACCAATTTATTAGATCTATCAAAACAATCAAAACATGCAATTGATACAAAACAGAGAAACTCAACTAACCTTTCAATATTTTGGATTATGTTGCCAATCCGTAGCTTAATAAGTAATGGGGTTATCCACCATGCACCCTTCAAACGAAACCAAAAAATAAATTCCACGATCAATTTAGATACATGTAAAACAAAAATAATCAACACCGATACAAAAAAAAATCGAGAATATATAAAGCAAAAACCAATAAGAGGACGATAGAAAAACAAAAGGAGAACGAAATTAAAAAAAAAAACAAGCCAAAAGACGATGAACGTTACCAACAAAACGCAATCACATGAAACATATACATCGAACACAAAGGAACGATGCATACACCACTCCGATGCCACGACGAACACACACCAAAAGGTACCTACACACAATAAGACAACAAAAACGAACAATCAGTTGCATGGAGACGATTAAACACGAATATACGGAAATCAAAAGAAGATCGACCCCCAAAAATAAATTTATAATAGTAAACATTCAAATACAAAAGAAACAACGAATAAACCTAAGGAAAACAATATATGAATCACGAAAAGAAGAGTAAGAAGACGTGGTATATATAGCCCCTACACATTCTAGGGTTTTCTAAGTTTCTTTAATTAAGATAAGTACAAATATTAGATATGCAAATCGCCGAAAATATGCATTTTTACATTTTTAATATATACGTATAAGATAAGTAAAAATATTAGATACGCAAATCACCGAAAATATGCATTTTTACATTTTTAATATATACGTAGCAGATTAATCACGATTGAAAAAAAAAATAGTCTAGGGTTTTTATAACTATTGGGCCAACGAAAATGATCCAATTTTTAATGCTACTATTTTGAAATTAAGATATAGCCCACCACAAGAATTCGAACATCTAAATAACAGCCCAATTGCGATTTAGATTCATTAAGGGTAATTCCGCCAATACATAGACGAAACACAAGATTAACACATAAAATGGCACAATCGATTTTTTTTAAAAGAAGGGCAAGGGGTAATTAACCACGTGAGAGTGAATGAGAGGTCTCGAAAGCCAAAAATCACCTCGCTTATATTATATATGATTTAGGTGTCAAACAATTTTTTAAAATAAAAAAATTAGAAGTCTAGTTGAAAATCCATTTGAATGATGAGTTGTGGACAATGTAATATGGACATATGGACGTGGACATGATCGCGTTGACAATATTTCATTGACATATCGACGTGGATAAACATTTTACACAAATATCAATTGAATTTGGTACACATAAACAAGTCCACCGTACTGATTATCTATATTATTGTTTTCGAAATTCGCTCAAACGAGAATGAACAGTTTTTCATGGACAAATAATGAATCAATAGTATCGTGGATATGTTAGCATGACTGTTTTTACGCACATATCGACGTGAACAAATATTTTATATAAATATCTATTATAATTGGTGTTACAAATAACTTGTAGAAATAAAATCAACGTTGTTTGGATTAGTGGTATGCAAACGTATGAATTGTGAAACTAGTGCGGTTAGATGGTTTTAATGTTGTTTGGATTTAATATGCTTCGAAGCGAAAACATTTCTAACATTAAATATAAGAATTTCAGATACAATGATATGCAGTCACTAGGTTGTCCATATTATTTCGTCCACAACTATCATCCAATGGATTTCTTGTTTTGTCATAACTAGACTAATTGTTTTTTTTCTTAAAGATTTTTTATTTGACACATAAACTAGAGCAAAATGGGTCTTAATATATAGAAAAAATAGAATTATAATTTATTATAACTAAAGAAATTGTTTTATGTCTTTCACAATATAGAAAATTAGAAAACAAAACATGTGGGATAATAATTACTTTTACTCATAATTTTTTATTTCTCATTCGTATTCAGTACATTGCATCCACTGAAACCATCAGTGAAATGTTGTTTTAGAGGGTATAAGATACTTTTCACTAACACAAAGTTTCTCAATAGTTAGAACTGCCTTCTTCTTTTTTTGACGTCAAAAGCGCCATATATTATTACGTGGATTCTAAAAGGGTGGCCTCAGAGGCCATCCATGTCAAAACCAACAAGTTTACATTGAAAAAGGTAATACCGCATGCACGGGCCCTTTTCTCTAGGGAATCGGTACAAATATTTAAAATGTGAGGGATATAAATGATTAAACTCATCAATTTCTAAAGCCAAAGCAAGCCATTTTTCTTCTTTCTCGATCAGCTTAACCATCTGGAGGCAATCTGCTTCGAAAGACATAAATAGTTCTCCAATCATTCGAACAGTCTTCATGGCCCATAATAATGTGGTAAATTCAGCGTGTAGAGGGGATAATGTTCGTTCCTTCGCAAAGGAGTTGAACATGCACCTGTTAGAAATGCCTAAGATATAGTTAACCAACTTTCGTTGCGAAAACTATCTAAATCTAAATCCTAAGAATTCCAAATCTCTTTTGTGAATCCTAAAGTCTAAATCAGCTTTTTAAATGAGGTTTGATTTGTTCACAAAACAACTAAACCAAATTCCTTTGCGAATAGTTATTTTTCTCATCCTAGGTTCTATCAGGTAATTAATTGCACTTTCGCGCCTAATCAATTATCCTAAGATCTAAGTTCCAGATTCGTCAACCTAGAATTAGCTTTGAACATAACCTAAGGCGAAGAACTAATTTATATGGTGAATCCTAATCAACTAATCAATCTAGCATTCAGAGAAAACCTTTATGAGAACCCTGAACCTAAAGTGGATCTACTCAGACATGGAGAATGAAAACAACATGATTGAATAGATCATCAAAGAAAACAATAGAAAAAGGAGTTCAAAGTTGTCTCTCCAAAAACCAAAGTAGAATCAAGAGTAATGAAAGCGTAAAGAAAGTGTAGCCACCAAAGTGGCTGAAAAACCTAATTATAAAGCTAAAACTCGTTTTGGGGCATCTGGTAATTATTAAAGTCTTCTAGACCAAGTTGCAGAGTATTTAAACTTGTAAAATCACGTTTTTTCCGTCTGCAGTTGGTGTCGGTCGATAATGGACTAGTGTCGGTCGACACCAGTACACTGTGCTTGCCAGACTGGACTGTCTTTACGAAAACTGGCATAACTTTCGATCGCACTGTTGGAATGGCCTCAAACCACTTTCAAATGAAAGCTAATCCATTTCTCTGTCTTGTGTCCAAATGTTAGCTCAATCCATCGGTGGAAAGTTCTTTAACGAATGCCAAACTTCTGACGTCTCTGCATGAATCTGCATCTCCATATGCTCCAAAATGCTCCAAAATGC
Organism: Eutrema japonicum; assembly: GCA_030161315.1. Taxonomy (NCBI): domain Eukaryota; kingdom Viridiplantae; phylum Streptophyta; class Magnoliopsida; order Brassicales; family Brassicaceae; genus Eutrema; species Eutrema japonicum. Next base: position 32,407,381 of record BSQW01000007.1, on the reverse strand, counting down.
TTCAATATCTCCCATTAAGCTCCAAACGTATCTAAACCTGTAAAAGACTCGAAAAGGCTCTAAAATACTAGAAAGACTCCATAAATAGGACCTATATTATGGTCTAAAAGGGGTAAAAACCATGATATATCAATAGAGGAGCTTGCATCTCTTTCTTCACGTGTTCGCATCAGATTTTTATCCTTACACGAAAACACGAGTTCAAAGAAATATGCATTTCTTGACTCTATGGTTGTATTAACATGGATATCCGGTACGTGTGATTTATGAACCAGAAACCGAGAAACACTGTTTTGTATGCATATCCGATGAAAATACAATCCACTTTTTGAAGGTCCAATTGTGACCTTTTTAGGAGGTGACACTACGACTTTTCCCAGGCACCCCCATATTTTCAGGTATTTGTATGAATGCACTTTACCTCTTTAAGAGTTCATATGGCGTCTTGCCAATAACTTTATGTGGTAAGCAATGTTTCCCCCCATATTTCTTGAGATAACTCACAATCATGCATATTTGCATTCATCATCTCACTATGAGTTCAGAATTTTTGTTCTTCAACTCCCTTAGATTCAAGTGAATAAAGTGTAATTTTTCCGACGAATAATGCCATGTGCTCTAAAGAACGCATTTCATTCTCATCAAACTCGCCACCTTTATCACGTATAACTATTTTCATAGTTTCTCAAGTTGGTTTTAAAATTCCATCTTGTATGTTTTGAACTTTTCAAAGCCATATTATTGCTTCTTAGCAAGTACACGCATCTATCACCATATATATCATTGTGGTAGCAGCTTAATGCCACCATTCAATTTGGTTATTCCTAATTATATTGACTTTTGAAACTACACTACACATGTCAATTTCAGTCAAATTGGTCTGGGACATCCCATTGTCTCTCCGTGGTCAATTTTGCTACGACATTCATTAACATTGCTACGACATGTGTCAGCATTGTGACCCATCATGTCACACTTTGTGACATTTTCCATTGAACTTCTTTTAACTATGTGTCTTTTTAAAGCTAGTGGAGGCTTTCAAAGAAACCTTATGTTTCTCCTTGTTCTTGTGCCCAACCACTTTCGCATTATGATCACAAATGTGACTATCTTATGCTTTGCGGTTTATAGATTCAATCTGCTGCCTCACAATTAAGTCTTCAAGGCTCTCAACCTTTCGCTTATGAAGAGATAATTTTTTGAAATCTTTCCAAGCTAATGGAAACTTTTTCAAATAAACAATAAGCTGCTATGTCAAAGAAATTGACATCTCTTCAATCATTATCTCATGCGTCAGCAATCATAGTTGTTGGACTTTATCCATGATGGATTTTAAGTCCAAAAAATTCGTCACGACAAATTTCTTAGAACATGCGTTCTTAGTCTTGTGCTTCTTATTAAGGAAACTCAAAATTTTCCTTAGAAATATTCAACTCACTGTAGACTTATACAGCGGTTTTATCAGGCCAATTATCCACTTTTTGTACAAAAAATTCTCATTGGTACAAGATTCAACACATACTAGAGTTCTCACATTAGTATTCTCAAGGGGAAAGCAAAAGCTATCCTCTTTGAGTTACTTATCTAGTTTTAGCATGGTCAGAGAGATAAACATCTTCAGCTACCATATTATGAATCAAATTCCATCTAACTAGTCTAGCTAGCATTAGTCTTGCGTTTACAACACTAGGCACTAACGTGACAATCTGATAAAAATCAGAATTTGACACAGTCACATGTGGTAGACCACTACCAAACTGAATTTGGTGCGTCGACTCACTAGACTTGTAACCATAGCACCTCCACCGCTATCGGTGTGATAGGATCTGAACATTCAGATAAACATCAGAATTTCAGTCTGTATAGCACACAAGGTCATAGGTGGCAGACCATTCCCAATATGAGATGTCAACTCACCATACTTGTTACCATTTCAAACGTTTTTGTTAACGTTTTCATTTTAGTATACTTTTATATATGATTCGCAAACAAGCAAACCTGAACCAGTATACCAAAAATTATTAGAAATTCAATTGGATATACAAAGCAATTTAAACATAAATGAATAAATTACAAAGCATAATTAAATTTTCTAAATTATTAAATTCAGAAAAGAAAAAAAAATTAATGCAAAGACGAAATGTATGCAATTTAAACCAAACTAATAATTGCATGAACAACCCAAACAAGACGAAATACAAAATCAGCATAATTAATCTTAATAATTTAGTAATTACCAGATTAAAATTCAGCGATATCATTCGCAAATAAAATTATTTACTTCAATCAGAAGCAAAATAAAATAGCAATTTAAATCAATTAAATTGCATAACCAAATAATTAAATTAAGAAATGGATTTGTCCGATTTTTTGTTGAATAAACAATAAATATCAGACCAAAACCTTAAACGGATCAGAAAATTTCTTGGAGTCATCCACATTCATGTTCTTATAACAAAAATATTTCACAAAGTAATCAGTTTTCGTTAGTGCAATAAACATAAACAAAAATTTACAGAATTAAGATTGTAGGAACGCAAATTTTACATTATGGACAAACTGATAATTGTAAAGTAAATTATATAAGAAAATACTGATACACGAATTAAGAAAGAGATATGCAGAGTCGAGACGAATCTCTTTCCGTACTTCTGTAAATATCCCGTAGTGTGACGGTTGCACGGTATTCTGAATCCCAGGATACAATTGCAACTATTCTATCTTGCACAACCCAAGAACATAATCTAAGGAACGCTTTTATGTTGTACACTCAGACTCAAAACCGGAAGGAAAAGAAGAAGGAGTTTGTTGTTGTATTATGTTGAGTATCGAAAATGAGATGGAGAGGCTCTCCTCATATAGTCTTACAAGACTTGGAGAAGAACCAATGCATTAATGGCTGCATTTATGGCTCTTTGACCGATCTTGGATAGGAGATGAATTGTCATTAACCACGACATTAATCCAATCGAGTTAATGGTAGGGCTGGGCAAAAAAATCCGTATCCGAAAATCCGAACCGGTTCCGAACTGAAAAATACCCGAACTGAATCCGATCCGAATTTTTAAAATACCCGATCTGATCGTAAATTCCTATACCCGAATAATCGAACCCGAACCAATACCGAACCAAGAACCGAATGGGTACCCAAAATACCCGAATTGTAATTATATACCCAAATATATTAGTTATATATATTTAGACTTGATATAATCCATATACCGAAAATTACAACTATAAACCCGAATATATTAATTATTTTTTGGGTATTTAGGATATTTTAGATATATTTTCGATATTATGGGTATATTGAATACATCTATTTTGTTTTTTCTGGATTTTTGGGTATTTTGGATACTTTTAGTTTGAAAGTATATTGATTTTATTGAAATGAATATTCATGTGTTTTGTGTTTTCTCTAGGATTTCGTGTTCTTTGAGTTTTTTCAGGTATTGTGGATATTTTTGGATACTTTTGGAATCGGATCCGAACATATCCAAAAAAAATCGGATCTTAAAAAAAATACCGATCCGAATTTTTAAAATACTCGATCGGTACCTAAATTCCTAAACCCGAAATACCCGAAATCTGAAATATGCAACCCGAACCCGATCCGAGGATTCGAACGCCCACCACTAGTTAATGGCTCAATAACCACATTATTCTGTAGGTTACGAAAAATTGGGTGGAAGATATTTGTGTTGTACAACAACCACATAACATCAATATGAATTTGGTCCAAAAGAATAATCCTTATGACCGTAGGTCCAACTGCCAAATTCAAAACCCAAATCCCGAACCCGAGCCCGGCCTAACACAACATGACACGAGGCCCATGTGTGGTTGGTATATTCTTTCTCCAATACAATTAAATGTACCAAAGCTTCTGTACATTGTATTGAGTTCTCCATTATATATTCAAAAGGATTTCACCTCAAGTTTTCATTATGGGACATTTGCTAGTTTTTATACTTAGTTAAATTTTGAAGCATTTCAAGCTTTGCAAGTCACCCACTTTGGATATCTATTTCTCATTCAAATCAAATCAGATTTTGACAAGTGAATACACTATGTTATAGTGCTGACAGAAACGATTTCATCGTACCCGAAATCCGGTCATTCCGACAGACGTCTCTACCAGAAAACCCACCGGATAAGTGGTCAACGCGAATTCATCAAAAACGAGTTCTAACAATGACCACCATTGGGAAGCTTAAGATAAACAAAACGAACAACAATATTCACATCACAAGGATCCAAACAATTTTTCAAAGCTTCATGAACCTCCACAGGCTCCTCCACTCTCTGTTTCACCTCAATTTCCTTCTGACCAGTCAACGGAAACTGAATTGAATCGATCAATTCGTTCATCAACCTCGAGCTCTTCTCAATCCGATCAATCTCTTTAAGCAATCCACAATAATTCTTTCTATCTCTTCTCTTAGATTCCTCCACAATCTTATCGTGCAACGACATAACCTGAGCTGCCCATTGGAAATTTCTCGGCACAAAGAAATTCACTTTCAATCCACGATCTTGACAAGGAATCGCAGCGACCAAAACCCACATCACAAACAATAAAACCGACGTCATTGTGTAATTGTGTTGCTAAGTTGTTCGCCAAGGCTTGTAATTGCTTATAGCTGACCACGACCTTGAAACACTCCAAGAGAGAGACTTGAAATGTCCAATCGAGCGGTGGTGGTTGTGATTGTCTTTGATTCTTTTGAACGAACGGTTACGATGAGCTAGATTCGTTGCCGAAGAAGGGTCTTTCTCGTCGAGCATTCCGATTGCTAAATCTATCAGAGCTTTATTCGCTTGCTAGAGATGTCCTTCTCCGATCGGACGGTGACTGTCTAAAGCGGAGATAACGATGCCGGTGAGTTTTTGCCAGTGACGGAACTGTTCGATTCCGTCGCGGATTGCGTTGCAGACATCGAGGGCTTTGATGCTCCGCTCGAAGTAATCAGAAATCAAACGGTCCATGAGAGATTCACTTATTGGCTCGAGGTTTGGGATCAATGTAAGTGACTGATTCAAGGAGGAATGTAAGAAGTCATCTCTTCCAACGAGAGACCTAGAGAGAGGAGAAAAATGGGTTAAATGAGTTTTTCTCAGCGAAATCAAAGAAATTGGTTTTTGATTTCAAGCTACATCCATGGCGGATAAGAAGCTTTCGTGGTTGGGCTCGGACTCGAATGAAAAAAAAATAACCAAAAATTAAATAATAGCTAGACACGACCCGATTCCACCGGATTTTAACTTTACCCGATCCAAATCGTGGTTGGTTCTATAATTATGGACACTTTGATCGGTTTTTTGAATTTTGTACCATTTTCTGTAATTTATAAAAAATAAAATTGATTATTAGAAAAGGACTATTTGAATATACAATTAGACCAAATAGAGCACTTCAACAATAAGTCTATAATTTTTTTTTAATCTTAGGGCATGTTCTTTTGTTCATCCAGCAACTGCGTCTAGATGCAGATATAAGATGCAGCTCGTTTTTATCAAAATAAGAAATGCATCTGGATGTAAAAACTGGATGCAAAATGAAATGCATCCAAAATAATTGGATATTTTGGATGCACTTGAAACAAGAGTTTGGATGCACCAAAGTGTATCCAAAATTACAAAAGTCTAAAATACCCTCATTTACAATCAAAACTTAAAATATTTATATTTTATTATTTTTAAAGAAAAAAAATTACGCTAATACTGTAAAATAGCGGTTTCCCGGCAATACCGCAAAATAGCGATTTCCCGCAAAAACCGCAAAAAACGGTTTCCTGCCAAAACCGTAAAATAGCGATTTCCTGCCAAAACTGCAAAAGCGGTTTCTCGCCAAAATCGCAAAATAGCAGTTTCTTGCCAAAACCGCAAAATAGCGGTTTCTCGCCAAAAACGCAAATAGCGATTTCCCGCCAAAAACGCAAAAAGCGGTTTCCCGCCAAAACTGCAAAATAGCGGTTTTCCGCCAAAACCGCAAAATAGCGGTTTCCCGCCAAAACCGTAAAATAGCGGTTTCCCGCCAAAACCGCAAATTAGCGGTTTCCCCCCCAAAACTGCAAATTAGCGGTTTCTTGCCATAATCGCAAAATAGCGGTTTCCCGTCTAAACGCAAAAAACGGTTTTTCGCCTGAACGCAAAAAATCGGTTTCAAGCCAAAACAGCAAAAAGCGGTTTCCCGTAAAAAACCGCAAAAAATCGGTTTCCCGTCAAAACCGCAAAATAGCGATTTCCTGCCAAAACCGCAAAATAATGGTTTTCGGCCAAAACCGAAAATAGCGGTTTTTCGCCAAAACCGTAAAATAGCGGTTTCCTGCCAAAACTGCAAAATAGCAGTTTCCCACAAAAACCGTAAAATAGCGGTTTCCCGCCAAAACCGCAAAATAACGTTTTTCTGCAAAAACCGCAAAATAATGTTTTTCCGCCAAAACCGTAAAATAGCGGTTTTCCGCCAAAACCGCAAAAAACGGTTTCCCGCCAAAACCGCGAAAAAGCGGTTTCCTGCCAAAACCGTAAAAAAAGATTTTTTGAAAATTATTTAGTTATTTATTGTTATTTAAAGTTTAGAAAAAATTAATATAATTATTTTATTAAAGCGACTTTTATAAGTTATTTAAATATTAATTTGATAACTATTTAATTGTAAATATACTTTAGATTAAACAAATTGTTATAAAGATAGAACATGTTTTTTTTGGTCATTTGGTTTAAAAATGCATCCAAATAAAGTATGCAAACACACAAACAAACAAAACTGTATCTAGATGCAAAATCTAGATGCAAAAGCTAAACACATAAACGAACTACGTATGGATGCTGCGTCCAAATACTGCGTCTAGATGCAGTTTCAAGACGTGACACCCACATTCACAAACGAACAGGGCCTTAATCTTTGTTCATCACTTTACAATCATGGATGTCTTTATTCGCATATCTGTTTGTTTGTATAGTAACCAACGTGTGGCGGGATTAAATGCTTAACATTTGTTTTCATATGTTGTTTCAAACAGCCATATCTAATTCTCACATATGTTTGTCTCTTCCTGGATTGTAATGTTCCAACTTTCAATGCAAAGGCAATCCTGCAATGCCCAAACTATTGGGAAGTAGAAAAACGCCACTAGCTGGTTGCCATTCATATCATGTACATTCTCGGGTATATGAAGAAATATTTATAACATCGGAGAGTATTCCTAAATCGTAAGAAACTGGTAATCCTATTTGTCTCAAATTCGGTTGCTCATCTGCATGACTTTACACTTCTTTGCATCACATGCTGAGATTTTAGTTACCTATCGGTTTCTGTTCATTTTATTAGACTGCTTGAATTCCTTATTGTAACATCCCGATTTCTGTTATATGCGAAGAAACTTTTAAGAATTGATTTGGCTACCTATGTCAATAAAGTGCACTTATCTTTTCGGTCACTTGTCCAGAGAGACTCCAGAGTTAAGCATGCTTGAGCTGGAAAAATTTAAGGATGGGTGACCTACCCGGAAGTGATTCGCGGTACCGTGCGAGTGAGGACAAAACACGGGGAAAGATCATGTGGTGATTGTAGGGTCAGTAAACAAGTCCTACGAGTCTCCCGGACTAGCGAACCGGCCGTCGGACGAGAGTGGGATCTACGGGCCGAGAGAGGGCGTGGTGCCCATAGGTAGGGGCGGTCGGGGCGTTATAAGTAGTATCATAGCCGAACCCAAAAACGTGTGTGGAGTCATGTGGGCTCATACCGTCAAGGGTAATGATCCTGGTGCGCAACGAGGACGTTGCGCTCTATGAGTAGAGGTGATTGTAACATCCCGATTTCTGATATATGCGGAGAGGCTTATAAAAAAATATTTGGCTACCTATGTCACCAAAGTGCACTTATCTTTTCGGTCACTTGTCCAGAGAGAACTCCAGAGTTAAGCGTGCTTGAGCTGGAAAAATTTAAGGATGGGCGATCTACTGGGAAGTGATTCGCGGTGCCGTGCGAGTGAAAACAAAACACGGGAAAATATCATGTGCTGATTACAGGGTCAGTAAACAAGTCTTACGAGCCTCTCGGACTAGCATACTAGCCATCGGACGAGAGTGGGGTCCACGGGCCGAGAGAGGGCGTGGTGCCCAGATAGGGGCGGTCGGGGCGTTATAAGTGGTATCAGAGCCGAACCCAAAAACGTGTGTGGAGTCATGTGGGCTCACACCGTCAAGGGTAACGATCATGGTGCGCAACAAGGACGTTGCGCTCTATGAGTAGGGGTGATTGTAACATCCCGATTTCTGGTATATGCGGAGAGACTTATAAGAATTGATTTGGCTACCTATGTCAACAAAGTGCATTTATCTTTTCGGTCACTTGTCCAGAGAGAACTTTAGAGTTAAGCGTGCTTGAGCTGGAAACATTTAAGGATGGGTGACCTACCGGGAAGTGATTCGCGGTACCGTGCGAGTGAGGACAAAACACGGGAAAAGATCATTGGTGATTGCAAGGTCAGTAAACAAGTCTTACGAGCCTCCCGGACTAGCGCACCAGCCGTCGGACGAGAGTGGGGTCCACATGCCGAGAGAGGGCGTGGTGCCCACAGGTAGGGGGGTCGGGGCGTTATAAGTTGTATCAGAGCTGAACAAAAAAGCGTGTGTGGAGTCATGTGGGCTCTCACTGTCAAGGGTAACGTCCTCGTTGCGCTCTATGAGTAGGGGTGATTGCAACATCCCAATTTTTGGTATATGCGGAGAGGCTTATAAGAATTGATTTGGCTACCTATGTCACCAAAGTGCACTTATCTTTTCGGTCACTTGTCCAGAGAGAACTTCAGAGTTAAGCGTGTTTGAGCTGGAAAAATTTAAGGATGGGTGACCTATCGGGAAGTGATTCGCGGTACCGTGCGAGTGAGGACAAAACACGGGAAAAGATCATGTCGTGATTGCAGGTTCAGTAAACAAGTCTTATGAGACTCCCGGACTAGCGCACAGGCCGTCGGACGAGAGTGGGGTCCACGGACAGAGAGAGGGCGTGGTGCCCACAGGTAGGGGCGGTCGGGGAGTTATAAGTGGTATCAGAGCCGAACCCAAAAACGTGTGTGGAGTCATGTGGGCTCACACCGTCAAGGATAACGATCCTGGTGCGCAACGAGGACGTTGCGCTCTATGAGTAGGGGTGATTTTAACATCCCGAATTCTGGTATATGTGGAGAGGCTTATAAGAATTGATTTGGCTACCTATGTCACCAAAGTGCACTTTTCTTTTCGGTTACTTGTCCAGAGAGAACTCCAGAGTTAAGCATGCTTGAGCTGGAAAAATTTAAGGATGGGTGACCTACCGGGAAGTGATTCGCGGTACCGTGCGAGTGAGGACAAAACACGGGAAAAGATCATGTCGTGATTGCAGGGCCAATAAACAAGTCTCACGAGCCTCCCGTATTAGCGCACATGCCGTCGGACGAGAGTGGGGTCCACGGACAGAGAGAGGGCGTGGTGCCCACAGGTAGGGGCGGTCGGGGCGTTATAAGTGGTATCAGAGCCGAACCCACAAAACGTGTGTGGAGTCGTGTGGGCTCACACATTCAAGGATAACGATCCTGGTGCGCAACGAGGACGTATCGCTCTATGAGTAGGGGTGATTGTAACATCCCGATTTCTGGTATATGCTGAGAGGATTATAAGAATTGATTTGGCTACCTATGTCACCAAAATGCACTTATCTCTTCGGTCACTTGTCTAGAGAGAAATCCAGAGATAAGCGTGCTTGAGATGGAAAAATTTAAGGATGGGTGACCTACCGGGAAGTGATTCGCGGTACCGTGCGAGTGAGGACAAAACACGGGAAAAGATCATGTGGTGATTGCAGGGTCAGTAAACAAGTCTTACGAGCCTCCCGGACTAATGCACAGGCCGCCGGACGAGAGTGGGGTCCACGGGCCGAGAGAGGGCGTGGTGCCCACAGGTAGGGGCGGTCGTAGCGTTATAACTGGTATCAGAGCCGAACCCAAAAACGTGTGTGGAGTCATGTGGGCTGACACTGTCAATGGTAACGATCCTGGTACGCAACGAGGACATTGCGCTCTATGAGTAGGGGTGATTGTAACATTCCGATTTTTGGTATATGCGGAGAGGCTTATAAGAATTGATTTGGCTACCTATGTCACCAAAGTGCACTTATCTTTTCGGTCACTTGTCCAGAGAGAACTCCAGAGTTAAGCGTGCTTGAGCTGGAAAAATTTAAGGATTGGTGACCTACCGGGAAGTGATTCGCGTTACCGTGGGAGTGAGGACAAAACACCGGAAAAGATCATGTGGTGATTGCAAGATCAGTAAACAAGTCTTATGAGCCTCCCGGACTAGCGCAACGGCCGTCGGACGAGAGTGTGGTCCACGGGACGAGAGAGGGCGTGGTGCCCACAGGTAGGGGCGGTCGGGGCGTTATAAGTTGTATAAGAGCAGAACCCAAAAACGTGTGTGGAGTCATGTGGGCTCACACCGTCAAGGGTAACGATCCGGGTGCCCAAGGAGGACGTTGCGCTCTATGAGTAGGGGTGATGGTAACATCCCTATTTCTGTTATATGCGGAGATGCTTATAAGAATTGATTTGGCTGCCTATGTCACCAAAGTGCACTTATCTTTTCGGTCATTTGTCCAGAGAGAACTCCAGAGTTAAGCATGCTTGAGCTGGAAAAATTTAAGGATGGGTGACCTACCGGAAATTGATTTGCGGTACCATGCGAGTGACAACAAAACACTGGAAAAGATCATGTGGTGATTGCAAGGTCAGTAAACTAGTCTTACGAGCCTCCCGGACTAGCGCACCGGCCGTCGTACGAGTGTGGGGTCCACGGGCCGAGAGAGGGCGTGGTGCCCAGAGATAGGGGTGGTCGGTGCGTTATAAGTTGTATCAGAGCAGAACCCAAAAACGTGTGTGGAGTCATGTGGGCTCACACCCTCAAGGGTAACGATCCGGGTGCACAAGGAGGACGTTGCGCTCTATGAGTAGGGGTGATTGTAATATCCCGATTTCTGGTATATGTTGAGAGGCTTATAAGAATTGATTTGGCTACCTATGTCACCAAAATGCACTTATATTTTCGGTCACTTGTCTAGAGAGAAATCCAGAGTTAAGCGTGTTTGAGCTGGAAAAATTTAAGGATGGGTGACCTACCGGGAAGTGATTCGCGGTACCGTGCGAGTGAGGACAAAACACATGAAAAATTCATGTGGTGATTGCAGGGTCAGTAAACAAGTCTTACGAGCCTCCCGGACTAGCGCACAGGCCGTCGGACGAGAGTGGGGTCCACGGGCCGAGAGAGGGTGTGGTGCCCACATGTAGGGGCGGTCGGTGCGTTATAAGTGGTATCAGAGCCGAACCCAAAAACGTGTGTGGAGTCATGTGGGCTCACACCGTCAATGGTAACGATCCTGGTACACAACGAGGACGTTGCGCTCTATGAGTAGGGGTGATTGTAATATCCCGATTTCTGGTATATGCGGAGAGGCTTATAAAAATTGATTTGGCTACCTATGTCACCAAAGTGCACTTATCTTTTCGGTCACTTGTCCAGAGAGAACTCCAGAGTTAAGCGTGCTTGAGCTGGAAAAATTAAAGGATTGGTGACCTACCGGGAAGTGATTCGCTTTACCGTGCGAGTGAGGACAAAACACGAGAAAATATCATGTGGTAATTGCAAGATTAGTAAACAAGTCTTACGAGCCTCCCGGACTAGCGCACATGTCATCGGACGAGAGTGGGGTCCACGGGCCGAGAGAGGGCGTGGTGCCCACAGGTAGGGGCGGTCGGAGCGTTATAAGTGGTATCAGAGCCGAACCCAATAACGTGTGTGGAGTCATGTGGGCTAACACCGTCAATGGTAACGATCCTGGTACGCAACGAGGACGTTGCGCTCTATGAGTAGGGGTGATTGTAACATCCCGATTTCTGGTATATGCGGAGAGGCTTATAAGAATTGATTTGGCAACCTATGTCACCAAAGTGCACTTATCATTTCGGTTACTTGTCCAGAGAGATCTCCAGAGTTAAGCATGCATTAGCTGGAAAAATTTAAGGATTGGTGACCTACCGGGAAGTGATTCGGGGTACCGTGCCAGTGAGTACAAAACACGGGAAAAGATCATGTCGTGATTGCAGGGTCAATAAACAAGTCTTACGAGCCTCCCGGACTAGCGCACAGGCCGTCTGACGAGAGTGGGGTCCACGGGCCTAGAGAGGGCGTGGTGCCCACAGGTAGGGTCGGTCGGAGCGTTATTAGTGGTATCAGAGCCGAACCCAAAAACGTGTGTGGAGTCATGTGGGCTCACACTGTCAAGGGTAACGATCCTGGTGCGCAACGAGGATGTTGCGCTCTATGAGTATGGGTGATTGTAACATCCCGATTTCTGGTATATGCGGAGAGGCTTATAAGAATTGATTTGGCTACCTATGTCACCAAAGTGCACTTATCTTTCCGGTTACTTGTCCAGAGAGAACTCAAGAGTTAAGCGTGCTTGAGCTGGAAAAATTTAAGGATTGGTGACCTACCGGGAAGTGATTCGCGTTACCGTGGGAGTGAGGACAAAACACCGGAAAAGATCATGTGGTGATTGCAAGATCAGTAAACAAGTCTTATGAGCCTCCCGGACTAGCGCAACGGCCGTCGGACGAGAGTGTGGTCCACGGGACGAGAGAGGGCGTGGTGCCCACAGGTAGGGGCGGTCGGGGCGTTATAAGTTGTATAAGAGCAGAACCCAAAAACGTGTGTGGAGTCATGTGGGCTCACACCGTCAAGGGTAACGATCCGGGTGCCCAAGGAGGACGTTGCGCTCTATGAGTAGGGGTGATGGTAACATCCCTATTTCTGTTATATGCGGAGATGCTTATAAGAATTGATTTGGCTGCCTATGTCACCAAAGTGCACTTATCTTTTCGGTCATTTGTCCAGAGAGAACTCCAGAGTTAAGCATGCTTGAGCTGGAAAAATTTAAGGATGGGTGACCTACCGGAAATTGATTTGCGGTACCATGCGAGTGACAACAAAACACTGGAAAAGATCATGTGGTGATTGCAAGGTCAGTAAACTAGTCTTACGAGCCTCCCGGACTAGCGCACCGGCCGTCGTACGAGTGTGGGGTCCACGGGCCGAGAGAGGGCGTGGTGCCCAGAGATAGGGGTGGTCGGTGCGTTATAAGTTGTATCAGAGCAGAACCCAAAAACGTGTGTGGAGTCATGTGGGCTCACACCCTCAAGGGTAACGATCCGGGTGCACAAGGAGGACGTTGCGCTCTATGAGTAGGGGTGATTGTAATATCCCGATTTCTGGTATATGTTGAGAGGCTTATAAGAATTGATTTGGCTACCTATGTCACCAAAATGCACTTATATTTTCGGTCACTTGTCTAGAGAGAAATCCAGAGTTAAGCGTGTTTGAGCTGGAAAAATTTAAGGATGGGTGACCTACCGGGAAGTGATTCGCGGTACCGTGCGAGTGAGGACAAAACACATGAAAAATTCATGTGGTGATTGCAGGGTCAGTAAACAAGTCTTACGAGCCTCCCGGACTAGCGCACAGGCCGTCGGACGAGAGTGGGGTCCACGGGCCGAGAGAGGGTGTGGTGCCCACATGTAGGGGCGGTCGGTGCGTTATAAGTGGTATCAGAGCCGAACCCAAAAACGTGTGTGGAGTCATGTGGGCTCACACCGTCAATGGTAACGATCCTGGTACACAACGAGGACGTTGCGCTCTATGAGTAGGGGTGATTGTAATATCCCGATTTCTGGTATATGCGGAGAGGCTTATAAAAATTGATTTGGCTACCTATGTCACCAAAGTGCACTTATCTTTTCGGTCACTTGTCCAGAGAGAACTCCAGAGTTAAGCGTGCTTGAGCTGGAAAAATTAAAGGATTGGTGACCTACCGGGAAGTGATTCGCTTTACCGTGCGAGTGAGGACAAAACACGAGAAAATATCATGTGGTAATTGCAAGATTAGTAAACAAGTCTTACGAGCCTCCCGGACTAGCGCACATGTCATCGGACGAGAGTGGGGTCCACGGGCCGAGAGAGGGCGTGGTGCCCACAGGTAGGGGCGGTCGGAGCGTTATAAGTGGTATCAGAGCCGAACCCAATAACGTGTGTGGAGTCATGTGGGCTAACACCGTCAATGGTAACGATCCTGGTACGCAACGAGGACGTTGCGCTCTATGAGTAGGGGTGATTGTAACATCCCGATTTCTGGTATATGCGGAGAGGCTTATAAGAATTGATTTGGCAACCTATGTCACCAAAGTGCACTTATCATTTCGGTTACTTGTCCAGAGAGATCTCCAGAGTTAAGCATGCATTAGCTGGAAAAATTTAAGGATTGGTGACCTACCGGGAAGTGATTCGCGGTACCGTGCCAGTGAGGACAAAACACGGGAAAAGATCACGTCGTGATCGCAGGGTCAGTAAACAAGTCTTACGAGCCTCCCGGATTAGCGCACAGGCCGTCGGACGAGAGTGGGGTCCGCGGGCCGAGAGAGGGCGTGGTGCCCACAGGTAGGGGCGGTCGGAGCGTTATAAGTGGTATCAGAGACGAACACAAAAACTTGTGTGGAGTCATGTGGGCTCACACCGTCAATGGTACCGATCCTGGTACGCAACGAGGACGTTGCGCTCTATGAGTAGGGGTGATTATAACATCCCGATTTCTGATATATGCGGGGAGGCCTATAAGAATTGATTTGGCTACCTATGTCACCAAAGTGCACTTATCTTTTCGGTCACTTGTCCAGAGAGAACTTCAGAGTTAAGCGTGTTTGAGCTGGAAAATTTTAAGGATGAGTGACCTACCGGGAAGTGATTCGCGGTACCGTGCGAGTGAGGATAAAACACAGGAAATGATCATGTGGTGATTGCAGGGTCAGTAAAAAGTCTTACGAGTCTCCCGGACTAGCGCACAGGCCGTCGGACGAGAGTGGGGTCTTCGGGCCGAGAGAGGGAGTGGTGCCCACAGGTAGGGGCGGTCGGGGCGTTATAAGTGGTATCAGAGCCGAACCCACAAAACGTGTGTGGAGTCATGTTGGCTCACACCGTCAAGGATAACGATCCTGGTGCGCAACGAGGACGTTGCGCTCTATGAGTAGGGGTGATTGTAACATCCTGATTTCTGGTATATGCGGAGAGGCTTATAAGAATTGATTTGGCTACCTATGTCACCAAAGTGCACTTATCTTTTCGGTCACTTGTCCAGAGAGAACTCCAGAGTTAAGCGTGCTTGAGCTGGAAAAATTTAAGGATTGGTGACCTACCGGGAAGTTATTCGCGTTACCGTGCGAGTGAGGACAAAACACGGGAAAAGATCATGTGGTGATTGCGGGGTCAGTAAACATGTCTTACGAGCCTCCCGGACTAGCGCACAGGCCGTCGGACGAGAGTGGGGTCCACGGTCCTAGAGAGGGCGTGGTGCCCACAGGTAGGGGCGGTCGGGGCGTTATAAGTGGTATCAGAGCCGAACCCAAAAACGTGTGTGGAGTCATGTGGGCTCACACCGTCAAGGATAACGATCCTGGTGCGCAACGAGGACGTTGCGCTCTATGAGTAGGGGTGATTGTAACATCCCGATTTCTGGTATATGCTGAGAGACTTACAAGAATTGATTTGGCTACCAATGTCACCAAAGTGCACTTATCTTTTCGGTCACTTGCCTAGAGAGAACACCAGAGTTAAGCGTGTTTGAGCTGGAAAAATTTAAGGATGGGTGACCTACCGGGAAGTGATTCGCGGTACCGTGCGAGTGAGGACAAAAAATGGGAAAATATCATGTGGTCATTGCAGGGTCAGTAAACAAGTCTTACGAGCCTCCCGGACTAGCGCACAGGCCGTCGGACGAGAGTGGGGTCCACGGGCCGAGAGAGGGCGTGGGTACCACAGGTAGGGGCGGTCGGGGCGTTATAAGTGGTATCAGAGCCGAACCCAAAAACGTGTGTGGAGTCACGTGGGCTCACACCGTCAAGGATAACGATCCTGGTGCGCAACGAGGACGTTGCGCTCTATGAGTAGGGGTGATTGTAACATCCCGATTTCTGGTATATGCTGAGAGACTTACAAGAATTGATTTGGCTACCTATGTCACCAAAGTGCACTTATCTTTTCGGTCACTTGCCCAGAGAGAACTCCAGAGTTAAGCGTGTTTGAGCTGGAAAAATTTAAGGATGGGTAACCTACCGGAAAGTGATTCGCGGTACCGTGCGAGTGAGGACAAAACACGGGAAAATATCATGTGGTGATTGCAGGGTCAGTAAACAAGTCTGACGAGTCTCCCGGACGAGCGCACAGGCCGTCGGACGAGAGTGGGGTCTTCGGGACGAGAGAGGGCGTGGTGCCCACAGGTAGGGGCGGTCGGGGCGTTATAAGTGGTATCAGAGCCGAACCCACAAAACGTGTGTGGAGTCATGTGGGCTCACACCCTCAAGGGTAACGATCCGGGTGCACAAGGAGGACGTTGCGCTCTATGAGTAGGGGTGATTGTAACATCCCGATTTCTGGTATATGTTGAGAGGCTTATAAGAATTGATTTGGCTACCTATGTCACCAAAATGCACTTATATTTTCGGTCACTTGTCTAGAGAGAAATCCAGAGTTAAGCGTGTTTGAGCTGGAAAAATTTAAGGATGGGTGACCTACCGGGAAGTTATTCGCGGTACCGTGCTAGTGAGGACAAAACACAGGAAAAATTCATGTGGTGATTGCAGGGCCAGTAAACAAGTCTTACGAGCCTCCCGGACTAGCGCACAGGCCGTCGGACGAGAGTGGGGTCCACGGGCCGAGAGAGGGCGTGGTGCCCACATGTAGGGGCGGTCGGTGCGTTATAAGTGGTATCAGAGCCGAACCCAAAAACGTGTGTGGAGTCATGTGGGCTCACACCGTCAATGGTAACGATCCTGGTACGCAACGAGGACGTTGCGCTCTATGAGTAGGGGTGATTGTAATATCCCGATTTCTGGTATATGCGGAGAGGCTTATAAGAATTGATTTGGCTACCTATGTCACCAAAGTGCACTTATCTTTTCGGTCACTTGTCCAGAGAGAACTCCAGAGTTAAGCGTGCTTGAGCTGGAAAAATTAAAGGATTGGTGACCTACCGGGAAGTGATTCGCTTTACCGTGCGAGTGAGGACAAAACACGAGAAAATATCATGTGGTAATTGCAAGATTAGTAAACAAGTCTTACGAGCCTCCCGGACTAGCGCACATGTCATCGGACGAGAGTGGGGTCCACGGGCCGAGAGAGGGCGTGGTGTCCACAGGTAGGGGCGGTCGGAGCGTTATAAGTGGTATCAGAGCCGAACCCAATACCGTGTGTGGAGTCATGTGGGCTAACACCGTCAATGGTAACGATCCTGGTACGCAACGAGGACGTTGCGCTCTATGAGTAGGGGTGATTGTAACATCCCGATTTCTGGTATATGCGGAGAGGCTTATAAGAATTGATTTGGCAACCTATGTCACCAAAGTGCACTTATCATTTCGGTTACTTGTCCAGAGAGATCTCCAGAGTTAAGCATGCTTGAGCTGGAAAAATTTAAGGATTGGTGACCTACCGGGAAGTGATTCGCGGTACCGTGCCAGTGAGGACAAAACACGGGAAAAGATCACGTCGTGATCGCAGGGTCATAAACAAGTCTTACGAGCCTCCCGGATTAGCGCACAGGCCGTCGGACGAGAGTGGGGTCCGCGGGCCGAGAGAGGGCGTGGTGCCCACAGGTAGGGGCGGTCGGAGCGTTATAAGTGGTATCAGAGACGAACACAAAAACTTGTGTGGAGTCATGTGGGCTCACACCGTCAATGGTACCGATCCTGGTACGCAACGAGGACGTTGCGCTCTATGAGTAGGGGTGATTATAACATCCTGATTTCTGGTATATGCAGGGAGGCCTATAAGAATTGATTTGGCAACCTATGTCACCAAAGTGCACTTATCTTTTCGGTCACTTGTCCAGAGAGAACTCCAGAGTTAAGCGTGTTTGAGCTGGAAAATTTTAAGGATGAGTGACCTACCGGGAAGTGATTCGCGGTACCGTGCGAGTGAGGATAAAACACAGGAAAAGATCATGTGGTGATTGCAGGGTCAGTAAAAAGTCTTACGAGTCTCCCGGACTAGCGCACAGGCCGTCGGACGAGAGTGGGGTCTTCGGGCCGAGAGAGGGAGTGGTGCCCACAGGTAGGGGCGGTCGGGGCGTTATAAGTGGTATCAGAGCCGAACCCACAAAACGTGTGTGGAGTCATGTTGGCTCACACCGTCAAGGATAACGATCCTGGTGCGCAACGAGGACGTTGCGCTCTATGAATAGGGGTGATTGTAACATCCCGATTTCTGGTATATGCTGAGAGACTTACAAGAATTGATTTGGCTACCAATGTCACCAAAGTGCACTTATCTTTTCGGTCACTTGCCCAGAGAGAACACCAGAGTTAAGCGTGTTTGAGCTGGAAAAATTTAAGGATGGGTGACCTACCGGGAAGTGATTCGCGGTACCGTGCGAGTGAGGACAAAACATGGGAAAATATCATGTGGTCATTGCAGGGTCAGTAAACAAGTCTTACGAGCCTCCCGGACTAGCGCACAGGCCATCGGACGAGAGTGGGGTCCACGGGCCGAGAGAGGGCGTGGTGACCACAGGTAGGGGCGGTCGGGGCGTTATAAGTGGTATCAGAGCCGAACCCAAAAACGTGTGTGGAGTCATGTGGGCTCACACCGTCAAGGATAACGATCCTGGTGCGCAACGAGGACGTTGCGCTCTATGAGTAGGGGTGATTGTAACATCCCGATTTCTGGTATATGCTGAGAGACTTACAAGAATTGATTTGGCTACCTATGTCACCAAAGTGCACTTATCTTTTCGGTCACTTGCCCAGAGAGAACTCCAGAGTTAAGCGTGTTTGAGCTGGAAAAATTTAAGGATGGGTAACCTACCGGAAAGTGATTCGCGGTACCGTGCGAGTGAGGACAAAACACGGGAAAATATCATGTGGTGATTGCAGGGTCAGTAAACAAGTCTGACGAGTCTCCCGGACGAGCGCACAGGCCGTCGGACGAGAGTGGGGTCTTCGGGACGAGAGAGGGCGTGGTGCCCACATGTAGGGGCGGTCGGGGCGTTATAAGTGGTATTTGAGCCGAACCCACAAAACGTGTGTGGAGTCATGTGGGCTCACACCGTCAAGGATAACGATCCTGGTGCGCAACGAGGACGTTGCGCTCTATGTGTAGGGGTGATTGTAACATCCCGATTTCTGGTATATGCTGAGAGACTTACAAGATTTGATTTGGCTACCTATGTCACCAAAGTGCACTTATCTTTTCGGTCACTTGCCCAGAGATAACTCCAGAGTTAAGCGTGTTTGAGCTGGAAAAATTTAAGGATGGGTGATCTACCGGGAAGTGATTCGCGGTACCGTGCGAGTGAGGACAAAACACGGGAAAATATCATGTGGTGATTGGAGGGTCAGTAAACAAGTCTGACGAGTCTCCCGGACTAGCGCACAGGCCGCCGGACGAGAGTGTGGTCTTCGGGACGAGAGAGGGCGTTGTGCCCACAGGTAGGGGCGGTCGGGGCGTTATAAGTGGTATCAGAACCGAACCCACAAAACGTGTGTGGAGTCATGTGGGCTCACAACGTCAAGGATAACGATCCTGGTGCGCATTGAGGATGTTGCGTTATATGAGTAGGCGTGATTGTAACATCCTGATTTCTGGTATATGCGGAGAGGCTTATAAGAATTGATTTGGCTACCTATGTCACCAAAGTGCACTTATCTTTTCGGTCACTTATCCAGAGAGAACTCCAGAGTTAAGCGTGCTTGAGCTGGAAAAATTTAAGGATTGGTGACCTACCGGGAGGTTATGCGCGTTACCGTGCGAGTGAGAACAAAACACGGGAAAAGATCATGTGGTGATTGCAAGATCAGTAAACAAGTCTTACGAGCCTCCCGGACTAGCGCACCGGCCGTCGGACGAGAGTGTGGTTCACGGGCCGAGAGAGGGCGTGGTGCCCACAGGTAGGGGCGATCGGGCGTTATAAGTTGTATCAGACCAGAACCCAAAAAATTGTGTGAAGTCATGTGGGCTCACCCCGTCAATGGTAACGATCCTGGTACGCAACGAGGACATTGCGCTCTATGAGTAGGGGTGATTGTAACATCCCGATTTCTGGTATATGCGGAGAGGCTTATAAGAATTGATTTGGCTACCTATGTCACCAAAGTGTACTTATCATTTCGTTCACTTGTCCAGAGAGAACGCCTGAGTTAAGCGTGCTTGAGCTGGAAAAATTTAAGGATTGGTGACCTACAGGGAAGTGATTCGCGTTACCGTGCGAGTGAGGACAAAACACGGGAAAAGATCATGTGGTGATTGCAGGGTTAGTAAACAAGTCTTACGAGCCTCCCGGACTAGCGCACAAGCCGTCGGACGAGTGTGGGGTCCACGAGCCGAGAGAGGGCGTGGTGCCCACAGGTAGGGGCGGTCGGGGCGTTATAAGTGGTATCAGAGCCGAACCTAAAAACGTGTTTGGAGTCATGTGGGCTCACACCGTCAAGGATAACGATCCTGGTGCGCAACGAGGACGTTGCGTTCTATGAGTTTGATTATAACATCTCGATTTCTGGTATATGCTGAGAGGCTTATAAGAATTGATTTGGTTACCTATGTCACCAAAATGCACTTATCTTTTCGGTCACTTGTCTAGAGAGAAATCCAGAGTTAAGCGTGCTTGAGCTGGAAAAATTTAAAGATGGGTGACCTACCGGGAAGTGATTCGCGGTACCGTGCGAGTGAGGAAAAAACACGGGAAAAGATCATGTGGTGATTGCAGGGTCAGTAAACAAGTCTTACGAGCCTCCCGGACTAGGGCACAGGCCGTCGGACGAGAGTTGGTTCCCCGGGCCGAGAGAGGGCGTGGTGCCCACAGGTAGGGGCGGTCGGGGAGTTATAAGTGGTATCAGAGCCGAACCTAAAAACGTGTGTGGAGTCATGTGGGCTCACACCGTCAAGGATAACGATCCTGGTGCGCAACGAGGACGTTGCGCTCTATGAGTAGGGGTAATTGTAACATCCTGATTTCTGGTATATGCTGAGAGGCTTATAAGAATTGATTTGGCTACCTATGTCACCAAAATGCACTTATATTTTCGGTCACTTGTCTAGAGAGAAATCCAGATTTAAGGGTGATTGAGCTGGAAAAATTTAAGGATGGGTGATCTACCGGGAAGTGATTCGCGGTACCGTGCGAGTGAGGACAAAACACGTGAAAAGATCATGTGGTGATTGCAGGGTCAGTAAACAAGTCTTACGAGCCTCCCGGACTAGCGCACAGGCCGTCGGACGAGAGTGGGGTCCACGGGCCGAGAGAGGGCGTGGTGCCCACAGGTAGGGGCGGTCGGGGCGTTATAAGTGGTATCAGAGCCGAACCCAAAAACGTGTGTCGAGTCATGTGGGCTCACACCGTCAAGGATAACGATCCTGGTGCGCAACGAGGACGTTGCGCTCTATGAGTAGGGGTGATTGTAACATCCCGATTTCTAGTATATGCTGAGAGACTTACAAGAATTGATTTGGCTACCAATGTCACCAAAGTGCACTTATCTTTTCGGTCACTTGCCCAGAGAGAACTCCAGAGTTAAGCGTGTTTGAGCTGGAAATATTTAAGGATGGGTGACCTCCCGGGAAGTGATTTGCGGTACCGTGCGAGTGAGGACAAAACACGGGAAAATATCATGTGGTGATTGCAGGGTCAGTAAACAAGTCTTACGAACCTCCCGGACTAGCGCACAGGCCGTCGGACGAGAGTGGGATCCACGGGCCGAGAGAGGGCGTGGTACCCACAGGTAGAGGAGATCGGAGTGTTATAAGTGGTATCAGAGCCGAACCCAAAAACGTGTGTGGAGTCATGTGGGCTCACACCGTTAATTGTAAGGATCCTGGTACACAACGAGGACATTGCGCTCTATGAGTAGGGGTGATTGTAACATCTCGATTTCTGGTATATGCGGAGAGGCTTATAAGAATTGATTTGGCTACCTTTGTCACCAAAGTGCACTTATCTTTTCGGTCACTTGTCCAGAGAGAACTCCAGAGTTAAGCGTGCTTGAGCTGGAAAAATTTAAGGATTGGTGACCTACCGGGAAGTGATTCGCGTTACCGTGCGAGTGAGGACAAAACACGGGAAAAGATCATGTGGTGATTGCAAGATCAGTAAACAAGTCTTACGAGCCTCCCGGACTAGCGCACCGTCCGTCGGACGAGAGTGTGGTCTACGGGACGAGAGAAGGAGTGGTTCCCACAGGTAGGGGCGATCGGGGCGTTATAAGTTGTATCAGAGCAGAACCCAAAAACGTGTGTGGAGTCATGTGGGCTCACACCGTCAATGGTAACGATCCTGGAACGCAACAAGGACGTTGCGCTCTATGAGTAGGGGTGATTGTAACATCCCGATTTCTGGTATATGCAGATAGGCTTATAAGAATTGATTTGGCTACCTATGTCACTAAAGTGCACTTATCTTTTCGGTCACTTGTCTAGAGAGAACTCCAGAGTTAAGCGTGTTTGAGCTGGAAAAATTTAAGGATGGGTGACCTACCGGGAAGTGATTCGCGGTACCATGCGAGTGAGAACAAAACACGGGAAAAGATCATGTGGTGATTGCAGGGTCTGTAAACAAGTCTTACGAGTCTCCCGGATTAGCGCACAGGCCGTCGGACGAGAGTGGGGTCTTCGGGCCGAGAGAGGGAGTGGTGCCCATAGGTAGGGGCGGTCGGGGCCTTATAAGTGGTATAAGAGCCGAACCCACAAAACGTGTGTGGAGTCATGTGGGCTCACACCGTCAAGGATAACGATCCTGGTGCGCAACGAGGACGTTGCGCTCTATGAGTAGGGGTAATTGTAACATCCTGATTTCTGGTATATGCTGAGAGGCTTATAAGAATTGATTTGGCTACCTATGTCACCAAAATGCACTTATATTTTCGGTCACTTGTCTAGAGAGAAATCCAGATTGAAGCGTGATTGAGCTGGAAAAATTTAACGATGGGTGACCTACCAGGAAGTGATTCGCGGTACCGTGCGAGTGAGGACAAAACACGGGAAAAGATCATGTGGTGATTGCAGGGTCAGTAAACAAGTCTTACGAGCCTCCCGGACTAGCGCACAGGCCGTCGGACGAGAGTGGGGTCCACAGGCCGAGAGAGGGCGTGGTGCCCATAGGTAGGGGCGGTCGGGGCGTTATAAGTGGTATCAGAGCCGAACCCAAAAACGTGTGTCGAGTCATGTGGGCTCACACCGTCAAGGATAACGATCCTGGTACGCAACGAGGACGTTGCGCTCTATGAGTAGGGGTGATTGTAACATCCCGATTTCTGGTATATGCTGAGAGACTTACAAGAATTGATTTGGCTACCAATGTCACCAAAGTGCACTTATCTTTTCGGTCACTTGCCCAGAGAGAACTCCAGAGTTAAGCGTGTTTGAGCTGGAAAAATTTAAGGATGGGTTACCTACTGGGAAGTGATTCGCGGTACCGTGCGAGTGAGGACAAAACACGGGAAAAGATCATGTGGTGATTGCAGGGTCAGTAAACAAGTCTTACGAGCCTCCCGGACTAGCGCACAGGCCGTCGGACGAGAGTGGGGTCCACAGGCCGAGAGAGGGCGTGGTGCCCACAGGTAGGGGCGGTCGGGGCGTTATAAGTGGTATCAGAGCCGAACCCAAAAACGTGTGTCGAGTCATGTGGGCTCACACCGTCAAGGATAACGATCCTGGTACGCAACGAGGACATTGCGCTCTATGAGTAGGGGTGATTGTAACATCCCAATTTCTGGTATATGCTGAGAGACTTACAAGAATTGATTTGGCTATCAATGTCACCAAAGTGCACTTATCTTTTCGGTCACTTGCCCAGAGAGAACTCCAGAGTTAAGCGTGTTTGAGCTGGAAAAATTTAAGGATGGGTTACCTACTGGGAAGTGATTCGCGGTACCGTGCGAGTGAGGACAAAACATGGGAAAATATCATGTGGTGATTGCAGGGTCAGTAAACAAGTCTCACGAGCCTCCCGGACTAGCGCACAGGCGGTCGGACGAGAGTGGGGTCCACGGGCCTAGAGAGGGCGTGGTGCCCACAGGTAGGGGCGGTCGGGGCGTTATAAGTGGTATCAGAGCCGAACCCAAAAACGTGTGTGGAGTCATGTGGGCTCACACCGTAAAGGATAACGATCCTGGTGCGCAACGAGGACATTGCGCTCTATGAGTAGGGGTGATTGTAACATCCCGATTTCTGGTATATGCTGAGAGACTTATAAGAATTGATTTGGCTACCTATGTCACTAAAGTGCACTTATCTTTTCGGTCACTTGTCTAGAGAGAACTCCAGAGTTAAGCGTGTTTGAGCTGGAAAAATTTAAGGATGGGTGACCTACCGGGAAGTGATTCGCGGTACCGTGTGAGTGAGAACAAAACACGGGAAAAGATCATGTGGTGATTGCAGGGTCTGTAAACAAGTCTTAAGAGTCTCCCGGATTAGCGCACAGGCCGTCGGACGAGAGTGGGGTCTTCGGGCAGAGAGAGGGAGTGGTGCCCATAGGTAGGGGCGGTCGGGGCCTTATAAGTGGTATCAGAGCCAAACCCACAAAACGTGTGTGGAGTCATGTGGGCTCACATCGTCAAGGATAACGATCCTGGTGCGCAACGAGGACGTTGCGCTCTATGAGTAGGGGTAATTGTAACATCCTGATTTCTGGTATATGCTGAGAGGCTTATAAGAATTGATTTGGCTACCTATGTCACCAAAATGCACTTATCTTTTCGGTCACTTGTCTAGAGAGAAATCCAGATTTAAGCGTGATTGAGCTGGAAAAATTTAAGGATGGGTGGCCTACCGGGAAGTGATTCGCGGTACCGTGCGCGTGAGGACAAAACACGGGAAAAGATCATGTGGTGATTGCAGGGTCAGTAAACAAGTCTTACGAGCCTCCCGGACTAGCGCACAGGATGTCGGACGAGAGTGGGGTCCACGGGCCGAGAGAGGGCGTGGTGCCCGGAGGTAGGGGCGGTCGGGGCGTTATAAGTGGTATCAGAGCCGAACCCAAAAACGTGTGTGGAGTCATGTGGGCTCACACCGTCAAGGATAACGATCCTGGTGCGCAACGAGGAAGTTGCGCTCTATGAGTAGGGGTGATTGTAACATCCCGATTTCTGGTATATGCTGAGAGACTTACAAGAATTGATTTGGCTACCAATGTCACCAAAGTGCACTTATCTTTTCGGTCACTTGCCCAGAGAGAACTCCAGAGTTAAGCGTGTTTGAGCTGGAAAAATTTAAGGATGGGTGACCTACCGGGAAGTGATTCGCGGTACCGTGCGAGTGAGGACAAAACATGGGAAAATATCATGTGGTGATTGCAGGGTCAGTAAACAAGTCTTACGAGCCTCCCGGACTAGCGCACAGGCCGTCGGACGAGAGTGGGGTCCACGGGCCTAGAGAGGGCGTGGTGCCCACAGGTAGGGGCGGTCGGGGCATTATAAGTGGTATCAGTGCCGAACCCAAAAACGTGTGTCGAGTCATGTGGGCTCACACCGTCAAGGATAACGATCCTGGTGCGCAACGAGAACGTTGCGCTCTATGAGTAGTGGTGATTGTAACATCCCGATTTCTGGTATATGCTGAGAGACTTACAAGAATTGATTTGGCTACCAATGTCACCAAAGTGCACTTATCTTTTCGGTCACTTGCCCAGAGAGAACTCCAGAGTTAAGCGTGTTTGAGCTGGAAAAATTTAAGGATGGGTGACCTACCGGGAAGTGATTTGCGGTACCGTGCGAGTGAGGACAAAACACGGGAAAATATCATGTGGTGATTGCAGGGTCAGTAAACAAGTCTGACGAGTCTCCCGGACTAGCGCACAGGCCGACGGACGAGAGTGGGGTCTTCGGGCCGAGAGAGGGAGTGGTGCCCATAGGTAGGGGCGGTCGGGGCCTTATAAGTGGTATCAGAGCCGAACCCACAAAACGTGTGTGGAGTCATGTGGGCTCACACCGTCAAGGATAACGATCCTGGTGCGCAACGAGGACGTTGCGCTCTATGAGTAGGGGTAATTGTAACATCCCGATTTCTGGTATATGCTGAGAGGCTTATAAGAATTGATTTGGCTACCTATGTCACCAAAATGCACTTATCTTTTCGGTCACTGGTCTAGAGAGAAATCCAGATTTAAGCGTGCTTGAGCTGGAAAAATTTAAGGATGGGTGACCTACCGGGAAGTGATTCGCGGTACCGTGCGAGTGAGAACAAAACACGGGAAAAGATCATGTGGTGATTGCATGGTCTGTAAACAAGTCTTACGAGTCTCCCGGATTAGCGCACAGGCCGTCGGACGAGAGAGGGGTCTTCGGGCCGAGAGAGGGAGTGGTGCCCATAGGTAGGGGCGGTCGGGGCCTTATAAGTGGTATCAGAGCCGAACCCACAAAACGTGTGTGGAGTCATGTGGGCTCACACCGTCAAGGATAACGATCCTGGTGCGCAACGAGGACGTTGCGCTCTATGAGTAGGGGTAATTGTAACATCCTGATTTCTGGTATATGCTGAGAGACTTACAAGAATTGATTTGGCTACCAATGTCACCAAAGTGCACTTATCTTTTCGGTCACTTGCCCAGAGAGAACTCCAGAGTTAAGCGTGTTTGAGCTGGAAAAATTTAAGGATGGGTGACCTACCGGGAAGTGATTCGCGGTACCGTGCGAGTGAGGACAAAACACAGGAAAATATCATGTGGTGATTGCAGGGTCAGTAAACAAGTCTGACGAGTCTCCCGGACTAGCGCACAGGCCGACGAACGAGAGTGGGGTCTTCGGGCCGAGAGAGGGAGTGGTGCCCATAGGTAGGGGCGGTCGGGGCCTTATAAGTGGTATCAGAGCCGAACCCACAAAACGTGTGTGGAGTCATGTGGGCTCACACCGTCAAGGATAACGATCCTGGTGCGCAACGAGGACGTTGCGCTCTATGAGTAGGGGTAATTGTAACATCCCGATTTCTGGTATATGCTGAGAGGCTTATAAGAATTGATTTGGCTACCTATGTCACCAAAATGCACTTATCTTTTCGGTCACTGGTCTAGAGAGAAAACCAGATTTAAGCGTGCTTGAGCTGGAAAAATTTAAGGATGGGTGACCTACCGGGAAGTGATTCGCGGTACCGTGCGAGTGAGAACAAAACACGGGAAAAGATCATGTGGTGATTGCAGGGTCTGTAAACAAGTCTTACGAGTCTCCCGGATTAGCGCACAGGCCGTCGGACGAGAGAGGGGTCTTCGGGCCGAGAGAGGGAGTGGTGCCCATAGGTAGGGGCGGTCGGGGCCTTATAAGTGGTATCAGAGCCGAACCCACAAAACGTGTGTGGAGTCATGTGGGCTCACACCGTCAAGGATAACGATCCTGGTGCGCAACGAGGACGTTGCGCTCTATGAGTAGGGGTAATTGTAACATCCTGATTTCTGGTATATGCTGAGAGGCTTATAAAAATTGATTTGGCTATCTATGTCACCAAAATGCACTTATATTTTCGGTCACTTGTCTAGAGAGAAATCCAGATTTAAGCGTGATTGAGCTGGAAAAATTTAAGGATGGGTGACCTACCGGGAAGTGATTCGCGGTACCGTGCGAGTGAGGACAAAACACGGGAAAAGATCATGTGGTTATTGCAGGGTCAGTAAACAAATCTTACGAGCCTCCCGGACTAGCGCACAGGCCGTCGGACGAGAGTGGGGTCCACAGGCCGAGAGAGGGCGTGGTGCCCACAGGTAGGGGCGGTCGGGGCATTATAAGTGGTATCAGAGCCGAACCCAAAAACGTGTGTCGAGTCATGTGGGCTCACACCGTCAAGGATAACGATCCTGGTGCGCAACGAGAACGTTGCGCTCTATGAGTAGGGGTGATTGTAACATCCCGATTTCTGGTATATGCTGAGAGACTTACAAGAATTGATTTGGCTACCAATGTCACCAAAGTGCACTTATCTTTTCGGTCACTTGCCCAGAGAGAACTCCAGAGTTAAGCGTGTTTGAGCTGGAAAAATTTAAGGATGGGTGACCTACTGGGAAGTAATTCGCGGTACCGTGCGAGTGAGGACAAAACATGGGAAAATATCATGTGGTGATTGCAGGGTCAGTAAACAAGTCTTACGAGCCTCCCGGACTAGCGCACAGGCGGTCGGACGAGAGTGGGGTCCACGGGACTAGAGAGGGCGTGGTGCCCACAGGTAGGGGCGGTCGGGGCGTTATAAGTGGTATCAGAGCCGAACCCAAAAACGTGTGTGGAGTCATGTGGGCTCACACCGTCAAGGATAACGATCCTGGTGCGCAACGAGGACGTTGCGCTCTATGAGTAGGGGTGATTGTAACATCCCGATTTCTGGTATATGCTGAGAGACTTATAAGAATTGATTTGGCTACCTATGTCACTAAAGTGCACTTATCTTTTCGGTCACTTGTCTAGAGAGAACTCCAGAGTTAAGCGTGTTTGAGCTGGAAAAATTTAAGGATGGGTGACCTACCGGGAAGTGATTCGCGGTACCGTGCGAGGGAGAACAAAACACGGGAAAAGATCATGTGGTGATTGCAGGGTCTGTAAACAAGTCTTACGAGTCTCCCGGATTAGCGCACAGGCCGTCGGACGAGAGTGGGGTCTTCGGGCAGAGAGAGGGAGTGGTGCCCATAGGTAGGGGCGGTCGGGGCCTTATAAGTGGTATCAGAGCCAAACCCACAAAACGTGTGTGGAGTCATGTGGGCTCACACCGTCAAGGATAACGATCCTGGTGCGCAACGAGGACGTTGCGCTCTATGAGTAGGGGTAATTGTAACATCCTGATTTCTGGTATATGCTGAGAGGCTTATAAGAATTGATTTGGCTACCTATGTCACCAAAATGCACTTATCTTTTCGGTCACTTGTCTAGAGAGAAATCCAGATTTAAGCGTGATTGAGCTGGAAAAATTTAAGGATGGGTGGCCTACCGGGAAGTGATTCGCGGTACCGTGCGAGTGAGGACAAAACACGGGAAAAGATCATGTAGTGATTGCAGGGTCAGTAAACAAGTCTTACGAGCCTCCCGGACTAGCGCACATGCCGTCGGACGAGATTGGGGTCCACGGGCCGAGAGAGGGCGTGGTGCCCACAGGTAGGGGCGGTCGGGGCGTTAAAAGTGGTATCAGAGCCGAACCCAAAAACGTGTGTGGAGTCATGTGGGCTCACACCGTCAAGGATAACGATCCTGGTGTGCAACGAGGACGTTGCGCTCTATGAGTAGGGGTGATTGTAACATCCCGATTTCTGGTATATGCTGAGAGACTTACAAGAATTGATTTGGCTACCAATGTCACCAAAGTGCACTTATCTTTTCGGTCACTTGCCCAGAGAGAACTCCAGAGTTAAGCGTGTTTGAGCTGGAAAAATTTAAGGATGGGTGACCTACCGGGAAGTGATTCGCGGTACCGTGCGAGTGAGGACAAAACATGGGAAAATATCATATGGTGATTGCAGGGTCAGTAAACAAGTCTTACGAGCCTCCCGGACTAGCGCACAGGCCGTCGGACGAGAGTGGGGTCCACGGGCCTAGAGAGGGCGTGGTGCCCACAGGTAGGGGCGGTCGGGGCGTTATAAGTGGTATCAGAGCCGAACCCAAAAACGTGTGTGGAGTCATGTGGGCTCACACCGTCAAGGATAACGATCCTGGTGCGCAACGAGGACGTTGCGCTCTATGAGTAGGGGTGATTGTAACATCCCGATTTCTGGTATATGTTGAGAGACTTACAAGAATTGATTTAGCTACCTATGTCACAAAAGTGCAATTATCTTTTCGGTCACTTGCCCAGAGAGAACTCCAGAGTTAAGCGTGTTTGAGCTGGAAAAATTTAAGGATGGGTGACCTACCGGGAAGTGATTCGCGGTACCGTGCGAGTGAGGACAAAACACGGGAAAATATCATGTGGTGATTGCAGGGTCAGTAAACAAGTCTGACGAGTCTCCCGGACTAGCGCACAGGCCGACGGACGAGAGTGGGGTCTTCGGGCCGAGAGAGGGAGTGGTGCCCATAGGTAGGGGCGGTCGGGGCCTTATAAGTGGTATCAGAGCCGAACCCACAAAACGTGTGTGGAGTCATGTGGGCTCACACCGTCAAGGATAACGATCATGGTGCGCAACGAGGACGTTGCGCTCTATGAGTAGGGGTAATTGTAACATCCTGATTTCTGGTATATGCTGAGAGGCTTATAAGAATTGATTTGGCTACCTATGTCACCAAAATGCACTTATCTTTTCGGTCACTTGTCTAGAGAGAAATCCAGATTTAAGCGTGCTTGAGCTGGAAAAATTTAAGGATGGGTGACCTACCGGAAAGTGATTCGCGGTACCGTGCGAATGAGGACAAAACACGGGAAAAGATCATGTGGTTATTGCAGGGTCAGTAAACAAGTCTTACGAGCCTCCCGGACAAGCGCACATGCCGTCGGACGAGAGTGGGGTCCACAGGCCGAGAGAGGGCGTGGTGCCCACAGGTAGGGGCGGTCGGGGCATTATAAGTGGTATCAGAGCCGAACCCAAAAACGTGTGTCGAGTCATGTGGGCTCACACCGTCAAGGATAACGATCCTGGTGCGCAACGAGAACGTTGCGCTCTATGAGTAGGGGTGATTGTAACATCCCGATTTCTGGTATATGCTGAGAGACTTACAAGAATTGATTTGGCTACCAATGTCACCAAAGTGCACTTATCTTTTCGGTCACTTGCCCAGAGAGAACTCCAGAGTTAAGCGTGTTTGAGCTGGAAAAATTTAAGGATGGGTGACCTACTGGGAAGTGATTCGCGGTACCGTGCGAGTGAGGACAAAACAATGGGAAAATATCATGTGGTGATTGCAGGGTCAGTAAACAATTCTTACGAGCCTCCCGGAGTAGCGCACAGGCGGTCGGACGAGAGTGGGGTCCACGGGCCTAGAGAGGGCGTGGTGCCCACAGGTAGGGGCGGTTGGGGCATTATAAGTGGTATCAGAGCCGAACCCAAAAACGTGTGTCGAGTCATGTGGGCTCACACCGTCAAGGATAACGATCCTGGTGCGCAACGAGAACGTTGCGCTCTATGAGTAGGGGTGATTGTAACATCCCGATTTCTGGTATATGCTGAGAGACTTACAAGAATTGATTTGGCTACCAATGTCACCAAAGTGCACTTATCTTTTCGGTCACTTGCCCAGAGAGAACTCCAGAGTTAAGCGTGTTTGAGCTGGAAAAATTTAAGGATGGGTGACCTACCGGGAAATGATTCGCGGTACCGTGCGAGTGAGGACAAAACATGGGAAAATATCATGTGGTGATTGCAGGGTCAGTAAACAAGTCTTACGAGCCTCCCGGACTAGCGCACAGGCCGTCGGGCGAGAGTGGGGTCCACGGGCCTAGAGAGGGCGTGGTGCCCACAGGTAGGGGCGGTCGGGCGTTATAAGTGGTATCAGAGCCGAACCCAAAAACGTGTGTGGAGTCATGTGGGCTCACACCGTCAAGGATAACGATCCTGGTGCGCAACGAGGACGTTGCGCTCTATGAGTAGGGGTGATTGTAACATCCCGATTTCTGGTATATGTTGAGAGACTTACAAGAATTGATTTAGCTACCTATGTCACAAAAGTGCAATTATCTTTTCGGTCACTTGCCCAGAGAGAACTCCAGAGTTAAGCGTGTTTGAGCTGGAAAAATTTAAGGATGGGTGACCTACCGGGAAGTGATTCGCGGTACCGTGCGAGTGAGGACAAAACACGGGAAAATATCATGTGGTGATTGCAGGGTCAGTAAACAAGTCTGACGAGTCTCCCGGACTAGCGCACATGCCGACGGACGAGAGTGGGGTCTTCGGGCCGAAAGAGGGAGTGGTGCCCATAGGTAGGGGCGGTCGGGGCCTTATAAGTGGTATCAGAGCCGAACCCACAAAACGTGTGTGGAGTCATGTGGGCTCACACCGTCAAGGATAACGATCCTGGTGCGCAACGAGGACGTTGCGCTCTATGAGTAGGGGTAATTGTAACATCCCGATTTCTGGTATATGCTGAGAGGCTTATAAGAATTGATTTGGCTACCTATGTCACCAAAATGCACTTATCTTTTCGGTCACTTGTCTAGAGAGAAATCCAGATTTAAGCGTGCTTGAGCTGGAAAAATTTAAGGATGGGTGACCTACCGGGAAGTGATTCGCGGTACCGTGCGAGTGAGGACAAAACACGGGAAAAGATCATGTGGTTATTGCAGGGTCAGTAAACAAGTCTTACGAGCCTCCCGGACTAGCGCACAGGCCGTCGGACGAGAGTGGGGTCCACAGGCCGAGAGAGGGCGTGGTGCCCACAGGTAGGGGCGGTCGGGGCGTTATAAGTGGTATCAGAGCCGAACCCAAAAACGTGTGTGGAGTCATGTGGGCTCACACCGTCAAGGATAACGATCCTGGTGTGCAACGAGGACGTTGCGCTCTATGAGTAGGGGTGATTGTAACATCCCGATTTCTGGTATATGCTGAGAGACTTACAAGAATTGATTTGGCTACCAATGTCACCAAAGTGCACTTATCTTTTCGGTCACTTGCCCAGAGAGAACTCCAGAGTTAAGCGTGTTTGAGCTGGAAAAATTTAAGGATGGGTGACCTACCGGGAAGTGATTCGCGGTACCGTGCGAGTGAGGACAAAACATGGGAAAATATCATGTGGTGATTGCAGGGTCAGTAAACAAGTCTTACGAGCCTCCCGGACTAGCGCACAGGCCGTCGGACGAGAGTGGGGTCCACGGGCCTAGAGAGGGCGTGGTGCCCACAGGTAGGGGCGGTCGGGTCGTTATAAGTGGTATCAGAGCCGAACCCAAAAACGTGTGTGGAGTCATGTGGGCTCACACCGTCAAGGATAACGATCCTGGTGCGCAACGAGGACGTTGCGCTCTATGAGTAGGGGTGATTGTAACATCCCGATTTCTGGTATATGTTGAGAGACTTACAAGAATTGATTTAGCTACCTATGTCACAAAAGTGCAATTATCTTTTCGGTCACTTGCCCAGAGAGAACTCCAGAGTTAAGCGTGTTTGAGCTGGAAAAATTTAAGGATGGGTGACCTACCGGGAAGTGATTCGCGGTACCGTGCGAGTGAGGACAAAACATGGGAAAATATCATGTGGTGATTGCAGGGTCAGTAAACAAGTCTGACGAGTCTCCCGGACTAGCGCACAGGCCGACGGACGAGAGTGGGGTCTTCGGGCCGAAAGAGGGAGTGGTGCCCATAGGTAGGGGCGGTCGGGGCCTTATAAGTGGTATCAGAGCCGAACCCACAAAACGTGTGTGGAGTCATGTGGGCTCACACCGTCAAGGATAACGATCCTGGTGCGCAACGAGGACGTTGCGCTCTATGAGTAGGGGTAATTATAACATCCCGATTTCTGGTATATGCTGAGAGGCTTATAAGAATTGATTTGGCTACCTATGTCACCAAAATGCACTTATCTTTTCGGTCACTTGTCTAGAGAGAAATCCAGATTTAAGCGTGCTTGAGCTGGAAAAATTTAAGGATGGGTGACCTACCGGGAAGTGATTCGCGGTACCGTGCGAGTGAGGACAAAACACGGGAAAAGATCATGTGGTTATTGCAGGGTCAGTAAACAAGTCTTACGAGCCTCCCGGACTAGCGCACAGGCCGTCGGACGAGAGTGGGGTCCACAGACCGAGAGAGGGCGTGGTGCCCACAGGTAGGGGCGGTCGGGGCATTATAAGTGGTATCAGAGCCGAACCCAAAAACATGTGTCGAGTCATGTGGGCTCACACCGTCAAGGATAACGATCCTGGTGCGCAACGAGAACGTTGCGCTCTATGAGTAGGGGTGATTGTAACATCCCGATTTCTGGTATATGCTGAGAGACTTACAAGAATTGATTTGGCTACCAATGTCACCAAAGTGCACTTATCTTTTCGGTCACTTGCCCAGAGAGAACTCCAGAGTTAAGCGTGTTTGAGCTGGAAAAATTTAAGGATGGGTGACCTACTGGGAAGTGATTCGCGGTACCGTGCGAGTGAGGACAAAACATGGGAAAATATCATGTGGTGATTGCAGGGTCAGTAAACAAGTCTTACGAGCCTCCCGGACTAGCGCACAGGCGGTCGGACGAGAGTGGGGTCCACGGGCCTAGAGAGGGCGTGGTGCCCACAGGTAGGGGCGGTCGGGGCATTATAAGTGGTATCAGAGCCGAACCCAAAAACGTGTGTCGAGTCATGTGGGCTCACACCGTCAAGGATAACGATCCTGGTGCGCAACGAGAACGTTGCGCTCTATGAGTAGGGGTGATTGTAACATCCCGATTTCTGGTATATGCTGAGAGACTTACAAGAATTCATTTGGCTACCAATGTCACCAAAGTGCACTTATCTTTTCGGTCACTTGCCCATAGAGAACTCCAGAGTTAAGCGTGTTTGAGCTGGAAAAATTTAAGGATGGGTGACCTACTGGGAAGTGATTCGCGGTACCGTGCGAGTGAGGACAAAACATGGGAAAATATCATGTGGTGATTGCAGGGTCAGTAAACAAGTCTTACGAGCCTCCCGGACTAGCGCACAGGCCGTCGGACGAGAGTGGGGTCCACGGGCCTAGAGAGGGCGTAGTGCCCACAGGTAGGGGCGGTCGGGGCGTTATAAGTGGTATCAGAGCCGAACCCAAAAACGTGTGTGGAGTCATGTGGGCTCACACCGTCAAGGATAACGATCCTGGTGCGCAACGAGGACGTTGCGCTCTATGAGTAGGGGTGATTGTAACATCCCGATTTCTGGTATATGCTGAGAGACTTATAAGAATTGATTTGGCTACCTATGTCACTAAAGTGCACTTATCTTTTCGGTCACTTGTCTAGAGAGAACTCCAGAGTTAAGCGTGTTTGAGCTGGAAAAATTTAAGGATGGGTGACCTACCGGGAAGTGATTCGCGGTACCGTGCGAGTGAGAACAAAACACGGGAAAAGATCATGTGGTGATTGCAGGGTCTGTAAACAAGTCTTACGAGTCTCCCGGATTAGCGCACAGGCCGTCGGACGAGAGTGGGGTCTTCGGGCAGAGAGAGGGAGTGGTGCCCATAGGTAGGGGCGGTCGGGGCCTTATAAGTGGTATCAGAGCCAAACCCACAAAACGTGTGTGGAGTCATGTGGGCTCACACCGTCAAGGATAACGATCCTGGTGCGCAACGAGGACGTTGCGCTCTATGAGTAGGGGTAATTGTAACATCCTGATTTCTGGTATATGCTGAGAGGCTTATAAGAATTGATTTGGCTACCTATGACACCAAAATGCACTTATCTTTTCGGTCGCTTGTCTAGGGAGAAATCCAGATTTAAGCGTGATTGAGCTGGAAAAATTTAAGGATGGGTGGCCTACCGGGAAGTGATTCGCGGTACCGTGCGAGTGAGGACAAAACACGGGAAAAGATCATGTGGTGATTGCAGGGTCAGTAAACAAGTCTTACGAGCCTCCCGGACTAGCGCACAGGCCGTCGGACGAGAGTGGGGTCCACGGGCCGAGAGAGGGCGTGGTGCCCACAGGTAGGGGCGGTCGGGGCGTTATAAGTGGTATCAGAGCCGAACCCAAAAACGTGTGTGGAGTCATGTGGGCTCACACCGTCAAGGATAACGATCCTGGTGTGCAACGAGGACGTTGCGCTCTATGAGTAGGGGTGATTGTAACATCTCGATTTCTGGTATATGCTGAGAGACTTACAAGAATTGATTTGGCTACCAATGTCACCAAAGTGCACTTATCTTTTCGGTCACTTGCCCAGAGAGAACTCCAGAGTTAAGCGTGTTTGAGCTGGAAAAATTTAAGGATGGGTGACCTACCGGGAAGTGATTCGCGGTACCGTGCGAGTGAGGATAAAACATGGGAAAATATCATGTGGTGATTGCAGGGTCAGTAAACAAGTCTTACGAGCCTCCCGGACTAGCGCACAGGCCGTCGGACGAGAGTGGGGTCCACGGGCCTAAAGAGGGCGTGGTGCCCACAGGTAGGGGCGGTCGGGGAGTTATAAGTGGTATCAGAGCCGAACCCAAAAACGTGTGTGGAGTCATGTGGGCTCACACCGTCAAGGATAACTGTAACATCCCGGTTTCTTGTATATGCGGAGAGGCTTATAAGAATTGATTTGGCTACCTATGTCACCAAAGTGCACTTACCTTTTCCGATCACTTGCCCGAAAGAACTCCAGAGTTAAGGGTGCTTGGGCTGGAGTAGTCTAAGGATGGGTGACCTTCCGGGAAGTGATTCGCGGTAGCGTGTGAGTGAGGACAAAACACGGGGAAAGGTCACGTGGTTATTGCAGGGTCAGTAAACAAGTATTACAAGCCTCCCGGACTAACGCACCGGCCGTCGGACGAGGGTGGGGCCCACGGGCCGGGAGATGTCGTTGGGGCCCACAGGTAGGGGTGGTCGGGGCGTTATAAGTGGTATCAGAGCCGAACCCAAACACGTGTGTGGAGTCAGGTGGGCCCACACCGTCTAGGGTGACGATCCTGGTGCGCAACGAGGACGTTGCGCTCTGTGAGTGGGGGTGATTGTAACATCCCGGTTTCTTGTATATGCGGAGAGGCTTATAAGAATTGATTTGGCTACCTATGTCACCAAAGTGCACTTACCTTTTCCGATCACTTGCCCGAAAGAACTCCAGAGTTAAGGGTGCTTGGGCTGGAGTAGTCTAAGGATGGGTGACCTTCCGGGAAGTGATTCGCGGTAGCGTGTGAGTGAGGACAAAACACGGGGAAAGGTCACGTGGTGATTGCAGGGTCAGTAAACAAGTATTACAAGCCTCCCGGACTAACGCACCGGCCGTCGGACGAGGGTGGGGCCCACGGGCCGGGAGATGTCGTTGGGGCCCACAGGTAGGGGTGGTCGGGGCGTTATAATAACGATCCTGGTGCGCAACGAGAACGTTGCGCTCTATGAGTAGGGGTGATTGTAACATCCCGATTTCTGGTATATGCTGAGAGACTTACAAGAATTGATTTAGCTACCAATGTCACCAAAGTGCACTTATCTTTTCGGTCACTTGCCCAGAGAGAACTCCAGAGTTAAGCGTGTTTGAGCTGGAAAAATTTAAGGATGGGTGACCTACTGGGAAGTGATTCGCGGTACCGTGCGAGTGAGGACAAAACATGGGAAAATATCATGTGGTGATTGCAGGGTCAGTAAACAAGTCTTACGAGCCTCCCGGACTAGCGCACAGGCCGTCGGACGAGAGTGGGGTCCACAGGCCTAGAGAGGGCGTAGTGCCCACAGGTAGGGGCGGTCGGGGCGTTATAAGTGGTATCAGAGCCGAACCCAAAAACGTGTGTGGAGTCATGTGGGCTCACACCGTCAAGGATAACGATCCTGGTGCGCAACGAGGACGTTGCGCTCTATGAGTAGGGGTGATTGTAACATCCCGATTTCTGGTATATGCTGAGAGACTTATAAGAATTGATTTGGCTACCTATGTCACTAAAGTGCACTTATCTTTTCGGTCACTTGTCTAGAGAGAACTCCAGAGTTAAGCGTGTTTGAGCTGGAAAAATTTAAGGATGGGTGACCTACCGGGAAGTGATTCGCGGTACCGTACGAGTGAGAACAAAACACGGGAAAAGATCATGTGGTGATTGCAGGGTCTTTAAACAAGTCTTACGAGTCTCCCGGATTAGCGCACAGGCCGTCGGACGAGAGTGGGGTCTTCGGGCAGAGAGAGGGAGTGGTGCCCATAGGTAGGGGCGGTCGGGGCCTTATAAGTGGTATCAGAGCCAAACCCACAAAACGTGTGTGGAGTCATGTGGGCTCACACCGTCAAGGATAACGATCCTGGTGCGCAACGAGGACGTTGCGCTCTATGAGTAGGGGTAATTGTAACATCCTGATTTCTGGTATATGCTGAGAGGCTTATAAGAATTGATTTGGCTACCTATGTCACCAAAATGCACTTATCTTTTCGGTCACTTGTCTAGAGAGAAATCCAGATTTAAGCGTGATTGAGCTGGAAAAATTTAAGGATGGGTGGCCTACCGGGAAGTGATTCGCGGTACCGTGCGAGTGAGGACAAAACACGGGAAAAGATCATGTGGTGATTGCAGGGTCAGTAAACAAGTCTTACGAGCCTCCCGGACTAGCGCACAGGCCGTCGGACGAGAGTGGGGTCCACGGGCCGAGAGAGGGCGTGGTGCCCACAGGTAGGGGCGGTCGGGGCGTTATAAGTGGTATCAGAGCCGAACCCAAAAACGTGTGTGGAGTCATGTGGGCTCACACCGTCAAGGATAACGATCCTGGTGTGCAACGAGGACGTTGCGCTCTATGAGTAGGGGTGATTGTAACATCCCGATATCTGGTATATGCTGAGAGACTTACAAGAATTGATTTGGCTACCAATGTCACCAAAGTGCACTTATCTTTTCGGTCACTTGCCCAGAGAGAACTCCAGAGTTAAGCGTGTTTGAGCTGGAAAAATTTAAGGATGGGTGACCTACCGGGAAGTGATTCGCGGTACCGTGCGAGTGAGGACAAAACATGGGAAAATATCATGTGGTGATTGCAGGGTCAGTAAACAAGTCTTACGAGCCTCCCGGACTAGCGCACAGGCCGTCGGACGAGAGTGGGGTCCACGGGCCTAGAGAGGGAGTGGTGCCCACAGGTAGGGGCGGTCGGGGCGTTATAAGTGGTATCAGAGCCGAACCCAAAAACGTGTGTGGAGTCATGTGGGCTCACACCGTCAAGGATAACGATCCTGGTGCGCAACGAGGACGTTGCACTCTATGAGTAGGGGTGATTGTAACATCCCGATTTCTGGTATATGTTGAGAGACTTACAAGAATTGATTTAGCTACCTATGTCACAAAAGTGCAATTATCTTTTCGGTCACTTGCCCAGAGAGAACTCCAGAGTTAAGCGTGTTTGAGCTGGAAAAATTTAAGGATGGGTGACCTACCGGGAAGTGATTCGCGGTACCGTGCGAGTGAGGACAAAACACGGGAAAATATCATGTGGTGATTGCAGGGTCAGTAAACAAGTCTGACGAGTCTCCCGGACTAGCGCACAGGCCGACGGACGAGAGTGGGGTCTTCGGGCCGAGAGAGGGAGTGGTGCCCATAGGTAGGGGCGGTCGGGGCCTTATAAGTGGTATCAGAGCCGAACCCACAAAACGTGTGTGGAGTCATGTGGGCTCACACCGTCAAGGATAACGATCCTGGTGCGCAACGAGGACGTTGCGCTCTTTGAGTAGGGGTAATTGTAACATCCCGATTTCTGGTATATGCTGAGAGGCTTATAAGAATTGATTTGGCTACCTATGTCACCAAAATGCACTTATCTTTTCGGTCACTTGTCTAGAGAGAAATCCAGATTTAAGCGTTCTTGAGCTGGAAAAATTTAAGGATGGGTGACTAACCGGGAAGTGATTCGCGGTACCGTGCGAGTGAGGAGAAAACACGGGAAAAGATCATGTGGTGATTGCAGGGTCAGTAAACAAGTCTTACGAGCCTCCCGGACTAGCGCACAAGCCGTCGGACGAGAGTGGGGTCCACGGGCCGAGAGAGGGCGTGGTGCCCACAGGTAGGGGCGGTCGGGGCGTTATAAGTTGTATCAGAGCCGAACCCAAAAACGTGTGTGGAGTCATGTGGGCTCACACCGTCAAGGATAACGATCCTGGTGCGCAACGAGGACGTTGCGCTCTATCAGTAGGGGTGATTGTAACATCCCGATTTCTGGTATATGCTGAGAGGCTTACTAGAATTGATTTGGCTACCTATGTCACCAAAGTGCACTTATCTTTTCGGTCATTTGTCCTGAGAGAACTCCAGAGTTAAGCGTACTTGAGCTGGAAAAATATAAGGATTGGTGACCTACCGGGAAGTGATTCGCGTTACCGTGCGAGTGAGAACAAAACACGGGAAAAGATCATGTGGTGATTGCAAGGTCTGTAAACAAGTCTTACGAGTCTCCCGGATTAGCGCACAGGCCGTCGGACGAGAGTGGGGTCTTCGGGAAGAGAGAGGGAGTGGTGCCCATAGGTAGGGGCGGTCGGGGCCTTATAAGTGGTATCAGAGCCAAACCCACAAAACGTGTGTGGAGTCATGTGGGCTCACACCGTCAAGGATAACGATCCTGGTGCGCAACGAGGACGTTGCGCTCTATGAGTAGGGGTAATTGTAACATCCTGATTTCTGGTATATGCTGAGAGGCTTATAAGAATTGATTTGGCTACCTATGTCACCAAAATGCACTTATCTTTTCGGTCACTTGTCTAGAGAGAAATCCAGATTTAACCGTGATTGAGCTGGTAAAAATTTAAGGATGGGTGGCCTACCGGGAAGTGATTCGCGGTACCGTGCGAGTGAGGACAAAACACGGGAAAAGATCATGTGGTGATTGCAGGGTCAGTAAACAAGTCTTACGAGCCTCCCGGACTAGCGCACATGCCGTCGGACGAGAGTGGGGTCCACGGGCCGAGAGAGGGCGTGGTGCCCACAGGTAGGGGCGGTCGGGGCGTTATAAGTGGTATCAGAGCCGAACCCAAAAACGTGTGTCGAGTCATGTGGGCTCACAACGTCAAGGATAACGATCCTGGTGCGCAACGAGGACGTTGCGCTCTATGAGTAGGGGTGATTGTAACATCCCGATTTCTGGTATATGCTGAGAGACTTACAAGAATTGATTTGGCTACCAATGTCACCAAAGTGCACTTATCTTTTCGGTCACTTGCCCAGAGAGAACTCTAGAGTTAAGCGTGTTTGAGCTGGAAAAATTTAAGGATGGGTGACCTACCGGGAAGTTATTCGCGGTACCGTGCGAGTGAGGACAAAACATGGGAAAATATCATGTGGTGATTGCAGGGTCAGTAAACAAGTCTTACGAGACTCCCGGACTAGCACACAGGCCGTCGGACGAGAGTGGGGTCCACGTGCCTAGAGAGGGCGTGGTGCCCACAGGTAGGGGCGGTCGGGGCGTTATAAGTGGTATCAGAGCCGAACCCAAAAACGTGTGTGGAGTCATGTGGGCTCACACCGTCAAGGATAACGATCCTGGTGCGCAACGAGGACGTTGCGCTCTATGAGTAGGGGTGATTGTAACATCCCGATTTCTGGTATATGTTGAGAGACTTACAAGAATTGATTTAGCTACCTATGTCACCAAAGTGCACTTATCTTTTCGGTCACTTGCCCAGAGAGAACTCCAAAGTTAAGCGTGTTTGAGCTGGAAAAATTTAAGGATGGGTGACCTACCGGGAAGTGATTCGCGGTACCGTGCGAGTGAGGACAAAACACGGGAAAATATCATGTGGTGATTGCAGGGTCAGTAAACAAGTCTGACGAGTCTCCCGGACTAGCGAACAGGCCGACGGACGAGAGTGGGGTTTTCGGGCCGAGAGAGGGAGTGGTGCCCATAGGTAGGGGCGGGCGGGGCCTTATAAGTGGTATCAGAGCCGAACCCACAAAACGTGTGTGGAGTCATGTGGGCTCACACCGTCAAGGATAACGATCCTGGTGCGCAACGAGGACGTTGCGCTCTATGAGTAGGGGTAATTGTAACATCCCGATTTCTGGTATATGCTGAGAGGCTTATAAGAATTGATTTGGCTACCTATGTCACCAAAATGCACTTATCTTTTCGGTCACTTGTCCAGAGAGAAATCCAGATTTAAGCGTGCTTGAGCTGGAAAAATTTAAGGATGGGTGAC
This sequence comes from Eutrema japonicum, assembly GCA_030161315.1. Taxonomy (NCBI): domain Eukaryota; kingdom Viridiplantae; phylum Streptophyta; class Magnoliopsida; order Brassicales; family Brassicaceae; genus Eutrema; species Eutrema japonicum. Next base: position 32,365,639 of record BSQW01000007.1, on the reverse strand, counting down.
CTACAGGGAAGTGATTCGCGGTACCGTGCGAGTGAGGAGAAAACACGGGAAAAGATCATGTGGTGATTGCAGGGTCAGTAAACAAGTCTTACGAGCCTCCCGGACTAGCGCACAAGCCGTCCGACGAGAGTGGGGTCCACGGGCCGAGAGAGGGCGTGGTGCCCACAGGTAGGGGCGGTCGGGGCGTTATAAGTTGTATCAGAGCCGAACCCAAAAACGTGTGTGGAGTCATGTGGGCTCACACCGTCAAGGATAACGATCCTGGTGCGCAACGAGGACGTTGCGCTCTATCAGTAGGGGTGATTGTAACATCCCGATTTCTGGTATATGCTGAGAGGCTTACAAGAATTGATTTGGCTACCTATGTCACCAAAGTGCACTTATCTTTTCGGTCATTTGTCCTGAGAGAACTCCAGAGTTAAGCGTACTTGAGCTGGAAAAATATAAGGATTGGTGACCTACCGGGAAGTGATTCGCGTTACCGTGCGAGTGAGGACAAAACACGGCAAAAGAACATGTGGTGATTGCAAGATCAGTAAACAATCTTATGAGCCTCCCGGACTAGCGCACCGGCCATCGGGCCGAGAGAGGGCGTGGTGCCCACAGGTAAGGGCGATCGGGGCGTTATAAGTTTTATCAGAGCAGAACCCAAAAACGTGTGTGGAGTCATGTGGGCTCACACCGTCAAGGGTAACGATCCGCGTGCGCAAGGAGGACGTTGCGCTCTATGAGTAGGGGTGATGTTAACATCCCGATTTCTGGTATATGCGGAGAGGCTTATAAGAATTGATTTGGCTACCTATGTCACCAAAGTGCACTTATCTTTTCGGTCATTTGTCCTGAGAGAACTCCAGAGTTAAGCGTGCTTGAGCTGGAAAAATTTAAGGATTGGTGATCTACCGGGAATTAATTGGCGGTACCGTGAGAGTGAGAACAAAAAACGGGAAAAGATCATGTGATGATTGCAAGGTCAGTAAACAAGTCTTACGAGCCTCCCGAACTAGCGCACCGGCCGTCGTACTAGTGTGGGGTCCACGGGCCGATAGAGGGCGTGGTGCCCACAGGTAGGGGTGGTTGGGGCGTTATAAGTTGTATCAGAGCAGAACCCAAAAACGTGTGTGGAGTCATGTGGGCTCACACCGTCAAGGGTAACGATCCGGGTGCACAAGGAGGACGTTGCGCTCTATGAGTAGGGGTGATTGTAACATCCCGATTTCTGATATATGCTGAGAGGCTTATAAGATTTGATTTGGCTACCTATGTCACCAAAATGCACTTATCTTTTCGGTCACTTGTCTATAAAGAAATCTAGAGGTAAGCGTGTTTGAGCTGGAAAATTTTACGGATGGGTGACCTACCGGGAAGTGATTCGCGGTACCGTGCGAGTGAGGACAAAACACGGAAAAAAATCATGTGGTGATTGCAGGGTCAGTAAACAAGTCTAACGAGCCTCCCGGACTAGCGCACAGGCCGTCGGACGAGAGTGGGGTCCACGGGCCGAGAGAGGGCGTGATGCCCACAGGTAGGGGCGGTCGGTGCGTTATAAGTGGTATCAGAGCCGAACCAAAAACGTGTGTGGAGTCATGTGGGCTCACACCGTCAATGGTAACGATCCTGGTACGCAACGAGGACGTTGCGCTCTATGAGTATGGGTGATTGTAACATCCCGATTTCTGGTATATGCGGAGAGGCTTATAAGAATTGATTTGGCTAACTATGTCACTGATATATCATGGTTTTTACCCCATTTAGGCCATGATATAAGTCCTTTTTATAGAGTCTTTATAGTATTTTGGAGTCTTTTTAGAGTCTTTTACAGGTCATAGCACGTTTGGAGGATTATTGGAAGTATTGGAGCTTTCTGGAGCAGTTTGTAGCAGAGCTAAAGATCGTGTCGCTGAGAACCTGAATTCACGTCGAGCATCGATCGATACCCCTTGGTATCGATCGACACTCAGCGCAGCAAGACACAACCCGCGAGTTTTCCAAGACTTGAGGAATTGCAAAAGTGCCCAGAAGTCTTTAATAATTACAAGAAGACCCTAAATCGTGTTTTAGGTTATAAATAGGATTTTACAGCCATTGTTTAGGCTATGCTTTTATTTTCTGAGTTTGATTTTACTTTGGTTTTAGAGAGACAAGTCTGAATCTCCCTTCGTCCGAGATCAGATCTCTAAACCCTTCTTTCTATTCTATTGATGATTTATTCAAACATGTCTTTTGATTCAATTGCCATGTCTGAGTAGATCCACTTTAGGTTTAGGGTTTTCTCATAAAGGATTTCTTTGAATGCTAGGTTAATTATCTGTTTAGGATTCACCATCTGAATTAGTTCTTCACCTTAGGTTGTGTTCATAGCTAATTCTAGGTTGACGAATCTGGAACTTAGATCTTAGGATAATTGATTAGGCACGAGAGTGCGATTAATTACCTGATAGAACCTAGGTGAGCAAATTGATTATTCGCAAAGAGATTTGGTTTAATTGATTTGTGAACATATCAAACCTGATATTAAAGCTGATTTAGAATTTAGGATTCGCAAAGAGATTTGGAATTCCTAGGATTTAGATTTAGATAGTTTTCGCAACGAGAGTTGGTTAGCTATATTTTAGTGATTTGAGTTCAAGAACTGCGCTAAATCTGAATCCTGTTAGTTAGTTAGTCTGCATTCACTGATTTCCTGAGAAAAACCCTGAGCCTATATTTCCCAATTGATTTACAACTCCTTTAATTTCTGCACTGCTTTTAATTACAACTGTTTGGCTTAGCGTAATTCGACACTATAGAATCTATTGTGCGTTTCTGTGAGTCTTCTGTGGTTCGACCCCTAGCTATACTATTACAACTGCTTTAGTACTTTAGGGTATTAAATTGAGCATATCAATTTTGGCGCCGTTGCCGGGGACTCAAATTCGCCATTAGATTTTAGTTTAGACTTTCGACTAAGTTCGTCGGTATCGATCGATACTCTGTAGTATCGGTCGATACGCGTCGTCTTCTTTTGTTGGTATCGGTCGACACCACTTGGTATCGATCGATACTCAACGTATTTTTCTGGTTACTTACGTGCTTTGCCTAGTGTTTTGTTTGCAGGTGTATGCCTGTTCGTGAAACCAGAAGCAACAAGAGCACACAACTAGTTGAACTGTCACTGGAACAGCTAGCGTTTGTGGAACGCACAAACAGAAAGACCAAGCAAACATCAGGGATGAACAACCCAGTGGTTTTAAGAGCTGATGAAGCTGGAATTCTGAGAGACCAAGAGGGTCACGTGTGTAATGAGAGAGGGCAGCGACTTGATGAAGCTGGTAACATCGTTGTCCCTGCTGCGGTTGTTGAGATTGTCGCGCCAGCTGGGCGCGCCAACGCAGGGAATGCTGTGGTTAATCGTGGAAGGACGATTGGTGAATGCAACAGGCCTGACCAGTTTTTCGCCAATCGTTCAGCAATTCGTCCTCCTGCGTTTGAGAGGAATGACTTTGAGCTGAAGCCTGCTTACTTCACTCTAGTGGGACAGCATCTCTTTCATGGTCTTCCTCATGAACATCCAATGGACCATGTAGAGAGGTTCGAGGACTTGGTCACTAGCATTAAGAGCAATGGAGTGTCCTACGACTATCTCTTCTGCAAGCTCTTCCCCTACTCTCTGGGTGGAGAAGCTACTTACTGGCTGAGGCAGCTATCTCCTGGATCGCTAACTAATTGGGAGGACACCAAGAGAGCCTTCCTGATTAACTTCTACGATGACGGAAGATCTGAAGATCTGAGGAATAAGATCTCCACTTTTTCTCAAGGACCTACTGAGGCGTTCAAGGCTGCTTGGACAAGATTCAGATCGTACCAGAGAGATTGTCCACATCATGGATACTCTGATGTGCAGCTGCTGGGTATCTTCTTCAGAGGAGTAGATTGGAGGTATCAGATGGCTCTGGACTCTTCAAGCAATGGGAACTTCAACACCAACTATCCTGAGGACGCCTATGTGTTGATTGAGAATTTTGCATCTAGCAGCAGCACAAAGAGTGCCGATTTCGAGCGCAAGAGGCTGGCTGGTAACATGGATGGGTCGCAGATCGCTGAAGTGAAGGCTCAGCTGGATTCTATGCACAGTCTTCTGCTGGGAAAGACAACAAAGACCGTCCACTTCGCTGCTGAGAATGAAGTGGAAGATGTTAACTACATTGGTGGTTCTGGTTTTCAGGGTCAGCGATTCGGATACAACTCCAATCGAAACTTCACCAACAATGCTCAGCAAGGAGGGTACCAATCCCCACCACCCAAAGCTCCTGAGAGTAAGATTGAGGCTATGCTTGAACACCTGGTTCAAGGGCAGGAGAAGATGACAGCCACCTTCAATGATAAGATAGACACCATGTACACCGATTTGAGTGGAAGGATCGAGGCACTAAATACGAGCCACAGGATGCTGGAGACGCAAGTAGCTCAGACTGCAGCAAATTCCAAGGGAAAGGCGGTTCAATCACACAATGCACACGTCAATGCCATCAGCTTACGTGCAGAAAATCTCGAAGCCATTCCTGAAATCGCACAAGCATCGATCGATACCCCATTGGTATCGGTCGATACTAAGGTGATTTCTGAGGAGACAACAGAGAGTTCTACTGTGGTGCCTAAGGTCGTTGCAGAACGAGTGTATGTAACCAGGATGCCTTATCCTATGGTTCCTAAGCTGACAAGGGAGGAATGGGAGATTGCTAGACTACAGTATATGCTGGATAACCCGAACGTGGAGCTTCTTTCTGATGAAGATGTACCTGTCAGAAACGATTCAAATCGCATGGCGTCGATCGATACCCTACCTGGTATCGATCGATACCCCTCGCAGAAAGAACCAGAAGCCAAGAAATCACGTGAGGTGATAGGAGAAAGAGTTCGCAATTCACTACAACCACGGAAATTGACACAGAGGGAAGACCCAGGGAAATTCGCAGTTCCATGCTCCATCTCAGGAGTCAATTTCAAAGAGTCTCTTGTCGACTCAGGGGCTAGTGTCAATGTCATCTCAAAGGCAATTGCAGAGCAGTTGGGGGCTACTATTCTATCTCCTAAGACATCTATCACGTTTGCAAACGATTCCACCTCACTTCCATATGGTGAAATCGCTGGTTTGCTGGTCAAAGTAGGAGACTGTCTGGTGCCTACTGATTTTCAGGTTGTGGAGATGGGTGCGATATCTCGTATGCCTATACTCCTGGGACGACCGTTCATGGCTACTGCAGGCGCGATCATAGACACACCTAATAAGAGACTATCTTTCTCTTACATTGACGGTGATGTCTACTATGATGTCATTCCACCTAGGAGTATTCCCACACGTGCCTCTAGCATCAAGGTTATCACAGGAGAGTCGCTAGCAATTGATCTTCTGGAAGAGCCTCCTGATGAGCCTACTGTCGCAGATGTTCCAGCTGAACCACCCAACATCCCCAAGAAGAAGGCCAAGAGCAAGAAGGTCGAGAATCCCCATGTCACCTTGATACCTCAGAAGTGTAATGGAGATTCGATTGAATATAAGGTCAAATGCAAAGGAGCCTTGAAACCATTCTCCAAGGCCAGAGTCCTTCTCACTTCTGAGCTGAAAGAGAAAGGGCAGGAGTTTGTGGACAGCATGCTAAGCAGAACTCTGAAGCTAGTAATGTCAAGTGATGGAGCATGTTTTGGTGCAAGCTCTCACTCTTATCCAGCCTGAAGGGCGTTACAGTCAAGCTATTGACGTTAAACGAGCGCTTGGTGGGAGGCAACCCACTTGTGAGTCTGTTTTTGATTCGTTTTTATTTTTATTTTCGTTTGTTTTGAGTCTGTATCAGGATGAACAAGGAGCAACTCGAAATCGCCTAAGCATCGATCGATACCCCTATGGTATCGATCGACACCAATCACGGATGAAAATTCACAAAGTCGATCTAAGCATGGTATCGATCGATACCATGCTGTGTGTCGATCGACACTCGGTGTTCCAGTACGGTAATTTCTCGTTTTTCTTCGTTTCTTCTATCCTTTTGCTCTATTTCACTGACTCTATGCTAGATAACACTGGGGACAGTGTTGTTCAAGTCTGGGGGAGGTGTCTGCTGACATTGTGTTTGTTTTTCTTAGAGTCAGTCGTTTTATCGAGTCAAAACTGTTTTATTGAGTCAAAATTTGTTGGAGATGATGATCCTGTGCTTGAACCTATTGATTTGATTTTGTTTTTGAGTGCACAGTGTTACAGGATCAGTTCTAGATCGACTAATGAAAAATCCAAAGGCTGACCAGTTGACTAGAAAACATCCATGTCTCCAGCAGAGTTCTTCTGAAGCCTGAGCCAAATTTTTGCACTTCATCAATGTGGTTAATATTCATAGAGCTTGATTCATCATTCATATCTGATAAAGGAACCCGTGTGTTTAGAATTATGGTATCTCTCTCCCCTGAAATAAGTTGATAGATTAAGAGCATAAAAGATTGAAATGATTTTCTTCTGAGTAGAGGGTTAGGAAAATTTCCAGCGATCCCATTATTCTACTTAAGAGGGGATGATCACACAAAGGATTGGAAGCGAGGCTAGGATTTTCCTATGATGCCATTATTCGCCTACATCCTTTGATACATTGAGAGGGAAGAACCGGGGATTTGGTGGCAAACACCATCAGTACTCGCGTCTCATACCTTGATATGTATATGCAAAGCTGAAAAGAAAAGAAAAACACAAATAATAAGAAGATAATAAGAAATAAGTCTGGGGGAGAGAAATTGATACAAAAAGTGTGAAAAAGGGTGGTTCCTTTGTCATGATATTGTCTGGTAAAGAATCTAGAAGGTTCTTGAACATTAACTGCAGCGATGAAACTGGCGATGAAGGTTTTACTTGAACAATGCTGTGGGATAATGGGTGGAGTCTGGAAAAGCTGCGAATGTCTACGGAGAAGTACATGGTGGTTAGATCGAAAGCTGATCAGGTGACATTTGGGTACTTGGGAAAAGGGTCTTTTCGATGGTTCAGGAACAGGTGAGTCTCTACGTTTTCAAACCTCTTTTTCTGGTTTAGTCTTCTATTTGCTTGAGGGCAAGCAAAAGGCTAAGTCTGGGGGAGTTGATATATCATGGTTTTTACCCCATTTAGGCCATGATATAAGTCCTTTTTATAGAGTCTTTATAGTATTTTGGAGTCTTTTTAGAGTCTTTTACAGGTCATAGCACGTTTGGAGGATTATTGGAAGTATTGGAGCTTTCTGGAGCAGTTTGTAGCAGAGCTAAAGATCGTGTCGCTGAGAACCTGAATTCACGTCGAGCATCGATCGATACCCCTTGGTATCGATCGACACTCAGCGCAGCAAGACACAACCCGCGAGTTTTCCAAGACTTGAGGAATTGCAAAAGTGCCCAGAAGTCTTTAATAATTACAAGAAGACCCTAAATCGTGTTTTAGGTTATAAATAGGATTTTACAGCCATTGTTTAGGCTATGCTTTTATTTTCTGAGTTTGATTTTACTTTGGTTTTAGAGAGACAAGTCTGAATCTCCCTTCGTCCGAGATCAGATCTCTAAACCCTTCTTTCTATTCTATTGATGATTTATTCAAACATGTCTTTTGATTCAATTGCCATGTCTGAGTAGATCCACTTTAGGTTTAGGGTTTTCTCATAAAGGATTTCTTTGAAGGCTAGGTTAATTATCTGTTTAGGATTCACCATCTGAATTAGTTCTTCACCTTAGGTTGTGTTCATAGCTAATTCTAGGTTGACGAATCTGGAACTTAGATCTTAGGATAATTGATTAGGCACGAGAGTGCGATTAATTACCTGATAGAACCTAGGTGAGCAAATTGATTATTCGCAAAGAGATTTGGTTTAATTGATTTGTGAACATATCAAACCTGATATTAAAGCTGATTTAGAATTTAGGATTCGCAAAGAGATTTGGAATTCCTAGGATTTAGATTTAGATAGTTTTCGCAACGAGAGTTGGTTAGCTATATTTTAGTGATTTGAGTTCAAGAACTGCGCTAAATCTGAATCCTGTTAGTTAGTTAGTCTGCATTCACTGATTTCCTGAGAAAAACCCTGAGCCTATATTTCCCAATTGATTTACAACTCCTTTAATTTCTGCACTGCTTTTAATTACAACTGTTTGGCTTAGCGTAATTCGACACTATAGAATCTATTGTGCGTTTCTGTGAGTCTTCTGTGGTTCGACCCCTAGCTATACTATTACAACTGCTTTAGTACTTTAGGGTATTAAATTGAGCATATCAGTCACCAAAGTGCACTTATATTTTTGGTCACTTTTCCTGAGAGAACTCCAGAGTTAAGCGTGCTTGAACGGAAAATATTTAAGGATGGGTGACCTACCGGAAATTGATTCGTGGTACCGTGCGAGTGAGGACAAAAAACGGGAAAAAATCATGTGGTGATTGCAAAATCAGTAAACAAGTCTTACGAGCCTCCCGGATTAGCGCACTGGTCGTCGGACGAGAGTGGGGTCCACGGGCCGAGAGAGGGCGTGGTGCCCACAGGTATGGGCGGTCGGGGCGTTATACGTTGTAACTTAGCCGAAACCAAAAACATGTGTGGAGTCAAGTAGGCTCACACCGTCAAGGGTAACGATCCTGGTGCGCAACGAGAACATTGCGCTCTATGAGTATGGGTGATTGTAACATCCCGATTTCTGGTATATGCGGAGAGGCTTATAAGAATTGATTTGGCTAACTATGTAACCAAATTGCACTTATCTTTTCGGTCACTTGTCCAGAGAGAACTCCAGAGTTAAGCGTGTTTTAGCTGGAAAAATTTAAGGATGGGTGATCTACCGGGAATTGATTCGTGGTACCGTGCGAGTGAGGACAAAACACAGGAAAAGATCATGTGGTGATTGCAGGGTCAGTAAACAAGTCTGACGAGTCTCCCGGACGAGCGCACAGGCCGTCGGACGAGAGTGGGGTCTTCGGGACGAGAGAGGGCGTGGTGCCCACAGGTAGGGGCGGTCGGGGCCTTATAAGTGGTATTTGAGCCGAACCCACAAAACGTGTGTGGAGTCATGTGGGCTCACACCGTCAAGGATAACGATCCTGGTGCGCAACGAGGACGTTGCGCTCTATGTGTAGGGGTGATTGTAACATCCCGATTTCTGGTATATGCTGAGAGACTTACAAGAATTGATTTGGCTACCTATGTCACCAAAGTGCACTTATCTTTTCGGTCACTTGCCTAGAGAGAACTCCAGAGTTAAGCGTGTTTGAGCTGGAAAAATTTAAGGATGGGTGATCTACCGGGAATTGATTCGTGGTACCGTGCGAGTGAGGACAAAACACAGGAAAAGATCATGTCGTGATTGCAGGGTCAGTAAACAAGTCTTACGAGCCTCCCGGACTAGTGCACAGGCCGTCGGACGAGAGTGGGGTCCACGGACCGAGAGAGGGCGTGGTGCCCACAGGTAGGGGCGGTCGTGGCGTTATAAGTGGTATCAGAGCCGAACCCAAAAACGTGTGTGGAGTCATGAGGGCTCACATCGTCAAGGATAACGATCCTGGTGCGCAACGAGGACGTTGTGCTCTATGAGTAGGGGAGATTGTAGCATCCCGATTTTTGGTATATGTGGAGAGGCTTATAAGAATTGATTTGGCTACCTATGTCACCAAAGTGCACTTATCTTTTCGGTCACTTGCCCAAAGAGAATTTCAGAGTTAAGCGTGTTTGAGCTGGAAAAATTTAAGGATGGGTGAACAAGTGATTCGCGGTCCCGCGCGAGTGAGGACAAAACACGGGAAAAGATCATGTGGTGATTGCAGGGTCAGTAAACAAGTCTTACGAGTCTGCCGGATTAGCGCACAGGCCGTCGGACGAGAGTGGGGTCTTCGGGCCGAGAGAGGGAGTGGTGCCCATAGGTAGGGGCGGTCGGGGCCTTATAAGTGGTATCAGAGCCGAACCCACAAAACGTGTGTGGAGTCATGTGGGCTCACACCGTCAAGGATAACGATCCTGGTGCGCAACGAGGACGTTGCGCTCTATGAGTAGGGGTAATTGTAACTTCCCGATTTCTGGTATATGCGGAGAGGCTTATAAGAATTGATTTGGATACCTATGTCACCAAAATGCACTTATCTTTTCGGTCACTTGTCTAGAGAGAAATACAGATTTAAGCGTGCTTGAGCTGGAAAAATTTAAGGATGGGTGACCTACCGGGAAGTGATTCGCGGTACCGTGCGAGTGAGGACAAAACACGGGAAAAGATCATGTGGTGATTGCAGGGTCAGTAAACAAGTCTTACGAGCCTCCCGGACTAGCGCACAAGCCGTCGGACGAGAGTGGGGTCCACGGGCCGAGAGAGGGCGTGGTGCCCACAGGTAGGGGCGGTCGGGGCGTTATAAGTGGTATCAGAGCCGAACCTAAAAACGTGTGTGGAGTCATGTGGCCTCACACCGTCAAGGATAACGATCCTGGTGCGCAACGAGGACGTTGCGTTCTATGAGTAGGGGTGATTGTAACATCTCGATTTCTGGTATATGCTGAGAGGCTTATAAGAATTGATTTGGCTACCTATGTCACCAAAATGCACTTATCTTTTCGGTCATTTGTCTAGAGAGAAATCCAGAGTTAAGCGTGCTTGAGCTGGAAAAATATAAGGATGGGTGACCTACCGGGAAGTGATTTGCGGTACCGTGCGATTGAGGACAAAACACGGGAAAAGATCATGTGGTGATTGCAGGGTCAGTAAACAAGCCTTACGAGCCTCCCGGAATAGCGCACAGGCCGTCGGACGAGAGTGGGGTCCACGGGCCGAGAGAGGGCGTGGTACCCACAGGTAGGGGCGATCGGAGTGTTATAAGTGGTATCAGATCCGAACCCAAAAACGTGTGTGGAGTCATGTGGGCTCACACCGTTAATGGTAAGGATCCTGGTACGCAACGAGGACATTGCGCTCTATGAGTAGGGGTGAATGTAACATCCCGATTTCTGGTATATGCGGAGAGGCTTATAAGAATTGATTTGGCTACCTATGTCACCAAAGTGCACTTATCTTTTCGGTCACTTGTCCAGAGAGAACTCCAGAGTTAAGCGTGCTTGAGCTGGAAAAATTGAAGGATTGGTGACCTACCGGGAAGTGATTGGCGTTACCGTGCGAGTGAGGAAAAAACACGGGAAAAGATCATGTGGTGATTGCAAGATCAGTAAACAAGTCTTACGAGCCTCCCGGACTAGCGCACCGGTCGTCGGACGAGAGTGTGGTCCACGGGCCGAGAGAAGGCGTGGTGCCCACAGGTAGGGGCGATCGGGGCGTTATAAGTTGTATCAGAGCAGAACCCAAAAACGTGTGTGGAGTCATGTGGGCTCACACCGTCAATGGTAACGATCCTGGTACGCAACAAGGACGTTGCGCTCTATTAGTAGGGGTTATTGTAACATCCCGATTTCTGGTATATGCGGAGAGGCTTATAAGAATTGATTTGGCTACCTATGTCACTACAGTGCACTTATCTTTTCGGTCACTTGTCCAGAGAGAACTCCAGAGTTAAGCGTGTTTGAGCTGGAAAAATTTAAGGATGGGTGACCTACCGGGAAGTGATTCGCGGTACCGTGCGAGTGAGAACAAAACACGGGAAAAGATCATGTGGTGATTGCAGGGTCAGTAAACAAGTCTTACGAGTCTCCCGGATTAGCGCACAGGCCGTCGGACGAGAGTGGGGTCTTCGGGCCGAGATAGGGAGTGGTGCACATAGGTAGGGGCGGTCGGGGCCTTATAAGTGGTATCAGAGCCGAACCCACAAAACGTGTGTGGAGTCATGTGGGGTCACACCGTCAAGGATAACGATCCTGGTGCGCAACGAGGACGTTGCGCTCTATGAGTAGGGGTAATTGTAACATCCCGATTTCTGGTATATGTTGAGAGGCTTATAAGAATTGATTTGGCTACCTATGTCACCAAAATGCACTTATCTTTTCGGTCACTTGCCTAGAGAGAAATCCAGATTTAAGCGTGCTTGAGCTGGAAAAATTTAAGGATGGGTGACCTACCGGGAAGTGATTCGCGGTACCGTGCGAGTGAGGGCAAAACACGGGAAAATATCATGTGGTGATTGCAGGGTCAGTAAACAAGTCTTACGAGCCTCCCGGACTAGGGCACAAGCCGTCGGACGAGAGTGGGGTCCACGGGCTGAGAGAGGGCGTGGTGCCCATAGGTTGGGGCTGTCGGGGCGTTATAAGTGTTATCAGAGCCGAACCTAAAAACGTGTGTGGAGTCATGTGGGCTCACACCGTCAAGGATAACGATCCTGGTGCGCAACGAGGACGTTGCGTTCTATGAGTAGGGGTGATTGTAACCTCTCGATTTCTGGTATATGCTGAGAGGCTTATAAGAATGTATTTGGCTACCTATGTCACCAAAATGCACTTATCTTTTCGGTCACTTGTCTAGAGAGAAATCCAGAGTTAAGCGTGCTTGAGCTGGAAAAATTTAAGGATGGGTGACCTACCGGGAAGTGATTTGCGGTACCGTGCGAGTGAGGACAAAACACAGGAAAAGATCATGTGGTGATTGCAGGGTCAGTAAACAAGTCTTACGAGCCTCCCGGACTTGCGCACCGGCCGTCGGACAAGAGTGTGGTCCACGGGCCGAGAGAGGGCGTGGTGCCCACACGTAGGGGCGATCAGGGCGTTATAAGTGGTATCAGAGCCGAACCCAAAAACGTGTGTTGAGTCATGTGGGCTCACACCGTCAAGGACAACGATCCTAGTGCGCAACGAGGACGTTGCGCTCTATGAGTAGGGGTGATTGTAACATCCCGATTTCTGGTATAAGCTGAGAGGCTTACAAGAATGTATTTGGCTACCTATGTCACCAAAGTGCACTTATCTTTTCGGTGACTTGCCCAGAGAGAACTCCAGAGTTAAGCATGTTTGAGCTGGAAAAATTTAAGGATGGGTGACCTACCGGGAAGTTATTCGCGGTACCGTGCGAGTAAGGACAAAACACGTGAAAAGATCATGTGGTGATTGCAGGGTCAGTAAACAAGTCTTACGAGTCTCCCGGACTAGCGTACAGGCCGTCGGACGAGAGTGGGGTCTTCGGGCCGAAAGAGGGCGTGGTGCCCACAGGTAGGGGCGGTAGGGGCGTTCTAAGTGGTATCAGAGACGAACCCACAAAACGTGTGTGGAGTCAGGTGGGCTCACACCGTCAAGGATAACGATCCTGGTGTGCAACGAGGACGTTGCGTTCTATGAGTAGGGGTGATTGTAACATCCCGATTTCTGGTATATGCTGAGAGGCTTATAAGAATTGATTTGGCTACCTATGTCACCAAAATGCACTTATCTTTTCGGTCACTTGTCTAGAGAGAAATCCAGAGTTAAGCGTGCTTAAACTGGTAAAAGTTAAGGATGGGTGACCTACCGGGAAGTGATTTGCGGTACCGTGCGAGTGAGAACAAAACACGGGAAAAGATCATGTGGTGATTGCAGGGTCAGTAAACAAGTCTTACAAGCCTCCCGGACTAGCGCACCGGCCTTCGGACAAGAGTGTGGTCCACGGGCCGAGAGAGGGCGTGGTGCCCACAGGTAGGGGCGATCGGGGCGTTATAAGTTGTATCAGAGCAGAACCCAAAAACGTGTGTTGAGTCATGTGGGCTCACACCGTCAATGGTAGCGATCCTGGTACGCAACGAGGACGTTGCGCTCTATGAGTAGGGGTGATTGTAACATCCCGATTTCTGGTATATGCGGAGAGGCTTATAAGAATTGATTTGGCTACCTATGTCACTAAAGTGCACTTATCTTTTCGGTCACTTGTCCAGAGAGAACTCCAGAGTTAAGCGTGTTTGAGCTGGAAACATTTAAGGATGGGTGACCTACAGGGAAGTGATTCGCGGTACCGTGCGAGTGAGAACAAAACACGGGAAAAGATCATGTGGTGATTGCAAGGTCAGTAAACAAGTCTTACGAGTCTCCCGGACTAGCGGACAGGCCATCGGACGAGAGTGGGGTCTTCGGGCCGAGAGAGGGCGTGGTGCCCACAGGTAGGGGCGGTCGGGAGGTTATAAGTGGTATCAGAGCCGAACCCACAAAACGTGTGTTGAGTCATGTGGGCTCACACCGTCAAGGATAACGATCCTGGTGCGCAACGAGGACGTTGCGCTCTATTAGTAGGGGTGATTGTAACATCCCGATTTCTGGTATATGCTGAGAGGCTTATAAGAATCGATTTGCCTACCTATGTCACAAAAATGCACTTATCTTTTCGGTCACTTGTCTAGAGAGAAATCCAGAGTTAAGGGTGCTTGAGCTGGAAAAATTTAAGGATGGGTGATCTACCGAGAAGTGATTCGCGGTACCGTGCGAGTGAGGACAAAACACGGGAAAAGATCATGTGGTGATTGCAGGGTCAGTAAACAAGTCTAACGAGCCTCCAGGACTAGCGCACATGCCGTCGGACGAGAGTGGGGTCCACGGGCCGAGAGAGGGAGTGGTGCCCACAAGTAGGGGCGGTCGGGGCGTTATAAGTGGTATCAGAGCCGAACCCAAAAACGTGTGTGGAGTCATGTGGGCTCACACCGTCAAGGATAACGATCCTGGTGCGCAACGAGGACGTTGCGCTCTATGAGTATGGGTGATTGTAACATCCCGATTTGTGGTATATGCTGAGAGGCTTACAAGAATTGATTTGGCTACCTATGTCACCAAAGTGAACTTATATTTTCGGTCACTTGCCCAGAGAGATCTCCAGAGTTAAGCGTGTTTGAGCTGGAAAAATTTAAGTATGGGTGACCTACCAGGAAGTGATTAGCGGTACCGTGCGAGTGAGGACAAAACACGGGAAAAGATCATGTGGTGATTGCAGGGTGAGTAAACAAGTCTTACGAGTCTCCCGGACTAGCGCACAAGCCGTCGGACGAGAGTGGGGTCTTCGGGTCGAGAGAGGGCGTGGTGCCCACAGGTAGGGGCGTTCGGGACGTTATAAGTGGTATCAGAGCCGAACCAACAAAACGTGTGTGGAGTCATGTGGGCTCACACCGTCAATGGCAACGATCCTGGTACGCAATGAGGACGTTGCGCTCTATGAGTAGGGGTGATTGTAACATCCCGATTTCTGGTATATGCGGAGAGGCTTATAAGAATTGATTTGGCTACATATGTAACCAAAGTGCACTTATCTTTTCGGTCACTTGTCCAGAGAGAACTCCATAGTTAAGCGTGTTTTAGCTGGAAATATTTAAGGATGGGTGACCTACCGGGAAGTGATTCGCGGTACCGTGCGAGTGAGAACAAAACACGGGAAAAGATCATGTGGTGATTGAAGGGTCAGTAAACAAGTCTTATGAGTCTCCCAGATTAGCGCACAGGCCGTCGGACGAGAGTGGGGTCTTCGGGCCGATAGAGGGCGTGGTGCCCATAGGTAGGGGCGGTCGGGGCCTTATAAGTGGTATCAGAGCCGAACCCACAAAACGTGTGTGGAGTCATGTGGGCTCACACCGTCAAGGATAACGATCCTGGTGCGCAACGAGGACGTTGCGCTCTATGAGTAGGGGTAATTGTAACATCCCGATTTCTGGTATATTCTGAGAGGCTTATAAGAATTGATTTGGCTACCTATGTCACCAAAATGCACTTATCTTTCCGGTCACTTGTGATGAGGACATCGGCTCTAGAACCGACCCAACAGAGATGCCCATCTTACCAGAAGGTCCCATGACCCGTTCCAAGGCCAAACAGCTCAGAAGAAGATTCGGAACGGCCATACAGGCGTTCGTCAATTCACCCGGACCAGGCGACCCGTTTGGAATTTTAGCCGAGAGGAGAAATCACCTGCAGGATGACCGTCCGAACGACCTGATCTCCACTGAGGGATGTAAGTTCCCACACCCAAGTGACTATGATAAGACTAACAGGTCGAGTGGTTTTAGTCATACAGCCCCGGAGCCAATTTTAGCCGAAGGACCTTACCCGGAGACGGTTTTAGCCGAGACAAAGGAGTCAAGCTCATACGACGGTCCAAACGATCCAATCAGCACTGAGGGAGGTAAGTTCTCTCGACCAATTGCATATTCTAAGACTAATGGGACAGGTAGTTTTCCTTTTAAAGATACAGGACAGCCAGCTACTTCACGCACAAGCCGCCTAGCCGGTAAGAGCCAACAATGGGCCAAAGAAGGCGTTGAAGTCAAGGAGTTGCCGGGACTTGAAGAGGATGACTTCTATGATCAAGAAGACCTCCTAGAAGACTTCACCAAGCTGCTACAAGTCCAAGACGCACCAAGGCCAGAGTCGCCTTCAAAGACGCCTCATGCGCCACCTCCGACCACTTCACCTCAATGTAAGCTGTTTACATTATACACTGTCTTTGCAGGGACTTCAAGCTTCGACAACGATTAAAGAGCTCTTCAAAACGACGTCAAGACATGAGTTTAGAAGTCGCGGCCATACTTTCCTTATTTGCTTTAAATGAAACGATGAGTTTATGTTTCTTTTGAGTCTTTTGCTTCGTGTTGTTTTATTTTAAACGTCCTGTTGTTTTGAGTCTTTGCTTGTTGTTTTTACGAGAACCCTAGAAGGTTCAGGCTGAAGGGCTATTAATAAAGCCCCACACGCAGCATTGTAGACACAACTTTTTACCCTAGATCAATAAAATAGCCGCACTTTCTTCTAAGTGTTCTTGAGAAGCGATTTCTCATTCCGGTTTTGTTCTTGCTCGTGTGACTCGGCCAAGACCAAATCCTTCACCGTATCAGAGAGTAATCTCCCCTCTGTGTCGTGAACTCACTCCGCCATCAGCCCATTCCCCGACTCCAAACGAGAGAAGCGATCGCCATCGTGTCAAGTCCATTCACCATCGACCATCAACCGGCTAAAGGAGAGGGCGACCGCCTGTCTTTAGTCCCACGACTATCCCGGTTAAGACCTCACCACCGAGGCTTACACCATCTGGTATCAGAGCCAAAGGTTCCACCTTTGGTTTTTCTATCTCTTTGCTTCGATTTATTTTCATAGATCTTATCGCTAGAGTCGTAGTTCGTTTAAGAAAAATTCAAAAAAATATATTGCTAGGGTTTTGTTAGTTGACGTGTTCTTCCTGTTTAATCTAAGAAAAGCAAAAAAAAAAAAAAAATATATAGAGTCTAGTTTATTTAGTCGTATCTTTCGTTTCCGCAATTTTCAAAAAAAAAAAAAAATATTTACCGTATCGGATTTGGGGAGTTTAGGAAATTTCCCCGGGGGACTTTTAGAAAATTTTCCCCGCATGTTAAGACCTGCCGACTGTTCAGAATATTTGCTCGACCGTTTAGGAAAATTTTTCCCCGCGTGTTAAGACTTGCCGACTAATTAGGAAATTTACCGTATCGCTAGTTGTAGTGTTGGAAAATTCCCCGGGGGAATTTTAGAAATTTTCCCCGAGAATTTAAGGCTTGCCGAATATTCCATATCCTTGTTTGATCACCTAGAAAAAAATTGGCAAAGTTTTTAAATCGTTTAAATAATTTTTCTGAAATTTTCCTTGTGACCCACTCGGTGTTTGACGAATCTGTTTTTGAGTGTTTAACAAGTAGTACAGGTCGTAGGCATGGAAGACGAAGCCGACAACGTTCCCCAAGATGCCGTGATGCAGATGCTTACGGCGATGAGAGAAGAGCTGAGAGGACTTGGCCAAAGACTAGGCCAGCTCGAGCAGCCGCAACCGGGACGAGCCGAAGAAGCTCAACAACCGGCGAGGAGGAATGCTCCCATGAATGACCGGCATGATGCGATTCCGGAAGACCGTGACAGCATGCCGGAGATGGAGGACGAGTTTCCCCCGGATCCCCGACGTCACCTGAACCAAAGGAGACGTGACCCCATTAGAGGGCCCCGGCCGATAGAGCGTGAGCCCAATCACGACATGAAATTGTCACCGCCTACTTTTGCAGGAAAATCCAACCCGGAAGTATATTTGGATTGGGAAAGACGCATGGAGTACATATACGAGTGCTATGGCTATGGAGAAGGCAAGAAGATAGCCTTGGCAGCCGCACAACTCACCGAAAATGCACTCGCATGGTGGGACAGGACTGTGGCCGAGAGGAGAAGGCAACTTTTTGGGCCGATCCAAACGTGGCATGACATGAAGTATCTCCTACGACTAAGGTATGTGCCTGATCATTATCACCGTGATTTGCAAAAGCGTTTCAGGAAGCTAGCTCAAGGCAACCAGACCGTAGAGGAGTACTTTGAAGAATTTGAGAAACTTATGAACTCATTGGAGTTAGAGGAGTCCGAAGAAGCCTTGATGGCTCAATTCATCGATGGACTTCAAGAACGTATAGCTAGGAAAGTGGAGAGAGCTAGGTATAGTGGGCTTCATGAGCTACTACACCTCTCGGTGCAAATAGAGCAGCAAATAAAAAGAAAAACTTCACTCGCCAACCGAACCAAGGTCAACCCACCTTGGCAAGAAAGTGGCAGCAAGCCGGTCGACAAAGGCAAAGCCGTCGAGATCGATTCTCGGTTCAAAGGCCGAACCAACGATTTCCCGAAGACGTCCCGTCCCGACCAAGGTAAGTTCCCTAATACTAATCAATCTAGAACTCGTGATATTACCTGTTTTAAAGGTCAGGGAAGAGGACACTATGCCCGAGAATGCCCAAACCAAAGAGTTATGATCATCACGGCAAGTGGTGGATATGAATCTCAAGACGAGATCGAAGAAGAAGTAGATGGAGCTGATGACGACGTTGAGTACCCGGATACTGGTGAACTACTAGTAACTAGACGAGTCCTTAGCATGCTGGTTCAGCCCGAAGAAAAAGTTCAACGGGAAAACTTGTTCCACACCCGATGCACCATTAACAACAAGGTATGTAATCTTGTAATAGATGGAGGATCTTGTGCTAATGTGGCTAGCAAGTTTATGGTAGACAGGTTAGGCTTGGAAAAGACTAAGCACCCGAGGCCCTACAAGCTACAATGGCTTAATGACACCACGGAGCTCAAAGTGACCGAGCAAGTGAGTGTACCTTTTAGTGTCGGCAAATACCAAGACCAAGTACTTTGCGACGTAGTGCCGATGCAAGCTGGCCATCTCCTGCTGGGGAGACCGTGGCAATTTGACCGTGCAACACTTCACAATGGCCGGACCAACTACTACTCATTCGTACACAAGGAGCGCAAATACAATTTGGCCCCTCTAAGTCCGACAGAAGTGCAAGAACTGCAAGCCAGAATGAGCAAGGAGACCAAGGTAAGTGTTTCTAACTTATACATCAATGCTGGTGGTTTAAACCGTGCTATGAGTGCCGAGGGCACTATATTACTAATGCTGTTTAAAGAGTGTCTAAGTACAGAAAACAGGGAACTAGTCTTGCCGCCGGAAGTGGACGCCTTGTTAGACAAGTTCAGAGATCTCTTTCCCGAAGAGAACCCACCAGGCCTGCCCCCTCTACGGGGAATAGAACATCAAATAGACCTTGTCCCAGGCTCGGCCTTGCCCAATAAGGCCGCATACCGAATGAATCCCGAGGAGACTAAGGAGTTGGAGAGACATGTCCGGGATTTGTTAGACAAGGGCTACATAAGAGAAAGTCTAAGCCCATGTGCTGTTCCTGTGCTGTTAGTGCCAAAGAAAGATGGCACTTGGAGGATGTGTGTAGATTGCCGAGCTATCAACAATATCACCATCAAATACCGGCACCCTATCCCACGCCTAGACGACATGCTAGATGAACTAAGTGGTTCCACTATCTTTTCAAAGGTGGACTTGAAAAGTGGATACCACCAAGTCAGGATGCGTGAAGGAGATGAATGGAAAACAGCCTTCAAGACCAAGCAAGGGCTGTATGAGTGGCTAGTCATGCCCTTCGGCTTGACCAATGCACCGAATACATTCATGCGACTAATGAACCAGGTTCTTCGTGCCTATATAAGTAAATTTGTGGTGGTTTATTTTGATGACATACTTATATATAGTAAGAACCTACAAGATCATCTAAAACACCTAGAACTAGTGCTCAAATCACTTCGCAAGGAAGGCCTTTATGCTAACCTTAAGAAGTGCACATTTTGTACTAATGAACTTGTGTTCTTAGGTTTTGTAGTAAGTGAACAGGGGCTCCGAGTGGACGAGGAGAAGATCAAGGCCATAAGAGATTGGCCCACACCGACGTCTATAGGACATGTCCGGAGCTTCCATGGCCTAGCAAACTTTTACCGACGATTTGTGAGGGATTTCAGTACTGTTGCTGCCCCACTCACAGCTGTGATCAAGAAGAACGTGCCATTCACATGGGGAGCAGCTCAAGAAGCTGCCTTCAACGAGCTCAAGGACCGGCTCACTCAAGCACCGGTTCTCGCTTTGCCCGATTTCGACGAGATGTTCGAAGTAGAGTGTGATGTGTCCGGCTTAGGGATTGGAGCTGTGCTACATCAAAGGAAAAGACCAGTAGCCTTCTTTAGTGAAAAGCTAAGTGGAGCCACGCTAAATTATCCGACCTATGACAAGGAGCTCTACGCTCTTGTCCGAGCATTAGAGACTTGGCAACATTACTTGTTGTCTAAGGAGTTCATCATTCATACGGACCATGAGACTCTTAAGCACTTGAGAGGTCAGACCGCACTCAAAAGAAGACATGCCAAGTGGCTTGAATTTGTGGAGACATTTCCCTACGTCATCAAGTACAAGAAGGGCAAAGAAAATGTAGTAGCCGATGCCTTGTCAAGAAGGCATGCTCTCATTTCAACAATGGAGGCCAAAGTGCTAGGATTCGAACACATCAAGGACCTCTACAAAGACGACCCTGATTTCAAAGAATGCTACACTAATCACGGCAAAGGAATATACGGTCGATTCTATCTCCAAAATGATTTTCTTTTTAGAGGTAAACGTTTGTGTATTCCACAGGGATCAATGAGGGAGTTAGTGCTTAGTGAAGCACATGGAGGAGGATTGATGGGACACTTCGGTGTAGACAAGACCTTGGCCATAGTCAAAGACCATTTCTATTGGCCGCACCTCAAGAAAGACGTGAAGAAATACTGTGCTAGATGCGTCCAATGCCTTAAAGCCAAATCCAGGTCACATCCTCACGGTCTTTACCTTCCTTTACCAATTCCTAACGCCCCATGGGTAGATCTTTCTATGGACTTTGTTTTAGGACTTCCCAAAATACGACATCAAGATTGCATCTTTGTTGTTGTGGACCGGTTCTCTAAGATGGCACACTTCATCCCGTGTGACAAGACAAATGACGCGACCAACATTGCTAATTTGTTCTTCAAGGAGGTGGTGCGCCTACATGGAAGTCCTAGGACTATAGTGTCCGATCGTGACACTAAATTTTTGAGTCACTTTTGGAGGACTTTGTGGAAGAAGCTAGGGACCAAGATCGTGTTCTCCACTACATGTCACCCACAAACAGATGGACAAACGGAAGTGGTAAACCGTACACTTGGCTCTTTACTTAGAGCTACTCTTGGTAACAACATGAAAACATGGCTTGATTGCATTCCATTCATAGAATTTGCGTATAATAGGGCTGTTCATTCGGCCACTAAGCTATCTCCTTTTGAAGTTGTCTATGGGATTAATCCTCTATCTCCAGTAGATCTTGTGCCAATTCCTCAAGTAGAACAGGTTAACCAAGACGGGCTTAGACGTGCCGAGCTCATCAAGGAGTTACATGAGAGAGCTAAAGCCAATATTGAGAAGAAGACCGAAGGGTACAAGAAGAGCCATGACAAAGACAGGAAGGAGATCACATTTGAACCAGGAGATTGGGTCTGGCTACATATGACCAAAGAAAGATTCGCGGACAAGCGCGCATCCAAGCTCGCTCCAAGAGGCGACGGCCCATTCAAAGTTCTAGCCAAAATCAACGACAATGCTTACCAACTAGAGCTACCAGGTGAGTTGAATATCTCACATACGTTCAATGTTGCTGATTTATCTTCTTTTGATACAGGAGATCCAGTTTTGTGGACAAAACCTCTTGAAGAGGGAGGGAATGATGAGGACATCGGCTCTAGAACCGACCCAACAGAGATGCCCATCGTACCAGAAGGTCCCATGACCCGTTCCAAGGCCAAACAGCTCAGAAGAAGATTCGGAACGGCCATACAGGCGTTCGTCAATTCACCCGGACCAGACGACCCGTTTGGAATTTTAGCCGAGAGGAGAAATCACCTGCAGGATGACCGTCCGAACGACCTGATCTCCACTGAGGGATGTAAGTTCCCACACCCAAGTGACTATGATAAGACTAACAGGTCGAGTGGTTTTAGTCATACAGCCCCGGAGCCAATTTTAGCCGAAGGACCTTACCCGGAGACGGTTTTAGTCGAGACAAAGGAGTCAAGCTCATACGACGGTCCAAACGATCCAATCAGCACTGAGGGAGGTAAGTTCTCTCGACCAATTGCATATTCTAAGACTAATGGGACAGGTAGTTTTCCTTTTAAAGATACAGGACAGCCAGCTACTTAACGCACAAGCCGCCTAGCCGGTAAGAGCCAACAATGGGCCAAAGAAGGCGTTGAAGTCAAGGAGTTGCCGGGACTTGAAGAGGATGACTTCTATGATCAAGAAGACCTCCTAGAAGACTTCACCAAGCTGCTGCACGTCCAAGACGCACCAAGGCCAGAGTCGCCTTCAAAGACGCCTCATGCGCCACCTCCGACCACTTCACCTCAATGTAAGCTGTTTACATTATACACTGTCTTTGCAGGGACTTCAAGCTTCGACATTGATTAAAGAGCTCTTCAAAACGACGTCAAGACAGGAGTTTAGAAGTCGCGGCCATACTTTCCTTATTTGCTTTAAATGAAACGATGAGTTTATGTTTCTTTTGAGTCTTTTGCTTCGTGTTGTTTTATTTTAAACGTCCTGTTGTTTTGAGTCTTTGCTTGTTGTTTTTACGAGAACCCTAGAAGGTTCAGGCTGAAGGGCTATTAATAAAGCCCCACACGCAGCATTGTAGACACAACTTTTTACCCTAGATCAATAAAATAGCCGCACTTTCTTCTAAGTGTTCTTGAGAAGCGATTTCTCATTCCGGTTTTGTTCTTGCTCGTGTGACTCGGCCAAGACCAAATCCTTCACCGTATCAGAGAGTAATCTCCCCTCTGTGTCGTGAACTCAATCCGCCATCAGCCCATTCCCCGACTCCACACGAGAGAAGCGATCGCCATCGTGTCAAGTCCATTCACCATCGACCATCAACCGGCTAAAGGAGAGGGCGACCGCCTGTCTTTAGTCCCACGACTATCCCGGTTAAGACCTCACCACTGAGGCTTACACCAACTTGTCTAGAGAGAAATCCAGATTTAAGCGTGCTTGAGCTGGAAAAATTTAAGGATGGGTGACCTACTGGGAAGTGATTCGCGGTACCGTGCGAGTGAGGACAAAACACGGGAAAAGATCATGTGGTGATTGCAGGGTCAGTAAACAAGTCTTACGAGCCTCCCGGACTAGCGCACAAGCCGTCGGACGAGAGTGGGGTCCACGGGCCGAGAGAGGGCGTGGTGCCCACAGGTAGGGGCGGTCTGGGCGTTATAAGTGGTATCAGAGCCGAACCCAAAACCGTGTGTGGAGTCATGTGGGCTCACACCGTCAAGGATAACGATCCTGGTGCGCAACGAGGACGTTGCGCTCTATGAGTAGGGGTGATTGTAACATCCCGATTTCTGGTATATGTTGAGAGACTTACAAGAATTGATTTAGCTACCTATGTCACAAAAGTGCAATTATCTTTTCGGTCACTTGCCCAGAGAGAACTCCAGAGTTAAGCGTGTTTGAGCTGGAAAAATTTAAGGATGGGTGACCTACCGGGAAGTGATTCGCGGTACCGTGCGAGTGAGGACAAAACACGGGAAAATATCATGTGGTGATTGCAGGGTCAGTAAACAAGTCTTACGAGCCTCCCGGACTAGCGCACAGGCCGACGGACGAGAGTGGGGTCTTCGGGCCGAGAGAGGGAGTGGTGCCCATAGGTAGGGGCGGTCGGGGCCTTATAAGTGGTATCAGAGCCGAACCCAAAAACGTGTGTGGAGTCATGTGGGATCACACCGTCAAGGATAACGATCCTGGTGCGCAACGAGGACGTTGCGTTCTATGAGTAGTTATGATTGTAACATCCGATTTCTGGTATATACTGAGAGGCTTATAAGAATTGATTTGGCTACCTATGTCACCAAAATGCATTTATCTTTTCGGTTACTTGTTTAGAGAGAAATCCAGAGTTAAGCGTGCTTGAGCTGGAAAAATTTAAGGATTGGTGACCTACCGGGAAGTGATTCGCGTTACCGTGCGAGTGAGGACGAAACACGGGAAAATATCATGTGGTGATTGCAAGATTAGTAAACAAGTCTTACGAGCCTCCAGGACTAGCGCACCGGCCGTCGGACGAGAGTGTGGTCCACGGGCCGAGAGAGGGCGTGGTGCCCACAGGTAGGGGCGATCGGAGTGTTATAAGTTATATCAGAGCAGAACCCAAAAACGTGTGTGGAGTCATGTGGGCTCACACCGTCAATGGTAACGATCCTGGTACGCAACGAGGGCGTTGCGCTCTATGAGTAGGGGTGATTGTAACATCCCGATTTGTGGTATATGCTGAGAGGCTTACAAGAATTGATTTGGCTACCTATGTCACCAAAGTGAACTTATATTTTCGGTCACTTGCCCAGAGAGATCTCCAGAGTTAAGCTTGTTTAAGCTGGAAAAATTTAATGATGGGTGACCTACCAGGAAGTGATTCGCGGTACCGTGCGAGTGAGGACAAAACACGGGAAAAGATCATGTGGTGATTGCAGGGTCAGTAAACAAGTCTTACGAGTCTCCCGGACTAGCGCACAGGCCGTCGGACGAGAGTGGGGTCTTCGGGTCGAGAGAAGGCGTGGTGCCCACAGGTAGGGGCGTTCGGGGCGTTATAAGTGGTATCAGAGCAGAACCAACAAAACGTGTGTGGAGTCATGTGGGCTCACACCGTCAATGGTAACGATCCTGGTACGCAATGAGGACGCTGCGCTCTATGAGTAGGGGTGATTGTAACATCCCGATTTCTGGTATATGCGGAGAGGCTTATAAGAATTGATTTGGCTACATATGTCACCAAAGTGCACTTATCTTTTCGGTCACTTGTCCAGAGAGAACTCCAGAGTTAAGCGTGTTTTAGCTGGAAAAATTTAAGGATGGGTGACCTACCGGGAAGTGATTCGCGGTACCGTGCGAGTGAGAACAAAACACGGGAAAAGATCATGTGGTGATTGCAGGGTCAGTAAACAAGTCTTACGAGTCTCCCGGATTAGCGCACAGGCCGTCGGACGAGAGTGGGGTCTTCGGGCCGATAGAGGGCGTGGTGCCCTTAGGTAGGGTCGGGGCCTTATAAGTGGTATCAGAGCCAAACCCACAAAACGTGTGTGGATTCATGTGGGCTCACACCGTCAAGGATAACGACCCTGGTGCGCAACGAGGACGTTGCGCTCTATGAGTAGGGGTAATTGTAACATCCCGATTTCTGGTATATTCTGAGAGGCTTATAAGAATTGATTTGGCTACCTATGTCACCAAAATGCACTTATCTTTCTGGTCACTTGTCTAGAGAGAAATCCAGATTTAAGCGTGCTTGAGCTGGAAAAATTTAAGGATGGGTGACCTACCGGGAAATGATTCGCGGTACCGTGCGAGTGAGGACAAAACACGGGAAAAGATCATGTGGTGATTGCAGGGTCAGTAAACAAGTCTTACGAGCCTCCCGGACTAGCGCACAAGCCGTCGGACGAGAGTGGGGTCCACGGGCCGAGAGAGGGCGTGGTGCCCACAGGTAGGGGCGGTCGGGGCGTTATAAGTGGTATCAGAGCCGAACCCAAAAACCTATGTGGAGTCATGTGGGCTCACACCGTCAAGGATAACGATCCAGGTGCGCAACGAGGACGTTGCGCTATATGAGTAGGGGTGATTGTAACATCCCGATTTCTGGTATATGCTGAGAGGCTTTCAAGAATTGATTTGGCTACCTATGTCACCAAAGTGCACTTATCTTTTCGGTCACTTGCCCAGAGAGAACTCCAGAGTTAAGCGTGTTTGAGCTGGAAAAATTTAAGGATGGGTGACCTACCGGGAAGTGATTCGCGGTACCGTGCGAGTGAGGGCAAAACACGGGAAAAGATCATGTGGTGATTGCAGGGTCAGTAAACAAGTCTTACGATCCTCCCGGACTAGCGCACAGGCCGTCGGACGAGAGTGGGGTCCACGGGCCGAGAGAGGGCGTGGTGCCCATAGGTAGGGGCGATCGTAGCGTTATAAGTGGTATTAGAGCCGAACCCAAAAACGTGTGTGGAGTCATGTGGGCTCACACCGTCAATGGTAAGGATCCTGGTACGCAACGAGGACATTGCGCTCTATGAGTAGGGGTGATTGTAACATCCCGATTTCTGGTATATGCGGAGAGGCTTATAAGAATTGATTTGGCTACCTATGTCACCAAAGTGCACTTATCTTTTCGGTCACTTGTCCAGAGAGAACTCCAGAGTTAAGCGTGCTTGAGCTGGAAAAATTTAAGGATTGGTGACCTACCGGGAAGTGATTCGCGTTACCGTGCGAGTGAGGACAAAACACGGGAAAATATCATGTGGTGATTGCAAGATCAGTAAACAAGTCTTACGACCCTCCCGGACTAGCGCACCGGCCGTCGGACGAGAGTGTGGTCCACGGGCCGAGAGAGGGCGTGGTGCCCACAGGTAAGGGCGATCGGGGCGTTATAAGTTGTATCAGAGCAGAACCCAAAAACGTGTGTGGAGTCATGTGGGCTCACACCGTCAATGGTAACGATCCTGGTACGCAACGAGGACGTTGGGCTCTATGAGTAGGGGTGATTGTAACATCCCGATTTCTGGTATATGCGGAGAGGCTTATAAGAATTGATTTGGCTTCCTATGTCACTAAAGTGCATTTATCTTTTCGGTCACTTGTCTAGAGAGAACTCCAGAGTTAAGCTTGTTTGAGCTGGAAAAATTTAAGGATGGGTGACCTACCGGGAAGTGATTCGCGGTACCGTGCGAGTGAGAACAAAACACGTGAAAAGATCATGTGGTGATTGCAGGGTCAGTAAACAATTCTTACGAGCCTCCCGGACTAGCGCACAGGCCGTCAGACGAGAGTGGGGTCTTCGGGCCGAGAGAGGGCTTGGTGCCCACAGGTAGGGGCGGTCGGGGTGTTATAAATGGTATCAGAGCCGAACCCACAAAACGTGTGTGGAGTCAGGTGGGCTCACACCGTCAAGGATAACGATCCTGGTGCGTAACGAGGATGTTGCGTTCTATGAATAGGGGTGATTGTAACATCCCGATTTCTGGCATATGCTGAGAGGCTTATAAGAATTGATTTGGCTACCTATGTCACCAAAATCCACTTATCTTTTCGGTCACTTGTCTAGAGAGAACTCCAGATTTAAGCGTGTTTTATCTGGAAAAATTTAAGGATGGGTGACCTACCGGGAAGTGATTTGCGGTACCGTGCGAGTGAGGACAAAACACGGGAAATTATCATGTGGTAATTGCAGGGTCAGTAAACAAGTCTTACGAGCCTCCCGGACTAGCGCACAGGCCGTCGGACGAGAGTGGGGTCCACGGGCCGAGAGAGGGGGTGGTACCCACAGGTATGGGCGATCGGAGCATTATAAGTGGTATCAGAGCCGAACCCAAAAACGTGTGTGAAGTCATGTGGGCTCACACCATCAAGAGTAAGGATCCTGGTACGCAACGAGGACTTTGCGCTCTATGAGTAGGGGTGATTGTAACTTCCCGATTTCTGGTATATTCGGAGATGCTTATAAGAATTGATTTGGCTACCTATGTCACCAAAGTGCACTTATCTTTTCGGTCACTTGTCCAGAGAGAACTACAGAGTTAAGCGTGCTTGAGCTGGAAAAATTTAAGGATTGGTGATATACCGGGAAGTGATTCGCGTTACTGTGCGAGTGAGGACAAAACACGGGAAAAGATCATGTGGTGATTGCAAGATCAGAAAACAAGTCTTACGAGCCTCCCGGACTAGCGCACCGGCCGTCGGACGAGAGTGTGGTCCACGGGCCGAGAGAGGGCGTGGTGCCCACAGGTAGGGGCGATCGGGGCGTTATAAGTTGTATCAGAGCAGAACCCAAAAACGTGTGTTGAGTCATGTGGGCTCACACCGTCAATGGTAACGATCCTGGTACGCAACGAGGACGTTGGGCTCTATGAGTAGGGGTGATTGTAACATCCCGATTTCTGGTATATGCGGAGAGGCATATAAGAATTGATTTGGCTACCTATGTCACTAAAGTGCATTTATCTTTTCGGTCACTTGTCCAGAGAGAACTCCAGAGTTAAGCGTGTTTGAGCTGGAAAAATTTAAGGATGGGTGACCTACCGGGAAGTTGTTCGCGGTACCGTGCGAGTGAGAACAAAACACGTGAAAAGATCATGTGGTGATTGCAGGGTCAGTAAACAATTCTTACGAGTCTTCCGGACTAGCGCACAGGCCGTCGGACGAGAGTGGGGTCTTCGGTCCGAGAGAGGGCTTGGTGCCCACAGGTAGGGGCGGTCGGGGCGTTATAAATGGTATCAGAGCCGAACCCACAAAACGTGTGTTGAGTCATGTGGGCTCACACCGCCAAGGATAACGATCCTGGTGCGCAACGAGGACGTTGCGCTCTATGAGTAGGGGTGATTGTAACATCCCGATTTCTGGTATATGCTGAGAGGTTTATAAGAATTGATTTGCCTACCTATGTCACCAAAATGCACTTATCTTTTCGGTCACTTGTCTAGAGAGAAATCCAGAGATAAGCGTGCTTGAGCTGGAAAAATTTAAGGATGGGTGACCTACCGGGAAGTGATTCGCGGTACCGTGCGAGTGAGGACAAAACACGGGAAAAGATCATGTGGTGATTTCATGGTCAGTAAACATGTCTTACGAGACTCCAGGACTAGCGCACTGGCCATCGGACGAGAGTGGGTCCACGGGCCGAGAGAGGGAGTGGTGCCCACAGGTAGGGGCGGTCGGGGCGGTCGGGGCGTTATAAGTGGTATCAGAGCCGAACCCAAAAACGTGTGTGGAGTCATGTGGGCTCACACCGTCAAGGATAACGATCCTGGTGCGCAACGAGGACGTTGCGCTCTATGAGTAGGGGTGATTGTAACATCCCGATTTCTGGTATATGCTGAGAGGCATACAAGAATTGATTTGGCTACCTATGTCACCAAAGTGCACATATCTTTTCGTCACTTGCCCAGAGAGAACTCCAGAGTTAAGCGTGTTTGAACTGGAAAAATTTAAGGATGGGTGACCTACCAGGAAGTGATTCGCGGTACCGTGCGAGTGAGGATCAACCACGAGAAAAGATCATGTGGTGATTGCAGGGTTAGTAAACAAGTCTTACGAGTCTCCCGGACTAGCGCACAGACCGTCGGACGAGAGTGGGGTATTCGGCCCGAGAGAGGGCGTGGTGCCCACAGGTAGGGGCGTTCGGGGCGTTATAGGTGGTATCAGAGCCGAACCCACAAAACGTGTGTGGAGTCATGTGGGCTCACACCGTCAAGGATAACGATCCTGGTGCGCAACGAGGACGTTGCGTTCTATGAGTAGTGGAGATTGTAACATTTCGATTTCTGGTATATGTTGAGAGACTTACAAGAATTGATTTAGCTACCTATGTCACAAAAGTGCAATTATCTTTTCGGTCACTTGCCCAGAGAGAACTCCAGAGTTAAGCGTGTTTGAGCTGGAAAAATTTAAGGATGGGTGACTTACCGTGAAGTGATTCGCGGTACCGTGCGAGTGAGGACAAAACACGTGAAAAGATCATGTGGTGATTGCATCGTCAGTAAACAAGTCTTACGAGCCTCCCAGACTAGCGCACAAGCCGTCGGAAGAGAGTGGGGTCCACGGGCCGAGAGAGGGCATGGTGCCCACAGGTAGGGGTGGTTAGGGCGTTATAAGTTGTATCAGAGCAGAACCCAAAAACGTGTGTGGAGTCATGTGGGCTCACACCATCAAGGGTAACGATCCGGGTGCATAAGGAGGACGTTGCGCTCTATTAGTAGGGGTGATTGTAACATCCCGATTTCTGGTATATGCTGAGAGGCTTATAAGATTTGATTTGGCTACCTATGTCACCAAAATGCACTTATCTTTTCGGTCACTTGTCTAGAGAGAAATCTAGAGTTAAGCGTGTTTGAGCTGGAAAAATTTACGGATGGGTGACCTACCGGGAAGTGATTTGCGGTACCGTGCGAGTGAGGACAAAACACGGGAAAAGATCATGTGGTGATTGCAGGGTCAGTAAGCAAGTCTAACGAGCCTCCCGGACTAGCGCATAGGCCGTCGGACGAGAGTGGGGTCTACGGGCCGAGAGAGGGCGTGGTGCCCACAGGTAGGGGCGGTCGGGGCGTTATAAGTGGTATCAGAGCCGAACCCACAAAACGTGTGTGGAGTCATGTGGGCTCACACCGTCAAGGATAACGATCCTGGTGCGCAACGAGGACGTTGCGCTCTATGAGTAGGGATGATTGTAACATCCCGATTTCTGGTATATGTTGAGAGACTTACAAGAATTGATTTAGCTACCTATGTCACAAAAGTGCAATTATCTTTTCGGTCACTTGCCCAGAGAGAACTCCAGAGTTAAGCGTGTTTGAGCTGGAAAAATTTAAGGATGGGTGACTTACCGGGAAGTGATTCGCGGTACCGTGCGAGTGAGGACAAAACACGGGAAAATATCATGTGGTGATTGCAGGGTCAGTAAACAAGTCTTACGAGCCTCCCGGACTAGCGCACAGGCCGACGGACGAGAGTGGGGTCTTCGGGCCGAGAGAGGGAGTGGTGCCCATAGGTAGGGGCGGTCGGGGCCTTATAAGTGGTATCAGAGCCGAACCCAAAAACGTGTGTGGAGTCATATGGGCTCACACCGTCAATGGTAAGGATCCTGGTACGCAACGAGGACATTGCGCTCTATGAGTAGGGGTGATTGTAACATCCCGATTTATGGTATATGCGGAGAGGCTTATAAGAATTGATTTGGCTACCTTTGCTACCAAAGTGCACTTATCTTTTCGTTCACTTGTCCAGAGAGAACTCCAGAGTTAAGCGTGCTTGAGCTGGGAAAATTTAAGTATTGGTGACCTACCGGGAAGTGATTCGCGTTACCGTGCGAGTGAGGACAAAACACGGGAAAATATCATGTGGTGATTGCAAGATTAGTAAACAAGTCTTACGAGCCTCCCGGACTAGCGCACCGGCCGTCAGACGAGAGTGTGGTCCACGGGCCGAGAGAGGGCGTGGTGCCCACAGGTAGGGGCGATCGGAGTGTTATAAGTTGTATCAGAGCAGAACCCAAAAACGTGTGTGGAGTCATGTGGGCTCACACCGTCAATGGTAACGATCCTGGTACGCAACGAGGTCGTTGCGCTCTATGAGTAGGGGTGATTGTAACATCCCGATTTCTTGTATATGCGGAGAGGATTATAAGAATTGATTTGGCTACCTATGTCAACAAAGTGCACTTATCTTTTCGGTCACTTGTCCAGAGAGAACTCCATAGTTAAGCGTGTTTTAGCTGGAAAAATTTAAGGATGGGTGACCTACCGGGAAGTGATTCGCGGTACCGTGCGAGTGAGAACAAAACACGGGAAAAAATCATGTGGTGATTGCAGGGTCAGTAAACAATTCTTACGAGTCTCCCGGATTAGCGCACAGGCCGTCGGACGAGAGTGGGGTCTTCGAGGCGAGAGAGGGCGTGGTGCCCATAGGTAGGGGCGGTCGGGGCCTTATAAGTGGTATCAGAGCCGAACCCACAAAACGTGTGTGGAGTCATGTGGGCTCACACCATCAAGGATAACGATCCTGGTGCGCAACGAGGACGTTGCGCTCTATGAGTAGGGTAATTGTAACATCCCGATTTCTGGTATATGCTGAGAGGCTTATAAGAATTGATTTGGCTACTTATGTCACCAAAATGCACTTATCTTTCTGGTCACTTGTCTAGAGAGAAATCCAGATTTAAGCGTGCTTGAGCTGGAAAAAATTTAGGATGGGTGACCTACCGGGAAGTGATTCCCGGTACCGTGCGAGTGAGGATAAAAAACGGGAAAAGATCATGTGGTGATTGCAGGGTCAGTAAACAAGTCTTACGAGCCTCCCGGAATAGCGCACAAGCCGTCGGACGAGAGTGGGGTCCACGGGCCGAGAGAGGGCGTGGTGCCCACAGGTAGGGGCGGTCGGGGCGTTATATGTGGTATTAGAGCCGAACCCAAAAACATGTGTGGAGTCATGTGGGCTCACACCGTCAAGTATAACGATCCTGGTGCGCAACGAGGACGTTGCGCTCTATGAGTAGGGGTGATTGTAACATCCCGATTTCTGGTATATGATGAGAGGCTTACAAGAATTGATTTGGCTACCTATGTCACCAAAGTGCACTTATCTTTTCGGTCACTTGCCCAGAGAGAACTCCAGAGTTAAGCGTGTTTGAGCTGGAAAAATTTAACGATGGGTGACCTATCGTGAAGTGATTCGAGGTACCGTGCGAGTGAGGACAAAACACGGGAAAAGATCATGTGGTGATTGCAGGGTCAGTAAACAAGTCTTACGAGCCTCCCGGACTAGCGCACAAGCCGTCAGACGAGAGTGGGGTCCCCGGGCCGAGAGAGGGCGTGGTGCCCACAGGTAGGGGTGGTTGGGGCGTTATAAGTTGTATCAGAGCAGAACCCAAAAACGTGTGTGGAGTCATGTGGGCTCACACCGTCAATGGTAACGATCCGGGTGCACAAGGAGGACGTTGCGCTCTATGAGTAGGGGTGATTGTAACATCCCGATTTCTGGTATATGCTGAGAGGCTTATAAGATTTGATTTGGCTACCTATGTCACCAAAATGCACTTATCTTTTCGGTCACTTGTCTAGAGAGAAATCTAGAGTTAAGCGTGTTTGAGCTGGAAAAATTTACGGATGGGTGACCTAGTGGGAAGTGATTCGCGGTACCGTGCGAGTGAGGACAAAAAACGGGAAAAGATCATGTGGTGATTGCAGGGTCAGTAAACAAGTCTAACGAGCCTCCCGGACTAGCGCACAGGCCGTCGGACGAGAGTGGGGTCCACGGGCCGAGAGAGGGCGTGGTGCCCACATGTAGGGGCGGTCGGTGCGTTATAAGTGGTATCAGAGCCGAACCCAAAAACGTGTGTGGAGTCATGTGGGCTCACACCGTCAATGGTAACGATCCTGGTACGCAACGAGGACGTTGCGCTCTATGAGTAGGGATGATTGTAACATCCCGATTTCTAGTATATGCGGAGAGGCTTATAAGAATTGATTTGGCTACCTATGTCACCAAAGTGCACTTATCTTTTCGGTTACTTGTCCAGAGAGAACTCCAGAGTTAAGCGTGCTTGAGCTGGAAAAATTTAAGGATTGGTGACCTACGAGGAAGTGATTCGCATTACCGTGCGAGTGAGGACAAAACACGGGAAAAGAACATGTGGTGATTGCAAGATCAGTAAACAAGTCTTACGAGCCTCGCGGATTAGCGCACCGGCCGTCGGACGAGAGTGTGGTTCACGGGCCGAGAGAGGGCGTGGTGCCCACAGGTAGGGGCGGTCGGGGCGTTATAAGTTGTATCAGAGCAGAACCCAAAAATGTGTGTGGAGTCATGTGGGTTCACACCGTCAAGGGTAACGATCCGGGTGCGGAAGGAGGACGTTGCGCTCTACGAGTAAGGGGGATTGTAACATCCCGATTTCTGGTATATGCGGAGAGGCTTATAAGAATTGATTTGGCTACTTATGTCACCAAAGTGCACTTATCTTTTCGGTCACTTGTCCAGTGAGAACTCCAAAGTTAAGCATGCTTGAGCTGGAAAGATTTAAGGATGGGTGACCTACCGGGAAATGATTCACGGTACCGTGCGAGTGAGGACAAAACACGGGAAAAAATCATGTGGTGATTGCAAGGTCATTAAACAAGTCTTACGAGCCTCCCGGACTAGCGCAAAGGCCGTCGGACGAGAGTGGGGTCTTCGGGCCGAGAGAGGTCGTGGTGCCCATAGGTAGGGCCGTTCGGGGCGTTATAGGTGGTATCAGAGCCGAACCCACAAAACGTGTGTGGAGTCATGTGGGCTCACACCGTCAAGGATAACGATTCTGGTGCGCAACGAGGATGTTGCGTTCTATGAGTAGTGGTGATTGTAACATCCCGATTTCTGGTATATGCTGAGAGGCTTATAAGAATTGATTTGGCTACCTATGTCACCAAAATGCATTTATCTTTTCGGTCACTTGTCCAGAGAGAACTCCATAGTTAAGCGTGTTTTAGCTGGAAAAATTTAAGGATGGGTGACCTACCGGGAAGTGATTCGCGGTACCGTGCGAGTGAGAACAAAACACGGGAAAAAATCATGTGGTGATTGCAGGGTCAGTAAACAATTCTTACGAGTCTCCCGGATTAGCGCACAGGCCGTCGGACGAGAGTGGGGTCTTCGAGGCGAGAGAGGGCGTGGTGCCCATAGGTAGGGGCGGTCGGGGCCTTATAAGTGGTATCAGAGCCGAACCCACAAAACGTGTGTGGAGTCATGTGGGCTCACACCATCAAGGATAACGATCCTGGTGCGCAACGAGGACGTTGCGCTCTATGAGTAGGGTAATTGTAACATCCCGATTTCTGGTATATGCTGAGAGGCTTATAAGAATTGATTTGGCTACTTATGTCACCAAAATGCACTTATCTTTCTGGTCACTTGTCTAGAGAGAAATCCAGATTTAAGCGTGCTTGAGCTGGAAAAAATTTAGGATGGGTGACCTACCGGGAAGTGATTCCCGGTACCGTGCGAGTGAGGATAAAAAACGGGAAAAGATCATGTGGTGATTGCAGGGTCAGTAAACAAGTCTTACGAGCCTCCCGGAATAGCGCACAAGCCGTCGGACGAGAGTGGGGTCCACGGGCCGAGAGAGGGCGTGGTGCCCACAGGTAGGGGCGGTCGGGGCGTTATATGTGGTATTAGAGCCGAACCCAAAAACATGTGTGGAGTCATGTGGGCTCACACCGTCAAGTATAACGATCCTGGTGCGCAACGAGGACGTTGCGCTCTATGAGTAGGGGTGATTGTAACATCCCGATTTCTGGTATATGATGAGAGGCTTACAAGAATTGATTTGGCTACCTATGTCACCAAAGTGCACTTATCTTTTCGGTCACTTGCCCAGAGAGAACTCCAGAGTTAAGCGTGTTTGAGCTGGAAAAATTTAACGATGGGTGACCTATCGTGAAGTGATTCGAGGTACCGTGCGAGTGAGGACAAAACACGGGAAAAGATCATGTGGTGATTGCAGGGTCAGTAAACAAGTCTTACGAGCCTCCCGGACTAGCGCACAAGCCGTCAGACGAGAGTGGGGTCCCCGGGCCGAGAGAGGGCGTGGTGCCCACAGGTAGGGGTGGTTGGGGCGTTATAAGTTGTATCAGAGCAGAACCCAAAAACGTGTGTGGAGTCATGTGGGCTCACACCGTCAATGGTAACGATCCGGGTGCACAAGGAGGACGTTGCGCTCTATGAGTAGGGGTGATTGTAACATCCCGATTTCTGGTATATGCTGAGAGGCTTATAAGATTTGATTTGGCTACCTATGTCACCAAAATGCACTTATCTTTTCGGTCACTTGTCTAGAGAGAAATCTAGAGTTAAGCGTGTTTGAGCTGGAAAAATTTACGGATGGGTGACCTAGTGGGAAGTGATTCGCGGTACCGTGCGAGTGAGGACAAAAAACGGGAAAAGATCATGTGGTGATTGCAGGGTCAGTAAACAAGTCTAACGAGCCTCCCGGACTAGCGCACAGGCCGTCGGACGAGAGTGGGGTCCACGGGCCGAGAGAGGGCGTGGTGCCCACATGTAGGGGCGGTCGGTGCGTTATAAGTGGTATCAGAGCCGAACCCAAAAACGTGTGTGGAGTCATGTGGGCTCACACCGTCAATGGTAACGATCCTGGTACGCAACGAGGACGTTGCGCTCTATGAGTAGGGATGATTGTAACATCCCGATTTCTAGTATATGCGGAGAGGCTTATAAGAATTGATTTGGCTACCTATGTCACCAAAGTGCACTTATCTTTTCGGTTACTTGTCCAGAGAGAACTCCAGAGTTAAGCGTGCTTGAGCTGGAAAAATTTAAGGATTGGTGACCTACGAGGAAGTGATTCGCATTACCGTGCGAGTGAGGACAAAACACGGGAAAAGAACATGTGGTGATTGCAAGATCAGTAAACAAGTCTTACGAGCCTCGCGGATTAGCGCACCGGCCGTCGGACGAGAGTGTGGTTCACGGGCCGAGAGAGGGCGTGGTGCCCACAGGTAGGGGCGGTCGGGGCGTTATAAGTTGTATCAGAGCAGAACCCAAAAATGTGTGTGGAGTCATGTGGGTTCACACCGTCAAGGGTAACGATCCGGGTGCGGAAGGAGGACGTTGCGCTCTACGAGTAAGGGGGATTGTAACATCCCGATTTCTGGTATATGCGGAGAGGCTTATAAGAATTGATTTGGCTACTTATGTCACCAAAGTGCACTTATCTTTTCGGTCACTTGTCCAGTGAGAACTCCAAAGTTAAGCATGCTTGAGCTGGAAAGATTTAAGGATGGGTGACCTACCGGGAAATGATTCACGGTACCGTGCGAGTGAGGACAAAACACGGGAAAAAATCATGTGGTGATTGCAAGGTCATTAAACAAGTCTTACGAGCCTCCCGGACTAGCGCAAAGGCCGTCGGACGAGAGTGGGGTCTTCGGGCCGAGAGAGGTCGTGGTGCCCATAGGTAGGGCCGTTCGGGGCGTTATAGGTGGTATCAGAGCCGAACCCACAAAACGTGTGTGGAGTCATGTGGGCTCACACCGTCAAGGATAACGATTCTGGTGCGCAACGAGGATGTTGCGTTCTATGAGTAGTGGTGATTGTAACATCCCGATTTCTGGTATATGCTGAGAGGCTTATAAGAATTGATTTGGCTACCTATGTCACCAAAATGCATTTATCTTTTCGGTCACTTGTTTAGAGAGAAATCCAGAGTTAAGCGTGCTTGAGCTGGAAAAATTTAAGGATGGGTGACCTACCGGGAAGTGATTTGCGGTACCGTGCGAATGAGGACAAAACACGGGAAAAGATCATGTGTTGATTGCAGGGTCAGTAAACAAGTCTTACGAGCCTCCCGGACTAGCGCACAGGCCGTCGGACGAGAGTGGGGTCCACGGGCCGAGAGAGGGCGTGGTGCCCACAGGTAGGGGCGATCGAAGCGTTATAAGTGGTATCAGAGCCGAACCCAAAAACGTGTGTGGAGTCATGTGGGCTCACACCGTCAATGGTAAGGATCCTGGTACGCAACGAGGACATTGCGCTCTTTGAGTAGGGGTGATTGTAACATCCCGATTTCTGGTATATGCGGAGAGGCTTATAAGAATTGATTTGGCTACCTATGTCACCAAAGTGCACTTATCTTTTCGGTCACTTGTCCTGAGAGAACTCTTGAGTTAAGCGTGCTTTAGCTGGAAAAATTTAAGGATTGGTGACCTACCGCGAAATAATTCGCGTTACCGTGCGAGTGAGGACAAAACACGGGAAAATATCATGTGGTGATTGCAAGATTAGTAAACAAGTCTTACGAGCCTCCCGGACTAGCGCACCGGCCGTCGGACGAGAGTGTGGTCCACGGGCCGAGAGAGGGCGTGGTGCCCACATGTAGGGGCGATCGGAGTGTTATAAGTTGTATCAGAGTAGAACCCAAAAACGTGTGTGGAGTCCTGTGGGCTCACACCGTTAATGGTAACAATCCTGGTACGCAACGAGGACGTTGCGCTCTATGAGTAGGGGTGATTGTAACATCCCTATTTCTGGTATATGCGGAGAGGCTTATAAGAATTGATTTGGCTACCTATGTCACCAAAGTGCACTTATCTTTTCGGTCACCTGTCCAGAGAGAACTCCATAGTTAAGTGTGTTTTAGCTGGAAAATTTTAAGGATGGGTGACCTACCGGGAAGTGATTCGCGGTACCGTGCGCGTGAGAACAAAATACGGGAAAAGATCATGTGGTGATTGCAGGGTCAGTAAACAAGTCTTACGAGTCTCCCGGATTAGCGCACAGGCCGTCGGACGAGAGTGGGGTCTTCGAGTTGAGAGAGGGCGTGGTGCCCATAGGTAGGGGCGGTCGGGGCCTTATAAGTGGTATCAGAGCCGAACCCACAAAACGTGTGTGGAGTCATGTGGGCTCACACCGTCAAGTATAACGATCCTGGTGCGCAACGAGGACGTTGCGCTCTATGAGTAGGGGTAATTGTAACATCCCGATTTCTGGTATATGCTGAGAGGCTTTTAAGAATTGATTTGGCTACCTATGTCACCAAAATGCACTTATCTTTCCGGTCACTTGTCTAGAGAAAAATCCAGATTTAAGGATGGGTGACCTACCGGGAAGTGATT
Organism: Eutrema japonicum; assembly: GCA_030161315.1. NCBI lineage: Eukaryota > Viridiplantae > Streptophyta > Magnoliopsida > Brassicales > Brassicaceae > Eutrema > Eutrema japonicum. Next base: position 32,327,207 of record BSQW01000007.1, on the reverse strand, counting down.
CGCGGTACCGTGCGAGTGTGGACAAAAAACGGGAAAAGATCATGTGGTGATTGCAGGGTCAGTAAAAAAGTCTTACGAGCCTCCCGGACTAGCGCACAAGCCGTCGGACGAGAGTGGGGTCCACGGGCCGAGAGAGGGCGTGGTGCCCACAGGTAGGGGCGGTCGGGGAGTTATAAGTGGTATCAGAGCCGAACCCAAAAACCTGTGTGGAGTCATGTGGGCTCACACCGTCAAGGATAACGATCCTGGTGCGCAACGAGGACGTTACGCTCTATGAGTAGGGGTGATTGTAACATCCCGATTTCTGGTATATGCTGAGAGGCTTATAAGAATTGATTTGGCTACATATGTTACCAAAGTGAACTTATCTTTTCGGTCACTTGTCTAGAGAGAAATCTAGAGTTAAACGTGTTTGAGCTGGAAAAATTTACGGATGGGTGACCTAGCGGGAAGTGATTCGCGGTACCATGCGAGTGAGGACAAAAAACGGGAAAAGATCATGTGGTGATTGCAGGGTCAGTAAACAAGTCTAACGAGCCTCCCGGACTAGCGCACAGGCCGTCGGACGAGAGTGGGGTCCACGGGCCGAGAGAGGGCGTGGTGCCCACAGGTAGGGGCGGTCGGTGCGTTATAAGTGGTATCAGAGCCGAACCCAAAAACGTGTGTGGAGTCATGTGGGCTCACACCGTCAATGGTAACGATCCTGGTACGCAACGAGGACGTTGCGCTCTATGAGTAGGGATGATTGTAACATCCCGATTTCTAGTATATGCGGAGAGGCTTATAAGAATTGATTTGGCTACCTATGTCACCAAAGTGCACTTATCTTTTCGGTTACTTGTCCAGAGAGAACTCCAGAGTTAAGCGTGCTTGAGCTAGAAAAATTTAAGGATTGGTGACCTACCGGGAAGTGATTCGCATTACCGTGCGAGTGAGGACAAAACACGGGAAAAGATCATGTGGTGATTGCAAGATCAGTAAACAAGTCTTACGAGCCTCCCGGATTAGCGCACCGGCTGTCGGACGAGAGTGTGGTCCACGGGCCGAGAGAGGGCGTGGTGCCCACAGGTAGGGGCGGTCGGGGCGTTATAAGTTGTATCAGAGCAGAACCCAAAAATGTGTGTGGAGTCATGTGGGCTCACACCGTCAAGGGTAACGATCCGGGTGCGCAAGGAGGACGTTGCGCTCTACGAGTACGGGGGATTGTAACATCCCGATTTCTGGTATATGCGGAGAGGCTTATAAGAATTGATTTGGCTACTTATCTCACCAAAGTGCACTTATCTTTTCGGTCACTTGCCCAGAGAGAACTTCAGAGTTAAGCGTGTTTGAGCTGGAAAAATTTAAGGATGGGTGACCTACCGTGAAGTGATTCGCGGTACCGTGCGAGTGAGGACAAAACACGTGAAAAGATCATGTGGTGATTGCATCGTCAGTAAACAAGTCTTACGAGCCTCCCAGACTAGCGCACAAGCCGTCGGAAGAGAGTGGGGTCCACGGGCCGAGAGAGGGCGTGGTGCCCACAGGTAGGGGTGGTTGGGGCGTTATAAGTTGTATCAGAGCAGAACCCAAAAACGTGTGTGGAGTCATGTGGGCTCACACCGTCAATGGTAACGATCCGGGTGCACAAGGAGGACGTTGCGCTCTATGAGTAGGGGTGATTGTAACATCCCGATTTCTGGTATATGCTGAGAGGCTTATAAGATTTGATTTGGCTACCTATGTCACCAAAATGCACTTATCTTTTCGGTCACTTGTCTAGAGAGAAATCTAGAGTTAAGCGTGTTTGAGCTGGAAAAATTTACGGATGGGTGACCTAGCGGGAAGTGATTCGCGGTACCGTGCGAGTGAGGACAAAAAACGGGAAAAGATCATGTGGTGATTGCAGGGTCAGTAAACAAGTCTAACGAGCCTCCCGGACTAGCGCACAGGCCGTCGGACGAGAGTGGGGTCCACGGGCCGAGAGAGGGCGTGGTGCCCACAGGTAGGGGCGGTCGGTGCGTTATAAGTGGTATCAGAGCCGAACCCAAAAATGTGTGTGGAGTCATGTGGGCTCACACCGTCAATGGTAACGATCCTGGTACGCAACGAGGACGTTGCGCTCTATGAGTAGGGATGATTGTAACATCCCGATTTCTAGTATATGCGGAGAGGCTTATAAGAATTGATTTGGCTACCTATGTCACCAAAGTGCACTTATCTTTTCGGTTACTTGTCCAGAGAGAACTCCAGAGTTAAGCGTGCTTGAGCTGGAAAAATTTAAGGATTGGTGACCTACCAGGAAGTGATTCGCATTACCGTGCGAGTGAGGACAAAACACGGGAAAATATCATGTGGTGATTGCAAGATCAGTAAACAAGTCTTACGAGCCTCCCGGATTAGCGCACCGGCCGTCGGACGAGAGTGTGGTTCACGGGCCGAGAGAGGGCGTGGTGCCCACAGGTAGGGGCGGTCGGGGCGTTATAAGTTGTATCAGAGCAGAACCCAAAAATGTGTGTGGAGTCATGTGGGTTCACACCGTCAAGGGTAACGATCCGAGTGCGCAAGGAGGACGTTGCGCTCTACGAGTAAGGGGGATTGTAACATCCCGATTTCTGGTATATGCGGAGAGGCTTATAAGAATTGATTTGGCTACTTATGTCACCAAAGTGCACTTATCTTTTCGGTCACTTGTCCAGTGAGAACTCCAAAGTTAAGCATGCTTGAGCTGGAAAGATTTAAGGATGGGTGACCTACCGGGAAATGATTCACGGTACCGTGCGAGTGAGGACAAAACACGGGAAAAAATCATGTGGTGATTGCAAGGTCATTAAACAAGTCTTACGAGCCTCCCGGACTAGCGCACAGGCCGTCGGACGAGAGTGGGGTCTTCGGGCCGAGAGAGGTCGTGGTGCCCATAGGTAGGGCCGTTCGGGGCGTTATAGGTGGTATCAGAGCCGAACCCACAAAACGTGTGTGGAGTCATGTGGGCTCACACCGTCAAGGATAACGATTCTGGTGCGCAACGAGGATGTTGCGTTCTATGAGTAGTGGTGATTGTAACATCCCGATTTCTGGTATATGCTGAGAGGCTTATAAGAATTGATTTGGCTACCTATGTCACCAAAATGCATTTATCTTTTCGGTCACTTGTTTAGAGAGAAATCCAGAGTTAAGCGTGCTTGAGCTGGAAAAATTTAAGGATGGGTGACCTACCGGGAAGTGATTTGCGGTACCGTGCGAATGAAGACAAAACACGGGAAAAGATCATGTGGTGATTGCAGGGTCAGTAAACGAGTCTTACGAGTCTCCCGGACTAGCGCACAGTCCGTCGGACGAGAGTGGGGTCTTCGGGCCGAGAGAGGGCGTGGTGCCCACAGGTAGGGGCGATCGAAGCGTTATAAGTGGTATCAGAGCCGAACCCAAAAACGTGTGTGGAGTCATGTGGGCTCACACCGTCAATGGTAAGGATCCTGGTACGCAACGAGGACATTGCGCTCTTTGAGTAGGGGTGATTGTAACATCCCGATTTCTGGTATATGCGGAGAGGCTTATAAGAATTGATTTGGCTACCTATGTCACCAAAGTGCACTTATCTTTTCGGTCACTTGTCCAGTGAGAACTCCAAAGTTAAGCATGCTTGAGCTGGAAAGATTTAAGGATGGGTGACCTACCGGGAAATGATTCACGGTACCGTGCGAGTGAGGACAAAACACGGGAAAAAATCATGTGGTGATTGCAAGGTCATTAAACAAGTCTTACGAGCCTCCCGGACTAGCGCACAGGCCGTCGGACGAGAGTGGGGTCTTCGGGCCGAGAGAGGTCGTGGTGCCCATAAGTAGGGGCGTTCGGGGCGTTCGGGGCGTTATAGGTGGTTTCAGAGCCGAACCCACAAAACGTGTGTGGAGTCATGTGGGCTCACACCGTAAAAGATAACGATCCTGGTGCGCAACGAGGATGTTGCGTTCTATGAGTAGTGGTGATTGTAACATCCCGATTTCTGGTATATGCTGAGAGGCTTATAAGAATTGATTTGGCTACCTATGTCACCAAAATGCATTTATATTTTCGGTCACTTGTTTAGAAAGAAATCCAGAGTTAAGCGTGCTTGAGCTGGAAAAATTTAAGGATGGGTGACCTACCGGGAAGTGATTTGCGGTACCGTGCGAATGAGGACAAAACACGGGAAAAGATCATGTGTTGATTGCAGGGTCAGTAAACAAGTCTTACGAGCCTCCCGGACTAGCGCACAGGCCGTCGGACGAGAGTGGGGTCCACGGGCCGAGAGAGGGCGTGGTGCCCACAGGTAGGGGCGATCGGAGCGTTATAAGTGGTATCAGAGCCGAACCCAAAAACGTGTGTGGAGTCATGTGGGCTCACACCGTCAATGGTAAGGATCCTGGTACGCAAAGAGGACATTGCGCTCTTTGAGTAGGGGTGATTGTAACATCCCGATTTCTGGTATATGCGGAGAGGCTTATAAGAATTGATTTGGCTACCTATGTCACCAAAGTGCACTTATCTTTTCGGTCACTTGTCCAGAGAGAACTCCAGAGTTAAGCGTGCTTTAGCTGGAAAAATTTAAGGATTGGTGACCTACCGGGAAATAATTCGCGTTACCGTGCGAGTGAGGACAAAACACGGGAAAATATCATGTGGTGATTGCAAGATTAGTAAACAAGTCTTACGAGCCTCCCGAACAAGCGCACCGGCCGTCGGACGAGAGTGTGGTCCACGGGCCGAGAGAGGGCGTGGTGCCCACATGTAGGGGCGATCGGAGTGTTATAAGTTGTATCAGAGCAGAACCCAAAAACGTGTGTGGAGTCATGTGGGCTCACACCGTTAATGGTAACGATCCTGGTACGCAACGAGGACGTTGCGCTCTATGAGTAGGGGTGATTGTAACATCCCTATTTCTGGTATATGCGGAGAGGCTTATAAGAATTGATTTGGCTACCTATGTCACCAAAGTGCACTTATCTTTTCGGTCACCTGTCCAGAGAGAACTCCATAGTTAAGCGTGTTTCAGCTGGAAAATTTTAAGGATGGGTGACCTACCGGGAAGTGATTCGCGGTACCGTGCGCGTGAGAACAAAATACGGGAAAAGATCATGTGGTGATTGCAGGGTCAGTAAACAAGTCTTACGAGTCTCCCGGATTAGCGCACAGGCCGTCGGACGAGAGTGGGGTCTTCGAGTTGAGAGAGGGCGTGGTGCCCATAGGTAGGGGCGGTCGGGGCCTTATAAGTGGTATCAGAGCCGAACCCACAAAACGTGTGTGGAGTCATGTGGGCTCACACCGTCAAGTATAACGATCCTGGTGCGCAACGAGGACGTTGCGCTCTATGAGTAGGGGTAATTGTAACATCCCGATTTCTGGTATATGCTGAGAGGCTTATAAGAATTGATTTGGCTACCTATGTCACCAAAATGCACTTATCTTTCCGGTCACTTGTCTAGAGAAAAATCCAGATTTAAGCGTGTTTTAGCCTGAAAAATTTAAGGATGGGTGACCTACCGGGAAGTGATTCGCGGTACCGTGCGAGTGTGGACATAAACGGGAAAAGATCATGTGGTGATTGCAGGGTCAGTAAAAAAGTCTTACGAGCCTCCCGGACTAGCGCACAAGCCGTCGGACGAGAGTGGGGTCCACGAGCCGAGAGAGGGCGTGGTGCCCACAGGTATGGGCGGTCGGGGCGTTATAAGTGGTATCAGAGCCGAACCCAAAAACCTGTGTGGAGTCATGTGGGCTCACACCGTCAAGGATAACGATCCTGGTGCGCAACGAGGACGTTACGCTCTATGAGTAGGGGTGATTGTAACATCCCTATTTCTGGTATATGCGGAGAGGCTTATAAGAATTGATTTGGTTACCTATGTCACCAAAGTGCACTTATCTTTTCGGTCACCTGTCCAGAGAGAACTCCATAGTAAATGTGTTTTAGCTGGAAAATTTTAAGGATGGGTGACCTACCGGGAAGTGATTCGCGGTACCGTGCGAGTGAGAACAAAATACGGGAAAAGATCATGTGGTGATTGCAGGGTCAGTAAACAAGTCTTACGAGTCTCCCGGATTAGCGCATAGGCCGTCGGACGAGAGTGGGGTCTTCGAGTTGAGAGAGGGCGTGGTGCCCATAGGTTGGGGCGGTCGGGGCCTTATAAGTGGTATCAGAGCCGAACCCACAAAACGTGTGTGGAGTCATGTGGGCTCACACCGTCAAGTATAACGATCCTGGTGCGCAACGAGGACGTTGCGCTCTATGAGTAGGGGTAATTCTAACATCCCGATTTCTGGTATATGCTGAGAGGCTTTTAAGAATTGATTTGGCTACCTATGTCACCAAAATGCACTTATCTTTCCGGTCACTTGTCTAGAGAAAAATCCAGATTTAAGCGTGTTTGAGCCTGAAAAATTTAAGGATGGGTGACCTACCGGGAAGTGATTCGCGGTACCGTGCGAGTGTGGACAAAAAACGAGAAAAGATCATGTGGTGATTGTAGGGTCAGTAAAAAAGTCTTACGAGCCTCCCGGACTAGCGCACAAGCCGTCGGACGAGAGTGGGGTCCACGGGCCGAGAGAGGGCGTGGTGCCCACAGGTAGGGGCGGTCGGGGCGTTATAAGTGGTATCAGAGCCGAACCCAAAAACCTGTGTGGAGTCATGTGGGCTCACACCGTCAAGGATAACGATCCTGGTGCGCAACGAGGACGTTACGCTCTATGAGTAGGGGTGATTGTAACATCCCGATTTATGGTATATGCTGAGAGGCTTATAAGAATTGATTTGGCTACATATGTTACCAAAGTGCACTTATCTTTTCGGTCACTTGTCTAGAGAGAAATCTAGAGTTAAGCGTGTTTGAGCTGGAAAAATTTACGGATGGGTGACCTAGCGGGAAGTGATTCGCGGTACCATGCGAGTGAGGACAAAAAACGGGAAAAGATCATGTGGTGATTGCAGGGTCAGTAAACAAGTCTAACGAGCCTCCCGGACTAGCGCACAGGCCGTCGGACGAGAGTGTGGTCCACGGGCCGAGAGAGGGCGTAGTGCCAACAGGTAGGGGCGGTCGGTGCGTTATAAGTGGTATCAGAGCCGAACCCAAAAACGTGTGTGGAGTCATGTGGGCTCACACCGTCAATGGTAACGATCCTGGTACGCAACGAGGACGTTGCGCTCTATGAGTAGGGATGATTGTAACATCCCGATTTCTAGTATATACGGAGAGGCTTATAAGAATTGATTTGGCTACCTATGTCACCAAAGTGCACTTATCTTTTCGTTTACTTGTCCAGAGAGAACTCCAGAGTTAAGCGTGCTTGAGCTGGAAAAATTTAAGGATTGGTGACCTACCGGGAAGTGATTCGCATTACCGTGCGAGTGAGGACAAAACACGGGAAAAGATCATGTGGTGATTGCAAGATCAGTAAACAAGTCTTACGAGCCTCCCGGATTAGCGCACCGGCCGTCGGACGAGAGTGTGGTCCACGGGCCGAGAGAGGGCGCGGTGCCCACAGGTAGGGGCGGTCGGGCCGTTATAAGTTGTATCAGAGCAGAACCCAAAAATGTGTGTGGAGTCATGTGGGCTCACACCGTCAAGGGTAACGATCCGGGTGCGCAAGGAGGACGTTGCGCTCTACGAGTACCGCGGATTGTAACATCCCGATTTCTGGTATATGCGGAAAGGCTTATAAGAATTGATTTGGCTACTTATGTCACCAAAGTGCACTTATCTTTTCGGTCACTTGTCCAGTGAGAACTCCAAAGTTAAGCATGCTTGAGTTGGAAAGATTTAAGGATGGGTGACCTACCGGGAAATGATTCACGGTACCGTGCGAGTGAGGACAAAACACGGGAAAAAATCATGTGGTGATTGCAAGGTCATTAAACAAGTCTTACGAGCCTCCCGTACTAGCGCACATGCCGTCGGACGAGAGTGGGGTCTTCGGGCCGAGAGAGGTCGTGGTGCCCATAAGTAGGGGCGTTCGGGGCGTTATAGGTGGTATCAGAGCCGAACCCACAAAACGTGTGTGGAGTCATGTGGGCTCACACCGTCAAGGGTAACGATCCTGGTGCGCAACGAGGATGTTGCGTTCTATGAGTAGTGGTGATTGTAACATCCCGATTTCTGGTATATGCTGAGAGGCTTATAAGAATTGATTTGGCTACCTATGTCACCAAAATGCATTTATCTTTTCGGTCACTTGTTTAGAGAGAACTCCAGAGTTAAGCGTGCTTGAGCTGGAAAAATTTAAGGATTGGTGACCTACTGGGAAATAATTCGCGTTACCGTGCGAGTGAGGACAAAACACGGGAAAATATCATGTGGTGATTGCAAGATTAGTAAACAAGTCTTACGAGCCTCCCGGACTAGCGCACCGGCCATCGGACGAGAGTGTGGTCCATGGGCCGAGAGAGGGCGTGGTGCCCACATGTAGGGGCGATCGGAGTGTTATAAGTTGTATCAGAGCAGAACCCAAAAACGTGTGTGGAGTCATGTGGGCTCACACCGTTAATGGTAACGATCCTGGTACGCAACGAGGACGTTGCGCTCTATGAGTAGGGGTGATTGTAACATCCCTATTTCTGGTATATGCGGAGAGGCTTATAAGAATTGATTTGGTTACCTATGTCACCAAAGTGCACTTATCTTTTCGGTCACCTGTCCAGAGAGAACTCCATAGTTAAGCGTGTTTTAGCTGGAAAATTTTAAGGATGGGTGACATACCGGGAAGTGATTCGCGGTACCGTGCAAGTGAGTACAAAACACAGGAAAAGATCATGTCGTGATTGCAGGGTCAGTAAACAAGTCTTACGAGTCTCCCGGATTAGCGCACAGGCCGTCGGACGAGAGTGGGGTCCACGTGCCAAGAGAGGGCGTGGTGCCCACAGGTAGGGGTTGTTGGGGCATTATAAGTTGTATCAGAGCAGAACCCAAAAACGTGTGTGGAGTCATGTGGGCTCACACCGTCAAGCGTAACGATCCGGGTGCACAAGGAGGACGTTGCGCTCTATGAGTAGGGGTGATTGTAACATCCCGATTTCTGGTATATGCTGAGAGGCTTATAAGATTTGATTTGGCTACCTATGTCACCAAAATTCACTTATCTTTTCGGTCACTTGTCTAGAGAGAAATCTAGAGTTAAGCGTGTTTGAGCTGGAAAAATTTACGGATGGGTGACCTACCGGGAAGTGATTCGCGGTACCATGCGAGTGAGGACAAACACGGGAAAAGATCATGTGGTGATTGCAGGGTCAGTAACCAAGTCTAACGAGCCTCCTGGACTAGCGCACATGCCGTCAGACGAGAGTGGGTTCCACGGGCCGAGAGAGGGCGTGGTGCCCACAGGTAGGGGCGGTCGGTGCGTTATAAGTGGTATCAGAGCCGAACCCAAAAACGTGTGTGGAGTCATGTGGGCTCACACCGTCAATGGTAACGATCCTGGTACGCAACGAGGACGTTGCGGTCTATGAGTAGGGATGATTGTAACATCCCGATTTCTAGTATATGCGGAGAGACTTATAAGAATTGATTTGGCTACCTATGTCACCAAAGTGCACTTATCTTTTCGGTTACTTGTCCAGAGAGAACTCCAGAGTTAAGCGTGCTTGAGCGGGAAAAATTTAAGGATTGGTGACCTAACGGGAAGTGATTCGCGTTACCGTGCGAGTGGGGACAAAACACGGGAAAAGATCATGTGGTGATTGCAAGATCAGTAAACAAGTCTTACGAGCCTCCCGGACTAGCGCACCGGCCGTCGGACGAGAGTGTGGTCCACGGGCCGAGAGAGGGCGTGGTGCCCACAGGTAGGGGCGGTCGGGGCGTTATAAGTTGTATCAGAGCAGAACCCAAAAATGTGTGTGGAGTCATGTGGGCTCACACCGTCAAGGGTAACGATCCGGGTGCGCAAGGAGGATGTTGCGCTCTACGAGTAGGGGGGAATGTAACATCCCGATTTCTGGTATATGCGGAGAGGCTTATAAGAATTGATTTGGCTACCTATGTCACCAAAATGCACTTATCTTTCCGGTCACATGTCTAGAGAGAAATCCAGATTTAAGCGTGTTTGAGCCTGAAAAATTTAAGGATGGGTGACCTACCGGGAAGTGATTCGCGGTACCGTGCAAGTGTGGACAAAAAACGGGAAAAGATCATGTGGTGATTGCAGGGTCAGTAAACAAGTCTTACGAGCCTCCCGGACTAGCGTACAGGCCGTCAGACGAGAGTGGGATCTTCGGGCCGAGAGAGGGCGTGGTGCCCACAGGTAGGGGCGGTAGGGGCAATAGGGGCGTTATAAGTGGTATCTGAGCCGAACCCACAAAACGTGTGTGGAGTCATGTGGGCTCACACCGTCAAGGATAACGATCCTGGTGCGCAACGAGGATGTTGCGTTTTATGAGTAGGGGTGATTGTAACATCCCGATTTCTGGTATATGCTGAGAGGCTTATAAGAATTGATTTGGCTACCTATGTCACCAAAATGCATTTATCTTTTCGGTCACTTGTTTAGAGAGAAATCCAGAGTTAAGCGTGCTTGAGCTGGAAAAATTTAAGGATGGGTGACCTACCGAGAAGTGATTTGCGGTACCGTGCGAATGAGGACAAAACACGGGAAAAGATCATGTGTTGATTGCAGGGTCAGTAAACAAGTCTTACGAGCGTCCCGGACTAGCGCACAGGCCGTCGGACGAGAGTGGGGTCCACGGGCCGAGAGAGGGCGTGGTGCCCACAGATAGGGGCGATCGGAGCGTTATAAGTGGTATCAGAGCCGAACCCAAAAACGTGTGTGGAGTCATGTGGGCTCACACCGTCAATGGTAAGGATCCTGGTACGCAACGAGGACATTGCGCTCTTTGAGTAGGGGTGATTGTAACATCCCGATTTCTGGTATATGCGGAGAGGCTTATAAGAATTGATTTGGCTACCTATGTCACCAAAGTGCAATTATCTTTTCGGTCACTTGTCCTGAGAGAACTCTTGAGTTAAGCGTGCTTTAGCTGGAAAAATTTAAGGATTGGTGACCTACCGCGAAATAATTCGCGTTACCGTGCGAGTGAGGACAAAACACGGGAAAATATCATGTGGTGATTGCAAGATTAGTAAACAAGTCTTACGAGCCTCCCGGACTAGCGCACCGGCCGTCGGACGAGAGTGTGGTCCACGGGCCGAGAGAGGGCGTGGTGCCCACATGTAGGGGCGATCGGAGTGTTATAAGTTGTATCAGAGTAGAACCCAAAAACGTGTGTGGAGTCCTGTGGGCTCACACCGTTAATGGTAACAATCCTGGTACGCAACGAGGACGTTGCGCTCTATGAGTAGGGGTGATTGTAACATCCCTATTTCTGGTATATGCGGAGAGGCTTATAAGATTTGATTTGGCTACCTATGTCACCAAAATTCACTTATCTTTTCGGTCACTTGTCTAGAGAGAAATCTAGAGTTAAGCGTGTTTGAGCTGGAAAAATTTACGGATGGGTGACCTACCGGGAAGTGATTCGCGGTACCATGCGAGTGAGGACAAACACGGGAAAAGATCATGTGGTGATTGCAGGGTCAGTAACCAAGTCTAACGAGCCTCCTGGACTAGCGCACATGCCGTCAGACGAGAGTGGGTTCCACGGGCCGAGAGAGGGCGTGGTGCCCACAGGTAGGGGCGGTCGGTGCGTTATAAGTGGTATCAGAGCCGAACCCAAAAACGTGTGTGGAGTCATGTGGGCTCACACCGTCAATGGTAACGATCCTGGTACGCAACGAGGACGTTGCGGTCTATGAGTAGGGATGATTGTAACATCCCGATTTCTAGTATATGCGGAGAGACTTATAAGAATTGATTTGGCTACCTATGTCACCAAAGTGCACTTATCTTTTCGGTTACTTGTCCAGAGAGAACTCCAGAGTTAAGCGTGCTTGAGCGGGAAAAATTTAAGGATTGGTGACCTAACGGGAAGTGATTCGCGTTACCGTGCGAGTGGGGACAAAACACGGGAAAAGATCATGTGGTGATTGCAAGATCAGTAAACAAGTCTTACGAGCCTCCCGGACTAGCGCACCGGCCGTCGGACGAGAGTGTGGTCCACCGGCCGAGAGAGGGCGTGGTGCCCACAGGTAGGGGCGGTCGGGGCGTTATAAGTTGTATCAGAGCAGAACCCAAAAATGTGTGTGGAGTCATGTGGGCTCACACCGTCAAGGGTAACGATCCGGGTGCGCAAAGAGGACGTTGCGCTCTACGAGTAGGGGGGAATGTAACATCCCGATTTCTGGTATATGCGGAGAGGCTTATAATAATTGATTTGGCTACCTATGTCACCAAAATGCACTTATCTTTCCGGTCACATGTCTAGAGAGAAATCCAGATTTAAGCGTGTTTGAGCCTGAAAAATTTAAGGATGGGTGACCTACCGGGAAGTGATTCGCGGTACCGTGCAAGTGTGGACAAAAAACGGGAAAAGATCATGTGGTGATTGCAGGGTCAGTAAACAAGTCTTACGAGCCTCCCGGACTAGCGTACAGGCCGTCGGACGAGAGTGGGGTCTTCGGGCCGAGAGAGGGCGTGGTGCCCACAGGTAGGGGCGGTAGGGGCAGTAGGGGCGTTATAAGTGGTATCTGAGCCGAACCCACAAAACGTGTGTGGAGTCATGTGGGCTCACACCGTCAAGGATAACGATCCTGGTGCGCAACGAGGATGTTGCGTTTTATGAGTAGTGGTGATTGTAACATCCCGATTTCTGGTATATGCTGAGAGGCTTATAAGAATTGATTTGGCTACCTATGTCACCAAAATGCATTTATCTTTTCGGTCACTTGTTTAGAGAGAAATCCAGAGTTAAGCGTGCTTGAGCTGGAAAAATTTAAGGATGGGTGGCCTACCGAGAAGTGATTTGCGGTACCGTGCGAATGAGGACAAAACACGTGAAAAGATCATGTGTTGATTGCAGGGTCAGTAAACAAGTCTTACGAGCGTCCCGGACTAGCGCAAAGGCCGTCGGACGAGAGTGGGGTCCACGGGCCGAGAGAGGGCGTGGTGCCCACATCTAGGGGCGATCGGAGCGTTATAAGTGGTATCAGAGCCGAACCCAAAAACGTGTGTGGAGTCATGTGGGCTCACACCGTCAATGGTAAGGATCCTGGTACGCAACAAGGACATTGCGCTCTTTGAGTAGGGGTGATTGTAACATCCCGATTTCTGGTATATGCGGAGAGGCTTATAAGAATTGATTTGGCTACCTATGTCACCAAAGTGCACTTATCTTTTCGGTCACTTGTCCAGAGAGAACTCCAGAGTTAAGCGTGCTTGAGCTGGAAAAATTTAAGGATTGGTGACCTACCGGGAAATAATTCGCGTTACCGTGCGAGTGAGGACAAAACACGGGAAAATATCATGTGGTGATTGCAAGATTAGTAAACAAGTCTTACGAGCCTCCCGGACTAGCGCACCTGCCGTCGGACGAGAGTGTGGTCCACGGGCCGAGAGAGGGCGTGGTGCCCACAGGTAGGGGCGATCGGAGTGTTATAAGTTGTATCAGAGCAGAACCCAAAAACGTGTGTGGAGTCATGTGGGTACGCAACGTTAATGGTAACGATCCTGGTACGCAACGAGGACGTTGCGCTCTATGAGTAGGGGTGATTGTAACATCCCGATTTCTGGTATATGCGGAGAGGCTTATAAGAATTGATTTGGCTACCTATGTCACCAAAGTGCACTTATCTTTTCGGTCACCTGTCCAGAGAGAACTCCATATTTAAGCGTGTTTTAGCTGGAAAATTTTAAGGATGGGTGACCTACCGGGAAGTGATTCGCGGTACCGTGCGAGTGAGAACAAAATACGGGAAAAGATCATGTGGTGATTGCAGGGTCAGTAAACAAGTCTTACGAGTCTCCCGGATTAGCGCACAGGCCGTCGGACGAGAGTGGGGTCTTCGAGCCGAGAGAGGGCGTGGTGCCCATAGGTAGGGGCGGTCGGGGCCTTATAAGTGGTATCAGAGCCGAACCCACAAAACGTGTGTGGAGTCATGTGGGCTCACACCGTCAAGTATAACGATCCTGGTGCGCAACGAGGACGTTGCGCTCTATGAGTAGGGGTAATTGTAAAATCCCGATTTCTGGTATATGCTGAGAGGCTTATAAGAATTGATTTGGCTACCTATGTCACCAAAATGCACTTATCTTTCCGGTCACTTGTCTAGAGAGAAATCCAGATTTCAGCGTGTTTGAGCCTGAAAAATTTAAGGATGGGTGACCTACCGGGAAGTGATTCGCGGTACCGTGCGAGTGTGGACAAAAAACGGGAAAAGATCATGTGGTGATTGCAGGGTCAGTAAACAAGTCTTACGAGGCTCCCGGACTAGCGCACAAGCCGTCGGACGAGAGTGGGTTCCACGGGCCGAGAGAGGGCGTGGTGCCCACAGGTAGGGGCGGTCGGGGCGTTATAATTGGTATCAGAGCCGAACCCAAAAACCTGTGTGGAGTCATGTGGGCTCACACCGTCAAGGATAACGATCCTGGTGCGCAACGAGGACGTTACGCTCTATGAGTAGGGGTGATTGTAACATCCCGATTTCTGGTATATGCTGAGAGGCTTATAAGAATTGATTTGGCTACATATGTCACCAAAGTGCACTTATCTTTTCGGTCACTTGCCCAGAGAGAACTCCAGAGTTAAGCGTGTTTGAGCTGGAAAAATTTAAGGATGGGTGGCCTACCGGGAAGTGATTCGCGGTACCGTGCGAGTGAGGACAAAACACGTGAAAAGATCATGTGGCGATTGCAGCGTCAGTTAACAAGCCTTACGAGCCTCCCGGACTAGCGCACAAGCCGTCGGACGAGAGTGGGGTCCACGGGCCGAGAGAGGGCGTGGTGCCCACAGGTAGGGGTGGTTGGGGCGTTATAAGTTGTATCAGAGCAGAACCCAAAAACGTGTGTGGAGTCATGTGGGCTCACACCGTCAAGCGTAACGATCCGGGTGCACAAGGAGGACGTTGCGCTCTATGAGTAGGGGTGATTGTAACATCCCGATTTCTGGTATATGCTGAGAGGCTTATAAGATTTGATTTGGCTACATATGTCACCAAAATTCACTTATCTTTTCGGTCACTTGTCTAGAGAGAAATCTAGAGTTAAGCGTGTTTGAGCTGGAAAAATTTACGGATGGGTGACCTACTGGGAAGTGATTCGCGGTACCATTCGAGTGAGGACAAAACATGGGAAAAGATCATGTGGTGATTGTAGGGTCAGTAAACAAGTCTAACGAGCCTCCTGGACTAGCGCACAGGCCGTCGGACGAGAGTGGGTTCCACGGGCCGAGAGAGGGCGTGGTACCCACAGGTAGGGGCGGTCGGTGCGTTATAAGTGGTATCAGAGCCGAACCCAAAAACGTGTGTGGAGTCATGTGGGCTCACACCGTCAATGGTAACGATCCTGGTACGCAACGAGGACGTTGCGCTCTATGAGTAGGGATGATTGTAACATCCCGATTTCTAGTATATGCGGAGAGGCTTATAAGAATTGATTTGGCTACCTATGTCACCAAAGTGCACTTATCTTTTCGGTTACTTGTCCAGAGAGAACTCCAGAGTTAAGCGTGCTTGAGCGGGATAAATTTAAGGATTGGTGACCTAACGGGAAGTGATTCGCGTTACCGTGGGAGTGGGGACAAAACACGGGAAAAGATCATGTGGTGATTGCAAGATCAGTAAACAAGTCTTACGAGCCTCCCGGACTAGCGCACCGGCCGTCGGACGAGAGTGTGGTCCACGTGCCGAGAGAGGGCGTGGTGCCCACAGGTAGGGGCGGTCGGGGCGTTATAAGTTGTATCAGAGCAGAACCCAAAAATGTGTGTGGAGTCATGTGGGCTCACACCGTCAAGGGTAACGATCCGGGTGCGCAAGGAGGACGTTGCGCTCTACGAGTAGGGGGGATTGTAACATCCCGATTTCTGGTATATGCGGAGAGGCTTATAAGAATTGATTTGGCTACCTATGTCACCAAAGTGCACTTATCTTTTCGGTGACTTGTCCAGTGAGAACTCCTAAGTTAAGCGTGCTTGAGCTGGAAAGATTTAAGGATGGGTGACCTACCGGGAAGTGATTCACGGTACCGTGCGAGTGAGGACAAAACACGGGAAAAAAATCATGTGGTGATTGCAAGGTCAGTAAACAAGTCTTACGAGCCTCCCGGACTAGCGCACAGGCCGTCGGAGGAGAGTGGGGTCTTCGGGCAGAGAGAGGGCGTGGTGCTGTTAGGTAGGGGCGTTCGGGGCGTTATAGGTGGTATTAGAGCCAAACCCACAAAACGTGTGTGGAGTCATGTGGGCTCACACCGTCAAGGATAACGATCCTGGTGTGCAACGAAGACGTTGCGTTCTATGAGTAGTGGTGATTGTAACATCCCGATTTCTGGTATATGCTGAGAGGCTTATAAGAATTGATTTGGCTACCTATGTCACCAAAATGCATTTATTTTTTCGGTCACTTGTTTAGAGAGAAATCCAGAGTTAAGCGTGCTTGAGCTGGAAATATTTAAGGATGGGTGACCTACCGGGAAGTGATTTGCGGTACCGTGAGAATGAGGACAAAACACGGGAAAAGATCATGTGTTGATTGCAGGGTCAGTAAACAAGTCTTACGAGCCTCCCGGACTAGCGCACAGGCCGTCGAACGAGAGTGGGGTCGACGGGCCGAGAGAGGGCGTGGTGCCCACAGGTAGGGGCGATCGGAGCGTTATAAGTGGTATCAGAGCCGAACCCAAAAACGTGTGTGGAGTCATGTGGGCTCACACCGTCAATGGTGAGGATCCTGGTACGCAACGAGGACATTGCGCTCTATGAGTAGGGGTGATTGTAACATCCCGATTTCTGGTATATGCGGAAAGGCTTATAAGAATTGATTTGGCTACCTATGTCACCAAAGTGCACTTATCTTTTCGGTCACTTGTCCAGAGAGAACTCCAGAGTTAAGCGTGCTTGAGCTGGAAAAATTTAAGGATTGGTGACCTACCGGGAAGTGATTCGCGTTACTGTGCGAGTGAGGACAAAACACGGGAAAATATCATGTGGTGATTGCAAGATTAGTAAACAAGTCTTACGAGCCTCCCGGACTAGCGCACCGGCCGTCGGACGAGAGTGTGGTCCACGGGCCGAGAGTGTGGTCCACGGGCCGAGAGAGGGCGTGGTGCCCACAGGTAGGGGCGATCGGAGTGTTATAAGTTGTATCAGAGCAGAACCCAAAAACGTGTGTGGAGTCATGTGGGCTCACACCGTCAATGGTAACGATCCTGGTACGCAACGAGGACGTTGCGCTCTATGAGTAGGGGTGATTGTAACATCCTGATTTCTGGTATATGCGGAGAGGCTTATAAGAATTGATTTGGCTACCTATGTCACCAAAGTGCACTTATCTTTTCGGTCACTTGTCCAAAGAGAACTCCATAGTTAAGCGTGTTTTAGCTGGAAAAATTTAAGGATGGGTGACCTACCGGGAAGTGATTCGCGGTACCGTTCGAGTGAGAACAAAACACGGGAAAAGATCATGTGGTGATTGCAGGGTTAGTAAACAAGTCTTACGAGTCTCCCGGATTAGCGCACAGGCCGTCGGACGAGAGTGGGGTATTCGAGCCGAGAAAGGGCGTGGTGCCCATAGGTAGGGGCGGTCGGGGCCTTATAAGTGGTATCAGAGCCGAACCCACAAAACGTGTGTGGAGTCATGTGGGCTCACACCGTCAAGGATAACGATCCTGGTGCGCAACGAGGACGTTGCGCTCTATGCGTAGGGGTAATTGTAACATCCCGATTTCTGGTATATGCTGAGAGGCTTATAAGAATTGATTTGGCTACCTATGTCACCAAAATGCACTTATCTTTCCGGTCACTTGTCTAGAGAGAAATCCAGATTTAAGCGTGCTTGAGCTGGAAAAATTTATGGATGGGTGACCTACCGGGAAGTGATTCGCGGTACCGTGCGAGTGAGGACAAAAAACGGGAAAAGATCATGTGGTGATTGCAGGGTCAGTAAACTAGTCTTACGAGCCTCCCGGACTTGCGCACAAGCCGTCGGACGAGAGTGGGGTCCACGGGCCGAGAGAGGGCGTGGTGCCCACAGGTAGGGGCGGTCGGGGCGTTGTAAGTGGTATCAGAGCCGAACCCAAAAACCTGTGTGGAGTCATGTGGGCTCACACCGTCAAGGATAACGATCCTGGTGCGCAACGAGGACGATGCGCTCTATGAGTAGGGGTGATTGTAACATCTCGATTTCTGGTATATGCTGAGAGGCTTACAAGAATTGATTTGGCTACCTATGTCACCAAAGTACACTTATATTTTCGGTCACTTGCCCAGAGAGAACCCCAGAGTTAAGCGTCAAGGGTAACGATCCGGGTGCACAAGGATGACGTTGCGCTCTATGAGTAGGGGTGATTGTAACATCCCGATTTCTGGTACATGCTGAGAGGCTTATAAGATTTGATTTGGCTACCTATGTGACCAAAATGCACTTATCTTTTCGGTCACTTGTCTAGAGAGAAATCTAGAGTTAAGCGTATTTGAGCTGGAAAAATTTACGGATGGGTGACCTACCGGGAAGTGATTCGCGGTACCGTGCGAGTGAGGACAAAACACGGGAAAAGATCATGTGGTGATTGCAGGGTCAGTAAACAAGTCTAACGAGCCTCCCGGACTAGCGCACAGGCCGTCAGACGAGAGTGGGGTCCACGGGCCGAGAGAGGGCGTGGTGCCCACAGGTAGGGGCGGTCGGTGCGTTATAAGTGGTATCAGAGCCGAACCCAAAAACGTGTGTGGAGTCATGTGGGCTCACACCGTCGATGGTAATGATCCTGGTACGCAACGAGGACGTTGCGCTCTATGAGTAGGGATGATTGTAACATCCCGATTTCTAATATATGCGGAGAGGCTTATAAGAATTGATTTGGCTACCTATGTCACCAAAGTGCACTTATCTTTTCGGTTACTTGTCCAGAGAGAACTCTAGAGTTAAGCGTGCTTGAGCTTGAAAAATTTAAGGATTGGTGACCTACCGGGAAGTGATTCGCGTTACCGTGCAAGTGAGGACAAAACACGGGAAAAGATCATGTGGTGATTGTAAGATCAGTAAACAAGTCTTACGAGCCTCCCGGACTAGCGCACCGGCCGTTGGACGAGAGTGTGGTCCACGGGCCGAGAGAGGGCGTGGTGCCCACAGGTAGGGGCGGTCGGGGCGTTATTAGTTGTATCAGAGCAGAACCCAAAAATTTTTGTGGAGTCATGTGGGCTCACACCGTCAAGGGTAACGATCCGGGTGCGCAAGGAGGACGTTGCCCTCTACGAGTAGGGGGGATTGTAACATCCCGATTTCTGGTATATGCGGAGAGGCTTATAAGAATTGATTTGGCTACCTATGTCACCAAAGTGCACTTATGTTTTCGGTCACTTGTCCAGAGAGAACTCCAGAGTTAAGCGTGCTTGAGCTAGAAAAATTTAAGGATTGGTGACCTACCGGGAAATAATTCGCGTTACCGTGCGAGTGAGGACAAAACACGGGAAAAGATCATGTGGTGATTGTAAGATCAGTAAACAAGTCTTACGAGCCTCCCGGACTAGCGCAACGGCCGTTGGACGAGAGTGTGGTCCACGGGCCGAGAGAGGGCGTGGTGCCCAAAGGTAGGGGCGGTCGTGGCGTTATAAGTGGTATCAGAGCAGAACCCAAAACCGTGTGTGGAGTCATGTGGGCTCACACCGTCAAGGATAACGATCCTGGTGCGCAACGAGGACGTTGCGCTCTATGAGTAGGGGAGATTGTAACATCCCGATTTCTGGTATATGTGGAGAGGCTTATAAGAATTGATTTGGCTACCTATGTCACCAAAGTGCACTTATCTTTTCGGTCACTTGCCCAGAGAGAATTCCAGAGTTAAGCGTGTTTGAGCTGGAAAAATTTAAGGATGGGTGACCTACCGGGAAGTGATTCGCGGTACCGTGCGAGTGAGGACAAACCACAGGAAAATATCATGTGGTTATTGCAGGTTCAGTAAACATGTCTTACGAGCCTCTCGGACTAGCGCACAGGCCGTCGGACGAGAGTGGGGTCCACGGGCCGAGAGAGGGCGTGGTGCCCACAGGTAGGGGCGATCGGAGCGTTATAAGTGGTATCAGAGCCGAACCCAAAAACGTGTGTGGAGTCATGTGGGCTCACACCGTCAAGGACAACGATCCTGGTGCGCAACGAGGACGTTGCTCTCTATGAGTAGGGGTGATTGTAACATCCCAATTTCTGGTATATGCTGAGAGGCTTACAAGAATTGATTTGGTCACCTACGTCACCAAAGTGCACTTATCTTTTCGGTCACTTGCCCAAAGAGAACTCCAGAGTTAAGCGTGTTTGAGCTGGAAACATTTGAGGATGGGTGACCTACCGGGAAGTGATTCGCTGTACCGTGCGAGTGAGAACAAAATACGGGAAAAGATCATGTGGTGATTGCAGGGTCAGTAAACAAGTCTTACGAGCCTCCCGGACTAGCGTACAGGCCGTCGGACGAGAGTGGGGTCTTCGGGCCGAGAGAGGGCGTGGTGCCCACAGGTAGGGGCGGTGGGGGCGTTATAAGTGGTATCAGAGCCGAACCCACAAAACGTGTGTGGAGTCATGTGGGCTCACACCGTCAAGGATAACTATCCTGGTGCGCAACGAGGACGTTGCGTTCTATGAGTAGGGGTGACTGTAACATCCCGATTTCTGGTATATGCTGAGAGGCTTATAAGAATTAATTTGGCTATCTATGTCACGAAAATGCACTTATCTTTTCGGTCACTTGTCTAGAGAGAAATCCAGAGTTAAGCGTGCTTGAGCTGGAAAAATTTAAGGATGGGTGACCTACCGGGAAGTGATTTGCGGTACCGTGCGAGTGAGGACAAAACACGGGAAAAGATCATGTGGTGATTGCAGGGTCCGTAAACAATTCTTACGAGCCTCCCGGACTAGTGCACATGCCGTCGGACGAGAGAGGGCGTGGTGCCCACAGGTAGGGGCGATCGGAGCTTTATAAGTGGTATCAGAGCCGAACCCAAAAACGTGTGTGGAGTCATGTGGGCTCACACCGTCAATGGTAACGATCCTGGTACGCAACAAGGACGTTGCGCTCTATGAGTAGGGGTGATTGTAACATCCCGATTTCTGGTATATGCGGAGAGGCTTATAAGAATTGATTTGGCTACCTATGTCACCAAAGTGCACATATCTTTTCGGTCACTTGTTTAGAGAGAACTCCAGAGTTAAGCGTGCGTGAGCTGGAAAAATTTAAGGATTGGTGACCTACCGGGAAGTGATTCGCGTTACCGTGCGAGTGAGAACAAAACCCGGGAAAAGATCATGTGGTGATTGCAAGATCAGTAAACAAGTCTTATGAGCCTCCCGGACTAGCGCACCGGCCATCGGACGAGACTGTGGTCCACGGGCCGAGAGAGGGCGTGGTGCCCACAGGTAGGGGCGATCGGGGCGTTATAAGTGGTATCAGAGCCGAACCCAAAAACGTGTGTGGAGTCATGTGGGCTCACACCGTCAAGGGTAACGATCCGGGTGCGCAAGGAGGACGTTGCGCTCTATGAGTAGGGGTGATGGTAACATCCCGATTTCAGGTATATGCGGAGAGGCTTATAAGAATTGTTTTGGTTACCTATGTCATCAAAGTGCACTTATCTTTTCGTCATTTGTCCAGAGAGAACTCCAGAGTTAAGGGTGCTTGAGCTGGAAAAATTTAAGGATTGGTGACCTACCGGGAATTGATTTGCGGTACCGTGCGAGTGAGAACAAAACACGGGAAAAGATCGTGTGGTGATTGCAAGGTCAGTAAACAAGTCTTACGAGCCTCCCGGACTAGCGCATTGGTCGTCGGACGAGAGTGGGGTCCACGAGCCGAGAGAGGGCGTGGTGCCCATAGGTAGGGGCGGTCGGGGCGTTATAAGTTGTATCTTAGCCGAACCCAAAACCGTGTGTGGAGTCATGTGGGCTCACACCGTCAAGGGTAACGATCCTGGTGCGCAACGAGAACGTTGCGCTCTATGAGTATGGGTGATTGTAACATCCCGATTTCTGGTATATGCGGAGAGGCTTATAAGAATTGATTTGGCTACCTATGTCACCAAAGTGCACTTATCTTTTCGGTCACTTGTCCAGAGAGAACTCCAGAGTTAAGCGTGCTTGAACGGAAAAAATTTAAGGATGGGTGACCTACCGGGAAGTGATTTGCGGTACCGTGCGAGTGAGGACAAAACACGGGAAAAGATCATGTAGTGATTGCAGGGTCCGTAAACAAGTCTTACGAGCCTCCCGGACTAGTGCACAGGCCGTCGGACGAGAGTGGGGTCCACGGGCCGAGAGAGGTCGTGGTGCCCACAGGTAGGGGCGATCGGAGCGTTATAAGTGGTATCAGAGCCGAACCCAAAAACGTGTGAGGAGTCATGTGGTCTCACACCGTAAAGGACAACGATCCTGGTGCGCAACGACGACGTTGCTCTCTATGAGTAGGGGTGATTGTAACATCCATATTTCTGGTATATGCTGAGAGCCTTACAAGAATTGATTTGGTCACCTACGTCACCAAAGTGCACTTATCTTTTTGGTCACTTACCCAGAGAGAACTACTGAGTTAAGCGTGTTTGAGCTGGAAAAATTTACGGATGGGTGACCTACCGGGAAGTGATTCGCGGTACCGTGCGAGTGAGGACAAAACACGGGAAAATATCATGTGGTGATTGCAGGGTCAGTAAACAAGTCTAACGAGCCTCCCGGACTAGCGCACAGGCCGTCGGACGAGAGTGGGGTCCACGGGCCGAGAGAGGGCGTGGTGCCCACAGGTAGGGGCGGTCGGTGCGTTATAAGTGGTATCAGAGCCGAAACCCAAAAACGTGTGTGGAGTCATGTGGGCTCACACCGTCAATGGTAACGATCCTGGTACGCAACGAGGACGTTGCGCTCTATGAGTAGGGATGATTGTAACATCCCGATTTCTAGTATATGCGGAGAGGCTTATAAGAATTGATTTGGCTACCTATGTCACCAAAGTGCACTTATCTTTTCGGTTACTTGTCCAGAGAGAACTCTAGAGTTAAGCGTGCTTGAGCTGGAAAAATTTAAGGATTGGTGACCTACCGGGAAGTGATTCACGTTACCGTGCGAGTGAGGACAAAACACGGAAAAAGATCATGTGGTGATTGCAAGATCAGTAAACAAGTCTTACGAGCCTCCCGGACTAGCGCACCGGCCGTTGGACGAGAGTGTGGTCCACGGGCCGAGAGAGGGCGTGGTGCCCACAGGTAGGGGCGGTCGGGGCGTTATTAGTTGTATCAGAGCAGAACCCAAAAATGTGTGTGGAGTCATGTGGGCTCACACCGTCAAGGGTAACGATCCGGGTGCGCAAGGAGGACGTTGCGCTCTACGAGTAGGGGTGATTGTAACATCCCGATTTCTGGTATATGCGGAGAGGCTTATAAGAATTTATTTGGCTACCTATGTCACCAAACTGCACTTATCTTTTCGGTCACTTGTACAGAGAGAACTCCAAAGTTAAGCGTGCTTGAGCTGGAAAGATTTAAGGATGGGTGACCTACCGGGAAGTGATTCACGGTACCGTGCGAGTGAGGACAAAACACGGGAAAAAATCATGTGGTGATTGCAAGGTCAGTAAACAAGTCTTACGAGCCTCCCGGACTAGCGCACTGGTCGTCGGACGAGAGTGGGGTCCACGGGCCGAGAGAGGGCGTGGTGCCCATAGGTAGGGGCGGTCGGGGCGTTATAAGTTGTATCTTAGCCGAACCCAAAACCGTGTGTGGAGTCATGTGGGCTCACACCGTCAAGGGTAACGATCCTGGTGCGCAACGAGAACGTTGCGCTCTATGAGTATGGGTGATTGTAACATCCCGATTTCTGGTATATGCGGAGAGGCTTATAAGAATTGATTTGGCTACCTATGTCACCAAAGTGCACTTATCTTTTTGGTCACTTGTCCAGAGAGAACTCCAGAGTTAAGCGTGCTTGAACAGAAAATATTTAAGGATGGGTGACCTACCGGGAAGTGATTTGCGGTACCGTGCGAGTGAGGACAAAACACGGGAAAAGATCATGTAGTGATTGCAGGGTCCGTAAACAAGTCTTACGAGCCTCCCGGACTAGTGCACAGACCGTCGGACGAGAGTGGGGTCCACGGGCCGAGAGAGGTCGTGGTGCCCACAGGTAGGGGCGATCGGAGCGTTATAAGTGGTATCAGAGCCGAACCCAAAAACGTGTGAGGAGTCATGTGGTCTCACTCCGTAAAGGACAACGATCCTGGTGCGCAACGACGACGTTGCTCTCTATGAGTAGGGGTGATTGTAACATCCCGATTTCTGGTATATGCTGAGAGGCTTACAAGAATTGATTTGGTCACCTACGTCACCAAAGTGCACTTATCTTTTTGGTCATTTACCCAGAGAGAACTACAGAGTTAAGCGTGTTTGAGCTGGAAAAATTTGAGGATGGGTGACCTAACGGAAAGTGATTCGCGGTACCGTGCGAGTGAGGACAAAACACGGGAAAAGATCATGTGGTGATTGCAGGGTCAGTAAACAAGTCTTACGAGCCTCCCGGACTAGCCTACAGGCCGTCGGACGAGAGTGGGATCTTCGGACCGAGAGAGGGCGTGGTGCCCACAGGTAGGGACGGTAGGGGCGTTATAAGTGGTATCAGAGCCGAACCCACAAAACGTGTATGGAGTCATGTGGGCTCACACCGTCAAGGATAACTATCCTGGTGCGCAACGAGGACGTTGCGTTCTATGAGTAGGGGTGATTGTAACATCCCGAATTCTGGTAAATGCTGAGGGGCTTATAAGAATTTATTTGGCTACCTATGTCACCAAAATGCACTTATCTTTTCGGTCACTTGTCTAGAGAGAAATCCAGAGTTAAGCGTGATTGAGCTGAAAAAATTTAAGGATGGGTGACCTACCGGGAAGTGATTTGCGGTTCCGTGCGAGTGAGGACAAAACACGGGAAAAGATCATGTGGTGATTGCAGGGTCCGTAAACAAGTCTTACGAGCCTCCCGGACTAGTGCACAGGCCGTCGGACGAGAGTGGGGTCCACGGGCCCGGAGAGGGCGTGGTGCCCACAGGTAGGGGCGATCGGAGCTTTATAAGTGGTATCAGAGCCGAACCCAAAAACGTGTGTGGAGTCATGTGGGCTCACACCGTCAATGGTAACGATCCTGGTACGCAACAAGGACGTTGCGCTCTATGAGTAGGGGTGATTGTAACATCCCGATTTCTGGTATATGCGGAGAGGCTTATAAGAATTGATTTGGCTACCTATGTCACCAAAGTGCACATATCTTTTCGGTCACTTGTTTAGAGAGAACTCCAGAGTTAAGCGTGCGTGAGCTGGAAAAATTTAAGGATTGGTGACCTACCGGGAAGTGATTCGCGTTACCGTGCGAGTGAGAACAAAACCCGGGAAAAGATCATGTGGTGATTGCAAGATCAGTAAACAAGTCTTATGAGCCTCCCGGACTAGCGCACCGGCCATCGGACGAGACTGTGGTCCACGGGCCGAGAGAGGGCGTGGTGCCCACAGGTAGGGGCGATCGGGGCGTTATAAGTTGTATCAGAGCAGAACCCAAAAACGTGTGTGGAGTCATGTGGGCTCACACCGTCAAGGGTAACGATCCGGGTGCGCAAGGAGGACGTTGCGCTCTATGAGTAGGGGTGATGGTAACATCCCGATTTCAGGTATATGCGGAGAGGCTTATAAGAATTGTTTTGGTTACCTATGTCATCAAAGTGCACTTATCTTTTCGTCATTTGTCCAGAGAGAACTCCAGAGTTAAGGGTGCTTGAGCTGGAAAAATTTAAGGATTGGTGACCTACCGGGAATTGATTTGCGGTACCGTGCGAGTGAGAACAAAACACGGGAAAAGATCATGTGGTGATTGCAAGGTCAGTAAACAAGTCTTACGAGCCTCCCGGACTAGCGCACAGGCCGTCGGACGAGAGTGGGGTCCACGGACCGAGAGAGGGCGTGGTGACCACAGGTATGGGCGGTTGGGGCGTTATAAGTGGTATCAGAGCCGAACCCACAAAACCTGTGTGGAGTCATGTGGGCTCAAACCGTCAAGGATAACGATCTTGGTGCGCAATGAGAACGTTGCGTTCTATGAGTAGGGGTGATTGTAAAATCACGATTTCTGGTATATGCTGAGACGCTTATAAGAATTTATTTGGCTACCTATGTCACCAAAATTCACTTATCTTTTCGGTCACTTGTCTAGAGAGAAATCCAGAGTTAAGCGTGCTTCAGCTGGAAATATTTAAGGATGGGTGACGTACCGGGAATTGATTTGCGGTACCGTGCGAGTGAGGACAAAACACGGGAAAATATCATGTGGTGATTGCAAGGTCAGTAAACAAGTCTTACGAGCCTCCCGGACTAGCGCACAGGCCGTCGGACGAGAGTGGGGTCCACGGACCGAGAGAGGGCGTGGTGACCACAGGTATGGGCGGTTGGGGCGTTATAAGTGGTATCAGAGCCGAACCCATAAAACCTGTGTGGAGTCATGTGGGCTCAAACCGTCAAGGATAACGATCCTGGTGCGCAATGAGAACGTTGCGTTCTATGAGTAGGGGTGATTGTAAAATCACGATTTCTGGTATATGCTGAGACGCTTATAAGAATTTATTTGGCTACCTATGTCACCAAAATTCACTTATCTTTTCGGTCACTTGTCTAGAGAGAAATCCAGAGTTAAGCGTGCTTGAGCTGGAAATATTTAAGGATGGGTGACGTACCGGGAAGTGATTTGCGGTACCGTGCGAGTGAGGACAAAACACGGGAAAATATCATGTGGTGATTGCAGGGTCAGTAAACAAGTCTTACGAGCCTCCCGGACTAGCGCACAGGCCGTCAGACGAGAGTGGGGTCCACGGGCCGAGAGAGGGCGTGGTGCCCACAGGTAGGGGCGATCGGAGCGTTATAAGTGGTATCAGAGCGGAACCCAAAAACGTGTGTGGAGTCATGTGGGCTCACACCGTCAAGGAGAACGATCCTGGTGCGCAACGAGGACGTTGGTCTCTATGAGTAGGGGTGATTGTAACATCCCGATTTCTGGTATATGCCGAGAGGCTTATAAGAATTGATTTGGATACCTATGTCACCAAAATGCACTTATCTTTTCGGTCACTTGTCTAGAGAGAAATCCATAGCTAAGCGTGCTTGAGCTGGAAAAATTTAAGGATGGGTGACCTACCGGGAAGTGATTTGCGGTACCGTGCGAGTGAGGACAAAACACGGGAAAAGATCATGTGGTGATTGCAGGGTCAGTAAACAAGTCTTACGAGCCTCCCGGACTAGCGCACAGGCCGTCGGACGAGAGTGGGGTCCACGGTCCGAGAGAGGGCGTGGTGCCCACAGGTAGGGACGAGCGGAGCTTTATAAGTGGTATTAGAGCCGAACCCAAAAACGTGTGTGGAGTCATGTGGGCTCACACCGTCAATGGTAACGATCCTGGTACGCAACGAGGACGTTGCGCTCTATGAGTAGGGGTGATTGTAACATCCCGATTTTTGGTATATGCGGAGAGGCTTATAAGAATTGATTTGGCTACCTATGTCACCAAAGTGCACTTATCTTTTCGGTCACTTGTCTAGAGAGAACTCCAGAGTTAAGCGTGCTTGATCTGGAAAAATTTAAGGATTGGTGACCTACCGGGAAGTGATTCGCGTTACCGTGTGAGTGAGAACAAAACACGGGAAAAGATCATGTGGTGATTGTAAGATCAGTAAACAAGTCTTATGAGCCTACCGGACTAGCGCACCGGCCGTCGGACGAGAGTGTGGTCCACATGCCGAGAGAGGGCGTGGTGCCCACAGGTAGGGGCAGTCGGGGCGTTATAAGTTGTATCAGAGCAGAACCCAAAAATGTGTGTGTAGTCATGTGGGCTCACACCGTCAAGGGTAACGATCCGGGTGAGCAAGGAGGACGTTGCGCTCTATGAGTAGGGGTGATGGTAACATCCCGATTTCTGGTATATGCGGAGAGGCTTAGAAGAATTGTTTTGGCTACCTATGTCATCAAAGTGCACTTATCTTTTCGGTCATTAGTCCAGAGGGAACTCCAGAGTTAAGCGTGCTTGAGCTAGAAAAATTTAAGGATTGGTGACCTACCGAGAATTGATTTGCGGTACCGTGAGAGTGAGAACAAAACATGGGAAAAGATCATGTGGTGATTGCAAGGTCAGTAAACAAGTCTTACGAGCCTCCCGGACTAGCGCACAGGCCGTCGGACGAGAATGGGGTCCACAGGCCGAGAGTGGGCATGGTGCCCACAGGTAGGGGCGGTCGTGGCGTTATAAGTGGTATCAGAGCCGAATAAAAAATGTGTGTGGAGTCATGTGGGCTCACACCGGCAAGGATAACGATCCTGGTGCGCAACGAGGACGTTGTGCTCTATGAGTAGGGGAGATTGTAACATCCCGATTTCTGGTATATGTAGAGAGGCTTATAAGAATTGATTTGGCTACCTATGTCACCAAAGTGCACTTATCTTTTCGGTCACTTGTCCAGAGAGAACTCCAGAGTTAATCGTGCTTGAGCTGGAAAAATTAAAGGATGAGTGACCTACCGAGAAGTGATTCGCGGTACCGTGCGAGTGTGGACAAAACACGGGAAAAGATCATGTCGTGATTGCAGGGTCAGTAAACAAGTCTTTTGAGCCTCCCGGACTAGCGCACAGGCCGTCGGACGAGAGTGGGGTCCACGGACCGAGAGAGGGCGTGGTGCCCACAAGTAGGAGTGGTCGGGGCGTTATAAGTGGTATCAGAGCCGAACCCAAAAAAGTGTGTGGAGTCATGTGGGCTCACACCGTCAAGGATATCGATCCTGGTGCGCCACGAGGATGTTGTGCTCTATGAGTAGGGGTAATTGTAACATCCTGACTTCTGGTATATGCTGAGAGGCTTACAAGAATTGATTTGGCTACCTATGTCACCAAAATTCACTTATCTTTTCGGTCACTTGTCTAGAGAGAAATCCAGAGTTAAGCGTGCTTCAGCTGGAAATATTTAAGGATGGGTGACGTACCGGGAAGTGATTTGCGGTACCGTGCGAGTGAGGACAAAACACGGGAAAATATCATGTGGTGATTGCAAGGTCAGTAAACAAGTCTTACGAGCCTCCCGGACTAGCGCACAGGCCGTCGGACGAGAGTGGGGTCAACGGACCGAGAGAGGGCGTGGTGACCACAGGTATGGGCGGTTGGGGCGTTATAAGTGGTATCAGAGCCGAACCCACAAAACCTGTGTGGAGTCATGTGGGCTCAAACCGTCAAGGATAACGATCCTGGTGCGCAATGAGAACGTTGCGTTCTATGAGTAGGGGTGATTGTAAAATCACGATTTCTGGTATATGCTGAGACGCTTATAAGAATTTATTTGGCTACCTATGTCACCAAAATTCACTTATCTTTTCGGTCACTTGTCTAGAGAGAAATCCAGAGTTAAGCGTGCTTGAGCTGGAAATATTTAAGGATGGGTGACGTACCGGGAAGTGATTTGCGGTACCGTGCAAGTGAGGACAAAACACGGGAAAATATCATGTGGTGATTGCAGGGTCAGTAAACAAGTCTTACGAGCCTCCCGGACTAGCGCACAGGCCGTCAGACGAGAGTGGGGTCCACGGGCCGAGAGAGGGCGTGGTGCCCACAGGTAGGGGCGATCGGAGCGTTATAAGTGGTATCAGAGCGGAACCCAAAAACGTGTGTGGAGTCATGTGGGCTCACACCGTCAAGGAGAACGATCCTGGTGCGCAACGAGGACGTTGGTCTCTATGAGTAGGGGTGATTGTAACATCCCGATTTCTGGTATATGCCGAGAGGCTTATAAGAATTGATTTGGATACCTATGTCACCAAAATGCACTTATCTTTTCGGTCACTTGTCTAGAGAGAAATCCATAGTTAAGCGTGCTTGAGCTGGAAAAATTTAAGGATGGGTGACCTACCGGGAAGTGATTTGCGGTACCGTGCGAGTGAGGACAAAACACGGGAAAAGATCATGTGGTGATTGCAGGGTCAGTAAACAAGTCTTACGAGCCTCCCGGACTAGCGCACAGGCCGTCGGACGAGAGTGGGGTCCACGGTCCGAGAGAGGGCGTGGTGCCCACAGGTAGGGACGAGCGGAGCTTTATAAGTGGTATTAGAGCCGAACCCAAAAACGTGTGTGGAGTCATGTGGGCTCACACCGTCAATGGTAACGATCCTGGTACGCAACGAGGACGTTGCGCTCTATGAGTAGGGGTGATTGTAACATCCCGATTTTTGGTATATGCGGAGAGGCTTATAAGAATTGATTTGGCTACCTAGGTCACCAAAGTGCACTTATCTTTTCGGTCACTTGTCTAGAGAGAACTCCAGAGTTAAGCGTGCTTGATCTGGAAAAATTTAAGGATTGGTGACCTACCGGGAAGTGATTCGCGTTACCGTGTGAGTGAGAACAAAACACGGGAAAAGATCATGTAGTGATTGCAAAATCAGTAAACAAGTCTTATGAGCCTACCGGACTAGCGCACCGGCCGTCGGACGAGAGTGTGGTCCACATGCCGAGAGAGGGCGTGGTGCCCACAGGTAGGGGCAGTCGGGGCGTTATAAGTGGTATCAGAGCAGAATCAAAAAATGTGTGTGGAGTCATGTGGGCTCACACCGGCAAGGATAACGATCCTGGTGCGCAACGAGGACGTTGTGCTCTATGAGTAGGGGAGATTGTAACATCCCGATTTCTGGTATATGTAGAGAGGCTTATAAGAATTGATTTGGCTACCTATGTCACCAAAGTGCACTTATCTTTTCGGTCACTTGTCCAGAGAGAACTCCAGAGTTAAGCGTGCTTGAGCTGGAAAAATTAAAGGATGAGTGACCTACCGAGAAGTGATTCGCGGTACCGTGCGAGTGTGGACAAAACACGGGAAAAGATCATGTCGTGATTGCAGGGTCAGTAAACAAGTCTTTTGAGCCTCCCGGACTAGCGCACAGGCCGTCGGACGAGAGTGGGGTCCACGGACCGAGAGAGGGCGTGGTGCCCACAAGTAGGAGTGGTCGGGGCGTTATAAGTGGTATCAGAGCCGAACCCAAAAACGTGTGTGGAGTCATGTGGGCTCACACCGTCAAGGATATCGATCCTGGTGCGCAACGAGGATGTTGTGCTCTATGAGTAGGGGTAATTGTAACATCCTGACTTCTGGTATATGCTGAGAGGCTTACAAGAATTGATTTGGCTACCTATGTCACCAAAGTGCACTTATCTTTTCGGTCACTTGCCCAGAGAGAACTCCAGAGTTAAGCGTGTTTGAGCTGGAAAAATTTAAGGATGGGTGACCTACCGGGAAGTGATTCGCGGTACCGTGCGAGTGAGGACATAACACGGGAAAATATCATGTGGTGATTGCAGGGTCAGTAAACAAGTCTTACGAGTCTCCCGGACTAGCGCCCAGGCCGTCGGACGAGAGTGGGGTCTTCGGGCCGAGAGAGGGCGTGGTGCCCACAGGTAGGGGAGGTCGGGGCGTTATAAGTGGTATCAGAGCTGAACCCAAAAACATGTGTGGAGTCATGTGGGCTCACACCGTCAAGGGTAACAATCCTGGTGCGCAACGAGGACGTTGCGCTCTATGAGTAGGGGTGATTGTAACATCCCGATTTCTGGTATATGTGGAGAGGCTTATAAGATTTGATTTGTCTACCTATGTCACCAAAGTGCACTTATCTTTTCGGTCACTTGCCCAGAGAGAATTCCAGAGTTAAGAGTGTTTGAGCTGAAAAAATTTAAGGATGGGTGACCTTCCGGGAAGTGATTCGCGGTACCGTGCGAGTGAGGACAAAACACGGGAAAAGATCATGTGGTGATTGCAGGGTCAGTAAACGAGTCTTACGAGTCTCCCGGACTAGCGCACAGTCCGTCGGACGAGAGTGGGGTCTTCGGGCCGAGAGAGGGCGTGGTGCCCACAGGTAGGGGCGATCAGAGCGTTATAAGTGGTATCAGAGCCGAACCCAAAAACGAGTGTGGAGTCATGTGGGCTCACACCGTCAAGGAGAACGATCCTGGTGCGCAACGAGGACGTTGCTCTCTATGAGTAGGGGTGATTGTAACATCCCGATTTCTGGTATATTCTGAGAGGCTTACAAGAATTGATTTGGCTACCTATGTCACCAAAGTGTACTTATCTTTTCGGTCACTTGCCCAGAGAGAACTCCAGAGTTAAGCGTGTTTGAGCTGTAAAAATTTAAGGATGGGTGACCTACCGGGAAGTGA
Organism: Eutrema japonicum; assembly: GCA_030161315.1. Classification (NCBI taxonomy): domain Eukaryota; kingdom Viridiplantae; phylum Streptophyta; class Magnoliopsida; order Brassicales; family Brassicaceae; genus Eutrema; species Eutrema japonicum. The sequence goes on along the minus strand of BSQW01000007.1, from coordinate 32,294,933 downwards.
TTCGCGGTACCGTGCGAGTGAGGACAAAACACGGGAAAAGATCATGTGGTGATTGCAGGGTCAGTAAACAAGTCTTACGAGTCTCCCGGACTAGCGTACAGGCCGTCGGACGAGAGTGGGGTCTTCGGGCCGAGAGAGGGCGTGGTGCCCACAGGTAGGGGCGGTAGGGGCGTTATAAGTGGTATCAGAGCCGAACCCACAAAACGTGTGTGAAGTCATGTGGGCTCACACCGTCAAGGATAACGATCCTGGTGCGCAACAAGGACGTTGCATTCTATGAGTAGGGGTGATTGTAACATCCTGATTTCTGGTATATGCCGAGAGGCTTATAAGAATTGATTTGGATACCTATGTCACCAAAATGCACTTATCTTTTCAGTCATTTGTCCAGAGAGAACTCCAGAGTTAAGCGTTCTTGAGCTAGAAAAATTTAAGGATTGGTGACCTACCGAGAATTGATTTGCGGTACCGTGAGAGTGAGAACAAAACATGGGAAAAGATCATGTGGTGATTGCAAGGTCAGTAAACAAGTCTTACGAGCCTCCCGGACTAGCGCACAGGCCGTCGGACGAGAGTGGGGTCCCTAGACCGAGAGTTGGCGTGGTGCCCACAGGTAGGGGCGGTCGTGGCGTTATAAGTGGTATCAGAGCCGAATCCAAAAATGTGTGTGGAGTCATGTGGGCTCACACCGGCAAGGATAATGATCCTGGTGCGCAACGAGGATGTTGTGCTCTATGAGTAGGGGAGATTGTAACATCCCGATTTCTGGTATATGTGGAGAGGCTTATAAGAATTGATTTGGTTACCTATGTCACCAAAGTGCACTTATCTTTTCGGTCACTTTTCCAGAGAGAACTCCGGAGTTAAGCGTGCTTGAGCTGGAAAATTAAAGGATGAGTGACCTACCGGGAAGTGATTCGCGGTACCGTGCGAGTGAGGACAAAACACGGGAAAATATATTGTCGTGATTGCAGGGTCAGTAAACAAGTCTTATGAGCCTCCCGGACTAGCGCACAGGCTGTCAGACGAGAGTGGGGTCCACGGACCGAGAGAGGGCGTGGTGCCCACAGGTAGGAGTGGTCGGGGCGTTATAAGTGGTATCAGAGCCGTACCCAAAAACGTGTGTGGAGTCATGTGGGCTCACACCGTCAAGGATATCGATCCTGGTGCGCAACGAGGATGTTGCGCTCTATGAGTAGGGGTGATTTTAACATCCCGACTTCTGGTATATGCTGAGAGGCTTACAAGAATTGATTTGGCTACCCATGTCACCAAAGTGCACTTATCTTTTCTGTCACTTGCCCAGAGAGAACTCCAGAGTTAAGCGTGTTTGAGCTGGAAAAATTTAAGACACCTGATTGGAAACCTACAATAAATGCACCTATGTCCAAATCGGGTAAATTGGAAGACACCTGATTTGTAAATAGCATAACTCCTTATCTGGGATCCAATTGGACTGATTCCACTTCGACGCGTGATCTGGTTGAGCTAAGAATGTAGCCCAAGTGGTTTCATGGCCTGAATCGTTGTGCTTGAGGCATAACTCTTCAAGACATGCATCTTCTTCCATTTGATGGGTGCTGAGCGATAGTAGCGTAGGAGCAACTGTCCCAACAACAAGAAAGGTTCTGCTGTCGCCAATAGGATCAGGATCTAAGCCTGTCGTACGCACAGTACAGTCTCTTTCTGAGGTGGTAGTAGTTCCATGAGCTTTCATGGTACTGATGTCCCCATCAGGTGACCTACCGGGAAGTGATTCGCGGTACCATGCGAGTGAGGACAAAACACGGGAAAAGATCATGTGGCGATTGCAAGGTCAGTAAACAAGTCTTACGAGCCTCCCGGACTAGCGTACCGGCCGTCGGACGAGAGTGGGGTCCACGGGCCGGGAGAGGGCATGGTGCCCACAGGTATTGGCGGTCGGGGGCGTTATAAGTTGTATCAGAGCCGAACCCAAACACTTGTGTGGAGTCATGTGGGCTCACACCGTCAAGGGTAACGATCCTGGTGCGCAACGAGGACGTTGCGCTCGTTGAGTAGGGGTGATTGTAACATCCCGATTTCTGGTGTATGCGGAGAGGCTTTTAAGAATTGATTTGGCAACCTATGTCACCAAAGTGCACTTATCTTTTCGGTCACTTGTCAAGTTAGAACTCCACAGTTAAGTCTGCTTGAGCTGGAAAAATTGAAGGATGGGTGACCTACCGGGAAGTGATTAACATTATCGTGCGAGTGAGGACAAAACACGGGAAAAATTATGTGGTGATTGCAAGGTCAGTAAACAAGTCTTACGAGCCTCCTGGACTAGTGCACCGGCCGTCGGACGAGAGTGGGGTCCACATGTAGGGGCGGTTGGGGCGTAATAAGTTGTATCAGAGCCGAACCCAAAAACGTGTGTGGAGACATGTGGGCTCACACCGTCAAGGATAACGATCCTGGTGCGCAACGAGGACGTTGCGCTCTATGAGTATGGGTGATTGTAACATCCCGATTTCTGGTATATGCGGAGAGGCTTATAACAATTGATTTGGCTACTTATGTCACCAAAGTGCACTTACATTTTCGGTCACATGTCCAGAGAGAACTACAAAGTTAAGCGTGCTTGAGCTGGAAAAATTAAAGGATGGGTGACCTACCGGGAATTGATTCACGGTACCGTCCGAGTGAGGACAAAATACGGGAACAAATCATTTGGTGATTGCAAGGTCAGTAAACAAGTCTTACGAGCCTCCCGGACTAGCGCACCGGCCGTCGGACGAGAGTGGGGTCTACGGGCCGAGAGAGGGTGTGGTGCTCACAGGTAGGGGCGGTCGGGGCGTTATAAGTTGTATCAGAGCCGAACCCAAAAACGTGTGTGGAGTCATGTGGGCTCATACCGTCAAGGGTAACGATCTTGGTGTGCAACGAGGACGTTGCGCTCTATGAGTAGGGGTGATTGTAACATCCCGATTTCTGGTATATGCGGAGAGGCTTATAAGAATTGATTTGGCTACCTATGTCACCAAAGTGCACTTATATTTTCGGTCACTTGTCCAGAGAGAACTCCAGAGTTAAGCGTGCTTGAGCTGGAAAAATTTAAGGATGGGTCAGTAAACAAGTCTTACGAGCCTCCCGTACTAGCGCACCGGCCGTCAGACGAGAGTTGAGTCCACATGCCGAGAGAGGGCGTGGTGCCCACATGTAGGGGCGGTCGGGGGGTTATAAGTTGTATCAGACCCGAACCCAAAAACATATGTGGAGTCATGTGGGCTCACACCGTCAAGGGTAACGATCCTGGTACGCAACGCGGGGCGTTGCGCTCTATGAGTAGGGGTTATTGTAACATCCCAATTTCTGTTATATATGGAGAGGCTTATAAGAATTGATTTGGCTACCTATGTCACCAAAGTGCACTTATCTTTTCGGTCACTTGTCCAAAGAAAACTCCAGAGTTAAGCATGCTTGAGCTGGAAAAATTTATGGATGGGTGACCTACCGGGAAGTGATTCTCGGTACCGTGCGAGTGAGGACAAAACATGGGAAAAGATCATGTGGTGATAGCAGGGTCAGTAAACAAGTCTTACGAGCCTCTCGGACTAGCACACAGGCCGTCGGACGAGAGTGGGGTCCACGAGCCGAGAGAGGGTGTGGTGTCCACAGGTAGGGGCGGTCGGGGCGTTATAAGATGTATATGAGCCGAACCCTAAAACGTGTGTGGAGTCATGTGGGATCACACCGTCAAGGGTTACGATCCTGGTGCGCAACGAGGACGTTACGCTCTATGAGTAGGGGTGATTGTAACATCCCGATTTCTGGTATATGCAGAGAGGCTTATAAGAATTGATTTGGCTACCTATGTCACCAACGTGCACTTATCTTTTCGGTCAATTGTCCAGAGAGAACTCCAGAGTTAAGCGTGCTTGAGCTGGAAAAATTTAAGGATGGGTGACCTACCGGGAAGTGATTCGCGGTACCGTGCAAGTGAGTACAAAACACGGGAAAATATCATGTCGTGATTGCAGGGTCAATAAACAAGTCTTACGAGCCTCCAGGACTAGCGCACAGGCCGTCTGACGAGAGTGGGGTCCACGGGCCTAGAGAGGGCGTGGTGCCCACAGGTAGGGTCGGTCGGGCGTTATTAGTGGTATCAGAGCCGAACCCAAAAACGTGTGTGGAGTCATGTGGGCTCACACTGTCAAGGGTAACGATCCTGGTGCGCAACGAGGACGTTGCGCTCTATGAGTATGGGTGATTGTAACATCCCGATTTCTGGTATATGCGGAGAGGCTTATAGGAATTGATTTGGCTACCTATGTCACCAAAGTGCACTTATCTTTCCGGTTACTTGTCCAGAGAGAACTCAAGAGTTAAGTGTGCTTGAGCTGAAAAAATTTAAGGATGGGTGATCTACCGGGAAGTGATTCGCGGTACCGTGCGAGTGAGGACAAAACACAGGAAAAGATCATGTGGTGATTGCAAGGTCAGTAAACATGTCTTACGAGCCTCCCGGACTAGCGCACATGCCGTCTGACGAGAGTGTGGTCCACGGGCCTAGAGAGGGCGTGGTGCCCACAGGTAGGGTCGGTCGGGGCGTTATAAGTGGTATCAGAGCCGAACACAAAAACGTGTGTGGAGTCATGTGGGCTCACACTGTCAAGGGTAACGATCCTGGTGCGCAACGAGGACGTTGAGCTCTATGAGTAGGGGTGATTGTAACATCCCGATTTCTGGTATATGCGGAGAGGCTTATAAGAATTGATTTGGCTACCTATGTCACCAAAGTGCACTTATCTTTTCGGTCACTTGTCCAGAGAGAACTCCAGAGTTAAGCGTGCTTGAGCTGGAAAAATTTAAGGATGGGTGACCTACCGGGAAGTGATTCACGGTACTGTGCGAGTGAGGACAAAACACGGGAAAAAATTTTGTGGTGATTGCAAGGTTAGTAAACAAGTCTTACGAGCCTCCCGGACTAGCGCACATGCCGTCTGACGAGAGTGGGGCCCACGGGCCTAGAGAGGGCGTGGTGCCCACAGGTAGGGTCGGTCGGGGCGTTATAAGTGGTATCAGAGCCGAACCCAAAAACGTGTGTGGAGTCATGTGGCCTCACACTGTCAAGGGTAACGATCCTGGTGCGCAACGAGGACGTTGAGCTCTATGAGTAGGGGTGATTGTAACATCCTGATTTCTGGTATATGCGGAGAGGCTTATAAGAATTGATTTGGCTACCTATGTCACCAAAGTGCACTTATCTTTTCGGTCACTTGTCCAGAGAGAACTCCAGAGTTAAGCGTGCTTGAGCTGGAAAAATTTAAGGATGGGTGACCTACCGGGAATTGATTCACGGTACTGTGCGAGTGAGGACAAAACACGGGAAAAAATCATATGGTGATTGCAAGGTCAGTAAACAAGTCTTATGAGACTCCCGGACTAGCGCACCGGCCGTCGGACGAGAGTATGGTCCACATGCCGAGAGAGGGCGTGGTGCCCACAGGTAGGGGCGGTCGGGGCGTTATAAGTTGTATCAGAGCAGAACCCAAAAATGTGTGTGGAGTCATGTGGGCTCACACCGTCAAGGGTAACGATCCGGGTGCGCAAGGAGGACGTTGCGCTCTACGAGTAGGGGTGATGGTAACATCCCGATTTCTGGTATATGCGGAGAGGCTTATAAGAATTGTTTTGGCTACCTATGTCATCAAAGTGCACTTATCTTTTCAGTCATTTGTCCAGAGAGAACTCCAGAGTTAAGCGTGCTTGAGCTAGAAAAATTTAAGGATTGGTTACCTACCGAGAATTGATTTGCGGTACCGTGAGAGTGAGAACAAAACATGGGAAAAGATCATGTGTTGATTGCAAGGTCAGTAAACAAGTCTTACGAGCCTCCCGGACTAGCGCACAGGCCGTCGGACGAGAGTGGGGTCCACAGACCGAGAGTTGGCGTGGTGCCCACAGGTAGGGGCGGTCGTGGCGTTATAAGTGGTATCAGAGGCGAATCCAAAAATGTGTGTGGAGTCATGTGGGCTCACACCGGCAAGGATAATGATCCTGGTGCGCAACGAGGACGTTGTGCTCTATGAGTAGGGGAGATTGTAACATCCCGATTTCTGGTATATGTTGAGAGGCTTATAAGAATTGATTTGGTTACCTATGTCACCAAAGTGCACTTATCTTTTCGGTCACTTTTCCAGAGAGAACTCCGGAGTTAAGCGTGCTTGAGCTGGAAAATTAAAGGATGAGTGACCTACCGGGAAGTGATTCGCGGTACCGTGCGAGTGAGGACAAAACACGGGAAAATATCTTGTCGTGATTGCAGGGTCAGTAAACAAGTCTTATGAGCCTCCCGGACTAGCGCACAGGCCGTCAGACGAGAGTGGGGTCCACGGACCGAGAGAGGGCGTGGTGCCCACAGGTAGGAGTGGTCGGGGCGTTATAAGTTGTATCAGAGCCGAACCCAAAAACGTGTGTGGAGTCATGTGGGCTCACACTGTCAAGGGTAACGATCCTGGTGCGCAACGAGGACGTTGCGCTCTATGAGTATGGGTGATTGTAACATCCCGATTTCTGGTATATGCGGAGAGGCTTATAGGAATTGATTTGGCTACCTATGTCACCAAAGTGCACTTATCTTTCCGGTTACTTGTCCAGAGAGAACTCAAGAGTTAAGTGTGCTTGAGCTGAAAAAATTTAAGGATGGGTGATCTACTGGGAAGTGATTCGCGGTACCGTGCGAGTGAGGACAAAACACAGGAAAAGATCATGTGGTGATTGCAAGGTCAGTAAACAAGTCTTACGAGCCTCCCGGACTAGCGCACATGCCGTCTGACGAGAGTGTGGTCCACGGGCCTAGAGAGGGCGTGGTGCCCACAGGTAGGGTCGGTCGGGGCGTTATAAGTGGTATCAGAGCCGAACACAAAAACGTGTGTGGAGTCATGTGGGCTCACACTGTCAAGGGTAACGATCCTGGTGCGCAACGAGGACGTTGAGCTCTATGAGTAGGGGTGATTGTAACATCCCGATTTCTGGTATATGCGGAGAGGCTTATAAGAATTGATTTGGCTACCTATGTCACCAAAGTGCACTTATCTTTTCGGTCACTTGTCCAGAGAGAACTCCAGAGTTAAGCGTGCTTGAGCTGGAAAAATTTAAGGATGGGTGACCTACCGGGAAGTGATTCACGGTACTGTGCGAGTGGGGACAAAACACGAGAAAAAATCATGTGGTGATTGCAAGGTCAGTAAACAAGTCTTACGAGCCTCCCGGACTAGCGCACAGGCCGTCGGACGAGAGTGGGGTCCACAGACCGAGAGTTGGCGTGGTGCCCACAGGTAGGGGCGGTCGTGGCGTTATAAGTGGTATCAGAGCCGAATCCAAAAATGTGTGTGGAGTCATGTGGGCTCACACCGGCAAGGATAATGATCCTGGTGCGCAACGAGGACGTTGTGCTATATGAGTAGGGGAGATTGTAACATCCCGATTTCTGGTATATGTGGAGAGGCTTATAAGAATTGATTTGGTTACCTATGTCACCAAAGTGCACTTATCTTTTCGGTCACTTTTCCAGAGAGAACTCCGGAGTTAAGCGTGCTTGAGCTGGAAAATTAAAGGATGAGTGACCTACCGGGAAGTGATTCGCGGTACCGTGCGAGTGAGGACAAAACACGGGAAAATATCTTGTCGTGATTGCAGGGTCAGTAAACAAGTCTTATGAGCCTCCCGGACTAGCGCACAGGCCGTCAGACGAGAGTGGGGTCCACGGACCGAGAGAGGGCGTGGTGCCCACAGGTAGGAGTGGTCGAGGCGTTATAAGTGGTATCAGAGCCGAACCCAAAAACGTGTGTGGAGTCATGTGGGCTCACACTGTCAAGGGTAACGATCCTGGTGCGCAACGAGGACGTTGCGCTCTATGAGTATGGGTGATTGTAACATCCCGATTTCTGGTATATGCGGAGAGGCTTATAGGAATTGATTTGGCTACCTATGTCACCAAAGTGCACTTATCTTTCCGGTTACTTGTCCAGAGAGAACTCAAGAGTTAAGTGTGCTTGAGCTGAAAAAATTTAAGGATGGGTGATCTACCGGGAAGTGATTCGCGGTACCGTGCGAGTGAGGACAAAACACAGGAAAAGATCATGTGGTGATTGCAAGGTCAGTAAACAAGTCTTACGAGCCTCCCGGACTAGCGCACATGCCGTCTGACGAGAGTGTGGTCCACGGGCCTAGATAGGGCGTGGTGCCCACAGGTAGGGTCGGTCGGGGCGTTATAAGTGGTATCAGAGCCGAACACAAAAACGTGTGTGGAGTCATGTGGGCTCACACTGTCAAGGGTAACGATCCTGGTGCGCAACGAGGACGTTGAGCTCTATGAGTAGGGGTGATTGTAACATCCCGATTTCTGGTATATGCGGAGAGGCTTATAAGAATTGATTTGGCTACCTATGTCACCAAAGTGCACTTATCTTTTCAGTCACTTGTCCAGAGAGAACTCCAGAGTTAAGCGTGCTTGAGCTGGAAAAATTTAAGGATGGGTGACCTACCGGGAAGTGATTCACGGTACTGTGCGAGTGAGGACAAAACACGGGAAAAAATTATGTGGTGATTGCAAGGTTAGTAAACAAGTCTTACGAGCCTCCCGGACTAGCGCACATGCCGTATGACGAGAGTGGGGCCCACGGGCCTAGAGAGGGCGTGGTGCCCACAGGTAGGGTCGGTCGGGGCGTTATAAGTGGTATCAGAGCCGAACCCAAAAACGTGTGTGGAGTCATGTGGCCTCACACTGTCAAGGGTAACGATCCTGGTGCGCAACGAGGACGTTGAGCTCTATGAGTAGGGGTGATTGTAACATCCTGATTTCTGGTATATGCGGAGAGGCTTATAAGAATTGATTTGGCTACCTATGTCACCAAAGTGCACTTATCTTTTCGGTCACTTGTCCAGAGAGAACTCCAGAGTTAATCGTGCTTGAGCTGGAAAAATTTAAGGATGGGTGACCTACCGGGAATTGATTCACGGTACTGTGCGAGTGAGGACAAAACACGGGAAAAAATCATATGGTGATTGCAAGGTCAGTAAACAAGTCTTATGAGACTCCCGGACTAGCGCACCGGCCGTCGGACGAGAGTGTGGTCCACATGCCGAGAGAGGGCGTGGTGCCCACAGGTAGGGGCGGTCGGGGCGTTATAAGTTGTATCAGAGCAGAACCCAAAAATGTGTGTGGAGTCATGTGGGCTCACACCGTCAAGGGTAACGATCCGGGTGCGCAAGGAGGACGTTGCGCTCTACGAGTAGGGGTGATGGTAACATCCCGATTTCTGGTATATGCGGAGAGGCTTATAAGAATTGTTTTGGCTACCTATGTCATCAAAGTGCACTTATCTTTTCAGTCATTTGTCCAGAGAGAACTCCAGAGTTAAGCGTGCTTGAGCTAGAAAAATTTAAGGATTGGTGACCTACCGAGAATTGATTTGCGGTACCGTGAGAGTGAGAACAAAACATGGGAAAAGATCATGTGGTGATTGCAAGGTCAGTAAACAAGTCTTACGAGCCTCCCGGACTAGCGCACAGGCCGTCGGACGAGAGTGGGGTCCACAGACCGAGAGTTGGCGTGGTGCCCACAGGTAGGGGCGGTCGTGGCGTTATAAGTGGTATCAGAGCCGAATCCAAAAATGTGTGTGGAGTCATGTGGGCTCACACCGGCAAGGATAATGATCCTGGTGCGCAACGAGGACGTTGTGCTCTATGAGTAGGGGAGATTGTAACATCCCGATTTCTGGTATATGTGGAGAGGCTTATAAGAATTGATTTGGTTACCTATGTCACCAAAGTGCACTTATCTTTTCGGTCACTTTTCCAGAGAGAACTCCGGAGTTAAGCGTGCTTGAGCTGGAAAATTAAAGGATGAGTGACCTACCGGGAAGTGATTCGCGGTACCGTGCGAGTGAGGACAAAACACGGGAAAATATCTTGTCGTGATTGCAGGGTCAGTAAACAAGTCTTATGAGCCTCCCGGACTAGCGCACAGGCCGTCAGACGAGAGTGGGGTCCACGGACCGAGAGAGGGCGTGGTGCCCACAGGTAGGAGTGGTCGGGGCGTTATAAGTGGTATCAGAGCCGTACCCAAAAACGTGTGTGGAGTCATGTGGGCTCACACCGTCAAGGATATCGATCCTGGTGCGCAACGAGGATGTTGCGCTCTATGAGTAGGGGTGATTTTAACATCCCGACTTCTGGTATATGCTGAGAGGCTTACAAGAATTGATTTGGCTACCTATGTCACCAAAGTGCACTTATCTTTTCTGTCACTTGCCCAGAGAGAACTCCAGAGTTAAGCGTGTTTGAGCTGGAAAAATTTAAGACACCTGATTGGAAACCTACAATAAATGCACCTATGTCCAAATCGGGTAAATTGGAAGACACCTGATTTGTAAATAGCATAACTCCTTATCTGGGATCCAATTGGACTGATTCCACTTCGACGCGTGATCTGGTTGAGCTAAGAATGTAGCCCAAGTGGTTTCATGACCTGAATCGTTGTGCTTGAGGCATAACTCTTCAAGACATGCATCTTCTTCCATTTGATGGGTGCTGAGCGATAGTAGCGTAGGAGCAACTGTCCCAACAACAAGAAAGGTTCTGCTGTCGCCAATAGGATCAGGATCTAAGCCTGTCGTACGCACAGTACAGTCTCTTTCTGAGGTGGTAGTAGTTCCATGAGCTTTCATGGTACTGATGTCCCCATCAGGTGACCTACCGGGAAGTGATTCGCGGTACCATGCGAGTGAGGACAAAACACGGGAAAAGATCATGTGGCGATTGCAAGGTCAGTAAACAAGTCTTACGAGCCTCCCGGACTAGCGTACCGGCCGTCGGACGAGAGTGGGGTCCACGGGCCGGGAGAGGGCATGGTGCCCACAGGTATTGGCGGTCGGGGGTGTTATAAGTTGTATCAGAGCCGAACCCAAACACTTGTGTGGAGTCATGTGGGCTAACACCGTCAAGGGTAACGATCCTGGTGCGCAACGAGGACGTTGCGCTCGTTGAGTAGGGGTGATTGTAACATCCCGATTTCTGGTGTATGCAGAGAGGCTTATAAGAATTGATTTGGCAACCTATGTCACCAAAGTGCACTTATCTTTTCGGTCACTTGTCAAGTTAGAACTCCACAGTTAAGTCTGCTTGAGCTGGAAAAATTGAAGGATGGGTGACCTACCGGGAAGTGATTAACATTATCGTGCGAGTGAGGACAAAACACGGGAAAAATTATGTGGTGATTGCAAGGTCAGTAAACAAGTCTTACGAGCCTCCTGGACTAGCGCACCGGCCGTCGGACGAGAGTGGGGTCCACATGTAGGGGCGGTTGGGGCGTAATAAGTTGTATCAGAGCCGAACCCAAAAACGTGTGTGGAGACATGTGGGCTCACACCGTCAAGGATAACGATCCTGGGGCGCAACGAGGACGTTGCGCTCTATGAGTATGGGTGATTGTAACATCCCGATTTCTGGTATATGCGGAGAGGCTTATAACAATTGATTTGGCTACTTATGTCACCAAAGTGCACTTACATTTTCGGTCACATGTCCAGAGAGAACTACAAAGTTAAGCGTGCTTAAGCTGGAAAAATTAAAGGATGGGTGACCTACCGGGAATTGATTCACGGTACCGTCCGAGTGAGGACAAAATACGGGAACAAATCATTTGGTGATTGCAAGGTCAGTAAACAAGTCTTACGAGCCTCCCGGACTAGCGCACTGGCCGTCGGACGAGAATAGGGTCCACGGGCCGAGAGAGGGTGTGGTGCTCACAGGTAGGGGCGGTCGGGGCGTTATAAGTTGTATCAGAGCCGAACCCAAAAACGTGTGTGGAGTCATGTGGGCTCATACCGTCAAGGGTAACGATCCTGGTGCGCAACGAGGACGTTGCGCTCTATGAGTAGGGGTGATTGTAACATCTCGATTTCTGGTATATGCGGAGAGGCTTATAAGAATTGATTTGGCTACCTATGTCACCAAAGTGCACTTATATTTTCGGTCACTTGTCCAGAGAGAACTCCAGAGTTAAGCGTGCTTGAGCTGGAAAAATTTATGGATGGGTGACCTACCGGAAAGTGATTCTCGGTACCGTGCGAGTGAGGACAAAACATGGGAAAAGATCATGTGGTGATAGCAGGGTCTGTAAACAAGTCTTACGAGCCTCTCGGACTAGCACACAGGCCGTCGGACGAGAGTGGGGTCCACGAGCCGAGAGAGGGTGTGGTGTCCACAGGTAGGGGCGGTCGGGGCGTTATAAGATGTATATGAGCCGAACCCTAAAACGTGTGTGGAGTCATGTGGGATCACACCGTCAAGGGTTACGATCCTGGTGCGCAACGAGGACGTTACGCTCTATGAGTAGGGGTGATTGTAACATCCCGATTTCTGGTATATGCAGAGAGGCTTATAAGAATTGATTTGGCTACCTATGTCACCAACGTGCACTTATCTTTTCGGTCAATTGTCCAGAGAGAACTCCAGAGTTAAGCGTGCTTGAGCTGGAAAAATTTAAGGATGGGTGACCTACCGGGAAGTGATTCGCGGTACCGTGCAAGTGAGTACAAAACACTGGAAAAGATCATGTCGTGATTGCAGGGTCAATAAACAAGTCTTACGAGCCTCCCGGACTAGCGCACAGGCCGTCTGACGAGAGTGGGGTCCACGGGCCTAGAGAGGGCGTGGTGCCCACAGGTAGGGTCGGTCGGGGCGTTATTAGTGGTATCATAGCCGAACCCAAAAACGTGTGTGGAGTCATGTGGGGTCACACTGTCAAGGGTAACGATCCTGGTGCGCAACGAGGACGTTGCGCTCTATGAGTATGGGTGATTGTAACATCCCGATTTCTGGTATATGCGGAGAGGCTTATAGGAATTGATTTGGCTACCTATGTCACCAAAGTGCACTTATCTTTCCGGTTACTTGTCCAGAGAGAACTCAAGAGTTAAGTGTGCTTGAGCTGAAAAAATTTAAGGATGGGTGATCTACCGGGAAGTGATTCGCGGTACCGTGCGAGTGAGGACAAAACACAGGAAAAGATCATGTGGTGATTGCAAGGTCAGTAAACAAGTCTTACGAGCCTCCCGGACTAGCGCACATGCCGTCTGACGAGAGTGTGGTCCACGGGCCTAGAGAGGGCGTGGTGCCCACAGGTAGGGTCGGTCGGGGCGTTATAAGTGGTATCAGTGCCGAACACAAAAACGTGTGTGGAGTCATGTGGGCTCACACTGTCAAGGGTAACGATCCTGGTGCGCAACGAGGACGTTGAGCTCTATGAGTAGGGGTGATTGTAACATCCCGATTTCTGGTATATGCGGAGAGGCTTATAAGAATTGATTTGGCTACCTATGTCACCAAAGTGCACTTATCTTTTCGGTCACTTGTCCAGAGAGAACTCCAGAGTTAAGCGTGCTTGAGCTGGAAAAATTTAAGGATGGGTGACCTACCGGGAAGTGATTCACGGTACTGTGCGAGTGAGGACAAAACACGTGAAAAAATCATGTGGTGATTGCAAGGTCAGTAAACAAGTCTTACGAGACTCCCGGACTAGCGCACCGGCCGTCAGACGAGAGTTGAGTCCACATGCCGAGAGAGGGCGTGGTGCCCACATGTAGGGGCGGTCGGGGGGTTATAAGTTGTATAAGACCCGAACCCAAAAACATGTGTGGAGTCATGGGGGCTCACACCGTCAAGGGTAACGATCCTGGTACGCAACGCGGGGCGTTGCGCTCTATGAGTAGGGGTGATTGTAACATCCCGATTTCTGGTATATGCAGAGAGGCTTATAAGAATTGATTTGGCTACCTATGTCACCAAAGTGCACTTATCTTTTCGGTCAATTGTCCAGTTAGAACTCCACAGTTAAGTGTGCTTGAGCTGGAAAAATTTAAGGATGGGTGACCTACCGGGAAGTGATTCACGTTATCGTGCAAGTGAGGACAAAACACGAGAAAAAATCATGTCGTGATTGCAAGGTCAGTAAACAAGTCTTACGAGCCTCCCGGACTAGCGCACCGGCCGTCGGACGAGAGTGGGGTCCACATGTAGGGGCGGTTGGGGCGTTATAAGTTGTATCAGAGCCGAACCCAAAAACGTGTGTGGAGACATGTGGGCTCACACCGTCAAGGATAACGATCCTGGTGCGCAACGAGGACGTTGCGCTCTATGAGTAGGGGTGATTGTAACATCCCGATTTCTGGTATATGCGGAGAGGCTTATAATAATTGATTTGGCTACTTATGTCACCAAAATGCACTTATATTTTCGGTCACATGTCCAGAGAGAACTACAAAGTTAAGCGTGCTTGAGCTGGAAAAATTAAAGGATGGTTGACCTACCGGGAATTGATTCATGGTACCGTGCGAGTGAGGACAAAATACGGGAAAAAATCATTTGGTGATTGCAAGGTCAGTAAACAAGTCTTACGAGCCTCCCGGACTAGCGCACCGGCCGTCGGACGAGAGTGGGGTCCACGGGCCGAGAGAGGGCGTGGTGCCCACAGGTAGGGGCGGTCGGGGCGTTATAAGTTGTATCAGAGCCGAACCCAAAAACGTGTGTGGAGTCATGTGGGCTCATACCGTCAAGGGTAACGATCCTGGTGCGCAACGAGGACGTTGCGCTCTATGAGTATGGGTGATTGTAACATCTCGATTTCTGGTATATGCGGAGAGGCTTATAAGAATTGATTTGGCTACCTATGTCACCAAAGTGCACTTATCTTTCCGGTCACTTGTCCAGAGAGAACTTAAGAGTTAAGTGTGCTTGAGCTGGAAAAATTTAAGGATGGGTGATGATACGTGCTCAAGTGTTGAAGAAGCTGGACTAAGGTCTCTCTCTTCTGTCAACGGGATAAGATGGAGGTTGCTGGTGGGGCGATGAGAACCACAAGAGAGGCGACGGTCTCTTGATACTTCAAGGGGTTTCCCTAAGGATCGGACTCACTCACGATCTAAAGAGAGAAAACGTTTTTGTGGAGAACAAAAACTTGAAAAATAACCAAGAAAATTCTTATTGTCTGCGTCCAAACAAATGAAAGCTAAGATGAGCTTGTATAATGCTCAAAACGAAATTCTTAGCAAGAAACAAATCAAAGATGATCAAAAACTAGCCGTTGGACAATAATGAGCAAATCGGCAAAATAAGGCAGCTGTGATGTCGCCTTGTATCTGGATGGTTTGAGAGGATATGTGAGCCTCTCTGGAACATTCTGATCTCCATAAAGGCTTCCCAAGTCGTGGCATTCAAAGGCAAGGATCCGTTGGCCATTTATGGCCCTAAGTGTGAACGCAGCCATAAAAGGAAAGTATACTTGCAAGGGGATCCGCCTGATCCTGTGTGTGTTGGTGCATGGTAAGGTGTTTGCAAGCTTCCTTAGTTGCCTTAGAATCTCTCCTGGTCGCCATAGATATGTTTGCAAGGTGTAGCAACCATTGGATCGAGGACTTTCCTTAAACAGAACCAAGTCAACCCGTTTTGGGAAAATGGGTGTAACTTGTGGATCCGATGGGCATTTCGTTGGATCTTTAGCTTGCTGGATCCATGAGAGACCCATTGATATTATCCAACTGGTCCTGGGCTTAGATCTTTCCTGATTTGGGCTGTGTAACTCGATCTTTGGCCTAGTCGCTGGATTGCGTCCAAAGCAGGTCTATCGATTTGTAAAATCGATAACTCTCAAGTCTGAACCGGGAATGAGATGAATCCAATTTTCGGTTCTTCCCTGATGGATCATGATTCCAGAACAAGTCGGTTTGTAGCTTAATTCCTTCTGGTTCGATTGGAAACCTCAAATCAATGCACCTATGTCCAAATCGGGTAAATTGGAAGACACCTAATTTGTAAATAGCATAACTCCTTAATCTGGGATCCAATTGGACTGATTCCACTTCGACGCGTGATCTGGTTGAGCTAAGAATGTAGCCCAAGTGGTTTCATGGCCTGAATCGTTGTGTTTGAGGCATAACTCTTCAAGACATGCATCTTCTTCCATTTGATGGGTGCTGAGCGATAGTAGCGTAGGAGCAACTGTCCCAACAACAAGAAAGGTTCTGCTGTCGCCAATAGGATCAGGATCTAAGCCTGCCGTACGCACAGTACAGTCTCTTTCTGAGGTGGTAGTAGTTCCATGAGCTTTCATGGTACTGATGTCCCCATCATACCCTCTCTCTTGGAAAAGTTTCGTCCTCGAAACTTCTTCTTTACCTGCACCCAAATAGAGCAAGTTAGTATTTTCGTAAAGGAGTGGGTCTAGAGATTTACCTCGGGGAATTTTTTTGCTGCGGTTCCGGTAGGATTGATGCTGAGCATCTAGTGGTTCTTCTTTGATCAACAAAGAAGCTATGACTCCTTTCCATGGCAGCTGATGGCTTGGCTTTAACAGCAAGTAATTGGATTCCGCATGGTCTTTCTTTTGATCCGAGATTTTTTTTATTCGTTGAAGCGGTTCTCTTTGGATCTTGGTCTCGTCTTGGGTTCCTGAAATTTTTTCAGCACTCTTGGTAGTAGACAAGTGTATTAAACAAGCATTGTAACAATTAGTTGTAGGAAGAACTAACTCTGGATTAGATGTAACCTTTTGTGGTACTTTTTCTACACCTCTTTCATCTTGTTCTTGTTCGCTTTGCGGTTCAAGCAATGGTATGGGATTTGGCGTTTGTTGAACCTCCTTTATTTGAAATGATTGCTTAGCCTCTGTTTGCTTCTTTAAGGTGTTTGAAATCACCTTCCCTAGCTCAGGGCAGTAGGTGTTCTTGTGGTCAAGAATGGGCTGCGATTTTTGTGTTGACATCCATCTTTTTGAAGTTGTTGGGAACATATGCCTCTTGGGGATGTAGTTGCGGTTGTGGGACTTCTGTACATACTCTATGTACATACGCTTCTTGAGATTACCCCAAATGATGATCGGATTATGATAGTAGGCCCGAGCTTCTTCTTGTATCCACCATGTATGAGCATCCCCAACAAGTGTGTTAATGGCGTAGGACAATCTATCCTCCTTTGGGATGTTGTGGGACCGAAGCCAATAATCCATGTCCTCCTCCCACCGTAGGTAAGCTTCTGGTCCTTGTCCATGACCTGAAAAAGAGATGTGATCTGGGGGCTCCGGTTCAGGTTCTCCCCCGCCTTGTTCCTCTTCAAAAATAGAGCTTGAATAGCCAGCTCTTCCTCCTTCCCATGGAGCTTCGGGCTCTTCACCCCAATCAATCTCGGAGGTGTCGTATTCACTTGGTCCATCTTCTTCTTCACCTGAATCCATGGCGGCTGCTGTGTCCTAGGTCTCCTTGCCAAAAACAAAGAAGACAATGAATAAAAAAATCAGAATCGTAATAAGCAAGAAAAGGAAACAAATAAATGGCCAAAATCAAAACGATGGTTTTTTTTTTTTTTGACTAAAACAAATTTCGAAATTCAAACAAAACAAAAGGAAATAAATTCTTATTTTTTATTTTCTGGTTTATAATAAAAGGAAATCGACAATCACAAATTATTTTATGGATTTTTAGATTTTAATTAAAACATGAATAAAGCACAAATGATTTCTGGTTAAAATTGTTTTTTTTTTTTGAGGTTTTCGATTTTTGAGGAAACAAGAACAAAACAGAATGAAAAGAATCAAATCACAATTTTTTATTTTGGTTTTAATTTATTTTTTTATTTATGAATCTAGCAACCTAACAAGAACAAGAAAAAAAATACAGAAAATTAAAAGATGATAAGGGAACGTTTACACCTTAGATTCAGGAGCTTTTGAAGCTCTGATACCAAAATGATACGTGCTCAAGTGTTGAAGAAGCTGGACTAAGGTCTCTCTCTTCTGTCAACGGGATAAGATGGAGGTTGCTGGTGGGGCGATGAGAACCACAAGAGAGGCGACGGTCTCTTGATACTTCAAGGGGTTTCCCTAAGGATCGGACTCACTCACGATCTAAAGAGAGAAAACGTTTTTGTGGAGAACAAAAACTTGAAAAATAACCAAGAAAATTCTTATTGTCTGCGTCCATACAAATGAAAGCTAAGATGAGCTTATATAATGCTCTAAACGAAATTCTTAGCAAGAAACAAATCAAAGATGATCAAAAACTAGCCGTTGGACAATAATGAGCAAATCGGCAAAATAAGGCAGTTGTGATGTTGCCTTGTATCTGGACGGTTTGAGAGGATATGTGAGCCTCTCTGGAACATTCTGATCTCCATAAAGGTTGCCCAAGTCGTGGCATTCAAAGGCAAGGATCCGTTGGCCATTTATGGCCCTAAATGTGAACGCATCCATAAAAGGAAAGTATACTTGCAAGGGTATCCGCCTGATCCTGTGTGTGTTGGTGCATGGTAAGGTGTTTGCAAGCTTCCTTAGTTGCCTTAGAATCTCTCCTGGTCGCCATAGATATGTTTTCAAGGTGTAGCAACCATTGGATCGAGGACTTTCCTTAAACAGAACCAAGTCAACCCGTTTTGGGAAAATGGGTGTAACTTGTGGATCCGATGGGCATTTCGTTGGATCTTTAGCTTGCTGGATCCATGAGAGGCCCATTGATATTATCCAAGTGGTCATGGGCTTAGATCTTTCCTGAGTTGGGTTGTGTAACTCGATCTTTGGCCTAGTCGCTGGATGGCGTCCAAAGCAGGTCCATCGATTTGTAAAATCGATAACTCTCAAGTCTGAACCGGGAATGAGATAAATCCAATTGTCGGTTCTTCCCTGATGGATCAAGATTCCAGAACAAGTCGGTTTGTAGCTTAATTCCTTCTGGTTCGATTGGAAACCTCAAATCAATGCACCTATGTCCAAATCGGGTAAATTGGAAGACACCTAATTTGTAAATAGCATAACTCCTTAATCTGGGATCCAATTGGACTGATTCCACTTCGACGCGTGATCTGGTTGAGCTAAGAATGTAGCCCAAGTGGTTTCATGGCCTGAATCGTTGTGTTTGAGGCATAACTCTTCAAGACATGCATCTTCTTCCATTTGATGGGTGCTGAGCGATAGTAGCGTAGGAGCAACTGTCCCAACAACAAGAAAGGTTCTGCTGTCGCCAATAGGAGCAGGATCTAAGCCTGCCGTACGCACAGTACAGTCTCTTTCTGAGGTGGTAGTAGTTCCATGAGCTTTCATGGTACTGATGTCCCCATCATACCCTCTCTCTTGGAAAAGTTTCGTCCTCGAAACTTCTTCTTTACCTGCACCCAAATAGAGCAAGTTAGTATTTTCGTAAAGGAGTGGATCTAGAGATTTACCTCGGGGAATTTTTTTGATGCGGTTCCGGTAGGATTGATGCTGAGCATCTAGTGGTTCTTCTTTGATCAACAAAGAAGCTATGACTCCTTTCCATGGCAGCTGATGGCTTGGCTTTAACAGCAAGTAATTGGATTCCCCATGGTCTTTCTTTTGATCCGAGATTTTTTTTATTCGTTGAAGCGGTTCTCTTTGGATCTTGGTCTCGTCTTGGGTTCCTGAAATTTTTTCAGCACTCTTGGTAGTAGACAAGTGTATTAAACAAGCATTGTAACAATTAGTTGTAGGAATAACTAACTCTGGATTAGATGTAACCTTTTGTGGTACTTTTTCTACACCTCTTTCATCTTGTTCTTGTTCGCTTTGAGGTTCAAGCAATGGTATGGGATTTGGCGTTTGTTGAACCTCCTTTATTTGAAATGATTGCTTAGCCTCTGTTTGCTTCTTTAAGGTGTTTGAAATCACCTTCCCTAGCTCAGGGCAGTAGGTGTTCTTGTGGTCAAGAATGGGCTGCGATTTTTGTGTTGACATCCATCTTTTTGAAGTTGTTGGGAACATATGCCTCTTGGGGATGTAGTTGCGGTTGTGGGACTTCTGTACATACTCTATGTACATACGCTTCTTGAGATTACCCCAAATGATGATCGGATTATGATAGTAGGCCCGAGCTTCTTCTTGTATCCACCATGTATGAGCATCTCCAACAAGTGTGTTAATGGCGTAGGACAATCTATCCTCCTTTGGGATGTTGTGGGACCGAAGCCAATAATCCATGTCCTCCTCCCACCGTAGGTAAGCTTCTGGTCCTTGTCCATGACCTGAAAAAGAGATGTGATCTGGGGGCTCCGGTTCAGGTTCTCCCCCGCCTTGTTCCTCTTCAAAAATAGAGCTTGAATAGCCAGCTCTTCCTCCTTCCCATGGAGCTTCGGGCTCTTCACCCCAATCAATCTCGGAGGTGTCGTATTCACTTGGTCCATCTTCTTCTTCACCTGAATCCATGGCGGCTGCTGTGTCCTAGGTTTCCTTGCCAAAAACAAAGAAGACAATGAATAAAAAAATCAGAATCGTAATAAGCAAGAAAAGGAAACAAATAAATGGCCAAAATCAAAACGATGGTTTTTTTTTTTTTTTGACTAAAACAAATTTCGAAATTCAAACAAAACAAAAGGAAATAAATTCTTATTTTTTATTTTCTGGTTTATAATAAAAGGAAATCGACAATCACAAATTATTTTATGGATTTTTAGATTTTAATTAAAACAGGAATAAAGCACAAATGATTTCTGGTTAAAATTGTTTTTTTTTTTTTTGAGGTTTTCGATTTTTGAGGAAACAAGAACAAAACAGAATGAAAAGAATCAAATCACAATTTTTTATTTTGGTTTTAATTTATTTTTTTATTTATGAATCTAGCAACCTAACAAGAACAAGAAAAAAAATACAGAAAATTAAAAGATGATAAGGGAACGTTTACACCTTAGATTCAGGAGCTTTTGAAGCTCTGATACCAAAATGATACGTGCTCAAGTGTTGAAGAAGCTGGACTAAGGTCTCTCTCTTCTGTCAACGGGATAAGATGGAGGTTGCTGGTGGGTCGATGAGAACCACAAGAGAGGCGACGGTCTCTTGATACTTCAAGGGGTTTCCCTAAGGATCGGACTCACTCACGATCTAAAGAGAGAAAACGTTTTTGTGGAGAACAAAAACTTGAAAAATAACCAAGAAAATTCTTATTGTCTGCGTCCATACAAATGAAAGCTAAGATGAGCTTATATAATGCTCTAAACGAAATTCTTAGCAAGAAACAAATCAAAGATGATCAAAACTAGCCGTTGGACAATAATGAGCAAATCGGCAAAATAAGGCAGATGTGATGTCGCCTTGTATCTGGACGGTTTGAGAGGATATGTGAGCCTCTCTGGAACATTCTGATCTCCATAAAGGTTGCCCAAGTCGTGGCATTCAAAGGCAAGGATCCGTTGGCCATTTATAAGTGTGAACGCAGCCATAAAAGGAAAGTATACTTGCAAGGGTATCCGCCTGATCCTGTGTGTGTTGGTGCATGGTAAGGTGTTTGCAAGCTTCCTTAGTTGCCTTAGAATCTCTCCTGGTCGCCATAGATATGTTTGCAAGGTGTAGCAACCATTGGATCGAGGACTTTCCTTAAACAGAACCAAGTCAACCCGTTTTGGGAAAATGGGTGTAACTTGTGGATCCGATGGGCATTTCGTTGGATCTTTAGCTTGCTGGATCCATGAGAGGCCCATTGATATTATCCAAGTGGTCCTGGGCTTAGATCTTTCCTGAGTTGGGTTGTGTAACTCGATCTTTGGCCTAGTCGCTGGATTGCGTCCAAAGCAGGTCCATCGATTTGTAAAATCGATAACTCTCAAGTCTGAACCGGGAATGAGATAAATCCAATTGTCGGTTCTTCCCTGATGGATCAAGATTCCAGAACAAGTTGGTTTGTAGCTTAATTCCTTCTGGTTCGATTGGAAACCTACAATAAATGCACCTATGTCCAAATCGGGTAAATTGGAAGACACCTGATTTGTAAATAGCATAACTCCTTATCTGGGATCCAATTGGACTGATTCCACTTCGACGCGTGATCTGGTTGAGCTAAGAATGTAGCCCAAGTGGTTTCATGGCCTGAATCGTTGTGCTTGAGGCATAACTCTTCAAGACATGCATCTTCTTCCATTTGATGGGTGCTGAGCGATAGTAGCGTAGGAGCAACTGTCCCAACAACAAGAAAGGTTCTGCTGTCGCCAATAGGATCAGGATCTAAGCCTGCCGTACGCACAGTACAGTCTCTTTTTGAGGTGGTAGTAGTTCCATGAGCTTTCATGGTACTGATGTCCCCATCAGGTGACCTACCGGGAAGTGATTCGCGGTACCATGCGAGTGAGGACAAAACACGGGAAAAGATCATGTGGCGATTGCAAGGTCAGTAAACAAGTCTTACGAGCCTCCCGGACTAGCGTACCGGCCGTCGGACGAGAGTGGGGTCCACGGGCCGGGAGAGGGCATGATGCCCACAGGTATTGGCGGTCGGGGGCGTTATAAGTTGTATCAGAGCCGAACCCAAACACTTGTGTGGAGTCATGTGGGCTCACACCGTCAAGGGTAATGATCCTGGTGCGCAACGAGGACGTTGCGCTCGTTGAGTAGGGGTGATTGTAACATCCCGATTTCTGGTGTATGCGGAGAGGCTTATAAGAATTGATTTGGCAACCTATGTCACCAAAGTGCACTTATCTTTTCGGTCACTTGTCAAGTTAGAACTCCACAGTTAAGTCTGCTTGAGCTGGAAAAATTTAAGGATGGGTGACCTACCGGGAAGTGATTAACATTATCGTGCGAGTGAGGACAAAACACGGGAAAAATTATGTGGTGATTGCAAGGTCAGTAAACAAGTCTTACGAGCCTCCTGGACTAGCGCACCGGCCGTCGGACGAGAGTGGGGTCCACATGTAGGGGCGGTTGGGGCGTAATAAGTTGTATCAGAGCCGAACCCAAAAACGTGTGTGGAGACATGTGGGCTCACACCGTCAAGGATAACGATCCTGGTGCGCAACGAGGACGTTGCGCTCTATGAGTATGGGTGATTGTAACATCCCGATTTCTGGTATATGCGGAGAGGCTTATAACAATTGATTTGGCTACTTATGTCACCAAAGTGCACTTACATTTTCGGTCACATGTCCAGAGAGAACTACAAAGTTAAGCATGCTTGAGCTGGAAAAATTAAAGGATGGGTGACCTACCGGGAATTGATTCACGGTACCGTCCGAGTGAGGACAAAATACGGGAACAAATCATTTGGTGATTGCAAGGTCAGTAAACAAGTCTTACGAGCCTCCCGGACTAGCGCACCGTCCGTCGGACGAGAGTGGGGTACACGGGCCGAGAGAGGGTGTGGTGCTCACAGGTAGGGGCGGTCGGGGCGTTATAAGTTGTATCAGAGCCGAACCCAAAAACGTGTGTGGAGTCATGTGGGCTCATACCGTCAAGGGTAACGATCCTGGTGCGCAACGAGGACGTTGCGCTCTATAAGTAGGGGTGATTGTAACATCCCGATTTCTGGTATATGCGGAGAGGCTTATAAGAATTGATTTGGCTACCTATGTCACCAAAGTGCACTTATATTTTCGGTAACTTGTCCAGAGAGAACTCCAGAGTTAAGCGTGCTTGAGCTGGAAAAATGTAAGGATGGGTGACCTACCGGGAAGTGATTCACGGTACTGTGCGAGTGAGGACAAAACACGGGAAAAAATCATGTGGTGATTGCAAGGTCAGTAAACAAGTCTTACGAGCCTCCCGGACTAGCGCACAGGCCGTCTGACGAGAGTGGGGTCCGCGGGCCTAGAGAGGGCGTGGTGCCCACAGGTAGGGTCGGTCGGGGCGTTATAAGTGGTATCAGAGCCGAACCCAAAAACGTGTGTGGAGTCATGTGGCCTCACACTGTCAAGGGTAACGATCCTGGTGCGCAACGAGGACGTTGAGCTCTATGAGTAGGGGTGATTGTAACATCCCGATTTCTGGTATATGCGGAGAGACTTATAAGAATTGATTTGGCTACCTATGTCACCAAAGTGCACTTATCTTTTCGGTCACTTGTCCAGAGAGAACTCCAGAGTTAAGCGTGCTTGAGCTGGAAAAATTTAAGGATGGGTGACCTACCGGGAAATGATTCACGGTACTGTGCGAGTGAGGACAAAACACGGGAAAAAATCATGTGGTGATTGCAAGGTCAGTAAACAAGTCTTACGAGCCTCCCGGACTAGCGCACCAGCCGTCAGACGAGAGTTGAGTCCACATGCCGAGAGAGGGCGTGGTGCCCACATGTAGGGGCGGTCGGGGGGTTATAAGTTGTATAAGACCCGAACCAAAAAACATGTGTGGAGTCATGTGGGCTCACACCGTCAAGGGTAACGATCCTGGTACGCAACGCGGGGCGTTGCGCTCTATGAGTAGGGGTGATTGTAACATCCCGATTTCTGGTATATGCAGAGAGGCTTATAAGAATTGATTTGGCTACCTATGTCACCAAAGTGCACTTATCTTTTCGGTCAATTGTCCAGTTAGAACTCCACAGTTAAGTGTGCTTGAGCTGGAAAAATTTAAGGATGGGTGACCTACCGGGAAGTGATTCACGTTATCGTGCAAGTGAGGACAAAACACGGGAAAAAATCATGTCGTGATTGCAAGGTCAGTAAACAAGTCTTACGAGCCTCCCGGACTAGCGCACCGGCCGTCGGACGAGAGTGGGGTCCACATGTAGGGGCGGTTGGGGCGTTATAAGTTGTATCAGAGCCGAACCCAAAAACGTGTGTGGAGACATGTGGGCTCACACCGTCAAGGATAACGATCCTGGTGCGCAACGAGGACGTTGCGCTCTATGAGTAGGGGTGATTGTAACATCCCGATTTCTGGTATATGCGGAGAGGCTTATAATAATTGATTTGGCTACTTATGTCACCAAAATGCACTTATCTTTTCGGTCACATGTCCAGAGAGAACTACAAAGTTAAGCGTGCTTGAGCTGGAAAAATTAAAGGATGGGTGACCTACCGGGAATTGATTCATGGTACCGTGCGAGTGAGGACAAAATACGGGAAAAAATCATTTGGTGATTGCAAGGTCAGTAAACAAGTCTTACGAGCCTCCCGGACTAGCGCACCTGCCGTCGGACGAGAGTGGGGTCCACGGGCCGAGAGAGGGCGTGGTGCCCACAGGTAGGGGCGGTCGGGCGTTATAAGTTGTATCAGAGCCGAACCCAAAAACGTGTGTGGAGTCATGTGGGCTCATACCGTCAAGGGTAACGATCCTGGTGCGCAACGAGGACGTTGCGCTCTATGAGTAGGGGTGATTGTAACATCTCGATTTCTGGTATATGCGGAGAGGCTTATAAGAATTGATTTGGCTATCTATGTCACCAAAGTGCACTTATCTTTTCGGTCACTTGTCCAGAGAGAACTCTAGAGTTAAGCGTGCTTGAGCTGGAAAAATTTTAGGATGGGTGACCTACCGGTAAGTGATTCACGGTACCGTGCGAGTGAGGACAAAACACGAGAAAAAATCATGTGGTGATTGCAAGGCCAGTAAACAAGTCTTACCAGCCTCCCGGACTAGCGCATCACACCGTCAAGGGTAACGATCCTGGTGCGCAACGAGGACGTTACGCTCTATGAGTAGGGGTGATTGTAACATCCCGATTTCTGGTATATGCAGAGAGGCTTATAAGAATTGATTTAGCTACCTATGTCACCAAAGTGCACTTATCTTTTCGGTCAATTGTCCAGAGAGAACTCCAGAGTTAAGCGTGCTTGAGCTGGAAAAATTTAAGGATGGGTGACCTACCGGGAAGTGATTCGCGGTACCGTGCAAGTGAGTACAAAACACAGGAAAAGATCATGTCGTGATTGCAGGGTCAATAAACAAGTCTTACGAGCCTCCAGGACTAGCGCACAGGCTGTCGGACGAGAGTGGGGTCCACGGGCCGAGAGAGGACGTGGTGCCCACATGTAGGGGCTGTCGGGGCGTTATAAGTGGTATCAGATCCGAACCCAAAAACGTGTGTGGAGTCATGTGGGCTCACACCGTCAAGGGTAACGATCCTGGTGCGCAACGAGGACGTTGCGCTCTATGATTATGGGTGATTGTAACATCCCGATTTCTGGTGTATGCGGAGAGGCTTATAAGAATTGATTTGGCTACCTATGTCACCAAAGTGCACTTATCTTTCCGGTCACTTGTCCAGAGAGAACTTAAGAGTTAAGTGTGCTTGAGCTGGAAAAATTTAAGGATGGGTGATGATACGTGCTCAAGTGTTGAAGAAGCTGGACTAAGGTCTCTCTCGTCTGTCAACGGGATAGGATGGAGGTTGCTGGTGGGGCGATGAGAACCACAAGAGAGGCGACGGTCTCTTGATACTTCAAGGGGTTTCCCTAAGGATCGGACTCACTCACGATCTAAAGAGAGAAAACGTTTTTGTGGAGAACAAAAACTTGAAAAATAACCAAGAAAATTCTTATTGTCTGCGTCCATACAAATGAAAGCTAAGATGAGCTTATATAATGCTCTAAACGAAATTCTTAGCAAGAAACAAATCAAAGATGATCAAAAACTAGCCGTTGGACAATAATGAGCAAATCGGCAAAATAAGGCAGCTGTGATGTCGCCTTGTATCTGGATGGTTTGAGAGGATATGTGAGCCTCTCTGGAACATTCTGATCTCCATAAAGGCTGCCCAAGTCGTGGCATTCAAAGGCAAGGATCCGTTGGCCATTTATGGCCCTAAGTGTGAACGCAGCCATAAAAGGAAAGTATACTTGCAAGGGGATCCGCCTGATCCTGTGTGTGTTGGTGCATGGTAAGGTGTTTGCAAGCTTCCTTAGTTGCCTTAGAATCTCTCCTGGTCGCCATAGATATGTTTGCAAGGTGTAGAAAACCATTGGATCGAGGACTTTCCTTAAACAGAACCAAGTCAACCCGTTTTGGGAAAATGGGTGTAACTTGTGGATCCGATGGGCATTTCGTTGGATCTTTAGCTTTCTGGATCCATGAGAGGCCCATTGATATTATCCAAGTGGTCCTGGGCTTAGATCTTTCCTGAGTTGGGCTGTGTAACTCGATCTTTGGCCTAGTCACTGGATTGCGTCCAAAGCAGGTCCATCGATTTGTAAAATCGATAACTCTCAAGTCTGAACCGGGAATGAGATGAATCCAATTGTCGGTTCTTCCCTGATGGATCAAGATTCCAGAACAAGTCGGTTTGTAGCTTAATTCCTTCTGGTTCGATTGGAAACCTCAAATCAATGCACCTATGTCCAAATCGGGTAAATTGGAAGACACCTAATTTGTAAATAGCATAACTCCTTAATCTGGGATCCAATTGGACTGATTCCACTTCGACGCGTGATCTGGTTGAGCTAAGAATGTAGCCCAAGTGGTTTCATGGCCTGAATCGTTGTGTTTGAGGCATAACTCTTCAAGACATGCATCTTCTTCCATTTGATGGGTGCTGAGCGATAGTAGCGTAGGAGCAACTGTCCCAACAACAAGAAAGGTTCTGCTGTCGCCAATAGGATCAGGATCTAAGCCTGCCATACGCACAGTACAGTCTCTTTCTGAGGTGGTAGTAGTTCCATGAGCTTTCATGGTACTGATGTCCCCATCATACCCTCTCTCTTGGAAAAGTTTCGTCCTCGAAACTTCTTCTTTACCTGCACCCAAATAGAGCAAGTTAGTATTTTCGTAAAGGAGTGGGTCTAGAGATTTACCTCGGGGAATTTTTTTGCTGCGGTTCCGGTAGGATTGATGCTGAGCATCTAGTGGTTCTTCTTTGATCAACAAAGAAGCTATGACTCCTTTCCATGGAAGTTGATGGCTTGGCTTTAACAGCAAGTAATTGGATTCCCCATGGTCTTTCTTTTGATCCGAGATTTTTTTTATTCGTTGAAGCGGTTCTCTTTGGATCTTGGTCTCGTCTTGGGTTCCTGAAATTTTTTCAGCACTCTTGGTAGTAGACAAGTGTATTAAACAAGCATTGTAACAATTAGTTTTAGGAAGAACTAACTCTGGATTAGATGTAACCTTTTGTGGTACTTTTTCTACACCTCTTTCATCTTGTTCTTGTTCGCTTTGCGGTTCAAGCAATGGTATGGGATTTGGCGTTTGTTGAACCTCCTTTATTTGAAATGATTGCTTAGCCTCTGTTTGCTTCTTTAAGGTGTTTGAAATCACCTTCCCTAGCTCAGGGCAGTAGGTGTTCTTGTGGTCAAGAATGGGCTGCGATTTTTGTGTTGACATCCATCTTTTTGAAGTTGTTGGGAACATATGCCTCTTGGGGATGTAGTTGCGGTTGTGGGACTTCTGTACATACTCTATGTACATACGCTTCTTGAGATTACCCCAAATGATGATCGGATTATGATAGTAGGCCCGAGCTTCTTCTTGTATCCACCATGTATGAGCATCTCCAACAAGTGTGTTAATGGCGTAGGACAATCTATCCTCCTTTGGGATGTTGTGGGACCGAAGCCAATAATCCATGTCCTCCTCCCACCGTAGGTAAGCTTCTGGTCCTTGTCCATGACCTGAAAAAGAGATGTGATCTGGGGGCTCCGGTTCAGGTTCTCCCCCGCCTTGTTCCTCTTCAAAAATAGAGCTTAAATAGCCAGCTCTTCCTCCTTCCCATGGAGCTTCGGGCTCTTCACCCCAATCAATCTCGGAGGTGTTGTATTCACTTGGTCCATCTTCTTCTTCACCTGAATCCATGGCGGCTGCTGTGTCCTAGGTTTCCTTGCCAAAAACAAAGAAGACAATGAATAAAAAAATCAGAATCGTAATAAGCAAGAAAAGGAAACAAATAAATGGCCAAAATCAAAACGATGGTTTTTTTTTTTTTTGACTAAAACAAATTTCGAAATTCAAACAAAACAAAAGGAAATAAATTCTTATTTTTTATTTTCTGGTTTATAATAAAAGGAAATCGACAATCACAAATTATTTTATGGATTTTTAGATTTTAATTAAAACAGGAATAAAGCACAAATGATTTCTGGTTAAAATTGTTTTTTTTTTTTTTGAGGTTTTCGATTTTTGAGGAAACAAGAACAAAACAGAATGAAAAGAATCAAATCACAATTTTTTATTTTGGTTTTAATTTATTTTTTTATTTATGAATCTAGCAACCTAACAAGAACAAGAAAAAAAATACAGAAAATTAAAAGATGATAAGGGAACGTTTACACCTTAGATTCAGGAGCTTTTGAAGCTCTGATACCAAAATGATACGTGCTCAAGTGTTGAAGAAGCTGGACTAAGGTCTCTCTCTTCTATCAACGGGATAAGATGGAGGTTGCTGGTAGGGCGATGAGAACCACAAGAGAGGCGACGGTCTCTTGATACTTCAAGGGGTTTCCCTAAGGATCGGACTCACTCACGATCTAAAGAGAGAAAACGTTTTTGTGGAGAACAAAAACTTGAAAAATAACCAAGAAAATTCTTATTGTCTGCGTCCATACAAATGAAAGCTAAGATGAGCTTATATAATGCTCTAAACGAAATTCTTAGCAAGAAACAAATCAAAGATGATCAAAAACTAGCCGTTGGACAATAATGAGCAAATCGGCAAAATAAGGCAGCTGTGATGTCGCCTTGTATCAGGACGGTTTGAGAGGATATGTGAGCCTCTCTGGAACATTCTGATCTCCATAAAGGTTGCCCAAGTCGTGGCATTCAAAGGCAAGGATCCGTTGGCCATTTATGGCCCTAAATGTGAACGCATCCATAAAAGGAAAGTATACTTGCAAGGGTATCCGCCTGATCCTGTGTGTGTTGGTGCATGGTAAGGTGTTTGCAAGCTTCCTTAGTTGCCTTAGAATCTCTCCTGGTCGCCATAGATATGTTTGCAAGGTGTAGCAACCATTGGATCGAGGACTTTCCTTAAACAGAACCAAGTCAACCCGTTTTGGGAAAATGGGTGTAACTTGTGGATCCGATGGGCATTTCGTTGGATCTTTAGCTTGCTGGATCCATGAGAGGCCCATTGATATTATCCAAGTGGTCCTGGGCTTAGATCTTTCCTGAGTTGGGTTGTGTAACTCGATCTTTGGCCTAGTCTCTGGATTGCGTCCAAAGCAGGTCCATCGATTTGTAAAATCGATAACTCTCAAGTCTGAACCGGGAATAAGATAAATCCAATTGTCGGTTCTTCCCTGATGGATCAAGATTCCAGAACAAGTTGGTTTGTAGCTTAATTCCTTCTGGTTCGATTGGAAACCTACAATAAATGCACCTATTTCCAAATCGGGTAAATTGGAAGACACCTGATTTGTAAATAGCATAACTCCTTATCTGGGATCCAATTGGACTGATTCCACTTCGACGCGTGATCTGGTTGAGCTAAGAATGTAGCCCAAGTGGTTTCATGGCCTGAATCGTTGTGCTTGAGGCATAACTCTTCAAGACATGCATCTTCTTCCATTTGATGGGTGCTGAGCGATAGTAGCGTATGAGCAACTGTCCCAACAACAAGAAAGGTTCTGCTGTCGCCAATAGGATCAGGATCTAAGCCTGCCGTACGCACAGTACAGTCTCTTTCTGAGGTGGTAGTAGTTCCATGAGCTTTCATGGTACTGATGTCCCCATCATGTGACCTACCGGGAAGTGATTCGCGGTACCATGCGAGTGAGGACAAAACACGGGAAAAGATCATGTGGCGATTGCAAGGTCAGTAAACAAGTCTTACGAGCCTCCCGGACTAGCGTACCGGCCGTCGGACGAGAGTGGGGTCCACGGGCCGGGAGAGGGCATGGTGCCCACAGGTATTGGCGGTCGGGGGCGTTATAAGTTGTATCAGAGCCGAACCCAAACACTTGTGTGGAGTCATGTGGGCTCACACCGTCAAGGGTAACGATCCTGGTGCGCAACGAGGACGTTGCGCTCGTTGAGTAGGGGTGATTGTAACACCCCGATTTCTGGTGTATGCGGAGAGGCTTATAAGAATTGATTTGGCAACCTATGTCACCAAAGTGCACTTATCTTTTCGGTCACTTGTCAAGTTAGAACTCCACAGTTAAGTCTGCTTGAGCTGGAAAAATTTAAGGATGGGTGACCTACCGGGAAGTGATTAACATTATCGTGCGAGTGAGGACAAAACACGGGAAAAATTATGTGGTGATTGCAAGGTCAGTAAACAAGTCTTACGAGCCTCCTGGACTAGCGCACCGGCCGTCGGACGAGAGTGGGGTCCACATGTAGGGGCGGTTGGGGCGTAATAAGTTGTATCAGAGCCGAACCCAAAAACGTGTGTGGAGACATGTGGGCTCACACCGTCAAGGATAACGATCCTGGTGCGCAACGAGGACGTTGCGCTTCTATGAGTATGGGTGATTGTAACATCCCGATTTCTGGTATATGCGGAGAGGCTTATAACAATTGATTTGGCTACTTATGTCACCAAAGTGCACTTACATTTTCGGTCACATGTCCAGAGAGAACTACAAAGTTAAGCGTGCTTGAGCTGGAAAAATTAAAGGATGGGTGACCTACCGGGAATTGATTCACGGTACCGTCCGAGTGAGGACAAAATACGGGAACAAATCATTTGGTGATTGCAAGGTCAGTAAACAAGTCTTACGAGCCTCCTGGACTAGCGCACCGGCCGTCGGACGAGAGTGGGGTCCACGGGCCGAGAGAGGGTGTGGTGCTCACAGGTAGGGGCGGTCGGGGCGTTATAAGTTGTATCAGAGCCGAACCCAAAAACGTGTGTGGAGTCATGTGGGCTCATACCGTCAAGGGTAACGATCCTGGTGCGCAACGAGGACGTTGCGCTCTATGAGTAGGGGTGATTGTAACATCCCGATTTCTGGTATATGCGGAGAGGCTTATAAAAATTGATTTGGCTACCTATGTCACCAAAGTGCACTTATATTTTCGGTCACTTGTCCAGAGAGAACTCCAGAGTTAAGCGTGCTTGAGCTGGAAAAATTTAAGGATGGGTGACCTACCGGTAAGTTATTCACGGTACCGTTCGAGTGAGGACAAAACACGAGAAAAAATCATCTGGTGATTGCAAGGTCAGTAAACAAGTCTTACGAGCCTCCCGGACTAGCGCATCACACCGTCAAGGGTAACGATCCTGGTGCGTAACGAGGACGTTACGCTCTATGAGTAGGGGTGATTGTAACATCCCGATTTCTGGTATATGCAGAGAGGCTTATAAGAATTGATTTGGCTACCTATGTCACCAAAGTGCACTTATCTTTTCAGTCAATTGTCCAGAGAGAACTCCAGAGTTAAGCGTGCCTGAGCAGGAAAAATTTAAGGATGGGTGACCTACCGGGAAGTGATTCGCGATACCGTGCAAGTGAGTACAAAACACGGGAAAAGATCATGTCGTGATTGCAGGGTCAATAAACAAGTCTTAAGAGCCTCCCGGACTAGCGCACAGGCCGTCGGACGAGAGTGGGATCCACGGGCCGAGAGAGGGCGTGGTGCCCACAGGTAGGGGCTGTCGGTTCGTTATAAGTGGTATCAGAGCCGAACCCAAAAACATGTGTGGAGTCATGTGGGCTCACACCGTCAAGGGTAACGATCCTGGTGCGCAACGAGGACGTTGCGCTCTATGAGTAGGGTTGATTGTAACATCCCGATTCCTGGTATATGCGGAGAGGCTTATAAGAATTGATTTGGCTACCTATGTCACCAAACTGCACTTATCTTTTCGGTCACTTTTCGAGAGAGAACTCCAGAATTAAGCATGCGTGAGCTGGAAAAATTTAAGGATGGGTGACCTAACGGGAAGTGATTCACGGTACCTTGCGAGTGATGACAAACCACGGGAAAAAATCATGTGGTGATTGCAAGGTCAGTAAACATGTCTTACGAGCCTCCCGGACTACCGCTCCGGCCGTCGGACGAGAGTGGGGTCCTCGGGCCGAGAGAGGGCGTGGTGCCCACAAGTAGGGGCGGTCAGGGCGTTATAAGATGTATCAGAGCCGAACCCAAAAACGTGTGTGGAGTAATGTGGGCTCACACCGTCAATGGTAACGATCCAGGTGCGCAACGAGGACGTTGCGCTCTATGAGTAGGGGTGATTGTAACATCCCGATTTCTGGTATATGCGGAGAGACTTATAAGAATTGATTTGGTTACTTATGTCACCAAAGTGCACTTATCTTTTCGGTTACATGTCCAGAGAGAACTCCAAAGTTAAGCGTGCTTGAGCTTGAAAATTTTAAGGATGGGTGACCTACTGGGAAGTGATTCACGGTACCGTGCGAGTGAGGACAAAACACGGGAAAAAATCATGTGGTGATTGCAAGGTCAGTAAACAAGTCTTACGAGCCTCCCGGACTAGCTCACCGGCCATCGGACGAGAGTGGCTTCCACGGGCCGAGAGAGGGCGTGGTTCCCACAGGTAGGGGCGGTTGGGGAGTTATAAGTTGTATCAGAGCCGGACCCAAAAACGTGTGAGGAGTCATGTGGGCTCACACCGTCAAGGGTAACGATCCTGGTGCGCAACGCGGGGCGTTGCGCTCTATCAGTAGGGGTGATTGTAACATACCGATTTCTGTTATATGTGGAAAGGCTTATAAGAATTGATTTGGCTACCTATGTCACCAAAGTGCACTTATATTTTCGGTCACTTGTCCATAGAGAACTCCAGAGTTAACCGTGCTTGAGCTGGAAAAATTTAAGGATGGGTGACCTACCGAGAAGTGATTCGCGGTACCGTGCGAGTGAGGACAAAACATAGGAAAAGATCATGTGGTGATTGCAGGGTCAGTAAACAAGTCCTACGAGCCTCCCGGACTAGCACACCGGCCGTCGGAAGAGAGTGGGGTCCACGGGCCGAGAGAGGGCGTGGTGCCCACAAGTAGGGGCGGCCGGGGATTTATAAGATGTATCAGAGCCGAACCCAAAAACGTTTGTGGAGTCATATGGGCTCACACCGTCAAGGGTAACGATCCTCGTGCGCAACGAGGTCGTTACGCTCTATGAGTAGGGGTGATTGTAACATCCTGATTTCTGGTATATGCGAAGAGGCTTATAAAAATTAATTTGGCGACCTATGTCACCAAAGTGCACTTATCGTTTCGGTCATTTGTCCAGAGAGAACTACAAAGTTAAACGTGCTTGAGCTGGAAAAATTTAAGGATGGGTGACCTACCGGGAAGTGATTCACGGTACCGTGCGAGTGAGGACAAAACTCGGGAAAAAATCATGTGGTGATTGCAAGATCAGTAAGCAAGTCTTTCGAGTCTCCCGGACTAGCGCACCGGCCGTCGGACGAGAGTGGGGTTCACGGGCCGAGAGAGGTCGTGGTGCCCACGGGTAAGGGCGGTCGGGGCGTTATAAGGAGTATCAGAGCCGAACCCAAAAACGTGTGTGGAGTCATGTGGGCTCACACCGTCGAGGGTAACGATCCTGGAGCGCAACGAGGACGTTACGCTCTATGAGTAGGGGTGATTGTAATATCCCGATTTCTGGTATATGCGTAGAGGCTTATAAAAATTGACATGGCTACCTATGTCACCAAAGTGCACTTACCTTTTCGGTCACTTGTCCAGAGAGAACTCCAGAGTTAAGCGTGCTTGAGTTGGAAAAATTTAAGGATGGGTGACCTACCGGGAAGTGATTCGCGGTACCGTCCAAGTGAGTACAAAACACGGGAAAATATCATGTCGTGATTGCAAAGTCAGTAAACAAGTCTTACGAGCCTCCCGGACTAGCGCACAGGCCGTCGGACGAGAGTGGGGTCCACGAGCCGAGAGAGGGCGTGGTGCCCACAGGTAATGGCGGTCGGGGCGTTATAAGTGGTACAGAGCCGAACCAAAAACTGCGTGTGGAGTCATGTGGGTTCACAAAGTCAAGGGTAACGATCCTGGTGCGCAACGAGGACGTTGCGCTCTATGAGTAGGGGTGATGGTAACATCCCGATTTCTGGTATATGCGGAGAGACTTATAAGAATTGATTTGGCTAACTATGTCACCAAAGTACACTTATCTTTTCGGTCACTTGTCCAGAGAGAACTCCAGAGTTAAGCGTGCTTGAGCTGGAAAAAATTAAGGATGGGTGACCTATCGGGAAGTGATTCTCGGTACCGTGCGAGTGAGGACAAAACACGGGAAAAGATCATGTGGTGATTGCAGTGTCAGTAAACAAGTCTTACGAGCCTCCCGGACTAGCACACAGACCGTCGGACGAGAGTGGGGTCCACGGGCCGAGAGAGGACGTGGTGCCCACAGGTAGGGGCAGTCGGGGCGTTATAAGATGTATCAGAGCCGAACCCAAAGACGTGTGTGGAGTCATGTGGGCTCACACCGTCAAGGGTAACGATCCTTGTGCGCAACGAGGACGTTACGCTCTATGAGTAGGGGTGATTGTAACATCTCGATTTCTGGTATATGCGGAGAGGCTTATAAGAATTGATTTGGCTACCTATGTCACCAAAGTGCACTTATCTTTTCGTTCACTTGTCCAGAGAGAACTCCAGAGTTAAGCGTGCTTGAGCTGGAAAAATTAAAGGTTGGGTGACCTAACGGGAAGTGATTCACGGTACCATGCGAGTGAGGACAAAACACGGGAAAATATCATGTGGTGATTGCAAGGTCAGTAAACAAGTCCTACGAGCCTCTCGGACTAGAGCACCGGCCGTCGGACCAGAGTGGGGTCCACGGGCCGAGAGAGGGCGTGATGCCCACAGGTAGGGGCGGTCGGGCGTTATAAGTTGTATCAGAGCCGAACCCAAAAACGTGTGTGGAGTCATGTGGGCTCACACCGTCAAGGGTAACGATCTTGTTGCGCAACGAGGACGTTGCGCTCTATGAGTAGGGGTGATTGTAACAGCCCGATTTCTGGTATATGCGGAGAGTCTTATAAGACTTGATTTGGCTACCTATGTCACCAAAGTGCACTTATCTTTTCGGTCACTTGTCCAGAGGGAACTGCAAAGTTAAGCGTGCTTGAGCTTGAAAAATTTAAGGATGGGTGACTTACCGGGAAGTGATTAACGGTACCGTGCGAGTGAGGACAAAACACGGGAAAAAATAATGTGGTGATTGCAAGGTCAGTAAACAAATATTACGAGCCACCCTGACTAGCTCACCGGCCGTCGGACGAGAGTGGGTTCCACAGGCCGAGAGAGGGCATGGTGCCCACAGGTAGGGGCGGTCAGGGCGTTATAAGTTGTATCAGAGCCGAACCCAAAAACGTGTGTGGAGTCATGTGGGCTCACACCGTCAAGGGTAACGATCTTGGTGCGCAACGAGGACGTTGCGCTCTATGAGTAGGGGTGATTGTAACATCCCGATTTCTAGTATATGCGGAGAGGCTTATAAGAATTGATTTGGCTACCTATGTCACCAAAGTGCACTTATCTTTTCGGTCACTTGTCCAGAGAGAACTCCAAAGTTAAGCGTGCTTGAGCTGGAAAACTTTAAGGATGGGTGACCTACCGGGAAGTGATTAATGGTACCGTTTGAGTGAGGACAAAACACGGGAAAAAATCATGTGGTGATTGCAAGGTCAGTAAACATGTCTTACGAGCCTCCCGGACTAGCGCACCGGCCGTCGGACGAGAGTGGGGTCCACGGGCCGAGAGAGGGCGTGGTGCCCACAGGTAGGGGCGTTGGGGGCGTTATAAGTGGTATCAGAGCCTAACCCAAAAACGTGTGTGGAGTCATGTGGGCGCACACCGTCAAGGGTAACGATCATGGTGCGCAACGAGGACGTTGCGTTCTATGAGTAGGGGTGATTGTAACATCCCGATTTCTGGTATATGCGGAGAGGCTTATAAGAATTGATTTGGCTAACTATGCCACCAAAGTGCACTTATCTTTTCCGTAACTTGTCATGAGAGAACTCCAGAGTTAAGCGTGTTTGAGCGGGAAAAATTTAAGGTTGGATGACCTACCGGGAAGTGATACGCGGTACCGTGCGTGTGAGGACAAAACACGGGAAAATATCATGTGGTGATTGCAAGGTCAGTAAACAAGTCTTACGAGCCTCCCGGACTAGCGCACCGGCCACCGTACGAGAGTGGCGTCCACGGGCCGAGAGAGGTCATGGTTCCCACATGTAGGGGCTGTCGGGGCGTTATAAGTTGTATCAGAGCCGAACACAAAAACGTGTGTGGAGTCATGTGGGCTCACACCGTCAAGGGTAACGATCCTGGTGCGCAACGCTGGGCGTTGCGCTCTATCAGTAGGGGTGATTGTAACATCCCGATTTCTGTTATATGTGGAGAGGCTTAAAAGAATTTATTTGGCTACCTATTTAACCAAAGTGCACTTATATTTTCGGTCACTTGTCCAGAGAGAACTCCAGAGTTAAGCGTGCTTGACCTGGAAAAATTTAAGGATGGGTGACCTACCGGGAAGTGATTCGCGGTACCGTGCGAGTGAGGACAAAACATAGGAAAAGATCATGTGGTGATTGCAGGGTCAGTAAACAAGTCCTACGAGCCTCCCGGACTAGCACACCGGCCGTCGGAAGAGAGTGGGGTCCACGGGCCGAGAGAGGGCGTGGTGCCCACAGGTAGGGGCGGCCGGGCGTTATAAGATGTATCAGAGCCGAACCAAAACACGTTTGTGGAGTCATATGGGCTCACACCGTCAAGGGTAACGATCCTCGTGCGCAACGAGGTCGTTACGCTCTATGAGTAGGGGTGATTGTAACATCACAATTTCTGGTATATGCGAAGAGGCTTATAAAAATTAATTTGGCGACCTATGTCACCAAAGTGCACTTATCGTTTCGGTCATTTGTCCAGAGAGAACTACAAAGTTAAACGTGCTTGAGCTGGAAAAATTTAAGGATGGGTGACCTACCGGGAAGTGATTCACGGTACCGTGCGAGTGAGGACAAAACTCGGGAAAAAATCATGTGGTGATTGCAAGATCAGTAAGCAAGTCTTTCGAGTCTCCCGGACTAGCGCACCGGCCGTCGGACGAGAGTGGGGTCCACAGGCCGAGAGAGGGCGTGGTGCCCATAGGTAGGGGCGGTCGGGGAATTATAAGTTGTATCAGAGCCGAACTCAAAAACGTGTGTGGAGACATGTGGGCTCACACCGTCAAAGATAACGATCCTGGTGCGCAACGAGGATGTTGCGCTCTATGAGTATGGGTGATTGTAACATCCCGATTTCTAGTATATGCGGAGAGGCTTATAAGAATTGATTTGGCTACCTATGTCACCAAAGTGCACGTATCTTTTCGGTCACTTGTCCAGAGAGAACTCAAGAGTTAAGCGTCCTTGAAAAGGAAAAATTTAAGGATGGGTGACCTACCGGGAAGTGATTCACGGTACCGTGCGAGTGAGGACAAAACACGGGAACAAATCATGTGGTGATTGCAAGGTAAGTAAACAAGTCTTACGAGCCTCTCGGACTAGCGCACCGGCGGTCGGACGAGAGTGGAGTCCACGGGCCGAGAGAGGGCGTGGTGCCCACAGGTAGGGGCGGTCGGGGCGTTATAAGTTGTATCAGAGCCGAACCCAAAAACGTGTGTGGAGTCATGTGGGCTCACACCGTCGAGGGTAACGATCCTGGAGCGCAACGAGGACGTTACGCTCTATGAGTAGGGGTGATTGTAATATCCCGATTTCTGGTATATGCGTAGAGGCTTATAAAAATTGATTTGGCTACCTATGTCACCAAAGTGCACTTATCTTTTCGGTCACTTGTCCAGAGAGAACTCCAGAGTTAAGCGTGCTTGAGCTGGAAAAATTTAAGGATGGGTGACCTACCGGAAAGTGATTCACGGTACCGTGCGAGTGAGGACAAAACACGGGAAAAAATCATGTGGTGATTGCAAGATCAGTAAGCAAGTCTTTCGAGCCTCTTGGACTAGCGCACCCGCCGTCGGACGAGAGTGGGGTCCACAGGCCGAGAGAGGGCGTGGTGCCCATAGGTAGGGGCGGTCGGGGAATTATAAGTTGTATCAGAGCCGAACTCAAAAATGTGTGTGGAGTCATGTGGTCTCACACCGTCAAGGGTAACGATCCTGGTGCGCAACGAGGGGCGTTGCGCTTTATGAGTAGGGGTGATTGTAACATCCCAATTTCTGTTATATGTGGAGAGGCTTATAAGAATTGATTTGGCTACCTATGTCACCAAAGTGCACTTGTCTTTTCGGTCACTTGTCCAGAGAGAACTCCAAAGTTAAGCGTGCTTGAGCTGGAAAACTTTAAGGATGGGTGACCTACCGGGAAGTGATTAATGGTACCGTTCGAGTGAGGACAAAACACGGGAAAAAATTATGTGGTGATTGCAAGGTCAGTAAACAAGTCTTACGAGCCTCCCGGACTAGCGCACCGGCCGTCGGACGAGAGTGATGTCCACGGGACGAGAGTGGAGTCCACGGGCCGAGAGAGGGCGTGGTGCCCATAGGTAGGGGCGTTATAAGATGTATCAGAGCCGAACTCAAAAACGTGTATGGAGTCATGTGGGCTCACAAAGTCAAGGGTAACGATCATGGTGCGCAACGAGGACGTTACGCTCTATGAGTAGGGGTGATTGTAACATCCCGATTTCTGGTCTATGCGGAGAGGCTTATCAGAATTGATTTGGCTACCTATGTCACCAAAGTGCACTTATCTTTTCGGTCACTTGTCCAGAGAGAACTCCAGAGTTAAGCGTGCTTGAGCTTGAAAAATTTAATGATGTGGACATCGATCCAAAGGACATTCCAAGCATCATGCCGACAGTCCAAGAAGGGGCTATGACACGTTCTAGGATCAAGCAAATGAGGAATAGATACAAAAAGGCCCTACACACCTATATTAACTCCTTAGAACCTACAGACCCATTGCTGCCTGACCTGAATGTCATATTCGGACATAACAACCTGTTAGAGCCATTTTTAGCCGAGAGAAGTGATTTAGTCGAGGGAAATCAGTTCGCATCAGTTTTAGCCGAGATAAGTGATTTAGTCGAGGGAAATCAGTTCGCATCAGTTTTAGCCGAGAGTAGTGATTTAACCGAGGGAAATCAGGTTGCATCAGTTTTAGCCGAGAGAAACCATACTGAATCAGTTTTAGCCGATAGAAACCTCACCAAACCAGTTTTAGCCGAGAGAGGCTTAGCCGAGACAGTTTTAGCCAAGAAGAATCCAACTAGCTTAGAAAGCTTCCAAAACAATGGTCTCGCCATGGCAAGTAAGTTTCATCGACCAAACACATATTCTAAGACTAATGGTCCAGTTGGATTGGTGGGAATTAGCTCAGGAACCAAGTCCCTTCACAACAAGCCCCTCGTAGCCGAGAGAAGCCAAAGGGAGCAAGAAGAGGAGATCATGGCTGAGGGAGAGCAAGAACTCGACGATCAAGAGTCTTCTGACTTGGAGAACACCAAAGGAGGCTCCTACGACCAGCTACATGACCAAGACACACTTACACCAGCATCACCTTTGACGACCATGCAAGCGGCCTCTTTGACATCTACTCACCAATGTAAGCTTTTCAATTATTCTATTGTGCTTGCAGGTGTTCACAACATGATCAACGACTAAGGCCTTCATCAAATCGTCGTCCTTAGTTTATTTTTTAAGAGTCGCTCATAAACTTTCCTATTATGGATTAAATGAAACGATGAGCTTTGTTTAATTTTAGTTTACGGTTTTCTTGTTTTGTTTTAGAACAGCGTGTTGTTTTTCTTTCAAAGTCCAGTTGTTTTGAGTCTTTGCTTCCTTTTGAGTCGAACCCTAGTAGGTTCAAGCCGACGAGCCATTTTATAAGGTTCCTTTGCGGCATTGTAGTTCTTCACCTTTTTGCATATCAATAAAATAACGCAGTTCTTTTTCAAGTAGCATCTTGAGAAACTCTTGTTCTTGGCTTTGTTTGTGCGATTCAAACAAGCTTAGATCCTTCACCGTATCAAAGGCTCATCAAATCTTTGTGTCGTGAACTCACTCCACCAACGCATCACATCTCAATCCCACACGAGAGGGCGACCGCCTGCGTGTTAGATTACTTCCATCTTCAATCATCAAAGGAGCCAAGGAGAGGGCGACCGCCTGCCTTGCTCACCGCATCTATCCCCTTGACGTGAGAGCCACCACCGGTTCTTACATCATCTTTGGTATCAGAGCCAAAGGTTCTACCTTTGGTTATCTTACCCTTATCTTTTTAATTTGCTTGTTCTTGCATTCGCTTAAATAGTTAGATTAGTAAGATTAGCGTAAGAAAGAAAATACAAAAAAATTACCTAGGGTTTGCTAGCTATTAGTTGCGTATTTTGCTAGATTAAGAAAAGACAAAAAAAGTTAGTTCATCTTGCTCTTAGGTCATTTAAATTATTTTCGGATTAGTCAAAAAAAAAAAAAAGGGAAAATTGCATCTTACTCGTCTAGCGATTAGGAAGTTTTCACAAAAGCATTTTAGAACTTTTACTTTGTTAGTCTCGTGTGCTGTGAGTCATCTTGAGACTATTGTTAAGTTGCTAGTATTACATTTAGCATTTTAGCTTTTCTCTAATTCTGTCCAAGAATTTTTCTTTTGTTACACTCGTTGATTTTGACGCGATTGTTGTTTTTGTAAGTTTGCAAGATCCAAGAAATTATCAGGCATGGGAGAAGAGGCAAATCACAACGTATAGATGCAAGACATCATGGCCACACTCACTGCCATGAGAGAAGACATGAGAGACACAAGAGAGCGTCTAGTCCGACTTGAACAGCCTAGAGCAGCCGGAGGAAATTTGCCACAACAAGCAAGAAGGAATGCACCGCCCAACAACAATAACAACAACAACAACAACAATGATGAGTCCGAGGAGTATGATTCTGATTATGAGCCAGAGATGGAGGAGAACCCCCCTCCTGACCCTATAAGAAGGAGGAACCAGAGGAGACAAGACCCATTACAAGGCAACATGCCTAGAGGTGAGCGTAGAGAAGGTAACAATGATATGAAACTAACACCACTTACTTTCGCATGAAAATCAAACCCGGAGGTCTATCTTGATTGGGAGAAGCGTTTGGAGTATATCTTCGAATGCTATGGCTATTGAGAGCTCAAGAAGGTGGCCTTAGCCGCAGCTTAACTCACTGAAAATGCACTAGCTTGGTGGGACAGGACCGTAGCTGAGAGGAGACGCCAAGTCTTTGGACCTATTCAAACTTGGCATGACATGAAATACCTTTTAAGGTTAAGGTATGTGCCTGAGCATTATCATAGAGATTTGCAAAAGCGTTTTCGTAAGTTGGCACAGGGAACAAGGAGTGTGGAGGAGTATTTTGAGGAGTTTGAGAAGCTGATGCACTCCTAGGAACTAGAAGAATCCGAAGAAGCCCTAATAGCACAGTTCATTGATGGCTTGCAAGAACGCATAGCCCGAAAGGTGGAGAGGACTAAATACAGTGGGATACATGAGCTATTACACTTGGCTGTGCAAGTGGAGCAACAAATCAAGAGAAAGACGTCCTTATCCAACAGAAACAGGAGCAGCCAGCCTTGGCAAGCGAGTGGCAGCAAGCCCGTAGACAAGGGCAAAGCCATTGAAATCGATTCAAGGTTCAAAGGCAAGACCAATGACTTCACAAAAACAACAAGACCAGAGCAAGGTAAGTTCTCTAATACTGGTCAAGCTAGAGCTCGTGAAATTACTTGCTTTAAGTGTCAGGGCCGAGGGCATTATGCAAGAGATTGCCCAAATCAGAGAGTGATGATCATCACCTCTAATGGACGATACGAGTCACATGATGAAGGGGAAGAGGATCTTGATGAAGAGCATGAAGATGTGGAGTTCCCTGATACTGGTGACTACTTACTGGTGACAAGAAGAGTCCTAAGTGTGCAAATACAACCCGAAGAGAAAGTCTAACGCGAAAACTTGTTTCACATGCGATGCACCATCATGAATAAGGTATGTAATCTTGTTATAGATGGGGGATCTTGTACTAACGTGGCTAGCAAGTTTATGGTGGACAGATTAGGTCTTGAAAAGATTAAGCATCCGAGACCATACAAACTACAATGGCTCAATGATGCAACGGAGCTCAAAGTGACCGAGCAAGTGACTGTCCCATTTAGCGTGGGGAGATATCAAGACCAAGTTTTCTTTGATGTAGTGCCAATGCAAGCCGGCCATCTACTACTTGGCAGGCCTTGGCAATTTGACAAAGCCACCATGCACAATGGGAGGACCAATTACTATAGCTTCACTCATTCGGACCGAAAGTTCAATCTAGCACCTCTAAGCCCAACGGAGGTTCAAGAACTTCAAAACATGATGAACAAAGAGAATAAGTCCTCTAAATCTTCTTTATACATTACTACTGGTGGATTAAACCGAGTCATGAGTGCCAATGGCACTATATTACTAATGGTTTATAAAGAATGCTTGAGCACATGTTCTATGGAGGTGGAGCTTCCACCTGAAATCAATGCCGTGCTAGACAAGTTTAGAGATATCTTCCCGGAGGATATCCCTCCTGGCTTGCCTCCACTAAGGGGCATAGAACATCATATTGATCTAGTGCCGGGCTCTCCTTTGCCAAACAAAGCGGCTTATAGGATGAATCCACAAGAAACTAAGGAGTTGGAGAAACAAGTGCAAGAACTCATGGACAAAGGATATATCTGAGAGTCCCTTAGTCCTTGTGCTGTGCCAGTTCTATTGGTGCCAAATAAAGATGGGAGTTGGAGGATGTGTGTAGATTGCCTACCAATCAACAACATAACTATCAAATACCGACACCCCATTCCACGTCTAGACGACATGCTAGATGAGCTAAGTGGAGCTACTGTCTTCTCTAAGATAGACCTAAAGAGTGGATATCACCAAGTACGCATGAGAGAAGGAGACGAATGGAAGACATCCTTCAAAACAAAGCAAGGCCTCTACGAGTGGCTAGTGATGCCATTTGGCCTCACCAACGTGCCTAGCACCTTCATGAGACTAATGAACAAGGTTTTTAGGTCCTATATTAGTAAATTTGTAGTTGTCTACTTTGACGACATACTGATTTACAGTAAGGATCACTTTGAACATTTATCTCATCTTGAACTTGTTTTAAAAACGCTTCGGAAGGAAGGCTTATTTGCTAACCTAAAGAAGTGTGTGTTTTTTACTGATAAACTTGTATTCTTAGGCTTTGTAGTTACCAGGGAAGGGCTACAGGTTGACGAGGAAAAGATCAAAGCAATACAAGAATGGCCTACACCCACAAGTATCGGGCATGTTAGGAGTTTTCATGGCTTGGCAAGCTTCTATAGACGGTTTGTAAGGGATTTCAGACCATAGCTGCACCTCTCACAGCTGTGATCAAGAAGAACACTCCATTTGCATGGGGAGCAGCTCAAGAGATGGCTTTCAATAATCTCAAAGACCGATTGACCCAAGCGCCGGTTCTTGCACTCCACAGACTTTGATGAAATGTTTGAAGTGGAGTGTGATACATCAGGATTGGGGATATGGGTTGTGCTTCATCAAAGGAAGAGGCCAGTAGCTTTCTTCAGTGAGAAACTGAGTGGAGCTACACTTAACTACCCTACCTATGACAAAGA
Source organism: Eutrema japonicum (assembly GCA_030161315.1). NCBI lineage: Eukaryota > Viridiplantae > Streptophyta > Magnoliopsida > Brassicales > Brassicaceae > Eutrema > Eutrema japonicum. The sequence goes on along the minus strand of BSQW01000007.1, from coordinate 32,250,678 downwards.
GCTCTATGCGTTGGTTAGAGCATTAGAGACATGGCAGCACTACTTGCTGTCCAAGGAATTCGTTATACATACTGATCACGAGACTTTGAAGCACTTACGAGGCCAGACTTCACTCAAAAGGAGGCATGCTAAGTGGCTAGAGTTCGTAGAAACTTTTCCCTATGTCATCAAATACAAGAAGGGCAAGGAGAATGTGGTGGCCGACGCATTGTCTAGGAGATTTGCACTCATTGCTACCATGGAGGCCAAGATTCTTGGATTTGAGCATATAAAAGAACAGTACAAGGATGATCCGGAGCTTGGAGAAAGCTATCTAGATTGTTGCAAAGGACCTCACGGTTTGTTTTATATGCAAGATGGTTTTCTTTTTAGAGATAAACGTTTGTGTATTCCGCAGGGATCTATGAGAGAACTAGTGCTTAGTGAAGCACATGGAGGAGGCATAATGGGACATTTCGGAGTAGACAAGACTCTGGTAGTCGTGATGGATCCTTTCTATTGGCCTCACTTAAAGAGAGATGTGGAGCGATTCTGTGCTTGATGTGTCCAATGCCACAAAGCAAAATCCAGGTCACATACTCACGGTCTTTACATGCCTTTGCCTATACCTAACGCCCCTTGGGTAGATATTTCGAAGGATTTTGTCTTAGGTTTGCCAAAGATCAGGCACAAAGACTCCATCTTCGTAGTAGTAGACCGGTTCTCCAAGATGGCACACTTCATCACGTGTGAAAAGACCAATGATGCAACCCAAATTGCTAACTTGTTCTTTAAGGAAGTGGTGCACTTGCATGGAGTCCCAAGGACCATCATATCTGACTGTGACACGAAGTTCTTGAGTCACTTTTGGAGAACATTGTGGAAAAAGCTAGGAACAAAGCTTTTGTTCTCTACAACTTTCCATCCTCAAACAGATGGCCAAACTGAGGTAGTGAATAGAACTCTTGGCACGTTACTTAGAGCAGCCCTTGGTAAAAATATGAAGACTTGGTTAGATTGCATCCCATTTGTTGAATTTGCTTATAACCGCGCAAGGCATTCAGCTACTAAGCTGTCTCCTTTCGATGTTGTTTATGGCACTAACCCTTTGTCTCCAGTTGACTTAAGGCCTATAGCACAAGTAGAACAGGTTAATTTAGATGGCGTAAGGCGAGGAGAGCTTTTCAAAAAGCTTTATGAGACGGCAAAGACGAATCTTGAGAAGAAGACGTGGAACTACAAGAAAGCAGCGGACAAGGGCAAGAAGGAGATGATATTTGAGCCTGGAGATTGGGTGTGGCTTCATATGAGACAAGAAAGATTCCCAAACAAACGTGCCTCCAAGCTCTCACTTAGAGGCGACGGTCCATTCAAGATTTAAGCAAAATCAATGACAATGCTTATCGTCTTGACTTGCCAGGTGAGTATAACATCTCTCACACTTTCAACGTTGCTGACTTATCTTATTTTGACGCAGGAGATCAAGTTTTGAGGTCAAAATCTTCTGAAGAAGGAGGGAATGATGTGGACATCGATCCAAAGGACATTCCAAGCATCATGCCGACAGTCCAAGAATGGGCTATGACACGTTCTAGGATCAAGCAAATGAGGAATAGATACAAAAAGGCCCTACACACCTATATTAACTCTACAAACCCATTGCTGACTGACCTGAATGTCATATTCGGACATAACTACCTGTTAGAGCCAGTTTTAGCCGAGAGAAGTGATTTAGTCGAAAGAAATCAGTTCGCATCAGTTTTAGCCGAGAGAAGTGATTTAGTCGAGAGAAATCAGTTCGCATCAGTTTTAGCCGAGAGAAGTGATTTAACCGAGGGAAATCAGGTTGCATCATTTTTAGCCGAAAGAAACCATACTGAATCAGTTTTAGCCGATAGAAACCTCACCGAACCAGTTTTAGCCGAGAGAGGCTTAGCCGAGACAGTTTTAGCCGAGAAGAATCCAACTAGCTTAGAAAGCCTCCAAAACAATGTTCTCGCTACGGCAGGTAAGTTTAATCGACCAAACACATATTCTAAGACTAATTGTCCAGTTGGATAGGTGGAAATTAGCTCAGGAACCAAGTCCCTTCACAACAAGCCCCTCGTAGCCGAGAGAAGCCAAAGGGAGCAAGAAGAGGAGATCATGGCTGAGGGAGAGCAAGAACTCGACGATCAAGAGTCTTCTGACTTGAAGAACACCAAAGGAGGCTCCTACGACCAGCTACATGACCAAGACACACATACACCAGCATCACCTTCGACGACCATGCAAGCGGCATCTTGGACATCTACTCACCAATGTAAGCTTTTCAATTATTCTATTGTGCTTGCAGGTGTTCACAACATGATCAACTACTAAGGCCTTCATCAAATCGTCGTGCTTAGTTTATTTTTTAAGAGTCGCTCATAAACTTTCCTATTATGGATTAAATGAAACGATGATCTTTGTTTAGTTTTAGTTTACGGTTTTCTTGTTTTGTTTTAGAACTGCGTGTTGTTTTTCTTTCAAAGTCCTGTTGTTTTGAGTATTTGCTTCCTTTTGAGTCGAACCCTAGTAGGTTCAAGCCGACGAGCGCCTTTATAAGGTTTTTGCGGCATTGTAGTTCTTCACCTTTTTGCATATCAATAAAATAACACAGTTCTTCTCCAAGTATCATCTTGAGAAACTCATGTTCTTGGCTTTGTTTGTGCGATTCAAAGAAGATTAGATCCTTCACCATATCAAAGGCTCATCAAATCTTTGTGTCGTGAACTCACTCCACCAACGCATCACATATCAATCCCACACGAGAGGGCAACCGCCTGCCTTGCTCACCGCATCTATCCCCTTGACGTGAGAGCCACCACCGGTTCTTACATCATTTAAGGATGGGTGACCTACCGTGAAGTGATTCACGGTACCATGCTAGTGAGGACAAAACACGGGAAAAGATCATGTGGTGATTGCAAGGTCAGTAAACAAGTCTTACGAGCCTCCCGGACTAGCGCACCGGCCGTCTGACCAGAGTGGGGTCCACGGGCCGAGAGAGGGCGTGGTGCCCACAGGTAGGGGCGGTCGGGGCGTTATAAGTTGTATCAGAGCCGAACCCAAAAACATGTGTGGAGTCATGTGGGCTCACACCGTCAAGGGTAACGATCCTGGTGCGCAACGCGGGGCGTTGCGCTCTATGAGTTGGGGTGATTGTAACATCCCGATTTCTGTTATATGCGGAGAGGCTTATAAGAAATTATTTGGTTACCTATGTCACCAAAGTGCACTTATCTTTTCGGTCACTTGGCCAGAGAGAACTCCAGAGTTAAGCGTGCTTGAGCTGAAAAATGTAAGGATGGGTGACCTACCGGGAAGTGATTCGCGGTACCGTGCGAGTGAGGACGAAACACGGGAAAAGATCATGTGGTGATTGCAGGGTCAGTAAACAAGTCTTACGAGCCTCCCGGACTAGCGCACAGGCCGTCGGACGAGAATGAGGTCAACGGGCCGGGAGAGGGCGTGGTGCCCACAAGTAGGGGCGGTCGGGGCGTTATAAGTGGTATCAGAGCCGAATCCAAAAACGTGTGTGGAGTCATGTGGGCTCACACCGTCAAGGGTAACGATCCTGGTGGGCAACGAGGACGTTGCGCTCTATGAGTAGGGGTGATTGTGACATCCCGATTTCTGGTATATGCGGAGATGCTTATAATAATTTATTTGGCTACCTGTGTCACCAAAGATCACTTATCTTGTCGGTCACTTGTCCAGAGAGAACTCCAAAGTTAAGCGTACTTGAGCTGGAAAAATTTAAGGATGGGTGACCTACCGGGAAGTGATTCGCGGTACCGTGCAAGTGAGGACAAAACACGGAAAAAGATCATGTCGTGATTGCAGGGTCAGTAAACAAGTCTTACGAGCCTCCCGGACTAGCGCACAGGCCGTCAGACGAGAGTAGGGTCCACGGACCGAGAGAGGGCGTGGTTCCCATAGGTAGGGTTGGTCGGGGCGTTATAAGTTGTATCAGAGCCGAACCCAAAAACGTGTGTGGAGTCATGTGGGCTCACACCGTCAAGGGTAACGATCCTGGTGCGCAACGAGGACGTTGCGCTCTATGAGTAGGGTTGATTGTAACATCCCGATTTCTGGTATATTCGAAAAGGCTTATAAGAATTGATTTGGCTACCGATGTCACCAAAGTACCCTTATCTTTTCGGCCACTTGTCCAGAGAGAACTCTAGAGTTAAGCATGCTTGAGCTGGAAAAATTTAAGGATGGGTGACCTACCGGGAAGTGATTCACGGTACCATGCGAGTGAGGACAAAACACGGGAAAAGATCATGTGGTGATTGCAAGGTCAGTAAACAAGTCTAACGAGCCTCCCGGACTAGCGCACCGGCCGTCTGACCAGAGTGGGGTCCACGGGCCGAGAGAGGGCGTGGTGCCCACAGGTAGGTGCGGTCGGGGCGTTATAAGTTGTATCAGAGCCGAACCCAAAAACATGTGTGGAGTCATGTGGGCTCACACCGTCAAGGGTAACGATCCTGGTGCGCAACGCGGGGCGTTGCGCTCTATGAGTTGGGGTGATTGTAACATCCCGATTTCTGTTATATGCGGAGAGGCTTATAAGAATTGATTTGGTTACCTATGTCACCAAAGTGCACTTATCTTTTCGGTCACTTGTCCGGAGAGAACTCCAGAGTTAAGCGTGCTTGAGCTGAAAAATGTAAGGATGGGTGACCTACCGGGAAGTGATTCGCGGTACCGTGCGAGTGAGGACGAAACACGGGAAAAGATCATGTGGTGATTGCAGGGTCAGTAAACAAGTCTTACGAGCCTCCCGGACTAGCGCACAGGCCGTCGGACGAGAATGAGGTCAACGGGCCGAGAGAGGGCGTGGTGCCCACAAGTAGGGGCGGTCGGGGTGTTATAAGTGGTATCAGAGCCGAATCCAAAAACGTGTGTGGAGTCATGTGGGCTCACACCGTCAAGGGTAACGATCCTGGTGCGCAACGAGGACGTTGCGCTCTATGAGTAGGGGCGATTGTAATATCCTGATTTCTGGTATATGCGGAGAGGCTTATAAGAATCGATTTGGCTACCTATGTCACCAAAGTGCACTTATCTTTTCGGTCACTTGTCAAGAGAGAACTCCAGAGTTAAGCATGCTTGAGCTAGAAAAAAATTAAGGATGGTTGACCTACCGGGAAGTGATTCGCGGTACCGTGCGAGTGAGGACAAAACACGGGAAAAGATCATGTGGTGATTACAGGGTCAGTAAACAAGTCTTACGAACCTCCCGGACTAGCGCACATCCGTCGGACGAGAGTGATATCCACGGGCCGAGAGAGGGCGTGGTGCCCACAGGTAGGGGAGGTCGGGCGTTATAAGTTGTATCAGAGCCGAACCCAAAAACGTGTGTGGAGTCATGTGGGCTTACACCGTCAAGGGTAACGATCGTGGTGCACAACGAGGACGTTGCGCTCTATGAGTAGGAGCGATTGTAACATTCCGATTTCTGAAATATGCGGAGAGGCTTATAAGAATTGATTTGGCTACCTATGTCACCAAAGTGCACTTATATTTTCGGTCACTTGTCCAGAGAGAACTCCAGATTTAAGCGTGCTTGAGCTGGAAATATTTAAGGATGGGTGCCTACCAGGAAGTGATTCGCGGTACCGTGCGACTGAGGACAAAACACTGGAAAAAATCATATGGTGAATGAATGGTCAGTAAACAAGTCTTACGAGCCTCCCGGACTAGCGCACCGGCCGTCAGACGAGAGTGGGGTCCACAGGCCGAGAGAGGGCGTGGTTCCCACAGGTAGGGGCGGTCGGGGCGTTATAAGTGGTATTAGAGCCGAACCCAAAAACGTGTGTGGAGTCATGTGGGCTCACACCGTCAAGGGTAACTATCCTGGTGCGCAACGAGGACGTTGCGCTCTATGAGTAGGGGTGATTGTAACATCCCGATTTCTGGTATATGCGGAGAGGCTTATAATAAAAAATTTGGCAACCTGTGTCACCAAAGTGAACTTATCTTTTCGGTCACTTGTCCAGAGAGAACTCCAGAGTTAAGCGTGCTTGAGCTGGAAAAATTTAAGGATGGGTGACCTACCGGGAAGTGATTCGCGGTACCGTGCAAGTGAGGACAAAATACGGAAAAAGATCATGTCGTGATTGCAGGGTCAGTAAACAAGTCTTACGAGCCTCCCTGACTAGCGCACAGGCCGTCAGACGAGAGTAGGGTCCACGGACCGAGAGAGGGCGTGGTGCCCATAGGTAGGGTTGGTCGGGGCGTTATAAGTTGTATCAGAGCCGAACCCAAAAACGTGTGTGGAGTCATGTGGGCTCACACCGTCAAGGGTAACGATCCTGGTGCGCTACAAGGACGTTGCGCTCTATGAGTAGGGTTGATTGTAACATCCCGATTTCTGGTATATGCGAAGAGGCTTATAAGAATTGATTTGGCTACCGATGTCACCAAAGTGCCCTTATCTTTTCGGTCACTTGTCCAGAGAGAACTCTAGAGTTAAGCATGCTTGAGTTGGAAACATTTATGGATGGGTGACCTACCGGGAAGTGATTTACGGTACCATGCGAGTGAGGACAAAACACGGGAAAAGATCATGTGGTGATTGCAAGGTCAGTAAACAAGTCTTATGAGCCTCCCGGACTAGCGCACCGGCCGTCTGACCAGAGTGGGGTCCACGGGCCCAGAGAGGGCGTGGTGCCCACAGGTAGTGGCGGTCGGGGCGTTATAAGTTGTATCAGAGCCGAACCCAAAAATATGTGTGTAGTCATGTGGGCTCACACTGTCAAGGGTAACGATCCTAGTGCGCAACGCGGGGCGTTGCGCTCTATGAGTTGGAGTGATTGTAACATCCCTATTTCTGTTATATGCGGAGAGGCTTATAAGAATTGATTTGGTTACCTATGTCACCAAAGTGCACTTATATTTTCGGTCACTTGGCCAGAGAGAACTCCAGAGTTAAGCGTGCTTGAGCTGGAAAAATGTAAGGATGGGTGACCTACCGGGAAAAGATTCGCGGTACCGTGCGAGTGAGGACGAAACACGGGAAAAGATCATGTGGTGATTGCAGGGTCAGTAAACAAGTCTTACGAGCCTCCCGGACTAGCGCACAGGCCGTCGGACGAGAATGGGGTCCACGGGCCGAGAGAGGGCGTGGTGCCCACAGGTAGGGGCGGTCGGGGCGTTATAAGTGGTATCAGAGCCGAATCCAAAAACGTGTGTGGAGTCATGTGGGCTCACACCGTCAAGGGTAACGATCCTGGTGCGCAACGAGGACATTGCGCTCTATGAGTAGGGGTGATTGTAACATCCCGATTTCTGGTATATGCGGAGAGGCTTATAAGGAGTATTTGGCTACCTATGTCACCAAAGTGCACTTATCTTTTCGGTCACTTGTCCAGAGAGAACTCCAGAGTTAAGCGTGCTTGAGCTGGAAAAATTTAAGGATGGGTGACCTACCGGGAAGTGATTCGCGGTACCGTGCGAGTGAGCACAAAACACGGGAAAAGATCATGTGATGATTGCAAGGTCAGTAAACAAGTCTTGCGAGCCTCCCGGACTAGCGCACAGGCCGTCGGACGAGAGTGGGGTCCACGGGCCGAGAGAGGGCGTGGTGCCCACAGGTAGGGGCGGTTGGGTGTTATAAGTGGTATCAGAGCCGAACCCAAAAACGTGTGTGGAGTCATGTGAGCTCACACCGTCAAGAGTAACTATCCTGGTGCGCAACAAGGAAACATATTCAATTGGCAATTTTTCCCGGTGGCCAATTGAACATATTTGTGCTATTCCGTCTAGAACGTTTTGGAATCTGTTGTTATGTATTGTCCTCTTTCTTGACAGTTTATAAACAAATTACAATGAAACTGAATGTTGTTTTTGTGGTTGAGAGCTGTCTTGTGTTTTTTCAAATTTTGCGTACATGACCCTTTTGGTCGTGGATTTGCATGATTGATTGGTGAGTAACGTGCATACTAATTTCATACCATATATTTATATATATACTAATAGTGGAACAAAAAATAGTCTAATTTACTTAAAAGTGAATCATTTAGCTCCTGACATCTAACTGAGATTAATGAGATGAGATTTTGGTTGACTACTGTCATATAATATATTTTTTTTTATATCTGCGGAACATTCTCAATATCATCTAAACGGGTGAGTCCTACTCTATTCTAATATTTTCTGTGTATTTGATTTAGGTATTCGTTTCTGCATTATTTGTAGGTTATGTTTCGGTGATCTATCCCCCTTTTTCCTATTGGAAGAAAATCACAATAAAAATAAAATCAGACTTCGAAGAAATTGAGAAGAAAATCAAACAGGTTTGTTTCACTAAATTCTTTTTTATTTGTCATATTATCTTGGATTCATTGAAGATCTCGAATTCTCTTCGAACCTTTTTTAAAGGTGAAATAAATACATATGTGATAAGTAGATTGAATAAGACTTGTATAAGGATATTACTCATATGTTTTGAAAAGATGATGAAATCTTCGTAGGTGTGCCCAAATCTTCACTTGTAATTAATTGATTTCTTCCAACAGTTTATCTCATGTTCTTCCTCAAAATTATACTATCGTATATAGTACTAGGGATTATTATCCCACATTAGAAGTTAGAAAGAATCATAAGTAATATATAAAGGACATGAGTCAATCTACTCATGGCCAATTGACTTTGAGTTGGAAGCCCATGTATCTTAAAATCTCTAAAATCTAGTATGATTTTCACCCGAGTTAAAATTTTAATCCACATTGAAGGCGAGCGACTATTTTATTTTTGTTTATGTTTTTTTTTATATTGTATGAAAAAATATATTTATGGTATGACATGTATGATTTCAAAATTAGTAATTTTAGCTATCCAATTTTTCTTACTACACAACCAATCTAAATATTTATGAGTGTTAAATTAGGCTAATCCTTTTTTTTTTAATTTGCCTCGAATCAGCCTAATACATTGGATCTTTTGACAAACCAACCAGCAAAAGATGGTGATTATAAAAATATAACCCTAACCCGCCCATCATATTACCGTATAATACAAATATTTACTAATTTCGAATATTTGAAATTTTAGGCTGATTGATTATGATAAAAAATATATAATAACATATTCGTTTATCTTTTTAGTCTGATTTATTATTGGAATATTATTTAAATTTGAATATTTAAATTAAATCTAAATTAATATCCGATTTATCATTTTTAAAGATAATAACTGATTTTCTGATTTTTGGTAAAGAATCTAACATATATTTAAGAAAATCCAAAATAATCTAAATTAATATTTTAATTTTTAGAATATTATTTTCGGAAAGTTTTTCTATTTGGACACAAAAAGTGTCTATGTTTTAATAGTATATATGTTTAATAGTATTTATAAATAACATGTTTGGCAACAGGAATACAAAATACTATTTTAAATAATTTAATGAATTAAATAGAGACTAAATGTTATTTATAAATATTATAATTAATTAGAGTATCAATATCTAACAATAAAAATATTATGTAGATTATTTTTTTAAAATATGTTTGGCAACATGAATAGTATTTATCCAAATAAAGAATAGCCTAATATAAATGTTTTCTTGTTTGGACACAAAAAGTGTCTATGTTTTAATTGTAACAAATTGATATCTGATTTTAAACTCCGTAATTATGGTTCAATTGTAGTAGAAACCAAAATTAAATATTTTGTGATATCAATGTTTTAGAAGATTACGGTGTGTATTTGAAATTTTATCTCCAAAAAATGAATTTTTAATTGAACAAAATTATTTTATTTAGAAACAGGGATAGTTATCCACAAAAATTGAAAGGTTAAAAGTTATCCAGAAAAAAATAGACTTATATGCATTTTTTTCTGTGTGGACATAAAAAGTTTATCTGTTTTAATAGATTAGATTTGTTCCATTCCTTTACCATGTAAATAACTTTATCATTCAGTGAATTTGAAATGTTCTTTTGGAAGAGTTAATTATTTTCTATGTAATTAAATACAAATATAAATACAAAATATTAAATTACTAAATAACAAACAAATATATTATTGAAATTCCACGCGTATGCGTAGATATTCACCTAGTCTATATAATAAGAACTAAAAATCGAATCCAACTGCCGGACCAGATGGGCTAACTACCGGATTTTATAAAGACCATTGGCCTACAATCAAAGCGGGACTGGTTAGTTTTATTCAACACTTTCTTGATACAACTGAATTAGATTCTGCTTTGAATCATATCCATATATGTTTAATCCCAAAAATAGAGTCTCCTAATGAACTTAAAGATTACAGGCCTATTAGCTTGATCAGTGTTGCTTATTAGATTCTCTCTAAGGTGATAGCTGAGCGTCTTAAGCCTATTATGCATTATATCATGGCATTTTTACAAAAATACCTTACAATTTGAAGTTAAAGCTAAAAATATCCAATTTTTCTTTTTTTTTTCAGAATCCTACGAATTAACCTTTAAGAATCTGGGTATTCACGCAAATGTCATTCATCAGACTGCTGTTAGAGTCTAACGTTTTTTTCAAAAGACAAACAAAATTTTCAGATCTAACTTAATTACGGAAATGTCATTGCCATCAATTCTCAAACTCCACGACAACCACCATCGTCGGCGAGTTAATGCAGTAACTAACTCATTTTTTCGCCATTAAAACCCAAGAATAGAGCTCAGACTTCCTTTTCGCAAGTTCTCCTCTCCGATTTCTCCCATTTCCCCTCGATTTTCCGATTCAAACTTACCGAAATCATTTTTTTATCGCATAAAAACGGCAATACACGATTGGGCTTGCGGGATTTCGGTGATATTAGACGTTCTGGGCGCTCGACGAGGGGAAAACAAACTCTAAACGGATATAGGTATGAATTTTTGCATATCGTCGATTTTCAGATCTGAGTTGTATACTCAGACTGCTTTAGAAGTCTGATGAAACCCACATGGTCAACGAGAGGGTAGTTTTGCAATTGAATTTTAAATACACAGATTAAAATTGAAGTATGGTAATTTCTTTTGAAAACAAAAAAAATCAAGAAAAATCCTCTAATCGAGGCATAGGGTAGTTTTGCAATTGACCGAAAACTTGACTTTTTATTCAGACTTCATATCCAGTATGAAGGAAAAATGAGCGACTTTTACCGGAAGTTGATTGTTTTTTCAGACGGAATCAGAAGTCTGAAAAAAGGGTACTGGTAGTAATTGACCGAAATTTTTCAAAAGTTGACCAAAATGGAGGAAAAAGTATCAGACTTCTTTGGCATTCTGAATAGGAGGGAAAAATTTTCAGACCTCTATAACAGTCTGAAAATGATGAAATCTTTCAGCTGCTAAAGAAGTCTGATATCGAAGATTTTGGTCAACGCAAAAATACACCAATTTCTGTCAGACTTCTATCGTAATCTGAAGGATTTTTTCAGACTGCCCTGGAAGTCTGGGAACGAAAGTCAAACTTTGGTCAATTTCAAAACTACCCCATAATATTTTCAGACTTCTCCGTGAAGTCTGACAAAAAAGTTAAAATTTTGGTCAATTGCAGAAATACATTTTTCTTTTTCTCAGATATCTAATGCAGTCTGACAAAAAAGTCAAAGTTTGGGTCAATTGCAAAAATTGAAGCCTGCTTTTGATAACTTTTTGTCAGACGGCATCCGCAGTCTGTTTTGTAACATTCTAATTGCAAAAATACCCTCTTTTCAGACTGCCATAGAGGTCTGACGTACTGTTTGTCAGACTTCTGTGGCAGTCTGGATTGACAAAAAATTTTAAACCGTTTTTTTGGTATATTTGTGATGAATTTCGTTGATTTTTTTTGTTTTTATATGTGTGTTAGTTGTATATGTTCCTCATGCATTAGTTTTACATGCTTATGTTCGGTAATTATTTTTAAATAATGTTTTTTAATAATTTTGGCCATGTAGCTAATAGAATCAGACTTGCACAACCGAACGTGTGAATGTGGTTTGTGGGATTACGAAAAGATACATTGCTCACATGCAATCTGCGCTGCACCAGAACTTGAGCTACACCCATATACGCTGCCATGCCCATCATACGGTAGGGAGTATTTGTTTCAGGCATACGCAATGAATATCCTTCCGAAGAACTGTACTATGAAAGCTCCTGACACCGTACGTGTCCTTCCCCCGCATAATCCTCGTCCTCCTGGAAGACCTCAGAAGTCGAGGTGGCAAACTTGGCTAGAAATTTCCAAGACAAAAGGCAATAAACCACGGAAGCTTCCCAAGCAATATACTTGTTCTAATTGCAAACAACCAGGCCACAAAAACCTAAATTGTGTAAGCTAAATCACCTTACACTTACCTGTTTTATAGTTTTTTCATCTATCTACTGTATATGATAAGCTGCTGTCTTTTTCAATGGAGACAGGTAACCAAACTTGAGAAGGATTAGATCTGGTGGAAGTATGATGTACTGACGAATGCAATTTAGAAGTCTGATAGAGAAGTCTGAAGAAATTCTGAGAGGACTCTGTTGGTGTCTTTTCAGTACAATATTTCGTTTCCAAGTCGTTTTTTAAGTTGTCTAAGTCTAAGAACTTGTTGTGTTAATCGTTGGTTGTTGTTGTTGGCTTAAACTTAATTTGTAATACTTATGTGTTTGCTGCATCTCGTCAAGTCTAAATATTTCTTAGGAAAATCCCTTTACAAACTGCAATATAAGTCTAATAATAGAAATTCATTACAAAAGATAGAAATAGAAGTCTGACACCCTTTGTCTGGTTGAGGCTCATACCCGGTTGTGAACATCCTTGGAGGGAATTCACGTTCTGTCATTATGTCTAAAACCTGCATCAACCACAACCAGACTCCATTAGCAGTCTGAAAACATAAAGTCAGACGTCATATGCAGTCTGACTACTCAAATTCAGACTCTATTTGCAGTATGACGAAATATAGTCTGAGTTAACTACGAAGCCTATTCATGAAGTAACCGGACGAATCCCAAAAATCTACAGAACACAATACAACTCAAACCCAAAGATCTAAACATTATTGCTCAATTTGAATCTGTTACCCTCTATGGAAGACTTGAAGGAGCGGTGACAACGGCGAGGAGAGAGAAACTAGATCTGGAAATCAAAAAAGACAAGAGTTCAGCGCTGAGTTCTAGAAATCAGTATCGAGAAGGTGACGGTTTGCGGCGAAGAGAGGAGTAGAAGAATCTTACCGTAGAAGGCACATGAGATGATGTAAGCGACGAATTCCGGCAGCGACAACGAGAATCGGTGTTTTTTTTTGTTATTTGCTTCGGTAATTGTAAAAATGAGGGGATAAAAAAACCTTTTTATATGTGTCCTAAGCGGCGGTTAAAAAAACGGTTTTACCACATAAAAATACCCCTTTCGGAATCTGATGTCAGACTTCTTAACGCGGTCTGATATCAGACTCTTTTAGTAGTCTAATAGTGATGAGATAATTGAGCGAGATGTCTGAAAATTTTGGGCGTCAATATTCCCGTTTTTTCTAGGCGGCAAAATTTCTGCTTTTTTCTGGGCGGCAAAATTCCCGCTTTTTTCTGGGCGGCAAAATTCCATCATGTCAAATTTCAGACTTCTGACAGAGTCTAATTAAATGAAAGTATAATTTCAGACTTCTAATTGAGTCTAATTCAGATCAGGTCAAGTATCAGACTTCGTATCGAGTCTAATTCACTTTCAGATTTCTAATATAGTAATTTTCAAATTTTATATGGACTGAATACAACCAAGCATCAAAATACATACCAGACCTAGAACTTTTGTTTGACATAGAAAAATGGACTTCTATCTTGTAGATCTAAAACAGAATTAATTAAAAACCCATCTGTTTGTTTAGATCTAGGCAAAGAACATGGAAAAATGGTCTTATTTCGTATAGATCTAAAAATTTTGTAGAAAAAATTAGAGTAGAAGGCGAAAAACTTGTTTCTAGAAATTAGAGTAGACGGCGAGGGCGGTGGCGGCGGCGGTGGCAGTGGCGATTCGACCTACAAGAAAATGGAGTTGTGATGAAAAGATGAAGAGAGATAGATGGCGGGACTGGTAAGGTGACACGAAAAAGGAGAGGTAATTACCATACTGAAGAAGCTGACGACGGCGGTGGCGGTGGCGGTGGCGACGAGGGTTTCCGGAGAGATGTTTGAGAGAGTTTAGAGAGAGAGAGATTCTTCCTGTTTTAGAGAGAGAGAGTCGATAATGACTTTACAGCTTATTGATATATCATGGTTTTTACCCTGTTTAGGCCATGATATAAGTCCTTTTTATAGAGTCTTTATAGTATTTTGGAGTCTTTTACAGGTCTTAGCATGTTTGGAGTATTATTGGAGATATTGAAGTTCTATGGAGCATTTTGGAGCGAAATTGAAGTCTGATGACTAAGTGCCCGATCTGAACGACAAGCATCGATCGATACCCCCTGGTATCGATCGACACCCGTCGGGAAATCATGGGCCGCAACTTTTTATGAAGTTTTGAAGAATTGCAAAAGTGCCCAGAAGACTTTGATAATTACAAAAAATTGTCGTTTTATTGAGTCAAAACCTGTTGGAGATGATGTACCTGTGCTTGAACCTATTGATTTGATTTTGTTTTTGAGTGCACAGTGTTACAGGATCAGTTCTAGATCGAGTAATGAAAAATCCAAAGACTGACCAGTTGACTAGAAAACATCCATGTCTCCAGCAGAGTTCTTCTGAAGCCTGAGCCAAACTTTTGCACTTCATCGATACGGTTAGTGTTCATAGAGCTTGATTCATCATTCATATCTGATAAAGGAACCAATGTGTTTAAAGTTATGGTATCTCTCTCCCCTGTTATAAGTTGATAAATAAGAGCATAAAAGATTGAAATGATTTTCTTCTGAGTAGAGGGTTAGGAAAATTTCCAGCGATCCCATTATTCTACTTAAGAGGGGATGATCACACAGAGGATTGGAAGCGAGGCTAGGATTTTCCTATGATGCCATTATTCGCCTACATCCTTTGATACATTGAGAGGGAAGAACCGGGAATTTGGTGGCAAACACCATCAATACTCGCGTCTCATACCTTGATGTGTATATGCAAAGCTGAAAAGAAAAGAAGGAACATAATAAGAAATAAGTCTAGGGGAGAGAAATTAATACCAAAAAAGTGTGAAAAAGGTGGTTTCTTGTCATGATATTGTCTGGTAAAGAGTCTAAAAGGTTCTTGAACATTGGCTGCAGCGATGAAACTGGCGATGAGGGTTTTACTTGAACAAAGCTGTGGGATAATGTGTGGAGTCTGGAAAGCTGCGAATATCTACGGAGAAGTACATGGTGGTTAGATCGAAAGCTGGTTAGGTGACATTTGGGTATTTGGGAAAAGGGTCATTTCGATGGTTCGTGAACAGGTGAGTCTCCGCGTTTTCAAACCTCTTTCTCTGTTTAGTCTTCTATTTGATTGAGGGCAAGCAAAGGCTAAGTCTGGGGAAGTTGATATATCATGGTTTTTACCCTGTTTAGGCCATGATATAAGTCCTTTTTATAGAGTCTTTATAGTATTTTAGAGTCTTTTAGAGTCTTTTACAGGTCTTAGCACGTTTGGAGTATTATTGGAGATATTGAAGTTCTATGGAGCATTTTGGAGCAAAATTGAAGTCTGATGACTAAGTGCCCGATCTGAACGACAAGCATCGATCGATACCCCCTGGTATCGACCGACACCCGTCGGGAAATCATGGGCCGCGACTTTTTATGAAGTTTTGAAGAATTGCAAAAGTGCCCAGAAGACTTTGATAATTACAAGAAGACCCCAACTCGTGATTTAGGTTATAAATAGGATTTTACAACCACTTGTTGAGGCTATGCTTTATTTTGCTTTAGTTTAAGAGAGATTTTGGTGAGAGAGACAAGTCTGATTTCCCTTCGTCCGAGATCAGATCTCAAAACCTTTGTTTCTCTTTCTGATTTTATATAGAGTATTTATTAAAACATGTCTATTGATTCAATTTCCATGTTTGAGTAGATCTCTTGTTAGGTTTGGGGATTCTCATTAGGGATTTCTTTGAATGCTAGGTTGATTAGTTATTTAGGGTTCATAATCTGAATTAGTTCTTCATCTTAGGTTGTTCTCAAAGCTAATTCTAGATTGATCACCTAGAACTTAGATCTTAGGATAATTGATTAGGCACGACAGTGCGATTAATTACCTGAAAGAACTTAGGGTGAGCAAATTGATTATTCGCAAAGAAATTTGGTTTAATTGATTTGTGAACATATCAAACTTGAAATTAAGGCTGATTTATTCTTAGGGATTTGCAAAGAAAGTTGGGATTCTGAAGTTTAGATTTAGATAGTTTTCGCAACGACAGTTGGTTGATTATACTTTAGTGATTTGAGTTCGAGAACCGTGCATAACCTGAACCCTGATTATTTAGTTTAATTTGCATTCATTGATTTCCTGAGAAATATCCCTGAACCTATCTTTTTCCCATCGAATACAACTCGTTTACTATTTCATGTTTTCTGTTTAAATTGAATTGCTTAGCTTAGCTCGATTCTATATAATTTATTGTGTGATTTCTGTGAGTCCTTGTGTTCGATCCCTAGCCATACTACGACTACTGCTTTAGTACTGTTAGTGTATTATATTGAGCATATCACTTATGGTTGGTAACTTTAGTTTATATATGGGGTAAAATCACAAGTAGGGTCACTTATTTCAGGTTAATTCACATGTTTCAATCAAGAAGTCTGATAAACATGGACATGATCAGACTGAAATGGCAGTCTGATAAACCATAAACTTGATAATTACTACTTAAATACCATCATATTATATAGAAAACTTATAACACACATCAAATTCGTGAAATATATGCACATTACAGCACATATGTGCAAATTTAAATTTTCAAATGTAAATCTGGTAAACCATGAATCTAACCCTAAAGTTATATGTAAATATTTCCATTACAAATCATATTTTGAGGTTTACAACCTACTTTGCTTTACATGTTTTTAATTTGATTTAATTTTACAAAATTTAATTTTAATACTTCGAAATCGTCTATATTTAATTTATGTATAATAAATTTTTAACAAAATAATTTTTACAATTTTAAAATTTAAATTTACTAATTAAATCTTTATCAGACTTCTTCGAGAAGTCTGATATTTATTGAGGTATAAGCATAATTAACTAACCTTGTTTAATTTGATTCAATTTTATGAAATATTAATTTCTATACATCAAAATCGTCTATATTTAATTATTGTAGAAAAAAGTTTTATCAATTTTTTTTAAAAAATTTTAAAATTTAAATTTACTATTTTAATCTGTATCAGACTTCTCGAATACGTCTGAGAGAAGTCTGGTAAGAGAAATCAATCAGACTTCTATTAGAGTCTAAAAGTCATACCTCTATAGAAATCTGACATGTCGCGAAGGTTAAAATGGTAATAGAGGTTTTGCGTTTTTTGTTTGGTCATAAGGGGGTAACTGTAATTTTCCACCCCCGAAAGTGTAGTGCAGCATTTGATTGAAAGTACGGTGTATTTTTGTCATAAAAACGAATTTTTTGGGTAAAAACAACAATTTTCCCTTATATCATTTCAGAGAATCAAACACCATTTATACCAGGCATGCTTATTACGGGTAATGTGCTTATAGCTCATGAGATGATGCTGCATTCAATGCATACAAGGAAGATTAAGCTTCCATATATGGCTCTGAAATTAGATATAAGCAATGCTTTTGACAAAGTAGAGTGGCCTTTTATCGAGGATATAACAAGAAGAATGGGATTTGCACTTCAATGGTGCCAATGGATTATGAAATGCATTAAATTTGTCACATATTAAGTGCTAATTAATGGTAATCCATCAAACATAGTTATTTCCAATCGTGGTATTCGTCAAGGTGACCCTATTTCTCCATATATTATCTATTGTGCACATAAGGACTCTCGTATCTGTTAACTCAAGCTGAGAAAGTTAGACATATTACTAGTTTCAGGCAAGTCTTGGTGGTCCTTCTATATCTCATATGCTATTTGCTGATGATTCTCTACTCTTTTGTACTTTTTTGTAAAGCAAGAGTTGAAGAATTTTTCACGCAGCTTGCAATTTTAAAGCAATATGAGGAACATGGCAGCAAGTTAACTTTTACTAAAGGTGTGTATCCAGCTCTCAAAGATTATATTCTTAAAACTACTAAGATAAACATAGTTGGAGGCTTTGATAAATATCTAGGACTGCGTGAATATATTGGTAAAAACAAAAGTGATACTTTCTCATACCTTGTGCAGTGAGTTTCTAAAAATAATGGAGAATTGGTCTTCTAAGCTCTTATCTCATGCATGCAAAGAGGTATTAATTAAGTCTGTTGTTAATGCTTTGCCTACTTATTGTATGTCTTGTTTTAGGCTGCCAATGAAGGTCATCAAGCAGATTATAGCAGTAACAAGAAGATTTTGGTGGTCTTCTCAGCCAAATAAAGGAAACATCAATTGGATAATATGAGAAAAGTTAACGAATCCAAAGGGACAATGAGGACTGGGAATACGAGATCTGCAGGATTTTAATATAGGCCTTCTAGCTAAGTAAAGTTGGAGGCTGCTACAAAAGCCATCATCTTTTATTAACTAAAGTCTATAAGTCAAAATACTATCCCAAGACAACATTGTTGGAAGCCAAAAAGAAATGGTGTTCAAATTATGCTTGGCGTAGCATCCTACAAGGTAACAAATTGCTCAAGCAAGGGATTAAATGGATCATTGGAAATGGGGAACATACTCACGTTTGGAAAGACCAATGGTTTCATGTATCACCCAACCCGCCACACAGGCTAAGTCAGCGTGTTAACTTTCCGGCCTGACCCAAAACGGTTATTAACTGAAATGCCCACCAACTTATTTGAAATTGAACGCTTGTCGTAACACACCTGCAAGAGAAAAAAAAAGAGAAACACGGGGGGAAGGGGGTGAGTAATTTAGATTACCCAGGAGAACGAGCACAACATAAACTTACCACGCCTAAACTACGACAACGCTCAGACTAAGACTACAATGACCAACAAGCAATAGTCATAAGACTTACGACATACTCAAACATAGCAAGCAACACACATGTGGACTCGAACCCACTAAACTGACAAAGAGTGGCATTCCATGATATCACGAGTGACCTCGGTCTTTATCATGAGTGCCCTACGTGGCCATACTAGCACGCACTCCTGTCTACCGATCCTTCGTACTGTTAGCACTTCATTGAACCGATCATTCGTGTTTTTAGTACTTCATCGCCTTCCTGGCTCGTCAGCCACCTTGACCCATGGGCTAGTCACGAACACCCCATGGACCACCACAAAGCTGCAAAGGCTAGCCACTCCATGTTTAGCCGGCATCACATTATTAACCCTGGATGACCACTCCTAGGCAGGAACTACCGCGGCTAACCGCTACTAGTACATCCGGCTCTAAGCCGCACATAACTGCTATAAGTGTCTCTGGCACAAAGCCGCACTTATAACATACAAATACCATTTCACACAGGAAACAAGTTACGTTTATATTCCTCATACTTTAACATGTATTCTAGGTTCTCAATCAGCAATCATGAGGCAATCAACATTCACATAATCAATTCAATTTTTCACTTTAATTAACGATAACACACCTAAACGAGTATTTGGCTTTGACTCATATTCTGAAATTCTACCTAACTTACAGAGAAAATAATCAACAGACAATGATCAATTTAAACTCAGCTAAGCATCATTCATAATCTAAACATGGGGAGTAAAGGTTGGGCCCGCTCTCACCTTAGCCACTTTACTGATGAAGAACAACTCTTTCTCTTTTCTCCTCTCTTGGACAGATTCGCTAGCACAATTTTGACAACACATTTCCTTAAGCTCCTGACGCTTAAATTCGTTTTCCTTCCACTGAGAGCTAGATATACTTTTCCTGAAAGTCTCTGCAAGATTTCACTACGATCCAGATTGATCTGCATGTCCATTCACCTCCTCCCGTCGGACTGGTCCGATCTGCACGCTGTGCAGAACAGTCCCGGTAAGTATGGCATACCTCCCACAATACAAACGATAATGCCGACATATTTTACAGAGAATCCTCTATAAGGGTTATTAAACTCCATTCCAAAATTCATCTTCTTCAGATCTATGACAAACCCGCAACACAAATTTGCCTCTGACTGGTCACAGATTCGCCCTGCAGACATCGAGTCTGACTAATTAACCATAGATTTCATATCACAACTCCAAATGGCAATCTGCTTTCGGATTCGGGTAGATAAACGAGTCAGGAAGTTTCTTCACAAGTTTCAGATCGATCAGAGCAATCTTGATCATCGTCTTCCATTCCCTATCGGATCTGGTCAGATCTGCGGTTGCTTGAGATTAGGAGAGATTGCGATAAATGATAAGAAATAGCCATAACTTCAACCACATACCTCCGATCTAAATAATCTTTGACCTTATAGAAAGTGGAGACACGAGGCTTTTCATCAGTATGTAGATCGTCATGTAGATCCTCACGGTTAGCTGGGAAATTGCTTCACAAGGTGGCGACGGTAGCTAGGGTTTAAAGTGATGAAAACAAATCGGCCAGGGCTTCGCCGTACAAGTTTCTAGTGCTGAACTTCGCTGCAGAGACACCTTTTTATAGGGAGAGTTAATTCATAGGGTTAGAGTTTCCTTTTGGGCATTCTCGGGTTTTGGACCTTTATTTTTGAGATTTTTTAAACGGGCCTCAGTTTCAGATCTGGGATGTTACACTTCCCATCACACCTTCTGCGCCAGCAACTAGTAATGGTGCTTATACAATACCGGATCTTTGAGTTAACGATCTCTTTATTAAAGGCATAGTTGAATGGGATGATGCAAAATTATTATCTCTTTGTCATCTTATAGATATTCCATTGATAAAAATGTTGCGTCCCTCAGTTCACTACAAGAAAACATCCGGATTTCCGACGGCTTTTTCGGCGGGTTTGAAACCGTCATAAAATACCGACGGAATACCGAGAGCATAACAAGGGCATTCTGAGGGATTCATTTTCCTCGGAAATCGTTCGGAATATTCCGACGGATTACTAGCCGTCGGAAATCTCTTGGAATATTCTGACGAATTTCTGAGGGAATCTCGACGAGCCCGTATTCCCTCGGAAATCAGTCGGAATATTCCGAGGGATTTCCGACAGCTAGTAATCCATCAGAATATTCCGACTGATTTCCGAGGAAAATGAATCCCTCGGAACGGCCGTCGGAAATCCCTCAGAATATTCCGATCGATTTCCGAGGGAATATATATATTCTTGCTTTGTAAATACTTCCCCTTGAATATACATTTCTTGCTTTGTTTGTAACCGGTTTGGAATGTTTCCGCTGGATTACAATTGTTTTATGCGCTTTGTAAACATTCCTTGCCTTTTTTCATATGTCTTTGGTTCCTAGGTTGTTCCATTGTTTAATTCGTGTGGTTCATGTCTCTGGTATTTTGAAGATTCTTGTGTATAGTTGCAGAGAACAAACAAACATTTCTCTATAAATACTCCTCCCCTCGATCATTCACAACAACAAAAAAAACAAAATTACACAATGTCTTATTTTAGATCATGGATGGACAAACCTCCATGTGATTCCGCTACGGGGGAATTGACGGATGAGTTTGCACAAGGTGTGGAGGAGTTCATGAACTTTGCGTCAAACAATATCATGACATCAGAATAAGGTAAAATATATTGTCTTTGTACTAAATGTCGGAATCATAGATTAGTCCCAGTTATGGATGTAAGGAAGCACTTATATAGGAATGGATTTATGCCTGGTTACAAGATTTGGTATACCCACGGAGAAACCAATTCAATGGTGCAATATTATGGTAGCACATTTGATAGGTTTGGTAGTACTTCGGGTACTAGGTTAGAGGAACCAACACCGGAAGTAGATGTAAATGCAGGTTACACTCAGATGGTGAATGATGCACTTCGTGAAAACATATCATCGTATCATGTTGAGGATGGTAACAAGATAGAGGAACCAAATTCAGAAGCACATAAGTTTTTTGATATGTTAGATGCGTCAAAGAAGCCATTATACAGAGGATGTAGAGATGGAATATCGCATCTTTCAATTGCAAGCAGGTTGATGACTATAAAAACGGGTTTCAACTTGGCCGAAGATTGTGTTGATGCGATAGCTGATTTTGTGAGAGATGTTTTACCTGAAGATAATATTTCACCGGCTTCATACTACGAGATTCAGAGTCTTGTAGCTGGTCTTGGATTACCTTACCAGATGATAGATGTGTGCATCGACAACTGTATGATCTACTGGAGAAATGATGAAAACCAGTAAAAGTGTCATTTTTGTCACAAACCTAGCTATCAGGATACAAGAGGCAGAGTACATGTTCCACATAAATGGATGTGGTATCTTCCCCTAGCTGATAGGTTGAAGAGGTTATATCAATTCCAGCGCACGGCAGGGCCTATGAGATGGCATGCAGAACATAACTCAGCTGGAGAGATAGCGCATCCTTCAGATGCAGAAGCATGGAAACATTTTCAAGAGGTTTATCCTAGTTTTGCGTGTGAGCCAAGGAACGTATACCTCGGGTTATCTACGGATGGATTCAACCCTTTTGGAAAGCATGGGAGGAAATATTCGTTGTGGCCAGTAATCGTCGAATTGTATAATTTACCGCCATCTATGTGCATGAAACGAGAGTTTTTGTTCCTCATGATCCTCGTCCCAGGTCCAGAGCATCCTAAGAGATCGCTTGATATTTTCTTACAGCCATTAATTTATGAGTTGAAAAAGTTGTGAAAAGATGGTGTTGAAGCGTTCGATGATTCCCTGCAACAGAATTTTATGATGCGTGCGGTACTTATGTGGACCATAAGTGATTTTCCAGCATACAATATGCTATCTGGATGGTCGACGCATGGAAGGTTGGCGTGTCCGTATTGTCAAGATAACACTGATGCGTTCTAATTGAAGAACGGACGTAATACTTCTTGGTTCGATTGTCATCGACGATTTCTACCGCATGATCATCCATATCGTCGGAGCACAACATTGTTTAGAAAGAACAAAAACGTTTTCGATGCTCCACCTCCTGAGTTTGATGGGAATTATATGATGAATCAATTCAGAGATTTTGGTGCGGAGGAGGCAGTTTCATGTGGGGGTAATGGGCATTATCCCGTTGACGGTTGTGGTGAGTACCACAATTGGCACAAGAAGAGTATTTTCTGGGATTTGCCATATTGGAAAGACCATTTGCTGCGCCATAATCTAGATGTGATGCACATTGAAAAGAAAATTTTCGACAACATCATGAACACTGTTCTAAATGTGCAAGGAAATACGAAAGATAATTTGAAGGCCAAATTGGACTTCCCATATATTTGTTCACATAAGGAGTTGCATGTAATGGCGAACGGGAAATCACATCCCCCTATTTTCCGGTTGGATGCATCTTCAAAGGAGGAGTTCTTCGATTGGATTAAGCACAGTGTCAAATTCCCAGACGGATATGCATCTAACCTTCGTAATTGCGTCGCTAGTTCAGAAGGGAAGTGTTATGGGATGAAGAGTCATGATTGTCATGTTGTCATGCAGCGCCTACTTCCATTTGCATTTGAATGTCTTCTTCCTATAAACGTCCATGGAGCTATTTCAGGTATACATACATTAATTTACAATATTAAGTATGTTGGCATATTTATATTTGTGATGATTATACATAAGTTATTTAATTTTGTATGTGTACTATATATGCAGGGATCGGTGCTTTCTTCCGGGATCTATGCACGAGATCACTTACATCAGCCGGAATCCGAAATCTAGGGGAAAACATACCGGTTCTCCTTTGCAACCTCGAGAAAATATTTTCTCCTGCCTTTTTGATATTATGGAACATCTTCCTATTCATCTCCCTCGAGAAGCAGCACTTGGTGGGCCGGTTCAATACCGATGGATGTACCCTTTTGAGCGGTATATGTTCCAGCTAAAGAAGAAGGTGAAAAATCTTTCTAGAGTCGAGGATTCTATTGTCGCACAGAGCATTAATGAAGAAACTTCCAACTTTGCTAGCTACTACTTTCCAGCGCAAGTCCAAACAAAAAGTAGACGCCCGCACGTCATGATGATAGAGGGAACATAGTTAGTTATCCTGGCTATGTTCCCGATATATTTACTTAGATTGGACGACTATGTGGAAAAAGCAAGGATCGGCGACTATTAGAGGAGGAGCAAAGGCACTTGCATATGTATATTCTGACAATCTGCGATGACGTTTTAGAATATGAGAGGTACGTAAATGTTATTTTTTTATTGGTTAACAAAGTTTACTAATGTTATTAATTTTCTAATGCAATATTTCTTCATGCACAAGATGTTCATGACCCAAATACGCGATTGGTATCCAAATTACACAGAGGGTGAGCTTGATGTCGTCAAGCAGAATGACTTTGGTGATTGGTTGAAATATCATGTAAGTGTTAAATGATGATTTATTATTATATAATTAAATTAGCATAATAATTTATATATATAAACATTGTGTCGATTATTATCCACTTTAATTTTTAACAGGTTGGTCCGATGACTGCTCTCGGGAATGAGTTTCCGACCTGGTTAATTGAGATGGTGAAAGGCCCGACGTTTATTGCACAGTCTTATCCGATGTATTGCACCCGAGGGTATGCTTTTAAGGCTCATCGGGAAGGAAGCTCAAAGACAACTTGTAATTCAGGTATATCAACTCAATCTGGAGAAGTTGTCTACTACGGTGTCCTCGGCAAAATATTGGAGGTCCATTATCTGGGGATGCTCGACTTGAGGTGCATTGCGTTCTATTGCGATTGGTATAATCCAGTAGGAGGTCTACGCCATGACGCATTTGGTGTTACATCTGTCCACTCTCGAAGGCGACTTCAGAAATAGGATCCGTTCATTCTTGCTTCACAAGCGGATCAGGTTTCCTACATTCGATACCCTCGGGTTAGGAACAAGCAAGACCCTTGGATTACTGTTATGTCGATACACCCAAGGGGAAGAGAATATGGTGTGTCAGAGCACGACCCTTTGCAGGAAAACACAATTGGTAACTTATGTCCGATCGAGCATTCTCTTGAAGTTGATCTCGTGGTTGATTTCACCATGGACGGGAATTACGAGGTATTTGAGGATTCAGAGGAAGAGATCGGCAAATTTGACGAGGACTCCGATTCAGCTAAGTCAGATTATTCATCGGACTTCGAATAATGAATTTTATGTAATATATTTTATTTATCTATGTATAATGTTTTCACCTTTTTATGAAATAAAAACCTAGCTTTCTTCCCGAAAATTAAACATAAATATAGTAAAGTGTCCCTAAATGTTTTTCTGACCTTAAATCCACTCGGCTAAAACCGTAATTCTCCCGTCTAAAATAGTAAATCCCCCCGAATTCAATCAGTTTAAGTTTTAGCCGAGAGAATTTTGAATCCTCGGCTAAAACCGTAAAGCCCCCGGCTAAACCGAAAATTCTCTCGGCTAAAACTGAAAAGGGGGAATCCATCGAATAATGGATTTCCGACGGATTTAACCTGAATATCTCAGCTAAAACCTGAATGTCTCGGCTAAAACTTGAATGTCTCGGCTAAAACTGGTCGTATCCGTTGGAAATCCCTCGGAAATTTCCGAGGGATTTCCGATGGTTTAGGGAATAAAACCTCAAATTTCCCAGATTTTGAAGTTGTTAGGTCTTCATAGATGTAGAAGTAACAAATATACACTAGTTTATGTGAAATGTTTTTAAAAATCATACGTTTTAAACTTTTTAGTTAAGAGCAACCCCGTAAATGTCCTTAGATGTTCTATTTGTTTTTATGAATACTTGAACTCGTTCATCGATCGATTTTTACAAATTCTCAAATAACTTGTTTTGATTGTTTTTAAAAGGTTTTTCTTATTAGTATATAACACTAATGGTTATTAAACACTAAAATTAATGAAATCTTCATAATATAAACCAATAACCGTCGTAAATCCTTCGGAAATTTCCGACGGATTTCCGACGGATCCTAAAATTTTCCCCGCAAAATTAAACCGCCAAACGAAAAAGAGAAAAATCGGAGCGGTTAATTGAAATGGGTTTACGACGGATTACCGAGGGTGGTAGTCCGTCAGAAATCTTTATAAATATCTAAGACCATCGATCTTCTCTCTCAAAATCCGCCGACTGCATAATTATTCTCTTCTTGTTTCCAGACTTCTTCTCTCCCCGGCCTTCCCTCAAACCGACAAATGTAAGTTGGTTAATAATTTTTTTTTTTGTTAGATTATGTTGATTTTTTGTGGAATTTGTGGAATTAGATTAGGTTGTTAGATTGTTAATTAGATTAGGTTGTTAGATTTCGTTAATTTTTGTGGATTTGTGGTTTTTTTGTTGTGGATTATGTTGAATATGTGTTCATATTTTAGATTAGTTTTTATATTAGTGTATGTTGAAATTTTTAGAATTATTAGATTTAATTAAATAACATTTATATAAAATATATTTATAAAAACGGTTTTTGTTAATATATTTTTTATTTTGTGAAAAATGTTTTTAAAACATATAATTTATAAAAATGTTATTTATAAATATATTTATAAAAAACGATTTTTATAATTATATTTAAAAAAACGTTTTTATAAGTTATATTTTTAAAAATGTTTTTTATAAATATATTTTTTAAAAACGTTTTTTATATATTTATTTATTAAAATTGTTTTAAAAAATTGTTTTTATAATAAACGATTTTTATTTAAGTATTTTTTGAAACAAAAGTTTTTATTTTTTAGAAAAATATTTATGATTAGTTAAATGTTTTTAAAATGATCGCGTTTTTATTTTTTGTAGGTCTTACGGTGGATTCGATAAAGACCGTCCTAGCGGTTCGAGGCCAGAAGCGCGGAGGGGTACTGACGGAGGTCTTAGCCAGAGTACTATTCCGAACACAGAGAGTGTAGCTCAACCGAGGATCATGACCATCGAGAAGCTCGTTCAATAGCCGGGACGAGAACTACTCAAAGTTCTCGATCCGGAACTCCAGATTCCAAAATCTACTTGGCAATAAATTTTTTTATTCTTAATTAATTATTTTTTGGGTTTGATAACCGTTTTTTAATTTGTTTTTTCATAGGTTTGGAATATCCGGGAATGGCATTAGCAAGTCGATTCTCAAGATGTTGCACATCATCCTCGACAAACCATACCCGAAATTTTCGGAGGTTCCGGCAGACGAACAAAACATGTGGTTTCGTACGTTTGCGGTAAGTAAATCTTTATTTATTTTTTGTAATATATTTTGAGATTTTGTTAACATCTATATTTCTATTTCTTTTTGTAGCAAGAGTTTAATTGGAACCATACGATCACAAAGACGGTGGAGACAGAATTTTTTTCAGAGGCTAGGACGCAATTATCGCGCCACATGAACGAGTGGAAGAAAGCTTGGAAAAAGGGGAAAGATAAGCCAAAAGGCTTGAACAAGGATGTGTATACAGACTACATCCCGTATTGGTAACAGCAGAAGACCATAGCTCTATCTCAAACTAACTCCCAGAACCGGAAGAGTCGCCGAAGCGGGAAGGGAAAAGCTATCCACAACAACGGGGCAAAGAGCTTCTTGACAACAGAAATCGAAATGGTAAGTGATGGTAAGTGATGGTAAGTTCTTTTTTTTTATAAGAAAACGATTATCTTTAATAGTTTTATTTATTTTGTAGACGGAGGAATACGGCGAAGTTCCCGATCATCTGCAAGTGATGGTGAGGACGCACACCAACAAGAAGACGGGCCGAATTGACGATGGAACCGTCAGAGAGATCGTCGAAAAGATGACGAAGGCGCAAGACGAGATCACTCGGTCCGAGATGAACAACCTAGTCCTCGAGGTAAGTAAAAAATATAGATTATTATTTCAATTTAGTTAATTATTTGTTAATAAAAAGTTATAATATTTTTTTATTTTTTTCGTAGGAGATACCCGTTAAAAAAGGTCTTCGGCCGAGGTTGGGTAGGCTTGCGACCCAACGTGCATCCTCTTCGGCCGGTTTTTCGATGGATCCAGAACTTATCCGGCAAAACGAAAAGCTCAAGGAAAAAGTCACGGTTTTGGAGGACGAGTTATCGACTCAGAAAACGAAGAGCAACAAGATGGAAGAGTGGTTCAAATCGAAGTTCGATGATTACCCGTCGTTTTGATTTTGTTTTTTTGTGTGTGTTATTTTTCAAGTTTCAAAAACTTTTTAAAATTATGTTATTTTGTAATTTAATTATATAATTAATTTTCTATTTTCGTTTAAAATTAAATAAATTATTCCATATTTTATTTTTAAAAATTATTACAAATTTAATAAATTAATTTTTTGCTTTTGTTTTATTTTTTTAATCCGTCGGAAATGCCTCGGAAAATTGCGAGGGATTTCCGACGGAGTTTACCCTAGGATTTGTCCGATGGATTTCCGAGGAACTCTTCCGGACGGAGGAGTCCTCGGAAATCCGTCGGAATCATCCCCGACGGATTATTTCTCGGAAAGTCGTTGGTAAATGCTCCCTCGGAAATCCGTCGGAAAATTCCGAGAATTTTCCAACGGATTTTTGTTTCCGACAAAATAGAAGCACATGATACAATTACATATATTGGAAATATCAAAATAGAAGCACACGACCAAAATCCGTTGGAAATTCGACAGAAATGGCCGACGGATTTTGCCGTCCGAAATGGCATGTTTTCTTGTACTGGTTGTAGGAGCACATGATACAATTACATGCATGTATACAAAACATGGAGAATACACGGTCAAGTCTGGATACAATTTACATCGATCTCAATAAGGTCATGCTTCTTCTACTCCAATACATATATACAAAGCTATCTGGAAAAAATAATATGCATATGTTGGGATCGGTTTTCACCCGTTCGAGATTTACAGCTCCAAAACGATTATGTATGGAGAGATATGCCCTACCGAACCGAGCCAGAGAAAGGTCGCTGATGCGTCGGTTTTGTTCCCAACGAGTTTTACCCGTATAGCTAGGCTGCAAATGCACAGCAAACACACTAGTATTTAGGGATCAAATCTACGGGGGTGAGCGTTGTCGATTTCTATTGGTTTCTAAGATGTGTCTAGACCTATTCGATATTTATGGGTTTTGTTTATCACGATTGTAACTAGAAAATTAAACTAAATTAAGTAATAAAATAAAACATCAATTAAGCAAGCAAATAATTAAAACGAGGTTGTAAACAATTAAACGAAGTGTTTGGCAATCGGGTATTCTCTATGGTTCATGGCCGATTTTTCACAAAGAATTTGCTAAGATTTCTAAAGCGACTTTTGTCGTCTATGGATTCTCGAACCTGGAACACGGACACTGTGTGTAGTCTACTTTCGTACATCCTGATGTAATTAACCCACATAAAATGTTGTGCTTTTAATGCAAAAGAGAAAGTCTCTAAATAACAAAACAAAAAAGCTTAAAGATTGATAAATGCTAAGAAGGTGATGATGTGAGATTCTCTCTCTAGGGTCAAAAAGTTAACCCAATTCATCTTACAGTCTTTTTCATATTTTTTGCTCTTTCTTTGTGTGTATCTCTGTGTATTCGCACGTGAGAGTACAAATTAATAGAAGAAAAAAAAAACATCAAATCTTTGCTACATATCTTTGGCTGTATATGTATATATGTTATTTCTTCTATAGCAATGCCGAGATCAACAAAATCCGAGCCTCTTTTGGCTTAGACCAATGCAGAGATGTGAGCCGTTCGATCACATGTGCACTATGCAATCAGGACAACGCCCGAGATAGACCGTATGCTAGAGGAGACGCAGAGGACACCCTTCATAACTCGGATCATCACCGAGGCGAGAGTATCTGACCTAGGAAAGATCAGAGTCTCGTTCTGCGAGGGAAAGACCGACCCGAAGGTTCACATCACAGCCTTCCGCATAGCAATTGGCCGAGCCAAACTCAAAGAGAACGAGAGAGATGCCGGATACTGCCTCATGTTCGTGGAACATCTGAAGGGAGCTGCCCTCGAGTGGTTCTCAAGACTTGACCGGAATTCAATCGATAACTTCCAACAAATGTCCACTGAATTCCTAAAACAATACTCTATGTTCATGGAAGGAAGGACTTCCGATGCCAACTTATGGACCATTGCGCAAGCACCAACCGAGACGCTCCGAAACTTCATGGGGTGATATATCATGGTTTTTACCCCTTTTAGGCAATGATATAAGTCATTTTTATAAAGCCTTTCTAGTGTTTTGTAGTATTTTAGAGTCTTTTACAGGTTATAGCACGTTTGGAGCATTATTGGAGTTATTGGAGCTTTCTGGAGCAGTTTGGAGAAAAAGCTGAAGTCGTGTTGCTGAGTACCTGATTTCACGACAAGCATCGATCGATACCCATCGCAGCAAGACACGACCCGCGAGTTTTCCAAGACTTGAAGAATTGCACAAGCGCCATGAAGTCTTTAATAATTACAAGAAGGCCCAGAACGTGTGTTAGCTTATAAATAGGGATTTTTACAGCCACTTTTAGGATATGCTTTATTTTCTAAGCTTTATTTTATATACTTTGGTTTTAGAGAGACAAGTCTGAATCTCCCTTCGTCCGAGATCGGATCTCAAAACCTTTATTATTATTTTATTGATGACTTATTCAAACATGTTGATTGTTTCATTCACCATGTCTGAGTAGATCCACTTTAGGTTTAGGTTTTCTCATAAAGGATTTCTTTGAATGCTAGGTTGATTATTTGTTAGGGTTCACTATCTGAATTAGTTCTTCACCATAGGTTGTTCTCAAAGCTAATTCTGGATTGATCACCTAGAATTTAGATCTTAGGATAATTGATTAGGCACGAGAGTGCGATTAATTACCTGATAGAACCTTAGGTGAGCAAATTGATTATTCGCAAAGAGATTTGGTTTAATTGATTTGTGAACATATCAAACCTAATATTAAAGCTGATTTAGACTTTAGGATTCGCAAAGAGATTTGGAATTCCTAAGATTTAGATTTAGATAGTTTTCGCAACGAGAGTTGGTTAGCTATATTTTAGTGATTTGAGTTCAAGAACCGTGCGTAATCTGAATCATGTTAGTTAATTTAGCTGCATTCATTGATTTCCTGAGAAATACCCTGAACCTATATTCTCTACATTGATTTACAACACTTTTAATATACGTAATTGTTTTCGTTTACATCCTTTGATTTACCGTATTTTGGATCTATATAATCTACTGTGTGTCTCTTTGAGTCTTTGTGGTTCGACCCCTACCTATACTATGATTACCGCTTTAGTATCTGTTAGGGTATTAATTTGAGCGTATCATGGGGCGATTCAAATCGGTAGTTTCGAAGGTCGAAGGCGTGACAGACATAGCTGCCTTCATCGCGTTATGGTACAAATCATATTTTCAAAAAGAACTCTCGCTAAACCCCTCTTAGACGATCCAGGACGCTTTACATCGATAGATGAAGTTCCTCGGGGAAAAACACGAGCCGATGAAACCGACGAGGCGAAGCGTTGTCAACGACCCAAATCCACCGAACCCGAGAAGGAGTATACAAAGCGGAGGATTAAGTCACCATGAAGGACCCAAGTTCAATGGTAATCATAACTATTAAGTCAGAGCTGGACACAGGAAAGCCCCATTGAACACATGGACGAAAAATTCAAGCAACATTGTCATGAAAGCTCCATGTGAACATCATCAATGTTATGGACACCTGACAGCGAACTGTCAAAGCCTAGGTGCGAAACTGGCGACAAAACTCACTAAGTCTCAAAGTTTTCGAGCGCGAAGAAGAGAATGGTCAAAATCGACCGAACCGAGGGGGCCAAGCAGAACAAAATTAAGGCGACATCCCGAAGCGAGGAATGAGAAACGATGAGGAAGAACCACATGGTCCTCGGAGGATGATCAATATGATAATGGGTGGATCCTAATATTGTGCGGACACAGTATCATCAATCAAGACTTATCAACGACGAACCGATGCAAAAATTAACTGGTCGGAACCCCCCAACCTCCCAAACTTTGTCATCTCTTTCGCTGAAAACGAGATCACCCGGATTGACATACCACAAAATGACCGTCTCGTCATCGTGCTAACCATCCAGGATCATGATGTGGTATGGATATTAATAGACACATGGAGTTCTGGCAACGTGATTTTCTGTGAAACCCTCTGGAAAATAAACATAAAGCTGACGGAAATCATAGCCGACCTGAAACCCCTAATTGGATTCTCTGAAGACACGACAATGATTCTCGGCACAATCAGACTGCCGGTCCATGCAAAAGGCGTAACAAAGATAGTGGATTTTAATGTGGCAGATCACCCGACAATATACAACATCATCATGGAAACTCTGTGGGCAAACTTCATGCGAGCCATCCCATCCACATAACACCTCTACATAAAATTACCGAACCTCGATGGCGTCAAGACGATTTGGGGGAACCAGAAAGAATCGAGAGTATGTTTCTTGCCGAGCATACACTCAAGAATCAAGTAACTGGCGTTAAAGAAAACTGGAAGAAGCCGAAGACAGACCATGTAAATGACCGGTTCAAGCGAGGAGAACTAGTCGAGAAAAAATGAAGTTTGGAGAATCGACTGAGGGAAAGATAAAACCTCAAAATCAGGCCAAGATAAAACCTTTGGTCGAGCCAGAATCGGTTTTGCTTGGGTCGTTTGATAGTTATGTGATTTAGGTGTTTCCACACAGTCAATTAATAACTAAAGTGCACCATACTGCAATCATAACAGTATGTCAATGTAGTACTTTAGGATCGAATCCACATAGACCAAGGTTACACTACGATTCTCACAAGATGAAATTAAACTAAGACGATAATAAGGTTTGATTTGCAAAGTAATGAAAATAACAAAAAACGGTGTAAATTCAATAAGAGAAAAACGTTAGGTCGAGGGTTTCTCCGCAGGAATCCAGAGATCATTAATCAAACAACTATTCAGGGAATGATCAAACACAAGTTTCAAACTCAAACACAAATATCTAACCAATCCACTTCTGTGACATTGATTACTAAATCTAGGAGCCAAAAATCCTAACTTCCATTGAACCTAGTGTTCAAGACCAGCATTAATGAATAGGTTCAATATGTTCACGAATCGCCTTAACATCAACTTCCGTTATCTAAGGACAATCCGCTCGCTTATGTTCTTTCTAGCAACCTACGACAATTCTGTGGTATTGATTAAACCCTAGATCAGAGACTAAGTGATCAATTCAGCCTAAGCAATAAACACAACTATAAGCGAAAACCTCAAAGGATAAATCCCTATATGTGTCTAATTCAATGATTCATAGATCCCGTTGAAACTCTAAACCTAACTATGAAACTACTCAGACATGGCAGCAGAGAACAAGCAAGGAGATAGAGAGAAACTCATAGTAATAATTAAATAGAGGAAATGGTTTAGAATTCTTCTCAATAGATGCAGAGATTCTTCTTCAAAGCTTACAATATCAATGGCCAAAAATCTGAATAGAATAGAAAGCAGTAAAAAAAGAGATAGCATAAAAGTGGCTAAAAATAATGCATATATAGGGTTATGGGCGAATTAGGTCAAGGTATGCAGTTTCCGGGGCAAACCTGGAAAATCAGAAATTTTATTTTTCTTCTCGCCGACATGCATCGATCGATGCACATATTGCATCGATCGATTTTGGAGTTTCTGGGCATGCTCCATCGATCGATGCACTCCTTGCATCGATCGATTCTGGCTCTTCGGAAGATGATGCATCGATCGGCTTCAATTGTGCATCGGTCGATTGTGAACTTCGTGAGCATGTTGCATCGATCGATTATGGTTCTTCTGATGGTGTTGCATCGATCGATGCACTCCTTGCATCGATCGATTTTGCTCTTTTATGTACTGTTCCATACGTTTTTGCCCACGTAACTCCAATTTCTTCCTTTGACGCCTTTTTAAATAAATAAATAACTAAAAGACTCTAAAAATGAACTTTGACTCGATAAAATACTCAAAAAAACACCAAAACATGTGTTTAAAATGGTAAAAACCAAGAATATCAATTCCGCCAGACTTAGTCTTTTGCTTGTCCTCAAGCAAACAGAAAACTAAGCAAGAAGAAAAAGTTTGAAAAACACGGAGACTCACATTTCCTTTAGAATTATGCGATGACCATTACTTTAGTAATCCACGTATTGCCAAACTAGCTCTAGATCGAACCGCCATGTACTTCTCTGCAAGCATCGCAGCTTCCCAGATTCAACTCATTATTTTGCGGAATAATCAAAAGCCATCATGGCTGATCACCACTCTAGGCACACCAAACCTTGGAAAAATCACAGATTTGAACATCTTTAAGACCACATTGGCATCATTTGTCAGGTTAGCCAGCGCTTCAACCCATTTAGACACATAGTCAACTGCAACGAGGATGTATTGATTTTCATAAGAGGATGGAAGCATGTACATCGCAAAACATAGTCGGCCACCAGAAACCGGCTTGCAGAGCTTTGGACATTGTTTTGAACGTGGCAAAGTGTCCAACATATTCCGAACCATGACAACGAAAAAGAATACCAGAAATTTCCTCCTCTGAAACACATCTCCGAAAGACACCATCCGAGCATTTCTTGTATAAGTATTGCTCGTCCCAAAAATAACGTTTGATGTCTCTCAAGAACTTCTTTTTCTTGTTCCCAACAAAGTTATTTGGTTCTTTCTCTGCAGCCAAGTAGTTTGCTATCTCACCAAACCAAGGAATTTTAGGGAGCTCGGTGTGGTGTGAAAATGTGTAGTAGTCATTGCCCCCAATACTGATCGCGTACACGTTCGTCTCAGGTAGGATGTCGTCTAAGGGAGTCTCTTGAAATACACATAGCCTAGACAAATGATCGGCAACACCATTCTCGATCCCCTTCTTGTCTTTGATTTCAAGATCAAATTCTTGCATCAGAAGAATCCATCGCAAAAGTCTGGGTTTGGCATCTTTCTTTGTAAGTAGGTACTTCAGAGCAGCATGATCAGTATGCACTATAACCTTAGACCCCACAAGATAAGATCTGAACTTCTCAAAAGCAAAAAAAATAGCAAGAAGTTTCTTCTCGGTTGTAGCGTACTTGCACTGCGCATCATCAAGAGTTATGCTGGCGTAGTAGATAACATGAAGCTTCTTGTCCCTTCGCTGTCCCAAAACAGCTCCTACTGCAAAATCGTTGGCATCAGTCATCACTTCAAAAGGTAGGTCCCAGTCTGGTGGTTGGATAATTGGTGCGCTGACAAGTGCTCCCTTGATGGTGTGAAAGGCTTCTAGACAGTCGCTGTAAAAAAGGAACTTCACCTCCTTGCATAACAAACGTGTCAAGGGTCTAGCAATCTTAGAGAAATCCTTAATGAACCTCATGTAGAACCCAACATGTCCCAGAAAGCTTCTAATCCCCTTGACAGATCATGGCGGCTGTAGTCTAGTCATCACCTCGATCTTTGCCTTGTCCACTTCGATACCCTGCTCTGAAATCCGATGACCCAAGACTATCCCATCTATGACCATAAAGTGGCACTTCTCCCAGTTCAACACCAAATGCTTTTCCTCGTAGCGCTGTAATATCCTGCATAAATTAGAAAGACAGACAGAAAAGGAGGATCCATACACAGAGAAATCTTCCATGAAAATCTCCATTATGCCCTCAATCAAATCAGTGAAAATCGACATCATGCATCGCTGGAATGTTGTTGGGGCATTGCACAAGCCAAATGGCATTATGTGATAAGCAAAAATGCCATAAGGACATGTGAATGTAGTCTTCTACTGGTCGTCTGGGTGGATGGGAATCTGAAAGAAACCAGAATAACCATCTAGAAAACAGTAGTAGGGGTGGTTAGCCAATCTTTCAAGAATCTGATCAATAAAAGGCAAAGGAAAATAATCTTTACGAGTAGTGGCATTCAACCTCATATAGTCAATACACATCCTATGCCTTGTCACAGTTCTAGTTGGTATCAACTCATTTTTCTCATTTTTAACAATTGTCACACCACCTTTCTTTGGGACAACATGGACTGGGCTCACCCAAGTACTATCAGAGATAGCATATATGATGCCCAACTCTAG
Organism: Eutrema japonicum; assembly: GCA_030161315.1. NCBI lineage: Eukaryota > Viridiplantae > Streptophyta > Magnoliopsida > Brassicales > Brassicaceae > Eutrema > Eutrema japonicum. Next base: position 32,214,526 of record BSQW01000007.1, on the reverse strand, counting down.
AAGTTTCATTATCTCCTTCTTTATAACATCTCTTAGATTCGGGTTAACCGTCTCTGATGTTCTATCGAAGTCATTGATTCATCCTCTAGATGTATTCTATGCATGTAAAGGTCAGGTGAAATCCATGTGAGATCATTTAGTGAGTAGCCTAAATCTCTACGATACTTTCTAAGCTCACACAGAAGCAAAGCAGTTTCCACATTGTTCAACTCAGCATTGATGATCATAGGGTAAGTGGAATTACGGCCAATAAATGCGTACCTTAGCCCAGCTGGGAGAGTTTTGAGCTCGATCTTTGGAGCTTTCATCTCGCTCCACGGGTCAGCAGAAGGCGCAAGAAGAATTGCTGCTGGAGGCGTCTCTGCGGCTCCATCTAAGCTGATGTACACGACCATTTTCCCCATTGTTTGGCTTGAGTTCAGCATCTCAACATAACCGGTCGCATCGTCGCTCATAAATCCATGCTCACACTATGCCTTTGTCAAAACAGTCTCCAACGGATCATCGCCTAGAATCTCTTCAACCACTTCTTCAGAGATTTCTAGTGAGTCTTCTATTGAGAACGTCTAACCGTCCAACATAGGCTTCTTCTGCATCTTATCCATCTCAAACTTCATGACAATGTCTCCCAGGTGGAGATCTATTCGCCCGCTCCTCACATCTATGATGGCTCCTGATGTACACAAGAAAGGTCTTCCAAAAATGAGAGGATCCTTTGGTTCTTCATCCAGCTCTAGAACCACAAAATCTGCAGGAACAAATGCATTGCCAATTCGCACATGTAGATCCTCAAGAACACAACATGTAGCTTCATAGAATGATCGACAAACACGAGAGAGATCTTAGTTTGCTTGAACTTTGTGAATCCAAGCCGCTTAGCCACAGAGTATGGCATTAGGTTGACGCTGGACCCAATATCACATAAAGACCAAGCAAAAGTACCATTCCCCCAATATGCACAGAGAGAATGAACTTTCATGGGTCGCCTAGCTTCTTTGGCATCTTGTTTTGGAGGACAGCATTGCAATCCTTAGAAACCATCATCACATTATCTTCAGTAGACACCTTACTTGTCACTAAGCTCTTCATATACTTCTTCAATGAATGTATCATTTGGATTGCACCGACAAGATGAAGCTTCACCACAAGATCATTCAGCATTTCCTTGCACTTGTCTTCTTCTAGGTCTTTACCCGACTACCTTGGACGAGTAGGGTAGGGGATTCTTGGGGTGTAGACGCGTGTAGGGGGGTAGCACCTGTGGCTCATAAGTAGCGTATGCACTTGTGAAAGCTTTCCCCTTTTCGGCTGTCCCCTTGTCAACTTCTCCTAGAACAATGACGACATCAGCATCTTCTCCTTTCCGTGCAGTCGGTTCCAACTCCTTCCCACTTCTGAGTGTAATGGCGTTGACGAACTCATTCCTTCGATTTTGCTCTACTTTCCCTGGAAGAGTTCCATGGGGTCTTTTGATTGCTTCAGCAGTTTGAGCAACCTGAGTATCCAGCTTCTTCACATGAGTGCACACAGCTTCATACTTGCTGTTGAGATCGTTGTACATGTTATCAACCTTGACATTGATCTCTTTAGCAGATTGTTTTTGATTGAGCATGAGTTGTTGCATTAGAAATTTAAGCTCATCCTGAGATTTATTTGCGGAGCTTGCATAAGCGTGGAATGGGGCAGGTTTTGTTGTCTGGAAGGAGTTGAACGGTTGTTTCTGCTGGAACCCACCTTGAAACATGTTCTGGCCCTGGAAACCTTGAGAGAATCCCGAGATGCCTGCGTTTTGCATGAATGTTTTCCCTTGGGGGTGTTGAACTTGCTGGGGGTAGACTTGATCTTGGGGATTCTCGACGTTGGTGCTTCTGTAAGACAGATTCAGATGGTTCTTGTAATTCTGGTTGAAACCTCTATTCTGCATGTACCCATGTCCACTAACGTAGTTCACCTCATGTTGCTCATTAGTTTCGTCTTCAGGCAATCCCTGACATAAAATTTCATCTCCTGCCTCCTCGCAAGACTTCACACCTCTCTGGTTTCCCTTCAGTAGCAAGTTCACTTTCGCAGTCAGCTCATAAATCTTTTGTGAATCCACACCATTGACACGTTTAGACCTGTCATACTTAGGACATCGATTTCCATAACTTGAAGCCAAGTTCTCTATCAGCTGGTACGCTCCTTCCTTTGTATTAGTTATAAAATCTCCATTGCTTGCAGCATTAAGGGCGTTCTTATAGTCCCAGTCGACTCAATCGTAGAAGATGCTTAGAATCTGCTCATATTAGTACCCATTATGAGGGTACTCCATGCGGTACTCTCTGAACCTCTCCCAAGCTTCGCAAAAAGACTCTCCCGCGTGTTGCTGGAAGGTGGTGATTTTATTTCGTAGTGAAGCTGTCTTAGACTTGGTGTAGAGTGGTCCAAGAAAGTAGCTCTGCATTCTTCCCATGTAGTCAACGACCTAGGTGGAAGTGACTTGAGCTATCTTAGCGCCTTGTCCGCCAAAGAGAAATTGAAGAGCTTGCACTTGAGGTAATCGACTGTTACCCCATTCGACTTGGTAGTGCTGCAGATTTCTTCAAAATATTCGATGTGATCCATTGGATGCTCTGCAGGTAAACCATGGAACATGTGCTGCTTCACCAATGCGATCATCTGAGGTTTGATCTCATAATCTTGCCTCGTAATAGCCGGTGGACGGATATCAGCTCTGTTCTAGTAGAATGCATGAGGCGTGTCCAAGTCTCCAATGCCAGGTTGTTGTTGCTGCTGCTGATGATGTTGTTGTAGCTGTTGTACCTGCTGCACTTGTTGTTGTAGTCTCTGGAGTTCGGCAGCTGCAGCGTTTTGTTGGTCGTTTTTCTGATCGTCCATGATGACAGGAATTGACCTTGCTCTCCGGTTCGTTCTAACCTTGCTAGCTCTTCGTTGCTGAGCTCGCAAAGGTTTTCAGAGCCCCTGCTTCTGGTAACTCTATTTGACTTTTCTGTCAGTCACCTGAAACGCACAAGTGATCAAGGTAGAATATGTTAGTAAATCTTATACTAACTTTCAAATTCCGAATTGAAGGTAACGCTATTATTCCCCAGCAACGGCGCCAAATTGATTTAGGTGTTTTCACACAGTCAATTAATAACTAAAGTGCACACTACTGCAATCATAACAGTATGTCAGTGTAGTACTTTAGGATAGAATCCACAGAGACCAAGGTTACACTACGATTCTCACAAGATGAATGATTTGCAAAGTAATGAAAATAACTAAAAACGGTGTAAATTCAATAAGAGAAAAATGTTAGGTCGAGGGTTTCTTCGCATGAATCCAGAGATCATGAATCAAACAACTATTCATGGAACGATTAAACACAAGTTTCAAACTCAAACATAAATATCTAACCAATCCACTTCCGTGGCATTGATTACTAAATATAGCAACCTAAAATCCTAACTTTCGTTGAACCTAGAGTTATATACCAGCATTAATGAATAGATTCAATATGTTCACGAATCGCCTTAACATACTCTTCCATTGGCTAAGGATAATTCGCTCGCTTATGTTCTTTCTAGCAACTTACGACACTTCCTTGGTATAGATTAAACCCTAGATAAAAGACTAAGTGATCAATTCAGCCTAAGCAATAAACACAACAATAAGCAAAACCTCAAAAGATAAATCTCTATCTGTGTTTAATTCAATGATTCATAGATCCCGTTGAAACCCTAAACCTAACTATGAAACTACTCAGACATGGCAGCAGAGAACAAGCAAGGAGATAGAGAGAAACTCATAGTACTACTTAAAGAGAGGAAAGGGTTTATAATATTTCTCAATAGATAGAGAGATTCTTCTTCAAAGCTTACAATATCAATGGCCAAAAATTTGAATAGAATATAAAGCAGTAGAAAGAGAGATAGCCTAAAAGTAGCTAAAACTAATGTATATATAGGGTTATGGGCGAATTAGGTCAAAGTAGGCAGTTTCCGGGGTAAAACAGGAAAATCAGATATTTTCTTTTTCTTCTTACCGACTTGCGTCGATCGATTTTGGACTTTCTGGGCATGCTCCATCGATCGATGCAAGGAGTGCATCGATCGATTATGGCTCTTTGGAAGATGATGCATCGATCGGCTTCAATTATGCATCGATCGATTGTGAACTTTATGAGCATGTTGCATCGATCGATGCACTTCTTGCATCAATTGATTCTGGTTCTTCTGATGGTATTGCATCGATCGATTTTGCTCTTTTCTGTACTGTTCCATGCGTTTTTGCCCACGTAACTCCAATTTCTTCCTTAAACGTCTTTTTACCTAAGATAAATAAATAAAGAGCTAAAAGACTCTAAAGAAACACCAAAACATGTGTTAGAAAATGGTAAAAACCAAGCATATCATTACGCAACCGAGGGATTCTTCCGTCAAGACGACCATAGGAAAGCGAAGAAAATGTCAAAGTTGTCAGAACAACCGAGGGAAGACACTTCTAACAAGGAGGAACCAAAATAAAATGTTTAGTCGAGTCATATTTGGCAATACTTAAGTCAAATCGAACTTAGCGAGACAGAAATCATTTTAGCCAGGAAAATAAGTTTTTGTTGGAGAAAAATGAAAACTCGCCAAGTAACGGGAATCCACTTGGAAAAGGTAGAAGGAGGAAGAATATAAAGTTCAGTCGAAACAAAAAGAGGAAGGTGCGAGGAAATCAGAAGATATCTCGTTTGGAGCAAGAGCGTTCCTTAAGAAGAAAATGTCGTTTATCAGGTAAAATTTCAGTTAAGGAAAAACCTTACCTGAATGATGAAACGAACTAGGAATGGCAAAAGAACAACAAATAAGCGAAGATGGTCGAAAGGAGCTTGGTGGAAGCCGACCGCATGCGAATGGTCGGACGAGCTCCGGATGAATGACAGGAGGTAAGATGACCGGTGAACCGTCATGCAAGGCGTGGAATCGCCGGAGGAGGAATGAATGGCGGAGGAGATAACAGGTGGCACTACGTTGGCCGTAGGATCCGACCGACAACACGCCACAAATTCTGGAAAAAATGGCAGAGGCGCGTGTCACACTGGGAGCGTTTTTCACCAGTTTTGTCGGCCACGACGGAGACATCAGCAACATGTGGAGCGTTTTGAGACGACAACTGACAAATGGCACATCGGGACTGGTTTATAGACCCGATTAAACTTGCGGGCCAAGCTTAAACGACATTTGCCGGCCAAGTCACCCGAACACTTGTCGTGCAAGTTTCAAACCATATTAGTGGAAAACTGATGAGACTGTTTTGTCAGGCCTAAGCACTATGACTGTTGGGGAAAAGCAGTACCTACCTACCTCGGAACAAGACGCAATGATCGACACGAAGAAAATAAATGGCTTAGTGCCCGACAAAAAGAATCTGCCGTAGACCTACAAAGTGGAGATACAATTTAGACCACTAACGCATCGGACGATAATTACTCCGATCAGAAGAGGAGCGTGAGTAAGTGGAACTGCTGAACCTTTGGCAGAAAGACACAGCATGTGCTTGGGCAATCGTCATGCTGCATGAGATTTGATTTACAAGTGTAAGCGACGAAACCAACTCCCTTAGGCTATAAATAGGCTCCTTGAAACGAAAGTAAGTTCAACACTCAAATCAATTAGTAAAAATCTAGAAAAAGTAAGAGCATTTTACTAGAGAGAGAGAGTGACCTGAAGGGAGAGTCTCAGCTTAAATCGTGTGAATTTAACCCGAGGGAGGTCTTCGTAAGGAAGGAATTGAACTTAGAAGTGTGAAGTCTTTCCCGTTCGGCCTAGCAACTCAAGGTGAGTTTCGGTAGCATAGGTTTAGGCTTATCGTATCTTGCTTTTTCGGTGGGAATAAACCAAGTGAGTTTATGACCTAGTTTGCAAGTTTTTGGGAGGTCAAAATTTTAGACCCAAACTGAAATGGTTAAATTGGGCTATGCCCAAGCTGACCCGCGATCGAAAGCGGGGTGACCGCGGTCTAATTGGTCTACGCCCAAGCACACCGACACTCTTCGATTTCTCTTCCGTCGATTTTTTTCTTGCGAAATTCGTTGATCTGTTCTTCTGGGTTTGTTTATAAAGATTAACTCAAAGCTCTTGAAGTTGATATCCAGTTCGTCAACCCCATGTAATTCTCTCTCTCTTTCTCTTTCTCTTCGTTTTGCTGTTCTTCACTGCTCTCTTTTGTTTATTCTTGTTTCCGCACCAATAATGTTATTAATACCTGATACGGTCTCCACTTCTTTCCCAAATGTTTGTGATTTTTTGCTTTTTACAGTTTTGCTATGTTAATGCTGAAGAGTCTGGAGACGAGAAGTTGCTTGTGTATGACTTCATGCCTATGGGAAGCTTGTCAGCTCTCTTACACGGTGAGAGTTATCTATCTCTTTCTCTGCTGAAAAATTATGATTTTTATTGTTAATACTTAATACTTCTCTGCTGAATCTTAAGTTTGGCTTATTTGCGGCACAATTAGTAACCAGAGACTGTAGAACGCTATATATTCGGGAAGTCCTTGTGCGATACAAGTCTGATTTGTAGAATAATAGTTCTTACAAGAAATCTTGCTACTTATTTTAAAATATAGCCTTTTTGAGTGATGCAATTTGGATGTAAGCATGGATTTGTTTAGTTTACATTGCTATTAAGACATAAATGTCAAAGCTTTGTATCATGAAATGATGAGTTTGGTACTGCATCACATTGATTTCGATTTCTCAATTTAGTGTAAACAGCTTTTGTTAGATTCGTCGACATGGTTTAGTAAAACAATGTATAGACATGGCTTACACAAGAAGTGCTTTGTAAATGCTTATGTGAATTAGTGGGGACAGTAGGTAACCTTGGATTCCTTGACTGGCATGAACAATGAAAACTCCCGAATTCATGTGATCTAGTTTCAGGGAATAGCTTTTTTTTGTTTCCTTTCTCTGTTGTGCTAATGTCATGCTATGTTACAGGAAACAGAGGCGCAGGCCGGACTCCACTGGACTGGGAAATCCGATCACGTATTGCTCTTAACATGGCTTACACAGGAAGTGCTTTGTTTTCATAAAAATCAAAATAATACAAGTCTTCTTCTTCTCTCTCCGTTTTCATAAAAATCGAAATAATACAAGTTTTCTTCTTTTCTCTCTGTTTTCATAAAATTTTAGGATTAGCAAAAAAATTTGTCCATGGTCATGTCCAGTTGGACATGGTTGTTTTTGGGTTTGGTCAGTTTGGGCTTGGTCATTTTTGGTCTTGGTCATTTATGTCCATAAAAAAAAATTGTCCAGTTGGACAAAACCATTTGGTTGTGGTCAAGCCAGTTGACATCCCTACGCATATTGTTCTTGTTATTTTATAAGTTAAATCCTGTCTACGAATTCAAGAATTCCCTTACCAGTTTACCTGGATTTCTGCCACTCGTGGAATCTTTCGGGGCATGCACTGATGAGTTGTTTAATTCGGCCTTTGCCTTATACCGTTTCTCTAAGAAGATTAAGTCCTTAAAGAAAAGTATTCGAGAACTTAGTAAAGAACAATTGAGAGACTTACCGAAACGGGCAAAAAATGTCTAATCCATCACCGATTAATATGGAGGAGGAATCCCGTGTTTACCGCAAGTGGCTGTTATTGGCAGACCTTGAGGAGCGGTTCTTAAAAAAGAAAACGAAGTTGCATTGGCTGGAAGTGGGAGATGGAAACAACCATTATTTTCATCAAGCAACAAAGGCTATAGAAGTGAGAAATGCTATTCGTTAAATCCAGAAATCAGATGGTACAATTGCATATACTCAAGAGGAAATAAAATCAGAAACTGAAATTTATTTCAGAAATTTTCTATCATTTGAACCGGAGGATCAGAATGTTGTTAATCAGGAGGACTTACGAGAACTTTTGGGATTTCGTTGTGAAGCAAAAGATGAGGCCATGCTGAGCAGAATGGTCACGGAAGATGAAGTGAAAAAGTTGTTGTTTGCTATGGCAAATAACAAATCACCAGGACCAAATGGATATATATGTGAATTTCTTTAAGTAGCTTGACCAGTTGTGGGAAATGACTTCGTGGTAACCATCCGATCCTTTTTTGATAAAGGTTTCTTACCAAAAAGTTTAAACACAACTATTATTGCTCTTATACCCAAGAAATAAGAAGCAAAGTTGATGAAACATTATAGGCCTATTTCTTGCTGCAATGTGTTATACAAAGTGATTTCAAAGGTTCTAGGAAACATACTGAAATAATGCTTCCGAAATTCATTTCCTCAAACCAATCAGCATTTGTAAAGAATCAACTATTGATGGAAAACGTTCTCCTTGCAACGGAATTGGTGAAAATTTATCATTCAGACACAATCTCGGCTCGATGCGCTATCAAAATAGATATTGCAAAGGCTGTTGACTCGGTTCAGTGGCCTTTCCTTATGTCCGTTTTGCAGGCTTTGAATATCCCGAAAAAGTTTATTCATTGGATTAGGCTTTGTGTAACAACATCATCATTTTCTGTTCAAGTTAATAGCGAATTTGCAGGATTTTTCAGAAGGACTAGGGGACTAAGACAAGGGTGTGCTTTATCCCCATATATATTTGTGATATGCATAAATGATCTCTCAAAGATGCTGGATAAAGCAGTGGTGGAACGCCAATTCGGCTATCATCCAAATTGCAAAAACATCAAGCTCACTCATCTAGGCTTTGCTAATGATATACTAATTTTTTCTGATGGGAGGAAGCGGTCTATAGAGGGTATACTTGCTGTGTTCAACAAATTCGCTGAGATATATGGATTGGGTATAAGCATGGAGAAATCTACACTATACATGGCAGGTGTTACGAAAGCTACATAGGACAAGATACTTGCGCAATTCCCCTTCGCTACGAGGACTCTCCCAGTACGTTATATGGGTATTCCGCTTCTCACCAAAAGGAGGACAGTCAATGATTACACACCATTACTGGAGAAAATCAGATCTCTGATTAGTTGATGGACAGCGAGATGTTTATTTTTTGCAGGAAGACTCCAATTAATAGCTTCGGTAATACACACTTTGACGAATTTTATGGATGACTGCTTTTCGATTACCGAAAACATGTATTGGGGAGATTGATAGGCTCTGCTCATGTTTTCTTTGGTCGGGTACTGATCTGAATCCACGGAAAGCAAAAATTTCTTGGCGGGATGTATGCAAGCAAAAGGAAGGAGGTTTGTGATTAATATCTCTCACGACTGTTAACAAAGTAAGTTGTCTCAAACTAATATGGCGTATTCTGTCGTCGCTTTCATCTCTGTGGGTTGATTGGATTAAGCAGCATCTAATTCGAAAAATATCTCTATGGTCGGTAAAAGAACACTACTCTTTAGGATCATGGATGTGGAAAAAACTACTGAAATATCGAGACCTTGCAACTTCTCTAACGAAAGTCGAAGTACTTAGTGGAAGCTTAACATCTTTTTGGTATGATGATTGGTCTAACAAAGGAAGACTTATTACTCATACGGGCTTAAGAGGATGTATATATTTGGAAATACCAATAGATTCATTTGTGGAAAGAGTTCTTAGGACTCACCGAAGGCGTCGACATCATTAATGCTCAAGTACAACAAGGAAATTCGGAAGAGGCTGATGTGATACTTTGGCGACATCAAGGGGATAAGTTTAAATTTGGATTTAACTATAACTAAACTTGGGACCAAATTCGTGTTGCGCAACCGGTTTGCGATTGGTACAAGGGCGTATGGTTTTCTCATGCAACTCCCAAGTACTCGTTTATAGCTTGGCTTACAATGCACAATCGACTTTCTACTGGCGACAGAGTTCTATCCTGGAAAATTGGTGCATCTAGCTCTTTTATATTCTGTCACCATTTGTTTTTCGATTGCATCTTCACATGGGAGATTTGGCGAGGACTTACTCGAAAACTACTTGAAATAAAATACACAGCAAATTGGCAACAACTAAATGGTCTACGTATGGATGCATAGTTAGCTCCAATCAAGCTCTTCCTACTCAGATACGTGTTCCAAGCTGCAATTCATTCGATATGGAGAAAGAGAAATGGAAGACGTCATGGAGAACCACCCTCTCTCGCAAATCATCTATTACTCTACTTCGATAAGCAAGTTCGTAATTGGTTAAATTCAATTCGAAAATTAGGCGATGCAAAATATGAAGAAGAGATGCAAATTTGGTATGGATCTAGATAAGTTTTTTTATTTGTTTTAGATTTTTTCTATCATCAGAAACTCAAAACACGAAACAGTCATTGTACAAAAAATGTTTTTTTGGTTGAATAAATTTCACATTCAATTCAAAACAAAACAAAAAATAAGTTCTTTACTTCTTAATACCATTTCTGATGCATTTTTTTTTTGGTCGACTGATAACTCACAAAATAGTTTTACTAATTTTAATAGATAAAAATCGAATAATAATCTATATTATACATACTCAATAAATATAATAATATTATTGTATACTTTTAAAATAAAAATACTATTGTATACTGTTAAAAGTCATGGTCTCATGGATATTATTGCCGACAACCAACATCAATAAAAAAGGCATATGAAGTGGCCGACCACTCCCTTAATTAGTATGTATATGGGATTTCATATGAAGTGGCCGACCACTCCTTAATTAGTATGTATATGAGATTTGATTGGAAGAAGTTTTAGAAGTTATACGTAGTCATATTTATTTTTATAGTTAATTTTTTTTAATTATGATTTCTACGAATTTTTAAAAGTTAATTTTTTTCTAATCATGATTTCTACAGATTTTTAAATCTATAGTTATTTGTATCTTTTTTAACTGTAGAGAGTTATATTTTCACAATTCATATTTCATGTCTTTCACTTTTTAAAAAGTTATAGTCAAAATCCTACAGCCAAAATCTTACAACTAAAAAATTTACAGCGAAAAAACCACAGCATAAAACCGAAAACTATAACTGTTACCAATCATGCCCATAATATTTTTTCCTGATCCACTACACAACAAATTATATTTTTTTTGTCAGATGACAAATTAAAAAACAAAAATTTCTCGACATTCATATCTTTTAAACAGTCAATTAATCAAGATTGGGTTCGATATTTCTCATACTCTTTTCAATTATTTTGTTAATATGTTCTTTTCAAACCACGATCGGATTTGTTTTTGCATATTATTTTTAATTTATGTTATTTTCTATTTCAAAGGCTAACCAAGAAATAATTTTATTCTGAAATTTAAAAACATTTTTAAACCTTACTTAGAAAAGGAACTCGATGACAAAACAGAAAAGAAAAGAAAATGAACAATTTTTTTGGGATTAAATATGAAATTCTTTACTCTAATTGTGGCTGTACATTATAAATGTTTGAAATGGTGAAAAGAAGAAAAAAAAGCTGTGTCAACATGTTAGTACAGACAAAGTCAACATTAAAAAAAAAAACTCAGAGATTTCTTGCCGTTAAACAGAGCATGTCTTCTATAAACAAAAAATGGAGCATGTCATGTATAAAAAAAAAAAAAGCATGTCTTCTATAAAATAAAACATAGCATGTCACCGAGCAAACAACATTGAAAGAGTTCACGAATACGAGGCTTTGTCGCGTAATCAAGAGAGGATATTATGTTACGGATTATCTTGTCGAGTGGGCGCATGGGCGCACGATCTGCGGTACCATATGAAAATTCGTGTGATGAATCTGAGAGTTGCGCTCTTTCTGTATGTAGTATATTGATGATACGTTCAAATTAATACCCTAACAGATATTAAAGCGGTAATCGTAGTATATGTAAGGGTCGAACCACAAAAACTCAAAGAGACAAACAATAGATTATATAGATCCAAAATACGCTAAATCAAAAGATTTAAACGAAAACAGGTACGGAATTAAAAATGTTGTAAATCAATGGAGGAAAATATAGGCCTAGAGTTTTTCTCAGGAAATCAATGAATGCAGCTAAATTAACTAACAGGATTCAGATTACGCACGGTTTTTGAACTCAAATCACTAAAATATAGCTAACTAACTCTCGTTGCGAAAACTATCTAAATCTAAATCCTAGGAATTCCAAATCTTGCGAATCCTAAAGTCTAAATCAGCTTTAATATCAGGTTTGATATGTTCACAAATCAATTAAACCAAATCTCTTTGCGAATAATCAATTTGTTCACATAAGGTTCTATCAGGTAATTAATCGCACTCTCGTGCCTAATCAATTATTCTAAGATCTAAGTTCCAGATTCGTCAACCTAGAATTAGCTTTGAGAACAACATATGGTGAAGAACTAATTCAGATAGTGAATCCTAACAGATAATCAACCTAGCATTCAAAGAAATATTTTATGATAAAACCCTAAACCTAAAGTGGATTTACTCAGACATAGAGAATGAAACAATCAACATAACTGAATAAATCATCAATAGAAAATAAGAGTAACAAGAGGTTTTGAGATCTGATCTCGGACGAAGGGAGATTCAGGCTTGTCTATCTAAAACCAAAGTATATAAAATAAAGCTTAGAAAATAAAGCATAGCCTAAAAGTGGCTGTAAAAATCCCTATTTATAAGCTAACATACGTTCCGGGCCTTCTTGTAATTATTAAAGACTTCGGGGCGCTTTTGCAATTCTTCAAGTCTTGGAAAACTCGCGGGTCGTGTCTTGCTGCGATGGGTATCGATCGATACCAGGGGGTATCGATCGATGCTTGTCGTGAAATCAGGTACTCAGCAACACGACTTCAGCTTGTGCTCCAAACTGCTCCAGAAAGCTCCAATAACTCCAATAATGCTCCAAACGTGCTATAACCTGTAAAAGACTCTAAAATACTACAAAACACTAGAAAGACTCTATAAAAAGAACTTATATCATGGCCTAAAAGGGGTAAAAACCATGATATATCAACTCTCCCAGACTTAGCCTTTGCTTGCCCTCAAGAAAATAGAAGACTAAACCAGAGAAAGAGGTTTGAAAACGTAGAGACTCACCTGTTCATGAACCATCGCAGAGATCCTTTTTCCAAGCACCCAAATGTTACCTAACCAGCTTTTGATCTAACCACCATGTACTTCTCCGTAAACATTCGCAGCTTTCCCAGACTCCACACATTATCCCACAGCTTTTTTCAAGTAAAACCCTCATCGCCAGTTTCATCGCTGCAGCCAATGTTCAAGAACCTTCTAGACTCTTTACCAGACAATATCATGACAAGGAACCACCCTTTTTCACTCTTTTTGTATCAAATTCTCTCCCTCAGACTTATTTCTTATTATGTTCCTTGTTTTATTTTCAGCTTTGCATATACACATCAAGGTATGAGACGCGAGTATTGATGGTGTTTGCCACCAAATCCCCAGTTCTTCCCTCTCAATGTATCAAAGGATGTAGGCGAATAATGGCATCGTAGGAAAATCCTAACCTCGCTTCCAATCCTTTGTGTGATCATTCCCTCTTAAGTAGAATAATGGGATTGCTGGAAATTTTCCTAACCCTCTACTCAGAAGAAAGTCATTTCAATCTTTTATGCTCTTATTTACCAACTTATAACAGGGGAGAGAGATACCATAACTCTAAACACATGGGTTCCTTTATCAGATATGAATGATGAATCAAGCTCTAAAAACACTAACCACATTGATGAAGTGCAAAAATTTGGCTCAGGCTTCAGAAGAACTCTGGTGGAAACATGGAAGTTTTCTAGTCAACTGGTCAGTCCTTGGATTTTTCATTAGTCGATCTAGAACTGATCCTGTAACACTGTGCACTCAAAAACAAAATCAAATCAATAGGTTCAAGCACATGATCATTATCTCCAACAAGTTTTGACTCAATAAAACGACAAATTTTTTTATCTTATGACTCTAAGAAAAACAAACACAATGTCAGCAGACACCTCCCCCAGACTTGAACAACAATGTCCCCAGTGTTATCTAGCCTAGAGTCAGTGAAAGAAAACAAAAGAACAGAATAAAATTGGGAAAAACAAGAAGTTACCTTGCTGGAACATTGAGTATCGATCGACACACAGCCTGATATCGATCGATATCAGGCTTAAATCGACTTGATGAACCGTACATTCGCGATCGGTGTCGATCGATACCAATGGGGTATCGATCGACACTAAGGTGATTTCGAGTCTGCTCCTTGTTTATCCTGACACAAACACATAATGAACGAAAAATAAAAAGAAAAACGACTCAAAAACAGACTCACCAGTGGGTTGCCTCCCACCAAGCGCTCGTTTAACGTCAATAGCTTGACTGTAACGCCCTTCAGGCAGGATAGGAGTGCGAGCTTGCAACGAAACAGGCTCCACAACTCGACATTGCTATCTTCAGAGTTCTGCTCAACATGCCTTGCACAAACTCCTGTCCTTTCTCTTTCAGCTCCGAAGTAAGAAGAATTCTAGCTTTAGAGAATGGCTTTGAAGTTCCTTTGCACTTGACCTTATACTCAATCGAATTCCCATCACTCTTCTGAGGGATTAAAGTGACATGGGGATTCTCGACTCTTATGCTCTTGGCCTTCTTCTTTGTTGCCTTGGGGATGTTGGGCGGTTCAACTGAAATGTCTGCGACAGTAGGCTCATCAGGAGGCTCTTCCAAAAGATCAACTGCCAGTGATATTTCTGTAATAACCTCGATGCTAGAGACACATGTGGGAGCACTCCTAGGGGGAATGACATCATAATAGATCCATCCGTCAATGTAAGAGAAAGAGATTCTCTTATTAGGCGTGTCTATGATTGCGCCAGCAGAAGCCATAAATGGTCGTCCCAGGAGTATAGGCATACGAGATATCGCACTCATCTCCATAACCTGAAAATCAGTAGGCACCAGACAGTCTCCTACTTTGACCAGCAAACCATGGATATTACCGTGTGGAAGCGAGGTGGAGTCGTTCGCGAGTGTGATAGATACCTTTGGTGATCGAATATCAGCCCCCAACCGCTCTGCAATTGCCCTTGAGATGACATTGACACTAGCCCCTGAGTCAACGAGAGACTCTTTGAAATCAACTCCAGAGATAGAGCATGGAACCGCGAATTTCCCTGGATCTTCTCTTTGGGTCAGCTGTCTCAGTGGAGGTGTACCTCTAGCCTTAATGAAGAGTGCCTTAATCTCTTCCTCAGTTTCTCTGCAATCTTTGAAGTGACTTAGCAGAGGATGGCACTCTAGAGCTTCTTCAAAGGTTGATTCATGGGAAATCCTTCTTACCATCTTCTCAAAGCCACGCAGCTGCTTTGGAGAGATGGGATCTCTGAGATGTTTAGGAGTAGTATTTGACTCCTTAATCTTATGCGCACGTTTCTCAGTTCGTTCCTTAGCTCTCTCTGCCTGATACTTGGTTTCCTGGTCTTCCTAAAATTGGGCGATATTGACTTTATGTATCGGCTTTTCAGGATGGTATCGATCGATGCTTTGTGAGTGTCGATCGATAATGGCTTTTTGCTTCGACTTTTCTTCGGGTGAGCATCGATCGATACAGACAGGGTATCGATCGATACTTCTGTAATCGAACACTGATTCAGCAAATTCAGGCTTTCGATCTCTTTCTTCGATCAACTCACGTGTTTCCACAAGTTCTGGCTCGTTCTCTACCTCCTTCTTAGCCTTTGCAACAGCTCTGGAATAAGGTATCCTCGGTATATAGACTCGTTCTTGAACTTCTTTAGGCACCACTGGTGAAATCTCATGTGTTTCCTCAGAAATCGCCTCAGTATTAACCGATACCAATGGGGTATCGATCGATGCTCTAGCGATTTTAGGATCATCATCGTAATTTTCTGCACTTGATGAGATTGCATTGACGTGTCCATTGTGTGAATGAACCGTCTTTCCTTTGGCATTTGCAGCAGTCTGAGCTACTTGTGTTTCCAGCATCATGTGACTCGTATTTAGAGCCTCGATCCTTCCACTCAAATCGGTGTACACAGCATCCAGTTTCCCATTGAAGGTTACTCGTCATCTTCTCCTGCCCTTGAACCAGCTGTTCAAGCATAGCATCAATCTTACTCTCAGGAGCTTTGGGTGGTGGGGATTGGTACCCTCCATGCTGAGCATTGTTGGTGAAGTTTCGATTGGCGTTGTATCCGAATCGCTGACCCTGAAAACCAGAACCACCAATGTAGTTAACATCTTCCACTTCATTCTCAGCAGCAAAGTGGACGGCCTTTGTTGTCTTTTCCAGCAAAAGATTGTGCATAGAATCCAGCTGAGCTTTAACTTCAGCGATCTGCGACCCATCCATGTTACCAGCCAGCTTCTTGCGCTCGAAGTCTGCGCTCTTGGTGCTAATGCTAGATGCAAAATTTTCAATCAGCACATAGGCATCTTCAGGGTACCTGGTGTTGAAATTACCATTGCTCGAAGCGTCTAGAGCCATCTGATACCTCCAATCTACTCTTCTAAATAAGATACCCAGCAGCTGCACATCAGAGTATCCGTGATGTGGACAATCTCTCTGATACGATCTGAATCTCGTCCAAGCAGCCTTGAACGCCTCAGTAGGTCCTTGAGAAAATTGGGAGATTTTATTCCTCAGATCCTCAGATCGTGCATCATCGTAGAAGTTGATCAGGAAGGCTCTCTTAGTGTCCTCCCAAGTAGTTAGCGAACCAGGAGGTAGCTGCCTCAGCCAGTAGGTCGCATCTCCACCTAGAGAGTAGGGGAATAGCTTGCAGAAGAGATAGTCGTAGGACACTTCATTGCTCTTGATGCTAGTGACCAAGTCCTCGAACTTCTCTACATGGTCCATTGGATGTTCATGAGGAAGACTATGAAAGAGATGCTGTCCCACAAGAGCAAAGTAAGCAGCCTTCAGCTCAAAGTCATTCCTCTCAAACGCATTAGGACGAATTGCTGAACGATTGGCAAAAACCTGGTCAGACCTGTTGTACTCACCAATCGTTCTTCCACGATTAACCACATCATTCCTCGAGTTCCCAGCGACATTCGCAGCGACAACATGAGCGGGTGGCATGACGATCCCCTCTCCATCCAGACATTGTCCATGCTCATTGCACAACCGACCCTTTTGGTCTTTGTAAGCACCAGCTGCATCACGAACCAACTGATTGTTGTTCATCTTGGCTGATTTCTTTGCTTTCCTATTTGTGTGTTCCACAAGTGCTAGCTGTTCCACTGATACATCAACTAGCGGGGTGTTCTTGTTGCTTCTGGTTTCTCGATTATGCATGCACCTGAAAACAGAAAAAAAGAACGTAAGTAACTGAAATATACGTCAGGTATCGACCGATACCAGCAGGGTATCGATCGATACTAGGCGATTTAGACGAATTTCTTAGCTAAAATCTAACAGCGAATTGAGTCCCCGGCAACAGCGCCAAATTTGATACGCTCAAATTAATACCCTAACAGATACTAAAGCGGTAATCGTAGTATAGGTAGGGGTCGAACCACAAAGACTCAAAGAGACACACAATAGATTATATAGATCCAAAATACGCTAAATCAAAGGATGCATGTAAACGAAAACAGGTACGCAATTAAAAGTGTTGTAAATCAATGGAGGAAAATATAGGCCCAGGGTTTTTCTCAGGAAATCAATGAATGCAACTAAATTAACTAACAGGATTCAGATTATGCACGGTTCTTGGACTCAAATCACTAAAATATAGCTAACCAACTCTCGTTGCGAAAACTATCTAAATCTAAATCCTAGGAATTCCAAATCTCTTTGCGAATCCTAAAGTCTAAATCAGCTTTAATATCAGGTTTGATATGTTCACAAATCAATTAAACCAAATCTCTTTGCGAATAATCAATTTGCTCACCTAAGGTTCTATCAGGTAATTAATCGCACTCTCGTGCCTAATCAATTATCCTAAGATCTAAGTTCCAGATTCGTCAACCTAGAATTAGCTTTGAGAACAACCTATGGTGAAGAACTAATTCAGATAGTGAATCCTAACAGATAATCAACCTAGCATTCAAAGAAATCCTTTATGAGAAAACCCTAAACCTAAAGTGGACTTACTCAGACATGGAGAATGAAACAATCAACATAACTGAATAAATCATCAATAGAAAATAAGAGTAACAAGAGGTTTTGAGATATGATTTCGGACGAAGGGAGATTCAGACTTGTCTCTCTAAAACCAAAGTATATAAAATAAAGCTTAGAAAATAAAGAATAGCCTAAAAGTGGCTGTAAAAATCCCTATTTATAAGCTAACACAGGTTCTGGGCCTTCTTGTAATTATTAAAGACTTCGGGGCGCTTTTGCAATTCTTCAAGTCTTGGAAAACTCGTGGGTCGTGTCTTGCTGCGATGGGTATCGATCGATACTAGGGGGTATCGATCGATGCTTATCGTGAAATCAGGTACTCAGCAACACGACTTCAGCTTTTGCTCTAAACTGCTCCAGAAATCTCCAATAACTCCAATAATGCTCGAAACGTGCTATAACCTGTAAAAGACTCTAAAATACTACAAAACATTAGAAAGACTCTATAAAAAGGACTTATATCATGGCCTAAAAGGGGTAAAAACCATGATATATCAATTGACACTTGGAATACAAGCCGAAGTAATATATCATGTTGTCGATTGATCTTTCACTACGGATATACCAAGGTTATATCATGGCCTAAAAGGGGTAAAAACCATAATAGGCTGTAACATCTCATTCCAATCCGGATTTTTCCTATTTAGAAACAAGGAGCCCATCACGTCAGACCATAAAGTGAAAGAGTATGGACAAGCGAATAACAAATGGTCTCTTGTCTCATCCCATTCGCCGCAGAGAATACAAGATTGATGTTTGCCCCCAAGTTCGCATTCATGCCCCAGTAGACAACTTGTTCTGAATGGCCAACCAAGTGATGAAGCTACATTGAGGAATCCCTTGCCCATACCATACCACACGGGACTAGAGGCTTACAGACTCTGATATGGTTCCAGGTATGCATCGCGTAGAAAACAACTTTGAAATCGTCTTCGTTATGTCTCCAAATAAATTTGTTGGGGTCATTCATTGCCCTAGGGAAGGGCTGGGAGCGAATCACCTCTAGATGCGGCGCTCTACGGATTTTCCAGTCATTAGGACCACCCGCTTCCCTAACTGTAGCATGAAGAGGGATTCCAATCATACGCGGTCCAAGCAATCTATGACTTGGATCATTAGATCACGAGTTATGACCCTTGGTACGGTGAAGGAAGAATTAGCCATTCCAATTCTGATCATAGCTACGTGCAACTTCTTGATGCCAAAAGATTTTGCAATAGAAGTGGGTATAAGGTTGTTGCAAAAGCCTAAATCGTAGAGGGAATCATTGAATGGGATCTCGTTGATCGAACAAGGTACTATGAATTGTCCTAGATCTTTAATCTTGTGCAAAGTCCTCAAAGGTGGACCTCGTTTGGCCTTGTAGAAAATCTCTTTCATCTCGATCATTGTCTCTTTGCTTTCACAAAAGTAATGACTTATCATATGAGTCATCCAAGCATCTTCGAAATACATACATGCAAGAAGAGCATGTACGCATTTGTTGAACTTGGCAAGATTTTCCTTGCTCATTGGATCTGGGAAGAGTTTATCCTTGGTTGGGTGTGGTTTTTCTTATTTTTGTGAAGTACGACTGTGCTGCACATGCTGATGTAGTATGGTGCATCGGATTCTAGGGGGTATGCTAGTTGGATTGGGTCAGCGTATGGAGGGTCATGTGGCTCCTAGTTTGGCTTGTCAGGAACACTTTCTTCAAATTGAAAAACTTGGTCTCCAAGTGTCGTGAGTTAAGTGGAGAGGTTGATGGACTTCTCGTTCATGTCGATGGTCTTGCCAACAAGATTTCTGTACCTGTTGTCCAAATCGAAGCTGAGTTCTTTGAATGATTTAGTGCACTCCTTATGTCCTTAGATAGATCATGAGAGTGAGCAATAACCTTGTCTTAAACAATGTTGACTTCTTTCGCACATTTTTCAGCTTCAGTTGCTCTGATTCCTGTCAGGACTATCTTTTCAGAGAAAAGTTGGAGGTTCGTCTCGCACTCCTTGATCTTGGTATCATAGTGATCGCACATGCTGTACAAGTGGTAGTTGAAGTTGTGAATATCTCGTGCATCTCTCTGAAGGTTTGAATAATGTCGTAGCTGAATCTCTACTCTTGAATTCAAAGGCAATTGTATTGGCCTGCTGTAACGACGCCAAAAATTTGATGGGATGTAAGTTTTAACCCTAGATAAAATTGCAAGTGCATAGATAATCACAATAGTATTTAGGGTACCAATCCACAAAGAACCAGATAAACTACACTATAAATTATGAGAGTCGAAATCAAGATAAGAAAAAACGATGTAAACGATGGGAGAATAGGTGGTAGACAGTAGAATTTTTTTAGAGATTCATGTATGCAAGTAAAATTGTGATTAGGATTTGTATCCACCGTCTTGAACTCAAAACACGAAGGTATAGTCTTTCAACTCTCGTGGCTCCGACTACTATACCTAATCGACCTAATATGTCAACCTTTGGAAGTTATTAGTATCGCCAAACATGCATGAGTATATGCTCAGGTTTAGATTGTTCACAAGACTTATTAGGTCGACTTTTCGAAGCCTAAGACGCATTGCTCACCAAATACTACATCAGGTAATTAACAAGCTTTTGGAGAATAATACGACCTAAAATCAGATGCTAGATGGCCAATCTAACATGGCCAATCTAAAATCAGATGTTTGAACAAGTAAAGGTGAATAACCAAAAGATAAACATTAGATAAATCGATAAACAACTTAGCATAACATGAACTCCTTGAAAACACTACAACTTAACTAAGTGATCGACTCATACATCATGCAAGTAAACAACAAGAAAGAAGTAGAAGAAAACATCTTATTAATGAAATAAAAGAGATAAGGTTCATAAATCTTCTCTAGATCGAAGAATAGAGAAGAAAACTTCTATGTGTCAAAAATAAAAATTGTCTGTTGAATTCTATTGTGGCCCTCTATCTAAGAGGTTGAAAACACGTATTTATAGAGTTAAGAAAAGACATAGGCCGAAAATAATATAAGCCCTAGTAGAAAAGGGAAAAATCTCGGCAAAAAGGAAAATTGTCAAAACTGCCCAAAAATATGAGGTATATTGATCGTACAGTCGATATGGTGTGGTCGATATTCTCTTTCAAAGCTTCAATTCTTCAAGTCTTCGTAGTCCAGTATCTATCGTACAATCGATATGATGTGGTCGACACACTTCGTCATCGACACACTTCTTGGTCGATACACTTTCTTAGTCAATATGCATTTATGATATGCTTGACCAGCATTCACTAAAATCTCCATATCTTTCAGACCACTCGTCAAAAAAACATGATTCCAATTGAATTAGAAATATAACATCTTTGGCTATCGTGTATCTAAATTTGAGCTCAATCCAATCATGGAAACGCATTCGTCCAAGGAAAAGCTTATGACGCATTTGCATTGCTTTGTATTGCAAGATTTAGCACAATTTGCATCTTTTTGCTGGCACGGCCTGATTTAGACTTAAGACTCTATAAATGCATTAAAATTACCTAATATTCCATAAAACCAATAGAAAACGAGGTAAAAACCATATGAAACAGTATGAAACCATGTAAAATAGAGTGATATCAAAAGCATCTTATCAAAATAGAAAAGAAAAGACAAGGGTTCGGAAATATTTTCTAAATGAAGAACATATGAGAGATCTTCTCCCTTGGAAGCTCTCGGTCGATACAAAGTGATATGTACACTTTTCTAGGGCTTCAATCTTCAAGTCTGGGAAGTGAAATATCGAGCATTGTGGTGCAAAACCATGTGATCGATACTATGTGGTCGATATGCATGACCACTCTTTACCAAAATCGCCAATCTTCTAGACCACTTGTCCAAATGACTTGAATCCACTTAAATATGAAAGCTAACACCGTTGGATATCTTGTCTCCACATTTGAGCTCATTCCCTCCATGGGAAGTCATCCAACTAATGCTAAACTTCTGATGCATCTGCATGCCTTTGTATGACTATATTAGAGACATTTTAACTTCTTCTGCATCATATTCTTCACTTGAGCTTATTTAGACCAAAATTCTAAAAATACATTACAATTACCATTTAGACAATAATACCATTAAAAACGATTAGTTTATTATATAAAATCCTTATAAAAATATGTAAGAATGAAGTATATCACTAAAAGCGTATTCGTCTTCCTTTTTTCTTTGATTGTTGTAGATTCTTTTCATATTCTTTTTTGTTTGTTGACATAATATCTCTTCCTTTTTTATTTTCATTTTGTGGTTTGTAAATTGATTTATTTTTTAATTGAACTTTAAATCCTAAACCCTAAACCAAATTAACTTAAACGAACTAAACCAAATTAACTTAACTGAACTAAACCAAATTGATATAAACCAAACTGAACTAACATCAATTTAGTTTAGTTAGAATTTTATCAAAATCGAATTAATTGAATCCGAACCAAATCTAAGGACCGAAATGTCCACCCCTAACCAAATTTATACACTTAATTGACTTTTGAAAATATCTACCAGAATACAATTCTCTTCTTTCTTTTAAATAAAGGAATATATTTACCCCAATAATTTGTCATAAAAAATATATATATATATATATACCCAATAATTGTATATTATTTTATTCTCATAAAGGACTTATTGGAAAAGTAGATCTTATCTTCGCAACGCCACTATCTCATCTTTTTCTAATTGGATAAAATATCTCGCTGGCTGATTACGGTATTAATTACCCCGTGGAGGCTATAAATAGATACCCTTTAGACCCTAGTTTATCGTCAAAGCAACGAAACCCATAAAGAAAGATCAAATTTACTAGAAAAGAAAGATATCAAAGATGGCAGGAATCATCAACAAGATCGGAGATGCACTCCACATTGGAGGAGGCCACAAGGAAGACGAGCACAAGAAGGATGAACACAAGAAACACGTCGACGAGCACAAGAGCGGAGAGCACAAAGAAGGTATCGTTGATAAGATCAAAGACAAGATCCACGGCGGAGAAGGCCACAGCGGTGGAGACGGCCACAAACATGAAGGTGAGAAGAAAAAGAAGAAGGACAAGAAGGAGAAGAAACACCATGACGATGGTCACCACAGCAGCAGCAGTGACAGCGACAGCGATTAAGGTTTTTTTCTTCATTATTTTTTTTTCAATAACCAGGGATCCGGTCTGAAACTTAGACAAATCAATAGAATCGGTACAGCACCGTATTTTGTTTGGAGGAATCTGTAGAGCACCGTATATTTTTTGGAGGACTCGAGTCTAGTCTCCCAACTTTAGGATGAATCTTTCATTTCTCTATTTTTCTCCCTGTTAATAATATTTAAATTAGAAACAAATATTTACTAAGTTTTCTGGAAAAAGCTACGTTTAGTTCTTAGATATACGATTTTTTTCCTTATTAATTTGTTTTTTATTTTTTTTGAATCAAAAGTGTTTTTTTAACATGGAATTTTCCTTACAAAACTTGGGTTCTCTTTGTTATATGTTGTGAGGCAAGTTGAGAATTTCTTCATCGTGTTCTTAAATTTTTTTGAAAGAACATCCTTACAGGTTGGAATGAAATAAAAATAGCCAAACAAAATAATATATTGAGATGATTCAGACCAGTCTATATTAAATAATTGTTTTTTTTTAAATTTGTAGGTGAGGAAGTGAGGAGGATTGCTAAAATAAATCAGATTTGCTTCTGACTATTAATTAATGATGTTGTCTGTTCCTATCTCCTCTTAGACAGAGGGTAAAACAAGAAGAGAACAATGCATCTTTCTTCGTCTGTTATGTTTTCGTTTTATTTCATTTTCACCTCTTATGTTTCTTGTCAGGAAAATAATGCTCTTGTATCTTATCTATATTAATTAAAGAGAGACTTGCACACATTTGGAATTAGTATTTTTAGATTTAGCACATTTTGATACTTTAACACATTTTACATATTGTGGTGGGTAAAAAGACAAAACTGCTCTTATGTTAAATTGCTGCAGACCAAACTAAACCGAAAATCACTTTCAGTAAACCGAAAATCCCCTTCTCTTTTTTCTATGTATCTATCTTTTGCCGACATTAATAACACCATCCACATAGAAAAATAAAATTGACTCACTCTCATTGTTTCCCTTGAATAACACCCTCACACAGAAAACAAAAAAACCCAGAGATGATGGAAACAAGATGAGATTCTAAGAGAGTGAGTCGTGGAGAATTATTTCTATATTGTTGACGGTCATGGAAGCTCGACAAGGGATGGCGACAGTGTTGCATGATTTTGAGGCGGCGAGAGGCAGCGAAGGTGAGGCATCTTCATCTTCACCTCTCTTTCTCTCTCTTTCTCTTTTTTTCTCTCACTCTCTCCATCTAGTTTATAATGTGTTTTTTAATTTTGAATCAATTTTATATTTTTGAAAAGATTCGAAATGAGTATTGGTACAAGATTCATGTTGGATTTGCAAAGATCTGATCAAAGTAATGGTAGACAAAAGACGTCTTCAAAGTGTTTAACGAAATGTGTGAAAGAGACATGTGTATCCATTTAGCAAGGAACACATGTTCCATTTTTCGAAAATAGCAAGCTTAAACGTAATTGGGTTTTCGATAAGTCTCTTTTTAGGTGGATGTTTAGAGATAGACATATAGATAGTGGATGTTCAGAGATGGATAGATGGTTGTGGATTTGTGGATAATTGATTGTTTTCCTTATTTTTCATAATGTTATATACAGTATTAGGTGGACAAATATTTTGTGGATATTTTTCGGTGTGTCACCATAATGTGGACATGTTTTGGTGTTGATAAATAGATAAAAAATTTCAATAGTCTTAAAACACAACGATCATATGCATCTTGTCCATAATAATGTGTCCATACATACACAAGGAACACATTTTCGACTTTCTGAAAGCGGCAAGCTTAAACGTAATTGGGTTTCCGATGAGTCTCCTTCTAGGTGGATATTCATAGATGGACAAATAGATAGTGGATGTTCATAGATGGATAGATGGATGTGGACACTTTTTGTGGAGAATGAATTGTTTCCCTTCTTTTCCATAGTGTAATAAACAGTCTTAGGTGCACAAATATTTTGTTAATAGTTTTCGGTGTTCGTGGACATGTTTTGGTGTTGATAAATAGAAGAAAAATTTCAATAATCTTAAAACACAACGATCATATGCATTTTTTCCATACTAATATGTCCATATGAACATGTCCATACGACCAAAAATGCGGCAATAAAATCATTTGATCCTGCATAACCGTTCATAACATCTTATTTAGTTTAAATCAACAAATTCATCTATCTTATATTAACCATTTTGTTTGATGCTAATGTTCAATACTAAAGGGAAACACATGTCGTGCCCATGATAATTTTTTTTTATACATATACACTAGTAGTTGTTTTTCATATCGTATACATGGTAATTTGTCCATGTATACATATCCATGCGTCCAAAATTGCGGTAAAAGAAGAATTTAATCATACATGACTTTCAATAACATTTTATTTTTGTTCACATGTCGGAGAATAAATGTTCAGATGAGAATGAACGGTCTGCATATAATTCATGAAAGTGTAGAAGAACAATCGATCACTAGTTGATACAAGAGATACTACAACATCAAAAGTCCACTATCCACATAAAAGTGTACATACCGTCCGTCCATCTTTGAACATCCACCACCCCTTTGTCCATCTATGGATGTCCACCTCGAAGGATGCTCACTGGAACCCCAATTACGTTCCACTTTCAGAAAGTGGAACATATGTTCATTGCTAAATGGACACACATGTCTCTTTCACGCATTTCGTTGAACACTTTGAAGACATCATTTGTCTACCATTGCCTTGGTCGAATATAGGCAAATCCAACATGAAGCTTGTACCAATAATCATTTTGAATCTTTTTCAAAAACCTAAAATCGATTCAAATTTTTTTTAAGAAATACATTAGAAACTTAATGGGGAGAGTGAGAGAGATGGAAAGACAGACAAACCTTGATTGGAGAAACTAATTAAGAAGAAGAAAAGATTCAAAAAGAAGAAGAGAAGAAGAGAAGATTCGAAGAGAAGAAGAAGAGAAGAAGATCGAAAAGAGGATTTTGAGGAGAGAGAAAATTAGAAACTAAGAAGAGAAAGAGAATGAGAGAACGAAGGTTTTGAGGAGAAATAAGGTTTAATCGGTTAAGAAAAAACATGATAGAGTGTGTTAATTGGTTTGTAAATTTTGAGCAATTTGAAAGGTAATCAGGTCTTTTCGCTATCAAATAAGTGGTGGAAATGCTAGAGTGTCAAAATGTGTTAAAACTGTAAATACAATTTGAAAATGTGCTATAGAGTGTAAATCTATCTTAATAAAAATTGATGTATCTAACTTGTGAGACGTTTTTATTTAACTAGGGAATTTGTTTCTTATTCAGATCAAAACTTGATGAATTCAACAAAAGAAGCTAGATAACAAATCAAATAACAAGAAATGGATGAAATAGAGAAATTAGCAGCATCAATAACCAATAATTTTTTTATGATTAGATGTATGACTATATTTGGAGGTTTGTTTACATGTAGAGGAGGAAGAAATCCAGTGAAAACTGCCTTTGCGTACATGTAGAAGAGAAAAAAATCTGTGTTGTTCTCCTTTTTTTGTTTTTTTCTCTTTCTTTTTGTTTTATTTTTTGGGAAATAAAACTTAACCATAGTGGAATATATATATTTAAGAGAAATTTACACCTATAAGCACTTTTTCACTTTCGTTTACAGGAATAAGACTTTCTTTTTATTAGGGCACTTTCAGCTGATGAAAAGACCCATTTACACTCAAGACAAGTAAATCACAAGATAATTTTACTTTTTTTTTTCACTCCATCTTATATAGTGCAAAGTGTATTATCCGATGAAATTCAGTGTCGAATCGGATTCGTAGTCGTTTAATCTGTACTCATCTCTTTTTTTCTCATCAAATCTCTTTCAATTCTCATCTTCCCATAATTCTCTGTCTCAATTATTCTCTTCCCATGTCTCGCCGTCTCTTTCCTCACCGCCTCTTCGTCGGCGTTCAGCGAGGCCAGAACGATAAGATCTCGATAATGGACTTTTACGGCGTTGGGATGGATGGACGGTGAACACATAGGCTTTGCATATCGCCTAGATAGATGGATGGTGAACATAAATTTCTTATATTTTCTATAATTATTAAATCTGTCACATATATGAAATATGTTTCTGATCTATCATCTGCAGAGAATTGCCACATGATTTATATAAAAGGATTAACCCTAATTAAGATATACACAAAGACTAAACTACCCATATACAACATAAAAGCCCAATACCCTCCTTCAAATTGGAGCATGAAGATCTTGAATGTCCAACTTGGAAAGAAGATAATGAAACTCACGGCGTTCCAATCCCTTTGTGAAAGATGTCTGCCAATTGCTCCTTTGTGGAGACATGAGACGTCGAAATAATTCCAGCCTTTATATCATCCCGAATAAAATGACATTCTACTTCAACATGTTTGGTGCGCTCATGAAACACATGTTTTGCTAAAATATGTAAAGCTGCCTGGTTGTCACATAACAGAGGCATCGCATGATCATGTGTAACACCAAGTGAAACCAATAAACCTTTCACCCATTTTAACTCACACACAACCTCAACCATGGCACGGTATTCACCCTCTGCCGAAGAACGAGAAACAACATCTTGTTTCCCGGTCTTCTATGATATCGTTGATCCACCAAGTGTAGCAAGCCAACCAGTCAAAGAACGTCGCATTAAAGGACATCCAGCCCAATCAAAATAACACCAACCAGTAAGATTCAAATCACTATTCAAACTTAAAAACAGGTCCTGACCTGGACTCTGTTTTAAATATCGAACAACAAGTAGTGTGGCTTCCCAATGGTCCAAACGTGGCTGACGCATGATATGCTCAAATTAATACCCTAAAAGTACTAAGCAGTTGTTGCAGCAATAGTAGGGGACGAACACAATAACTCACAGAAACACACAATAAATTATATGGAAGAGAATTAAGCTAAGCAATCAATGGTATTGAAAACATGACTTAAATTAAAGGGTTGTAAATTCAATTGGGAGAAAGATAGGTTCAAGGTATTTCTCAGGGAATCACTGAATGCAGATATATTAACTATCAGGATTCAGATTTAGCGCGGTTCTTGAACTCAAATCACTAAGGTATAATTAAACAACTCTCGTTGCGAGAATTATCTAAGTCTAAATCCTAGGAATTTCAAATCTCTTTGCGAATCCTAAAGTCTAAACCAGCTTTTAAATCAAGTTTGATTTGTTCACAAAACAACTAAACCAAATCTCTTTGCGAATAGTTATTTTGCTCACCTTAGGTTCTATCAGGTAATTAATCGCACTCTCGTGTCTAATCAATTATCCTAAGATCTAAGTTCTAGGTGATCAATCCAGAATTAGCTTTGCAAACAACCTATGGTGAAGAACTTATTCAGATAGTGAATCCTAATAACAAATCAACCTAGCATTCAGAGACAACCCTATTGAGAACCCTAAACCTAACAAGGGATCTACTCAGACATGGAAATTGAAGCAATAAACATGTTTGAATAAATCATCAAATAAAATAGAAAGAGTAACAAGAGGGTTCGAAATCTTCTCTCGGACGAACAAAGTTTCAGACTTGTCTCCCTTCAAAAGCTCTCTCACAAAACTAGAATAAAATAAGCACAGCCATGAAAGTGGCTCTAAAATTCTATTAAATAACCTAAATCACATTTTGGGGATTCTTGTAAATAATAAAGACTTCTGGGCCATTTTGCAATTCTTTAACTCTTCAATAAAGTCGCGGGTCGTGTCTGCCTCGATGATTATCGATCGACACTCAGACTTCAAATCGGGTACTCAGCTACACGATCGTCTGCTTTGCTCCAAAATGCTCAAGAAAGCTCTAATATCTCCAATTATGCTCCAAACATGTTAAAACATGTAAAAGACTCTAAAACAATACGAAATAGTAGAAAGACTCTATAAAACTGACTTATATCATGGCTTAAACGGGGTAAAAACCATGATATATCAACTCCCCCAGACTTAGCCTTTGCTTGTCCTCAAGCAAATAGAAGCCTAAACCAGAGAAAGAGGTTTGAAAACGTAGAGACTCACCTGTTCTTGAAACGTTGCAATGACCAATTTCCCAAGCACAAAAATGTCACCTAACCAGCTTTTTGATCTAACCACCATATACTTCTCCGTAGACATTCGCAGGTTCCCAGACTACACACATGATCTCACAGCATCGTTCAATCAAGCCATCCTCGCCAGTTTCATCGCTTTGATTAATACCAAGAACCTTCTAGATTCTTCCACATACAATATCATGACAATAAACAAACCTTTTTCACACTTTCTGGTATTATTTCTCTCCCCCAGACTTATTTCTTATTATGTTCTTTCTTTTATTTTTTTTAGCTTTGCATATACACATCAAGGTATGAGACGCGAGTATTGATGGTGTTAGCCACCGAATCCCTGGTTCTTCCCTCTCAACGTATCAAAGGCGTAGGTGAATAATGGCATCATAGAAAAATCCTAGCCTCGCTTCCAATCCTCTGTGTGATCATTCCTCACCAAGTAGAATAATGGGATCGTTGGAAATTTTCCTAACCCTCTACTCAGAAGAAAATCATCTCATCTTTTAATGCATCTTATTAATTATCTTGTAACAGGGAGAGAAATACCATTACTTTAAACACGTGGGTTCCTATGTCAGATACGAATGATGAATCAAGCTCTATGGGTACTAATCACCTCGATGAAGTGCCAAAATTTGGCTCAGACTTTAAATAACTTTGCTGGAAACATGAGTGTCTTCTTAGTCAACTGGTCAGCCTTTGGATTTTTCATTAGTCGATCTAGAACTGACTCTGTAACAATGGTCACTTAGAAGCAAGGTCAGATCAAAAGATTCAAGAAAAAGATCACAGTCTCAGACAAAGTTTTGACTCAATAAAACAACGAATGACACAAAAACGGACTGACTCTAAGAAAAACAAAAACAAAGTCAGCGACTACCTCCCCCGGACTTAAACAACATTGTCTCCAGTGTTATCTAACTTAGAGTTGGTGAAAGAAAACAAATGAATCAAATAAAATGATGAGAAATAAGAAGTTACCGTGCTGGAACATCGAATATCGACCGACATACAACTTGGTATCGGGCGATACCAGGCTTAAGTCGATTTGATATTCTCCTCATTCGCGTAGTGTGTCGACCGATACCAAAGGGTATCGATCGACACTCAGGCGATTCCGATGTCAATGTCTAAGGTCAGATGTAACACCAAAATTGTGGTAAACGATCCAAGTGTTAAATATAAGCACTGTTAGACCACTTAAACACAAGTTAGGGGCAGCAAAATATCTTAGAAGCATAAATTCATAGATCCAAAAACATAAAAGACACAAAAGTGCAAATGAAAAGAAAAAGAAAAGGGAAAAAGAAAAAAAAACAAACGTGAAAATCAAATAGAAGGATTACTAATCCTACGTGGCCTCGGAATCATCGCCAGAATCGACATGAGAAAGATCTACAAACTGAGATGAAGGAGCAGCGTCCGTGTCAGTCATGCAGTGGCATCGAGAAATCGCAGTCCATATGCTCCTTAGTCTCTCTATCATCACCTTCTGAAAGGCGGCTGGCTCCATCGTAAGTTCTGAAGGAGAAGGAAATGTAGGTTCAGGGATAGAGGAAACTGCTGTGTGTGATCGCTGGGCGCGTCCTCCCTGGCGTGAAGTAGATGGAATATCAGCAGCAGCAGGTGCAGGCGTGCGAGTATAAGGACCTCGTCTTTGGCGAGTGTGTGGTGCGGCAAGCAGTAGGCTCGGATCAGGTTCGAAACGAAGATGAACGGGATCGTCATCAATGTCTGTCAGCCCTCTGTCTCGGTCTTCCGAGCTGTTCCCATGAATGGCTTGGTCTTCAGAGAGACCATGTGATGGGCAAAGACTGCCCCTAGGTTGACTGCGAGATCGAGTGCAGGCCACTCATAGTTCTCGTTGTGGATGATGTCTCCAATGGCTATGGAGAGCATGATAAGCTCGGACAGCCGCATCTTGTTAGGCTCCATCTTACACAAGATGGTGTTGCTCAGGATCCGAACCAGACAGCGCAGAGCGGGATGCTCCCAGAACGTCCATCTGAGTAGATTTCTTGGAGTCGTAGGCTCCGTTCCCGAAGTGCTCCCAGAAAACCTGCACATCGAGAAACTGGGTAGGCAAAGCGACTTTCCGGAAATCCATGCGGAAACCATAAATGTCACAGAGATCTGGGAGTGGCAGCATGTATCTCACTCCGTGAATTATGAAGGTCATGGTGCCTTCCAACGCATCCTTCATAACCTCATCCTAATAGTAAACTCGGACTGTCGCGAGGAACTGTCGTACCAAGTCAGGGTACAAATCATACTGTCGCATCGGCATAGTCCCCAAACCCATCTTCTCTATCAATCTCCCGAGTGCTCTGTCGATACCCAGGCTTCGCATGGTCTGAGGGTCAACAAACCGAGTGGTCTGTATATCCACGTCTTGCCAAGCGTTGTAGAACAACGTGTCGTAATCGTCCCAGGTCTCTGAGATGGGCCTGTAGACGCAATCATTACTCTCAGCTGTCTGCCTGTCTGTTCCGTCCCAATCTCTGGTGCATGGAATCTTGGCCTTCTTGTTACGCTTAGGCCAAGGAGCTCTAATTGTGGCAGCAGGGACCACATGATCAACACTAGCCGCTGGTGCTGGCGACGAAGATGGCACTGGTGGTGGCATGTTCCGCAGGGAAGCATGCGGAACCTCGATGTCTGCGGACGCTCCGTCAACCCTCACTATGTAGGTGTCGTGGCCTAGGTAACCCATTACCAAACCTCTCCGCCAATGCACACCATCCCAGGTTTTTGCACGTTGACCCAAACTGAAATCTCTGGTTGGTGGGTTTGAGCTTGATGCGTCGGAAGTTCGTGCTCTCTTTGGCCTATATGTCATCTGCAAACAAAGACATAAAGACACAGCATAAATCCAACATCTCTCTCAAATACAGCAATCTCGGCTAAGTGAAATAGTCAGCATCGACCGATACCAATGTGGTATCGATCAATGCTGATACATGTATCGAGCATGATATGAAGAACACGAATCTGAAAACTCTAAAAGTGTAAACCAAAGGCAATGAGGTGTAGTGCAAGATTCGACTAGGCCTAGAACACACTAATCAAGTGGTAATCATCCAGCAAAACAAGTTCTAAGAGCCTAAAAGTCAAAAATCAAACCTTGGTTCACAGATTGAAAAGATGAGAATTCATGATTCATACCTTGTAGATCGTGAGATTGAGTGAGAGAATGAGATAGAGCACGAAAATTTTAGCAGAATAGACTCAAAAATCACTCAAATCCGTTGAGAAACGAAGAATTGTGATTTTGAGAGAGATTTGCGGTTTCGGTATCGAGCGATGGGGGCTGTGGGAGAAGAAAGGAAAAAGCGTAGGGTTTATAGCAAACTTACCTGCGTGTGGAGTATCGATCGATACCAGTGGGTGTCGATCGATACTGAGTGTATGGAATGACTTGTAAGCCACATGGAGATTGGTCCAGAATGTGCATGTTAAATGACGGGTATCGACCGATACCAAGTGGTGTCGATCGATACGGGACCTCCGAATCTGATTCACGTGACACAATGAAAAACAAAACAAAACTAGAAACAGAAAAGACTCGTATGTACAGACTTACCAGTGGGTTGCCTCCCACTCAGCGCTTGTCTTACGTCACGAGCTTGACTTTACAGACGGTCAGTCAGGATGGGAATGAGAGCTTGCAGCAAAACAGACTCCACAAATTGACATCTCCAGGTTCAGAGTTCTGCGCAACATGTTCTCCACAACCTCTTGTCCTTTCTCCTTCAGCTCAGGAGTAAGAAGAATTCAAGCCTTAGAAAATGGCCTTGAGGTTCCCTTGCATTTCACCTTGTACTCAATCGAATCTCCATCGCACTTCTGAGGAGTTAAGGTGATAAGTGTAGCACTCTTGACTCTTTTGCTCTTCACCTCCTTCTTTGCTTTAGTCTTTTTGATGACTTTCTTGGCAATGATAGGAGGGCGATCCAGAACTTTCATGACAGTTGGCTCAGCATAAGGCTCTTCCAAAAGATCAACTACCAATGTTTCTCACGTATCAGCAGTGATGCAAGGGATATGTGCGGGAGTTCCTCTAGGGATGGCTTTGTAGGAGACATGTTCGTCAATGTATGAAAACGAGATGCTCTTATTGGGCGTGTCTATAACTGTACCAGCCGTAGCCATGAACGGTCTCCCAAAAATCAAAGGGTTGCTAGACCTTGTGTGCACATCCACAACCTGAAAATTGGTAGGAACTAGAAAGTCTCCTACCTTAACCATCAAATCAGGGATTGTACCGTATGGAACTGAGGTGGAAGAGTTCGCGAATGTGAGAGCCATCTGAGTAGATCTTATGTTGTCGATTTGTAGCTTCTCTGCGAGTGCCTTTGACATAACATTAACGCTAGACCCTGAATCAACCAGAGAGTCTTTGAATTCAACTCCGGAGATGGAGCATGGGATTGAAAATTTCCCTAGGTCTTCCATCTTAGTCGAACGTTTAAGTGGAGGCGGTTTACTTATGACTTTGATGAAAAGTGCCTTGATCTCGTCCTAAGTTTCTCTGCAATCTCGGAAGTGACTGTAAAGAGGCCGGTACACAAGAGCTTCTTCAAAAGTCAGTGCGAGTGGAATTCTTCGTACTATCTTTTCAAAGCCACGCAGCTGCTTTGGTGAAATGGGATCTCTAAGGTGTTTAGGTGGTCGAAGATCTGGTTTCTTAGGCTTGTAGACACGTCCCTCAACCATCTCTGGTTTCCTCATAATCTCTGGTTCAGCCTCCGAGGGGTATCGATCGATACAAGGATCATGCGTCAGTTCTTCAGGTTGGTATCGATCGATATCAGCAGTAGTATCGATCGATACTGACGAGTCAGATTCGGGATCACCTTCGACAGAGGTTTCGAAGTTTCCTGCACTTCGCAAGGTGATCGCATTGACGTATTCGTTCTGTGCTTGAGTCGCCTTTCCTTTCACAGCTGTTGCAGTTTGAGCAACCTGCGTTTCCAGCATCTTCTGATGAGTATTGAGAGCATCGAACCTTCCACTCAGATCCTTGTACACATCATCTATCTTTCCGTTGAGATTTACTGTGAGCTGCTGCTGTCCTTGAACCAGCTGTTCAAACATAGCCTCGATCTTGCTATCTGGGAGCTTAGTAGGTACTGGTTGATAAGATGAATTTCCTTAGTTCTTGGTGTACCCACTGTTCTGAGATGGTTTCTGACCAAACTGATTCGAACCTCCTTGCCGAGAGTTGTTGTTGAAGTTTCGGTTGTTGTTGAATTGATTCCTCTGTCCTTGAAAACCAGAACCACCAATGTAGTTAACATCCTCTACTTCATCCTCGTTGAATACCTCAACATCTTCAGCAAAGTGAACAGCCTTGGGTACTTTTCCCATCAGAAGACTGTGCATAGAATCCAACTTGGCTTGAACATCAACAATCTGTGTACCATCCATGCTGCCAGCTAGCTTCTTCCGCTCAAAATCAGCATTCTTGGTGCTATTACTAGACGCCAAGTTCTCAATCAATACATAGGCTTCATCAGGATACTTGGTGTTGAAGTTTCCATTGCTCGAATCATCCAAAGTCATCTGATACCTCCAATCGAACCCTCCGAAAAAGAATCCCATCAACTGAACATCAGAGTATCCGTGATGTGGACAATCTCTCTGATACGATCTGAATCTCGTCCAAGCAGCCTTGAACACCTCAATAGGTCCTTTAGAAAACTAGGAGATCTTGTTCCTCAGATCCTCAGATAGTGCATCGTCGTAGAAATTATTCAGAAAAGCAGTCTTAGTTTGATCCCAAGTAGTCAGCGATCCAGGAGTCAACTGCTTTAGCTAGTAAGTCACTTCTCCACCAAGTGAGTATGTAAAAAACTTGCAGAAGAGGTAATCGTAGGACACTCCATTGCTCTTGATGCTAGTGACCAAGTCCTCGAACCTCTCAATGTGATCCATGGGATGTTCGCTGGAAAGACAATGAAAAGGGTGCTGTCCCACAAGAGTGTAGTATGCAGGTTTCAGCTCAAAGTCATTCCTCAGATAAGGTGGATGACGAATCGCTGATCGATTTGCATAAAACTGATCAGGTCTGTTGCACTCACCAATCGTTCTGCCACGATTAACCACAACATTCTCAGCGTTCGCATTCCCAGCGATATTCCCTGCGACAACAGGAGTAGGTGGAATGATGTTCCCCTCTCCATCCAGACGTTGTCCTCTCTCATTGCACAAACGACCCTTTAGGTCCTTGTAAGCACCAGCCTCATCTCGAACCAACTCTACTTGATTGTTGTTCATCCTTGCTGGTTTTTTTGCTTTTCTGTTTGTGCGTTTCACAAGTGCTAGCTGCTCCAATGACAGTTCAACTAACTGAGTGTTCTTGTTTCCTATGGTTTTATGATTAGGCATACATCTGAAAACAGAAGTCAAGAACGTAAGTAATCGGTAACACAATGAGTATCGACCGACACTGAGTGGTTTCGATCGATATCAACAAAAGAAAACGCCGAGTATCGACAGACACTAGATAGTATCGACCGATACTGACAAACTTAGTCAAAATTCTCAAACGTAATCTAATGGCGAATTGAGTCCCCGACAACGACGCCAAATTTGATATGCTCAAATTAATACCCTAAAAGTACTAAGCAGTTGTTGCAGCAATAGTAGGGGTCGAACACAAGGACTCACAGAAACACACAATAAATTATATGGAAGAGAATTAAGCTAAGCAATCAATGGTATTGAAAACATGACTTAAATTAAAAGGGTTGTAAATTCAATTGGGAGAAAGATAGGTTTAGGGTATTTCTCAGAGAATCACTGAATGCAGATAAATTAACTAGCAGGATTCAGATTTAGCGCGGTTTTTGAACTCAAATCACTAAGGTATAATTAACCAACTCTCGTTGCGAGAATTATCTAAGTCTAAATCCTAGGAATTTCAAATCTCTTTGCGAATCCTAAAGTCTAAACCAGCTTTTAAATCAAGTTTGATTTGTTCACAAAACAACTAAACCAAATCTCTTTGCGAATAGTTATTTTGCTCACCTTAGGTTCTATCAGGTAATTAATCGCACTCTCGTGCCTAATAAATTATCCTAAGATCTAAGTTCTAGGTGATCAATCCATAATTAGCTTTGCAAACAACCTATGGTGAAGAACTTATGCAGATAGTGAATCCTAATAACAAATCAACCTAGCATTCAGAGAAAACCCTATTGAGAACCCTAAACCTAACAAGGGATCTACTCAGACATGGAAATTGAAGCAATAAACTTGTTTCAATAAATCATCAAATAAAACAGAAAGAGTAACAAGAGGGTTCGAAATCTTCTCTTGGAGAACAGAGTTTCAGACTTGTCTCCCTTCAAAAGCTCTCTCACAAAAACCAGAATAAAATAAACATAGCCATGAAAGTGGCTCTAAAATTCTATTAAATAACCTAAATCACGTTTTGGGGCTTCTTGTAAATAATAAAGACTTCTTGGCCATTTTGCAATTCTTCAACTCTTCAATAAAGTCACGGGTCGTGTCTGCCTCGATGAGTATCGACCGATATTAGGCAGTATCGATCGACACTCAGATTTCAAATTGGGTACTCAGCTACACAATCGTCTGCTTTGCTCCAAAATGCTCCAGAAAGCTCCAATATCTCCAATTATGCTCCAAACATGCTAAAACCTGTAAAAGACTCTAAAACACTACGAAATAGTAGAAAGACTCTATAAAACGGACTTATATCATGGCTTAAACGGGGTAAAAACTATGATATATCAACGCATAAACTGTGACAGAATATGTTATATCAGGTCTGGTGGCAGCCAAGTAAAGCAAACGACCAACCAATTTGTGATACTTCTCTCGATCAGACATAAGTTTGCTATCAGATCTTGCAAGACAATGATTATGCTCCATTGGAAATGTTACAGACTTGGAACCAAGAAAGCCCCAATCTGTAATGATGTCAAGTGTATACTTGCATTGAGACAACACAATACCCTATGAGAACGAGCCAACTCAATACCAAGAAAATACTTCAGATTGCCAAGATCCTTCATGTGAAAACAACTTTAAACAACTTTACAAAAACTGTATCAGAACCAGAAACAATAAAATCATCAACATACACTAACACATACACTGAGGACTCACCATGAGGTAGATGAAATAATGAATAATCGGATGCTGATTGTATGAATCCATAGTCTTTCAATGCCTTTGAAAACTTTTCAAACCAACACCTAGAAGCTTGTTTTAAACCATACAACAATTTATTCAAACGGCAATAAACATTAAGTAATGATGAAGTGTAACCCTGAGGTAGCTTCATAAAACCTCTTTTTCCAAGTCGCCATGGAGAAAAGCATTGTGCACATCCATATAATGTATTATCCAATTCTTAGCCGCATCAACTTTAAGAAATGACCGAACTGTACACATGTTTGCCACTCGAGAAAATATCTCTTTATAATCAACACCTTCAATTTGTCGATTACCCAACGCAACCAACCTAGCCTTATACCTCTCAATCGATCCATCAGCATTGTACTTAATTGTAAACACCCATTTGCATCCAATGGTGTGTTTACCCGCATGAAGCGATTTAACTGACCACGTCTCATTTCGTTCTAATGCATCAATCTCACTGTCCCTATCATTACGCCAAACTTTATTCTTAACTGCCGTAGCATACTTGTTTGGCTCAGATTCTGCAGCGATAACACTCAAAAATGCACGATGAGCACTAGAAAATCGATCATAAGAAACAAATTGATCAACATAATATTGATTTGAATCACAAGTGGCAGTATGGAGCACAAAATCTTGATACCTAACATATTTCTTATTCTCACGAAATCCCCGACCTAAATTATATGCATCTTGTGCAGCCATTGGCACATGTGGTTCTGACACCACTTCTAACACATGTGTTGTTGTCTCTATTTCTGTTTCTGTTACATGTATGTATTTATGTGTCTGTGGCTGTCGCAGGCAGACACAGATTTGTTCCCTGGATCTCCTCATCCTTTTCTAATAGCTAATTATCTCATCCAAACTCTCTAAGAGAGGACGAACTTTGATCAGATGTTGGAAACTAATCTTCAACAAACTTCACATCACGAGACACAAAAATAGAATGTGTATCAAGATCATATAGTGTCCAACCTTTCTTTCCGAAAGGATAACCAATGAAAATACATCTCCGTGAACGTTGCGTAAACTTGTCTCCTCCCCGATTCAAATTGTGAGCATAGGCAAGATAACCAAAACTCGAAGATTTGTATAATCAGGTAAACGACCATGCAACATCTCATATGGTGTTTTGCCCTTTAACAAAGCTGTCAGAGTTCTGTTGATGAGATAAACACTTGTGAGCACACATTCACCCCAAAACTCAACACTTAAATTTGCTTGAAACATCAAAGCACGTGCCACATTCAAAATGTGTCGATGTTTTCGATCGACTCGTCCATTTTATTGTGGAGTTCCTACACACGATGTCTCATGATATATTCCTTGTGTTACAAAATAGGCTCGCATACACATAAACTCGCTGCCATTATCACTACGAACATGCTGAACTTTTTTATTAAATTGCCGAGAAACCATGGCAAAAAAATCACGGAGTGTGCGTTCAACTTGTTCTTTGTCACGCAACAAGTAGACCCAAACAGAGCGAGAGCAATCATCCACAATCGTGAGAAAATACGAAGATCCACAAAAGCTTTGAATTATGTAAGGAGCCCAGAGATCAACATGAATCAGCTCAAAAATAGTAGTACTTTTATTGTAACTTGAAATAAATTCACTTCGACATTGTTTAGCCCAAAAACAAATATCACAATTTAAAAACTCCATATGACAAGCTTTATCAACTACTGACAATTGCCTTATTATATTTTCTGATGCATGTCCTATCCTCTGATGCCATAAAATTCCACCATCGCCTGCCTTCAATGTCTTCAAAGTACACACACGTTGTGTATCTTGAAGAAAATACATGCATTCATGCAACTCACCCGTTCCAATCACTGTCTTCGAACTGCGGTCCTGTGCAACACAAATTTCTTCGTCAAACAACACAGTACATCTCAGATCTCGAACTAACTGTGACACAGATATCAAACTACACTCTAATTATGGTACAAACAGAACCCGAACTATCTCAAAACTTGGCAACAAAATCACTTTTCCTTCCTGAGATAAAACTACGGTTTTTCCATTAGGCAAGCCAACCCGACATGGAGCAACATCCCACAAATCATCAAACAAGTCACGTTTTCCAGACATATGATTTGTTGCACCACTGTCAAATACCCATTTATACATCAAATTCTTACCGCTTAAACGAGACGATCTATCGCTGTCCAAGAATCTAACCAGCTTCTCCCACTGATCTGGTTTTAATCCTCTGTGAGCTAGATTTTCTGTAACATGCTGTCTTACAGGGACAAATGTTGAGATGCCCTTTTCAGAAGACCATTATTCACATATGCCCCCGTTATAAAAACTAATTTCTTTTTTATTTATTTTTAAATCGAAAAAGCGAGAAAATACTGGTCAGTCCTTAAAAACTTTTGTTAATTACGTACCCAACCAGCCATATCCACACCCAAACCAAATATAATATGGATTGTCCATCCAGACTCGGATCCAATCTTAATTTAATCCAAAAATCTTCCCATTTGACGGGATCTCCTTTTGACTTATGTATCCCAAATTCAGACCAATCCCAATCAGAAACCTCCTTCTTCCAATTCAACGCACGAATCAGATCGATGCGTCTTACAGAACAATGATCCATCGCCGGAGGAAGAAAGTTTCCCGGCGATGTTTTCTTTTACTTCTTACAGATCGATGCGTCTTACAGAACAATGATCCATCGCCGGAGGAAGAAAGTTTTCTTTTACTTAATAATAAAAGAAAAAAATATAATCTATACTTAATCTTAAAAGTAAAAGTTAGCAAAGAAAAGAAAATAAAAGTTGCTTTTAGATTAAGGAAATTTATCTTAAAGTTTTATTAAAATATCGATATATCATGGTTTTTACCCTGTTTAGACCATGATATAAGTCCTTTTTATAGAGTCTTTCTAGTGTTTTGGAGTCTTTTAGAGTCTTTTACAGGTCTTAGCACATTTGGAGTATTATTGGAGATATTGGAGTTCTATGGAGCATTCTGGAGCGAAATTGAAGTCTGATGACTAAGTGCCCGATCTGAGCGACAAGCATCGATGATACGAGCTCAAGTGTTGTAGAAGCTGGACTAAGGTCTCTCTCTTCTATCAACGGGATAAGATGGAGGTTGCTGGTGGGGCGATGAGAACCACAAGAGAGGCGACGGTCTCTTGATACTTCAAGGGGTTTCCCTAAGGATCGGACTCACTCACGATCTAAAGAGAGAAAACGTTTTTGTTCCAAACAAAAACTCGAAAATAACCAAGGAAATTTCTTATTGTATGCGTGAATGAGAAAGACAAAGCCCTAGGGTTTTTAAAGCAAGCTCACACCCCAAAGAAAAAGAAATAAACCGAAAAAGAAATAACAAGACGGGTCCTTAACAATTTAGGCCCGTTTACAAAATAATTAAAAGACTTAAGAGATATAGAAGGGAGGCCTCGTGTAGCTGGTCTTCATGGGCCTACAGAGAGTCATTAATGTTGCAAGTCGTTTGGCCTCGGTAAAAACCCATCTTCGCAAAACCCAGTGGGATAAAAACGAAGGTTGGGAAAAGAGCGCCAAACGACTTACAAACCCAAATAATGACCTTCCTTGGGCCTAAGTCATCTCTATTGAAGTGAAATCGACCATAGATAAGTGGGCCACGAGCCTGGGCTTGATGAGTGGCCACTTAGTATTATCGGCCAGCAAAGGATCCAGCCGATATGTCTTCAGTGTTTGGACGTTCTGGTCCGAATGGTAATGATTCTTGGGCTGATCTTTAGTGTTCTGGAAACTAGACTCAAAGAGCTTCAAATCCATATGTAGATCACCTTCTGGATCGTCCGGGATCATGAGTGGATCCTGCTTCAAAGTATCGGCCCAATAACTGCTCGCAAATGGGCTTAGCGGACTAGTGTCCGTCTTGAAGAATCCTTCTTGTCTGAGCTGGTCCATGAACATGTTGAACTTCTTTTCCATGTCCCTGCTCCTGGTTCTAGTCACTGGTCCACTTGGTACTAGTGGTGCTTGTATGACTTGGGTCGTTGACTCGATGTCCTCATCACTCCCTCCCTCTTCATGAGGTTTTGACCCCAAAACATCATCACCTACATCAAAACGAGCTAAGTCAGAAACATTGAATGTAGCAGACACCTTAAGCTCACCTGGGAGCTCGAGCTTGTAGGCATTGTCATTGATTTTCTCCAAGATTTTGAAAGGGCCGTCTCTGCGAGGCGATAGCTTCGATTTGCGTTTGTCCGGGAATCGCTCCGGTCGCATGTGTAACCACACCCATTCTCCAACTTCAAAAGACACGTGCTTCCTGCCCTTGTTGGCATTCTTCACACGTAGGGCATTGGTCCTCTCGAGCTGATCTTTAACCGATTGGTGTAGCTTTTTCACGTCCGCGGCCTTCTTCGCTCCATCGAGGTTTAAGAACTCCGTTTGAGGTAGAGGCTTAAGATCCAGTGGCGTCTGTGGATTAAATCCATATGCAACCTGAAAAGGAGACAAATGAGTAGCACTATGGACAGCTCTATTATAAGCAAACTCGACAAAAGGTAGAGCTTCAAGCCAAGTTTTAAGATTTCTCCCTATTGTTGCGCGAAGCAATGTTCCAAGTGTACGGTTAACGACTTCAGTTTGGCCATCGGTTTGTGGATGGCAGGTCGTGGAGAAGAGCAGCTTGGTTCCTAGCTTCTTCCATAGGGTTCTCCAAAAGTGGCTCAGGAACTTGGTGTCGCGATCCGAGACGATCGTCCTAGGTACTCCATGTAGGCGGACAATCTCTTTGAAAAAGAGGTCCGCGGTTTGTGTAGCATCGTTTGTCTTGGCACATGGGATGAAATGTGCCATCTTTGAGAACCGATCCACCACGACAAAGATGGAGTCTTTGTGTCTGATCTTAGGCAAACCTAACACAAAGTCCATAGAAATATCAATCCATGGTAAAGTAGGAATCGGTAAAGGAAGATACAAACCGTGTGGGTTAACCCGAGACTTGGCTTTCTTGCAAGTGATACATCTTGCACAGAAAGTTTCGACCGACTTCTTAAGGTGTGGCCAAAAGAAGTGTTCCTTCAGCATGGCAAGAGTCTTCTCAACGCCAAAATGACCCATGAGGCCTCCGCCATGAGCTTCTCGGACTATAAGCTCTCGTAAAGAACATTGCGGGATGCATAGGCGTTTATCTTTAAAAAGATAACCGTCATGGGCATAGTAAGAAGTGTGGGCTCCCTTTCCATGGTTCTTGTATGTCTCTGCAAAATCAACATCAGATTCATATAATGGAATAATCATTTCAAAGCCAAGAACCTTGGCCTCCATGGTCGATATTAGCGCATATCTCCGAGATAGGGAATCGGCCACCACATTATCTTTTCCTTTCTTGTACTTGATCACATAGGGAAACGTCTCTATAAACTCCAGCCACTTAGCATGTCTTTTCTTGAGGTTAGTCTGACCCCTAAGATGCTTCAAAGTCTCATGGTCCGTGTGGATGACACACTCCTTCGATAGTAGGTAATGCTGCCACGTCTCCATTGCTCGGACTAAGGCGTAGAGCTCTTTATCATAAGTAGGATAGTTGAGAGTGGCTCCACTAAGTTTCTCACTGAAGTAAGCAACAGGTTTGCCTCCTTGAGTAAGCACAGCACCGATCCCTAAACCTGAGGCATCACACTCAATTTCAAACGTTTTAGAGAAATCGGGTAATGTTAAAACGGGAGCATGAGTCAAACGATCCTTTAGGCCTTTGAAGGCCTCTTCCTGGGAGTCTCCCCACTTGAATGCCACGTCCTTTTTGATGATGGCAGTTAGGGGTGCAGCAAGGGTGCTGAATCCTTCACGAACCGTCGGTAAAAGCTAGCCAAGCCGTGAAAGCTTCGAACTTGGCTAACGGTTGTTGGCGTAGGCCATTCTTGGATGGCTTGGACCTTCTCC
Organism: Eutrema japonicum; assembly: GCA_030161315.1. Taxonomy (NCBI): domain Eukaryota; kingdom Viridiplantae; phylum Streptophyta; class Magnoliopsida; order Brassicales; family Brassicaceae; genus Eutrema; species Eutrema japonicum. The sequence goes on along the minus strand of BSQW01000007.1, from coordinate 32,171,246 downwards.
TGGTCCACTCTAAGTCCCTGTGAACTCACAACAAAGCCTAAAAACACAAGCTCATTAGCGCAAAATGTGCACTTCTTCAAGTTGGCGTAAAGACCATCTCGTTGAAGCGTCTTAAGAATTTGTTCTAAATGAGATAAATGTTCAGCTAGAGTTCGACTATAAATGAGAATATCATCGAAGTATACCACTACAAACTTACTAATGTAGGGTCTAAGAACCTCATTCATGAGTCGCATGAAGGTACTTGGCGCGTTAGTTAGCCCGAAAGGCATAACTAGCCATTCGTAGAGGCCTTGCTTCGTCTTGAAGGCCGTCTTCCATTCGTCACCTTCTCTCATTCGTACTTGATGGTATCCACTCCTGAGATCAATCTTGGAAAATAAATTAGAACCAGAAAGCTCATCAAGCATGTCATCTAACCTTGGTATCGGATGTCGGTATTTGATCGTTATGTTGTTTATCGCGCGACAATCCACGCACATCCTCCACGTCCCATCTTTTTTTGGCACCAAAAGGACTGGTACGGCACATGGACTAAGGCTCTCACGAACATAGCCCTTGTCCATAAGTTCTCTCACTTGCTTCTCTAGTTCCTTGGCTTCGTCCGGATTAACGCGATATGCGGCTCGATTGGGTAATGGGGCTCCGGGCACAAAATCGATCTGGTGCTCTATTCCTCTTATAGGAGGTAAGCCAGGAGGTATCTCTTCAGGAAACACATCAGCAAATCGGTCCAAGAGTTGAGTAACCTCAGTAGGAAGTTGTTGCTCCAACGCCCTAGAACCTGCACTTAAAGTCTCCTTAAAGATCATTAGTAATACCGGTTCTTTGCAAGTGATTGCCTTAGAAATATAACTTGACTTGATAAACAAATTGTTCCTGGTCGATGCATCTTTTTCTTTTAACATTTTAACTTGTAATTCGTGTACTTGAGTAGGTGTAAGAGGTGCTAAATTATACTTCTTTTTATCATGCACAAACGAATACATGTTACTTCGGCCATGGTGAATGGCGTCCTTATCAAACTGCCAAGGCCTACCAAGAAGAAGATGGCCAGCTTGCATAGGAACAACATCACACACAACTTCATCCGAGTACTTGCCCACATTGAATGGTACAAGCACTTGGTCCGTGACGCGTAATTCAGCCTTATCGTTTAACCATCTTAGCTTATATGGGTGAGGGTGTTTAGCACGTTCTAGACAGAGCTTAGTGACCATGTAGTCACTTGCTACATTGGTACACGACCCTCCATCAATTACCAAATTACATACCTTGCCTCGGATGGAACATCTTGTATGAAAGATGTTGTCTCTTTGGGCTGTCTCGTCGGGATGAACCGTGAGGTTCAAGGCTCGTCTTATGACCAGAGACTCACCATATTCAGCCTCACAATCTACTTCTTCAGTGGCTGACTCGGTCATTTGCACATCAGCCTCATCTTGAGACTCGTACTCACCCGAATCCAACATGATCATAACTCGGGGATTTGGGCATTCTCTAGCCATGTGTCCTCTGCCCTTGCACTTAAAACATGTTATGTCACGAGTTCTAGAAGTTCTTGGGTTAGAAAACTTACCTTGATTAGGCTCAGAGGCCTTAGAAGTGAACCTAGGGTCGATTTCGACCGACTTGCCCTTCTCCGCAGCCTTAGATGGGAAGCTGGTTGGAGTTTGGGTCTTGGCTCGGTTCTGGTCCCATGTTTGGTTACTCCATGTCCGTCCAGTAGCATAGGACTTCTTCTTCAAGTGTTGCTCAGCTTGAATGGCATGGTGTAAGATGTCCTTCAAGTCGTGGTATGGAAGCTTCTCCACTTTGTGACTTAGTCGTTCGTTGAGTCCGTCTAGGAACTGAGCCATTAGTGTCTCGGTGTCTTCATCCAGCTCCAAACGATTTCTAAGATGTTCAAAATCTTCAAAGTATTCTTCTACGCTCCTGGTTCCTTGGGATAATTTTCGGAACCTCTTTTGAAGATCTCGATGATAATAGCTCGGAACATATCGCTTCTTCATGAGCTGTCTCATCTCTCGCCAAGTGCTGACCTGAGGTGATTGGCTCCTTCTTCTGTCAGCTACCTCACGATCCCACCATGAGAGAGCATGGTCAGTGAGTTGAGCAACGGCCAAAGCCAGCCTTCTTTGCTCGTTGTAGTCGTAGTACACGAAGATATGCTCCATTCGTTGCTCCCACTCCAAATAAGCCTCGGGATCGACTTTTCCAGCAAATGTAGGTGCCTTAAGCTTCATGTCCTGGGAATATTGGTGCCTTGGGAAGTCACCTTCGGCCTCCTCAAAAATGTCTTGTCTCGGTCCTCGTCTCCTTACTCGCGGCTGTTCCTCTATCGGAACATCGTCCGGATCTTCGTCTAAGTTGTAGGCTCGTCGCTGTGCTCTTGGTGGATGATTGTTGTTGGCTTGATGCTGTTCCCTCTGGTCTAGCCTTTGGACTACGCTCTGGAGCTGTTGTTGCATAGCCGTGATTGCTTGCATGAGAATGGCATTAGGGTCTTGCGGTGCAACATTGTTTTCCATTGTTTCTCCTTGCAAAAAATTTTAACAAAGTGTATCAATGGATTTTCAAGAAAATCGACAAAGACAAGTAGTAAGGTAAAAAAAAAATTTCTTAAATCTAAAAGGAAAAATCCTAAACTAAAACACTCTCCTATTTTTTTTTTTTTTGAACAACTTAACAAAAAGGAATTAACAAAAATCGAAGATGCTAATATATGGTTCTTTTCTATTTTTTTTTTTTGACTAACTAAGAATATGCTAAGTTTCCTTTTTTTTTTTTTTTTTTGATTAATCTTGCTAGGGTACACAAAGAAATCGACACAAAAGAATTAGGGTTCTTCTATAATTTTTTTTGACTAAAATCCTAAAAGGAAAAATTGCAAAATCGAATAACTAAGAATAAGCTAAGTTTCATTTTTTTTGATTAATCTAAAAAAAAAATCGACACAAGCAATAGGGTTCTTCTAATTTTTTTTTTTTTTTTTTTTGAATCTAGCAACCTAACAAGAACAAGAAAAAAAAAATACAGAAAATTAAAAGATGATAAGGGAACGTTTACACATTAGATTCAGGAGCTTTTGAAGCTCTGATACCAAAATGATACGAGCTCAAGTGTTGTAGAAGCTGGACTAAGGTCTCTCTCTTCTATCAACGGGATAAGATGGAGGTTGCTGGTGGGGCGATGAGAACCACAAGAGAGGCGACGGTCTCTTGATACTTCAAGGGGTTTCCCTAAGGATCAGACTCACTCACGATCTAAAGAGAGAAAACGTTTTGGTTCCAAACAAAAACTCGAAAATAACCAAGGAAAATTCTTATTGTATGCGTGAATGAGAAAGACAAAGCCCTAGGGTTTTTAAAGCAAGCTCACACCCCAAAGAAAAGGAAATAAACCGAAAAAGAAATAACAAGACGGGTCCTTAACAATTTAGGCCCGTTTACAAAATAATTAAAAGACTTAAGAGATATAGAAGGGAGGCCTCGTGTAGCTGGTCTTCATGGGCCTACAGAGAGTCATTAATGTTGCAAGTCGTTTGGCCTCGGTAAAAACCCATCTTCGCAAAACCCAGTGGGATAAAAACGAAGGTTGGGAAAAGAGCGCCAAACGACTTACAAACCCAAATAATGACCTTCCTTGGGCCTAAGTCATCTCTATTGAAGTGAAATCGACCATAGATAAGTGGGCCACGAGCCTGGGCTTGATGAGTGGCCACTTAGTATTATCGGCCAGCAAAGGATCCAGCCGATATTTCTTCAGTGTTTTGACGTTCTGGTCCGAATGGTAAGGATTCTTGGGCTGATCTTTAGTGTTCTGGAAACTAGACTCAAAGAGCTTCAAATCCATATGTAGATCACCTTCTGGATCGTCCGGGATCATGAGTGGATCCTGCTTCAAAGTATCGACCCAATAACTGCTCGCAAATGGGCTTAGCGGACTAGTGTCCGTCTTGAAGAATCCTTCTTGTCTGAGCTGGTCCATGAACATGTTGAACTTCTTTTCCATGTCCCTGCTCCTGGTTCTAGTCACTGGTCCACTTGGTACTAGTGGTGCTTGTATGACTTGGGTCGTTGACTCGATGTCCTCATCAATCGATCGATACCCCCTGGTATCGATCGACACCCGTCGAGAAATCATGGGCCGCGACTTTTTATGAAGTTTGAAGAATTGCAAAAGTGCATAGAAGACTTTGATATTTACAAGAAGACCCCAACTCGTGATTTAGGTTATAAATAGGATTTTACAGCCACTTGTTTAGGCTATGCTTTATTTTGCTTTAGTTTAAGAGAGATTTTGGTGAGAGAGACAAGTCTGATTTCCCTTCGTCCGAGATCAGATCTCAAAACCTTTGTTTCTCTTTCTGATTTTATATAGAGTATTTATTCAAACATGTCTATTAATTTAATCTCCATGTCTGAGTAGATCTCTTGTTAGGTTTGGGGATTCTCATTAGGGATTTCTTTGAATGCTAGGTTGATTAGTTATTTAGGGTTCATAATCTGAATTAGTTCTTTACCTTAGGTTGTTCTCAAAGCTAATTCTAGATTGATCACCTGGAACTTAGATCTTAGGATAATTGATTAGGCACGACAGTGCGATTAATTACCTGATAGAACTTAGGGTGAGCAAATTGATTATTCGCAAAGAAATTTGGTTTAATTGATTTGTGAACATATCAAACTTGAAATTAAGGCTGATTTATTCTTAGGGATTTGCAAAGAAATTTGGGATTCTGAAGTTTAGATTTAGATAGTTTTCGCAACGACAGTTGGTTGATTATACTTTAGTGATTTGAGTTCGAGAACCGTGCGTAACCTGAACCCTGATTAGTTAGTTTATTTTGCATTCATTGATTTCCTGAGAAATATCCCTGAACCTATCTTTTTCCCATCGAATACAACTCGTTTACTATTTTCTGTTTTCCTGTTTTAAACTGAATTGCTTAGCTTAGCTCGATCCTATATAATTTATTGTGTGATTTCTGTGAGTCCTTGTGTTCGACCCCTAGCTAGACTACGACTACTGCTTTAGTACTGATAGGGTATTAAATTGAGCATATCAATTTTGGCGCCGTTGCCGGGGATTCAATTTCACCATTAAATTTTAGCTGTCGAGTTTCGACTAAGCCCGTCTGTATTGATCGATACTACTTAGTATCGGTCGATACCGAGGCGATTTTCTTTGTTGATATCGATCGATACCATTCAGTATCGGTCGATACTCTTCGTATCTTTGGTTACTTACGTTCTTGATCTTGGTGTTTCAGGTGCATGCCTAATCGTGAAACCAGAAGAAACAAGAGCACTCCGCTAGTCAATCTTTCGTTAGAGAAACTAGCACGTTTAGAACGCACAAACAGAAAGACAAAGCATACATCAAGGATGAACAACCAGTAGTTTTAAGACTTGATGAAGCTGGTGTCTTGAGAGACCAACAGGGTCATGTGTGCAGCGAAGGAGGGCAGCGACTTGATGAAGCTGGAAACATCGTTGTCCCTGCTCCTGTTGCTGAGATTCTCGCGCCAGCTGGGCGCGCCAACGTTGGGAATGCTGCAGGTGATCGAGCTAGAACACTTGGCGAGCACAACATGCCTGATCAGTTCTTTGCCAATCGAGCTGCGATTCGCATCCCGACTTTTTAGAGGAATGACTTCGAGCTGAAGCCTGCATATTACGCTCTCGTAAGTCAGAACCCATTCCATGGCCTACCTCACGAGCATCCCATGGACCATATCGAAAGGTTCGAGGACTTGGTCACTAGTATGAAGTACAATGGAGTGCCCAATGAGTTCCTTTTCTGCAAACTCTTCCCGTACTCTCTTGGTGGGGATGCTTCTTATTGGCTGAAGCAGCTAGCCTCTGATTCTCTAACTACATGGAATGAGACAAAGAACGCGTTCCTGATAAATTTCTACGATGAAGCAAGATCCGAGGAGCTCAAGAACAAGATCTCTCAGTTCGCTCAGGGTCCGACGGAGGCATACAAGGCCTCATGGATTCGTTTCAAGTCTTACCAAAGAGACTGTCCGCACCATGGGTTCACTCAGGTGCAGCTGCTGGGCACCTTTTACAGAGGGGTTGATTGGAGATACCAGATGGGTATGGATGCTGCAAGTAATGGGAACTTCTTCACCAGGTATCCGGATGATGCGGTTGTGCTGATCGAGAAATTGGCGTCTAGTAATAGCACCAAGAATGCTGATTTCGAAAGGAAAAAGCAAGCTGGAGGAAAGGAGGGATCGCAGATTGCTGACATGCAAGCCAAACTGGATTTACTGGTCGGGAAGTCGAAGAAATCTGTGCAGTTTGCTGATGAAGTCGCCAATGTGGAGGAAGAAGAAGAGGATGTTAACTACGTTGGTGGTTCTGGTTTTCAGGGTCAGCGATTTGGGTACAACAACAATAGGAACTTCAACAACAACAATCAGCAAGGTGGGTACAAGTTAGAGGGGAACCAATCTGGTTTCGGAGCGAAGCAATTCACTCAGAAACCACTTCAGAGCAGCAATTTCACTCGCAACTATGAGAACTCTTTGTACCAACCAACATCTCCCAAATCCACAGATAACAATATGGAATCCATGATGGAACAGATTCTTCTGGGACAACAGAAGTTACAAGTGGATTTCAACGGGAAGTTTGATTCTCTGTATATCGATCTGAATGGGAAAATCGAAGCCACAAATCTTTCCCATAAGAAGCTGGAAACTCAGGTGGCTCAGACAGCAGCAGCTATAAACAGGTAGGAAGGTTTTCTTCCGGGGAAAACTGAGAATCCAAGGGCACACATTAACGCCATCACTTTGAGGAGTGGAAAAGAAGTGTTTACAGGAGTAAAGAACAACCAAAATGTAGGAAATCTCGTCGATCTTGCTGGAGATGACGATTGGGATTCTGAAAATACCCAGGTATCGATCGATACTGGTCTGTGTCGATCGACACCAGTCCAGACATCCACTCGAGTGAATCCTAAAACCCATGTATCGATCGATACCCCTCAAGTATCGATCGATGCTGAGACACAACTAGAGAAGGAGCCCGAGATTGTCAAGGAAAAGGTGTATACACCCAAGGCACATTTTCCTATACTTCCTAAGCTGACAAGGAAGGAATGGGAAGATGCCAGATGCAAGGCCATTCTGGATAAGTTGGTTGTGGAGCTTCCTTTTGTTGATGCTATTAAGACATGTCCAGCTTTCAGGAGATATGTGAAGAAGATGGTCTCTAGCAACGTGAACATAGAGGAAGGTGTCATGATGATCACAGCTGAGTGCAGTGCGATCCTGCTCAACAAAATTCCTAAGAAGCTACCAGACCCAGGGAGCTTTGTTTTGGACTGCACTATCTACACAGACAGATTTGAGCGAGCTCTCTGCGATATTGGGTTGAGTGTGAACCTTATGCCACACTCAGTTGCCAAGCGAATGGGGATGACTGATTTCCAATCTACAAGAATTTCGCTGGTACTTGCTGATCGCTCAGTGCGACTTCCAGAGGGACTACTTGAAGATTTCCCAGTCATGATTGGGAATTGCTTGATCCCAACAGATTTCATCGTCCTGAAGTAAGATGTTGAGCCTAAGGATCCTCTTATCCTGGGCAGACCATTCCTTGCACCTGCAGGAGCCTTAATTGACTGCAGGAATTGATATGATTACGGACACGAAGGTTCAACCCGAGGCGTTGCATGTACCGGAAGGAGCAATCACTCGCGCAAAGGCACGGAAATTGGCGGAAGCAGTTCGGGGCTTACTTGGCGAAATTCGGATCAAGTCGGATCAACTTACGCATCCGATCCTCAACTCCGTATCAACGAGTTCTTCTTGAGGTTCGTTCCGTTGAGTAAGTTGTGTTGTACTCTTTTTCCTGTTACGGTTTTATCCCAATGGGTTTTCCGTAAGAGGTTTTAACGAGGCAACCGGCTTACTCCGCTAACGGTTCGTTTCCGAAAGAAAAACTCCGCGGAACATTTTCCCGGGGAAATTCTCCGCGGAAATTCTCGGTGGAAATTCTCGGTGGGAATTCTCGGTGGGAATTCTTGGTGGGAATTTTTGGTGGAATTCCAAGGGATTTTCGGCGAGTCAAAGCTTCATTTAATTTTCAGTCTTTAGTCGATTCTTGTAATTTGTTTTTCTACATTTTCGAGACAAGTGTTATTACACTTTGACTCACCCCTTCCCCTTCTTCTATTCTCTATATAAACTCCCCCCTTGTAATCGAAATCATTAAGCAATTTTATCAATCATTTTTCTCTCTTCTTTGTCGAGATTCTTCCCTTCAATTTTCGTTTCAATAGAAGGTTTTATTCTTTGAAACAAATCGATTAAACCGTAGAGTGTTCCGCGACTCTACGACGTGATCTTCGATCCGTTGTTTGTGAGTGTTCTTCGCGCAAGGCTGGGGCATAAAGATCTTCGACTTAACCGTCACGCCTTATCATCCGCTTTCCAGAATTCTCCCATCGGCGTTGCCACCGCCTCGTTTCTTTGTATTCTCGATCGATTGGGCCTAAGGAATTTCGGAGTAAAATCCACGCCTTAGCATCTCTCGACTTGGATCCTTCGAAGTCAAGGATTATCCGATCATCACCTTTAGACAAGCAAGCCGGTCCTTAGTCGATTCGTATCAAGTGGTATCAGAGACACTTGCTTCACAAATCGGTGATATCATTTCTATCTCTTCATCTTCTTATTTTTTTTATTTTCTGCAATTTTCGTTTTTAATTAATAGTCAAAAATAAATAAATAAAAAATATATATATATCTAGATTCTATTTAATTTCCGCAATTTAAATTTTAAAATTACAATTCAAAAAAAAAAAGAATTAAACACCTTTGTTTTGTCGAAAACAAATTCAGAATTTTAAGGGCAATTTGTTGTTCTTTGATTTTATTGAATTTTGTCATTCACTTCTTTATTTATGTTTTTCTTACGAGGTACCATGGACGAGGAAAGCATATCCACGACATCACGGTCGAGGAGAACACGTGAGGAAGCTATAAACCGAAAGGTCGAAGGTATGGACCGAAAGGTCGAAGGAATGGACCATAAGGTCGACGGCATCACCCAGCTACTCCGAGAGATGCGTGATCGCATGGCAGCTTTAGAAGTGCATACACCCGCACAAAATCCCGGAAATCATGGCGGAGGAAATCGGTCCGATCGTAGCATCGGCCGTGAACCGGCAAGGAATAGGCGAGATCGACCGCGATGTCACGAGTCCGAGGAGAATCCGTTCTATGACTATAGCGGATCGTCTGATGAGAACCAGCAGCGACGTTTGCCGAACCGAAGGCGAAACGATGACTTAGGTGGAATGAAACTTCGGATCCCGGCTTTTCATGGAAAGAACGACCCGGATACCTTCCTAGAATGGGAAAAGAAAATCGAACTAGTTTTCGATTGTCAATACTTCTCCGAGAGAAAGAAGGTAAGTTTGGCCACAACCGAGTTTCACGACTACGCAGTAGATTGGTGGGACCAGATCGTGACCAACCGTCGGAGAAATAGAGAAAACCCGGTGGAAACGTGGAACGAAATGAAGCATCTAATGCACAAACGATTCGTACCGAATCATTATTTCCGCGATCTTCATCAAAGGTTGAGACGTTTGACACAAGGTAATAGGAGCGTTGAGGATTATTTCCAGGAAATGGAAAAACTAATGCTAAAGGCGGACATCGAGGAGCAAAGAGACGCAACGATGGCAAGGTTCCTCGCCGGCATGAATCGCGACCTACAAGACCGTGTCGAAATAGAAACTTACGGAAACATCGAGGAGATGTTACACAAAGCCGTTCTGTTCGAACAACAACTCAAGCGCAAAGGCATCACACGCCCAACATTTAAACCAAGTTTCCCGAAAGGAGACAAGTCGACTTACCCTCCCCGGATCGATTCAAAACCGAAAATCGATTACAAACCAAGCTCATCCGGAAACAATTTCAAAGGTAAGATCGAATCCAATGTTGTTCGTAACCGTGATATCGAATGTTTTAAATGCAGAGGCAAAGGTCATTTCGCAAATAAGTGTCCAAACCCGCGAGCAATGATGATCCTTGCCAACGGCGACATCGTTACCGACGACGAGGAGGAAGACGAACCCGAAACCGCCCCGATCTATGACGAATACGAGGAGCATGCGGTTGATGGTGAGTTATTGGTAGCAAGGCGAGTCCTTCTTGCTCAAGAACCGGTCGTTGAGAACGAGCAACGAGAAAATCTATTCCACACCCGTTGCAAAATTCAAAACAAGGTATGTTCTCTTATCATTGATGGTGGTAGTTGCACTAATGTTGCTAGTACTACTCTAGTGGAAAAATTAGGTATGGAGACAAAGAAACATCCCCGACCATATCATCTTCGGTGGTTGAACAACCAACGTCAACTCAAAGTTACCCGGCAAGTTTCGGTCCCGTTGACGATAGGACGATACGAAGACGAGGTCGTGTGTGACGTCTTGCCTATGGAGGCTGGCCATATCTTACTTGGACGTCCGTGGCAGTATGACCGCAAAACCGTTCATGACAGATTTACCAACAAGCATTCGTTTGAGCATAAGGGTCGAAAAATCGTTTTGGCACCTTTATCTCCCCGTGAGGTATTTCTCGACCAACTCAAGTTCGAACAAAATCAAGGTAAACGCATTGTAAGTGATCCCTCACCCACTTCTTCTCTTAAATTCAAAAGTGATGGATCCCATAAAAATGATAAGCCACTCGTGAATGAATCGTTACTAATCAAACCGAGTGAACTTAAACATGCTCTTATTTCTCGGCAACCGTTTGTTTTGTTAGTTTTTAGGGAAACTCTTTCGAGTATGTCTAAACCCGAGCCGGAAATCCCGAGCAGCATCTCATCTCTTTTGCAGGATTTTTCCGACGTTTTCCCGGAAGACGGCCCGATTGGATTGCCCCCGATTCGCGGAATCGAACACCAAATAGATTTCGTACCCGGCGCGACACTTCCGAACCGTCCGGCCTACCGTACCAATCCTGTAGAGACAAAGGAACTTCAGCGTCAAGTTGACGAGCTGATGGCCAAGGGACATATACGGGAAAGTATGAGCCCATGTGCCGTACCCGTTTTACTAGTACCAAAGAAGGACGGAACGTGGCGAATGTGCGTGGATTGCCGAGCAATCAATAACATTACGGTAAAGTACCGCCATCCGATCCCCAGGTTAGACGACATGTTAGATGAGCTTTATGGTTCAAGCGTGTTCACTAAAATTGATCTTAAAAGTGGTTACCACCAAATTCGCATGAATGAAGGTGATGAATGGAAAACTGCTTTTAAAACTAAACACGGCTTGTATGAATGGCTTGTAATGCCGTTTGGTCTAACTAATGCGCCTAGTACTTTTATGCGTTTAATGAACCATGTTCTTAGGTCGTACATAGGTCTCTTTGTGGTCGTTTACTTTGACAATATTTTAATTTATAGCAAGAACCTAGACGAACATGTCGAACATTTGCGATTAGTTCTAGAAGTGCTTAGGAAAGAACGTTTATTTGGCAATCTTAAGAAATGCTCTTTTTGTTCAGATAACGTGGTCTTTTTAGGTTTTGTTGTGAGTTCTCAGGGCATACAGGTTGACGAGAACAAGATCAAGGCCATCCGCGATTGGCCGACTCCAAAAACCGTTGGCGATGTGCGAAGCTTTCACGGCTTAGCCGGATTTTATAGACGATTCGTCCGTGACTTCAGTACTATTGCCGCGCCTTTAACCGAGGTAATCAAGAAAGACGTGGGATTCCGTTGGGAGCAAGCTCAAGAGGACGCCTTCCAACTACTCAAAAACCGACTTACTCACGCCCCTTTACTTGTTTTACCCGATTTTACTAAGGCATTTGAAATTGAATGTGACGCATCCGGTGTTGGTGTAGGTGCTGTTCTAATGCAAGAGAAGAAACCCGTGGCGTTCTTCAGCGAGAAACTTGGAGGTGCAACACTCAATTACCCGACTTACGACAAAGAGATTTACGCCTTAGTCCGCGCACTCCAAACATGGCAGCATTACCTATGGCCGAAGGAGTTCATCATTCATACCGATCATCAATCTCTCAAACACTTGAAGAGCCAGCAAAAGCTTAATAAGAGGCACGCACGTTGGGTTGAGTTTATTGAAACGTTTCCATACGTTATTCAATATAAACAAGGAAAAGAAAACGGGGTCGCCGATGCCTTGTCCCGGAGATACACGCTAATCTCTACACTCGACGCTAAGGTTCTCGGGTTTGAAATGATCAAAGACGCTTATGCAACCGACTCCGACTTTCAGGAAGTCTTTCTTTCCTCATCTAAATTTGCTTTTGGGAAATATTTTCAAAGCGACGGTTTCTTGTTTTACGAGAACCGTCTTTGTATTCCTAACTCTTCTTTGCGAGATTTACTTGTTAGGGAAGCTCACGGCGGTGGACTCATGGGTCACTTCGGAATAGCTAAAACACTTCACATTGTGCAAGACCACTTCTATTGGCCGCATATCAAACGTGATGTGGAACGCATTTGTAGCCGATGCACGACTTGTAAGTACGCTAAGTCCAAACGCCAAAACCAAGGTCTGTATACTCCCTTACCCATTCCTAGTGCACCGTGGACTGATATCTCTATGGATTTGGTTTTGGGTTTGCCTAAGACTAGGAAAGGTAGTGATTCTATTTTCGTGGTTGTTGATAGGTTCTCAAAAATGGCACATTTTATACCATGTCATAAAACTGATGATGCATCGAACATAGCTGATTTATTCTTTAGGGAAATAATTCGATTGCATGGCATGCCTAGAACCATTGTTTCGGATAGGGACACAAAGTTTTTAAGCTATTTTTGGAAGACCTTATGGTCGAAATTAGGAACAAAACTTTGCTTTTCCACAACTTGTCATCCCGAAACCGATGGGCAAACTGAGGTAGTCAATAGGTTTTTAGGCACTCTCTTGCGAACTGTTGTTAAAAAGAATCTTAGAGCAAGGGAAGAATGTTTGCCGCATTTAGAATTTGCATACAATCATGCGCAACATGCTACTACTTTGTTTTCGCCATTTCAAATTGTTTACGGTTTTAATCCGCTTACTCCACTTGATTTAACTCCTCTTCCTTTGAGTGAATTCGTGAGTTTGGACGGAAAGAAAAGAGCTGAAATGGTAAAGCAGATGCACGAAAAGCCGAAGGCAAATATCGAACACAAGACCGAACAATACCGCAAACACGCCAACAAAGGACGAAAGAAAAAGACGTTCGAACCCAGCGATCTTGTGTGGATTTATCTTCGAAAGGAACGGTTCCCGAACGAAAGGGATTCCAAACTCAAACCGCGAGTTGATGGACCGTTCACCGTTTTGGAAAAGATCAACGACAACTCTTACAAACTTGATCTCCAAGGTAAGTACTCCGTTAGTCCAAGTTTCAATATTGCTGATATCATTCCTTATTTTGCAGATGAAATAGATTTGGGGTCAAATCCTTTTCAAGAGAGGGAGGATGATATGATTCCGGACAGGAAGGTTCAACCCGAGGCGTTGCATGTACCGGAAGGAGCAATCACTCGCGCAAAGGCACGGAAATTGGCGGAAGCAGTTCGGGGCTTACTTGGCGAAATTCGGATCATGTCGGATCAACTTACGCATCCGATCCTCAACTCCGTATCAACGAGTTCTTCTTGAGGTTCGTTCCGTTGAGTAAGTTGTGTTGTACTCTTTTTCCTGTTACGGTTTTATCCCAATGGGTTTTCCGTAAGAGGTTTTAACGAGGCAACCGGCTTACTCCGCTAACGGTTCGTTTCCGAAAGAAAAACTCCGCGGAACTTTTTCCCGGGGAAATTCTCCGCGGAAATTCTCGGTGGAAATTCTCGGTGGGAATTCTCGGTGGGAATTCTTGGTGGGAATTTTCGGTGGAATTCCAAGGGATTTTCGGCGAGTCAAAGCTTCATTTAATTTTCAGTCTTTAGTCAATTCTTGTAATTTGTTTTTCCACATTTTCGAGACAAGTGTTATTACACTTTGACTCACCCCTTCCCCTTCTTCTCTTCTCTATATAAACTCCCCCCTTGTAATCGAAATCATTAAGCAATTTTATCAATCATTTTTCTCTCTTCTTTGTCGAGATTCTTCTCTTCAATTTTCGTTTCAATAGAAGGTTTTATTCTTTGAAACAAATCGATTAAACCGTAGACTGTTCCGCGACTCTACGACGTGATCTTCGATCCGTTGTTTGTGAATGTTCTTCGCGCAAGGCTGGGGCATAAGGATCTTCGACTTAACCGTCACACCTTATCATCCGCTTTCCAGAATTCTCCCATCGGCGTTGCCACCGCCTCGTTTCTTTGTATTCTCGATCGATTGGGCCTAAGGAATTTTGGAGTAAAATCCACGCCTTAGCATCTCTCGACTTGGATCCTTCGAAGTCAAGGATTATCCGATCATCACCTTTAGACAAGCAAGCCGGTCCTTAGTCGATTCGTATCAGGAATGGACAGATCGCTCTCAACATCGGTGACTTGGTGATGTCCTTTAACATGGAAAAGTTGATGAAAATGCCAACCATCGATGGGCAGACATTCTATGTGGACACTTTCAGTGACATAGCTGAAGAGTACTTCCTGGAGATGCATTCTGAGGATCCACTAGAGAGAGCATTGGTCTGTTCAGCCACTTCAGAAGACCGTTCACTTGACGACACTGCTGGATACTCGAAGTTGCTTGATTCAGCATCACCAGTATCGATCGATACCCCCTTGGTATCGATCGATACCTTACGGGCAGAAGGAAAGTTGGTCGATGGTTCTAAGCAAGCTGATGGGCTTGGAGATTGGAGTACAGAGAATGCTCCTAAAGTGGAAGTAAAACCACTTCCAGCGAACCTGAGGTATAGTTTTTTTGGTCCTAATTCAACATACCCAGTTATCGTTAATGCTTCTTTGAATACCACAGAGGTTGCTTCACTGCTGAGCAAGCTGCGCAAGTATCGCAAAGCTCTTGGCTATTCTCTTGCTGACATCTCAGGTATAGCACCAGACTTGTGCATGCATCAGATTCACCTGGAGGACGAGTCAAAGTCTTCGATTGAGTGTCAGAGGAGGCTGAATCCGAACCTGAAGGAAGTGGTCAGGAAGGAAGTGATGAAGCTGTTGGAAGCAGGGATCATCTATGCCATCTCGGATAGTTCTTGGGTTAGTCCAGTTCACGTTGTGCCTAAGAAAGGAGGCATAACTGTGGTGAAGAACGAGAAGGACGAGCGGATCCCTACAAGGACAATCACTGGTCACAGGATGTGCATTGACTACAGGAAGCTCAATGCGGCTACACGGAAGGATTACTTCCCATTGCCATTCATTGACCAGATGCTGGAGAGGTTAGTGAGTCACCCATACTACTGTTTTCTCGATGGGTACTCATGCTTTTTCCAGATTCCTATACACCCAGAGGACCAGGGAAAGACGACCTTTACATGTCCCTATGGCACATTCGCCTACAGAAGAATGCCATTTGGGTTATGTAACGCTCCAGCGACCTTTCAGCGTTGCATGATATCGATTTTCACAGATATGACTGAGGAGTTCATGGAGGTCTTCATGGATGATTTTTCTGTGTATGGATCGTCATTCAAGGACTGTCTGGATAACTTGTGCAAAATGCTTCAGCGATGCGAGGAGAAGCACTTGGTTCTTAATTGGGAGAAATGCCACTTCATGGTACAAGATGGCATTGTTCTTTGGCACAAGATTTCTAAGGCAGGAATCGAAGTCGACAAGGCTAAGATTCAGGTCATGACAAGCTTACAACCTCCACGATCTGTTCTTGAGATACGGAGCTTCCTTGGTCATGCTGGGTTTTACAGGAGGTTCATCAAAGATTTCTCTAAGCTTGCACGTCCACTCACAGCCCTGTTATGTAAGGAAGTCAAGTTTGATTTCACATCGGATTGCCTTGTAGCCTTCGAGGAAATCAAGAAGTAATTGGTGAGTGCTCCTGTGGTCCAACCACCTGATTGGAGCTTGACTTTTGAGGTGATGTGTGATGCCAGTGATTTTGCTGTTGGAGCCGTGTTGGGTCAGAGGAAAGACAAGAAACTCCACGCTATTTATTATGCCAGCAGAACGTTGGATGATGCTCAGCGAAATTACAGCACCACTGAGAAGGAGTTGCTGGCAGTGGTTTTCTCTTTTGAGAAATTTCGGTCCTACTTGATTGGGAGCAAGGTCATTGTTCACACAGACCATGTTGCTCTTAAATACCTGATGAAGAACAAGGACCTCAAGCCTCGTCTATGCCGATGGGTTCTTTTGCTCCAAGGTTTCGACATCGAGATCAAGGACAAGAAAGGAGTTGAGAATGGCGTTGCTGACCACTTATCGCGACTAAAGGTCGATGAAGTCGTCCCTATTGATGATTGTTTGCCAGAGGAAGGAGTTTACCTCATTGAAACTTACCTACAAGACCTTTATCCCGAAAATCTGCAATTTTCACGAATGCAGACTCTCGGTATCGATCGATACTCACATAGTATCGACCGATACCCGTCGCGACCTGAACCTGTTTTGTCAATCGAGCACTTGAACTGCTATGATCTCTATTTAGTTGCTGACTCTAGTGCTGCACGTCCATGGTACGCAGACATCGCCAACTACCTTGCTATAGAGACTGAGCCAAAGTATCCCACAAAATATGGAAGGAAGAAGTTTATGCGCGATATAAGGAGATTCTTCTGGGATGAACCTTACCTATACAAGCATTGCTCATATGGTATCTACAGAAGATGCGTTGCAGAGTCTGAGATGCCAGCTATTCTTTTTCATTGCCATGGGTCTGAGTATGCTGGTCACTTTGCTACTTTCAAGACGGTATCCAAGGTTCTACAAGCAGGCTTCTGGTGGCCTACCATGTTTAAGGATACTCACACTTTCGTTTCACAGTGTGATGCTTGTCAGAGGAGGGGGAAGATCAGTAAGAGACATGAGATGCCACAAAATTTCATCCTTGAGGTTGAAGTTTTTGATTGCTGGGGCATCGACTTTATGGGTCCCTTTCCACCGTCACAAAAGAAAAGATACATCCTTGTTGCAGTGGACTATGTGTCCAAATGGGTGGAAGTGATATCTAGTGAGAAAAATGACTCTGCAGTGGTTCTTAAGCTGTTTAAGACCATCATCTTTCCTCGCTTTGGAGTGCCTCGAATTGTGATAAGTGATGGTGGCTCTCACTTTATCAACAGGATTTTAGAGAGGTTGCTAAAGAAGTATGGTGTAAACCATCGAGTGGCTACTCCATATCACCCTCAAACCAGTGGGCAAGTCGAGGTCTCCAACAAGCAAATCAAAGAGATTCTGGAAAAGACAGTTGGTGCTTCAAGGAAGGATTGGTCTACAAAGTTGGATGATGCGCTGTGGGCTTACAGAACTGCCTTCAAGACACCGCTAGGTACTACGCCATTTCATATGCTGTATGGGAAAGCATGTCACCTTCCAGTGGAGATTGAACACAAGGCAGCATGGGCGACAAAGTTTTTGAACTTTGACATCAAGCCTGCTGCAGAAAGAAGGTTGATTCAGCTGAACGAGCTGGATGAGATTAGGCACCACGCCTACGAGAACTCAAAGCTGTACAAGGAGAGAACAAAGGCTTATCATGATAAGAAGATCATCTCTAGACACTTCGAGCCAAATGACCAGGTACTTCTGTATAACTCTCGTTTGCAATTGTTTCCTGGTAAACTGCGTTTTCGTTGGTCAGGACCCTTCACCATCAAGGAGGTCAGACCACATGGCGCTATCGTGCTTATCAGCCCAACAGGAGATGAGTTCACTGTCAATGGACAGAGGGTAAAACATTATTGGGCGAAAGCCGAGATTCCAACAGGGCAGATAATGCCTTTGGATGATGCACCAACAGCCTGAAGGGCGTTACAGTCAAGCTATTGACGTTAAACGAGCGCTTGGTGGGAGGCAACCCACTGGTGAGTCTGTCTTTGAGTCGTTTTTCCTTTTATTTTTCGTTCGTTTTGTTTTTGTGTCAGGATAAACGAAGAGCAGACTCGAAATCGCCTTAGTGTCGATCGATACCCCATTGGTATCGATCGACACCGATCGCGAATGTACGGTTCATCAAGTTGATTTAAGCCTGGTATCGATCGATACCAGGCTGTGTGTCGATCGATACTCGATGTTCCAGCAAGGTAACTTCTTGTTTCTCTTCGTTTCTTCTATTCCTTTGTCTTCTTTAACCTACTCTAGGCTAGATAACACTGGGGACAGTGTTGTTCAAGTCTGGGGGAGGTGTCTGCTGACATTGTGTTTGTTTTTCTTAGAGTCAGTCGTTTTATCGAGTCAAAATCGTTTTATTGAGTCAAAACTTGTTGGAGATAATGATCTTGTACTTGAACCTATTGATTTGATTTTGTTTTTGAGTGAACAATGTTACAGGATCAGTTCTAGATCGACTAATGAAAACTCCAAGGACTGACCAGTTGACTAGAAAACATCCATATCTCCAGCAGAGTTCTTCTGAAGCCTGAGCCAAATTTTTGCACTTCATCAATGTGGTTAGTGTTTTTAGAGCTTGATTCATCATTCATATCTGATAAAGGAACCCATGTGTTTAGAGTTATGGTATCTCTCTCCCCTGTTATAAGTTGATAGATAAGAGCATAAAAGATGAAATGATTTTCTTCTGAGTAGAGGGTTAGGAAAATTTCCATCAATCCCATTATTCTACTTAAGAAGGGATGATCACACAGAGGATTGGAAGCGAGGCTAGGATTTTCCTATGATGCCATTATTCGCCTACATCCTTTGATACATCCTTAACATGGGTTTAACACCATCAATACTCGCGTCTCATTACCTTGATGTGTATATGCTAAGCTGAAAATATATAAAAAAAAATAAGAACATAATAAGAAATAAGTCTGGGGAGAGAAATTGATACAAAAAGTGTGAAAAATGGTGGTTCCTTGTCATGATATTGTCTGGTAAAGAGTCTAGAAGGTTCTTGAATATTAGCTGCATCGATGAAACTGGCGATGATGGCTTTACTTGAACAATGCTGTGGGATTTTGTGTGGAGTCTGGAAAAGCTGCGAATGTCTACAGAGAAGTACATGGTGGTTAGATCAAAAGCTGGTTAGGTAACATTTGGGTGCTTGGGAAAAAGGTCATTTCGATGGTTCATGAACAGGTGAGTCTCTGCGTTTTCAAACCTCTTTCATTGTTTAGTCTTCTATTTGCTTGAGGGCAAGCAAAGGCTAAGTCTGGGGGAGTTAATATATAATGGTTTTTACCCTGTTTAGACCATGATATAAGTCCTTTTTATAGAGTCTTTCTAGTGTTCTGGAGTCTTTTAGAGTCTTTTACAGGTCTTAGCATATTTGGAGTATTTTTGGAGATATTGGAGTTCTATGGAGCATTCTGGAGCGAAATTGAAGTCTGATGACTAAGTGCCCGATCTGAGCGACAAGCATCGATCGATACCCCGTGGTATCGATCGACACCCGTCGAGAAATCATGGGCCGCGACTTTTTATGAAGTTTGAAGAATTGCAAAAGTGCATAGAAGACTTTGATATTTACAAGAAGACCCCAACTCGTGATTAAGGTTATAAATAGGATTTTACAGGCACTTGTTTAGGCTATGCTTTATTTTGCTTTAGTTTAAGAGAGATTTTGGTGAGAGAGACAAGTCTGATTTCCCTTCGTCCGAGATCAGATCTCAAAACCTTTGTTTCTCTTTCTGATTTTATATAGAGTATTTATTCAAACAAGTCTATTAATTTAATCTCCATGTCTGAGTAGATCTCTTGTTAGGTTTGGGGATTATCATTAGGGATTTCTTTGAATGCTAGGTTGATTAGTTATTTAGGGTTTATAATCTGAATTAGTTCTTTACCTTAGGTTGTTCTCAAAGCTAATTCTAGATTGATCACCTGGAACTTAGATCTTAGGATAATTAATTAGGCACGACAGTGCGATTAATTACCTGATAGAACTTAGGGTGAGCAAATTGATTATTCTCAAAGAAATTTGGTTTAATTGATTTGTGAACATATCAAACTTGAAATTAAGGTTGATTTATTCTTAGGGATTTGCAAAGAAATTTTGGATTCTGAAGTTTAGATTTAGATAGTTTTCGCAACGACAGTTGATTGATTATACTTTAGTGATTTGAGTTCGAGAACCGTGCGTAACCTGAACCCTGATTAGTTAGTTTATTTTGCATTCATTGATTTCCTGAGAAATATCCCTGAACCTATCTTTTTCCCATCGAATACAACTCGTTTACTATTTTTTGTTTTCCTGTTTTAAACTGAATTGCTTAGCTTAGCTCGATCCTATATAATTTATTGTGTGATTTCTGTGAGTCCTTGTGTTCGACCCCTAGCTAGACTACGACTACTGCTTTAGTACTGATAGAGTATTAAATTGAGCATATCAAATATGAAAAAATATTCATATTTATAATAAAGCAATTAAAAAATAGATTCATATCATAAAAAGGAAAGTAAACAAAGAAAAATTAAATTAATAAATATTCTAAAATCTAAAGTTAAAAAAGGATAAAATCATTAAAAAAAGAGATACAAAAATTTCTATTTTGATTAAGATAATAGTTCAAAGTTGCTAACTCGCAAGATCGCGACACGTGTCAAGTTAATCGATTAGATTTTGATACGTGTAAAAAAACTTCCAATTAGATTTTGACACATAATATTAACAATAAAAGTAAAATTTATAATCATTTTTTAATCCTAAAAAGTAAAAGGAAAAAATATTAGTTATGTTTAGATTAATGAAATTAAACAAAAACTATAAATAAAAAGAAAGTTTTTTAAAAAGGAAAAAAGCCAATATTTTATTAAAAATGAAAAATCATATTTCAGTTTAGAATAAGAAAATATTATTATATAAAATTGAATGTTTCAAAGTTGTTAATTAACATGATCGCGACCCGTGTCAAATCAAAGTTGGAAAAAAATTAAATCGATTAATAAAAACCGTTAAAATTCTGAAAATTTAATAACCCATTCATAATCTTAAAAGATAAAAATAAAAAATAATATTTATTTTACCGTAAACTTTGTTTCTAAATTTATGTATTATATATTTTAACGGATGATCTAATATTTTTTTCCATTTTTTACTTTAATTTTTTTTATCACATGTTAGAAAATATTAAATTACAAACCCGCATATATGCGGGTACTTATCTAGTAATTTATACAATATGATTAACCCTAATTAAGATATACACAAAGGTACTAAACTACCCATATACAACATAAAGCCCAATAATAATATTCTTGAGTTTGTAATCTCAATACGGTTCGTTTAATTCATACGAAATATCTTAACTTGATTTGATATGGATGCAGAAGTTTCGGCTCTGAATTGGGTTTGGGTTTCGGTTCAAAGCCATCTCTTTTTCTTATTGATATGCTCAAATTAATACCCTAAAAAGTACTAAAGCAGTTGCTGCAGTATATCAGGGGTCGAACACAAAAACTGAAATCACACAATAGATTATATAAATCCGAATTAAGATAAATCAAAAGATGTAATTGAAAACATGTATGCAATTAAAAGTGTTGTAAATTCGATTAGAGACAGGTAGGTTCAGGGTATTTCTCAGGAAATCAATGAATGCAGATAAACTAACAAATCAGGGTTCAGGTTACGCACGGTTCTTGAACTCAAATCACTAAAGTATAGCTAGCCAACTCTCGCTGCGAAAACTATCTAAGTATAAATCCTAGAATTCCAAATATCTTTGCGAATCCTAAAATATAAACCAGCTTTTAGTTCAAGTTTGATTTGTTCACAAAACAACTAAACCAAATCTCTTTGCGAATAGTTATTTTGCTCACCCTAAATTCTGTCAGGTAATTAATCGCACTCTCGTACCTAATCAATTATCCTAAGATCTAAGTTATAGGTGATCAATCCAGAATTAGCTTTGAGAACAACCTAAGGCGAAGAAATAATTCAGATTGTGAACCCTAAACAACTAATCAACCTAGCATTCAAAGAAATTCCTATGAGAAAACCCCAAACCTAACAAGAGATCTACTCAGACATAGAGATTGAATCAATAAACATGACTGAATAAATACTCAAATAAATAATAAGAAAGAGTAACAAAAGGGTTCAAAATCTTCTCTCGGACGAACAAGAGTTTCAGACTTGTCTCCCTTCAAAAGCTCTATCACAAATCCAAAGTAAAAATAAAGCGTCGCCAGCAAAGTGGCTGTAAAACCTAATTAAATAGTCTAAACACGAATTGGGGTCTTTTGTAAATTTTAAAGTCTTCTGGGCAAGTTCTGCAATTCTTCAAACTTCATTAAAAGTCGTGACTCGTAATCTCCTCGATGGGTGTCGATCGATACCAAGGAGGTATCGATCGATGCTTGACGCTTCGAACGGGCACTTAGTCACCAGACTTCAGTTTTGCTCCAGAAAGCTCCATAAAACTCCAATATCTCCTATAATGCTCCAAATGTGCTAAAACATGTAAAAGACTCTAAAAGACTCCAAAATACTATAAAGACTCTATAAATGGGACTTATATCATGGCTTAAACAAAGTAAAAACCATGATATATCACTTATCCATTTGTGTTCTGGGAGAAATCAAGTGAGTCTTTTTTTTTTAGGTTTCTTGATTTCTCATTTGCTTCGATGCATTCGAACTGAGAGATGGTAGCGTTTTATCTGTCTTGTTGCAATTTTTTTTGTTCTAATGAAGCAATTGTGATGTTGTAAGTTGTAAGTTGTTTTATTTGAGGAGTCAAGGTTTCTTTACAATTTATGCTTGATTCATAGGGTACTGAAGTTTTATAGGACCAGTTGCAATTAAAAAAAATTAAGAAGAAATACTTCTCTTGGGAAGAATGTGTCAATTTTAGAGAAGTGAAGGTACTGAAGTGAAGTAAATGTGTCAATATAGAGCTTGATCCACTCAGCTTGGGAGAACAAAAGAAGTTGATGATGAATGAAAACAAAGGAAGCATCCATCAATTGTTTTATGAAGCCATGAATTGTGCACATTTTTGTTAGCATAAGAACCAAATTTTATTGATTTATCAATTGTCCCAAACATTTTTTTCAAGATATATTGTCCATGGTACGTTTGTTCATCGATTTTTATTGAACATGGAGTATTTGTATTTCATGATTTCTATTTTGAACCATGAGTTTCGGTTCTATGACTCTGAAGGGTACGATTTACTTATCAAATGTGATTTAAATCATTTCTTGACCCTATTGATCCATTTTTTTGTACTGTGGACAGTGTTTGATGTATAGTTGTTAAGTTTTTCAATAAAGGAGCTTGCTTTTAACTTTGGTTTACCTTGAAGTGAGTTTGAGGGTACTACACGTATGTCCGCGTGGATAGATGTTAGGGATGGTATAGTGTGGTTAACAATTTGTCGAAAGAGAAAAGGATACAAGAGCGTGGATACGAGACCGTGAATAAGAAATCGGGGATATGAGAGCGACAATATGAAAGCGTGAAAGTGATCCAGTGGATGGTAGTGTGGTGAACAATTTATCGAAGGAGAAGGGGATATGGAGAGCGTGGATATGGGTACGTGGATAAGAAATAATGGATATGAGAGCGTGGATATAAGGGCGTCAAAGTGATCCAATGGATGGTAGAGTGTGGTGAACTATTTGTCGAAAGAGATGAAAATTGTGAAGGGAATATGAACGAAGGAGAATGAAATATATGAGACGGTGTTTGTAATTTGTTTATCTTTTATATGTTGACCTGTAGATGCACAAAACCTTAAGATTTAGTACAATGGTTGTATTAAAACGCTTTTCATATGTTTATTAGACAAACATGATTATATTTGTTGCTCGTAAAGATCCTTAACATGGGTTTAAAACCTAAAGCATTTGTAGTAGTTTTGTGCTCGTAATCAAACAACACGTAATCAGTTCATAAAACACTACAAAAATCTATCAAGCAACACGAACCAAGCCTAGAAGATGAATCAAACCAAATCGAACAAGAAGAGATATAGTAGCGAGCGAAGTTTCATGAGCTTCATAAACGCCCAACTTAATACATGGTTCTTAATTCTTATGGTAACAACAATTAATTTACCGACTGTCGTTCTCGTGTACAACGTCACGTGGACAACAACTCATGGACAATGGTTCATTGGCACGTCTTGTGGACAACGTCTCGTGGGCAAGCTGTTGTCAAAAAGGAAAATCCCATAATAAAGCATAGGCATGTCAAAAACAACCGATACGAATATATAGTTGTAATGTCATCATGTAAAGCTGCTTATCATTGGACTTCTAAAGGTCGACAAAACAAGTGACGTAGAGCAATCTAAGAATGGAAGAAGCTGTGAAGCTAAATCGAAATGGCAAGGTAATTGAAGCAAGACTCTAAACTCTTGGAAAATTAATTTCTACTGATGTTGAAACTGTAGAGACTATAATTGTTGAAACTCAAACACATTATAGCATCCATCTTTCTTACAATAACATAATAAGGTCCGTAAAGTAGAAACATAATAGTTTTCTGTGTTCCTTTAGCCACATGAATATCCGTCCTACGCGCAACCTCCAACTAGTAGATACACAAAGAAACAATTGATTAGAGTCATTGATATTCCATTCTATTATGAGATCCATATGAAACAAAGTGTAGATATGATACCAAATGCAAGGCGTTTCGAGTGGCGAGAGTGGTGTACACGTTCCCATAGATAGTCGTGAGACCAATCACATCAACTTCTGGTGATTTTAGAAGCATTGGACACTTGAGACAGAAATCGAAAAAATGGAAAATTGAGACACTGAGAATTCAAGTGAACCAGAGAACTTACATACCTCTCTGAAATCATAAACATCGGTGTCCACATTACGTTGTCCACGATACGTTTTCCAGATAATTTATCGTTGTCCAAAGATTTTTCCATTGTTAAAAGCTGTATTCCGATTTCCGATTAAAAACACACCGGAGCCACTAACCCTCCAAAACCGCCTAACTCAAACCTGCCACATAAGAGCAAAGGAGGAAACGCAAGCCAACTATCCCTTTGGAAACCGCCGCTGAAGAAGCATGACCAGATCTCTGCTAAAATCCACCGTCCTCGACATAACCGTAGTAGAGAAGCAGAATCAAATAGGAGACAAACCACTGCAGCTTGAGAAGGGGCCACACACTGACGACCGCAGGACCACCGAGCATCGCCCAAACCTAGGAACACTTAACCCATCGCCGTCTAACGTTAGAGGAGAGCTCACCCGCGAGATTGAGCAAAGGAGGAAATAGCCGAGAAGGAGATTTGAAATCAAGATCGAGAATGGAGGCGAGAGGCAGATCGAGATCGAGAATGGAGGCGATTTGAAATCCGACCGCCGGAGAGGGAGAGGGAGGTCGAGAAGGAAGTTTAACGGCGGCAATTTACGAATTACCCGATACTCACATATATCAATGAGTAGGATCCGATGGGTATTTTAGCCATAACCGAAACTGAATCGAACCGGTAATTTTGGATCGGTTACAGTTTGAGTATTTTGGTTCCGGTTTTTATGTACATGCTTAAGAATACCATTTTTTGCTGATGGTTAAAAACATATAGACTGCATAATCTATAATATATGCGATTAGATCCTTGTTTTATGAGAGATAAATTGACTGTCCCCTACTCTACACACTCTCTCTATCTCTCCATTTCTCTCCAACGACATTCCTCTCTCTCTCCAATTTCATCTCCTTGATCGACATTCTCAATCTACTCTTTTGCAAATTTCAATTTTTTGGGGTCAAGTTTAAAATTATGCACAAAACTTTACAAACTCTCTCTTTTCACCAACATGAAATCAAATTATTTAGAGCTAGATGGTTATATAGCAAATCCGAAGAGAAAATCTTGAAATTCAATTAGATTAGGTCAACAATTTGCTCTGAGCTCTGTGTTGTCGATACTTGTATGATTCACTTTCTATTACGATCGCTCTCTCTCTTGTTACTCTTATCGTTTGCGGAAAAGAAATCAACACACACACATATAAAGTTCCCCAAAACCTAAGTACATCTCTCTTCAGGATCGGAGCCTGGAAATCCACTATGAGCTTTCTAGTGTTTACAGAGTTTGAGATTGAGAGATTTTAGAAAATCAAGAACAAAGAAGATAAATAATGATCTAGAAAGTTTGTTATTCTTCAACGACTCTTTGACTCCTTGCTCAACTAAGTGGGCCAACTTCTTTTGACCAGGCCCACCTGCTTACTTCTCTGTTTGGGCCTAAGCCCAGCTTCAACACCAAATGACTTAGCTCGGGTGTCTTCACCAAACCGGGAATCAACCAAATGATCTGAATATTGAACCAGATTCTCACAAATCTCCACTTTGGTTCAAAATTCCTCATGACCTCATCGTCGACTCTCACGAATCTCCGATCCCATAACCGAGAATTTCCAATTTACCGAAAATTAACTCAACAGTATTTCTAAAAAAAAACCTGAAATAGCTTGTCTTCACCTATTGACCACCAGAGGTAACTCAACCTTGCTTCTTCAGCACCAGAAAAAACAGTTCACAATAATTTATGAATTAACATATACATGTTATCTCTTAGTCTATAGAGACGACTCCTTCACCACCTTGCTCAGGCGATGAATTTCAAAGTCTTCAAACAGCTGTTGAACTTGTTTCTTGGTAGAACCTTAGTTAATATGTCCGCTTGATTCTTCAAAGTATGAATCTTCAACACACTTTCATCTCCTTATGCGATGATGTCTCTGAAGGTGTATTTGGTTGCAATATGCGTAGTCCTCTCACTATACATGTAATTCTTTGCCAAACAAATGGCACTTTCTAAGTCACAATGAACTTCTACTGCACCATGACTATACCCCATCTCTTCACATATTCCTTTTAACCAAAGAGCTTCCTTGAATGCCTTAGATAACGACATATACTATGCCTCAGTAGTAGTCAACGTAACCACCTTCCGTAAACACGATCTACAACTTACAGTATTCCAACCAACCGTGAAAACATAACCAGAGATTGACAGGCGCCTGTCCAAATCAGCTGTATAATCTGAATCACAGTAACCCTTTACCTTAAAATATGATTCTCTTATAAACATCAACCACTCTTTTGCAGCCCCTTTAATGTATCTCATGACCCATTGTACTTCCAACCAATTTTCCTTTCCTGGTTTCCCCATGTATATGCTCACTAACCCAACTGAATAAGCAAGATCCGGCCTTGAGCCAACCATTTCATACGGAAGATGATCCATTACCTTGACCTGATATAATGTTTCGTTATCTGTAAGATTGTCATTTGAATTGAGGTCCCATTGGTGTAGTAACTGACCTGCAATCCCCCATTCCAAACGTCTTCAAAACCTGATTCAAGTACTCTTCTTGAGATAAGACCAAAGTTCCTTTTACTCTATCTATGAATATGTCCATTCCCAGGATCCTTCTTGCCGGTCATAAGTCCTTCATCTCAAATTCCTTAATGAGAATCTCCTTAAGCTTTTTGATCACTGACATGTTTCTTGAAGCAATCAACATGTCATCGACATATAGTAGTAAGTAGACCATATCTTCTATTGTTGAACCCTTGAGATAAACACATGGATCATATTGACTTTTCCTTTACTTATTCTTGATCATGAATGTGTCGAACCTCTAGTTACATTCCTTTGGTGACTGTTCCAAACCGTAGAGAGACTTTCTCAATAAGCAGACCTTGTTCTCATTACCTTTCTGAACATACCTTTCATACTGACTCATGTAGATATTCTCTTGCAAAATCCTATGTAGAAAAGTTTTCTTCACGTCAAGTTGCTCAAGTTCCATATTCTGATGAACTACCAATGACAAGATGAGCCTTGTTGACACGTGCTTTACCACTGGTGCAAAGACCTCATTGTAGTATATTCCTTTGACTTGTGCATATCCTTTAGCAATAAGTCTGGCCATATACCTTCGTTTCTCGATTATTGGTAGCTTTGGCTTTAACTTATAGACCCATTTGCAACCTATGACCCTTTGCTTCTCTAGTTTGTCAGTTAAATCCTAAGTGTGATTCCGGATTAATGAATCCATCTCCTCATCCATAGCTGAGTCCCAAAGTTCACTTTCTCTGCTACTCCTTACCTCCATGAATGTCTTTGGCTCATCAATGTTTATTGTTTATGAGCTAGCCAAAGCATATGCTATGAAATCAGCTCCTTCATACCTTGATGAAGGCCGGATTTCCCTTCTTTCTCGATCTCTAGCCAACAAGTAATTGTCTATATTTCCAGTAGTAACTGTATCATTCTCATCAACTTCTTCTTGTTCAGACTCTATCACTACATAGCCTGGATCAGCTCCACCTTGATTTGAACTCTCCCCTGAAGTTTCAACTCCTATGAATTCTCCTATTTTATCATCAGTATCTAACTGTTTGACCTTGTCTGAGTTCAGATCCTTGAACAAACATTTCTCATGAAAAATAACATCTTTACTGATCACAGTTTTCTGCTCTTCCAATAACCAGACTCTGTATCCCTTTGTTCCATGAGCATATCCAAAAAAAATCCCTTTAGTTGCCCTTGGACTTATCTTGTCTCTGATTGTATGCACATATGCCATACAACCGAAACTCTTCAAGTGACCATACTCTGGTTTTCCTGCAGTCCATATTGCTTCCGGAACTTCGAAATCTATCAATGATGCTGGTGATATGTTGATGATGTAGACTACGCAGTAGAAGCTGCCTTAGCCCAAAATTCTCATTTTAATCATGTCTCATAAAGCATGCTTATAACTCTGTCCATTATAGTACGATTCATTCTTTCTGAAATCCCATTTTGTTGTGGCGTGTAAGGACAATTCATGTGTCTCTGAACTCTTGTTTCTCTGCATAGCTTGTCAAACTGGTTGTTGCAAAACTCCTGCCCATTGTCTGTTCTTAGACATTTAAGCTTCTTACCGGTTGATTCTCCACAAGTATCTTCCTATCATCAATTTTTTGTAAGGCTTCATTTTTCGTTCTGAGAAAATAGATCCAGACTTTCTTCGAGAAGTCATCTATGAATATCATGAAGTTCTAGTTCCCTAATAAACTTGGTGTAACGCTTGATGAACCCCACAAGTTGATATATCATGGTTTTTACCCCTTTTAGGCTATGATATAAGTCAGTTTTATAGAGTCTTCCGAGGTTCCCTTTGACCTGTTTAGAAGTCCTTTTTGCCTTAGACACTGTATAATAAATAATAAGTGAACAGTAGCAATCAATAATTATTTCGAAGTTGTAAATCAATTAAGGAAGCGTTGGGCAATCAGGAATTCTTTAGGGTTCATGACCAATTTTCACTGAGAATTCGCTAGGATTTCTAAAGCGGCTTTTTGTCGTCTTTGGATTATTGAACTTGGAACACGTACGCTGTGTGTAGTCAACACTCCCGTAATCCTACACACCTACTCACTTCAGTACTCGGACGGTAGCTTTCGTCTCCGCCCTCGCAAGAAGTGAATGATACTCTCAAAGGTCGTTTACGCCCACAATTCCTCTGTAAGTATACTTTCGAAATCTTACGACGGATTTGCTCGTCTACCCTAGGTCAATCGATTAGATTCAAAACTCTCGTGGATCTTAAACGTATAATATCAGTTGCTAAGACGGTTAGTCAAGCAACGCATTAACAACAAGGATAGAACGAAGAACCATAATCGGTATCCTAGTCGAAAAACTCAATAAAAAATCGAACCATGAGAGCCCCTATACCCAATGAGAGAACTACTCAACCATGACCATGCAAGAAAAAATCATGCTTCTGAATTTCATAATCAATAGATAAGAAATCAAACAAAAGGGTTCAAGGGAAATCCCTATCTCCCTAAACAAAGAACAAAAAACAAGAGCAAAAGTTTGGTGCAAAACAAGTCTAAAAGTGTAACCAGAGGGGGCTACGAAATTCTGTCTTAGAACACATATTTATAGGTCTTCCACTCTTGATTTCGTCGACTTTAGGGTTTAGTTGAAGAGAAAACGATGAGAAAACGATTGGTCACATTTCTCTCCTCTTGGCTCGGTCGTCTTCCTCTGCTCTTGGCTCGGTCGTCTTCCTCTGCTCTTGGCTCGGTCGTCTTAGTCATTTCTCGACGGTTAATCTCGAGGGGGTGAAATACGACCCCAACAGTTTACCCCCAGCTCGTTAGACTTAGAAGTTATTGTGACGAGGTGAAAATCTTGGCACTAGAGATTAACTGTAGAGCCGAAACGACGTTGAGTTGTGCTTGCTTATGCTACCGAGGTGACAAGATTTCTTGGCGTTGTTGATCGCGTTGCCGAGGCACCTTGTTGTTCACGTTGCCGAGGCGTCGTGGTGATCACATTGCCGAGGCGTCGTGTTGATAATATTTTCGAGGTGTCGTGTTGATCACATTGCCGAGGCGTCTTGTTGAGTGGTTATGATTATGTGCCTCATGATATACTGTGGTGTTTGATTTGCTTCAGGAATTTTTGTAACCGTTGGTACTTTTGTGTATTTACACGTTTTGCCTTAATTACCTCCGGAATCACAAGCCTTTTATGTTAGTTTCCGAGGTCACGCACCATTTGCTTCCGAGACCACACGCCGAAAGCTTATAAATAGCGAGGCCTCCCCCTTGATTCTCCTCATTACTCGTTTCTCCCAAATTTTTGCAAAACATGTTGCTCTCTCCTCTCTCTTATTTTCTTCTCCTTGTTTTAAACACCAGTTAAGGTTTTCCGATTTTCCACTGCATCGTTTAATTTTCCGATCCATCTTCATACAACCCTTGTCGAGTCTTTGATTTGCCGACCTACCTACATCGATTTGGTTTTACCGAGGTGTGATGTCAAACTTTGAATTGAACAATTCAGACGTCGCCGCTAACTCCCCAACAAGGCTGAGTCATGACGAGGCGAACAAATCTGGCAAGGTGAGACCAGCGGATCTAACGAGATGAATAGGTCTATCGAGGCAGATAATTCCGCCGAGGCGAATAGATTTAACGAAGTAAAATAGGAAATTACAGACTTTTATCATGATCCCGTCGAAGCAAGGAGAAAATTGGATCGTACAACGCAAAGTCGTACGTCTGGTCCATCATATTGGGAAGCTGTGACAAGCCTTGCGGATAAAAACAAAAGACGAGCTAAAGTCCCATGTGCTAGTCTTTCTATCGAGAAGTCTTTAGACGAGGTGAGACGATACTTTGGTAAATCCGAAGCGGTTGAGTTCATTGTCCCCGAGCAATATGATCGAGCCAGCGATCCTCCTTCAGATTGCTTTACCGTTTATGAGAGCTTCTTCCACATATGCTTTCTATGGTTTCCAATCCCGGAGCTGATTCTACGATATTTATGGAGTCATGGAATTGCTCTAAGTCAGGTTACACCTTGGGGGCTTCGTCATGTGGTATAAATTTTGGTTTGGTGCATCGAGTGTGATTCCGATGCCAGCCTTAACCACATTCGAAATCTCCTAGAAATTCGATGAGTCCCTGATAACACCGGTTTTTTACCATTTTTATGGATCATTTTGATATCCTCTCATTTTAGCCTTCATACCATACATTTCTCTTTGCATTTTGAGTCATATTCGAGCATATCTAGGTCTTGTTTAGAGAATATGATGTTTTGCATTAGGTCTTAGATTGTCTTGCATGTTATGGAGTATATTCTAGGTACTTTGGAGCAGTTCGGAGATGTTCGGGAAGTCCCGAGGCTCAAGCACGATCGGCTACGGATACGGAGAAGGACTTAGCACGGAATTGGAGTATCTCGACTGCACAACCTACCAGCATCCAGGCGGTCCAATCCGCATGGTCCTGGAACATGATTCCTAACCGGCCCAAAGATGAAATCCCAACCGGCCAGAAGCCACCCGGTCTGCAAGCTAGCAAGCATCTTTCGTCGCATGAACCGTCCGAGATCCAGGAGGTCCAATCCGCACGGTCCTGGAACAGGATTCCTTACCGGCCCAAAGACAAAATCTCGACCGGCCAGATGTCACTCGGTCCAAGCCAGGAAAGCGTCCTTCGTCGACTGAGCCGCCCAAGATCCACCAGGTCCAATTCGTGCGGTCTTGGCACATGAATCCTAACCAACCCAATGACGAAATCTCAACCAGCCAGAAGCCACCCGTTCATGAGGAAAGTTTCTTGGACTAGTGTTCCGGGTCGACCCGGTCGAGCACTATTCACTATAAAAACCACTTTACCTAATTTTTGCCACTTATGTTTTTCTTGATTCAAAAACCCTTACCTTTTTGGGAGAGTTCTTGAGATTTGTAAGGAGATCTTTTAGTTTTATGCAATATATTATTTATTTCTATCAATCGCTTCCATCTATCTTCTTTCTATCTTGATTATTCAACATTCATCCATGGATTCAACCCCTATCCCCATCGATTTTGGGTTGGTTCTAATGGGTCTTGAGTAGTCTTTTAGGGTTTAGAGATGGGGTAGATTAGGGTGATCCAATGCTTGATTCTTGGTGTTTAGGGTTAGATATTCTTATATCCCTTCTTGTTTAGTGTTCTTAAAGCTAGATATAGCTTGAGAAAGTGGGTCTAGATCATAAGGCATTTCATGCACACCAAGTGTTTGATGAAATGCCTTGATGAACTAAACAAGAGATTTATGCTCCTAGCCTATGATAATAGTTGTCTAGGGTGTATCTTTGGTTGATCTTGTTTATACAAATTTAATGCTTCCTAATCAATGATCCACAAATGAGAGTTTGTTAATGGATTAGGTGATTAGCATAGTAATTAAATGCTTGAAAGAGAATTAGTCAAGTTAAGGGTCTTATGCCTAGGGATTGGCTTGTTTGAGTAAATGATCATCGTGAATTGAACTTGGGTCATCTTATATCCATAACTCCATCTTTGAATCCGCTTCATCTTATTAATTTACATCTTGTTTAGTTGCTTTACTCGTTTTGAATTGGATACTTAATCCCAAAACCCTTTTGATTAGCTTAACTTACATAGGTTCCTTGAATTCTTAATGCTTATAATCATCTCATAATACGGATTGATAACCTCTTATACTACTTCTATTTAGAGTTATTGATACCTCTTTAAGACAGAAAAGTCGTAGTATCAATTTGGCGCCGTTGCCATATTGGGATTTGCTTTTAACTTTGAGATTTCGGCTTTTTGTGAGATTAAGTATTATTTTCTACCTAGATTACTAATCTTCTTTACTTCCTATTGCTCTTTCTCTCTATAGGTGCATGCATACCCGTTCTCGTGACAATACTAACCTCGTACAAACCAATGGACGACATTGATCAACTTGAGAGGGGTTCAAGAGCAAGACGAAGCCGAGTAAGAGTACAAGAAGAAGTTGGTAACGAAATGGAAGATCTTCATGATATTCCACTTGGGAACATTCATGATAACATTCCCCACCAAAGGAACGGTGGGAATGGGAACAACCAAGGAGGTGGTGGCAATGGAAACCATCACCAACCAAACCGTCCAAACCATCCACCAAGAGCTAGACACGTTGTTGGAGAAGGTGACGCCGCTAATGCTCACCAAAACCGGCAAGGCATTCAAGCTCCACCGGTGGAAAACAACAACTTAGAAGTGAAGCCGGGGGTGATCAACATGGTTCAAGCCAACAAGTTTCACAGATTGTCAATGGAGGATCCATTAGACCACATCGACCAATTTGACCGGATATGTGGTCTCACTAAGATCAATGGGGTCTCCGAAGATGGGTTCAAACTTCGTGTCTTCCCGTTCTCTTTAGGTGACAAGGCTCACCAATGGGAAAAGACTTTACCCCAAGGATCTATCATCTCGTGGGATGATTGCAAACGTGCGTTTCTTGCAAAATTCTTTTTACCGGCTAGAACCGCCAAACTTTGCAATGAGATCTCAAGCTTCACACAACGGTCCAATGAGTCTTTCAATGAGGCTTGGGAGAGATTTAGAAGCTACACTTCTCAATGCCCTCATCACAGTTCTAGCAACGCCTCTCTCCTTAGCACTCTCTACCGAGGTGCCTTGCCAAAGATATGAATGCTACTTGACACGGCATCAAACGGCAACTTCTTGGCTAAAGATGTTGAAGAAGTAATGGAGCTAGTAGAGAACTTAGCCTAAAGTGACGGGACCTATGGCGACGATTATGACCGCGCCACAAGGACTACGAGCGACTTTGATGAGAACAAGCGGGCCAGGGACATGAAAGCGCTTAATAAAAAGTTGGATAAGCAAGCTTCCATGATGGACAAGCAAGCCAACTTGATTGATAAACTCCTAGTGTTTTCTCAAAAGCCGATTAGCTTTGTGGATGCTTATGATGAGAATCAAGGTTGCTATCAAGAGGAGAGCGTGGACTTGAACACCAAAGAGGAGATGAATTACGTGGGGAACCAAGAGAACTACCAAAGACAAGAGTTCAACCAAAACTATAGGAACCACCCCAACTTCTCTTACCGAAACACAAATGTTGAGAATCCACAAGACCAAGTCTACCCTCAACAACCTAATCAAGCTCAAGGAGTTCCACAAAATCAATTCCAATCTCAAGACCAAGCTTCTAACACCAACCAACAAGGTTATGTCGCAAGGAACCAATTCCAAGGGAACCAAAGTGGATTCTAACCCAAAGCTCCACCCGGTTTTCAAGGCCAACAACAAGGGTTTGTGCCTTAAGGTCAAGCAACTATGTCTAAACCGCAAGAGCTTGACTTGAACTCCATGTTCCAACAATTTCTAAAGGGACAAGCGGAGATCAATACACGGGTAGATTGCTCCTACACCGACCTCAACAACAAGATTGAGACTTTAAACTCCAAGGTCAAACACATGGAGACCAAGGACGCCTCATCTTCTTCACGTGCTCAAGGCACTTTGCCCTGTAAACCCGTACCAAACTCCAAAGAATATGTGAATGCTATCACCCTAAGGAGTGGCATGGTCTTACCCACAAGAGATGTCCCTTCTACTCTCAACGTGGATGTTGAGAACCAAAATGGGGGGGGGGGGGTGGTGGAACTTAAAGAAGATGAAGACTTGGTTGAGGACGTGGTAGTGAGAGGTCAAGACAAGGGAAAACGAGTTGAAGAAGTGAAGACCAAGGCCGTGGTTCAAGAAGCGCCTAAGAAGAAAAAGAATGTATTTGTGCCAAAACCTTATGTGCCTAAGTTACCTTTCCCGGGGCGTTTCAAGAAACAACTCATGGACAAGTACAAGGTGGTTTTCGACAAGCAAATGGAGAAGGTCGAACTTACAATGCCATTGGTTGATGCCTTTCTACTTGTACCCCAATACACAAAATTCCTCAAGGATGCCGTGAAGGAGAGAGCCAAGGAAATGAAATCCATGGTAATCTTGACCGAAGAGTGTAGTGCCATCATCTAAAGGAAGGTGGTACCAACAAAACTTGGAGATCCCGGTTCATTCACCCTTCCATGTGCCCTTGGACCCTTGGCCTTCAAAAATTGTCTTTGTGGCCTTGGAGCAAGCGTTAGCCTTATGCCATTCTCGGTTGCAAAGCGGTTGGGTTTCACAAGGTAAAAAGTTTGCAACATCGCGTTTATATTAGCGGATAGAAGTGTGAGGGTACCCATTGGTTTGCTTGAAGATCTCCCAATAATGGTTAGAGACTTCATCGTCACCACAGACTTTGTTGTTCTCGAAATGGATGGGGAGCCAAAGGATCCAATTATCTTTGGAAGACCATTTTTGACGACCGCGGGAGCCATTATTGACGTGAGAAAGGGCAAGATTGACTTGCACTTGGGAAAAAGTGAAGTCCTCGAGTTCAATATCAACAACGTGATGAAGAAGCCCACCATAAATGGGCAATGTTTCTACATTGAGATAATGGATGAACTCGCGGAAGAGTTGCTTGAAGAGTTGAGTATTGAAGACGGTTTGCAAGTGGTTTTGACACAAGAGCATGGTGTGCATGGATTCTTGGATGAAGAAAGCCAAGGATATGAGCTACTCATGGACTTGCACAAGCCGGTTGAAAGAGAGACGCCATTTGTAGAGTTGGGTAACCGAGTAACAAGGTTTGAAGTTGGGTCAAGCATGGGTACGGTTCAAGAGAGCTTTGCGTTGGTCGTGGAAGAAACTAGCAAGGGTAAGTCTAGTTTTGAGGATGACGATTGGAGTGAGCTCAAAGCCCCTAAGGTGGACCTAAAGCAACTTCCCGTTGGGCTAAGGTACGCTTTCCTAGGTCCAAACGAGTCATACCCGGTTATCGTAAATGATAGTTTGAACGAGAATGAACTATCCTCCCTCTTAGTTGAACTTAGGAAGTATAGGAAAGCCATTGGTTATTCTTTGGATGTCATCAAGGGTATTTCCTCTACTTTATACACACATAGAATCCATCTAGAAGACGAATCACGAACTTATATTGAGCATCAAAGGAGGTTGAATTCGAATTTGAAAGAAGTTGTAAACAAAGAGATTCTAAAGCATATAGATGCGGGTATTATCTACCCAATATTGGATAGTACTTGGGTCTCACCGTTTCATTGTGTGCCTAAGAAAGGGGGGATTACGGTTGTTAAAAATAAAAAAGATGAAGTGATACCTACTAGGACCATAACCGGGCATAGGATGTGCATTGACTATAGGAAGCTCAATTTATTTACTCGTAAGGATCACTTTCCATTACCTTTCATAGATCAAATGCTTGAACGTTTATCTAATCATCCATTTTATTGTTTTCTTGACGGGTATTCGGGATTCTTCCAAATCCCGATACATCCCAATGATCAAGAAAATACAACATTCATATGCCCCTATGGCACCTTCGCTTATCGAAGAATGCCGTTCGGGTTATGTAATGCACCGGCAACCTTTCAACGGTGTATGATGTCTATATTTTTGGATTTGATCGAAGAAATGGTTGAGGTCTTTATGGACGATTTTTCCGTATATGGCTCTTCGTTTGGTGTTTGCTTGTCTAATCTTTGTAGGGTCTTGCAACGATGTGAGGAGGCGAACTTGGTACTAAATTAGGAGAAGTGCTATTTCATGGTACGTGAGGGCATCGTGCTTGGGCATAAGATCTCCGAGAAGGGGATTGAGGTAGACAATGCCAAGATAGAGGTCATAGTTAGCTTGGAGCCACCAAGGACGGTTAAGGATGTCCGAAGCTTTTTGGGTCATGCGGGATTCTATCGCCGTTTCATCAAAGACTTCTCAAAGATCACAAGGCCTCTCACTAGGCTACTTTGCAAGGATGTTGAGTTCAACCTCGATGACGAGTGTATGGGGGCGTTGTTGGAAATAAAGAAAGTGTTGGTTAGTGCCCCCATTGTCCAAGCCCCGGATTGGGATCTTCCTTTCGAGATTATGTGTGATGCGAGTGATTTCGCGGTTGTAGCTGTCTTAGGCCAAAGGAAGGACAAGAAGACCAACGTCATCTACTACGCAAGTAGAACTTTAGATGACACTCAAGCTCGGTACGCCACCAAGGAAGAAAGGTATAGAGAATGGGGTCGCAGACCACTTATCTAGGTTGAGGATTGAGGATCTTGTTCCAATTGATGACAAACTCCCCAAGGAGAGTCTTATGGTAGTGAGTGTCTTGAAGAAAGGAGTAGAGGCCATGAGGGGTCTTAAGAGTGCAAGCAGTTTACAAGACGAGAAGCTACCGTGGCTCGCAGGTTTGGTGAACTACTTGGTTTGTGGGAAGGAGCCCCCAAACTTGGATGGGTATAGGAAGAAAATTTTCTTTCATGACATCACAAGGTACTATTGGGATGAACCATTCTTGTACAAGTTGTGTTCGGATGGCTTGTATCGAAGGTATGTGGCGAAAGAAGAGGTCCAAGGGGTCTTATTCCATTGTCATTGTACGACCTATGGTGGACACTTTGCTTCGTACAAGACAGCTACAAGAGTTCTCCAATCGGGGTTTTGGTGGCCGAGCCTATTCAAGGATGCACATGCTTTTGTTTCCGCTTGTCACGCTTGCCAAAGAAAGGGGAACATTGGTAGAAGAGATGAGATGCCTCAAAACACGATTCTTGAAGTAGAACTTTTTGAGGTGTGGGGAATAGATTTCATGAGACCGTTCCCATCTTCATATGGAAACCAATACATTCTAGTGGAGGTTGACTATGTCTCCAAATGGGTAGAGGCTATTGCGAGTCTCACAAACGATGCAAAAGTCGTTTTCAAGATGTTCAAGTCAATAATCTTCCCTAGATTTGGCGTTCCACTGGTCGTGATTAGTGACGGAGGGAGTCACTTCATCAATAAGGTATTCGAGGGTCTACTTAGGAAGCACGGGGTCAAGCATAAGGTAGCCACACCTTACCATCCTCAAACGAGCGGACAAGTAGAGGTTTCCAACCAGCAAATGAAAGCCATTCTAGAGAAGACGGTTGGATGTTCAAGAAAAGATTGGTCCAACAAGCTTGATGATGCATTGTGGGCTTATCGAACCGCCTTCAAGACACCTATAGGGACTACCCCATTCAACCTTCTCTATGGTAAAGCTTGTCA
This sequence comes from Eutrema japonicum, assembly GCA_030161315.1. NCBI lineage: Eukaryota > Viridiplantae > Streptophyta > Magnoliopsida > Brassicales > Brassicaceae > Eutrema > Eutrema japonicum. The sequence goes on along the minus strand of BSQW01000007.1, from coordinate 32,132,754 downwards.
CTTGCCGGTTGAGTTAGAGTATAAAGCCTTGTGGGCGGTGAAACTTCTCAACTTCGATCTAAAGATCGCACAAGAGAGGCGGTTGATTCAACTCCAAGAGTTAGATGAGATTAGGCTAGAGGCCTATGAGAGTTCAAGGATCTACAAGGAACGGACCAAGGCGTTCCATGACAAGAAGATCTTGCGAAAGGACTTCAAAGTTGGAGACCTAGTGTTATTGTTCAACTCTCGGTTGAATCTTTTTCCCGGGAAGCTCAAGTCAAGATGGTCCGGACTGTTTGAGATCAAGGAGGTGAGGCCATATGGGGCCGTGGTACTTGTGAACAAGAGTGGCCAAGAATTCATTGCAAATGGCCAAAGACTCAAACCATACCATGCAAAGGAAATCATTGAAGAGGGAGGCTCAATCCCTCTCGATGATGTTCCCCTCGCTTGAAAGCGGTAACCAACGTCGAACTTAGTGACGTAAAATAAAGTGCTCTTGGGAGACACCCCAAGCTTATTTTTGTATATATTACTCTTCCTATGTTTTTCAATCTTTGTTAGTTCGTTTTGATATTCTCGCTAAGTGTTAATAGGTTGTTGAGAATCTTAGGGAGAATCCACCCCGCACCATCCGCAAGGTCCAATCGGGCCGGTCCTGGAATAGGGATTTCCCCCGGGTGAATTAGACCGCCCCGATGGCACAAGGTCCAATTTTTGCGGATTTCCCTCGAATGAGAAGAATTTCCCCCAGAGGGAGAAGAATTTCCCCCGGGTGGATTGGACCTTCCCGATTGCGTGCAGTTGAGAATCCCCCGGGTGGAGACCGCGTGGAGTGAACCGGGTGGATGGCGTGTGGTTGAGAATCCCCCGGGTGGAGAACGCGTGGAGCTAACCGGCCAGATGGCGGACGATTGAGATTTCCCCCGGATGGAGAAAAATTTCCCCCGGATGGATTGGACCTCCCCGATTGCACACGGTCCATTTTCCCCCGAGTTGGACCGCGTGGAGCTAACCGGCCGGATGGCGGGCGGTTGAGAAATTTCAAATTTCAAAAACTGTTGCCTTTGACCAATCAAAGTAGATCTATTATCCAGCAGTTCATCGGGTGCCTCGACCCGCTTCAAACTGACCCGACCCGACCGACCCCTATCTCTCTCCTAAATGCTAAGACAAATCTTTCTCTTCTCTCGTCTTCATTTGCTCATAACTCTTTCATTTCTCACTCAAAAATCAAGATTCAAGTTGCTCTAGGCTCATCTTTCACTCTACTTTGTGTATTCAACATTGTTTTGACCACCTAAGCACAAGATTCTAAGGTATTTTCAAAAAATTCATCATCTACATGGTTAGCAAAAACTCAAACTTTTTGGTTAGTCTTTTTATTTTATTTTTTATTTCTTAGAAATAACTAGCATATGGGATTAGAACCTTGGGATTAGGGTTGAAAAAGGCTTGATATCTTGGACCATGGAGAAACTTGTCCATTTACTTGAGAAATTTTTGAGAAATGGGTTTATGGAATTGTTTTCTTCAAAGATGGTTCTTTTCTTGCAATTTTCTTGAAAAAGAGCATTTAATCTAGATGATTCGATAATTTAAATTGGTTTTGCTGAATCAAATTACTCTTATTCATGAGACAATTTCTCAAATTGATTATCTCTTAAAAATTTCGCTTCTTGATTTTTTTTGGCAAATTTTTGAATTTTAATGGATCTTTGAGAACTTGTAGGAAATGACAAGAGTGAAGGTAAATCCACAAGGCAAGGAGGTCTTGGTCCGAGCTAGAGCAAGTGAAGTTGCCTCAAGCTCTAGGCCTAAGAAGAGAGCCACAGCAAAGGAGAAAGGAAAGGATGTGGCTTTGGATGCCTCAACCACGATTAAGGAGAAGAAGAGAAAGGGAATGGATGAGGCTCCACCCGCCGTTGAGTATTTCAAAAAGTTCATGGAAATGGTCTTTGAGCAAATGAGATTTATAGACCCGGAAGTGCTAGAGAGAATGGGCATTCTTGAAGATGTGGTCGCAATTTTCGACAATATGGGGTTTGGAAAGTTCATCTTCATAAAAGAGATAGCTCACCAAATCTACACATGTCAATTCCTCTCATCCCTTAGAGTGACGTTCTACAATGAGAGATCCTCCAAAGCAAATGCTCGGACCGGATTTGGAGTGCTTTACTTCACCATTGGCCAAAACGACTACCGTGTCACTTTCCTAGAGATATGCGAAATATTTGGGTTCGAGAAGGAGGGCATACATTGCGGTATCTACTTCCATTACCCGAAAAATGAGTTAAGGAAATTGTGGGAAATAATTGGCCGTGGGAAGTTTGTTTCCGGGCACATCAAGTCTAATTCCATCCGTCATCCGACAATCAGTTATGCACAAAAGGTTCTTGCTCACATGTTCTTCGCCAAAATCGAGTTTGGGACAGTTGGTGTTGACGAATTGGAGTTGTTAGGCGTCGGGTAATACTTTTGGAGATGGAAGTGAGTTCAAGGGATATGAGCGGATGCCTTCTCTAGCTACTCTTTTGGTGAGGAACCTCTTTTGCTTCAAGGAATGGGTGTTTGGGACAACCAACAACAAGGCCAAGATAGAGATTGGATGGCTAGTTGCACCGATCCTAAGAGCCAAAGGCGTGAAGATGTCAATTGAGAACCTAGAATGGGATTTGTTGGATGAAGCTTGCACACAACATCAATCTCTAGGACCTTGTGCTTGAAAGGGAGAGTTGGAGATAAACTTGCACACAACATCAATCTCTCTCAAACGGACGTGCGCCAAGTGATATTGCCTAACCCTCATCTCACCGACATTCATGAAAGTAGGAATATCACTTTCTACATCCCACGTGATCTTTTGTACAACCCGACCACCGATCCGTCAATTGATGTGATAAGCAAGACGAAGGAGAAGAAGGGTGCGATGAGGAAGGAGACTCCAATGTCATCAAGACGGTCAAATGAGGATGAAGATGAAGAGACCGAGCCCTCTTCTCCCACGCTCATATGATATGCTCAAATTAATACCCTAAATAGTAATAAAGCAGTTGCTGCACTATATCAGGGGTCGAACACAAGAACTCAGAGAAATCGCACAATAGATTGTATAGTTATCAAATCAAGCTAAACAGTTCAATTTAAAAGAAAGCAGTAAACAGTGAACGAGTTTGTAAATTCAATGGTGGAAAGATAGGTTCAGGGATATTTCTCAGGAAATCAATGAATGCAAAATATACTAACTAATCAGGGTTCAGGTTACGCATGGTTCTCGAACTAAAATCACTAAAGTATAATTAACCAACTGTCGTTGCGAAAACTATCTAAATCTAAACTTCAGAATCCCAAATTTCTTTGCAAATTCCTAAGAATAAATCAACCTTAATTTCAAGTTTGATATGTTCACAAATCAATTAAACCAAATCTCTTTGCGAATAATCAATTTGCTCACCCTAAGTTCTATCAGGTAATCAATTGCACTGTTGTGCCTAATCAATTATCCTAAGATCTAAGTTCTAGGTGATCAATCCAGAATTAGCTTTGAGAACAACCTAAGGCGAAGAACTAATTCAAATTATGAACCCTAAATAACCAATCAACCTAGCATTCAAAGAAATCCCTTATGAGAATCCCTAAACCTAACAAGAGATCTACTCAGACATGGAAATTGAATCTATAAACATGTTTGAATAAATACTCAATAGAAAATAAGAAAGAGTAACAAAAGGGTTCAAAATCTTCTCTCGACGAACAGAGTATCAGACTTGTCTCCCTTGAAAAGCTCTCTCGCAAATCCAGAATAAAATAAAGAGTAGCCAACAAAGTGGCTGTAAAATCCCTATAAATACCCTAAAACACGTTTTGGGGCTTCTTGTAAATATTAAAGACTTCTGGACCAAGTTGCAATTCTTCAACTCTTCATTAAAGTCGCGGGTCGTGTCTGCTGCGATGAGTGTCGATCGATACCAGGGGGTATCAATCGATGCTCGACGTGAAATCGGGTACTCAACAACACGAACTTCAGCTTTGCTCCAAAATACTCCAGAAAGCTCTAATAATTCCAATTATGCTCCAAACGTGTTAGAACCTGTAAAAGACTCTAAAATACTACGAAATAGCATAAAGACTCTATAAAACGGATTTATATCATGGCCTAAAGGGGGTAAAAACCATGATATATCAACTCCCCCAGACTTAGCCTTTGCTTGCCCTCAAGCAAATAGAAGACTAAACCAAAGAAAAAGGTTTGAAAACACGCAGACTCACCTGTTCAGGAACCATCGTAAATATCCTTTTTCCAAGCACCCAAATGTCACTTAACCAGCTTTTGATCTAACCACCATGTACTTCTCCGTAGACATTCGCAGCTTTTCCAGACTCCACACATTGTTTCGCAGCATTGTCCAAATAAAGCCCTCATCGCCAGTTTCATCGCTGTAGCCAATGTTCAAGAACCTTCTAGATTCTTTACCAAACAATATCATGACAAGGAACCATCCAACTTCACACTTTTTGTATCACTTTCTCTCCCCCAGACTTAATATGTTCTCCTTTTTTATTTTTTTATTTTTTTTAGCTTTGCATATACAAATTAAGGTATGAGACGCGAGTACTGATGGTGTTTGACACCTAATCCCCGGCTCTTCCCTCTCAATGTATCAAAGGATTTAGGCGAATGATGGCATCATAGGAAAATCCTAGCCTCGCTTCCAATCCTCTGTGTGATCATCCCCTCTTCAGTAGAATAATGGGATCGCTGGAAATTTTCCTAACCCTCTACTCAGAATAAAATCATTTCAATATTTTATGCTCTTATTTATCAACTTATAACAGGGGAGAGAGATACCATTACTTCAAACATATGGGTTCCTTTGTCATATATGAATGATGAATCAAGCTCTGTAAACACTAACCACATTGATGAAGTGCAAAATATTGGCTCAGGCTTCAAAAGAACTCTGCAGGAGACATGGATGTCTTTTAGTCAACTGGTCAGTCATTGGATTTTTCATTAGTCGATCTAGAGCTGATCCTGCAACACTGGTCACTTAAAAACAAAATCCAAACAACAATTCAAGCACAAGATCATCATCTCCAGCAAGTTCTGACTCAATAAAACGCTTTTGACTCGATAAGACAACTGACTCTAAGAAAAACAAACACAATGTCAGCAGACACCTCCCCCAGACTTGAACAACACTGTCCCCAGTGTTACCTAGCCTAGAGTAGGTAAAAGATACAAAAGAAAAGGATGGAACGAAGAGAAACAAGAAGTTACCGTGCTGGGACATCTGGTGTCGATCGACACACGGCCTGGTATCGATCGATACCCGACTTAAATCGACATGATGAACCATCTCTTCGCGATTGGTGTCGACCGATACCAATGGGGTATCGATCGACACTAGGCGATTTCAGATTTTTGCTCCTTGTTTATCCTGACATAAACACAAAACAAAAAATGCAAAAGAAAAAGACTCAAAAGCAGACTCACCAGTGGGTTGCCTCCCACCAAGCGCTCGTTTAACGTCATTAGCTTGACTGTAACGCCATTCAGGCTGTGGGTGCATCATCCAAAGGTATTATCTGCCCTGTTGGAATCTCGGCTTTCGCCCCATAGTGTTTCACCCTCTATCCATTGACAGTGAACTCATCGCCTGTAGGACTAATCAGCACGACAGCTCCATGTGGTCTGACCTCTTTGATTGTGAAGGGAACTGACCAACGAGAATGCAGTTTACCAGGAAACAATTGCAAACGAGAGTTATACAGAAGTACCTGATCGTTTGGCTCGAAATGTCTGTAGATGATCTTCTTATCATGATAGGCCTTAGTTCTCTCCTTGTACAGCTTCGAGTTCTCGTAGGCATGGTGCCTAATCTCATCCAGCTCGTTCAACTGAATCAACCTCCTTTATGCAGCAGGCTTGATGTCAAAGTTCAGCAACTTCGTCGCCCACGCTGCCTTGTGCTCAATCTCTACCGGAAGGTGACATGCTTTCCCATACAGCAAGTGAAATGGTGTAGTGCCCAGCGGTGTCTTGAAAGCAGTCATGTAAGCCCATAGCGCATCATCCAACTTTGTTGACCAATCCTTTCTAGAAGCACCTACTGTATTTTCCAGAATCACTTTGATTTGCCTGTTTGAGACCTCGACTTGCCCACTGGTTTGAGGGTAATATGGAGTAGCCACTCGATGGTTTACACCATACTTCTTCAGCAACCTCTCGAAAATCTTGTTGATGAAGTGAGAGCCACCATCACTTATCACAATTCGAGGTACTCCAAATCGAGGGAAAATGATGGTTTTAAACAGCTTAACGACCACCGCGGAGTCATTCTTGTTACTAGCGATCGCTTCCACCCATTTCGACACGTAGTCCAGAGCAACCAGGATGTACCTGTTCTCGTGTGACGAGGGAACATGACCCATAAAATCGATGCCCCAGTAATCGAAAACTTCAACCTCAAGGATGAAATTCTGTGGCATCTCATGTCTCTTGCTGATCTTCCCTCTCCTCTGACAGACATCACACTGTGAGATATAGGCATGAGCATCCTTGAACATAGTAGGCCACCAGAAGCCTGCTTGAAGAACCTTGGACATCGTCTTGAAAGTAGCAAAGTGACCAGCATACTCAGAACCATGGCAGTGAAAAAGAATCGCTGGCACCTCAGACTCTGCAACGCATCTTCTGTAGATCCCATCTGAGCAGTGCTTGTAAAGGTAAGGCTCATCCCAGAAGAACCTCCTCATCTCGCGCATAAACTTCTTCCTTGCATACTTTGTGGGATGCTTTGGCTCAGTCTCTACAGCCAAGTAGTTGGCAATGTTGGCGTACGATGGACGTGCAGCACTAGAGACAGCGGTGAGATAGACATCATAAGAGTTTAAGTGTTCTACGGTCAAAACAGGTTCAGGTCGCGATGGGTATCGTTCGACACTAGGTGAGGATCGATCGATACCGAAAGTCTACATCCGTGAAAGTTGCACATTTTCGGAACAAAGGCCTTGAAGCTGAGCTTCAATGAGGTAAATACCTTCCTCTAGCAAGCAATCATCAATAGGGACGACTTCATCGACCTTTAATCGCGATAAATGGTCAGTAACGCCATTCTCAACTCCTATCTTGTCCTTGACCTCGATGTCGAAACCTTGGAGCAAAAGAACCCATCGGCAGAGACGAGGCTTGAGGTCCTTGTTTTTTAGCAGGTATTTGAGAGCAGCATGGTCTGTGTGAACAATGACCTTGCTCCCAATCAAGTAGGACCGAAATTTCTCAAAAGAGAAAACGACTGAAAGCAACTCCTTCTCAGTGGTGCTGTAGTTTCGCTGAGCATCATCCAACGTCCTATTAGCATAATAAATAGCATGGAGTTTCTTGTCTTTCCTCTGACCCAACATAACTCCAACAGCAAAATCACTGGCATCACACATAACCTCAAAAGGCAAGCTCCAATCAGGTGGTTGGACGACAGGAGCAGTCACCAATGCCTTCTTGATTTCCTCGAAGGCTTCAAGGCAATTAGATGTGAAATCAAACTTGACTTCCTTACATAACAGGGCTGTGAGTGGACGTGCAAGCTTAGAGAAATCCTTGATGAACCTCCTGTAAAACCCATCATGACCAAGGAAGCTCTGTATCTCAGAAACAGATCGTGGAGGTTGCAAGCTTGTCATGACCTGAATCTTAGACCTGTCGACTTCGATCCCTGACTTTGAAACCTTGTGCCCAAGTACAATACCATCTTGTACCATGAAGTGAGACTTCTCCCAGTTAAGAACCAAGTGCTTATCCTCGCATCTTTGAAGTACCTTGCACAAGTTATCCAGACAATCCTTGAATGACGATTCATACAAAGAAAAGTCATCCATGAACACCTACATAAACTCCTCAGTCATATCTCTGAAAATCGACATCATGCATTGCTGGAAGGTTGCTGGAGCGTTACATAATCCAAATGGCATTCTTCTGTAGGCGAATGTGCCATAGGGACATGTAAAGGTCGACTTTCCCTGGTCCTCTGGATGTATAGGAATCTGGAAAAATCATGAGTACCCATCAAGGAAACAATAGTATGGGTGACTCGCTAACCTCTCCAGCATCTGGTCAATGAATGGCAAAGGGAAGTGGTCCTTCCTTGTAGCCGCATTCAGCTTTCTTTACTCAATACACATCCTGTGACCAGTGATTGTCCTTGTAGGGATCAGCTCATCCTTCTCGTTCTTCACCACAGTCATGCCTCCCATCTTAGGCACAACGTGAACTGGACTAGCCCAAGAACTATCCGAGATGGCATAGATAATCCATGCTTCCAACAGCTTCATCACTTCCTTCCTGACCACCTCATTCAGGTTCGGATTCAGCCTCCTCTAACACTCAATCGAAGACTTTGACTCATCCTCTAGGTGAATCCGATGCATCCACAAGTCTGGTGCTATACCTGAAATGTCAGCAAGAGAATAGCCAAGAGCTTTGCGATACTTGCGCAGCTTGCTCAGCAGTAAAGCAACCTCTGTGGTATTCAAGGAAGCATTAACCATTACTGGGTATGTGGAATTAGGACCAAGAAAACTATACCTCAGATTCGCTGGAAGTGGCTTTTGTTCCACCGCAGGAGCATTCTCTGTACTCCAATCTCCAAGCCTAGCAGCTTGCTTAGAACCATCGGCCAACTTCCCATCTGGCCGTAGTGTATCGATCGATACCGAAGGGTTATCGATCGATACTGGTGATGCTGAATCAAGCATCTTCGAGTATCCAGCAGTATCGTCGCAGGAACGGACCTCCGAAGTAGCCGAACAGACCAATGCTCTCTCCAATGGATCCTCAGGGTGCATCTCCATGAAGTACTCTTCTACTATGTCACTGAAGGTGTCCACATAGAATGTCTGCCCATCGATGGTTGGCCTTTTCATCATCTTCTCCATGTTAAAGGACATCACCAAATCACCGATGTTGAGAGCTATCTGTCCATTATTGCAGTCAATCAAGGCTCCAGCAGTTGCAAGGAATGGCCTGCCAAGGATAAAAGGATCCTTAGGCTTAGCATCGTACTTCAGGACGATGAAATCTGTTGGGATCAAGCAATTTCCAATCTTGATTGGGACATCTTCGAGTAGTCCCTCTGGAAGTCGCACTGAGCGATCAGCAAGTACCAGCGAAATCCTTGTAGATTGGAAATCTGTCATCCCCATTCGTTTGGCAACTGAGTGTGGCATAAGGTTCACACTCGACCCAATATCGCAGAGAGCTCGCTCAAATCTCTCTGTGAAGATAGTGCAATTCAAAACAAAGCTCCCTGGGTAGGGTAGCTTATTGGGAATTTTGTTGAGTAGGATCACATTGCATTCAGTTGTGATCATCATGACACCTTCCTCCAGGTTCACGTTGCTAGAGACCATCTTCTTCACATATCTCCTGAAAGCTGGAGAAGTCTTAATAGCATCAACAAAAGGAAGTTCCACAACCAACTTATCCAGCATAGCCTTGCATCTGGCATCCTCCCAGCTTAGGAGGCATAGGATAAGGCATCTTGGGCTTATACACCCTCTCCATGACAATCTCGGGCTCCTCCTCTGGCTGTGTCTTAGCATCGATCGATACTTGATGGGTATCGATCGATACACGGGTTTTTGGATCCACTCGGGAAGATGTCTGGACTGGTATCGATCGACACTGGCTGGTATCGATCGATACCTGGGGATTTTCAATATCCCAATCGTCATCTCCAACAAGATCGACGAGATTTTCTGCGATTGGACTGTTCTTCACTCCTGTAAGCACCTCTTTTCCACTCCTCAAAGTGATGGCATTGATGTGTGCCCTTGGATTCTCAGTTTTCCCTGGGAGAAATCCTTCTTGCCTCTTCACAGCTGCGGCGGTCTGAGCAACCTGAGTTTCCAGCTTCCTCTGGGAAAGATTGATGGCTTCGATTTTCCCATTCAGATCGATGTACTGGGAGTCAAACTTTCCATTGAAATCCACTTGGAACTTCTGATGTCCCTGAAGAATCTGTTCCATCATTGATTCCATCTTATTATCAGTGGATTTTGGAGAGACTGGTTGGTACGAAGAGTTCCCATAATTGCGAGTGAAATTGCTGCTCTGAAGTGGTTTATGAGTAAATTGCTTCGCTCTGAAACCAGATTGGTTCCCCTCTAACTTGTACCCACCTTGCTAATTGTTGTAGTAGTTTCGGTTGTTGTTGTACCCAAATCGCTGACCCTGAAAACCAGAACCACCAACGTTGTTAACATCCTCCACCTCTTCTTCATCCATGATATCGACTCCATCAGCAAAATGTACAGTATTTTTCGATTTCCCAAGCAGAATATCCAACTTCGCTTGAACTTCAGCAATCTGCGATCCATCAATTCCTGCAGCCTGCTTCTTCCGCTCGAAATCAGCATTCTTGGTGCTATTGCTAGACGCCAAGTTCTCAATCAGCACAACCGCATCATCTGAATATCTGGTGTTGAAGTTCCCATTACTCGCAGTATCCAAAGCCATCTGGTACCTGCAATCGATCCCTCTATAGAAAGTACCCAACAGCTGAACCTGATTGAACCCATGGAGCGGGCAATCTCTCCGATATGATTTGAAACGGATCCAAGCAGCTTTGAGTGCCTTTGTTGGACCTTGAAAATATTGAGAGATCTTGTTCATGAGCTCTTCAGATCTCGCATCATCGTAGAAGTTGATCAGGAAAGCATTCTTCGTCTCATCCCATGTAGTTAGCGAATCATGAGCTAACTGCTTCAGCCAATAAGCAGCATCCCCACCAAGAGAGTACGGGAAAAGTTTGCAGAAAAGGAACTCATTGGGCACTCCATTGTACTTCATACCAGTGATCAAATCCTCGAACCTTTCGATATGATCCATGGGATGCTCATGAGGATTTTCAATATCCCAATCGTCATCTCCAACAAGATCGACGAGATTTTCTGCGATTGGACTGTTCTTCACTCCTGTAAGCACCTCTTTTCCACTCCTCAAAGTGATGGCATTGATGTGTGCCCTTGGATTCTCAGTTTTCCCTGGGAGAAATCCTTCTTGCCTCTTCACAGCTGCGGCGGTCTGAGCAACCTGAGTTTCCAGCTTCCTCTGGGAAAGATTGATGGCTTCGATTTTCCCATTCAGATCGATGTACTGGGAGTCAAACTTTCCATTGAAATCCACTTGGAACTTCTGATGTCCCTGAAGAATCTGTTCCATCATTGATTCCATCTTATTATAAGTGGATTTTGGAGAGACTGGTTGGTACGAAGAGTTCCCATAATTGCGAGTGAAATTGCTGCTCTGAAGTGGTTTATGAGTAAATTGCTTCGCTCTGAAACCAGATTGGTTCCCCTCTAACTTGTACCCACCTTGCTAATTGTTTTAGTAGTTTCGGTTGTTGTTGTACCAAAATCGCTGACCCTGAAAACCAGAACCACCAACGTTGTTAACATCCTCCACCTCTTCTTCATCCATGATATCGACTCCATCAGCAAAATGTGCAGTATTTTTCGATTTCCCAAGCAGAATATCCAACTTCGCTTGAACTTCAGCAATCTGCGATCCATCAATTCCTGCAGCCTGCTTCTTCCGCTCGAAATCAGCATTCTTGGTGCTATTGCTAGACGCCACGTTCTCAATCAGCACAACCGCATCATCTGAATATCTGGTGTTGAAGTTCCCATTACTCGCAGTATCCAAAGCCATCTGGTACCTCCAATCGATCCCTCTATAGAAAGTACCCAACAGCTGAACCTGATTGAACCCATGGAGCGGGCAATCTCTCCGATATGATTTGAAACGGATCCAAGCAGCTTTGAGTGCCTTTGTTGGACCTTGAAAATATTGAGAGATCTTGTTCATGAGCTCTTCAGATCTCGCATCATCGTAGAAGTTGATCAGGAAAGCATTCTTCGTCTCATCCCATGTAGTTAGCGAATCATGAGCTAACTGCTTCAGCCAATAAGCAGCATCCCCACCAAGAGAGTACGGGAAAAGTTTGCAGAAAAGGAACTCATTGGGCACTCCATTGTACTTCATACCAGTGATCAAATCCTCGAACCTTTCGATATGATCCATGGGATGCTCATGAGGATTTTCAATATCCCAATCGTCATCTCCAACAAGATCGACGAGATTTTCTGCGATTGGACTGTTCTTCACTCCTGTAAGCACCTCTTTTCCACTCCTCAAAGTGATGGCATTGATGTGTGCCCTTGGATTCTCAGTTTTCCCTGGGAGAAATCCTTCTTGCCTCTTCACAGCTGCGGCGGTCTGAGCAACCTGAGTTTCCAGCTTCCTCTGGGAAAGATTGATGGCTTCGATTTTCCCATTCAGATCGATGTACTGGGAGTCAAACTTTCCATTGAAATCCACTTGGAACTTCTGATGTCCCTGAAGAATCTGTTCCATCATTGATTCCATCTTATTATCAGTGGATTTTGGAGAGACTGGTTGGTACGAAGAGTTCCCATAATTGCGAGTGAAATTGCTGCTCTGAAGTGGTTTATGAGTAAATTGCTTCGCTCTGAAACCAGATTGGTTCCCCTCTAACTTGTACCCACCTTGCTAATTGTTTTAGTAGTTTCGGTTGTTGTTGTACCTAAATCGCTGACCCTGAAAACCAGAACCACCAACGTTGTTAACATCCTCCACCTCTTCTTCATCCATGATATCGACTCCATCAGCAAAATGTACAGTATTTTTCGATTTCCCAAGCAGAATATCCAACTTCGCTTGAACTTCAGCAATCTGCGATCCATCAATTCCTGCAGCCTGCTTCTTCCGCTCGAAATCAGCATTCTTGGTGCTATTGCTAGACGCCAAGTTCTCAATCAGCACAACCGCATCATCTGAATATCTGGTGTTGAAGTTCCCATTACTCGCAGTATCCAAAGCCATCTGGTACCTCCAATCGATCCCTCTATAGAAAGTACCCAACAGCTGAACCTGATTGAACCCATGGAGCGGGCAATCTCTCCGATTTGATTTGAAACGGATCCAAGCAGCTTTGAGTGCCTTTGTTGGACCTTGAAAATATTGAGAGATCTTGTTCATGAGCTCTTCAGATCTCGCATCATCGTAGAAGTTGATCAGGAAAGCATTCTTCGTCTCATCCCATGTAGTTAGCGAATCATGAGCTAACTGCTTCAGCCAATAAGCAGCATCCCCACCAAGAGAGTACGGGAAAAGTTTGCAGAAAAGGAACTCATTGGGCACTCCATTGTACTTCATACCAGTGATCAAATCCTCGAACCTTTCGATATGATCCATGGGATGCTCATGAGGATTTTCAATATCCCAATCGTCATCTCCAACAAGATCGACGAGATTTTCTGCGATTGGACTGTTCTTCACTCCTGTAAGCACCTCTTTTCCACTCCTCAAAGTGATGGCATTGATGTGTGCCCTTGGATTCTCAGTTTTCCCTGGGAGAAATCCTTCTTGCCTCTTCACAGCTGCGGCGGTCTGAGCAACCTGAGTTTCCAGCTTCCTCTGGGAAAGATTGATGGCTTCGATTTTCCCATTCAGATCGATGTACTGGGAGTCAAACTTTCCATTGAAATCCACTTGGAACTTCTGATGTCCCTGAAGAATCTGTTCCATCATTGATTCCATCTTATTATAAGTGGATTTTGGAGAGACTGGTTGGTACGAAGAGTTCCCATAATTGCGAGTGAAATTGCTGCTCTGAAGTGGTTTATGAGTAAATTGCTTCGCTCTGAAACCAGATTGGTTCCCCTCTAACTTGTACCCACCTTGCTAATTGTTTTAGTAGTTTCGGTTGTTGTTGTACCCAAATCGCTGACCCTGAAAACCAGAACCACCAACGTTGTTAACATCCTCCACCTCTTCTTCATCCATGATATCGACTCCATCAGCAAAATGTGCAGTATTTTTCGATTTCCCAAGCAGAATATCCAACTTCGCTTGAACTTCAGCAATCTGCGATCCATCAATTCCTGCAGCCTGCTTCTTCCGCTCGAAATCAGAATTCTTGGTGCTATTGCTAGACGCCAAGTTCTCAATCAGCACAACCGCATCATCTGAATATCTGGTGTTGAAGTTCCCATTACTCGCAGTATCCAAAGCCATCTGGTACCTCCAATCGATCCCTCTATAGAAAGTACCCAACAGCTGAACCTGATTGAACCCATGGAGCGGGCAATCTCTCCGATATGATTTGAAACGGATCCAAGCAGCTTTGAGTGCCTTTGTTGGACCTTGAAAATATTGAGAGATCTTGTTCATGAGCTCTTCAGATCTCGCATCATCGTAGAAGTTGATCAGGAAAGCATTCTTCGTCTCATCCCATGTAGTTAGCGAATCATGAGCTAACTGCTTCAGCCAATAAGCAGCATCCCCACCAAGAGAGTACGGGAAAAGTTTGCAGAAAAGGAACTCATTGGGCACTCCATTGTACTTCATACCAGTGATCAAATCCTCGAACCTTTCGATATGATCCATGGGATGCTCATGAGGATTTTCAATATCCCAATCGTCATCTCCAACAAGATCGACGAGATTTTCTGCGATTGGACTGTTCTTCACTCCTGTAAGCACCTCTTTTCCACTCCTCAAAGTGATGGCATTGATGTGTGCCCTTGGATTCTCAGTTTTCCCTGGGAGAAATCCTTCTTGCCTCTTCACAGCTGCGGCGGTCTGAGCAACCTGAGTTTCCAGCTTCCTCTGGGAAAGATTGATGGCTTCGATTTTCCCATTCAGATCGATGTACTGGGAGTCAAACTTTCCATTGAAATCCACTTGGAACTTCTGATGTCCCTGAAGAATCTGTTCCATCATTGATTCCATCTTATTATCAGTGGATTTTGGAGAGACTGGTTGGTACGAAGAGTTCCCATAATTGCGAGTGAAATTGCTGCTCTGAAGTGGTTTATGAGTAAATTGCTTCGCTCTGAAACCAGATTGGTTCCCCTCTAACTTGTACCCACCTTGCTAATTGTTTTAGTAGTTTCGGTTGTTGTTGTACCTAAATCGCTGACCCTGAAAACCAGAACCACCAACGTTGTTAACATCCTCCACCTCTTCTTCATCCATGATATCGACTCCATCAGCAAAATGTACAGTATTTTTCGATTTCCCAAGCAGAATATCCAACTTCGCTTGAACTTCAGCAATCTGCGATCCATCAATTCCTGCAGCCTGCTTCTTCCGCTCGAAATCAGCATTCTTGGTGCTATTGCTAGACGCCAAGTTCTCAATCAGCACAACCGCATCATCTGAATATCTGGTGTTGAAGTTCCCATTACTCGCAGTATCCAAAGCCATCTGGTACCTCCAATCGATCCCTCTATAGAAAGTACCCAACAGCTGAACCTGATTGAACCCATGGAGCGGGCAATCTCTCCGATATGATTTGAAACGGATCCAAGCAGCTTTGAGTGCCTTTGTTGGACCTTGAAAATATTGAGAGATCTTGTTCATGAGCTCTTCAGATCTCGCATCATCGTAGAAGTTGATCAGGAAAGCATTCTTCGTCTCATCCCATGTAGTTAGCGAATCATGAGCTAACTGCTTCAGCCAATAAGCAGCATCCCCACCAAGAGAGTACGGGAAAAGTTTGCAGAAAAGGAACTCATTGGGCACTCCATTGTACTTCATACCAGTGATCAAATCCTCGAACCTTTCGATATGATCCATGGGATGCTCATGAGGATTTTCAATATCCCAATCGTCATCTCCAACAAGATCGACGAGATTTTCTGCGATTGGACTGTTCTTCACTCCTGTAAGCACCTCTTTTCCACTCCTTAAAGTGATGGCATTGATGTGTGCCCTTGGATTCTCAGTTTTCCCTGGGAGAAATCCTTCTTGCCTCTTCACAGCTGCGGCGGTCTGAGAAACCTGAGTTTCCAGCTTCCTCTGGGAAAGATTGATGGCTTCGATTTTCCCATTCAGATCGATGTACTGGGAGTGAAACTTTCCATTGAAATCCACTTGGAACTTCTGATGTCCCTGAAGAATCTGTTCCATCATTGATTCCATCTTATTATCAGTGGATTTTGGAGAGACTGGTTGGTACTAAGAGTTCCCATAATTGCGAGTGAAATTGCTGCTCTGAAGTGGTTTATGAGTAAATTGATTCGCTCTGAAACCTGATTGGTTCCCCTCTAACTTGTACCCACCTTGCTAATTGTTTTAGTAGTTTCGGTTGTTGTTGTACCCAAATCGCTGACCCTGAAAACCAGAACCACCAACGTTGTTAACATCCTCCACCTCTTCTTCATCCATGATATCGACTCCATCAGCAAAATGTACAGTATTTTTCGATTTCCCAAGCAGAATAGCCAACTTCGCTTGAACTTCAGCAATCTGCGATCCATCAATTCCTGCAGCCTGCTTCTTCCGCTCGAAATCAGCATTCTTGGTGCTATTGCTAGACGCCAAGTTCTCAATCAGCACAACCGCATCATCTGAATATCTGGTGTTGAAGTTCCCATTACTCGCAGTATCCAAAGCCATCTGGTACCTCCAATCGATCCCTCTATAGAAAGTACCCAGCAGCTGAACCTGATTGAACCCATGGAGCGGGCAATCTCTCCGATATGATTTGAAACGGATCCAAGCAGCTTTGAGTGCCTTTGTTGGACCTTGAAAATATTGAGAGATCTTGTTCATGAGCTCTTCAGATCTCGCATCATCGTAGAAGTTGATCAGGAAAGCATTCTTCGTCTCATCCCATGTAGTTAGCGAATCATGAGCTAACTGCTTCAGCCAATAAGCAGCATCCCCACCAAGAGAGTACGGGAAAAGTTTGCAGAAAAGGAACTCATTGGGCACTCCATTGTACTTCATACCAGTGATCAAATCCTCGAACCTTTCGATATGATCCATGGGATGCTCATGAGGTATGCTAAGGAAACGGTTATGACTTACAAGAGCGTAATACGCATGTTTCAGCTCGAAGTCATTCCTCTGAAAAGTTGGGATGCGAATCGCAACTCGATTGGCAAAGAACTTATCAGGTCTGTTGTGCTCACCAAGTGTTCTACCTTGATCAACTCCAGCATTCCCAACGTTGGCCTGCGCAGCTGGCGCGATAATCTGACCAACAACAGCAGGAGAGGCAATGACGTTTCCAGCCTCATCAAGTCGCTGCCCTCTCTCATTGCACATTTGACCCTCTTGGTCTCTCAAGACTCCAGCTTCATCAGCTCTTAAAACCACTGGGTTGTTCATCCCTGATGTTTGCTTTGCCTTTCTGTTTGTGCGTTCCAAACGTGCTAGCTTCTCTAACTATAGATTGACTAGCGGAGTGCTCTTGTTTCTTCTGGTTTCACGATTAGGCATGCACCTGAAACACAAAGACCAAGAACGTTAGTAACAAAAACGCGATGAGTATCGATCGATACCAAGTGGTGTCGATCGATATCAACAAAAAGTAACGACGAGTATCGACCGATACTAGGTAGTATCGATCGATACCGACGGGCTTAGTCGAAACTCGACAGCTAAAATCTAATGGCGAAATTGAGTCCCCGGCAACGGCGCCAAATTTGATATGCCCAAATTAATACCCTAAACAGTACTAAAGCAGTTGCTGCAGTATATCAGGGGTCAAACACAAGAACTCAGAGAAATCACACAATAGATTGTATAGTTATCAAATCAAGCTAAACAGTTCAATTTAAAAAAAAGCAGTAAACAATGAACGAGTTTGTAAATTCAATGGGGGAAAGATAGGTTCATGGGTATTTCTCAGGAAATCAATGAATGCAAAATAAACTAACTAATCAGGGTTCAGGTTACGCACGGTTCTCGAACTCAAATCACTAAAGTATAATTAACCAATTGTCGTTGCGAAAACTATCTAAATCTAAACTTCAGAATCCCAAATTTCTTTACAAATTCCTAAGAATAAATCAGCCTTTATTTCAAGTTTTATATGTTCACAAATCAATTAAACCAAATCTCTTTGCGAATAATCAATTTGCTCACCCTAAATTCTATCAGATAATCAATCGCACTATCGTACCTAATCAATTATCATAAGATCTAAGTTCTAGGTGATCAATCCAGAATTTGCTTTGAGAACAACCTAAGGCGAAGAACTAATTCAGATTATGAACCCTAAATAACCAATCAACCTAGCATTCAAAGAAATCCCTTATGAAAATCCCTAAACCTAATAAGAGATCTACTCAGACATGGAAATTGAATCAATAAACATGTTTGAATAAATACTCAATAGAAAATAAGAAAGAGTAACAAAAGGGTTCGAAATCTTCTCTCGACGAACAGAGTATCAGACTTGTCTCCCTTGAAAAGATCTCTCGCAAATCCAGAATAAAATAAAGAGTAGCCAACAAAGTGGATGTAAAATCCATATAAATAACCTAAAACACGTTTTGGGGCTTCTTGTAAATATTAAAGACTTCTGGACCAAGTTGCAATTCTTCAACACTTCATTAAAGTCGCGGGTCGTGTCTTCTGCGATGAGTGTCGATCGATACCAGGGGGTATCGATCGATGCTCGACGTGAAATCGGGTACTCATCAACACGAACTTCAGCTTTGCTCCAAAATACTCCAGAAAACTCCAATAATTCCAATTATGCTCCAAACGTGCTAGAACCTGTAAAAGACTCTAAAATACTACGAAATAGCATAAAGACTCTATAAAACGGACTTATATCATGGCCTAAAGGGGGTAAAAACCATGATATATCACCATCTATGGTGGAAAGATATATCATTTCGACCCCTTTGATGGGACTATGCCCAACACCGCCACCTGCCACGCCAATGACTAAACACGGCTCCTCCAAAGGTGGTGCAAGTGGCAAGATGCTACCATCCACAAGTTGGTGAAGACGGTGAGGAGATTGAAGAAGGCGGTTAAGAAGCTCAAAGGGAGAGATGGAGAAGCAAGTACATCACGCGGTCACGGGATTGATCAAGGAGGTTTGATGGTTTATGATGAGACACGAGCTCAACGTGGTCATGAAGACACCACGGACGAGGAGTTAAACATCCCAACTCAATCTCCCGGTTCTAGCAACGTTTCGTACTCCATGGGGTCCTCTTCCACATCTCAAAGTATCTAGGTAACACTCCATGACACCTGTACATAGTTTCCTTATTTTTAGTCTTGCATTGTATAGCTTTTTATGTCCCTAATTTTTGGGTCTCTTCCTTTGATTTATTTCACACCGGGAAGATGTGATTTAAGTTTGGGGGAGGGACCGGTATCTAATGCAATTTGTTTTTCCTTATTTTGAGTTTTGGATTTTGAGTCTCATGCATTCATCTAAGGCATAGAAAAAACAAATTTGTTTTGAAAATTCCGAAAATTGAAACACAAAAAGAAGTCATTTAGGTTGTCATTTGAGATGCATTTGCATTTGTACATTGAGTCTAGGATTGCATACTTTGGATTCATTGCATATGCATGAGAATAATGATGAATCTTCATTGTGGAGTAGCACTTTAAGAAATTAATGTTCGTAGTTGTTTGATGCATTTAAGTGAGTATGAAAGTAAAGATGCACCATTTTTAGTTCTCATGTATCATCATACTTGCCTTGATTGAAGCATGCTTGAATTGCATCCAACCTCATCTAAGTGATAACCCTAATATTGACTTGTAGTTATTGTGTTTATGCAATTTTGAATGAATTCGTGGATCACTTATACATACTTGGATAATCTTTTCCCTCTTTACCACTCTTGTTTATCCAAGTAGCCATATCCCATCATTGGAATGGTTTCCCCTACCTTAACACCAACCTTCTTTCCAGCCATTATTATTAGTGTGTTAATTGTGAGGCCTTTCTTTCGAACAAACTTGGCAAAACGTGTTAGGTTTAGGGCGACAAGAGGGAATTCTCATCTAGACTTAGCTCCATCATCACAGAGTTAATCTAGGAATAGGCTAGTTATGTTGGCGGTTCTTGATTCAAGTTTGGAGGAACGGTTCGATACTTGGCGAATGGGTATGTTCGGAATGGTAATGTGGATTGGAAAAGATGAAAAAGGGGAAACGAAAAGGGGATCGGATTTATATAGCTTGGTTGGTGCAAAAATAAAACCATAAGATTATCTCTAAGAATAAGATAGCCTAAAAGATTCAAGAAAAAAGAAGAAAGCCGAAAAGGCCAAAGCATCAAAGATGAGGAGAGGCATGAACAAAAATGAAGAAAAGAATAGCTAAGTCAAAACAAGGAAGCACCAAACTATGACATCAAGGAAGAAGAAGTCGATTCCCAATGTGAGAAGAAGGTGAAGCGAAAACGCAAGAAGCATGTGTGGGTTTGAGAAGGCAAAATGCCTTAGGATGAAAAGGGTACCTTAGGATGTGGGCACAACGGGTTAGAAGGCTTTAGGTTAGAGACACTCTAGGCATTTGGGTAGATGAGAATTCTCCCTTGTATGCATAAATTGCCTTTTACCTTAGAATTTTGCTAAAGTTTGTTCATTCCATGAGAGATCCTTGTACTTGATTACCCATGCATGATAATGAGATCACCTTCATCTCTTAACCAAACCCTTAGCCAAACGAATTCGGTGTGACCTTGCATAAACATGATTCATGGTTACACCACTAATGAATGTTAAGGGGTTGGGGAATATGATTGCTTATGTAGATTGGGGTTTGTATTTGATACATGATGAAATAAGAATGGATAACTCATTTGGAGTAGACTCACTTGTGCATTTTAGAACTACAAACTTGGACGTTGAATATGATTTCTTTTTGTGCTACTTGTGGATTTGAGTTTCCACCTTCAAACCTCTCTCCCTAGCTTTTCTTATTTGTTTGCTTGAGGGCAAGTAAAGGAGTAAGTTTGGGGAGTTGATATCCTCTCATTTTAGCCTTCATAGCATACATTTTACTTTGCATTTTGAGTCACATTCGAGCATATCTAGGTCTCTCATGCATGTTTTGGTCTTGTTTAGAGAATATGATGTTTTTCATTAGGTCTTAGAGTGTCTTGCATGTTATGGAGTATATTCTAGGTACTTTGGAGCAGTTCGGAGATGTTCGGGAAATTCCGAGGCTCAAGCACGATCGGCTACGGATGCTGAGAAGGACTTAGCACGGAATTAGAGTATCTCGACTGCACAACCTACCACCATCCAGGCGGTCCAATCCGCACGGTCCTGGAACATGATTCCTAACCGGCCCAAAGATGAAATCCCAACTGGCCAGAAGCCACCCGGTCTGCAAACCAGCAAGCATCCTTCGTCGCCTGAACCGTCCGAGATCCAGATGGTCCAATCCGCACGGTCCTGGAACAGGATTCATAACCGGCCCAAAGATAAAATCTCGACCGGCCAGAACCCACTCGGTCCAAGCCAGCAAAGCGTCCTTCGTCGACTGAGCCGCCAAAGATCCACTAGGTCCAATCCGTGTGGTCTTGGCATAGGAATCCTAACCGATCCAATGACGAAATCTCGACCGGCCAGAAGCCACCCGGTCTGCAACTGTTGCCCAAGAAGAGCAATATTCACTATAAAAACCACTTTACCTAATTTTTGCCACTTATGTTTTTATTGATTCAAAAACCCTTACCTTTTTGGGAGAGTTCTTGAGATTTGTAAGGAGATCTTTTAGTTTTATGCAATCTATTCTTTATTTCTATCAATCTCTTCCATCTATCTTCTTTCTATCTTGATTATTCAGCATTCATCCATGAATTCAACCCTTATCCCCATCGATTTTGGGTTGGTTCTAATGGGTCTTGAGTTGTCTTTTAAGGTTTAGAGATGAGGTAGATTAGGGTGATCCAAGGCTTGATTCGCGGTGTTTAGGGTTAGATATTCTTATATCCCTTCTTGTTTAGTATTCGTAAAGCTAGATCTAGCTTGAGAAAGTGGGTCTAGATCATAAGGCATTTCATGCACACCAAGTGTTTGATGAAATGTCTTGATGAACTAAACAAGAGATTTATGCTCCTAGCCTATGATAATAGTTGTCTAGGGTGTATCTTTGGTTGATCTTGTTTATACAAACTTAATGCTTGCTAATCAATGATCCACAAATGAGAGTTTGTTAATGGATTAGGTGATTAGCATAGTGATTAATTGCTTGAAAGAGAATTAGTCAAGTTAAGGGTCTTATGCCTAGGGATTAGCTTGTTTGAGTAAATGATCATCATGAATTGAACTTGGGTCATCTTATATCCATAACTCCATCTTTGAATCCGCTTTTGCTTAGTAATTTACATATTGTTTAGTTGCTTTACTCATTTTGAATTGGATACTTAATCCCAAAACCCTTTTGATTAGCTTAACTTACATAGGTTCCTTGCATTCTTAATACCTAGAATCATCTCCTAATACGAATTGATAACCTCTTATACTACTTGTATTTAGAGTTATTGATACCTCTTTAAGACCAAAAAGTCCTAGTATCACATTTTCATATTCTTTGGAGGTGTTTTAACTCCGTTTTTATAGGTTTTCAAGTTATTTTCATATTTTAGAGATTTGAAAGACGTTTCATGTAACTCGGAATAAAAGAGTGCATTTCGGAGCAAAAGTACATTTTTGGATAAACTTGGACCGTCAAGAAGTCTTGCAAGTAATGGAGACCTTTTCACTGTATGATCATCCCCAAATTTGGACACAACAAAGTAGAGACAACTCGTATTCAAATGCAATTGGATTGGAGGCACTTAAATATATCCGAAGTACTGAAGGCAGATGAAGCTGCCCCGAAGAGGAGCCCACCGCGCCTGGAGGAGCTGGAGCCGCAGCCAACTACCAATCTGCCACTCCTGGAGAAACTCCACCCGCGGCCAGGAGGCATTTCGCCATTCCTGGAGAGGTCGCACCTGCGGCCGAGCCCTTCTACGCCTGAATCATCACTTCACTTACCCGAGGCTAAAACCATCATTTCACACCAAACCCTAAACGTATAATACCTCTATAAATACTTATTTTATGCCTCTTAGACAATTACGTTAGATTATTTTCACGTTTTTTGGCAGAGGCAAACCCCTAGCAACTTGTGTTCTTGGTTTTTCAAGGATTGGAATAAGGATTCTTCATCGGTGTTCATGCACTGTTTTCTTTTGAATTTATTGAATATGTTTACCTCAGCTATGGCTGAGTAGTTTTCTTGTTGGGTGAAAGGGGTTTGAAGAGTAATTTATGGTTCAATTCTTATTAGGTTTTTAGTCTAGGATGCCGATTAGGGTTCTTCGTTCTATCCTTGTTGTTAATGCTTTGCTTGACTAACCATCTTAGCAACTGATATTAGGCGTTTAAGAGCCACAAGAGTGATGTATTTAATCACTTGACCTAGGGTAGACGAGCAAATCCGTCATAAGATTTCAAAAGTATACTTACGGAGGAATTGTGGGCGTAAAAGACCTTTGAGAGTATCATTCACTTCTTGCGCGGGCGGAGACGAAAGCTACCGTCCGAGTACTGAAGTGAGTAGGTGTGTAGGATTACGGGAGTAGACTACACGCAGCGTACGTATTCCAAGTTCAAGAACCCAAAGTCGACAAAAGTCGCTTTAGAAATCCTAGAAATTTCCTTGTAAAAAGCGGCGATAAACCCTAGAAAATTCCCGATTGCCCAACGCTTCGTTTAATTGATTCACAACCTCGAAATAATTATTGATTGCTACTGTTCACCTAGATTAGATTTATTTTCATTTCTTAACTGAGTTTATTTCTCTTGCTACGACGTGACAAAACCATAAAATTATATTTCCCGTATAGACATAAGTTAGAACTCGTTATAAATTGAACAACGTCGCCCCTTGGATTCGATCCCTAAATACTATTGCGTGTGTCGTACACTTGCGGCCTAGTAAAGGATAAAACCTGCATGCCGGGTAAATCCTGATGTGTCAAGTTTTTGGCGCCGTTGCCACCGGGGATAGTATTGCTTGTTTGATTTCGTATTCTAATCTCTGCTCTAGACAATTTTGATTTTCAAGTTCTTTGTTGTTCTTTTGTCTTTCTCTTTTAACTTTGTCTTTTTTTCTAAGGTGCATGCACTCTAGGAGAACTCCTAGAGGAACCGTACCGCTACTAGACGATATCAACAAACATGAGAGAGAACTCCTAATACTCAAAAGAAACTTAAGGATGGCCGAAAACTACCACCCGGAAGATCAACTAAACCGCGATCAACTAGATCACGAGGATGACCATGATTTTTCGGATCACGAAGAAGATCAAGAGGCTATCCATGGTGATAATTGATATATCATGGTTTTTACCCCTTATAGGCCATGATATAAGTCCGTTTTATCGAGTCTTTATTCTATTATAGAGTCTTTTAGAGTGTTTTACAGGTTATAGCACTTTTGGAGCATAATTGGAGATATTGGAGCTTTCTGAAGCATTCTGGAGCGAAGCAGATGATCCGTGTAGCTGAGACATCAAAATCACCTGAGTATCGATCGATACCCGTCGAGGAAACAGAAGGATCGCGACTTATTGAAGAGTTGAAGAATTGCAGAATTGGCCCAGAAGACTTTAATATTTACAAGAATGCCCAAAACGTGTTTTAGCTATATAATTAGGTTTTACAGCAACTTTTAGGCTATGCTTTATTTTACTTTGATTCTACTTTTGGTTTTGGAGAGATAACTCTGAACTCCTGTTTTCTATTGATTTCTTTGATGATCGATTCAATCATGTTGCTTTCAATCTCCATGTCTGAGTAGATCCACTTTAGGTTCAGGGTTCTCATAAGGGTCTTCTCTGAATGCTAGGTTGATTAGTTTATTGGGATTCACCATCTGAATTAGTTCTTCGCTTAGGTTGTGTTCAAAGCTAATTATAGGTTGACGAATCTGGAACTTAGATCTTAGGATAATTAATTAGGCACGACAGTGCGATTAATTACCTGATAGAACCTTAGGTGAGCAAATTGATTATTCGCAAAGAGATTTGGTTTAATTGCTTTGTGAACATATCAAACCTGAACTTTAAAGCTGATTTAGACTTTAGGATTCGCAAAGAGATTTGAAATTCCTAAGATTTAGCTTTAGATAATTCTCGCAATGACAGTTGGTCAATTATACCTTAGTGAATTGAGTTCAAGAATTACGCTAAATCTGAATCCTGCTAGTTAGTAAATCTGCATTCATTGATTTCCTGAGAAATACCCTGAGCCTATATTTCTCCAATTGAATTACAACACTTTTAATTTCTGCACTGCTTTCAATTACATCTATTGGCTTAGCTTAATTCGATACTATACAATCTATTGTGTAATTTCTGTGAGTCCTTGTGTTCAACCCCTAACTATATTATAACTACTGCTTTAGTACTAATAGGGTATTAATTTGAGCATATCAAATTTGGCGTCGTTGCCGGGGACTCAATTTCGCCTTTAGATTTTAGCTGTCGAGTTTCGACTAAGTTCGTCGGTATTGATCGATACTCACTAGTATCGGTCGATACTCAGGCGATTCCTTTGTTGATATCGATCGACACCATCAGGTATCGATCGATACTCAACGTATTTTTTTGATTACTTACGTGCCTTGTCTAGTGTTTTGTTTTCAGGTGTATGCATGTTCGTGAAACCAGAAGCAACAAGGGCACTCAGCTAGTTGAACTGTCATTGGAACAGCTAGCACTTGTGGAACGCACAAACAGAAAGACAAATCAAACATCAGGGATGAACAACCCAGTGGTATTAAGACCTGATGAGGCTGGAGTTCTGAGAGACCAAGAGGGTCATGTGTGCAATGAGGAAGGGCAGCGACTTGATGAAGCTGGAAACGTCGTTGTCCCTGCTGCTGTTATTGAGATTGTCGCGCCAGCTGGTCGCGCCAACGTTGGGAATGCTGCAGGTGATCGAGTTAGGACACTTGGCGAGCAGAACAGACCTGATCAGTTCTATGCCAATCGATCTGCAATTCGCATCCCAACTTTTCAGAGGAACGACTTCGAGCTGAAGCCTGCGTACTATGCTCTCGTGAGCCATAGTCCTTTTCATGGTTTATCTCATGAACATCCCATGGATCATATCGAGGGGTTCGAGGATTTGGTCACTGGGATGAAGTACAATGGAGTGCCCAACGAGTTCCTATTCTGCAAACTTTTCCCATACTCTCTTAGTGCAGGAGATGCTGTTTATTGGCTGAAGCAGTTGGCTCCTGGTTCGCTAACTACATTGGATGAGACGAAAAATGCATTCCTGTGCAATTTCTATGATGATGCGAGATCCGAAGAGCTCAGGAACAAAATTTTCCAGTTTTCTCAAGGTCCAATCGAGGCACTCAAAGCAGCTTGGATTCGTTTCAAGTCATATCAGAGGGATTGTCCTCACCATGGGTTCAATCAGGTTCAGCTGCTGGGTACTTTCTCAGAGGGATCGATTGGAGGTACCAGATGGCTTTGGATACTGCGAGTAATGAGAACTTCAACACCAGATATCCAGATGATGCGGTCGTGCTCATTGAGAACTTGGCGTGTAGCAATAGCACCAAGAATGCTGATTTCGAGCGGAAGATGCAGGCTGGAGGAATTGATGGATCGCAGATTGCTGCAGTTCAAGCCAAGCTGGATATTTTGATTGGGAAGTCAAAGAAGGCTGTACACTTTGCTGATGGAGTCAATAATATTGGTGGAGATGAAATGGAAGATTGTAACTACGTTGGTGGTTCTGGATTTCAGGGTCATCAATTTGGGTTCAACAACAACAGAAACTTTGGTAACAACACTCGAAATTACGGGAATTCTTCGTACCAGCCCATCTCTCCAAAGTCTACATATAATAAGATGGAATCCATGCTTGAGCAGATTCTTCAGGGACAGCAAAAACTACAAGTGGATTTCAATGGGAAGATAGACCATCTGTACACTGATCTAAACGGGAATATTGACTATCTGAATGGGAAAATTGAAACTGTCAATCTTTCTTAGAGGAAGCTGGAAACTAAGGTTGCTCGGACCGCCGCAGCTGTGAAGAGGCAGGAAGGTTTTCTTCTAGGAAAAACTGAGAATCCAAGAGCACACGTCAATGCAATCACCTTAGGAGTTGCTAAAGAAGCCACTGCAGAGGTGGAAAAGGGAATTGATGCAGGAATTTTCGATGATGCTGTTGAAGATGACGTATGGGATTCTGAAATCGCACAAGCATCAATCGATACCAGCATGTATCGATCGATACCAGTCCAGACACCTGCACGATTGAATGAAAAATCACATGTGTCGATCGATACCCCTCCAGTATCGAGCGATGCTGAGACGCAAGTTAAGAAGAAGGCTAAAATTGTCAAGGAGAGGGTATATATACCCAAGATACCTTACCCTATGCCTCATATTATGACAAGGTAGGAATGGGAGGATGCCAGATGCAAAGCTTTGTTGGATAAATCGGTTGTGGAGCCTCCTTTTGATGATGATACATCTGCCAGGGACGATTCAAGAGCAAGAGTATCGATCGACACCCTACCTAGTGTCGATCGATACCCCTCGCAGATCGGGCTAGAAATTGTGAAAACACCTGCATTGATCGAAGAAAGAGTTCGCAAGCCCAAGAAGCTGAATCATATTTCTCAACACCTCAGAGATCCCATTTCTCCAAAGCAGCTGCGTGGCTTTGAGAAGATGGTACGAAGGATCTCCCATGAATTGTCTTTCGAAGAAGCTCTAGAACACCGTCCTCTGCTGAGTCAATTTTGAGATTGCAGAGAAACTGAGGAAGAGATTAAGGCACTCTTCATTAAGGCCAGAGGTACACCACCTCCACTGAGACAGTTGACTAAGAGGGAAGATCCATGAATATTCTCAGTTCCTTGCTGTATCTCTGGTGTTGAATTCAACGAGTCTCTCGTTGATTCAGGGGCCATGTCAAGGGCAATTGCAGAGAGATTGGGGGCTGATATTCAACCTCCCAAGACATCTATCACATTCGCGAACTCTTCTACCTCAACTCCATTTGGCGCAATCGCTGATTTGATGATCACAATAGGAGATTGCCTCGTTCCTACTGATTTTCAAGTTGTAGAGATGAGTGCAATATCTCGTACGCAATTGATTCTTGGAAGACCGTTCATGGCTACGGTTGGTGCCATTATGGACACACCCAGCAAGCACATCTCCTTCTCATACATCGACAATGAGGTGTACTACAAAGCCATCCCTAGAGGAACTCCCACACGGATCTCTTGCATCGATGCTGTAATAGGAGTGATGTTGGTACCAGATCTTTTGGAAGAACCTCCTGACGAGCCAACTATCATAGACATTTCGGTTGAACCGCCCAGCATCCCCAAGAAAGTTGTGAAGAAGGCTAAGGCAACAAAGAAGAAAGTGAAGAACAAAAAAGCCGAGAGTGCTGCCCATGTGACTTTAACCCCTCAGATGTATGATGAAAACTCGGTTGAGTACAGGGTAAAGTGCAACGGAGCCTCGAAACCATTTTCTACGGCTAGAGTCCTTCTTACTTCGGAGCTGAAAGAGAAAGGACATGAGTTTGTGGAGAGTATGTTGCACAAAGCTCTGAAGATAGCAATGTCAAGTTGTGGAGCCTGTTTTACTACGAGCTCCCATTCTTATCCTGCCTAAATGGCAGTACAGTCAAGCTATTGACGTTAAACGAGCGCTTGGTGGGAGGCAAGCCACTGGTGAGTCTGTTTTTAAGTCTTTTTCTTTTTTAAAATATTTTTTTTTGTTTTATGTTTGTGTCAGGATAAACAAGGAGCAAAATCCAAAATTGCCTAGTGTCGATCGATTCCACATTGGTATCGGTCGACACCAATCACGAATGTACGGTTCAATATATCGATTTAAGCCTGGTATCGATTGATACCAGGCTGTGTGTCGATCGATACTCGATGTTCCAGCAAGGTAACTTCTTGTTTTTCCCAATTTTATTATGTTCTTTTGTTTTCTTTCACTGACGCTAGGCTAGATAACACTGGGGACATTGTTGTTCAAGTCTGGGGGAGGTGTCTGCTGACATTGTGTTTGTTTTTCTTAGAGTCAGTTGTTTTATCGAGTCAAAATCGTTTTATTGAGTCAAAACTTGTTGGAGATGATGATCATGTGCTTGAACCTATCGATGTGATTTTGTTTTTGAGTGCACAGTGCTACATGATCGGTTTTAGATCGACTAATGAAAAATCCAAAGACTGACCAGTTGACTAGAAAATATCCATGTCTCCAGCAGAGTTCTTCTGAAGCCTGAGCCAAATTTTTGCACTTCATCGATATGGTTAGTGTTTACAGAGCTTGATTCATCATTCATGTCTGACAAAGGAACCCATATGTTAAAGTAATGGTATCTCTCTCCCCTGTTATAAGTTGATAAATAAGAGCATAAAAGATTGAAATGATTTTCTTCTGAGTAGAGGGCTAGGAAAATTTCCAGCGATCCCATTATTCTACTTAAGAGGGAATGATCACACAAAGGTTGAAAGCGAGGTTAGAAATTTTTTTCGTGATACCACTATTCGCCTAAACCTTTGATACATAGAGAGGGAAGAACCGGGGATTCGGTGGCAAACACCATCAAAAATCGCGTTTCGAACCTTGATGTGTATATGCAGATCTAAAAAAAAAAAGAGAGAACATAATAAGAAGTAAGTCTGGGGGAGAGAAAGTGATAACAAAAGTATGAAAAAGGGTGGTTCCTTGTCATAATATTGTATGGTAAAGAGTCTAGAAGGTTCTTGAACATTAGCTACAAAGATGAAACTGGCGATAATGGTTTTATTTGAACAATGCTGCGAGATAATGTGTGGAGTCTGGAAAAGCTGCGAATGTCTACGGAGAAGTACATGGTGGTTAGATCAAAAGCTAGTTAGGTGACATTTGAAAACTTGGGAAAAGGATCTCTGCGATGGTTCATGAACATGTGAGTCTCCGTGTTTTCAAACCTCTTTCTCTGGTTTAGTCTTCTATTTGCTTGAGGACAAGCAAAGGCTAAGTCTGGGGGAGTTGATATATCATGGTTTTTACCCCTTATAGGCCATGATATAAGTCCGTTTTATCGAGTCTTTATTCTATTATAGAGTCTTTTAGAGTATTTTACAGGTTATAGCACTTTTGGAGCATAATTGGAGATATTGGAGCTTTCTGGAGCATTCTGGAGCGAAGCAGAAGATCCGTGTAGCTGAGACATCAAAATCACCTGAGTATCGATCGATACCCGTCGAGGAAACAGAAGGATCGCGACTTATTGAAGAGTTGAAGAATTGCAAAATTGGCCCAGAAGACTTTAATATTGCAGAAGATTTAATATTGCGACTTATTGAAGAGTTGAAGAATTGCAGAATTCACCATCTGAATTAGTTCTTCGCTTAGGTTGTGTTCAAAGTTAATTCTAAGTTGACGAATCTGGAACATAGATCTTAGGATAATTGACCAGGCACGACAGTGCGATTAATTACCTGATAGAACCTTAGGTGAGCAAATTGATTATTCGAAAAGAGATTTGGTTTAATTGATTTGTGAACATATCAAACCTGAACTTTAAAGCTGATTTAGACTTTAGGATTCGCAAAGAGATTTGGAATTCCTAGGATTTAGATTTAGATAATTCTCGCAACGACAATTGGTTAATTATACTATAGTGAATTGAGTTCAAGAACTGCGCTAAGTCTGAATCCTGCTAGTTAGTAAATATGCATTCATTGATTTTCTGAGAAATACCATGATCCTATCTTTCTCCAATTGAATAACAACACTTTTAATTTCTGCACTGCTTTCAATTACATCTATTGGCTTAGCTTAATTTGATACTATACAATCTATTGTGTGATTTTTGTGAGTCCTTGTGTTCGACCCCTAACTATATTACAACTACTGCTTTAGTACTGATAGGGTATTAATTTGAGCATATCAATAATGACCAGCCACACCCACTACAAGAAAACACAGTTTTTGTGACTATTTTTTGCGACTACTTTTTTTAGTCGCAAAAAAAGAGGGACGATATTGTGACTAATTTGCGACTACTCATAATGCAGAGACATAATAGTCACAAATTACCGACTAAAAAAGTAGTCAGACAATAGTCGCTTATTTGTGACTGTTTAAGGACTTGCAAAAGTAGTCCCAAATTTGTGACTGATTTGCTTCGGTTTATCAACTCCACTCGATTTTTTAAATAAACATCAAATAATATTAAAAAAATTTCTAAACCCTTTTTTTGGACAACCATTTTTCTCATTCATTTAAGCTTGACGATTACAAAGATAAAGCTGAGTTATTAAAACTCTTAGGTTAATATGAAACAACATGAAAGCAGTAGAAGATAAGGCTGAAAACTCAGCAAGAATAAGCGACAACGAATCTCGGAAGCTACCCGGAAGCGTCAGCATAAGGTTCACGGCTAGGCCGGAAAGAAGTAACTTAGTCACCATAACTTGTGACGTTGAAAGATTTCCACTACCTTCGGATCTCGTCGAGACGAAATCTGTTGCATCTTCTGGCCCCGTGCAGACCTCTACGCAAGATAACAAATAGATAGGAAATTTAAGACTTTTTCTCGGATTTAAAACCGAAGAAAAACCTCCTCGGCATAGGTTGCCGGATCTGATGGAGGGGCGGCGAGAGTCGCCTGAGAAACTGAGCGTGAAGAGGACGGTAAGCGGTGGTTGAACGGAGGGGCGCAGAGTTTCGCCGGAGCAGATCTCGAACGGATTCGGAGGTGGGTAGAGTAGATCCGGAGGATCCGGTGGATCTGGCGGCTCCGGTGGGTGAGGAGGATTCGACGTCGGTGGAGCAAGTATCCTCCAGAGCTGAGAGAGGAGATTGAGCAGCATTTCACGATTCATAATCACGGAGGGTGGAAGCCAGAACCTCCTTGACACAAACTCAGTCGACATGGAAGAGAAGCAGACAGAAGGCGAGACGAAAAGTTGAAAAGGATCTCGCCGGCGTCGAGGATCTACCGACGGAAGGTAAGCATCTGGTTTATGAGGAGAGGTCGTCGGAGGAGGAGCGCTGGTGGAGAAAGTTCATGTCGGGAGTGTCGTGCGGCTGCCTCGGTCTTTGAGCCTGGGAGCGATTTTTAGGGCAAACAAATTCTAAACCCTAAACCATCAAATAATATACAAAACATCAAATAAATAAACATCGCATAATATACAAAAAATTTCAACACTTACAATTTTAAAAATATAATCATTTTATAAATCCTAAATTATAAACCCTAAAATTGTAACCCTTAATCATAAACTCTAAATTTTAAATTGTAAAATATATTTTTGAACAGCTATATACCCAAAATCATTGTAAATTGATATTCAAACATTTTATGTTCTTAAAGTTTAGGGTAACATGTACACTATTTTGCAAACCCAGTTTTTGTGACCAATTTGGGACTAATTTGGGACTAATGTTTAATGGTAGTCACAAAATAGTCCCAAATTTGGGACTAATTTGAAACTCCAGTCGATTTTTTTATAGAAATCAATAAATTCTAAGCTCAAACCACAAACCCTTAACCCTAAACCCTAAACATCTAACCCTTAATCATAAACTTGATCTAAATCTTAAATTGTAAACTAAATCTTACAAATAAATATCAAATAATATACAAAAAAATTCAGCACTTACATTTTTTTAAAAATAATCATTTTATAAATCCTACATTATAAACCCTAAACCTCTAGCCCTTAATCATAAACTCTAAATCTTAAATTGTAAATTACATATTACACAAAAAATCAAATAATATACAAAAATATAACACTTAAAAAAATTTCAATCTAATCATAACATGTACTAATGTTACATGTGTTTTATAAGGAATGATTTTGAAAGATAAAATTCTCTCAAAATTTACGTATTTTTAAGCTTTAACATATTTTTGATTTTGTAGATACACAAAATCATTCCAAAATCATATTCAAACATTCGAGGTTCTTAAAGTTTAGGGTTTAGCGTAAAAGTTTTTGGTTGTCACAAAATGATCTCAAATTTGGGACTGTTTAGCAACCCAGACGATTTTTTTTAATAGTAGTCACAAAATAGTCCCAAATTTGCGACTAATTTGCGACAAAAATAATAAAAGTTTCTCATTGACTAGTTCCTTGTGACGAGGATCGAGATCCTCCACCGTTGATTGGTTTAATCCAACAGTGGAGGATTTAAACTGTTTTCTTTATTATTATTATTATTTTTAATTGTTTCTTCTCCTTCCTTCCCTTTCTCTCTCTCCTTCCTACGATTCTTCTCCTTCTCTTCCTTCTTCTTCTTCTTCTTGCTTCTCTTCCTTTCTCTCTGTATCTTCATAACTCTCTTGATTCTTAACATATTTTCACGATTTTTGTGTCTATCTCCATCGGGTTTTCATCCTCTACAAAACTCCCAACCCAGATTTCCCGATTAACCAAGGTAAGTTCTTCGAAATCCCTGTTTACAGACACGAGTTTTGTCAAAAAGATTCACACCTTTTTTTTTTTTCCAGATCCGACGGTGGTGGTGTTGGGCTGCGGCGGCGGAATAGATCTGCAGTGGTGGTGTTGGGCTGCGTGGTGGTTGCTCTGATGGGGCTCACCGGCAAAGAAGGAGAGTAGGAGAGGATTCGATCCGGTTTGGGTTAAGAAGGCGATGAAGGAGAGGAGGACACCGACGGGGCTCACCGGCAAGGGCTCACCTGAGGCGACATCATTTTTATTTGTTTTCTTTGTTTTTTTTTGTTTTTTGTAATTATTTAATTAATAAAAATATATATGTTTTTCTTTCATTTTTTGTAAAAATTAATTCAATTAATAAAATATTTTGTTTTTGTATTTTGTATTTTTTGTTTTTAATTTTTTTTTTACAATTAGTCGCAAAATCAGTCTTTAAATTATTACTGGTACGTTAGTCACCTATTAGTCGCAAAAGAGCAACTGTTTTGCGACCATTCAATTTAGCGACCAAATATTTGCGACTAATTTTTTTAGTCTCAAAATGGTCGTAAATGAGTCATTTGTGACTATTTTGGGAGTCACAAAAACTGTGTTTTCTTGTAATCACCTCGATCCCGAAGAAAACCACAACCAAAACCGAAATGCTGAAAATCTGAGGCGACAACTTCCCGTTGATCGTGATGCACCGAGGAACTATGCTCAAGCGAATGCACCGATTCCTCCTAACGGCGTAAACGCCAACCGTCCCGTACTGCCCTATAATCCTCCGAGGAGACAAGCGCGTAACTGCATCATTGCTGATTTTGATGCACCGTATCAACACTTCCAAAACCGAGCAGCCATACAACTTCCTATACCGAACGGAAACAATATTGAGATCAAACCTCAAATCATTGCTTTGGTAAAGCAAAATCAGTTTCATGGAGTTGCAACCGAGCATCCGATGGAGCACATCGAGTTGTTCGAAGAGATATGCAGAACGACGAGAACGAACCAAGTTCCTGCCGACTATTTGAAGTGTAAGCTTTTTCCTTTTTCTTTGTCCGATAAAGCTCACCCTTGGTTGAAATCTTTTCTCGCATGATCTATTACTAATTGGGAAGAGTGCAAAGCCGCCTTCTTAAAACACTTCTACACGAAGTCGAGATCCAACGAGCTAAGAAACAAAATCCAATGTTTTCATCAACAATCGGTGGAGTCTTTCTATGAGGCGTGTGAACGTTTCGAGGAGTACGAGAGAGATTGCCCTCATCACGGTTTCTCTGGTCCGATTGTGCTCAACATTTTATACCGAGGATTACTACCGAAATATCAACTTTCTCTCGACACGGCCAGCAATGGAGACTTCTCCATGAAGACCATCAACCAAGGAAGAGCTCTCATCGAAAATCTTGCTATGTGAGATAGCAACAATTCTCCCGACTACGATAGATCGACTAGATCGAACGTGTCATAATCGAAAGAGATTTACGAGCTAAAAGTCATGATGAACCGACTTCTCAACAACCAAAACTGTCAAGTACATGCTTGTGAAACTACTGTTGGAGTCGATGATGACACTTATTATGAACTAGACAACAACGGTTCGTATTATCAAGAAGAAGAAGTTAACTATGTGGGAGCACAATGTCAATACCAAGGCCGAATCAACAATAGACTCAACAACGTTTTCCGCAACACCAACTTCAACAATCTTTCCTACCGAAATCAGAACGTAGGGAACCCTCAAGATCAGCCTTATCCACAACAATCGAGGACATACCAAAACCGGTTCCAAAACGGGAACTATGGAGGAAATGGGAACTTCCAACCAAGACCGCCCTTCAACGTTCAAGCCGCTCCTTACGATAACTCAAACACGCAGCAACAAGGTATCTATAACTATCAACTTGCTGCCCAAATAGCGAAGCTCGAGCAATCAATTCAACTCCTCGCTCAAAGCAACGAGAAGACGACGAAAGATTTTTACGTCAAGGTCGAATGTATGTACAACAACTTGAATGAGAAATTTGAATCTGTTTCAACCCATGTCAAGAAGTTGGACATGCAAGTCTCTCAAACCGCGGACTCCACTAAGAGATCGAGCGGAATTTTATCCGGAAGAGTGGAAGGTAACCCGAAAAGATTTTGAAATTTCCACCATACTCGAGAAGGAAATCGATGCTAAGATGGAACCTAGAGAAGTTACAAAATTCATCCCACTCTATGGACTAGTCGTTACCGAATCCACGATGATAAAAAACCACCATTCGAGGTACCGAAACTAATCACGCTTCAAAGGCTTAGAAAAGCCGATGATCCGGTACATTTTTCTTTTTCTTGTTGGATTTCGGGAATTTATTTTGCAGATTGTTTGTGTGATTCCGGAGCCAACGTCAACATCATGTCTAAGACATTTGCCAAGAAACTCGGTATAATGAATATCACGCCATCTACCGTGAGCTTAATTTTTGAGGACTCATCACAAAAGAAACCAGAAGGAGCAATCCATGATCTTTAAATACTCATTGGAAACAAGATCGTCCCCACTGATTTTCAAGTTCTCGAAATGGAACGAGACAAGGATATTCCGTTGATTTTTGGTCGACCCTTCTTAGCTACCGTTGGCGCCATCCTTGATCACGCCAACCGTCAAGCCGTCTTCTTGAATGTGGATCGAAGGAGGCTCTATCCTACTGTCCCGGAAGAAATTCCAAACCCGAGGGACGAACAAAATATGAAAAACTCGATTTTCCCTAAAGGAAAAGAGAAAGATGAGTCGACTAAGACTGAACCCCCAAAGGTAAGTTCACCATTCACTTCTAAACCATTTGCAATAGTTAAGATCAATATTCCACTAGATTTAAGAGATACCAAGGAAGAACGAGTGGAAGAAATGGTTGAGAAGACAAAACAAGTTCTTCGAGAAGTGAAAATTCTGAAAAAACGCGGAAAGAAGAAGGTGATACCAAAGAAAGGTGAAACACGTCATAAACAAGACGATGCCAAATGAACATTTGTTCCTGAGACATCTACTGCTCACGCCTAGTCTCACCAAAAATTCGAGCTAACAACTTTAACCGAAAGCGCTTGATGGGAGGCAACCCATTCGGTACGTTTTTCTTTCTTTTTCTATTGACATTTTTGTTTTTAGGATTTCAGGCTTTATATAAGAACAAAAAAAACCCAAAACATTCAAAAAATCAGAAAACAAAAAAAATTGGAGAAGTCATTCGAAACCGATCGTGAAACGACAAAGGAACGAAGGAGAAAAATGAGCCGAGACGAAAGCAACTCGGCCGTCCCGCGGCGAGGAGGCCATTGACTGCTCCTTTGTTGGACGGTCACGCGACCGAGAAACGATCGTCCGCGGCTGGAGCTAGCCGACCCACGACGAAGAAGCAGTTGGCCGCGGTCGCGTGTGCTCGACCCGCGGCCAGCCTCATTCCGTCCCGAACTTCATTTCGACCATTCCCGACTTTAAACCGTGAAATACCAAACATGTTCCCGACATGAAATTGAACCAAACCCGGTTTAATTCCCGTGTCCCGCGAAGGTAAGTCACAAAAGCTTTTGAAAAATAGAAAACTTCTTCCTACATAAAACAATTTTTCAAAGACAAAAAGAGAATTTCAAGATTCAAGCTCTCTTTCTTCTTCTCTTCCAAAAGATTTGGAGATTTTGAGCAAGAACACCTTTTTCAATTCAAAAGCTTTTACAAAAAATATTTGGTCCTTCTCACTCTTTTTCAAATGAGATTGAAGTGGAATTGAAATCTCATTTGAAAAAGAGTGAAAAAGAGTGAGAAGGACCAAGGTATGATCCTAATCTTGACTTTTTCATTGAGCTAAACCCTAAGGGTTTTTTTAAATTTACTAGATTCATGTCTAGGATTGCTAAAAATTGTTGGAGAACTCTAGATTGAACTTCTAGAATGATAGAATTTCAGTTTTAGCACTTAATTATTATGGATTTGAGATTTTTGGAACTTGAAATTTTCAAGCTTAAATAAAAACGAATTTGGAGATTAATTTTGATTAATTTGAACAAGTCTTGATATATTGATAATTAGTAAACAGTAATCTACTGAAATTGCATGAAGATGAACTTCAAATATATACTTCAAATTTTTTTATGCAATTACGTCACAAACCCAAAATTTACAATTATCGTCTCGATTTGTTTGAAATATGCTCAATGTTTCTCGTTTGTTTATTGAATGTGTCTCTTGATACTCGATTAGTATCCTCGTGCATTGAAACCGTTCAATTTCAACCATATTCACACTTTTGCCGAGTTGTTTCTCTATTTTGTAGGAACAAATGGACCACCCGAGATCCCTCATGATGTGCTCTAAGAAGAGCGGATACGTAGGAGAGAATTCCCGGAGATCATTTTCAATTCAACACGAGGAGAACCGAGGAGGATCGGACACCGCAAGCGTGGAAGACGACGAAAATATTGGCGAGTTCTTTGCAAGTCGACGACGATCGACTAGAACTCGCGTGCCGATTCCTTGACGTGACCCAAATCCTTCCCCTCCACGTGAACCAACAACACCTCAGAAATGAAGACCAAAGGTACGATATGTCGGGAAACCAATGGACCCGAACGACGGTACACTTACTTTTACCATTCGCGGATATTCTTATGCTCTAACGATCCCAGAACTTTGTGAATCTTTGAAACTTCAATATCTCGATGTGATTCACCCCGATGAGAATCTATGGAGCATAATGGGACAAGGCATCTACGACAACGGACTGTCCAAAGCCGCCCTACTCACGCATCCCGATGCCCGCTATACACACAAGCTCTTAGCGCACACCATATTCTCGAGAACGAACGTGGGGTGTGTCCTCAAAGGCGAGCTTGTCACCCTTCAATTACCTTTCACCGGCGACCCACGCTATGCTTGATATGCGTGTATCGTCGTGAAGAACTTGGTGAAGGTGAAACACGACGCGCTCGCCACAAAATCCGAGGACACTACTACCGCCTTCGGAAGCATCATCACGGCGATTCTACAAGCCGTGCACTTCGATTTCTCGAACGAGGTGCCACTCCAAGGAAGCTGGTTCAACTTGATGCAATTCTCCCGAGACCACACGATCTCTCATGCTTCACTCGACCCCGACAGATTTGGTTACAAATATTGCACTAATGTCGGTGAGTCCTACTTTGTCTTCTTACCTTCTAACTCTGTCCCTAGACTCCGAGAAGGAGCAGCACCTAGATGGATACCGGAGGAGATGGACTACATACCTACAGCCCCACGCCTACCATACACGATTGGACGGTTCCTAGTGGCCAAGGCCAACCGAGACGCCGAGACAGAGCGTGCTCGACTACTTCAACAATCATAGGCCCGTGCACCATCCGCGAGTTCGTCTCATGAACACGGACTAGAATATGCAGCCATGAAGAAGAAGATAGCACAACAGGAGAGACGATACATGCACATGATGCGTTTCCTCGAAGAGCACCACCAGTTCGTTGGCAACACGCCCGACTCTGAGACAGATGGCTCAGGTGACGCATAGCCATGCACTTCACCACCACGGTTTAATCGATCTATTTCACCCTATCTTTTATTATAATAATTTTACCATCCTTTCACCAAATTTTTCACACTGAGGACAATGTGATTTAAGTCTGGGAGAGGATGTTTATCCATTACTAATCTATTTTTCTTTTTTTGGATCTTTTTAATTCTCGCTGAATTTTTAAGACCTCGTGTAGTATTTTTATTAAGTATTTTTCAGGAACACAAGAACAAAATGAAAAAGTTAGAGATTTGAAATCTAGCATTACTCAGCCATAGCTCGTGGAGTTATAATCTAGAAACACCGATTACTAATGAGCTAAGGGCTGTTTGATTGAATCGAGCATACCCCGAGATATTCCTCTCGACCCAGCAATATTTTAGAATAGTTACAATTGTCTCTAGTAGTGTAGTTTAGCAATAGAGTCCGTATAAATAGTTTAGTTATCGATTTCATTAGGTTTAGGTTAGTAGTCGATTTTTTTAGGTATTAGGTTAGTCTTAGAATTTCTTAGCATTAGATTTAGAGTCTCTTAGTGTTAGATTATAAATTAGATTCACCTAGATTAAAGTAGCCATCGATTTCTTTAGAAATAGTTTAGTAGAAGTTTTTCGTTTTTTTGTTCTTTACAATTCTAGTTACAAAAACCCTATAAAATGTATTCGTTCTAGGTTTATTTACCATACAGTGTCTAAGGTCTCATAGAACAGCACCATCTCCCTGTTGATCGATACCTCAAGTATTACAACGCACATATGTGCACTTGCATGCTTTAAAGTTTTTAAATTTAAGCCCCGAAGTTTCGCAGACGAATCAGATTCGTATCAAATTTTTGGCGCCGTTGCCGGGGAGAGGTTAGTAGAACGACTCTAGAACAAAAATTTTCATTTTTCATTTTGGTTTTGTTTTTCTTCGTTTCAGGTTTTGAAACATGACCTCGCCTCTGGGGCGAGATTGCTACTACGAGCGGGGTTACTATGACCCATCTTGCGCTCACTCTTCCGGGTAAAATCCCGCTCGGTCTCTTAGTGGAGTCCCTGGTTTGAAAGACTTGCATATCCAACTTCTTGACATGGGTTGAAAGAGATTCAAATTTCCCATTCAAGTCGTTGTACATACATTCGACCTTGACGTTAAAATATTTCGTCGTCTTCTCGTTGCTTTGAGCGAGGAGTTGAATTGATTACTCAATCTTCGCTATTTGGGTAGCAAGTTGAGAGTTAGATATACCTTGTTTCTGCGTGTTTGAGTTGTTGTAAGGAGCGGCTTGAGCGTTGAAGGGCGGTGTTGGTTGGAAGTTTCCATTTCCTCCATAGTTCCCGTTTTGGAACCGGTTTTGGTATGGCCTCGATTATTGTTGATAAGGCTGATATTGAGGGTTCCCCATGTTCTGATTTCA
The DNA here is from genome assembly GCA_030161315.1 of Eutrema japonicum. Taxonomy (NCBI): domain Eukaryota; kingdom Viridiplantae; phylum Streptophyta; class Magnoliopsida; order Brassicales; family Brassicaceae; genus Eutrema; species Eutrema japonicum. Next base: position 32,092,535 of record BSQW01000007.1, on the reverse strand, counting down.
GTATAAAAGATTGTTGAAGTTAGCGTTGCGGAAAGCGTTGTTGAATCCATTGTTGAATCGGCCTTGGTATTGACTTTGTGCTCCCACATAGTTAACTTCTCCTTCTTGAGAATACGAACCGTTGTTGTCGAGTTTGTAATAAATGTCATCATCGACTCCAACAGTAGCTTCACAAGCATGTACTTGACGGTTTTGGTTGTTGAGTAGTCGTTTCATCATGACTTTTAGCTCGGAAATCTCTTTCGATTCTGACACGTTCGATCTAGTCGATATATCGTAGTCGGAAGAATTGTTACTATCCGACATAGCAAGATTTTCGATGAGACCTCTTCCTTGGTTGATGGTCTTCATGGAGAAGTCTACATTGCTGGCCGTGTCGAGAGAAAGTTTATATTGCAGTAGTAATCCTCGGTAGAAAGTGTGAGCACATTTGGACCGGAGAAACCGTGATGAGGGCAATCTCTCTCATACTCCTTGAAACGTTCCCACACTTCATAGAAAGACTCCACCGATTGTTGATGAAAACTTTCGATTTTGTTTTTTAGCGCGTTGGATCTCGACTTTATGTAGCAGTGGTTTAAGAAGGCGGCTTTGCACTCTTCCCAATTAGTAATAGATCCCGCGGACAAAGATGTCAACCAACAGTGAGCTTTATCGGCCATAGAAAAAGGAAAAAGCTTACACTTCAAATAGTCGGCGGGAACTTGGTTGGTTCTCATCGTTCCGCATATCTCTTCGAACAACTCGATGTGCTCCATCGGCTGCTCGGTTGCAACTCCATGAAACTGATTTTTCTTTACCAAAGCAATGATTTGAGGTTTGATCTCAAAATTTTTTCCGTTCGGTATATCAAATTGTATGGCTGCTCGGTTTTGGAAGTGTTGAAACGGTGCATCAAAATCAGTAATGATACGGTTACACGCTTGTCTCCTCGGTGGATTAGAGGGCAGTACGGGAGGGTTGAAGTTTACGCCGTTAGGAGGAATCGGTGCATTCGCTTGAGCATCGTTCCTCGGTGCATCACGATCAACGAGAAGTTGTCGCCTCAGATTTCAAGCATTTCGGTTTTCTTTGTGGTTTTCTTCGGGATCGAGATGTGGCTTGTCATTAGCACCGTGGACAGCCTCTTGATCTTCTTCGTTATATGAAAAATGACGGTCATCCTCGTGATCTAGTTGATCACGGTTTAGTTGATCTTCCGAGTGGTCATTTTTGGCCATCATTAAGTTTCTTTTGAGTCTTCGGAGTTCTCTCTCATGTTTGTCGATATCGTCTAGTAGCAGTACGATTCCTCTAGGAGTTCGCATGGTGTGCATGCACCTTAGAACAAAAGACAAAGATAAATGAGAAAGTCAAAAGAACAACAAAGAACTTGAAAATCAAAAGTGTCTAGAGCAGAAATTAGAATACGAAATCAAACAAGCTAAACTATCCCCGGCAATGGCGCAAAAAACTTGACACACCGGGAATTAACCCCAGTGTGGGGTTTTACCCTTTATATCTAAGGAGCAAGTGCACAACACAAGAAATAGTATTTAGGGATCGAATCCACATTGATAGACGTTGTCGATTTCTAACGAGTTCTAACTTATGTCTAAACGTAAAATATATTTTGGGTTTTGTTACGGTCGTATCTATGGAATCTAAACTAAACTAAGAAGGGCAGTAGCTAACTAATTATTTTATCGAGGTTGTGAATCAATTAAACGAAGCGTTGGGCAATCGGAAATTTTCTAGGGTTTATGGCCGATTTTTACAAGGAAATTTCTAAAGCGACTTTTGTCGACTTTGGGTTCTTGAACTTGGAACACGTGCGCTGCATGTAGTCTACTCCCATAATCCTACACACCTACTCACTTCAGTACTCGGACGGTAGCTTTCATCTCCGCCCGCGCAAGTAGTGAATGATACTCTCAAAGGTCGTTTACGCCCACAATTCCTCCTTAGGTATACTTTCAAAATCTTATGACGGATTTGCTCGTCTACCCTAGGTCAAGCGATTAGATACAGTACTCTCGTGGCTCTAAAACGCCTAATATCAGTTCTAAGACGGTTAGTAAAGCAACGCATTAACAACAAGGATAGAACAAAGAACCATAATCGGTATCCTAGACAAAAACCCTAATAAGAATCAAACAATAAGAGCCCCTTCAAACCCATATGCCCAACAAGGAGATTACTCAGCCATAGGTAAGGTAATCATATTCAATAAATTAAATAAAAACAGTAAGTAAAAAGGGAAGAAGAGAGCTTCTCTATCGAAGAACATGAATTGCGAATCCTTTGCTCCAAACCGAAGAAAACAAGTGTACAAGTCACAAGAGCTTCGCTTCTGCCTTCAAGCGTAATAAGAATGTAACGAGTCTGTCTAAGAGGCATAAAATAAGTATTTATAGAGGTATTCTACGTTTAGGGTTTGATGAGAAATGACGGTTTTGGTCTCCGTGAAGAAACGAGTCGAATTGGCCGTGACATGCCCTGGTCGCAGGTGCGGGCCTTCTGGGAGTGGCAAAACACCTTTTCGTCGTGGGTGGAAGCTCTCTAGGAGTGGCGAGATGGCAGCTGGCCACAGCTCCAGCTCTTCCAGGCGTGGTGGGCTACTCTTCGGGGCAACTTCATCTGCCTTCAGTGCTTCGGGTATATTTAAGGATCCAACTTTTGGATTACCTCCAATCCAATTGCATTTGAAAGCTGGTTGTCTCTACTTTGTTATGTCCAAATTTGGGGATGATCAGACAGTGAAAATGTCTCCATTAGCTGCAAGACTTCTTTTATTCCGAGTTACATGAAACGTCTTTCAAATCCCTAAAAATGAAAATTACTTGAAAACCTTTGAAAACGGAGTTAAAACACCTGCAAAAATTGATACATAAAAATTGTCAAAAACCGGTGTTATCCCTACGCTGTTTATTCTGTTCAGTTCGTGAAGTTAAAATCTATAAACTTATTTACTAAGAGCTTAGGGGCCGTGATTGAATCGAGCATACCCTAAGATATCCTTGTCGACCCAACACCGTTTTGTCATAGTTTACAAATCGTTTTTTCGTTTAGGTTATGCCAGCGATTTTCTTAGGGTATTTTACAAGCAATTTTCTGTTTTTCCCTATAAAATCTTTATTTTCGTTCTAGACTTCCTTGCTATTCTCTGTCCAGGGTCTCACATAACATCTTTCCCTTCCTGTAATTTGATACCTTAAATACTACAACGCACGTATGTGCACTTGCAGATATTTTATGTTCACAAATTTAAAAACGGAAGTTTTGGAAATAATCCGACTGCATCAATGGCTCAACCTTTGAACCAACACCTCTAGCAAGTCCAATACACGAGGAGCCAAAAACACAAAACATCTCCCGAGAAAGATTGATCGAATTTAACAACTTCGTAAAATCTATAGCGATGTACGAGCCTTTCTCGGACGTGTGGGAAGAAGGTTGTTTACAAGGTTTCTTCCGGTACAGCAAGGTGAGTAGAGAAGACATTCACACCTTCCTAACGAGAGCGATGCATTCGACAAAATTGTATGGTACATCTTATGCTATTCGTATATTTCATCCCGAGAAGCACAAAAGTTACCCGAACAAGATTAGCCAGGATAAGTTAGAGGAATTCAATAGCGTGGTTCGTGATCTACCTCGAGGAACCACATTATATAGAGCGTGCATGGACCACATGATTGGTCACTTCTTTTGTGAAAGCAAAGAATCCATCGCGGAGATAGAGGATCTCTTCGCGAATGCCATGAACGGAAAACCAGTTGATATATCATGGTTTTTACCCTGTTTAAGCCATGATATAAGTCCTTTTTATAGAGTCTCTATAGTATTTTGGAGTCTTTTAGAGTCATTTATAGGTTTTAGCACATTTGGAGTATTATTGGAGATACTGGAGCATTCTGGAGCGAAACTGAAGTCTGATGACTAAGTGCCCGATCTGAGCAACAAGCATCGATCGATACCCCCTGGTATCGATCGACACTCATCGAGAATTCATGGGCCGCGACTTTTTCCCAAGATTTGAAGATTTGCAAAAGTGCCCAGAAGACTTTGATATTTGCAAGAAGACCCCAATTCGTGTTTTAGCTATATAATTAGGTTTTCAGCCATCTGTTTAGGCTATGCTTTATTTTGTTCTGGTTTAAGAGAGAACTTGGTGAGAAGAGAGACAAGTCTGAATTTCCCCTCGTACGAGATTCAGATCTCAAAACATCTTGTTACTCTTTCTTATTATTTGTTTGAGTATTTATTCAATCATGTTTATTGATTCAATTTCCATGTCTGAGTAGATCACCTGTTAGGTTTAGGGTTTTCTCATAGGGATTTCTTTGAATGCTAGGTTGATTATCTGTTTAGGATTCATTATCTGAATTAGTTTTTCACCTTAGGTTTTTCTCAAAGCTAATTCTAGATTGATCTCCTAGAACTTAGATCTTAGGATAATTGATTAGGCATGAGAGTGCGATTAATTACCTGATAGAACCTAGGTGAGCAAATTGATTATTCGCAAAGAGATTTAGTCTAATTGATTTGTGAACATATCAAACCTTAACTTTAAAGCTGATTTAGACTTTAGGATTCGCAAAGAGATTTGGAATTCCTAGGATTTAGATTTAGATAGTTTTCGCAACGAGAGTTGGTTAATTATATTTTAGTGATTTGAGTTCTAGAACAGTGCTTAATCTGAATCCTGTTAGTTAATTAGACTGCATTCATTGATTTCCTGAGAAATACCCTAAACCTATCTGCATCCAACTGAATTTACAACACTTTTACTTGCAATCTTACTTTCAATCACATCTTTTGATTTAGCTTGTTTCGGATCTATATAATCTATTGTGTGATAAATGAGTTCTTGTGTTCGACCCCTGATTTACTGCAGCAACTGCTTTAGTACTATTTAGGGTATTAAATTGAGCATATCAATTTTGGCGCCGTTGCCGGGGACTCAATTCGCCATTAGATTTTAGCTAAGAAATTCGTCTAAATTGCCCGAGTATCGATTGATACCCTTGAGTATCGATCGATACCCGTCGTAAATTTCAGTTACTTACGCTCTTTACTTTTGGATTTCAGGTGCATGCCTAATAGAGAAACCAGAAGTAAAAAGAGCACTCCACTAGTTGATCTATCACTGGAACAGTTAGCACACGTGGAACGAACAAACAGGAAAGCAAAGAAATCAGCTAAGATGAACAACAATCAAGTGGGGTTAGTTCGTGATGCAGCTGGTGCTTACAGAGACCAAGAGGGTCGGTTGTGCAATGAGCAAGGACAATGTCTGATGGAGAGGGGATCGTCATTCCACCTGCTCATGTTGTCGCTGAGAATGCCGCGGGGAATGCGGTGGTTAATCATGGAAGAACGATTGGTGAGTACAACAGGCCGAATCAGTTTTTCGCCAATCGGTCAGCAATTCGTCCTCCTGCGTTTGAGAGGAACGACTTTGAGCTGAAACCCGCTTACTACACTCTAGTGGGACAGCATCTCTTCCATGGTCTTCCTCATGAACATCCAATGGACCATGTGGAGAAGTTCGAGGACTTGGTCACTAGCATTAAGAGCAATGGAGTGTCCTACGATTATCTATTCTGCAAGCTTTTCCCCTACTCTCTAGGTGGGGATGCTACTTACTGGCTGAGGCAGCTACCTCCTGGATCGCTAACTAATTGGGAGGACACTAAGAGGGCATTCCTGATTAATTTCTATGATGATGGACGATCTGAAGATCTGAGGAATAAGATCTCCACTTTTTCTCAAGGACCTACTGAGGCGTTCAAGGCTGCTTGGACGAGATTCAGATCGTATCAGAGATATTGTCCACATCATGGATACTCTAATGTGCAGCTGCTGGGTATCTTCTTTAGAGGAGTAGATTGGAGATAACAGATGGCTCTAGACGCCTCAAGCAATGGTAATTTCAACACCAGGTATCCTGAGGATGCTTATGTGTTGATTGAGAACTTTGCATCTAGTAGTAGCACCAAGAGCGCAGATTTCGAACGCAAGAAGCTGGCTGGTAATCAGGATGGGTCGCAGATCGCTGAAGTTAAGGCTCAGCTGGATTCAATGCACAGTCTTCTGCTGGGAAAGACAACAAAAGCCGTTCATTTGAGGTATTCAATGAGAGTGAAGCAGAAGATGTCAACTACATTGGTGGTTCTGGCTTTCAGGGACAGAGGAACCAATTCAACAACAATCGGAGCTTCAACAACAACTTCCAGCAAGGAGGATTCAACCAGAAACCTGCCCAGAACAGCGGTTACACCAGGAACTACGGAAGTCCTTCTTACGAGCCTGTGACTGCTAAAATATCAGAGAACAAGATTGAGGCCATGCTTGAAACACTCGTTCAAGGACAGCATGTACAAAGATCTGAGTGGAAGGATCGATGCTCTTGGTATTGGTCAGAAGAAGCTGGAAACTCAGGTAACTCAGACTTCATAAGGTTCGAGAAGACAAGAAGGTTTTCTTCCAGGAAAAGGAGAGAACCCAAGAGCACACATAATTGCCATTACCTTGAGAAGTGGTAAGGAGGTCACTTCAGGAGCGAGAGTAGACCAAACTGCTGAAAATTTCGATTGGTCTGACGATGAAGACACTGAAATCGCCAAGGCATCGATCGACACTACCCATCATCGATCGACACCGATCGACACTACCCAGCATCGATCGACACCGATCAAGATTCTCACACGGGAAAACTCAAAGTCCCGTGTATCGATCGATACCCCCCATGTATCGATCAATACTGAACCTGAAGACGATGCAGAACTTGAGGTTACGAAGGAGAAGGCTAAAGCACTACCAGAGAGGGTCTACATCCCGAGGATACCTTATCACAGAGCTCTTGGGAAGACTAAGAAGGAGGTAGAGGACGCTAAATGCAAGGAAATTTTGGACAAGCTGGTTGTTGAACTTCCCTTCATCGATGCTATCAAAACTTCGGCAGCCTTCAGAAGATATGTCAAGAAGATGGTGTCCAGCAATGTGAACCTTGAAGACGGTTGTCTGATGATCACTCATGAATGCAGTGCAATCCTAAACAACAGGATCCCAAGGAAACTTCCAGATCCGGGGAGCTTTGTCCTAGATTGCACAATTGCTACTGACATGTTTGAGCGTTCTCTTTGTGACCTTGGCTCAAGTGTCAACCGCATGCCTTACTCGGTTGCTAAGAGAATGGGAATGACAGACTTCACTTCTACGAGGATCTCACTAATACTCGCTGATCGTTCAGTTAGACTTCCAGAGGGATTGCTCGAGGATGTTCCGATTATGATTGGGAATTGCTTAATCCCAACTGATTTCATTGTCTTGGAGTATGATACGGAACCCAGAGATCCTCTCATATTGGGAAGGCCATTCCTAGCAACAGCTGGTGCTCTGATTGATTGCAGGAATGGGAAGATAAGTCTTAACATTGGTGAGCTGGTCATGACTTTTAACATGGAGAAGATGATGAAGAGACCAACCATCGACGGACAGACTTTCTTCGTTGATACCTTCTGTGATATTGCTGAGGAGTACTTCCTGGAGATGCATCCTGAGGACCCTTTGGAGAGGGCATTGGTTTGTTCGGCTGAGTCAGAGGTTAATGCAAATGATGCTGCTGCTGAATACGGGAAGATGCTCGATTCAGCACGACCAGTATCGATAGATACCCTGCGGCCAGAAAGAAGTTTGGCCGAAAGAACTAAGCAAGCTGCTGGACTTGGAGATTGGAGCGAGGAGAACGCTCCTAAAGTGGAACTCAAACCACTTCCTGCGAATCTGAAGTATGGTTTTCATGGTCCTAATTCCACGTTCCCAGTAATCATTAATGCCTCTTTAAACAACGCAGAGGTTACCTTACTGCTAAGCAAGCTGCGCAAGTATCGCAAAGCTCTTGGCTATTCTCTTGATGATATTTCAGGTATATCACCGGATCTGTGCATGCATACGATTCATCTTGAGGACGAGTCAAAGGCTTCAATTGAGCATCAAAGGAGGCTGAATCCGAACCTGAAGGAGGTGGTTAAGAAAGAGGTCATGAAACTCTTAGATGCATGAGTTATCTATGCCATCTCATATAGCTCTTGGGTCAGTCCAGTGCACGTTGTTCCTAAGAAAGGAGGGATAACATTGGTGAAGAATGAGAAGGATGAGATGATTCCTACAAGGACTATCACTTGACATCGAATGTGCATTGACTACAGGAAGTTGAATGCAGCTACACGGAAAGATCACTTCCCATTGCCATTCATTGACCAGATGCTGGAGAGGTTAGCCAGCCATCCCTACTACTGCTTCCTTGATGGATATTCAGGTTTCTTCCAGATTCCTATCCATACGGATGACCAAGGGAATACCACTTTCACCTGTCCCTATGGCACATTCGCATACAGGAGAATGCCATTTGGATTGTGTAACACTCCAGCCACTTTTCAGAGATGCATGATGTCTATCTTCACATACATGATTGAAGATTTCATGGAGGTGTTCATGGATGATTTTTCAGTATATGGATCATCATTCAAGGACTGTTTAGCCAACTTGTGTAAGGTGCTCCAGAGGTGTGAAGAGAAACACTTGGTCCTTAATTGGGAAAAGTGTCACTTTATGGTTCAAGATGGCATCGTACTTGGGCACATGGTTTCTGAAGCTGGGATCGAAGTCGACAAAGCCAAGATTCAGGTTATGACAAGTCTCCAACCACCGACTTCTGTGAAGGATATTCGGAGCTTCCTTGGTCATGCTGGGTTTTACAGGAGGTTTATCAGGAATTTCTCCAAGATAGCACGCCCACTCACTGCTTTACTGTGCAAAGAAATCAAATTTGATTTCACACCTGATTGTCTTGCAGCCTTTGAGGAGATCAAAAAGGCTTTGGTGAGTGCTCCTATTGTGAAACCTCCTGATTGGACTCTGCCTTTTGAGATAATGTGCGATGCTAGTGACTTTGCTGTTGGGTCAGTTCTGGGTCAGAGGAAGGATAAGAAGCTGCACGTCATCCACTATGCCAGCAGGACTTTAGATGATGCTCAGAGGAACTACAGCACCACAGAGAAGGAACTACTTGCAATTGTCTTCTCCTTTGAGAAATTCCAATCCTACTTGATTGGGAGCAAGGTGGTTGTTCATACTGATCATGCTGCTCTAAAGTATCTGATGAATAACAAGGATCTCAAGCCTCGTCTGTGTCGTTGGGTTCTTTTGCTACAAGGATTCGACATCGAGGTTAAGGACAAGAGAGGCATAGAAAACGGGGTTGCTGACCATCTGTCGCGGATGCGGATCGATGCAGACGTCCCTATTGATGATCAACTACCTGAGGAAGCCATTTACTTAATTGAAACTAGTTTCCAGACGAATCTCGCACAGAATCAGCAATTTTCACGAGTTGCAGGTTTCGGTATCGATCGATACCCTGCTGGTATCGGTCGATACCCTGGCGATCCCGTACCTGTTTGGATCGTTGATCATCCTGGCGTTTCTGAAAACCATCTCGTCGCTGCAGCCGATTCTGATAGTCCATGGTACGCTGATATTGCCAATTACCTCGCTGCAGATGAAGAGCCAAGACACCTCAAGAAGTATGACAAGAAGAAGTTCATGCGTGACATAAGGAGATTCTATTGGGATGAACCTTACATGTACAGGCACTGTTCTGATGGTATCTACAGGAGATGCATTGCTGAATCAGAGGTTCCAGATGTTTTGTTTCACTGCCATGGATCCGATTATGCAGGACATTTTGCAACTTTCAAAATAGTGTCCAAGGCTCTTCAAGCAGGCTTCTGGTGGCCTACCATGTTTAAGGATGCTCATGCTTTCATTTCACAGTGTGATGCTTGTCAAAGGAGAGGGAAGATCAGTAAGAGACATGAGATGCCACAAAATTTCATCCTTGAGGTTGAAGTTTTCGATTGCTGGGGTATCGACTTTATGGGTCCATTTCCATCATCACACAAGAAAAACTACATCCTAGTTGTTGTGGACTATGTATCCAAATGGGTGGAAGCGATAGCTAGTGAGAAAAATGACTCTGCAGTGGTTCTTAAGCTGTTTAAGACCATCATTTTTCCTCGCTTTGGAGTGCCTCGAATTATGATAAGTGATGGTGGCTCTCACTTTATCAACAAGGTTTTCGAGAGGTTGTTGAAGAAGTATGGTGTAAACCATCGCGTAGCTACTCCATATCACCCTCAGACAAGTGGGCAGGTCGAGGGCTCAAACAGGCAGATCAAGGAGATTTTGGAGAAGACAGTGAGTGCTTCTAGGAAGGATTGGTCTACAAAGCTGGATGATGCGCTATGGGCATACATGACTGCTTTCAATACACCGCTAGGTACTACACCTTTCCAAATGCTGTATGGGAAAGCATGTCATCTTCCTGTCGAGATTGAGCACAAGGCTGCCTGGGCAACGAAGTTGCTGAACTTCGACATCAAACCTGCTGCTGAGAGGAGATTGATTCAGCTGAACGAGCTGGATGAGATCAGGCACCACGCTTATGAGAACTCGAAGCTGTACAAGGAGAGAACCAAAGCTTATCATGATAAGAAGATCATCTCCAGACACTTCGAACAGAACGACCAGGTACTTCTGTATAACTCTTGTTTGCAATTGTTTCCTGGTAAATTGCGTTCTCGTTGGTCAGGTCCCTTCACAATCAAGGAGGTCAGACAACATGGTGCTGTAGTGCTGATAAATCGCAAGGGCGAATAGTTCACTGTCAATGGACAAAGAGTGAAACACTATTAGGCGAAAGCCGAGATTCCAACAGGGCAGATAATGCCTTTGGCTGATGCACCAACAGCCTGAATGGCGTTACAGTCAAACTATTAAAGTTAAACGAGCGCTTGGTGGGAGGCAACCCACTGGTGAGTCTGTTTTTGAGTTGTTTTTCTTTTTATTTTCGTTCGTTTTGTGTTTGTGTCAGGATAAACAAGGAGCAAAACTCGAAATCGCCTAGTGTCGATCGATACCCTATTGGTATCGATCGACACCAATCGCGAATGAAAGGTTCGTCAAGTCGATTTAAGCCCAGTATCGATCGATACTAGGCTGTGTGTCGATCGATACTTGACGTTCCAGCAAGGTAACTTGTTGTTTTTCCCAATTTTATTCTCTTCTTTTGTCTTCTTTTACCTACTCTAGGCTAGATAATACTGGGGACAGTGTTGATCAAGTCTGGGGGAGGTGTCTGCTGACATTGTTTTTGTTTTTCTTAGAGTCAGTTGTTTTATCGAGTCAAAATTGTTTTATCGAGTCAAAATTGTTTTATTGAGTCAAAACTTGTTGGAGATAATGATCATGTGCTTGAGTTGTTGCTTTGATTTTGTTTTTGAGTGCACAGTGTTACAGGATCAGTTCTAGATCGACTAATGAAAAATCCAAAGACTGACCAGTTGACTAGAAAACATCCATGTCTCCAGCAGAGTTCTTCTGAAGCCTGAGCCAAATTTTTGCACTTCATCAATGTGGTTTGTGTTTTTAGAGCTTGATTCATCATTCATATCTGATAAAGGAACCTGTGTGTTTAGAGTTATGGTATCTCTCTCCCCTGTTATAAGTTGGTAAATAAGAGCATAAAAGATTGAAATGATTTTCTTCTGAGTAGAGGGTTAGGAAAATTTCCAGCGATCCCATTATTCTACTTAAGAGAGAATGATCACACAGAGGATTGGAAGCGAGGCTAGGATTTTCCTATGATGCCATTATTCGCCTACATCCTTTGAAACATTAAGAGGGGAGAACCGGGGATTTGGTGGCAAACACCATCAATACTCGCGTCTTATACCTTGATATGTATATGCAAAGCTGAAAAGAAAAGAAAAAAAAAAACATAATAAGAAATAAGTCTGGGGGAGAGAAATTGATACAAAAAGTGTGAAAAAGGGTGGTTCCATGTCATGATATTGTCTGGTAAAGAGTCTATAAGGTTCTTGAATATTAGCTGCAGCGATGAAACTGGCGATGAGGGCTTTACTTGAACATTGCTGTGGGATTTTGTGTGGAGTCTGGAAAAGCTGCGAATGTCTACGGAGAAGTACATGGTGGTTAGATCAAAAGCTGGTTAGGTAACATTTGGATGCTTGGGAAAAAGATCTCTGCAATGGTTCATGAACAGGTGAGTCTCCGCGTTTTCAAACCTCTTTCTCTGTTTAGTCTTCTATTTGCTTGAGAGCAAGCAAAGGCTAAGTCTGGGGGAATTGATATATCATGGTTTTTACCCTGTTTAAGCCATGATATAAGTCCTTTTTATAGAGTCTTTATAGTATTTTGGAGTCTTTTAGAGTCATTTACAGGTTTTAGCACATTTGGAGTATTATTGGAGATACTGGAGCATTCTGGAGCGAAACTGAAGTCTGATGACTAAGTGCCCGATCTGAGCAACAAGCATCGATCGATACCCCCTGGTATCGATCGACACTCATCGAGAATTCATGGGCCGCAACTTTTTCCCAAGATTTGAAGATTTACAAAAGTGCCCAGAAGACATTTGCAAGAAGACCTCAATTCGTGTTTTAGCTATATAATTAGGTTTTCAGCCATCTGTTTAGGCTATGCTTTATTTTGTTCTGGTTTATGAGAGAACTTGGTGAGAAGAGAGACAAGTCTGAATTTCCCCTCGTCCGAGATTCAGATCTCAAAACATCTTGTTACTCTTTCTTATTATTTGTTTGAGTATTTATTCAGTCATGTTTATTGATTCAATTTCCATGTCTGAGTAGATCACCTGTTAGGTTTAGGGTTTTCTCATAGGGATTTCTTTGAATGCTAGGTTGATTATCTGTTTAGGATTCATTATCTGAATTAGTTCTTCACCTTAGGTTGTTCTCAAAGCTAATTCTAGATTGATCCCCTAGAACTTAGATCTTAGGATAATTGATTAGGCACGAGAGTGCGATTAATTACCTGATAGAACCTAGGTGAGCAAATTGATTATTCGCAAAGAGATTTGGTCTAATTGATTTGTGAACATATCAAACCTGAACTTTAAAGCTGATTTAGACTTTAGGATTCGCAAAGAGATTTGGAATTCCTAGGATTTAGATTTAGATAGTTTTCGCAACGAGAGTTGGTTAATTATATTTTAGTGATTTGAGTTCTTGAACAGTGCTAATATGAATCCTGTTAGTTAATTAGACTGCATTCATTGATTTCCTGAGAAATACCCTGAACCTATATGCCTCCAACTGAATTTACAACACTTTTACTTGCAATCTTACTTTCAATCACATTTTTTGATTTAGCTTGTTTTGGTTCTATATAATCTATTGTGTGATAACTGAGTTCTTTTGTTCGACCCCTGATTTACTGCAGCAACTGCTTTAGTACTATTTAGGGTATTAAATTGAGCATATCACCAGTTCGAAGTCTCCATAAGATTCAAGAGAAATGGCAGTTTCTAATCACTTGTAACATCCGAGGAGTCGAGTTTAAAGATATTCTTTGTGACTCCGGAGCCTGCCTAAGCATCATGTCAAAATCAACCGCCAAACGCGGTTGTAAACAATTTAAACGAAACGTTGGGCAAAAGGTATTCTATAGGGTTCATGGCCGATTTTACTAAGAATTTTCTAGGATTTCTAAAGCGACCTTTTGTCGTCTTTGGATTCTTGAACTTGGAACGCGGACACTATGTGTAGTCTACTTTCGTACACCCTACACCCCTACAACTTTAATACTCGACCGGTAATTTTCGTCTCCGCTCGCGCAAAAAGTTAGTGATTATACTCAAATGTCGTTAACGCTCACAACCCCTTCACAAGTATACTTTTGAAATCTTGTGACGGTTTTGCTCATTTACCCTAGGTCAAGCATATGGATCCAGTACTTTTGTAGTTCTAAAAATACCTAAGTTCAGTTGCAAGGAGATCAATCAAGCAAACATGCATTAAGAGAAATGATAAAAACGAAGAACCCTAATCGGTATCCTAGTCTAAAAACTTAAAAAGAAATCGAACCATGAGTGCCCCTTCGAAACCTTATACCCAACAAAATAACTGCTCAGCCATAGCTGAGGTAAACATATTCAATATATTGAAAAAAAAACAGTAAAGAAAAAGGATGAAGAAGGCTTCTCTATCGAAGAACTCGAGTCGAGAATCCTCGCTCCAAACTGAAGAACAAAGTTGGAAGAGAATTGCTTCTGCCTCAAAGCATGAAAGAAAAAGTGTATAATGATGTGTCTCTGTCGTAAAAGACCTAAAAAAGAGAATATATAATCTTCACTTCGCAGCAGGGCTTGGTCGCGGGTGCATGGATTCTGGCCGCGACGAATAGGTGTTTAGCCGCTGGTCGAGCTTCTCTGAGCGCGGTGAAATGCTTCTTGGCCGCTTGTCGGGGTTCTCTTACCACGGTGTTCTTCTCTTCGAGGAAGCTTCATCTGTCTTCAGTGCTTCATTTGTATTTAAGGATCCAACCATTGGATCGTCTCCAACCTAATTGCATTTGAAAGCTGGTTGTATCTGCTTTGTTGTGTCCAAATTTGGTGATGAACAGACGGTGTGATATATCATGGTTTTTACCCCTTTTAGGCCATGATATAAGTCCGTTTTATAAAGTCTTTCTACTATTTTATAGTTTTTTAGAGTCTTTTATAGGTTTTAGCACGTTTGGAACATAAATGGAGATATTGAAGCTTTCTGGAGCATTTTGGAGCAAAGCAGAAGCTCGTGTAGCTGAGTACTAGATTTGAAGCCTCAGTATTGGTCGATACTCACTGCAGCAAGACACGAGTCGCGACTTTTCCAAGAGTTAAAGAATTGTAAAATTGCCCAGAAGACTTTATTATTTACAAGAATCCCCAAAACGTGAGTTAAGTTATTTATTAGGATTTTACAACCACTTTGGTGGCTACGTTTTCATGACGATTGATTTTACTTTGGTTTTTGGAGAGACAACTCTGAACTCCTATTTCTTATTGATTTCTTTGATGATATATTCAATCATGTTGTTTTCATTATCCATGTCTGAGTATATCCTCTTTAGGTTTAGGGTTCTCATAAGGGTTTTCTCTGAATGCTAGGTTGATTAAATGATTAGGATTCACCATCCAAATTAGTTCTTCACCATAGGTTGTTCTCAAAGCTAATTCTAGGTTGACGAATCTGGAACTTAGATCTTAGGATAATTGATTAGGCACGAGAGTGCGATTAATTACCTGATAGAACTTAGTGTGAGCAAAATTACTATTCGCAAAGAGATTTTGTTTAGTTGTTTTGTGAACAAATCAAACTTGAACCAAAAGCTGGTTTAGACTTTAGGATTCACAAAGAGATTTGGAATTCTACGATTTAAACTTAGATAGTTTTCGCAACGAGAGTTGGTTAGCTATGCTTTAGTTTTATAGTTTAAGAACCGCGCTAAATCTGAATCATATTAGTTAGTTTATCTGCATTCATTGAATTTCTGAGAATTACCCTGAGCCTATCTTTCTCCCAATCGAATTACAACTTGTTTAATTTACGTATTGCTTTCAATTACATCTTTTGGTTTAGCTTAATTCAAATCTATCTGATATATTGTGTGATTTCTTGAGTTCTTGTATTTGGCCCCTACATATTCTACAACAACTGCTTTAGTACTTATAGGGTATTAATTTTAGCATATCAAATTTGGCGCCGTTGCTGGGGATTCAATTTCGCCATTAAATTTTAGCTAAGAATTTCGTCTAAATCGTTGAGTATCGATCGACACCCTAATGGTATCGGTCGATACCCGTTGTGAATTTCGGTTACTTACGTTCTTGACTTTTGTGTTTCAGGTGCATGCCTAATCGTGAAACCAGAAGGAACAAGAGCACTCCGCTAGTTAATCTGTCATTAGAGAAACTAGCACTTTTGGAACGCACAAACAGAAAAGCAAAGAAGCCAGCAGAGATGAACAACAATCCTATGGTTTTGGTTCAAAATGCAGTTGGTGCTTACATAGACCGAGAGGGTCCATTGTGCAATGAGATAGGGCAGCGACTTGATGAAGCTGGAAATGTCATTGCCCCTGTAGCTGTTGCGAATGTTGGGAATGCTGCGGTTGATCGTGGTAGAACGATTGGTGAATACAACAGGCCTGATCAATTTTATGCCAATCGATCAGCGATTCGCCCTCCTGCTTTTCAGAGGAATGATTTTGAGCTGAAACCTACATACTTCATTCTTGTGGGTCAACACCCTTTTCATGGTCTTTCTCATGAACACCACATGGATCACATTGAGAGGTTTGAGGACTTGGTTACAAGCATCAAGTGCCATGAAGTTACCTCTTCTGTAAGCTTTTCCTATACTCTCTTGGTGGGGATGCAGCTTATTGGCTGAAGCAGTTGCCAGCTGTATCACTGATTACTTGGGAGGAGACTAAGAATGCCTTCATGAACAACTTCTATGATGATGCACGATCCGAAGAGCTCAGGAATAAGATTTCCCTATTTTCTCAGGGACCGACTGATGCATTTAAGGCTGCTTGGCTCAGATTCAGGTCATATCAGAGAGATTGTCCACATCATGGGTTCACTAATGTTCAGCTGCATGGTTTTTTCTTTAGAGGGATTGATTGGAAGTAACAGATGGTTTTTGATGCTGCGAGCAATGGAAATTTCAATACCAGGTATCTTGATGATGCTTATGTGCTTATTGAGAACTTGGCATCTAGCAATAGTACCAAGAATGCAGACATGGAGCGCAAGAAGCAAGATGGTAACTTGGATAGCAGTCGAATCGTAGAGGTGAATGCTAAGTTGGATTCAATGCACAATCTGTTGATGGGAAAGACCCAAAAATCGGTCCACTTTGCTGCTGAAGATGAAGTGGAGGATGTTAACTATATTGGTGGAGCTGGTTTTGGGTCGAATCAGTTTAAACAGAAACCTTCCCAGAACAGTGGTTATACTAGGAACTATGGGAATTCATCCTATCAGCCTTTACCTGCTAAAACCCCAAAAAGCAAGATCGAGTCTATGTTTGAAACGTTGGTTCAAGGACAGCAGCAGATAGCCGTGGATTTCAATGAGAAGATGGATGTTATGTACAAAGATCTGAGTGGAAAGAACGAAGATCTCGGTATTCATCAGAAGATTGATAAATGGATTTTTACCTATATCAATTACCTAAAATGCCTATTGAGCATAAAATGATCGAACCAAGGGTTAAGTTTCAAGCACTAGGAATACATACTACTAAGGGAGCTAAGCAAGCAAATAGGGGTTTGTGATTAAGAAGCTAAAATGAAAACAAAACAAGCTAAAGCAATAAACAAGTGATGCAATTCAATGAACAAAAATGAATCCAATGATAGGGTTATTGAAATAGAGTGATCCAAGTCCTAATTGTGATGTCTAAAGCTTTATGAAGACTAATCCCTAGGTAATAGATCCTAATTTAGACTAATCCTATGTCTAGGCACTAATCACTTTGCTAATCATTAATCCCATTAGCAAATTGTCATTTGTGGAACAACCATTAGCAAGCCTTGAGAACATATAAACAAGATCAACCAAATAATCACTATAGACAGCTAATCCCTTAGGTTAGAAATGAAAATCTCTTGAAAAGTTCCTCTAGGCATTTCATCAAACACCTTGTGTGCATGAAATACCGCATGTCTAGATCCACTTTCCCAAGCTAGATCCATCATTAAAATCACTTAACAAGAAAGGATAAAAGATATTCTATCCTAAGACATCACAAATCAAGCCTTGGATCATCTAATTCTACCCCATCCCTAAATCATAAAGAACTACTCAAACCCCATGAAGGATCTCTTAAAATCTATGGAGAAAGAGAGAGAATCCATGGATAGTTCTTGTGTAATCAAAGAAGAGATGAGATAGGAAGAAGAGATTCAATAAAAAAAACAATCAATTGCATAAATTAAAGGATTTCTCTCTCCAAAAATCTATTTTTCTCCTAAAGGGGAAGGTATTTTTGAACAAAGAAAGCATAAGAATGAAAATCAGGGTTTTTGGGTTTATAAATGAAAATGGGCGAACCGGGTATTGACCCGGTCGGATCTTGGATACGTATCCGATAAATTCGAGGCATCTCCCTAGCCTGATGTCCAAATAACATGATTTTCGCTTGTATGTACAGCTAAGACTTCCCTCTACAACTTTCATGAAGGCCGGAGAGGCTGAATATGAACGGAAGAACTTCGTTTTACCGGTTCTTTGGACGATGTCATCTCTTCTCGGCCAGGCAGATCATGCTTCAGTGTCTTGGCCATAAAATCCGATCCAGAGGTCCACATGATATGATTCAAACTCCTGTGTAAATCTGATTCACTCCTCTACAAGTTTCAAGAAGACCACTGGAGGTGTTTCATAGCGGAAGGCCTTCGTTGTTCCGGTTATTTTGACGGTTTCATCTTCTCTCGTCCATACGAACATACCTTCAGTAAATCCGTCTTATCGCCATATGTATACGTCCAAATAACTCGATTCAAACTTCTGTGTAAAGCTTATTCACTCCTCTACAACTTTGGTGAAGACCACCGAATCTAATTCGGAGTGGAGACCCTTCAATACCGACGTTACTCCTCATTACTACACGTCAGTGCTAAGAAATTTTCCCTCGGTTTCCACACCGAGCAGTTGCACCGAGCAGTGACCTCGGTATTGAAGAAACCGTTTCGGCCAGTCGGACCTATCTCTGGTAAATCAGCCATATCTCTCAAACCACATGTCCGAATGACTTGATTCCATCTCCTATGGCTAGCGGACTCATCGGGCTACAACTCTCCTGAAGACTCCAAGAGCTATATCAAATCGGATTACCTTCGTATGATCGGTTCTTTGAGACGTTCCGGATAGTTCCTCTCTAGTCTTTAAGCACCAAATCTCCAAACTCCACCAAGTGTCTCCAAACACCTAGAAAACTCTTCAAAGACATGCAAAAGACTCACTAGGACCTAATGCAGCTCCTAATACTCTAAGTGGGACAAAACAAGTATGAAATGCCATGAAGATCCAAGTAAATAATCTAAAACTTACATGATATGCATGCTTAAACTATGCAAATTATGGACACATCAATTCCCCCAAACTTAAACGTTTACCTGTCCTCAAGCAAACAAGATCAAGAATGAGAGATGCAATGCAATGCAAGTGGAGCTCGAACCTATAAGAAGCATAAGAAACAATCACACTCAACGTCCAAGTTACTAGTTCTAGGATGCACCAAATTTGTTTACTCAAAAGGAGTTAGCTATTTCCTTCACAACATGCAACAAAGCCAAACCTCAACCTAGACAAACCATCCTATTCTCTAGCCTCTTAACATTGATTAATGGTTTTATCCGTGAATTGTGCTTATGCAAAATTAGATGAAACCGCTTGGCTAAAGGATCGGTTATGAGATGAAGGTGATCTCATCGATATGCAAGGGTAAATAAACACAAGGATCTCTCAATGAACGAGCAAACTTTAACAAAATGCTAAAGGTAAAAGGCAACCTATGCATACAAGGAAAAACTCTCGTCTACCCCGAATGCCTGTAGTGTCACTAACCTTAGCCCAATCTAACCCGTCCTTGCCCGATCCTAAGCTACCATTTTTATCCCACGGCACTTTGCCTTCTTAGACCCTTACGCTCTTCTTTGCTTTCCTTTTTCGCCTTATCCTCATTAGTGGTTTGTTTCTTCATCTTGGTTATGGTTGATGCTCCTTTTCGTTTTCACTTAGCTCTTTTCTTTTTCTTCTTTTTGTTCATGCCTCTTCTTTTCTTTTTAGCTTGGCCTTTTTGGCCTTCTTTTCTTCTTTGTCTCTTGAGGCTTTTCTTAGTTACTTAGAGCTTGTTGTTAATCACACTTGCACCAACCATACCATTCATTTTGTAATCCCCTCCTCATCGTCCTTTCTTTCCTCTTTTACTCCACCATAATCTTCAAAGATCAAGTCATTCTCCTAAGCGTTTCTAACCGTTCCCATTCTTAAACTTTAAGAACCGCCACCTATCTAACCTAGTTCTAGATTAGCTCCTCGATGTTGGAACTAAGTCTACACAAGAGTGCTTCCTTGTCGCCCTAAACCTAACACGTTTTGTCAAGTTCACTCCAAAAAGACCTCACAAGACACACACAAAAGATTAGGAGCTAGAAAGGAGGTAATTGGCAAGGTGGGGAAACCAATCCAAAGATGGGATTTGGCTATTTGGACAAGAAAGGGTGGTGAAAAGGAAGAAGAGTGTCCAAATATGTGTAAGTGATCCACGATTCCATTTAAGTTTGCACAAGCACAATAATTACATGTCAAGTTATGGTTATCACTTAGATGAGGCTAGATTCATTTCAAGCTTACTTCAACCAAGGAAAGGCAATGATGCATGTGCTCTAACAAATGGTTCATCCTTGATTTCAGATTCAACTTCAATGCATCAAACAACTAATAACTTGGGCGTTGAATCAATTTGTAATTGAGCTACTCTGATGAGGACATCGAGTCAACGACCCAAGTCATACAAGCACCACTAGTACCAAGTGGACCAGTGACTAGAACTAGGAGCAGGGACATGGAAAAGATGTTCAACATGTTCATGGACCAGCTCAGACAAGAAGGTTTCTTCAAGACGGACACTAGTCCGCTAAGCCCATTTGCGATCAGTTATTGGGCCGATTTTTGAAGCAGGATCCACTCATGATCCCGGACGATCCAGAAGGCTATCCACATATGTATTTGAAGCTCCTTGAGTCTAGTTTCCAGAACACTAAAGATCAGCCCAAGAATCCTTACCATTCGGACCAGAACGTCCAAACACTGAAGACATATCGGCTGGATCCTTTGCTGGCCGATAACACTAAGTGGCCACTCATCAAGCCCAGGCTCGTGGCCCACTTATCTATGGTCGATTTCATTTCACCAGAGATGACTTAGGCCCAAGGAAGGTCATTAGTTGGGTTTGTAAGTCGTTTGGTGCTCTTTTCCCAACCTTCGTTTTTATCCCACTGGGTTTTGCGAAGATGGGTTTTTACCAAGGCCAAACGGCTTGCAATATTATTGGCCATATTAATGACTCTCTGTAAGCCCATGAAGACCAGCTACACGAGGCCTCACTTCTATTTCTCTTAGTCTTTTAATTATTTTGTAAACGGGCCTAAATTGTTAAGGACCCGTCTTGTTATTTCCTTTTCGGTTTATTTCTTTTTCTTTGGGGGCGAGAGCTCTCTTTAAAAACCCTAAGGCTTTGTCCTTCTCAGTCACGCGGACAATAAGAATTTTTTTTGGTTATTTTCGAGTTTTTGTTCTTCACAAAAACGTTTTCTCTCTTTAGATCGTGAGTGAGTCCGATCCTTAGGGAAACCCCTTGAAGTATCAAGAGACCGTCGCCTCTCTTGTGGTTCTCATCGCCCCACCAGCAACATCCATCTTATTCCGTTGACAGAAGAGAGAGACCTTAGTCCAACTTCTTCAACACTTGAGCACGTATTATTTTGGTATCAGAGCTTCAAAAGCTCCTGAATCTAAGGTGTAAACGTTCCCTTATCATCTTTTAATTTTCTGTATTTTTTTTTTGTTCTTGTTAGGTTTCTAGATTAAAAAAAAAAAAAAGAAACTTAGCATATCATTAGTTAGTCGAATTTTAATTTTTTTCCTTTTAAAATTTTAATCAAAAAAAAAAAAAGTACCATATATTAGGATTTTCGATTTTTGCTATTTCCTTTTTTTGTTAAGTTAATCAAAAAAAAAAGAGAGTATTTTTAGTTTAGAATATTTCCTTTTAGATTTAAGAAATTTTTTTTTCTTACCTTATTACTTGTCTTTGTCGATTTTTTGGAGCTCCATTGATACACTTTGTGAAATTTTTTTTTTGCAAGGAGAAACAATGGAAAACAATGCTGTACCGCAAGACCCTAATGCCATTCTCATGCAAGCAATCACGGCTATGCAACAACAGCTCCAGAGAGTAGTCCAAAGGCTTGATCATATGGAGCAGCCTCAAGCCAACAACAATCCTTAGCCAAGAGCACAACTACGAGCCAACAACCTAGGCGAAGATCTGAACGATGTTCCGATAGAGGAACAGCCGCGAGTAAGGAGAAGAGGACCGATGCAAGACATCTTTGAGGAGGCCGAAGGTGACTTCCCAAGGCACCAACACTCCCAGGACATGAAACGTAAGGCACCTACGTTTGCTGGAAGAGTTGATCCCGAGGCTTATTTGGAGTGGGAGCAACGTATGGAGCATATCTTCGCGTACTACGACTACAACGAGCAAAGAAGGCTGGCTTTGGCCGTTGCTCAACTCACTGACCATGCTCTCTCATGGTGGGATCGTGAGGTATCTGACAGAAGAAGGAGCCATTCACCTCAGGTCAGCACTTGGCGAGAGATGAGACAGCTTATGAAGAAGCGATATGTTCCGAGCTATTATCATCGAGATCTTCAAAAGAGGTTCCGAAAATTATCCCAAGGGACCATGAGCGTGGAAAAATACTTTGAAGAGTTTAAACACCTAATGAACCGTCTAGAGCTTGATGAAGACACTGAGACCCTCATGGCTCAGTTCTTAGACGGACTCAACGAACGGCTAAATCACAAAGTGGATAAGCTTCCATACCACTACTTGAAGGACATCTTACACCATGCCATTCAAGCGGAACAACATTTGAAGAAGAAGTCCTATGCTACTGGACGGACATGGAGTAACCAAACATGGTACCAGAACCGAGCCAAGACACAAACTCCAACCAGCTTTCCATCTAAGGCCGCGGAGAAGGGCAAGTCGGTCGAAATCGACCCTAGGTTCACTTCTAAGGCCTCTGAGCCTAATCAAGGTAAGTTTTCTAACCCAAGAACTTCTAGAACTCGTGACATAACATGGTTTAAGTGCAAGGGCAGAGGACACATGGCTAGAGAATGCCCAAATCCCCGAGTTATGATCATATTGGATTCGGGTGAGTACGAGTCTCAAGATGAGGCCAATGTGCAAATGACCGAAGCAGCCACTGAAGAAGTAGATTGTGAGGCTGAATATGGTGAGTCTCTGGTCATAAGTCGAGCCTTGAACCTCACGGTTCATCCTGACGAGACAGCCCAAAAAGACAACATCTTTCATACAAGATGTTGCATCCGAGGCAAGGTATGTAATTTGGTAATTGATGGAGGGTCGTGTACCAATGTAGCGAGTGACTACATGGTCACTAAGCTCTGTCTAGAACGCGCTAAACACCCTCACCCATATAAGCTAAGATGGTTAAATGATAAGGCTGAATTACGCGTCACGGACCAAGTGCTTGTACCATTCAATATGGGCAAGTACTCGGATGAAGTTGTGTGTGATGTTGTTCCTATGCAAGCTGGCCATCGTCTTCTTGGTAGACCTTGGCAGTTTGACAAGGACGCCATTCACCATGGCCGAAGTAACATGTATTCGTTTGTGCATGATAAAAAGAAGTATAATTTAATACCTCTTACACCTACTCAAGTACACGAATTACAAGTTAAAATGTTAAAAGAAAAAGATGCATCTACCATGAATAATTTGTTTATCAAGTCCAATTATATTTCCAAGGCAATCACTTGCAAGGAACCGGTATTACTAATGATCTTTAAGGAGACTTTAAGTGCAGGTTCTAGTGCGTTGGAACAACAGCTTCCTACTGAAGTTACTCAACTCTTGGACCGCTTTGCTGATGTGTTTCATGATGAGATACCTCCTGGCTTACCTCCTATAATAGGAATAGAGCACCAGATCGATTTTGTGGCCGAAGCCCCATTACCCAATCGAGCCGCATATCGCGTTAATCCGGACGAAGGCAAGGAACTAGAGAAGCAAGTGAGAGAACTTATGGACAATTGCTATGTTCGTGAGAGCCTTAGTCCAAGTGTTGTTCCAGTCCTTTTGGTGCCAAAGAAGGATGGAACGTGGAGGATGTGCATGGATTGTCGCGCGATCAACAACATAACGATCAAATACCGACATCCGATACCAAGGTTAGATGACATGCTTGATGAGCTTTCTGGTTCTAATTTATTTTCCAAGATTGATCTCAGAAGTGGATACCACCAAGTACGAATGAGAGAAGGTGACGAATGGAAGACGGCCTTCAAGACGAAGCAAGGCCTCTACGAATGGCTAGTTATGCCTTTCAGGCTAACTAACGCGCCAAGTACCTTCATGCGACTCATGAATGAGGTTCTTAGACCCTACATTAGTAAGTTTGTAGTGGTATACTTCGATGATATTCTCATTTATAGTCGAACTCTAGCTGAACATTTATCTCATTTAGAACAAATTCTTAAGACGCTTCAACGGGATGGTCTTTACGCCAACTTGAAGAAGTGCACATTTTGCGCTAATGAGCTTGTGTTTTTAGACTTTGTTGTGAGTTCACAGGGACTTAGAGTGGACCAGGAGAAGGTCCAAGCCATCCAAGAATGGCCTACGCCAACAACCGTTAGCCAAGTTCGAAGCTTTCACGGCGTGGCTAGCTTTTACCGACGGTTCGTGAAGGACTTCAGCACCCTTGCTGCACCTCTAACTGCCATCATCAAGAAGGATGTGGCATTCAAGTGGGGAGAAGCCCAGGAAGAGGCAATCAAAGGCCTAAAGGATCGTTTGACTCATGCTCCCATTTTAACTTTACCCGATTTCTCTAAAACGTTTGAAATTACTAATTGTGATGTCTAAAGCTTTATGAAGACTAATCCCTAGGTAATAGATGCTAATTTAGACTAATCCTATGTCTAGGCACTAATCACTTTGCTAATCATTAATCCCATTAGCAAATTGTCATTTGTGGAACAACCATTAGCAAGCCTTGAGAACATATAAACAAGATCAACCAAATAATCACTTTAGACAACTAATCCCTTAGGCTAAAAATGAAAATCTCTTGAAAAGTTCCTATAGAAATTTCATCAAACACCTTGTATGCATGAAATGCCTCATGTCTAGATCCACTTTCCCAAGCTAGATCCATCATTAAAATCACTTAACAAGAAATGATAAAAGATATTCTACCCTAAGACATCACAAATCAAGCATTGGATCATCTAATTCTGCACCATCCCTATATCCTAAAGAACTACTCAAACCTCATAAAGGACCTCTCAAAATCGATGGAGAAAGAGAGAGAATCCATGGATGGTTCTTGTGTAATCAAAGAAGATATGAGATAGGAAGAAGAGATTCAATCAAAAAAACAATCAATTGCATAAATTAAAGGATTTCTCTCTCCAAAAATCTATTTTTCTCCTAAAGGGGAATGTATTTTTGAACAAAGAAAGCATAAGAATGAAAATTAGAGTTTTTGGGTTTACAAATGAAAATGGGCGAACCGGGTCAACCCGGAAGAAACCGGGTATTGACCCGGTCGGATCTTGGATGCGTCTTCGATAAATTCGAGGCATCTCCCTAGCCTAATGTCCAAATGACATGATTTTCTCTTGTATGAACAGCTAACTCTTCCCTCTACAACTTCATGAAGGCTGGAGAGGCTGAATATGATCGGAAGAACTTCGTTTTACCGGTTCTTTGGACGATGTTATCTCTTCTCGGCCAGGCAGATCATGTTTCAGTGTCTTGGCCATACAATCCGATCCAGAGTTCCAAATGATATGATTCAAACTCCTGTGTAAATCTGATTCATTCTTCTACAAGTTTCATGAAGACCATTGGAGTTGTTTCATATCGTAAGGCCTTCGTTTTTCCGGTTATTTGGACGGTTTCATCTTCTCTCGGCCAGACGGAGATACCTTCAGAAAATCCGTCTTATCTCCCTATGCATACGTCTAAATAACCCGATTCAAACTCCTGTGTAAAGCTGATTCACTCCTCTACAACTTTGGTGAAGACCACCGAGGCTAATTCGGACTGGAGACCTTTCAATACCGACGTCACTCCTCGGTACCATACGTCGGTGGTATGAAATTTTCCCTCTGTTTCCACACCGAGCAGTTGCACCGAGCAGTGACCTCGGTATTGAAGAAACCGTCTCGGCCAGGCGGACCTAGATCTGGTAAATCAGCCATATCTCTCAAACCACACGTCCGAATGACTTGATTCCAACTCCTATGGTTAGAGGACTCATCGGGCTACAACTCGCATTAAGACTCCAATAGCTGGATCAAATCGGATCGCCTTCTTCTGATCGGTTCTTTGAGACGTTCCGGATGGTTCCTCTCTAGTCTTTAAGCACCAAATCTCCAAACGCCACCAAGTGTCTCCAAACACCTAGAAAACTCCTCAAAGACAAGCAAAAGACTCAATAGGACCTAATGCATCTCCTAATACTCTAAGTGGGACAAAACAAGTATAAATTGCCATGAAGATCCAAGTAAATAATCTAAAACCTACATGATATGCATGCTTAAACTATGCAAATTGTGGACACATCAAAGATGCTGGAAACTCAAGTAGCTCATACTACAACAGCTGTCAAGGGAAAGATGATTCATTCACAAAATGAACACGTCAATGCAATCACCTTAGGAAGTGCAAAAGAGGTCACTGCGGTGGTAGGAAAGGGTTTGAATGCAGGAATTTTTGATGATCCTGTAGAATATGACGATGAGGTTTCAGAAAATCCCAGGGTATTGACCGACACCACCGAGTATCGATCGACACCAGTCCAAGTACTTTCACAGGAAATCTCAAAACCTCGTGTATCGATTGATACCATCCCTGTATCGATCGATACCCACCCTGAGGTCGAGAAGACATCTGATTTGATTGAAGAAAGGGTTTACAAGCCTAAGATGCCACTTCCTGATCTACCTAGACATCTCAGGGACCCAATTACTGCAAAGAAGTTGCTCGGTTTTGAGAAAATGGTAAGGAGGATTCCCCATACGATGTCTTTTGAAGAAACTTTGGAATACCGCCCTTTGCTTAGCCACTTCCGAGATTGCAGAGAAACTGAGTAAGAGATCAAGGCACTCTTCATCAAGGCCATAAGTACACCACCTCCACTGAAGCAGCTGACTAAGAGGGAAGACCCAGGATATTCTCAGTTCCATGCTCTATCTCAAGAGTTGAATTCAAAGAGTCTCTCGTTGACTCGGGGGCTAGCGTCAATGTCATGTCAAGGGCAATTGCAGAGAGATTGGGAGCTGAGATTCGATCTCCCAAGACATCTATCACATTCGCGAACTGTTCCACCTCACTTCCATATGGTACAATCGCTGATTTGCTGGTTAACGTAGGAGATTGCCTGGTTTCTACTGATTTTCAGGTTGTGGAGATGAGTGCAAGATCTAGTACGCAATTGATTCTTGGAATACCGTTTATGGCTACGATTGGTGCCATTATAGATACACCAAGCAAGATAATCTCGTTCTCGTACATTGACAAGGAGGTGTACTACAAAGCCATTCCTACTAGAGGAACTCCCGCACATATCTCTTACATCACCATTGTTACAGGAGAGACGTTGGTAGTTGATCTTTTGGAAGAGCCTCCTGACGAGCCTATTGTCATAGACCTTCTAGATAGTCCTTCTGTCATCACCAAGAAAGACGTCAAAACATCTAAGGAAAAGAAGAAGATGAAGAGCAAAGGAGTGAAGGGTGCTGTATGACTTTAATCCCTCAGAAGTGTAATGGAGATTCGATTGAATACAAGGTGTAATGCAAAGGAACCTCAAAATCATTCTCTAAGGCTAGAGTCATTCTTACTTCGGAGCGGAAAGAGAAAGGAAAGGAGGTTGTGGGGAGCATGTTGAGCAGAACTCTGAAGCTGGAAGTGTCTACTTGTAGAACTTGCTCCGGAGTAAGTTCTCAATCTTCTCCTAACTGATCACATGAGCCAGAGTCAAGCTACTGACTTAAAACAAGCGCTTGGTGGAAGGCAACACACTGGTAAGTATGTATATAAGTCTTTTGTTTTTGGTTTTGGTTTTATGTTTTGTGTCTTGTGTTTTGCGTGAATTAGTTACAGAGGATCGGTATCGACCGATATCACCTGGTATCGATCGACACCACATGCATCAATGACGATGAGATGAAGTTTATGTGTCGACCTAAGCCTGGTATCGCTCGATACCAGGCTGTTTGTCGGTCGACACTCCCCGTTCCATCACGGTAGATTTTTCTTTTTCCATAATTCCAACTTCGTCCATTTGATTTCTTTTACTAACTCTAGGCTAGATAACAATGGGGACAGTGTTGTTTAAGTCTGTGGGAGGTAGTCGCTGACATTGTTTTTGTTTTTCTTAGAGTCAGTCGTTTTTGAGTCATTCGTTGTTTTATTGAGTCAAAATATGTTGGAGACTGTGATCTTGTTCTTGACTCTATTGTTCTGACTTTGCTTCTAAGTGACCATTGTTATAGAATCAGTTACAGATCGACTAATGAAAAATTCAAAGGCTGACCGGTTAACTAGAAGACACCCATGTTTCCTGCAGAGTTCTTTAAAGCCTTAGCCAAATTTTTGCACTTCATCGATGTGGTTAGTATTCATAGAGCTTGATTCCTCATTCATATCTGAAAAAGAAACCCATGTGTTTAAAGTAATAGTATCTCTCTCCCATGTTATAAGTTAAAAATAATAAGTGCATGAAATGATGAGATGATTTTCTCCTAAGTAGAGGGTTATGAATGTTTCCAGCGATCTCATTATTCTACTTGGTGAGGAATGATCACACAAAGGATTCGAAGCGAGGCTAGGATTTTCCTATGATGCCAATATTCGCCTACACCCTATGATACATTGAGAGGGAAGAACCGGGGACTAGGTGGCAAACACCATCAATACTCGTGTCTCATACCTTGATAAGAAATAAGTCGGGGGGAGAGAAACTGATACTAAAAGTGTGAAAAGGGTGGTTCCTTATCATGATATTGTATGGGAAAGAATCTAGAAGGTTCTTGGTATTAATCACAGCGATGAAACTGGCGATGATGGGTTTAATTGAACGATGCTGTGAAATAATGTGTGTAGTCTGAGAAGCTGAGAATGTCTACGGAGAAGTACATTGTGGTTAGATTTGAAACTGGTTAAGTGATATGTGGAGCACTAAGGAAAATGGTCATTGCAACGTTTCATGAACAGGTGAGTCTCCATGTTTTCAAACCTCTTTCTCTGGTTTAGTTTTATGTTTTGCTTGAGGGCAAGCTAAGGCTTAGTCTGGGGAGTTGATATATCATGGTTTTACCCCTTCTAGGCCATGATATAAGTCCGTTTTATAGAGTATTTCTACTATTTTATAGTGTTTTAGAGTCTTTTAAAGGTTTTAGCACGTTTGGAGCATAATTGAAGATATTAGAGTTTTCTGGAGCATTTTGGAGCAAAGCAGAAGCTCGTGTAGCTGAGTACCCGATTTAAAGCCTCAGTATCGATCGATACTGACTAGTATCGGTCGATACTCACTGCATCAAGACACGAGTCGCGACTTTTCCAAGAGTTGAAGACTTGCAAAATTACCCAGAATACTTTATTATTTACAAGAAATCCCAAAACGTGACTTATGTTACTTATTAGGATTTTATAGCCACTTTGGTGGCTACGTTTTCATGACGCTTTATTTTACTTTGGTTTTTGGAGAGACAACTCTGAACTCCTGTTTCTTATTGATTTCTTTGATGATCTATTCAATCATGTTTTTTTCATTATCCATGTATGAATAGATCCACTTTAGGTTTAAGGTTCTCATAAGGGTTTTCTCGAATGCTATGTTGATTAGTTGATTAGGATTCACCATCTGAATTAGTTCTTCACCATAGGTTGTTCTCAAAGCTAATTCTAGGTTGACGAATCTGGAACTTAGATCTTAGGATAATTGATTAGGCACGAGAGTGCGATTAATTACCTGATAGAACTTAGGGTGAGCAAAATAACTATTCGCAAAGAGATTTGGTTTAGTTGTTTTGTGAACAAATCAAACATGAACTAAAAGATGGTTTAGTCTTTAGGATTCGCAAAGAGATTTGGAATTTTAAGATTTAAACTTAGATAGTTTTCGCAACTAGAGTTGGTTAGCTATACTTTAATGATTTGAGTTTAAGAACCGCGCTAAATCTGAATATTGTTAGTTAGTTTATCTGCATTCATTGAATTTCTGAGAATTACCCTGAGCCTATCTTTCTCCCAATCGAATTACAACTTGTTTAATTCACGTATTGCTTTCAATTACATCTTTTGGTTTAGCTTAATTCGAATCTATCTGATCTATTGTGTGATTTCTTGAGTTCTTGTGTTTGACCCCTACATATACTACAATAACTGATTTAGTACTTATAGGGTATTAATTTTAGCATATCACGGTGAGAAAGTCTTCTTTGATTGTAAGACTTATGATGATCCGAATTTATCCAAAAACGTACTTTTGTTCCAAAATGCACTTTTTATCCCAAGTTTCCTGAAATGTCTTTCAAAACACTAAAACATGGAAATCACTTGAAAACCATTGAAAGTGGAGTTAAAAGACCTGCAAAAGATATTAAAGTGATCCTTAAAAATGGTCAAAAATTGGTGTTATCAACTCCCCCTGACTTAGACCTTTGTTTGTCCTAAAACAAAACAGAAATCTAAACTCGGAAATAGGTTTTCGAAAATATAGGAACTAACAAAAATCTCGTTGAACGTCCTTCTAAACCATAACCAACGTAATGCACCAATCGGACTTAGTCTAGAAAATTCTCACTAAAGTACTGCAACGCTAGTCCACGGTATCCGTCATGCAAAAATCTAACCATTTGAAACCTAACTTTTAGTCAACTAACTCTTTACATTCATTAAAAGGTTGCGTGATTCTTATCAAAAATACTAACCAGGACAATCGAGGCTATGCATTAAGGGCATTTAGAAGTGATGTTAAAAGTGTTTAGGGTTACCGTATTTTCGCCAGAAGATGCTATATACTATGCAAAATAGCAAGAGAGGATGGAGCTGTTGGTATCCACATTTTCTAGTTACTTCCTACTCGCACAATTGTAGTTACGAATTCTTTCTTCTTCGGGACTTTTCTCCCTTTGACAGAATTTTTCTGTTTTTCCCGCACACTTAGATTTTTTTCCGGGAAACGCTTCTCACTCCTTATAAACAAAACATGGTTTCTTTGGTATTAAAATATCGACTCTCCTAAAAATCTTAGGCTTTTGTTTTCTTTCCTCTCAAATTTTTTTATTTCTATTTTACTCGAAAGGGGAAACGCCTTTGAACGGGAGTTTTAGGGAGGACAAAAATTACCAGTGATAAAAGATTTCCAAGGAAACTTTTAAGCTTGATTTGTTGATACCTCCATAACCGAATCCATCTAGTCTTCCGTCTTCTCGAGTGACTGAAAATTGTGTTGTTCCTCCCTCTCCGACGTTTTTGAACATATCTGAACATATGACAACAAGAGAGGCAAGAGTGATGTTCAAAAATAATGGCTAAGGTTTGGGGGTGTTGTACCAGCTAAATATGAACTGGCCATCTAGGACAACAGAGAGTGGCAAAAAGAAAAAAATTTCTAGATGTATGATTCGTTGTCTTGCCTAAAAGTGACAAAATCCTCTGCGGATGTCGGATTGAATTAAGTTCAAATAAAGTGAGCTAGTATATCCTGTCAGAAAGAATCTCTATGGGTCAAAACCCTCTAGGGATGTCGCATTGCAAGCACTCTAGCTATCGGCTAGTCTAGTACCAAACCACAAAAGAGCTGGCATGTGGAGATAGCGTAGAAGCACACATGTCGAAATCATCATAGATTTTGTGTCACTGTTCCTGAAAAATACTTAATAAAAATAGAAAAATATTACATGAAATTTTTTAAATAAAGAGAAAAATAAGATAAAAAGAAGAAAACAAAATAGATTAGTAACGGATAAGCCAGGAGAAGTTAGAGGAATTCAATAGCATGGTTCGTGATCTACCTCGAGGAACCACATTATACAGAGCGTGCATGGACCACATGATTGGTCACTTCTTTTGTGAAAGCAAAAAATCCATCGCGGAGATAGAGGATCTCTTCGCGAATGCCATGAACGGAAAACCAGTTCGAAGTCTCCATAAGATTCAAGAGAAATAGAAGTTTCTAATCATTTGTAACATCCGAGGAGTCGAGTTTAAAGACATTCTTTGTGACTCCGGAGCCTGCCTTAGCATCATGTCAAAATCAACCGCCAAACGCCTCGGTATCAAGCACGTTCACCGTACCTAAACAAAAATCAGCATGACTGATGAATCTTGTGCTACACCTAAGGGAATCGCCTATGACATGGCCGTAAGGATCGAAGAATGCATTGCCCCCGTCGACTTCTGCATTATCAAAGCGACGAAAGTTGATTCTACACCGGTAATCCTAGGATGACCTTTCTTGTGAATCGTCGGAGCCATCATAGATTGGCCAAATAGACGTGTTTCATTTACTAACATCGACAAAGACGTGTTCTACGATGATGTCCGACTTAAGCTCAAGAAAGAAAGACAAATCAAATCGAAGGACCCCGTTCCAGACTCACTATGGACCGATGAGTCACATGACGAGGAAACCCAAAGGAGATCAAAGAAGACTTGTCGAAAGACAATGTCCTTTTATGACTAAGCTCGTCTAACTACCAACGTCGAGATAAACGACTTTAAACAAAAACGCTCAATGGGAGGCAACCCATTTTAGGTACGTTTTTCTTTTTAGTTTTCTTTCTTTTTCTATTAATGTTTTATTTTTCTTAGTTTCAGCTTTCTAAAAAAACCGAAAAAACACAATTTTTTTTTAAAATTTAAAAATCAAAAAGAAGAAATCATGGTTCGAAGTTGCTCGGTCCAACACGAACTGCGGGAAGGACTTGACTGTAAAAGAGGATCGACCGCAGGTGCAACACCTCGACCTGCGGCGAACCAGCATGTGGCAGCGGTCGCGCCCCACCGCCCGCGGCGAAGCCCCATTAGGCCGTGGTCGGAGCCCTTCGACCCGTGGCCAACCTCCTGTCGATCCCGATCGATTCCCTCGATCCCCGATCAATCCCAAACCATTCCCAATCACCCCACACCCATTCCCCATCATCACAACACCATCTACCATCCCCATCCCCCACCATTCCATTTCCCCATCAATCCCCCAACACATCCAAGTAAGTTTTCTTTTTCCCGAAACTGTTTCAATTATTACATACGCTATTTCTCGTCATTGCTCAATTTATTTCACACTGGTGACATTGTGATTTAAGTATGGGGGACGATTCTATCCCTTAATAATAATATTTTCTTTCATGAGTATTTGCATTTTGCATTTTTCAAGCTTTCTTAAAAAAGTAGGAATACGTTTTGAGGGAATGATGAAAGAAATCCATGACGATAATCGACCAGTGTGCTTCTACGCTATTTCCTAGTAACATGCTCTTTTGTAATTTGGTTCTAGACTAGGCGGTAGCTAGAGTTTCTGTTAATGCGAAATCCCAGAGGAATTTAGACCGTAAAGATTCTTTAGGACGGAATATACTAGCTTTTATACTTGGATTTTAACTTGACTTAATTTTCTCATCATAGGTTTAGGCAAAGATAATGAATCATACATTCAGGACGTTCTTTTACCTCTTACCACTCTTTGTCGTACCTGAATGGCCATCTCATCTTTATTTGGTACCCCACCCGAAACTTAACCATTGTTCAAACCTCATGCATTTTGTCTTATGTGCTGATATATGTAAAATCGCTGGAGAGGGAAGAACGACACAGTTTCTAGTCACTAAAGACAAAGACTATACGCTATCGGCGAAGATGAATTCAACAAAGACGATAGCTTGGTTCTGCCTTGGCCTTGGATAACTAAAAAACATGGTAAATTTCCATGCCCCTAAGACTCTATATCAATAAAAAGGCATTTCCCCCTTTCTAAAAAAAACAAATAATCAAAAATAATCGAAAGGGAAAGGAAACTAGAGACTGAAAAGAGTCTAAATTGGCCGAAATTCTTATGAGGCATCCATGGTTCGTTTATGAGAAGTATGTCATTCCAAACCCACATAAAATTCTAAGTCTGGGGGAATGACAGAAAACTTATGTTTTTGGAGAAAGGACGAATTGCAACATTTTTACGCAAGAAGATGTGACTAGAAGTTGTGGTTCTCAATAGGTTCATCCTATCTTGCTGTTTTGCATAATATCTCGTACCCTCCGATGAAATTATAACACTTTTAACCTCACCTCTAAATGCCTTTAATACCTTGCCTCGATTGTCTTGGTTTGATCCTTTGAGAGAATTTCACATTTGCACTTAATGAATTTAGAGAGCTAGTTGACCTAAATTTTGGATTTTTAAAGTTTAAATTTCGTATGACGGATACCATGGACTAGTGTTACGGAAACTTCTTGTGAGAATTTTCTAGGCTAGGTTGCGTTTGATGTAGTTCGATGGTCATGGTTTAGAAGGACGGTCTTCGAGATTTCTAGTTTCCTATGATTTTTGTTTGATCTTTCCGAGCTTTGGTTTTGTTTTGTTTGAGGACAAACAAAGTCTAACTATGGGGGTGTGATAACACCGTATTTTTACACGTTTTACTACATATTTTAAAACACTTTAATAAGTGTTTCATTCGCTTTTACATGTTTTTATTACGCTTTTCGGATATTAGTAGTTTCAAGACTCTTGTAAGGTTACTTGGGCAAAAGCATTGCAAATTATAGAAAACCCAGATTTTCGGCTCAGAGTCAAACTGTCAGAAGTTCAACTGCCAAAGAGGTTCTTCTCACCGTATGATCCACCCCAATTTTGGAGATATTTAAGAAGGACCAATTCCCTTTCCATTCCAAGATATGTGAGGACGATCCAACGGTTCAATCAAAAGATACATCAAAACGTCCCAGTTCACCTTGGGCAAAAGCCCCCGACCCGCGGCCACCGTATTTTTACACGTTTTACTATTTATTTTAGAACACTTTAATAAGTTTTTCATTCTCTTTTACATTTTTTATTACGTTTTTCGCATATTTGTAGTTTCAAAACTCTTTTCAGGTTACTAGGCGAAAGCATTGCAAATTGGAGAAAAACCAGTTTTTTTTCTCAGAGTCAAACCGTCAGAAGTTTAATTTCCAAAGAGGTTCTTGTCACCATCTGATCCAACCCAATTTTAGAAATATTCAAGAAGGACCAGCTACCTTTCCATTCCAACATATTTGAGGACAATCCAACGGTTCAATCAAAAGATACAAGAATATCAAGAAGTCCCATCAGGCCACTCATGGAGCAGCCCCAACCGAGGCCAAGAGGCAATCCGCCGCGGCCAGGAAGCCTCCACCGCGGCCAATTGAAGTTTTGCCCTGGACCCACGGCCAAGCCAATTTCGTTCCGTAAGCCCATTTGCAAGGCCCGTTCAATTCTCGTCAATGAGAAACCCTAAAGACCGACATAAGCAAAGCTCAAGACCTATAAATATGCATTTTAAAGATAAAATTTAGTGTGATTATTTTCGTGCCACACTTTTCCCTATTTTTTTTTCTTTACGTTACTTATTTCTAGTCTTTGTTCCATACTTTCGAGATTGGTGAAGAGGTTCTCTCCGGACATCGTTCTTAAATTCGAGAGACTCTTTCACCAATCTCCTTTTTTATTTAATCATGACTTTTAATTCCATTATGTGTGAATAGTTTAATCGTTGGGTTTAAAGGGATTACCGAGGGGAATTCTATATTCGATAAGGATATCACATGGTAAAACCCTAGCCGATTTCTAGAGCTCTTTCTTATAGATCGTTGTTAATGCATGAATCTAGCGTCATGAACTATAGGCTGATTCATAGGTGTTAAAGAACCACCATAAGTGCTGAATCTAAATGCATGAATCGTTCATCTATAAAAGCATGTCGCGTCATAAGATACGAAAGTATACTTGAGGAGTGCTGTGAACGAAGAAGAACCAACGCGAACAGTACGATTTTCTGTGCGGCCAGAGACGAAAGCTACTGGTCGAGTATATAAATTAGTTGTGCGTAGGATGTACAAAAGTAGGTTATTCCGTTTATTCTGTTCAGTTCGTAGAGTTAAAATCTAGAAACTTTGTTACTAAGAGCTTAGGGGCCATGTTTGAATCGAGCATACCCTAAGATATCAATGTCACAAATGGTTACCGACGTGTGGGTTTACCCTTTTACTAGGCTGGAAGAGTACATCACGCGTAGTAGTATTTATGGATCGAATCCACGGAGTGACGTTGTCTAATTTCTAACGATTCCTACGTTGTGTCTAGACCTAATCTAATTTTGGGGGTTTTTTCACGATTGTAACTAGAAAAATAAACTAATTAAACGATGAAATAAAACAAAAAGTTACCTAAGAAAATAATTAAAAGGAGGTTGTAAACAATTTAAACGAAACGTTGGGCAAAAGGTATTCTCTAGGGTTCATGGCCGATTTTTACTAAGAATTTTCTAGGATTTCTAAAGCGACCTTTTGTCGTCTTTGGATTCTTGAACTTGGAACACGGACACTATGTGTAGTCTACTTTCGTACACCCTACACCCCTACAACTTTAATACTCGACTGGTAGCTTTCGTCTCCGCTCGCGCAAAAAGTTAGTGATTATACTCAAATGTCGTTAACGCTCACAACCCCTCCACAAGTATACTTTTGAAATCTTGTGACAGTTTTGCTCGTTTACCCTAGGTCAAGCATATGGATCCAGTACTTTTGTAGTTCTAAAAATACCTAAGTTCAGTTGCAAGGAGATCAATCAAGCAACCATGCATTAAGAGAAATGATAAAAACGAAGAACCCTAATCGGTATCCTAGTCTAAAAACTTAAAAATAAATCGAAGCATGAGTGCCCCTTCGAAACCTTATACCCAACAAAAGAACTGCTCAGCCATAGCTGAGGTAAACATAATCAATATATTGAAAAAAAAACAGTAAAGGAGAGGGATGAAGAAGGCTTCTCTATCGAAGAACTCGATTCGAGAATCCTCGCTCCAAACCGAAGAACAAAGTTGGAAGAGAATTGCTTCTGCCTCAAAGCATGAAAGAAAAAGTGTATAATGATGTGTTACTATCGTAAAAGACCTAAAAAAGAGAATATATAATCTTCACTTCGCAGCAGGGCTTGGTCGCGGGTGCATGGATTCTGGCCGCGACGAATAGGTGTTTAGCCGCTGGTCGAGCTTCTCTGAGCGCGGTGAAATGCTTCTTGGCCGCTGGTCGGGGTTCTCCTACCACAGTGTTCTTCTCTTCGAGGAAGCTTCATCTGTCTTCAGTGCTTCAGTTGTATTTAAGGATCCAACCATTGGATCGTCTCCAACCTAATTGCATTTGAAAGCTGGTTGTATCTGCTTTTTTGTGTCCAAATTTGGTGATGAACAGACGGTGTGATATATCATGGTTTTTACCCCTTTTAGGCCATGATATAAGTCCGTTTTATAAAGTCATTCTACCATTTTGTAGTGTTTTAGACTCTTTTATAGGTTTTAGCACGTTTGGAACATAATTGGAGATATTGAAGCTTTTTGGAGCATTTTGGAGCAAAGCAGAAGCTTGTGTAGCTGAGTACCAGATTTGAAGCCTCAGTATTGGTCGATACTCACTGCAGCAAGACACGAGTTGCGACTTTTCCAAGAGTTAAAGAATTGCAAAATTGCCCAGAAGACTTTATTATTTACAAGAAGCCCCAAAACGTGAGTTAAGTTATTTATTAGGATTTTACAGCCACTTTGGTGGCTACGTTTTCATGACGCTTGATTTTACTTTGGTTTTTGGAGAGACAACTCTGAACTCATGTTTCTTATTGATTTCTTCGATGATATATTCAATCATGTGTTTTCATTATCCATGTCTGAGTATATCCTCTTTAGGTTTAGGGTTCTCATAAGGGTTTTCTCTGAATGCTAGGTTGATTAAATGATTAGGATTCACCATCTAAATTAGTTCTTCACCATAGGTTGTTCTCAAAGCTAATTCTAGGTTGACGAATCTGGAACTTAGATCTTAGGATAATTGATTAGGCACGAGAGTGCGATTAATTATCTGATAGAACTTAGGGTGAGCAAAATTACTATTCGCAAAGAGATTTGGTTTAGTTGTTTTGTGAAAAAATCAAACTTGAACTAAAAGCTGGTTTAGACTTTAGGATTCACAAAGAGATTTGGAATTCTAAGATTTAAACTTAGATAGTTTTCGCAACGAGAGTTGGTTAGCTATGCTTTAGTGATTTGAGTTTAAGAACCGCGCTAAATCTGAATCATATTAGTTAGTTTATCTGCATTCATTGAATTTCTGAGAATTACCCTGAGCCTATCTTTCTCCCAATCGAATTAAAAGTTGTTTAATTTATGTATTGCTTTCAATTACATCTTTTGGTTTAGCTTAATTCAAATCTATCTGATATATTGTGTGATTTCTTGAGTTCTTGTGTTCGGCCCCTACATATACTACAACAACTGGTTTAGTACTTATAGGGTATTAATTTGAGCATATCAAATTTGGCGCCGTTGCTGGGGACTCAATTTCGCCATTAGATTTTAGCTAAGAATTTGGTCTAAATTGTTGAGTATCGATCGACATCCTAATGGTGAGAATTTTGAATACTTACGTTCTTGACTTTTGTGTTTCAGGTGCATGCCTAATCGTGAAACCAGAAGGAACAAGAGCACTCCGCTAGTTAATTTGTCATTAGAGAAACTAGCACTTTTGGAATGCACAAACAGAAAAGCAAAGAAGCCAGCAGAGATGAACAACAATCCTATGGTTTTGGTTCAAAATGCAGTTGGAGCTTACATAGACCGAGAGGGTCCATTGTGCA
Organism: Eutrema japonicum; assembly: GCA_030161315.1. Lineage (NCBI taxonomy): Eukaryota > Viridiplantae > Streptophyta > Magnoliopsida > Brassicales > Brassicaceae > Eutrema > Eutrema japonicum. The sequence goes on along the minus strand of BSQW01000007.1, from coordinate 32,053,916 downwards.
ATGAGAGAGGGCAGCGACTTGATGAAGCTGGAAACGTCATTGCCCCTGTAGCTGTTGCGAATGTTGGGAATGTTGCGGTTGATCGTGGTAGAACGATTGGTGAATACAACATGCCTGACCAATTTTATGCCAATCGATCAGCGATTCGCCCTCCTGCTTTTCAGAGGAATGATTTTGAGCTGAAACCTACATACTTCACTCTTGTGGGTCAACACCCTTTTCATGGTCTTTCTCATGAACACCACATGGATCACGTTGAGAGGTTTGAGGACTTGGTTACAAGCATCAAGTGCCATGAAGTTACCTCTTCTGTAAGTTTTTCCTATACTCTCTTGGTGGGGATGCAGCTTATTGGCTGAAGCAGTTGCCAGCTGGATCACTGACTACTTGGGAGGAGACTAAGAATGCCTTCATGAACAACTTCTATGATGATGCACGATCCGAAGAGCTCAGGAATAAGATTTCCATATTTTCTCAGCGACCGACTGAGGCATTTAAGGCTGCTTGGCTCAGATTCAGGTCATATCAGAGAGATTGTCCACATCATGGGTTCACTAATGTTCAGCTGCATGGTTTTTTCTTCAGAGGGATTGATTGGAAGTACCAGATGGCTTTGGATGCTGCGAGCAATGGAAATTTCAACACCAGGTATCTTGATGATGCTTATGTGCTTATTGAGAACTTTGCATCTAGCAATAGTACCAAGAAAGCAGACATGGAGCGCAAGAAGCAAGCTGGTAACTTGGATAGCAGTCGAATCGTAGAGGTGAATGCTAAGTTGGATTCAATGCACAATCTGTTGATGGGAAAGACCCAAAAATTGGTCCACTTTGCTGCTGAAGATGAAGTGGAGGATGTTAACTATATTGGTGAAGCTGGTTTTGGGTCGAATCAGTTTAACCAGAAACCTTCCCAGAACAGTGGTTATACCAGGAACTATGGGAATTCATCCTATCAGCCTTTACCTGCTATAACCCCAAAGAGCAAGATCGAGTCTATGTTTGAAACGTTGGTTCAAGGACAACAGCAGATAGCCGTGGATATCAATGGGAAGATGGATGTTATGTACAAAGATCTGAGTGGAAAGATCGAAGCTCTCGGTATTCATCAGAAGATTGATAAATGGATTTTTACCTATATCAATTACCTAAAATGCCTATTGAGCATAAAAGGATCGAACCAAGGGTTAAGTTTCAAGCACTAGGAATACATACTACTAAGTGAGCTAAGCAAGCAAATAGGGGTTTGTGATTAAGAAGCTAAAATGAAAACAAAACAAGCTAAAGCAATAAACAAGTGATGCAATTCAATGAACAGAAATGAATCCAAGGATATGGTTATTGAAATAGAGTGATCCAAGTCCTAATTGTGATGTCTAAAGCTTTATGAAGACTAATCCCTAGGTAATAGATCCTAATTTAGACTAATCCTATATCTAGGCACTAATCACTTTGCTAATCATTAATCCCATTAGCAAATTATCATTTGTGGAACAACCATTAGCAAGCCTTGAGAACATATAAACAAGATCAACCAAATAATCACTCTAGACAACTAATCCCTTAGGCTAGAAATGAAAATCTCTTGAAACGTTCCTCTAGGCATTTCATCAAACACCTTGTGTGCATGAAATGCCTCATGTCTAGATCCACTTTCCCAAGCTAGATCCATCATTAAAATCACTTAACAAGAAAGGATAAAAGATATTCTATCCTAAGACATCACAAATCAAGCCTTGGATCATCTAATTCTACCCCATCCCTAAATCATAAAGAACTACTCAAACCCCATAAAGGACCTCTCAAAATCTATGGAGAAAGAGAGAGAATCCATGGATGGTTCTTGTGTAATCAAAGAAGAGATGAGATAGGAAGAAGAGATTCAATCAAAAAACAATCAATTGCATAAATTAAAGGATTTCTCTCTCCAAAAATCTATTTTTCTCTTAAAGGGGAAGGTATTTTTGAACAAAGAAAGCATAAGAATGAAAATTAAGGTTTTTGGGTTTATAAATGAAAATGGACGAACCGGGTCAACCCGGAACAAACCGTGTATTGACCCGGTCGGATCTTGGATGCGTCTTCAATATATTTGAGGCATCTCCCTAGCCTGATGTCCAAATGACACGATTTTGCTTGTATGTACAGCTAACTCTTCCCTCTACAACTTTAATGAAGGCCGGAGAGGCTGAATATGATCGAAAGAACTACGTTTTACCGGTTCTTTGGAAGATGTCATCTCTTCTCGGCCAGACAGATCATGCTTCAGTGTATTGGCCATAAAATCCGATCCAGAGGTCCACATGATATGATTCAAACTCCTGTGTAAATCTGATTCACTCCTCTACAAGTTTTAAGAAGACCACTGGAGTTGTTTCATATCGGAAGGCCTTCGTTTTTCCTTTTATTTGGACGGGTTCATCTTCTCTCGGCCAGACGGACATACCTTCAGTAAATCCGTCTTATCGCCATATGCATACGTCCGAATAACCCGATTCAAACTCCTTTGTAAAGCTGATTCACTCCTCTACAACTTTGGTGAAGATTACCGAGGCTAATTCGGAGTGGAGACCCTTCAATACCGACGTCACTCCTTGGTACCACACGTCAGTGCTAAGAAATTTTCCTTCTGTTTCCACACCGAGCAGTTGCACCGAGCAGTGACCTCGGTATTGAAGAAACCGTCTCGGCCAGGCGGACCTATCTCTGGTAAATCAGCCATATCTCTCAAACCACACGTCCAAATGACTTTATTCCAACTCCTATGGTTAGAGGACTCATCGGGCTACAACTCTCATGAAGACTCCAAGAGCAGTATCAAATCGGATCGCCTTCTTCTGATCGGTTCTGTGAGACGTTCTGGATGGTTCCTCTCTAGTCTTTAAGCACCAAATCTCCAAACGCCACCAAGTGTCTTCAAACACCTAGAAAACTCCTCTAAGACATGCAAAAGACTCACTAGGACCTAATGCAGGTCCTAATACTCTAAGTGGGACAAAACAAGTATGAAATGCCATGAAGATCCAAGTAAATAATCTAAAACCTACATGATATGCATGCTTAAACTATGCAAATTATGGACACATCATGATGAGGACATCGGCTCTAGAACCGACCCAAATGAGATGCCCATCGTCCCAGAAGGTCCCATGACCCGTTCCAAGGCCAAACAGCTTAGAAGAAGATTCGGGACGGCCATACAAGCTTTCGTCAACTCCCCCGGACCAGGCGATCCATTTCAAGCTTTAGCCGAGAGAAGAAAGCCTGTGCCGGTTGATCGTCCGAACGACCAGATCGTCACTGAGGGAGGTGAGTTCTCTCGACCAAGTGACCATTCTAAGACTAACAGGACATGTGGTTTTCGTCCCACAGACACAGAACCAGTTATAGTCGAGGAACTATACTCGGATACAGTTTTAGCCGAGACAAAGGAGCTAAATCCAAACGTCGGTCCAGACGAACTAATCTTCACTGAGGGAGGTAAGTTCTCTCGACTAAGTGGATATTTTAAGGCTAACAGGTCGAGTAGTTTCCCTATTAAAGATACAGGGCAGCCAGCTGCTTCACACACAAGCCACCTAGCCGGTAAGGGCCAACAACGGACCAAAGAAGGCGTTGAAGTTAAGGAGTTGCCGGGACATGAAGAGGATGACTTCTATGATCAAGAAGACCTCCTAGAAGACTTCACCAAGCTGTTGCACACACGGGACACACCCAAGCCCGATTCACCTTCAAAGGCGCCTCACACGCAACCTTGGGCCACCTCGCACCAATGTAAGATGTTTACATTATACACTGTCTTTGCAGGTACTTCAAGCTCCAAAGATCAATTCAAAACGACATCAAACGAGCAGTTTTAGAAGCCGCGACCATACTTTCCTTTTTTTGATTAAATGAAACGTTGCACTTTGATTTTTAGCTAGGGATGCGGATTTTCCTTATTTGTATTTTGTTTCGTTTTGGTTTTTATGTCTTTTTGCTTTTTCATTTGACCTAAGTGTCCCCTAGCTGCCGAGCCCCTTTATAAGGTTCCCCTGCAGCTTGTATTTTTGGTTACCTTTGATATTAATAAAAACGCCGCATTTCCCCTAGAGAAGCGATTTCTCTTTTTGCTCTTGTTCTTGTTCGTGTGACTCGACCAAGACCAAGTCCTGCCCCGTATCAGAGAGTAATCTCCCCTCTGTGTCGTGTATTCACTCCACCCTCAGCCCATTCACCGACTCCACACGAGAGAAGCGATCGCCATCGTGTTAAGTCCATTCACCATCGACCATCTTTCGACCAAAGGAGAGGGCGACCGCCTGCCTTTAGTCCCATCGACTATCCCGGTTAAGACCTCACCACCGAGGCTTACACCATCTGGTATCAGAGACAAAGGTTCCACCTTTTGGTTTTCTATCTCTTTGCTTCGAGTTATTTTTCATAGATCTATCGCTAGGTTGCTAGCTCGTAAGTTTAAAAAAAAAAAAAAAAAAAAAAAAAAAATAATACAAAATTTTTGTTAGGGTTTTATTAATTCTGTCGAGTCTGCTTATTAGATCCAAGAGAAGCAAAAAAAAAAAAATATAGGAGTCTAGTTTAGTAGTCGTATATTTTGTTTCCGCGATTTTTCAAAAAAAAAAAAAAAAAAAAGGAAAACTTGCCGTATCGGATTTAGTAGTTTTGGAAATTTTCCCCCGGGGGAATTTTAGGAAATTTTCCCCGCGTGTTTAATACTTGCCGACTGTGTAGGGTAATTGCTAGATCGCCTAGGAAATTTTGGCAAGATTTTAAAATAATTGCAAGTCGGTTTCCAAAATTTACTTGCGAACACATTCGGTATTTGACGAAAACTATTGTTTGAGTGTTAACAAGAAAATACAGGACCGGTATGGAAGAAGAAGCTGACCACGTTCCCCAAGATGCCGTGATGCAGATGCTTACGGCCATGAGAGAAGAGCTGAGAGGACTTGGCCACAGACTCGGCCAACTTGAGCAGCCACCACCAAGAGGAGCCGACGATGCTCAACAACCGGCAAGGAGGAATGCTCCCATGAATGACCGGCACGATGCGATTCATGAAGACCGTGACAGCATGCCGGAGATGGAAGACGAGTTTCCCCCTGACCCCCGACGTCACCTGAACCAAAGGAGACGTGACCCCATTAGAGGGCCCCGGCCAATAGAGCGTGAGCCCAATCATGACATGAAATTGTCACCGCCTACTTTTGCAGGAAAATCAAATCCGGAAGTATATTTGGATTGGGAAAGACGCATGGAGTACATCTATGAGTGCTATGGCTATGGAGAAGGCAAGAAGATAGCCTTGGCAGCCGCACAACTCACCGAAAATGCACTTGCATGGTGGGACAGGACTGTGGCCGAGAGGAGAAGGCAACTTTTTGGGCCGATCCAAACGTGGCATGACATGAAGTATCTCCTACGACTAAGGTATGTGCCTGATCATTATCACCGTGACTTGCAAAAACGTTTCAGGAAGCTAGCTCAAGGCAACCGGACCGTAGAGGAGTACTTTGAAGAATTTGAGAAACTTATGAACTCATTGGAGTTAGAAGAATCCGAAGAAGCTTTGATGGCTCAATTCATCGATGGACTTCAAGAACGTATAGCTAGGAAAGTGGAGAGGACTAGGTATAGTGGGCTTCATGAGCTACTACACCTCTCGGTGCAAATAGAGCAACAAATCAAAAGAAAGACTTCACTCTCCAACCGAACCAAGATCAATCCGCCTTGGCAAACAAGTAGCAGCAAGCCGGTCGACAAAGGCAAAGCTGTCGAGATCGACTCCCGATTCAAAGGCCGGACCAATGATTTCTCTAAGGCATCCCGGCCCGAACAAGGTAAGTTCCCTAACACTAGTCAAGCTAGAACTCGTGATATTACCTGTTTTAAATGTCAGGGAAGAGGACACTATGCTAGAGACTGCCCAAACCAAAGAGTCATGATCATTACGGCAAGTGGTGGATATGAATCTCAAGACGAGATCGAAGAAGAAGTAGATGGAGCTGATGATAACGTTGAGTATCCAGATACTGGTGATTTACTAGTGACTAGGCGAGTCCTTAGCGTGCTGGTTCAACCCGAGGAGAAAATTCAAAGAGAAAACTTGTTCCACACACGATGCACCATTAACAACAAGGTATGTAATCTCGTAATAGATGGAGGATCTTGTGCTAATGTGGCTAGCAAGTTCATGGTAGACAGGTTAGGCTTGGAAAAGACTAAGCATCCTAGGCCATACAAGCTACAATGGCTCAATGACACCACGGAGCTCAAAGTGACGGAACAAGTGAGTGTGCCCTTTAGCGTAGGCAAATATCAAGACCAAGTGCTTTGCGACGTAGTGCCTATGCAAGCTGGCCATCTCCTGCTGGGGAGACCGTGGCAATTTGACCGTGCAACACTTCACAATGGCCGGACAAATTACTACTCATTCGTGCATAAGGAGCGCAAATACAATTTGGCCCCTTTAAGCCTGACCGAAGTGCAAGAGCTTCAAGCCAGGATGAGCATGAGCAAGGAGACCAAGGTAAGTGTCTCTAATCTATACATCAATGCTGGTGGTTTAAACCGTGCTATGAGTGCCGAAGGCACTATATTACTAATGCTGTTTAAAGAGTGTCTAAGTACAGAAAACCAAGGAATGGCATTGCCGCCGGAAGTAGACGCTTTGCTAAACAAATTTAGAGATCTCTTTCCTGAGGAGAACCCACCAGGCCTGCCCCCTCTACGAGGAATAGAGCACCAAATATACCATGTACCAGGCTCTGCTTTACCGAATAAAGCCGCTTACCGAATGAATCCCGAAGAGACTAAGGAGTTGGAGAAACAAGTCCGGGATTTGTTAAACAAGGGCTACATAAGAGAAAGCCTCAGCCCATGTGCGGTTCCTGTGTTGTTAGTGCCAAAGAAAGATGGCACTTGGAGAATGTGTGTGGATTGCCGAGCTATCAACAATATCACCATCAAGTACCGGCACCCTATCCCACGCTTAGACGACATGCTAGAAGAATTAAGTGGTTCTACTATCTTCTCAAAGGTAGATTTGAAAAGTTGATACCACCAAGTCAGGATGCGTGAAGGAGATGAATGGAAAACAGCCTTCAAGACCAAGCAAGGGCTGTACGAGTGGCTAGTCATGCCTTTCGGCTTGACCAATGCACCAAGTACATTCATGCGACTAATGAACCAGGTTCTTCGTGCCTATATAAGTAAATTTGTGGTGGTCTATTTTGATGATATACTTATATATAGTAAGAACCTACAAGATCATCTCAAACATCTCGAACTAGTGCTTAAATCACTTCGCAAGGAAGGCCTTTATGCTAACCTTAAGAAGTGCACATTTTGTACTAACCAACTTGTGTTCTTAGGCTTTGTAGTAAGTGAACAGGGACTACAAGTGGACGAGGAGAAGATCAAGGCCATCAAAGATTGGCCCACACCGACGTCTATAGGACACGTCCAGAGCTTTCATGGCTTGGCAAGCTTCTATCGACGTTTTGTGAGGGATTTCAGTACTGTTGCTGCCCCACTCACAGCTGTGATCAAAAAGAACGTGCCATTCACATGGGGAGCAGCTCAAGAAACTGCCTTCAACGACCTCAAGGACCGACTCACTCAAGCACCGGTTCTTGCCTTGCCCGATTTCGACGAAATGTTCGAAGTAGAGTGTGATGCATCCGGCTTAGGAATTGGAGCTGTGCTACATCAAAGGAAAAGACCCGTAGCCTTCTTTAGTGAGAAACTAAGTGGAGCCACGCTAAACTATCCGACGTATGACAAGGAGCTCTACGCTCTTGTCCGGGCATTAGAGACTTGGCAACATTACGTGCTGTCCAAGGAGTTCATCATTCATACGGATCATGAGACTCTTAAGCATTTGAGAGGTCAGACCTCACTAAAGAGAAGACATGCCAAGTGGCTTGAGTTCGTGGAGACGTTTCCCTACGTCATCAAATACAAGAAGGGGAAAGAAAATGTAGTAGCCGATGCCTTGTCAAGGAGGCATGCTCTCATATCAACAATGGAGGCCAAAGTGCTAGGATTTGAACACATCAAGGACCTCTACAAAGATGACCCCGACTTCAAAGAATGCTACGCCAATCACGGCAAAGGAATATACGGTCCATTCTATCTCCAAAATGATTTTCTTTTTAGAGGTAAACGTTTGTGTATTCCGCAGGGGTCAATGAGAGAGTTAGTGCTTAGTGAAACACATGGAGGAGGATTGATGGGACACTTCGGTGTAGACAAGACCTTGGCCATAGTGAAAGATCATTTCTATTGGCCACACCTCAAGAAAGACGTGAAGAGATATTGTGCGAGATGCATCCAATGCCGCAAAGCTAAATCCAGGTCACATCCTCACGGTCTTTATCTTCCTTTACCTATTCCTAACGCCCCATGGGTAGATCTTTCGATAGATTTTGTTTTAGGACTCCCCAAGATACGACACCAAGATTGCATCTTTGTTGTGGTGGACCGGTTCTCTAAGATGGCACACTTCATCCCGTGTGACAAGACGAATGACGCGACCAACATTGCTAATTTGTTCTTCAAGGAAGTGGTGCGCCTACATGGAATCCCGAGAACTATAGTCTCCGATCGTGACACAAAGTTTTTGGCTCATTTTTGGAGGACCTTGTGGAGGAATCTAGGAACCAAGCTCATTTTCTCCACTACTTGTCACCCCCAAACGGATGGTCAAACGGAAGTGGTAAACCGTACACTTGGTACCTTACTTAGAGCCACTCTTGGTAACAACATGAAAACATGGCTTGATTGCATCCCATTCATAGAATTTGCGTATAATAGAGCTGTTCATTCGGCCACTAAGCTATCTCCTTTTGAAGTTGTCTATGGATTTAACCCTCTATCTCCAGTAGATCTAGTGCCTATTCCTCAGATAGAATAGGTCAATCAAGACGGGCTTAGGCGTGCCGAGCTCATCAAGGAATTACATGAGAAAGCTAAGGCAAATATTGAGAAGAAAACCGAAGGGTACAAGAGAAGCCATGACAAAGGCAGGATGGAGCTCACCTTTGAACCAGGAGATTGGGTCTGGCTACATATGACCAAAGAGAGATTCGCAGACAAGCGTGCATCCAAGCTCGCTCCAAGAGGCGACGGCCCATTTAAAGTGCTAGCCAAAATCAACGACAATGCCTACAAGCTAGAGCTGCCAGGTGAGTTTAATATCTCACATACGTTCAACGTTGCTGATTTATCTTCTTTTGATACAGGAGATCCAGTTTTGTGGACAAAACCTATTGAAGAGGGAGGGAATGATGAGGACATCGGCTCTAGAACCGACCCAAATGAGATGCCCATCGTCCCAGAAGGTCCCATGACCCGTTTCAAGGCCAAACAGCTTAGAAGAAGATTCGGGATGGCCATACAAGCTTTCGTCAACTCCCCCGGACCAGGCGATCCATTTCAAGCTTTAGCCGAGAGAAGAAAGCATGTGCCGGTTGATCGTCCGAACGACCAGATCGTCACTGAGGGAGGTGAGTTCTCTCGACCAAGTGACCATTCTAAGACTAACAGGACATGTGGTTTTCGTCCCACAGACACAGAACCAGTTATAGTCGAGGAACTATACTCGGATACAATTTTAGCCGAGACAAAGGAGCTAAATCCAAACGTCGGTCCAGACGAACTAATCTTCACTGAGGGAGGTAAGTTCTCTCGACTAAGTGGATATTTTAAGGCTAACAGGTCGAGTAGTTTCCCTATTAAAGATACAGGGCAGCCAGCTGCTTCACACACAAGCCACCTAGCCGGTAAGGGCCAACAACGGACCAAAGAAGGCGTTGAAGTTAAGGAGTTGCCGGGACTTAAAGAGGATGACTTCTATGATCAAGAAGACCTCCTAGAAGACTTCACCAAGCTGCTGCACACACGGGACGAACCCAAGCCCGATTCACCTTCAAAGGCGCCTCACACGCCACCTTGGGCCACCTCGCACCAATGTAAGATGTTTACATTATACACTGTCTTTGCAGGTACTTCAAGCTCCAAAGATCAATTCAAAACGACATCAAACGAGCAGTTTTAGAAGCCGCGACAATACTTTCCTTTTTTTGATTAAATGAAACGTTGCACTTTGATTTTTAGCTAGGGATGCGGATTTTCCTTATTTGTATTTTGTTTCGTTTTGGTTTTTATGTCTTTTTGCTTTTTCATTTGACCTAAGTGTCCCCTAGCTGTCGAGCCCCTTTATAAGGTTCCCTGCAGCTTGTATTTTTGGTTACCTTTGATATTAATAAAAACGCCGCATTTCCCCTAGAGAAGCGATTTCTCTTTTTGCTCTTGTTCTTGTTCGTGTGACTCGACCAAGACCAAGTCCTGCACCGTATCAGAGAGTAATCTCCCCCTCTGTGTCGTGTATTCACTCCACCCTCAGCCCATTCACCGACTCCACACGAGAGAAGCGATCGCCATCGTGTCAAGTCCATTCACCATCGACCATCTTTCGACCAAAGGAGAGGGCGACCGCCTGCCTTTAGTCCCATCGACTATCCCGGTTAAGACCTCACCAACGAGGCTTACACCACATCAATTCCCCCAAACTTAAACCTTTGCTTGTCCTCAAGCAAACAAGATCAAGAATGAGAGATGCAATGCAATGAAAGTGGAGCTCGAACCTATAAGAAGCATAAGAAACAATCGCACTCAACGTCCAAGTTACTTGTTCTAGGATGCACCAAAGTTGTTTACTCAAAAGGAGTTAGCTATTTCCTTCACAACATGCAACAAAGCCAAACCTCAACTTAGACAAACCATACTATTCTCTAGCCTCTTAACATTGATTAATGGTTTTATCCGTGAATTGTGCTTATGCAAAATTAGATGAAACCCATGGCTAAAGGATCGGTTATGAGATGAAGGTGATCTCATCGATATGCAAATGTAAATAAACACAAGGATCTCTCAATGAACGAGCAAACTTTAACAAAATGCTAAAAGGTAAAAGGCAACCTGGTGTAAGCCTCGGTGGTGAGGTCTTAACCGGATAGTCGGTGAGACTAAAGACAGGCGGTCGCCCTCTCCTTTAGTCGGACGATGGTCGATGGTGAGTGGACTTGACACGATGGCGATCGCTTCTCTCGTGTGGAGTCGATGAATGGGCTGATGGTGGAGTGAATACACGACACAGAGGGGAGATTACTCTCTGATACGGTGCAGCACTTGGTCTTGGTCGAGTCACACGAACAAGAACAAGAACAAAAGAGAAATCACTTCTCTAGGGGAAATGCAGCGTTTTTTTATTAATATCAAAGGTGAAAAATTACAAGGCTGCAGGGGAACCTTATATATGGCTCGTCAGCTAGGGGACCCTTAGGTCAAATGAAATCACAAAGCAAAAAGACATAAAAACCAAACAAAACAAAAGAACACAAATAAGGAAAATCCGCATCCCTAGCTAAAAACAAAAGTGCATCGTTTCATTAAAGCAAGAAAAGGAAAGTTTGGCCGAGACACCTAAACTAATCGTTTGGTGTCGTTTTGAAGTGGTCTTTAGAGCTTGAAGTACCTGCAAAGACAGTGTATAATGTAAACAGCTTACATTGATGCGAAGTGGCCCACGGTGGTGCATGAGGCGCCTTTGAAGGTGACTCTGGCTTCGGTGCGTCCCGTGCGTGCCATGACTTGGTGAAGTCTTCTAGGAGGTCTTCTTGAACAGAGAAACCATCCTCTTCAAGCTCTTGCAATTCCTTGGCTTCAACACCTTCGTTAGCCCATTGTTGGCCCTTCCCGGCTAGGCGGCTTGTGTGTGAAGCAGCTGGCTGTTCTGCATCTCTAACAGGGAAACTACTCGTCCTGTTAGCCTTAAAGTACTCACTTGGACGAGAGAACTTACTTCCCTCAGTGAAGATCAGGTCGTTTGGGCCATCGTTTGGATTTGGCCCTTCTGTCTCGGCTAAAACCGTCTTCGAGCAAAGTTCCTCGGCTAGAACTGGTTCCGTGGCTGTAGGACGAAAACCACATGTCCTGTTAGTCTTAGAATGGTCACTTGGACGAGAGAACTTACCTCCCTCAGTGACGATCAGGTCATTCGGACTATCATCCGGTACAGGCTCTTTTCTCTCGGCTAAAACTTGAAATGGGTCGCCTGGCCCGGGTGAGTTGACGAAAGCCTGTATGGCCGTCCCGAATCTTCTTCTGAGCTGTTTGGCCTTGGAACGGGTCATGGGACCTTCTGGAACGATGAGCATCTCATTTGGGTCGGTTCTAGAGCCGATGTCCTCATCACAACCTATGCATACAAGGAAAAACTCTCGTCTACCCCGAATGCCTATAGTGTCACTAACCTTAGCCCAATCTAACCCATCCTTGCCCGATCCTAAGCTACCATTTTTATCCCACAGCACTTTGCCTTCTTAGACCCTTACGCTCTTCTTTGCTTTCCTTTTTCGCCTTCTTCCTCATTAGTGGTTTGCTTCTTCATCTTGGTTATGGTTGATGCTCCTTTTCGTTTTCACTTAGCTCTTTTCTTTTTCTTCTTTTTGGTTCATGCCTCTCCTTTTCTTTGTAGCTTGGCCTTTTTGGACTTCTTTTCTTCTTTGTCTCTTGAGGCTTTTCTTAGTTACTTAGAGCTTGTTGTTAATCACACTTGCACCAACCATACCATTCATTTTGTAATCCCCTCCTCATCGTCCTTTCTTTCCTCTTTTACTCCACCATAATCTTCAAAGATCAAGTCATTCTCCTAAGCGTTTCTAACCGTTCCCATTCTCAAAATTTAAGAACCGCCACCTATCTAACCTAGTTCTAGATTAGCTCCTCGATGTTGGAACTAAGTCTACACAAGAGTGCTTCCTTGTCGCCCTAAACCTAACACGTTTTGTCAAGTTCACTCCAAAAAGACCTCACAAGACACACACAAAAGATTAGGGGCTAGAAAGGAGGTAATTGGCAAGGTGGGGAAACCAATCCAAAGATGGGATTTGGCTATTTGGACAAGCAAGGGTGGTGAAAAGGAAGAAGAATGTCCAAATATGTGTAAGTGATCCACGATTCCATTTAAGTTTGCACAAACACAATAATTACATGTCAAGTTATGGTTATCACTTAGATGAGGCTAGATTCAATTCAAGCTTGCTTCAACCAAGGAAAGGCAATGATGCATATTCTCTAACAAATGGTTCATCCTTGATTTCAGATTCAACTTCAATGCATCAAACAACTAATAACTTGGGCGTTGAATCAATTTCTAATTGAGCTACTCTGATGAGGACATCGAGTCAACGACCCAAGTCATACAAGCACCACTAGTACCAAGTGGAGCAGTGACTAAAACCAGGAGCAGGGACATGGAAAAGAAGTTCAACATGTTCATGGACCAGCACAAACAAGAAGGTTTCTTCAAGACGGACACTAGTCCGCTAAGCCCATTTGGGAGCAGTTATTGGGCCAATTATTTGAAGCAGGATCCACTCATGATCCCGGACGATCCAGAAGACGATCCACATATGGATTTGAAGCTCTTTGAGTCTAGTTTCCAGAACACTAAAGATCAGCCCAAGAATCCTTACCATTCGGACCAGAACGTCCAAACACTGAAGAAATATCGGCTGGATCCTTTGCTGACCGATAACCCTAAGTGGCCACTCATCAAGCCCAGGCTCGTGGCCCACTTATCTATGGTCGATTTCACTTCACCAGAGATAACTTAGGCCCAAGGAAGGTCATTAGTTGGGTTTGTAAGTCGTTTGGTGCTCTTTTCCCAACCTTCGTTTTTATCCCACTTGGTTTTGCGAAGATGGGTTTTTACCGAGGCCAAACGGCTTGTAATATTATTGGCCCAATTAATTACTCTCTGTAAGCTCATGAAGACCAGCTACATGAGGCCTCACTTCTATTTCTCTTAGTCTTTTAATTATTTTGTAAACGGGCCTAAATTGTTAAGGACCCGTCTTGTTATTTCCTTTTTGGTTTATTTCTTTTTCTTTGGGGGCGTGAACTCTCTTTAAAAACCCTAAGGCTTTTTCCTTCTCAGTCACGCGGACAATAAGAATTTTCCTTGGTTATTTTCGAGTTTTTGTTCTTCACAAAAACGTTTTCTCTCTTTAGATCGTGAGTGAGTCCGATCCTTAGGGAAACCCCTTGAAGTATTAAGAGACCGTCGCCTCTCTTGTGGTTCTCATAGCCCCACCAGCAACATCCATCTTATCCCGTTGACAGAAGAGAGAGACCTTTGTCCAGCTTCTTCAACACTTGAGCACGTATCATTTTGGTATCAGAGCTTCAAAAGCTCATGAATCTAAGGTGTAAACGTTCCCTTATCATCTTTTAATTTTCTGTATTTTTTTTGTTCTTGTTAGGTTGCTAGATTAAAAAAAAAAAAAAAGAAACTTAGCATATCATTAGTTAGTCGAATTTTAATTTTTTTCCTTTTAGAATTTTAGTCAAAAAAAAAAAGTACCATATATTAGGATTTTCGATTTTTGCTATTTCCTTTTTTTGTTAAGTTAATAAAAAAAAAGAAAAGAGAGTATTTTTAGTTTAGAATATTTCCTTTGAGATTTAAGAAATTTTTTTTTCTTACCTTATTACTTGTCTTTGTCGATTTTTTGGAGCTCCATTGATACACTTTGTGAAATTTGTTTTTTGCAAGGAGAAACAATGGAAAACAATGCTGTACCGCAAGACCCTAATGCCATTCTCATGCAAACAATCACGGCTATGCAACAACAGCTACAGAGAGTAGTCCAAAGGCTTGATCATATGGAGCAGCCTCAAGCCAACAACAATCCTCAGCCAAGAGCACAACGACGAGCAATGGAATTAGTACGAGTCTCAAGATGAGGCCGATGTGCAAATGACCGAAGCAGCCACTGAAGAAGTAGATTGTGAGGCTGAATATGGTGAGTCTCTGGTCATAAGACGAGCCTTGAACCTCACGGTTCATCCTGACGAGACAGCCCAAAGAGACAACATCTTTCATACAAGATGTTCCATCCGAGGCAAGGTATGTAATTTGGTAATTGATGGAGGGTCGTGTACCAATGTAGCGAGTGACTACATGGTCACTAAGCTCTGTCTAGAACGCGCTAGACACCCTCACCCATATAAGCTAAGATGGTTAAATGATAAGGCTGAATTACGCGTCACGGACCAAGTGCTTGTACCATTCAATGTGGGCAAGTACTCGAATGAAGTTGTGTGTGATGTTGTTCCTATGCAAGCTGGTCATCTTCTTCTTGGTAGACCTTGGCAGTTTGACAAGGACGCCATTCACCATGGCCGAAGTAACATGTATTCGTTTGTGCATGATAAAAAGAAGTATAATTTAACACCTCTTACACCTACTCAAGTACACGAATTACAAGTTAAAATGTTAAAAGCAAAAGATGCATCAACCAGGAACAAATTTTTTATCAAGTCCAATTATATTTCTAAGGCAATCACTTGCAAGGAACCGGTATTACTAATGATCTTTAAGGAGACTTTAAGTGCTGGTTCTAGTACGTTGGAGCAACAGCTTCCTACTGAAGTAACTCAACTCTTGGACCGCTTTGCTGATGTGTTTCCTGATGAGATACCTCCTGGCTTACCTCCTATAAGAGGAATAGAGCACCAGATCTATTTTGTGGCCGGAGCCCCATTACCCAATCGAGCCGCATATCGCGTTAATCTGGACGAAGCCAAGGAACTAGAGAAGCAAGTGAGAGAACTTATGGACAAGGGCTATGTTCGTGAGAGCCTTAGTCCATGTGCTGTTCTAGTCCTTTTGGTGCCAAAGAAGGATGGAACGTGGAGGATGTGCGTGGATTGTCGCGCGATCAACAACATAACGATCAAATACCGACATCCGATACCAAGGTTAGATGACATGCTTGATGAGCTTTCTGGTTCTAATTTATTTTCCAAGATTGATCTCAGAAGTGGATACCACCAAGTACGAATGAGAGAAGGTGACGAATGGAAGACGGCCTTCAAGACGAAGCAAGGCCTCTACGAATGGCTAGTTATGCCTTTCGGGCTAACTAACGCGCCAAGTACCTTCATGCGACTCATGAATGAGGTTCTTATACCCTACATTAGTAAGTTTGTAGTGGTATACTTTGATGATATTCTCATTTATAGTCGAACTCTAGCTGAACATTTATCTCATTTAGAACAAATTCTTAAGACGCTTTAACGAGATGGTCTTTACGCCAACTTGAAGAAGTGCACATTTTGCGCTAATGAGCTTGTGTTTTTAGGCTTTGTTGTGAGTTCACAGGGACTTAGAGTGGACCAGGAGAAGGTCCAAGCCATCCAAGAATGGCCTACGCCAACAACCGTTAGCCAAGTTCGAAGCTTTCACGGCTTGGCTAGCTTTTACCGACGGTTCATGAAGGACTTCAGCACCCTTGCTGCACCTCTAACTGCCATCATCAAGAAGGATGTGGCATTCAAGTGGGGAGAAGCCCATGAAGAGGCCTTCAAAGGCCTAAAGGATCGTTTGACTCATGCTCTCGTTTTAACTTTACCCGATTTCTCTAAAACGTTTGAAATTGACTGTGATGCCTCAGGTTTAGGGATCTTAGGATAATTGATTAGGCACGAGAGTGCGATTAATTATCTGATAGAACTTAGGGTGAGCAAAATTACTATTCGCAAAGAGATTTGGTTTAGTTGTTTTGTGAAAAAATCAAACTTGAACTAAAAGCTGGTTTAGACTTTAGGATTCACAAAGAGATTTGGAATTCTAAGATTTAAACTTAGATAGTTTTCGCAACGAGAGTTGGTTAGCTATGCTTTAGTGATTTGAGTTTAAGAACCGCGCTAAATCTGAATCATATTAGTTAGTTTATCTGCATTCATTGAATTTCTGAGAATTACCCTGAGCCTATCTTTCTCCCAATCGAATTAAAAGTTGTTTAATTTATGTATTGCTTTCAATTACATCTTTTGGTTTAGCTTAATTCAAATCTATCTGATATATTGTGTGATTTCTTGAGTTCTTGTGTTCGGCCCCTACATATACTACAACAACTGGTTTAGTACTTATAGGGTATTAATTTGAGCATATCAAATTTGGCGCCGTTGCTGGGGACTCAATTTCGCCATTAGATTTTAGCTAAGAATTTGGTCTAAATTGTTGAGTATCGATCGACATCCTAATGGTGAGAATTTTGAATACTTACGTTCTTGACTTTTGTGTTTCAGGTGCATGCCTAATCGTGAAACCAGAAGGAACAAGAGCACTCCGCTAGTTAATTTGTCATTAGAGAAACTAGCACTTTTGGAATGCACAAACAGAAAAGCAAAGAAGCCAGCAGAGATGAACAACAATCCTATGGTTTTGGTTCAAAATGCAGTTGGAGCTTACATAGACCGAGAGGGTCCATTGTGCAATGAGAGAGGGCAGCGACTTGATGAAGCTGGAAACGTCATTGCCCCTGTAGCTGTTGCGAATGTTGGGAATGTTGCGGTTGATCGTGGTAGAACGATTGGTGAATACAACATGCCTGACCAATTTTATGCCAATCGATCAGCGATTCGCCCTCCTGCTTTTCAGAGGAATGATTTTGAGCTGAAACCTACATACTTCACTCTTGTGGGTCAACACCCTTTTCATGGTCTTTCTCATGAACACCACATGGATCACGTTGAGAGGTTTGAGGACTTGGTTACAAGCATCAAGTGCCATGAAGTTACCTCTTCTGTAAGTTTTTCCTATACTCTCTTGGTGGGGATGCAGCTTATTGGCTGAAGCAGTTGCCAGCTGGATCACTGACTACTTGGGAGGAGACTAAGAATGCCTTCATGAACAACTTCTATGATGATGCACGATCCGAAGAGCTCAGGAATAAGATTTCCATATTTTCTCAGCGACCGACTGAGGCATTTAAGGCTGCTTGGCTCAGATTCAGGTCATATCAGAGAGATTGTCCACATCATGGGTTCACTAATGTTCAGCTGCATGGTTTTTTCTTCAGAGGGATTGATTGGAAGTACCAGATGGCTTTGGATGCTGCGAGCAATGGAAATTTCAACACCAGGTATCTTGATGATGCTTATGTGCTTATTGAGAACTTTGCATCTAGCAATAGTACCAAGAAAGCAGACATGGAGCGCAAGAAGCAAGCTGGTAACTTGGATAGCAGTCGAATCGTAGAGGTGAATGCTAAGTTGGATTCAATGCACAATCTGTTGATGGGAAAGACCCAAAAATTGGTCCACTTTGCTGCTGAAGATGAAGTGGAGGATGTTAACTATATTGGTGAAGCTGGTTTTGGGTCGAATCAGTTTAACCAGAAACCTTCCCAGAACAGTGGTTATACCAGGAACTATGGGAATTCATCCTATCAGCCTTTACCTGCTATAACCCCAAAGAGCAAGATCGAGTCTATGTTTGAAACGTTGGTTCAAGGACAACAGCAGATAGCCGTGGATATCAATGGGAAGATGGATGTTATGTACAAAGATCTGAGTGGAAAGATCGAAGCTCTCGGTATTCATCAGAAGATTGATAAATGGATTTTTACCTATATCAATTACCTAAAATGCCTATTGAGCATAAAAGGATCGAACCAAGGGTTAAGTTTCAAGCACTAGGAATACATACTACTAAGTGAGCTAAGCAAGCAAATAGGGGTTTGTGATTAAGAAGCTAAAATGAAAACAAAACAAGCTAAAGCAATAAACAAGTGATGCAATTCAATGAACAGAAATGAATCCAAGGATATGGTTATTGAAATAGAGTGATCCAAGTCCTAATTGTGATGTCTAAAGCTTTATGAAGACTAATCCCTAGGTAATAGATCCTAATTTAGACTAATCCTATATCTAGGCACTAATCACTTTGCTAATCATTAATCCCATTAGCAAATTATCATTTGTGGAACAACCATTAGCAAGCCTTGAGAACATATAAACAAGATCAACCAAATAATCACTCTAGACAACTAATCCCTTAGGCTAGAAATGAAAATCTCTTGAAACGTTCCTCTAGGCATTTCATCAAACACCTTGTGTGCATGAAATGCCTCATGTCTAGATCCACTTTCCCAAGCTAGATCCATCATTAAAATCACTTAACAAGAAAGGATAAAAGATATTCTATCCTAAGACATCACAAATCAAGCCTTGGATCATCTAATTCTACCCCATCCCTAAATCATAAAGAACTACTCAAACCCCATAAAGGACCTCTCAAAATCTATGGAGAAAGAGAGAGAATCCATGGATGGTTCTTGTGTAATCAAAGAAGAGATGAGATAGGAAGAAGAGATTCAATCAAAAAACAATCAATTGCATAAATTAAAGGATTTCTCTCTCCAAAAATCTATTTTTCTCTTAAAGGGGAAGGTATTTTTGAACAAAGAAAGCATAAGAATGAAAATTAAGGTTTTTGGGTTTATAAATGAAAATGGACGAACCGGGTCAACCCGGAACAAACCGTGTATTGACCCGGTCGGATCTTGGATGCGTCTTCAATATATTTGAGGCATCTCCCTAGCCTGATGTCCAAATGACACGATTTTGCTTGTATGTACAGCTAACTCTTCCCTCTACAACTTTAATGAAGGCCGGAGAGGCTGAATATGATCGAAAGAACTACGTTTTACCGGTTCTTTGGAAGATGTCATCTCTTCTCGGCCAGACAGATCATGCTTCAGTGTATTGGCCATAAAATCCGATCCAGAGGTCCACATGATATGATTCAAACTCCTGTGTAAATCTGATTCACTCCTCTACAAGTTTTAAGAAGACCACTGGAGTTGTTTCATATCGGAAGGCCTTCGTTTTTCCTTTTATTTGGACGGGTTCATCTTCTCTCGGCCAGACGGACATACCTTCAGTAAATCCGTCTTATCGCCATATGCATACGTCCGAATAACCCGATTCAAACTCCTTTGTAAAGCTGATTCACTCCTCTACAACTTTGGTGAAGATTACCGAGGCTAATTCGGAGTGGAGACCCTTCAATACCGACGTCACTCCTTGGTACCACACGTCAGTGCTAAGAAATTTTCCTTCTGTTTCCACACCGAGCAGTTGCACCGAGCAGTGACCTCGGTATTGAAGAAACCGTCTCGGCCAGGCGGACCTATCTCTGGTAAATCAGCCATATCTCTCAAACCACACGTCCAAATGACTTTATTCCAACTCCTATGGTTAGAGGACTCATCGGGCTACAACTCTCATGAAGACTCCAAGAGCAGTATCAAATCGGATCGCCTTCTTCTGATCGGTTCTGTGAGACGTTCTGGATGGTTCCTCTCTAGTCTTTAAGCACCAAATCTCCAAACGCCACCAAGTGTCTTCAAACACCTAGAAAACTCCTCTAAGACATGCAAAAGACTCACTAGGACCTAATGCAGGTCCTAATACTCTAAGTGGGACAAAACAAGTATGAAATGCCATGAAGATCCAAGTAAATAATCTAAAACCTACATGATATGCATGCTTAAACTATGCAAATTATGGACACATCATGATGAGGACATCGGCTCTAGAACCGACCCAAATGAGATGCCCATCGTCCCAGAAGGTCCCATGACCCGTTCCAAGGCCAAACAGCTTAGAAGAAGATTCGGGACGGCCATACAAGCTTTCGTCAACTCCCCCGGACCAGGCGATCCATTTCAAGCTTTAGCCGAGAGAAGAAAGCCTGTGCCGGTTGATCGTCCGAACGACCAGATCGTCACTGAGGGAGGTGAGTTCTCTCGACCAAGTGACCATTCTAAGACTAACAGGACATGTGGTTTTCGTCCCACAGACACAGAACCAGTTATAGTCGAGGAACTATACTCGGATACAGTTTTAGCCGAGACAAAGGAGCTAAATCCAAACGTCGGTCCAGACGAACTAATCTTCACTGAGGGAGGTAAGTTCTCTCGACTAAGTGGATATTTTAAGGCTAACAGGTCGAGTAGTTTCCCTATTAAAGATACAGGGCAGCCAGCTGCTTCACACACAAGCCACCTAGCCGGTAAGGGCCAACAACGGACCAAAGAAGGCGTTGAAGTTAAGGAGTTGCCGGGACATGAAGAGGATGACTTCTATGATCAAGAAGACCTCCTAGAAGACTTCACCAAGCTGTTGCACACACGGGACACACCCAAGCCCGATTCACCTTCAAAGGCGCCTCACACGCAACCTTGGGCCACCTCGCACCAATGTAAGATGTTTACATTATACACTGTCTTTGCAGGTACTTCAAGCTCCAAAGATCAATTCAAAACGACATCAAACGAGCAGTTTTAGAAGCCGCGACCATACTTTCCTTTTTTTGATTAAATGAAACGTTGCACTTTGATTTTTAGCTAGGGATGCGGATTTTCCTTATTTGTATTTTGTTTCGTTTTGGTTTTTATGTCTTTTTGCTTTTTCATTTGACCTAAGTGTCCCCTAGCTGCCGAGCCCCTTTATAAGGTTCCCCTGCAGCTTGTATTTTTGGTTACCTTTGATATTAATAAAAACGCCGCATTTCCCCTAGAGAAGCGATTTCTCTTTTTGCTCTTGTTCTTGTTCGTGTGACTCGACCAAGACCAAGTCCTGCCCCGTATCAGAGAGTAATCTCCCCTCTGTGTCGTGTATTCACTCCACCCTCAGCCCATTCACCGACTCCACACGAGAGAAGCGATCGCCATCGTGTTAAGTCCATTCACCATCGACCATCTTTCGACCAAAGGAGAGGGCGACCGCCTGCCTTTAGTCCCATCGACTATCCCGGTTAAGACCTCACCACCGAGGCTTACACCATCTGGTATCAGAGACAAAGGTTCCACCTTTTGGTTTTCTATCTCTTTGCTTCGAGTTATTTTTCATAGATCTATCGCTAGGTTGCTAGCTCGTAAGTTTAAAAAAAAAAAAAAAAAAAAAAAAAAAATAATACAAAATTTTTGTTAGGGTTTTATTAATTCTGTCGAGTCTGCTTATTAGATCCAAGAGAAGCAAAAAAAAAAAAATATAGGAGTCTAGTTTAGTAGTCGTATATTTTTTTTCCGCGATTTTTAAAAAAAAAAAAAAAAAAAAAGGAAAACTTGCCGTATCGGATTTAGTAGTTTTGGAAATTTTCCCCCGGGGGAATTTTAGGAAATTTTCCCCGCGTGTTTAATACTTGCCGACTGTGTAGGGTAATTGCTAGATCGCCTAGGAAATTTTGGCAAGATTTTAAAATAATTGCAAGTCGGTTTCCAAAATTTACTTGCGAACACATTCGGTATTTGACGAAAACTATTGTTTGAGTGTTAACAAGAAAATACAGGACCGGTATGGAAGAAGAAGCTGACCACGTTCCCCAAGATGCCGTGATGCAGATGCTTACGGCCATGAGAGAAGAGCTGAGAGGACTTGGCCACAGACTCGGCCAACTTGAGCAGCCACCACCAAGAGGAGCCGACGATGCTCAACAACCGGCAAGGAGGAATGCTCCCATGAATGACCGGCACGATGCGATTCATGAAGACCGTGACAGCATGCCGGAGATGGAAGACGAGTTTCCCCCTGACCCCCGACGTCACCTGAACCAAAGGAGACGTGACCCCATTAGAGGGCCCCGGCCAATAGAGCGTGAGCCCAATCATGACATGAAATTGTCACCGCCTACTTTTGCAGGAAAATCAAATCCGGAAGTATATTTGGATTGGGAAAGACGCATGGAGTACATCTATGAGTGCTATGGCTATGGAGAAGGCAAGAAGATAGCCTTGGCAGCCGCACAACTCACCGAAAATGCACTTGCATGGTGGGACAGGACTGTGGCCGAGAGGAGAAGGCAACTTTTTGGGCCGATCCAAACGTGGCATGACATGAAGTATCTCCTACGACTAAGGTATGTGCCTGATCATTATCACCGTGACTTGCAAAAACGTTTCAGGAAGCTAGCTCAAGGCAACCGGACCGTAGAGGAGTACTTTGAAGAATTTGAGAAACTTATGAACTCATTGGAGTTAGAAGAATCCGAAGAAGCTTTGATGGCTCAATTCATCGATGGACTTCAAGAACGTATAGCTAGGAAAGTGGAGAGGACTAGGTATAGTGGGCTTCATGAGCTACTACACCTCTCGGTGCAAATAGAGCAACAAATCAAAAGAAAGACTTCACTCTCCAACCGAACCAAGATCAATCCGCCTTGGCAAACAAGTAGCAGCAAGCCGGTCGACAAAGGCAAAGCTGTCGAGATCGACTCCCGATTCAAAGGCCGGACCAATGATTTCTCTAAGGCATCCCGGCCCGAACAAGGTAAGTTCCCTAACACTAGTCAAGCTAGAACTCGTGATATTACCTGTTTTAAATGTCAGGGAAGAGGACACTATGCTAGAGACTGCCCAAACCAAAGAGTCATGATCATTACGGCAAGTGGTGGATATGAATCTCAAGACGAGATCGAAGAAGAAGTAGATGGAGCTGATGATAACGTTGAGTATCCAGATACTGGTGATTTACTAGTGACTAGGCGAGTCCTTAGCGTGCTGGTTCAACCCGAGGAGAAAATTCAAAGAGAAAACTTGTTCCACACACGATGCACCATTAACAACAAGGTATGTAATCTCGTAATAGATGGAGGATCTTGTGCTAATGTGGCTAGCAAGTTCATGGTAGACAGGTTAGGCTTGGAAAAGACTAAGCATCCTAGGCCATACAAGCTACAATGGCTCAATGACACCACGGAGCTCAAAGTGACGGAACAAGTGAGTGTGCCCTTTAGCGTAGGCAAATATCAAGACCAAGTGCTTTGCGACGTAGTGCCTATGCAAGCTGGCCATCTCCTGCTGGGGAGACCGTGGCAATTTGACCGTGCAACACTTCACAATGGCCGGACAAATTACTACTCATTCGTGCATAAGGAGCGCAAATACAATTTGGCCCCTTTAAGCCTGACCGAAGTGCAAGAGCTTCAAGCCAGGATGAGCATGAGCAAGGAGACCAAGGTAAGTGTCTCTAATCTATACATCAATGCTGGTGGTTTAAACCGTGCTATGAGTGCCGAAGGCACTATATTACTAATGCTGTTTAAAGAGTGTCTAAGTACAGAAAACCAAGGAATGGCATTGCCGCCGGAAGTAGACGCTTTGCTAAACAAATTTAGAGATCTCTTTCCTGAGGAGAACCCACCAGGCCTGCCCCCTCTACGAGGAATAGAGCACCAAATATACCATGTACCAGGCTCTGCTTTACCGAATAAAGCCGCTTACCGAATGAATCCCGAAGAGACTAAGGAGTTGGAGAAACAAGTCCGGGATTTGTTAAACAAGGGCTACATAAGAGAAAGCCTCAGCCCATGTGCGGTTCCTGTGTTGTTAGTGCCAAAGAAAGATGGCACTTGGAGAATGTGTGTGGATTGCCGAGCTATCAACAATATCACCATCAAGTACCGGCACCCTATCCCACGCTTAGACGACATGCTAGAAGAATTAAGTGGTTCTACTATCTTCTCAAAGGTAGATTTGAAAAGTGGATACCACCAAGTCAGGATGCGTGAAGGAGATGAATGGAAAACAGCCTTCAAGACCAAGCAAGGGCTGTACGAGTGGCTAGTCATGCCTTTCGGCTTGACCAATGCACCAAGTACATTCATGCGACTAATGAACCAGGTTCTTCGTGCCTATATAAGTAAATTTGTGGTGGTCTATTTTGATGATATACTTATATATAGTAAGAACCTACAAGATCATCTCAAACATCTCGAACTAGTGCTTAAATCACTTCGCAAGGAAGGCCTTTATGCTAACCTTAAGAAGTGCACATTTTGTACTAACCAACTTGTGTTCTTAGGCTTTGTAGTAAGTGAACAGGGACTACAAGTGGACGAGGAGAAGATCAAGGCCATCAAAGATTGGCCCACACCGACGTCTATAGGACACGTCCAGAGCTTTCATGGCTTGGCAAGCTTCTATCGACGTTTTGTGAGGGATTTCAGTACTGTTGCTGCCCCACTCACAGCTGTGATCAAAAAGAACGTGCCATTCACATGGGGAGCAGCTCAAGAAACTGCCTTCAACGACCTCAAGGACCGACTCACTCAAGCACCGGTTCTTGCCTTGCCCGATTTCGACGAAATGTTCGAAGTAGAGTGTGATGCATCCGGCTTAGGAATTGGAGCTGTGCTACATCAAAGGAAAAGACCCGTAGCCTTCTTTAGTGAGAAACTAAGTGGAGCCACGCTAAACTATCCGACGTATGACAAGGAGCTCTACGCTCTTGTCCGGGCATTAGAGACTTGGCAACATTACGTGCTGTCCAAGGAGTTCATCATTCATACGGATCATGAGACTCTTAAGCATTTGAGAGGTCAGACCTCACTAAAGAGAAGACATGCCAAGTGGCTTGAGTTCGTGGAGACGTTTCCCTACGTCATCAAATACAAGAAGGGGAAAGAAAATGTAGTAGCCGATGCCTTGTCAAGGAGGCATGCTCTCATATCAACAATGGAGGCCAAAGTGCTAGGATTTGAACACATCAAGGACCTCTACAAAGATGACCCCGACTTCAAAGAATGCTACGCCAATCACGGCAAAGGAATATACGGTCCATTCTATCTCCAAAATGATTTTCTTTTTAGAGGTAAACGTTTGTGTATTCCGCAGGGGTCAATGAGAGAGTTAGTGCTTAGTGAAACACATGGAGGAGGATTGATGGGACACTTCGGTGTAGACAAGACCTTGGCCATAGTGAAAGATCATTTCTATTGGCCACACCTCAAGAAAGACGTGAAGAGATATTGTGCGAGATGCATCCAATGCCGCAAAGCTAAATCCAGGTCACATCCTCACGGTCTTTATCTTCCTTTACCTATTCCTAACGCCCCATGGGTAGATCTTTCGATAGATTTTGTTTTAGGACTCCCCAAGATACGACACCAAGATTGCATCTTTGTTGTGGTGGACCGGTTCTCTAAGATGGCACACTTCATCCCGTGTGACAAGACGAATGACGCGACCAACATTGCTAATTTGTTCTTCAAGGAAGTGGTGCGCCTACATGGAATCCCGAGAACTATAGTCTCCGATCGTGACACAAAGTTTTTGGCTCATTTTTGGAGGACCTTGTGGAGGAATCTAGGAACCAAGCTCATTTTCTCCACTACTTGTCACCCCCAAACGGAT
The DNA here is from genome assembly GCA_030161315.1 of Eutrema japonicum. Taxonomy (NCBI): domain Eukaryota; kingdom Viridiplantae; phylum Streptophyta; class Magnoliopsida; order Brassicales; family Brassicaceae; genus Eutrema; species Eutrema japonicum. Next base: position 32,027,863 of record BSQW01000007.1, on the reverse strand, counting down.
GGTCAAACGGAAGTGGTAAACCGTACACTTGGTACCTTACTTAGAGCCACTCTTGGTAACAACATGAAAACATGGCTTGATTGCATCCCATTCATAGAATTTGCGTATAATAGAGCTGTTCATTCGGCCACTAAGCTATCTCCTTTTGAAGTTGTCTATGGATTTAACCCTCTATCTCCAGTAGATCTAGTGCCTATTCCTCAGATAGAATAGGTCAATCAAGACGGGCTTAGGCGTGCCGAGCTCATCAAGGAATTACATGAGAAAGCTAAGGCAAATATTGAGAAGAAAACCGAAGGGTACAAGAGAAGCCATGACAAAGGCAGGATGGAGCTCACCTTTGAACCAGGAGATTGGGTCTGGCTACATATGACCAAAGAGAGATTCGCAGACAAGCGTGCATCCAAGCTCGCTCCAAGAGGCGACGGCCCATTTAAAGTGCTAGCCAAAATCAACGACAATGCCTACAAGCTAGAGCTGCCAGGTGAGTTTAATATCTCACATACGTTCAACGTTGCTGATTTATCTTCTTTTGATACAGGAGATCCAGTTTTGTGGACAAAACCTATTGAAGAGGGAGGGAATGATGAGGACATCGGCTCTAGAACCGACCCAAATGAGATGCCCATCGTCCCAGAAGGTCCCATGACCCGTTTCAAGGCCAAACAGCTTAGAAGAAGATTCGGGATGGCCATACAAGCTTTCGTCAACTCCCCCGGACCAGGCGATCCATTTCAAGCTTTAGCCGAGAGAAGAAAGCATGTGCCGGTTGATCGTCCGAACGACCAGATCGTCACTGAGGGAGGTGAGTTCTCTCGACCAAGTGACCATTCTAAGACTAACAGGACATGTGGTTTTCGTCCCACAGACACAGAACCAGTTATAGTCGAGGAACTATACTCGGATACAATTTTAGCCGAGACAAAGGAGCTAAATCCAAACGTCGGTCCAGACGAACTAATCTTCACTGAGGGAGGTAAGTTCTCTCGACTAAGTGGATATTTTAAGGCTAACAGGTCGAGTAGTTTCCCTATTAAAGATACAGGGCAGCCAGCTGCTTCACACACAAGCCACCTAGCCGGTAAGGGCCAACAACGGACCAAAGAAGGCGTTGAAGTTAAGGAGTTGCCGGGACTTAAAGAGGATGACTTCTATGATCAAGAAGACCTCCTAGAAGACTTCACCAAGCTGCTGCACACACGGGACGAACCCAAGCCCGATTCACCTTCAAAGGCGCCTCACACGCCACCTTGGGCCACCTCGCACCAATGTAAGATGTTTACATTATACACTGTCTTTGCAGGTACTTCAAGCTCCAAAGATCAATTCAAAACGACATCAAACGAGCAGTTTTAGAAGCCGCGACAATACTTTCCTTTTTTTGATTAAATGAAACGTTGCACTTTGATTTTTAGCTAGGGATGCGGATTTTCCTTATTTGTATTTTGTTTCGTTTTGGTTTTTATGTCTTTTTGCTTTTTCATTTGACCTAAGTGTCCCCTAGCTGTCGAGCCCCTTTATAAGGTTCCCTGCAGCTTGTATTTTTGGTTACCTTTGATATTAATAAAAACGCCGCATTTCCCCTAGAGAAGCGATTTCTCTTTTTGCTCTTGTTCTTGTTCGTGTGACTCGACCAAGACCAAGTCCTGCACCGTATCAGAGAGTAATCTCCCCCTCTGTGTCGTGTATTCACTCCACCCTCAGCCCATTCACCGACTCCACACGAGAGAAGCGATCGCCATCGTGTCAAGTCCATTCACCATCGACCATCTTTCGACCAAAGGAGAGGGCGACCGCCTGCCTTTAGTCCCATCGACTATCCCGGTTAAGACCTCACCAACGAGGCTTACACCACATCAATTCCCCCAAACTTAAACCTTTGCTTGTCCTCAAGCAAACAAGATCAAGAATGAGAGATGCAATGCAATGAAAGTGGAGCTCGAACCTATAAGAAGCATAAGAAACAATCGCACTCAACGTCCAAGTTACTTGTTCTAGGATGCACCAAAGTTGTTTACTCAAAAGGAGTTAGCTATTTCCTTCACAACATGCAACAAAGCCAAACCTCAACTTAGACAAACCATACTATTCTCTAGCCTCTTAACATTGATTAATGGTTTTATCCGTGAATTGTGCTTATGCAAAATTAGATGAAACCCATGGCTAAAGGATCGGTTATGAGATGAAGGTGATCTCATCGATATGCAAATGTAAATAAACACAAGGATCTCTCAATGAACGAGCAAACTTTAACAAAATGCTAAAAGGTAAAAGGCAACCTGGTGTAAGCCTCGGTGGTGAGGTCTTAACCGGATAGTCGGTGAGACTAAAGACAGGCGGTCGCCCTCTCCTTTAGTCGGACGATGGTCGATGGTGAGTGGACTTGACACGATGGCGATCGCTTCTCTCGTGTGGAGTCGATGAATGGGCTGATGGTGGAGTGAATACACGACACAGAGGGGAGATTACTCTCTGATACGGTGCAGCACTTGGTCTTGGTCGAGTCACACGAACAAGAACAAGAACAAAAGAGAAATCACTTCTCTAGGGGAAATGCAGCGTTTTTTTATTAATATCAAAGGTGAAAAATTACAAGGCTGCAGGGGAACCTTATATATGGCTCGTCAGCTAGGGGACCCTTAGGTCAAATGAAATCACAAAGCAAAAAGACATAAAAACCAAACAAAACAAAAGAACACAAATAAGGAAAATCCGCATCCCTAGCTAAAAACAAAAGTGCATCGTTTCATTAAAGCAAGAAAAGGAAAGTTTGGCCGAGACACCTAAACTAATCGTTTGGTGTCGTTTTGAAGTGGTCTTTAGAGCTTGAAGTACCTGCAAAGACAGTGTATAATGTAAACAGCTTACATTGATGCGAAGTGGCCCACGGTGGTGCATGAGGCGCCTTTGAAGGTGACTCTGGCTTCGGTGCGTCCCGTGCGTGCCATGACTTGGTGAAGTCTTCTAGGAGGTCTTCTTGAACAGAGAAACCATCCTCTTCAAGCTCTTGCAATTCCTTGGCTTCAACACCTTCGTTAGCCCATTGTTGGCCCTTCCCGGCTAGGCGGCTTGTGTGTGAAGCAGCTGGCTGTTCTGCATCTCTAACAGGGAAACTACTCGTCCTGTTAGCCTTAAAGTACTCACTTGGACGAGAGAACTTACTTCCCTCAGTGAAGATCAGGTCGTTTGGGCCATCGTTTGGATTTGGCCCTTCTGTCTCGGCTAAAACCGTCTTCGAGCAAAGTTCCTCGGCTAGAACTGGTTCCGTGGCTGTAGGACGAAAACCACATGTCCTGTTAGTCTTAGAATGGTCACTTGGACGAGAGAACTTACCTCCCTCAGTGACGATCAGGTCATTCGGACTATCATCCGGTACAGGCTCTTTTCTCTCGGCTAAAACTTGAAATGGGTCGCCTGGCCCGGGTGAGTTGACGAAAGCCTGTATGGCCGTCCCGAATCTTCTTCTGAGCTGTTTGGCCTTGGAACGGGTCATGGGACCTTCTGGAACGATGAGCATCTCATTTGGGTCGGTTCTAGAGCCGATGTCCTCATCACAACCTATGCATACAAGGAAAAACTCTCGTCTACCCCGAATGCCTATAGTGTCACTAACCTTAGCCCAATCTAACCCATCCTTGCCCGATCCTAAGCTACCATTTTTATCCCACAGCACTTTGCCTTCTTAGACCCTTACGCTCTTCTTTGCTTTCCTTTTTCGCCTTCTTCCTCATTAGTGGTTTGCTTCTTCATCTTGGTTATGGTTGATGCTCCTTTTCGTTTTCACTTAGCTCTTTTCTTTTTCTTCTTTTTGGTTCATGCCTCTCCTTTTCTTTGTAGCTTGGCCTTTTTGGACTTCTTTTCTTCTTTGTCTCTTGAGGCTTTTCTTAGTTACTTAGAGCTTGTTGTTAATCACACTTGCACCAACCATACCATTCATTTTGTAATCCCCTCCTCATCGTCCTTTCTTTCCTCTTTTACTCCACCATAATCTTCAAAGATCAAGTCATTCTCCTAAGCGTTTCTAACCGTTCCCATTCTCAAAATTTAAGAACCGCCACCTATCTAACCTAGTTCTAGATTAGCTCCTCGATGTTGGAACTAAGTCTACACAAGAGTGCTTCCTTGTCGCCCTAAACCTAACACGTTTTGTCAAGTTCACTCCAAAAAGACCTCACAAGACACACACAAAAGATTAGGGGCTAGAAAGGAGGTAATTGGCAAGGTGGGGAAACCAATCCAAAGATGGGATTTGGCTATTTGGACAAGCAAGGGTGGTGAAAAGGAAGAAGAATGTCCAAATATGTGTAAGTGATCCACGATTCCATTTAAGTTTGCACAAACACAATAATTACATGTCAAGTTATGGTTATCACTTAGATGAGGCTAGATTCAATTCAAGCTTGCTTCAACCAAGGAAAGGCAATGATGCATGTTCTCTAACAAATGGTTCATCCTTGATTTCAGATTCAACTTCAATGCATCAAACAACTAATAACTTGGGCGTTGAATCAATTTCTAATTGAGCTACTCTGATGAGGACATCGAGTCAACGACCCAAGTCATACAAGCACCACTAGTACCAAGTGGAGCAGTGACTAAAACCAGGAGCAGGGACATGGAAAAGAAGTTCAACATGTTCATGGACCAGCACAAACAAGAAGGTTTCTTCAAGACGGACACTAGTCCGCTAAGCCCATTTGGGAGCAGTTATTGGGCCAATTATTTGAAGCAGGATCCACTCATGATCCCGGACGATCCAGAAGACGATCCACATATGGATTTGAAGCTCTTTGAGTCTAGTTTCCAGAACACTAAAGATCAGCCCAAGAATCCTTACCATTCGGACCAGAACGTCCAAACACTGAAGAAATATCGGCTGGATCCTTTGCTGACCGATAACCCTAAGTGGCCACTCATCAAGCCCAGGCTCGTGGCCCACTTATCTATGGTCGATTTCACTTCACCAGAGATAACTTAGGCCCAAGGAAGGTCATTAGTTGGGTTTGTAAGTCGTTTGGTGCTCTTTTCCCAACCTTCGTTTTTATCCCACTTGGTTTTGCGAAGATGGGTTTTTACCGAGGCCAAACGGCTTGTAATATTATTGGCCCAATTAATTACTCTCTGTAAGCTCATGAAGACCAGCTACATGAGGCCTCACTTCTATTTCTCTTAGTCTTTTAATTATTTTGTAAACGGGCCTAAATTGTTAAGGACCCGTCTTGTTATTTCCTTTTTGGTTTATTTCTTTTTCTTTGGGGGCGTGAACTCTCTTTAAAAACCCTAAGGCTTTTTCCTTCTCAGTCACGCGGACAATAAGAATTTTCCTTGGTTATTTTCGAGTTTTTGTTCTTCACAAAAACGTTTTCTCTCTTTAGATCGTGAGTGAGTCCGATCCTTAGGGAAACCCCTTGAAGTATTAAGAGACCGTCGCCTCTCTTGTGGTTCTCATAGCCCCACCAGCAACATCCATCTTATCCCGTTGACAGAAGAGAGAGACCTTTGTCCAGCTTCTTCAACACTTGAGCACGTATCATTTTGGTATCAGAGCTTCAAAAGCTCATGAATCTAAGGTGTAAACGTTCCCTTATCATCTTTTAATTTTCTGTATTTTTTTTGTTCTTGTTAGGTTGCTAGATTAAAAAAAAAAAAAAAGAAACTTAGCATATCATTAGTTAGTCGAATTTTAATTTTTTTCCTTTTAGAATTTTAGTCAAAAAAAAAAAGTACCATATATTAGGATTTTCGATTTTTGCTATTTCCTTTTTTTGTTAAGTTAATAAAAAAAAAGAAAAGAGAGTATTTTTAGTTTAGAATATTTCCTTTGAGATTTAAGAAATTTTTTTTTCTTACCTTATTACTTGTCTTTGTCGATTTTTTGGAGCTCCATTGATACACTTTGTGAAATTTGTTTTTTGCAAGGAGAAACAATGGAAAACAATGCTGTACCGCAAGACCCTAATGCCATTCTCATGCAAACAATCACGGCTATGCAACAACAGCTACAGAGAGTAGTCCAAAGGCTTGATCATATGGAGCAGCCTCAAGCCAACAACAATCCTCAGCCAAGAGCACAACGACGAGCAATGGAATTAGTACGAGTCTCAAGATGAGGCCGATGTGCAAATGACCGAAGCAGCCACTGAAGAAGTAGATTGTGAGGCTGAATATGGTGAGTCTCTGGTCATAAGACGAGCCTTGAACCTCACGGTTCATCCTGACGAGACAGCCCAAAGAGACAACATCTTTCATACAAGATGTTCCATCCGAGGCAAGGTATGTAATTTGGTAATTGATGGAGGGTCGTGTACCAATGTAGCGAGTGACTACATGGTCACTAAGCTCTGTCTAGAACGCGCTAGACACCCTCACCCATATAAGCTAAGATGGTTAAATGATAAGGCTGAATTACGCGTCACGGACCAAGTGCTTGTACCATTCAATGTGGGCAAGTACTCGAATGAAGTTGTGTGTGATGTTGTTCCTATGCAAGCTGGTCATCTTCTTCTTGGTAGACCTTGGCAGTTTGACAAGGACGCCATTCACCATGGCCGAAGTAACATGTATTCGTTTGTGCATGATAAAAAGAAGTATAATTTAACACCTCTTACACCTACTCAAGTACACGAATTACAAGTTAAAATGTTAAAAGCAAAAGATGCATCAACCAGGAACAAATTTTTTATCAAGTCCAATTATATTTCTAAGGCAATCACTTGCAAGGAACCGGTATTACTAATGATCTTTAAGGAGACTTTAAGTGCTGGTTCTAGTACGTTGGAGCAACAGCTTCCTACTGAAGTAACTCAACTCTTGGACCGCTTTGCTGATGTGTTTCCTGATGAGATACCTCCTGGCTTACCTCCTATAAGAGGAATAGAGCACCAGATCTATTTTGTGGCCGGAGCCCCATTACCCAATCGAGCCGCATATCGCGTTAATCTGGACGAAGCCAAGGAACTAGAGAAGCAAGTGAGAGAACTTATGGACAAGGGCTATGTTCGTGAGAGCCTTAGTCCATGTGCTGTTCTAGTCCTTTTGGTGCCAAAGAAGGATGGAACGTGGAGGATGTGCGTGGATTGTCGCGCGATCAACAACATAACGATCAAATACCGACATCCGATACCAAGGTTAGATGACATGCTTGATGAGCTTTCTGGTTCTAATTTATTTTCCAAGATTGATCTCAGAAGTGGATACCACCAAGTACGAATGAGAGAAGGTGACGAATGGAAGACGGCCTTCAAGACGAAGCAAGGCCTCTACGAATGGCTAGTTATGCCTTTCGGGCTAACTAACGCGCCAAGTACCTTCATGCGACTCATGAATGAGGTTCTTATACCCTACATTAGTAAGTTTGTAGTGGTATACTTTGATGATATTCTCATTTATAGTCGAACTCTAGCTGAACATTTATCTCATTTAGAACAAATTCTTAAGACGCTTTAACGAGATGGTCTTTACGCCAACTTGAAGAAGTGCACATTTTGCGCTAATGAGCTTGTGTTTTTAGGCTTTGTTGTGAGTTCACAGGGACTTAGAGTGGACCAGGAGAAGGTCCAAGCCATCCAAGAATGGCCTACGCCAACAACCGTTAGCCAAGTTCGAAGCTTTCACGGCTTGGCTAGCTTTTACCGACGGTTCATGAAGGACTTCAGCACCCTTGCTGCACCTCTAACTGCCATCATCAAGAAGGATGTGGCATTCAAGTGGGGAGAAGCCCATGAAGAGGCCTTCAAAGGCCTAAAGGATCGTTTGACTCATGCTCTCGTTTTAACTTTACCCGATTTCTCTAAAACGTTTGAAATTGACTGTGATGCCTCAGGTTTAGGGATCGGTGCTGCGCTTACTCAAGGAGGCAAACATGTTAATTACTTCAGTGAGAAACTTAGTGGAGCCACTCTCAACTATCCTACTTATGACAAGGAGCTCTACGCCTTAGTCCGAGAAATGGAGACGTGGCAGCATTACCTACTATCGAAGGAGTGTGTCATCCACACGGACCATGAGACTTTGAAGCATATTAGGGGTCAGACTAACCTCAAGAGAAGACATTCTAAGTGGTAGGAGTTTATAGAGACGTTTCCCTATGTGATCAAGTACAAGAAGGGAAAAGATAATGTGGTGGCCGATGCCCTATCTCGGAGATATGCGCTAATATCGACCATGGAAGCCAAGGTTCTTGGATTTGAAATGATTATTCCATTATATGAATCTGATGTTGATTTTGCAGAGATATACAAAAACCATAGAAAGGGAGCCCACGCTTCTTACTATGTCCATGACGGTTATCTTTTTAAAGATAAACGCCTATGCATCCCGCAATGTTCGTTACGAGAGCTTATAGTCCGAGAAGCTCATGGAGGAGGCCTCATGGGTCATTTTGGCGTTGGGAAGACTCTTGCCATGCTAAAGGAGCACTTCTTTTGGCCACACCTTAAGAAGTCGGTCGAAACTTTCTGTGCAAGATGTATCACTTGCAAGAAAGCCAAGTCTCGGGTTCACCCGCACGGTTTGTATCTTCCTTTACCGATTCCTACTTTACCATGGATTAATATTTCTATGGACTTTGTGTTAGGTTTGCCTAAGATCAGACACAAGGAATCCATCTTTGTCGTGGTGGATCGGTTCTCAAAGATGGCACACTTCATTCCATGTGCCAAGACAAACGATGCTACACAAACCGCGGACCTCTTTTTCTAAGAGATTGCCCGACTACATGGAGTACCTAGGACGATCGTCTCAGATCGCGACACCAAGTTCCCGAGCCACTTTTGGAGAACCCTCTGGAAAAAGCTAGGAACCAAGCTGCTCTTCTCCATAACCTGCCATCCACAAACCGATGGCCAAACTGAAGTCGTTAACCGTACACTTGGAACGTTGCTTCGAGCAACAATAGGGAGAAATCTTAAAACTTGGCTTGAAGCTCTACCTTTTGTCGAGTTTGCTTATAATAGAGCTGTCCATAATGCTACTCATTTGTCTCATTTTCAGGTTGCATATGGATTTAATCCACAGACGCCATTGGATCTTAAGCCTCTACCTCAAAAGGAGTTCTTAAACCTCGATGGAGCCAAGAAGGCCGCGGACGTGAAAAAAGCTACCCCAATCGGTCAAAGATCAGCTTGAAAGAACCAATGCCCTACGTGTGAAGAATGCCAACAAGGGCAGGAAGAACGTGTCTTTTGAAGTTGGAGAATGGGTGTGGTTGCACATGAGACCGGAGCGATTCCCGGACAAACGCAAATCGAAGCTATCGCTTGGCGAAGACGGCCCATTCAAAATCTTGGAGAAATTCAATGACAACGCCTACAAGCTCGAGCTCCCAGGTGAGCTTAAGTTGTCTGCTACATTCAATGTTTCTGACTTAGCTCGTTTTGATGCAGGTGATGATGTTTTGGGGTCAAAACCTCATGAAGAGGGAGGGAGTGATGAGGACATCGAGTCAACGACCCAAGTCATACAAGCACCACTAGTACCAAGTGGACCAGTGACTAGAACCAGGAGCAGGGACATGGAAAAGAAGTTCAACATGTTCATGGACCAGCTCAGACTATAAGGTTTCTTCAAGACGGACACTAGTCCGCTAAGCCCATTTGCAAGCAGTTATTGGGCCGATTCATTGAAGAAGGATCCACTCATGATCCCGGACGATCCAGAAGGCGATCCACATATGGATTTGAAGCTCTTTGAGTCTAGTTTCCAGAACCGCCACCTATCTAACCTAGTTCTAGATTAGCTTCTCGATGTTGGAACTAAGTCTACACAAGAGTGCTTCCTTGTCGCCCTAAACCTAACACGTTTTGTCAAGTTCACTCCAAAAAGACCTCACAAGACACACACAGAAGATTAGGGGCTAGAAAGGAGGTAATTGGCAAGGTGGGGAAACCAATCCAAAGATGGGATTTCGCTATTTGGACAAGAAAGGGTGGTGAAAAGGTAGAAGAGTGTCTAAATATGTGTAAGTGATCCACGATTCCATTTAAGTTTGCACAAGCACAATAATTACATGTCAAGTTATGGTTATCACTTAGATGAGGCTAGATTCAATTCAAGCTTGCTTCAACCAAGGAAAGGCAATGATGCATGTGCTCTAACAAATGGTTCATCCTTGATTTCAGATTCAACTTCAATGCATCAAACAACTAATAACTTGGGCGTTGAATCAATTTCTAATTGAGCTACTCTGATGAGGACATCGAGTCAACGACCCAAGTCATACAAGCACCACTAGTACCAAGTGGACCAGTGACTAGAACTAGGAGCAGGGACATGGAAAAGAAGTTCAACATGTTCATGGACCAGCTCAGACACGAAGGTTTCTTCAAGACGGACACTAGTCCGCTAAGCCCATTTGCGATCAGTTATTGGTCCGATTTTTGAAGCAGGATCCACTCATGATCCCGGACGATCCAGAAGGATATCCACATATGTATTTGAATCTCTTTGAGTCTAGTTTCCAGAACACTAAAGATCAGCCCAATAATCCTTACCATTCCGACCAGAACGTCCAAACACTGAAGACATATCGGCTGGATCCTTTGCTGGCCGATAACACTAAGTGGCCACTCATCAAGCCCAGGCTCGTGGCCCACTTATCTATGGTCGATTTCACTTCACCAGAGATGACTTAGGCCCAAAGAAGGTCATTAGTTGGGTTTGTAAGTCGTTTGGTGCTCTTTTCCCAACCTTCGTTTTTATCCCACTGGGTTTTGCGAAGATGGGTTTTTACCGAGGCCAAACGGCTTCCAATATTATTGGCCCAATTAATGACCCTCTGTAAGCCCATGAAGACCAGCTACACGTGGCCTCACTTCTATTTCTCTTAGTCTTTTAATTATTTTGTAAACGGGCCTAAATTGTTAAGGACCCGTCTTGTTATTTCCTTTTCGGTTTATTTCTTTTTCTTTGGGGGCGTGAGCTATCTTTAAAAACCCTAAGGCTTTATCCTTCTCAGTCACGCGGACAATAAGAATTTTCCTTGGTTATTTTCGAGTTTTTGTTCTTCACAAAAACGTTTTCTCTCTTTAGATTGTGAGTGAGTCCGATCCTTAGGGAAACCCCTTGAAGTATCAAGAACCCGTCGCCTCTCTTGTGGTTCTCATCACCCCACCAGCAACATCCTTCTTATCCCGTTGACAGAAGAGAGGGACCTTAGTCCAGCTTCTTCAAAACTTGAGCACGTATCATACTCTCAAGGTTGTCATTACTCCATGCTTATGCAAATGCAAGTCTAAAATGCAAACTAGACACTATTTACAAGTGAATATGCAATCCTAAATGCAAAAAAAATTCAAAATTTATTCAAAATTCATGAAAAATGCATGAGACTCAAGTGCTAAAATAGAAAAATAAGAGCAAAGAAAACATGATTAGCAACCGGCCTCTCCCCCAAACTTAAATCACACCGTCCCAGTGTGAAATAAATTCAAAGAAGAGACCCCAAACAAAACAAAATATGCTAAGACTCAAAAAGAAGAGAGATACTTACAATAGAGGAGTCCTACTATGTGAATGGAGAGCATGGAGAATTGATGAGCATTCCAACATCAAACGCCCTTGGCTACCTTGCCATGACCTTGCTACTATCAACGAACTTGCAACCACTCAAGCAAAAGATCTAAAATGCCCAAAAAGCACAAAATAAAACTACAAAGCAAAAGAATATATACAAGTATAAACATGGGAATGTCTCCCAAGTGCACTTTGTTTAAAGTCACTAAGTTTGACTTTGGTTACCCTTTTAGGCGGGGAGTATGAACACTCCAAGGAGGATCCTTGAGTTCAAGCTTGAGCACCTTGCTCATGACCTCCTCAAGACCCGCTTCACCCTTTTCTTTGAGCTCGGGTGTGAGGAAAGCTTTGACCGAGGCAAAGGGTTTGGAACGACCTTTGCACTTGATCTTGTACTCAATCACTCCATCCTTGTGTTTCCATGGAGTGAGAGTCATCATAGAGGATTGGCCATGCTCGGACCTAAACTCATCAAGCTCTCTTGATCCGTTGCCCGCCTTAGCTTTTCCCTTTGTCTTCTTCTTTGTACCTTCACTACCCTTAACGTGATTCTTCATTGTGGTGGGCTGAAGCGGTTCCAAACAAGTGACCATGTCAACCTTTGAAGCATCCTTATCATTACCATAACCCAAATCCTTTCTCTCAAGAGACTTCTCTTCTTCTTCATGGATCTTTGGGGGTGGAGCTTCTTCAACCAACATACAACTACCCATAAACCTCACTTCTTCTTCTCGAAACTCATCATCCTTCATGGTGATTGTACCAAAAAGCTTGTTGGAAGAAGTCCTCATTGGGTATTACACTTTATCATCCACATTCAAGAGAACTACCCCTTCCTCTTTGAAGTTCATGCTAGTACTGGTAGTGAGGAGGAACGGTGTTCCAAGGAGAAGAGGGAGTTTGTTGGTCTTTCTCATCTCCATGACCACAAATTCGGTTGGGACTATGCAATTCCCTACCTTGAGTGGGTAGTTTTCAAGAAGACCCAATGGCTTTCTCGAAGAAGTATCTCCAAAAGTGATAGGTGATGGATGATAGGTGAGGGTCCTTATCCCTAGACTTTTGAGCATCTCATTGGACATAACGTTCACACTTGACCCGGAATCACACAAAGCATCATCAATATCCAAATCTCCAAGAGAGCAAGTTATAGAGAATTTACCGGGATTACCAAGCTTGGGGAGAGACTTAGGCTCGATCCTAGTTGAGCTTGGTGAATCAATGCAAGCAACAATACCTCTTGGTTCTTGAACCATGGTCACGTACTCATCTTTCTCAAGGGTCACTCCCCCACCTTGTTCCTCAATGTCCTCATTGAGCTTCAAGGGAGCTTGAGATCCATAGAGTAGAAGCTCAATCTCATTAGTGGCGGCTTCATGATCTTCTATGGAACGTGGCTCCTTTGAGAATATGGCATTGCAATACTCCTTTGCTTTCCCATTTGAAGAGCTTTGTTGTACGTTGTCTCCATTTTTTCCATTGGTCTCCATTTCTTGCACTTTGGAACTCAATGCCTCAAGCTTCTTGTGGAGATCATTGTATGAGCAAGCTACCTTGGTATTTATTTCCTCCATGTTCTTGATTATATCCAATGCTCCACTTTCTTGGCCTTGGAGAAGTTGTTGAAGAACATTTTTCACATCTAGGTCTTGAGGCATGGGGTTATTGCCTTGAGTTTGTGGGACAAAGCTTTGTTGAGAACCACCTTGGTGGCCATAGTTGTTGTTGAAACCCCTTTGGTAGCCACCATTGTTCCCAACATAATGCACTTCTTCTTTGTTTCTCAAATTCACCATTTCCTCATGGGATCTTAGATTTCCCTCAAAGTCACTAACAAAGTGAATCGGTCTTTTGGAAGCATTGAGAAGCTTGTCAATCATGGTGGCTTGCTTATCTAACTTCTCATTGAAAGCCATCATGGCTTTCGTTCTTTGTTGCTCCTCGAAGTCACTTGTGGTTCTTGTAGACCGGTCATACTCATCACCATATGTACCATCACTCAAAGCAAGGTTCTTAAACAACTCCATTGCTTCATTCACGTATTTTCCTAAGAAGTTTCCATTAGAAGCAGTATCAAGCAACATACGGATCTTAGGAAGTGCTCCGCGGTAGAGTGTGCTCAAGAGGGAAGCATCCGAAAATCCATGATGAGGGCATTGCGATGTATAGCCCCTAAACCGCTCCCATGCTTCATTGAAGCTCTCATTTGCACGTTGAGTGAAGCTTGAGATTTCATTCCTTAGCTTAGCCGTTCTAGAGGGAGAGAAGAACTTGGCAAGGAATGATATCTTGCATTGGTCCCATGAAGTGATAGAACCGTGGGAAAGGTTCTTTTCCCATTGTCTTGCCTTGTCTCCAAGAGAGAATGGGAACAACCTTAGCTTAAAGCTATCCTCGGAGACTCCATTCATCTTTGTCAAGCCACAAATCCGGTCAAAATGATCCAAGTGATCGAGTGGATCCTCCACCGTCAAGCCATGGAATTTGTTTCTTTGTACCATGTTGATGAAGCTAGCTTTGACCTCAAAATCATTGGTCTCAACCGGTGGTGCTCGAATGCCTTGGCGGTTGACATGAGTATTGGCTGCATCACCCGCTCCAACTATGTTAGGACCATTATGGGCGGGTGGGTGGTGGTTTCCATTACAACCATTTGCTCCTTGATGTGGAGCATAAGCAACGTGGTCATTACCACCATCCGGGTTCACTTGCACGTTTTCCATACCAAGCCTAGCAATGTGCACAACCCGTTCTCTATCTCTTCTTGCTCTAAGACCGCGGTGTAGAAGGTTGATGTCGTCTCTTGGCTCAACAAGAATGGTGTTTCATTTAGAACGCAAGTTCATGCACCTACAAGAGAGAGCTAGAAGGAGAGATTAGTAAACAAAAGAAAGAAAAAGGCTTAATCTCAAAAAGAAGTAAAATCCTAATGTCGAAAGCTAAACCCAATTGGCAACGGCGCCAAATTGATAAATGGATTTTTACTTATATCAATTACCTAAAATGCCTATTGAGCATAAAAGGATCGAACCAAGGGTTAAGTTTCAAGGACTAGGAATACATACTACTAAGTGAGTTAAGCAAGCAAATAAGAGTTTGTGATTAAGAAGATAAAATGAAAACAAAACAAGCTAAAGCAATAAACAAGTGATGCAATTCAATGAACAAAAATGAATCCAAAGATACGGTTATTGAAATAGAGTGATCCAAGTCCTAATTGTGATGTCAAAAGCCTTATGAAGACTAATCCCTAGGTAATAGATCCTAATTTATACTAATCATATGTCTAGGCACTAATCACTTTGCTAATCATTAATCCCATTAGCTAATTGTCATTATGGGAACAACCATTAGCAAGCCTTGAGAACATATAAACAAGATCAACCAAATATTCACTCTAGACAACTAATCCCTTAGGCTAGAAATGAAAATCTCTTGAAAAGTTCCTCTAGGCATTTCATCAAACACCTTGTATGCATGAAATGCCTCATGTCTAGATCCACTTTCCCAAGCTAGATCCATCATTAAAATCACTTAACAAGAAAGGATAAAAGATATTCTACCCTAAGACATCACAAATCAACCCTTGGATCATCTAATTCTACACCATCCCTAGATCCTAAAGAACTACTCAAACCCCATAAAGGACCTCTCAAAATCGATGGAGAAAGAGAGAGAATCCATGGATGGTTCTTGTGTAATCAAAGAAGAGATGAGATAGGAAGAACAGATTCAATCAAAAAAACAATCAATTGCATAAATTAAAGGATTTCTCTCTCCAAAAATCTATTTTTCTCCTAAAGGGGAAGGTATTTTTGAACAAAGAAAGCATAAGAATGAAAATTATAGTTTTTGGGTTTCCAAATGAAAATGGGCGAACCGGGTCAACCCGGAACAAACCGGGTATTGACCCGGTCGGATCTTGGATGCGTCTTCGATAAATTTGAGGCATATCCCTATCCTGATGTCCAAATGACATGATTTTCTCTTGTATGAACAGCTAACTCTTCCCTCTACAACTTTCATGAAGGCCGGAGAGGCTGAATATGATCGGAAGAACTTAGTTTTACCGGTTCTTTGGACGATGTCATCTCTTCTCGGCCACGCAGATCATGCTTCAGTGTCTTGGCCATAAAATCTGATCCAGAGGTCCAAATGATATGATTCAAACTCCTGTGTAAATCTGATTCACTCTTCTACAAGTTTCATGAAGACCACTGGAGTTGTTTCATATCGAAAGGCCTTCGTTTTTCCGGTTATTTGGACGGTTTCATCTTCTCTCGGCCAGACGGACATACCTTCAGTAAATCCATCTTATCTCCCTATGAATATGGCTAAATAACCCGATTCAAACTCCTGTGTAAAGCTGATTCACTCCTATACAAATTTGGTGAAGACCACCGAGGCTAATTCGGAGTGCCGACCCTTCAATACCGACGTCACTCCTCGGTACCACACGTCGGTGCTATGAAATTTTCCCTCTGTTTCTACACCGAGCAGTGACCTCGGTATTGAAGAAACCGTCTCGGACAGGCGGACCTATCTCTGGTAAATTAGCCATATCTCTCAAATCACACGTCCGAATGACTTGATTCCAACTCCTATGGTTAGAGGACTCATCGGGCTACAACTCTAATGAATACTCCAAGAGCTTGATCAAATTAGATCGCCTTCTTCTGATCGGTTCTTTGAGACGTTCCGGATGGTTCCTCTCTAGTCTTTAAGCACCAAATCTCCAAACGCCACCAAGTGTCTCCAAACACCTAGAAAACTCCTCAAAGACATGCAAAAGTCTCACTAGGACCTAATGCAGCTCCTAATACTCTAAGTGGGACAAAACAAGTATGAAATGCCATGAAGATCCAAGTAAATAATCTAAAACCTACATGATATGCATGCTTAAACTATGCAAATTATGGACAAATCAAAGATGCTAAAAACTCAAGTAGCTCATACTACAACAGCTGTCAAGGGAAAGATGATTCATTCACAAAATGAACACGTCAATGCAATCACCTTAGGAAGTGCAAAAGAGGTCACTGCGGTGGTAGGAAAGGGTTTGAATGCAGGAATTTTTGATGATCCTGTAGAAGATGACGATTAGGTTTCAGAAAATCCCAGGGTATTGACCGACACCACCTAGTATCGATCGACACCAGTCCAAGTACTTTCACAGGAAATCTCAAAACCCCGTTTATCGATCGATACCATCCCTGGATCGATCGATACCCACCCTGAGGTCGAGAAGACATTTGATTTGATTGAAGAAAGGGTTTACAAGCCTAAGATGCCACTTCCTGATCTACCTAGACATCTCAGGGACCCAATTACTGCAAAGAAGTTGCTCGGTTTTGAGAAAATGGTAAGGAGGATTCCACATACGATGTCTTTTGAAGAAGCTTCGAAATACCGCCCTTTGCTTAGCCACTTTCGAGATTGCGGAGAAACTGAGGAAGAGATCAAGGCACTCTTCATCAAGGCCAGAAGTACACCACCTCCACTGAAGCAGCTGACTAAGAGGGAAGACCCAGAATATTCTCAGTTCCATGCTCTATCTCTGGAGTTGAATTCAAAGAGTCTCTCGTTGACTATGGGGCTAGCGTCAATGTCATGTCAAGTGCAATTGCAGAGAGATTGGGAGCTGAGATTCGATCTCCCAAGACATCTATCACATTCGCGAACTGTTCCACCTCACTTCCATATGGTACAATCGCTGATTTGCTGGTTAACGTAGGAGATTGCCTGGTTTCTACTGATTTTCAGGTTGTGGAGATGAGTGCAAGATCTAGTACGCAATTGATTCTTGGAAGACCGTTCATGGCTACGATTGGTGCCATTATAGATACACCAAGGAAGATAATCTCGTTCTCGTACATTGACAAGGAGGTGTACTATAAAGCCATTCCTACTAGAGGAACTCCCACACATATCTCTTGTATCACCATTGTTACAGGAGAGAAGTTGGTAGTTGATCTTTTGGAAGAGCCTCCTGACGAGCCAATTGTCATAGACCTTCTAGATAGTCCTTCTGTCATCACCAAGAAAGACGTCAAAACATCTAAGGAAAAGAAGAAGATGAAGAGCAAAGGAGTGAAGGGTGCTGTATGACTTTAATCCCTCAGAAGTGTGATGGAGATTCGATTGAATACAAGGTGTAATGCAAAGGAACCTCAAAACCATTCTCTAAGGCTAGAGTCATTCTTACTTCGGAGCAGAAAGAGAAAGGAAAGGAGGTTGTGGAGAGCATGTTGAGCAGAACTCTGAAGCTGGAAGTGTCTACTTGTAGAACTTGCTTGGGAGTAAGTTCTCAATCTTCTCCTAACTGATCACCTGAGCCAGAGTCAAGCTACTGACTTAAAACAAGCGCTTGGTGGAAGGCAACACACTGGTAAGTATGTATATAAGTCTTTTGTGTTTGGTTTTGGTTTTATGTTTTGTGTCTTGTGTTTTGCGTGAATTAGTTACAGAGGATCGGTATCGACCGATACCACCTGGTATCGATCGACACCACATGCATCAATGACGATGAGAAGAAGTTTATGTGTCGACCTAAGCCTGGTATTGCTCGATACCAGGCTGTTTGTCGGTCGACACTCCCCGTTCCATCACGGTAGATTTTTCTTTTTCCATAATTCCAACTTCGTCCATTTGATTTCTTTTACTAACTCTAGGCTAGATAACACTGGGGACAGTGTTGTTTAAGTCTGTGGGAGGTAGTCGCTGACATTGTTTTTGTTTTTCTTAGAGTCAGTCGTTTTTGAGTCATTCGTTGTTTTATTGAGTCAAAATATGTTGGAGACTGTGATCTTGTTCTTGACTCTATTGTTCTGACTTTGCTTCTAAGTGACCATTGTTATAGAATCAGTTACAGATCGACTAATTAAAAATCCAAAGGCAGACCGGTTAACTAGAAGACACCCATGTTTCCTGCAGAGTTCTTTAAAGCCTGAGCCAAATTTTTGCACTTCATCGATGTGGTTAGTATTCATAGAGCTTGATTCCTCATTCATATCTGATAAAGAAACCCATGTGTTTAAAGTAATAGTATCTCTCTCCCATGTTATAAGTTAAAAAAATAAGTACATTAAAAGATGAGATGATTTTCTCCTAAGTAGAGGGTTATGAATGTTTCCAGCGATCCCATTATTCTACTTGGTGAGGAATGATCACACAAAGGATTGGAAGCGAGGCTAGGATTTTCCTATGATGCCATTATTCGCCTACACCCTATGATACATTGAGAGGGAAGAACCGGTGATTAGGTGGCAAACACCATCAATACTCGCGTCTCAAACCTTGATAAGAAATAAGTCTAAGGGAGAGAAAATGATACCAAAAGTGTGAAAAGGGTGGTTCCTTATCATGATATTGTATGGGAAAGAATCTAGAAGGTTCTTGGTATTAATCACAGCGATGAAACTGGCGATGATGGGTTTAATTGAACGATGCTGTGAAATAATGTGTGTAGTCTGGGAAGCTGAGAATTTCTACGGAGAAGTACATGGTGGTTAGATTTGAAACTGGTTAAGTGATATGTGGAGCACTAAGGAAAATGGTCATTGCAACGTTTCATGAATAGGTGAGTCTCCATGTTTTCAAACCTCTTTCTCTGGTTTAGTTTTATATTTTGCTTGAGGGCAAGCAAAGGCTTAGTCTGGGGAGTTGATATATCATGGTTTTACCCCTTCTAGGCCATGATATAAGTCCGTTTTATAGAGTATTTCTACTATTTTATAGTGTTTTAGAATCTTTTACGGGTTTTAGCACGTTTGGAGCATAATTGAATATATTGGAGCTTTCTCGAGCATTTTGGAGCAAAGCAGAAGCTCGTGTAGCTGAGTACCCGATTTGAAGCGTCAGTATCGATCGATACTGACTAGTATCGGTCGATACTCACTGCATCAAGACACGAGTCGCGACTTTTCCAAGAGTTGAAGAATTGTAAAATTGCCCAGAATACTTTATTATTTACAAGAAGCCCCAAAACGTGACTTAGGTTATTTATTAGGATTGTACAGCCACTTTGGTGGCTACGTTTTCATGACGCTTGATTTTACTTTGGTTTTTGGAGAGACAACTCTGAACTCATGTTTCTTATTGATTTCTTTGATGATCTATTCAATCATGTTTTTTCCATTCTCAATGTTTGAGTAGATCCACTTTAGGTTTAGGGTTCTCATAAGGGTTTTCTCGAATTCTAGGTTGATTTGTTGATTAGGATTCACCATCTGAATTAGTTCTTCACCATAGGTTGTTCTCAAAGTTAATTCTAGGTTGACGAATCTGGAACTTAGATCTTAGGATAATTGATTAGGCACGAGAGTGCGATTAATTACCTGATAGAACTTAGGGTGAGTAAAATAACTATTCGCAAAGAGATTTGGTTTAGTTGTTTTGTGAACAAATCAAACTTGAACTAAAAGATGGTTTAGACTTTAGGATTCGCAAAGAGATTTAGAATTCTAATATTTAAACTTAGATAGTTTTCGCAACTAGAGTTGGTTAGATATACTTTAATGATTTGAGTTTAAGAACCGCGCTAAATCTGAAAATTGTTAGTTAGTTTATCTGCATTCATTGAATTTCTGAGAATTACCATGAGCCTATCTTTCTCCCAATCGAATTACAACTTGTTTAATTCACGTATTGTTTTCAATTACATCTTTTGGTTTAGCTTAATTCGAATCTATCTGATCTATTGTGTGATTTTTTGAGTTCTTGTGTTTGACCCCTACATATACTACAACAACTGCTTTAGTACTTATAGGGTATTAATTTGAGCACATCACGGTGAGAAAGTCTTCTTTGATTGTAAGACTTATGACGATCCGAATTTATCCAAAAACGTACTTTTGTTCCAAAATGCACTCTTTTATCCCAGGTTTCCTGAAATGTCTTTCAAAACACTAAAACATGGAAATCACTTGAAAACCATTGAAAATGGAGTTAAAAGACCTGCAAAATATATTAAAGTGATCCTTAAAAATGGTCAAAAATCAGTGTTATCAACTCCCCTTGACTTAGACCTTTGTTTGTCCTAAAAAAAATAAAAATCTAAACTCGGAAATAGGTTTTCGAAAATATAGGAACTAACAAAAATCTCGGTGAACGTCCTTCTAAACCATAACCAACGTAATGCACCAATCGGACTTAGTCTAGAAAATTCTCACTAAAGTACTGCAACGCTAGTCCACGGTATCCGTCATGCGAAAATCTAACCATTTGAAACCTAACTTTTAGTCAACTAGCTATTTACATTCATTAAAAGGTTGCGTGATTCTTATCAAAAATACTAACCAAGACAATCGAGGCTATGCATTAAGGGCATTTAGAAGTGATGTTAAAAGTGTTTAGGGTTACCGTATTTTCGCCAGAAGATGCTATATACTATGCAAAACAGCAAGAGAGGATGGAGTTGTTGGTATCCATATTTTCTAGTCACTTCCTACTCGCACAAGTGTAGTTACGAATTCTTTCTTCTTCGGGACTTTTCTCCCTTTGACAGAATTTTTCTGTTTTTCCCGCAAACTTAGATTGTTTTCCGGGAAACGCTTCTCACTCCTTATAAACGAAACATGGTTTCTTTGGTATTAAAATATCGACTCTCCTAAGAATCTTAGGCTTTTGTTTTCTTTCCTCTCAATTTTTTTTATTTCTATATTACTCGAAGGGGGAAACGCTTTTAAACGGGAGTTTTATGGAGGACAAAAATTACCAGTGATAAAAGATTTCTAAGCAAACTTTTAAGCTTGATTTGTTGATACCTCCATATCCGAATCCATCTAGTCTTCCGTCTTCTCTAGTGACTGAAAATTGTGTCGTTCCTCCCTCTCCGACGTTTTTGCACATATCTGAACATATGACAACAAGAGAGGCAAGAGTGAGGTTCAAAAATAATGGCTAAGGTTTGGGGTGTTGTACCAGCTAAATATGAACTGGCCATCTAGGACAACAGAGAGTGGCAAAAAGAAAAAAAAATTCTAGATGTATGATTCGTTGTCTTGCCTAAAAGTGACAAAATCCTCTGGGGATGTCGCATTGAATTAAGTTCAAATAAAGATAGCTAGTATATCCTGTCTGAAATAATCTCTATGGGTCAAAACCCTCTAGGGATGTCGCATTGCAAGCACTCTAGCTATCGGCTAGTCTAGTACCAAACCACAAAAGAGCTGGCATGTGGAGATAGCGTAGAAGCACACATGTCGAAATCATCATAGATTTTGTGTCACTGTTCCTGAAAAATACTTATTAAAAATAGAAAAATATTACATGAAATTTTTTAAATAAAGCAAAAAATAAGATAAAAAGATGAAAACAAAATAGATTAGTAACGGATAAACATCCTCCCCCAGACTTAAATCACGTTGTCCCCAGTGTGGAAACGTTGGTGAAAAGATGGAAAAACATCAAAATAAAATAGCAAAATAAATAAAAGAGTTCGAAAATAAAATAAAAATAAAAATATAAAAAGGAAAAAGATCGATTGAACCGTAGTGATGATGAGCATGGCTAGGCGTTGCTTGAGCCATATGTCTCTAAGTCGGGCATGTTGCCATCAAACTGGTGGTGCTCTTCGAGAAAGCGTATGAGACGCTTGTATTGTCTCTCTTGTCGTGCTATCTTCTTTTCCATAGCTGCGTATTCTGGTCCGTGTGCGTGTGATGAGCTCGCGGGAGCGGATGGTGCATGGACCTGTGATTGTAGAAGTTGTCGAGTACGCTGTGCAGCTGCGTCTCAGTTGGCCTTAGCTACTAGAAACTCGCCAATAGTGTATGGAAGACGCAGGGCAGTAGGTACATAGTCCATCGTCTTCGGTATCCATCTAAGTGCTGCTCCTTCTCGGAGTCTAGGGACAGAGTTAGAAGGTAAGAAAACAAAGTAAGACTCACCGACATTAGTGAAATATTTGAAGGCAAATCGGTCAGGGTCGAGTGAAGCTCGAGAGATAGTGCGGTCTCGTGAAGATTGCATAAGATCGAACCAAGTTTCTTGAAGTGGAGTCTCGGCCGAGAAATCAAAGTAAACGACTTGTAAAATTGCCGTGATGATGCTTCCAAATGCGGTAGTAGTGTCTTCGGGCTTCGCGGCGAGTGGTTCGTGTTATACCTTCACCAAATTCTTTGAGATGATACAAGCGAAGCAAGCATAGCGCGGGTTGGCGGTGAATGGAAGTTGAAGAGTAACGAGCTCGCCTTTGCGGATACTTCCCACGTTCGCTCTTGAGAATATGGTGTGCGCTAAGAGTTTGTACACGAAGCCGACAACGGGATGGGTGAGTAGGGATGCTTTAGATCTTCCGTTGTCGTAGTCGCCTTGTCCCATTATGCTCCATAGATCTTTATCGGGATCCTCCTCGGGGTGAATCTCATCGAGATATTGAAGTTTCAAAGCTTCTCAAAGTTTTGGGATAGTTAGAGCATAAGAATATCCACGTACGGTAAAAGCAAGTGTACCGTCATTTGCTCTCGGATTTGAGCATCTCTTGTAGCTCATGTTGAAGGTTGCTAAGAATTCTTTGGTGAGATCTTCATAGGTAGGAAGGTTGAGCTCCATGAAAGGTCAAAGTTGAAGTGCGTCGAGCTACCAAATCACGTCTTCTCTAATCCCGAGTGCATCGAGAGTCGAGTTATCTATGCTAGGTGTTGATTAGATATGTATCCTCTTAAGCTTCTCGTGGTGATCGATATTCAGGTCCATAAGCTGTCCGACATATCATACCCTTGGTCTTGATTCCGGAGGTGGCGTTTGTTCACGTGGAGGAGAAGGTGTCGGTCTTGTGGAGCGCTAGGTAAACGAGCTCGAGTTGATCGTCTTCGACTTGCAAAGAACTCGCCGATATTTGTGTCTTTTTCTACGCTTGTTGCATCCGAGCCACCTTGGCTCTCCTCGGCTCGCCTATAGATTGATCTCCAGGAAGACTCTCCTATGTAACCGTTCTTCTTACAACGAAATGTGTGCGATCTCGCGTGGTCCATTGTTCGTACAAAATCAAGAAACAACTCGGCAAAAATATGAATATGGTTGTAATCGAAGGGTTTCAATGCGCGAGGATACTAAATCGAGTATCAAGGGACACATTCAATCTACAAAAGAACAATATTGAACATAAATTAAACAAATCGTGGTCATAATCATAAATTTCGGGTTTGTGACGCACTTGCATTAAAAATTTCTAGAAATAGGTTTTAAGCTCAAACTTCATGCAATTTGAGTAGATTACCATTTACTAATTATCAATATAACAAAACTTGTCCAAATTAATCAAAATTACTCTCCAATTTCGTTTTTAGTTAAGCTTGAAATTTTTAAATTCCAAAAATCTCAAATTCATACTAACTAAGTGCTAAAATTTAAATCCAAACATACTAGAAGTTCAATATCAAGTTCTCTAACAATTTCTAGCTATCATAGACATAGATTTTGTTAAATTAAGAAAAATCTTAGGATCTCCCTTCTATCTTGTGTCCAAATTTGGTCATGATCAGACGGTGGGAAGGTCTCCATCCGATGCTAAACTTCTGACGGTCCAAAATTGTCCAAAATCTGGATCTTCTCCAATTTGCGTCGTTTTTACCTAAGGAACCTGAAAAGAGTATTAGAACTACAAATATGCAAATATCATAGTAAAAGTATATAAAAACAAGTGAAACACTTATTAAAGTGTTCTAAAACAGTGTTATCAACTCCGCTAGACTTAGACTTTGTTTGTCCTCAAACAAAACAAAACCAAAGCTCGGAAAGATCAAACAAAAATCTTAGGCAATTAGAAATCTAGGAGACTGTCCTTCTAAACCATAACCATCATACGAAATATAGACTTTCAAAATCCAAAAATCAGGTCAACTATCTCTCTACATTCATTAAGTATAGGCGTGGGTTTCTCATCAAAATGATTAAACCAAGACAATCGAGGCTAGGTATCAAAGGCATTTAGAGGTGAAGTTAAGAGTGTTTCGGGTTACCGTAATTTCGCCGGAGGGTGCAAGATATTATGCAAAACAGCAAGAGAGGAATGACCTATTGATAACCACATATTCCAGTCACTTCTTCTTGCGTAAAAATGTTGCACTTTCTCCTTCCGAAAACAGAAGTTTTCTGTCATTCCCCCAGACTTAGAATTTTATGTGGGCTCGGAATGACAGACTTCTCACAAACTAACCATGCCTCATAAGTATTTCGGCAAACCTAGACTCTTTTTAGGCTTTTGTTTCCTTTCCCTTCTGGCTATTTTTGATTTTTTTTGATTTTTTTGATTGTTTTGATTTTTTTGATTTTTGAAAGGGGTAAACGCCTTTTTATTGAAATAGAGTCTTAGGAGAACAGAAATTTACCATGATTTTGAGTTTTTCCAAGGCATAACCAAGCTCACATCTTTGTCGAATTCACTTCCACTGATAGCGTATAGTCTTCGTCTTTAGTGACTGAAAACTGTGTCGTTCCTCCCTCTCCGACATTTTTGCACATATCTGTACATAAGACACAAAGAGAGTTGCATGAGGTTTGAACAATGGTTAAGTTTCGGGTGGGATACCAACTAAAGATGAGCTGGCCATTCATGTACGACAAAGAGTGGTAAAAGGTATAAGAACATCATGAATGTATGATTCGTTATATTTGCCTAAACCTTTGATGAAAAAATTAAGTCATCATTAAAATCCAAGTATAATAGACACTACAAGAAAACAGGGTGATTTCCGACGGATTTCCGACGGGTTGCCGACGGATTTCCGACGAACGGAATACCCGTCGGAAATCCGTCGGAAAGTTGTGTCCGTGGGAAATCCCTCAGAAATTACCGACGGCTTTCCGACGGAATAAGCCGTCGGGCATTTTCCGACGGATTTCCGACGGTGTTTCCGACGGATTTACGACGGAATAAGCCGTCGGTATTTTACGACGGATTTCCGACGGTGTTTCCGACGGATGCTGATCTTGCCGACATGCTTCCGACGGTATTTCGGCGATTGTCATCCGTCGGAAATTGCCGACGGATTTCCGACGGATTAGATTTTGCCGACATGGTTGCCGACATCGTTGCCGACATCAATAATATCTGTCGTAATTCGGTCAGAAAACTCACAAAATTTTCCTTATAAAAACGTATTCACCCCTCATTCATTTATAATCACTACAAACCAAAAACAAAAAAAAAACAAACACATATACAATGTCTTATTTTCGATCGTGGATGGACAACCCTCCGCGTGATCCCGCGATGGGAGAATTGACCGATGAGTTCGCACAAGGTGTGGAGGAGTTCATGAACTTTGCGTCAAACAATAGCATGACATCGGAATACGGTAAAATGTATTGTCCTTGTACTAAATGTCGGAATTATAGATTAGTCACAGTTAGGGATGTAAGGAAGCACTTATATAGGAATGCATTTATGCCTGGTTACAAGATTTGGTATACCCACGGAGAAACCGATTCAATGGTGCAATACTATGGTAGCACATCAGATAGGTTTGGTAGTACTTCGGATACTAGGTTAGAGGAACCAACACTGGAAGTAGATGTAAACGCAGGTTACACTCAGATGGTGAATGATGCATTTCGTGAAAACATTGCATCGTATCATCATGTTGAGGATGGTAACAGGATAGAGTAACCAAATTCAGAAGCGCGGAAGTTTTTTGATATGCTAGATGCGTCAAAGCAGCCATTATACAGAGGATGTAGAGATGGAATATCGCCTCTTTCAACTGAAAGAAGGTTGATGACAATAAAGACGGATTTCAACTTGGCAGAAGATTGTGTTGATGCGGTAGCTGATTTTGTGAGAGATGTATTACCTGAAGATAATATTTCACCGGCTTCATACTACGAGATTCAGAAGCTTGTAGCTGGTCTTGGATTACCTTATCAGATGATAGATGTGTACATCGACAACTGTATGATCTATTGGAGAAAGGATGAAAACCGGTTAAAGTGTCATTTTTGTCACAAACCTCGCTATCAGGATACATGAGGCAGAGTACCTGTTCCACATAAAAGGATGTGGTATCTTCCCCTAGCTGATAGGTTGAAGAGGTTATATCAATCTCAGCGCACGGCATGGCCTATGAGATGGCATGCAGAACATTACTCAGCTGGAGAGATAGCGCATCCTTCAGATGCAGAAGCATGGAAACATTTTATAGAGGTTTATCCTAATTTTGCGTGTGAGTCAAGGAACGTATATATGGGGTTATCTACAGATGGATTCAACCCATTTGGAAAGCATGTGAGGAAATATTCGTTGTGGCAAGTAATCGTCACACCGTACAATTTACCGCCATCTATGTGCATGAAACGAGAGTTTTTGTTCCTCACGATCCTCGTCCCAGGTCCAGAGAATCCTAAGAGATCGCTTGATATTTTCTTACAGCCATTAATTTATGAGTTGAAAATATTGTGAAAGATGGTGTTGAAGCGTTCGATGTTTCCCTGCAACAGAATTTTATGATGCGTGCGGTACTTATGTGGACCATAAGTGATTTCCCAGCATACGGTATGCTATCTGGATGGTCGACGCATGGAAGGTTGGCGTGTCCGTATTGTCAAGATAACACTGATGCGTTCCAATTGAAGAACGGACGTAAGACTTCTTGGTTCGATTGTCATCGACGATTTCTACCGCATGATCATCCATTTCGTCGGAGCACAACATTGTTTAGAAAGAACAAAAAAGGTTTTGATGGTCCACCTCCTGAGGTAGATGGGAATTATATTATGAATCAGTTAAGAGATTTTGGTGCCGAGAAGACAGTTTCATGCTGGGGTAATGGGCATTATCTAGTTGACGGTTGTGGTGAGTACCACAATTGGCACAAGAAGAGTATATTCTGGGATTTACCATATTGGAAAGACCATTTGCTGCGCCATAATCTAGATGTGATGCACATTGAAAAGAACTTTTTCGACAACATCATGAACACTATTCTAAATGTGCAAGGAAAGACGAAAGATAATTTGAAGGCCAGATTGGACTTGCCAGATATTTGTTCTCGTAAGGAGTTGCATGTAATGGCGAACGGGAAATCACTACATCCTCATGTTTTCCGGATGAATGCGTCTTCAAAGGAGGAGTTCTTCGATTGGATTAAGCACGGTGTCAAATTCCCAGACGGATACGCATCTAACCTTCGTAATTGCGTCGATAGTTCAGAAGAGAGGTTTTCTGGGATGAAGAGTCATGATTGTCATGTTGTCATGCAGCGCCTCCTTCCATTTGCATTTGAATATTTTCTTCCTATAAACGTCAATAGAGCTATTGCAGGTTTACATACATTTACACAATTACGTATGGAGAATTTATATTTGTGATTATTAAACGGAAGTTATTTAATTATGTATGTGTACTATATATGCAAGGGTCGGTGCTTTCTTCCGGGATCTATGCACGAGATCACTTACAACAACCGGAATCCGAAATCTTGGGGAAAACATCCCGGTTCTCCTTTGCAACCTGGAGAAAATATTTCCTCCTGCATTTTTTGATGTTATGGAACATCTTCCTATTCATCTCCCTCGAGAAGCAGCCCTTGGTGGGCCTATTCAATACTGATGGATGTACCCTTTTGAGCGGTATATGTTCCACCTAAAGAAGAAGGTGAAAAATCTTTCTAGAGTCGAGGGTTCTATTGTCGCACAGAGCATTAATGAAGAAACTTCCAACTTTGCTAGCTACTACTTTCCAGCGCAAGTCCAAACAAAAAGTAGACGCCCCGCACGTCATGATGATAGAGGGAACAGAGTTAGTTATCCTGTCTATGTTCCCGATATATTTACTCAGATTGGACGGCTAAGTGGAAAAAGCAAGGATCGGCGACTATTAGAGGAGGAGCAAAGGCACTTGCATATGTATATTCTGACAAACTGCGATGACGTTTTAGAATATGAGAGGTACCTAATTAAATGTTATTTTTTATTGTTTATTAATATTATTATAATTTTCTAATGCATTTGTTCATGCACATGATGTTCATGACCCAAATACGCGAATGGTATCCAAATTACACAGAGGATGAGCTTGATGTCGTCAAGCAGAATGAATTTGGTGATTGGTTGAAATATCATGTAAGTGATAAATGATTATTTATTATTATATATTTAAATTGTAATAATATTTTTTTATATATAAACATTGTGTCGATTATTGTCCACTTGAAATTTTAATAGGTTCGTCAGATGACTGCTCTGGGTAATGAGTTTCCGACCTGGTTAGTTGAGATGATGAGAGGCCCGACGTTTATTGCAAAGTCTTATCCGATGTATTGCATCCGAGGGTATGCTTTTAAGGCTCATCGGGAAGGAAGCTCAAAGACAACTTGTAATTCTGGTATATCAACTCAGTCTGGAGAAGTTGTGTACTACGGTGTCCTCCGCAAAATATTAGAGGTCCATTATCCGGGGATGCTCGACTTGCGGTGCATTGCGTTATATTGTGATTGGTATAGTCCAGCAGGAGGTGTACGCCATGACGCATTTGGTGTTACATATGTCCACTCTCGAAGGCTCCTTCAAAAATACGATCCTTTAATTCTTGCTTCACAAGCGGATCAGGTTTCCTACATTCGATATCCCCGGGTTAGGAACAAGCAAGACCCTTGGATTACAGTTACGTCGATACACCCAAGGGGAAGACATTATGGTGTGGAAGAGCACGACCCTTTGCAGGTTCCGGCAATAGGTAACTTAGGTCCGATCGAGCATTCTCTTGAAGTTGATCTCGTGGTTGATTTCACCATGGACGAGAATTACGAGGTCTTTGAGGATTCAGAGGAAGAGATCGGCAAATTTGACGAGCACTCCGTTTCAGCTGCGTCAGATTATTCAACGGATTCCGAATAATGAATTTTATGTAATATATTGTATTTATCTATCATGTTTTAACATTTTTATGAAATAAAAACCAAACTTTCTTCGTGTAAATTAAACATAAATATAGTAACGCAATATTTACAATTTTATCTGGGGGATTTACGGTTTTAGCCGAGGAAAACTTATACCGGGTAAGTCACCCAATTCCCGTCAAGCATCGATCGATACCACGCGGTATCGATCGATACCAAGGAAATTTCAGACGGATTTCCGACGGGTTCAAGGATTTTCTTAAAATTTCTAAAGCCGTCGGAAATCCGTCGGAAATTTCCGAGGGATTTCCGACGGCCTACGGTTTTAGCCGAGGAAATGTTAATCCCCGGCTAAAACTTATACCGGGCAAGTCGCCCAATTCCCGTCAAGCATCGATCGATACCAAGGGGTATCGATCGATACCTCGGAATTTCCTACGGTTTTCCGACGGGTTCGAGGATTTTCTTAAAATTTCTAAAACCGTCAGAAATCTGTCGGAAATTTCCGAGGGATTTCCGACGGCCTACGGTTTTAGCCGAGGAAATGTTAATCCCCGGCTAAAACTTATACCGGGCAAGTCGCCCAATTCCCATCAAGCATCGATCGATACCACGCGGTATCGATCGATACCTAGGAAATTTCCGACGGATTTCCGACGGGTTCAAGGATTTTCTTAAAATTTCTAAAGCAGTCTGAAATTTCCGAGGGATTTCCGATGGCCTACGGTTTTAGCCGAGGAAATGTTAATCCCCGGCTAAAACTTATACCGGGCAAGTCGCCCAATTCCCGTCAAGCATCGATCGATACCACGCGGTATCGATCGATACTTAGGAAATTTCCGACGGATTTCCGACGGGTTCAAAGATTTTCTTAAAATTTCTTAAGCCGTCGGAAATCCGTCGGAAATTTCCGAGGGATTTCCGACGGCCTACGGTTTTAGCCAAGGAAATGTTAATCCCCGGCTAAAACTTATACCGGGCAAGTCGTCCAATTTCCGTCAAGCATCGATCGATACCAAGGGGTATCGATCGATACGTCGGAAATTTCCGACGGCTTTCCGACGTGTTCAAGGATTTTCTTAAATCCGTCGGAAATCCGTCGGAAATTTCCGAGGGATTTCCGACGGTTCAGGGTTTTAAACCTCAAATTTTCACGTTTTTGAATTGGTTAGGTGTTCGTAGATGTTGAATTAACAAATATACACTAGTTTACGTGAAATATTTTTAAAAATCATGCATTTTAGACTATTTAGTTAAAACCCAGATCAAAAACATAAATGTCCTTATGAGTTCTATGTGTTTTTATGAATGCTTGATATCATTCATCGATCGATTTATATGAAATCCTAAATAATTTGTTTTGATTGGTTTTTAAATGTTTTTCTTATAAGTATGTAACACTAATGGTTGTTAAACATTAAAATTTATCAATTTTTCCATTTTTAAACCCTAAACCCTGAACCCGTCGGAAATCCGTCAGAAATTTCCGACGGATTTCCGACGGATTTATTAAATATCCCCCGGGAAATTAAACCGCGTAACGAAAGTGATCGAAAATTGGAACGGTTAAATTTTACGATTTCCGACGGGAAACCGACGGCTCGGTTCGTCGGAAACGAGTCTAATTAATTAGACTCATCGATTTCTTCTTCTTCTCTTTCATTCTCTTATCTCTTCTTCTCTCTTATTCTCTATTCTTCTCCCAAACCTTAATCCACCTTCTCCCCTTTCTCTTCTTTCTCTCTTCTTCTTCTCTCCTCTTCTTCTCTCTTTCTTTCCCATAACTCTTCTTCTTCCACGTCGTCTCCACCACCGCCACCACCTCTCCCCGCCGGAAATCCACACTTATGTAAGAAACCCCTTTCAAATTCTTTGTGTATATATATATATACTTGTGTTTGTGGTTTTAGATCTAGATTTAGGTTGATTTGTGGAATTAGATTTAGGTTTATTTGTGGATGTTGAACGAGCATTTTGCTAGTGACCGTGCCGGCGGTTCGATAATTCCCTAGCGGAGGCCCGCAACCTCAAATCCGAACCCTGAAATTGTCCCGCCTACGGCGCCTTCACCTACAATCGATTCAGAGAGTGTAGGTCATCCGACGATGATGACCGTCGAGTAGCTCGTTCAACAGCCGGGACGAGAACTACTCACATTTCTCGACCCGAAACGCCGCATCCCGAGATCTACTTGGTAATACTATGTCTTTTCAAACAATATTTTTTGATGATTTATTATCGATTTTTAATTTGTTTTTTCATAGGTTTGGATACTCCGCGAATGGCATTATCAAGTCGATTTTGAGGATGTTGCACAGCCTCCTCAAATACCCGTACCCGACATATGCCTCTATGCCGTCGGACGACCAAGATATGTGGTTTCGTACCTTTGCGGTAAGTCATAATTTAATTACTTGTTTGTATTATATTTTGAGATTTTGTTAACAAAGTTTATATCTATTTCTTTTGTAGCAAGAGTTTAATTGGAAGTCTACGCTCACGAAGACGGTTGAGGGAGAATTTCACTCGGAGGCTGCCCGGAAATTCTCTCGCCACATCTGCGATTGGAAGAAGGCTTGGAAGAAGGGGAGAGATAAGCCGAAAGGCTTGAACGAGGAAGTGTACACTGGGTACCAGCCCTACTGGAAATTGCCGGCGACCATAGCTGATTCTGAGACTCACACCAAGAACCGGAGGAGTGACCGGAAAGGGAAGGGAGAAGCCGTTCACAACAACGGGGCAAAGAGCTACTTGACAACGGCCGACGAAATGGTAAGTACTTTTTCGGTTTTTAGTTCTTTTTTATTAAAAAACGGTTTTCTTTAACCGTTTTATATATTTCGTAGACGGAGGAATTGGGCGAAGAGCCCGATCACCTTTCATTGATGGAGAGGACGCACACCAACAAGAAGACGGGCCAAATTCAAGATCCAGAAGTGAGGGAGTTCGTCGAAACCGTGAAGAGGACGAAAGACGATTTGCTCACCCAGAGATCGCAAGACGATTACACCGGATCCAACGAAGTCACTCGGGCCGAGCTTAACGAGCTAGTCCTCGCGGTAAGTAAAACTTATGATAATATTTATTTATATAATTGTTTTTTTTTTTAAATCTAAACTTTTTAAATTGTTTTTGTAGGAGGTACCGGTTAGGAAAGGTCGTCGGCCGGGGTTGGGTAAGGTTGCGACCCAATCCCATTCTTCTTCGGCCGGTTTCTCGATGGATGAAGACCATATCCGGCAAAACGAAGAGCTCACGGCGAAGATCACGGTATTGGAAGACAAGCAAACCAAGTGGGCGGATTTCTTCAAGACGAAGTTCCCGGACCTGCCCACGGATCTATTTTAATTATGTTTTTTAATGTAATTTCAACTGTTTCTAAAACTTTAAAATATTTATGTTTTGTAAGATTTTATTTAAATAATTCATTTTCGTTTTATAATCATTTAATTTGTTTAATTTAATTAATATATATAATTTTAAATATTTAAAAAATTATAAAAAAAATTAAAAAAATTTACAAATTACCGTCGGAAATCCGTCGGAAAATCCGACGGATTTCCGACCGCTAGAGAACACCCACCGACGGATATGTCGTCGTAAATCTGTCGACAAATACGCCATCGGAAATCCGTCGGTAACTACGCCGTCAGAAATCCGTTGGAAATCCGTCAAAACGTATTCTACTTTATTGAAAAACTTGAAAAATCTTGAATTTTTTTTGAAAGAAAGCGTGAAAAATGCAAAATGCAAAGACTCATGAAAGAAAATGGTGGTTAGTAAGGGATGGAATCCTCCCCCAGACTTAAATCACACTGTCCTCAGTGTGAAATGAGCCGAGTAAGGACGAAAAATAGACGGATGTAATAATTGAAAAAGTTCAAGGAAAAATAAAACTTACCTGGATGTGATTGGGGAATGGATTTGGGAAAGGAATGGTGGTGATTGGGGGAGGAAAATAATGTTGTAGTGATGGGAATGGGATTGGGGGATGGTTGGGAATGGTTTGTAATCAATCGGGGATCGACGGAAATTGATCAGGATTGACAAGAGGTTGGCCGCGGGTCGAAAGGTTGCACCCGCGGTCACATGAAGCTCCGCCGGGGTTCGGTTGATCGCGACCGTGGCGAATGGAGAGCTAGCCGTGGCTCGGGGCTTTGCACCCGCGGTCGATGCATTCTTTTGCGGTCAAGTCCTTCCTCGCAGTTCGTGTTGGACCGAGCAGTTCCGAACCGTGTCTCCATCTTTTTGTCTTTTCATTTTTTGATTTTTGTGTGTGTGTGTGTGTGTTTTTTTTTGTTTTTTTGAAAACTGAAACTAAGAAAAAGATAATGTCAATAGAAAAAGAAAAGAAAAGCTAAAAATAAGAACGTACCGAAATGGGTTGCCTCCCATTGAGCGCTTTTGTTTAAAGTCGTTTAGCTCGACGTCGGTAGCTCGGTGAGCTTATTTGAAGAAAGATCCTGTCCGAAAACAAGTTTTATTTGATTTAACCTTGTAATCCTTCGTATAAAAATTATCACACCATTTCCACATGGGATTTTTGTCATCAAGTCCGAGGTGGTGATCTCTTTCGGGATCACAATGGAAAATCAGATTTGGAGATTCCTTGGAGTATGCTTCTTCTTCCTTGGTATTCTCGGATGGTAGAGCCATGTTGCAAGATGCATAGATGGTAGGCTCTAGATCAGTTCTGGTTTTGGTTGGAGCTTGAGTGTTGATGGAGAAGAAGTCTTGCTCGAGGAAGTAGGATCGGGATGCAGAACTTCGAAGTTGAGATGAACAGTGGCTGGCCGCGTGTGGAAGGGGCGGAGCTTCGGCAAAAGGAGGCTTGGCCGCGGGTCGGTGATGCGCACCCACGGTGGAAGGAGGTCTGGCCGCGGGTGGAGAAGGCGCTACTGCGATGGAGGTGTCTCAGGCAGAATTGCTCGGCTCGTTGTCTCTTTCGTCTCCAATTATGTCTTTTGGTCCTAGGGGTGTATTTGGCTTCTCCTTGGCTTTATTTAAGTTTACATCACGTCCCATATGAGCAAGTGTAGAGTGTTCATCAAAAGAGATCTTTTCCCACGTCGAAATTGTCGGTTTGATGTTTTCCTCTAGTGTGCGTTCTTCTAGA
Source organism: Eutrema japonicum (assembly GCA_030161315.1). Classification (NCBI taxonomy): domain Eukaryota; kingdom Viridiplantae; phylum Streptophyta; class Magnoliopsida; order Brassicales; family Brassicaceae; genus Eutrema; species Eutrema japonicum. Next base: position 31,993,399 of record BSQW01000007.1, on the reverse strand, counting down.
ACTTTTTCAACGTTCTTTGTAGCTCCTCCAGGGTCTAAGAGTGGTTCATCTCCGCTGCATGTGTTCATAAAATGGGAATCACAAAATTCTATTACTTTGATCGAGCATGGAACGTTAAATATTTTGGGATCCTTTTCCTTTGAAAACGTCTTCAATGGCGGCTCGGGTGTATCCGTTAGTGTCTCATCCTTCACTAGGTTTGTCTCACACTCAACGTGGTCTTTTTTGTCGTCTTCAAAACTCTCGACCGAATCGATAGAGATAACATTGTCACTAGGAATAGAAACATGTCCTTCTTTTCCTTGATGTTTTGTGTCGTTGAAACCATCATTTACGTGCATAGATTCGTTGAGTTCTTGAAGAATATCCTTCATTTGTGCCTTGTAGACCATCAGCTTCTCATAATCTTCATCGGTTTGCTGAGGTTGATGGTTGAGCCAAGGGATTTTAAGATCATTATATTTCGAAGCAAGGGATATGATCATTGCATCGAGTCGCTCCAAACGAAGGCTATTTTCCAAGATATCATCGTGCTGGTCTGAGGTTTGATGAGGAAGACCGTAAGGACTTTGTTGTGAGTCGACTAACGGAGGCTCAAAAGGCTCATCTTGGTAGTAATGAGGTTCGTAGCATCTTTGAGAGTAGTTGGTCAGTGCCGTTTTCCGATCCATGTAGTACGAATCACAGTAGTGGTGTGAATCGTGAGAGTAGTGAGCATAAGATAGGTCATAGGAACCCTGCTCGTAGTAGTCATCTCGCACCAGAGGCGAGTTCATGTTTTGAAGCCTTAAACGAAGAAAACCAAAAAGAAAAATCAAAAAGAAAAAAATTGTCTTAGAGTCGATTTATTAACCTCTAAAGTGTGACAGAACGAGTTGCGATTGCCTCCCCGGAAACGGCACCAAAAACATGATGCGTATCGAATTCGTCTCCGAAACTTCAGGTTTTAAATTTGTAAACCTTAAAGTCTGCAAGTGCACATATGTGCGTTATAGTACTTAAGGTATCGATCCACATGGAGGGAATGTTGTTCTGTGAGACCTAAGATAATGTATAGTAAATAAACATAAAACGAATATATGTTTATAGCATCTTGAAGTTAGGAATCTAAACTATACTAAACTAGACTAAACTAAACTAAGCGAGAAAATAAGAAAGCGAACAAGACTAAACTAACATAAACTAACCGAATAAATAAATCTAATCTAAGTTAACAGAAGCAATCAATAATTATTTTGAAGTTTTAAATCAATTAACGAAGCGTTGGGCAATCGGAAATTCTTTAGGGTTCATGGCCGATTTTCACTGAGAATTCGCTAGGATTTCTAAAGCAACTTTTTGTCGTCTTTGGATTCTTGAACTTGGAACACGTACGCTGTGTGTAGTCTACACTCCCGTAATCCTACACACCTACTCACTTCAGTACTCGGAAGGTAGCTTTCGTCTCCACCCGCGCAAGAAGCGAATGATACTCTCAAAGGTCGTTTACGCCCACAATTCCTTCGTAAGTATACTTTTGAAATCTTACGACAGATTTGCTCATCTACCCTAGGTAAAGCGATTAGGTTCTACACTCTCGTTGCTCTAAAACGCTTAATATCAGTTTCTAAGACGGTTAGTCAAGCAACGCATTAACAACAAGGATAGAACGAAGAACCCTAATCGGTATCCTACTCGAAAAACTCAATCAAAAATTGAACCATGAGAGCCCCTTTGAACCCCTATACCCAATGAGAGAACTACTCAGCCACGACCATGCAAGACAAAATCAAGCTTCTAAATTGCACAATCAATAGATAAGAAATCAAACAAAAGGGTTCAAGGGAAATCCCTATCTCCCTGTACAAAGAACAAATAACAAGAGCAAAAGTTTAGTGCAAAACAAGTCTAAAAGTGTAACCAGAGGGGGCTACGAAATTCTGTCTTAGAACACATATTTATAGGTCTTCCACTCTTGATTTTGTCGACCTTAGGGTTTAGTTGAAGAGAAAACGAAGGGGCTTGAAGATGGGCTTCAAAATAGATGGTCTTGGGCCGTTTCTGCTTCACCTCTGGTGCGAGACTTGGACCCACGGCCAAAGGGTGTTTCGCCATGGCTGGAGAGCCTAGACCAGCGGCCAGGAGTGTCTTCGCCGCGTCCAGGAGAGCTGGACCCGCGGTGGTTGGACTATAGCTTTGAAACTTCAGTTCTTCTCTTGCTTCACTCGCGAGATTGCAGCACATGCCTTCAGTCAATTGGATGTATCGTGAGATCTAACCGTTGGATTGCCTTGAAACCAACAGGATATGAAAGGTGGTTCTCCCGTATATATTGTGTCCACATTTGGTTGTGATCAGACGGTGAAAACCTCTCCATCCGATGCCAAACTTCTGACGGTCCAAAATTGTCCAAAATATGGATCTTCTCCAATTTGCGTCGTTTTTACCTACCTAAAAAGAGTCTTGGAACGACAAATATGCAAATATCATAGTAAAAGTATATAAAAACAAGTGAAACACTTATTAAAGTGTTCTAAAATAGATAGTAGAATGGGTAAAAATACGGTGTTATCAAATCTCTCTAATATCTATAATATCCCTTCTATTTTAATCATCTAATCATGAGATTTAATATATTTTCTATGAGATTTGTTGGGTTCCTTATGGTTGGTGAGTAGTCTTCTAAAATTTATGGGATGAGATATATTAGAGTGATCTAATCGTGGATTTATGATGTCTAGGGTCTAGATTGTTTGATTTCCCTTTTTTCTAAGTGTTCTTAATGCTAGATTAGGCTTGAGAGAGTTAATCTAGATCTTAGAGAATTTCCCACCCACAAGGTGTTTGATGAAATTCCTCAAAGAGATTTTTAAGAGATAAACATGTTTAGCCCATGAGAATATATGTTTAAGATGTTTATTGGTTGATTGGAAGATTGATTTTAATGCTTGTTAGTCATTCAATCACAAATGATAATTTGTTCTTGATTAAATGTTTAGCAAAGTGATTAGTACATTAAGAAATGATTAGTCATAATTAGTGATAATTATCTAGGGATTAGCAATGTGTGAGCAATTGGACATCATAAATTAGCTATAAGATCACTCTAATTCCATAACCTCATCCTTGGATTCGCCTTTTTATCATTGCGTTAATATCAATTAGCATTGCTTAGCTTTTTGTTTTGTTTGCTTTAAATTTGAATTAGCTTGCTAGATAAAAACTCAATAAAAACTTTGTTTAGCTTGAATTATGAAGTTTTATGCATTCCTAGTGATTGGAACTTAACCCATTTAGATTAATACATCTTATGCTACATAGCATCTACAATAATTGATTCTAGAGACGACAAAAACCTACTATCAGGTATCGATCTCGCCCAGGCTCGGTCACGCTCTGCATGAGGTGAACTGGCCGAGGTGAATCTTGCCGAGGCGAACGAACATGGTTAGACCGTCCTTTGGCTCGGTCGTCTTCCTTTTATTCTTGGCTTTCACCTTTCTCTCCTCTTGGCTCGGTCGTCTTCCTCTGCTCTTGGCTCGGTCGTCTTAGTCATTTCTCGACGGTTAATCTCGAGGGGGTGAAATACGACCCCAACAGTTTACCCCCAGCTCGTTAGACATAGAAGTAATTGTGACGAGGTGAAAATCTTGGAACTAGAGATTAACTGTAGAGCCGAAACGACGTTGAGTTCTGCTTGCTTATGCTACCAGTTGACAAGATTTCTTGGCGTTGTTGATCGCGTTGCCGAGGCACCTTGTTGTTCACGTTGCCCAGGCGTCGTGGTGATCACATTGACGAGGCGTCGTGTTGATAATATTTTCGAGGTGTCGTGTTGATCACATCGCCGAGGCGTCTTGTTGAGTGGTTCTGATTATGTGCCTCATGATATACCGTGGTGTTTGATTTGTTTCGGGAATTTATGTAACCGTTGGTACTTGTGTGTATTTACAGGTTTTGCCTTAATTACCTCCGGAATCACAAGCGTTTTCTGTTAGCACCATTTGCTTCCGAGACCACGCACCGAAAGCTTATAAATAGCGTGGCATTCCCCTTGATTCTCCTCATTACTCGTTTCTCCCAAATTTTTGCAAAACATGTTGCTCTCTCCTCTCTCTTATTTTCTTCTCCTTGTTTTAAGCGCCAGTTAAGGTTTTCCGATTTTCCACTGCATCGTTTAAATTTTCCGATCCATCTTCATACAACCCGCGTCGAGTCTTTGAATTTGCCGACCTATCTGCATCGATTTGGTTTTACCGAGTTATGATGTCAAACTTCGAATTGAACAATTCAGACGTCGCGGCTAACTCCCCAACAAGACTCGGTCATGAAGAGGCGAACAAATCTGGCAAGGTGAGACCACCGGATCTGCCGAGATTAATAGTTCTATCGAGGCAGATAATTCCGTCGAGGCGAATAGATTTAACGAAGTAAAAGAGGAAATTACAGACTTTTATCATGATCCCGTCGAAGAAGGGTGAAAATTGGATCGTACAACGCAAAGTTGTACGTCTTGTCCATCATATTGGGAAGCTGTGACAAGCCTTGCGGATAAAAACAAAAGACGAGCTAAAGTCCCATGTTCTAGTCTTTCTACCGAGAAGTCTTTAGGCGAGGTGAGACAATACTTTGGTAAATCCGAAGCGGTTGAGTTCATTGTCCTCGAGCAATCTGATCGAGCCAGCGATCCTCTTTCAGATTGCTTTACCGTTTATGAGAGCTTCTTCCGCATATGCTTTCTATGGTTTCCAATCCCGGAGCTGATTCTATGATATTTATGGAGTCATGGAATTGCTCTAAGTCAGGTTACACCTCGGGGGCTTCGTCATCTGGTATAAATTTTGGTTTGGTGCATCGAGTGTGATTCCGATGCTAGCCTTAACCACATTCAAAATCTCCCATAAATTCGACGAGTCTCTGATAACACCGGTTTTTGACCATTTTTATGGATCATTTTGATATCCTCTCATTTTAGCCTTCATAGCATACATTTCACTTTGCATTTTGAGTCATGTTCGAGCATATCTAGGTCTTTCATGCATTTTTTGGTCTTGATTAGAGAATATGATGTTTTGCATTAGGTCTTAGAGTGTCTTGCATGTTATGGAGTATATTCTAGGTACTTTGTAGCAGTTCGGAGATGTTCGGGAAGTCCCGAGGCTCAAGCACGATCGGCTATGGATGCGGAGAAGGACATAGCACGGAATTGGAGTATCTCGACTGCACAACCTACCAGCATCCAGGCGGTCCAATCCGCACGGTCCTGGAACAGGATTCCTAACCGGCCCAAAGATGAAATCCCAACCGGCCAGAAGCCACCCAGTCTGCAAGCCAGGAAGCATCTTTCGTCGCCTGAACCGTCCGAGATCCAGGCGGTCCAATCCGCACGGTCCTGGAACAGGATTCCTAACCGGCCCAAAGACAAAATCTCGACCGGCCAGAAGCCACTCGGTCCAAGTCAGGAAAGCGTCCTTCGTCGACTGAGCCGCCCAAGGTCCACCAGGTCCAATTCGTGCGGTCTTGGCACAGTAATCCTAACCAACCCAATTGCGAAATCTCAACTGGCCAGAAGCCACCGGTCTGCAACTGTCGCCCAAGAATATCCAATTCGGCCGGGTCGGAACCCAGTTTGTTCCGGGTCGACCCGGTCGAGCACTATTCACTATAAAAACCACTTTACCTAATTTTTGCCACTTATGTTTTTCTTGATTCAAAAACCCTTACCTTTTTGGGAGAGTTCTTGAGATTGGTAAGGAGATCTATTAGTTTTATGCAATCTACTCTTTATTTCTATCAATCTCTTCTATCTATCTTCTTTCTATCTTGATTATTCAACATTCATCCATGGATTCAACCCCTATCCCCATCGATTTTGGGTTGGTTCTAATGGGTCTTGAGTAGTCTTTTAGGGTTTAAAGATGGGGTAGATTAGGGTGATTCAATGCTTGATTCATGGTGTTTAGGGTTAGATATTCTTATATCCCTACTTGTTTAGTGTTCTTAAAGCTAGATCTAGCTTGAGAAAGTGGGTCTAGATCATAAGGCATTTCATGCACACCAAGTGTTTGATGAAATGCCTTGATGAACTAAACAAGAGATTTATGCTCCTAGCCTATGATAATAGTTGTCTAGGGTGTATCTTTGGTTGATCTTGTTTATACAAATTTAGTGCTTGCTAATCAATGATCCACAAATGAGAGTTTGTTAATGGATTAGGTGATTAGCATAGTGATTAATTGCTTGAAAGAGAATTAGTCAAGTTAAGGGTCTTATGCCTAGGGATTAGCTTGTTTGAGTAAATGATCATCATGAATTGAACTTGGGTCATCTTATATCCATAACTCCATCTTTGAATCCGCTTTTTCTTATTAATTTACATCTTGTTTAGTTGCTTTACTCGTTTTGAATTGGATACTTAATCCCAAAACCCTTTTGATTATCTTAACTTACATAGGTTCCTTGCATTCTTGATGCTTATAATCATCTCATAATACGGATTGATAACCTCTTATACTACTTGTATTTAGAGTTATTAATACCTTTTTAAGACAGAAAAGTCGTAGTATCAATTTGGCGCCGTTGCCATATTGGGATTTGCTTTTAACTTTGAGATTTAGGCTTTTTGTGAGATTAAGTATTATTTTCTACCTAGATTACTAATCTTCTTTACTTCCTATTGCTCTTTCTCTCTATAGGTGCATGCATACCCGTTCTCGTGACAATACTAACCTCGTACAAACCAATGGACGACATTGATCAACTTGAGAGGGGTTCAAGAGCAAGACGAAGCCGAGTAAGAGTACAAGAAGAAGTTGGTCACTAAATGGAAGATCTTCATGATATTCCACTTGGGAACATTCATGATAACATTCCCCGCCAAAGGAACGGTGGGAATGGGAACAACCAAGGAGGTTGTGGCAATGGAAACCATCACCAACCAAACCGTCCAAACCATCCACCAAGAGTTAGACACGTTGTTGGAGAAGGTGACGCCGCTAATGCTCACCAAAACCGGCTAGGCATTCAAGCTCCACCGGTGGAAAACAACAACTTCGAAGTGAAGCCGGGGGTGATCAACATGGTTCAAGCCAACAAGTTTCACGGATTTTCAATGGAGGATCCATTAGACCACATCGACCAATTTGACCGGATATGTGGTATCACTAAGATCAATGGGGTCTCCTAAGATGGGTTCAAACTTCGTCTCTTCCCGTTCTCTTTAGGTGACAAGGCTCACCAATGGGAAAAGACCTTACCCCAAGGATCTATCATCTCGTGGGATGATTGCAAACGTGCGTTTCTTGCCAAATTCTTTTTACCGGCTAAAACCGCCAAACTTCGCAATGAGATCTCAAGCTTCACACAACGGTCCAATGAGTCTTTCAACGAGGCTTGGGAGAGATTTAGAAGCTACACTTCTCAATGCCCTCATCACAGTTTTAGCAACGCCTCTCTCCTTAGCACTCTCTACCGAGGTGCCTTGCCAAAGATCCGAATGCTACTTGACACGGCATCAAATGGCAACTTCTTGGCTAAAGATGTTGAAGAAGTAATGGAGCTAGTAGAGAACTTAGCCCAAAGTGACGGGACCTATGGCGACGATTATGACCGCGCCACAAGGATTACGAGCGACTTTTATGAGAACAAGCGGGCCAAGGACATGAAAGCGCTTAATAAAAATTTGGATAAGCAAGGCTCCATGATGGACAAGCAAGCCAACTTGATTGATAAACTCCTACTGTCTTCTCAAAAGTCGATTAGCTTTGTGGATGCTTATGATGAGAATCAAGGTTGCTATCAAGAGGAGAACGTGGACTTGAACACCAAAGAGGAGATGAATTAGGTGGGGAACCAAGAGAACTACCAAAGACAAGGGTTCAACCAAAACTATAGGAACCACCCCAACTTCTCTTACCGAAACACAAATTTTGAGAATCCACAAGACCAAGTATACCCTCAACAACCTAATCAAGCTCAAGGAGTTCCACAAAATCAATTCCAATCTCAAGGCCAAGCTTCTAACACCAAGCAACAAGATTATGTCCCAAGGAACCAATTCCAAGGGAACCAAAGTGGATTACAACCCAAAGCTCCACCCGGTTTTCAAGGCCAACAACAAGGGTTTGTGCCTCAAGGTCAAGCAACTACGTCTAAACCGCAAGAGCTTGACTTGAACTCCATTTTCCAACAATTGCTAAAGAGACAAGCGGAGATAAATACACGGGTAGATTGCTCCTACACCGACCTCAACAACAAGATTGAGGCTTTAAACTCCAAGGTCAAACACATGGAGACCAAGGACGCCTCATCTTCTTCACGTGCTCAAGGCACTTTGCCCGGTAAAACCGTACCAAACTCCAAAGAATATGTGAACGCTATCACCCTAAGGAGTGGCACGGTCTTACCCACAAGAGATGTCCCTTCTACTCTCAACGTGGATGTTGAGAACCAAAATGGGGGGGGGGGGTGGAACTTAAAGAAGATGAAGACTTGGTTGAGGACGTGGTAGTGAGAGGTCAAGACAAGGGAAAACGAGTTGAAGAAGTGAAGACCAAGGTAGTGGTTCAAGAAGCGCCTAAGAAGAAAAAGAATGTATTTGTGCCAAAACCTTATGTGCCTAAGTTACCTTTCCCGGGGCGTTTCAAGAAACAACTCATGGACAAGTACAAGGTGGTTTTCAACAAGCAAATGGAGAAGGTCGAACTTACAATGCCATTGGTTGATGCCTTTCTACTTGTACCCCAATACACAAAATTCCTCAAGGATACCGTGAAGGAGAGAGCCAAGGAAATGAAATCCATGGTAATTTTGACCGAAGAGTGTAGTGCCATCATCCAAAGGAAGGTGGTACCAACAAAACTTGGAGATCCCGGTTCATTCACCCTTCCGTGTGCCCTTCGACCCTTGTCCTTCAAAAATTATCTTTGTGACCTTGGAGCAAGCGTTAACCTTATGCCGTTCTCGGTTGCAAAGCGGTTGGGTTTCACAAGGTACAAAGCTTGCAACATCTCGTTGATATTAGCGGATAGAAGTGTGAGGGTACCCATTGGTTTGCTTGAAGATCTTCCAATAATGGTTAGAGACTTCATCGTCCCCACGGACTTTGTTGTTTTCGAAATGGATGGGGAGCCAAAGGATCCAATTATCTTTGGAATACCATTTTTGGCGACCGCGGGAGCCATTATTGACGTGAGAAAGGGCAAGATTGACTTGCACTTGGGAAAAAGTGAAGTTCTCGAGTTCAATATCAACAACCTGATGAAGAAGCCCACCATAAATGGGCAATGTTTCTACATTGAGATAATGGATGAACTCGCGGATGAGTTGCTTGAAGAGTTGAGTATTGAAGACGGTTTGCAAGTGTTTTTGACACAAGAGCACGGTGTGCATGGATTCTTGGATGAAGAAAGCCAAGGATATGAGCTACTCATGGACTTGCACAAGCCGGTTGAAAGAGAGACGCCATTTGTAGAGTTGGGTAACCGAGTGACAAGGTTTGAAGTTGGGTCAAGCATGGGTACGGTTCAAGAGAGCTTTGTGTTGGTCGTGGAAAAAACTAGCAAGGGTAAGTCTAGTTTTGAGGATGACGATTGGAGCGAGCTCAATGCCCCTAAGCTGGACCTAAAGCAACTTCCCGTTGGGCTAAGGTACGCTTTCCTAGGTCCAAACGAGTCATACCCGGTTATCGTAAATGATAGTTTGAACGAGAATGAACTATCCTCCCTCTTAGTTGAACTTAGGAAGTATAGGAAAGCCATTGGTTATTCTTTGGATGTCATCAAGGGTATTTCCTCTACTTTATGCACACATATAATCCATCTAGAAGACGAATCAAGAACTTTTATTGAGCATCAAATGAGGTTGAATCCGAATTTGAAGGAAGTTGTAAACAAAGAGATTCTAAAGCATATAGATGCGGGTATTATCTACCCAATATCGGATAGTACTTGGGTCTCACCGGTTCTTTGTGTGCCTAAGAATGGGGGGATTACGGTTGTTAAAAATGAAAAAGATGAAATGATACCTACTAGGACCATAACCGGGCATAGGATGTGCATTGACTATAGGAAGCTCAATTCATCTACTCGTAAGGATCACTTTCCATTACTTTTCATAGATCAAATGCTTGAACGTTTAGCTAATCATCCATTTTATTATTTTCTTGACCGGTATTCGGGATTCTTCCAAATCCCGATACATCCCAATGATCAAGAAAATACAACATTCATATGCCCCTATGGCACCTTCGCTTATCGAAGAATGTCGTTCGGGTTATGTAATGCACTGGCAACCTTTCAACGGTGTATGATGTCTATATTTTCGGATTTGATCGAAGAAATGGTTGAGGTCTATATGGACGATTTTTCCATATATGGCTCTTCGTTTGGTGTTTGCTTGTCTAATCTTTGTAGGGTCTTGCAACGATGTGAGGAGGCGAACGTGGTACTAAATTAGGAAAAGTGTTATTTCATGGTACGTGAGGGCATCGTGCTTGGGCATAAGATCTCCGAGAAGGGGATTGAGGTAGAAAAGTCCAAGATAGAGGTCAAAGTTAGCTTGGAGCCACCAAGGACGGTTAAGGATGTCCGAAGCTTTTTGGGTCATGCGGGATTTTATCGCCGTTTCATCAAAGACTTCTCAAAGATCACAAGGCCTCTCACTAGGCTACTTTGCAAGGATGTTGAGTTCAACCTCGATGACGAGTGTATGGTGGCATTCTTGGAAATAAAGAAAGCGTTGGTTAGTGCCCCCATTGTTCAAGCCCCGGATTGGGATCTTCCTTTCGAGATTATGTGTGACGCGAGTGATTACGCGGTTGGAGCCGTCTTAGGCCAAAGGAAGGACAAGAATACCAACGTCATCTACTACGCAAGTATAACTTTAGATGACACTCAAGCTCGGTACGCCACCACGTTAAAGAATTGCTAGCGTTAGTCTTTGCCATGCAAAAGTTTCGGTCCTATGTTGTGGTTTCAAAGGTGATTGTTTACACGGACCATGCGGCCTTGAGGGACATTGATGAGGACATCAAGTCCGAAATCTCGCAAGGACCTAAGATCAACGCCATGAAAGCTCATGGGATTGCTACTGCCTTGGGAATGGACTGTACTGAGTGTACGGCAGGCTTAGACCCTCGTCCTATAGGCAACAGCGGCCCCATTCCTAAGGTCGGGACAGTAGTTCCTAAGCTCCTAGACCGAATAGAGCCGACCGTCCCACCACCCAAAAGAGGTGGGATTCATCGACCAACCCACCACGAGGAAGAGAACAGTCGAGCCAGAATCCCCATAGCTCGACCTTGGTATCACGGTGAACCGATCGTTCACGAATCAAGCCCGACTGGTGAGCTCGACGGCCAGGAGGATCCAAACGTCCCACCACCCAAAGGAGATGGGTTTCACCGACCAACCCACCATGGAGAAGAGAACGGTCGAGCCGGAATCCCCATAGCTCGACCAAAACCGGCACTCACCTTAGCCATGCTCCACGGCGCACCCGGGAGAGCGTACGAGCCGGGAAACATGTGTTTTGGCCCAAGATCTTCAAGCACTGATCCAGCCAAGGCCCAACACGCATACTGGAGCCTCTTATGGTCCAAACCAAAGGAAGATCTGACTTGGCACAATCCGAATCCAAATCGGGAAGGCCAATCTCCTACGCGGGCCCGTTTGGAGCCAAGTAAGGCAAGTCCGACTGCGGGTCCTTTGCACGGCTTCTCCGCATGTGTAATGCTGTCCACAGAGTATACAATGGGTCCTAGACCACCAGATCACAAGGAAACACGCTCAAATATCCTGCACGGTCGTTTTGGCCCCAAGGTTAATGAAACTTACCATATCCGGCTAGGCACGCGATTTGCTAGATCAAGGCAAGATATTGTCTTCTAATCTCGGCCATCCAATCTCAGCATCACATCCTGGACGTCCAGCAACCCAAGGAAGATTCGCAAGCCACAACAAGATCGCCCAAAGATCATAATCTCACCGATGTCGACATCCGAAATATTCCCTTTAATTTCTTTCCTTGGTTTTGAATTCTTGTGACCGTTAGGTCTTCTTGTCGAGCTCTTATAAAAGCTCCTTTGCTTCTGTACTTCCCATTCACGAAATTTACAACTTATATCAATAAACTTTCAAGTTTAGTCATCAAAGCTTCGTGTCTTTGAGTCGGTTCTCTTGTGTTGTTCTTAAGTATTGTGCGAGGTGTCCCCCTTGCTTAAGAGCTGTTGAGTCTTCTCTCTCTAGTGCGTGGTTTCCCCCAGGAGAGTTAAGTTCATCTTGTTTGTCCGGTCCCATCACAACCGAGCCAAGCTTCCGCAACCATCACCTTCGACCCATCCTTCCGCATACAAGCCGCTTTGAATCACTTTGAGGCCTTTGTTTGTAAATCGACCTCGAGTCTTACATCATTGGTATCAGAGCTCAAAAGCTCCTATCTATCAGGTTACTTCGTTCTTTGTCTAAGTTTTCTATTTGTTTCATTGCTTTTTCATTTTTTTCATTTTTACCGAAAACTACAAAAAAACATTCTGCTTTACCGTCTGTTTTGTTTTAATTTTCATAAAATCATAAAAACTCATAAAAACATTTCGTCTTTTGGATTTGCTTGTTAACTCATCATAGAAAATTACAAAATTGTTTCGGGAATTTAGAAGTTGACTTAATAATTTTAGATCCAGCAAAACTGAACCGGAAAATTCCTGTGCGAAAAACAGTTTTTGTGTTCTTATTTGTTCTTGAGCTCGACTTTGATTCCTGTGGATTCTCTTGTGTAAGGTACCATGGGAGAGCCAGCAAACGCCCCCATACCACTCATGGAACGTAACTCCACTGCTTTCCAAGAAGAGATAAGAAACATGTTCCAACGGCTAGAGCAAAGCATAGCCAACATGGGAGGAAGGCTTGACCGAGTGGAAGCACAGCCTCCGGGAGCACACAGGAGAGCTCCACCACAAGCAGCACAGCATGATGATGATCACATGCCAGAGCTTGATGACGACCCGCCCCCTGGTCGGAATCAACCGCCGGATCCACAACAAAACCAGCAACAACGCCGGCGAGATCCGTTGAATCGAGGGAGGAACCGTGATGAAGGTCAAGTCCAATACAACAATAATAATGACTTGAAGATTACACCACCTACCTTTGCTGGGAAGGTAGATCCCGAAGCCTACCTTGATTGGGAAAGGCGAATGGAGTATATCTATGAATGTTATAACTACCAAGAGCACAAGAAGGTGACCTTCGCAGCTGCTCAACTCACCGACCATGCACTTGCTTGGTGGGACCGAGAAATGGCAGAAAGAAGAAGGTATGGAGATGGACCACTCAACTCTTGGAGAGAGATGAAAACACTTCTCAAACGAAGATACGTTCCACCACACTATCATCGGGAACTCCAAAGGAAATTCCGAAAACTTTACCAAGGCCAGAAGACGGTAGAAGAGTATTACGATGAATTTGAGATCTTGAGGAACAGGCTAGAGCTAGAGGAGACCGAGGAGACCCTCATGTCACACTTCCTCGAAGGCCTTAATGAAAAGATCGCAAAGAAAGTGGAGATACAACCGTATCATCAACTTCATGAGCTGCTACACCTTGCTATCCAAGTGGAGAAACACCTCAAGAAGAAGTCAACTACGGCCCCTAAGCCGAAATACAACCCACCGGTATGGAATTCTCCAACAACTCAAGCTACGGACAAAGGGAAATCAATTGAAATTGAATCTAGATTCAAGAGTAAAACGGCCGAGCCCTATAGAGATGCACGACAAGAGCAAGGTAAGTCTTCTACTCCTTACCATACACGTGAGCTCACTTGTTACAGGTGCAAAGGAAGAGGCCACATCTCAAGAGACTGTCCGAACCCGAGAGTGATGATCATATTGCCATCCGGCGAATGTGAATCACAAGACGAGGCAGAACCGGAGGATGAGAAGGAGACCATTGAATATGCTGATCAAGGAGAGTCCCTAGTGATCATGAGAGCCCTCAACACTCAGGTGGTTGAAGAAGACACGGCCCAAAGAGAAAATCTCTTTCACACACGTTGTACCGTCCAAAACAAGGTATGTCACCTCATCGTCGATAGTGGCTCTTGTACTAACATTGCAAGCTGCTTGTTAGTTGACAAACTAGGTCTTACCGCCACGGACCACCCTAGACCATATAAGCTTAAGTGGCTGAACGATAAGGAAGAGCTAAAGGTGTCAAAACAAGTGCAAATTTCCTTCTCAATCGGTGCATACAAAGATCAAGTGGTGTGTGATGTCGCACCAATGGAAGCTGGTCATATTCTCCTAGGAAGACCCTGGCAATATGACAGAGCCGTGTCCCACAATGGAAGAACAAACCAGTACTCCTTCCATTTCAACAACAAGAAGGTCACGCTTGCTCCATTAGACCGATCGGAAGTCCGTGTGTTGCAAGCAAGAGCAAAAGAGAAAAGACAGCTCAAGGTAAATCTTTTTCTTGAACATTCCGATAAGCTACCTTCCTTAGAACCCATAACACACTTGTCTTTGCCATTCGCGTCGAAAACAGGTTTTGTAGGTAGCAAATCAACTTTAGCCGAGACCACATCAGTCTTAGCCGAGGAACCAAAAGTTGCCGAGGCAACACCAATTCTAGCCGAGACAAAATTTCCTATAGCCGGAGAAAAAGAAGTTCTGGCCGAGAAGCAAAAGATTGCCGAGGCAGCACCAATTTTAGCCGGAGCAAAAGTCATTGTAGCCGAGGAAAAAGGAGTCTTTGCCGAGACAAATTCAAAGGACTTCACCAAGCTCCACATCACTACCAAGCCGAAACAAGGATATATCTACTCCTTGTTGATCCAAGAAGCGCCGCCAATGGTGGCCCAAATCCAAAAATCAAGCCAACTCCGAGGTTTGAAGATTTCGAGGACGAAATCACTTGAAGAGGGAGGGTATGATGAGGACATCAAGTCCGAAATCTCGCAAGGACCTAAGATCAACGCCATGAAAGCTCATGGGATTGCTACTGCCTTGGGAATGGACTGTACTGAGTGTACGGCAGGCTTAGACCCTCGTCCTATAGGCAACAGCGGCCCCATTCCTAAGGTCGGGACAGTAGTTCCTAAGCTCCTAGACCGAATAGAGCCGACCGTCCCACCACCCAAAAGAGGTGGGATTCATCGACCAACCCACCACGAGGAAGAGAACAGTCGAGCCAGAATCCCCATAGCTCGACCTTGGTATCACGGTGAACCGATCGTTCACGAATCAAGCCCGACTGGTGAGCTCGACGGCCAGGAGGATCCAAACGTCCCACCACCCAAAGGAGATGGGTTTCACCGACCAACCCACCATGGAGAAGAGAACGGTCGAGCCGGAATCCCCATAGCTCGACCAAAACCGGCACTCACCTTAGCCATGCTCCACGGCGCACCCGGGAGAGCGTACGAGCCGGGAAACATGTGTTTTGGCCCAAGATCTTCAAGCACTGATCCAGCCAAGGCCCAACACGCATACTGGAGCCTCTTATGGTCCAAACCAAAGGAAGATCTGACTTGGCACAATCCGAATCCAAATCGGGAAGGCCAATCTCCTACGCGGGCCCGTTTGGAGCCAAGTAAGGCAAGTCCGACTGCGGGTCCTTTGCACGGCTTCTCCGCATGTGTAATGCTGTCCACAGAGTATACAATGGGTCCTAGACCACCAGATCACAAGGAAACACGCTCAAATATCCTGCACGGTCGTTTTGGCCCCAAGGTTAATGAAACTTACCATATCCGGCTAGGCACGCGATTTGCTAGATCAAGGCAAGATATTGTCTTCTAATCTCGGCCATCCAATCTCAGCATCACATCCTGGACGTCCAGTAACCCAAGGAAGATTCGCAAGCCACAACAAGATCGCCCAAAGATCATAATCTCACCGATGTCGACATCCGAAATATTCCCTTTAATTTCTTTCCTTGTTTTTGAATTCTTGTGACCGTTAGGTCTTCTTGTCGAGCTCTTATAAAAGCTCCTTTGCTTCTGTACTTCCCATTCACGAAATTTACAACTTATATCAATAAACTTTCAAGTTTAGTCATCAAAGCTTCGTGTCTTTGAGTCGGTTCTCTTGTGTTGTTCTTAAGTATTGTGCGAGGTGTCCCCCTTGCTTAAGAGCTGTTGAGTCTTCTCTCTCTAGTGCGTGGTTTCCCCCAGGAGAGTTAAGTTCATCTTGTTTGTCCGGTCCCATCACAACCGAGCCAAGCTTCCGCAACCATCACCTTCGACCCATCCTTCCGCATACAAGCCGCTTTGAATCACTTTGAGGCCTTTGTTTGTAAATCGACCTCGAGTCTTACATCAGACATCCATGCCAAGAAGGACACAAATCCAAGACTACTCCGATGTATCTTACTCTTGCAAAAGTTCGACATGGAGATTGTGGACAAGAAAGGTATAGAGAATGGGGTCGCAGACCACTTATCTAGATTGAGGATCTTGTTCCAATTGATGACAAACTCCCCAAGGAGAGTCTTATGGTAGTGAGAGTCTTGAAGAAAGGAGTAGAGGCCATGAGGGGTCTTAAGAGTGCAAGCGGTTTACAAGACGAGAAGCTACAGTGGTTCGCAGATTTGGTGAACTACTTGGTGTGTGGGAAGGAGCCCCCAAACTTGGATGGGTATAGGAAGAAAAAATTCTTTCATGACATCACAAGGTACTATTGGGATGAACCATTCTTGTACAAGTTGTGTTCGGATGGCTTGTATCGAAGGTATGTGGCGAAAGAAGAGGTCCAAGGGGTCTTATTCCATTGTCATGTTACGACCTATGGTGGACACTTTGCTTCGTACAAGACGGCTACAAGAGTTCTCCAATTGGGTTTTTGGTGGCCGAGACTATTCAAGGATGCACATGCTTTTGTTTCCGCTTGTGATGCTTGCTAAAGAAAGGGGAACATTGGTAGAAGAGATGAGATGCCTCAAAACACGATTCTTGAAGTACAACTTTTTGATGTGTGGGGAATAGATTTCATGAGACCGTTCCCTTCTTCATATGGAAACCAATACATTCTAGTGGCGGTTGACTATGTCTCCAAATGGGTAGAGGCGATTGCGAGTCTCACAAACGATGCAAAAGTCGTTTTCAAGATGTTCAAGTCAATAATCTTCCCTAGATTTGGCGTTCCACGGGTCGTGATTAGTGACGGAGGGAGTCACTTCATCAATAAGGTATTCGAGGGTCTACTTAGGAAGCACGGGGTCAAGCATAAGGTAGCCACGCCTTACCATCCTCAAAAGAGCGGACAAGTAGAGGTTTCCAACCGGCAAATGAAAGCCATTCTAGAGAAGACGGTTGGAAGTTCAAGAAAAGATTGGTCCAACAAGCTTGATGATGCGTTGTGGGCTTATCGAACCGCCTTCAAGACACCGATATGGACTACCCCATTCAACCTTCTCTATGGTAAGGCTTGTCACTTGCCGGTTGAGTTAGAGTACAAAGCCTTGTGGGCGGTGAAACTTCTCAACTTCGATCTAAAGACCACACAAGAGAGGCGGTTGATTCAACTCCAAGAGTTAGATGAGATTAGGCTAGAGGCCTATGAGAGATCAAGGATCTACAAGGAACGGACCAAGGCGTTCCATGACAAGAAGATCTTGCGAAAGGACTTCAAAGTTGGAGACCTAGTGCTATTGTTCAACTCTCGGTTGAATCTTTTTCCCGGGAAGCTCAAGTCAATATGGTCCGGCCTGTTTAAGATCAAGGAGGTGAGGCCATATGGGGCCGTGGTACTTGTGAACAAGAGTGGCCAAGAATTCATTGCAAATGGCCAAAGACTCAAACCATACCATGCAAAGGAAATCATTGAAGAGGGAGGCTCAATCCCTCTCGATGATGTTCCCCTCGCTTGAAAGCTGTAACCAACGTCGAACTTAGTGACGTAAAACAAAGTGCTCTTGGGATACACCCCAAGCTTATCTTTGTATATATTTATCTTCCTATGTTTTTCAATCTTTTTTAGTTCATTTTGATATTCTCGCTAAGTGTTTATAGGTTGTTGAGAATCTTAGGGAGAATCCAGACCTCGCACCATCCGCAAGGTCCAATCGGGCCGGTCCTGGCCAGTTTTTGCGGATTTCCCCCGAACGAGAAGAATTTCCCCTAGAGGGAGAAGAATTTCCCCCGGGTGGATTGGACCTTCCCGATTGCGTGCAGTTGAGAATCCCCCGGGTGGAGACCGCGTGGAGTTAACCGGGTGGATGGCGTGTGGTTGAGAATCCCCCAGGTGGAGACCGCGTGGAGCTAACCGGCTGGATGGCGGCGGTTGAGATTTCCCCCGGATGGAGAAAAATTTCCCCCGGATGGATTGGACCTCCCCGATTGCACACGGTCCATTTTCCCAGAGTTGGACCGCGTGGAGCTAACCGGCCGGATGGCGGGCGGTTGAGAAATTTCAAATTTCAAAAATTGTTGCCTTTGACCAATCAAAGTAGATCTATTATCCAGCAGTCCATCCGGTGCCTCGACCCGCTTCAAACTGACCCTACCCGACCGACCCCTCTCTATCTCCTAAATGCTAAGACAAATCTTTCTCTTCTCTCTTCTTCATTTGCTCATAACTCTCTCATTTCTCACTCAAAAATAAAGATTCAAGTTACTCTAGGCTCATCTTTCACTCTACTTTGTGCATTCAGCATTGTTTTGACCACCTAAGAACTAAATTTCAAGGTATTTTCAAAAAATTCGTTATCTCCATGGTTAGCAAAAACTCAAACTTTTGGGTTAGTCTTTTTATTTTATTTTTTATTTCTTTGAAATAACTAGCATATGGGATTATAACCTTGGTATTAGGGTTGAAAAAGGCTTGATATCTTGGATCCATGGAGAAACTTGTGCATTTACTTGATAAATTATTGAGAAATGGGTTTATGGAATTGTTTTCTTCAAAGATGGTTCCTTTCTTGCAATTTTCTTGAAAAAGAGCATTTAATCTAGATGATTTGATAATTTAAATTGTTTTTTTATATTAAATTACTCTTATTCATAGGGCAATTTCTCAAATTTATTATCTCTTCAAAATTTCGCTTCTTGATTTTTTTTGGCAAATTTTTTAATTTTAATGGATCTTTGAGAACTTGTAGTAAATGACAAGAGTGAAGGTAAATCCACAAGGCAAGGAGGTCCTGGTCCGAGCTAGAGCAAGTGAAGTTGCCTCAAGCTCTATAATGAGAGATCCTCCAAGGCAAATGCTCGGACCGGGTTTGGAGTGCTTTACTTCACCATTGGCCAAAACGACTACCGTGTCACTTTTCTAGAGATATGCCAAATCTCTTGGTTCGAGAAGGAGGGCATACATTGCAGTATCTACTTCCATTACCCGAAGAATGAGTTAAGGAAATTGTGGGAAACAATTGGTCGTGGGAAGTTTGTTTCCGGGCACATCAAGTCCAATTCCATCCGTCATCCGGCAATCAGTTATGTACACAAGGTGCTTGCTCACATGTTCTTCGCCAAAATCGAGTTTGGGACGGTTGGTGTTGACGAATTGGAGTTGTTAGGCGTCGGGTTGAATCCTATCCTCAATACTTTTGGAGATGGAAGTGAGCTCAAGGGATGTGAGCGGATGCCTTCTCTAGCTACTCTTTTGGTGAGGAACCTCTTTTGCTTCAAGGAATGGGCGTTTGGGACAACCAACAACAAGGCCAAGATAGAGATTGGATGGCTAGTTGCACCGATCCTAAGAGCCAAAGGCGATAAGATGTCAATTGAGAACCTAGAATGGGATTTGTTGGATGAAGCTTGCACACAACATCAATCTCTCTCAAACGGATGTGCGCCAAGTGATATTGCCTAACCCTCATCTCACCGACATTCATGAAAGTAGGAATATCACTTTCTACATCCCACGTGATCTTTTGTACAACCCGGCCACCGATCCGTCAATCGATGTGATAAGCAAGACGAAGGAAAAGAAGGGTGTGATGAGGAAGGAGACTCCAATGTCACCAAGAGGGTCAAATGAGGATGAAGATGAAGAGACCGAGCCCTCTTCTCCCACGCCTATCTATGGTGGAAAGATATATCATTTCAACCCCTTTGATGGGACTATGCCCAACACCGCGACCCGCCACGCCAATAACTAAACACGGCTCCTCCAAAGGTGGTGAAAGTGGCAAGATGCTACCATCCACAAGTTGGTGAAGACGGTGAGGAGATTGAAGAAGGCGGTTAAGAAGCTCAAAGGGAGAGATGGAGAAGCAAGTACATCACGCGGTCACGGGATTGATCAAGGAGGTTTGATGGTTTATGATGAGACATGAGCTCAACGTGGTCATGAAGACAGCACGAACGAGGAGGTAAACATCCCAACTCAATCTCCCGATTCTAGCAACGCTTCGTACTCCATGGGGTCCTCTTCCCCATCTCAAAGTATCTAGGTAACACTCCATGACACTTGTACATAGTTTCCTTATTTTTAGTCTTGCATTGTATAGCTTTTTATGTCCCTTATTTTTGGGTCTCTTACTTTGATTTATTTCACACCGGGACGGTGTGATTTAAGTTTGGGGGAGGGACCGGTATCTAATGCAATTTGTTTTGCCTTATTTTGAGTTTTGGATTTTGAGTCTCATGCATTCATCTAAGGCATAGAAAAAACAAATTCGTTTTGAAAATTCCGAAAATTGAAACACAAACAGAAGTCATTTAGGTTGTCATTTGAGATGCATTTGCATTTGTACATTGAGTCTAGGATTGCATACTTTGGATTCATTGCATATGCATGAGAATAATGATGAATCTTCCTTGTGGAGTAGCACTTTAAGAAATTAATGTTCGTAGTTGTTTGATGCATTTAAGTGAGTATGAAAGTAAAGATGCACCATTTTTAGTTCTCATGTATCATCATACTTGGCTTGATTGAAGCATGCTTGAATTGCATCCAACCTCATCTAAGTGATAACCCTAATATTGACTTGTAGTTATTGTGTTTATGCAATTTTGAATGAATTCGTGGATCACTTTTACATACTTGGATAATCTTTTCCCTCTTTACCACTCTTGTTTATCCAAGTAGCCATATCCCATCTTTGGAATGGTTTCCCCTACCTTAACCCCAACCTTCTTTCCAGCCATTATTATTAGTGTGTGAATTGTGAGGCCTTTCTTTCGAACAAACTTGGCAAAACGTGTTAGGTTTAGGGCGACAAGAGGGAATTCTCATCTAGACTTAGCTCCATCATCACAGAGTTAATCTAGGAATAGGCTAGTTAGGATGGTGGTTCTTAATTCAAGTTTGGAGGAACGGTTCGATACTTGGCGAATGGGTATGTTCGGAATGGTAATGTGGATTAGAAAAGATGAAAAAGGGGAAACAAAAAGGGGATCGGATTTATATAGATTGGTTGGTGCAAAAATAAAACCATAAGACTAGCTCTAAGAATAAGATAGCCTAAAATATTCAAGGAAAATGAAGAAAGCCGAAAAGGCCAAAGCATCAAAGATGAGGAGAGGCGTGAACAAAAATGAAGAAAAGAACAGCTAAGTCAAAACAAGGAAGCACCAAACTATGACATCAAGGAAGAAGAAGTCGATCCCCAATGTGAGAAGAAGGTGAAGCGAAAACGCAAGAAGCATGTGTGGGTTTGAGAAGGCAAAATGCCTTAGGATGAAAAGGGTAGCTTAGGATGTGGGCACAACGGGTTAGAAGGCTTTAGGTTATAGACACTCTAGGCATTTGGGTAGATGAGAATTCTCCCTTGTATGCATAAATTGCATTATACCTTTAGAATTTTGCTAAAGTTTGTTCATTCCATGAGAGATCCTTGTACTTGATTACCCATGCATGATAATGAGATCACCTTCATCTCATAACCAAACCCTTAGCCAAACGAATACGGTGTGACCTTGCTAAAACATGATTCATGGTTACACCACTAATGAATGTTAAGGGGTTGGGGAATATGATTGCTTGTGTAGATTGGGGTTTGTATTTGATACATGATGAAATAAGAATGGCTAACTCCTTTGGAGTACACTCACTTGTGCATTTTAGAACTACAAACTTGGACGTTGAATATGATTTCTTTTTGTGCTACTTGTGGATTTGAGTTCCCACCATCAAACCTCTCTCCCTACTTTTTCTTATTTGTTTGCTTGAGGGCAAGTAAAGGAGTAAGTTTGGGGGAGTTGATATCCTCTCAATTTAGCCTTCATAACATACATTTCACTTTGCATTTTGAGTCACATTCGAGCATATCTAGGTCTTTCATGCATGTTTTGGTCTTGTTTAGAGAATATGATGTTTTGCATTAGGTCTTAGAGTGTCTTGCATGTTATGTAGTATATTCTAGGTACTTTGGAGCAGCTCGGAGATGTTCGGGAAATCCTGAGGCTCAAGCACGATCGGCTACAGATGCTGAGAAGGACTTAGCACGAAATTAGAGTATCTCGACTGCACAACCTACCACCATCCAGGCGGTCCAATCCGCACGGTCCTGGAACATGATTCCTAACCGGCCCAAAGATGAAATCCCAACCGGCCAGAAGCCACCCGGTCTGCAAGCCAGCAAGCATCCTTCGTCTCCTGAACCGTCCGGGATCCAGGCGGTCCAATCCGCACGGTCCAGGAACAGGATTCCTAACCGGCCCAAAGATAAAATCTCGACCGGCCAGAAGCCACTCGGTCCAAGCCAGCAAAGCGTCCTTCGTCGACTGAGCCGCCAAAGATCCACCAGGTCCAATCCGTGCGGTCTTGGCGTAGGAATCCTAACCGACCCAATGACGAAATCTCGGCCGGCCAGAAGCCACCCGGTCTGCAATTATTGCCCAATAAGAGCAATATTCACTATAAAAACCACTTTACCTAATTTTTGCCACTTATGTTTTTCTTGATTCAAAAACCCTTACCTTTTTGGGAGGGTTCTTGAGATTTTTAAGGAGATCTTTTAGTTTTATGCAATCTATTCTTTATTTCTATCAATCTCTTCCATCTATCTTCTTTCTATCATGATTATTCAACATTCATCCATGAATTCAACCCCTATCCCCATCGATTTTGGGTTCGTTCTAATGGGTCTTGAGTAGTCTTTTAAGGTTTAGAGATGGGATAGATTAGGGGATCCAAGGTTTGATACGCGGTGTTTAGGGTTAGATATTCTTATATCCCTTCTTGTTTAGTGTTCTTAAAGCTAAATCTAGCTTGAGAAAGTGGGTCTAGATCATAAGGCATTTCATGCACACCAAGTGTTTATGCTCATAGCTTATGATAATAGTTGTCTAGGGTGCATCTTTGGTTGATCTTGTTTATACAAATTTAATGCTTGCTAATCAATGATCCACAAATGAGAGTTTATTAATGGATTAGATGATTACCATAGTGATTAATTGCTTGAAAGAGAATTAGTCAAATTAAGGGTCTTATGCCTAGGGATTAGATTGTTTGAGTAAATGATCATCAAGAATTGAACTTGGGTCATCTTATATCCATAACTCCATCTTTGAATCCGCTTTTGCTTATTAATTTACATATTGTTTAGTTGCTTTACTCATTTTGAATTGGATACTTAATCCCAAAACCCTTTTGATTAGCTTAACTTACATAGGTTCCTTGCATTCTTAATACTTAGAATCATCTCCTAATACGGATTGATAACCTCTTATACTACTTGTATTTAGAGTAATTGATACCTCTTTAAGACCGAAAAGTCTTAGTATCACATTTTCATATTCTTTGGAGGTGTTTTAACTCCGTTTTATAGGTTTTCAAGTGATTTTCATATTTTAGAGATTTGAAAGACGTTTCAGGTAACTGGGAATAAATGAGTGCATTTCGGAGCAAAAGTACATTTTTGGATAAACTTGGACCGTCAAGAAGTCTTGCAAGTAATGGAGACCTTTTCACCGTCTAATCATCCCCAAATTTGGACACAACAAAGTAGAGACAACCCGTTTTCAAATGCAATTGGATTGGAGGCACTTCAATATATCCGAAGTACTGAGGCAGATGAAGCTGCCCCGAAGAGGAGCCCATCGCGCCTGGAGGAGCTGGAGCCGCAGCCAACTACCAATCTGCCACTCCTGGAGAAACTCCACCCGCGGCCAAGAGGCATTTCGCCATTCCTGGAGAGGCCGCACCAGCGGCCGAGCCCTTCTTCGCCTGAATCATCACTTCACTTACCCGAGGCTAAAACCATCATTTCACACCAAACCCTAAACGTATAATACCTCTATAAATACTTATTTTATGCCTCTTAGACAATTTCGTTAGATTTTTTTCACGTTTTTTGGCAGAGGCAAACCCCTACCAACTTGTGTTCTTGGTTTTTCAATGATTGGAAGAAGGATTCTTCATCGGTGTTCATGCACTGTTTTCTTTTGAATTTATTGAATATGTTTACCTCAGCTATGGCTGAGTAATTCTCTTGTTGGGTGAAAGGGGTTTGAAGAGGAATTTATGGTTCAATTCTTATTAGGTTTTTAGTCTAGGATGCCGATTAGGGTTCTTCGTTATATCCTTGTTGTTAATGCGTTGCTTGAGTAACCATCTTAGCAACTGATATTAGGCGTTTAAGAGCCACGAGAGTGATATATCTAATCACTTGACCTAGGGTAGACGAGCAAATCCGTCGTAAGATTTCGAAAGTATACTTACGGAGGAATTGTGGGGGTAAAAGACTTTTGAGAGTATCATTCACTTCTTGCACATGCGGAGAAGAAAGCTACCGTCCGAGTACTGAAGGGAGTAGGTGTGTAGGATTACGGGAGTAGACTACACGCAGCGTACGTATTCCAAGTTCAAGAACCCAAAGTCGACAAAAGTCGCTTTAGAAATCCTAGAAATTTCCTTGTAAAAATCGGCCATAAACCCTAGAAAATTCCCGATTGCCCAACGTTTCGTTTAATTGATTCACAACCTCGAAATAATTATTGATTGCTACTGTTCACCTAGATTAGATTTATTTTCATTGCTTAACTGAGTTTATTTCTCTTGCTACGACGTGACAAAACCATAAAAATATATTTCCCGTATAGACATAAGTTAGAAATATAACCAATTGTCGTTATAAATTGAACAACGTCACCCCTTGGATTCGATCCCTAAATACTACTGCATGTGTCGTACACTTGCGGCCAAGTAAAGTATAAAACCCGCATGCCGGGTAAATCCCGATGTGTCAAGTTTTTGGCGCCGTTGCCACCGGGGATAGTATTGCTTGTTTGATTTCGTATTCTAATCTCTGCTCTAGACACTTTCGATATTCAAGTTCTTTGTTGTTCTTTTGACTTTCTCTTTTAACTTTGTCTTTTGTTCTAAGGTGCATGCACTCTAGGAGAACTCCTAGAGGAACCGTACCGCTACTAGACTATATCGACAAACATGAGAGAGAACTCCTAATACTCAAAAGAAACTTAAGGATGGCCGAAAACGACCACCCGGAAGATCAACTAAACCGCGATCAACTAGATCACGAGGATGACCGTGATTTTTCGGATCACGAAGAAGATCAAGAGGCTGTCCATGGTGATAATGACCAGCCACACCCACTACAAGAAAACACAGTTTTTGTGACTATTTTTTGCGACTACTTTTTTTAGTCGCAAAAAAAGAGGGACGATATTGTGACTAATTTGTGACTACTCATAATGCAGAGGCATAATAGTCACAAATTACCGACTAAAAAAAGTAGTCTGACAATAGTCGCTTATTTGTGACTGTTTAAGGACTTGCAAAAGTAGTCCCAAATTTGTGACTGATTTGCTTCGGTTTATCAACTCCACTCGATTTTTTTAAATAAACATCAAATAATATTAAACAAAATTCTAAACCATTTTTTTTTTACAACCATTTTTTCTCATTCATTTAAGCTTGACGATTACAAAGATAAAGCTGAGTTATTAAAACTCCTAGGTTAATATGAAACAACATGAAAGGAGTAGAAGATAAGGCTGAAAACTCAGCGAGAATAAGCGACAACGAATCTTGGAAGCTACCCGGATGCGTCAGCACAAGGTTCACGGCTAGGCCGGAAAGAAGTAACTTAGTCACCATAACTTGTGACGTTGAAAGATTTCCACTACGTTCGGATCTCGTCGAGACGAAATCTGTTGCATCTTCTGGCCCCGTGCAGACCTCTACGAAAGATAACAAACATATAGGAAATTTAAGACTTTTTCTCGGATTTGAAACCGAATAAAAACCTCCTCGGCATAGGTCGCCAGATCTGATGGAGGGGCGGCGAGAGTCGCCTGAGCAACTGAGCGTGAAGAGGACGGTAAGCGGTGGTTGAACGGAGGGGAACAGAGTTTCACCGGAGCAGATCTCTAACGGATTCGGAGGTAGGTAGAGTAGATCCAGAGGATCCGGTGGATCTGGCGGCTCCGGTGGGTGAGAAGGATTCGACGTTGGCGGGGCAAGTATCCTCCGGAGCTGAGAGAGGAGATTGAGCAGCATTTCATGATTCATAATCACGGAGGGTGGAAGGGAAAACCTCCTTGACACAAACTTAGTCGACATGGAAGAGAAGCAGACAGAAGGCGAGATGAAAATTTGAAAAAGATCTTGATATATCATGGTTTTTACCCCTTGTAGGCCATGATATAAGTCCGTTTTATAGAGTCTTTATTCTATTTCGTAGTAGTTTAGAGTCTTTTACAGGTTTTAGCACGTTTGGAGCGTAATTGGAAGTATTGGAGCTTTCTGGAACAGTTTGGAGCAAGGCTGAAGTTCGTGTTGCTGAGTATCAGATGTCACGTCAAGCATCGATCGATACCCCCGGTTATCGATCGATACCCATTGCAGCATGACAAGACACGCGATTTAATGAAGAGTTGAAGAACTACAGATTTGCCCCAGAAGTCTTTAATAATTACAAGAAGCCCCAATTCGTGTTTTAGGTTATTTATAGGGATTTTACAGCCACTTTTAGGCTATGCTTTATTTTACTTTTGGTTTTTGGAGAGACAACTCTGAACTACTGTTTTCTATTGATTTCTTTGATGATCTATTCAATCATATTGTTATCAATCTCCATGTCTGAGTAGATCCACTTTAGGTTCAGGGTTCTCATAAGTGTTTTCTCTGAATGCTAGGTTGATTAGTTTATTAGGATTTACAATCTGAATTAGTTCTTCACCTTAGGTTGTGTTCAAAGCTAATTCTAGGTTGACGAATCTGGAACTTAGATCTTAGGATAATTGATTAGGCACGGCAGTACGATTAATTACCTGATAGAACCTTAGGTGAGCAAATTGAATATTCGCAAAGAGATTTGTTTTAATTGATTTGTGAACATATCAAACCTTATATTAAAGCTGATTTAGACTTTAGGATTCACAAAGAAATTTGGAATTCATAGGATTTAGATTTAGATAATTCTCGCAACGACAATTGGTTAATTATACTTTAGTCATTTGAGTTCAAGAACCGCGGTAAATCTGAATCATGTTAGTTAGTTTATCTGCATTCATTGATTTCCTGAGAAAAACTCTGGACCTATATTCTCTCTATTTAATTTACGACTCGTTACTGTTTACTGTTTTTGTTTCATCCTATTTTCTTAGCTTGATTTGACGCTATACAATCTATTGTGTGATTTTCTCTGAGTCTTTGTGGTTCGACCCATAACTATATTACAACTGCTGGTTTAGTACTGTTAGGGTATTAATTTGAGCATATCAAATTTGGCGCCGTTGCCGGGGACTCAATTTCGCCTTTAGATTTTAGTTGTCGAGTTTCGACTAAGTTCGTCGGTATCGATCGATACTCACTAGTATCGGTCGATACACATGCGATTTCTTTGTTGATATCGATCGATACCATCCAGTATCGATCGATACTCAACGTATTTTGTTTGGTTACTTACGTTCTTGATCTTTGTGTTTCAGGTGCATGCCTAATCGTGAAACCAGAAGAAACCAGAGCACTCCGCTAGTCAATCTATAGTTAGAGAAGCTAGCACATTTAGAATGCACAAACAGAAAGACAAAGCAGACATCAGGGATGAACAACCCAGTAGTTTTAAGAGCTGATGAAGTTGGAGTCTTGAGAGACCAAGAGTGTCATGTGTGCAATGAGGGAGGGCAGCGACTTGATGAAGCTGGAAACGTCGTTGTCCCTGCTGCTGTTATTGAGATTGTCGCGCCAGCTGGGCGCGCCAACATTGGGAATGTTACAGGTGATCAAGGTAGGACACTTGGCGAGCATAACAGACATGATCAGTTCTTTGCAAATCGATATGCGATTCGCATCCCAACTTTTCAGAGGAATGACTTCGAGCTGAAGCCTGCGTATTACGCTCTTGTAAGTCATAACCCTTTCCATGGCCTACCTCATGAACACCCTATGGATCATATCGAGAGGTTCGAGGATTTGGTCACTGGTGTGAAGTACAATGGAGTGCCAAATGAGTATATTTTCTGCAAACTTTTCCCATACTCTCTTGGTGGGGATGCTGCTTATTGGCTGAAGCAGTTGGCTCCTGGTTCGCTAACTACATGGGATGAGACGAAGAATGCATTCCTGTGCAATTTCTATGATGATGCGAGATCCGAAGAGCTCAGGAACAAAATTTCTCAGTTTTCTCAAGGTCCGATAGAGGCACTCAAAGCAGCTTGGATTCGTTTCAAGTCATATCAGAGGGATTGTCCGCACCATGGGTTCAATCAGGTTCAGCTGCTGGGTACTTTCTACAGAGGGATCGATTGGAGGTATCAGATGGCTCTGGATACTGCGAGTAATGGGAACTTCAACACCAGGTATCCAGATGATGCAGTCGTACTGATTGAGAACTTGGCGTCTAGCAATAGCACCAAGAATGCTGATTTCGAGCAAAAGAAGCAAGATGGAGGAATTGATGGATCGCAGATTGCTGACGTTCAGACAAAGCTAGATTTTCTGATTGGAAAGTCGATGAAGACTGTACACTTTGCTGATGGAGTCGATAATATCAGTAGAAATGAAGTGGAGGATGTTAACTACGTTGGTGGTTCTGGATTTCAGGGTCAACAATTTGGGTACAACAACAACCGAAACTTCAACAACAACACTCGCAATTACGGGAACTCTTCGTACCAGCCCATCTCTCCAAAATCCATAGAGAATAAGATGGAACTCATGATGGAACAGCTTCTTCGGGGACAAGAAAAGTTGCAGGAATCATATTCCTAAACACCTCAGAGATCCCATTTCTCCAAAGCAGTTGTGTGGCTTTGAGAAGATGGTACGAAGGATCTCACAGGAATCATCTTTTGAAGAAGGTCTAGAGTCTCGTCCTCTGCTAAGTCACTTCAAAGATTGCCGAGAAACTGAGGAAGAGATTAAGGCGCTCTTCATTAAGGCCAGAGGTACACCTCCACTGAGACAGTTGACTAAGATGGAAGACCCAGGGATCTTCTCAGTTCCATGCTCTATCTCTAGGGTTAAATTCAAATAGTCTCTCGTTGACTCAGGATCCTGCGTCAATGTCATGCCCAAGGCAATTGCAGAGAGTTTGGGAGCAGATATTCAACCTCCAAAGACATCTATCACGTTCGCGAATGATTCCACCTCTCTTCCATATGGGTCAATCGCTGATTTGATGATCACAATAGGAGATTGCCTGGTTCCTACTGATTCTCATGTTGTAGAGATGAATGCAATATCTCGTACGCAGTTGATTCGCGGAAGACCGTTCATGGCTACGATTAGTGCCATTATGGACACACCCAGCAAGCACATCTCATTCTCATACATTGACAAGGAGGTATACTATAAAGTCATCCCTAGAGGAACTCCCACACGTATCTCTTGCATCGATGCTGTAATAGGAGCAACGTTGATATCAGAGCCTTTGGAAGAACCTCCTGACGTACCTACTGCCACAGAAGTTTCAGTTGAACTGACCAGCATCCCCAAGAAAGTTGTCAAGAAGGCTAAGGCAACAAAGAAGAAGGCCAAGTGCAAAAAGGTCGAGAATCCCCATGTCACTTTGATACCTCAGAAGTACGATGGAGATTCAATTGAGTACAAGGTGAAGTGAAAAGGAGCTTCGAAGCCATTCTCTAAGGCTAGGGTCCTTCTCACTTCGGAGCTGAAGAAAAAGGAAAGGAGTTTGTGGAAGGCATGTTGAGCAAAACTCTGAATCTAGCAATGTCAAGTTGTGGAGTCTGTTTTGGTGCAAGCTCTCACTCTTATCCAGCATGAAGAGCGTTACAGTCAAGCTATTAACGTTAAACGAGTGCTTTGTGGGAGGTAACCCACTGGTTAGTCTATATATATAAGTATTTTCATTTTATTTTTCGTTTTGTGTCAGGATGAACGAGGAGAAAACTCGAAATCGCCAAAGTGTCGATCGATACCCTTCAGTATCGAAAGATACCCTACGCGTTCGGGAAAAAAGGTTCATGTCGACTTAAGCCTGGTATCGATCGATACCAGGCAGTGTGTCGGTCGATACTCAATGTTCCAGCAAGGTGACTTCTTATTTTTCCCAATTATATTATGTTCTTTTGTTTTCTTCCGCTGACTCTAGGCTAAATAACACTGGGGACAGTGTTGTTCAAGTCTGGGGGAGGTGTCTGCTGACATTTTGTTTGTTTTTCTTAGAGTCAGTTGTTTTATCGAGTCAAAACTTGTTGGAGATGATGATTCTGTGCTTGAACCTATTGATGTGATTTTGTTTTTAAGTGCACAGTGTTACAGGATCAGCTCTAGATCGACTAATGAAAAATCCAAGGACTGACCAGTTGACTAGAAAACATCCATGTCTCCAGCAGAGTTCTTCTGAAGCCTGAGCCAAATTTTTGCACTTCATCAATGTGGTTAGTGTTTAAAGAGCTTGATTCATCATTCATATCTGACAAAGGAACCCATGTGTTTAGAGTAATGGTATCTTTCTCCCCTGTTATAAGTTGATAAATAAGAGCATAAAAGATGAAATGATTTCCTTCTGTGTAGAGGGCTAGGAAAATTTCCAGCGATCCCATTATTTTACTTAAGATGGAATGATCACACAAAGGTTGAAAGCGAGGTTAGGAAAATTTCCCGTGATACCACTATTCGCATACATCTTTGATACATAAAGAGGGAAGAATACAGGTTTTAGCACGTTTGGAGCGTAATTGGAAGTATTGGAGATTTCTGGAGCAGTTTGGAGCAAGGCTGAAGTTCATGTTGCTTAGTATCTGATTTCACGTCAAGCATCGATCGATACCCATCGCAGCATGACAAGACACACGACTTAATGAAGATTTGAAGAACTGCAGATTTGTTCCAGAAGTCTTTAATAATTACAAGAATAGCCAATTCGTGTTTTAGGTTATTTATAGGGATTTTAAAGCCACTTTTAGGCTATGCTTTATTTTACTTTGATTTTACTTTTAGTTTTTGGAGAGAAAACTCTGAACTCCTGTTTTTTATTGATTTCTTTGATGATCTATTCAATCATGTTGTTTTCAATCTCCATGTCTGAGTAGATCCACTTTAGGTTCAGAGCTCTCATAAGGGTTTTCTCTGAATGCTAGGTTAATTAGTTTATTAGGATTTACCATCTGAATTAGTTCTTCACCTTAGGTTGTGTTCAAAGCTAATTCTAGGTTGACGAATCTGGAACTTATATCTAAGGATAATTGATAAGGCACGATTGTGCGATTAATTACTTGATAGAACCTTAGGTGAACAAATTGATTATTCGCAAAGAGATTTGGTTTAATTAATTTGTGAACATATCAAACCTGATATTAAAGCTGATTTAGACTTTAGGATTTGCAAAGAAATTTGGAATTCATAAGATTTAGATTTAGATAATTCTCGCAACGATAGTTGGTTAGTTATATTTTAGTGATTTGAGTTCAAGAACCGCGCTAAATCTGAATCATGTTAGTTAGTTTATCTTCATTCATTGATTTCCTAAGAAAAACCTTGGGCCTATATTCTCTCTATTGAATTTACGACTCGTTACTGTTTACTGTTTTTGTTTCATCATATTTGCTTAGCTTGATTTGACGCTATACAATCTATTGTGTGATTTTCTCTGAGTCTTTGTGGTTCGACCCCTAACTATATTACAACTGTTGCTTTAGTACTGTTAGGATATTAATTTGAGCATATCTGATCTCGCCGGCGTCGAGGATCTACCGGCGGAAGGTAAGCATCTGGTTCTTCGAGAAGCCTTGGAAGGGCCCGAGAGAAGTGAGAGGAGCGCCGTTTATGAGGAGAGGTCGTCGTCGGAGGAGTGCTGGTGGAAAAAGTTCATGTCGGGAGTGTCGTGCGGCTGCCTCGGTCTTCGAGCCTGGGAGCGATTTTTAGGGCAAAAAAATTCTAAACCCTAAACCATCAAATAATATACAAAACCATCAAATAAATAAACATCGCATAATATACAAAAAATTTCAACCGTTATAATCATTTTATAAATCCTAAATTATAAACCATCAAATAAATAAACATTAAATTTAAAAATATAATCATTTTATAAATCCTAAATTATAAACCCTAAACCTGTAACCCTTAATCATAAACTCTAAATCTTAAATTGTAAAATATATTTTTGAACAGCTATATACCCAAAATCATTGTAAAGTGATATTCAAACCTTTTATGTTCTTAAAGTTTAGGGTGACATGTACAAGCCCTGGGCGTTCGGCTATCTGATCGGATTCGGTTCGGATCGATTCGGATTTTCGGATTTTCGGGTTTAAGATTAATTATCCATTCGGATATTTTATAATTTCGGTTCGGGTTCGGTTCGGATCCATTTGGATTCGGTTTGGTTTCGGATATCCGAAAAATCAATAAAATAAAATAAAAATTGGTTAAATTTGAATAAAATTGGTTAAATTTAAATAAAATTTGGACAAAACTTAACAAATATAACTAAAAACTTCGTATATTTTGGTTGTTTTGGGTCTCTCAATCATTTTGGTATAAAAATAACTCATATCTTCGGATTTATAATTATAATTTTGGGTTATCAAGTTTAAATATAATTAATATTTTGGATATATAATTGTATTTCGGATATTTGGGATATCCATTCGGTTTTCGGTTCGTTTTGAGTTCGGTTTCGGTTCTTCGGATATAGGAATCTAGGATCCGTTCGGATATTTTAATGATTTCGGTTTGGGTTCGGTTCCTCTTTTTCGGATCGGTTTCGGTTAATTTTTTCGGATCCGGATATTATGCCCAGGGCATGTACACTAATTTGCAAACTCAGTTTTTTTGACCAATTTGGGACTAATTTACGACTAATTTTTAATGGTAGTCACAAAATAGTCCCAAATTTGAGACTAATTTGAAACTTCAGTCGGTTTTTTTTTAGAAATCAATAAATTCTAAGCTCAAACTACAAACCCTTAACCCTAAACCCTAAACCTCTAACCATTAATCATAAACATCAAATAATATACAAAAAAATTTAACACTTATATTTTTTTAAAATAATCATTTTATAAATCCTAAATTATTAACCCTAAACCTTTAGCCCTTAATCATTAACTCTAAATCTTAAATTGTAAATTACATATTACACATACAAATCAAATAATATACAAAAATATAACACTTAGAAAATTTTCAATCTAATCATAACATGTACTAAGTGTTACATGTGTTTTATAAGGAATGATTTTGAAAGATAAAATTATCTCAAAATTTACTTATTTTTAAGCTTTAACATATTTTTGATTTGGTAGATACACAAAATCATTCTAAAATCATATTCAAACCTTCTAGGTTCTTAAAGTTTAGGGTTTAGGGTAAAGGTTTTTGATTGTCACAAAATGACCTCAAATTTGTGACTGTTTAGCAACCAAGACGATTTTTTTTAATAGTAGTCACAAAATAGTCCCAAATTTGCGACTAATTTGTGACAAAAATAATGAAAGTTTCTCATTGACTAGTTCCTTGTGACGAGGATCGAGATCCTCCACCGTTGATTGGTTTAATCCAACAGTGGAGGATTTAAACTGTTTTCTTTATTATTATTTTTTTAATTGTTTCTTCTCCTTCCTTCCTTTTCTCTCTCTCCTTCCTATGATTCTTCTCCTTCTCTTCCTTCTTCTTCTTCTTACTTCTCTTCCTTTCTCTCTGTATCTTCATAACTCTCTTGATTCTTAACATATTTTCACGATTTTGGTGTCTATCTCCATCGGGTTTTCATCCTCTACAAAACTCCCAACCCAGATTTCCCGATTAACCAAGGTAAGTTCTTCGAAATCCCTATTTACAGACACGAGTTTTATCAAAAAGATTCACACCTCTTTTTTTTTCAGATCCGACGGCGGTGGTGTTGGGCTGCGGCGGCGGAATAGATCTGCGGTGGTGCCGTTGGGCTGCGTGGTGGTTGCTCCGACGGGGCTCACCGGCGAAGAAGGAGAGTAGGAGAGGATTCGATCCGGGTTGGGTTAAGAAGGCGATGAAGGACAGGAGGAGACCAACGGGGCTCACCGGCGACGGCTCACCTGCGGTGACATCATTTTTATTTGTTTTCTTTGTTTTTTTTTTGTTTTTTTTCATTTTTTGTAATTATTTAATTAATAAAAATATATTTTTTTTCTTTCATATTTTTGTAAAAATTAATTTAATTAATAAAATATTTTGTTTTTTTATTTTTATTTTTTGTTTTTAATTTTTTTTTTACAATTAGTCGCAAAATCAGTCTTTAAATTATTACTAGTACGTTAGTCACATATTAGTCGCAAAAGAGCAACTGTTTTGCGACCATTCAATTTAGCGACCAAATATTTGCGACTAATTTTTTTAGTCTCAAAATGGTTGCAAATGAGTCATTTGTGACTATTTTGGGAGTCACAAAAACTGTGTTTTCTTGTAGTGACCTCGATCCCGAAGAAAACCACAACCAAAACCGAAATGCTGAAAATCCGAGGCGACAACTTCCCGTTGATCGTGATGCATCGAGGAACTATGCTCAATCGAATGCACCGATTCCTCCTAACGGCGTAAACACCAACCGTCCCGTACTGCCATTTAATCCTCCGAGGAGACAAGCGCGTAACCGCATCATTGCTGATTTTGATGCACCGTATCAACACTTCCAAAACTGAGCAGCCATACAACTTCCTATACCGAACGGAAACAATTTTGAGATCAAACCTCAAATCATTGCTTTGGTAAAGCAAAATCAGTTTCATGGAGTTGCAACCGAGCATCCGATGGAGCACATCGAGTTGTTCGAAGAGATATGCAGAACGACGAGAACAAACCAAGTTCCTGCCGACTATTTGAAGTGTAAGCTTTTTCCATTTTCTTTGGCCGATAAAGCTCACCGTTGGTTGAAATTTTTTCCCGCATGATCTATTACTAATTGGGAAGAGTGAAAAGCCGCCTTCTTAAACCACTTCTACACGAAGTCGAGATCCAACGCGCTAATAAACAAAATCCAAAGTTTTCATCAACAATCGGTGGAGTCTTTCTATGAAGCGTGAGAACGTTTCGAGGAGTACGAGAGAGATTGCCCTCATCACGGTTTCTCTGGTCCGAATGTGCTCAACATTTTATACCGAGGATTACTACCGAAATATCAACTTTCTCTCGACACGGTCAGCAATGGAGACTTCTCCATGAAGACCATCAACCAAGGAAGAGCTCTCATCGAAAATCTTGCTATGTGAGATAGCAACAATTCTCCCGACTACGATAGATCGACTAGATCGAACGTGTCATAATCGAAAGAGATTTCCGAGCTAAAAGTCCTGATGAACCGACTTCTCAACAACCAAAACCGTCAAGTACATGCTTGTGAAGCTACTGTTGGAGTCAATGATGACACTTATTATGAACCAGACAAAAACGGTTCATATTATCAAGAAGAAGAAGTTAACTATGTGGGAGCACAATGTCAATACCAATGCCGAATCAACAATAGACTCAACAACGGTGTTCCGCAACACCAACTTCAACAATCTTTCCTACCGAAATCAGAACGTAGGGAACCCTCAAGATCAGCCTTATCCACAACAATCGAGGACATACCAAAACCGGTTCCAAAACGGGAACTATGGAGGAAATGGGAACTTCCAACCAAGACCGCCCTTCAACGCTCAAGCCGCTCATTACAATAACTCAAACACGCAGCAACAAGGTATCTATAACTATCAACTTGCTCCCAAATAGCGAAGCTCGAGTAATCAATTCAACTCCTCGCTCAAAGCAACGAGTAGACGACGAAAGATTTTAACGTCAAGGTCGAATGTATGTACAACAACTTGAATGAGAAATTTGAATCTCTTTCAACCCATATCAAGAAGTTGGACATGCAAGTCTCTCAAACCGCGGACTCCACTAAGAGACCGAGCAGAATTTTATCCGGAAGAGTGGAAGGTAACCCGAAGAAATTTTGCAATTTCCACCATACTCGAGAAGGAAGTCGATGCTAAGATGGAGCCTAGAGAAGTTCCAAAATTCATCCCACTCTATGGACTAGTCGTTACCGAATCCAAGATGATAAAAAAATCACCATTCGAGGTACCGAAACTAATCACGCTTCAAAGGCTTAGAAAAGCCGATGATCCTGGACGTTTTTCTTTTTCTTGTTGGATTTCGAGAATTTATTTTGCAGATTTTTTGTGTGATTCCGGAGCCAACGTCAACATCATGTCTAAGACATTTACCAAGCAACTCGGTATAATGAATCTCACGCCATCTACCGTGAGCTTAATTTTTGAGGACTCATCACAAAAGAAACCAGAAGGAGCGATCCATGATCTTTAAATACTCATTGGAAACAAGATCGTCCCCGCTGATTTTCAAGTTCTCAAAATGAAACGAGACAAGGATATTCCGTTGATTTTTGGTCGACCCTTCTTAGCTACCGTTGGCGCCATCTTTGATCACGCCAACCGTCAAGCCGTCTTCTTGAATGTGGATCGAAGGAGGCTCTATACTACTGTCCCGGACGAAATTCCAAACCCAATGGACGAACAAAAGATGAAAAACTTGATTTTCCCTAAAGGAAAAGAGAAAGATGAGTCGACTAAGACGGAACCCCCAAAGGTAAGTCCACCATTCACTTCTAAACCTTTTGCAATAGTTAAGATCAATATTCCACTAGATTTACGAGATACCAAGGAAGAATGAGTGGAAGAAATGGTTGAGAAGACAAAACAAGTTCTTCGAGAAGTGAAAATTCTGAAAAAAACGCGGAAAGAATAAGGTGATACCAAAGAAAGGTGAAACACGTCATAAACAAGACGATGCCAAATGAACATTTGTTCCCGAGACATCTACTGCTCACGCCTATTCTTACCAAAAATTCGAGCTAACGACTTTAACCGAAAGCGCTTTATGGGAGGCAACCCATTCGGTACGTTTTTCTTTCTTTTTCTATTGACGTTTTTCTTTTTAGGATTTCAGGCTTTATATAAAAACCAAAAAAACCCAAAAACATTCAAAAAATCAGAAAACACAAAAAATTGGAGAAGTCATTCGAAACCGATCGTGAAACGACAAAGGAATGAAGGAGAAAAATGACCCAAGACAAAAGACACTCGGTCGCGGCTGGAACGAGCCGTCCCGCGGCTGGAACGAGCCGTCCCGCGGCGAGGAGGCCATCGACCGCTCCTTTGTTGGATGGTCACGCGGCCGAGAAACGATCTCCCGTGGCTGAAGCTAGCCGACCCACGACGAAGAAGCAGTTGGCCGCGGTCGCGTGTGCTCGACCCGCGGCCAGCCTCATTCCGTCCTGAACTTCATTTCGACCATTCCCGACTTTAAACCGTGCAATACCGAACATGTTCCCAACATGAAATTGAACAAAACCCGGTTTAATTCCCGTGTCCCGCGAAGGTAAGTCACAAAAGCTTTTGAAAAACAGAAAACTTCTTCTTACATAAAACAATTTTTCAAAGACAAAAAGAGAATTTCAAGATTCAAACTCTCTTTCTTCTTCTCTTCCAAAAGACTTGGAGATTTTGAGCAAGAACACCTTTTTCAATTCAAAAGCTTTTAGAAAAATTATTTGGTCCATTCTCACTCTTTTTCAAAGGAGATTTCAATTCCACTTTAATCTCATCAATTCCACCAAGGTATGATCCTAAATCTTGACTTTTTCATTGAGCTAAACCCTAAGGGTTTTCTTAAATTTACTATATTCATGTCTAGGATTCGTATAAATTGTTGGAGAACTCTAGATTGAACTTCTAGAATGATAGAATTTCAGTTTTAGCACTTAATTATTATGGATTTGAGATTTTTGGAACTTAAAATTTTCAAGCTTAAATAAAAACGAATTTGGAGATTAATTTTGATTAATTTGAACAAGTCTTGATATATTGATAATTAGTAAACGGTAATCTACTGAAATTGCATGAAGATGAATTTAAAATATATACTTCAAATTTTTTGTGCAATTACGTCACAAACCCAAAATTTACAATTATCGTCTCGATTTGTTTGAATTATGCTCAATATTTCTCGTTTGTTTATTGAATGTGTCTCTTGATACTCGATTAGTATCCTCGTGCATTGAAACTGTTCAATTTCAACCATATTCACACTTTTGCCGAGTTGTTTCTCTATTTTGTAGGAACAAATGGACCACCCGAGATCCCTCATGATGCACTCTAAGAAGAGCGGATACGTAGGAGAGAATTCCCGGAGATCATTTTCAATTCAACACGAGGAGAACCGAGGAGGATTGGACACCGCAAGCGTGGAAGACGACGAAAATATTGGCGAGTTCTTTGCAAGTCGACGACGATCGACTAGAACTCGCGTGACGATTCTTTGACGTGACCCAAATCCTTCCCCTCCACGTGAACCAACACCACCTCAGAAATGAAGACCAAAGGTAGGATATGTCAGGAAACCAATGGACCCGAACGACGGTACACTTACTTTTACCATTCACAGATATTCTTATGCTCTAACGATCCCAGAACTTTGTGAATCTTTGAAGCTTCAATATCTCGATGAGATTCACCCCGACGAGGATCTATGGAGCATAATGGGATAAGGCGTCTGCGACAATGGACGGTCCAAAGCCGCCCTACTCATGCATCCCGATGCCCGCTATACACACAAGCTCTTAGCGCACACCATATTCTCGGGAACGAACGTGGGGTGTGTCCTCAAAGGCGATCTTGTCACCCTTCAATTACCTTTCACTGGCGACCCGCGCTATGCTTGATATGCTTGTATCGTCGCGAAGAACTTGGTGAAGGTGAAACACGACGCGCTCGCCACAAAATCCGAGGACACTACTACCGCCTTGGGAAGCATCATCACGGCGATTCTAAAAGCTGTGCACTTCGATTTCTCGAACGAGGTACCACTCCAAGGAAGCTGGTTCAACTTTATGCAATTCTCCCGAGACCACACGATCTCTCACGCTTCACTCGACCCCGACATATTTGGTTACAAATATAGCACTAATGTCGGTGAGTCCTACTTTGTCTTCTTACCTTCTAACTCTGTTCCTAGACACCGAGAAGGAGCAGCACCTAGATGGATACCAGAGGAGATGGACTACATACCTACAGCCCCACGCCTACCGTACACGATTGGACGGTTCCTAGTGGCCAAGGCCAACCGAGACGCCGAGACAGAGCGTACTCGACTACTTCAACAATCACAGGCCCGTGCACCATCCGCGAGTTCGTCTCATGAACACGGACCAGAATATGCAGCCATGAAGAAGAAGATAGCACAACAGGAGAGACGATACATGCACATGATGCGTTTCCTCGAAGAGAACCACCAGTTCGATGGCAACACGCCCGACTCTGAGACAGATGGCTCAGGCGACGCCTAGCCATGCACTTCACCACCACGGTTTAATCGATCTATTTCACCTTATATTTTATGATAATGATTTTACCATCCTTTCACCAACTTTTTCACACTAAGGACAATGTGATTTAAGTCTGGGGGAGGATGTTTATCCATTACTAATCTATTTTTTTTTTTTGGATCTTTTTAATTCTCGCTGAATATTTAAGACCTCGTGTAGTATTTTTATTAAGTATTTTTCAGGAACATAAGAACAAAATGAAAAAGTTAGAGATTTGAAATCTAGCATTACTCAGCCATAGCTCGTGGAGTTATAATCTAGAAACACCAATTACTAATGAGCTAATGGCTATTTGGTTGAATCGAGCATACCCCGAGATATTCCTCTCGACCCACCAATATTTTAGAATAGTTACAACTGTCTCTAGTAGTGTAGTTTAGCAATAGAGTCCGTAGAAATAGTTTAGTTATCGATTTCATTAGGTTTAGGTTAGTAGTCGATTTTTTTAGGTATTAGGTTAGTCTTAGAATTTCTTAGCATTAGGTTTAGAGTCTCTTAGTGTTAGATTAGAAATTAGATTCCCCTAGATTAAAGTAGCCATCGATTTCTTTACAAATAGTTTAGTAGAAGTTTTTCGTTTTTTCGTTCTTTACAATTCTA
Organism: Eutrema japonicum; assembly: GCA_030161315.1. Lineage (NCBI taxonomy): Eukaryota > Viridiplantae > Streptophyta > Magnoliopsida > Brassicales > Brassicaceae > Eutrema > Eutrema japonicum. The sequence goes on along the minus strand of BSQW01000007.1, from coordinate 31,953,080 downwards.
GTTACAAAACCCTATAAAATGTATTCGTTCTAGGTTTATTTACCATACAGTGTCTAAGGTCTCATAGAATAGCACCCTCTCCCTGTTGATCGATACCTCAAGTACTACAACGCACATATGTGCACTTTCATGCTTTAAGGTTTTTAAATTTAAGACCCGAATTAGTTTCGTAGACGAATCAGATTCGTATCAAGTTTTTGGCGCCGTTGCTGGGGAGAGGTTAGTAGAACGACTTTAGAACAAAATTTTACTATTTGATTTTTGGTTTTGTTTTTCTTCGTTTCAAGTTTATGGCCGTTTTTTACAAGGAAATTTCTAAAACGACTTTTGTCGACTTTGGGTTCTTGAACTTGGAACACGTGCGCTGCGTGTAGTCTACTCCCATAATCCTACACACCTAATTACTTCAGTACTCGGACGGTAGCTTTCGTCTCCGCCCGCAAATGTAGTGAATGATACTCTCAAAGGTCGTTTACGCCCACAATTCCTCCTTAAGTATACTTTCAAAATCTTACGACTGATTTGCTCGTCTACCCTAGGTCAAGCGATTAGATACAGTACTCTCGTGGCTCTAAAATGCCTAATATCAGTTGGTAAGACGGTTAGTCAAGCAACACATTAACAACAAGGATAGAACGAAGAACCCTAATCGGTATCCTAGACTAAAAACCTAATAAGAATCGAACCATGAGAGCCCCTTCAAACCCATATGCCCAACAAGGAGATTATTCAGTGATACGTGCTCAAGTGTTGAAGAAGCTGGACTAAGGTCTCTCTCTTCTGTCAACGGGATAAGATGGAGGTTGCTGGTGGGGCGATGAGAACCACAAGAGAGGCGACGGTCTCTTGATACTTCAAGGGGTTTCCCTAAGGATCGGACTCACTCACGATCTAAAGACAGAAAACGTTTTTGTGGAGAACAAAAACTCGAAAAATAACCAAGAAAATTCTTATTGTCTGCGTGACTGAGAAAGACAAAGCCCAAGGGTTTTTAAAGCAAGCTCACGCCCCAAAGAAAAAGAAATAAACCGAAAAAGAAATAACAAGACGGGTCCTTAACAATTTAGGCCAGTTTACAAAATAATTAAAAGACTTAAGAGATATAGAAGTGAGGCCTCGTGTAGCTGGTCTTCATGGGCTTACAGAGAGTCATTAATTGGGCCAATTATGTTGCAAATCGTTTGGCCTCGGTAAAAACCCATCTTCGCAAAACCCAGTTGGGAAAAGAGCACCAAACGACTTACAAACCTAACTAATGACCTTCCTTGGGCCTAAGTCATCTCTGCTGAAGTGAAATCGACCATAGATAAGTGGGCCACGAGCCTGGGCTTGATGAGTGGCCACTTAGTGTTATCGGCCAGCAAAGGATCCAGCCGATATATCTTCAGTGTTTGGACGTTCTGGTCCTAATGGTAAGGATTCTTGGGCTGATCTTTAGTGTTCTGGAAACTAGACTCAAAGAGCTTCAAATTCATATGTGGATCTCCTTCTGGATCGTCTGGGATCATGAGTGGATCCTGCTTCAAAGTATCGGCCCAATAACTGCTCGCAAATGGGCTTAGCGGACTAGTGTCCGTCTTGAAGAAACCTTCTTGTCTGAGCTGGTCCATGAACATGTTGAACTTCTTTTCCATGTCCCTGCTCCTGGTTCTAGTCACTGGTCCACTTGGTACTAGTGGTGCTTGTATGACTTGGGTCGTTGACTCGATGTCCTCATCACTCCCTCCCTCTTCATGAGGTTTTGACCCCAAAACATCATCACCTGCATCAAAACGAGCTAAGTCAGAAACATTGAATGTAGCAGACACCTTAAGCTCACCTGGGAGCTCGAGCTTGTAGGCAATGTCATTGATTTTCTCCAAGATTTTGAATGGGCCGTCTCCGCGAGGCGATAGCTTCGATTTGCATTTGTCCGGGAATCGCTCCGGTCTCATGTGTAACCACACCCATTCCCCAACTTCAAAAGACACGTGCTTCCTGCCCTTGTTGGCATTCTTCACACGTAGGGCATTGGTCCTCTCGAGCTGATGTTTTATCGATTTTTGTAGCTTGTTCACGTCTGCGGCCTTCTTCGCTCCATCGAGGTTTAAGAACTCCGTTTGAGGTAGAGGCTTAAGATCCAATGGCGTCTGTGGATTAAATCCATATGAAACCTGAAAAGGAGACAAATGAGTAGCACTATGGACAGCTCTATTAGAAGCAAACTCGACAAAAGGTAGAGCTTCAAGCCAAGTTTTAAGATTTCTCCCTATTGTTGCGCGAAGCAACGTTCCAAGTGTACGGTTAACGACTTCAGTTTGGCCATCGGTTTGTGGATGGCAGGTCGTGGAGAAGAGCAGCTTGGTTCCTAGCTTCTTCCAGAGGGTTCTCCAAAAGTGGCCCAGGAACTTGGTGTCGCGATCTGAGACGATCGTCCTAGGTACTCCATGTAGGCGGACAATCTCTTTGAAAAAGAGGTCCGCGGTTTGTGTAGCATCGTTTGTCTTGGCACATGGGATGAAGTGTGCCATCTTTGAGAACCGATCCACCACGACAAAGATGGAGTCTTTGTGTCTGATATTACGCAAACCTAACACAAAGTCCATAGAGATATCAATCCATGGTAAAGTAGGAATCGGTAAAGGAAGATACAAACCGTGCGGGTTAACCCGAGACTTGGCTTTCTTGCAAGTGATACATCTTGCACAGAAAGTTTCGACCGACTTCTTAAGGTGTGGCCAAAAGAAGTGTTCCTTCAGCATGGCAAGAGTCTTCTCAACGCCAAAATGACCCATGAGGCCTCCTCCATGAGCTTCTCGGACTATAAGCTCTCGTAACGAACATTGCGGGATGCATGGGCGTTTATCTTTAAAAAGATAACCGTCATGGACATAGTAAGAAGCGTGGGCTCCCTTTCCATGGTTCTTGTATATCTTTGCAAAATCAACATCAGATTCATATAGTGGAATAATCATTTCAAATCCAAGAACCTTGGCCTCCATGGTCGATATTAGCGCATATCCCCGAGATAGGGCATCGGCCACCACATTATCCTTTCCCTTCTTGTACTTGATCACATAGGGAAACCTCTCTATAAACTCCAGCCACTTAGCATGTCTTTTCTTGAGGTTAGTCTGACCCCTAAGATGCTTCAAAGTCTCATGGTCCGTGTGGATGACACACTTCTTCGATAGTAGGTAATGCTGCCACGTCTCCATTGCTCGGACTAAGGCGTAGAGCTCCTTATCATAAGTAGGATAGTTGAGAGTGGCTCCACTAAGTTTCTCATTGAAGTAAGCAACAGGTTTGCCTCCTTGAGTAAGCACAGCACCGATCCCTAAACCTGAGGCATCACACTCAATTTCAAACGTTTTAGAGAAATCGGGTAAAGTTAAAACGGGAGCATGAGTCAAGCGATCCTTTAGGCCTTTGAAGGCCTCTTCCTGGGTGTCTCCCCGCTTGAATGCCACGTCCTTCTTGATGATTGCAGTTAGAGGTGCAGCAAGGGTGCTGAAGTCCTTCCCAAATCGTCGGTAAAAGCTAGCAAAGCCGTGAAAGCTTCGAACTTGGCTAACGGTTGTTGGCGTAGGCCATTCTTGGATGGCTTGGACCTTCTCCTGGTCCACTCTAAGTCCCTGTGAACTCACAATAAAGCCTAAAAACACTTGCAAAGAACCAGTATTACTAATGATCTTTAAGGAGATTTTAAGTGCAGGTTCTAGGGCGTTGGAGCAACAGCTTCCTACTGAAGTTACTCAACTCTTGGACCGATTTGCTGATGTGTTTCCTGATGAGATACCTCCTGGCTTACCTCCTATAAGAGGAATAGAGCACCAGGTCGATTTTGAAAGCTTCGAACTTGGCTAACGGTTGTTGGCGTAGGCCGTTCTTGGATGGCTTGGACCTTCTCCTGGTCCACTCTAAGTCCCTGTGAACTCACAATAAAGCCTAAAAACACAAGCTCATTAGCGCAAAATGTGCACTTCTTCAAGTTGGCGTAAAGACCATCTCGTTGAAGCGTCTTAAGAATTTGTTCTAAATGAGATAAATGTTCAGCTAGAGTTCGACTATAAATAAGAATATCATCGAAGTATACCACTACAAACTTACTAATGTAGGGTCTAAGAACCTCATTCATGAGTCGCATGAAGGTACTTGGCGCGTTAGTTAGCCCAAAAGGCATAACTAGCCATTCGTAGAGGCCTTGCTTCGTCTTGAAGGCCGTCTTCCATTCGTCACCTTCTCTCATTCGTACTTGGTGGTATCCACTCCTGAGATCAAGCTTGGAAAATAAATTAGAACCAGAAAGCTCATCAAGCATGTCATCTAACCATGGTATCGGATGTCGGTATTTGATCGTTATGTTGTTTATCGCGCGACAATCCACGCACATCCTCCATGTCCCATCTTTTTTTGGCACCAAAAGGACTGGCACGGCACATGGACTAAGGCTCTCACGAACATTGCCCTTGTCCATAAGTTCTCTCACTTGCTTCTCTAGTTCCATGGCTTCGTCCGGATTAACGCGATATGCGGCTCGATTGGGTAATGGGGCTCCGGGCACAAAATCGACCTGGTGCTCTATTCCTCTTATAGGAGGTAAGCAAGGAGGTATCTCATCAGGAAACACATCAGTAAATCGGTCCAAGAGTTGAGTAACGTCAGTAGGAAGCTGTTGCTCCAACGCCCTAGAACCTGCACTTAAAGTCTCCTTAAAGATCATTAGTAATACCGGTTCTTTGCAAGTGATTGCCTTAGAAATATAACTGGACTTGATAAACAAATTGTTCCTGGTCGATGCATCTTTTTCTTTTAACATTTTAACTTGTAATTCGTGTACTTGAGTAGGTGTAAGAGGTGCTAAATTATACTTCTTTTTATCATGCATTAACGAATACATGTTACTTCGGCCATGGTGAATGGCGTCCTTATCAAACTGCCAAGGTCTACCAAGAAGAAGATGGCCAGCTTGCATAGGAACAACATCACACACAACTTCATCCGAGTACTTTTCCACATTGAATGGTACAAGCACTTGGTCCGTGACGCGTAATTCAGCCTTATCGTTTAACCATCTTAGCTTATATGGGTGAGGATGTTTAGCACGTTCTAGACAGAGCTTAGTGACCATGTAGTCACTTGCTACATTGGTACACGACCCTCCATCAATTACCAAATTACATACCTTGCCTCGGATGGAACATCTTGTATGAAAGATGTTGTCTCTTTGGGCTGTCTCGTCGGGATGAACCGTGAGGTTCAAGGCTCGTCTTATGACCAGAGACTCACCATATTCAACCTCACAATCTACTTCCTCAGTGGCTGCTTCGGTCATTTGCACATCGGCCTCATCTTGAGACTCGTACTCACCCGAATCCAACATGATCATAACTCGGGGATTTGGGCATTCTCTAGCCATGTGTCCTCTGCCCTTGCACTTAAAACATGTTATGTCACGAGTCCTAGAAGTACTTGGGTTAGAAAACTTACCTTGATTAGGCTCAGAGGCCTTAGAAGTGAACCTAGGGTCGATTTCGACCGACTTGCCCTTCTCCGCGGCCTTAGATGGGAAGCTGGTTGGAGTTTGGGTCTTGGCTCGGTTCTGGTCCCATGTTTGGTTACTCCATGTCCGTCCAGTAGCATAGGACTTCTTCTTCAAGTGTTGCTCAGCTTGAATGGCATGGTGTAAGATGTCCTTCAAGTCGTGGTATGGAAGCTTCTCCACTTTGTGACTTAGTCGTTCGTTGAGTCCGCCTAGGAACTGAGCCATGAGTGTCTCGTTGTCTTCATCCAGCTCCAAACGATTTCTAAGATGTTCAAACTCTTCAAAGTATTCTTCCACGCTCCTGGTTCCTTGGGATAATTTTCGGAACCTCCTTTGAAGATCTCGATGATAATAGCTCGAAACATATCGCTTCTTCATGAGCTGTCTCATCTCTCGCCAAGTGCTGACCTGAGGTGATTGGCTCCTTCTTCTGTCAGCTACCTCACGATCCCACCATGAGAGAGCATGGTCAGTGAGTTGAGCAACGGCCAAAGCTAGCCTTCTTTGCTCGTTGTAGTCGTAGTACACGAAGATATGCTCCATGCGTTGCTCCCACTCCAAATAAGCCTCGGGATCCACTCTTCCAGCAAACGTAGGTGCCTTAAGCTTCATGTCCTGGAAGTGTTGGTGCCTTGGAAAGTCACCTTCGTCCTCCTCAAAGATGTCTTGTCTCGGTCCTCGTCTCCTTACTCGCGGCTGTTCCTCTATCGGAACATCGTCGGGATATTCGCCTAGATTGTTGGCTCATCGTTGTGCTCTTCTTAGGGGATTGTTGTTGGCTTGAGGCTGCTCCCCCTGGTCTAGCCTTTGGACTACGCTCTGGAGTTTTTGCTGCATATCCATGATTGCTTGCATGAGAATGGCGTTAGGATCTTGCGGTACAGCATTGTTTTCCATTGTTTCTCCTTGCAAAAAAAATTCAACAAGGTGTATCAATGAAGACCCCAAAATTCGACCAAGACAAGTAAGGTAAGAATTTTTTTTTTGCAAATATATGTTCCAATATATGGTTCCTTTCTATATTTTTTTTTGACAAAAATCCTAAAAGGAACAATTGCAAAAATCGATTAACTAAGAATATGCCAAGTTTCCTTTTTTTTTTGATCAAAATTGCTAAGGTACTAAAAACAAATCGACACAAGGGATTAGGGTTCTTCTATTTTATTTTATTTTTTTATTTTTTGAATCTAGCAACCTAACAAGAACAAGAAAAAAAAATACAGAAAATTAAACGATGATAAGGGAACGTTTACACCTTAGATTCAAGAGCTTTTGAAGCTCTGATACCAAAATGATACGAGCTCACGGCCTAAGGTACAAGGCCGGGTGGTCTAGACAATTGGACTAAGGTCGCTCCTTGTCTAGGCCGGGATAGGATGGATGCATGTGTGGATTGAGGTGAACCACAATAGGTGCGAAAGCCTACTGATACTTCAAGGGTTCTCTAAACTCGGACTTGCTCACGAGACAAAGAGTGAGACACGTTTTGGATGAACCAAAAACAATAGCTTTACTATTTTTATTCAATTTCGAGGTGTCTATTATAATTGTTCAAATGAGATTTTATAGGCTCATAATACAACTAGCTTATGGTATAAAATATAAAACATGGAAACAAATAAATCAACAATAAATGGAAATGATTTCTCGGGTTGAATGGAGACGTTGGGGCTGGCCTTGTGCATCCAAATGGTGTGTTAAAGTGAAGCTGGCTCGTGGTCTTGATAAGGCAAGGATAATTGACGTCTCAATCAGCATTCAACCCCTTCCAATTAGCATTAAAGCTCTCTCTCTCAATCAGCTTTGAATCTCCTAGCAATCGGAAGTTAATGGGAAGGTGTGAACGAGGCCAATAATGGAAAGTATGATCTCCCTTGTATATGGACGTGATTCCTTGTATTAGCTCTCTCCCATGACTCTTTGATAGGCTTTGAATATCCAGATTAATGAAGAGAGATGCGATGGTCAAAGGAGTTTGACGAATTTCCTTAAATGGACAAGAACGGACCTGTCGGATTGATTTGGTGGCATCGGGTGGATCCTGGTTGGTATGGATCTGTTCTCCACGGTTATGGACTCTTAAGAGGCCCACAAATACATGCCAAGGGGGCTCAGGGATGGGCCGCTTCATACTTGGGTTGTGGACTTCATCTTTTGGGCCATACTTGAAATCGGGTGGATCCGGTAGTTTCTCTTTGATTGGGCCTGTTTTTAGGTGAATGTCTTGAGTCTCCACAAGTCTTGGCATTTTTTCCTCTTCATGTGGATATGATGATTTTATGTCCATATCACTCCCTCCTTCTTGAGAAAGTTTTGTCCTCTAAACTAAAACCAGATTTTGCATTTTTTTTTTTTGAATAAATTTTTTTTTTAAACCGAAATATTAAATTCCAATAAAGAAGAAGAAGATTTTTTTTTTGAAAATCTGAAAACAAATCAGAAACTATTGAAAAAATATATATATATATATATATATTTTTTTTTAAATTTCGTTTAATGAGAGAAAAAAAATTAAAACTTCAAGGAAAACAAAGAAAACTGTTTTTTTTATGGTGTTTTTTTTTTTATATAAATCAAAGAACAAAAACAGAAAACTTTGTTTGTTTGCTTTTTTTTTTTTTGATAAAAAGATGAAACAAAAACAAAACAGAAATGAAAACGATAGAGGATAGGAGCTTTTAGCTCTGATACCAAAATGATACGTGCTCAAGTGTTGAAGAAGCTGGACTAAGGTCTCTCTCTTCTGTCAACGGGATAAGATGGAGGTTGCTGGTGGGGCGATGAGAACCATAAGAGAGGCGACGGTCTCTTGATACTTCAAGGGGTTTCCCTAAGGATCGAACGATGACTCACTCACGATCTAAAGAGAGAAAACGTTTTTGTGGAGAACAAAAACTCGAAAAATAACCAAGAAAATTCTTATTGTCTGCGTGACTGAGAAAGACAAAGCCCTAGGGTTTTAAAAGCAAGCTCCCGCCCCAAAGAAAAAGAAATAAACCGAAAAATAAATAACAAGACGGGTCCTTAACAATTTAGGCCCGTTTACAAAATAATTAAAAGACTTAAGAGATATAGAAGTGAGGCCTCGTGTAGCTAGTCTTCATGGGCTTACAGAGAGTCATTAATTGGGCCAATAATGTTGCAAGTCGTTTCGCCTCGGTAAAAACCCATCTTCGCAAAACCTAGTGCGATAAAAACGAAAGTTGGGAAAAGAGCACCAAACGACTTACAAACCCAACTAATGACCTTCATTGGGCCTAAGTCATCTCTGCTGAAGTGAAATCGACCATAGATAAGTGGGCCACGAGCCTGGGCTTGATGAATGGCCACTTAGTGTTATCGGCCAGCAAAGGATCCAGCCGATATGTCTTCAGTGTTTGGACGTTCTGGTCCGAATGGTAAGGATTCTTGGGCTGATCTTTAGTGTTCTGGAAACTAGACTCAAAGAGCTTCAAATCCATATGTGGATTGCCTTCTGGTTCGTCCGGGATAATGAGTGAATCCTGCTTCGAAGTATTGGCCAAATAACTGCTCGCAAATGGGCTTAGCGGACTAGTGTCCGTCTTGAAGAAACCTTCTTGTCTGAGCTGGTCCATGAACATGTTGAACTTCTTTTCCATGTCCCTGCTCCTGGTTCTAGTCATTGGTCCACTTGGTACTAGTGGTGCTTGTATGACTTGGGTCGTTGACTCGATGTCCTCATCATTCAGCCATAGGTGAGGTAATCATATTCAATAAACTAAATAAAAACAGTAAGTAAAAAGGGATGAAGAGAGCTTCTCTATTGAAGAACATGAATTGCGAATCCTTTGCTCCAAACCAAAGAAAACAAGTGTACAAGTCACAAGAGCTTCGCTTCTGCCTTCAAGCGTAATAAGAATGTAACGAGTATGTCTAAGAGGCATAAAATAAGTATTTATAGAGGTATTCTACATTTAGGGTTTGATGAGAAATGACGGTTTTGGCCTCGGTGAAGAAACGAGTCGAATTGGTCGTGACATGCCCTGGCCGCGGGTGCGGGCCTTCTCGGAGTGGCAAAACACCTTTTGGTCGCGGGTGTAAGCTCTCCAGGAGTGTCGAGATGGCAGCTGGCCGCGGCTCCAGCTCTTCCAGGCGTGGTGGGCTTCTCTTCGGGGCAGCTTCATCTGCCTTCAGTGCTTCGGGTATATTTAAGGATCCAACTTTTGGATTGCCTCCAATCCAATTGCATTTGAAAGCTGGTTGTCTCTACTTTGTTATGTCCAAATTTGGGGATGACCAGACAGTGAAAAGGTCTCCATTAGCTGCAAGACTTCTTTTATTCCGAGTTACCTGAAACGTCTTTCAAATCCCTAAAAAATGAAAATTACTTGAAAACCTTTGAAAACGGAGTTAAAACACCTGCAAAAATTGATCCATAAAAATTGTCAAAAACCGGTGTTATCCCTACGATGTTTATTCTGTTCAGTTCGTGGAGTTAAAATATATAAACTTATTTACTAAGAGCTTAGGGGCCGTTATTGAATCGAGCATACCCTAAGATATCCTTGTCGACCCAATACCGTTTTCTCATAGTTTACAAATCGTTTTTTTCGTTTAGTTTATGCTAGCAATTTTCTTAGGGTATTTTACAAGCAATTTTCTGTTTTTCCGTTCTTCACAATTTTCGTGACAAAACCCTATAAAAACTTTATTTTTGTTCTAGACTTCCTTGCTATTCTCTGTCTAGGGTCTCACATAACAGCTTTCCCTTCATGTAATTTGATACCTTAAGTACTACAACGCACGTATGTGCACTTGAAGATAATTTATGTTTACAAATTTAAAAAGTGAAGTTTTGGAAATAATCTGACCGCATCAATGGCTCAACCTTTGAACCAACACCTCCAGCAAGTCCAATACATGAGGATCCAAAAACACAAAACATCTCTCGAGAAAGATTGATCGAATTTAACAACTTCGTAAAATCGATCGCGATGTACGAGCCTTTCTCGGACGTGTGGGAAGAAGGTTGTCTACAAGGTTTCTTTCGGTACAGCAAGGTGAGTAGAGAAGACATTCACACCTACTTAACGAGAGCGATGCATTCGACAACATTGTATGGTACATCTTATGCTATTCGTATATTTCATCCCGAGAAGCACAAAAGTTACCCGAACAAGATTAGCCGGGAGAAGTTAGAGGAATTCAATAGCATTGTTCGTGATCTACCTCGAGGAACCACATTATATAGAGCGTGCATGGACCACATGATTGGTCACTTCTTTTGTGAAAGCAAAGAATCCATCGCGGAGATAGAGGATCTCTTCGCGAATGCCATGAACGAAAAACCCGTTAGAAGTCTCCATAAGATTCAAGAGAAATGGCAGTTTCTAATCACTTGTAACATCCGAGGAGTCGAGTTTAAAGACATTCTTTGTGACTCCGGAGCCTGCCTTAGCATCATGTCAAAATCAACCGCCAAACGCCTCGGTATCAAGCACGTTCACCGTACCTAAACAAAAATCAGCATGACTGATGAATCTTGTGCTACATCTAAGGGAATCGCCTATGACATGCCCATAAGGATTGAAGAATGCATTGCCCCCGTCGACTTCTACATTATCAAAAAGACGAAAGTTTATTCTACACCGGTAATCCTAGGATGACCTTTCTTGTCAATCGTCGGAGCCATCATAGATTGGCCAAATCGACGTGTTTCATTTGCTAACATCGACAAAGACGTGTTCTACGATGATGTCCCACTCAAGCTCAAGAAAGAAAGACATCTCAAATCGAAGGACCCCGTTCCAGACTCACTATGGAGCGATGAGTCACATGACGAGGAAACCCAAAGGAGATCAAAGAAGATTTGTCGAAAGACACTGTCCTTCTATGACTAATCTCGTCTAGCTACCAACGTCGAGCTAAACGACTTTAAACAAAAACGCTCAATGGGAGGCAACCCATTTTAGGTACGTTTTTCTTTTTAGTTTTCTTTCTTTTTCAATTAATGTTTTATTTTTTTAGTTTCAGCTTTCTAAAAAAACCAAAAAAAATACAATTTTTTTTTAAAAAAATTTAAAAATCAAAAAGAAGAAATCATGGTTCGAAGTTGCTCAGTCCAACACGAACTGCGAGGAAGGACTTGACCGTAAAAGAGGATCGACCGCAGGTGCAGCACCTCGACCCGCGGCGAACCAGCATGTGGCAGCGGTCGCGCCCCACCGACCCGCGGTGAAGCCCCATTAAGTTGTGGTCGGAGCCCTTCGACCCGCGGCCAACCTCATGTCGATCCCGATCGATTCCCTCGATCCCCGATCACTCCCAAACCATTCCCAATCACCCCACACCCATTCCCCATCATCACAACACCATCTACCATCCCCATCCCCCACCATTCCATTTCCCCATCAATCCCCCAACACCTCCAGGTAAGTTTTCTTTTTCCCGAAACTGTTTCAATTATTACATATGCTATTTCTCGTCATTGCTCAATTTATTTCACACTGGTGACATTGTGATTTTAGTATGGGGGACGATTCTATCCCTTACTAATAATCTATTCTTTCATGAGTATTTGCATTTTGTATTTTTTAAGCTTTCTTAAAAAAGTAGGAATACGTTTTGAGGGAATGATGAAAGAAATCCATGACAATAATCGACCAGTGTGCTTCTACGCTATTTCCTAGTAACATGCTCTTTCGTAATTTGGTTCTAGACTAGGCGGTAGCTAGAGTTTCTGTTAATGCGAAATCCCAGAGCAATTTAGACTGTAAAGATTCTTTAGGACGGAATATACTAGCTTTTATACATGGATTTTAACTTGACTTAATTTTCTCATCATAGGTTTAGGCAAAGATAATGAATCATACATTCAGGACGTTCTTTTACCTCTTACCCACTCTTTGTCGTACCTGAATGGCCATCTCATCTTTATTTGGAACCCCACCCGAAACTTAACCATTGTTCAAACCTCATGCATTCTCTCTTTGTGTCTTATGTGCTGATATATGCAAAATCGCTGGAGAGGGAAGAACGACACAGTTTCTAGTCACTAAAGACAGAGACTATACGCTATCGGCGAAGATGAATTCAACAAAGACGATAGCTTGGTTCTGCCTTGGCCTTGGATAACTAAAACACATGGTAAATTTCCATGCCCCTAAGACTCTATCTCAATAAAAAGGCATTTCCCCCTTTCTAAAAAAACAAAAAATCAAAAATAATCGAAAGGGAAAGGAAACTATAGCCTAAAAACAGTCTAAATTGGCCGAAATTCTTATGAGGCATCCATGGTTCGTTTATGAGAAGTATGTCATTCTGAACCCACATAAAATTCTAAGTCTGGGGGAATGACAGAAAACTTCTGTTTTTGGAGAAAGGACGAAGTGCAACATTTTTACGCAAGCAGATGTGACTAGAAGTTGTGGTTCTCAATAGGTTCATCCTCTCTTGCTGTTTTGCATAATATCTTGTACCCTCCGATGAAATTACGGTAACTCGAAACACTTTTAACCTCACCTTTAAATGCCTTTAATACCTAGCCTCAATTGTTTTGGTTTGATCCTTTGATGAGAATTTCACATTTGCACTTAATGAATTTAGAGAGCTAGTTGACCTAAATTTTGGATTTTTAAAGTTTATATTTCGTATGACGGATACCATGGACTAGTGTTACGGAAACTTTTGGTGAGAATTTTCTAGGCTAGGTTGCGTTTGATGTAGTTCGATGGTCATGGTTTAGAAGGACGGTCTTCGAGATTTCTAGTTTCCTATGATTTTTGTTTGATATTTCCGAGCTTTGGTTTTGTTTTGTTTGATAACACCGAATTTTTACACGTTTTACTATCTATTTTAGAACACTTTAATAAGTGTTGCATTCACTTTTACATGTTTTTATTACGGTTTTCAGATATTAGTAGTTTCAAGACTCTTGTAAGGTTACTTGGGCAAAAGCATTGCAAATTATAGAAAACCCAGATTTTCGGCTCAGAATCAAACCGTCAGAAGCTCAACTGCTAAAGAGGTTATTCTCACTGTATGATCCACCCCAATTTTGGATATATTTAAGAAGGACCAGTTCCCTTTCCATTCCAAGTGATTCGAGGACGATCCAACGGTTCAATCAAAAGATACATCAAAACGTCCCAGTTCACCTTGGGCAAAAGCCCCCGACCCGCGGCCAGGTGATACCACCGTATTTTTACCCGTTTTACTATTTATTTTAGAACACTTTAATAAGTTTTTCATTCGCTTTTACATGTTTTATTACGTTTTTCTCATATTTGTAGTTTCAAGACTCTTTTCAGGTTACTTAGGCGAAAGCATTGCAAATTGGAGAAAAAACTAGTTTTTTTCTCATAGTCAAACCGTCAGAAGTTCAATTTCCAAAGAGGTTCTTCTCACCATCTGATCCAGCCCAATTTTAGAGATATTCAAGAAGGACCAGCTACCTTTCCATTCCAACATATTTGAGGACAATACAACGGTTCAATAAAAAGATACATGAAGATCAAGAAGTCCCATCAGGCCACTCATGGAGCAGCCCCAACCGCGGCAAATAGGTAATCCGCCGTGGCCAGGAAGCCTCCACCACGGCCAAGTGAAGTTTTGCCGCGGCCATATACCCTAAACCCGCGGCCAAGCCGATTTTGTTCCGTAAGCCCATTTGCAAGGCCTGTTCAATTCTCGTCAATGAGAAACCCTAAAGACCGACAAAAGCAGAGCTCAAGACCTATAAATATGCATTTTAAAGATAAAATTTGGTGTGATTATTTTTGTGCCACACTTTTCCCTATTGTTTTTTCTTTACGTTACTTATTTCTAGTCTTTGTTCCATACCTCCGAGATTGGTGAAGAGGTTCTCTCTGGACATCGTTCTTAAATTCGAGAGACTCTTTCACCAATATCCTTTTTTATTTAATCATGACTTTTAATTCCATTATGTGTGAATAGTTTAATCGTTGGGTTTAAAGGGATTACCGAGGGGAATTCTATGTTCGATAAGGATTTCACATGGTAAAACTCTAGCCGATTTCTAGAGCTCTTTCTTATAGATCGTTGTTAATGCATGAATCTAGCGTCATGAACTATAGGCTGATTCATAGGTGTTAAAGAACCACCATAAGTGCTGAATCTAAATGCATGAATCGTTCATCTATAAAAGCGTGTCGCGTCATAAGATACGAAAGTATACTTGAGGAGTGTTGTGAACGAAGAAGAACCAATGCGAACAAGACGATTTTCTGTACGGCCAGAGACGAAAGCTACTGGTCGAGTATATAGATTGTTGGTGCGTATGATGTACGAAAGTAGATTACGCCGTTTATTCTGTTCAGTTCGTAAAGTTAAAATCTAGAAACTTTGTTACTAAGAGCTTATGGGCCGTGTTTGAATCGAGCATACCCTAAGATATCAATGTCACGAATGGTTACCGACGTGTGGGTTTACCCTTTTACTAGGCTGGAAGAGTACATCACGCGTAGTAGTATTTAGGGATCGAATCCACGGAGTGACGTTGTCTAATTTCTAACGATTCCTACGTTGTGTCTAGACGTAAACTAATTTTGGGGGTTTTTTATCACGATTGTAGCTAGAAAAATAAACTAAATTAAACAATGAAATAAAACAGCAAGTAAGCTAAGAAAATAATTAAAAGGAGGTTGTAAACAATTTAAACGACATGTTGGGCAAAAGGTATTCTCTAGGGTTCATGACCAATTTTTACTAAGAATTTTCTAGGATTTCTAAAGCGACCTTTTGTCGTCTTTGGATTCTTGAACTTGGAACGCGGACACTATGTGTAGTATACTTTCGTACACCCTACACCCCTACAACTTTAATACTCGACCGGTAGCTTTCGTCTCCGCCCGCGCAAAAAGTTAGTGATTATACTCAAAAGTCGTTAACGCTCACAACCCCTCCACAAGTATACTTTCGAAATCTTGTGACGGTTTTGCTCATTTACCCTAGGTCAAGCATATGGATCCAGTACTTTTGTAGTTCTAAAAATACCTAAGTTCAGTTGCAAGGAGATCAATCAAGCAAACATGCATTAAGAGAAATGATAAAACGAAGAGCCCTAATCGGTATCCTAGTCTTAAAACTTAATAAGAAATCGAACCATGAGTGCCCCTTCGAAACCTCATACCCAACAAAAGAACTACTCAGCCATAGCTGAGGTAAACATAATCAATATATTGTAAAAATAACAGTAAAGAAAAGGGATGAAGAAGGCTTCTCTATCGAAGAACTCGAATCGAGAATCCTCGCTCCAAACTGAAGAACAAAGTTGGAAGAGTATTGCTTTTTCCTCAAAGCATGAAAGAAAAAGTGTATAATGATGTGTCTCTGTCGTAAAAGACCTAAAAAGAGAATATATAAACTTCACTTCGCAGCAGGGTTTGGTCGCGGGTGCATGGATTCTGGTCCCGGCGAGTTGGTGTTTGGCCGCTAGTCGGGGTTCTCCTACCACTGTGGTCTTCTCTTCGAGGAAGCTTCATATGTCTTCAGTGCTTCGGTTGTATTTAAGGATCCAACCATTGGATCGTCTCCAACCTAATTGCATTTGAAAGCTGGTTGTATCTGCTTTGTTGTGTCCAAATTTGGTGATGAATAGACGGTGTGATATATCATGGTTTTTACCCCTTTTAGGCCATGATATAAGTCCGTTTTATAAAGTCTTTCCACTATTTTGTAGTGTATTAGAGTCTTTTATAGGTTTTAGCACGTTTGGAGCATAATTGGAGATATTGAAGCTTTCTAGAGCATTTTGGAGCAAAGCAGAAGCTCGTGTAGCTGAGTACCAGATTTGAAGCCTCAGTATCGGTCGATACTCACTGCAGCAAGACACGAGTCGCGACTTTTCCAAGAGTTGAAGAATTGCAAAATTGCCCAGAAGACTTTATTATTTACAAGAAGCCCCAAAACGTGACTTAAGTTATTTATGAGGATTTTATAGCCACTTTGGTGGCTACGTTTTCATGACGCTTGATTTTACTTTGGTTTTTGGAGAGACACCTCTGAACTCCTGTTTCTTATTGATTTCTTTGATGATATATTCATTCATGTTGTTTTCATTATCCATGTCTGAGTATATCCTCTTTAGGTTTAGGGTTCTCATAAGGGTTTTCTCTGAATGCTAGATTGATTAGTTGATTAGGATTCACCATCTAAATTAGTTCTTCACCATAGGTTGTTCTCAAAGCTAATTCTAGGTTGACGAATCTGGAACTTAGATTTTAGGATAATTGATTAGGCACGAGAGTGCGATTAATTACCTGATAGAACTTAGGGTGAGCAAAATAACTATTCGCAAAGAGATTTGGTTTAATTGTTTTGTGAACAAATCAAACTTGAACTAAAAGCTGGTTTAGACTTTAGGATTCGCAAAGAGATTTGGAATTCTAAGATTTAAACTTATATAGTTTTCACAACGAGAGTTGGTTAGCTATACTTTAGTGATTTGAGTTTAAGAACCGCGCTAAATCTGAATCATGTTAGTTAGTTTATCTGCATTCATTGAATTTCTGAGAATTACCCTGAGCCTATCTTTCTCCATATCGAATTACAACTTGTTTAATTTACGTATTGCTTTCAATTACATCTTTTGGTTTCGCTTAATTCAAATCTATCTGATATATTGTGTGATTTCTTGAGTTCTTGTGTTCGGCCCCTACATATACTACAACAACTGCTTTAGTACTTATATGGTATTAATTTGAGCATATCAAATTTGGCGCCGTTGCTGGGGACTCAATTTCGCCATTAGATTTTAGCTAAGAATTTCATCTAAATCGTTGAGTATCGATCGACACCCTAATGGTATCGGTCGATACCCGTCGTGAATTTCGGTTACTTACGTTCTTGACTTTTGTGTTTCAGGTGCATGCCTAATCGTGAAACCAGAAGGAACAAGAGCACTCCGCTAGTTAATCTGTCATTAGAGAAACTAGCACTATTGGAATGCACAAACAGAAAAGCAAATAATGCAGCAGAGATGAACAATAATTCTATGGTTTTGGTTCAAGATGCAGCTGGTGCTTACAGAAACCGAGAGCGTCCATTGTGCAATGAGAGAGGGCAACGACTTGATGAAGCTGGAAACGTCGTTGCCCCTGCAGCTGTTGCGAATGTTGGGAATGCTGCGGTTGATCGTGGTAGAACGATTGGTGAATACAACAAGCCTGATCAATTTTATGCCAATCGATCAGCGATTCGCCCTCCTGCTTATCGGATGAATGATTTTGAGATGAAACCTGCATACTTCACTCTTGTGGGTCAGCACCCTTTTCATTGTCTTTCTCATGAACACCAAATGGATCACGTTGAGAGGTTTGAGGACTTGGTTACAAGCATCAAGTGCCATGAAGTATCCTATGATTACCTCTTCTGTAAGCTCTTCCTATACTCTCTTGGTGGGGATGCAGCTTATTGGCTGAAGCAGTTGCAAGCTGGATCACTGACTACTGGGAGGAGACTAATAATCCCTTCATGAACAACTTCTATGATGATGCACGATCCGAGGAGCTCAGGAATAAGATTTCCCTGTTTTCTCAGGGACCGACTGAGGCATTTAAGGCTGTTTGGCTCAGATTCAGGTCATATCAGAGAGATTGTCCACATCATGGGTTCACTAATGTTCAGCTGCAGGGTTTTTTCTTCAGAGGGATTGATTGGAAGTACCAGATGGCTTTGGATGCTGCGAGCAATAGAAATTTCAACACCAGGTATCTTGATGATGCTTATGTGCTTATTGAGAACTTGGCATCTAGCAATAGTACCAAGAATGCAGACATGGAGCGCAAGAAGCAAGCTGGTAACTTGGATAGCAGTCGAATCGTAGAGGTGAATGCTAAGTTGGATTCAATGCACAATCTGTTGATGGGAAAGACCCAAAAATCGGTCCACTTTGCTGCTGAAGATGAAGTGAAGGATGTTAACTATATTGGTGGAGCTGGTTTTGGGTCGAATCAGTTTAACTAGAAACCTTCCCAGAACAGTGGTTATACCAGGAACTATGGGAATTCATCCTATCAGCCTTTACCTGCTAAAACCCCAAAGAGCAAGATCGAGTCTATGTTTGAAACGTTGGTTCAAGGACAGCAGCAGATAGCCGTGGATTTCAATGGGAAGATGGATGCTATGTACAAAGATCTGAGTGGAAAGATCGAAGCTCTTGGTAATCATCAGAAGAAGCTGGAAACTCAAGTAGCTCATACTACAACAGTTGTCAAGGGAAAGATGATTCATTCAGAAAATGAACACGTCAATGCAATCACCTTAGGAAGTGCAAAACAGGTCACTGCGGTGGTAGGAAAGGGTTTGAATGCAGGAATTTTTGATGATCCTGTAGAAGATGACGATGAGGTTTCAGAAAATCCCATGGTATCGACCGACACCACCGAGTATCGATCGACACCAGTCCAAGTACTTTCACAGGAAATCTCAAAACCCCGTGTATCGATCGATACCATCCCTGTATCGATCGATACCCACCCTGAGGTCGAGAAGACATCTGATTTGATTGAAGAAAGGGTTTACAAGCATAAGATGCCACATCCTGATCTACCTAGACATCTCAGGGACCCAATTACTGTAAAGAAGTTGCTCGGTTTTGAGAAAATGGTAAGAAGGATTCCCCATACGATGTCTTTTGAAGAAGCTTTGGAATACCGCCCTTTGCTTAGCCACTTCCGAGATTGCAGAGAAACTGAGGAAGAGATCAAGGCACTCTTCATCAAGGCCAGAAGTACACCACCTCCACTGAAGCAGATGACTAAGAGGGAAGACCCAGGATATTCTCAGTTCCATGCTCTATCTCTGGAGTTGAATTCAAAGAGTCTCTCGTTGACTCGGGGGGCTAGCGTCAATGTCATGTCAAGGGCAATTGCAGAGAGATTAGGAGCTGATATTCGATCTCCCAAGACATCTATCACATTCGCGAACTGTTCCACCTCACTTCCATATGGTACAATCGCTGATTTGCTGGTTAACGTAGGAGATATGGCTACGATTGGTGCCATTATAGATACACCAAGCAAGATAATCTCGTTCTCGTACATTGACAAGGAGGTGTACTACAAAGCCATTCTTACTAGAGCAACTCTCACACATATCTCTTGCATCACCATTGTTACAGGAGAGACGTTGGTAGTTGATCTTTTGGAAGATCCGCCTGACGAGCCAATTGTCATAGACCTTCTAGATAGTCCTTCTGTCATCACCAAGAAAGACGTCAAAACATCTAAGGAAAAGAAGAAGTTGAAGAGCAAAGGAGTGAAAGGTGCTGCTTCTATGACTATAATCCCTCAGAAGTGTGATGGGGATTCGATTGAATACAAGGTGTAGTGCAAATGAACCTCAAAACCATTCTCTAAGTCTAGAGTCATTCTTACTTTGGAGCTGAAAGAGAAAGGAAAGGAGGTTGTGGAGAGCATGTTGAGCAGAACTCTGAAGCTGGAAGTGTCTAGTTGTAGAACTTGCTTGGGAGTAAGTTCTCAATCTTCTCATGACTGATCACCTGCGCCAGAGTCAAGCTACTGACTTAAAACAAGCGCTTGGTGGGAGGCAACCCACTAGTAAGTCTGTATATAAGTCTTTTGTTTTTGGTTTTGGTTTTATGTTTTGTGTCTTGTGTTTTGCGTGAATTAGTTACAGAGGATCGGTATCGACCGATACCACCTGGTATCGATCGACACCACATGCATCAATGACGATGAGAAGAAGTTTATGTGTCGACCTAATCCTGGTATCGCTCGATACCAGGCTGTGTGTCGGTCGACACTCCCCGTTCCATCACGGTAGATTTTTCTTTTTCCATAATTCCAACTTCGTCCATTTGATTTCTTTTACTAACTCTAGGCTAGATAACACTGGGGACAGTGTTATTTAAGTATGGGGGAGGTAGTCGCTGACATTGTTTTTGTTTTTCTTAGAGTCAGTCGTTTTTTAGTCATTCGTTGTTTTATTGAGTCAAAATATGTTAGAGACTGTGATCTTTTTCTTGACTCTATTGTTCTGACTTTGCTTCTAAGTGACCATTGTTACAGAATCAGTTATAGATCGACTAATGAAAAATCCAAAGGCTGACCAGTTAACTAGAAGACACCCATGTTTCCTGCAGAGTTCTTTAAAGCCTGAGCCAAATTTTTGCACTTCATCGATGTGGTTAGTATTCATATAGCTTGATTCCTCATTCATATCTGACAAAGAAACCCATGTGTTTAAAGTAATAGTATCTCTCTCCCATGTTATAAGTTAAAAAAATAAGTGCATGAAAAGATGAGATGATTTTCTCCTGAGTAGAGGGTCAGGAATGTTTCTAGCGATCCCATTATTCTACTTGGTGAGGAATGATCACACAAAGGATTGGAAACGAGGCTAGGATTTTCCTATGATGCCATTATTCGCCTACACCCTTTGATACATTGAGAGGGAAGAACCGGGGATTAGGTGGCAAACATCATCAATACTCGCGTCTCATACCTTGATAAGAAATAAGTCTTGGGGGGGGGGGGCGAAAATGATACCAAAAGTGTGAAAAAGGGTGGTTCCTTATCATGATATTGTATGGGAAAGAATCTAGAAGGTTTTTGGTATTAATCACAGCGATGAAACTGGCGATGATGGGTTTAATTGAACGATGCTGTGAAATAATGTGTGTAGTCTGGGAAGCTGAGAATGTCTACGGAGAAGTACATGGTGGTTAGATTTGAAACTTGTTAAGTGATATGTGGAGCACTAAGGAAAATGGTCATTGCAACGTTTCATGAACAGGTGAGTCTCCATGTTTTCAAACCTCTTTCTCTGGTTTAGTTTTCTGTTTTGCTTGAGGATAAGCAAAGGCTTAGTCTGGGGGAGTTGATATATCATGGTTTTTACCCCTTCTAGGCCATGATATAAGTCTGTTTTATAGAGTATTTCTACTATTTTGTAGTGTTTTAGAGTCTTTTACAGGTTTTAGCACGTTTGGAGCATAATTGAAGATATTTGAGCTTTCTGAAGCATTTTGGAGCAAAGCAGAAGCTCGTGTAGCTGAGTACCCGATTTGAAGCCTCAGTATCGATCGATACTGACTAGTATCGGTCGATACTCACTGCAGCAAGACACTAGTCGCGACTGTTCCAGGAGTTGAAGAATTGCAAAATTGCCCAGAAGACTTTATTATTTACAAGAAGCCCCAAAACGTGACTTAGGTTATTTATTAGGATTTCACAGCCACTTTGGTGGCTACGTTTTCATGACGCTTGATTTTACTTTGGATTTTGGAGAGACAACTCTGAACTCCTGTTTTTTTATTGATTTCTTTGATGATCTATTCAATCATGTTGTTTTCATTCTCCATGTCTGAGTATATCCACTTTAGGTTTAGGGTTCTCATAAGGGTTTTCTCTGATTGCTAGGTTGATTAGTTGATTAGGATTCACCATCTGAATTAGTTCTTCACCATATGTTGTTCTCAAAGCTAATTCTAGGTTGATGAATCTGGAACTTAGATCATAGGATAATTGATTAGGCACGAGAGTGCGATTAATTACCTGATAGAACTTAGGGTGAGCAAAATAACTATTCGCAAAGAGATTTGGTTTAGTTGTTTTGTGAACAAATAAAACTTGAACTAAAAGATGGTTTAGACTTTAGGATTCGCAAAGAGATTTGGAATTCTAAAATTTAAACTTTGATAGTTTTCGCAACGAGAGTTGGTTAGCTATACTTTAATAATTTGAGTTTAAGAACCGCGCTAAATCTGAATATTGTTAGTTAGTTTATCTGCATTCATTGAATTTCTGAGAATTATCCTGAGCCTATCTTTCTCCCAATCGAATTACAACTTGTTTAATTTACGTATTGCTTTCAATTACATCTTTTGGTTTAGATTAATTCGAATCTACATATACTACAACAACTGCTTTAGTACTTATAGGGTATTAATTTGAGCATATCACGGTGAGAAACTCTTCTTTGATTGTAAGACTTATGATGATCCGAATTTATCCAAAAACGCACTTTTGTTCCAAAATGCACTCTTTTATCCCAACTTTCCTGAAATGTCTTTCAAAACACTAAAACATGGAAATCACTTGAAAACCATTGAAAATGGAGTTAAAAGACCTGCAAAAGATATTAAAGTGATCCTTAAAAATGGTCAAAAACCGGTGTTATCAACTCGCCCTGACTTAGACCTTTGTTTGTCCTCAAACAAAACATAAATCTAAACTCGGAAATAGGTTTTCAAAAATATAGGAACTAACAAAAATCTCGGTGACCGTCCTTCTAAACCATAACCAACGTAATGCATCAATCGGACTTAGTCTAGATAATTCTCACTAAAGTACTGCAACGCTAGTCCACGGTATCCGTCATGCGAAAATCTAATCATTTGAAACCTAACTTTTAGTCAACTAGCTCTTTACATTCATTAAAAGGTTGCGTGATTCTTATCAAAAATACTAACCAAGACAATCGAGGATATGCATTAAGGGCATTTAGAAGTGATGTTAAAAGTGTTTAGGGTTACCGTATTTTCGCCAGAAGATGCTATATACTATGCAAAACAGCAAGAGAGGAAGGAGCTGTTGGTATCCACATTTTCTAGTCATTTCCTACTCCCATAAGTGTAGTTACGAATTCTTTCTTCTTCGGGACTTTTCTCCCTTTGACAAAATTTTTCTGTTTTTCCCGCAAAATTAGATTTTTTTCCGGGAAACGCTTCTCACTCCTTTTACACGAAACATGGTTTCTTTGGTATTAAAATATCGACTCTCCTAAGAATCTTAGGCTTTTGTTTTCTTTCCTCTCAATTTTTATTTAATTTTATTTTACTCGAAAGGGGAAACGCCTTTGAACGGGAGTTTTAGGGAGGACAAAAATTACCAGTGATAAAAGATTTCCAAGGAAACTTTTAAGCTTGATTTGTTGATACCTCCATAACCGAATCCATCTAGTCTTCCGTCTTCTCGAGTGACTGAAAATTGTGTCGTTTCTCCCTCTCCGAAGTTTTTACACATATTTGAACATATGACAACAAGAGAGGCAAAAGTGAGGTTCAAAAATAATGGCTAAGGTTTGGGGTGTTGTACCAGCTAAATATGAACTGGCCATCTAGGACAACAAAGAGTGGCAAAAAGAAAAAAAATTTCTAGATGTATGATTCGTTGTCTTGCCTAAAAGTGACAAAATCCTCTGGGGATGTCGCATTGAATTAAGTTCAAATAAAGTGAGCTAGTATATCCTGTCAGAAAGAATCTCAATGGGTCAAAACCCTCTAGGGATGTCGCATTGCAAGCACTCTAGCTATCGGCTAGTCTAGTACCAAACCACAAAAGAGCTGGCATGTGGAGATAGCGTAGAAGCACATATGTCGAAATCATCATAGATTTTGTGTCAATGTTCCTGAAAAATACTTAATAAAAATAGAAATATATTACATGAAATTTTTTAAATAAAGCAAAAAATAAGATAAAAATATGAAAACAAAATAGATTAGTAACGGATAAACATCCTCCCCCAGACTTAAATCACGTTGTCCCCAGTGTGGAAACGTTGGTGAAAAGATGGAAAAGACATCAAAATAAAATAGCAAAATAAATAAAAGAGTTCGAAAATAAAATAAAAATAAAAATATAAAAAGGAAAAAGATCGATTGAACCGTAGTGATGATGTGCATGGCTAGGCGTCGCTTGAGCCATCTGTCTCTAAGTTGGGCATGTTGCCATCGAACTGGTGGTGCTCTTCGAGAAAGCGTATGAGACGCTTGTATTGTCTCTCTTGTCGTGCTATCTTCTTTTCCATAGCTGCGTATTCTGGTCCGTGTGCGTGTGATGAGCTCGCGGGAGCGGATGGTGCACGGACCTGTGATTGTAGAAGTAGTCGAGTACGTTGTGCAGCTGCGTCTTGGTTGGCCTTAGCTACTAGAAACTCGCCAATAGTGTATGGAAGACGCAGGGCAGTAGGTACATAGTCCATCGTCTTCGGTATCCATCTAGGTGATGCTCCTTCTCGGAGTCTATGGACAGAGTTATAAGGTAAGAAAACAAAGTAAGACTCACCGACGTTAGTGAAATATTTGAAGGCAAATCGGTCAGGGTCGAGTGAAGATCGAGAGATAGTGCGGTCTCGTGAAGATTGCATAAGATTAAACCAAGTTCTTTGAAGTGGAGTCTCAGCCGAGAAATCAAAGTAAACGACTTGTAAAATTGCCGCGATGATGCTTCAAAAAGCGGTAGTAGTGTCTTCGGGCTTCGCGGCGAGTGGTTCGTGTTTCATCTTCACCAAATTCTTTGCGATGATACAAGCGAAGAAAGCATAGCGCGGGTTGGCGGTGAATGGAAGTTGAAGAGTAACGAGCTCGCCTTTGCGGATACTTCCCACGTTCGCTCTTGAGAATATGGTGTGCGCTAAGAGTTTGTACACGAAGCCGACAACGGGATACGTGAGTAGGGATACTTTAGATCTTCCGTTGTCGTAGTCGCCTTGTCCCATTATTCTCCATAGATATTTATCGGGATCCTCCTCGGGGTGAATCTCATCGAGATATTGAAGTTTCAATGCTTCTCAAAGTTTTGGGATAGTTATAGCATAAGAATATCCACGTACGGTAAAAGTAAGTGTACCGTCATTTGCTCTCGGATTTGAGCATCTCTTGTAGCTCATGCTGAAGGTTGCTAAGAATTCTTTGGTGAGATCTTCATAGGTAGGAAGGTTGAGCTCCATGAAAGGTCAAAAGTGAAGTGCGTCGAATCACATCTTCTCTAATCCCGAGTGCATCGAGAGTCGAGTTATCTATGCTAGGTGTTGATTAGATATGTATCCTCTTGAGCTTCTGGTGGTAATCGATATTCGGGTCCATAGGCTGTCCGACATATCAAACCCTTGGTCTTGATTCCGGAGGTGGCGTTTGTTCACGTGGAGGAGAAGGTGTCGGGTCGTGTGGAGCGCTAGGTAAACAAGCTCGAGTTGATCGTCTTCGACTTGCAAAGAACTCGTGGATATTTGTGTCTTCTTCTACGATTGTTGCATCCGAGCCACCTTGGCTCTCCTCGGCTCGCCTAGAGATTGATCTCCAGGAAGACTCTCCTATGTAACCGTTCTTCTTACAACGAAATGTGTGCGATCTCGCGTGGTCCATTGTTTGTACAAAATCAAGAAACAACTCGGCAAAAATATGAATATGGTTGTAATCGAAGGGTTTCAATGCGCGAGGATACTAAATCGAGTCTCAAGGGACACATTCAATCTACAAAAGAACAATATTGAACATAAATTAAACAAATCGAGGTCATAATCATAAATTTCGGGTTTGTGACGAACTTGCATTAAAAATTTCTAGAAATAGGTTTTAAGCTCAAACTTCATGCAATTTGAGTAGATTACCATTTACTAATTATCAATATAACAAGACTTGTCCAAATTAATAAAAATTACTCTCCAATTTCGTTTTTGGTTAAGCTTGAAATTTTTAAATTCCAAAATTCTCAAATTCATACTAACTAAGTGCCAAAATTTAAATCCAAACATACTAGAAGTTCAATATCAAGTTCTCTAACAATTTCTAGCTATCATAGACATATATTTTGTTAAATTAAGAAAAATCTTAGGGTTTAGCTCATATGAAAATGTAGGGATTTAGGTTCATACCTTGTTGGAAAAATGAGATATATGTGGAATTGGAATCTCCTTTGAAAAAGAGTTATAATGAACCAAAGAATTTTTGTAAAAGCTTTGAAATTGGAAAAATTATTCTTGCTCAAAATCTCCAAGTATCTTAAAAAATAAGAAGAAATAGAGTTTTTAATCTTGAAATACTCTTTTATGCAAAAATAAGTTTTCTGTTTTCCAAAAAAAAATTGGGAACTTACCTTAGCTGGACACATAACTTAAACCGGAATGGTTCACTTTTGTGTCGTGAACATGTCAGGATTGCACGGTTCAGATTCGGGAATGGTTTGGAAACGTTGGGATGAAGTTCGGGTCGGAAACAGGTTGGCCACGGGTCGAGCCCACGCGATCGCGGCCAAGTGCCTCTTCGCCGCAGGTCGGTGATATACTCAAATTAATTGATATGCTCAAATTAATACCCTATTTAGATACTAAGCAGTAGTTGCAGTATATGTAGGGGTCGAACACAAGGACTCACAGAAATCACACAATATATTATATAGATTCGAATTAAGCTAAACCAAAAGATGTAATTGAAAACAATGCGTAAATTAAACAAGTTGTAATTCGCTTAGAGAAATATAGGTTCATGGTATTTTTCAGGAAATCAATGAATGCAGATAAACTAACTAACAGGATTCTGATTTAGCGCGGTTCTTGAACTCAAACCACTAAGATATAATTAACCAACTCTCGTTGCGAAAACTATCTAAATCTAAATCCTAGGAATTCCAAATCTCTTTGCGAATCCTAAAGTCTAAATCAGATTTTTAATCAGGTTTGATTTGTTCACAAAACAACTAAACCAAATGTCTTTGCGAATAGTTATTTTGCTCACCTAAGGTTCTACCAGGTAATTAATCGCACTCTCGTGCCTAATCAATTATCATAAGATCTAAGTTCCAGATTCGTCAACCTAGAAATAGCTATGAACACAACCTAAGGTGAAGAACTAATTCAGATGGTGAACCCTAATCAACTAATCAACCTAGCATTCAGAGAAAACCCTTATGAGAACCCTGAACCTAAAGTGGATCTACTCAAACATGGAGAATGAAAACAACATGATTGAATAGATCATCAAAGAAATCAATTATAAACAGGAGTTCAGAGTTGTCTCCCCAAAAACCAGAG
This sequence comes from Eutrema japonicum, assembly GCA_030161315.1. Taxonomy (NCBI): domain Eukaryota; kingdom Viridiplantae; phylum Streptophyta; class Magnoliopsida; order Brassicales; family Brassicaceae; genus Eutrema; species Eutrema japonicum. Next base: position 31,925,803 of record BSQW01000007.1, on the reverse strand, counting down.
TAAAATCAAGAGTAATGAAAAGCATAATGTGTAAAAGTGGCTAAAAACCCTCAATATAATGTTAAAACACATTCTGGGGCTTCTGGTAATTAATAAAGTCTTCTGGGGCCAAGTTGCATAGTCTTTAAGCTTGTAAAATCATGTTTTTTCCCGCCTGCAGTTGGTATCGGTCGATATTGGACTAGTGTCAGTCGACACCAGTACACAGTGCTCGCCAGACCGGACTGTCTTCACGAAAACTTGCATAACTTCGATCACACCGTTGGAATGGCCTATACCACTTCCACATGCAAGCTAATCCATTGATCTATCTTGTGTCCAAATTTAAGCTCAATCCATCTGTGGGAAGGCCTTCAACGGATGCCAAACTTTTGACGTCTCTGCACGACTCTGCTCCTTTTCTCCCAAAATGCTCTGAAATCCTCCAAAAACTCCAATTAAGCTCTAAACGTGCTAAAACCTGTAAAAGACTCCAAAATACTAGAAAGACTCCATAAATAGGACCTATATCATGGCTTAAAAGGGGTAAAAACCATGATATATCAACTCCCCCAGACTTAGCCTTTGCTTGCCCTCAAGCAAATAGAAGACTAAACCAGAGAAAGAGGTTTGAAAACACGGAGACTCACCTATTCAGGAACCATCGCAAAGATCATTTTCTCAAGCACCCAAATGTCACCTAACCAGCTTTTGATCTAACCACTTTGTACTTCTCCGTAGACATTCACAGCTTTTCCAGACTCCACACATTATCTCGCAGCATTGTTCAAATAAAGTTCTCATCGCCAGTTTCATCGCTGCAGCCAATGTTCAAGAACCTTCTAGATTCTTTACCATACAATATCATGACAAGGAACCATCCAATTTCACACTTTTTGTATCACTTTCTTTCCCCCATACTTATTTCTTATCATGTTCTCTCTTTGTTTTAGATCTGCATATACATATCAAGGTCCGAAACGCGAGTATTGATGGTGTTTGCCACCGAATCCCCAGTTCTTTCCTCTGTATGTATCAAAAGTTTAGGCGAATAGTGGTATCACGGGAAATTTTCCTAACCTCGCTTTCAACCTTTGTGTGATCATTCCCTCTTAAGTAGAATAATGGGATCGCTGGAAATTTTCCTAGCCCTCTACTCAGAAGAAAATCATTTCATCTTGTATGCTCTTATTTATCAACTTATAAAAGGGGAGAGAGATACCATTACTTTAAACATATGGGTTCATTTATCAGATATGAATGATGAATCAAGCTCTGTAAACACTAACCACATCGATGAAGTGCCAAAATTTGGCTCAGGCTTCAGAAGAACTCTGCTGGAGACATGTGATACGTGCTCAAGTATTGAAGAAGCTGGACTAAGGTCTCTCTCTTCTGTCAATGGGATAAGATGGAGATTGCTGGTGGATCGATGAGAACCACAAGAGAGGCGACGGTCTCTTGATACTTCAAGGGGTTTCCCTAAGGATCGGACTCACTCACGATCTAAAGAGAGAAAACGTTTTTGTGAAGAACAAAAACTCGAAAATAACCAAGAAATTTCTTATTGTCTGCGTGAATACAAATGAAAGCTAAGCTGAGCTTATATAATGCTCTACACGAAATTCTTAGCAAGAAACAAATCAAAGATGATCAAAAACTAGCCGTTGGACAATAATGAGCAAATCGGCAAAATAAGGAAGCTGTGATGTCGCCTTGTATCTGGACGGTTTGAGAGGATATGTGAGCCTCTCTGGAACATTCTGATCTCCATAAAAGTTTCCCAAGTCGTGGCATTCAAAGGCAATGAGCCGCTGGCCATTTATGGCCCTAAGTGTGAACGCAGCCATAAAAGGAAAGTATACTTGCAAGGGGATCCGCCTAATCCTGTGTGTGTTGGTGCATGGTAAAGTGTTTGCAAGCTTCCTTAGTTGTCTTAGAATCACTCCTGGTCGCCATAGATATGTTTGCAAGGTGTAGCAACCATTGGATCGAGGACTTTCCTTAAACAGAACCAAGTCAACCCGTTTTGGGAAAATGGGTGTAACTTGTGGATCCGATGGGCATTTCGTTGGATCTTTAGCTTGCTGGATCCATGAGAGGGCCATTGATATTATCCAAGTGGTCCTGGGCTTAGATCTTTCCTGATTTAGGTTGTATAACTCGATCTTTGGCCTAGTCGCTGGATTGCGTCCAAAGCAGGTCCATCGATTTGTAAAATCGATAACTCTCAAGTCTGAACCGGGAATGAGATGAAGCCAATTTTCGGTTCTTCCCTGGTGGATCAAGATTCCAGAACAAGTCGGTTTGTAGCTTAATTCCTCCTGGTTCGATTGGAAACCTCCAATCAATGCACCTATGTCCAAATCGGGTAAATTGGGAGACACCTGATTTGTAAATAGCATAACTCCTTCAGCTGGGATCCAATTGGACTGATTCCACTTCGACGCGTGATCTGGTTGAGTTAAGAATGTAGCCCAAGTGGTTTTATGGCCTGAATCGTTGTGTTTGAGGCATAACTCTTCAAGACATGCATCTTCTTCCATTTGATGGGTGCTGAGCGATAGTAGCGTAGGAGCAACAGTCCCGACAACACGAAAGGTTCTGCTGTCGCCAATAGGATCAGGATCTAAGCCTGCCGTACGCACAGTACAGTCTCTTTCTGAGGTGGTTGTAGTTCCATGAGCTTTCATGGTACTGATGTCCCCATCATACCCTCTCTCTTTGAAAGTTTCATCCTCGAAACTTCTTCTTTACCTGCAGCCAAATAGAGCAAGTTAGTATTTTCGTAAATGAGTGGGTCTAGAGATTTACCTCGGGGATTTTTTTTGCTGCGGTTCCGGTAGGATTGATGCTGAGCATCTGGTGGTTCTTCTTTGATCAACAAAGAAGCTATGACTCCTTCCCATGGCAGCGGATGGATTGGCTTTAACAGCAAGTAATTGGATTCCCCATGGTCTTTCTTTTGATCCGAGATTTTGTTTATTCGTTGAAGAGGTTCTCTTTGGATCTTGGTCTCGTCTTGGGTTCCTTGTTCTTGTTCGCTTTGCGGTTCAAGCAATGGTATGGGATTTGGCGTTTGTTGAACCTCCTTTATTTGAAATGATTGCTTAGCCTCTGTTTGCTTCTTTAAGGTGTTTGAAATCACCTTCCCTGGCTCAGGGCAGTAGGCGTTCTTGTGGTCAAGAATGGGCTGCGATTTTTGTGTTGACATCCATCTTTTTGAAGTTGTCGGGAACATATGTTTCTTGGGGATGTAGCTGCGGTTGTGGGACTTCTGTACATACTCTATGTACATACGCTGCTTGAGATTACCCCAAATGATGATCGGATTATGATAGTATGCCCGAACTTCTTCTTGTATCCACCATGTATGAGCATCTCCAACAAGTGTGTTAATGGCGTAGGACAATCTATCCTCCTTTGGGATGTTGTGGGACCGAAGCCAATAATCCATGTCCTCCTCCCACCGTAGGTAAGCTTCTGGTCCTTGCCCATGACCTGAAAAGGAGATGTGATCTGGGGGCTCCGGTTCAGGTTCTCCCCCGCCTTGTTCCTCAAAAATAGAGCTTGAATAGCCATCTCCTCCTCCTTCCCATGGAGCTTCGGGCTCTTCACCCCAATCAATCTCGGAGGAGTTGTATTCACTTGCTCCATCTTCTTCTTCACCTGAATCCATGGCGGCTGCTGTGTCCTAGGTTTCCTTGCCAAAAACAAAGAAGACAATGAATCAAAAAAATCAGAATCGTAATAAGCAAGAAAAGGAAACAAATAAATGGCAAAAATCAAAACGATGGTTTTTTTTTTTTTTTTTTGACTAAAACAAATTTCGAAATTCAAATAAAACAAAAGGAAAGAAATTCTTATTTTTATTTACTGGTTTATAGAATGATATTTAAACAAAAATATTTCAAAAACAAAAGATTTTTATTTGGTTTTCTGATTGTAAATTGAAAGGGTGCAAAAACTGTAAAAATAAAATGAAATCAACAAGAACAAATTTTTATGGACTTTTCTTTTACGAAACAAAACAAAACAATTCAAGTAAGACAATTTTTATTTTGGTTTTAGTTTAATAGGAAATTAAATTTAAAAAAATACGAAGAACAAAATTGAAACAAAATAGTTTTTTTTTTTTTTTGATCAAAATAGCTAAAGTACCAAAACAAAATCGACACAAGGGATTAGGGTTCTTCTATTTTTTTATTTTTTTTTGAATCTAGCAACCTAACAAGAACAAGAAAAAAAATACAGAAAATTAAAAGATGATAAGGGAACGTTTACACTTTAGATTCAGGAGCTTTTGAAGCTCTGATACCAAAATGATACGTGCTCAAGTGTTGAAGAAGCTGGACTAAGGTCTCTCTCTTCTGTCATCGGGATAAGATGGAGGTTGCTGGTGGGGCGATGAGAACCACAAGAGAGGCGACGGCCTCTTGATACTTCAAGGGGTTTCCCTAAGGATCGGACTCACTCACGATCTAAAGAGAGAAAACGTTTTTGTGAAGAACAAAAACTCGAAAATAACCAAGAAATTTCTTATTGTCTGCGTGAATACAAATGAAAGCTAAGCTGAGCTTATATAATGCTCTACACGAAATTCTTAGCAAGAAACAAATCAAAGATGATCAAAAACTAGCCGTTGGACAATAATGAGCAAATCGGCAAAATAAGGAAGCTGTGATGTCGCCTTGTATCTGGACGGTTTGAGAGGATATGTGAGCCTCTCTGGAACATTCTGATCTCCATAAAAGTTGCCCAAGTCGTGGCATTCAAAGGCAAGGAGCCGTTGGCCATTTAAGGCCCTAAGTGTGAACGCAGCCATAAAAGGAAAGTATACTTGCAAGGGGATCCGCCTAATCCTGTGTGTGTTGGTGCATGGTAAGGTGTTTGCAAGCTTCCTTAGTTGTCTTAGAATCTCTCGTGGTCGCCATAGATATGTTTGCAAGGTGTAGCAACCATTGGATCGAGGACTTTCCTTAAACAGAACCAAGTCAACCCGTTTTGGGAAAATGGGTGTAACTTGCGGATCCGATGGGCATTTCGTTGGATCTTTAGCTTTCTGGATCCATGAGAGGCCCATTGATATTATCCAAGTGGTCCTGGGCTTAGATCTTTCCTGAGTTGGGTTGTGTAACTCGATCTTTGGCCTAGTCGCTGGATTGCGTCCAAAGCAGGTCCATCGATTTGTAAAATCGATAACTCTTAAGTCTGAACCGGGAATGAGATGAATCCAATTGTCGGTTCTTCCCTGATGGATCAAGATTCCATAACAAGTCGGTTTGTAGCATAATTCCTCCTGGTTCGATTGAAAACCTCCAATCAATGCAGCTATGTCCAAATCGGGTAAATTGGGAGACACCTGATTTGTAAATAGCATAACTCCTTCATCTGGGATCCAATTGGACTGATTCAACTTCGACGCGTGATCTGGTTGAGCTAAGAATGTAGCCCAAGTGGTTTTATGGCCTGAATCGTTGTGCTTGAGGCATAACTCTTAAAGACATGCATCTTCTTCCATTTGATGGGTGCTGAGCGATAGTAGCGTAGGAGCAACTGTCCCGACAACAAGAAAGGTTCTGCTGTCGCCAATAGGATCAGGATCTAAGCCTGCCGTACGCACAGTACAGTCTCTTTCCGAGGTGGTAGTAGTTCCATGAGATTTCATGGTACTGATGTCCCCATCAACATGTATGTTTTCTAGTCAACTGGTCAGTCCTTGGATTTTTCATTAGTCGATCTAGATCTGATCCTGCAATACTGGTCACTCAAAAACAAAATCAAAACAACAATTCAAGCAAAAGATCATCATCTCCAACAACGTTTGACTCAATAAAACGTTTTTGACTCGATAAAACAACTGACACTAAGAAAAATAAACACAATGTCAGCAGACACCTCCCCCAGACTTGAACAACACTGTCCCCAGTGTTATCTAGCCTAAGGTTGGTAAAAGAAAACAAAAGAACAGAATAAAATTGTGAGAAAGAAGAAGTTACCGTGCTGGAACATCTGGTGTCGACCGACACACGGCCTGGTATCGATCAATACCAAGCTTATATTAACATGATGAACCATCTCATTCGCGATTGGTGTCGACCGATACCATTGTGGTATCGATGGATACTCAGGCGATTTCGAGATTTGCTCCCTTTTTATCCTGACACAAACACAGAACGAAAAATAAAAAGAAAAAGAAAAATGACTCAAAAGCAGCCTCACCAGTGGGTTGCCTCCCACCAAGCGCTCGTTTAAAGTCAGTAGCTTGACTTTGGCTCAGGTGATCAGTCAGGAGAAGATTGAGAGCTGACTCCAAAAAAAGCTCCACAATCTGACATCGCCAGCTTCAGAGTTCTTCTCATCATTCCTTCCACAAACTATTTTCCTTTCTCTTTCAGCTCCGAAGTAAGAAGAACTCTTGCCTTAGAGAATGGTTTCGAGGCTCCTTTGCACTTGACCTTGTATTCAATCGAATCCCCATCACACTTCTGAGGGATTAAAGTCACATGGGGAACACTTTTGACTCATTTGCTCTTCACAAACTCCTTTGCCTTAGCTGTTTTGATGTCGTTCTTGGTAATGACAGAAGGACTATCTAGAACGTCGATGGTATTAGGTCCGTCAGGAGGTTCTTCCAAAATATCAACTACCAATGTTTCTCCTAGAACAACGTTGATGCAAGAGATGTGTGTGGGAGTTCCTCTAGGGATTGCTTTATAGTACACCTCCTTGTCAATGTATGAGAACGGGATGTGCTTGCTGGGTGTGTCCATAATGGCACCAACCGTAGCCATGAACGGTCTTCCAAGAATCAACTGCGTACGATATTGTGCGCTCATCTCCACAACCTGAAAATCAGTAGGAACCAGACAATCTCCTACGTTAACCTGCAAATCAGGGATTGTACCATATGGGAGTGCGGTGGAGCTGTTTGCGAATGTGATAGATGACGTGGGCGGTCGAATATTAGCTCCCAATCTCTCTGCAATTGCCTTTGACATGACATTGACGCTAACCCCGAGTCAACGAGACACTATTTGAATTCAACTCCAGAGATAGAGCATGGAACAGAAAATATCTCTGGGTCTTCCCTCTTGGTCAACTGCCTCAGCGGTAGTGACTTGCTTCTGGCTTCGAGGAAGAGTGCCTTAATCTCGTCCTCAGTTTCTCTGCAATCTCGGAAGTGACTCAGCAGAGGCATGTACTCTAGAGCTTCTTCAAAAGTCAGTGTGAGGGGGAATCCGTCGTACCATCTTCTCAAAGCCACACAACTGCTTTGGAGAAATGGGGTCTCTGAGGTGTTTGGGTAATCGAGGGTATGGAATCTTAGGCTTGTAGACACGTTCCTCAACCATCTCTGCCTTCTTTACAATTTCCGGTTCAGACTGCGAGGGGTGGCGATCGACACAAGTAGGGTATCGATCGATACAAGGCTCATGTGTCGTTTCTTCAGGTCGGTATCGATCGATACATGAAGTGGTGTCGATCGATGCTTGCTCTCTGGAATCATCTCTGGCAGAACCTTGGACGTATGTCTATCGATACAAGGTAGTATCGGTCGACACACGGGTGGTGTCCGAAATCTCTGCTATTTGAGTTTCCAGCATCTTCTGATGAATACTGAGAGACACAATTTTTCCATTCAGATCTGTGTACATAGCGTCCATCTTCCCATTGAGGTCTACTGTCATCTTCTGTTGTCCCTGAAGAATTTGTTCAAGCAAAGACTCAAACTTTCTCTCAGAAGTTCTGGGTGGTGTGGGTGGACATTGATATCTTCGGTCTTGAATTCCAACTCCATCAATGTGGTTAACAAATTCCACTCCATCCTTTTCAGAAAAATGAAAAGCCTTCTGCTGCCTGCCCATCAATAAATTATGCACCGAATCCAGCTTGGCCTGAATCCCAGCAATCTGTGATCCATCAGCTACACCAGCGAGCCTCTTCCGCTCAAAGTCTGCATTCTTGGTGCTATTGCTAGACGCCAAGTTCTCAATAAGCACATAGGCGTCATCAGGATACCTGGTTTTGAAATTTCCATTGCTCGCAGCATCCAAGGTCATCTGATACCTCCAATCAATCCCTCTGAAGAAGTAAATCAGCAACTGAACATCAGAGTATCCGTGATGTGGACAATCTCTCTGATACGACCTAAATCGAATCAACGCAGCCTTAAATCCCTCAGTTGCTTCTTGAGAAAATTGAGAGATCTTGTTCCTGAGCTCCTCGGATCTCGCATCATAATAAAAGTTGTTCAGGAAAGCAGTCTTAGTTTGATCCCAAGTAGTCAACGATCCAGGAGTCAACTGCTTCAGCCAGTAAGTTGCATCTCCACCAAGAGAGTATGGGAAGAGCTTGCAGAAGAGGTAGTCGTAGGACACTCCATTGCTCTTGATGCTAGTGACCAAGTCCTCGAACCTCTCAATCTGATCCTTGGGATTTTCATGAGAAAGACCATGGAAAAGATGCTGACCCATAAGAGTGAAGTATGCAGGTTTCAGCTCAAAGTCATTCCTCTGAAAGGCAGGAGGGCGAATCGCTGATCGATTGGCGTAAAACTGATCAGGCATGTTGTATTCACCAATCGTTCTACCGCGAGCAGCTACAAAATTCCCTGCATTCACAGCAGCTGCAGGGACAATGATATTTTCAGCTTCATCAAGTCGATGCCCTCTCGCATTGCACAATTGACCCTCTTGGTCTCTCAAAGCTCCAGCAGCATCCTGAATCATAATCACTGAGTTGTTCATCTCTGCTGGCTTATTTGCTTCCCTGAAACGCAAGAGTCAAGAACACGTAAGTAACTAAAAATCGAAAAACAAAACAAAAAAACGTTGAGTATCGACCGATACTGGTTGGTATTGATCGATATCAACAGATTTAGTCGAAATTCTTATCTAAAATCTAATGGTGAAATTGAGTCCCCGGCAACGGTGCCAAATTTGTTATGCTCAAATTAATACTCTATTTAGATACTAAGCAGTAGTTGCAGTATATATAGGGGTCGAACACAAGGACTCACAGAAATCACACAATAGATTATATAGATTCGAATTAAGCTAAACCAAAAGATGTAATTGAAAACAATGCGTAAATTAAACAAGTTGTAATTCGCTTAGAGAAAGATAGGTCCAGGGTATTTCTCAGGAAATCAATGAATGCAGATAAACTAACTAACATGATTCAGATTTAGCGCGGTTCTTGAACTCAAATCACTAAGATATAATTAACCAACTCTCGTTGCGAAAACTATCTAAATCTAAATCCAAGGAATTCCAAATCTCTTTGTGAATCCTAAAGTCTAAATCAGCTTTTTAATCAGGTTTGATTTGTTCACAAAACAACTAAACCAAATCTCTTTGCGAATAGTTATTTTGCACACCTAAGGTTCTATCAGGTAATTAATCGCACTCTCGTGTCTAATCAATTATCCTAAGATCTAAGTTCCAGATTCGTCAACCTAGAAATAGCTATGAACACAACCTAAGGTGAAGAACTAATTCAGATGGTGAACCTTAATCAACTAATCAACCTAGCATTCAGAGAAAACCCTTATGAGAACCCTGAACCTAAAGTGGATCTACTCAAACATGGAGAATGAAAACAACATGATTGAATAGATCATCATAGAAATCAATAATAAACAGGAGTTCAGAGTGGCCTCCCCAAAAACCAGAGTAAAATCAAGAGTAATGAAAAGCATAATGTGTAAAAGTGGCTAAAAACCATAAATATAATATTAAAACACGTTCTCGGGCTTCTGGTAATTAATAAAGTCTTCTGGGACAAGTTTCAGAGTCTTTAAGCTTTTAAAATCATGTTTTTTCCCGTCCGCAGTTGGTATCGGTCGATACTGGACTGGTGTCAGTCGACACCAGTATACTGTGCTCGCCAGACCGGACTGACTTCACGAAAACTGGCATAACTTTCGATCGCACCGTTGGAATGGCCTCAACCCACTTCCACATGCAAGCTAATCCATTGATCTATCTTGTGTCCAAATTTAAGCTCAATACATCTGTGGGAAGGCCTTCAACGGATGCCAAACTTTTGATGTCTCTGCACGACTCTGCTCCTTTTTTCCCAAAATGCTCTGAAATCCTCCAAAAACTCCAATTAAGCTCTAAACGTGCTAAAACCTGTAAAAGACTCTAAAATACTCCAAAATACTAGAAAGACTCCATAAATAGGACCTATATCATGACTTAAAAGGGGTAAAAACCATGATATATCAACTCCCCCAGACTTAGCCTTTGCTTGCCCTCAAGCAAATAGAAGACTAAACCAGAGAAAGAGGTTTGAAAACACGGAGACTCACCTATTCAGGAACCATCGCAAAGATCATTTTCTCAAGCACCCAAATGTCACCTAACCAGCTTTTGATCTAACCACTTTGTACTTCTCCGTAGACATTCACAGCTTTTCCAGACTCCACACATTATCTCGCAACATTGTTCAAATAAAGTCCTCATCGCCAGTTTCATCGCTGCAGCCATTGTTCAAGAACCTTCTAGATTCTTTACCATACAATATCATGACAAGGAACCATCCAATTTCACACTTTTTGTATCACTTTCTCTCCCCAGACTTATTTCTTATTATGTTCTCTCTTTGTTTTAGATCTGCATATACATATCAAGGTCCGAAACGCGAGTATTGATGGTGTTTGCCACCGAATCCCTAGTTCTTTCCTCTCTATGTATCAAAAGTTTAGGCGAATAGTGGTATCACGGGAAAATTTCCTAACCTCGCTTTCAACCTTTGTGTGATCATTCCCTCTTAAGTAGAATAATGGGATCGCTGGAAATTTTTCTAGCCCTCTACTAAGAAGAAAATCATTTCATATTTTATGCTCTTATTCATCAACTTATAAAAGGGGAGAGAGATACCATTACTTTAAATATATGGGTTCCTTTGTCATATATGAATGATGAATCAAGCTCTGTAAACACTAACCACATCGATGAAGTGCCAAAGTTTGGCTCAGGCTTTAGAAGAACTCTGCTGGAGACATGGATGTTTTCTAGTCAACTGGTCAGTCCTTGGATTTTTCATTAGTCGATCTAGAGCTGATCCTCCAACACTGGTCACTCAAAAACAAAATCAAAACAACAATTCAAGCACATGATCATCATCTCCAACAGCTTTTGACTCAATAAAACGTTTTTGACTCGATAAAACAACTGACTCTAAGAAAATAAACACAATGTCAGCATACACCTCCCCCAGACTTGAAAAACACTGTCCCCAGTGTTATCTAGCCTAAGGTTGGTAAAAGAAAACAAAAGAACAGAATAAAATTGTGAGAAACAAGAAGTTACCGTGCTGGAACATCCGGTGTCGACCGACACACGGCCTGGTATCGATCGATACCAAGCTTATATCGACATGATGAACCTTCTCATTCCCGATTGGTGTCGACCGATACCACTGTGGTATCGATCGATACTCAGGCAATTTCGAGATTTGGTCCTTGTTTATCCTGACACAAACACAGAACGAAAAATAAAAATAAAAAGAAAAATGACTCACCAGTGGGTTGCCTCCCACCAAGCGCTCGTTTAAAGTCAGTAGCTTGACTTTGGCTCAGGTGATCAGTCAGGAGAAGATTGAGAGCTGACTCCAAAACAAGCTCCACAATCTGACATCGCCAGCTTCAGAGTTCTGCTCATCATGCCTTCCACAAACTCTTTTCCTTTCTCTTTCAGCTCCGAAGTAAGAAGAACTCTAGCCTTAGAGAATGGTTTCGAGGCTCCTTTGCACTTGACCTTGTATTCAATCGAATCCCCATCACACTTATGAGGGATTAAAGTCACATGGGGAACACTTTTGACTCATTTGCTCTTCACAAACTCCTTTGCCTTAGCTGTTTTTATGTCGTTCTTGGTAATGACAGAAGGACTCTCTAGATTGTCGATGGTATTAGGTCTGTCAGGAGGTTGTTCCAAAAGATCAACTACCAATGTTTCTCCTAGAACAAAGGTGATGCAAGAGATGTGTGTGGGAGTTCCTCTAGGGATTGCTTTATAGTACACATCCTTGTCAATGTATGAGAACGAGATGTGCTTGCTAGGTGTGTCCATAATGGCACCAACCGTAGCCATGTACGGTCTTCCAAGAATCAACTGCGTACGAGATTGTGCGCTCATCTCCACAACCTGAAAATCAGTAGGAACCAGACAATCTCCTACGTTAACCTGCATATCAGGGATTGTACCATATGGGAGTGCGGTGGAGCTGTTTGCGAATGTGATAGATGACGTGGGCGGTCGAATATTAGCTACCAATCTCTCTGCAATTGCCTTTGACATGACATTGACGCTAGCCCCCGAGTCAACGAGAGACTCTTTGAATTCAACTCCAGAGATAGAGCATGGAACTGAAAATATCCCTGGGTCTTCCCTCTTGGTCAACTACCTCAGCGGTATTGACTTGCTTCTGGCTTCGAGGAAGAGTGCCTTAATCTCGTCCTCAGTTTCTCTGCAATCTCGGAAGTGACTCAGCAGAGGCATGTACTCTAGAGCTTCTTCAAAAGTCAGTGTGAGGGGGAATCCGTCGTACCATCTTCTCAAAGCCACGTAGATGCTTTGGAGAAATGGGGTCTCTGAGGTGTTTCGGTAATCGAGGGTATGGAATCTTAGGCTTGTAGACACGTTCCTCAACCATCTCTAGCTTCTTTACAATTTCATGTTCAGACTGTGAGTGGTGTCGATCGACACAAGTAGGGTTTCGATCGATACAAGGCTCATGTGTCGTTTCTTCAGGTCGGTATCGATCTATACATGAAGTGGTGTCGATCGATGATTGCTTTCTGGAATCGTCTCTGGCAGAATCTTGGATGTGTGTCGATCGATACAAGGTAGTATCGGTCAACACACGGGCGGTGTCCGAAATCTCTGCTATTTGAGTTTCCAGCATCTTCTGATGAATACTGAGAGACACAACTTTTCCATTCAGATATGTGTACATAGCGTCCATCTTCCCATTGAGGTCTACTGTCATCTTCTGCTGTCCCTGAAGAATATGTTCAAGCATAGACTCAAACTTGCTCTCAGAAGTTCTGGGTGGTGTGGGTGGGCATTGATATCTTCGATCTTGAAATCCAACTCCATCAATGTGGTTAACAAATTCCACTCCATCCTTTTCGGCAAAACGAACATCATTCTGCTGCCTGCCCATCAATAAATTATGCACCTAATCCAGCTTGGCATGAATCCCAGCAATCTGTGTTCCATCAGCTACACCAGCGAGCCTCTTCCGCACAAAGTCTGCATACTTTGTGCTATTGCTAGACGCCAAGGTCTCAATAAGCACGTAAGCGTCATCAGGATACCTGGTTTTGAAATTTCTTTTGCTCGCAGCATCCAAGGTCATCTGATACCTCCAATCAGAGTATCCATGATGTGGACAATCTCTCTGATACGACCTAAATCGAATCCACGCTGCCTTAAATCCCTCAGTTGCTTCTTGATAAGATTGAAAGATCTTGTTCCTAAGCTCCTCGGATCTCGCATCATCATAAAAGTTGTTCAGGAAAGCAGTCTTAGTTTGATCCCCAGTAGTCAGCGATCCAGGAGTCAATTGCTTAAGCCAGTAAGTTGCATCTCCACCAAGAGAGTATGGGAAAAGCTTGCAGAAGAGGTAGTCGTAGGACACTCCATTGCTCTTGATGCTAGTGACCAAGTCCTCGAACCTCACAATGTGATCCATGGGATGTTCATGAAAAAAAACCATGGAAAAGATGCTGACCCACAAGAGTAAAGTATGCAGATTTCATCTCAAAGTCATTCCTCTGAAAGGCAGGAGGGCGAATCGTTGATCGATTGGAGTAAAACTGATCAGGCATATTGTATTCACCAATCGTTCTACCTCGAGCAGCTACAACATTCCCTGCATTCACAGCAGCTGCAGGGACAATGATATTTCCAGCTTCATCAAGTCGCTGCCCTCTCGCATTGCACAATTGACCCTCTTGGTCTCTCAAAGCTCCAGGAGCATCCTGAATCAAAATCACTGGGTTGTTCATCTCTGCTGGCTTATTTGCTTCCCTGAAACGCAAGAGTCAAGAACACGTAAGTAACTAAAAATCGAAAAACAAAACAAAAAAACGTTGAGTATCGACCGATACTGGTTGGTATTGATCGATATCAACAGATTTAGTTGAAATTCTAATCTAAAATCTAATGGAGAAATTGATTCCCCGGCAAAGGCGCCAAATTTGATATGCTCAAATTAATACTCTATTTTTATACTAAGCAGTAGTTGCAGTATATGTAGGGGTCGAACACAAGGACTCACAGAAATCACACAATAGATTATATAGATTCGAATAAAGTCTTCTGGGATAAGTTGCAGAGTCTTTAAGCTTGTAAAATCACGTTTTTCCCGTCTTCTGGGATTGGTGTCGGTCGACACCAGTACACTATGCTCGCCAGACCGGACCGTCTTCACGAAAACTGGCATAACTTTCGATCGCACCGTTGGAATGGCCTCAAACCACTTCCAAATTAAAGCTAATCCATTGATCTATTTTGTGCCCAAATTTGAGCTCAATCCATCGGTGAGAAGCCTTCAACGGATGCCAAACTTTTGACGTCTCTGCATGATTCTCCTCCTTTTCTCCTAAAATCCTCCGGAATCCTCCAAAAACTCCAATTAAGCTCCAAATGTGCTAAAACCTGTAAAATACTCTAAGATACTCCAAAATACTAGAAAGACTCCATAAATAGGACCTATTTCATGGCTTAAAAGAGGTAAAAACCATGATATATCATTAATACCCCGAAAAGTACTAAGCAGTAGTTGCAGTATATGTAGGGGTCGAACACAAGGACTCACAGAAATCACACAATATATTAAATAGAATCGAATTAAGCTAAACCAAAAGATGTAATTGAAAGCAATGCGTAAATTAAACAAATTGTAATTCAATTGGGAGAAAGATAGGATCAGGGTATTTCTCAGGGAATCAATGAATGCAGATAATCTAACTAACATGATTCAGATTTAGCGTGGTTCTTGAACTCAAATCACTAAGATATTGCTAACCAACTCTCGTTTCGAAAACTATCTAAGTCTAAATCCTAGAATTCCAAATCTCTTTGCGAATCCTAAAGTCTAAACCAGCTTTTAGTTCAAGTTTGATTTGTTCACAAAACAACTAAACCAAATCTCTTTGCGAATAGTTGTTTTGCTCACCCTAAGTTCTCAGTATGCTGGACACTTTGCTACTTTCAAGACAGTGTCCAGAGTTCTTCAAGCATGCTTATGGTGGCCTACTATGTTCATAGATGCGCATGCCTATATCTCACAGTGTGATGTCTGTCAGAGGAGAGGGAAGATCAGCAAGAGGCATGAGATGCCACAGAATTTCATCCTTGAGGTTGAAGTTTTCAATTGATGGGGCATCGACTTTATGGGTCCATTTCCCTCGTCACACAAGAACAGATACATCCTGATTGCTGTGGACTATGTATCCAAATGGGTGGAAGCGATTGCTAGTCAAACCAATGACTCTGCGGTGGTTCTTAATCTGTTTAAGACCATCATTTTCCCACGATTTGGAGTGTCGCGTATTATTATAAGTGATGGTGGCAGCCACTTTATTAACAAGGTTTTTTGAGAAGTTGTTGAAGAAGCATGGTGTAAATCATCGTGTGGCTACTCCATATCACCCTCAGACCAGTGGTCAAGTCAAAGTCTCAAACAGGCAAATCAATGAGATTTTGGAGAAGACAGTGGGTACTTCTTGGAAGGATTGGTCTTCGAAGCTGGATGACGCGCTATGGGCTTACATGACTGGGTACTACACCGTATTACTTGCTATATGGGAAAGCATGTCACCTTCCAGTGGAGATCGAGGACAAGGCAGCATGGGCGACGAAGTTGCTGAATTTCGACATCAAGCATGCTGCTGAGAGGAGATTGATTCTGTTGAACGAGTTGGATGAGATCAGGCACCATGCTTACGAGAATTCGAAGCTGTACAAGGAGAGAACTAAAGCCTACAATGATAAAACGATCATCTCCAGATATTTCTAGCTGAATGACCAGGTACTTTTGTATAACTCTCGTTTGCAATTGTTTCCTGGTAAACTGCGTTCTCGTTGGTCAGGTCCTTTCACAATCAAGGAGGTCATACCACATGGTGCTGTTGTGCTGATTAGTCCTACAGGCGAGGAGTTTACTGTCAATGGACAGAGGGTGAAACATTATTGGGCGAAAGCCGAGATTCCAGGAGGGCATATAATGCCTCTGGATGATGCACCCACAGCCTGAATGGCGTTACAGTCAAGCTACTGACGTTAAACGAGCGCTTGGTGGGAGGCAACCCACTGGTGAGTTTGTATATACGTCTTTTATTTCAGTATTTTTCGTTTTTGTGTCTTGTGTTTACGTGTAAATCATATGAAAAAGGTCAGTCTCGACCGATACCATCACTAGTATCGATCGACACCAGAAGAAACAGATGTTGCATCGACCAATGGTCCTTGTATCGATCGACGACATCAATGGTATCGGTCGATACCCAACGCACAGGTAAGTTCTCTGATTTTCACGTCCTCACTCAGCTGTTTTGTTTTCTTTCACCAACTTTGGCCTAGATAACACTGGGGACAGTGTTGTTTAAGTCTGGGAGAGGTAGTTGCTGACAGTGTCTTTGTTTTTCTTAGAGTCATAAAATAAAAATAAAAATAAATCATTTTTATTGAGTCAAAACTTGTTGGAGATGATGATCATGTGCTTGAGCCTATTGTTCTGATTTTGTTTTTGAGTAAATAGTGTTACATGATCAGTTCTAGATCGACTAATGAAAAATCCAAAGACTGACAGTTGACTAGAAAACATCCATGTCTCCAACAGAGTTCTTCTAAAACCTGAGCCAAATTTTTGCACTTCATCGATGCAATTGATGTTTAAAGGGCTTGATTCATCATTCATATCTGACAAAAAGAACCCATGTGTTTAAAGTAATGGTATCTCTCTCTCCCCTGTTATAAGTTGATAAATAAGAGCATAAAATATGAAATGACTTTCTTCTGAGTAGAGGGCTAGGAAAATTTCCAGCGATCCCATTATTCTACTTAAGAGGGAATGATCACACAAAGGTTGAAAGCGAGGTTAGAAAAATTTCCCGTGATACCACTATTCGCCTAAGCCTTTGATACATAGAGAGGGAAGAACCGGGGATTAGGTGGCAAAAACCATCAATAATCGCGTTTCGGACCTTAATGTGTATATGCAGATCCAAAAAGAAAGAAAGAACATGATAAGAAACAAGTATGGGGGAGAGAAAACAATACTAAAAAGTGTGTGAATTGGGTAATTCTTTTGTCGTGATATTGTATGGTAAAGAATCTAGAAGGTTCTTGAACAATGGCTGGAGCGATGAAACTGGCGATGAGGGCTTTATTTGAACAATGTTGCGAGATAATGTGTGGAGTCTGGGAAAGCTGTGAATGTCTACGGAAAAGTACATGGTGGTTAGATCAGGAGCTGGTTAGGTAACATTTGGGTGCTTAGGAAAAGGATCTCTGCGATGGTTCATGAACAGGTGAATCTCCGTGTTTTCAAACCTCTTTCTCTGGTTTAGCTTTCTATTTACTTGAGGGCAAGCAAAAGCTAAGTATGGGGGAGTTTATATATCATGGTTTTTACCCTTTTTAAGCCATGATATAAGTCCGTTTTATAGAGTCTTTCACCTATTTCGTAGTGTTTTAGAGTCTTTTACAGGTTTTAGCACGTTTGGACCATAATTGGAGATATTTGATCTTTCTGGAGCATTTTGGAGCAAAGCAGAAGTTCGTGTAGCTGAGTACCCAAATTGAAGCCTCGGTATCAATCGACACTGACTAGTATCGGTCGATACTCACTACAGCAAGACACGATCGCGACTTTTCCAAGAGTTGAAGAATTGCAAAATTGCCCAGAAGACTTTATTATTTACAAGAAGCCCCAAAACGTGACTTAGGTTATTTATTATGATTTTACAGCCACTTTGATGGCTATGCTTTATTTTACTTTGGTTTAGTGAGAGAGCTTTTGAAGGCAGATAAGTCTGAAACTCTGTTCGTCCGAGAGAAGATTTCGAACCCTCTTTTTACTCTTTCTTATTATTTATTTGAGTATTTATTCAGTCATGTTTATTGCATCAATTTCCATGTCTGAGTAGATCTCTTGTTAGGTTTAGGGTTCTCATTAGGGATTTCTTTGAATGCTAGGTTGATTAGTTGTTAGGGTTCATAATCTGAATTAGTTCTTCACCTTAGGTTGTTCTCAAAGCTAATTCTGGATTGATCACCTAGAACTTAGATCTTAGGTTAATCGATTAGGCAAGACAGTGCAATTGAAAACTCTGATAGAACTTAGGGTGAGCAAAATAACTATTCGCAAAGAGATTTGGTTTAGTTGTTTTGTGAGCAAATCAAACTTGAACTAAAAGCTGGTTATTTAGACTTTAGGATTCGCTAAGAGATTTGGAATTCTAGGATTTAGACTTAGATAATTCTCGCAACGACAGTTGGTTAATTATACTTTAATGATTTGAGTTCAAGAACCATGCGTAACCTGAACTCTGGTTAGTTAGTTTATCTGCATTTATTGATTTCCTGAGAAATACCCTGAACCTATCTTTTTCCATCGATTTTACAACTCTTTTACTGTTTACTGCTTTTGTTTCATCTGAATTGTTTAGCTTGATTCGATACTATATAATCTATTGTGTGTTTCCGTG
This sequence comes from Eutrema japonicum, assembly GCA_030161315.1. NCBI lineage: Eukaryota > Viridiplantae > Streptophyta > Magnoliopsida > Brassicales > Brassicaceae > Eutrema > Eutrema japonicum. The sequence continues at coordinate 31,907,091 of BSQW01000007.1, read as the reverse complement.
AGTTCTTGTGTTCGACCCCTACATATACTACAACAACTGCTTTAGTACTTATAGGGTATTAATTTGAGCATATCACTCCTCCATGTTTTGGACCCACAATAGGTACTCTCTTGGGTCTTGACTTCTTGTAAATTCATAAATTAAGACAAGTCATCAAAATCAGAATCATCATCTAGAGTTACCCGTGTGTTGATTTGATGTGAAGCTTGTGGTGTGGGGCTCCAAGTGTGGTCTGGTGGTTCAGGTTCAATTACTTCCAGGTATGGATCCTCTTCATAATCTCCATTGGAGTCTTCATCTTCTGTCCAAGTTTCCCCACCACAGCCATCTTCTTCATGGTCTTCTTGACTTGAGTCTTCCCAATCGTATTCAATGGGTACAAGCTGACTTTGGCTAACGTTGAATTCTCCCATCATGTCTTCATAGTCCATACTTCCTTGTGATTTGTCCCTTGCAAGAATATAGACGAGCTGGATAAGAATCAATTTCAAATATCTCAGCAAAAAGTAAATGCAAAGACACAAGATATGGAAACAACTCTTTTTATATGATTTTTTTTTCTTCTGTGAAACGATAACTAAACAAATCAAATGAGATAATTCTTATTTTTTTTTATTTTAGATTTATGAGAAATCAAATAACAAAAAACAATTATGAACATAATTGAAACAAAACCAATTTTTATGGATCTTCGGTTTAGATGAAATAAAATAACAAAACAGAAATGTAAAGATAGAGGTTGGATGAACACAACATGGGATATGAGCTTTTAAGCTCTGATACCAGATGATGTAGGCACCAAAGGACTTGGGATACCAAGAAAGTGGACGATGGAGTACGAGCAATTGGCCGACGGGCTCGCCTTGCTTATACGACGTGATGATAAGATGGAAGGGGGTTTGATTGACTCTCTTAATCAATGAACGAAATATGTTGTCTGAATCACACAAACAAGCTAAGTCGCAGTCTCTAAAGAGTTAAGTGAATCGCACACTTAAGTCTAAAGATCGAGAACAATTCTTCAAGAAACACACTTGAAAGAAAAAAAAATATACTTTATTGATTCGAGATTGAAAAGATGATTTGTACAAATGATCTACTGAGCTTTATATAGAGCTCTTACATGAATAAACTAAAGGTCTAAAGTCTAGAAACAAGAAACAAATCGCAAAACTAGCCGTTGGAACAATTATGAGTAAATCGTCCAAATATGGAAAACGAAGTTGTGCTTGAGTCTTGACAACTTGGGCATGAAGGAATGGTGTCCTGGGATGTCCAGGTTCAATGAATGCGTGATCAAGTCGTAGCAGCAGCATTGATATAGCCGTTGGAGACTTAAGACGCCAAGTGTGAATATGATTAATGCACTTGGGTCTAAATGAGGAAAGCCGGTCCAGGTGCATCTCCAAGTGATCCTGTGCATTTTGGTAGAAGTAAAGACGCATTGGAGAGTCTCTAGATGTTGAATAATATCTCCAGGTCACCAAAATCTTGTAGATAAAGAATTAAACCCGTTAGAGCTCGGATTTGCCATAAACGAACCTTGTCAACCCGTATTGGGAAAAGGAGTATAACTTGAGGATCCGATGGATATTTCTACGGATATTGGGCTTGTTGGATACAGGAGATACCCAATAATACTCTCCAATTGGTTTTGGGTCGAGATCGTGGCTGAGTTGGGCTGTGTAGCACAATATTTGGCCTAGACGTGCAATTGGGTCTGAAACCGGTATGCCAAATTGTAAGGTAAATGACTTCCCAATCAAAACCGGTATTGGCAAGAATCCAATTCGATGTGTGTCTCTAATGGTTCAAGGTTCAAGACCAAGTCGGTTGGTAGCTTAATTCCTCCTGGTTTGGTCAAAAACATCCAATTAAGACGTGTATGTCCAAATCGGGTAAGTTGGGGATCACCCAATTTGTAAAATGGATATCTCCTTCATCTAAACTCCGATTGGAATGATTCCACTTTGAGGCGCTCCTCTAATGGGTCAAGATTACAGAACAAGTCAGCTTGTGGCAGAACTCCTTTTGGGTTGGCCAGAATCCTTTAAGAGATTCACCTTCTTTCATTTAATGAGCGTTGGACGATAGTAGCTTAGGAGAAACATTCCCAACAACAAGACAGGTTCCGCTGTCGCCAATAGGATCAGGGTCTAAGTCTGCCATACACACAGTACAGTCCCTCTTTCAGGTGGTAGTAGTTCCATGAGCTTTCACATAGACGATTGAAGCATCGACAATCGTCTTTTCTTTGACATCGGCTATGACACTTTCATCCGTGTGCATCTTCTCCTCGCCATGGTTTATCTCGGTTCTGATGTCCTCATCATATTCTTTGAGCATAATTCGTTTGGGCACTAGGCAGACATGTCATTTCTAAATATGATGTATCTTTCGAGCCACTGCTAAGAATGGCTTGAAACCACATCCAGACGACAGCTAACTCAATTGTCTACGATTGTCATGCGGACTTTCGAAGCTGAATTCGAATGGAAACCTTTCATCTGGCCCAATTTTTCATTGACTTCGGATTACTTTTTTATTTTCCTTTTCTCTACCACTCCAATAATCTCCAAAATATCTCCAAGTACCTAGAAAACACTCCAAATGATGCAAGACTCATTAGGATCTAATGAAAACTAGGTATACTCTAATTTGGGCCAAAACACTAAAGAAAACTATAAAAACACATGCATAAGACCAAAAATGCTAAGCTAAATGCATGCTAAAATGAGTAAAATATGGGAATATCAACTCCCCCAAACTTATTCCTTCGCTTTCCCACAAGCAAAAAAACAAGGACAAGAAGAGAAAGAGGTTTTAAGGTGGGAGCTCGAATCCACAAGCATCACAAAAAAAATCGAATTCAACGTCCAAGTTTGTAATTCTAAAACGAACTAAGCGAGTCTACAACAAAAGAGTTAGCCATTTCTATCTCCACATGCATCAAGCTCAAGTCCCAACCTACACAAGCATTCTTAACCTTCAACCTTTTGACATTCATTAATGTTTTATTCTGAATCATGCTTATGCAAAATTAAACGAACTCGTCTGGCTAAGGGATAGGGTTTTGAGATGAAGATGATCTCAATCACATATGTGGGTATTCCAATGCAAGGATCTCTCTAGGAATGAACAAACTTTAGTAAAATGCTAGTGGTAAAAAGCAACCTATGCATACAATGGTGAATTATAATCTACACAATGCCTAAGATGTCTCTAAACCTAGTTTTTCATAAGGTATTTTGCCTTCGTGGGTTCAGGTTCAGGAGAAAATGAGATGATCATTTGCCCATGCATTGACTGTCGCAACGTAGTTCGTCAATCAGCCAGTGTTGTTGTTGATCATCTTGTAATAAGGGGAATGTATTTGAGTTACAAGATGCGGGAGGATTGGTATCATCATGGAGAATTGATATCAGGGACTGAGTGCAGAAGCAATGCAAGAAAGTGGAGAGAAGAGATTTTAGGGCTTTTTGAAGCGGCTGAGTTGCTAGATGAAGAGCTGGTTAGGCAGGATGACTTAAGTGAGGTTGATGAGGATGAGGATAAGCAAGAAGATGATTTTCTTGCAAAGTTAGCTGATGCAGAAACACCCCTATACCCAAGTTGTGAAAGCCACAGCAAGCTCTCCGCCATTGTTTCACTCTTTAGGCTAAAGACACAGAGTGGTTGGTCTGACAGAAGCTTCGATCTTCTGCTTCAGATATTGTCACAGATGCTACCAAAGGATAATGTCTTGCACACATCCTTGTACGAGTTGAAGAGGTTTCTGAGATCATTTGATAAGGGTTATGAGAAGATAGACGCTTGTGTGAACAACTGTTGTCTATTCAGAAAGCAATTTCAGAAGCTAGATAGTTGTCCGAAATGCAACACTTAACGCTGGAAGATTAACATGCGTCTGAAGAGGATGTTCAGGTCAGAGGAGATGGCCAAGGACTTAAGGTGCCATTTTACTAACAAAAGTAGCGATGGAAAAAGACGACATCTGGTAGATTCTGTGACGTGGGATCAAATGAATGATAAATACCCGTCATTTGCAGCTGAAGAAAGGAACATTAGGTTTGGACTCTCCGCTGATGGTTTTAATCCTTTTAACATGAAGAATGTTAATTACAGTGTCTGGCCTGTTTTGCTAGTCAATTACAATATGTCACCTGACAAGTGTATGAAGGAGGAGAACATCATGTTGTCATTGTTGATTCCTGGTCCAACCCAACCTGGAAACAATATAGATGTGTACTTAGAACCACTTATAGAGGATCTAAACCATCTGTGGGAAAAAGGAGAGTTAACGTATGACTCTTACAATCACATTACTTTCATGTTAAAAGCAATGCTTCTCTGGACCTGATGTAAGACTCGAGGTCGGATTTACAATCAAGGCCTCAAAGTTATTCAAAGCGGCTTGGTTGCGGAATGATGGGTCGATGGTGATGATTGCGGAAGCTTGGCTCGATTGTGATGAAACCGGACAAACAAGATGAACTTAACTCTCCTGGGGGAAACCACGCACTAGAGAGGGAAGATTCAAGCAGCTCTTAAGCAAGGGGGACACCTCGCACAATACTTAAGAACAAACCAAGGCGGACCGATTCAAAGACAAAGATGCTTTGATAACTAAACTCGAAAGTTTATTGTAATAACTTATAAAATTCGTCCATGACAATACATAAGCAAAGAGAGCTTTATTGGAGCTCGACAAAAGACCTAACGGTCACAAGAATTCAAAAACAAGGAAAGAAATTAAAAGGAGATCTTCGGATGTCGTCATTGTTGCGATTGTGATCTTTGGGCGATATTTTTGTTGCGGTTTAGGGAAGGACGAATCTTCCTTGGGGTGCTGGACGTCTAGGATGAGATGCTGAGATTGGATGGCCGAGATTAGAAGACAATATCTTGCCTTGATCTAGCAAATCGCGTGCATAGCCGGATATGGTAAGTTTCATTAACCTTGGGCCAAAACGACCGTGCAGGATATTTGAGCGTGTCTCCTTGTGATCTGGTGGTCTAGGACCCATTGTATACTCTGTGGACAGCATGACACACGTGGAGAAGTCTTGCAAAGGACCCGCAGTCGGACTTTCCTTACTTGGCTCCAAACGGGCCCGCGTAGGAGATTGGCCTTCCCGGTTTAGATTCGGATTGTGCCAAGTCAATTCTTCCTTTGGTTTGGACCATAAGAGGCTCCAGTATGCGTGTTGGGCCTTGGCTGGATCAGTGCTTGAAGATCTTGGGCCAAAACACATGTTTCCCGGCTCGTACACTCTCTCGGATGCGCCGTGGAGCATGGCTAAGGTGAGTGCCGGTTTTGGTCGAGCTATGGGGATTCCGGCTCGACTGTTCTCTCCTCCATGGTCGGTTGGTCGATGAAACCTATCTCCTTTGGGTGGTGGGACGTTTGGATCCTCCTGGCCGTCGAGCTCACCAGTCTTGCTCGATTCGTAGACGATCGGGTCACCGTGGTACCAAGGTCGAGCTACGGGGATGCTGGCTCGACTGTTCTCTTCCTCATGGTGGGTTGGTCGATGAATCCCACCTCTTTTGGGTGGTGGGACGGTCGGCTCTATTCGGGCTAGGAGCTTAGGAATTACTGTCCCGACCTTAGGAATGGGACCGCTGTTGCCTATAGGACGAGGGTCTAAGCCTGCCGTACACTCAGTACAGTCCATTTCAAAGGCAGTAGCAATCCCATGAGCTTTCATGGCGTTGATCTTGGGTCCTTGTGAGATTTCGGACTTGATGTACTCGTCATACCCTCCCTCTTCAAGTGATTTCGTCCTCGAAATCTTCAAACCTACATCCAAACATAACGCATTAGACTTGTATCCCGACTGGTGGTTTAGGAGCTTACCTCGGAGTTGGCTTGATTTTTGGATGTGGGCCACCATTGGCGGTGCTTCTTGGATCAACATGGAGTAGATATATCCTTGTTTCGGCTTGTTGAGTGTGCTGGTAGTGGTGCGGAGCTTGGTGGAGTCTGGTTTTGCCTTTGAAGTTGTCTCGACAAAAACTTCTTTCTCCCCGGTCATAGTGAATTTTGCCTCGGCTAGAATTGGTGCTGCTTCGGCAGCTTTTGGTTTCTCGGCTAAAACTGATGTGGCCTCGGACAAAGTTGACTTGCAACCTACAAAACCTGTTTTCGACGCGAATGGCAAAGACAAGTGTGTTATGGGCTCTAAGGAAGATAGCTTATCGAAATTTTCAAGAAAAAGACTTACCTTGAGCTGTCTTTTCTCTTTTGCCCTTGCTTGCAACACTCGGATTTCCGTTCGGTCCAATGGAGCAAGCGGGACCTTCTTGTTGTTGAAATGGAAGGAGTACTGGTTTGTTCTTCCATTGTGGGACACGGATCTATCATATTGCCAGGGTCTTCCTAGGAGAATATGACCAGCTTCCATTGGTGCGACATCACACACCACTTTATCCTTGTATGCACCGATTGAGAAGGAAATTTGCACTTGTTTTGACACCTTTAGCTCTTCCTTGTCGTTCAGCCACTTAAGCTTATATGGTCTAGGGTGGTCCGTGGTGGTAAGACCTAATTTTTCAACTAACAAGCAGCTTGCAATGTTAGTACAAGAGCCATTATCGACGATGAGGTGACATACCTTGTTTTGGACGGTACAACGTGTGTGAAAGAGATTTTCTCTTTGGGCAGTGTCCTCTTCAACCACTTGAGTGTTGAGGGCTCTCATGATCACTAGGGACTCTCCTTCATCAGCATATTCAATGGTCTCTTTGTCATCATCCGGTTCTGCCTCGTCTTGAGATTCACATTCACCGGATGGCAATATGATCATCACTCTCGGGTTCGGGCAGTCTCTTGAGATGTGGCCTCTTCCTTTGCACCTGTAACAAGTGAGCTCACGTGTATGGTAAGGAGTAGAAGACTTACCTTGCTCTTGTCGTGCATCTCTATAGGGCTCGGCCGCTTTACTCTTGAATCTAGATTCAATTTCAATTGATTTCCCTTTGTCCGTAGCTTGAGTTGTTGGGGAATTCCATACCGGTGGGTTGTATTTCGGCTTAGGGGCCGTAGATGACTTCTTCTTGAGGTGTTTCTCCACTTGGATAGCAAGGTGTAGCAGCTCATGAAGTTGATGATACGGTTGTATCTCCACTTTCTTTGCAATTTTTTCATTAAGGCCTTCGAGAAAATGAGACATGAGGGTCTCCTCGGTCTCCTCTAGCTCTAGCCTGTTCCTCAAGATCTCAAATTCATCATAATATTCTTCGACCGTCTTCTGGCCTTGGTAAAGTTTTCTGAATTTCCGTTGGAGTTCTCGATGATAGTGTGGTGGAACGTATATCCGTTTGAGAAGTGATTTCATCTCCCTCCAAGAGTTGAGTGGTCCATCTCCATACCTTCTTCTTTCTGCCATCTCTCGATCCCACCAAGCAAGTGCATGGTCGGTGAGTTGAGCAGCTGCAAAGGCAACTTTCTTGTGCTCTTGATAATTATAGCACTCATAAATATACTCCATACGCCTCTCCCAATCAAGGTAGGCTTCTGGATCTACCTTCCCAGCAAAGGTAGGTGGTGTTATCTTCAAATCATTGATGTTGTTGTACTGGCCTTGACCTTCATCACGGGGCCTGCCTCGGTTCATTGGATCTCTCCGGCGTTGTTGGTTTTGTTGTGGATCCGGTGCTTGGTTCCGACCAGGTGGTGGGTCGCCATCAAGCTCGGGCATGTGTTCATCGTCTTGCTGTGCTGCTTGTGGTGGAGCTCCCCTGTTTGCTCCTTGAGGCCGTGCTTCCACTCGGTCAAGCCTTCCTCCCACGTTGGCTAAGCCTTGCTCTAGCCGTTGGGTCATGTTTCTCATCTCTTCTTGGAAAGCAGTGAAGTTACGAGCCATGAGTGACATGGGGTCGTTGGCTAGCTCTCCCATAGTACCTTACACAAGAAAATTCACAGGAATCAAAGTCTAGCTTAAGAACAAACAAGAACACAAAAACTGTTTTTCGCACAGAAATTTTCCGGTTCAGTTGTGCTGGATCTAAAATTATTAAATCAACTTCTAAAATTCCAGAAACAATTTTGTATTTTTCTATGATGAGTTAACAAGCAAACAAAAAAGACGAAATGTTTTTATGAGTTTTTATGATTTTATGAAAATTAAAACAAAACAGACGGTAAAGCAGATTCTTTTTTTTTTTTTTTTGTAGTTTTCGGTAAAGAAAAAAAAAATGAAAGGGCAATGAAACAAATGACAAACTTAGACAAGGAACGAGGTAACCTGATAGATAGGAGCTTTTGAGCTCTGATACCAATGATGTAAGACTCGAGGTCGGATTTACAATCAAGGCCTCAAAGTTATTCAAAGCGGCTTGGTTGCGGAATGATGGGTCGATGGTGATGATTGCGGAAGCTTGGCTCGGTTGTGATGAAACCGGACAAACAAGATGAACTTAACTCTCCTGGGGGAAACCACGCACTATAGAGGGAAGATTCAAGCAGCTCTTAAGCAAGGGGGACACCTCGCACAATACTTAAGAACAAACCAAGGCGGACCGATTCAAAGACAAAGATGCTTTGATAACTAAACTCGAAAGTTTATTGTAATAACTTATAAAATTCGTCCATGACAATACAGAAGCAAAGAGAGCTTTATAGGAGCTCGACAAAAGACCTAACGGTCACAAGAATTCAAAAACAAGGAAAGAAATTAAAAGGAGATCTTCGGATGTCGTCATTGTTGCGATTGTGATCTTTGGGCGATATTTTTGTTGCGGTTTAGGGAAGGACGAATCTTCCTTGGGGTGCTGGACGTCTAGGATGAGATGCTGAGATTGGATGGCCGAGATTAGAAGACAATATCTTGCCTTGATCTAGCAAATCGCGTGCATAGCCGGATATGGTAAGTTTCATTAACCTTGGGCCAAAACGACCGTGCAGGATATTTGAGCGTGTCTCCTTGTGATCTGGTGGTCTAGGACCCATTGTATACTCTGTGGACAGCATGACACACGTGGAGAAGTCTTGCAAAGGACCCGCAGTCGGACTTTCCTTACTTGGCTCCAAACGGGCCCGCGTAGGAGATTGGCCTTCCCGGTTTAGATTCGGATTGTGCCAAGTCAATTCTTCCTTTGGTTTGGACCATAAGAGGCTCCAGTATGCGTGTTGGGCCTTGGCTGGATCAGTGCTTGAAGATCTTGGGCCAAAACACATGTTTCCCGGCTCGTACGCTCTCTCGGATGCGCCGTGGAGCATGGCTAAGGTGAGTGCCGGTTTTGGTCGAGCTATGGGGATTCCGGCTCGACTGTTCTCTCCTCCATGGTCGGTTGGTCGATGAAACCTATCTCCTTTGGGTGGTGGGACGTTTGGATCCTCCTGGCCGTCGAGCTCACCAGTCTTGCTCGATTCGTAGACGATCGGGTCACCGTGGTACCAAGGTCGAGCTACGGGGATGCTGGCTCGACTGTTCTCTTCCTCATGGTGGGTTGGTCGATGAATCCCACCTCTTTTGGGTGGTGGGACGGTCGGCTCTATTCGGGCTAGGAGCTTAGGAATTACTGTCCCGACCTTAGGAATGGGACCGCTGTTGCCTATAGGACGAGGGTCTAAGCCTGCCGTACACTCAGTACAGTCCATTTCAAAGGCAGTAGCAATCCCATGAGCTTTCATGGCGTTGATCTTGGGTCCTTGTGAGATTTCGGACTTGATGTACTCATCAGGACCATTCAGGATTTTCCTGCATATGGAAATCTTGCAGGCTGTAAAGTAAAGGGCACAATGGGTTATCCTGTGTGTGGGAAACACACAGACAGTATGTGCTTGAGTAATTGCAGAAAGCACGTATATATGTCCCATCGGAAAGGTCTGCCTCCCACACATGCTTATAGAGGAAAGAAAGCATGGTTTGATGGTAAAGCTGAGCATGGGAGAAAAGGTAGGATTCTCAGCGGTCATAACATACACCACTTACTCAAAAATTACAAGAATGATTTCGGAAAGGTGAAAGTATATGGAAGGAAGAGGAAGATGAAATATTGTGTTGGATCAGACTCCAATACTGATGATGAATCCAGTGAATCAGTGGAAAAGGAAGAACCAGTAGATGAGGAGGAGCTATCTAGATGGAAGAAGCGGTCAATCTTTTTCAATTTGCCTTATTGGGAGGTATGTTTCTAATTATATTTTACATCTATATTTTCATAATGGATCTATTTTAGCTTTCTTTAACATTCTTTCCTCTTATATGTGTATGTATTGTCTAGGAGCTTCCGGTTATACATAATTTAGACGTGATGCACATGGAGAGAAATGTTGCTGCAAGCCTTATAGCTACACTGTTGCATTGTGGAAAATAAAAAGATGGTCTTAACGCTCGAAAAGATCTGGAACTACTTGGCATTAGGAAGGATTTACATCCTCAACCCCGTGGAAAAAGAACATACCTTCCTGCAGCTCCTTGGTCTTTGTCAAGCATAGAGAAGAAACTATTTTGTAAGCGTCTATTGGACTTCAGAGGTCCGGATGGCTACTGCTCAAATATATCCAGGTGCGTGAAGATCGAAGAATGTAAGGTTCAAGGAATGAAATCACATGATTACCATGTCTTGATGCAGCAGCTTCTCCCTGTTGCGATTAGAGGTATCACCTGAATTCTTTTAACTTTGTATGTTATAGCATTGGATGTCCTTTTTTATATCCATTGCTTTATTTCACTACAGGTTTATTACCTAAAGGTGTTAGGATAGCTATTGAACGCCTATGTGCATTCTTTAATCATCTGTGTCAGCGAGTCAATGATAGAGAGACAATTTCAGTAATGGAAACTGAAATTGTGGAGACTCTCTGCATGTTTGAGAGGTTCTTTCCTCCAAGTTTTTTCGATATAATGGTGCATTTGACAGTTCATCTAGACAGGGAAGTTCGGTTATGTGGACCAGTCCATTTCCGTTGGATGTACCCATTTGAGAGGCACAAGTTATAACTTTTTAGTTTATATCTTACACACTCAATAATCTTGTTGTTAATCTTCAATGATCTGTATCTGCAGGTACATGAAAGTTTTGAAAGACTTTGTAAGAAACCCTGCAAGACCAGAGGGTTGTATTGCTGAAGCGTATCTCGCCGAGGAATGCATGCGCTTCTGCAGTCAGTTCTTGAAAAACTCAACAAGCGTTGAGGAGAAACCTGAAAGAAATACTGAGTATGAGAGCAGCTCAATACTAGAGGGTCATCCAATATCTGCAGGCACATCATGTACTCTTACTGAGAAGGAGAAGAACATTGCCCATCTTGCCGTGATTCAGAATATGGCAATGGTAGAACCTTATGTGAAGTAAGTTCTTGACAGTCAATTGTCTTTTTTATTTTTGTATTCCTGGTAATCTTGCTATATACAGTTGCTAATACTTTGTTTTATTTCGATTTAAGCATGCACCTACAACATCTTCAAGACACTAGTGAAAGATGTAGACGTGATCTCCAACGTTATGGAGTACGCATATTCAGAAATTTGCATCTTGGTTAAAAGAACATGCAAGTTCTTATTTAGTTTTATTGTTTTTGTTGAATACAGACTTGTCTTCAATATGTATTGACATGTTACATATTTTTAATAGATACCTCTCAGTTCAGAAAAATATGGAGAAACACTTAAGTGGTTGGCCTACGGTCCTCGTGTTAGCACAAGGTCTTACACGGGTTACATAATTAATGGTCTGCGGTTTCACACAAATTCAGTTGACAGGCAAACTCAGAACAGCATGGTGTTGTATGAGGCCACGGCAATGTGTAGAGCTAGTTCAAAAGACACTTCTTAGATGGTTGATTTAGTATCATACTACGGCAGAGTGGTTGAGATTTTACTGCTTGATTACAATACCTTCTACGTTCATGTATTCCGCTGTCAATGGGCAAACAGAGGTAATGGAGTGAAGGTAGAAGATAGATTCACATTTGTCAATCTCAACCAAAGTCAAGTGTCATTTGCAAGAGATCTATACATACTAGCCTCACAAGCAAAGCAAATATTTTATTCAAGGGTAGATGAGAAATCTAGTTGGTATGTAGTTATGAGAGGTCCCACAAGAAGATACAGTGATGAATATGCTGAAGATGGAAATGCAGATGTTGGGCCATTGCCAGCAGTATTGGACATGGATACTGATGACTTGGTTGATGAAGCTAGAAATACCCGAAGTGACTGTGAAGAAATTTATGTTTGAAATCAATATGTTTTTTTCAAAGCTTTTGGATATATGATTGAATTTTGGAGTTTTTGATTGATTTTTGTTTGAATTGTTTATGAGTGTTGTTTGCTTTGGTTTCTTTGATGTGTGTCTCTTTGTGTGCGAGTTCAACTATTAACTGTAATTTAACAATTCTTTTTATTTGTTTCAGGTGAAGTAAGATGGGCAATCAAAGAAACAGGCGTGGAATAAAAAAAAGAAACATTTGGATGAGAAGCTGCCACAAGAGGAGTTAGAGGATACGCAGATGAAAGAGATGGAACTGGAAGATGAGGTTCAGAACAAACAGTTGGAAGAAGAGATACAGAACAAACAGTTGGAAGAAGAGATACATGAAGATAATGGAGAAGCAGAAGAACCAAATCAAGATGCACTTAATGGAGAAGGTGTGGTAAATGAAGAAGATGAAGAATAACCACTGAATGAAACCTTAGATGAGGAAGTGCAACCTCAGGCAGATACAGTTGAAGAACCAAAACGTAAAAGAATTCGAGGACCAACTAGGATGAAACATATTGCCAAGGATCCACATGAACGGGAACATGTTTACTTTACTGATATGGGAGAACCTTGTGGTCTAGGGTCAGTGGTTTTATCAACCTACTTAGCTATGTTAGTACGCGAACATGTTCCAGTCGTTATCGATAATTGGAAAAAAGTTAGTGAAGATATCAGAAATGTTCTGTGGAAATCTATTATGGTAATCTTTTATTATCTTTTACATATGCTAATTTAACATGTATTTGGTTGTCTTTCAATCTTAATTGGTACTTTTAATTTGAAACTGAATGCACGCAAGGTTTGACGTGGATGAAGAGTTCAAAAAGACTGATGTGTTTAAGAAGATGGGATGTCTGTTTCGAGCATCTAAATCACGCCTGGTGACCAAAGTGAGGGAAGCTACAAAATTAAAAGATAGGATGAGTCTGCGACCTGATAATGTGCTTACAACCGAATGGCGTAAATTTGTGAGAGAGAAGACTAGTAATGCCTTTAAGGTATTAACTTATCTGTCTTTGTTTATTGTCATATGGAATAGCAACATTTAAGTTTTTCACTCTTCTCTAGGTTGTCAGTGATTCATACAAGGAAAGAAGAAGGAAGCAGATACCTCACACTTGCGGGCGTAAAAGAATGGTCAGAGTGAGCGAAGATTTGGCAAAGACTAGCCCAGAACCATCTAGGGTGACGAGGCTAAGAGTTTGGGTCAAGTCTCGTACTAGAAAGGATGGTACCCCTGTAAACGATACTGCAGCTGAAATGATTGTAAGTTATGTTCATTCTATGAAAAGAATCTGTAAATTGGTTGTGATGGTTGGTGGTTCTTATGAATTTGGAATTTTGTTTCCAGAGACAGGCATCAGATGTAGACATGGACGGTCCTCAGGATTCAACAACAACGAATCCAAAGGAAGATATGCTAATCAAGATTTTGGGACCTGATAATCCTGGGAGATTGAGGGCAATGGGTAGAGGCATGAGCTTTACCAAATTTGCTTGTTTCCAAGTCAAGAACGACTGTATGGCTGCAATGGAAGAAAAGCAATTTCAATTGCAGAAACAGGTTGAGAGTTTAAAGCAAGTTCTTGCCAAAATTAATAACCAGGTTAGCATATTCTCTCCACATTGGTCTACTGATTATTACTTACTCAGTTTTATCAAGATAATGATATATGGCCATTGCTTCTCATATGACAGAACACTCAGGCTGATGTTGGTGAAAACTCGATTCATAGGGTATGCAATGACATCCTATACATGTACGTAGACTTTTATTTATGAGATGATTTCTCTTTCTTTATTTTCCATATTAGAGTGTAAACACCAGATCACTTCCCAAGTGTTATTTGGTTGACTGGGGCTGTTCTGAGGAGAATGTTGCTGAGGGCCGTGTTGTGTCTTCTGATCCTGATGAGTTGGTGAATGGAATTCCAATAGGCCTTGACCATGTGAAGGTTTTCATTGAATCTGCTATCAAACCAGATGCATTTCTATGGAGGCATGCAACTGAGATGTTTACTATTGAGGATGCACTTGGCGAAATGGTTGCATGGTAAGCCGAGTACTGCATTATTCCAACTGCAGGTTTCATGTCAGAGGACATTGCACCTAGGTTTAAGTTTCTTAACTTTAGTTATGTATGGTTGCTTTTCATCTTTAGATGAGTCTTTGTTATTGTTAATTTTCTTCTCTGTTTTTTGAAATTTGTTCTGCAGAGACCTAGCACAGGTTCAAAGAACATATCCAAGCTCAGGGATTATATCAAGAATGATGAAGTGGTCGCTGTAGGCCGATGGCAGACTCGAGAACCTAAAGCGTTGGTGAATGGACTACCTCTTGGTCCAAATGCAATTAAAGTCTATGTTGATGAGGTAGTCAAACCAACTGCATTTATATGAAGGCCTACTGCTGACATGAGAACTGTGGAGCAGTCTTTGAAATATTTTGTAGCATGGCCTGCAAATAGAGTTGTCATTGAGACAACAACTCCAACCTCTCATGAACTACAACATTCAAGTTCTAATGCAGTAAGTCCAGATACTCAGATTGAGAAGTCTCCAGTAACTCCTACAGCACCTCTAAAGAAACCTCCATCCAGATTGAAAGCTTCTACGAATGAGAAGTTTCCATTATCTCCAGCATCACCTATTTGCAGATCAACGGTACATTCTTTTATCGTGTTACAAATGTTAGTTGGACTTTATATTTGATTGGTTGTAGTTTACTGCTTGAATTTTGTTTATGTTTGTTTCTTGAATTTTGTTTATGTTTGTTGCTGGTTGTTCATGTAGCGTACCAAATTCAAGGAAAATCAAAAATGCAAGCTCATGGATCTGTCCGGAAAGAAGGTTGTTGTTGCTGAGGGACGTTGGTCAACGAATAATCCTGAGCATCGTGTCCTTTTTGTACCTTTGGGCCCTGGTGCATGTCGAGTCTTGGTGGATGTTTTGAAGGTTAAAGATGATGCAGTATGAAGAACTAATGATGAGATCGAGTATATGGAAGATGCACTTGGAAGCTCTATTGCATTGCCTGAGGATAAAGTGGTTATGGTAACGTTTTTCACCATTTGGTCTTTCTTTGCTTTTACTAAAGCTGAAAAATATGTCAAACTAATCCAAGCTAACTTTTGTTTTCAGTTCTAAAGTCAAAACCAAAAGGACCTCGCACTTTACTTCTTTTAAGAGATAAATAAAGACTTTGTGTTTCAGTACTTGATCTTTTAAAGACATGCTATTGTGTTTTGTTTAAGACTTGGTTTTATTTGTGCAAATTTTGTATGGTCTGGATGTTTAATGGAAAAAGTTGTATTATGTGTGTATGACTTGGTTTTATTATGAGTGTATGACTTGTTTTTTAGGTGAAAATTATACTTTGTATGTATCTTTTAGGGTGAATTTAGTAGATAGCATTCAATACTTGTAAAATTAGTTAAATAGCACTAAATATCTGACAACCTAAACCCTAAACCCTAAACCCTAAACACCAAACCTCAAAAGGCTAAACCCTAAACCTTAAAAGGCTAAACCCTAAACCTTAAAAGCTAAACCCTAAAAACTAAACCCTAAACCCTAAACGCTAGACCCTAAACGCTAATTCATAAACCCTAACCCCTAATCATAAACTCTAAACTCTGAACCTTTAAATCATGAACCCTAAAACAATAAATCATACCCCTAAACCAAAAAAACTTAACTATAAAATCCTAAACCATGAACTTGAACATTGAACTCTAACTTCATATTAATATATAGAGAAGTTATATATATTAATTACTGATATTCGGATAACAATTTTAACTAAAACATATGAATATAACTAGATACGAATAACAATGTTATCATCCAGACAAGTAAATAGGAGGGGCTTAAATGACATTTCATTTGTGAACAGTTCATATGAATAATGTGTAAACTTAAAAACTAATTTTCATAGTATTGGAGGCTATTTAGTGGTATTACTCTATCTTTTGTCACATAGAGTTTGGGAACAAGGCTAAAACCAAGCCAAAGCCATACCAAATCCTTGTCAAAGCCATGCCAAAACATGTTCGGTTAAGCGGGAAACCAAAAAATCAGATTTGGAGCCAAACATTTTGGCCATTGTTTGATATTTTTTTTATTTTTTTTTAATCATGCGTTCTCTCTCTCTCTCTCTCTCGGCATTCCAAAGGACTCATCTTCATTTTCTAGGGTTTAGTTTAGAGAAATCCTCTCATTTTCTCTCAAACTCTTAAACTCTCAATCTCTGTCGCCACCACAAATCCATCTCCGGCGATATTCTTACTCTCAATTTCCCTACGACGATCTCTTTGTATCCTCTTTTTGCATCCGTCTCTCCGTCGACTCGAATTGCATCCGTCTCTCCGTCTCCTCGATTTACCTCTTCCTCTCCGTCCCCTCGATTTACCTCTGCATCTCCGTCGCACTCGTTCACTTGACACATCGAAGAAGAACCCAAGAAAGGTAATCGAGCCCTAAACCCTAGGTTTTACTCATATCTCTCAAAGTTATTAGATTTATCTAATTACGAACTTCTCATTGTAGGAAGCTTCGAAGCCCTAGAGATCTTTGTGGTGACCTAAGACGAAGATAAGCAGGAGACTCCCGTTGCTAGATTCAGGTAATCCTTTTTGATTTATTATTCTTACTCGTTTGTGATCTATGTAATTGGGCATTATAAATCCAGACAAGCATCTTATTGCTGTGCAGGTTGGATCTAGAACTCACAATGTCAGGCTTTTCACACTAGGTCTCGTCACTCTCACAAGGTATTTGTATTATCTCTCAGCAATTTCACATCTACGTTTTTTACCACTTGTCATGTATGTCTGGTGAATTTCTTTGATTTGTTTCTGTTCAAATTTGTGTCATTTCATGGATTTGTCTGAGTTGTTTAATCGGAAATATGACTTGTTAAAGTTGACAACTTCATAAATACTAACTTGTGTTCACTTTGCTAATGTAGAAACTGTAGTTACGATGGAAACAAGGAAAGAAATCGTATGCGGACTCCCATCATTCGGAGTGAAACCACAAGTCCGCCAACAACCAGAAGAATATGCTAATGACGATCAAGGAAGTGACTGCAGTGACGTGGAGGAGATCACAATTGAAGAATATAGACGAGCTATGGGCTACTTGATACGCAGATAGGATGATGAAGAAGACATCGATCCGGTGTACCGGAGAGCTTTGCGAAACCTCAGTAACAATGCCTGATCCACTCCAATGAAAAGGCCAAAACAAGAACAAGGACAGTCCTCATGAGGCAAAGCTCGTCGTAGAGACTAGAGACATGGTATCGATGCTGTTGTAAATACTAGTGTTTTGCTTTTGTCTATGTTTTATGGTTACATGGTATGTTTAAGATTTCATGTTTTGTATGTTATGACTTTGTTGTTTTAGAATTTTAATGGAAAATCTAGATATATTTTATGATATAATTGTCTTTAATTAATGTTAATTATATTAATTACGTAATATCATCTCAATATATAGCAATTCAATTATAGCATGATACGAATATTTGGTTGCATTTTATATTTGTTATCATAATTAGTGTTACATCACGAGAAAATGCCATGAAACAATAATCAATGGCATTTTTAATCTCCTACTATAGATTATCTTAGAGCACGACAAAAACGCCATTAATAAATAATCAATGGCATTTTAAAATTGTCACTATAAAATAAATTACAGCATTAAAAATATGTTACGAAAACTCTAAGAATAGCATGAATATGACGCTAGGAAATTAATTTCTATAGCTTTTGATTTGCGCTATCATAGGTCAGACTAACGTAGCATTTACAAAAATGCTACGATAGGGGGGGTCTATTGTAGCTGCGGGTCTATTAGGTTATTTATAGGGATTTTACAGCCACTTTTATGGCTATGCTTTATTTTGCTTTGGTTTAAGAGAGAATTTGGTGAGAGAGACAAGTCTGAATCTCCCTTCGTCCGAGATCAGATCTCAAAACCTCTTGTTACTCTTTCTTATTTTCTATTGAGTATTTATTCAAACATGTCTATTGATTCAATTTCCATGTCTAACTAGATCTCTTGTTAGGTTTGGGGATTCTCATAAGGGATTTCTTTGAATGCTAGGTTGATTAGTTATTTAGGGTTCATAATCTGAATTAGTTCTTCACCTTAGGTTGTTCTCAAAGCTAATTCTAGATTGATCACATGGAACTTAGACCTTAGGATAATTGATTAGGCACGACAGTGCGATTAATTACCTGATAGAACCTTAGGTGAGCAAATTGATTATTCGTAAAGAGATTTGGTTTAATTGATTTGTGAACATATCAAACTTGAAATTAAGACTGATTTATTCTTAGGGATTTGCAAAGAAATTTGGGATTTTGAAGTTTAGATTAAGATAGTTCTCGCAACGCCACTTGGTTAATTATACTTTAGTGATTTGAGTTCGAGAACCGTGCGTAACCTGAACCCTGATTAGTTAGTTTATATTGCATTCATTGATTTCCTGAGAAATATCCCTGAACCTATCTTTTTCCATCGAATTACAACTCGTTTACTGCTTACTGCTTTTTGTTTAATCTGAACTGCTTAGCTTGATTCGATTCTATTTAATCTATTGTGTGATTTCTCTGAGTTCTTGTCTTCGACCCCTGATATACTGCAGCAACTGCTTTAGTACTGTTTAGGGTATTAATTTGAGCATATCAAATTTGGCGCCGTTGCCGGGGACTTAATTTTGCCTTTAGATTTTAGCAGTCGAGTTTCGACTAAGTTCGTCGGTATCGATCGATACTCACTAGTATCGGTCGATACACATGCGATTTCTTTGTTGATATCGATCGATACCATCCAGTATCGATTGATACTCAACGTATTTTGTTTGGTTACTGATATGATCATGGATACGCATGATTTTGATGAGGTTCCGGAGGCAGAATTGGTCATCCCCAAAGGGCATATTATCTGATCCAAGACACAGAAGCTTGCTGGAGCTATTCGGAGTTTGCCAAATGAAGCACGGAACAAAGAGGATCAACTTACGCAACCCGTCCTCACCTCATTATCTTCGAATTCTCTATGAGGTTTGGCCGTTTGTGTAAGTCGTTTGTACTCTTTTTCCTGTATACGGTTTTGTCCCAATTGGGTTTTCCGTATAGAAGTTTTAACGAGGCAACCGGCTTACACAGCCTAACAGTCAGATTTCTAGAGAGTTCCGCGGGGGGATTTTTCCGAGGGAAATTCCGAAGGAACTATTCCCGAGGGACTTTTTGAGGGACTTTCCCGGGAAAATTCTCCGCGGGGATTTTGTGGCGGAATCGCAAGAGTTGTTCAAACTGTCATTTAATTTTCTGTAATTTTCAATGTGGTCTTTCTCTCATTTTCGAGAAGACCTTTGACTTGGCTCATTGCTTTTCTTTTTAACTCTTCTTCTCCCTCATTGTCGAAATACCTTATGAATTTTTATCAAAATATTTTCAGAGATTTCATCTCTTGTTTCTCGAATTTCTTGATGGTTAGTCAATGAAATTTCACTTTGGTTTATCGAGTGTAATTCTGCAACATCTCGACGCAACCTTCGATCCGTTGATCGTGTGAATTCTTCTTGTGAATTGGGGCATAAGGAATTTCGGGATTCATCTCCCATGCCTTATCATCCTCTTCCCCAGATTCTCCCAACAACGCAGCCAGCCCCTCGTTTCAAGTGTTCATCGTCGGATTTGGGCCTAAGGATTTCCGGGATTTCTCCCACGCCTTAGCATCTCTTCTCGTGAATCCCTTGAAGTCGTGGATCTATCCCTCTCAACCATACTAGAGCAAGCCGGTCCTTAGTCGAATCGTGTCAGTTACTTACGTTCTTGATCTTTGTGTTTCAGGTGCATGCATAATCGTGAAACCAGAAGAAACAAGGGCACTCCGCTAGTCAATCTATCGTTAGAGGAGCTAGCACGTTTAGAACGCACAAACAGAAAGACAAAGCAGACATCAGGGATGAACAACCCAGTAGTTTTAAGAGCTTATGAAGCTGGAGTCTTGAGAGACCAAGAGGTCATGTGTACAATGAGGGAGGGCAGCGACTTGATGAAGCTGGAAACATCGTTGTCCCTGCTGTTGTTGTTGAGATTGTCGCGCCAGCTGGGCGCGCCAACGTTGGGAATGCTGCAGGTGATCAAGCTAGAACACTTGGTGAGCACAACAGACCTGATCAGTTCTATGCCAATATAGCTGCGATTCGCATCCCGACTTTTCAGAGGAATGACTTCGAGTTGAAGCTTGCGTATTACGCTCTCGTAAGTCAGAACCCATTCCATGGCCTACCTCATGAGCATCCCATAGATCATATCGAAAGGTTCGAGGACTTGGTCACTGGTATGAAGTACAATGGAGTGCCCAATGAGTTCCTTTTCTGCAAACTCTTCCTGTACTCTCTTGGTGGGGATGCTGCTTATTGGCTGAAGAAGCTAGCTCCTGATTCGCTAACTACATGGGATGAGACGAAGAATGCGTTCCTGATAAATTTCTATGATGATGCAAGATCCGAGGAGCTCAGAACAAGATCTCTCAATTCGCTCAGGGTCCGACATAGGCATTCAAAGCTTCATGGATTTGTTTCAAGTCTTATCAGAGAGATTATCCGCACCATGGGTTCACTCAGGTGCAGTTGCTGGGCACTTTCTACAGATGGGTTGATTGGAGATACCAGATGGGTATGGATGCTGCGAGTAATGGGAACTTCTTCACCAGGTATCCGGATGATGCGGTTGTGCTGATCGAGAACTTGGCGTCTAGTAATAGCACCAAGAATGCTGATTTCGAGAGGAAAAAGCAAGCTGGAGGAATTGATGGGTCGCAGATTGCTGATGTGCCGGCCAAACTGGATTTCCTGATCGTGAAATCAAAGAAATCTGTACACTTTGCTGATGAAGTCGCTAATGTGGAAGAAGAAGAAGAGGATGTTAACTACGTTGGTGGTTCTGGTTTTCAGAGTCAGCGATTTGGGTACAACAACAACCGAAACATCAGCAACAACAATCAGCAAGATGGGTACAAGTTAGAGGGGAACCAATCTGGTTTCGGAGCGAAGCAATTTACTCAGAAACCACTTCAGAGCAGCGATTTCACTCGCAATTATGGGAACTCTTCGTACCAACCAGCATCTCCCAAGTCCACAGATAATAAGATGGAATCCATGATGGAACAGATTCTTCTGGGACAGCAGAAGTTGCAAGTGGATTTCAATGGGAAGTTTGACTCTCTGTACATCGATCTGAATGGGAAAATCGAAGCCATCAATCTTTCCCAGAAGAAGCTGGAAACTCAGGTGGCTCAGACAGCAGCAACCGTAAAGAGGCAGGAAGGTTTCCTTCCAGGGAAAACTGAGAATCCAAGGGCACACATCAACGCCATCACCTTGAGGAGTGGAAAAGAGGTGCTTACAGGAGTGAAGAACAGCCCAATTGCAGGAAATCTCGTCGATCTTGCTGGAGATGATGATTGGGATTCTGAGAATCCACATGTATCGATCGATACCAGCCAGTGTCGATCGACACCAGTCTAGAAATCTGCCCGAGTGGATCCAAAATCTCGTGTATCGATCGATACCCCTGAAGTATCGATCGATGCTGAGACACAGCCAGAGAAGGAACCCGAGATTGTCAAGGAGACGGTGTATACACCCAAGGCACCTTATCCTATACTTCCTAAGCTGACAAGGAAGGAATGGGAAGATGCCAGATGCAAGGCTATGCTGGATAAGTTGGTTGTGGAGCTTCCTTTTGTTGATGCTATTAAGACTTCTCCAGCTTTCAGGAGATATGTGAAGAAGATGGTCTCTAGCAATGTGAACCTAGAGGAAGGTGTCATGATTATCACAGCTGAGTGTAGTGCGATCCTGCTCAACAAAATTCCTAAGAAGCTACCAGACCCATGGAGCTTTGTTTTGGACTGCACTATCTTCACAGAGAGATTTGAGCAAGCTCTCTGCGATATTGGGTCGAGTGTGAACCTTATGCCACACTCAGTTGCCAAGCGAATGGGGATGACAGATTTTCAATCTACAAGGATTTCGCTGGTACTTGCTGATCGCTCAGTGCGACTTCCAGATGGACTACTTGAAGATGTCCCAATCAAGATTGGGAATTGCTTGATCCCAACAGATTTCATTGTCCTAAAGTACGATGTTGAGCCTAAGAATCCTCTTATCCTGGGCAGACCATTCCTTGCAACTGCTGGAGCCTTAATTGACTACAGGAATGGACAGATCGCTCTCAACATCGGTGACTTGGTGATGTCCTTTAACATGGAAAAGATGATGAAAAGGCCAACCATCGATGGGCAGACATTCTATGTGGACACCTTCAGTGACATAGCTGAAGAGTAATTCCTGGAGATGCACCCTGAGGATCCACTGGAGAGAGCATTGGTCTGTTCGGCCACTTCGGAGGTCCGTTCATGTGACGAAACTGCTGGATACTCGAAGATGCTTGATCCAGCATCACCAGTATCGATCGATACCCCTCTGGTATCGATCGATACCCTACGGCCAGAAGGAGAGTTGGTCGATGGTTCTAAGCAAGCTGTTGGGTTTGGAGATTAGAATACAGAGAATGCTCCTAAGGTGGAACTAAAGCCACTTCCAGCGAATCTGAGGTATAGTTTTCTTGGTCCTAATTCCGCATACCCAGTAATCGTTAATGCTTCATTGAATACCATAGAGGTTGCTTTACTGCTGAGCAAGCTGCGCAAGTATCGCAAAGCTCTTGGCTATTCTCTTGCTGACATTTCAGGTATAGCACCAGACTTGTGCATGCATCGGATTCACCTGGAGGACAAGTCAAAGTATTCGATTGAGTGTCAGAGGAGGCTGAATCCGAACCTGAAGGAAGTGGTCAGGAAGGAAGTGATGAAACTGTTGGAAGCAGGGATTATCTATGCCATCTCGGATAGTTCTTGAGTTAGTCCAGTTCACGTTGTGCCTAAGAAAGGACGCATAACTGTGGTGAAGAACGAGAAGGACAAGCTGATCCCTACAAGGACAATCACTGGTCACAGGATTTGCATTGACTACAGGAAGCTTAATGCGGCTACACGGAAGGATCACTTCCCATTGCCATTCATTGACCAGATGCTGGAGAGGTTAGCGAGTCACCCATACTACTGCTTTCTCGATGGGTACTCAGGCTTTTTCCAGATTCCTATACATCCAGAGGATCAGGGAAAGACAACCTTTACATGTCCCTATGGCACATATATATATACCTAATTCTTTTTACTTTTTCACTAAAAAATAATATATATATATACCTAATAACATATTTTTCGATATTTAGGTTTTTAAGAAATTTCTACTAATAATGTACCTGGAGGACGATGTAGCTCAAGAATGTCGATGTCTTCCGTTCTCCTCCATCGACAAAAGGGTTCGATTTCCTCGTAAAACTGCGTGGGTCCACTTTCCATAATTACTGCCGTTTGATTAAAATCTCTCTGTTGTTTTTAATTATATTGGGGAAACGAATGAAAGATTGGTGATTATGAAGATGACCCATCTAATCGCTTCTGTTTATATTCTCTGTTCAGTGGAAGGGATTTGGATTTCCTATGTTCGAAATGATTCGTTTATTATCCATGAAGATTTGCTTTTAAAAATAAATTAGTTATGTATTTGGAGTTTATATATTTGGTTGTATCTTGTGGCATTGGTGTTTCTTCACATTGTATCTTGTGGCATTGGTGTTTCTTCACATGCACAAAGCTTCGTCATTGGTTCCACAGATTCTTTCTTCTTCTTTTATTTATTATTATTTTTTGTTTTTGTTAATTACTAGCTACTGATTCGTTTTTTACACAATTATAATATAGATGGTCATTTGATTTAGAATATTATTTCACTATCGGATGGGATGTCGAGTTATATATTTTGTTGGACTGGATTTTTTTTAAAGATATTATATTTAAGTATATATAGTCAGTTGATCATATTATTAGGAAAATGACAATTGACCAAAGCAAATTAGTTTTGCCCGTTTTGCTCCTACAAGAGCTCATGTCAGCGGAATTGGATTGGCAAGTTTCATTAAATGTCTGACAAAGACATTAAATGTAAAGCAAGGGAGATATTTTCTTTGTGGACGATGGGTCCCACATCTAAAAAAGAATTTTGCCAATTATATTATGTGGTCGGTAATTGTAAATTTGTTTCTCGGGTAACTAAATCATAAACTTAGCCAAGTTAATAAAGTTAGCATAGTTTTTCTCACGCCTTCGATTTAATGTTAGCAGATATTTAGCAAAGTTAGCAAGTTAACAAAGTTAGCATAGTATAGTTGACATATATAGTTAGACAGTTAATGCGTTAACCTGGTTATCTTGTTAGTACTAACATTTTCTATAAAAAAAATATATAATTCACTAGGTCTCAGACCTTTGATTCTTCGATGTGTTCAATGTCATGATGGTCTTGTGCTAACGATGAAAGTTAGCAGTTACAACGGTTCACGATGAAAGTTTGCAGTTACAACTGTTAATAAAGTTGGTATAGTTTTTGCTCACGCCTTCAATTTAATGTTAGCATTTAGAAAAGTTTGCAAGTTAACAAAGTTATCATATATTACTTAAAAATTTATTAAAAAAAAATAAAAGTAATCTTGATTACTTAATCTAAAATTACATTATTAGATAAAAAAATATTAAAATAACTCAAAATGTTTAATATGCTTATTTGGTCAGGCTGATTAATGTTTAATATTTAATGATTCTCTTATGTAAGTGACACAATAACAATTATAACAACATATTATATAGTAGTGAAGTTAATAATTTGAGTTAACGTATAACATTTTAACAAGTCAAGTTAATAATTCAGTTTAACATATTAATCGTTAACATGTAAAGTTAACATGTAAAACATTGTTAACAAGCCAAGTTTACAATTCAAATTAACATATAACATTGTTAACAAGTAAAGTTAATATGTAAACATCGTTACCAAGCCAAGCTAACAATTCAATTTAACATATAACATCGTTAACAAGTAAAGTTAACATGTTCACATCGTTAAACAAGTCAAGTTAACAATTCATTTAATAGCGGCAAGTTTCTTCCGGGTATAACAAACCCAAGTTCATGGAACCACGAAGACAAGATCATGGAATTAAAAAGACCAGATATCCACCTTCGATTTCCCGTTTCCGTGTTTGCATTTTGTAGTCGTTGATGCTACCGTAGACGCTGCGTCGTGCTGCGTAACCGCCGTTCCGGTGAGCTCCAACAATAAATCAGCAATATGATAAATGCTGCTTCCAAGACGAACCACAAGTAAGGTTTAATAAATTAGTGTGAAATCCAGTTCTCGAGAAGCAAATTCAAGTCAACGAGAGAGAATTCGGAAAATCTAGGGTTTGCCCAGACGTGGCATAAAAAGAATTTTGAAAAGATCTATGAACAGAGGTACAAACCTTCAATTAAAGGAAATGAAAATCCCAATCTTATGCTTCTTCTTCTTTTTGGGTTTTTGTTATTTTGAGCTTAAGAGTGGGTCTTTTACACAAAATTTTGATCTTGCTTTTTCACAAATTTATGATTTTCTTTACGGGATGCAGAGAGAAAATGAGGATGAACATAGAGAAGGATTCTAATGAGCAAGTTCATAGGTGCGAATCTAGCTCAGGATTCGCATATGCATCTCCATCCCTTCTTGTGTCAACCTGTACATAAAATTCTTTTGGAGGAGATCCCAATCGCAGTTTCATGTAGTATAATTTGTTTAACATCAAACACCAAATTGAGCAGAACACAACAAAACAAAACAAAACAAAAAGAACTTTTTGATTGAGACATAAGAGAAATAAGAAAGATTAGCAGACAATTACTAAGATTTACTCAAATATTGTATCGAATAGGTAATCAAAATCGATCGAATCCGCCCACTGATGGGTCTCCTTTAGGATTTCCTCCTTAAGCTCCTTCACTCCCGGCACACAGACCCGCCCATTGATCACTATCATGCCATTATTCGAGGTCTGGTACTCGGTCTTATCATTCTGAACCACCTTTTTCAGAATTTCGTCGCTTTCCTGAGCAATCCGAATTCGGGTAAGCAAGTCGGCTTGGTCAGCCGCTTCAAAGCCCAATGGCTCCACGTTTGTGGACAAGGCCCTTAGGTGCAATGTCCCGATCATGTCTGCCATCATCTCAGCATCCCTTTCTGCAGCCACTTCAGATCTGCGCTGACTCAAGGCACCGCGACTAGATTTGCCTTTCCCTGATGATACGCGATATCTAAGTCGTAGTCCTCCACAAGTTCCATCCATCTCCTTTGCCTCAAGTTTAGTTCTGGCTGAGTGAAGATGTACTTCAGACTCTTATGGTCGGTAAAAATTTGCACCTTTGCCCCGTATAGGTAAGATCTCCATATCTTAAGTTCAAATACTACCGCCGCCATCTCTAAATCATGACTAGGATAATTTCCTTCGTGCTTACGCAATTGCCTTGAAGCATATGCAATCACCTTTTCTTTTTGCATTATAACACACCTAACTCCAATTATTGATGCGTCTGTATTGACAACATTAGGCTCATCCGTTTCTGGTAAGGCCAAGACTGGTGCACTCGTGAGCATGTTCTTTAACCCGGAGAAACTCTTCTCACATTCCTCCGTCCATGTGAACTTCACATCCTTGCCAGTTAACCAAGGCATTGGCTGGGCCAAGCTCGAAAACCCGTTCACAAACTTCCGGTAGTATCCCACTAACCCGAGAAAACTCCTTATCTCGGAAGCGTTTCTTGGTTTCGGCCACTCTTCTATGCCTTTGATCTTTCCCGGATCCACCGAGACTCCTTGGTCTGACACAATGTGTCCCAAGAATCCGATGCTCCTTTGCCAAAAGCTAGACTTGCTTAACTTGGCGTATAACCTTTGGTCCCTTAGCCGTTGCATCACTGCCCTCAAATGATCTTGATGCGATTACCGGTCTTTTGAGTAGACAAGTATATCATCTATGAAGATGATAACATACTCATCCAAATAATCACGGAATATCCCGTTCATCATTTTCATAAAGGCCGCAGGTGCATTCGTTAAGCCAAATGGCATGACAAGGAATTCAAAGTGGATGTATCTGGTTCGGAAGGACGTTTTCCGCACATCCGAAGGCTATATGGGAATTTCTTGATATCCCGAAGCCAAGTCCACTTTCGAGAACCAGGTACCTCCTTTTAGCTGATCTAGCAATTCTTCTATCCGGGGTAAAGGGTACTTGTTCTTAACGGTCACCCGGTTCAATCCCCGATAATCGATGCATAGCCTAAATCTCCCGTACTTCTTTTTGACTAACAGAACCGGTGCACCCCTGATATGCTCAAATTAATACCCTAAAAGTACTAAGCAGTAGTTGAAGTAAAGTAGGGGTCGAACACAAGGACTCACAGAAATCACACAATAGATTAAATAGATTCAAATTAAGCTAAACCAAAAGATGTAATTGAAAGCAATGCGTAAATTAAACAAGTTGTAAGTTCGATTGGAGAAAGATAGGCTCAGGGTATTTCTCAGGAAATCCATGAATGCAGATAAACTAACTAGTCAGGATTCAGATTTAGCGCGGTTCTTGAACTCAAATCACTAAGATATAGTTAACCAACTCTCGTTGCGAAAACTATCTAAATCTAAATCCTAGAAATTCCAAATCTCTTTGCGAATCCTAGAGTCTAAATCAGCTTTTAAATCAGGTTTGATTTGTTCACAAAACAACTAAACCAAATCTCTTTGCGAATAGTTATTTTGCTCACCTTAGGTTATATCAGGTAATTAATCGCACTCTTGTGCCTAATCAATTATCCTAAGATCTAAGTTCCAGATTCGTCAACCTAGAATTAGCTTTGAACACAACCTAAGCCGAAGAACTAATTCAGATGGTAAATCCTAATGAACAAATCAATCTAGCATTCAGAGAAAACCATTATGAGAACCCTGAACCTAAAGTGGATCTACTCAGACATGAAGAATGAAAACAACATGATTGAATAGATCATCAAAGAAAATAATAGAAAACATGAGTTCAGAGTTGTCTCTCTAAAAACCAAAAGTAGAATCAAAGTAATGAAAGCGTAGCCACCAAAGTGGCTGAAAAACCTAATTATATTGTCTAAACACGAATTGGGATCTTCTTGTAAATATTAAAGTCTTCTGGGTAAGTTCTGCAATTCTTCAAACTTCATTAAAAGTCGCGACTTGTGATTTCCTCGATGGTGTCGATCGATACTAGGGGGTATCGATCGATACTTGACGCTTCGATCAGGTACTTAGTCACCAGACTTCAGTTCTGCTCCATAATGCTCCTAAAAGCTCCAATATCTCCAATTATGCTCCAAACATGCTAAAACATGTAAAAGACTCTATAATAGAATAAAGACTCGATAAAACGGGCTTATATCATGGCTTAAACAGGGTAAAAACCATGATATATCAACTCCCCCCAGACTTAGCCTTTGCTTGCCCTCAAGCAAATAGAAGACTAAACCAGAGAAAGAGATTTGAAAACATAGAGACTTACCTGTTCTTGAAACGTGGAAATGACCAATTTCCCAAGCACCCAAATGTCACCTAACCAGCTTTTTGATCTAAACACCATGTACTTCTCCGTAGACATTCCCAACTCCCCGGACTACACACATTATCTCACAGCATTGTTCAATCAGGACATCCTCGCTAGTTTATCGCTGTGATTTAATACTAAGAACCTTCTAGATTCTTTCCAATACAATATCATGACAAGGAACCACCCTTTTTCACAGTTTTTGGTTTTATTTCTCTCCCCCAAACTTATTTCTTATTATATTTTCTCTTTTGTTTTTAGCTTTGCATATACAAATCAAGGTATGAGACTCGAGTATTGATGGTGTTTGCCACCAAATCCCCGGTTCTTCCCTCTCAACGTATCAAAAGATGTAGGCGAATAATGGCATCATAGGAAAATCCTAGCCTCGCTTCCAATCCTCTGTGTGATCATTCCATCTCGAGTAGAATAATGGGATCGTTGAAAATTTTCCTAACCCTCTACTCAGAAGAAAATCATTTCATATTTTAATGCGCTTATTAATTAACTTGTAACATGGAGATAAATACCGTTATTTTAAAACACATGGGTTCCTTTGTCAGATACGAATGATGAATCAAGCTCTATAAGTACTAACCACATTTGATGAAGTGCAAAAATTTGGCTCACGCTTTAAGGAACTTTGCTGGAAATATGAGTGTCTTCTGGTTAACTGGTCAGCCTTTTGATTTTTCATTAGTCGATCTAGAATTGATTCTGTAACAATGGTCACTTAGAAGCAAGTTCAAATCAAAAGATTCAAGAAAAAGATCACAGTCTCAGATGAAGTTTTGACTCAATAAAACGACGAATGACTCAAAAACGGACTTACTCTAAGAAAAACAAAAACAAAGTCAGCGACTACCTCCCCCAGACTTAAACAACACTGTCCCCAGTGTTATCTAGCCTAGAGTTGGTGAAAGAAAACAAATGAACTGAGTGGAATATGAAAATCGAAAAATCTTACCATTTAAGGTGATGAGTGTCGATCGATACCTACTAGTATCGATCAACACCAGCCGTATGTTGACATACCGTTTTCAAATCAATGGTATCGAGTTGCTTAACCCAGGGAAAGTGATCCAAAGTGTTAGAAGTTAGCACTGTTAGGAACACTCAAAAACATGTTAAAAGCACAGGGTAGATCAAACACAAATCCAAAGAAGTTCAAATGCAAAAACAAATACTGACATAAGTTTAACAGAAAAGAAAAATAAAAGAAAAAGAAAAAGAAAGAAAAATACAAACGTGAAGATAGAGAAAACTAATCCTGCGTCTCCTCAGAATCACTCTCATGGTCAGCAGCAGCGGTATGTGAAGGTCCAGGCTGGGACGACAGATCAGAATCCGTGTTAGTCATGCAACGGCAGGGAACAGCAGCCCATATGCTCTTCATGCTCACTATCATCATTCGCTGGAAAGCAGCTGGCTCCATCGGGACGTTCGTGTCCTCTGGCCACTGTGGCTCAGGAATAGGTGGGCACGGTGCAGCCTGTGTACGTCCTCTCTGACGTGAAGTGGATGGGATGTCAATAGTAGGTAGACAAACTTGTCGTCTAATCGTAGAAATCGGAGTCAACAGCTCTGCAGGAGGCTCAAAACGAAGCCGAGCAGGACCCTTAGATATGTCCGTCAGATCCTTGTTAGGTAGCTGCACCAGAAAACTCCCATCAGATCTACTTAGAATCCACTTACTCCCGAGTTTCAACCACTTAAGGTTCCTCAGATGAGCCTCATCCATGTACCGACGCGTAGTCACGATCCTGCAGCCCGTAGTACTGATGCCGAGGTTCTGGAAGATAGGTGTCAAAAGACTACCAACTGACTCCTTCTTCGTGCTCGTCCCTGTGAATGGTTTGGTCTTCAGAGAGACCAGATGATGCGCAAAAACAGCCCCAAGGTTAACATCCTCAAGCTCGGGCCAATCGAAATCCTGCTCAGGGATGATGTTCCTGACATCCAGAAGCAGAAGCTCAGACACTCTCATCTTGTTAGGTTCCATCTTTCACATGAAAGTAGTGCTCAGGATCATAACAAAACAACGCAGGACAGGATGTCGTATGTCCATCGGAGTGGACGTCTTAGACTCGTAGACACCGTTCCCAAACCATGCCCAAAATCCACGCATTTCAGGGTGGGCAGCTGGAAGAGCAATCCTCCTGTGATCCCTCTGAAACCCATAGAGATCACAAAGATCAGGGAATGAAATCTTGTACCTCACTCCGCGAGCCATGAAGGACAGGCTACCACCATGTGCGTCTCGCAGAACCTCATCTGAATAGCTAATGCGAGTTGTCGCCATAAACTGTCGAACCAAGTCTGGGTAGAGGTCATGCTGCTGTGTAGCCATTTGAACAAAACCAATCTTCCCAAGCAGACGAGCAAATCTTTGTCGAGACCCAGCTGATGCAAAGAAAGTCCATCCACAAACCTGGTAGGCTCGATGGTAACACCCAACCACGCGTTATAGAACAGTGTGTCGAAGTCGTCCCACTCCTCAGAAATGGGTCTAAATACGGTGTCATCACTCAAGGCATACGCCTTCTCCTGTCCATTCCAATGGCGGTGAAAAGGGATCCTGGCCTTTTCATTCAGCTTAGACCAAGGACCTATGCGTGGGGCTGCAGGAATATCCGTAGCAGATGGGTTAGAGCTCGATGCATCTGCGATTCTTACTCGCTTTGGCCTAGATGTCATCTTTGCTGATCTGAGAAACAAATGCTAGAAGGAGATAGAGAGTGAAAATATAATGAATTTAGGCACTTGAATCACCAAAATCGGTGAAGAAATGAGAGATATGCGATTTAAGGGGAAGATGGTGTCGGTATCGATCGATGGAGAAGAAAGAAGAGAAAGAAAAACCCGAGGATTTTAAATGAAAACTTACCTGCCCACACGGTGTCGATTGACACCACATGGTATCGATCGACACACCTGTTGGCCAATTCCTAGTTTTTCTCCGCATGGTATCGATCGATACGGACTGGTGTCGATCGATACTCCTCGCTTAATCTTCTTCACGTTAAAACACAAGACACAAAACTAAAAATAAAAACAAAAATAAAAGAGTTATATACAGACTCACCAGTGGGTTGCCTCCCACTCAACGCTTGTTTAACGTCAGTAGCTTGACTTGGGCTCAGGTGATCAACCAGGAGAAGATCGAGAGCTTACTCCCATGAAAGTTCCACAGCTAGATACGTGCAGACTCAGAGTTCTGCTCAACATGCTCTCCACAACCTCCTTTCATTTCTCTTTCAGCTCCGAAGTAAGAACAACTCTAGCCTTAGAGAATGGTTTCGAGGATCCTTTGTATTTCACCTTATATTCGATCAAATTTCCATCGCACTTCTGAGGGATCAAACTGACATGAGGATTCTCGACTCTCTTGCTCTTCGCCTTCTTCTTTGTTGCCTTAGCCTTCTTGACAACTTTCTTGGGGATGCTAGGCGGTTCAACCGAAACGTCTATGACAGTTGGCTCGTCAGGAGGCTCTTCCAAAAGATCAACTGCTAATGTCTCTCCTGTGACAACGGTGAAGCAAGAGACATGTGTGGGAGCTCCTCTAGAGGGAATGACATCATAGTAGACATCTCCGTCAATGTAAGAGAAAGAGATTCTCTTATTAGGCGTGTCTATGATCGCGCCAGCAATATCCATTAACGGTCGTCCCAGGAGCAAAGAAACCTCAGATCCTTCGCTC
Organism: Eutrema japonicum; assembly: GCA_030161315.1. Lineage (NCBI taxonomy): Eukaryota > Viridiplantae > Streptophyta > Magnoliopsida > Brassicales > Brassicaceae > Eutrema > Eutrema japonicum. The sequence goes on along the minus strand of BSQW01000007.1, from coordinate 31,874,590 downwards.
ATCTCCACAACCTGAAAATTAGTGGGTACCAGACAATCTCATACTTTAACAAGCAAACCATGGATAGTACCGTATGGAGGTGAGATGGTGGAGTTCACAAATGTGAGAAGAATCATAGGTGATCTTATATTAGCCCTTAATCGTTCAACGATGTCCCGTGAAATGACATTGACGCTAGACCCTGAGTCAACGAGAGACTCGTTGAATTCAACTCCAGAGATAGAGCATGGAACTGCAAATTTTCCTGGGTCTTCCCTCTGGGTCAACTGCCTCAGCAATAGTGACTTGCGTTTTGCCTCGATAAAGAGTACTTCGACCTCTTCCAGAGTTTCTCTGCAATCTTTGAAGTGACTTAGCAGAAGCCACCCCTCTAGAGCTTCTTCAAAAGTGAACGAGTGGGGTATCCTTCGTACCCTCTTCTCAAAATCACGCAGCTGCTTTGGAGTGATGGGGGCTCGGAGGTGTTGAGGTATAGGACTTAGTTTCTTGGGCTTTCGAAGTCTTTCTTCAATCAAATCAGGTGTCTTCTCAATTTCTGGCTTAGTCTGCGAGTGGTATCGATCGACACCAGGTATGGTATCAATCGATACTCGGGGTTCTGACACATCTCGAAAAAGGATTTTGACTGGTGTCGATCGATACTATGTGGTGTCGGTCGATACTCGGGCGATTCCTGAAGTCTCATCGAAATTTTCTGCACTTAAGGTGATTGCATTGATGTGTGCTCTTGGATTTTCAGTTCTCCCTGGAAGAAAACCCTCTTGCCTTTTCACAGCTTCCGAAGTATGAGCAACCTGAACTTCCAACTTCTTATGACTCATGATGAGAGCTTCGATCCTTCCATTGAAGGTAGTGTAAAGATCGTCTAGCTTCCCATTGAAAGTTACTTTCATTTTCTCCTGTCCTTGAACAAGCTGTTAGAGCTCGATGCGCTTGTAGTCCTGGCTCTCTTGGGCTTAGATGTCATCTGCAAACAAAGACAGAAGGACACAACATAAATCCAACACCTCTCAGCAATCACAGAAAATTCGTATCGTCAAACTCGCAGTATCGATCGACACCCTGGGCCAATTCCAGCTTATCACATATCCACAATCCAAATCATCCAATTCATGAAATTAAGGGCAATTGAACATAAGGCAAGGTGCAAAACTAGTCTAGAGCATCTCAGCAAATGATCATTGTCAAGAAAAACAAGTGCTAAAGAGTGGAATCACACAATTTTAAACCTAAAAATCGGATGGAAAAGGCGGGATTTCGAGTACATACCTTTGCTGATCTGAGAAATAATGCTAGAGGGAGATAGAGAGAGAAAATCTAATGAATCTAGGCACTTGAATCACCAAAATCGGTGAAGAAACGAGAAAATGCGATTTGAGAGGAGAAGGAGTCGGCGGTATCGAACGATGGAGAAGAAGGAGGAGAAAAAGAAACCCGAGGGTTTTAAGAGAGAACTTACCTTCCCGTGGAGGATCGATCGATACCCAGAGGTATCGATCGACACTTCTCGTTTTTGGTCGACACCTGTCATTTTGGTCGACACTTATGAAAAATTATGCTCTTTTCTCACGACACTTGGTATCGATCGACATCGAGTGGTGTCGATCGATACTCCCCGTCAAATCTGTTTCACGTTTAGACACAAGACACAAGACACAAAACAAAAATAAAAACAAAAATAAAAGAGTTATGTACAAACTCACCAGTGGGTTGCCTCCCACCAAGCGCTTGTTTTACGTCACGAGCTTGACTGTACGGACGATCAATCAGGAGAAAAATGAGAACTTGTGCCGAAACAAGCTCCACAATCTGACATCGCTAGCGTCAAAGTTCTGCTCATCATGTTTTCCACAAACTCCTGTCCTTTTTCTTTCAGCTCCGAAGTGAGAAGAACTCTTGCTTTGGAGAATGGTTTCGAAGTTCCCTTGCACTTCACCTTATATTGAATTGAATCTCCGTCGCACTTCTGAGGGGTTAAAATCAAAGAGAGAGCACCTTTCACTACTTTGCTCTTCCCCCTCTCCTTTGCCTTAACTGTTTCGATGTCTTTCTCGATGAGGACAGAAGGACTATCTAGAACGTCTGTGACAGTTGGCTCGTCAGGAGGTTCTTCTAAAAGATCAGTTACCAACGTCTCTCATGTGACAATGGTGATGCAAGAAATATGTGTAGGAGTTTTTCTAATAGGGGTGGCTTCGTAGTATACTTCCTTATCAATATATGAGAACAAGATTCTCTTGCTTGGCGTATCCATAATCGCTCCAACCGTGGCCATAAACGGTCGTCCAAGAATCAACTGCGTAATAGATTTTGCACTCATCTCAACAACTTGAAAATCAGTAGGGACCAGACAACCTCCTACAGTGACAAGTAAATCAGCGATTGCGCCATATGGAGTTGAGGTTGAAGAGTTCGCGAATGTGATAGATGTCTTGGGAGATCGAATATCAGCTCCCAATCTCTCTGCAATTGCTCTTGACATGACATTGACGCTAGCCCCTGAGTCGACGAGAGATTCTTTGAATTTAGCTCCAGAGATAGAGCATGGAACTGAGAAGATTCCTGGGTCTTCCCTCTTAGTCAGCTTCGTCAGTGGAGGTGGTTGAGGATATTGCACTTTAGGCTTGTAATCCCTCTCTTCAATCAACTGAGGTGGTGTCATCGATTCTGGCTTGATCTGCGAGGGGTATCGATCGACACCAGGTATGGTATCGATCGATACTCGGGATTGTGACACGTTTCGAGAAAGGATTTGGACAGGTATCGATCGATACTCGGTTGTGTCGGTCGATACCTTGGTGATTTCCGAATCTTCATCGCAATTATTGGGAAAATCGGCCAAAATCTTGGCAGTCTGGGCTAACTGTGTATCCAAAATCGTTTGACGAACACTGAGAGCCTCGATTTTGCTATTCAGATCAGAGTACAAGGTATCCAATTTTCCGTTGAAAGTTGCTGTCATATGCTGCTGTCCGTGAAGAAGCTGTTCAAGCATGGATTATATCCTATTTTCAGAAGTTTTGTGTGGTGTGGGTGGGTATTGATACCTTTGATCTTGAGATACAGCTCCACCAACGTAGTTAACATGCTCCACTGCATTTCCTTCAGCAAAACGAACAGTCTTCTTCTGCTTACCCATCAACAAATTATGCACTGAATCGAGCTTCGCATGTACCTCAGCAATCTGCAACCCATCCATGCTCCCAGCCTGCTTCCTTCTCTCAAAGTCTGCATTCTTGGCGCTATGGATATATGCAAAGTTCTCAATCAGCTGATAGGCATCGTCAGGATATTTGGTAAAGAAATTTCCATTGCTACAGTGTCCAATGCCATATGGTACTTACAGTCAATCCCTCTAAAGAAGAAATTCAGCAACTGAACCATATTGAACCCATGATGCGGACAATCCCTCTGATAAGATCTGAATCCCTCCCAAGCAACCTTAAGTCCCTCAGTTCCTCCCTGAGAAAATTTAGAGATCTTGTTCCTGAGCTCCTCGGATCTCGCATCATCGAAAAAATTGTTCAAGAAGGCGCTCTTAAATTCTTCCCTGGTAGTCAGTTATCCAGGAGGTAACTGCCTCAGCCAGTAAGTAGCTTCTCCACCAAGAGAGTATGGGAAAAGCTTACAGAAAAGGAATTCATTGGGCACTCCATCGTATTTCACGCTAGTGACCAAATCTTCGAATGTCTCAATGTGGTCCATAGGATGTTCATGAGGAAGACCATGAAAGAGATGCGATCCCACAAGAGCAAAGTAAGCAGACTTCAGCTCAAAGTCGTTCCTCTGGAACGTAGGAATGCGGATCGTTGAACGATTGGTATAATACTGATGAGGCATATTGTACTCACCAATCGTTCGACCATAAACAACTACTGCACCGTCCCCAACGTTGGCGCGCCCAGCTGGCGCGACAATCTCATCAACAACAGCAGGAGGAAAAACGACGGTTCCAGCTGCATCAGGTCTTAATATCGCTGTGTTGCTCATCTCTGATGTCTGCTTCGTCTTCCCGTTTGCACGTTCCAAATTCACACCTGAAACACACTACGTAAGACACGTTAGTAACTAGAAACACGTTGAGTATCGATCGACACTGAATGGTATCAATCGATATAAACAAAGAAATCGCCCTAGTATCGACCGATACTGGTAACTATCGATCGATACCGACGAACTTAGTCGAAACTCTACAGCTAAAATCTAATGGCGAATTGAGTCCCTGGCAACGGCGCCAAAATTGATATGCTCAATTTAATACCCTAACAGTACTAAAGCAGTAGTCGTAGTCTAGCTAGGGGTCGAACACAAGGACTCACATAAATCACACAATAAATTATATAGGATCGAGCTAAGTTTAAAACAGGAAAACAGAAAATAGTAAACGAGTTGTATTCGATGGGAAAGAGATAGGTTCAGGGATATTTCTCAGGAAATCAATGAATGCAAAATAAACTAACTAATCAGGGTTCAGGTTACGCACGGTTCTCGAACTCAAATCACTATAGCATAATTAATCAAATGTCGTTGCGAAAACTATCTAAATCTAAACTTCAGAATCCCAAATTTCTTTGCAAATCCCTAAGATGAAATCAGCCTTTATTTCAAGTTTGATATGTTCACAAATCAATTAAACCAAATCTCTTTGCGAATAATCAATTTGCTCACCCTAGGTTCTGTCAGGTAATTAATCGCACTGTCGTGCCTAATCAATTATCCTAAGATCTAAGTTCTAGGTGATCAATCTAGAATTAGCTTTGAGAACAACCTAAGACGAAGAACTGATTCAGATTATGAACCCTAAATAACTAATCAACCTAGCATTCAATGAAATCCCTAATGAGAATCCCCAAACCTAACAAGAGATCTACTCAGACATGGAGATTAAATTAATAAAAATGTTTGAATAAATACTCTATATAAAATCAGAAAGAGAAACAAAGGTTTTGAGATCTGATCTCGGACGAAGGGAAATCAGACTTGTTTCTCTCACCAAAATCTCTCTTAAACTAAAGCAAAATAAAGCATAGCCTAAACAAGCGGCTGTAAAATCCTATTTATAACCTAAATCACGACTTGGGGTCTTCTTGTAATTATTAAAGACTTCTGGGCACTTTTGCAATTCTTCAAGTCTTGGAAAACTCGCGGGTCATGTCTTGCTGCGATGAGTATCGATCGATACCAGGGGGTATCGATCGATGCTTGTCGTAAAATCAGCTACTCAGCAACACGACTTCAGATTCTGCTCCAAAATGCACCATAGAACTCCAATAATTCCAATAATACTCCAAATGTGCTAAGACCTGTAAAAGACTCTAAAAGACTCTAAAATACTATAAAGACTCTATAAAAAGGACTTATATCATGGCTTAAATAGGGTAAAAACCATGATATATCACCTGGCTATTTTATTAATACGGTAAGGATTCGATACATCTTAGAGTTTGCATATAAGTTATTACAATGTTAATCGATCCTAACAAACCAAACCAACACCATCTATCTTCCCCGGCTAAAAATTATCGCGCGCCTAAGCCCACTTCTTCTCGGAAGTGTCATCGTTACCTTGGTGGATTCTCCCAGATCCCGAAGTCACTCGCCTACAACACACGGTAAATTCCCCCTCGGCTAAATATCAATTCCGTGTAAGTTATTATGAACATTCGGCTAGGATTATGTAATCCCGGCCATAAGCAGAATATGAATGAATGTAACCAACGGTGCGATTAAATAGATCTCGCATGCATATAGAACGATCATAAGACTTCCCCGGGGAAACAAGTAGTCTAGATCCGAACTAAGCCGCCGATAATGCACTCACCTTTGCCACGCGATTTGACCGAGGCACTTGTCCGCCTTTATCCCTCAATCCCGCGATATGAATCTCCCTCGATACGATCTCTGCGATCGTTCTGGGAATTCTCTTCCTTTGGCTAAACTTTCCCCCTTCTTCTTCCGATCGCAAATCCCTCGGCTAACTTTCCCTTCTTGCCGATCGGATTAACTCTCTCGGCTATCTTTCTTTCTCTCTCGGGGATCCTTAGTTTTGTCGGCTAAAAATCCCTCTTTATGTGCATGGGCGAGAAGAATTGACTAAGGGTCTTATTTATAGAACCCTTGGTCGCAAAAACTCCCCAAAACCGCCCATCCAACGAACGGATGCGATTCTTAGCCGAATGGGTTGGCAAACCTTCGGCTAAAACCGTTTTCAACCGCCCCTCATATGCTTGGCACATGTGATCATCTTTTTAGCCGAGACTAGTTAGCTTTCTTCACTCGCAGCAATGTCGTCGGTGTCAAAACGGAGGAGGAAGATAGGAGAAGAGGAGGAAAGAAAACGAGAGACGAGAGAGAAGTACAAAAAAAATCTCAGATATGATTGTTTTTTTTTTGGTCACTTGAATGAATTGTGTTGTTTGGAGTGAACGAAAAAAAAGTGCGGAAATTTATTTGGCCGAAACAAAAATTTGGCTAAGTGCCATAAGAGATATTGGCTCCAAAACACAATTTTGATTTTTTTCCTATTTAGTCTCTAATCAGTAGCTAATGAGTAGCAATTTAGTTTATTTTTTAATATTTAACATAATTTAGCTTAATTAACATACTAACACATTAAATAACGTAAGTTGCATATAATATAACATTATGATTTAATCTTCACATAATTAGTAGGGTGCTTCACCTTCTTCGTCGTCATCATTATTAGACGATAAATTACACATGAATTCGTCTTCTGGTTCCGCATCGCCGACATCGTAATCGAGATTTAATGGGTTTACTCCTTGTAGCGAATTCTTGACGACGAGATCTTCAATTGTTGTCAGCATTACATGATCATCAGCTCCCCATCGATTTTAGGCCAGTTTAGGGTTTATGATTTAGGATTTAGTGTTAACACTAACACTAAACACTAAACCATAAACCATACTGATTAGGAGCAGTTGACAATTACCTTTTGGTCGAGTAGGAGCAGTTAAAGACCCATAAGTAAATTGCCTTTCTTTGCTTCTCGGACAAGCTGTTTCTTGTTAACAAAACCATCTTTTGAAGCTAATCAACAATTTCCCCTATGAATCAAATCTCACGGAGACCATGTTTTAAAACTCTAATTGCGACAAATGCAAGTTATTGAGCAATTAAGTTAGACGTTGAGATAACATCTGTTTGGTTTAGGCCGGTTTAGAGTTTAGGGTTTAGGGTTTAGGGTTAAGGGTATAGGGTTAAGGGTTTAGAGTTTGTGTTTGGGGTTTATAATTTAGGATTTATAAAATTATTTTATTTAAAAAAATTGTAAGTGTTGATTTTTTGTATATTATTGATATGTATGTGTTTAGGGTTTTGAATTTAAGATTTATAAAATGATTATATTTTTTAAATTTTTTGTAAGTGTTGTTTTTTGTATATTATTTGATATTCATGTGTAAGATCTAGTTTACAATTTAAGATTTAGAGTTTAGGATTAAGGGTTAGATGTGGGAAAATGGCAAATTCATACCTCAACTCTTTCAACTGTTACCGATTAGGTCCTGAACAATTTTAGTGTGCAAATTCATACCCAAACTCTTAATTATTTGAATATCCATGCACATACTAATTTGTTTTGTCCCAAACATACATTGACCAAAATTCCGTTAGTGAACCCCGTTAAAACGTTAACGAAAAATTTGAATTGGCAATAAATTAAAAAAATTACACCCACTACAACTCGAGTTTAGGATTAAGGGTTAGATGTGGGAAAACGGCAAATTCATGCCTCAACTCTTTCAACTGGTACCGATTAGGTCCTGAACAATTTTAGTGTGCAAATTCATACCCAAACGCTTAATTATTTGAATATCCATGCACATACTAATTTTTTTTGTCCAAAACATACATTGACCAAAATTTCGTTAGTCAACCCCGTTAAAACGTTAACGAAAAATTCGAATTGGCAATAAATTAAAAAAAATTACACCCACTACAACTCAAACCCGTGACCTCGAACTTTAAATACTTACACATTACCAACTGGGCTCTACAGACCTTACAAACATAGATAAGAAATATAATATGTATAGACGTCAGTGTTCTATCATCTTCATCTCCCAATGACACACGTAAATGGAGGAGAAGAATCTTTGAAGAGGCTTCAATGGAGGCAACTCAGGCAAGGAACCGAGGGAAAAAATCATAAATCAAACATATATAAAAATCCAACATATATAAACATATATAAAGGAACCGAGGCTTTTAAATTTCACGCGATTTATGAACTACTTTTTGCTACTGTTTTGCTAATGATTTGCTATTGTTCTACGACCCACCGAATTCAGTCGCTAAAATTACTACTGATTAGCTACTGCATGTTTCCGACCCCAATTCAGTCACTAATCAGTCGTAAAACTGCTAATAATTAACGACTGGAATTTTTAGTCACTAAAAACCTACTGATTTGCGACTGTTTGGAAATAGTCGCACATCAGTCGGGAATAAGTAGCGAAAAGTCGATAAATTTACCGACTGCCTAATCAGTAGCAAAAACGTTGTTTTTGTGTAGTACCTGCACAACCATCCGGTATGCGACCAGGAGCCCGGCGCCGGAACAAACCCGTTCCACGCCGTTCCGTGCGTCCGGTGTGCATCTACAGGGCATCTTCACCGGATCCACCATCCAAGACAACCATCCGGTATGCGACCAGGAGCCCAGCGCCGGAAGAGACCCGTTCCACGCCGTTTCGAGCGTCCGGTGCCACGCCTCATCTCACCCGGAGGAAGCCTCCAATGCCGGATCCACCGTCCGGCACAACCGTCCAGTATGCGACCAATAGCCTTTGACGACCCAGACCCGGCCGGGTTAAGACCCGGTTTGTTCCAGGTTGACCCGGTCCGTCCAGCAACAATATTTATACTCCAAACCTAATTTTTTAGGATCTATCTCTTTTCTTAAGCAAAAAAATTACCTCTCTTAGTGTGTTCTTGGTGATTTGTAAGAGATCTTCTATTTATTTATGCAATTTAAGCTTTAAATCTTTTAATTCTATCTTCCATCTCTTCTTTCTTAATCATTCAATCATTTAATCATGGGATTTAACATCTTCTTAGTGGGATTTGTTGGTTTCCTAATGATTAGTGAGTAGTCACTTAGGATCTTGGGTTGAGGTAGATTTAGGGTGATGATTAGGTTGATTTATGATTCTTAGGGCTTTAGTTTATGGATCCCCCTTCTATCTAAGTGTGCTTAATGCTAGATTAGGTTAGAGATAATCAGTCTAGACCTTAGGGAATTTCATGCACACAAGGTTTTCGATGAAATTCCCCAAAAAGCTTAGTTAGAGATATTCATTCCTAGCCTATGAGAGTACAGGTCTAGGGTGTTTATTTGTCTATTTGAATAAGGAATTTAATGCTTGCTAATCATTCTATCACAAATGAGAATTTGATATTGATTTAGTGATTAGCAATATGATTACCACCTTGAGAAAGGGTTAGTCATAATTAGTGGTGTTAACCTAGGGATTAGCATTGATTGTGTATTAGTCATTATAAATTAGCTATAGAATCACCTTAAGTCTATAACCTCATCCTTGGATTCGCCTTTTATTATTGAATTTAATCTCGTTTAGTGTTGCTAAGTTCTTATTACTTGATTTTAACTTGATTAACATATTAGACTAAACTCAAATATCAACCTGTTGCTTGAATTAAGTAGTTTGTATTCTTGGTGTATTGGAACTTAACCCATTGGATGTGATACCTCTTATGCTACTTAGCATCTAGAGAATTGATATCTAGATAGACAATATGTATATTATCAATTTGCAATGCCGCAATGTTTCCAGTAAATACCGGCCATTCTCGAGGTTTATATGTAGAGCTTTTATGAATTCCATCGAAGAAGATGCAAAAGTAACATTTTGAATCTTAAGATTTTTCATTCTTTCAAGTGGCCATTCTCAACTGTGCCATTTAGCATCAAAGCATGAACACGCTTGAGAGAAAACTCGTCAACTATGATTCAGAACCCTACCTTCGCTGTTTCTCATGATCCAAGCTGCACCAGATATTTCCTTTTGTCTCTTTTCTGATTTAGGATTATGCATTCATGTATTTCGTTTTTGCTTTCTTTAATTATGTCTGAGTAGTTTCATAGTTAGGTTTAAAGGATTTGATCAACAGGGATTTTCAGATTTGATAAGGATAACAATCGTTTAATTTAGCTCGATTTCTAAAATTTCTTTCTTTTAGGTTTGTTCTTACTGCATGGAGTTAGCGTCATGAACTAGCTACTGATCTTAGGATTCATAAAGCCACTAAAGTGCTGAATTTATTCCCCCATTTTCTCCTTTATGCCCCTCTACCAAAAGATAAGTACCATTCCCCCATTTTCTCATTATTTTCTCATTATTTTTCATCTCACACACCCCACACCTTTTGATTTCCTTATATTCTTCTCATAAAAAATAATCTAACAATTATTTTTTCACTATCAACAACAATTTCACAACTTATCAATATTCTAACAACAATTTCACAACTTTTAACTTATATGTGAAAACTGGCGCCCATTCTCGTCGGGAATTTCTCAGTTAGATTTTTGACAAAACTAAATTTGTCAGTTACAGCTCATCGGAAATCAAATTTGATCGAATTTCCTTCGAAACAAAATATTAGAAGAAATAAGCAAAACAAAATAATTTGGTTGTGAAAAACAATAATAATAAAAAAATTGCTTAGCATTTTGGGAATAATGATAGAAGGTTAATTTAGGTATTTCACATGTCAAAAAGCATAGAAAGTGTGTCTAAAGTCACAAAGTGTCATTTTGTAAACTGAAAGTGGGAAAGTGTCCTAGGGTGTAATGATGCGGTCGGATTGTTTCTGTAACTTCAGGTTTTAAATTTGTAAACCTAAAAGTTCTGCAAGTGCACAAATGTGTGTTATAGTACTTAAGATATCGATACACAAGGAGGGAAAGCTGTTCTGTGAGACCCTAGACAGAGAATATCAAGGAAGTCTAGAATGAGAATAAAGTTTTTATATGGTTTTGTCACGAAAATGGTAAAGAACCGAAAAAACGGAAAATTGCTTGTAAATTAACCTAAGAAAATCGATGGCATAAACTAAACGGAAAAACGATTTGTAAACTATGATAAAATGGTGTTGGGTCAACACAGATATCTTAGGGTATGCTCGATTCAATCACGGCCCCTAAGCTCTTAGTAACAAAGTTTTTAGATTTTAACTCCACGAACTGAACATAATAAACGGCATAGCATACTTTCGTACATCCTACGCACCAACAATCTATATACTCGACCAATAGCTTTCGTCTCTGGCCGCGAAGAAATTCTAGATGTTCACGCTGGTTTTTCTTAGTTCACGGCATTCCGCAAGTATACTTTCGTATCTTACACCGCAACACGCTCTTATAGATGAACGATTCATGCATTTATATTCAGCACTTATGGTGGTTCTTTAACACATATGTTCATGACGCTAGATTCATGCATTAACAACGATCTATAAGAAAGAGCTCTAGAAATCGGCTAGGGTTTTACCATGTGAAATCCTAATCGAACATAGAATTCCCCTCGATAATCCCTTTAAACCCAACGATTAAATTACTTGCACATAATGGAATTAAAAGACATGATTAAATAAAACATGAGATTGGTGAAAGAGTCTCTCGAATTTAAGAACGATGTCTGGAGTGAACCTCGTTACCAATCTCGAAAGTAAGAAACAAAGACTAGAAAGAAGTAACGTAAAGCAAAAACAATAAGGAAAAGTGTGGCACGAAAAGAAGCACACAAAATTTTGTCTCTAAAACGCATATTTATAGGACTTGAACTCTGCTTTCGTCGGTATTTATGGTTTTTTTCTTGACGGGAATTGAACGGGCCTTGCAAATGGGCTTACGGGACAAAATCGGCTTGGTCGCGGGTCCAGGGTGTCTGGCCGCGACAAACCTTCACTTGGCCGCTTGTGGAGGCTTCCTGGCCGCGGCAGATTGCCTCTTGGCCACAGCTAGGCTGCTCCGGGAGTGGCCTGATGGGACTTCTTGATCTTCATGTATCTTTTGATTGAACCGTTGGATGGTTCTCAAATCTGTTGTTGGGTTATCGTCATGGATTTCTTTCATCATTCCCTCAAAATGTATTCCTTCTTTTATTTGAAAAACTATAAAATGTTTTTAAAGAAAACATGAAAATTGCAAAATGCAAATACTTAGGGATCGAATCCACAGAGACTCAAGAAAACACACAATAGATTGTATAGATGAGAATTAAGCTAAGTGATCAATGGAATTGAAAGCAAATACGTAAATTAAACAAGTTGTGATTTGATTGGAAGAAGATATGCCCAAGGTATTTCTCAGGAAATCAATAAATTCATATAACCAATCAGTCAAGATTCAGATTTAGCTCGGTTCTTGAACTCAAATCACTAAGCTATAATTAACCAACTGTCGTTGCGATAATTATCTAAATCTAAACTTCAGAATCCCAAATCTCTTTGCAAATTCCTAAGAACAAATCAGCCTTAATACCGAGTTTGATATGTTCACAAATCAACTAAACCAAATCTCTTTGCGAATAATTAATTTGCTCACCCTAGGTTTTATCAGATTATTCAATTGCACTGTCGTGCCTAATCGATTAACCTAAGATCTAAGTTCCAGATTCGTCAACCTAGAATTAGTTTTGAGAACAACCTATGGTGAAGAACTAATTCCGATGGTGAATCCTAACTAAACAATTACCAGCAATAAGAGAAATCCCTATGAGAAAACCCTAAACCTAAGATGGATCTACTCAGACATGGAGAATGAAATAATCAACATAACTGAATAGATCATTAAAATAAACAATAAGAAAAGAGTAACAAGAGGGTTCGAAATCTTCTCTCAGATTAACAGAGTTCTGACTTGTCTCCCTCACAAAAGCTCTCTCCAAAACAAAAGTAAAATAAAGCTTAATGAAAGCCTAGCCTAAACAGGTGTCTGAAAAACCTAATAAATAGGTTAAAACACGATTTGGGGCTAATTGTAATTATTAAAGTCTTCTGGACCAAAGTGCAGAATCTCTAGACTTCTAAAAAGTCGCGTTTTCCCTTTTCTCCTGTGCAGTATCGATCGATACATGGTGTGTATCGATCGATACACATCCTCTGTGTCGACTCTTTTGCTCGCCAGATGATATGCTCAAATTAATACCCTAAAAGTACTAAAGTAGTAGATGCAGTATATCAGGGGTCGAACACAAGAACTCAGAGAAATCACACAATAGATTGTAAAGTATCGAATCAAGCTAAGCAAATCAGATGAAACAAAAGCAAGAAACAGTAAACAAGTTGTAAATTCGATGGAGAGAATGTAGGCCTAGGGTATTTCTCAGGAAATCAATTAATGCAGATAAACTAACTAAACAGGGTTCAGGTTACGCACGGTTCTTGAACTCAAATCACTAAAGTATAATTGACCAACTATCGTTGCGAGAATTATCTAAATCTAAACTTCAGAATCCCAAATCTCTTTGCAAATTCCTAAGAATAAATCAGCTTTAAAGTTCAGGTTTGGTATGTTCACAAATCAATTAAACCAAATCTCTTTGCGAATAATCAATTTGCTCACCTTAAGTTCTATCAGAATACTCAATTGCACTGTCGTGCCTAATCAATTAACCTAAGATCTAAGTTCTAGGTGATCAATCTAGAATTAGCTTTGAGAACAACCTAAGGCGAAGAACTAATTCAGATTATGAACCCTAACAATAAATCAACCTAGCATTCAAAGAAATCCCTATGAGAAAACCCTAAACCTAACAAGAGATCCACTCAGACATGGAAATTGAATCAATAAACATGTTTGAATAAATCATTGAATAAATAATAAGAAAGAGTAAACAGGGGTTCGAAATCTTCTTCCGGACGAACAGAGTTTCAGACTTGTCTCCCTCAGAAAGCCCTCTCACAAAAACCAATGTAGAATAAAGTGTCGCCATCTAAGTGGCTGTAAAATCTTAATAAATAACGTAAGTCACGTTTTGGGGCTTCTTGTAAATAATAAAGTCTTCTGGGCAATTTTGTAATTCTTCAACTCTTGGAAAAGTCGCGAGTCGTGTCTGCTGCAGTGAGTATCGACCGATACTAGTCAGTATCGATCGATACCGATGCTTCAAATCGGGTCCTCAGCTACACGAACTTCTACTTTGCTCCAAAATGCTCCAGAAAGCTCCAATATCTCCAATTATGCTCCAAACGTGCTAAAATCTGTAAAAGATTCTAAAACACTACGAAATAGTAGAAAGACTCTATAAAACGGACTTATATCATGGCCTAAAAGGGGTAAAAACCATGATATATCAACTCCCCCAGACTTAGCCTTTGCTTGCCCTCAAGCAAATAGAAAGCTAAATTAGAGAAAGAGGTTTGAAAACACGGAGACTCACCTGGTCATGAACCATCGGAAATATCCTTTTCCTAAGCATCCAAATGTCACTTAACCAACTCCTGATCTAACCACCATGTACATCTCCATAGACATTCGCAGCTTTCCCAGACTCCACACATTATTCCACAAGATCGTTCAAACAAAGCCATCATCGCCATTTTCATCGCAGCATCCAATGTTCAAAAACCTTCTAGATTCTTTACCATACAATATCATGACAAGGAACCATCCAATTTCATACTTTTTTTTAGATATGCATATACACATCAAGGTCCGAAATGCGAGTATTGATGGGGTTTGCCACCGAATTCCCGGCTCTTTCCTCTCTATATATCAAAGGCTTAGGCGAATAGTGGTATCACGAAAAATTTTCCTAACCTCGCTTTCAACATTTGTGTGATCATTCCTTTTTAAGTAGAATAATGGGATCGTTGGAAATTTTCCTATCCCTCTACTCAGAAGAAAGTCATTTCATCTTTTACGCTCTTATTTATCAACTTATAATAGGGGATAGAGAGATACCATTACTTTAAACACATGGGTTCCTTTTGTCAGATATGAATGATGAATCAAGCTCTATGAATACTAACCACATTGATGAAGTGCAAAAATTTAGCTCAGGCTTTAGAAGAACTCTACTGGAGACATGGATGTTTTCTAGTCAATTGGTCAGTGTTTGGATTTTTCATTAGTCGATCTAGAACTGATCCTGTAACAGTGGTCACTCAAAAACGAAATCAAAACAATAGGCTCAAGCACAGGATCATTATCTCCAACAAGTTTTGACTCAATAAAACGATTTTTTTTTATGACTCTAAGAAAAACAAAAACGCTGTCAGCAACTACCTCCCCCAGACTTAAATAACACTGTCCCCAGTGTTATCTAGTCTAGAGTCGGTGAAAGAAACCAAAACAGCTGAGTGAAGACGTTAAAAATCAGAGAAGTTACATGCGCGTTGGGTATCGACCGATACCATTGCTGGTGTCGATCGATACAAGGATTTTTGGTCGATGCAACGTCTGTTTCTCCTGGTGTCGATACAAGTGATGGTATCGGTCGACACAGACCCTTTTCATCTGATTCACACGTAAACACAAGACACATAAATGAAAAATACAAAAAGAAAAGACTTATGTACAAACTTACCAGTGGGTTGCCTCCCACCAAGCGCTCGCTTAACGTCATTAGCTTGACTATAACGCCATTCAGGCATTGGGTGCATCATCCAGAGGCATTATCTGCCCTGCTGGAATCTCGGCTTTCGCCCAATAGTTTTTCACCCTCTGTCCATTGAGAGTAAACTCTTCGCCTGTAGGACTAATCACCACGACGGCACCATTTGGTCTGACCTCCTTGATTGTGAAGGGACCTGACCAATGAGAACGCAGTTTACCAGGAAACAATTGCAAACGAGAGTTATACAGAAGTACCTGGTCGTTCGGCTCGAAGTGTCTGGAGATTATCTTTTTATCATGATAAGCCTTGGTTCTCTCCTTGTACAGCTTCAAGTTCTCATAGGCGTGGTGCCTAATCTCATCCAACTCGTTCAGCTGAATCAATCTCCTCTCAGCAGCATGCTTGATGTCGAAGTTCAGCAACTTCATCGCCCATGCAGCATTGTGCTCTATCTCCACTGGAAGGTGACTTGATTTCCCATACAGCAAGTGAAATGGTGTAGTACCCAGCGGTGTCTTGAAAGCAGTAATGTAAGCCCATAGCGCATCATCCAGCTTTGTAGACCAATCCTTCCTAGAAGTACCCACTGTCTTCTCTAGAATTTCCTTGATTTGGCTGTTGGAAACCTCGACTTGCCCACAGGTCTGAGGGTGATATGGAATAGCCACACGATGATTTACACCATACTTCTTCAGCAACCTCTCGAAAATCTTGTTGATAAAGTGAGAACAACCATCACTTATCACAATTCGAGGTACTCCAAATCGAGGAAAAATGATGGTCTTAAACAGCTTAACGACCACCGAAGAATCATTGGTTCTGCTAGTGATATATCATGGTTTTAACCCCTTTTAGGCCATGATATAAGTCCGTTTTATAGAGTCTTTCTACTATTTTATAGTGTTTTAGAGTTCTTTACAGGTCTTAGCACGTTTGGAGCATAATTGGAGATATTGGAGCTGTCTGGAGCATTTTGGAGCAAAGCTGAAGTTTGTGTTGCTGAGTACCCGATTTCACGTCGAGCATCGATCGATACCCCCCTGGTATCGATCGACACTCATCACAGCAGACACGACTAGCGACTTTAATGAAGAGTTGAATAATTGCAACTTGGTCCAGAAGTCTTTAATATTTACAAGAAACCCCAATACGTGATTTAGGTTATTTATAGGATTTTTACAGCCACTTTGTTAGCTACGCTTTATTTTTATTCTAGATTTGTGAGGGAGCTTTTCAAGGGAGATAAGTCTGATACTCTGTTCGTCGAGAGAAGATTTCGAACCCTTTTGTTACTCTTTCTTATTTTCTATTGAGTACTTATTCAAAAAAAAATAAAAATAATTGCAATCGCCTCCGCCCATTTGGACACATAGTCCACAGCAACCAGGATGTATATGTTCTTGTGTGACGAAGGAAAGGGACCCATAAAATCGATGTCCCAGCAATCGAAAACTTCAACCTCAAGGATGAAATTATGTGGCATCTCATGTCTCTTGCTGATCTTCCCTCTCCTCTGACAGACATCACATTGTGAGATATAAGCATGTGCGTCTCTGAACATAGTAGGCCACCAGAAGCCTGCTTGAAGAACCTTGGACATTGTCTTCAAAGTAGCAAAGTGTCCAACATACTCAGACACATGACAATGAAAAAGAATCACATGCACCTCAGACTCTGCAACACATCTTCTATAGATACCATCTGAGCAGTGCTTGTATAGGTAAGGCTCATCCCAGAAGAATCATCTCATCTCGCGCATAAACTTCTTCCTCGCATACTTCGTGGGATGCTTTGGCTCAGTCTCTACAACATGATAGTTGGCAATGCCAGCGTACCATGGGCGTGCAGGAGTAGAGACAACAGCCAGATAAGCTTCATAAGAATCAAAGTGCTCTCAGGGCAAATCAGGTCCGAAACGTGTCAGGTAACGACCGATACTAGGTGAGTATCGATCGATACTGAAAGTTTGCATTCGCAAAAATTGCAGATTTTCAGAACGATCATCCAGTGGCTGAGCTTCAATGAAGTAATTACCCTCCTCTGGCAAGAAATCATCAATAGGCACGACTTCATCGATCTTTATACGCGATAAGTGATCAGCAACTCCATTCTCAACTCCCTTTTTGTCCTTGATCTCGATATCGAATCCTTGGAGCAAGAGTTCCCATCGGCATAGACGAGGCTTGAGGTCCTTGTTCTTCATCAAGAATTTTAGAGCATCATGGTCTGTGTGAACAACAACCTTGCTCCCAATCAAGTAGGACCGAAACTTCTCAAAGGAGAAAACAACTGCAAGTAACTCCTTCTCAGTGGTGATGTAATTTCGCTGAGCATCATCCAACGTCCTGCTGGCATAATAAATAGCATGGAGCTTCTTGTCTTTCCTCTGACCCAACACAGCTCCAACAGCAAAATCACTCGCATTACACATACCCTCAAAAGGTAAACTCCAATCAGGGGTTGGACAATAGGTGCACTCACCAATGCCTTCTTAATCTCCTCGAAGGCTGCAAGGCAATCAGATGTGAAATCAAATTTGACTTCCTTACAAAACAGGGCTGTGAGTGGGCGTGCAAGCTTAGAGAAATCCTTGATGAACCTCTTGTAAAACCCAGCATGACCAAGGAAGCTTCGAATCTCAGATACAGATCATGGAGGTTGCAGGCTTGTCATGACCTGAATCTTAGCTTTGTCAACTTTGATCTCTGCCTTAGAAACCTTGTACCCAAGTACAATGCCATCTTGTACCATGAAGTGGCACTTCTCCCAATTAAGAACCAAGTGCTTCTCCTCGCATCGTTGAAGCACCTTGCACAAGTTATCCATACAATCTTTGAATGACGATCCATACACTGAAAAGTCATCCATGAATACCTCTATAAACTCCTCAGTCATGTCTGTGAAAATAGACATCATGCATCTCTGAAAGGTCGCTGGAGCGTTACATAATCGAAATGGCATTCTTCTATAGGCGAATGTGCCATAAAGACATGTAAAAGTTGTCTTTACATGGTCCTCGGGATGTATATGAATCTGGAAAAAGCCTGAGTACCCATCGAGAAAACAGTAGTATGGGTGACTCACTAACCTCTCCAGCATCTGGTCGATGAATGGCAAGGGGAAGTGATCCTTCCTTGTAGCCGCATTCAGCTTCCTGTAATCAATACACATCATGTGACCAGTGATTTTCCTTGTAGGGATCAACTAATCCTTCTCGTTCTTCAGCACATTTATACCTCCTTTCTTAGGCACAACATGAACTAGACTAACCCAAGAACTATTTGAGATGGCATAGATAATCCCTGCTTCCAATAGCTTCATCACTTCCTTCCTGACCACTTCCTTCAGGTTCGGATTCAGCCTCCACGGGCACTCAATCGAAGACTTTGACTCATCCTCCAGGTGAATCCGATGCATGCACAAGTCTGGTGCTATACCTGAAATGTCATTAAAAGAATAGCCAAGAGATTTGCGGTACCTGCGCAGCTTGCTCAGCAGTAAGGTAATCTCTGCGTTGTTCAAAGAAGCATTAACAATCACATGGTATGTGGAATTAGGACCAAGAAAACCGTACCTCAATGCGGCTGGGAGTGGCTTGAGTTCCACCTTAGGAGCATTTTCCTCGCTCCAATCTCCAAGCCCAAGCCCAGCAGCTTGCTTAGAATTGTCGGCCAACTCTCCTTCTAGTCGCAGGGTGTCGACCGATACTAGGGGAGTATCGATCGATACTGGCGATGCTGAATCGAGCATCTTCGAGTATCCAGTAGTTTCATCGTACAATTGGATTTCTGAAGAGGCTGAACAAACCAATGCTCTCTCCAGTGGATCCTCTGTATGCATCTCCAAGAAGTACTCCTCTGCTATGTCACTGAAGGTGTCCACATAGAAAGTCTGCCCATCGATGGTTGGTCGCTTCATCATCTTTTCCATGTTAAAGGACATCACAAAATCACCGATGTTGAGGGCTATCTGTCCATTCTTGCAATCTATCAAGACTCCAGCAGTTCCAAGGAATGGTCTGCCCAGGATAAGAGGATCCTTAGGCTCAGCATCGTACTTCAGGACAATGAAATCTTCGAGTAGTCCCTCTGGAAGTCGCACTGAGCGATCAGCAAGTACCAGAGAAATCCTTGCAGATTGGAAATCTGTCATCCCCATTCGCTTAGCAACTGAGTGTGGCATGAGGTTCACACTCGACCCAATATCGCAGAGAGCACGCTCGAATCTCTCAGTGAAGATAGTGCAATCCAAAACAAGACTCCCTGGGTCTGGTAGCTTCTTGGGAATTTTGTTGAGTAGAATAGCACTGCACTCAGCTGTAATCATCATGACACATTCTTCAAGATTCACATTGCTAGACACCATCTTCTTCACATACCTCCTGAAAGCTGGAGAAGTCTTAATAGCATCAACAAAAGGAAGCTCCAAAACCAACTTGTCTAACATAGTTTTGCATCTGGCGTCCTCCCATTCCTTCTTCGTCATCTTGGGAGGCATAGGATAAGGCAGGCATATTAGGATTATACACCCTCTCCTTGACAATCTCGGGCTCCTTCTCAACATGCGTTTCAGCATCGACCGACATTGGAGGAGTATCGATCAATACACGGGATTTAGGATCCCCTCGTGCAGGTGTCTTGACTGGTGTCGATTGATACTGGCTGGTATCGATCGATACACGAGGATTTTCAGAATCCCAATCGTCATCTTCAGCAAGATCTTCAGTTGGGATGTTCTTTACTCCTATAATAACCTCTTTTCCACTCCTCAAGGTGATGGCATTGATGTGTGCCCTTGGATCTTCAGTTTTCCCTGCAAAAAAACATTCCTGCCTCCTGACAGCTGTTACTGTCTGAGCAACCTGAGTTTCCAGCTTTCTCTGAGAAACATTGATAGCTTCAATTTTCCCATTCAGATCAGTGTACAGATGGTCAATCTTTCCATTTAAATCCACTTGCAGCTTTTGATGTCCCTGAAGAATCTGCTCAAACATGGATTCCATCTTACTCTCTGTGGACTTTGGAGAGATTGGTTGGTATGAAAAGTTCCCATAATTACGAATGAAATCGCTGCTCTGGAGTGGTTTCTGGGTAAATTATTTTGCTCGAAAACCAGATTGGTTACCTTCGAACTTGTACCCACCTTGCTGAGTGTTGTTGTTGAAGTTTCGGTTGTTGTTGTGCCCAAATAGCTGACCCTGAAAACCAGAACCACCAACGTAGTTAACATCCTCCACTTCATCTTCATCAATATTATCGACTCCATCAGCAAAGTGTACATTCTTCTTCGACTTCCGGATCAGAAGATCCAGCTTGGCCTGAACTTCAGCAATCTGCATTCCATACATTTTCCCATTTTGTCTCTTTCGCTCAAGGTCTGCATTTTTGGTGCTATTGCTAGACGCAAAATTCTCAATAAGCACATAAGCATTATTTGGATACCTGGTATTGAAATTTCCATTGCTCGAAGCATCCGAAGCCATCTGATACCTCTAATCAATCCCTCTGAAGAAAATACTCAGCAGCTGAACATCAGAGTACCCGTGATGTGGACAATCTCTCTGATACGATCTAAATCTCGTCCAAGCAGCCTTGAACGCTTCAGTCGGGCCTTGAGAAAACTGGGAGATGTTGTTCCTCAGATCCTCAGATCGTGCATCATCATAGAAGTTATTCAGGAAATCAGGCTTAGTCTCCTCCCAGGTAGTCAGTGATCCCGGAGGCAACTGCTTCAGCCAGTAAATTGCATCTCCACCTAGAGAGTAGGGGAAAAACTTGCAGAAGAGGTAAACGTAGGACACTCCATTACTCTTGATGCTAGTGACCAAGTCCTCGAACTTCTTAATATGATCCATGGGATGTTCATGAGAAAGACCATGAAAGGGGTGCTGACCCACAAGAGTGTAGTATGCAGGTTTCAGCTCAAAGTCATTCCTCTGATATGGTGGAGGGCGAATCGCTGATCGATTAGCATAAAACTGATCAGGCCTGTTGTACTCTCCAATTGTTCTACCACGATCAGCCACAACATTCCCTGCGTTGGCGCGCGCAGTTGGTGCGACAATCTCACCAACAACAGCAGGAGGGACAATAACGTTTCCAGCTTTATCAAGTCGCTGCCCCCTCTCATTGCACACTTGACCCTCTTGGTCTCTCAGAACTCCAGCTTCGTCAGGTCTTAATACCACTGGGTTGTTCATCCCTGATGTTTGCTTTGCCTTTCTGTTTGTGCGTTCTAAACGTGCTAGCTTCTATAACGATAGATTAACTAGCGGAGTGCTCTTGTTCCCTCTGGTTTCACGATTAGGCATGCACCTGAAACACAAAAGTCAAGAACGTAAGTAATCAAAAATCGTGATGAGTATCGACCGACACTGGGTGGTGTCGATCGATATCAACTAAAGAAAACGATGATTATCGACCGACACTGATTAGTACCGATCGATACCGACGAACTTAGTCGAAACTCGACAGCTAAAATCTAATGGCGAAATTGAGTCCCCGACAACGGCGCCAAATTTGATATGCTCAAATTAATACCCTAAAAGTACTAAAGCAGTAGCTGCAGTATATCAGGGTTCGTACACAAGAACTCAGAGAAATCACACAATAGATTATATAGTATCGAATCAAGCTAATCAAATCAAATGAAACAAAAGCAATAAACAGTAAAAGAGTTGTAAATTCAATGGAGAGAATATAGGCATAGGGTATTTCTCAGGAAATCAATGAATGCAGATAAACTAACTAATCAGGGTTCAAGTTACGCACGGTTCTTGAACTCAAATCACTAAAGTATAATTGACCAACTATCGTTGCGAGAATTATCTTAATATAAACTTCAGAATCCCAAATCTCTTTGCAAATTCCTAAGAATAAACCAGCTTTAAAGTTCATGTTTGATATGGTCACAAATCAATTAAACCAAATCTCTTTTCGAATAATCAATTTGCTCACCTTAAGTTCTATCAGATTACTCAATTGCACTGTCGTGCCTAATCGATTAACCTAAGATCTAAGTTCTAGGTGATCAATCTAGAATTAGCTTGGAGAACAACCTAAGGAGAAGAAATAATTTAGATTATGAACCCTAACAATAAATCAACCTAGCATTCAAAGAAAGCCCTATGAGAAAACCCTAAACCTAACAAGAGATCTACTCAGACATGGAAATTGAATCAATAAACATGTTTGAATAAATCACTAAATAAATAATAAGAAAGAGTAAACAGGGGTTCAAAATCTTCTCTCGGACGAACAGAGTTTCAGACTTGTCTCCCTCAGAAAGCTCTCTCACAAAAACCAAAGTATAATAAAGCGTCGCCATCAAAGTGGCTGTAAAATCCTAATAAATAACCTAAGTCATGTTTTGGGACTTCTTGTAAATAATAAAGTCTTCTGTGCAATTTTGCAATTCTTCAACTCTTGGAAAATTCGCAACTCGTGTCTGCTGCAGTGAGTATCGACCGATACTAGTCAGTATCGATCGATACTGATGCTTCAAATCGGGTACTCAGCTACACGAACTTCTTCTTTACTCCAAAAAGCTCCAGAAAGCTCCAATATCTCCAATTATGCTACAAACGTGCTAAAACCTGTAAAAGATTCTAAAACACTACGAAATAGTAGAAA
This sequence comes from Eutrema japonicum, assembly GCA_030161315.1. Classification (NCBI taxonomy): domain Eukaryota; kingdom Viridiplantae; phylum Streptophyta; class Magnoliopsida; order Brassicales; family Brassicaceae; genus Eutrema; species Eutrema japonicum. The sequence goes on along the minus strand of BSQW01000007.1, from coordinate 31,851,351 downwards.
GACTCTATAAAACGGACTTATATCATGGCCTAAAAGGGGTAAAAACCATGATATATCACCAGACTGGACTGTCTTCACGAAAATTGGCATAACTTTTGATCGCACCGTTGGAATGACCTCAAACAACTTCCAAATGAAAGCTAATCCATTGATCTGTCTTCAACGAATGCCAAATTTGAGCTCAATCCATTGGTGGGAAGTTCTTCAACGAATGCCAAACTTATGACGTCTCTGCATGACTCTGCATCTCCATATGCTCATTTTCACGCAAAACAGCTCATTTTCTCCCAAAGTCACCTAAAACCTTAATAGACTCAAAAAGACTCCAAAATACTAGAAATACTCTATAAATAAGACTTATATCATGGCCTAAAACGGGTAAAACCTATGATATATCAGCTTACGGGACAAAATCGGCTTGGTCGCGGGTCCAGGGTGTCTGGCCGCGACAAACCTTCGCTTGGCCACTTGTGGAGGCTTCCTGGTCGCGGCGGATTGCCTCTTGGATACGGCTTGGGCTGCTCCGGGAGTTGCCTGATGGGACTTCTTGATCTTCATGTATCTTTTGATTGAACTGTTGGATGGTTCTCAAATCTGTTGGTGGGTTATCGTCATGGATTTCTTTCTACATTCTCTCAAGTACTTTTATTTGAAAAATATGAATTTTTTTAAAGAAAACATGAAAATTGCCAAATGCAAACACTCATGAAAGAAAATGTGATTAGTAAGGGATAAAAACCTCCCCCTTACTTAAATCACTTTGTTCCCAATGTGAAATAAATCGAGCAAGGACAAGAAATAGATGTATGTAATAATTGAAAAAGTTTCGGGAAAAATAAAACTTACCTGGAGGTGTTGGAGAATGGATATGGGAAGGGAATGGTGGTGAATGGGGATATGTGGTGTTTTGGTGATGGGGAATGGGTGTGGAGGTGAATTGGAATTGATTGGAATCGATCGGGGATCAAAGCAAATCGATCATGAATGACAGGGGGTTGGCAGCATGTCGAAGGGTGATGCGGTTGAATTGCTTCCGAAACTCTATGTTTTAAATTTATAAACCTAAAAGTTCTGCAAGTGCACATATGTTTGTTGTAGTACCTTAGGTATCGATCCAAAGGGAGAGAAAGCTGTTCAGAAAGACCTTAGACAAAGAATTAGCAAGGAAGACTAGAACGATAATAAGTTTAAAAGGGTTTTGTCATGAAAATTGTAAAGAACGGAAAAACGGAAAATTGCTAGTAAAAATAACCTAAGAAAATCGATGGCATAAACTAAACGAGAAAACGATTTGTAAATAATATTAAAACGGTGTTGGGTCGACATGGATATCTTAGGATATGCTCGATTCAATCACGTCCCCTAAGCTCTTAGTAACACGATTCTAGATTTCATCTCTACGAGCTGAACAGGTTAAACGGCGTAGCCTACTTTTGTACATCCTACGCACCAACAATCTGTATACTCAACCAATACCTTTCATCCCTGGCCGCGCATAAAATCGTGATGTTCGCGCTGGTTCTTCTTAGTTCACGACACTCCACAAGTATACTTTCGTATCTTACGATGTGACATGCTTTTATAGATGAACGATTCGGGCATTTAGATTCAACACTTTGGTGGTTCTTAACACCTAGGAATCAGCTTCTAGTTCATGACGCTAGACTCATGCATTAACAACGATATATAAGAAAGAGTTTTAGAATTCGGCTAGGGTTTTACCTTGTGAAATCCTTATCGAACATAGAATTCCCTTGATAATTGATATACCTATATTTAACATGATTTTTATATGGATTTTAATATATTATCTAAGTATTTTTATGCGGTTTTAAGGATTTAGAAGTAGTTTTCTCGTATTTTTAGTATTTAGAGATTTTACAGGTCGAAACATCAAAAAGGATAAATAATGGAGAAAAAGAACACTAAATCATGTTCATGCCATTTTACAATGTCAACAAGACGAGCCAAACACCTAAAACTCAAGAAAAATGGATTTATCCAATTGGACAGCACATATGCACCAGAAGTTTTATGTTCGTTGGATGCTTTCCCTAACATGGATTGAAATGAAATTTGGTGCCAATATATAATTTTGAGTTAAATTTCATCTGGAATTGGTTTTTAAGTCATTTGGAGCTGTGACGAGAGCGTTACATCAATTCTACTGGAGACATGTCTGTCTAGCTTGCAAATGAAACAATGCAGGAATAAAGGCCAAGCTCGGCCCTTGGGTTTCTTTTGGGATTTCCTTGGGTTTCATCGAATTTGAAATGTTTTGTATCCCCTTTCTCTTCCCGTGTTTTTTTGTAATCTTGGCGTTTTGAAGAGCTTGCTTCGTTTTCTCGATCATTCCTTCCACTCGTTCTTCTTTAGAGTCTCTTAAGTCGGGTGGAATAGTGATCCTGATTTTTGAAAATGGTTTAGAAACAAAAGGTTTACTAACTTTTGGAGCCCTTGGCTTACTTGACTCGTTTTTCTCTTTTCCTTAGGAAGGATCGACTTTTTTTCTTGTGCTTGTCCCTCGGGATTGAAAATTCCGTCCGGGACAGTAGGATATAACTTTCTTCGATCCACGTTCAAGAAGACAACATAACAACAGTTGGCGTGTTCAAGGACGGTGCCAACGGTAGCTAGGAACGGTCGACCAAAAATAAATGGTCTATCTTTGTCTTGATCCATCTCGAGTACTTGAAAATCAGCGGGAACAATCTTGTTCTCAATGAGTAGTTGAAGGTCATGAATCACTCATTCAGGTTTCTTTTGGGATGAATCTCCAAAAATAACGCTCACGGTAGATGGTGTGAGAGTTTTTATACCAAGCTTCTCGGCAAACGTCTATGACATGATGTTGACGTTGGCCCATGAATCACATAGACAATCTACAAAATTCATTCCGGCAATTGAGCAAGAGAACGAAAAACGTCCCGTATCATCGACTTTTCTTAGCCTTTGAAACGATGTTTGTTTTGGTACCTCAAATGGTGGTTCTCGAAACATGTTGGATTTGGTATTGGCTCTTCCAAATAGTGGGAAGAATTTTGAAGCTTCTTCTTACTTCGGTTCATTGTTGATTTCCTTCTTAGGCACGGTAGAAATCAAGTTGCAAAATCTCTTCGGGTTATCCTCTACTATTTCGGGTAAAGCTCTGTTTGGCCTCTTAGATGAGTCCGCCATTTGAGAGACTTTCATATCCAACATCTTGACATGGGTCAAAAGAGATTCAAATTTCACATTCAAGTCATTATCGGCTTGGTCGCGGGTCCAGGGTGTCTGGCCGCGACAAACCTTCACTTGGCCGCTTGTGGAGGCTTCCTGGCCGCGGCAGATTGCCTCTTGGCCACAGCTAGGCTGCTCCGGGAGTGGCCTGATGGGACTTCTTGATCTTCATGTATCTTTTGATTGAACCGTTGGATGGTTCTCAAATCTGTTGTTGGGTTATCGTCATGGATTTCTTTCATCATTCCCTCAAAATGTATTCCTTCTTTTATTTGAAAAACTATGAAATGTTTTTAAAGAAAACATGAAAATTGCAAAATGTTAATACTTAGGGATCGAATCCACATAGACTCAAGAAAACACACAATAGATTGTATAGATGAGAATTAAGCTAAGTGATCAATGGAATTGAAAGCAAATACGTAAATTAAACAAGTTGTGATTTGATTGGAAGAAGATATGCCCAAGGTATTTCTCAGGAAATCAATAAATTCATATAACCAATCAGTCAGGATTCAGATTTAGCTCGGTTCTTGAACCCAAATCACTAAGCTATAATTAACCAACTGTCGTTGCGATAATTATCTAAATCTAAACTTCAGAATCCCAAATCTCTTTGCAAATTCCTAAGAACAAATCAGCCTTAATTCCGAGTTTGATATGTTCACAAATCAACTAAACCAAATCTCTTTGCGAATAATTAATTTGCTCACCCTAGGTTTTATCAGATTATTCAATTGCACTGTCGTGCCTAATCTATTAACCTAAGATCTAAGTTCCAGATTCGTCAACCTAGAATTAGTTTTGAGAACAACCTATGGTGAAGAACTAATTCCGATGGTGAATCCTAACTAAACAATTACCAGCAATAAGAGAAATCCCTATGAGAAAACCCTAAACCTAAGATGGATCTACTCAGACATGGAGAATGAAATAATCAACATAACTGAATAGATCATTAAAATAAACAATAAGAAAAGAGTAACAAGAGGGTTCGAAATCTTCTCTCGGATTAACAGAGTTCTGACTTGTCTCCCTCACAAAAGCTCTCTCTCCAAAACAAAAGTAAAATAAAGCTTAATGAAAGCCTAGCCTAAACAGGTGTCTGAAAAACCTAATAAATAGGTTAAAACACGATTTGGGGCTAATTGTAATTATTAAAGTCTTCTGGACCAAAGTGCAGAATCTCTAGACTTCTAAAAAGTCGTGTTTTCCCTTTTCTCCTGTGCAGTATCGATCGATACATGGTGTGTATCGATCGATACACATCCTCTGTGTCGACTCTTTTGCTCGCCAGATGATATGCTCAAATTAATACCCTAAAAGTACTAAAGTAGTAGATGCAGTATATCAGGGGTCGAACACAAGAACTCAGAGAAATCACACAATAGATTGTAAAGTATCGAATCAAGCTAAGCAAATCAGATGAAACAAAAGCAAGAAACAGTAAACAAGTTGTAAATTCGATGGAGAGAATGTAGGCCTAGGGTATTTCTCAGGAAATCAATGAATGCAGATAAACTAACTAAACAGGGTTCAGGTTACGCACGGTTCTTGAACTCAAATCACTAAAGTATAATTGACCAACTATCGTTGCGAGAATTATCTAAATCTAAACTTCAGAATCCCAAATCTCTTTGCAAATTCCTAAGAATAAATCAGCTTTAAAGTTTAGGTTTGGTATGTTCACAAATCAATTAAACCAAATCTCTTTGCGAATAATCAATTTGCTCACCTTAAGTTCTATCAGAATACTCAATTGCACTGTCGTGCCTAATCAATTAACCTAAGATCTAAGTTCTAGGTGATCAATCTAGAATTAGCTTTGAGAACAACCTAAGGCGTAGAACTAATTCAGATTATGAACCCTAACAATAAATCAACCTAGCATTCAAAGAAATCCCTATGAGAAAACCCTAAACCTAACAAGAGATCCACTCAGACATGGAAATTGAATCAATAAACATGTTTGAATAAATCATTGAATAAATAATAAGAAAGAGTAAACAGGGGTTCGAAATCTTCTTACGGACGAACAAAGTTTCAGACTTGTCTCCCTCAGAAAGCCCTCTCACAAAAACCAATGTAGAATAAAGTGTCGCCATCAAAGTGGCTGTAAAATCTTAATAAATAACGTAAGTCACGTTTTGGGGCTTCTTGTAAATAATAAAGTCTTCTGGGCAATTTTGCAATTCTTCAACTCTTGGAAAAAGACGCGAGTCGTGTCTACTGCAGTGAGTATCGACCGATACTAGTCAGTATCGATCGATAACGATGCTTCAAATCGGGTACTCAGCTACACGAACTTCTGCTTTGCTCCAAAATGCTCCAGAAAGCTCCAATATCTCCAATTATGCTCCAAACGTGCTAAAATCTGTAAAAGATTCTAAAACACTACGAAATAGTAGAAAGACTCTATAAAACGGATTTATATCATGGCCTAAAAGGGGTAAAAACCATGATATATCAACTCCCCCAGATTTAGCCTTTGCTTGCCCTCAAGCAAATAGAAAGCTAAATTAGAGAAAGAGGTTTGAAAACACGGAGACTCACCTGGTCATGAACCATCGGAAATATCCTTTTCCTAAGCATCCAAATGTCACTTAACCAACTCCTGATCTAACCACCATGTACATCTCCATAGACATTCGCAGCTTTCCCAGACTCCACACATTATTCCACAAGATCGTTCAAACAAAGCCATCATCGCCAGTTTCATCGCAGCATCCAATGTTCAAAAACCTTCTAGATTCTTTACCATACAATATCATGACAAGGAACCATCCAATTTCATATTTTTTTTTTAGATATGCATATACACATCAAGGTCCGAAATGCGAGTATTGATGGGGTTTGCCACCGAATTCCCGGCTCTTTCCTCTCTATATATCAAAGGCTTAGGCGAATAGTGGTATCACGAAAAATTTTCCTAACCTCGCTTTCAACATTTGTGTGATCATTCCTTTTTAAGTAGAATAATGGGATCGCTGGAAATTTTCCTATCCCTCTACTCAGAAGAAAGTCATTTCATCTTTTACGCTCTTATTTATCAACTTATAATAGGGGATAGAGAGATACCATTACTTTAAACACATGGGTTCCTTTTGTCAGATATGAATGATGAATCAAGCTCTATGAATACTAACCACATTGATGAAGTGCAAAAATTTAGCTCAGGCTTTAGAAGAACTCTATTGGAGACATGGATGTTTTCTAGTCAATTGGTCAGTGTTTGGATTTTTCATTAGTCGATCTAGAACTGATCCTGTAATAGTGGTCACTCAAAAACGAAATCAAAACAATAGGCTCAAGCACAGGATCATCATCTCCAACAAGTTTTGACTCAATAAAACGATTTTTTTTTATGACTCTAAGAAAAACAAAAACGCTGTCAGCAACTACCTCCCCCAGACTTAAATAACACTGTCCCCAGTGTTATCTAGTCTAGAGTCGGTGAAAGAAACCAAAACAGCTGAGTGAAGACGTGAAAAATCAGAGAAGTTACATGCGCGTTGGGTATCGACCGATACCATTGCTGGTGTCGATCGATACAAGGATTTTTGGTCGATGCAACGTCTGTTTCTCCTGGTGTCGATACAAGTGATGGTATCGGTCGACACAGACCCTTTTCATCTGATTCACACGTAAACACAAGACAAATAAATGAAAAATACAAAAAGAAAAGACTTATGTACAAACTTACCAGTGGGTTGCCTCCCACCAAGCGCTCGCTTAACGTCATTAGCTTGACTATAACGCCATTCAGGCATTGGGTGCATCATCCAGAGGCATTATCTGCCCTGCTGGAATCTCGGCTTTCGCCCAATAGTTTTTCACCCTCTGTCCATTGAGAGTAAACTCCTCGCCTGTAGGACTAATCACCACGACGGCACCATTTGGTCTGACCTCCTTGATTGTGAAGGGACCTGACCAATGAGAACGCAGTTTACCAGGAAACAATTGCAAACGAGAGTTATACAGAAGTACCTGGTCGTTCGGCTCGAAGTGTCTGGAGATGATCTTTTTATCATGATAAGCATTGGTTCTCTCCTTGTACAGCTTCAAGTTCTCATAGGCATGGTGCATAATCTCATCCAACTCGTTCAGCTGAATCAATCTCCTCTCAGCAGCAGGCTTGATGTCGAAGTTCAGCAACTTCATCGCCCATGCAGCCTTGTGCTCTATCTCCACTGGAAGGTGACTTGATTTCCCATACATCAAGTGAAATGGTGTAGTACCCAGCGATGTCTTGAAAGCAGTAATGTAAGCCCATAGCGCATCATCCAGCTTTGTAGACCAATCCTTCCTAGAAGTACCCACTGTCTTCTCCAGAATTTCCTTGATTTGCCTGTTGGAAACCTCTACTTGCCCACAGGTCTGAGGGTGATATGGAATAGCCACACGATGATTTACACCATACTTCTTCAGCAACTTCTCGAAAATCTTGTTGATAAAGTGAGAACCACCATCACTTATCACAATTCGAGGTACTCCAAATCGAGGAAAAATGATGGTCTTAAACAGCTTAACGACCACCGAAGAATCATTGGTTCTGCTAGTGATATATCATGGTTTTAACCCCTTTTAGGCCATGATATAAGTCCGTTTTATAGAGTCTTTCTACTATTTTATAGTGTTTTAGAGTTCTTTACAGGTCTTAGCACGTTTGGAGCATAATTGGAGATATTGGAGCTGTCTGGAGCATTTTGGAGCAAAGCTGAAGTTTGTGTTGCTGAGTACCCGATTTCACGTCGAGCATCGATCGATACCCCCCTGGTATCGATCGACACTCATCACAGCAGACACGACTAGCGACTTTAATGAAGAGTTGAATAATTGCAACTTGGTCCAGAAGTCTTTAATATTTACAAGAAACCCCAATACGTGATTTAGGTTATTTATAGGATTTTTACAGCCACTTTGTTAGCTACGCTTTATTTTTATTCTGGATTTGTGAGGGAGCTTTTCAAGGGAGATAAGTCTGATACTCTATTCGTCGAGAGAAGATTTCGAACCCTTTTGTTACTCTTTCTTATTTTCTATTGAGTACTTATTCAAAAAAAAATAAAAATAATTGCAATCGCCTCCGCCCATTTGGACACATAGTCCACAGCAACCAGGATGTATCTGTTCTTGTGTGACGAAGGAAAGGGACCCATAAAATCGATGTCCCAGCAATCGAAAACTTCAACCTCAAGGATGAAATTATGTGGCATCTCATGTCTCTTGCTGATCTTCCCTCTCCTCTGACAGACATCACACTGTGAGATATAAGCATGTGCGTCTCTGAACATAGTAGGCCACCAGAAGCCTGCTTGAAGAACCTTGGACATTGTCTTCAAAGTAGCAAAGTGTCCAACATACTCAGACACATGACAATGAAAAAGAATCACAGGCACCTCAGACTCTGCAACACATCTTCTATAGATACCATCTGAGAAGTGCTTGTATAGGTAAGGCTCATCCCAGAAGAATCATCTCATCTCGCGCATAAACTTCTTCCTCGCATACTTCGTGGGATGCTTTGGCTCAGTCTCTACAACATGATAGTTGGCAATGCCAGCGTACCATGGGCGTGCAGGAGTAGAGACAACAGCCAGATAGGCTTCATAAGAATCAAAGTGCTCTCAGGGCAAATCAGGTCCGAAACGTGTCAGGTAACGACCGATACTAGGTGAGTATCGATCGATCCTGAAAGTTTGCATTCGCAAAAATTGCAGATTTTCAGAACGATCATCCAGTGGCTGAGCTTCAATGAAGTAATTACCCTCCTCTGGCAAGAAATCATCAATAGGCACGACTTCATCGATCTTTATACGCCATAAGTGATCAGCAACTCCATTCTCAACTCCCTTTTTGTCCTTGATCTCGATATCGAATCCTTGGAGCAAGAGTTCCCATCGGCATAGACGAGGCTTGAGGTCCTTGTTCTTCATCAAGAATTTTAGAGCAGCATGGTCTGTGTGAACAACAACCTTGCTCCCAATCAAGTAGGACCGAAACTTCTCAAAGGAGAAAACAACTGCAAGTAACTCCTTCTCAGTGGTGATGTAATTTCGCTGAGCATCATCCAACGTCCTGCTGGCATAATAAATAGCATGGAGCTTCTTGTCTTTCCTCTGACCCAACACAGCTCCAACAGCAAAATCACTCGCATTACACATACCCTCAAAAGGTAAACTCCAATCAGGGGTTGGACAATAGGTGCACTCACCAATTCCTTTTTAATCTCCTCGAAGGCTGCAAGGCAATCAGATGTGAAATCAAATTTGACTTCCTTACAAAACAGGGCTGTGAGTGGGCGTGCAAGCTTAGAGAAATCCTTGATGAACCTCCTGTAAAACCCAGCATGACCAAGAAAGCTTCGAATCTCAGATACAGATCGTGGAGGTTGCAGGCTTGTCATGACCTGAATATTAGCTTTGTCAACTTTGATCTCTGCCTTAGAAACCTTGTACCCAAGTACAATGCCATCTTGTACCATGAAGTGGCACTTCTCCCAATTAAGAACCAATTGGCATAACTTTTGATCGCACCGTTGGAATGACCTCAAACAACTTCCAAATGAAAGCAAATCCATTGATCTGTCTTCAACGAATGCCAAATTTGAGCTCAATCCATTGGTGGGAAGTTCTTCAACGAATGCCAAACTTATGACGTCTCTGCATGACTCTGCATCTCCATATGCTCATTTTCACGCAAAACAGCTCATTTTCTCCCAAAGTCACCTAAAACCTTAATAGACTCAAAAAGACTCCAAAATACTAGAAATACTCTATAAATAAGACTTATATCATGGCCTAAAACGGGTAAAACCTATGATATATCAGCTTACGGGACAAAATCGGCTTGGTCGCGGGTCCAGGGTGTCTGGCCGCGACAAACCTTCGCTTGGCCACTTGTGGAGGCTTCCTGGTCGCGGCGGATTGCCTCTTGGATACGGCTTGGGCTGCTCCGGGAGTGGCCTGATGGGACTTCTTGATCTTCATGTATCTTTTGATTGAACTGTTGGATGGTTCTCAAATCTGTTGGTGGGTTATCGTCATGGATTTCTTTCTACATTCTCTCAAAATGTATTCCTACTTTTATTTGAAAAATATGAATTTTTTTAAAGAAAACATGAAAATTGCAAAATGCAAACACTCATGAAAGAAAATGTGATTAGTAAGGGATAAAAACCTCCCCCTTACTTAAATCACTTTGTTCCCAATGTGAAATAAATCGAGCAAGGACAAGAAATAGATGTATGTAATAATTGAAAAAGTTTCGGGAAAAATAAAACTTACCTGGAGGTGTTGGAGAATGGATATGGGAAGGGAATTGTGGTGAATGGGGATATGTGGTGTTTTGGTGATGGGGAATGGGTGTGGAGGTGAATTGGAATTGATTGGAATCAATCAGGGATCAAAGCAAATCGATCATGAATGACAGGGGGTTGGCAGCATGTCGAAGGGTGATGCGGTTGAATTGCTTCCGAAACTCTATGTTTTAAATTTATAAACCTAAAAGTTCTGCAAGTGCACATATGTTTGTTGTAGTACCTTAGGTATCGATCCAAAGGGAGAGAAAGCTGTTCAGAAAGACCTTAGACAAAGAATTAGCAAGGAAGACTAGAACGATAATAAGTTTAAAAGGGTTTTGTCATGAAAATTGTAAAGAACGGAAAAACGGAAAATTGCTAGTAAAAATAACCTAAGAAAATCGATGGCATAAACTAAACGAGAAAACGATTTGTAAATAATATTAAAACGGTGTTGGGTCGACATGGATATCTTAGGATATGCTCGATTCAATCACGTCCCCTAAGCTCTTAGTAACACGATTCTAGATTTCATCTCTACGAGCTGAACAGGTTAAACGGCGTAGCCTACTTTTGTACATCCTACGCACCAACAATCTGTATACTCAACCAATACCTTTCATCCCTGGCCGCGCATAAAATCGTGATGTTCGCGCTGGTTCTTCTTAGTTCACGACACTCCACAAGTATACTTTCGTATCTTACGATGTGACATGCTTTTATAGATGAACGATTCGGGCATTTAGATTCAACACTTTGGTGGTTCTTAACACCTAGGAATCAGCTTCTAGTTCATGACGCTAGACTCATGCATTAACAACGATATATAAGAAAGAGTTTTAGAATTCGGCTAGGGTTTTACCTTGTGAAATCCTTATCGAACATAGAATTCCCTTGATAATTGATATACCTATATTTAACATGATTTTTATATGGATTTTAATATATTATCTAAGTATTTTTATGCGGTTTTAAGGATTTAGAAGTAGTTTTCTCGTATTTTTAGTATTTAGAGATTTTACAGGTCGAAACATCAAAAAGGATAAATAATGGAGAAAAAGAACACTAAATCATGTTCATGCCATTTTACAATGTCAACAAGACGAGCCAAACACCTAAAACTCAAGAAAAATGGATTTATCCAATTGGACAGCACATATGCACCAGAAGTTTTATGTTCGTTGGATGCTTTCCCTAACATGGATTGAAATGAAATTTGGTGCCAATATATAATTTTGAGTTAAATTTCATCTGGAATTGGTTTTTAAGTCATTTGGAGCTGTGACGAGAGCGTTACATCAATTCTACTGGAGACATGTCTGTCTAGCTTGCAAATGAAACAATGCAGGAATAAAGGCCAAGCTCGGCCCTTGGGTTTCTTTTGGGATTTCCTTGGGTTTCATCGAATTTGAAATGTTTTGTATCCCCTTTCTCTTCCCGTGTTTTTTTGTAATCTTGGCGTTTTGAAGAGCTTGCTTCGTTTTCTCGATCATTCCTTCCACTCGTTCTTCTTTAGAGTCTCTTAAGTCGGGTGGAATAGTGATCCTGATTTTTGAAAATGGTTTAGAAACAAAAGGTTTACTAACTTTTGGAGCCCTTGGCTTACTTGACTCGTTTTTCTCTTTTCCTTAGGAAGGATCGACTTTTTTTCTTGTGCTTGTCCCTCGGGATTGAAAATTCCGTCCGGGACAGTAGGATATAACTTTCTTCGATCCACGTTCAAGAAGACAACATAACAGTTGGCGTGATCAAGGACGGTGCCAACGGTAGCTAGGAACGGTCGACCAAAAATAAATGGTCTATCTTTGTCTTGATCCATCTCGAGTACTTGAAAATCAGCGGGAACAATCTTGTTCTCAATGAGTAGTTGAAGGTCATGAATCACTCATTCGGGTTTCTTTTGGGATGAATCTCCAAAAATAACGCTCACGGTAGATGGTGTGAGAGTTTTTATACCAAGCTTCTCGGCAAACGTCTATGACATGATGTTGACGTTGGCCCCTGAATCACATAGACAATCTACAAAATTCATTCCGGCAATTGAGCAAGAGAACGAAAAACGTCCCGTATCATCGACTTTTCTTAGCCTTTGAAACGATGTTTGTTTTGGTACCTCAAATGGTGGTTCTCGAAACATGTTGGATTTGGTATTGGCTCTTCCAAATAGTGGGAAAAATTTTGAATCTTCTTCTTACTTCGGTTCATTGTTGATTTCCTTCTTAGGCACGGTAGAAATCAAGTTGCAAAATCTCTTCGGGTTATCCTCTACTATTTCGGGTAAAGCTCTGTTTGGCCTCTTAGATGAGTCCGCGATTTGAGAGACTTTCATATCCAACATCTTGACATGGGTCAAAAGAGATTCAAATTTCACATTCAAGTCATTATACATACAATCCACTTTGACGTTGAATTCTTTCGCCGTCTTCTCGTTGCTTTGGGCGAGAAGTTGAATCGATTGCTCGAGCTTCGCTATTTACAAGAGATTGATGAAGGAGCCTCACGAGTTTAAGAACTAAGTCCGGTGAGAACCTCTTCACCAATTTTGAAAAGTACAGAACAAGAGTTTAAGAGTACAAGCAAGAACAAAACTAAACTAAAAATAGTGTAAAAGCAAGCACACAAAATTAGGTATTCTAAGAGGCATATTTATAGGTCTTCTCTTCGGCTTTCATCGGTCTTTAGAGTTTTATGTGACGGAAATTGAACGGGCGTTGCAAAGTGGGCTTACGGGACGAAACTGGCTCGCGGGTCCATGGAGTCTGGCCGCGGCGAACCTTCACTTGGGCACATATATCTTTCATCATTCCCTCAAAACGTATTCGTACTTTATTGAAAAACTTGAAAAAATTTAAAGAAAGTTTGAAAAATGCGAAATGCAAAGACTCATGAAAGAAAATGGTGGTTAGTAAGGGATGGAATCATCCCCCCAGACTTAAATCACATTGTCCTCAGTGTGAAATAAATCGAGTAAGCACGAATAAATATATGGATGTAATAATTGAAAAAGTTGAAGGAAAAATAAAACTTACCTAGATGTGGTTGGGAGATGGATTTGGGAATGGAATTGTTGATGGTGATATGGTGATAGGAATGGATGTGGGGATGTTTGGGAATGGAAAGGTAGATGGAGATATGGTGATGGGAAAGTCGAATATGTCGGCGAGCTTGTATACTCTTGGGCGCACCACCTTGGTGATTTTGTAAGGTCCCTCCAAATTGGCCCCTAACTTTTATGCGTTACGCTCTGCTGTGTTTTGAAAAACTTCTTGAAGGACTAGGTCTCCCTTGTTGAACCTTCTGTTCTGAACGTTAGAGTTGTAGTATTTGGCTGCTGTTTGCTGGTAGTTTTGTATACATATAAGGGCTTGGTCGCGTCGTTCATTTAGTAAGTCCATTTCGTCGAGGAGCATCAAATGGTTTAATCCTGCTTGTCTGGGTAAGAGTATGTGTCGTACTCCGGGAAATTTGACTTCGGGAGGAATCACACACTCCGTTCCATAGACAAGGGTGAATGGTGTTTCTCCTGTGGCACGGCGTTGGGTAGTTCGATGGGACCAAAGTACACCTTCCAGTTCGTCAGCCCATCGATCCTTTTTCTCGTCGAGGCATGTTTTCAGACCGTCAAGGATGGTCTTGTTGGCTGCTTCTGCGTGTCTGTTTCCTTACGGGTGGCGTGGTGTTGACTTGCTCAGTCATGTCTTCCACTTCTCGCAGAATTCCTCGAACCTCGTGGAGAAAAAATTGAGAGTTATTGTCGGTGATAATTTCGTATGGGACTCCGTGTCGCCATATGATGTTTTTCCAGACAAAATGTTCCACATGGGCGTCCTTGATTTTGGCGTAAGAGTCTGCTTCGATCCATTTAGAAAAGTAATCTATCAAAACTAACAGGAATATCTTCTGTTTAGATCGATGAAGCAGATCGACGAAGCCATTGACCATCGCATGAACGGATAGGGCGAGGAAATTGATGATAGCAGCTCAGTTGGTTGGTGAATTGTTGCGGCATGCCGCTGACATATCTAGCATTTCATGGCGAATTTCTCGAAGTGCTTTATTATTGTTGGCCAATAGTAGCTGTGACGCTTGATTTTGATTGCTAGAGCTCTCTCGCCATAATGGTTTACACATGATCCACTTTGGACTTCTTCCATGATTTTCTTTGCTTGCGAGCCTTCGACGTTGGTCATTAGTGGTCATGAGAATCTCCATTTGAAGACATCTCATCTGATTATGATGTATCGGGCTTCCTGAGCCTTGATTTAGCGGGTATCCCACTTGTCGGGAGGCACTTCGCAGTCCATGATATAACTCCGAATATGTCATATCCATTCCTTGTCGCAACCGTATTCTCCTTCGAGAGCTGGATCCTCCTCCATATCGATTGCTTTGTTCTCGTCGGGTGGGTTGTCGGGTGGGTTAATTAAGTTGACGGTTTCAGTTGTGCCGATGCTTGGATGTTCGATGAATTCGACAAGGACGACTCTATTTAGAACATGACTAGAAGTCGATGCCAGGGCTGCCAAGGCGTCTTCTTGGGTATTTTCACCTCTAGGTATTCGAGTAAGTTTGAATTCGTTGTACTGTTTGGCTAACTCTAGGACGATCTTCAAGTAGGATTCCATCCTTTCGTCTTTGGCTTCGTATTCTCCGTTAAATTGGTTTGCTACCAACTAGAAATCGCAGAATGCGCTGATGTTCTCGATTTTGATTCCGTGTGCGAGTTTTAATCCAACGATCAAGGCTTCATACTCTGCTTCGTTGTTGGATGATGGTAATGCCATCCTAATTGACTTCATACTCTAAAATCTCGCATGTTGGTGATGTTAGGTGGATTCCTACTCCTGACCCTTGTTTATATGATGAACCATATGCATGAAGTGTCCAGATGGAGTTGTGTGTTGGTTATTCGACCCCTTCTGCCGGGAGCTCGACTAGAAAATATGCCAATACTTGAGATTTTGCGCATGTTTTGTTCCGGTATTCGATTTCGTACTCGCTAAGTTTGACGACCCATTTTGCAAGTCTTCTTGATTGGCTCGGGATATGCAGGATGGTTCGTAGCTGAAAAGTGGCCAGCACCACGATGGAATGTGATTGGAAATACGGTCACAGCTTCCGGGCGGACATAACTATCGCGAGTGCAAGTTTCTCCATTTGTGGGTACCGTGTTTCTGCGTCGGTCAGGGTCTGGCTAACATAGAAGATAGGCTTATGTTCGCCTCCTTCTTCTCTGACTAGCACTCCGCTAACTGCCGTGATAGAAACTGCGATGTAAATGAATATCGGCTCTTTTTTGATGGGTTTGGCAAGGATCGGAGGGCTCGCCAAAATAATTCTTCAGTTCTGATATACTCATATATTGCATGTTTAAGCATGCATTTCATTTAGAGTTTTGTGTAATTCACATGCATAATTATGGTCTAGTCTTGCATTTAGGTCTCATTTAGAGTAATAGGTGTTTGCATTAGGTCTTAGTGAGTTTTGCATATATTTGGAGTGTTTCCTAGGTAATTGGAGGCTTTCAGATAAAATGGGGAAGTTCGCACTCACCTTGAAGAAATCCCTCAGCACGGGCCCCGTCGTCCCGGCTAACATCAGCCCGGGATTGCCCTCTCGGCTAAAACAGCTCATGCCAACTAGAATCATATCGGCACGGATTTATCCCTCAGCCTGCACAAGGTTTCTCCTCGTGCAGGAGATATGCCGGCCATCATCCCGCCTTGATTCTCCCCGGGATCAAACCTATCGGCTAAATCTCCTCTCCATCGTCCCGCATAGAAACAAACCGGCACGAAAGCTTCCTCGCAGCCGGCACGCATTCTTCCCTCGGGCAGGAGATTTGCTGGCCTTCGTCCCGCCTTAATTCTCCCCGGGATCAAACTTATCGGCTAAATCTCCTCTCCATCGTCCCGCGTAGAAACAAACCGGCACGAAAGTTTCCTCTCAGCCGGCACAAGGTTTCTCCTCGGGCAGGAGATATGCCGACCTTCGTCCCGCCTTGAAACCCCCCCCGGGATTGAATCCCTCAGCAGAAAACTCTAGTCCCGGCGTGCATCATCCCGGCTTCACACATCCCGGAATCGATTCCCTCGGCTAAATCGCTCGTGCCGGCCTCTTGTCCCGATGTGAATCAGCCCGGCACACAAAGCCTCGATGAATTGCGATCCAAAATGTCCGGGTCTAAACCCGGTTTGTTCCGGGTTGACCCGGTCAACTCCTCATCTATTTTAAAAACTTAAAAACCCTAATTTTCATTTTATGCTTCTTTTGTCTAAGAAACCCTTTCCCCTTTGAGAGAGTTCTATGATTTGTAAGAGAGGATCTTCTACTTTTAATGCAATTAAGTCTTTGTTTTTATTGATTCCTTCCATCTAATCTTCTTTCTATCTTATCTATTCAAGATTCATCCATGAAAACCTCTCCTATCCAAATCGATTTTGAGGAGCTCTTCATGGGTATTGAGTAGTCTTTTAGGGTTTAGAGATGAGGTAGATTAGGATGTTCCAAGGCTTGATTCATGATGTTTAGGGGTAGATCTCCTTATATCCTTTCTTGTTTGATGTTCTTAAGGCTAAATCTAGCTTGAAAAAGTAGGTTTAGATCATAAGACATTTCATGCACACCAAGTGTTTGATGAAATGCCTTGATGAATTACACAAGAGATTTACATTCCTAGCCTATGACAATAGTTTTCTAGGGTGTATTTTTGGTTGATCTTGTTGAATTAAATTTAATGCTTGCTAATCAATGATCCACAAATGAGTGTTTGTTAATGGGTTAGGTGATTAGCTTAGTGATTAATTGCTTGAAAAATAATTAGTCAAGTTTAGGATCTTGTGCCTAAGGATTAGCTTATTTGAGTAAATGAACATCATGAATTGAACTTGGAACTTCTTATATCGATAACCCTATCTCTAGATTCGCTTTTGCTTATTGAATTAAATCTTGTTTAGTTGTTTATTCGCTTTAAATTAGTTACTTAATCACAATACAATACCAAAATATCTTGTATCAATTTGGCGCCGTTGCCATATTGGGATTTGTTTTAACATTGAGATTTAGGTTCTTAGTGAGTTTAAGTATTATTTGTTACCAAGTCACTAATCTTGTTTGCTTCTCATTGATTTTGTACTCTCTAGGTGCATGCATACTCGTTCCCGAGGCAACACCAATCTCGTAGAACCAAGAGACGATATCGATCAACTTGATAGAGGTTCTAGAGCAAGAAGAAGTAGAATCCGGTTTCAAGAGGAAGTGATTGACGAAATGGAAGACTTGAGAGACGTTCCACTTGGGAACATCAACGAGCCCATCCCCCACTAAAGGAACGGTGGGAATGGGGATGGACACGGCAACAATCAAGGAGGTGGTGGCAATGGAAACCATCACCGTCCCAACCATCCACCAAGAGCTAGAAACGTTGTTGGCGAGGGTGATGCCGCTAATGCTCACCAAAACCGCCAAGTCATTCAAGCTCCACCGGTGGAGAACAATAACTTTGAAGTGAAGCCGGGGTTATTAACGTGGTTCAAGCAACAAATTTCATGGCTTGTCCATGGAGGATCCCTTAGACCACATTGACCAATTTGACCGGATATGTGGTCTCACGAAGATCAATGGGGTCTCCGAAGGCGGGTTCAAGCTTCGTCTCTTCCCGTTCTCTTTGGGTGACAAGGCTCACCAATGGGAAAAGACATTACCCCAAGGATCTATCACCTCATGGGATGATTGTAAATGTGCGTTTCTCGAAAAATTCTTTTCACCGGCTAGAACCGCCAAGCTTCGCAACAAGATTTCAAGCTTCACACAACGGTCCAATGAGTCTTTCAACGAGGCTTGGGAGAGATTTAGAAGCTACACGTCTCAATGCCCACATCACGGCTTTAGCAACGCTTCTCTCCTAAGCACCCTCTACCGCGGTGCTTTGCCTAACATACGTATGATACTTGACACGGCATCTAACGGGAACTTCTTGGCTAAGGAAGTTGAGGAAGTAATGGAGCTTGTCGAGAATTTGGCCCAAAGTGATGGTACCTATGGCGACGACTATGACCATGCCACAAGGACCACTAGCGACTTTGATGAGAACAAGCGGGCCAAAGATATGAAAGCTCTTAACGACAAGTTGGACAAGCAAGCCAATTTGATTGATAAACTACTAGTGTCTTCTCAAAAGACGGTGAACTTTGTGGATGCCTATGATGAGAACCAAGGTTGTTATCAAGAGGAGAACGTAGACATGAACACTCAAGATGAGGTGAACTACGTGGGGAATCAAGGGAACTACCAAAACCAAGGGAACAACCAAAGACAAGGGTTCAACCAAAACTATAGGAACCACCACAACTTCTCTTACCGGAACACAAATGTGGAGAACCCACAAGATCAAGTATACCCTTCGCAACTTACTCAACCTCAAGGAGCCCCACAAAAGCAATTCCAACCTCAAGGCCAAGCTTCTAATACCAATCAACAAGGCTTTGTCCCAAGGAACCAATTCCAAGGGAACCAAGGTGGATTTCAACCCAAAGCTCCACCCAGTTTTCAAGGCCAACAACAAGGGTTTGTGCCTCAAGGTCAAGCAACTACGTCTAAACCGCAAGAGCTTGATTTGAGCTCCATGTTCCAACAACTACTCAAGGGACAAACGGAGATCAATATGAGGGTGGATTGCTCTTACAATGACCTCAATACAAAGATTGAGGCTTTGAACTCCAAGGTAAAACACATGGAGAACAAAGGTCTTGCTTCTTCTTCACGACCACAAGGTCAACTACCTGGAAAATCCGAAGCTAATCCTAAGGAGTATGTCAAAGCCATAACCTTGAGAAGCGTCACGGTCTTGCCTACAAGAGAATCTCCTTCTCCTCTCAATGAGGACATTGAGAAGCAGAGTGGGGGGGTAGAACTTCAAGAAGATGACAAATTGGTTGAAGATGAGGTAGTGAGAGAGCAAGACATGGTTGAAGAAGTTGAGAAGGTCAAGCCTAGGGTTGTTGTGGCTTAAGAGAAACCGAAGAAGAATGTGTTTGTCCTAAGCCATACGTTCCTAAGCTACCTTTTCCCGGGCCGTTCAAGAAGCAACTTATGGACAAGTATAAAGCCATTTTTGATGGGCAAATGGAGAAGGTGAAAATCACAATGCCCTTGGTTGATGTTTTCCTACTTGTCCCTCATTACGCCAAATTTTGAAAAGATGCCGTGAATGAGAGAGCTAAGGAAATGGAGTCCATGGTCATTCTAACTCACGAGTGTAGTGCCATCACACAAAAGAAGATGGTACCAAAGAAGCTAGGGGATCCGGGATCATTTACCCAACCTTGTGCACTTGGTCCTCTAGCTTTCAACCATTGTTTGTGCGATCTTGGAGCAAGTGTAAGCCTCATGCCATTTTTGGTAGCCAAGAGACTAGGCTTCACACGCTACAAGGCATGTAACATCTCCATAATATTGGCGGATAGGAGCGTGAGGGTTCCTATTGGTTTGCTTGAGGATCTTCCCATTGTTGTGAAGGATTTCATTGTCCCCATGGACTTTGTAGTTCTTAAAATGGATGAGGAACCAAAAGACCATCTTATCTTTGGTAGACCATTCCTAGCAACCGCAAGAGCGATAATCGACGTGAGGAGAGGCAAAATATATCTCCATTTCGGTAAAGGAGAAGTCCTTGAGTTTGATATCAACAAGGTGATGAAGAAGCCGACCATAGATGGCCAATGTTTATACATAGAGACCATGGATGAACTAGCCGACGAATTGCTTGAGGAAATGAAAGTAAAGGACGGTTTGGAAGTGGTTTTAACTAAAGAGCGTGGTGATCATGGGTACTTGAGTAAAGAGAGTCAAGGGTACGAGCTACTCATGGACTTGCACAAGCCGTTCGACAAAGATACGCCGTTTGTTGAGTTGGATGTTCGTAGTACCGAGGTTCAAGATGGTTCAATGGTTGGCACGGTCCAAGAGGAGTTTGTTCTAGCCGTTGAAGAGACCAGCAAGGGTAAGCCTAGTCTTGAGGAGGACGAATGGAGCGAACTCAAAGCCCCAAAGGTGGACCTAAAGAAACTTCCTGCGGGACTAAGGTATGCGTTCTTAGGTCCCAACGAGTCTTACCCGGTTATTGTGAATGAGAGTCTAGATGAGAATGAACTATCCTCCCTTCTTGTAGAACTTAGGAAATATAGGAGAGCAATTGGTTATTCTTTGGATGATATCAAGGGTATTTCCCCTAGTTTGTGCACGCATAGAATCAATTTAGAGGATGAATCAAGGACCTCTATTGAACATCAAAGAAGGTTGAACCCTAATTTGAAAGATGTTGTAAAGAGAGAGATTCTTAAGCTCTTAGACGCGGGCATTATCTACCCAATATCGGATAGTACTTGGGTCTCACCGGTTCATTGTGTGCCTAAGAAAGGGGGGATAACGGTTGTTAAAAATGAAAAGGATGAAATGATACCTACTAGGACGATAACCGGGCATAAAATGTGCATTGACATTAGGAAATTGAATTCATCCACTCATAAGGATCATTTTCCATTACCTTTTGTAGATCAAATGCTCGAACGTCTAACTAATCACCCTTTCTATTGCTTTCTAGATGGTTATTCGGGTTTCTTTCAAATACCCATACACCCGAATGACCAAGAGAAAACAACCTTCACGTGCCCCTACGGCACCTTCGCATATCGAAGGATGCCGTTTGGGTTGTGCCATGCTCCTGAAACATTCCAACATTGCATGATGTCAATTTTCTCTAACCTTCTTGAAGACAAGGTAGAAGTCTTCATGGACGACTTCTCCGTGGATGGGTCTTCTTTTTGTGTTTGTTTGTCCAACCTTTGCAGGGTCTTGCAACGGTGCGAAGAAGCAAACTTGGTGCTTAACTGGGAGAAATGCCACTTTATGGTGCGAGAAGGAATTGTGCTTGGGCATAAGAACTCCAAGAATGGGATTGAGGTAGACAAGGCCAAGATCGAGGTGATGGTTAGCTTGGAGCCGCCTAAGTCGGTCAAGGACATCCGGTCTTTCTTGGGTCATGCGGGGTTCTACTGAAGATTCATCAAAGATTTCTCAAGGATCACCAGGCCTCTTACAAGGCTACTTTGCAAGGAGGTTGAGTTCGTGGTTGATGAGGAATGTATGGTAGCTTTTCTAGAGATCAAGAAGGCGTTGGTCAGTGCTCCTATAGTCCAAGCACCGGATTGGGACCTCCCGTTTGAGATCATGTTTGACGCTAGCGACTATGCGGTTGGAGACGTTTTGTGTCAAAAGAAAGACAAGAAGACCAATGTGATTTACTACGCTAGTAGAACTCTAGATGATGCTCTAACTCGGTATGCAACCACGGAGAAGGAGTAGTTGGCCGTAGTCTTTGCCATGGAGAAGTTTAGATCTTATGTTGTGGGATCGAAGGTAATTGTCTACACCGATCACGCGGCTTTAAGATACATTCATGCAAAGAAGGACACGAAACCGAGGCTATTACGTTGGATCTTGCTACTCCAAGAGTTCGATTTAGAGATAGTAGACAAGAAAGGCATAGAGAACGGAGTAGCAGATCACTTGTCTAGGATGAGGATAGAAGACCTCGTTCCCATTGAAGACAAGCTGCCCGAAGAAAGCCTCATGGTCGTGAAGGTATTGAGAATGGGAATTGAGGCCGTGAATGGTGTTGAAGATGCTAGTGGTCTACAAGATGAGAAACTACAGTGGTTTGCGGACCTTGTGAACTACTTAGTGTGCGGGAAGGAACCTCCTTTGGATGGGTATAAGTAGAATAAGTTCTTCCACGACGTGATGAGATACTATTGGGACGAGCCCTACTTATACAAGTTGTGCTCGGACGGGTTGTATAGGAGATGCGTGATGGAAGAAGAAGTCCAAGGGATCCTACTTCATTATCACGGGTCAAGCTACAGTGGTCATCATGCCTACTACAAAACGGCTACAAAGGTTTTGCAATCCGATTTTTGGTGGCCTTCATTATTCAAGGATGCACATCTCTATGTCTCCACATGTGATGCGTGCCAAAGGAAAGGGAACATTGGGAGGAGAGATGAAATGCCCCAAAATCCAATCATTGTGGTGGAAATGTTTGACGTATGGGGAATCGACTACATGGGACCTTTCCCGTCATCATATGGTAACCAATACATATTGGTGGCGGTTGACTACGTCTCAAAGTGGGTGGAAGCGATTGCAAGCACGACCAACGATGCTAAGGTTGTGCTAAAATTATTAAATTCAATCATTTTTTCCAAGGTTCGGGGTTCCAAGAGTGGTCATTAGTGATGGTGGATCGCACTTCGTGAACAAAGTCTTCGAGAGCCTACTCAAGAAGAATGGGTTGAAACACAAGGTTGCAACGCCCTATCATCCTCAAACAAGCGGGCAAGTAGAAGTCTCCAACCGCCAAATCAAAGCAATCCTTGAGAAGATGGTGGGTAGCTCGAGGAAAGATTGGGCCAACAAACTCGATGATGCCTTAT
Organism: Eutrema japonicum; assembly: GCA_030161315.1. NCBI lineage: Eukaryota > Viridiplantae > Streptophyta > Magnoliopsida > Brassicales > Brassicaceae > Eutrema > Eutrema japonicum. The sequence goes on along the minus strand of BSQW01000007.1, from coordinate 31,828,341 downwards.
GGGCATATAGGACCGCTTTCAAGATACCCATAGGAACCACGCCGTTCAACATGTTATATGGGAAGTCGTGTCACCTTCCGGTGGAATAGGAATACAAAGCTCTTTGGGCGGTAAATCTTCTAAATTTTGACATCAAGACCGCTCAAGAGAGACGGTTTATTCAACTTCAAGAGTTAGAGGAGACTAGGCTCGAAGCCTATGAGAGCTCGAAAATCTACAAGGAGAGGACCAAGGCATTCCATGACAAGAGGATTGTGCACAAGGACTTCAAGATTGGGGATCTAGTGTTGGTGTTCAATTCCCGGTTGAAGCTATTTCCCGAGAAATTCAAGTCGATGTGGTCGAGTCCGTATGAGGTTAAAGAAGTAAGGCCTTATGGAGCCGTGGTACTTGTTAACAAGGTGGGCCGAGATTTCATTGCTAATGGCAAAAGGCTCAAACTCTACCGAGCAAACCAAATCGTCGAAAAAGGAGGCTCGATCCCTCTAGATGATGTTCCTCTAGCTTGAGGACGGTAACAAACGTCGAATTTAGTGACGTTAAACAAAGTGCTCTTGGGAGACACCCCAAGCTTATCATTGTACACATTTATTTTATGCATTTTTTCGATCTTTGTTATTTCTTTTTGATATTTTTGTTGAAGTATTTTTAGAGTTCTTGGCAGCCAAAAGATGTGAAATCTTGCTAGGGAAGTTCAAAACGAGGAAGAACGGTATCCCGGCGTCATGTTGCACGAAAGTTTCTCTCAATCCCGAGCTGACATCCCGATTTGAAGTTGCCCGGGATGGGGTTTTGCCGAGGACCAGGGAGAATTCCGGCCCCATGTCCCTGTTTGGTGTTGACCGGGATGGAAGAATCCCCGGGAAGAAACTTTTCCATCTATGCTGGACGCGTTTGACGGAAGTGATTCTCCCCGGGATGTTTTTCTCCTCGGTCCCGGCCCCGAGTACCGGATGTGTGTTGGCCGGGATGGAGATTGTTCACCGGTCCGAGCTTTCGTTTAAGGGTCCATAGATTGGATCTATTATCTAATGGACCAGCCAGATAAGCCTTCTTCTTCCTCATTTTCGTGGCCATGTGCACTCATTTCTCTCTAAATTTTCAAAACATCATAACTCTCTCAATTCTCAACCAAAAGTTGTGATTCAAGTTGCTAAATTCCGGATTTCTCATCCTCTTTCTAGATCTATCAACACCTTTTCCATTTACAGCTTGCATCCTCAAGGTATATCACTCATATGTTTCATTAAAATTCAAGAATTTGTTCATAAGGAAAAATTTCATGAATTTGTTTGGGTAGTGTTTCCACTTGCATAAAAACCTTGGGACTAGGCTCGAAAATAGTTAGAATGTATAGCTCATGTGCCAATTTGTCATGCATTTGAGGAATTTTGAATTTTTAAGCCAAAGAACTTGATTTTTGGTGTTTGTGCTTAAAAGTTACAAACTTTGAGGTTTGATTGGATTCTTGTAGCACTCAATGGGTACATTCAACCTTGCAAATGACAACGTGAATATCTTTTTGAAAATTGAGCATTACCCTATTTGTCTCATGTTTGCCTTTGCTTGGTAATGCTAAGGGTTGTATCTTGGTTTCTTGAAACTTTTCTTGAGACAATATAGGTACCATGGGAAGAACAAGCGATCAAATTGAAGAGAGAGGTCTACCGATTAAGAGGAAAGAGTTAGCACTAGTGGAAAGCGCTAAAGGCACCGAAAAAAGGAAAAAGATGACACTTGCTTATGACGAGGTAGACAATGTGAAAGACGTGGGCCAAGTGAAAAAGAAGAAGAAAGTCCCCGTGCCAAAGCCAAGAAAACCCACCTATAGTGAGTATGCCAAAACGCTCAAAGAGGTGAAATTCGAGGAGACAAAATTCCCAGATAAGATTGTACTTGAGAAGATGGGAATCCTTGAGGACGTGAAGTCAATTTTCACCAACATGGTCTTTGATGGGATCTTTGAATTGGCTAACCTCTCTCATAAAAACCAAGCTTGCCAATTTCTTGCATCATTGGAAGCCATGTTCTATGAACGAGGGGACAAAGACGCCAATGAGGATGATGGCCACGGTTTCATTGCGTTTAAGGTGGGCAAAGAAGCTTACAAGATGATATTCCACGAGCTAAGTCAAGTGTTTGGGTTCAAAGAAGACGAAACCAAGAGAGGCCTCAAGTTTTGCTACGGGAAAAATGACTTGGCCTACTTGTGGAAAGTCATTGGTATGGGAGAATATAGTCCCAGGAATATCAAGGGTGCATCCATCCGCCACCCCGCCATTCGCTATGTCCACAAGATCCTTGCTCACACATTCTTTGCCAAAAAGGAGGTTGGAACGGTTTCGGAAGAAGATATGGAGTTGCTTGCTTTAGGGTTGGCACCGTTTCTTGACTCACCTCAAGATGAGCGGTGTTTCATTGGAGAGAGTGCACGCCCTTGTCTAGCCGCCGTTCTAGTGAACCACTTACTTGGCTACAAGGTTTGGGCCCTCACTACCAAAATGAGGGAACCTGAGATCTTCATTGGCGGTTTGGTGACTTCAATCATTAAGGCTAAGGGGATTACGTTGGAGGATGAGACTAAAAACATGGTGGAGTTTATATATGAGATCTATCTCTCGAGAACCAAGTTCTTCGAAGGCAAGATAAGCAAGACTTTCGCCTACAACCTAAGGCTTACCAAAACCAACACGGTCAAAGTCCTTTTGCCTAACGCTCCTCTCACCACACTCCGAGGGAGAAAAGAGCTCTACTTCTATCCGAGCAATGATAACTTCTACAACTCGGCAACCGACCCACCACTAGAGATAATCTGCCGAGGGAAGACAAAGGCGAGGAAAACGCCAAGGGCAGAAGATGATCACCCCAACGACCAAGAGGACGAAGAAGACGAAGATACACACTCGTTTCCCGTTGGGCCAACGTACGGGAGTGAGAGATATTGCTTTGACCCTTACGATGGCAAGATACCGGACATCACCACTAGACATGCCAACCACCAAACGAGGTTACTACAACGTTGGTGCAAGTGGAAAGATAAGACAATCCGGAAGTTGGTAAGGGCGGTCAAGGACTTGACGGGCACAGTTAGAGAGCTCACGGGAAAGAAAGGAGATGCTAGCTCCTCTCGCGGCCAAGGAAAGCCAAGTACGATGGAGCAAGAGGAGATTGGGGAATGCTCTCTACTACAAGGAGGAGAGTTGGTGATTCATGACGACGAGTACGTTCCATCTTCCAAGGTGAAAAGGGCCAAGAGAAAGATGATGAAGACAACATCTCCATGCTCTAGCAATCCTTCATACTCGATGGGGTCTTCGTCCCCATCCGAATGCTTTTAAGGTATAACTCCAAAACCTTGTAAATAGTTTTTTTTTTTTATTACTTGAGTCTTTCATTTGATTTTTGCATTTTTTAGTCTCTTCCCTTTATATATTTCACACCGAGACGGTGTGATTCAAGTTTGGGGGAGGGACCGTTATCTAACATCGTTTTTTCGTGTCTTATTTTGCACCTTGAGTCTCATGCATATCATTCATTTTCAATAAATTTGAAAATTTTGAACTTTTGTGCATTCCATATAGGATTGAGTCTAGATACATAGCATATAAGGTAGCTTTGCATGGGCATTAGGAGCAATGATAGATTTGTCCTTGTAAAGTACCATATTAAGAGCTTAGTCCAAGGCCATTGTTGCTAGTTACTTGATGCTTTCATCTCGTGTAGAAATTAAGAGCGAACCATGCCTTGATCTCATGTCTTATTGTTCTTGCCTTGATTGAAGCAAACCTTGACTTGAATTCGACCCCATCTAAGTGATAACCTTAATTTTGACTTGTAAATATTGTGTTCATGCATTTATGAATGAATTCGTGGATCACTTCATACATATTTGGATAACCTTTTCCCTTTCACCACTCTTGTTTATCCAAGTAGCTTTATCCCATCATTGGAATGGTTTCCCCTACCCTAACCTCGACCTTCTTTCTAGCCATTGATATTCGTGTGTGATTGGTAAGGCCTTCTTTTGAGCAAACTTGGAAAAACGTGTTAGGTTTAAGGCGACAAGGAGGAATTCTCATGTAGATTTAGCTCCATCATCATGGAGTTAATCTAGGAATAGGCTAGATATGTTAGAGGTTCTTGGTTTAAGTTTCGGGGAACGGTTTGGAAAGTTGGTGAACGGATGTGTTTGGAGTAGATTGTGGAATGGGAAAGATGAATAAGGTGAAGGAAAGAGGGGATCGAATTTATAGATTGGTTGGTGCAAAATTATAAGACTAGCTCTAAGAATAAGATAGCCTCAAGAGATCAAAAAGAAAAAGAAGAAAGCCGAAAATATCAGGGCATCAAAAAAGAAAAAGAGGCGTGAACAAAAATGAAGAAAAAGGAGAGCTAAGTTACAACAAAGAAGCACCAAACCATGATAACAAGGAAGAAGAAGTTGATCCCCAAATGAAGAAGAAAGTGAAGTAAAAGGACAAGAAGTATGTGTGGGTTTAAGAAGGCAATTACCTTAAGATGAAAAGGGTAGCTTAGGATGTGGGCACAAACGGGTTAGAAGGCTTTAGGTTAGAAACACTCTAGGCATTTGGGTAGATGAGAATTCTCCCTTGTATGCATAGGTTGCCTTTTACCTTTAGTATTTTGCTAAAGTTTGCTCTTTCCATGAGAGATCCTTATTCTTGATTACCCATGCATGATAATGAGATCATCTTCATCTCATAACCTAACCCTTATCCAAACGAATTCATTTGATCTTGAATAAATATGATTAACGCTTATTACACTTAATCAATGTCAAGGGGCTAGAGGATTTCAAAGTTTGTGTAGGTTGAGGTTCGAATTTAAGTCATGTAAGGATAAGTATGGCTAGTCACTTTTGAGTAAGTTGTTTGATCGCATCAAGAAGTTTGCAACTTGGACATTGGGCTCGAATTATTTTTATGGCACTTTCGGATTTTAGCTCCCATATTCTAGTCTTCTCCCTTTACCTATTCTTGTTTGTTTAATATACTCATATATTGCATGTTTAAGCATGCATTTTATTTAGAGTTTTGTGTAATTCACATGCATAATTATGGTCTAGTCTTGCATTTAGGTCTCATTTAGGGTAATAGGTGTTTGCATTAGGTCTTAGTGAGTTTTGCATACATTTGGAGTGTTTCCTAGGTAATTAGAGGCTTTCGGATAAAATGGGGAAGTTCGCACTCACCTCGAAGAAATCCCTCAGCACCGGCCCTGTCGTCACGGCTAACATCAGCCAGGGATTGTCTCTCTCGGCTAAAACAGCTCATGCCGGCCATAATCATATCGGCACGGATTTATCCCTCAGCCGGCACAAGGTTTCTCCTCGGGCAGGAGATATGCCGACCATCATCCCGCCTTGATTCTCCCCAGGATCAAACCTATCGGCTAAATCTCCTCTCCATCGTCCCGCGTAGAAACAAACTGGCATGAAAGCTTCCTTGCAGCCAGCACGCATTCTTCCCTAGGGCAGGAGATTTGCCGGCCTTCGTCCCGCCTTGATTCTCCCCGGGATCAAACTTATCGGCTAAATTTCCTCTCCATCGTCCCGCGTAGAAACAAACTGGCAAGAAAGCTTCCTCTTAGCCGGCACAAGGTTTCTCCTCGGGTAGGAGATATGCTGACCATCGTCCCGCCTTGAATCCCCCCCAAGATTGATTCCCTCAACAGAAAACTCTCGTTCCGACTTGCATCATCCCGGCTTCACACAGCCCGGGATCGATTCCTCAGCTAAATCGCTCGTGCCGGCCTCTTGTCCCGATGTGAATCAGCCCGGCACACAAAACCTCGACGAATTGCGATCCAAAATGTCCGGGTCGAAACCCGGTTTGTTTCGGGTTGACCCGGTCAACTCCTCATCCATTTTAAAAACTCAAAAACCCTAATTTTCATTTTATGCTTCTTTTGTCTAAGAAGCCCTTTCCCCTTTGATAGAGTTCTTGGATCTGTAAGAGAGGATCTTCTACTTTTAATTCAATTAAGTCTTTGTTTTTATTGATTCTTTCCATCTAATCTTCTTTCTATCTTATCTATTCAAGATTCATCCATGAAAACCTCTCCTATCCAAATCGATTTTGAGGAGCTTTTCATGGGTATTGAGTAGTCTTTTAGGGTTTAGAGATGGGGTAGATTAGGATGTTCCAAGGCTTGATTCACGATGTTTAGGGGTAGATCTGCTTATATCCTTTCTTGTTTGATGTTCTAAAGGCTAAATCTAGCTTGAAAAAGTAGGTTTATATCATAAGATATTTCATGCACACCAAGTGTTTGATGAAATGTCTTGATGAATTAAACAAGAGATTTACATTCCTAGCCTATGAAAATAGTTGTCTAGGGTGTATTTTTGGTTGTTCTTGTTGAATTAAATTTAATGCTTGCTAATCAATGATCCAAAAATGAGAGTTTGTTAATGGGTAAGGTGATTAGCTTAGTGATTAATTGATTGAAAAAGAATTAGTCAAGTTTAGGATCTTGTGCCTAGGGATTAGCTTATTTAAGTAAATGAACATCATGAATTGAACTTGAGACTTCTTATATCGATAACCCTATCTCTAGATTCGCTTTTGCTTATTGAATTAAATCTTGTTTAGTTGTTTATTCGCTTTAAATTAGTTACTTAATCACAATACACTCGTTTAGCTTAACTTATATAAGTTCCTTACATTCTTAGTGATTAAGATAATTCCCGATAAGGTTCGATAACCTCTTATGCTACAATTGCATTTAGAGAATTGACTCTAGAGATACCAAAATATCTTGTATCAAGTTCCTAGAAATGTTTTTTGCATCGGTCGGTCCATTCAAACTTTTTGTTGCCTCGCAGAGTGTCATAGAAGGATATGGACTTATCAGGTGACCTCAATATGAATCGGTTTAAAGAAACGAAGCGACCTGTCAGTCACTGGACTTCTCGCTTCATCTTTCGCGACGCCATTTCTACCAGTGCATTGATCTGCATTGGATTCACCTCTATGCCTAGGTGGGTTACAAGGTACCTGAGAAATTTGCCTGATGTTACCGCAAATCGGCACTTTGTCGGGTTCAACTTCATCTTATGGTGGTTTAGCTGTTCGAAACAATTCCGCAAATGTGCTACGTGAGCCATCTCATTGAGTGATTTGACTAGCATGTCGTCTATGTATATTGTAACAGCCCAAACCGTTTCCATAATTCCCTCGCGGAGACAAGCCGGGAGGTGTCACATAGTGAAGGGAGAACCGCCGAGGCAAACCGGTCAGTAGACAGCCCATACTACCTTGGCGACAATTTCATCCCATAGACAACATCTCTTTTATTCCTCCCGTCCGGCAACCTAAGGTTTTCAAACCCGTAAAGCCTGTCGAGAGTTGTTCCGGCCCAGGACATGGACCTAGTATCAGAAGATTCAAGGGTTTAAGAAAAATACATCTTTATTTAGTTACTAAAATTTCTTACAATAACTTGTTGTAGTACTTTAGCTTAAATTCGTTCTCAAACCCTACTCTCATTCTTATACAAAACACCGCAATCTACTTCTGGCTCACCTATTGTCTGATTCCACCCCTCGAAAGCCCCACTAAGGTTACCTGCGAGACAAAACTTTATCATGAGTACTCCTAATGAATACTCAATGAGCTCAGGACCCCTACATCACCGTTAGTCCTTAAATCCCCGTCCCTTCGTCCCCAGATAGCCGAAACCTAAATTGTACCAGGAAGCTCCAAACTAGTAAGCCAAGTCATGTAAACTACAACTAAACATGCAAGCTAAAACCTATTTAGCAAGCATCTCCTATCATCTTACTTATCACAAATACGCAAGCGGAATTCATTGTCACCATCTACAAGCTAACTCCATCTAGCAACTCATTCACATCATATGCTAAGACCGTCCTAGCATTTTTTAAATGACCATCTCTAGTTATTCACCACAAAAGATCATAAATCTATGTCACATGTGATCAAGTCATTCTCAGACTTTCTTATCCCTTGCACCGTCGTGCAATTCTCGGCCATGGGACGACCCAAGTATCACTACATTGCATCTTAACCATGAAACCTACCTCCGGTTCCTACCTTAAACGATATAATCATCCCTGGATTATATTTAAAGTTGATCAAGCGAGTCATAAACTACATGTTCATCACTTCAAACACACAATAACAACAACAATTCTATTATAATTGATCACGCATGGAACCTCTTGATTCGTACGACCTGCCTGATGTCGAGCTGGGAAGAGATGGGGTTCCGTGATGCTTTAGTTCTTGCATTGAGGGGGCAATCTTCTTCTGTGTGTCCTCTTACTCCGCACATGTAGCACAACGATAAGTGCGGCAGTGCTCGTCGATTATCCAGTGCGGCGTGGCACAACCAAGTACGATGGCTCATCTGGCCACAATACGCGCATTGTTGTTCCTCTCTTAACGGTGGTTGGTAACTCATCCTGACTCGTGCTCCACTCCGCATTGACCTTCTAGGCGGTCTGCCCATAAGGTACATTTCCGTGTTCGGTTCTTCACCGTTTGCTCTTCTTTCTCTCCATCTAAGTTCATATTGCCTATCTTCATCTTCTTCTTCTGGTTCCGGTATACTTGCTTGATCCTCAATTTCTAGTAAGGTAGATCCACGCATGACTCTTCTGCCTTCCGAGTTTTGTGTTAGGTCGGTCCTTCTACGTGCTGCCCGGAATGATTCACCATTCCTCTCATCCGGTGGTTACTCATCCCAACCAAAAATGTCTATCCACATGTCAAGTTCTTGGCGCCACTCTACCCGGTCCTTCTTCATCGTTCAAAAGATATCTGAATCACTGTCCTAATGTCAACTCTCTCTCTCTCGTGTTCAAGCATATTGCCGTATATCGCCATTTCTCTTTCCCTGTCTTCGCTTTCACCATCTTGTCTCCTAACTTTGTCTAATCGATATTCGTATTTCACCATTTCTCTTTCTCCGTCTTCACTTTCGCCATCTTGTTGGATCTCGTGGTCTAGTAAGTCTCCAAACCTCATCGTTCTCGGTACTATCAGCTCTTCTTCCTCGTTTTCATCCTAATCAATAAAAATGAGTGCCGTGATTGAGTGCATTTTACCGAGTTTATGTTCACGAAAGTATACATGTGATTCAGATGTTCGTGAACCTATAAATCAATAGTGGTCTTATTGATTTTATCAAGTATATTTACGGAGTGCCGTGAACCGATATATTTGGATAGGTTCTTACCGAGGTGAAATCTATATATTACAGATTGAGTGGATTTAACCTCCGTGAATCTATAAATCAATAGTGGTCTTATTGATTTTACCAAGTATACTTATGGAGTGCCGTGAACCTAAATATTTGGATAGAAATGCACTCTCGTTTTAAGTGGTCTTATTTAGATCCTAAAAGACTACTCACTAACCATAAGGAACACAATAAATTCCATGAAGAACATGTTAAATCCCATGATTAGATGATTATATGATTAAGAAAGTGAAGATAGAGATTAAGAGAATCAAAGCTTAAATTGCATAAATCAAAAGGATCTCTCTTACAATCAATTAGAACTCTCAAAATGGATGTGTTTTTGCTTAAGAAAAAGATAAATCAAATAAAATTAGGTTTTTTTGTATATATAATATGATGGGCGGACCAGGTCAACCCGGAACAAACCGGGTTTTGACCCGGCCGAAACTGGGTCGGATGTCCTACACCGGACGGTGGTCAGCCGGTGTGGCCAGCCGATGTAGGTGGTCTTCTTTCACACCGGTCCGCCTTGGAGCGGCATTGCCGGCCGGCATTTGCTCTGCCCGATTGTTGGTCACATACTGGACGAGATGCACCGGCCGAGAATGGTCCGGTGTGGTGTGTCCTGAATCTTCATCACCAGATGGTCTTAGCCAGTGTTTCTAGGCGGTGTGGGGAGCTGCGGCTAAAAGCTTGGACACTAGGCTGGCTTGGGGCGTTGTAGCCAACCGGTATTTTCCCTGTCCAAGAGTTGGCTAAGCCACGGACGAGATGCACCGGCCGGGAATGGTCCAGTGTGGTGAGCAATAGGAAGTAGACGCTCCTTGACACAGGCCAGTCATCATCCGGTGTGATGGCCTGGCGTTTACCCTGCCTTGGACAAGGCTGCAATACTGGCTGGTGATGGGCCAGTGTGGTGGGCCGATGACGGGCCGGTGTGGTGGGCCGGTGACAGGCCGGTGTGGTTAGTCCGAGTTCCCCAATGCTTCTAGCTATCTTCTCACGATCGGAGCCCAAGTGCAAGCTCTCCCAAGGTCTACAAAGCACCTAAACACACTCCAAAACATGCAAGACTCTCTAGGACCTGGTATGAACTCTCTAGACTCTAAATGAGAACAAAACACTAAAGAAATGCTATGACACATATGCAAAAGAGACAAAACATAATCTAAATGAATGCTTAAAAGAGGTAAAATGTGAGAATATCATCTACATCGGCCAGTGGTTGTCCGGTGTGGCTTGGTCGGTGTGGTGATGTTTTTGGAGCAAAGAGGCAACACCGGGCGGTCTTCAAGCGGTGTAGGCGGCCGGTATTCTCCATGTCTAAGGTTTGGTTCAACACCGGGTGGAGTTGTGGCGGTGTGAGTGGGCAGGTGTGGAGATGAGGCAGATCACATGTCAAGACTTAGCTGGTGTGGTTTGGCCTGTATGGTGATGTTCTTTGAGCAAAGAGGCAATACCGGGCGGTCTTCAAATGGTGTAGGCGGCCGGTATTCTCCATTCTCAATGTTTGGTTCAACACCGGGTGGAGTTGGGGCGGTGTAAGTGGGCTGGTGTAGAGATGAGGCACATCACCGATCAAGACTCAACCGTTGTGGTTTGGGCGGTGTGGTGATGTTCGGATGTAGGCACCAAGGGACTTGGGCTACAAAGAAGGTGGATGATGGAGTATGAGAAATTGGCTGACGGGCTCGCCTTGCTTATACGACGTGATGATAAGATGGAAGGGGGTTTGATTGACTCTCCCAATCGATGGGGCTGATTGACTCTCTCAATCGATGGGGCTGATTGACTCTCTCAATCTATGAACGAAATAGGTTGTTTGAATCACACAAACAAGCTAAGTCACAGCCTCTAAAGAGTTAAGTGAATCGCACACTTAAGTCTAAAAACAAGATCGATTCTTCAAGAAACACACTTGAAAGAAAAGAACACAATACTTTATTGATTAGAGATTGAAAAGGTGATTTGTACAAATGATCTACTAAGCTATATATAAAGCTGTTACAAGAATAAACTAAATGTCTAAAGTCTAGAAACAAGAAAGAAATTGTAAAACTAGCCATTGGGACAATTATGAGTGAATCGGCCCAAATATGGAAAACGAAGATGTGCTTGAGTGTTGACAACTTGGGCGTTGCCATAACCGGAACAGGTCAACTCGTATTGGGAAAAGGGTATAAATTGAGGATCCGATAGAAATTTCTTCGGATCTTGGTCTTGTTGGATCCAGGAAAGACACAATAGTACTCTTCGATTGGTTTTGGGCCGAGATCATGGCTGAGTTGGGCTGTGTAGCACAATATTTGGCCTAAACGTGCAATTGGATCTGAAACCGTTCTGCCAACTTGTAAGGTGAATAACTTCCAAACCAAAACCGGTATTGGCATGAATCCAATTCGCTGTGTGTCTCTGATGGTTAAAGATTCCATAACAAGTTGGTTTTTAGCTTAATTCCTCCTGGTTTGGTCGAAAACATCCGATGAAGGCGTGTATGTCCAAATCGGGTAAGTTGGGGATCACCCAATTTGTAAAATTGATATCTCATTCGTCCGAACTCCGATTGGAATGATTCTACTTTGAAGCGCTCCTCTGATGGGTCAAGATTACAGGACAAGTCAGCTTGTCGATGAAATCCTCTTGGGTTGGCCAGAATCCTTCAAGAGATGCACCTTCTTTTATTTGATGAGCGTTGGGCGATAGTAGGTTAGGAGAAACTATCCCAACATCAAGAAAGGTTCATCTGTCGCCAATAAGATCAGGGTCTAAGCCTGACGTACGCACAGTACAGTCCCTTTCTAAGGTGGTAATAGTTCCATGAGCTTTCACATAGACAATTGAAGCATCGACAATCGTCTCTTTTTTGACATCCGCTATGACACTTTCATCCGTGTGTGTCTTCTCCTCGCCATGGTCTATATCCGTTCTGATGTCCTCATCATACCCTCGCCCTTGGAAATGTTTCATACTCGAAACTTTGACCCCGGGTCATGATTGGTGTGAGGGTCGGAAATGGTCGATGTTGAGCATCTAGTGATTCGTCTTTGATGAGCAAAGAAGAAATGACTCCTCTCCAAAGTTTGTTGCTGACTTCCTTGGGCAACAAGGTAGCCGTCTTTGTGAAATCTCCTTTTTCACACTTGGTATATCCAATGGTCCTTTACGGTATGAGTTCTTGTTGATCCTCTTTTGTTCCTGCAAAGATCTCTTCACTTTGGGCAAGAAACAGGTGTGTTATTGCAATCATGATATTATTACGAGTAATGCGACATGATTCATTTCTGATCACTTTGCCTAATCTCTTTTTGACGTGTGGTTCAATATAATTATTCCAATTTATCGAGTCCATATATATTTCAGGTTCTTCTAGACTTAATAAGTCCATATTTACATTCTTTGAATCTTGGAGTATAATGTCACTTACCTGATCAAGATCCTCGATGAGTTTTGCTTCCTTAGAGACCACATTATTCTGACTTAGTGTTTGATCCGGTGGCTCTTCTTGTAGCAGTATGGGGCTGGTGACATCTTCACCCTTTTCAGTGGTTGTCTTGGGGTCTAATCCTTTCTCCATGTGTTCCACTTCATGATCTAGACCTGCATTAACAACATTTGGCAAAGATAAGTATAATATACAAGAATTGGAATTTTCAGAATGTGACTCATGTACTTCTCTATCTTATTCCTTTTCCAATTTGGTTGATAAAATTGTTTATAAATTTCTAGTTGAGCATATCTTAGCATAATTTTCTCTTTGATAACATAGAAATAAGATCTATAACAGATGGTGTCAATTACTTTCGAAAGATTAGAGGACTTACTTTGGTCTTTAACTTGCTGGATTTTTATTTGTTTCACAAGTTTAGAGGTATGGTTCTCTCTGCTGCTTCTTGTTGATGATAGTAGATTTGGTTCCTCTGTGGCATAGTGTCGGGTGCAAACTTGTCCTTCATCATCCATTTGAGTTTACCCCAAGTGTGTATGGGTGGCTCCTTGTACCATCTTCTATCACCCTCTTCTCGGTTCCACATCTTAGAGCTTTTCCCGAGAGTTGTCCAAGTGCATACGACAATCTTTCTCCTTGTGGAATGTAGTAGTATTGAAAGTACTCATTGATATATCATGGTCTTTACACCTTTTAAGCAATGATATAAGTCTGTTTTATAGAGTCTTTCTACTATTTCGTAGTGTTTTAGAGTCTTTTACAGGTTTTAGCACGTTTGGAGCATAATTGGAGATATTGGAGCTTTCTGGAGCATTTTGGAGCAAAGCAGAAGTTCGTGTAGCTGAGTACCCGATTTGAAGCCTCGGTATCGATCAACACTGACTAGTATCGGTCGATACTCACTACAGCAAGACACGATCGCGACTATTCCAAGAGTTGAAGAATTGCAAAATTGCCCAGAAGACTTTATTATTTACAAGAAGCTCCAAAACGTGACTTAGGTTATTTATTAGGATTTTACAGCCACTTTGATGGTTATGCTTTATTTTACTTTGGGTTTGTGAGAGAGCTTTTGAAGGGAGACAAGTCTGAAACTCCGTTTGTCCGAGAGAAGATTTCGAACCCTCTTGTTACTCTTTCTTATTATTTATTTGAGTATTTATTCAGTCATGTTTATTGCTTCAATTTCCATGTCTGAGTAGATCTCTTGTTAGGTTTAGGGTTCTCATTAGGGATTTCTTTGAATGCTAGGTTGATTAGTTGTTAGGGTTCATAATCTGAATTAGTTCTTCACCTTAGGTTGTTCTCAAAGCTAATTATGGATTGATTACCTAGAACTTAGATCTTAGGTTAATCGATTAGGCACGACAGTGCAGTTGAGAAATCTGATAGAACTTAGGGTGAGCAAAATAACTATTCGCAAAGAGATTTGGTTTAGTTGTTTTGTGAACAAATCAAACTTGAACTAAAAGCTGGTTTAGACTTTAGGATTCGCAAAGAGATTTGGAATTCTAGGATTTAGACTTAGATAATTCTCGCAACGACAGTTGGTTAATTATACTTTCTACAAAGGGATCGATTGGAGGTACTAGATGGCTTCAGATGCTGCGAATAATGGGAACTTCAACACCAGTAATCCAGATGATGCGGTTGTGCTGATTGAGAACTTGGCGTCTAGCAATAGCACCAAGAATGCTGATTTCGAGCGGAAGAAGCAGGCTGGAGGAGTTGATGGATCGCAGATTGCTGAAGATCAGGCCAAGCTAGATTTCCTGATCGGGAAGTCGAAGAAAGTTGTACACTTTGCTGATGAAGTCGTGAATGTGGAAGAAGATGAAGTGGAGGATGTTAACTACGTTGGTGATTCTGGTTTTCAAGGTCAGCGATTTGGGTACAACAACAACCGAAACTTCAACAACAACACTCAGCAAGGTGGGTACAAGTTTGAGGGCAACCAATCTGGTTTTGGAGCAAAATAATTTGCTCATAAACCACTACAGAGCAGCGATTTCACTCACAATTATGGGAACTCTTCGTACCAGCCCATCTCTCCAAAGTCCACATAGAGTAAGATGGAATCCATGTTTGAACAGATTCTTCAGGGACAGCAAAAGCTGCAAGTGATTTCAATGGGAAGATTGACCATATGTACACTGATCTGGATGGGAAAATTGAAGCTATCAATCTTTCTCAGAGGAAGCTGGAAACTCAGGTTGCTCAGACAGCAGCAGCTGTGAAGAGACACTAAGGTTTTCTTCCAGGGAAAACTGAGAATCCAATAGCACAGATAAATGCCATCACCTTGAGGAGTGGAAAATAGGTGATTACAGGGGTGAAGAACAGCCCAATTGCAGAGACTTTCGTCTATCTGGCTGAAGATGACGACTGGGATTCTGAAAATCCTCGTGTATAGATCGATACCAGCCAGTGTCGATTGATACCAGTCCAGACACCTGCACAAGGGGAACCAAAATCCCGTGTATCGTTCGATACTCCTTCTGTGTCGGTCGATGCTGAGACACATGTCGAGAAGGAGCCAGAGATTGTCAAGGAGAGGGTGTACAAACCGAAGATACCTTATCATATGTGAGGACGCCAGATGTAAAACTATGTTGGATAAGTTGGTTGTGGAGCTTCCTTTTGTTGATGCTATTAAGACTTATCTAGCTTTCAGGAGGTATGTGAAGAAGATAGAGTCTAGCAATGTTAACCTTGAGGAAGGTGTCATGATGATTACAGCTGAGTGCAGTGCGATTCTACTCAACAAAATTCCCAAAAAGCTAACAGACCCAGGGAGTTTTGTTTTGGATTGCACTATCTTCACAGAGAGATTCGAGCGTTCTCTCTGCGATATTTGGTCGAGTGTGAACCTCATGCCACACTCAGTTGCTTAGCGAATGGGGATGACAGATTTCTAATCTACAAGGATTTTGCTGGTACTCGCTGATCGCTCAGTGAGGGAATACTCGAAGATGTCCCAATCAAGATTGGGAATTGCTTGATCCCAACAAATTTCATCGTCATGAAGTACGATGCTGAGCCTAAGGATTCTCTTATCCTGGGCAGACCATTCATTGCAACTGCTGGAGCCTTGATCGATTACAAGAATGGACAGATAGCTCTCAACATCGGTGATTTGGTGATGTCCTTTAACGTGGAAAAGATGATAAAGAGACCAACCATCGATGGTCAGACGTTCTATGTGGACACCTTGAGTGACATAGCAGAGGAGTACTTCTTGGAGATGCACACTGAGGATCCACTAGAGAGATAATTGGTTTGTTCAGCCACTTCAGAGGTCCATTTATGCGATGATACTGCTGGATACTCGAAGATGCTCGATTCAGCATCGCCAATATCGATCGATACTCCCCTAGTATCGGTCGATACCCTGCGACTAGAAGGAGAGTTGGCCGAAAGTTCTAAGCAAGCTGCTGGGCTTGGAGATTGGAGCGAGGAAAATGCTCTTAAGGTGGAACTCAAGCCACTCCCCGCCGCATTGAGGTATGTTTTTCTTGGTCCTAATTCCACATACCCTGTGATTGTTAATGCTTCCTTGAACAACGCAAAGATTACCTTACTGCTGCGCAAGTATCTCAAAGCTCTTGGCTATTCTCTTGATGATATTTGAGGTATAGCACCAGACTTGTGCATGCATCGGATTCACTTGGAGGATGAGTGTAAATCGTCAATTGAGTGCCAGAGGAGTCTGAATCCTAACCTGAAGGAAGTGGTCATGAAGGAAGTGATGAAGTTGTTGGAAGCAGGGATTATCTATGCCATCTCAGATAGTTCTTGGGTTAGTCCAGTTCACGTTGTGCCTAAGAAAATATGCATACTAGTGGTGAAAAACGAGAAGGATGAGCTTATCCCTACAAGGACGATCACTTGTCACAAGATGTGTATTGACTACAGGAAGCTGAATGCGGCCACAAGGAAGGATCACTTTCCATTTCCATTCATCGACCAGATGCTGGAGAGGTTAGCGAGTCACCCATACTACTGTTTTCTCGATGGGTACTCAGGCTTTTTCCATATTGTTATACATCCAGAGGACCAGGGGAATATGACATTTACATGTCCTTATGGCGCATTCGCCTACAGAAGAATGCCATTTGGATTATGTAACGCTCCAACAACCTTTCAGAGATGCATGATGTCGATTTTCACATACATGACTGAGGAGTTTATGGAGGTGTTCATGGATGACTTTTCAGTGTATGGATCGTCATTCAAGAATTGTCTGGATAACTTGTGCAAGGTGCTTCAGCGATGCGAGGAAAAGCACTTAGTTCTTAATTGGGAGAAGTGCCACTTCATGGTACAAGATGGCATCGTTCTTGGGCACAAAGTTTCTAAGGCAGGGATTGAAGTTGACAAGGCTAAGATTCAGGTCATGACAAGCCTGCAACCTCCAAGCTCTGTATCTGAGATTCGAAGTTTCCTTGGTAATGCTGGGTTTTACAGGAGGTTCATCAAAGATTTCTCTAAGCTTGCACGCCCACTCACAGCCCTGTTGTGCAAGGAAATCAAATTTGATTTCACACCTAATTGTCTTGCAGCCTTCGAGGAGATTAAGAAGGCATTGGTGAGTGCTCATATTGTCCAACCACCTGATTGGAGTTTACCTTTTGAGGTTATGTGCGATGCGAGTGATTTTGCTGTTGGAGCTGTGTTGGGTCAGAGGAAAGACAAGAATCTCCATGCTATTTATTATGCCAGTAGGACGTTGGATGATGCTCAGCGGAATTACAGCACCCCCGAGAAGGAGTTACTTGCAGTTGTTTTCTCTTTTGAGAAATTTCGGTCCTACTTGATTGGGAGCAAGGTTATTGTTCACACAGACCATGATATTCTCAAATACTTGCTGTAGAACAAGGACATCAAGCCTCGTCTATGCCGATGGGTACTTTTGCTCCAAGGGTTCGATACCGAGATCAAGGACAAGAAGGGAGTTGAGAATGAAGTTGCTGAACACCTATCGCGAATAAAGATCAATGAGGTCGTGCCTATTGATTATTTCTTGCCAGAGGAGGGTATCTACTTCATTGAGGCTCAGCTTCAGGATGTTTGTTTCGAAAATCTGCAGTTTTCGCGAGTGCATACTTTTAGTATCGATCGATACTCATCTAGTATCGGTCGATACCCGACACGTTTATGACGCCTATCTAGCTGATGTATCTAGTCCTGCACGACCATGATACGTTGACATTGCTAACTACCTTGCTGTAGAGACTGAGCCAAAGCATTCCACGAAGTATGCGAGGAAGAAGTTTATGCGCGAGATGAGACGATTCTTCTGGGATGAGCCTTACCTATACAAGCACTACTCATATGGTATCTACAGAAGATGTGTTACAGAGTCTGAGGTTCCTGCGATTCTTTTTCATTGTCATGGGTTTGACTATGCTGGATACTTTGCTACTTTCAAGACAGTGTCCATAGTTCTTCAAGCAGGCTTATGGTGGCCTACTATGTTCAAAGATACGCATGCCTATATCTCACAGTGTGATGTCTGTCAGAGGAGAGGGAAGATCAGCAAGAGGCATGAGATGCCACAGAATTTCATCCTTGAGGTTGAAGTTTTCAATTGATGGGCCATCGACTTTATAAGTCCCTTTCCCTCGTTACACAAGAACAGATACGTCCTGATTGATGTGGACTATGTGTCCAAATGGGTGGAAGTCGAAGTCTCCAACAGGCAAATCAATGAGATTTTGGAGAAGACAGTGGGTACTTCTTGGAAGGATTGGTCTGCGAAGCTGGATGACGCGCTATGGGCTTACATGACTGATTTCAAGACACTGCTGGGTACTACACCGTTTCACTTGCTATATGGGAAAGCATGTCACCTTCCAGTGGAGATTGAGGACAAGGCAGCATGGGTGACGAAGTTGCTGAATTTTGACATCAAGCCTGCTGCTGAGAGGAGATTGATTCAGCTGAACGAGTTGGATGAGATCAGGAACCACACTTACGAGAATTAGAAGCTGTACAAGGAGAGAACTAAAGCCTACCATGATAAAAAGATCATCTCCAGATATTTCGAGCCGAATGACAAGGTACTTTTGTATAACTCTCGTTTGCAAATGTTTCCTGTTAAACTGCGTTCTCGTTGGCCAGGTCCCTTCACAATCAAGGAGGTCATACCACATGGTGCTTTTGTGCTAATTAGTCCTACAGGCGAGGAGTTTACTGTCAATGGACAGAGGGTGAAACACTATTGGGCGAAAGCCGAGATTCCAGCAGGGCAGATAATGCCTCTGGATGATGCACCCACAGCCTAAATGGAGTTACACTCAAGCTACTAACGTTAAACGAGCGCTTGGTGGGAGGCAACCCACTGGTGAGTCTGTATATACGTCTTTTATTTCAGTATTTTTTGTTTTTGTGTCTTGTGTTTACGTGTAAATTAGAAGAAAAAGGTTAGTCTCGACCGATACCATCACTAGTATCGATCGACACCAGAAGAAACAGACGTTGCATCGACCAATGGTCCTTGTATCGATCGACACCATCAATGGTATCGGTCGATACCCAACGCACAGGTAAGTTCTCTGATTATCACGTCCTCACTCAGTTGTTTTGTTTTCTTTCACCAACTTTGGGCTCGATAACACTGGGGACAGTGTTGTTTAAGTCTGGGAGAGGTAGTTGCTGACAGCGTTTTTGTTTTTCTTAGAGTCATAAAATAAAAATAAAAATAAATAGTTTTTATTGAGTCAAAACTTGTTGGAGATGATGATCATGTGCTTGAGCCTATTGTTCATATTTTGTTTTTGAGTAAACAGTGTTACATGATCAGTTGTAGATCGACTAATGAAAAATCCAAAGACTGACTAGTTGACTAGAAAACATCTATGTCTCCAGCAGAGTTCTTCTAAAACCTGAGCCAAATTTTTGCACTTCATCGATGCAATTGATGTTTAAAGGGCTTGATTCATCATTCATATCTGACAAAAAGAACCCATGTGTTTAAAGTAATGGTATCTCTCTCTCCCCTGTTATAAGTCGATAAATAAGAGCATAAAAGATGAAATGACTTTCTTCTGAGTAGAGGGCTAAGAAAATTTCCAGCGATCCCATTATTTTACTTAAGAGGGAATGATCACACAAAGGTTGAAAGCGAGGTTAGAAAAATTTCCCGTGATACTATTATTCGCCTAAGCCTTTGATACATAGAGAGGGAAGAACCGGGGATTAGGTGGCAAACACCATCAATAGTCGCGTTTCGGACCTTAATGTGTATATGCAGATCCAAAAAGAAAGAAAGAACATGATAAGAAACAAGTATGGGGGAGAGAAAACAATACCAAAAAGTGTGTGAATTGGGTAATTCTTTTGTCGTGATATTGTATGGTAAAGAATCTAGAAGGTTCGTGAACATTGGTTGCAGCGATGAAACTGGCGATGAGGGCTTCATTTGAACAATGTTGCGAGATAATGTGTGGAGTCTGGGAAAGCTGCGAATGTCTACGGAAAAGTACATGGTGGTTAAATCAGGAGCTGGTTAGGTAACATTTGGGTGCTTGGGAAAAGGATCTCTGCGATGGTTCATGAACAGGTGAATCTCCGTGTTTTCAAACCTTTTTCTCTGGTTTAGCTTTCTATTTACCTGAGGGCAAGCACAGGCTAAGTATGGAGGAGTTTATATATCATGGTTTTTACCCCTTTTAAGCCATGATATAAGTCCGTTTTATAGAGTCTTTCTACTATTTCGTAGTGTTTTAGAGTCTTTTACAGGTTTTAGCACGTTTGGAGCATAATTGGAGATATTGGAGCTTTTTGGAGCATTTTGGAGCAAAGCAGAAGTTCGTGTAGCTGAGTACCCGATTTGAAGCCTCGGTATCGATCGACAGTGACTAGTATCGGTCGATACTCACTACAGCAAGACACGATCGCGACTTTTCCAAGAGTTGAAGAATTGCAAAATTGCCCAAAAGACTTTATTATTTACAAGAAGCCCCAAAACGTGACTTAGGTTATTTATTATGATTTTACAGCCACTTTGATGGCTATACTTAATTTAACTTTGGTTTTGTGAGAGAGCTTTTGAAGAGAGACAAGTCTGAAACTCTGTTCGTCCGAGAGAAGATTTCGAACCCTCTTATTACTCTTTCTTATTATTTATTTGAGTATTTATTCAGTCATGTTTATTGCATCAATTTCCATGTCTGAGTAGATCTCTTGTTAGGTTTAGGTTTCTCATTAGGGATTTCTTTAAATTCTAGGTTGATTAGTTGTTAGGGTTCATAATCTGAATTAGTTATTCACCTTAGGTTGTTCTCAAAGCTAATTCTGGATTGATCACCTAGAACTTAGATCTTAGGTTAATCGATTAGGCATGACAGTGCAATTGAAAAATCTGATAGAACTTAGGGTGAGCAAAATAACTATTCGTAAAGAGATTTGGTTTAGTTGTTTTATGAATAAATCAAACTTGAACTAAAAGTTGGTTTAGACTTTAGGATTCGCAAAGAGATTTAGAATTCTAGGATTTAATTAGACTTAGATAATTCTTACAACGACAGTTGGTTAATTATACTCTATTGATTTGAGTTCAAGAACCGTGCGTAACATGAACTCTGGTTAGTTAGTTTATCTGCATTCATTGATTTCCTGAGAAATACCCTGAACCTATCTTTTTCCCATCGATTTTACAACTCTTTTACTGTTGACTGCTTTTGTTTCATCTGAATTGTTTAGCTTGATTCGATACTATATAATCTATTGTGTGTTTCCGTGAGTTCTTGTGTTCGACCCCTACATATACTACAACAACTGCTTTAGTACTTATAGAGTATTAATTTGAGCATATCACTCATCCATGTTTTGGACCCACAATAGGTACTCTCTTGGGTCTTGACTTCTTGTAAATTCATAAATTAAAACAAGTCATCAAAATCATAATAATCATCTAGAGTTACCCATGTGTTGATTTGGTGTGAAGCTTGTGGTGTGGGGCTCTAAGTGTGGTCTGGTGGTTCAGGTTCAATTACTTCCAGGAATGGATTCTCTTCATAATCTCCATTGGAGTCTTCATCTTCTGTCCAAGTTTCCCCACCATAGCCATCTTCTTCATGGTCTTCTTGACTTGAGTCTTCCCAATCGTATTCAATGGGTACAAGCTGACTTTGGCTAACGTTGAATTCTCCCATCATGTCTTCATAGTCCATACTTCCTTGTGATTTGTCCCTTGCAAGAATATAGACGAGCTGGATCAGAATCAATTTCAAATATCTCAGCAAAAAGCAAGATATTCCACAATTAAATGCAAAGACACAAGATATGGAAACAACTCTTTTTATATGATTTTTTTTTCTTTTGTGAAACGATAACTAAACAAATCAAATGAGATAATTTTTATTTTTATTTTTGTTTTAGGTTTATGCGAAATCAAATAACAAAAAATAATTATGAACATAATTGAAACAAAACCAATTTTTATGGACCTTCGGTTTAAATGAAAGAAAATTACAAAACAGAAATGTAAAGATAGAGGTTGGATGAACACAACATGGGATATGAGCTTTTAAGCTCTGATACCAGATGATGTAGGCACCAAGGGACTTGGGATACCAAGAAGGTGGACGATGGAGTACAAGCAATTGGCTGACGGGCTCGCCTTGCTTATACGATGTGATGATAAGATGGAAGGGGGTTTGATTGACTCTCTTAATCAATGAACGAAATATGTTGTCTAAATCACACAAACAAGCTAAGTCGCAGCCTCTAAATAGTTAAGTGAATCGCACACTTAAGTCTAAAGATCGAGAACAATTCTTCAAGAAACACACTTGAAAGAAAAAACAATATACCTTATTGATTCGATATTGAAAAGATGATTTGTAAAAATGATCTACTGAGCTTTATATAAAGCTCTTACAAGAATAAAATAAAGGTCTAAAGTCTAGAAACAATAAAAAAATCGCAAAACTAGCCGTTGGAACAATTATGAGTAAATCGGCCCAAATATGGAAAACGAAGTTGTGCTTGAGTCTTGACAACTTGGGCATGAAGAAATGGTGTCCTGGGATGTCCAGGTTCAATGAATGAGTGATCAAGTCGTAGCAGCAGCATTGATATAGCCGTTGGAGACTTAAGACGCCAAGTGTGAACATGATTAATGCACTTGGGTCTAAATGAGGAAAGCCGGTCCAGGTGCATCTCCAAGTGATCTTGTGCATTTTGGTAGAAGTAAAGATGCATTGGAGATTCTCTAGACGTTGAATAATATCTCCAGGTCACCAAAATCTTGTAGATAAAGAATTAAACCCGTTAGAGCTCGGATTTGCCATAAACGAACCAGGTCAACCCGTATTGGGAAAAGGAGTATAACTTGAGGATCTGATGATTATTTCTACGGATCTTGGGCTTGTTGGATACAGGAGATACCCAATGATACTCTCCAATTGGTTTTGGGTCAAGATCGTGGCTGAGTTGGGCTGTGTAGCGCGATATTTGGCCTAGATGTGCAATTGGGTCTGAAACAGGTCTGCCAAATTGTAAGGTAAATGACTTCCCAATCAAAACCGGTATTTGCATAAATCTAATTCGATGCGTGTCTCTAATGGTTCAAGATTCAATACCAAGTCGGTTGGTAGCTTAATTCCTCCTGGTTTGGTCGAAAACATCCAATTAAGACGTGTATGTCCAAATCGGGTAAGTTGGGGATCACCCAATTTGTAAAATGGATATCTCCTTCATCTGAACTCCGATTGGAATGATTCCACTTTGAGGCGCTCCTCTGATGGGTCAAGATTACAGAACAAGTCAGCTTGTGGCAGAACTCCTTTTGGGTTGGCCAGAATCCTTCAAGAGATTCACCTTCTTTCATTTGATGAGCGTTGGACGATAGTAGCTTAGGAGAAACTTTCCCAACAACAAGAAAGGTTCCGCTGTCGCCAATAGGATCTGGGTCTAAGTCTGCAGTACACACAGTATAGTCCCTCTCTAAGGTGGTAGTAGTTCCATGAGCTTTCACATAGATGTTTGAAGCATCGACAATCGTCTCTTCTTTGACATCGGCTATGACACTTTCATCCGTGTGCATCTTCTCCTCGCCATGGTTTATCTCGGTTCTGGTGTCCTCATCATGTTCTTTGAGCATAACTCGTTTGGGCGCTAGGCAGACATGTCATTTCTAAATCAGATGTATCTTTCGAGCCACTGCTAAGAATGGCTTGAAACCACATCCAGACGACAGCTAACTCAATTTTCTACGATTGTCATGCGGACTTTCGAAGCTGAATCCGAATGGAAACCTTTCATCTGGCCCAATTTTTCATTGACTTCGGATGACTTTTTTATTTTCTTTTTCTCTACTACTCCAATAATCTCCTAAATATCTCCAAGTACCTAGAAAACACTCCAAATGATGCAAGACTCATTAGGATCTAATGCAAACTAGGTATACTCTAATTTGGGCCAAAACACTAAAGAAAACTATAAAAACACATGCATAAGACCAAAAATGCTAAGCTAAATGCATGCTAAAATGAGTAAAATATGGGAATATTAACTCCCCCAAACTTATTCCTTTGCTTGCCCACAAGCAAAAAAACAAGGACAAGAAGAGAAAGAGGTTTGAAGGTGGGAGCTCGAATCCACAAGCATCACAAAAAGAAATCGAATTCAACGTCCAAGTTTGTAATTCTAAAACGCACTAAGCGAGTCTACTCCCAAAGAGTTAGCCATTTCTATCTCCACATGCATCAAGCTCAAGTCCCAACCTACACAAGCATTCTTAACCTTCAACCTTTTGACATTCATTAATGGTTTATTCTGAATCATGCTTATGCAAAATTAAACGAACTCGTTTGGCTAAAGGATAAGGTTTTGAGATGAAGATGATCTCAATCACATATGTGGGTATTCCAATGCAAGGATCTCTCTAGGAATGAACAAAGTTTAGCAAAATGCTAGTGGTAAAAAGCAACATATGCGTGAATTCTCATCTACCCAATGCCTAAGATGTCTCTAAACCTAATTTTTCATAAGGCATTTTGCCTTCATGTCCCACATGCTTTATTGTTTCTCTACTTCATCTTTTTCTCAATTAGGGTGATATCTTCTTCTCCATTGAACTTGTGGCTTGGTGCTCTTCTTTTTCATTCTTTATCTTGCCTCATTTCTCATCACTTGATGTCTTTGCAAAATTTTGGCTTCTTTCCTTTTCACTTTGCATTTTGAGGCTAAGTCTAGCCCTAAGAGCTAATCTTATACATTGTCACCAGCCACTTCACACTTTGCATTCCCCTTTTCTTTCTTCACATATTTTCCTTTTCATTCTACCTTTCTTTTCCACCAAATCCCCTTTGTTTGTCATTTCTTACCCGTTCCCAACAAGCACTCCAAGACTTCACATACTAGCTAACTTATTCTTAGACTAGCCCCTTGATGTTGGAGCTAGATCTACATGAGAATCCATCCTTGTCGCCCTAAACCTAACACTTTTTGCCAAGTTTACTCAAAAAATAGGCCTCTCCATCACTCACAAAAGTTTTAGGCTAGAAAGGAGGTTTAGTTCAAGGTGTGGGGAACCAATCTAAAAGTGGGATATGGCTACTTGGATCCACAAGGGTGGTAAAAGGAAGAAGAAGATACAAGTATGTATATAGGTATCTGCAAGTTCATTCAAAGATGCACAAACATGATAATTGCAAGTCAAGATTAAAGTTCTTATTAATAGGGTTGAATTCAATTCACAACTTGTTTCAATCAAGACAAGAAAATTGATGCATGGAATCTAAAGATTGTGCATCCTTACTTTTAAACTCACTTGAATGCATTGTTTTGATTCAATTTCTTAAAGTGATACCCTTCCAGGAATGCTCATCATTGCTCCCAATGCAATATGCAATGCACCCTATATGCAAACTAGACTCAATCTTACATATGAAATGCAACTACATGATTTAAGAAAATTTTGTTTTTTTGCGTATTTCTATGCTATAAGTGAATGCATGATATGCATGATTTGTGTCTTATTAATTTCGATTTTGCATCTTGAGTCTCATGCATATCATGTATTAACTTATAGCATGATACTCAAGATGCAAAATCGAAAATAAGACACAAATCACAATGTTAGGTACCGGTCCCTCCCCCAAACTGAAATCACACCGTCTCTGTGTGATAGAAATTCAAGAGAGAGACCAAAAAGAAAAGATAAAATGCAATAATATAAGAGAAAAGAGCTACTTACAATGGAGGAGTGGTACCATGGGAATGGAGTGAATGCTTGGTGGACCCGTGAGGACAGGCATTTGACCGATCGATCCAAGGGTGGAGATTTTTCCAACATCAAACACCGTCGTTGCTTTGCCATGATCTTGCTACCATCAAGAACCTTGAAACCACTTAACAACAACATTAAAAAAAGCATTAAAAAGATAGAAAATATCTACAAAGATAGACATGGGAATGTCTCTCAAGTGCGCTTTGTTTAACGTCACTAAACTCGACGTTTGTTACCCTTTTAGGCGGGTGGAGAAGGAGTGGTGAAATCTTCGGTGGGTCCTTGAGCTCAAATTTAAAAACCTTGCTCATGAGCTCTTGAAAACCGGCTTGCCCCTTCTCTTTAAGCTCCGGTGTGAGGATTGCTTTAACCGAGGCAAAAGGCTTGGACCATCCCTTGCACTTGATATTCTGCTCAATCACCCCCATCTTCATGTTTCCAATGAGTGAGAATCATGATAGAAGGCTGGTCTAGCATGGTCTTGTCCTCATCATTACAATAACCCAAAGCTTCTTTTCCATGAGAATCTACCTTCTTTTTACAAGCACTGTGGATCTTCCGAGTTTGAAGCCTTTATTGTAACTGTCTTGTCCTCCAACATAGTTAACCTCTTCTTGTGTACCCAAATCCACATTGTCCTCTTGAAACTGTTGGTTTGCATCAATATCTCCAACAAGGTGAACTTATTTTTGAGAAGCATTGATGAGCTTATCGATCATGTTGGATTGCTTGTCCATCATGGTAGAGTGCTTGTCTATCATGACAAGGAGAGCCTTCATTTACTTGGTTCTCCTTTGTTTTTCATAATCACTTGTGGTCCTTGAAACTCGATCATACTCGTCACCATATGTTCCATCAATTTATGCGAGATTCTACACTAGTTCCATCGCTTCATTGACGTCTTTGGCTAAGAAATTACCGGTTGAAGATTTGTCTAGAAGCATTTGGATCTTCGACAATGCTCCACGGTATAGAGTACTCAAGAGAGAAGCATCCGAGAACCCATGGTGCGGGCATTGCGTTGCGTAGCCTCTAAATCGCTCACATGCATCATTGAAACTCTCATTTTCTCTTTGTGTGAAGCTTGAGATCTCATTTCTTAGCTTGGCCGTCCTAGAAGGTGAGAAAAACTTTGCAAGAAAAGCTCTCTTGCATTGATCCCATGAATTGATGGACCCTTGGGACAAATTCTTTTCGCATTGGTGTGCTTTGTCTCCAAGTGAGAATGGAAACAAACGTAACTTGAAGCCATCTTCGGAAACTCCATTCATATTGGTTAGACCACAAATTCGATCAAATTGATCCAAGTGATCAAGTGGATCTTCAATCGCCAAGCCATGGAACATGTTGCCTTGCATCATGTTGATGAAGCTAGCTTTGACCTCAAAGTTGTTGTTCTCAACTGGCGGGGATTGAATTTCTTGACGGTTGTGGTGTACATTAGCGGCATCACCCGCTCCAACAATGTTTTGAGCTCGTGGAGGGTGGTTTGGAGCTCTAGCATTACTTGCGGGTGGTGGTGTGTGTGCTTGAGCTAATCAACTTAATCAAAATCAAATTCTCATTTGTGAAAATTTAATTATCAAGCATTAATCACAAGTTCTAATAGCCATAATACTTTCTTAAACATCTACTCTCATACGTTAAGCAAGCAAAATATCTTATCTAGTTCTTTGGAAAATTTCAGCGAACACCTTGTGGGTGTGAAATTTCCTATGTTCTAGATAAGCTTTCTGAAGACAAATCTAGCATTATGAACACTAAATAATAGATGAAAGAATTAATTTAAGCCCTAGACATCATTGATCAATCACGAAACCCATGAGCTCTAAAATGATATACTCACTAATAATGAAGAACACACCAATTTTCATGAAAGAGGTGTTGTTAATGATGATTAGAGATTAAAAAATAGATATACTAGAGAAATTAAACTTCAAATTTCATTAAACTTAAAGATATCTCTTACAATCTTCGAAGAAAACTCAAAAAGAAAGAAGGTTTTACAAAAACTCAAAAAGAAAGAAGGTTTTACAAAGAGAGAACAAAAGTGATCATAGAAAGGATGATCTCTAGAGAATAGGTCAAGGCCTATTTATAGGGGAGGCCCACGTCCAGGTCAAATGGTGTCTACACCGGCCAGTGGTTGTCTGGTGTAGCTTGGCCGGTGTGGTGATGATTTTGGAGCAAAGAGGCAACAACGGGCGGTCTTCAAGCGGTGTAGGCGGACGGTATTCTCCATGCCCAAGGTTTGGTTCTACACCGAGTCGAGTTGGGCCGGTGTGAGTGGGCCGGTGTGGATATGAGACACAACACCTATCAAGACTCAGCCGGTGTGGTTTGTCGGTATGTTGATGTTCTTGGAGAAAAGTGGCAACACCGGGCAGTTATTCTCCCTGCCCAAGGTTAGGTTCAACATCAGTTGGAGTTAGGGCGGTGTGAGTGGGCCGGTGTGGAGATGAGGCACTGCACCGGTCAAGACCCACTTCTCCTAATTTGGACCAAAACACTAAAAAAAACTATAAAAACACATGCATAAGACCAAAAATGCTAAGTTAAATGCATGCTAAAATGAGTAAAATATGGGAATATCAGTCGTCTTGGTAAGTTGATTGACTCATGGATTTTCCATTCTTGCAAATCTGCAGTCAATTACTATTATAATGGTCACTGAAATCATTAGTGCAACACAATCAGTTCAAGTAAAGCTTATAGTTTCAGACTAAATTTTTACTTTAGAAGAATAAGAAGACTCAAGACTGAACACTAACAAACATGTTAGTAAATTACATAATACCCCCAGACTTACTTCACACTGCCCCGTGTGAAAGTAAATCAAATTAACGAAGAAAAATATAATGCAAAAACAAATAGAAAAAGATAGAAAGATGGCACCTTGGTTGGATAGATTGTCCTAAAGTTCAGTTCTCGGGTCACCGTGGATGAGATTCTCGACCATCATTGAAGTTTCATATAACTAAGGAGTAAAGTGGCTCGACTAATGTGTTTTTAAGGAGGGATTTGTCTTTGCGTTTTCCAATTTTCATGTTGGTTCACTCTGGTTGGTATGTGCTCGAGTATGTTCGACTAGAAGGTAGGTCTCTCGACTCGAGCTCGATCCGTTAAGAATCTCTTGACCCATATTGAAAATTTGTCGACCAACATCACATTTTATGTTAGATGGTGAAGCCTGGGGAGGTTTCGACACACAATTTTGAGGCTGGTCAATGAATGGGCGTATCAGGTGGTTATTTGCACGGTTAGTAAAGTTCCTCTAGAGCATCTTCAATTTGGCTAGATCAACTTGACTTCTCTTTCAACAAAAGTGATTTTCAGACCTTATGCTTAATTCCCATGTTTTGATCTCCTTGGTTTCACTCCTTTGGTATACATCTCCCTTAAGTCCTTCTCGGCCATGCTTAAGGCTCTGGTTCAAGATTTATGGGTTAACTCCAATTCCGATCGTTCCAAATGTGATTTGGCTCTACCATTATCATTGGAATTTGTGTTTGGTCGATGAAATCTTAAGGTCATGTGATTGGTATGGGTAGAATCGGAGGAAATAACTCCTCAAGCCATTGTTGCGGTCTGTTTAAGCCGATTAAAAGGTTGTTGCGGTTCTCAGGAACTTGTGTAATGACCTGCATGAAGGGTCAGTACGTAGTCGAAGGGATGCCTTAGAAAAGCTAAGAATGAGCTTGGGATCAAAGAAGAATTATTATGGCACGAGGAAATCAAAATTTAGCCGATACTAGAAGCTCAGATAGTGTCAAAAGGTCGGTACGACCAAAAATGGTTCATTCTCATACAAAGTGATCAAGATTAGAGACTAGCCGTGAGAATGAAAAAATATACCGAAGAAAGCGTAAGTGGTCGAGGAAGTTGATGAATGGTCGAAGGGATTCAAATCTGATCAATACGGCATGACCGAAGTTAGCCGTACGACATCTGATTCGACCAGAATGTATTGGGATGTGTCCAAATCATTTGGATGGGATATGTTGAGTATGGAAAGATTAGAGGAAGTATAAGAAAAGGAAATGGTCGAGGAAAAGTATGATTGTAACGAGAGGAATTGAATATGGTCGTATGGTTCGACCGAGACCGACCAAATGGGTGGGGTAGACCGGTCGTGATCTGAACTAGTAAGATAACTTGGATAATGTAAGAAATGGATTCAGAAAGCTTATTTGGTCTAGACCAAGCAAGTTTGATCGAAGGAAATCCATGATCGTCGTGTGGTACGCATGAATGGTTGTTTCGGCATGTTTGTGTGACCTGAAGTTAAGTTGGTCAATTAAACTAAGCCTTAGCCGAGGGAATTCATTTTGGGTCAATCTGTGTGGTTAGTTGGTGGTTTATGTTCAATCGGTGGGTCGAAAATGGACAGCCAAGGGAAGTTGCTTAGTGACTAACCAGCTTGCATGCATCACTAGCACACATCTGCTTGCTTTCTCCATACGCCAGTATGATGCAGCAGCTTGTGCCCTACTTAGCCTGCATGTGTGCTAGGTTTCTTGGCGACCCGTTTATTTCTGGCACCGACACTTGTCGCCGTTTTGGGTTGGATTGGTAGTGCGTTGGTGACTAAGCTTTGTCCACCTTTGGCTTATGAATATGAATCATTTGCGCCACTTGAGAAGAGAAAAATGAGAGAGAGCTTTCGCGACCACCGCGAACCACCACGCCGGGAAGCTCGACGAGAAATGTTTAAGATAGGCTGTTTTAACGTGCAATATCCTACCCGACTTAGTTTCCGTTCTAAATCGAAATCTGACATCCGTTCTCACGGTTCTGTTAGGATAACCGTAGAATCTAGTTTTATCTAGGTGAATGGAAATCAACCATCCTTAGGCTATCGTTACCGTGCTTTGGAATAGCCAAGGGGAGTCTCGGTATGGGTTGAGTGTTTCTTTACTGTAAATATGAGTGCTTATATTGCTTGATATTTATCATGTGACATGTGAAATAGCACTTACTTATGTTACGTAAATTTTGCTTTAGTCGCATGTTGCCTTATTTTACGGATTTGTGCAATATGACGATTGTGAATGAATATGGAGGTGTTGGAATGAGTGTGAGGCCATTTGAACTCCGATGAGACGTGGCTTGGCCAATCACACATGAATTGGCTAAGTAACGATAGAACGGAGAGACGGGATTACAACATATGGTCGTGCTCTGCATGAGTGATATATCATGGTTTTTACACCGTTTAAACCATGATATAAGTCCGTTTTATAGAGTCTTTCTACTATTTCATAGTGTTTTATAATCTTTTACAGGTTTTAGCACGTTTGGAGCATAATTGGAGATATTGGAGATTTCTGGAGCATTTTGGAGCAAAGCTAGACGTTCGTGTAGCTGAGTACCCGATTTAAAGCATCAGTGTCGATCGATACTGCCTAGTATCGGTCGATACTCACCGAGGCAGACACGACCCTAGACTTTTTGATATGCTCAAATTAATACCCTATTTAGATACAAAAGCAGTTGTTATAGTATAGCTAGGGGTCGAACACAAGGACTCACAGAAACATACAATAGATTATATAGAAGAGAATTAAGCTAAACCAATAGATGTAATTGAAAGCAAAACGTAAATTAAAAGAGTTGTAATTCGATGGAGGAAAATATAGAACCAGGGTATTTCTCCGGAAATCATTGCATGCAGACAAACTAACTAACATGATTCAGATTTAGCGCGGTTCTTGAACTCAAATCACTAAAGTATAGCTAACCAACTCTCATTGCGAAAGCTATCTAAATCTAAACTTCAAAATCCCAAATCTCTTTGCAAATTCCTAAGAATAAATCAGCTTTAATATCGAGTTTGATATGTTCACAAATCAATTAAACCAAATCTCTTTGCGAATAATCAATTTGCTCACCCTAGGTTCTATCAGGTAATTAATCTCACTCTCGTGCCTAATCAATTATCCTAAGATCTAAGTTCCAGATTCGTCAACCTAGAATTAGCCTTGAGAACAACCTATGGCGAAGAACTTATTCAGATGGTGAATCCTAAACAGATGATCAATCTAGCATTCAGAGAAAACCCTTTATGAGAACCCTGAACCTAAAGTGGATCATCTCAGACATGGAGATTGAAAACAACATGATTGAATAGATCATCAAAGAAAACAATAAAAGACAGGAGTTCAGAGTTGTCTCTCCCAAAAACAAAAGTAGAATAAAAGCATAGCCTAAACAGGTGGCTGAAAACCTAATTTATAAGCTAAAACACATTTTGGGCTTTTCCTGTAATTAATAAAGTCTTCTGGGCTTAGGGAGAAACTCTGCAGGCCTTAAAAATCGCGTATATGCTTTCCTGCAGTTGGTGTCGGTCGACACCAAACAGTGTCGCTGCTCGTCAGACTGGACAGTCTTCACGAAAACCGGGATAACATTTGATCGCACCGTTGGAATTACCTCAAACAACTTCCAAATGAAAGCTAATCCATTGATATATGTTTTGTCCAAGTTTGAGCTCAATCCGTTGGTGGGAAGGCCTTCAACGGATGCCAAACTTCTGACGTCTCTGCATGACTCTGCCTCTCCATATGCTCCAAAATGCTCCAATATCTCCAATTAAGCTCCAAACTTACCTAAACCTATAAAAGACTCGAAAAGACTCCAAAATACTAGAAAGATTCCATAAATAGGACCTATATCATGGTCTAAAAGGGGTAAAAACATGATATATCAACTTCCCCAGACTTAGCCTTTGCTTGCGCTCAAGCAAATAGAAGACAAAACCAGAGAAAGAGGTTTGAAAACACGGAGACTTACCTATTCATGAAACATTAAAATGACCCTTTTTCCAAGCACCTAAATGTCACCTAGCCAGTTCCAAAACCAACCACCATGTACTTCTCCCCATACATTCGCAGCTTCCCCAGACTACACACATTATCTCACAACATCGTTCAATTAAACCCATCATCGCCAGTTTCATCGCTGTGATTAATACCAAGAATCTTTTAGATTCTTTCCCATACAATATCATGACAAGGAACACTCCAATTTCACACATTCTGGAATTATTCTTTCTCCCCCAAACTTATTTCTCGTTATGTCTCTTGCATATACATATTAAGGTTCGAGACGCGAGTATTGATGGTGTTTGCCACCGAATCCCCGGTTCTTCCCTCAAAAGTAATCAAAGGTGTAGGCGAATAATGGTATCACAGGAAATTTTCCTAACCTCGCTTCCACCTTTGTGTGATCATTTCCTTAGAAGTAGAATAATGGTATTGCTGGAAATTTTCCAAACCCTCTACTCAGAAGAAAATCATCTCATCTTTTATGCTCTTATTTATCAACTTATAACAGAGGAGAGAGATACCATTACTTTAAACACATGGGTTCCTTTGTCATATATGAATGAGGAATGAAGCTCTATGGATACTCGGTCGGTCGACACCAAAAAGTGTCGCTGCTCGCCAGACTGGACAGTTTTCACAAAAACTGGGATAACTTTTGATCGCACCGTTGGAATGGCCTCAAACCACTTCCAAATGAAAGCTAATCCATTGATCTATCTTGTGTCCAAATTTGAACTACATCCATCGGTGGTAAGGCCTTCAACGGATGCCAAACCTCTGACGTCTCTGCATGACTGCTCATTTTCTCCCAAAATGCTCTGGAATCCTCCAAAAACTCCAATTAAGCTCCTAACGTGCTAAAACCTGTAAAAGACTCTAAAATACTCTAAAATACTAGAAAGACTCCATAAATAGGATCTATATCATGGTTTAAAAGAGATGAAAACTATGATATATCAACTCCCCCAGACTTAGCATTTGTTTTCTCTCAAGAAAATAGAAGACTAAACCCGAGAAAGAGGTTTAAAAACACGGAGACTCACCTATTCAGGAACCATCGCAAAGATCCTTTTCCCAAGCCCCCAAATGTCACATAACCAGCTTTTGATCTAACCACCACGTACTTCTCCATAGACATTCGCAGCTTTTCCAGACTCCACCCATTATCTCGCAGCATTGTTCAAATAAAGCCCTCATCGCCAGTTTCATCGATGTAGCCAATGTTCAAGAACCTTCTAGATTCTTTACCATACAATATCATGACAATGAACCATCCAATTTCACACTTTTTGTATCACTTTCCCTCCTCCAGACTTATTTCTTATTATGTTCTTTTTTTTTATCTGCATATACACATCAAGGTCCGAAACGCGAGTATTGATGGTGTTTGCCACCGAATCTCCGGTTCTTCTCTCTCTATGTATCAAAGGTTTAGGCTAATAGTGGTATCACGGGAAATTTTCCTAACCTCGCTTTCAACATTTGTGTGATCATTCCCTCTTAAGTAGAATAATGGGATCGTTGGAAATTTTCCTTACCCTCCACTCAGAAGAAAATTATTTCATCTTTTAATGCATCTTATTAACTTGTAAGAGAGAGAGAAATGCCATTATTTTAAACACGTGGGTTCCTTTGTCAGATACGAATGAGGAATCAAGCTCTATGGACACTAACCACATCAATGAAGTGCAAACATTTGGCTCAGACTTTAAAGAACTTTGCTGGAAACATGAGTGTCTTCTAGTTAACTGGTCAGCCTTTAGATTTTTCATTAGTCGATCTAGAACTGATTCTGTAACAATGGTCACTTAGAAGCAAGGTCAGATCAATAGATTCAAAAAAAAAAGATCACAGTCTCCAACAAAGTTTTGACTCAATAAAATAACGAATGACTCAAAAACAGACTGACTCTAAGAAAAACAAAAACAAAGTCAGCGACTACCTCCCCCTGACTTAAACAACACTGTTCCCAGTGTTATCTAGCCTAGAGTCAGTAAAAGAAAACAAAAGAATTGAATAGAAAAGGGAAAAACAAGAAGTTACCGTACTGGAACATTGAGTATCGACCGACACACAACCTTGTATCTAGCGATACCAGGCTTAAGTCGACACGATGAACCTTTCTGATTCGCGTAGGGTGTCGACCGATACCGATGTGGTATCTTTCGATATTCAGGCGATTGTGAGTTTTGGTCCTTATTTATCCTGACATAAACACAAAACAAAAAATAAAAATAAAAATAAAAATGTATGTACAGACTCACCAGTGGGTAGCCTCCCACCAAGCGCTCGTTTAAAGTCAGTATCTTAACTTTGGCTTAGGTGACCAGTCAGGAGAAAGATGAGAACTTGCGCCGAAACAAGTTTCACAATTTGACATCGCCAGCTGCAGAGTTTTGTTCATCATGCTCTCCACAAACTCCTGTCCTCTCTCTTTCAGCTCCGAAGTGAGAATAACTCTAGCCTTAGAGAATGGTTTCGAAGTTCACTTGCAATTCACCTTATATTCAATTGAATCTCCATCGCACGTCTGAGGGGTTAAAGTCACATAGAGAAAATTTTTTACTCCTTTGCTATTCACCTTCTTCTTTGCCTTAGCTGTTTTGACGTCTTTCTTGGTGATGACAGAAGGACTATCTAGAATGTCTGTGACATTTGGCTCGTCAGGAGGCTCTTCCAAAAGATCAATTACCAATGTCTCATCTGGAACAACGATGATGCAAGATATATGTGTGGGAGTTCCTCTAGGGATGGCTTTGTAGTACACCTCCTTGTCAATGTATAAGAACGAGATGTGCTTGTTAGGTATGTCCATAATGGCACCACCCGTAGCAATGAATGGTCTTCCAAGGATCAACTGCGTACGAGGATGTTCACTCATCTCCACAACCTGTAGATCAGTAGGAACCAGGCAATCTCCTACGTTAACCAGCAAATCAGGGTTTGTACCATAGGGAAATGAAGTGGAACAGTCTGCGTATGTGATAGACGCCTTTGGAGGTCGAATATCAGCTCCCAATCCTTCTGCAATTTCTCTTGACATGACATTGACGCTAGCACCTGAGTCAACGAGAGACTCTTTGAATTCAACACTAGAGATATGGCATGGAACTGAGAATATCCCTTGGTCTTCCCTCTTAGTCAACCGCTTCAGTGGAGGCGGTGGACTTCTGACCTTGGCTAAAAGTGCCTTAATCTCTTCCTCAGTTTCTCTGCAGTCTCGGAAGTGACTCAGCAGAGGGCGGCACTCGAGGGCTTCTTCAAAAGTATGTGTGAGTGGAATTCTTTGTATCATCTTCTCAAAGCCACGCAGCTGCTTTGGAGAAATAGGACCTCTGAGGTGTTGAGGGATATGATTCAGCTTCTTGGGCTTGTGAAGTCTGTCAACACTCGTACGCGGTTCCTTCGCAGTGTCTGGGTTGGCATCGATCGATACAGTGATGGTTTCAATCGATGATTGGTCATTCGAGACGTCTTTTACAGATTCTTGAACTGGTGTCGATCGATACAAGAGGGTATCGGTCGACACATAGGTGATTTCCGAAATCTCTTCGTTCTGTGAATGAACCATCAGTTCCTTGACAGTTTCTGCATTCTGAGCTACATGAGTTTCCAACATCTTCTACTGAATATTAATAGCGTCGATCCTTCCACTCAAATCAATATACAGGGCATCAATCTTCCCATTAAATACCATAGTCAGCTTCTGCTGTCCTTGAAGAAGCTGTTCAAACATAGATTCAATCTTGCTCTCAGAAGTTCTGGGTGGTGTGGGTGGTCGTTGATACCTTTGATCCTGAGATCCAACTCCATCAATGTAGTTACCATATTCCACTTCATCCTTTTCATCAAGATGGACAGCCTTCTGCTACTTACCCATCAACAAATTATGCATTGAATCTAACTTAGCATTCACCTCAGCAATCTGACTGCGATCCGAATTACCAGCTTGCTTCTTGCGCTCCATGTCTGCATTCGTGGTACTATTGCTAGAAACCAAGTTCTCAATAAGCACATAGGCATCGTCAGGATATCTGGTATTGAAATTCCCATTACTCGCAGCATCTAAGGACATCTGATACCTCCAATCGACCCCTCTATAGAAAGCACCTAGCAGCTGAACCTGAGTGAGCCCATGGTGTGGACAATATCTCTGATATGACCTGAATCGAATCCAAGAAGCCTTGAGTGCCTCAGTCGGACCCTGAGAAAACTGAGAAATCTTGTTCCTGAGATCCTCAGATCGTGCATCATCATAGAAGTTGTTCAGGAAAGCAGTCTTAGTTTGATCCCAAGTAGTCAGCGATCCAGGAGTCAACTACTTCAGCCAGTAAGTCGCTTCTCCACCAAGTGAGTATGGGAAAAGCTTGCAGAAAATGTAGTCGTAGGACACTCCATTGCTTTTGATCTAACCACCATGTACTTCTCCGTAGACATTCGCAGCGTTTCCAGACTCCACCCATTATCTCGCAGCATTGTTCAAATAAAGCTCTCATCGCCAGTTTCATCGATGTAGCCAATGTTCAAGAACCTTCTAGATTCTTTACCATACAATATCATGATAAGGAACCATCCAATTTCACACTTTTTGTATCACTTTCCCTCCCCCAGACTTATTTCTTATTATGTTCTCTTTTTTTTTTTAGATCTGCATATACACATCAAGGTCCGAAACGCGAGTATTGATGGTGTTTGCCACCGAATCCCCGGTTCTTCTCTCTCTATGTATCAAAGGTTTATGTGAGTAGTGGTATCACGGGAAATTTTCCTAACCTCGCTTTCAACCTTTGTGTGATCATTCCCTCTTAAGTAGAATAATGGGATCGTTGGAAATTTTCCTAACCCTCTACTCAGAAGAAAATCATTTCATCTTTTAATGCATCTTATTAACTTGTAACAGGGAGAGAAATACCATTATTTTAAACACGTGTGTTCCTTTGTCAGATACGAATGAGGAATCAAGCTCTATGGACACTAACCATATCGATGAAGTGCAAACATTTGGCTCAGGCTTTAAAGAACTTTGCTGGAAACATGAGTGTCTTCTAGTTAACTGGTCAGCCTTTGGATTTTTAATTAGTAGATCTAGAACTGATTCTGTAACAATTGTCACTTAGAAGTAAGGTCATATCAATAGATTCAAGAAAAAGATCACAGTCTCCAACAAAGTTTTGACTCAATAAAATAACGAATGACTCAAAAACGGATTGACTCTAAGAAAAACAAAAACAAAGTCAGCGACTACCTCCCCCAGACTTAAACAACACTCTCCCCAGTGTTATCTAGCCTAGAGCCAGTAAAAGAAAACAAAAGAATTGAATAGAAAAGAGAAAAACAAGAAGTTACCGTACTGGAACATTGATTATCGACCGACACACAACCTGGTATCGAGCGATACCAGGCTTAAGTCGACACGATGAACCTTTCTGATTCGCGTAGGGTGTCGACCGATACCGATGTGGTATCGATCGATACTCAGGAGATTTCGAGTTTTTCTCCTTGTTTATCCTGACACAAACACAGAACAAAAAATAAAAAGAAAAATAAAAACGTATGTACAGACTCACCAGTGGGTTGCCTTCCACCAAGCGCTCGTTTAAAGTTAGTATCTTGACTTTGGCTTAGGTGATCAGTCATGAGAGGAATTGATAAGAGCTCAAGTGTTGAAGACGCTGGACTAAGGTCTCTCTCTTCTGTCAACGGGATAAGATGGAGGTTGCTGGTGGGGCGATGAGAACCACAAGAGAGGCGACGGTCTTTTGATACTTCAAGGGGTTTCCCTAAGGATCGGACTCACTCACGATCTAAAGAGAGAAAACGTTTTTGTGAAGAACAAAAACTCGAAAAATAACCAAGAAAATTCTTATTGTCTGCGTGAATACAAATGAAAGCTAGGCTGAGCTTATATAATGCTCTACACGAAATTCTTAGCAAGAAACAAATCAAAGATGATCAAAAACTAGCCGTTGGACAATAATGAGCAAATCGGCAAAATAAGGAACATGTGATGTCGCCTTGTATCTGGACGGTTTGAGAGAATATGTGAGCCTCTGTGGAACATTCTGATCTCCATAAAAGTTGCCCAAGTCGTGGCATTCAAAGGCAAGGAGCTGTTGGCCATTTATGGCCCTTAGTGTGAACGCAGCCATAAAAGGAAAATATACTTGCAAGGGGATCCGCCTGATCCTGTATGTGTTGGTGCATGGTAAGGTGTTTGCAAGCTTCCTTAGCTGTCTTAGAATCTCTCCTGGTCGCCATAGATATGTTTGCAAGGTGTAGCAACCATTGGATCGAGAACTTTCCTTAAACAGAACCAAGTCAACCCGTTTTGGGAAAATGGGTGTAACTTGTGGATCCGATGGGCATTTCGTTGGATCTTTAGCTTGCTGGATCCATGAGAGGCCCATTGATATCATCCAAGTTGTCCTGGGCTTAGATCTTTCCTGAGTTGGGTTGTGTAACTCGATCTTTGGCCTAGTCGCTGGATTGCGTCCAAAGCAGGTCCATCGATTTGTAAAATCGATAACTCTCAAGTCTGAACCGGGAATGAGATGAATCCAATTTTTAGTTCTTCCCTGATGGATCAAGATTCCAGAACAAGTCGGTTTGTAGCTAAATTCCTCCTGGTTCGATTGGAAACCTCCAATCAATGCACCTATATCCAAATCGGGTAAATTGGGAGACACCTGATTTGTAAATAGCATAACTCCTTCATCTGGGATCCAATTGGACTGATTCCACTTCGACGCGTGATCTGGTTGAGCTAAGAATGTAGCCCAAGTGGTTTCATGGCCTGAATCATTGTGCTTGAGGCATAACTCTTCAAGACATGCATCTTCTTCCATTTGATGGGTGCTGAGCGATAGTAGCGTAGGAGCAACTGTCCCAACAACAAGAAAGGTTCTGCTGTCGCCAATAGGATCAGGATCTAAGCCTGCCGTACGCACAGTACAGTCTCTTTCTGAGGTGGTAGTAGTTCCATGAGCTTTCATGGTACTGATGTCCCCATCATACCCTCTCTCTTGGAAAAGTTTCGTCCTCGAAACTTCTTCTTTACCTGCACCCAAATAGAGCAAGTTAGTATTTTCGTAAAGGAATGGGTCTAGAGATTTACCTCGGGGAATTTTTTTTGCTGCGGGTCTGGTGGGATTGATGCTGAGCATCTGGTGGTTCTTCTTTGATCAACAAAGAAGTTATGACTCCTTTCCATGGCAGCTGATGGCTTGGCTTTAAGAGCAAGTAATTGGATTCCCCATGGTCTTTCTTTTGATCCGAGATTTTGTTTATTCGTTGAAGCGGTTCTCTTTGGATCTTGGTCTCGTCTTGGGTTCCTGAAATTTTCTCAGCACTCTTGGTAGTAGACAAGTGTATTAAACAAGCAATGGAACAATTAGTTTTAGGAAGAACTAACTCTGGATTAGATGTAACTTATTGTGGTACTTTGTCTACACCTATTTCATCTTCCTTTGACACGAATAAATGAATTAAATCAGAATTTTAAGATCGTAATTTAGACTTAACCATTTCTTCAACTTCTTTGAATTTATCTTTTTCGGGATCTAATAATGAAGTTGTTACGACATTTCTAGTGGGAGAAGTCCCAGCAATACGGCCTTTTTGGTGACACCTATAACAAATCACTTCAAATAAATTTAGAGTGTTAGAGGACTTACCTTGTTCTTGTTCGCTTTGCGGTTCAAGCAATTGTATGGGATTTGGCGTTTGTTGAACCTCCTTTATTTGAAATGATTGCTTAGCCTATGTCTGCTTCTTTAAGGTGTTTGAAATCACCTTCCCTGGCTCAGGGCAGTAGGCGTTCTTGTGGTCAAGAATGGGCTGCGATTTTTGTGTTGACATCCATCTTTTTGAAGTTGTTGGGAACATATGCCTCTTGGGGATGTAGCTGCGGTTGTGGGACTTCTGTACATACTCTATGTACATACGCTGCTTGAGATTACCCCAAATGATGATCGGATTATGATAGTAGGCCCGAGCTTCTTCTTGTATCCACCATGTATGAGCATCTCCGACAAGTGTGTTAATGGCGTAGGACAATCTATCCTCCTTTGGGATGTTGTGGGACCGAAGCCAATAATCCATGTCCTCCTCCCATCGTAGGTAAGCTTCTGGTCCTTGTCCATGACCTGAAAAAGAGATGTGATCTGGGGGCTCCGGTTCAGGTTCTCCCCCGCCTTGTTCCTCAAAAATAGAGCTTGAATAGCCATCTCCTCCTCCTTCCCATGGAGCTTCGGGCTCTTCACCCCAATCAATCTCGGAGGTGTTGTATTCACTTGCTCCATCTTCTTCTTCACCTGAATCCATGGCGGATGCTGTGTCCTAGGTTTCCTTGCCAAAAACAAAGAAGACAATGAATAAAAAAAAATCAGAATCGTAATAAGCAAGAAAAGGAAACAAATAAATGGCCAAAATCAAAACGATGGTTTTTTTTTTTTTTTTGACTAAAACAATTTTCGAAATTCAAACAAAACAAAAGGAAAGAAATTCTTATTTTTATATACTGCTTTATAGAATGAGATTTAAACAAAAATATTTCAAAAACAAAAGATTTTTATTTGGTTTTCTGATTTTAAATTGAAAGGGTGCAAAAACTGTAAAAATAAAACGAAATCAACAAGAACAAATTTTTATGGACTTTTCTTTTACGAAACAAAACAAAACAATTCAAGTAAGACAATTTTTATTTTGGTTTTAGGTTAATAGGAAATTAAATTTAAAAAAATACGAAGAACAAAATTGAAACAAAATAGTTTTTTTTGTTTTTGATCAAAATTGCTAAAGTACCAAAAAAAATCGACAAAAGGGATTAGGGTTCTTCTATTTTTTATTTTTTTTTGAATCTAGCAACCTAACAAGAACAAGAAAAAAAATACAGAAAATTAAAAGATGATAAGGGAACGTTTACACCTTAGATTCAGGAGCTTTTGAAGCTCTGATACCAAAATGATACGAGCTCAAGTGTTGAAGAAGCTGGAATAAGGTCTCTCTCTTCTGTCAACGGGATAAGATGGAGGTTGCTGGTGGGGCGATGAGAACCACAAGAGAGGAGACGGTCTCTTGATACTTCAAGGGGTTTCCCTAAGGATCGGACTCACTCACGATCTAAAGAGAGAAAACGTTTTTGTGAAGAACAAAAACTCGAAAAATAACCAAGAAAATTCTTATTGTCTGCGTGAATACAAATGAAAGCTAAGCTAAGCTTATATAATGCTCTACACGAAATTCTTAGCAAGAAACAAATAAAAGATGATCAAAAACTAGCCGTTGGACAATAATGAGCAAATCGGCAAAATAAGGAAGCTGTGATGTTGCCTTGTATCTGGACGGTTTGAGAGGATATGTGACCCTCTCTGGAACATTCTGATCTCCATAAAAGTTTCCCAAGTCGTGGCATTCAAAGGCAAGGAGCTGTTGGCCATTTATGGCCCTAAGTGTGAACGCAGCCATAAAAGGAAAGTATACTTGCAAGGGGATCCGCCTGATTCTGTGTGTGTTGGTGCATGGTAAGGTGTTTGAAAGCTTCCTTAGTTGTCTTAGAATCTCTCCTGGTCGCCATAGATATGTTTGCAAGGTGTAGCAACCATTGGATCGAGGACTTTCCTTAAACAGAACCAAGTCAACCCGTTTTGGGAAAATGGGTGTAACTTGTGGATCCGATGGGCATTTCGTTGGATCTTTAGCTTGCTGGATCCATGAGAGGCCCATTGATATCATCCAAGCGGTCCTGGGCTTAGATCTTTCCTGAGTTGGGTTGTGTAACTCGATCTTTGGCCTAGTCGCTGGATTGCGTCCAAAGCAGGCCCATCGATTTGTAAAATCGATAACTCTCAAGTATGAACCGAGAATGAGATGAATCCAATTTTCGGTTCTTCCCTGATGGATCAAGATTCCAGAACAATTCGGTTTGTAGCTTAATTCCTCCTGGTTCGATTGGAAACCTCCAATCAATGCACCTATGTCCAAATCGGGTAAATTGGGAGACACCTGATTTGTAAATAGCATAACTCCTTCATCTAGGATCCAATTGGACTGATTCCACTTCGACGCGTGATCTGGTTGAGTTAAGAATGTAGCTCAAGTGGTTTCATGGCCTGAATCGTTGTGCTTGAGGCATAACTCTTCAAGACATGCATCTTCTTCCATTTGATGGGTGCTGAGCGATAGTAGCGTAGGAGCAACTGTCCCAACAACAAGAAAGGTTCTGCTGTTGCCAATAGGATCAGGATCTAAGCCTGCCGTACGCACAGTACAGTCTCTTTCTGAGGTGGTAGTAGTTCCATGAGCTTTCATGGTACTGATGTCCCCATCAGGAATGCGAACTTGCTCCGAAACAAGCTGCGCAATTTGACATCGCCAGCTTCAGAGTTCTGGTCATCATGTTCTCCACAAACACATGTCCTTTCTCTTTCAGCTCCGAAGTGAGAATAACTGTAGCCTTGGAGAATGGTTTCGAAGTTCCCTTGCACTTCACCTTATATTCAATTGAATCTCCATCACACTTCTGAGGGATTAAGGTCATAGAGGGAGCACCTTTTACTTCTTTGATCTTCATCT
Organism: Eutrema japonicum; assembly: GCA_030161315.1. Classification (NCBI taxonomy): domain Eukaryota; kingdom Viridiplantae; phylum Streptophyta; class Magnoliopsida; order Brassicales; family Brassicaceae; genus Eutrema; species Eutrema japonicum. The sequence goes on along the minus strand of BSQW01000007.1, from coordinate 31,785,026 downwards.
TCTTTTTTGCCTTAGCTGTTTTGACATCTTTCTTGGTGATGAAAAAAGGACTATCTAGAAGGTCTATGACAGTTGGTTCGTCAGGAGGCTGCTCCAAAACAACGGTGATGCAAGAGATATGTGTGGGAGTTCCTCTAGGGATGGCTTTGTAGTACACCTCCTTGTCAATGTATGAGAACGAGATGTGCTTGCTGGGTGTGTCCATAATGGCACCAACCGTAGCCATGAATGGTCTTCCAATGATCAACTGCGTACGAGGATGTTCACTCATCTCCACAACCTGAAAATCAGTAGGAACCAGGCAATCTCCTACGTTAACCAGCAAATCAGGGATTGTATCATAGGGAAGTGAGGTGGAACAGTCTGCGTATGTGATAGATGCCTTTGGAGGTCGAATATCAGCTCCCTATCCTTCTGCAATTTCCCTTGACATGACATTGACGTTAGCACCTGAGTCAACGAGAGACTCTTTGAATTCAACACCAGAGATATGGCATGGAACTCAGAATATCCATGGGTCTTCCCTCTTAGTCAACCGTTTTTGTGGAGGCGGTGGACTTCTGACCTTGGTGAAAAGTGCCTTAATCTCTTCCTCAGTTTCTCTGCAGTCTCGGAAGTGACTCAGCAGATGGCGGCACTCGAGGGCTTCTTCAAAAGTATGTGTGAGTGGAATTCTTCGTACCATCTTCTCAAAGCCACGCAGTTGCTTTGGAGAAATAGGATTTCTGAGGTGTTGAGGGAGAGGATTCCGCTTCTTGGGCTTGCGAAGTCTGTCAACACTCGTACGCGGTTCCTTCGCAGTGTGTGGGTTGGCATCGATCGATACAGTGATGGTGTCGATCGATGCTTGCTCCTTCGAGACGTCTTTGACAGATTCTTGAACTGGTGTCGATCGATACAAGAGTGTATCGGTCGACAAAGAGTTGATTTACGAAATCTCTTCGTTCTGTGACTGAACAATCAGTTCCTTGACAGTTTCTGCAGTCTGAGCTACCTGAGTTTCCAACATCTTCTGCTGAATATTAATAGCGTCGATCCTTCCACTCAAATCAGTATACAGGGCATCAATCTTCCCATTAAATACCACAGTCAGCTTCTACTGTCCTTGAAGAAGCTATTCAAACATAGATTCAATCTTGCTATCATAAGTTCTGGATGGTGTGGGTGGTCGTTATACCTTTGATCCTGAGATCCAACTCCATCTATGTAGTTAACATATTCCACTTCATCCTTTTCAGCAAGATGGACTGCCTTCTGCTGTTTACCCATCAACAAATTATGCATTGAATCTAACTTAGCATTCACCTCAGCAATCTGACTGCGATCCGAATTACCAGCTTGCTTCTTACGCTACATGTCTGCATTCTTGGTACTATTGCTAGAAACTAAGTTCTCAATAACCACATAGGCATCGTCAGGATATCTAGTATTGAAATTCCCATTACTCGCAGCATCTAAGGACATCTGATACCTCCAATCGACCCCTTTGTAGAAAGTACCCAGCAGCTGAACCTGAGTGAACCCATGGTGTGGACAATCTCTCTGATATGACCTGAATCGAATCCAAGCAGCCTTGAGTGCCTCAGTCAGACCCTGAGAAAAATGAGAAATCTTGTTCCTAAGATCCTCAAATCTTGCATCATCATAGAAGTTGTTCAGGAAAGCAGTCTTAGTTTGATCCCAAGTAGTCAGCGATCCAGGAGTCAACTGCTTCAGCCAGTAAGTCGCTTCTCCACCAAGTGAGTATGGGAAAAGCTTGCAGAAAAGGTAGTCGTAGGACACTCCATTGCTCTTGATGCTAGTGACCTCTCAATGTGATCCATGTGATGTTCGCTGGAAAAACCATGAAAAGGGTGCTGTCCCACAAGAGTGTAGTATGCATGCTTCAGCTCAAAGTCATTCCTCTGATAATGTGGAGGACGTATCACTGATTGATTTGCATAAAACTGGTCAGGTCTGTTGCACTCACCAATCGTTCTGCCACGATTAACCACATCATTCTCAGCGTTCGCGTTCCCAGCGACAACAAGAGCAGGTGGAATAATGTTCCCCTTTCCATCCAGACGTTGCCCTCTCGTATTGCACAACTGACCCTCTTGGCCTCTCAAAGCTTCAGCGGCATCCTGAATCAGAATCATTGTGTTGTTCATCTCTGCTGGCTTCTTCGCTTTTCTGTTTGGAAGTTCCAAATTCACACCAGAAACACACTAGGAAAGGAACGTAAGTAACAAAAAAAAATGTTGAGTATCGACCGACACTGGGTGGTGTCGATCGATATCAAAAAAAAGAAGACGATGAGTATCGACCGATACTAGGTAGTATCGATCGATACAGACGAGCTTAGTCGAAATTCTGAGACTAAAATCTAATGGCGAATTGAGTCCCCGGCAACGGCGCCAAATTTGATATGCTCAAATTAATACCCTATTTAGATACTAAAGCAGTTGTTATAGTATAGCTAGGGGTCGAACACAAGGACTCACAGAAACACACAATAGATTATATAGAAGAGAATTAAGCTAAACCAATATATTTAATTGAAAGCAAAACGTATATTAAAAGAGTTGTAATTCGATGAAGGAAAATATAGACCCAGGGTATTTTTCAGAAAATCAATGAATGCAGACAAACTAACTAACATGATTCAGATTTAGCGCGGTTCTTGAACTCAAATCACTAAAGTATAGCTAACCAACTCTTGTTGCGAAAGCTATCTAAATCTAATATTCAGAATCCCAAATCTCTTTGCAAATTCCTAAGAACAAATCAGCTTTAATATCGAGTTTGATATGTTCACATATCAATTAAACCAAATCTCTTTGCGAATAATCAATTTGCTCACCCTAGGTTCTATCAGGTAATTAATCGCACTCTCGTGCCTAATCAATTATCCTAAGATCTAAGTTCCAGATTCGTCAACCTAGAATTAGCCTTGAGAACAACCTATGGCGAAGAACTTATTCAGATGGTGAATCCTAAACAGATGATCAATCTAGCATTCAGAGAAAACCCTTATGAGAACCCTGAACCTAAAGTGGATCTACTCAGACATGGAGATTGAAAACAACATGATTGAATAGATCATCAAAGAAAACAATAGAAAACATGAGTTCAGAGTTGTCTCTTCCAAAAACCAAAGTAGAATAAAAGCATAGCCTAAACAGGTGGCTGAAAACCTAATTTATAAGCTAAAACACATTATGGGTCTTTTCTATATTTAATATAGTCTTCTGGGCTTAGGGAGAAACTCTGCAGGCCTTAAAAATCATGTATCTGCTTTCCTGCAGTCGGTGGGCTACGCTTGATTTTAACATTTACAAGAAGCCCCAATGCGTGATTTAGGTTATTTAATAGGATTTTACAGCCACTTTATGGGCTACCCTTTCTTTACGCTTTCATTACTCTGGATTCTACTTTGGCTTTTGGAGAGACAACTCTGAACTCCTGTTTTCTATTGTTTTCTTTGATGATCTATTCAATCATGTTGTTTTCATTTTCTATGTCCGAGTAAATCCACTTTAGGTTCAGTGTTCTCATAAGGGTTTTCTCCGAATGCTAGATTGATTAGTGATTAGGATTCACCATCTGAATTAGTTCTTCGCCTTAGGTTGTGTTCAAACCTAATTCTAGGTTGACGAATCTGGAACTTAGATCTTAGGACAATTGATTAGGCACGAGAGTGCGATTAATTATCTTATAGAACTTAAGGTGAGAAAAATAACTATTCGCAAAGAGATTTGGTTTAGTTGTTTTGTGAACAAATCAAACCTGATTTAAAAGCTGATTTAGACTTTAGGATTCGCAAAGGAATTTGGAATTCCTAGGATTTAGATTTAGATAGTTTTCGCAACAGAAGTTGGTTAATTATATATTAGTGATTTGAGTTCAAGAACCGTGTTAAATATGAATCATGTTAGTTAGTTTATCTGCATTCATTGATTTCCTGAGAAATACCCTGAACCTATTTTTCTCCAATTGAATTTGCAACCGTTTTAATTTACATCATGTTTTCAATACCATTAATCATTTAGCTTGATTCTCACCTATATAATCTATTGTGTGTCTCTGTGAGTCCTTGTGTTCGACCCCTACTATACTGCAACTACTGCTTAGTACTTTTAGGGTATTAATTTGAGCATATCAAATTTGGCGCATTTGCTGGGGACTTAATTCACCATTAGATTTTAGTCTGAGAATTTAGACTAAGCATGTCGGTATCGGTCGATACTATCTAGTATCGATGTTCTCTTTTTGTTGATATCGATTGACACCACCCAGTGTCGGTCGATACTCAATGTGTTTTTTGTTACTTACGTTCCTTGCCTAGTGTGTTTCAGGTGTGAGTTTGGAACGTGCAAACTGGAAAGTAAAGAAGCCAGCGGAGATGAACAATACAATGATTCTGATTCAGGATGCTGTTGGAGTTTTGAGAGACCAAGAGGGTCGGTTGTGCAATTAGAGAGGACAACGTCTGGATGGAGAGGGGAACATCATTCCACCTGCTCCTGTTGTCGCTGAGAATGTCTCTAGGAACGCGAATGTTGGGAATGTTGTGGTTAATCGTGGTAGAACGATTGGTGAGTGCAACTGGCCTGATCAGTTTTACGCAAATCAATCTGCGATTCGTCCTCCTGCTTTTTCGAGGAATGACTTTGAGCTGAAACCTGCATACTACACTCTTGTGGGATAGCACCCTTTTCATGATTTTTCCAGCGAACATCCCATGGATCATATTGAGAAGTTCGAGGATTTGGTCACTACACTACAATAAAATGGCATATTGGTAGCAGTGCATTGTATCACTAATTCACCAACTGCTACTAAAAGTGAAAAATTCGGATTCCAACTTTTTCGTAGCATTAAATTAGTGCTGGGAAAAAATATCAATAAGCGGGAACCTAAAAATGAGTACTATAACTGAAAATTGAGTTTGGCGCAAAAGACTTAGCCATTTTTTCGTTTTTCCGCCATTGTCATAGTCGAGCATGCAAAGCTCATTTGGGCAAATTTTCACTTTTCATAAAATCATCTGTATTCTCTCTCAAAACCATCACGAAACCCTTTTCCCCTTTTAATTTCAGTCCTCAAATCCTATGTAATCAGTGTGTAGAAGTAGATCTGAAATGATATTCAGCTCTCTTCCTGTCTGATCTGGTGTCGTCTCCTCCGCTCTCGTCCATCATCGATATTTCAGCACCGCTCTCGTCCATCGTCGGTATTTCAGGTGAAACACAACTACGATTTATGTAGTTATGAATCCTAGATTTAGTTCCTCATTCAAAGTGGCTTCGATTTCTCTGATTAATTTCAATTACCTCTCATTGTAGATTCGAACCCCTAGAGCTCTATTTGAGGATCTAACACAAAGATAAGCAAGAGAAAACTCAGGTTATACATATTCGATTTGTGGTTCTTATTAGTTTCAAATTTGAGTTATTTTTTTGGCATTATGAATTACTAGATTTATGTTATTGCTTTGCAGGTTGGATATTGTTGCAGCATTAGGAGTTTTCAAGGTTTCTTTTTGGGGTGAAGACGACATAAACTCTTAAAACCAATCTGCAAGAGCTTAAAGAGGTTATTATTCTCATCCAAATATATGTTTTTTCTTGGTTCAGTATGTCTTGTTTGTGTTTTTGATTGTTCCGACTTTTAAGTCTCTGATTGATTTAATAGATGAGTGTTTATTGCTGCAAATGTGATTGACAATGTGTTTGTTTGGTGTTTGAGATATCCTTATGGGTTTGTTTTGTTTTCCTTATGGGTTAGAACATAAAAATGGTCGAAAAGTCATGGGTTCATCTTAACAGGTAAGTGAAAACTTTAAAAAAAATTGAGGGTTTAATTAGGGATTAATAGAGTTTAAGGTTTGTCATTGTTTTTTTTATTTCATCTGAATTCACCGAAGAGCTGATCCTGGTTATGAGAGAGGTGCTTGGGACTTTGTGAGGTATGTGGGTTCAGGTTTAGGAGAAAATGAGATGATCATTTGCCCATGCATTGACTGTCGCAACGTAGTTCGTCAATCAGCCAGTGTTGTTCTTGATCATCTTGTAATAAGGGGAATGGATTTGAGTTACAAGATGTGGGAGGATTGGCATCATCATGGAGAATTGATATCAGGGACTGAGTGCAGAAGCAATGCAAGAAAGTGGAGAGACGAGATTTTAGGGCTTTTTGAAGCGGCTGAGTTGCTAGATGAAGAACTGGTTAGGCAGGATGACTTAAGTGAGGTTGATGAGGGTGAGGATAAGCAAGAAGATGATTTTCTTGCAAAGTTAACTGATGTAGAAACACCCCTATACCCAAGTTGTGAAAGCCACATCAAGCTCTCCGCCATTGTTTCACTCTTTAGGCTAAAGACACAGAGTGGTTGGTCTGATAGAAGCTTCGATCTTCTGCTTCAGACATTGTCATAGATGCTACCAAAGGATAATGTCTTGCACACATCCTTGTACGAGGTGAAGAGATTTCTGTGATCATTTGATATGGGTTATGAGAAGATAGACGCTTGTGTGAACGACTGCTGTCTATTCAGAAAGCTGTTTCAGAAGCTAGATAGTTGTCCGAAATGCAACGCTTCACGCTGGAAGATTAACATGCGTCTGAAGAGGATGTTCATGTCAGAGGAGATGGCTAAGGACTTAAGGTGGCATTTTAATAACAAGAGTAGCGATGGAAAAAGCCGACATCCGGTAGATTCTGTGACGTGAGATCAAATGAATGACAAATACCCGTCATTTGCAGCTGAAGAAAGGAACATTAGGCTTGGAATCTCCACTGATGGTTTTAATCCTTTTAACATGAAGAATGTTAATTACAGTGCCTGGCCTGTTTTGCTAGTCAATTACAACATGTCACCTGACAAGTGTATGAAGGAGGAGAACATCATGTTGTCATTGTTGATTCCTAGTCCAACCCAACCTGGAAATAATATAGATGTGTACTTAGAACCAATTATAGAGGATCTAAACCATCTGTGGGAGAAAGGAGAGTTAACGTATGACTCTTACAGTCACATTACTTTCATGTTAAGAGCAATGCTTCTCTGGACCATTCAGGATTTTCCTGCGTATGGAAATATTGCAGGTTGTAAAGTAAAGGGGACAATGGGTTGTCCTGTGTGTGGGAAACACACAGACAGTATGTGGTTGAGTAATTGCAGAAAGCACGTATATATGTCCCATCGGAAAGTTCTGCCTCCCACACATGCTTATAGAGGAAAGAAAGCATGGTTTGATGGTAAAGCTGAGCATGGGAGAAAAGGTAGGATTCTCAGCGGCCATAACATACACCAATTACTCAAAAATTACAAGAATGATTTCGGAAAGGTGAAAGTATCTGGAAGGAAGAGGAAGATGAAAGATTGTGTTGGATCAGACTCCAATACTGATGATGAATCCAGTGAATCAGAGGAAGAGGAAGAACCAGTAGATGAGGAGGAGCTATCTAGATGGAAGAAGCAGTCAATCTTTTTCAATTTGCCTTATTGGGAGGTATGTTTCTAATTATATTTTACATCTATATTTTCATAATGGATCTATTTTAGCTTTCTGTAACATTCTTTCTTCTAATATGTGTTTGTATTATCTAGGAGCTTCCGTTTAGACATAATTAGACGTGATGCACATGGGGGGAAATGTTGCTGCAAGCCTTGTAGCTACACTGTTGCATTGTGGAAAATCAAAAGATGGTCGTAACGCTCGAAAAGATCTTGAACTACTTGGCATTAGGAAGGATTTACATCCTCAACCCCGTGGATAAAGAACATACCTTCCTGCAGCTCCTTGGTCTTTTCAAGCATAGAGAAGAAACTATTCTGTAAGCGTCTATTGGACTTCAGAGGTCCGGATGGCTACTGCTCAAATATTTTCAGGTGCGTGAAGATAGAAGAATGTAATGTTCAAGTAATGAAATCACATGATTACCATGTCTTGATGCAGCAGCTTCTCCCTGTTGCGATTAGAGGTATCACCTGAATTCTTTTAACTTTGTATCTTATAGCATTATATGTCCTTTTTTATATCCATTGCTTTATTTCACTGCAGGTTTATTACATAAAGGTGTTAGGTTAGCTATTGGACGCCTATGTGCATTCTTTAATCATCCGTGTCAGCGAGTCATTGATAGAGAGACAATTTCAGTAATGGAAACTGAAATTGTGGAGACTCTCTGCATGTTTGAGAGGTTCTTTCCTCCTAGTTTTTTCGATATAATGATGCATTTGACAGTTCATCTAGGCAGGGAAGCTCGGTTATGTGGACCAATCCATTTCCGTTGGATGTACCCATTTGAGAGGCACAAGTTATAACTTTTTAGTTTATATCTTACACACTCAATAATCTTGCTGTTAATCTTCAATGATCTGTATCTGCAGGTACATGAAAGTTTTGAAAGACTTTATAAGAAACCCTGCAAGACCAGAGGGTTGTATTGCTGAAGCGTATCTCGCCGAGGAATGCATGCGCCTCTGCAGTCAGTTCTTGAAAGACTCAACAAGCGTTGAGGAGAAACCTGAAAGAAATACTGAGTATGAGAGCAACTCCATACTAGAGGGTCATCCAATATCTGCAGGCACGTCATGTACTCTTACTGAGAAGGAGAAGAACATTGTCCATCTTGCTGTGATTCAGAATATGGCAATGGTAGAACCTTATGTGGAGTAAGTTCTTGACAGTCAATTGTCTTTTTTATTTTTGTATTCCTGGTAATCTTGCTATATACAGTTGCTAATACTTTGTTTTATTTCGATTTAAGCATGCACCTACAACATCTTCAAGACACTAGTGAAAGATGTAGACGTGATCTCCAACGTTATGGAGTACGCATATTCAGAAATTTGCGTATTGGTTAAAAGAACAGGTAAGTTCTTATTTAGTTTTATTGTTTTTGTTGAATACAGACTTGTCTTCAATATGTATTGACATGTTTCATATTTTCAATAGATACCTCTCAGTTCAGAAAAATATGAAGAAACACTTAGGTGGTTGGCCTACGGTCTTCGTGTTAGCACAAGGTCTTACACGAGTTACATAATTAATGGTCTGCGGTTTCACACAAATTCAGTTGACAGGCAAACTCAGAGCAGTGGGGTGTTGTATGAGGTCACGGCAATGTGTAGAGCTAGTGCAAAAGACACTTCTCAGATGGTTGATTTAGTATCATATTATGGCAGAGTGGTTGAGATTTTACTGCTTGATTACAATACCTTATACGTTCATGTATTCCGCTGTCAATGGGCAAACAGAGGTAATGGAGTGAAGGTAGAAGATGGATTCACACTTGTCAATCTCAACCAAAGTCAAGTGTCATTTGCAAGAGATCCATACATACTAGCCTCACAGGCAAAGCAAATATTTTATTCAAGGGTAGATGAGAAATCTAGTTGGTATGTAGCTATGAGAGGTCCCACAAGAAGATACATTGATGAAGATGCTGAAGATGGAAATGCAGATGTTGGGCCATTGCCAGCAATATTGGACAAGGATCCTGATGACTTGGTTGATGAAGCTAGAAATACCCGAAGTGACTGTGAATAAATTTATGTTTGAAATCAATATGTTTTGTTCAAAGCTTTTGGATATATTATTGAATTTTGGAGTTTTGGATTGATTTTTGTTTGAATTGTTTATGAGTGTTGTTTGCTTTGGTTTCTTTGATGTGTGTCTCTTTGTGTGCGAGTTCAACTATTAACTGTAATTTAACAATTCTTTTTATTTGTTTCAGGTGAAGTAAGATGGGCAATCAAAGAAACAGGCGTGGAACAAAAAAAAAGAAACATTTGGATGAGAAGCTGCCACAAGAGGAGTTAGAGGATATGCAGATGAAAGAGATGGAACTAGAAGATGAGATTCAGAACAAACAGTTGGAAGAAGAGATACAGAACAAACAGTTGGAAGAAGAGATACATGAAGATAATGGAGAAGCAGAAGAACCAAATCAAGATGTACTGAATGGAGAAGGTGTGGTAAATGAAGAAGATGAAGAAGAACCACTGAATGAAACCTTAGATGAGGAAGTGCAACCTCAGGCAGATACAGTTGAAGAACCAAAACGTAAAAGAATTCGAGGACCAACTAAGATGAAACATATTGCCAAGGATCCACATGAACGGGAACATGTTGACTTTACTGATATGGGAGAACCCTGTGGTCCAGGGTCAGTGGTTTTATCATCGTACTTAGCTATGTTAGTACGTGAACATGTTCCAGTCGTTATCGATAATTGGTAAAAAGTTAGTGAATATATCAGAACTGTTCTGTGGAAATCTATTATGGTAATCTTTTATTCTCTTTTACATATGTTAATTTTACTTGTATTTGGTTGTCTTTCAATCTTAATTGGTACTTTTAATTTGAAACTGAATGCACGCAAGGTTTGACGTGGATGAAGAGTTCAAAAAGACTGCTGTGTTTAAGCAGATGGGATGTCTGTTTCGAGCATCTAAATCACGCCTGGTGACCAAAGTGAGGGAAGCTACAACATTAAAAGATAGGATGAGTCTGCGACCTGATAATGTGCTTACAACCGAATGGCGTAAATTTGTGAGAGATAAGACTAGTAACGCCTTTAAGGTATTAACTTATCTGTCTTTGTTTATTGTCATATGGAATAGCAACATTTAAGTTTTTCACTCTTCTCTAGGTTGTCAGTGATTCATACAAGGAAAGAAGAAGGAAGCAGATACCTCACACTTGCGGGCGTAAAGGAATGGTCAGAGTGAGAGAAGATTTGGCAAAGACTAGCCCAGAACCATCTAGGGTGACGAGGCTAAGAGTTTGGGTCAAGTCTCGTACTAGAAAGGATGGTACCCCTGTAAACGATACTGCAGCTGAAATGATTATAAGTTCTATTCATTCTATGCAAAGAATCTGTAAATTTGTTGTGATGGTTGGTGGTTCTTATGAATTTGGAATTTTGTTTCCAGAGACAGGCATCAGATGTAGACATGGACGGTCCTCAGGATTCAACAACAACGAATCCAAAGGAAGATATGCTAACCCAGATTTTGGGACCTGATAATCCTGGGAGATTAAGGGCAATGGGTAGAGGCATGAGCTTGACCAAATTTGCTTGTTTCCAAGTCAAGAACGACTGTATGGCTGCAATGGAAGAAAAGCAATTTCAATTGCAGAAACAGGTTGAGAGTTTAAAGCAAGTTCTTGCCAAAATTAATAACCAGGTTAGCATATTCTCTCCACATTGGTCTACTGATTATTACTTACTCAGTTTTATCAAGATAATGATATATGGCCATTGCTTCTCATATGACAGAACACTCAGGCTGATGTTGGTGAAAACTCGATTCATAGGGTATGCATTGACATCCTATACATGTACGTAGACTTTTATTTATGAGATGATTTCTCTTTCTTTATTTTCCATATTAGAGTGTAAACAGCAGATGACTTCTCAAGTGTTATTTGGTTGACTGGGGCTGTGCTGAGGAGAATGTTGCTGAGGGCCATGTTGTGTCTTCTGATCCTGATGAGTTGGTGAACGGAATTCCAATAGGCCTTGAACAAGTGAAGGTTTTCATTGAATCTGCTATTAAACAAGATGCATTTCTATAGAGGCATGCAGCTGAGATGTTTACTATTGCAGATGAACTTGGCGAAATGGTTGCATGGCAAGCCGAGTACTGCATTATTCCAACTGCAGGTTTCATGTTAGAGGACATTGCACCTAGGGTTAAGTTTCTTAACTTTAGTTATGTATAGTTGCTTTTCATCTTTAGATGAGTCTTTGTTATTGTTAATTTTCTTCTCTGTTTTTTGAAATTTGTTCTGCAGAGCCCTAGCACAGGTTCAAAGAACATATGCAAGCTCAGGGATTATATCAGGAATGATGAAGTGGTCGCTGTAAGCCGATGGCAGACTCGAGAACCTAAAGCGTTGGTGAATGGACTACCTCTTGGTCCAAATGCAATTAAAATCTATGTTGATGAGGTAGTCAAACCAACTGCATTTATATGGAGGCCTACTGCTGACATGAGAACTGTGGAGCAGTCTTTGAAACATTTTGTTGCATGGCCTGCAAATAGAGTTGTCATTGAGACAACAATTCCAACCTCTCCTGAACTACAACATTCAAATTCTAATGCAGTAAGTCCAGATTCTCAGATTGAGAAGTCTCCAGTAACTCCTACAGCACCTCTAAAGAAACCTCCATCCTTATTGGAAGCTTCTACGAATGAGAAGTTTCCATTATCTCCAGCATCACCTATTCGCAGATCTACGGTACATTCTTTTATCGTGTTACAAATGTTAGTTGGACTTTATATTTGATTGGTTGTAGTTTACTGCTTGAATTTTGTTTATGTTTGTTTCTTGAATTTTGTTTATGTTTGTTGCTGGTTGTTCATGTAGCGTACCAAATTCAAGGAAAATAAAAAATGCAAGCTCATGGATCTGTCCGGAAAGAAGGTTGTTGTTGCTGAGGGACGTTGGTCAACGAAAAATCTTGAGCATCGTGTCCATTTTGTACCTTTGGGCCATGGTGCATGTCCAGTCTTGGTGGATGTTGTGAAGGTTAAAGATGCTGCAGTATGGAGAACTAATGATGAGATCGAGTATATGGAAGATGCACTTGGAAGCTCTATTGCATAGCCTGAGGATAAAGTGGTTATGGCAACGTTTTTCACCTTTTGGTCTTTCTTTGGTTTTACTAAAGCTGAAAAATATGTCAAACTAATTCAAGCTAACTTTTGTTTTCAGTTCTGAAGTCAAAACCAAAAGGACCTCGCAATTTACTTCTTTTAAGAGATAAATAAAGACTTTGTGTTTCAGTACTTGATCTTTTAAAGACATGCTATTGTGTTTTGTTTAAGACTTGGTTTTATTTGTGCAAACTTTGTATGGTGTGGATGTTTAATGGAAAAAGTTGTATTATGTGTGTATGACTTGGTTTTATTATGAGTGTATGACTTGTTTTTTAGGTGAAAATTATACTTTGTATGTATCTTTTAGGGTGAATTTAATAGATAGCATTCAATACTTGCAAAATTAGTTAAATAGCACTAAATATCTGACAACCTAAACCCTAAACCCTAAACCCTAAACCCCAAACCCCGAAAGGTAAAACCCTAAACCTTAAAAGGCTAAACCCTAAACCTTAAAAGCTAAACCCTAAAAACTAAACCCTAAACCCTAAAAGCTAAACCCTAAACCCTAGAAACTAAACCCTAAACGCTAATTCATAAACCCTAACCCCTAATCATAAACTCTAAACCCTGAACCTTTAAATCATGAACCCTAAAACAATAAATCATAACCCTAAACCAAAAAAACTTAACTATAAAATCCTAAACCATGAACTTGAACATTGAACTCTAACTTCATATTAATATATAGAGAAGTTATATATTAATTACTGATATTCGGATAACAATTTTAACTAAAACATATGCAGATAACTAGATACGAATAACAATGTTATCATCCAGACAAGTACATATGAGGGGCTTAAATGACATTTCATTTGTGAACAGTTCATATGAATAATGTGTAAACTTAAAAACTAATTTTCATAGTATTGGAGGCTATTTAGTGGTATTACTCTATCTTTTGTCACATAGAGTTTATATACAAAGCTAAAACCAAGCCAAAGCCATACCAAATCCTTGTCAAAGCCATGCCAAAACATGTTCGGTTAAGCGGGAAACCAAAATATCAGATTTGGAGCCAAACATTTTGGCCATTGTTTCATATTTTTTTATTTATTTTTTAATCATGCGTTCTCTCTCTCTCTCTTGGCATTCCAAAGGACTCATCTTCATTTTCTAGGGTTTAGTTTAGAGAAATCCTCTCATTTTCTCTCAAACTCTTAAACTCTCAATCTCTGTCGCCACCACAAATCCATCTCCGGCGATATTCTTACCCTCAATTTCCCTACGACGATCTCTTTGTATCCTCGATTTCCATCCGTCTCTCTGTCGACTCGAATTGCATCCGTCTCTCCGTCTCCTCGATTTACCTCTTTGTCTCCGTCCCCTCGATTTACCTCTGCATCTATGTCGCACTCGTCCACTTGACACATTGAAGAAGAACCCATGAAAGGTAATCGAGCCCTAAACCCTAGGTTTTACTCATATCTCTCAAAGTTATTAGATTTATCTAATTACGAACTTCTCATTGTAGGAAGCTTCGAAGCCCTAGAGATCTTTGTGTCGACCTAAGATGAAGATAAGTAGGAGACTCAATATCCGTTGCCAGATTCAGGTAATCCTTTTTTATTTATTGTTCTTACTCGTTTGTGATCTATGTAATTGGGCATTATAAATCCAGACAAGTATCTTATTGCTGTGCAGGTTGGATCTAGAACTCACACTGTCAGGCTTTTCACACTAGGTCTCGTCACTCTCATAAGGTATTTGTATTATCTCTCAGCAATTTCACATCTACGTTTTTCACCACTTGTCATGTATGTCTGGTGAATTTCTTTGATTTGTTTCTGTTCAGATTTGTGTCATTTCATGGATTTGTCTGAGTTGTTTAATCGGAAATATGACTTGTTAAAGTTGACAACTTCATAAATACTAACTTGTGTTCACTTTGCTAATGTAGAAACTGTAGTTACGATGGAAACAAGGAAAGAAATCGTATGCGGACTCCCGGCATTCGGAGTGAAACAACAAGTTCGCCAACAACCAGAAGAAGATGCCAATGACGATCAAGGAAGTGACTGCAGTGACGTGAAGGAGATCACAATAGAAGAATATAGACGCGCTATGGGCTACTTGATACGCAGAGAGGATGATGAAGAAGACATCGATCCGATGTACCGGAGAGCTTTGCGAAACCTCAGTAACAATGCCTGATCCACTCTAATGAAAAGGCCAAAACAAGAACAAGGACAGTCCTCACGAGGCAAAGCTCGTCGTAGAGACTAGAGACATGGTATCGATGCTGTTGTAAATACTAGTGGTTTGCTTTTTTCTATGTTTGATGGTTACATGGTATGTTTAAGATTTCTTGTTTTGTATGTTATGACTTTGTTGTTTTAGAATTTTAATGGAAAATCTAGTTATATTTTATGATATAATTGTCTTTAATTAATGTTAATTATATTAATTACGTAATATCATCTCAATATATAGCAATACAATTATAGCACGATACAAATATTCGGTTGCATTTTATATTTGTTATCATAATTAGTGTTACAACACGAGAAAAATGCCATGAAACAATAATCAATGGCATTTTTAATCTCCTACTATAGATTATCTTACAGCACGACAAAAACGCCATTAATAAATAATCAATGGCATTTTAAAATTGTCACTATAAAACAAATTACAGCATTAAAAATATGATACGAAAACTCTAAGAATAGCATGAATATGACGCTAGGAAATTAATTTCTATAGCTATTGATTTGCGCTATCATAGGTCAGACTAACGTAGCATTTAAAAAAATGCTACGATAGGGGGGGGTCTATTGTAGCTGCGGCAAACCTAGCGTTTTAAAATACGCTACCAAAGGCTACGATAGCATTTTTTCGCGCTACCAACGTGCCTTTTTCTTGTAGTGCTAGCATCAAAAACAATCGAGTGTCCTACGATTACCTTTTCTGCAAGCTTTTCCCATACTCTCTTGGTGGAGAAGCGACTTACTGGCTGAAGCAGTTACCTCCTGGATCATTGACCACTTAGGAAGAGACGAAGAAAGCCTTCCTGAACAACTTTTTCGATGATGCGAGATCCGAAGAGCTCAGGAACAAGAACTCTCTGTTTTCTCAAGGACCAACAGAAGCACTCAAATCTGCTTGGATTCGTTTCAAGTCATATCAGAGAGATTGTCCGCACCATGGGTTCACTCAAGTTCAGGTGTTGGGTACTTTCTTCGGAGAGATTGATTGGAGGTATCAGATGGCTCTAGATGCTGCGAGCAATGGAAATTTCTACATGAGATATCCTGACGATGCGTATGTGCTCATTGATAACTTGGTTTCTAGAAATAGTACCAAGAATGCAGACATGGAGCGCAAGAAGCAAGCTGGTAACTTAGATTGCAGTCAGATTGCTGAGGTGAATGCTAAGTTATATTCAAAGCTGATTTAGATTTTAGGATTCGCAAAGGAATTTGGAATTCCTAAGATTTAGATTTAGATAGTTTTCGCAACGGAATTTGGTTAATTATATCTTAGTGATTTGAGTTCAACAACCGTGCTAAATCTGAATTATGTTAGTTAGTTTATCTGCATTCATTGATTTCCTGAGAAATACCCTGAACCTATCTTTCTCCAATTGAATTTACAACCGTTTTAATTTACGTCCGGGTTTCAATACCATTAATCGTTTAGCTTAATTCTCACTTATACAATCTATTGTGTCTCTGTGAGTCCTTGTGTTCGACCCCTACTATACTGCAACTACTGCTTAGTACTTTTAGGGTATTAATTTGAGCATATCAATGAGAATGTGGGTATACGGGCGTGTTGCACTATTTAGGCAGCCAAGTGTGATGTGTTATGAAGGACTGCCGGATCATTTAGCCTTTGTGGTTATGGTCTGAAGTGGTGCAAGAGTGTGATTGGGTTGCGGATGGGCAATGTCAAATGTGCGAAAAGGTTTGATAACAATGAGAATTGATGGTAAAGGATGAATGGTGAAATAATGCATGCGTAATATATATACATATAAATATATATTATTAATTCTTCTATTGCATATGTTGAATATGTTTGTTGTGTGTAATTGTAGATTGTGAGATTTGATTATGTACGTTTAGGAGAAACCCGAACTCACTGAGCAATTAGTTGCTCACGACTCTACTAGTTTTGCATGTAACACTTAGCGGGTGATCGTACGGGACTGGAAAATTTTAGGCCAATTGGCGTATATTGTGTGCCGTTTTTGCAAAACAAAGTATGTTTTATATTATATATGACGTTTTTTGCCTTAAACTCTAGTCCAAATGTACCCGATATGTGTGTAACGAATGGAAGCATAATCAATATATGTGTATGTAATTTATAATCATCGGGTTTTGAATGATACTAGTCCTCGTCCGGAAGGAACCAACTATTGAATATCCCTCGGGTTGAAAAGCTTTGAGTCATGTTCGGTAGAAAATCGTGCTCGAACGTTCGACCTAGGGTTTTTGGGTATGTTCTTGGAACCTCGGGCCGAATGTTTGTAGCGCCTCCAATACAGCTTGTCATTGGAGCCTCTCTGACCTCGGGTACTTGACTTGGGTCTTGGTCCGATTCGATGTCCACATCACAGAGTATATATTTTGTTAAACTGAATTCTTTGTTAATGATTATTTTTCAACACATATACAATTTTTAAATTATAAAAATAATAACATATGCTAGCATCAACTACATACTATAACAGAATTAAAGAAGAATAGCTTTTCTAGAGTGAAAGAGTAGAAATGTTTTTGTTTCATTATACTCGCAGGAAACAACGTTGTCTTACTGAAACATAATCAAAGAGGTGAAGCCATAAAATATTGGTACGCTTTAACCGCTCCAACAACTGCAGCAGCCACAACCACCACAGCTGCAACACCCTCAACGACTGTCTTCGTCCATAGTCTTTCTCTCAATGAGCCAAACTTGCTATGAAATCGACTTGCACATTTCGCTATATTACTTGTATGATTATCCACTTTATGGTCTCGAGTTTCTAACGTGTTTCCTTTACAAGCCATTGGGGGAGCCACCGCTATAGGGCTTGTCTTTGCCATTGTCACATACAAAACACCTTTTGATACCTTTGCACGAATCTCATTTCTCCTGCAGTTTTTCGCAACTTTTGTTTCTTTCCTGAACCTGATTGATTTGGTTTGGTCCACATGACAGCCTCCTGTTATTGTTAGTATACCATTGTTGTTGATCTGTATTTTAAGATGCTCTTTCTTCAAACCTATACAAACAGCAATCCCATTTTACAACAATAAAATGGTATAATACTTAACTATACTATAGTGTTTTTTCTCTCGTGTTGAGCTATATTTCTGTTGAAAGATATATGTGTAGCAATGCAATGCAATGCAGTTTAACAATTAGTGATGCTATATGAAGAGTTACAAATTCACGTTATTTATACGTGGGATCATCTAAGAGATTCTTTGCTTTTGTTAGTGAGTTAGAAAATGCATATTTTAATATTTTCTATATTAAATTAAACGTTCAAACAAAAACAAAAAATCAGAATTCATCATTGAAATACTAATTCTTTTTACTCTTTCACTAAAAAATAATATATATATACCTAATAACATATTTTTTCGATATTTAGGTTTTTAAGAAATTTCTACTAATAATGTACCTGGAGGAAGATGTAGCTCAAGAATGTCGATGTCTTCCGTTCTCCTCCATCGACAAAAGGGTTCGATTTCCTCGTAAAACTGCGTGGGTCCACTTTCCATAATTACTGCCGTTTGATTAAAATCTCTCTGTTGTTTTTAATTATATTAGGGAAACGAATGAAAGATTGGTGATTATGAAGATGACCCATCTAATCGCTTCTGTTTATATTCTCTGTTCACTGGAAGGGATTTGGATTTCCTATGTTCGAAATTATTCGTTTATTATCCATGAAGATTTGCTTTTAAAAATAAATTAGTTATGTATTTGGAGTTTATATATATGGTTGTATCTTGTGGCATTGGTGTTTCTTCACATGCACAAAGCTTCGTCATTGGTTCCACAGATTCTTTCTTCTTTTATTTATTATTTTTTTTTTTTTTTGTTACTAGCTACTGATTCGTTTTTTACACAATTATAATATAGATGGTCATTTGATTTAGAATATTATTTCACTATCGGATGGGATGTCGAGTTATATATCTTGTTGGACTGGATTTTTTTTAAAGATATTATATTGAGTGATTTAAGTATATATAGTCAGTTGATCATATTATTAGGAAAATAACCAAGGCAAATTAGTTTTGACTCTTGATGACAAAAACTTTTGCCTGTTTTGTTCCTACAAGAGCTCATATCAGCGGAATTGGATTGGCAAGTTTCATTAAATGCCTGACAAAGACATTAAATGTAAAGCAGGGGAGAGATTTTCTATGTGGACGATGGGTCCCACATCTAAAAAAGAATTTTGCCAATTATATTATGTGGTTGGTAATTGTAAATTTGTTTCTCGGGTAACTAAATCATAAACTTAGCCAAGTTAATAATGTTAGCATAGTTTTTCTCACGCCTTCGATTTAATGTTAGCAGAAATTTAGCAAAGTTAGCAAGTTAACAAAGTTAGCATAGTATAGTTGACATATATAGTAAGACAGATAATGCGTTAACTTGGTTATCTTGTTAGTACTAACATTTTCTATAAAAAAAAATATATAATTCACTAGGTCTCAGACCTTTGATTCTTCGATGTGTTCAATGTCATGATGGTCTTGTGCTAACGATGAAAGTTAGCAGTTACAACTGTTAATAAAATTAGTATAGTTTTTGCTCACGCCTTCGATTTAATGTTAGCATTTAGAAAAGTTTGCAAGTTAACAAAGTTATCATATATTACTTAAAAATTTATAAAAAAATAAAAGTAATCTTGATTACTTAATCTAAAATTACATTATTAGATAAAAAAAATATTCAAATAACTCAAAATGTTTAATATGCTTATTTGGTCAGGCCGATTAATGTTTAATATTTAATGATTCTCTTATGTAATTGACACAATAACAATTATAACAACATATTATATAGTAGTGAAGTTAATAATTTGAGTTAACGTATAACATTTTAACAAGTCAAGTTAACAATTCAGTTTAACATATTAATCGTTAACATGTAAAGTTAACATGTAAAACATTGTTAACAAGCCAAGTTTACAATTCAATTTAACATATAACATCGTTAAGAAGTAAAGTTAATATGTAAACATTGTTACCAAGCCAAGCTAACAATTCAATTTAACATATAACATCGTTAACAAGTAAAGTTAACATGTTCACATCATTAAACAAGTCAAGTTAACAATTCAATTTAACAGCGGCAAGTTTCTTCCGGGTATAACAAACCCAAGTTCATGGAATCACGAAGACAAGATAAGGAATTACGAAGACCAGATATCCACCTTCGATTTCCCGTTTCCGTGTTTGCATTTCGTAATCGTTGATGCTACCGTAGACGCTGCGTCGTGCTGCATAACCGCCGTTCCGGTGAACACATCATTTCGTAATGATTTTCTTGTTAGTACTAACATTTTCTATAAAAAATATATATAATTCACTAGGTCTCAGACCTTTGATTCTTCGATGTGTTCAATGTCATGATGGTCTTGTGCTAACGATGAAAGTTAGCAGTTACAACGGTTCACGATGAAAGTTAGCAGTTACAATTGTTAATAAAGTTAGTATAGTTTTTGCTCACGCCTTCGATTTAATGTTAGCATTTAGAAAAGTTTGCAAGTTAACAAAGTTATCATATATTACTTAAAAAATTATAAAAAAGATAAAAGTAATCTTGATTACTTAATCTAAAATTACATTATTAGATAAAAAAATATTCAAATAACTCAAAATGTTTAATATGCTTATTTGGTCAGGCCGATTAATGTTTAATATTTAATGATTCTCTTACGTAATTGACACAATAACAATTATAACAACATATTATATAGTAGTGAAGTTAATAATTTGAGTTAACGTATAACATTTTAACAAGTCAAGTTAACAATTCAGTTTAACATATTAATCGTTAACATGTAAAGTTAACATGTAAAACATTGTTAACAAGCCAAGTTTACAATTCAATTTAACATATAACATCCTTAAGAAGTAAAGTTAATATGTAAACATCGTTACCAAGCCAAGCTAACAATTCAATTTAACATATAACATCGTTAACAAGTAAAGTTAACATGTTCACATCATTAAACAAGTCAAGTTAACAATTCAATTTAACAGCGGCAAGTTTCTTCCGGGTATAACAAACCCAAGTTCATGGAATCACGAAGACAAGATCATGGAATTACGAAGACCAGATATCCACCTTCGATTTCCCGTTTCCATGTTTGCATTTCGTAATCGTTGATGCTACCGTAGACGCTGCGTCGTGCTGCATAACCGCCGTTCCGGTGAGCTCCAACAACAAATCAGCAATACGATAAATGCTGCTTCCAAGACGAACCACAAGTAAGGTTTAATAAATTAGTGTGAAATCCAGTTCTCGAGAAGCAAATTCAAGTCAACGAGAGAAAATTCGGAAAATCTAGGGTTTGCCCAAACGTGGCATAAAATGAATTTTGGAAAGATCTATGAACAGAGGTACAAACCTTCAATTACCGGAAATGAAAATCCCAATCTTATGCTTCTTCTTCTTTTTGGGTTTTTGTTATTTTGAGCTTAAGAGTGGGTCTTTTACACAAAATTTTGATCTTGCTTTTTTCACAAATTTATGATTTTCTTTACGAGATGCAGAGAGAAAATGAGGATGAACAGAGAGAAGGATTCTAATGAGCAAGTTCCTAGGTGCGAATCTAGCTCAGGATTCGCATATGCATCTCCATCCCTTCTTGTGTCAACCTGTACATAAAATTCTTTTGGAGGAGATTCCAATCGCAGTTTCGTGTAGTATAATTTGTTTAACATCAAACACCAAATTGAGCAGAACACAACAAAACGAAACAAAACAACAATAACTTTTTGATTGAGACATAAGAGAAATAAGAAAGATTAGCAGACAATTACTAAGATTTACTCAAATATTGTATCGAATAGGTAATCAAAATCGATCGAATCGATGAATCCCCAGAAAAAAAGAGGAGAGAAAGATGACTTTAGATTACCCAACAACGAAAGGATCAAAAGTTTCGTCGACAGGGAAATCTATGACTCCGCCTAGTGACTGTAACAACCTGCCGTGTCTGGCTCTGTCACGTGCCTTAAGCTGACTGATTTCCATTTTGTGACTCGCCGGAATTTCTCTTTCCAGTTTCAGAGGCACCGGAAAACCGTAAGACAAACCCGCCGTCGGTAATAAACAAACCAGAATAGCCGCCGCAAACCGAACACCAATCATAACTGCTCCGACTTTGGTTATGCTTTAAGTGTTAACAAGATCTCTGTATCTCGTCAGGAATCAAAAATATCATTTTTTGTCTTCTGGACACGACATAGAATGGAGAATCGAGCCGTCAATTGTTAACGACTACGAATCGTTAGTCTCGAAATGGAGAATCGAGCCGTCTCAATTGTTTCATGAACTTGCAGATTTGTTTTGTATTGTGGTCGCTTCTCTTTTGGGAGAGAGAGAGAGAAGTAATAGTGGATAAACATAAGATGTTTCAGATTTCTCAATTTTTTGCACTCTGCTCTGACACAAAACCTAAGCGGGTAGATTGCTTTGTACACACAAAAGTAGGGGTATTATGGTCCAAAAAGTTCAACAGTTGCAGCTATTCATCTGCTTTTGTGTCAGTTAATTTCCGTGTTTGCTATTGTTACCCATTACAATTACCCTATTATATAATTTAATTAATTGTTTTTTTGGGTTTAGGAAATCGAGCTAAAGACTGAATTTCCGGTTAGATTGAATTGAGGAGGTCCGACCTCCGAGTTCGGCATGACTTCATCGTGCATAGTTTGTAGAAATCTATACGGAAGTGTATAAGAAAGAAGAGAGAACAGAGAATAGAGAGAAATTGTGAGATCCCGATCTCGGAGAATTTAATTTCTAAATATTACCTTTCATTTATTCCCAAATTGTCTTACAAAATCTAACTTAAATCATAAATAAAACCGAAACAAATAGCGAATAATTGTCTTTAGAATGAAATAACTGAAATGCCAAATAAAATCCAAAGGAGTACTTACGAACTCCCAAAAACTGCGCACCACACCGGAATTACTCATCAGTTCCACGTACTCAATATCATCAACAACATCATCATAATAATCATCATCACATACAAGAAGAGAGAGGGGTGAGTAATTGGGATTAATCAGCGAGAACTAAACCTAGATTCTCATCCCCACACCCACTCATATTCAACCAACATATCCAGAATAAGTATAAACAAGCAATCATACATCACGCTCTAGAAGAGCCCACACAACTACCAAACAAGAGGTACCACAATAAAGATATCTCGAGCCAATAGCTCACAAGTTTTCGGGTCACACAGTTACCAGAGCTCTCCCGAACCCCTCACGGAGTTGGTTCCGATGCCAAGGTTATACCCCACCAGTTCCATCACCCAAATGTTTCCAATGCCAAGATATACACCTCACCAATTCCTGTAAACAAATGGGTTTCGGCAACAAGGGTACACCCCACCAGTTCCAACACACAAATGGTTCCGATGCCAAGTCACATGACCCTCACCCGTTCCCGCAAACATTTTGTAACACATGCGCCCTCTACGCCATGACGAATACCTCATAGTGCTTTCACACGATCTAGCTACTTTACAGCCATTAATCACCCAACATGTTTATCAATCAAGTATGCTGGTTCTTCATCTAATGATTTCCTAGTCCATATTCATTCTAAGATATAGATCAAACATGATGCATAATCAAAACGTGCTCGTACTTCGTAGCACGCAGCATACCGGAGTATACCTAGACTCAACATACCAGAAGAAGACAACATAACATAGGAGAAGCCTAGATCTAATCATCACCTTAAAGCCTAGATCTAATCATCACTCAGATCTTAATTAATGGCGACTTGAAGCAAAGGAATCAAGAAGGCGCAGTCTAGGATCAACTTCACGACGGCTCCTCCTCGAAGCGGCGGCGGTGGAACTCTGGTCGCGGTTGACGACTAGTGTTTTCTGTTTGCAAAAGACCTTCTCCTTCTTCTAAAGACTCACATATATAGGGGATTAAACTAGAGTTTTTCTGCTGGGCCTTACCTTGCTGGAATTTTTCTTCTACCAAAAGAACAGAGATTAAACTTTAAACAGAGCTAGATGAGGAAATCAATTACACCTTGGTATTCGGCCTTTCCTTCTCTATCATCTCTCTCATCCAACGAGGACCTCATTGTGCGACGTACGAGGTCAATCGATTGTGCACAACAACCCTTATTGCAATTTGCGTAGCTACTTGATTACATTTCCGTGGTTCGAAAACAGTATCCCATGCGATCCGCTCTTTTGTTAAGTCCAGTGATATTCTGATAATTTACATGTTCTACCATTCATTTTAGTTAGTTTTTTTCTAGTCATTTTTATGCATAATCATAGTTTCGTCTAGCATATCGATCTTTATTAGAGTTTAAAATGTTGCATTAGGTACTAGAGAGTTTCAAATTGTTTTGGAATGCATTCTAGGTGTTTTGGAGGAGATTGGAGATCTTGGACTTGAGACCATTCGGATTGGGAGCAAGGAGAAGAAGCTAGAGGCACATAGAAACTTGGCAAACATTCTTCACCGGATCCACCATCCGATATGCGACCAGGAGATCTTCTATTTATTTATGCAATTTAAGCTTTGAATCTTTTAATTATATCTTTCATCTCTTCTTTCTTAATCATTTAATCATTTAATCATGGGATTTAAGATCTTCGTAGTGGGATTTGTTGGTTTCCTAATGATTAGTGAGTAGTCACTTAGCTAGGATCTTGGGATGAGGTAGATTTAGGGTGATGATTAGGTTGATTTATGATGCTTAGGGATTTAGTTTATGGATCCCCCTTCTATCTAAGTATGCTTAATGCTATATTAGATTAGAGATAATCAATCTAGACCTTAGGGAATTTCATGCACACAAGTTGTTCGATGAAATTCCCCAAAAGGCTTAGTTAGAGATATTCATTCCTAACCTATGAGAGTAGATGTCTAGGGTGTTTATTAGTTGATTTGAATAAGGAATTTAATGCTTGCTAATCATTCTATCACAAATGAGAATTTGATCTTGATTTAGTGATTAGCGCCTTGAGAAAGGGTTAGTCATAATTAGTGATCTTAACCTAAGGATTAGCATTGATTGTGTATTGGGCATTATAAATTAGCTATAGAATCACCATAAGTCCATAACTTCATCCTTGGATTCGCCTTTTATTATTGCATTTAATATCGTTTAGTGTTGCTAAGTTCTTATTACTTGTTTTTAACTTGATTAGCATATTAGACTAAACCCAAATATCAACTTGCTGCTTGAATTAAATAGTTCTTTTATTTTTGGTGTATTGGAACTTAACCCATTGGATTCGATACCTCTTATGCTACTTAGCATCTAGAGAATTGATATCTAGATAGACAAAATGTATATTATCAATTTGGCGCCGTTGCCGACTGGGTTTACCTTTCAACATTAAGATTTTAGATCTTCTTGAGATTAAGCTTTCTTTTTTGTTTTTGTTACTAATCTCTTGCACTTCTTATTGCTACCTCTCTCTTATAGGTGTATGCATACACGTTCTAAAAGCCACATAAACTTAGTCGAGCCAATAGACGATTTTTATCTTTTGGACCGAGGACAAACAGCAAGGAGAGCAAGGGCAAGAGCTCAACCTGTTGAGCGGTTAGACGTGGACAACGTTGAAGAACCTCTGGTTGTTAACTACCATGAAAATGTTGCTAATGCGGAACAACATGGGAACCATGGTAATGGAAACCACGGAGAGCAAGGTGGCAATGGAAACCACCAACACCCACCCGCCCGGCATGTTAGAGAACAAAACCATCCTCCACGGGCTCAAAACATCGTTGGCGCGGGTGATACCGCAAATGCTCACCAAAACCGTCAAGGGATTCAATTCCCACCGGTTGAGAACAACAAATTCGAGGTGAAGCTCGGCTTGATCAATATGTTCCAAAGAAACAAATTTCATGGGCTAGCTATGGAAGACCCATTTGATCACATCGACCAATTCGATAGGATTTTTGGCCTCACAAAGATCAATGGAGTATCCGAGGACGTTTACAAGCTAAGACTCTTTCCATTCTCCCTTGGAGATAAGGCACATCAATGGGAGAAGAATCTTTCTCAAGGGTCAATCACGTCATGGGACGATTGCAATCCTTGCAAAATTCTTTTCTCCTTCAAGGACCGCCAAGTTGAGGAACGACATCTCGAGTTTCACACAACGCAGAAATGGATCTTTCAACGAAGCTTGGGAATGGTTTAGAAGCTATACCTCTCAATGCCCGCATCATGGCTTCTCCAACGCCTCTCTTTTGAGTACCCTCTACCATGGTGCTTTACCCAAGATAAGGATGCTCTTCGACACAACTTCTAATGGGAACTTCTTAGCCAAATATGTAGATGAGGCCATGGAGCTCGTGGAGAACCTAGCTCAAAGCAATGGAACTTATGGGGACTATTATGACCGGGCTACGAGGACGACTAGAGATTTTGATGAACAAAAGCGGTCTATAGAAATGAAGATTCTCACCGAGAAGATGGACAAGCAAGCTTCAATGATTGACAAGCTCCTTAGCGCTTCCCAAAAACCGGTTCACTTTGTTGGTGACTTTGAGGACACACAAGGTTACCAAGAGGAAGAAAGAGACGTGGGTACACAAGAAGAGATGAATTACGTGGGTAATCAAGGCTACCAAAGAGGCGGTTTCAACAACAACTGCAACCACCCGAACTTCTCATATCGCAACCCCAACGTCGAAAACCCTCAAGACCAAGTTTATCCGCAATAAAAGACATTTGTGCAGTCTACTTAAGCTCAAGGTTTGAACTTCCAACAACAAGCTTTAGCTCCAAATCACACTTTTAATGGGAACCAAGGTGGTTTTCAACCTAAGCAATCGTTTCCCCCACCCGGTTTACAACCTAAGCAATCGTTTCACGCAACAAGTCCAAGGCAACACGACCACAATTCAAGAAATTGATTTGAAATCCATGCTTCAACAAATCATACAAGGTCAAGCAAATGAGGCAATTGAAATGAGCAAGAAGATGGCAGAGATCCACAACAAAGTGGATTTCTTCTACAATGATCTCACGTCTAAGTTTGAAAATCAAGTAACTTGAAGGACAAAGAGTAACTTCTTCATCACGGCCACAAGGTCAATTACCGGGTAAGCCCGAGACTAATCCCAAGGAGTATGTGAACGCCATCACAATTCGTTGTGGCAAGGAACTTCCCTTTCGTGAAGCTCCTAAAATCAATGAGGACACCGATGTCCGAGTTGGGGGGAGACGCTTGAAACTGAAAAAGATGTGACTAAGGATGGCTTTGTCGGTATTGGAGACAACGATAAGGATGTTGCTACCAAGGAGAAGCCCAAGAAGAAGGAGACTCCTTTTGTTCCACCACCATATGTACCAAAGCTACCGTTTCCGGGCTGTTTCAGGAAGCAATTGTTGGAGAAGTATAGGGCGGTATTCGATAGAAAAATGGAAAAGGTCGAACTCACCATGCCCTTGGTTGATGCTTTCCCACTTGTGCCACAATACGCCAAATTTCTTAAGGACGCCATCTAAGAGAGACTGAAGGAGATGGAAAGCATGGTAGTGCTAACTCACGAATGTAGTGCCATCATTTAAAAGAAGGTTATCCCAAAGAAGTTTGGTGACCTCGGTAGTTTCACTCTCCTTTGTGCTCTTGGACCACTCGCCTTCAACAAATGTCTATGTGATCTTGGAGCAAGTGTTAGTTTGATGCCGCTCTCGGTTGCGAAGAGTCTTGGGTTCGTTCGTTACAAAACTTGTAAGATATCTCTCGTGCTAGCAGATAGATCGGTGAGGCATCCAATTGGAATGCTTGAAGATTTACCCATCATGATTGGGGATTTTGTGGTGCCTACCGACTTCGTTGTACTTGAGATGGATGAAGAGCCTAAGGACCCGCTCATATTTGGGAGGCCATTCTTAGCTACCGCCGGTGCTATAATCGATGTGAGGAAAGGCAAGATCGATCTCCATTTGGAAAAGAACGATGTCCTTAGATTTGACATCAATGATGTGATGAAGAAACCCACAATAGATGGTCAAATGTTCTATTGAGGCTATGGAAGAACTTGCGGATGAACTTATGGAGGAGTTAGCTTTGGAAGACCACCTCCAAATAGCACTCACCAAGGAGCAAGGAGAGCATGGGTTCCTTCATGATGAGAGTGTTGGGTATGCAAGGATGCTTTATTCACACAAGGCTTTGGGTGGGGAGAGCACACTCTTGGAGTTGACCCAAGTGGCACACAACATAAGTGTTGTTGAGATTGGGTATGATGACGAGCAAGAAGCTAGCAATAGTAAGACTAGCTTGGAAAAAGATGATTGGAGGGAGATCAAAGCGCCCAAGGTGGACCTCAAACTGCTTCCAAAAGGGCTAAGGTACGCTTTCTTAGGTCTTAATGAGTCTTATCCGGTGATTGTGAATGATAGTCTAAGTGGTGATGAATTTTCCTCCATTTTGCGTGAATTGAGAAAGTTTAGAAGAGTCATTGGTTATTCTTTAGATGACATCAAAGGCATTTCTCCTCCTCTTTGCACACATATGATCCATCTAGAGGTTGAATCAATGACTTCTATTGAACATCAAAGGAGGTTAAACCCAAATTTGAAAGAAGTTGTAAAGAAAGAGATTCTAAAACTTCTAGATGCGGGTATTATCTATCCTATTTCGGATAATATGTGGGTCTCACCGGTCAATGTAGTGCCCAAAAAGGGAGGATTCACGGTTTTAAAGAACGAGAAAGATTAATTGATACCCACTAGAACTATAACCGGTCATAGGATGTGTATTGATTATCGAAAGCTTAACTCCACCACAAGAAAAGATCATTTTCCCCTACCCTTTATTGACCAAATGCTTGAAAGGCTTGCAAACCACCCATATTATTGTTTTCTTGACGGGTACTCGGGATTCTTCCAAATCCCGATACAGCCCAATGATCAAGAAAAGACAACATTCACATGCCCCTATGGTACCTTCGCCTATCGAAAGATGTCATTCGGGTTATGTAATGCACCTGCAATCTTTCAACGGTGTATGATGTCAATCTTTTCGGATTTGATTGAAAACATGGTCAAAGTTTTTATGGATGATTTTTCCGTGTATGGCTCTTTGTTTGGTGTATGTTTGTCGAATCTATGCCAGGTACTCACTAGGTGCGAGGAAGCGAATCTCGTCTTGAATTGGGAGATGTGCCACTTCATGGTTCGAGAAGGGATTATTCTTGGACACAAAATCTCGGAGAAGGGTATCGAGGTACAAAAAGCAAAGATTGAGGTCATGATGAATTTGGAACCTCCGAGTTCGGTCACGGGTATTAGAAACTTGGGAGATGCGGGTTTCTACCAATGGTTTATCAAAGATTTCTCCAAGATTTCCCGTCCACTCACTAGACTTCTATGCAAGGAGGCCGAGTTTGTGTTCGATGAGGAGTGTCTACATGCGTTTTTGGAAATCAAGAAGGTTCTTGTGAGTGCGCCGATAGTCCTAGCATCAGATTGGGATTTTCCTTTTGAGATCATGTGTGATGCGAGCGACTACGTGGTTGGAGCGGTTCTTGGTCAAAAGAGAGATAAGAAGCTACATGTTATCTACTATGCTAGTAGAACACTTGACGACACAAGGGATGTATGATACCATGGAGAATGAGCTACTTGCCATTGTGTTTGCCATCGAGAAGTTTAGGTCCTATGTGATTGGCTCCAAAATAATTGTCTACACGGATCATGCCGCGCTAAGACACATCTATGCCAAAAAGGACACCAAACAAAGACTTCTAAGGTGGATCTTGCTTCTCCAAGAATTTGACATGGAGATTGTTGACAAGAAGGGTGATTGGTATAACATGGTTTTTACCCCTTTTAGGCCATGATATAAGTCCGTTTTATAGAGTCTTTCTAGTATTTCAGAGTCTTTTCGAGTCTTTTCAGGTTTTAGCAGGTTTGGAGCATAATTGGAGATATTGGAGCTTTCTAGAGTATTTTGGAGCAAAGCAGAAGTTCGTGTAGCTGAGTAACCGATTTGAAGCCTCAGTATCGATCGATACTGACTAGTATCGGTCGATACTCACTGCAACAAGACACTATCGCAACTTTTCCAAGAGTTGAAGAATTGCAAAATTACCTAGAAGACTTTATTATTTACAAGAAGCCGCAAAACGTGACTTAGGTTATTTATTAGGATTTTACAGCCACTTTGATGGCTATGCTTTATTTTACTTTGGTTTTGTGAGAGAGCTTTTGAAGGAGGCAAGTCTGAAACTATGTTCGTCTGAGAGAAGATTTGGAACCCTCTTGTTACTCTTTCTTATTATTTATTTGAGTATTTATTAATTCAGTCATGTTTATTGCTTTAATTTCTATGTCTAAGTAGATATCTTGTTAGGTTTAGGGTTCTCATTAGAGATTTCTTTGAATGCTAGGTTGATTAGTTGTTAGGGTTCATAATCTGAATTAGTTCTTCGCCATAGGTTGTTTTCAAAGCTAATTCTGGATTGATCACCTAAAACTTAGATCTTAGGTTAATTGATTTGGCACGAGTGTGCAATTGAGAAACTTGATAGAACCTAGGGTGAGAAAGTAACTATTCGTAAAGATATTTCGTTTAGTTGTTTTGTGAACAAATCAAACTTGAACTAAAAGCTGGTTTAGACTTTAGGATTCGCAAAGAGATTTGGAATTCTAGGATTTAGGCTTGGATAATTCTCGCAACGAGAGTTGGTTAATTATACCTTAGTGATTTGAGTTCAAGAACCGTGCGCAACCTAAACCATGATTTATTTTTTTGTATGCATTCATTGATTTTCTGAGAAATACCGTGAACCTATCTTTCTCCCATCGATTTTACAACTCTTTTACTGTTTATTGTTTTTTCATCTGAATTGCTTAGCTTGATTTGATACTGCATTGAATCTAACTTAGCATTCACCTCAGCAATCTGACTGCGATCCGAATTACCAGCTTGCTTCTTGCGCTCCATGTCTGCATTCTTGGTACTATTGCTAGAAACCAAGTTCTCAATAAGCACATAGGCATCGTCAGGATATCTGGTATTGAAGTTCCCATTACTCGCAGCATCTAAGGACATATGATACCTCCAATCGACCCCTCTATAGAAAGCACCCAGCAGCTGAACCTGAGTGAACCCATGTTGTGGACAATCTCTCTGATATGACCTGAATCGAATCCAAGCAGCCTTGAGTGCCTCAGTCGGACCCTGAGAAAACTGAGAAATCTTGTTCCTGAGATCCTCGGATCGTGCATCATCATATAAGTTGTTCAGGAAAGCAGTCTTAGTTTGATCCCACGTAGTCAGCGATCCACGAGTCAACTACTTCAGCCAGTAAGTCGCTTCTCCACCAAGTGAGTATGGGAAAAGCTTGCAGAAAAGGTAGTCGTAGGACACTCCATTGCTTTTGATCTAACCACCATGTACTTCTCCGTAGACATTCGCAGCGTTTCCAGACTCCACCCATTATCTCGCAGCATTGTTCAAATAAAGCCCTCATCGCCAGTTTCATCGCTGTAGCCAATGTTCAAGAACCTTCTAGATTCTTTACCATACAATATCATGACAAGGAACAATCCAATTTCACACTTTTTGTATCACTTTCCCTCCCCCAGACTTATTTCTTATTATGTTCTCTTTTTTTATTTAGATCTGCATATACACATCAAGGTCCGAAACGCGAGTATTGATGGTGTTTGCCACCGAATTCCCGGTTCTTCTCTCTCTATGTATCAAAGGTTTAGGTGAATAGTGGTATCATGGGAAATTTTCCTAACCTCGCTTTCAACCTTTGTGTGATCATTCCCTCTTAAGTAGAATAATGGGATCGTTGGAAATTTTCCTAACCCTCTACTCAGAAGAAAATTATTTCATCTTTTAATGCATCATATTAACTTGTAACAGGGAGAGAAATACCATTATTTTAAACACGTGGGTTCCTTTGTCAGATACGAATGAGGAATCAAGCTCTATGGACACTAACCACATCGATGAAGTGCAAACATTTGGCTCAGGCTTTAAAGAACTTTGCTGGAAACATGAGTGTCTTCTAGTTAACTGGTCAGCCTTTGGATTTTTCATTAGTAGATCTAGAACTGATTCTGTAACATTGGTCACTTTGAAGCAAGGTCAGATCAATTGATTCAAGAAAAAGATCACAGTCTCCAACAAAGTTTTGACTCAATAAAATAACGAATGACTCAAAAACGGATTGACTCTAAGAAAAACAAAAACAAAGTCAGCGACTACCTCCCCCAGACTTAAACAACACTGTCCCCAGTGTTATCTAGCCTAGAGTCAGTAAAAGAAAACAAAAGAATTGAATAGAAAAGGGAAAAATAAGAAGTTACCGTACTGGAACATTGATTATCGACCGACACACAACCTGGTATCGAGCGATACCAGGCTTAAGTCGACACGATAAACCTTTCTGATTCGCGTAGGGTGTCGACCGATACCGATGTGATATCGATCGATACTCAGGGGATTTCGAGTTTTGCTCCTTGTTTATCCTGACACAAACACAGAACAAAACATAAAAAGAAAAATAAAAACGTATGTACAGACTCACCAGTGGGTTGCCTCCCACCAAGCACTCGTTTAAAGTTAGTATCTTGACTTTGGCTTAGGTGATCAGTCATGAGAGGAATGCGAACTTGCTCCGAAACAAGCTCCACAATTTGACATCGCCAGCTTCAGAGTTCTGGTCATCATGTTCTCCAAAAACTCATGTCCTTTCTCTTTCAGCTCCGAAGTGAGAATAACTGTAGCCTTGGAGAATGGTTTCGAAGTTCCCTTGCACTTCACCTTATATTCAATTGAATCTCCATCGCACTTCTGAGGGATTAAGGTCATAGAGGGAGCACCTTTTACTTCTTTGCTCTTCATCTTCTTCTTTGCCTTAGCTGTTTTGACATCTTTCTTGGTGATGACAAAAGGACTATCTAGAAGGTCTATGACAGTTGGTTCGTCAGGAGGCTGCTCCAAAAAATCAACTACCAATGTTTCTCTTGTAACAACAGTGATGCAAGAGATATGTGTGGGAGTTCCTCTAGGGATGGCTTTGTAGTACTCCTCCTTGTCAATGTATGAGAACGAGATGTGCTTGCTGGGTGTGTCCATAATGGCACCAACCGTAGCCATGAATGGTCTTCCAAGGATCAACTGCGTACGAGGATGTTCACTCATCTCCACAACCTGAAAATCAGTAGGAACCAGGCAATCTCCTACGTTAACCAGCAAATCAGGGATTGTATCATAGGGAAGTGAGGTGGAACAGTCTGCGTATGTGATAGATGCCTTTGGAGGTCGAATATCAGCTCCCTATCCTTCTGTAATTTCCCTTGACATGACATTGACGTTAGCACCTGAGTCAACGAGAGACTCTTTGAATTCAACACCAGAGATATGGCATGGAACTGAGAATATCCATGGGTCTTCCCTCTTAGTCAACCGCTTTTGTGGAGGTGGTGGACTTCTGACCTTGGCGAAAAGTGCCTTAATCTCTTCCTCAGTTTCTCTGCAGTCTCGGAAGTGACTTAGCAGAGGGTGGCACTCAAGGGCTTCTTCAAAAGTATGTGTGAGTGGAATTCTTCGTACCATCTTCTCAAAGCCACGCAGCTGCTTTGGAGAAATAGGATCTCTGAGGTGTTGAGGGATATGATTCCGCTTCTTGGGCTTGCGAATTCTGTCAACACTCGTACGCGGTTCCTTCGCAGTGTCTGGGTTGGCATCGATCGATACAGTGATGGTGTCGATCGATTCTTGCTCCTTCGAGACGTCTTTGACAGATTCTTGAACTGGTGTCGATCGATACAAGAGGGTATCGGTCGACAAAGAGGTGATTTCCGAAATCTCTTCGTTGTGTGACAGAACAATCAGTTCCTTGACAGTTTCTGCAGTCTGAGCTACCTGAGTTTCCAACATCTTCTGCTGAATATTAATAGCGTCGATCCTTCCACTCAAATCAGTATACAGGGCATCAATCTTCCCATTAAATACCACAGTCCGCTTCTGCTGTCCTTGAAGAAGCTATTCAAACATAGATTCAATCTTGCTCTCAGAAGTTCTGGATGGTGTGGGTGGTCGTTATACCTTTGATCCTGAGATCCAACTCCATCTATGTAGTTAACATATTCCACTTCATCCTTTTCAGCAAGATGCACTGCCTTATGCTGTTTACCCATCAACAAATTATGCATTGAATCTAACTTATCATTCACCTCAGCAATCTGACTGCGATCCGAATTACCAGCTTGCTTCTTGCGCTCCATGTCTGCATTCTTGGTACTATTGCAAGAAACCAAGTTCTCAATAAGCACATAGGCATCGTCAGGATATCGGGTATTGAAATTCCCATTACTCGCAGCATCTAAGGACATCTGATACCTCCAATCGACCCCTTTGTAGAAACTACACAGCAGCTGAACCTGAGTGAACCCATGGTGTGGACAATCTCTCTGATATGACCTGAATCGAATCCAAGCAGCCTTGAGTGCCTCAGTCTGACCGTGAGAAAACTGAGAAATCTTGTTCCTAAGATCCTCAAATCGTGCATCATCATAGAAGTTGTTCAGGAAATCAGTCTTAGTTTGATCCCAAGTAGTCAGCGATCCAGGAGTCAACTGCTTCAGCCAGTAAGTCGCTTCTCCACCAAGTGAGTATGGGAAAAGCTTGCAGAAAAGGTAGTCGTAGGACACTCCATTGCTCTTGATGCTAGTGACCTCTCATTGTGATCCATGTGATGTTCGCTGGAAAAACCATGAAAAGGGTGC
The DNA here is from genome assembly GCA_030161315.1 of Eutrema japonicum. Taxonomy (NCBI): domain Eukaryota; kingdom Viridiplantae; phylum Streptophyta; class Magnoliopsida; order Brassicales; family Brassicaceae; genus Eutrema; species Eutrema japonicum. Next base: position 31,750,402 of record BSQW01000007.1, on the reverse strand, counting down.
TGTCCCACAAGAGTGTAGTATGCAGGCTTCAGCTCAAAGTCATTCCTCTGATAAGGTGGAGGACGAATCGCTGATCGATTTGCATAAAACTGGTCAGGTCTGTTACACTCACCAATCCTTCTGCCACGATTAACCACATCATTCTCAGCGTTCGCGTTCCCAGCGACAACAAGAGCAGGTGGAATGATGTTCCCTTTTCCATCCAGACGTTTCCCTCTCGTATTGCACAACTGACCCTCTTGGTCTCTCAAAGCTCCAGCGGCATCCTGAATCAGAATCATTGTGTTGTTCATCTCTGCTGGCTTCTTTGCTTTTCTGTTTGCACGTTCCAAATTCACACCTGAAACACACTAGGAAATGAACGTAAGTAACAAAAAAAAAACTTTGAGTATCGACCGACACTGGGTGGTGTCGATCGATATCAACAAAAAGAAGACGACGAGTATCGACCGATACTAGGTAGTATCGATCGATACCGACGAGCTTAGTCGAAATTCTCAGACTAAAATCTAATGGCGAATTGAGTCCCCGGCAACGGCGCCAAATTTGATATGCTCAAATTAATACCCTATTTAGATACTAAAGCAGTTGTTATAGTATAGCTAGGGATCGAACACAAGGACTCACAGAAACACACAATAGATTATATAGAAGAGAATTAAGCTAAACCAATAGATTTAATTGAAAGCAAAACGTAAATTAAAAGAGTTGTAATTCGGTGAAGGAAAATATAGACCCAGGGTATTTTTCAAAAAATCAATGAATGCAGACAAACTAACTAACATGATTCAGATTTAGCGCGGTTCTTGAACTCAAATCACTAAAGTATAGCTAACCAACTCTTGTTACGAAAGTTATCTAAATCTAAACTTCAGAATCCCAAATCTCTTTGCAAATTCCTAAGAACAAATCAGCTTTAATATCGAGTTTGATATGTTCACATATCAATTAAACCAAATCTCTTTGCGAATAATCAATTTGCTCACCCTAGGTTCTATCAGGTAATTAATCGCACTCTCGTGCCTAATCAATTATCCTAAGATCTAAGTTCCAGATTCGTCAACCTAGAATTAGCCTTGAGAACAACCTATGGCGAAGAACTTATTCAGATGGTGAATCCTAAACAGATGATCAATCTAGCATTCAGAGAAAACCCTTATGAGAACCCTGAACCTAAAGTGGATCTACTCAGACATGGAGATTGAAAACAACATGATTGAATAGATCATCAAAGAAAACAATAGAAAACATGAGTTCTGAGTTGTCTCTCCCAAAAACCAAAGTAGAATAAAAGCATAGCCTAAACAGGTGGATGAAAACATAATTTATAAGCTAAAACACATTATGGGTCTTTTCTGTAATTAATAAAGTCTTCTGGGCTTAGGGAGAAACTCTGCAGGCCTTAAAAATCATGTATCTGCTTTCCTGCAGTCGGTGTCGGTCGACACCAAGCGGTGTCGGTCGACACCAAAAAGTGTCGTTGCTCGCCAAACTGTACAGTATTCACGAAAACTGGGATAACTTTTAATCGCACCGTTGGAATGGCCTCAAACCACAACCAAATGAAAGCTAATCCATTGATCTATCTTGTGTCCAAATTTGAACTCAATCCATTGGTGGAAATGCCTTCAACGGATGTCAAACTTCTGACGTCTCTGCATGACTCTGCTCCTTTTCTTCCAAAATGCTCTGCAATCCTCCAAAAACTCAAATTAACTCCAAACGTGCTATAACCTGTAAAAGACTCTAAAATACTCCAAAATACTAGAAAGACTCCATAAATAAGACCTATATCATGACTTAAAAGGGGTAAAAACCATGATATATCACTTTTCCAAGAGTTGAAGAATTGCAAAATTGCCCAGAAGACTTTAACATTTACAAGAGCCCCAATGCGTGATTTAGGTTATTTAATAGGATTTTACAGCCACTTTATGGGCTACGCTTTCTTTACGCTTTCATTACTCTGGATTCTACTTTGGCTTTTGGAGAGACAACTCTGAACTCCTGTTTTCTATTGTTTTCTTTGATGATCTATTCAATCATGTTGTTTTCATTTTCCATGTCCGAGTAAATCCACTTTAGGTTCAGGGTTCTCATAAGGGTTTTCTCCGAATGCTAGATTGATTAGTGATTAAGATTCACCATCTGAATTAGTTCTTCGCCTTAGGTTGTGTTCAAAGCTAATTCTAGGTTGACGAATCTGGAACTTAGATCTTAGGACAATTGATTAGGCACGAGAGTGCGATTAATTACCTGATAGAACTTAAGGTGAGCAAAATAACTATTCGCAAAGAGATTTGGTTTAGTTGTTTTGTGAACAAATCAAACCTGATTTAAAAGCTGATTTAGACTTTAGGATTCGCAAAGGAATTTGGAATTCCTAGGATTTAGATTTAGATAGTTTTCGCAACATAAGTTGGTTAATTATATATTGGTGATTTGAGTTCAAGAACCGTGTTAAATATGAATCATGTTAGTTAGTTTATCTGCATTCATTGATTTCCTGAAAAATACCCTGAACCTATTTTTCTCCAATTGAATTTGCAACCGTTTTAATTTACGTCATGTTTTCAATACCATTAATCATTTAGCTTGATTCTCACCTATACAATCTATTGTGTGTCTCAGTGAGTCCTTGTGTTCGACCCCTACTATACTGCAACTACTGCTTAGTACTTTTAGGGTATTAATTTGAGCATATCAAATTTGGCGCATTTGCCGGGGACTTAATTCGCCATTAGATTTTAGTCTGAGAATTTCGACTAAGCCCGTCGGTATCGGTCGATACTATCTAGTATCGCTGTTCTCTTTTTGTTGATATCGATTGACACCACCTAGTGTCGGTCGATACTCAACGTGTTTTTTGTTACTTACGTTCCTTGCCTAGTGTGTTTCAGGTGTTAGTTTGGAACATGCAAACAGGAAAGCAAAGAAGCCAGCGGAGATGAACAATACAATTATTCTGATTCAGGATGATGTTGGAGTTTTGAGAGACCAAGAGGGTCGGTTGTGCAATGAGAGAGGACAACGTCTGGATGGAGAGGGGAACATCATTCCACCTGCTCCTGTTGTCGCTGAGAATGTCTCTGGGAACGCGAATGCTGGGAATGTTGTGGTTAATCGTGGTAGAACGATTGGTGAGTGCAACTGGCCTGATCAGTTTTACGCAAATCAATCTGCGATTCGTCCTCCTGCTTTTTCGAGGAATGACTTTGAGCTGAAACCTGCATACTACACTCTTGTGGGATAGCACCCTTTTCATGATTTTTCCAGCGAACATCCCATGGATCATATTGAGAAGTTCTAGGATTTGGTCACTACACTACAATAAAATGGCATATTGGTAGCAGTGCATTGTAGCACTAATTCACCAACTGCTACTAAAAGTGAAAAATTCGGATTCCAACTTTTTCGTAGCATTAAATTAGTGCTGGGAAAAAATATCAATAAGCGGGAACCTAAAAATGAGTACTATAACTGAAAATTGAGTTTGGCGCAATAGACTTAGCCATTTTTTCGTTTTTCCGCCATTGTCATAGTCGAGCATGCAAAGCTCATTTGGGCAAATTTTCACTTTTCATAAAATCATCTGTATTCTCTCTCAAAACCATCACCAAACTCTTTTCCCCTTTTAATTTCAGTCCTCAAATCCTATGTAATCAGTGTGTAGAAGTGGATCTGAAATGAAATTCAGCTCTCTTCCTATCTTATTTGGTGTCGTCTCCTCCGCTCTCGCCCATCATCGATATTTCAGCACCGCTCTCGTCCATCGTCGGTATTTCAGGTGAAACACAACTACGATTTATGTAGTTATGAATCCTAGATTTAGTTCCTCATTCAAAGTGGCTTCGATTTCTCTGATTAATTTCAATTACCTCTCATTGTAGATTCGAACCCCTAGAGCTCTATTTGAGGATCTAACACAAAGATAAGCAAGAGAAAACTCAGGTTATACATTTTCGATTTGTGGTTCTTATTCGTTTCAAATTTGAGTTATTTTTTGGCATTATGAATTACTAGATTTATGTTATTGCTTTGCAGGTTGGATATTGTTGCAGCATTAGGAGTTTTCAAGGTTTCTTTTTGGGGTGAAGACGACATAAACTCTTAAAACCAATCTGCAAGAGCTTAAAGAGGTTATTATTCTCATCCAAATATATGTTTTTTCTTGGTTCAGTATGTCTTGTTTGTGTTTTTTATTGTTCCGACTTTTAAGTCTCTGATTGATTTAATAGATGAGTGTTTATTGCTGCAAATGTGATTGACAATGTGTTTGTTTGGTGTTTGAGATATCCTTATGGGTTTGTTTTGTTTTCCTTATGGGTTAGAACATAAAAATGGTCGAAAAGTCATGGGTTCATCTTAACAGGTAAGTGAAAACTTTAAAAAAAATTGAGGGTTTAATTGGGGATTAATAGAGTTTAAGGTTTGTCATTGTTTTTTTTATTTCATCTGAATTCACCGAAGAGCTGATCCTGGTTATGAGAGAGGTGCTTGGGACTTTGTGAGGTATGTGGGTTCAGGTTCAGGAGAAAATGAGATGATCATTTGCCCATGCATTGACTGTCGCAACGTAGTTCGTCAATCAGCCAGTGTTGTTCTTGATCATCTTGTAATAAGGGGAATGGATTTGAGTTACAAGATGCGGGAGGATTGGCATCATCATGGAGAATTGATATCAGGGACTGAGTGCAGAAGCAATGCAAGAAAGTGGAGAGACGAGATTTTAGGGCTTTTTGAAGCGGCTGAGTTGCTAGATGAAGAGCTAGTTAGGCATGATGACTTAAGTGAGGTTGATGAGGGTGAGGATAAGCAAGAAGATGATTTTCTTTCAAAGTTAGCTGATGCAGAAACACCCCTATACCCAAGTTGTGAAAGCCACAGCAAGCTCTCCGCCATTGTTTCACTCTTTAGGCTAAAGACACAGAGTGGTTGGTCTGATAGAAGCTTCGATCTTCTGCTTCAGACATTGTCATAGATGCTACCAAAGGATAATGTCTTGCACACATCCTTGTACGAGGTGAAGAGGTTTCTGTGATCATTTGATATGGGTTATGAGAAGATAGATGCTTGTGTGAACGACTGCTGTCTATTCAGAAAGCAGTTTCAGAAGCTAGATAGTTGTCCGAAATGCAACGCTTCACGCTGGAAGATTAACATGCGTCTGAAGAGGATGTTCATGTCAGAGGAGATGGCCAAGGACTTAAGGTGGCATTTTACTAACAAGAGTAGCGATGGAAAAAGCCGACATCCGGTAGATTCTGTGACGTGAGATCAAATGAATGACAAATACCCGTCATTTGCAGCTGAAGAAAGGAACATTAGGCTTGGACTCTCCACTGATGGTTTTAATCCTTTTAACATGAAGAATGTTAATTACAGTGCCTGGCCTGTTTTGCTAGTCAATTACAACATGTCACCTGACAAGTGTATGAAGGAGGAGAACATCATGTTGTCATTGTTGATTCCTAGTCCAACCCAACCTGGAAACAATATAGATGTGTAATTAGAACCAATTATAGAGGATCTAAACCATCTGTGGGAGAAAGGAGAGTTAACGTATGACTCTTACAGTCACATTACTTTCATGTTAAGAGCAATGCTTCTCTGGACCATTCAGGATTTTCCTGCGTATGGAAATATTGCAGGCTGTAAAGTAAAGGGGACAATGGGTTGTCCTGTGTGTGGGAAACACACAGACAGTATGTGGTTGAGTAATTGCAGAAAGCACGTATATATGTCCCATCGGAAAGTTCTGCCTCCCACACATGCTTATAGAGGAAAGAAAGCATGGTTTGATGGTAAATCTGAGCATGGGAGAAAAGGTAGGATTCTCAGCGGTCATAACATACACCAATTACTCAAAAATTACAAGAATGATTTCGGAAAGGTGAAAGTATCTGGAAGGAAGAGGAAGATGAAAGATTGTGTTGGATCAGACTCCAATACTGATGATGAATCCAGTGAATCAGAGGAAGAGGAAGAACCAGTAGATGAGGAGGAGCTATCTAGATGGAAGAAGCGGTCAATCTTTTTCAATTTGCCTTATTGGGAGGTATGTTTCTAATTATATTTTACATCTATATTTTCATAATGGATCTATTTTAGTTTTCTTTAACATTCTTTCTTCTAATATGTGTTTTTATTATCTAGGAGCTTCCGGTTAGACATAATTTAGACGTGATGCACATGGGGAGAAATGTTGCTGCAAGCCTTGTAGCTACACTGTTGCATTGTGGAAAATCAAAAGATGGTCTTAACGCTCGAAAAGATCTTGAACTACTTGGCATTAGGAAGGATTTACATCCTCAACCCCGTGGATAAAGAACATACCTTCCTGCAGCTCCTTGGTCTTTGTCAAGCATAGAGAAGAAACTATTCTGTAAGCGTCTATTAGACTTCAGAGGTCCGGATGGCTACTGCTCAAATATTTTCAGGTGCATGAAGATAGAAGAATGTAAGGTTCAAGGAATGAAATCACATGATTACCATGTCTTGATGCAGCAGCTTCTCCCTGTTGCGATTAGAGGTATCACCTGAATTCTTTTAACTTTGTATCTTATAGCATTATATGTCCTTTTTTATATCCATTGCTTTATTTCACTGCAGGTTTATTACCTAAAGGTGTTAGGTTAGCTATTGGACGCCTATGTGCATTCTTTAATTATCCGTGTCAGCGAGTCATTGATAGAGAGACAATTTCAGTAATGGAAACTGAAATTGTGGAGACTCTCTGCATGTTTGAGAGGTTCTTTCCTCCTAGTTTTTTCGATATAATGATGCATTTGACAGTTCATCTAGGCAGGGAAGCTCGGTTATGTGGACCAATCCATTTCCGTTGGATGTACCCATTTGAGAGGCACAAGTTATAACTTTTTAGTTTATATCTTACACACTCAATAATCTTGCTGTTAATCTTCAATGATCTGTATCTGCAGGTACATGAAAGTTTTGAAAGACTTTATAAGAAACCCTGCAAGACCAGAGGGTTGTATTGCTGAAGCGTATCTCGCCGAGGAATGCATGCGCCTCTACAGTCAGTTCTTGAAAAACTCAACAAGCGTTGAGGAGAAACCTGAAAGAAATACTGAGTATGAGAGCAACTCCATACTAGAGGGTCGTCCAATATCTGCAGGCACGTCATGTACTCTTACTGAGAAGGAGAAGAACATTGCCCATCTTGCTGTGATTCAGAATATGGCAATGGTAGAACCTTATGTGGAGTAAGTTCTTGACAGTCAATTGTCTTTTTTATTTTTGTATTCCTGGTAATCTTGCTATATACAGTTGCTAATACTTTGTTTTATTTCGATTTAAGCATGCACCTACAACATCTTCAAGACACTAGTGAAAGATGTAGACGTGATCTCCAACGTTATGGAGTACGCATATTCAGAAATTTGCGTCTTGGTTAAAAGAACAGGTAAGTTCTTATTTAGTTGTATTGTTTTTGTTGAATACAGACTTGTCTTCAATATGTATTGACATGTTACATATTTTTAATAGATACCTCTCAGTTCAGAAAAATATGAAGAAACACTTAAGTGGTTGGCCTTCGGTCTTCGTGTTAGCACAAGGTCTTACACGGGTTACATAATTAATGGTCTGCGGTTTCACACAAATTCAGTTGACAGGCAAACTCAGAGCAGTGGGGTGTTGTATGAGGTCACGGCAATGTGTAGAGCTAGTGCAAAAGACACTTCTCAGATGGTTGATTTAGTATCATATTATGGCAGAGTGGTTGAGATTTTACTGCTTGATTACAATACCTTCTACGTTCATGTATTCCGCTGTCAATGGGCAAACAGAGGTAATGGAGTGAAGGTAGAAGATGGATTCACACTTGTCAATCTCAACCAAAGTCAAGTGTCATTTGCAAGAGATCCATACATACTAGCCTCACAGGCAAAGCAAATATTTTATTCAAGGGTAGATGAGAAATCTAGTTGGTATGTAGCTATGAGAGGTCCCACAAGAAGATACATTGATGAAGATGCTGAAGATGGAAATGCAGATGTTGGGCCATTGCCAGCAATATTGGACATGGATACTGATGACTTGGTTGATGAAGCTAGAAATACCCGAAGTGACTGTGAATAAATTTATGTTTGAAATCAATATGTTTTGTTCAAAGCTTTTGGATATATTATTGAATTTTGGAGTTTTGGATTGATTTTTGTTTGAATTGTTTATGAGTGTTGTTTGCTTTGGTTTCTTTGATGTGTGTCTCTTTGTGTGCGAGTTCAACTATTAACTGTAATTTAACAATTCTTTTTATTTGTTTCAGGTGAAGTAAGATGGGCAATCAAAGAAACAGGCGTGGAACAAAAAAAAAGAAACATTTGGATGAGAAGCTGCCACAAGAGGAGTTAGAGGATATGCAGATGAAAGAGATGGAACTAGAAGATGAGATTCAGAACAAACAGTTGGAAGAAGAGATACAGAACAAACAGTTGGAAGAAGAGATACATGAAGATAATGGAGAAGCAGAAGAACCAAATCAAGATGTACTGAATGGAGAAGGTGTGGTAAATGAAGAAGATGAAGAAGAACCACTGAATGAAACCTTAGATGAGGAAGTGCAACCTCAGGCAGATACAGTTGAAGAACCAAAACGTAAAAGAATTCGAGGACCAACTAGGATGAAACATATTGCCAAGGATCCACATGAACGGGAACATGTTGACTTTACTGATATGGGAGAACCCTGTGGTCCAGGGTCAGTGGTTTTATCATCGTACTTAGCTATGTTAGTACGTGAACATGTTCCAGTCGTTATCGATAATTGGTAAAAAGTTAGTGAATATATCAGAACTGTTCTGTGGAAATCTATTATGGTAATCTTTTATTCTCTTTTACATATGTTAATTTTACTTGTATTTGGTTGTCTTTCAATCTTAATTGGTACTTTTAATTTGAAACTGAATGCACGCAAGGTTTGACGTGGATGAAGAGTTCAAAAAGACTGTTGTGTTTAAGCAGATGGGATGTCTGTTTCGAGCATCTAAATCACGCCTGTTGACCAAAGTGAGGGAAGCTACAACATTAAAAGATAGGATGAGTCTGCGACCTGATAATGTGCTTACAACCGAATGGCGTAAATTTGTGAGAGATAAGACTAGTAACGCCTTTAAGGTATTAACTTATCTGTCTTTGTTTATTGTCATATGGAATAGCAACATTTAAGTTTTTCACTCTTCTCTAGGTTGTCAGTGATTCATACAAGGAAAGAAGAAGGAAGCAGATACCTCACACTTGCGGGCGTAAAGGAATGGTCAGAGTGAGAGAAGATTTGGCAAAGACTAGCCCAGAACCATCTAGGGTGACGAGGCTAAGAGTTTGGGTCAAGTCTCGTACTAGAAAGGATGGTACCCCTGTAAACGATACTGCAGCTGAAATGATTATAAGTTCTGTTCATTCTATGCAAAGAATCTGTAAATTTGTTGTGATGGTTGGTGGTTCTTATGAATTTGGAATTTTGTTTCCAGAGACAGGCATCAGATGTAGACATGGACGGTCCTCAGGATTCAACAACAACGAATCCAAAGGAAGATATGCTAACCCAGATTTTGGGACCTGATAATCCTGGGAGATTGAGGGCAATGGGTAGAGGCATGAGCTTGACCAAATTTGCTTGTTTCCAAGTCAAGAACGACTGTATGGCTGCAATGGAAGAAAAGCAATTTCAATTGCAGAAACAGGTTGAGAGTTTAAAGCAAGTTCTTGCCAAAATTAATAACCAGGTTAGCATATTCTCTCCACATTGGTCTACTGATTATTACTTACTCAGTTTTATCAAGATAATGATATTATGGCCATTGCTTCTCATATGACAGAACACTCAGGCTGATGTTGGTGAAAACTCGATTCATAGGGTATGCATTGACATCCTATACATGTACGTAGACTTTTATTTATGAGATGATTTCTCTTTCTTTATTTTCCATATTAGAGTGTAAACAGCAGATGACTTCCCAAGTGTTATTTGGTTGACTGGGGCTGTGCTGAGGAGAATGTTGCTGAGGGCCATGTTGTGTCTTCTGATCCTGATGAGTTGGTGAATGGAATTCCAATAGGCCTTGACCATGTGAAGGTTTTCATTGAATCTGCTATCAAACAAGATGCATTTCTACGGAGGCATGCAGCTGAGATGTTTACTATTGAGGATGCACTTGGCGAAATGGTTGCATGGCAAGCCAAGTACTGCATTATTCCAACTGCAGGTTTCATGTTAGAGGACATTGCACCTAGGGTTAAGTTTCTTAACTTTAGTTATGTATGGTTGCTTTTCATCTTTAGATGAGTCTTTGTTATTGTTAATTTTCTTCTATGTTTTTTGAAATTTGTTCTGCAAGCTCAGGGATTATATTAAGAATGATGAAGTGGTCGATGTAGGCCGATGGCAGACTCGAGAACCTAAAGCGGTTGTGAATGGACTACTTCTTGGTCCAAATGCAATTAAAATCTATGTTGATGAGGTAGTCAAACCAACTGTATTTATATGGAGACCTACTGCTGACATGAAAACTGTGGAGCAGTCTTTGAAACATTTTGTTGCATGGCCTGCAAATAGAGTTGTCATTGAGACAACAACTCCAACCTCTCCTGAACTACAACATTCAAGTTCTAATGCAGTAAGTCCAGATTCTCAAATTGAGAAGTCTCCAGTAACTCCTACAGCACCTCTAAAGAAACCTCCATCCATATTGAAAGCTTCTACGAATGAGAAGTTTCCATTATCTCCAGAATCACCTATTCGCAGATCTACGGTACATTCTTTTATCGTGTTACAAATGTTAGTTGGACTTTATATTTGATTGGTTGTAGTTTACTGCTTGAATTTTGTTTATGTTTGTTTCTTGAATTTTGTTTATGTTTGTTACTTGTTGTTCATGTAGCGTACCAAATTCAAGGAAAATCAAAATTGCAAGCTCATGGATCTGTCTGGAAAGAAGGTTGTTGTTGCTGAGGGACGTTGGTCAACGAATAATCCTGAGCATCGTGTCCATTTTGTACCTTTGGGCCATGGTGCATGTCGAGTCTTGGTGGATGTTGTGAAGGTTAAAGATGCTGCAATATGGAGAACTAATGATGAGATCGAGTATATGGAAGATGCACTTGGAAGCTCTATTGCATAGCCTGAGGATAAAGTGGTTATGGTAACGTTTTTCACAATTTGGTCTTTCTTTGGTTTTACTAAAGCTGAAAAATATGTCAAACTAATCCAAGCTAACTTTTGTTTTCAGTTCTGAAGTCAAAACCAAAAGGACCTCGCAATTTACTTCTTTTAAGAGATAAATAAAGACTTTATGTTTCAGTACTTGATCTTTTAAAGACATGCTATTGTGTTTTGTTTAAGACTTAGTTTTATTTGTGCAAACTTTGTATGGTCTGGATGTTTAATGGAAAAAGTTGTATTATGTGTGTATGACTTGGTTTTATTATGAGTGTATGACTTGTTTTTTAGGTGAAAATTATACTTTGTATGTATCTTTTAGGGTGAATTTAGTAGATAGCATTCAATACTTGCAAAATTAGTTAAATAGCACTAAAAATCTGACAACCTAAACCCTAAACCCTAAACCCCAAACCCCGAAAGGTAAAACCCTAAACCTTAAAAGGCTAAACCCTAAACCTTAAAAGCTAAACCCTAAAAACTAAACCCTAAACCCTAAAAGCTAAATCCTAAACCCTAAAAACTAAACCTAAACGCTAATTCATAAACCCTAACCCCTAATCATAAACTCTAAACCCTGAAACTTTAAATCATGAACCCTAAAACAATAAATCATAACCCTAAACCAAAAAAACTTAACTATAAAATCCTAAACCATGAACTTGAACATTGAACTCTAACTTCATATTAATATATAGAGAAGTTATATATTAATTACTGATATTCGGATAACAATTTTAACTAAAACATATGCAGATAACTAGATACGAATAACAATGTTATCATCCAGACAAGTAGATATGAGGGGCTTAAATGACATTTCATTTGTGAACAGTTCATATGAATAATGTGTAAACTTAAAAACTAATTTTCATAGTATTGGAGGCTATTTAGTGGTATTACTCTATCTTTTGTCACATAGAGTATAGAAACAAAGCTAAAACCAAGCCAAAGCCATACCAAATCCTTGTCAAAGCCATGCCAAAACATGTTCGGTTAAGCGGGAAACCAAAATATCAGATTTGGAGCCAAACATTTTGGCCATTGTTTGATATTTTTTTATTTTTTTTTTAATCATGCGTTCTCTCTCTCTCGGCATTCCAAAGGACTCATCTTCATTTTCTAGGGTTTAGTTTAGAGAAATCCTCTCATTTTCTCTCAAACTCTTAAACTCTCAATCTCTGTCGCCACCACAAATCCATCTCCGGCGATATTCTTACCCTCAATTTCCCTACGACGATCTCTTTGTATCCTCGATTTCCATTCGTCTCTATGTCGACTCGAATTGCATCCGTCTCTCCGTCTCCTCGATTTACCTCTTTGTCTCCGTCCCCTCGATTTACCTCTGCATCTATGTCGCACTCGTCCACTTGACACATTGAAGAAGAACCCATGAAAGGTAATCGAGCCCTAAACCCTAGGTTTTACTCATATCTCTCAAAGTTATTAGATTTATCTAATTACGAACTTCTCATTGTAGGAAGCTTCGAAGCCCTAGAGATCTTTGTGCCGACCTAAGATGAAGATAAGTAGGAGACTCAATATCCGTTGCCAGATTCAGGTAATCCTTTTTTATTTATTGTTCTTACTCGTTTGTGATCTATGTAATTGGGCATTATAAATCCAGACAAGCATCTTATTGCTGTGCAGGTTGGATCTAGAACTCACACTGTTAGGCTTTTCACAATAGGTCTCGTCACTCTCATAAGGTATTTGTATTATCTCTCAGAAATTTCACATCTACGTTTTTCACAACTTGTCATGTATGTCTGGTGAATTTCTTTGATTTCTTTCTATTCAGATTTGTGTCATTTCATGGATTTGTCTTAGTTTTTTAATCGGAAATATGACTTGTTAAAGTTGACAACTTCATAAATACTAACTTGTGTTCACTTTGCTAATGTAGAAACTGTAGTTACGATGGAAACAAGGAAAGAAATCGTATGCGGACTCCCGGCATTCGGAGTGAAACAACAAGTCCGCCAACAACCAGAAGAAGATGCCAATGACGATCAAGGAAGTGACTGCAGTGACGTGGAGGAGATCACAATAGAAGAATATAGACGCGCTATGGGCTACTTGATACGCAGAGAGGATGATGAAGAAGACATCGATCCGATGTACCGGAGAGCTTTGCGAAACCTCAGTAACAATGCCTGATCCACTCCAATGAAAAGGCCAAAACAAGAACAAGGACAGTCCTCACGAGGCAAAGCTCGTCGTAGAGACTAGAGACATGGTATCGATGCTGTTGTAAATACTAGTGGTTTGCTTTTGTCTATGTTTGATGGTTACATGGTATGTTTAAGATTTCTTGTTTTGTATGTTATGACTTTGTTGTTTTAGAATTTTAATGGAAAATCTAGTTATATTTTATGATATAATTGTCTTTAATTAATGTTAATTATATTAATTACGTAATATCATCTCAATATATAGCAATACAATTATAGCACGATACAAATATTCGGTTGCATTTTATATTTGTTATCATAATTAGTGTTACAACACGAGAAAAATGCCATGAAACAATAATCAATGGCATTTTTAATCTCCTACTATAGATTATCTTACAGCACAACAAAAACGCCATTAATAAATAATCAATGGCATTTTAAAATTGTCACTATAAAACAAATTACAGCATTAAAAATATGATACAAAAACTCTAAGAATAGCATGAATATGACGCTAGGAAATTAATTTCTATAGCTATTGATTTGCGATATCATAGGTCAGACTAACGTAGCATTTAAAAAAATGCTACGATAGGGGGGGTCTATTGTAGCTGCGGCGAACCTAGCGTTTTAAAATACGCTACAAAAGGCTACGATAGCATTTTTTTCGCGCTACCAACGTGCCTTTTTCTTGTAGTGCTAGCATCAAAAGCAATCGAGTGTCCTACGATTACCTTTTCTACAAGCTTTTCCCTTACTCTCTTGGTGGAGAAGCGACTTACTGGTTGAAGCAGTTACCTCCTGGATCATTGACTACTTAGGAAGAGACGAAGAAAGCCTTCCTGAACAACTTTTTCGATGATGCGAGATCCGAAGAGCTCAGGAACAAGAACTCTCTGTTTTCTCAAGGACCAACAGAAGCACTCAAATCTGATTGGATTCGTTTCAAGTCATATCAGAGAGATTGTCCGCACCATGGGTTCACTCAGGTTCAGTTGTTGGGTACTTTCTTCGGAGGGATTGATTGGAGGTATCAGATGGCTTTAGATGCTGCGAGCAATGGAAATTTCTACATGAGATATCCTGACAATGCGTATGTGCTCATTGATAACTTGGTTTCTAGAAATAGTACCAAGAATGCAGACATGGAGCGCAAGAAGCAAGCTGGTAACTTAGATTGCAGTCAGATTGCTGAGGTGAATGCTAAGTTATATTCAATGCACAATTTGTTGATGGGCAAGCAGCAGAAGGCTGTTTGTTTTGCTGAAAAGGATGGAGTGGAATTTGTTAACCACATTGATGGAGTTGGATTTCAAGATCAAAGGTATCAATGTCCAACCACACCACCCAGAACTTCTGAGAGCAAAATTGAATGTATGTTTACACATCTTCTGAGAGCAAATTCAAGGACAGCAGAAGCTAACTGTGGAATTCAATGGGAAGATCGATGTCATGTACAACGATCTGAGTGGAATTATCAACGCTATTAGTATTCAGCAGAAGATGCTGGAAACTCAGGTAGCTCAAACTGCAACAACTGTCAAGGAACTGGTGGGTCATTCACAGAACGAACACGTCACTGCTATCCCTTCGAGGAGTGGAAGAGAGGTACACCAGGAGTGAAGAAGAGCTCAACCGCAAGGATTTTGGTCAATCTTTCCAAGGTTGACGATGAGATTTCGGACACCACTCCTGTGTCGACCGATACTCTCTTGTATCGATCGACACCCGTCCAAATTTCTGTCAGGGACGATTCCAGAGCGAAAGCATCGATCGACACCACCCCTGTGTCGATCGATGCTAGTCTAGTTGCTGAACCGAAACCAGAGTTGAGTGCAGAAAAGGTTTACAAACCTAAGGTGCCATACCCCATAACATCCAGACACCTCAGAGGCCCCATTTTTCCAAAGCAGTTGCTTGGCTTCGAGAAGATGGTACGACGGATTCCCCACACACTGACTTTTGAAGAAGCTCTAGAGTACATGCCTCTGCTGAGTCACTCGTTGAATTCCATGCTCCATCTCTGGAGTTGAATTCAAAGAGTCTCTCGTTTACTCAGGGGCTAGCGTCAATGTCATGTCAAGGGCAATTGCAGAGAGATTGGGAGCTGATATTCGACCTCCCAAGTTAACCATCACATTCGCGAACAGTTCCACTACACTCCCATATGGTACAATCCCTGATCTGCTGGTTAACTTAGGAGATTGCTTGGTTCCTACTGATTTTCAAGTCGTGGAGATGAGTGCACAATTCCGTACGCAGTTGATTCTTGGAAGACCGTTCATGGCTACGGTTGGTGCCATTATGGACACACCCAGCAAGAAAATCTCGTTATAATACATTGACAAGGAGGTGTACTACAAAGCCATCCCTAGAGGAACTCCCACACAAGTCTCTTGCATCACCGTTGTTACAGGAGAAACATTGGTAGTTGATTTTTTGGAGTAGCCTCCTGATGAACCAACTGTCATAGACCTTCTAGATAGTCCTTCTGTCATCACCAAGAAAGATGTCAAAACAGCTAAGGCAAAGAAGAAGATGAAGAGCAAAGAAGTAAAAGGTGCTCCCTATATGACCTTAATCCCTCAGAAGTGCGATGGATATTCAATTGAATATAAGGTGAAGTGCAAGGGAACTTCGAAACCATTCTCCAAGGCTACAGTTATTCTCACTTCGAAGCTGAAAGAGAAAGGACATAAGTTTGTGGAGAACATGATGACCAGAACTCTGAAGCTGGCGATGTCAAATTGTGGAGCTTGTTTCGGAGCAAGTTCGCATTCCTCTCATGACTGATCGTCCGTAAAGTCAAGCTCGTGACGTAAAATAAGCGCTTGGTGGGAGGCAACCCACTGGTGAGTCTGTACATACGTTTTTATTTTTAGTTTTGTGTCTTGTGTCTTAATGTGAAGCAAATTAAGAGGAGGAGTATCGATCGACACCAGTCCGTGTCGATCGATACCACAGTCGCGGAGATATCACAAGAATTAGTCAACAAGTGTCGACCGCTACTATTCGGTGTCGATCGACACCGTGCGGGCAGCCTGGAACCTCGCAGACTCTGGTTGATCCTTCTCCCGTTGATGATCCTGATGCTGATGGCGATTCTGAGGCAACAGAGGATTAGTCTTCTTCTATCTTCACGTTTGTTTTCTTTTTCTTTTTCGTTTCTTGTGCACCTATGTCAGCTTTATTTTTGCATTTGAACCCATGAATTTATGCTTGATTATCTTGTTGCTATTAACCTGTTTTTGAGTGTTCATAACAGTGCTAACTTCTAACACTTTGGATCACTTTCCCTAGGTTAAGCAACTCGATACCATTGCTTTGAATTCAGTGTATCGACAGACGACTGGTGTCGATCGATACCAGTATGTATCGATCGACACTTATCACCTTCACAGGTAAGATTTTTGATTTTCACATTCCACTTGGTTCATTTGTTTTCTTTCACCAACTCTAGGCTAAATAACACTGTGGACAGTGTTGTTCAAGTCTAAGGGAGGTAGTCGCTGACATTGTTTTTGTTTTTCTTAGAGTCAGTCGTTTTTGAGTCATTCGTTGTTTTATTGAGTCAAAACTTTGTTGGAGACTGTGATCTTTTTCTTGAATCTATTGATCTGACCTTGTTTCTAAGTGACCATTGTTACAGAATCAGTTCTAGATCGACTAATAAAAAATCTAAAGGCTGACCAGTTGACTAGAAGACACTCATATTTCCAGCAAAGTTCTTTAAAGCCTGAGCCAAATTTTTGCACTTTATCAATGTGGTTAGTACCCATAGAGCTTGATTCATCATTCATATCTGACAAAGGAACCCATGTGGTTGAAAGAATGATATTTCTCTCCCTGTTACAAGTTAATTAATAAGATTCATTAAAAGAGGAGATGATTTTCTTCTGAGTAGAGGGTTAGGAAAATTTCCAACGCTTCCATTATTCTACTCCAGAGGAGATTATCACGCAGAGGATTGGAAGCGAGGCTAGAATTTTCCTATGATGCCATTATTCGCCTAGCCTTTGATACGTTGAGAGGGAAGAACCGGGGATTCGGTGGCTAACACCATCAATACTGATAAAACTGGTGAGGATGGCTTGATTGTCATGATATTGTATGGGAAAGAATCTAGAAGGTTCTTGGTATTAATCACAGCGATGAAACTGGCGAGGATGGCTTGATTGAACGATGTTGTGAAATAATGTGTGTAGTCTGGAAAGCTGTGAATGTTTACGGAGAAGTACATGGTGGTTAGATCAAAAAGTTGGTTAGGTAACATTTGGGCGCTTGGGAAAAGGGTCATTACAACGTTTCAAGAACAGGTGAGTCTCTATGTTTTCAAACCTCTTTCTCTGGTTTAGTCTTCTATTTGCTTGAGGGCAAGCAAATGCTAAGTCTGGGAGAGTTGATATATCATAGTTTTTACCCCGTTTAAGCCATGATATAAGTCCATTTTATAGAGTCTTTCTACTATTTCGTAGTGTTTTAGAGTCTTTTACAGGTTTTAGCACATTTAGAGCATAATTGGAGATATTGGAGTTTTCTGGAGCATTTTGGAGCAAAGCAGACGTTCGTGTAGCTGAGTACCCGATTTGAAGCATCAGTGTCGATCGATACTGCCTAGTATCGGTCGATACTCACCGAGGCAGACACGACCCGCGACTTTTCCAAGAGTTGAAGAATTGCAAAATTATCCAGAAGACTTTAATATTCACAAGAAGCCCCAAAACGTGATTTAAGTTATTTAATAAGATTTTACAGCCACTTTAAGGGCTACGCTTTCTTTACGCTTTCATTACTCTGGATTCTACTTTGGTTTTTGGAGAGACAACTCTGAACTCCTGTTTTCTATTGTTTTATTTGATGATCTATTCAATCATGTTGTTTTAATTCTCCATGTCCGAGTAAATCCACTTTAGGTTCAGGGTTCTCATAAGAGTTTTCTCTGAATGCTAGATTGATTAGTGATTAGGATTCACCATCTTAATTAGTTCTTCGCCTTAGGTTGTGTTCACAGCTAATTCTAGGTTGACGAATCTGAAACTTAGATCTTAGGACAATTGATTAGGCACGAGAGTGCGATTAATTACCTGATAGAACTTAAGGTGAGCAAAATAACTATTCGCAAAGAGATTTGGTTTAGTTGTTTTGTGAACAAATCAACCTTGATTTAAAAGCTGATTTAGACTTTAGGATTCGCAAAGGAATTTGGAATTCCTAAGATTTAGATTTAGATAGTTTTCGCAACGGAATTTGGTTAATTATATCTTAGTGATTTGAGTTCAAGAACCGTGCTAAATCTGAATTATGTTAGTTAGTTTATCTGCATTCATTGATTTCCTGAGAAATACCCTGAACCTATCTTTCTCCAATTGAATTTACAACCGTTTTAATTTACGTTCGGGTTTCAATATCATTAATCGTTTAGCTTAATTCTCACCTATACAATCTATTGTGTGTCTCTGTAAGTCTTTCTGTTCGACCCCTACTATACTGCAACTACTGCTTAGTACTTTTAGGGTATTAATTTGAGCATATCAATGAGAATGTGGGTATACGGGCGTGTTGCACTATTTAGGCAGCCAAGTGTGATGTGTTATGAAGGACTGCCGGATCATTTAGCCTTTGTGGTTATTGTCTGAAGTGGTGCAAGAGTGTGATTGGGTTGCGGATGGGCAATGTCAAATGTGCGAAAAGGTTTGATAACAATGAGAAGTGATGGTAAAGGATGAATGGTGAAATAATGCATGCGTAATATATATACATATAAATATATATTATTAATTCTTCTATTGCATATGCTGATTATGTTTGTTATGTGTTATTGTAGATTGTGAGATTTGATTATGTACGTTTAGGAGAAACCCGAACTCACTGAGCAATTAGTTGCTCACGACTCTACTAGTTTTGCATGTAACACTTAGCGGGTGATCGTACGGGACTGGAAGATTTTAGGCCAATTGGCGTATATTGTGTGCCGTTTTTGCAAAACAAAGTATGTTTTATATTATATATGACGTTTTTTGCCTTAAACTCTAGTCCAAATGTACCCGATATGTGTGTAACGAATGGAAGCATAATCAATATATGTGTATGTAATTTATAATCATCGGGTTTTGAATGATACTAGTCCTCGTCCGGAAGGAACCAACTATTGAATATCCATCGGGTTGAAAAGCTTTGAGTCATGTTCGGTAGAAAATCGTGCTCGAACGTTCGACCTAGGGTTTTTGGGTATGTTCTGGGAACCTCGGGCCGAATGTTTGTAGCGCCTCCAATACAGCTTGTCATTGGAGCCTCTCTGACCTCGGGTACTTGACTTGGGTCTTGGTCCGATTCGATGTCCACATCACAGAGTATATATTTTGTTAAACTGAATTCTTTGTTAATGATTATTTTTCAACACATATACAATTTTTAAATTATAAAAATAATAACATATGCTAGCTTCAACTACATACTATAACAGAATTAACGAAGAATAGCTTTTCTAGAGTGAAAGAGTAGAAATGTTTTTGTTTCATTATACTCACAGGAAACAACGTTGTCTTACTGAAACATAATCAAAGAGGTGAAGCCATAAAATATTGGTACGCTTTAACCGCTCCAACAACTGCAGCAGCCACAACCACCACAGCTGCAACACCCTCAACGACTGTCTTCGTCCATAGTCTTTCTCTCAATGAGCCAAACTTGCTATGAAATCGACTTGCACATTTCGTTATATTACTTGTATGATTATCCACTTTATGGTCTCGAGTTTCTAACGTGTTTCCTTTACAAGCCATTGGGGGAGCCACCGCTATAGGGCTTGTCTTTGCCATTGTCACATACAAAACACCTTTTGATACCTTTGCACGAATCTCATTTCTCCTGCAGTTTTTCGCAACTTTTGTTTCTTTCCTGAACCTGATTGATTTTGTTTGGTCCACATGACAGCCTCCTGTTATTGTTAGTATACCATTGTTGTTGATCTGTATTTTAAGATGCTCTTTCTTCAAACCTATACAAACAGCAATCCCATTTTACAACAATAAAATGGTATAATACTTAACTATACTATAGTGTTTTTTCTCTCGTGTTGAGCTATATTTCTGTTGAAAGATATATGTGTAGCAATTGCAATGCAATGCAGTTTAACAATTAGTGATGCTATATGAAGAGTTACAAATTCACGTTATTTATACGTGGGATCATCTAAGAGATTCTTTGCTTTTGTTAGTGAGTTAGAAAATGCATATTTTAATATTTTCTATATTAAATTAAACGTTCAAACAAAAACAAAAAATCAGAATTCATCATTGAAATACTAATTCTTTTTACTCTTTCACAAAAAAATAATATATATATACCTAATAACATATTTTTCGATATTTAGGTTTTTAAGAAATTTCTACTAATAATGTACTTGGAGGAAGATGTAGCTCAAGAATGTCGATGTTTTCCGTTCTCCTCCATCGACAAAAGGGTTCGATTTCCTCGTAAAACTGCGTGGGTCCACTTTCCATAATTACTGCCGTTTGATTAAAATCTCTCTGTTGTTTTTAATTATATTGGGGAAATGAATGAAAGATTGGTGATTATGAAGATGACCCATCTAATCGCTTCTGTTTATATTCTCTGTTCAGTGGAAGGGATTTGGATTTCCTATGTTCGAAATGATTCGTTTATTATCCATGAAGATTTGCTTTTAAAAATAAATTAGTTATGTATTTGGAGTTTATATATTTGGTTGTATCTTGTGGCATTGGTGTTTCTTCACATGCACAAAGCTTCGTCATTGGTTCCACAGATTCTTTCTTCTTTTATTTATAATTTTTTTTTTTGTTACTAACTACTGATTCGTTTTTTACACAATTATAATATAGATGGTCATTTGATTTAGAATATTATTTCACTATCGGATGGGATGTCGAGTTATATATCTTGTTGGACTGGATTTTTTTTAAAGATATTATATTGAGTGATTTAAGTATATATAGTCAGTTGATCATATTATTAGGAAAATAACCAAGGCAAATTAGTTTTGACTTTTGATGACAAAATTTTTTGCCTGTCTTGCTCCTACAAGAGCTCATGTCAGCGAAATTGGATTGGCAAGTTTCATTAAATGCCTGACAAAGACATTAACTGTAAAGCAGGGTAGAGATTTTCTTTGTGGACGATGAGTCCCACATCTAAAAAAGAATTTTGCTAATTATATTATGTGGTTGGTAATTGTAAATTTGTTTATCGGATAACTAAATCTTAAACTTAGCCAAGTTAATAAAGTTAGCATAGTTTTTCTCACGCCTTCGATTTAATGTTAGCAGATATTTAGCAAAGTTAGCAAGTTAACAAAGTTAGCATAGTATATTTGACATATATAGTAAGACAGATAATGCGTTAACTTGGTTATCTTGTTAGTACTAACATTTTCTATAAAAAAATATATAATTCACTAGGTCTCAGACCTTTGATTCTTCGATGTGTTCAATGTCATGAGGGTCTTGTGCTAACGATGAAAGTTAGCAGTTACAACTGTTAATAAAATTAGTATAGTTTTTGTTCACGCCTTCGATTTAATGTTAGCATTTAGAAAAATTTGCAAGTTAACAAAGTTATCATATATTAGTTAAAAATTTATAAAAAAATAAAAGTAATCTTGATTACTTAATCTAAAATTACATTATTAGATAAAAAAATATTCAAATAACTCAAAATGTTTAATATGCTTATTTGGTCAGGCCGATTAATGTTTAATATTTAATGATTCTCTTATGTAATTGACACAATAACAATTATAACAACATATTATGTAGTAGTGAAGTTAATAATTTGAGTTAACGTATAACATTTTAACAAGTCAAGTTAACAATTCAGTTTAACATATTAATCGTTAACATGTAAAACATTGTTAACAAGCCAAGTTTACAATTCAATTTAACATATAACATCGTTAAGAAGTAAAGTTAATATGTAAACATCGTTACCAAGCAAGCTAACAATTCAATTTAACATATAACATCGTTAACAAGTAAAGTTAACATGTTCACATCATTAAACAAGTCAAGTTAACAATTCAATTTAACAGCGGCAAGTTTCTTACGGGTATAACAAACCCAAGTTCATGGAATCACGAAGACAATATCATGGAATTACGAAGACCAGATATCCACCTTCGATTTCCCATTTCCGTGTTTGCATTTCGTAATCGTTGATGCTACCGTAGATGCTGCGTCGTGCTGCATAACCGCCGTTCCGGTGAGCTCCAACAACAAATCAGCAATACGATAAATGCTTCTTCCAAGACGAACCACAAGTAAGGTTTAATAAATTAGTGTGAAATTCAGTTCTCGAGAAGCAAATTCAAGTCAACGAGAGAGAATTCGGAAAATCTAGGGTTTGCCCAGACGTGGCATAAAATGAATTTTGGAAAGATCTATGAACAGAGGTACAAACCTTCAATTACCGGAAATGAAAATCCCAATCTTATGCTTCTTCTTCTTTTTGGGTTTTTGTTATTTTGAGCTTAAGAGTGGGTCTTTTACACAACATTTTGATCTTGCTTTTTTCACAAATTTATGATTTTCTTTACGAGATGCAGAGAGAAAATGAGGATGAACAGAGAGAAGGATTCTAATGAGCAAGTTCCTAGGTGCGAATCTAGCTCAGGATTCGCATATGCATCTCCATCCCTTCTTGTGTCAACCTGTACATAAAATTCTTTTGGAGGAGATTCCAATCGCAGTTTCGTGTAGTATAATTTGTTTAACATCAAACACCAAATTGAGCAGAACACAACAAAACGAAACAAAACAACAAGAACTTTTTGATTGAGACATAAGAGAAATAAGAAAGATTAGCAGACAATTACTAAGATTTACTCAAATATTGTATCGAATAGGTAATCAAAATCGATCGAATCGATGAATCCCAAGAAAAAAAAGAGAGAAATATGACTTTAGATTACCCAACAACGAAAGGATCAAAAGTTTCGTCGACAGGGAAATCTATGACTCCGCCTAGTGACTGTAACAACCTGCCGTGTCTGGCTCTGTCACGTGCCTTAAGCTGACTGATTTCCATTTTGTGACTCGCCGGAATCGCTCTTTCCAGTTTCAGGGGCACCGGAAAACCGTAAGACAAACCCGCCGTCGGTAATAAACAAACCAGAATAGCCGCCGCAAACCGAACACCAATCATAACTGCTCCGACTTTGGTTATGCTTTAAGTGTTAACAAGATCTCTGTATCTCGTCCGGAATCAAAAATATCATTTTTTGTCTTCTGGACACGACATAGAATGGAGAATCGAGCCGTCAATTGTTAACGACTACGAATCGTTAGTCTCGAAATGGAGAATCGAGCTGTCTCAATTGTTTCATGAACTTGCAGATTTGTTTTGTATTGTGGTCGCTTCTCTTTTGGGAGAGAGAGAGAGAGAAGTAACAGTGGATAAACATAAGATGTTTCAGATTTCTCAATTTTTTGCACTACCCTCTGACACAAAACCTAGGCGCGTAGATTGCTTTGTACACACAAAAGTAGGGGTATTATGGTCCAAAAAGTTCAACAGTTGCAGCTATTCATCTGCTTTTGTGTCAGTTAATTTCCGTGTTTGCTATTGTTACCCATTACAATTACCCTATTATATAATTTAATTAATTGTTTTTTTGGGTTTAGGAAATCGAGCTAAAGACTGAATTTCGGGTTAGATTGAATTGAGGAGGTCCGACCTCCGAGTTCGGCATGACTTCATCGTGCATAGTTTGTAGAAATCTACACGGAAGTGTATAAGAAAGAAGAAAGAACAGAGAATAGAGAGAAATTGTGAGATCCCGATCTCGGAGAATTTAATTTCTAAATATTACCTTTCATTTATTCCCAAATTGTCTTACAAAATCCAACTTAAATCATAAATAAAACCGAAACAAATAGCGAATAATTGTCTTTAGAATGAAATAACTGAAATGCCAAATAAAATCCAAAGGAGTACTTACGAACTCCCAAAAACTGCGCACCACACCGGAATTACTCATCAGTTCCACGTACTCAATATCATCAACAACATCATCATAATAATCATCATCACATACAAGAAGAGAGAGGGGTGAGTAATTGGGATTACTCAGCGAGAACTAAACCTAGATTCTCATCCCCACACCCACTCATATTCAACCAACATATCCAGAATAAGTATAAACAAGCAATCATACATCACGCTTTAGAAGAGCCCACACAACTACCAAACAAGAGGTACCACAATAAAGATATCTCGAGCCAATAGCTCAAAAGTTTTTGGGTCACACAGATACCAGAGCTCGCCCGAACCCCTCACGGAGTTGGTTCCGATGCCAAGGTTATACCCCACCAGTTCCATCACCCAAATGTTTCCAATGCCAAGATATACACCTCACCAATTCCTGTAAACAAATGGGTTCCGGCAACAAGGGTACACCCCACCAGTTCCACCACACAAATGGTTCCGATGCCAAGTCACATGACCCTCACCCGTTCCCGCAAACATTTTGTAACACATGCGCCCTCTACGCCATGACGAATACCTCATAGTGCTTTCACACGATCTAGCTACTTTACAGCCATTAATCGCCCAACATGTTTATCAATCAAGTATGCTGGTTCTTCATCTAATGATTTCCTAGTCCATATTCATTATAAGATATAGATCAAACATGATGCATCATCAAAACGTGCTCGTACTTCGTAGCACGCAGCATACCGGAGTATACCTATACTCAACATACCAGAAGAAGACAACATAACATAGGAGAAGCCTAGATCTAATCAACACCTTAGAGATCTGGATGTTAGGGTTCTAGAAAAAGGATGGTACGACTCAGATCTTAATTAATGGCGACTTGAAGCAAAGGAATCAAGAAGGCGCAGTCTAGGATCAACTTCACGACGGCTCCTCCTCGAAGCGGCGGCGGTGGAACTCTGGTTGCGGTTGACGCCTAGTGTTTTCTGTTTGCAAAAGACCTTCTCCTTCTTCTAAAGACTCACATATATAGGGGATTAAACTAGAGTTTTTCTGCTGGGCCTTACCTTGCTGGAATTTTTCTTCTACCAAAAGAACAGAGATTTAACTTTAAACAGAGCTAGATGAGGAAATCAATTACACCTTGGTATTCGGCCTTTCCTTCTCTATCATCTCTCTCATCCAACGAGGACCTCATTGTGCGACGTACGAGGTCAATCGATTGTGCACAACAACCCTTATTGCAATTTGCGTAGCTACTTGATTACATTTCCGTGGTTCGAAAACAGTATCCCACGCGATCCGCTCTTTTGTTAAGTCCAGTGATATTCTCATAATTTACATGTTCTACCATTCATTTTAGTTAGTTTTTTCTAGTCATTTTTATGCATAATCATAGTTTCGTCTAGCATATCGATCTTTATTAGAGTTTAAAATGTTGCATTAGGTCCTAGAGAGTTTCACATTGTTTTGGAATGCATTCTAGGTGTTTTGGAGGAGATTGGAGATCTTGGACTTGAGACCATTCGAATTGGGAGCAAGGAGAAGAAGCTAGAGGCACATAGAAACTTGGCAAACATTCTTCACCGGATCCACCGTCTATTTATTTATGCAATTTAAGCTTTGAATCTTTTAATTATATCTTTCATCTCTTCTTTCTTAATCATTCAATCATTTAATCATGGGATTTAAGATATTCTTAGTGGGATTTGTTGGTTTCCTAATGATTAGTGAGTAGTCACTTAGCTAGGATCTTGGGATGAGGTACATTTAGGGTGATGATTAGGTTGCTTTATGATGCTTAGGAATTTAGTTTATGGATCCCCCTTCTCTCTAAGTATGCTTAATGCTATATTAGATTAGAGATAATCAATCTAGACCTTAGGGAATTTCATGCACACAAGGTGTTCGATGAAATTCCCCAAAAGGCTTAGTTAGAGATATTCATTCCTAACCTATGAGAGTAGATGTCTAGGGTGTTTATTAGTTGATTTAAATAAGGAATTTAATGCTTGCTAATCATTCTATCACAAATGAGAATTTGATCTTGATTTAGTGATTAGCGCCTTGAGAAAGGGTTAGTCATAATTAGTGATCTTAACCTAAGGATTAGCATTGATTGTGTATTGGGCATTATAAATTAGCTATAGAATCAACTTAAGTCCATAACTTCATCCTTGGATTGGCCTTTTATTATTGCATTCAATATCGTTTAGTGTTGCTAAGTTCTTATTACCTGTTTTTAACTTGATTAGCATATTAGACTAAACCCAAATATCAACTTGCTGCTTGAATTAAATAGTTCTTTTATTCTTGGTGTATTGGAACTTAACTCATTGGATTCGATACCTCTTATGCTACTTAGCATCTAGAGAATTGATATCTAGATAGACAAAATGTATATTATCAATTTGGCGCCGTTGCCGACTGGGTTTACCTTTCAACATTAAGATTTTAGATCTTCTTGAGATTAAGCTTTCTTTTTTGTTTTTGTTACTAATCTCTTGCACTTCTTATTGCTACCTCTCTCTTATAGGTGTATGCATACACGTTCTAAAAGCCACATAAACTTAGTCGAGCCAATAGACGATTTTTATCTTTTGGACCGAGGACAAATAGCAAGGAGAGCAAGGGCAAGAGCTCAACCCGTTGAGCGGTTAGATGTGGACAACGTTGAAGAACCTATGGTTGGTAACTACCATGAAAATATTGCTAATGCGGAACAACATGGGAACCATGGTAATGGAAACCACGGAGAGCAAGGTGGCAATGGAAACCACCAACACCCACCCGTCCGGCATGTTAGAGAACAAAACCATCCTCCACGGGCTCAAAACATCGTTGGCGCGGGTGATGCCGCAAATGCTCACCAAAACCGTCAAGGGATTCAATTCCCACCGGTTGAGAACAACAACTTCGAGGTGAAGCTCGGCTTGATCAATATGTTCCAAAGAAACAAATTTCATGGGCTAGCTATGGAAGACCCATTTGATCACATTGACCAATTCGATAGGATTTGTGGTCTCACAAAGATCAATGGAGTATCCGAGGACGTTTACAAGCTAAGACTCTTTCCATTCTCCCTTGGAGATAAGGCACATCAATGGGAGAAGAATCTTTCTCAAGGGTCAATCACGTCATGGGACGATTGCAATCCTTGCAAAATTCTTTTCTCCTTCAAGGACCGCCAAGTTGAGGAACGACATCTCGAGTTTCACACAACGTGGAAATGGATCTTTCAACGAAGCTTGGGAATGGTTTAGAAGCTATACCTCTCAATGCCCGCATCATGGCTTCTCCAACGCCTCTCTTTTGAGTACCTTCTACCGTGGTGCTTTACCCAAGATAAGGATGCTCTTCGACACAACTTCTAATGGGAACTTCTTAGCCAAATATGTAGATGAGGCCATGTAGCTCGTGGAGAACCTAGCTCAAAGCAATGGAACTTATGGGGATGATTATGACCAGGCTACGAGGACGACTAGAGATTTTGATGAACAAAAGCGGTCTAAGGAAATGAAGATTCTCACCGAGAAGATGGACAAGCAAGCTTCAATGATTGACAAGCTCCTTAGCGCTTCCCAAAAACCGGTTCACTTTGTTGGTGACTTTGAGGACACACAAGGTTACCAAGAGGAAGAAAGAGACGTGGGTACACAAGAAGAGATGAATTACGTGGGTAATCAAGGCTACCAAAGAGGCGGTTTCAACAACAACTGCAACCACCCGAACTTCTCATATCGCAACCCCAACGTCGAAAACCCTCAAGACCAAGTTTATACGCAATAAAAGACATTTTGCAGTCTACTTAAGCTCAAGGTTTGAACTTCCAACAACAAGCTTTAGCTCCAAATCACACTTTTAATGGGAACCAAGGTGGTTTTCAACCTAAGCAATCGTTTCCCCCACCCGGTTTCACGCAACAAGTCCAAGGCAACACGACCACAATTCAAGAAATTGATTTGAAAGCCATGCTTCAACAAATCATACAAGGTCAAGCAAATGAGGCAATTGAAATGAGCAAGAAGATGGCGGAGATCCACAACAAAGTGGATTTCTCCTACAATGATCTCACGTCTAAGTTTGAAAATCAAGTAACTTGAAGGAGAAGGAGTAACTTCTTCATCACGGCCACAAGGTCAATTACCGGGTAAGCCCGAGACTAATCCCAAGGAGTATGTGAACGCCATCACAATTCGATGTGGCAAGGAACTTCCCTTTCGTGAAGCTCCTAAAATCAATGAGGACACCGATGTCCGAGTTGGGGGGAGACGCTTGAAACTGAAAAAGATGTGACTAAGGATGGCTTGGTCGGTATTGGAGACAACGATAAGGATGTTGCTACCAAGGAGAAGCCCAAGAAGAAGGAGACTCCTTTTGTTCCACCACCATATGTACCAAAGCTATCGTTTCCGGGCTGTTTCAGGAAGCAATTGTTGGAGAAGTATAGGGCGGTATTCGATAGAAAAATGGAAAAGGTCGAACTCACCATGCCCTTGGTTGATGCTTTCCCACTTGTGCCACAATACGCCAAATTTCTTAAGGACGCCATCTAAGAGAGAGTGAAGGAGATGGAAAGCATGGTAGTGCTAACTCACGAATGTAGTGCCATCATTTAAAAGCAGGTTATCCCAAAGAAGTTTGGTGACCTCAGTAGTTTCACTCTCCTTTGTGCTCTTGGACCACTCGCCTTCAACAAATGTCTATGTGATCTTGGAGCAAGTGTTAGTTTGATGCCGCTCTCGGTTGCGAAGAGTCTTGGGTTCGTTCGTTACAAAACTTGTAAGATATCTCTCGTGCTAGCAGATAGATCGGTGAGGCATCCTACCGACTTCGTTGTGCTTGAGATGGATGAAGAGCCTAAGGACCCGCTCATATTTGGGAGGCCATTCTTAGCTACCGCCGGTGCTATAATCGATGTGAGGAAAGGCAAGATCGATCTCCATTTGAGAAAGAACGATGTCCTTAGATTTGACATCAATGATGTGATGAAGAAACCCACAATAGATGGTCAAATGTTCTATTGAGGCTATGGAAGAATTTGCGGATGAACTTATGGAGGAGTTAGATTTGGAAGACCACCTCCAAATAGCACTCACCAAGGAGCAAGGAGAGCATGGGTTCCTTCATGATGAGAGTGTTGGGTATGCAAGGATGCTTTATTCACACAAGGCTTTGGGTGGGGAGAGCACACTCTTGGAGTTGACTCAAGTGGCACACAACATAAGTGTTGTTGAGATTGGGTATGATGACGAGCAAGAAGCTAGCAATAGTAAGACTAGCTTGGAAAAAGATGATTGGAGGGAGATCAAAGCGCCCAAGGTGGACCTCAAACCGCTTCCAAAAGGGCTAAGGTACGCTTTTTTAGGTCTTAATGAGTCTTATCCGGTGATTGTGAATGATAGTCTAAGTGGTGATGAATTTTCCTCCATTTTGCGTGAATTGAGAAAGTTTAGAAGAGTCATTGGTTATTCTTTAGATGACATCAAAGGCATTTCTCCTCCTCTTTGCACACATATGATCCATCTAGAGGTTGAATCAATGACTTCTATTGAACATCAAAGGAGGTTAAACCCAAATTTGAAAGAAGTTGTAAAGAAAGAGATTCTAAAACTTCTAGATGCGGGTATTATCTATCCTATTTCGGATAATATGTGGGTCTCACCGGTCAATGTAGTGCCCAAAAAGGGAGGATTCACGGTTTTAAAGAACGAGAAAGATTAATTGATACCCACTAGAACTATAACCGGTCATAGGATGTGTATTGATTATCGAAAGCTTAACTCCACCACAAGAAAAGATCATTTTCCCCTACCCTTTATTGACCAAATGCTTGAAAGGCTTGCAAACCACCCATATTATTGTTTTCTTGACGGGTACTCGGGATTCTTCCAAATCCCGATACAGCCCAATGATCAAGAAAAGACAACATTCACATGCCCCTATGGTACCTTCGCCTATCGAAAGATGTCATTCGGGTTATGTAATGCACCTGCAATCTTTCAACGGTGTATGATGTCAATCTTTTCGGATTTGATTGAAAACATGGTCAAAGTTTTTATGGATGATTTTTCCGTGTATGGCTCTTTGTTTGGTGTATGTTTGTCGAATCTATGCCAGGTACTCACTAGGTGCGAGGAAGCGAATCTTGTCTTGAATTGGGAGAAGTGCCACTTCATGGTTCGAGAAAGGATTATTCTTGGACACAAAATCTCGGAGAAGGGTATCGAGGTACAAAAAGCAAAGATTGAGGTCATGATAAATTTGGAACCTCCGAGTTCGGTCACGGGTATTAGAAACTTGGGAGATGCGGGTTTCTACCAATGGTTTATCAAAGATTTCTCCAAGATTTCCCGTCCACTCACTAGACTTCTATGCAAGGAGGCCGAGTTTGTGTTCGATGAGGAGTGTCTACATGCGTTTTTGGAAATCAAGAAGGTTCTTGTGAGTGCGCCGATAGTCCTAGCATCAGATTGGGATTTTACTTTTGAGATCATGTGTGATGCGAGCGACTACATGGTTGGAGCGGTTCTTGGTCAAAAGAGAGATAAGAAGCTACATGTGATCTACTATGCTAGTAGGACACTTGACGACACACAAGGGATGTATGATACCATGGAGAATGAACTACTTGCCATTGTGTTTGCCATCGAGAAGTTTAGGTCCTATGTGATTGGCTCCAAAATAATTGTCTACACGGATCATGCCGCGCTAAGACACATCTATGCCAAAAAGGACACCAAACAAAGACTTCTAAGGTGGATCTTGCTTCTCCAAGAATTTGACATGGAGATTGTTGACAAGAAGGGTGATTGGTATAACATGGTTTTTACCCCTTTTAGGCCATGATATAAGTCC
The DNA here is from genome assembly GCA_030161315.1 of Eutrema japonicum. Classification (NCBI taxonomy): domain Eukaryota; kingdom Viridiplantae; phylum Streptophyta; class Magnoliopsida; order Brassicales; family Brassicaceae; genus Eutrema; species Eutrema japonicum. The sequence goes on along the minus strand of BSQW01000007.1, from coordinate 31,719,214 downwards.
GTTTTATAGAGTCTTTCTAGTATTTCAGAGTCTTTTCGAGTCTTTTCAGGTTTTAGCACGTTTGGAGAATAATTGGAGATATTGGAGCTTTCTAGAGTATTTTGGAGCAAAGCAGAAGTTCGTGTAGCTGAGTACCCGATTTGAAGCATCAGTATCGATCGATACTGACTAGTATCGGTCGATACTCACTGCTACAAGACACGATCGCAACTTTTCCAAGAGTTGAAGAATTGCAAAATTACCTAGAAGACTTTATTATTTACAAGAAGCCGCAAAACGTGACTTAGGTTATTTATTAAGATTTTACAGCCACTTTGATGGCTATGCTTTATTTTACTTTGGTTTTGTGAGAGAGCTTTTGAAGGAGGCAAGTCTGAAACTCTGTTCGTCCGAGAGAAGATTTGGAACCCTCTTGTTACTCTTTCTTATTATTTATTTGAGTATTTATTAATTCAGTCATGTTTATTGCTTTAATTTCCATGTCTAAGTAGATCTCTTGTTAGGTTTAGGGTTCTCATTAGAGATGTCTTTGAATGCTAGGTTGATTAGTTGTTAGGGTTCATAATCTGAATTAGTTCTTCGCCATATGTTGTTTTCAAAGCTAATTATGGATTGATCACCTAGAACTTAGATCTTAGATTAATTGATTTGGCACGAGTGTGCAATTGAGAAACTTGATAGAACCTAGGGTGAGAAAGTAACTATTCGTAAAGATATTTCGTTTAGTTGTTTTGTGAACAAATCAAACTTGAACTAAAAGCTGGTTTAGACTTTAGGATTCGCAAAGAGATTTGGAATTCTAGGATTTAGGCTTGGATAATTCTCGCAACGAGAGTTGGTTAATTATACCTTAGTGATTTGAGTTCAAGAACCGTGCGCAACCTGTACCATGATTTATTTGTTTATATGCATTCATTGATTTTCTGAGAAATACCGTGAACCTATCTTTCTCCCATAGATTTTACAACTCTTTTACTGTTTATTGTTTTTTCATCTGAATTGCTTAGCTTGATTTGATACTATTCGGTCTATTGTGTGATTTTCTTGAGTTCTTGTGTTCGACCCCTACATATACTACAACAACTGCTTTAGTACTTATATATTCTTGAGCTTGATTTGAAAATCACACAATGTTCCCACTCTGCTTCTTTCGCTCAAAATCTGCATTCTTGGTGCTATTGCTAGACGCCAAGTTCTCAATAAGCGCATAAGCATCATCAGGATACTTAGTATTGAAATTCCCATTGCTCGCAGCATTAAATATCATATGATACCTCCAATCAGTTCCTCTGAAGAAGAAACCCATCAGCTAAACATTATAGTACCCATGATGTGGACAATCTCTCTGATACGATCTTAATCTCGTCCAAGCAGCCTTGAACGCCTCAGTCGGTCCTTGAGAAAACTGGGAGATCTTGTTCCTCATATCCTCAGATCGTGCATCATCATAGAAATTATTCAGGAAATCAGTCTTGGTCTCCTCCCAGGTAGTCATTGATCCAGGAGACAACTGCTTCGACCAGTAAGTCGCATCTCCACCTAGAGAGTAGGGAAAGAGCTTGCAAAAAAGGTAGTCATAGGACACTCCATTGCTTTTGATGCTAGTGACCAAGTCCTCGAACCTCTCAATATGATCCATGGGATGTTCACTGGAAAGACCATGAAAATGGTGCTGACCCACCAGAGTGTATTATGCAGGTTTCAGCTCAAAGTCATTCCTCTGAAATGGTGGAGAACGAATAGCTGATCGATTGGCATAAACCTGACCAGGCCTGTTGTACTCCCCAATTGTTCTACCATGATCTGCCACAACATTCCCTGCATTCGCAGCAACAACCTCCTCGACAACAGTAGGAAGTGGAATGATGTTCCCCTCTCCATCCAATCGTTGCCCTCTCTCATTGCACAATTGACCATCTCGGTCTCTGTAAGCACCAGCTGCATCTTGAACCAAAATCACTAGATTTTTGTTCATCTCTGCTGGCTTCTTTGCTTTTCTATTTGTGCGTTCCAAAAGAGCTAGCTGCTCCAATGACAGATTAACTAGCGGAGTATTCGTGTTCCTTCTGATTCCTAGATTAAGCATACACCTGAAACACAAAGGCAAGAAACGTAAGTAATCAAAAATCACGATGAGTATCAACCGACACTGGATGGTGGCGATAGATATCAACAAAAGAAAACGACGAGTATCGACCGACACTGACTAGTATCGATCGATACCGACGAACTTAGTCAAAACTCGATAGCTAAAATCTAATGGTGATAGAACCTAGGGTGAGCAAAGTAACTATTCGCAAAGAGATTTGGTTTAGTTGTTTTGTGAACAAATCAAACTTGAACTAAAAGTTGGTATAGACTTTAGGATTCGCAAAGAGATTTGGATTTCTAGGATTTAGGCTTAGATAATTCTCGCAACGAGAGTTGATTAATTATACCTTATTGATTTGAGTACAAGAACCGTGCGCAACCTGAACCCTGATTAATTAGTTTGTCTGCATTCATTGATTTCCTGAGAAATACCATGAACCTATCATTCTCCATCTGATCGTGAAATCGAAGAAGACTGTACACTTTGGTGATGGAGTCGATAATATTGATGAAGATGAAGTGGAGGATGTTAACTACGTTGGTGGTTCTGGTTTTCAGGGTCAGCGATTTGGGTACAACAACAACCGAAGTTTCAACAACAACACTCATCAAGGTGGGTACAAGTTTGAGGGAAAGCTATCTGGCTTTGGAGCAAAACAATTTGCTCAGAAACCACTTCAGAGCAGCTATTTTACTCGCAATTATGGGAACTCTTCGTACCAGCCCGTATCTCCAAAGTCCACAGAGAGTAAGATGGAGTCCATGTTTGAACAGATTCTTCAGGGACATCAGAAACTACAAGGCGATTTCAATGGGAAGATTGACTCTCTGTACATTGATCTGAATGGGAAAATTGACGCTCTCAATGTTTCTCAAAGGAAGCTGGAAACTCAGGTTGCTCAGACCGCAACAGCTGTGTAGAGGCAAGAAGGTTTTCTTCCATGGAAAACTGAGAATCCAAGAGCATACATCAATTCCATCACCCTGAGGAGTGGAAAAGAAGTGATTACAAGAGTGAAGAACAACCCAATTGCAGAGATTTTCGTCGATCTTGCTGAAGATGACGACTGGGATATGAAAATCCCCGTGTATCGATCGATAACAGCCAGTGTCGATCGATACCAGCCCAGACACCTGCACGAGGGGATCCAAAATCCCGTGTATCGATCGATACTCCTTCTGTGTCGGTAGATGCTGAGACACAGGTCATGAAGGAGCCAGAGATTGTCAAGGAGAGGGTGTATAAACCCAAGATACCTTATCATATGCCTCCTAAGATGACAAAGAAGGAATGGGAGGACGCCATATGCAAAACTATGTTGGATAAGTTGGTTGTGGAGCTTCCTTTTGTTGATGCTATTAAGACTTATCCAGCTTTCAGGAGGTATGTGAAGAAGATGGTGTCTAGCAATGTGAACCTTGAAGAAGGTATCATAATGATTACAGCTGAGTGCAGTGCGATTCTACTCAACAAAATTCCCAAGAAGCTACCAGACCCAGGGAGTTTTGTTTTGGATTGCACTATCTTCACAGAGAGATTCGAGCGTTCTCACTGCGATATTGGGTCGAGTGTGAACCTCATGCCACACTAAGTTGCTAAGCGAATGGGGATGACCGATTTCGAATCTACAAGGATTTCACTGGTATTTGCTGATCGCTCAGTGCGACTTCCAGAGGGACTACTCGAAGATGTCCCAATCAAGATTGGGAATTGCTTGATCCCAACAGATTTCATCGTCCTGAAGTACGAGGATGAGCCTAAGGATCCTCTTATCCTGGGCAGACCATTCCTTGCAACTGTTGAAGCCTTGATCGATTGCAAGAATGGACATATAGCTCTCAACATCGGTGATTTGGTGATGTCCTTCAACATGGAAAAGATGATGAAGAGACCAACCATCGATGGGCAGACGTTCTATGTGGACACCTTCAATGACATAGCAGAGGAGTACTTCCTTGGGATGCACCATCAAGATCCACTGGAGAGAGCATTGGTGTGCTCTGATGACTCAGAGGAGTTAATGGGCGATGTAGCTGCTAGATACGCCAATATGCTCAATCTGACTGATGCAGTATCGATCGACACCGACAGTATCGATCGATACCAGGCATGTGTGATAGAGGAGTTGGCCGAAACTCCTAAGAAGGCTGGTGAGCTTGGTGATTGGAGTGAGGAGAAAGCTCCTAAGATTGAACTCAAACAACTCCCAGCCGCATTGAGGTATGTTTTCCTTGGTCCTAATTCCACATACCCTATGATTGTTAATGTTTCCTTGAACAACACAGAGATTACCTTACTGCTGAGCAAGTTGCGCAAGTATCGCAAAGCTCTTAGCTATTCTCTTAATGACATTTCAGGTAGAGCACCAGACTTGTGCATGCATCGGATTCACCTGGAGGATGAGTCAAAGTCTTCGATTGAGTGCCAGAGGAGGCTGAATCCGAACATGAAGGAAGTGGTCAGGAAGTAGGTGATGAAGTTATTGGAAGCATGGATTATCTATGCCATCTTAGATAGTTTTTGGGTTAGTCCAGTTCACATTGTGCCTAAGAAACGAGGCATAACAGTGGTGAAGAACGAGAAGGATGAGCTGATCCATACAAGGACAATCACTGGTCATATGATGTGTATTGACTACAGGAAGCTGAATGCGGCTACAAGGAAGGATCACTTCCCATTGCCATTCATCGACCAGATGCTGGAGAGGTTAGCGAGTCACCCATACTACTGTTTTCTCGATGGGTACTCAGACTTTTTCCAGATTCCTATACATCCAGAAGACCAGGGAAAGACGACTTTTACATGTCCTTATGGCATATTCGCCTACAGAAGAATGCCATTTGGATTATGTAACTCTCCAGTAACCTTTCAGAGATGCATGATGTCGATTTTCACATACATGATTGAGGAGTTTATGGAGGTGTTCATGGATGAATTTTCTGTGTATGGATCGTCATTCAAGGATTGTCTGGATAACTTGTACAAGGTGCTTCAGCGATCGAGGAAAAGCACTTGGTTCTTAATTGGGAGAAGTGCCACTTCATGGTATATGATGGCATCGTTCTTGGGCACAAGATTTCTAAGGCAGGGATCGAAGTTGACAAGGCTAAGATTCATGTCATGACAAGCCTGCAACCTCCACGCTCTGTATCTGAGATTCGAAGTTTCCTTGGTCATTTTGGGTTTTATAGGAGGTTCATCAAATATTTTTCTAAGCTTGCACGCCCACTCACAACCCTGTTGTGCAAGGAAGTCAAATTTGATTTCACAACTGATTGCCTTGCACCCTTCGAGGATATTAAGAAGGCATTGGTGAGTGCTCCTATTGTCCAACCACCTGATTGAAGTTTATCTTTTGAGGTTATGTGCGATGCGAGTGATTTTGCTGTTGGAGCTGTGTTGGATAAGAGAAAAAACAAGAAGCTCCATGCTATTTATTATGCCAGCAGGACATTGGATGATGCTCAGCGGAATTACAGCACCACCGAGAAGGAGTTACTTGCAGTTGTGTTCTCTTTTGAGAAATTTCGATCCTACTTGATTGGGAGCAAGGTTATTGTTCACACAGACCATGCTGCTCTCAAATACTTGCTGAAGAACAAGGACCTCAAGCCTCATCTATGCCGATGGGTATTTTTGCTCAAAGGGTTCGATATCGAGATCAAGGACAAGAAGGGAGTTGAGAATGGAGTTGCTGACCACCTATCGCGAATAAAGATCGATAAAGTCGTGCCTATTGATGATTTCTTGCCGGAGGAGGGTATCTACGTCATTGAGGCTCAGCTTCAGGATGTTTGTTCTGAAAATCTGCAATTTTCGCGAGTGCATACTTTCAGTATCGATCGATACTCATCTAGTATCGGTCGATACCCGACACGTTTCGGACCTGTTTTGCCTACAGAGCACTTCGATTCTTATGACGTCTATCTAGCTGCTGTATCTAGTCCTGCACGACCATGGTACGCTGACATTGCAAACTACCTTGTTGTAGAGACTGAGCCAAAGAATCCCACAAAGTACATGAGGTTTATGCGCGAGATGAGGCGATTCTTCTAGAATGAGCCTTACCTATACAAGCACTGCTCAGAGGGTATCTATAGGAGATGTGTTGCAGAGTCTGAGGTGCCTGCGATTCTTTTTCATTGTCATGGGTATGAGTATGCTGGACACTTTGCTACTTTCAAGACAGTGTCAAAAGTTCTTCAAGCATGCTTATGGTGGCCTACTATGTTCAGAGATGCGCATGCCTATATCTCACAGTGTGATGTTGATATACTCATATATTGCATTGTTTTATCATGCATTTCATGTGTAGTTTTGTGTAGATTTTATGCATAATCATGGTCTTGTCTTGCATTTAGGTCTTAAATTAGGGATTAGGACATTTTGCATAAGGTCTTGTACATTCTTGCATGTCTCGGAGCATTTCCTAGGTGATTGGAGGCAATTGGATAAGTTTGGAGATTGGGACCTAAGTCGAGTGCAAAGCTCATCCGATGGGTCTCAAGATGTATCTCAACGAAGGCGCTCTGATCCGAATCAAGTCAAGTGATCTTCATGAAACCTGTAGAGGAGTGAATCAGTTTTACACAGGAGTTGGATTCAAAACAATCGGACATATGGTTCGGGAGTTATGGTAGATATACCAAAGTGTGTCCGTTTGGCCTAGAAGCTAAAACTTCCCCCGGGATAAATCCGACCGACCCCAATCAGCATGGTTGGTTCTGGTCGGTCCTGGGACAGGGATTCCCCGAGATTTTGACCGGCCCGAAGAAGAAAATCCGACCGTTCCGAAGGAGCGCGGTCGGTTCTGGTCGGTCTAAAAGATCAGGCCAAATGAAGACTTTTCCATGCCCAGTGTAATCTGAAGTCTTCATGAAGGTTGTAGCCAAGTGCGTTAGCTGACTACAGGAGGTGGTTTCGGGTCATTCGAATACGTGGTTTGTTAGATATGGCCACTTTACTGAGAATATGTTCGTCTGGATGAAGCCATCCGACATGCCTGAAAGAGCAACTCGGACGAAGAGTTTCCAGTCAGATTTAGCTTCGGTAGTCTTCATGTGAGTTGTAGATAATTTAGTTGGCTGTCTTTTGGAGTTGGATGGAGGACATTCGGATGTAAGGTTCATGAGTTATGGCCGATTCACTAAAGACGTATCCAAGTTTCGGCCGGGTCAATACGCGGTTTGTCCCGGGTTGACCCGGTCGCCCATTTTCCTTTAAACACCCAAAAACCTTAATTTTCATTTTAAACTTTCTTTTCCCTAGAGTTGGGTTTTCTCCCAAACTCTTCTTATGATGATTTTGGATGGATCTTCATCATTTATACCACTCTAGTGAAGGATTCTTCAACCTATTTTTATATTATATCTATTTAATTCTTGTTTTATATTATTATGTCTCTTTCTCTTGTGTTCTTCATTGTTCTTCATCTTTAGGCTTTAGAACCTTTTTGTTCGATTTTAGTTTGCTTTATTTTTGATGGCTTGATGATTGATTTGTGATGCTTAGGTATTAGGTCTTTGCATTCCTTCTTTGCTTAATGTGTTTAATGCTAGATCTAGCTTGAAAAAGTGGATTTAGACCTTAGGCATTTCATGCACACAAGGTGTTCGATGAAATGCCAAGATCAATTATTCAAAGGATTTGTGTTCTTAGCCTAAGGAATTAGTTGTCTAAGGCACTCTTTTGGTTGATCTTGTTACAAATCTTAATGCTTGCTAATTGTTGTTCCACAAATGACCATTTTGCTAATGGGATTAATGATTAGTGAAGGATTAGTTCCTAGACATAGGATTAATCAAGATTATGGATCTCATGCCTGAGGAATAGCAATGATTGAGTGCATTTGCATCATTTGTTAATTGTCTTGTTGATAAGATGATGATGATGTAGGTTGCATCTTGTTAGATCCTTCACTTAGGTTGATCTTAAAGCTAGTTTTGGATTGAGAGATCAAAACTAGAGCTTAAGCATTTCACGCCCGATAGGTGTTCGATGAAATGCTTGAACCAAACCTTTTGTGAGCTTTTCTTGCCTAGCCAACGAGAGTTGATGTCTAGGGTGATTAGTGAGCTAAGTGGAATTGGAGATTAATGCTTGTTAATCATCTTATCACAAACGGGAGTTTGTTCTTGATTTGGTGATTAACAAAGTGATTAGTGCCACGGGAGTGGATTAGTCATAATTGGGAATTCCATGTTCTAAGATAATGTTTAATTCAATCTTTATAATCATTGTTTGTTCATTAATCATCTTCTTCATGGTTGATTCATTTTCCAACTTTCTATCTTTGTTTTCTTTCTTGCATTTCTTTTTATTGATTCAAAATATAAAAAACAAAACATTTTCTCTAGCTCAAGAAGATTCATGTATTCTTAGTATTTCAATCTTAGTCTCTTCGGTTCGATCCTCAAATACTACAATGATATGAGTGGACTTGAGGTATTGATGAAGACCTAAAAAGTCCATCTATCAATTGGCGCCGTTGCCGGGGAGGTTTAACATTGATCATTAGGATTTTGATTCTTCTTGAGACTATAGCCTTTTATTTTCTTTAATTGTTAATCTTTTCACTTTTCTTGTGATTTTCATGAAGGGAGTGACAAGGAGGAAGCAACCGTCAAGCTAGTGACGTTAAACGCGCCCTTGGGGACTTCCCCAAGCCTATCCCTTGTCAAGCTAGTGACACAAAACAAGCATCAATAAGGGTCTTTTGGGTTCAAGGTCGTGGCATGGCTCGTTGGTGGTGATGGCGAAAGGTCTTCCTCCATCTCCATTCACCTAGTCTCACTCCTCATTTGTAAGTACTTCTTTCCTTTTTAGTCTCTTTGCATTTTTATCTTTCATTTTTTGGTATCTCTCTTGAATTCTTTCACACCGAGACGTTATGATCTAAGTTTGGGGGAGGGACCGGTGTCTAATCATGTGTTTTGTGATCTTATTTTGTCTTTGCATACTTGAGTCTCATGCATATCAATGCATTTTCAATAAATTTGAAAAATGTTAGGACTAGATAAACATTTGTTCTCATGTTAGGAAGGATTTCTAAGCATGCTTTTCATTCTAAGTGATCGGTGGATGCTGACTTTAGGATGAATTGTTGACTAAAATGGACTTGTGGTAAATTATGGATTATCTAAGTGATCGGTGGATGCTGACTTTAGATGATTCGTACAATGATTAATGTCACGAAAGTGTGCTAATCTACTTGAAAGTGTTCCATGTCATAAGAATAAATGTGCGTTGAGTCTAGATGCATTGCATTTTAGGTAGATTTGCATGAGCATTAGGAGCAATGATAGGTTATCCATGTGAAGTATTATTTTTAGAGCTTGATTCAATGCCCTCGTTGCTTGTTGCTTGATGCTTTTGAGCTCGTGTTGATATCAAGGATGAACCATATTTTGACCTTGCGTTTCATTACTAGGGTCTTAGCTAAAGCAAGTCTCGATTTGAATCCAATCCTATCTAAGTGAGAACCTTAATCTTGACTCATTAATTATCGTGATCATGCATTGCATAATGAACTCATGGATTCCGCATACATACTTGGGTCATCTTATCCCTTTTTACCACTCTTGTTGGCCCAAGTAGCCAATTCCCACCTTTGGAATGGTTTACCCCACCTAAAACTCAACCTTCTTTCAAGCCTACATGTTTAGTGAGCGTTGTGAGGCCTTATTTTTGAATGGACTTAGCAAAAAGTGTTGGGTCTAGAGAGACAAGGAAAGGCTTTCATGTAGAACTAGCTCACACTTCAATCAGCTAGATTAGGCTAAGTTAGATAGGTTGGGATCTTAGGGCAAGTGGAATGGATGAAAAAGAAAAAGAAACAAAGGTGTTGGGATTGGAAAAGTGGAAAGAAAGAAAGAGGATTGGGAGAATGATTAGGGGAAGCAATAAGTTTGAAATGGTTGGCATGAATATATTTGGGTTAGCTCTAAGTGTTAAAAGATAGTCTCTAGTTTGAAAAAAAGAAAGAAAAGAAGCCAAAATGGCTAAGCTTAGACATGAAGAAAAATAAAGAGACTAGAGAAAGCAAAAGAAGAGCTAAGTCAAGGAAAATAATGGATACCAAGCCATTGGTTGAAGAAGAAACCCCCTAAGTGCTTAAATAGAAGAAGGATGATGAAGAGATGTGGTGTAAGAAGGCAAAAACGCCTTGTGAAGGGTAGCTAGGATTGCTTCTTTGTGGGTTTAGAATTAGGGTTGATTTTGTAATGGAGCATTGGGTAGATGAAAGTCTAGCCTTGTATGCAGCTATTGCTCTTCACCCTTAGCATTTTGCCAAAGTCCATTCCTTCAAAAGAGAGATCCCTTGTTTGGAAACCGCCACATGTATTGAGATCATCTTTATCTCAAAACCAAAACCCTTAACCAAATGAGTTCGTTTGCATTGCATGAGCATGATTCACTTGAAACAAATAATGAATGTTAAAGGATTTGATGATATTGATGCTTGTGTAGGTTAAGGCTTGAATTTGATTCGTATAGGGAAGGATATGGCTAGCTCTTTTTAAGTAAACTCGATTGATCGCATCTTAGAGCTAGTAACTTGGATATTGAGTTGAATTCTTTTCTTGATACTTTTTGATTTGAGCTCCCATTTTTATTCTTCTCCCTTTCTTTATTCTTGTTTGCTTGAGGATAAGAAAAGGTTTAAGTTTGAGAGAATTGATATACTCATATATTGCATTGTTTTATCATGCATTTCATGTGTAGTTTTGTGTAGATTTCATGCATAATCATGGTCTTGTCTTGCATTTAGGTCTTAAATTAGGGATTAAGACATTTTTCATAAGGTCTTGTACATTCTTGCATGTCTTGGAGCATTTCCTAGGTGATTGGAGGCAATTGGACAAGTTTGGAGATTGGGACCTAAATGCAAAGCTCATCCGATGGGTCTCAAGATATATCTCAACGAAGGCGCTCTGATCTGAATCAACTCAAGTGATCTTCATGAAACCTGTAGAGGAGTGAATCAGGTTTAGACAGGAGTTGGATTCAAAACAATCGGACATATGGTTCGGGAGTTATGGCAGATATACCAAAGTGTGTCCGTCTGGCCTAGAAGATAAAACTTCCCCCGGGAAAAATCCGACCGACCCCAATCAGCATGGTCGGTTCTGGTCGGTCCTGGGACAGGGATTCCCCGAGATTTCGACCGGCCCGAAGAAGAAAATCCGACCGTCCCGAAGGAGCGCGGTCGGTTCTGGTCGGTCTAAAAGATCAGGCCAAATGAAGACTTTTCCATGCCCAGTGTAATCTGAAGTCTTCATGAAGGTTGTAGCCAAGTGCGTTAGCCGACTACAGGAGGTGGTTTCGGGTCATTCAAATACGTGGTTCGTTAGATATGGCCACTTTACTGAGAATATGTCCGTCTGAATGAAGCCACCCGACATACCTGAAAGAGCAACTCGGACGAAGAGTTTCCAGTCAGATTTAGCTTCGGTAGTCTTCATGTGAGTTGTAGATAATTGAGTTGGCTGTCTTCTGGAGTTGGATTGAGGACATTCGGATGTAAGGTTCATGAGTTATGGCCGATTCACTAAAGACGTATCCAAGTTTCGGCAGGGTCAATACCCGGTTTGTCCCGGGTTGACCCGGTCGCCCATTTTCCTTTAAACACCCAAAAACCTTAATTTTCATTTTAAGCATTCTTTTCCCTAGAGTTGGGTTTTCTCCCAACCTCTTCTTATGATGATTTTGGATGGATCTTCATCATTTATACCACTCTAGTGAAGGATTCTTTAACCTATTTTTATATTATATCTATTTAATTCTTGTTTTATATTATTATGTCTCTTTCTCTTGTGTTCTTCATTGTTCTTCATCTTTAGGCTTTAGAACCTTTTTGTTCGATTTTAGTTTGCTTTATTTTTGATGGCTTGATGATTGATTTGTGATGCTTAGGTATTAGGTCTTTGCATTCCTTCTTTGCTTAATGTGTTTAATGCTAGATCTAGCTTGAAAAAGTGGATTTAGACCTTAGGCATTTCATGCACACAAGGTGTTCGATGAAATGACAAGATCAATTATTCAAAGGATTTGTGTTCTTAGCCTAAGGAATTAGTTGTCTAAGGCACTCTTTTGGTTGATCTTGTTACAAATCTTAATGCTTGCTAATTGTTGTTCCACAAATGACCATTTTGCTAATGGGATTAAAGATTAGTGAAGGATTAGTTCCTAGACATAGGATTAATCAAGATTATGGATCTCATGCCTGAGGAATAGCAATGATTGAGTGCATTTGCATCATTTGTTAATTGTCTTTTTGATAAGATGATGATGATGTAGGTTGCATCTTGTTAGATCCTTCACTTAGGTTGATCTTAAAGCTAGTTTTGGATTGAGAGATCAAAACTAGAGCTTAAGCATTTCACGCCCGATAGGTGTTCGATGAAATGCTTGAACCAAACCTTTTGTGAGCTTTTCTTGCCTAGCCAACGAGAGTTGATGTCTAGGGTGATTAGTGAGCTAAGTGGAATTGGAGATTAATGCTTGTTAATCATCTTATCACAAACGGGAGTTTGTTCTTGATTTGGTGATTAACAAAGTGATTAGTGACACGGGAGTGGATTAGTCATAATTGGGAATTCCATGTTCTAAGATAATGTTTAATTCAATCTTTATAATCATTGTTTGTTCATTAATCATCTTCTTCATGGTTGATTCATTTTCCAACTTTCTATCTTTGTTTTCTTTCTTGCATTTCTTTTTCTTGATTCAAAATATAAAAACCAAAACATTTTCTCTAGCTCAAGAAGATTCATGTATTCTTAGTATTTCAATCTTAGCCTCTTCGGTTCGATCCTCAAATACTACAATGATATGAGTGGACTTGAGGTATTGATGAAGACCTAAAAAGTCCATCTATCAATTGGCACCGTTGCCGGGGAGGTTTAACATTGATCATTAGGATTTTGATTCTTCTTGAGACTATAGCCTTTTATTTTCTTTAATTGTTAATCTTTTCACTTTTCTTGTGATTTTCATGAAGGGAGTGACAAGGAGGAAGCAACCGTCAAGCTAGTGACGTTAAACGCGCCCTTGGGGACTTCCCCAAGCCTATCCCTTGTCAAGCTAGTGACACAAAACAAGCATCAATAAGGGTCTTTTGGGTTCAAGGTCGTCGCATGGCTCGTTGGTGGTGATGGCGAAAGGTCTTCCTCCATCTCCATTCACCTAGTCTCACTCCTCATTTGTAAGTACTTCTTTCCTTTTTAGTCTCTTTGCATTTTTATCTTTCATTTTTTGGTATCTCTCTTGAATTCTTTCACACCGAGACGTTATGATCTAAGTTTGGGGGAGGGACCGGTGTCTAATCATGTGTTTTGTGATCTTATTTTGTCTTTGCATACTTGAGTCTCATGCATATCATGCATTTTCAATAAATTTGAAAAATGTTAGGACTAGATAAACATTTGTTCTCATGTTAGGAAGGATTTCTAAGCATGCTTTTCATTCTAAGTGATCGGTGGATGCTGACTTTAGGATGAATTGTTGACTAAAATGGACTTGTGGTAAATTATGGATTATCTAAGTGATCGGTGGATGCTGACTTTAGATGATTCGTACAATGATTAATGTCACGAAAGTGTGCTAATCTACTTGAAAGTGTTCCATGTCATAAGAATAAATGTGCGTTGAGTCTAGATGCATTGCATTTTAGGTAGATTTGCATGAGCATTAGGAGCAATGATAGGTTATCCATGTGAAGTATTATTTTTAGAGCTTGATTCAATGCCCTCGTTGCTTGTTGCTTGATGCTTTTGAGCTCGTGTTGATATCAAGGATGAACCATATTTTGACCTTGCGTTTCATTACTAGGGTCTTAACTAAAGTAAGTATCGATTTGAATCCAATCCTATCTAAGTGAGAACCTTAATCTTGACTCATTAATTATCGTGATCATGCATTGTATAATGAACTCATGGATTCTGCATACATACTTGGGTCATCTTATCCTTTTTTACCACTCTTGTTGGCCCAAGTAGCCAATTCCCACCTTTGGAATGGTTTACCCCACCTAAAACTCAACCTTCTTTCAAGCCTACATGTTTAGTGAGCGTTGTGAGGCCTTATTTTTGAATGGACTTAGCAAAAAGTGTTGGGTCTAGAGCGACAAGGAAAGGCTTTCATGTAGAACTAGCTCACACATCAATCAGCTACATTAGGCTAAGTTAGATAGGTTGGGATCTTGGGGCAAGTGGAATGGATGAAAAAGAAAAAGAAACAAATGTGTTGGGATTGGAAAAGTGGAAAGAAAGAAAGAGGATTGGGAGAATGATTAGGGGAAGCAATAAGTTTGAAATGGTTGGCATGAATATATTTGGGTTAGATCTAAGTGTTAAAAGATAATCTATAGCTTGAAAAAAGAAAGAAAAGAAGCCAAAATGGCTAAGCTTAGACATGAAGAAAAATAAAGAGACTAGAGAAAGCAAAAGAAGAGCTAAGTCAAGGAAAATAATGGATACCAAGCCATTGGTTGAAGAAGAAACCCCCTAAGTGCTTAAATAGAAGAAGGATGATGAAGAGATGTGGTGTAAGAAGGCAAAAACGCCTTGTGAAGGGTAGCTAGGATTGCTTCTTTGTGGGTATAGAATTAGGGTTGATTTTGTAATGGAGCATTGGGTAGATGAAAGTCTAGCCTTGTATGCATCTATTGCTCTTCACCCTTAGCATTTTGCCAAAGTCCATTCCTTCAAAAGAGAGATCCCTTGTTTGGAAACCGCCACATGTATTGAGATCATCTTTATCTGAAAACCAAAACCCTTAACCAAATGAGTTCGTTTGCATTGCATGAGCATGATTCACTTGAAACAAATAATGAATGTTAAAGGATTTGATGATATTGATGCTTGTGTAGGTTAAGGCTTGAATTTGATTCGTATAGGGAAGGATATGGCTAGCTCTTTTTAAGTAAACTCGATTGATCGCATCTTAGAGCTAGTAACTTGGATATTGAGTTGAATTCTTTTCTTGATACTTTTGGATTTGAGCTCCCATTTTTATTCTTCTCCCTTTCTTTATTCTTGTTTACTTGAGGATAAGAAAAGGTTTAAGTTTGAGAGAATTGATATACTCATATATTGCATTGTTTTATCATGCATTTCATGTGTAGTTTTGTGTAGATTTCATGCATAATCATGGTCTTGTCTTGCATTTAGGTCTTAAATTAGGGATTAGGACATTTTTCATAAGGTCTTGTACATTCTTGCATGTCTTGGAGCATTTCCTAGGTGATTGGAGGCAATTGGACACGTTTGGAGATTGGGACCTAAATGCAAAGCTCATCCGATGGGTCTCAAGATTTATCTCAACGAAGGCGCTCTGATCCGAATCAACTCAAGTGATCTTCATTAAACCTGTAGAGGAGTGAATCATTTTTACACAGGAGTTGGATTCAAAACAATCGGACATATGGTTCGGGAGTTATGGCAGATATACCAAAGTGTGTCCGTCTGGCCTAGAAGCTAAAACTTCCCCCGGGAAAAATCCGACCGACCCCAATCAGCATGGTCGGTTCTGGTCGGTCCTGGGACAGGGATTCCCCGAGATTTCGACCGGCCCGAAGAAGAAAATCCGACCGTCCCGAAGGAGCGCGGTCGGTTCTGGTCGGTCTCAAAGATCAGGCCAAATGAAGACTTTTCCATGCCCAGTGTAATCTGAAGTCTTCATGAAGGTTGTAGCCAAGTGCGTTAGCTGACTACAGGAGGTGGTTTCGGGTCATTAGAATACGTGGTTCGTTAGATATGGCCACTTTACTGAGAATATGTCCGTCTGAATGAAGCCACCCGACATGCCTGAAAGAGCAACTCGGACGAAGAGTTTCCAGTCAGATTTAGCTTCGGTAGTCTTCATGTGAGTTGTAGATAATTGAGTTGGCTGTCTTCTGGAGTTGGATTGAGGACATTCGGATGTAAGGTTCATGAGTTATGGCCGATTCACTAAAGACGTATCCAAGTTTCGGTCGGGTCAATACCCGGTTTGTCCCGGGTTGACCCGGTCGCCCATTTTCCTTTAAACACCCAAAAACCTTAATTTTCATTTTAAGCTTTCTTTTCCCTAGAGTTGGGTTTTCTCCCAAACTCTTCTTATGATGATTTTGGATGGATCTTCATCATTTATGCCACTCTAGTGAAGGATTCTTTAACCTATTTTTATATTATATCTATTTAATTCTTGTTTTATATTATTATGTCTCTTTCTCTTGTGTTCTTCATTGTTCTTCATCTTTAGGCTTTAGAACCTTTTTGTTCGATTTTAGTTTGCTTTATTTTTGATGGCTTGATGATTGATTTGTGATGCTTAGGTATTAGGTCTTTGCATTCCTTCTTTGCTTAATGTGTTTAATGCTAGATCTAGCTTGAAAAAGTGGATTTAGACCTTAGGCATTTCATGCACACAAGGTGTTCGATGAAATGCCAAGATCAATTATTCAAAGGATTTGTGTTCTTAGCCTAAGGAATTAGTTGTGTAAGGCACTCTTTTGGTTGATCTTGTTACAAATCTTAATGCTTGCTAATTGTTGTTCCACAAATGACCATTTTGCTAATTGGATTAATGATTAGTGAAGGATTAGTTCCTAGACATAAGATTAATCAAGATTATGGATCTCATGCCTGAGGAATAGCAATGATTGAGTGCATTTGCATCATTTGTTAATTGTCTTTTTGATAAGATGATGATGATGTAGGTTGCATCTTGTTAGATCCTTCACTTAGGTTGATCTTAAAGCTAGTTTTGGATTGAGAGATCAAAACTAGAGCTTAAGCATTTCACGCCCGATAGGTGTTCGATGAAATGCTTGAACCAAACCTTTTGTGAGCTTTTCTTGCCTAGCCAACGAGAGTTGATGTCTAGGGTGATTAGTGAGCTAAGTGGAATTGGAGATTAATGCTTGTTAATCATCTTATCACAAACGGGAGTTTGTTCTTGATTTGGTGATTAACAAAGTGATTAGTGCCACGGGAGTGGATTAGTCATAATTGGGAATTCCATGTTCTAAGATAATGTTTAATTCAATCTTTATAATCATTGTTTGTTCATTAATCATCTTCTTCATGGTTGATTCATTTTCCAACTTTCTATCTTTGTTTTCTTTCTTGCATTTCTTTTTCTTGATTCAAAATATAAAAACCAAAAACATTTTCTCTAGCTCAAAAAGATTCATGTATTCTTATTATTTCAATCTTAGCCTCTTCGGTTCGATCCTCAAATACTACAATGATATGAGTGGACTTGAGGTATTGATGAAGACCTAAAAAGTCCATCTATCAATTGGCGCCGTTGCCGGGGAGGTTTAACATTGATCATTAGGATTTTGATTCTTCTTGAGACTATAGCCTTTTATTTTCTTTAATTGTTAATCTTTTCACTTTTCTTGTGATTTTCATGAAGGGAGTGACAAGGAGGAAGCAACCGTCAAGCTAGTGACGTTAAACGCGCCCTTGGGGACTTCCCCAAGCCTATCCCTTGTCAAGCTAGTGACACAAAACAAGCATCAATAAGGGTCTTTTGGGTTCAAGGTCGTGGCATGGCTCGTTGGTGGTGATGGCGAAAGCTCTTCCTCCATCTCCATTCACCTAGTCTCACTCCTCATTTGTAAGTACTTCTTTCCTTTTTAGTCTCTTTACATTTTTATCTTTCATTTTTTGGTATCTCTCTTGAATTCTTTCACACCGAGACGTTATGATCTAAGTTTGGGGGAGGGACCGGTGTCTAATCATGTGTTTTGTGATCTTATTTTGCCTTTGCATACTTGAGTCTCATGCATATCATGCATTTTCAATAAATTTGAAAAATTTTAGGACTAGATAAACATTTGTTCTCATGTTAGGAAGGATTTCTAAGCATGCTTTTCATTCTAAGTGATCGGTGGATGCTGACTTTAGGATGAATTGTTGACTAAAATGGACTTGTGGTAAATTATGGATTATCTAAGTGATCGGTGGATGCTGACTTTAGATGATTCGTACAATGATTAATGTCACGAAAGTGTGCTAATCTACTTGAAAGTGTTCCATGTCATAAGAATAAATGTGCGTTGAGTCTAGATGCATTGCATTTTAGGTAGATTTGCATGAGCATTAGGAGCAATGATAGGTTATCCATGTGAAGTATTATTTTTAGAGCTTGATTCAATGCCCTCGTTGCTTGTTGCTTGATGCTTTTGAGCTCGTGTTGATATCAAGGATGAACCATATTTTGACCTTGCGTTTCATTACTAGGGTCTTAGCTAAAGCAAGTATCGATTTGAATCCAATCCTATCTAAGTGAGAACCTTAATCTTGACTCATTAATTATCGTGATCATGCATTGCATAATGAACTCATGGATTCTGCATACATACTTGGGTCATCTTATCCCTTTTTACCACTCTTGTTGGCCCAAGTAGCCAATTCCCACCTTTGGAATGGTTTACCCCACCTAAAACTCAACCTTCTTTCAAGCCTACATGTTTAGTGAGCGTTGTGAGGCCTTATTTTTGAATGGACTTAGCAAAAATTGTTGGGTCTAGAGCGACAAGGAAAGGCTTTCATGTAGAACTATCTCACACATCAATCAGCTAGATTAGGCTAAGTTAGATAGGTTGGGATCTTGGGGCAAGTGGAATGGATGAAAAAGAAAAAGAAACAAAGGTGTTGGGATGGGAAAAGTGGAAAGAAAGAAAGAGGATTGGGAGAATGATTAGGGGAAGCAATAAGTTTGAAATGGTTGGCATGAATATATTTGGGTTAGCTCTAAGTGTTAAAAGATAGTCTCTAGCTTGAAAAAAAGAAAGAAAAGAAGCCAAAATGGCTAAGCTTAGACATGAAGAAAAATAAAGAGACTAGAGAAAGCAAAAGAAGAGCTAAGTCAAGGAAAATAATGGATACCAAGCCATTGGTTGAAGAAGAAACCCCCTAAGTGCTTAAATAGAAGAAGGATGATGAAGAGATGTGGTGTAAGAAGGCAAAAACGCCTTGTGAAGGGTAGCTAGGATTGCTTCTTTGTGGGTTTAGAATTAGGGTTGATTTTGTAATGGAGCATTGGGTAGATGAAAGTCTAGCCTTGTATGCATCTATTGCTCTTCACCCTTAGCATTTTGCCAAAGTCCATTCCTTCAAAAGAGAGATCCCTTGTTTGGAAACCGCCACATGTATTGAGATCATCTTTATCTCAAAACCAAAACCCTTAACCAAATGAGTTCGTTTGCATTGCATGAGCATGATTCACTTGAAACAAATAATGAATGTTAAAGGATTTGATGATATTGATGCTTGTGTAGGTTAAGGCTTGAATTTGATTCGTATAGGGAAGGATATGGTTAGCTCTTTTTAACTAAACTCGATTGATCGCATCTTAGAGCTAGTAACTTGGATATTGAGTTGAATTCTTTTCTTGATACTTTTGGATTTGAGCTCCCATTTTTATTCTTCTCCCTTTCTTTATTCTTGTTTGCTTGAGGATAAGAAAATGTTTAAGTTTGAGATAATTGATATACTCATATATTGCATTGTTTTATCATGCATTTCATGTGTAGTTTTGTGTAGATTTCATGCATAATCATGGTCTTGTCTTGCATTTAGGTCTTAAATTAGGGATTAGGACATTTTTCATAAGGTATTGTACATTCTTGCATGTCTTGGAGAATTTCCTAGGTGATTGGAGGCAATTGGACAAGTTTGGAGATTGGGACCTAAATGCAAAGCTCATCCGATGGGTCTCAAGATTTATCTCAACGAAGGCGCTCTGATCCCAATCAACTCAAGTGATCTTCATTAAACCTGTAGAGGAGTGAATCAGTTTTACACAGGAGTTGGATTCAAAACAATCGGACATATGGTTCGGGAGTTATGGCAGATATACCCAATCAGCATGGTCGGTTCTGGTCGGTTCTGGTCGGTCCTGGGACAGGGATTCCCCGAGATTTCGACCGGCCCGAAGAAGAAAATCCGACCGTCCCGAAGGAGCGCGGTCGGTTCTGGTCGGTCTCAAAGATCAGGCCAAATGATGACTTTTTCATGCCCAGTGTAATCTGAAGTCTTCATGAAGGTTGTAGCCAAGTGCGTTAGCTGACTTCAGGAGGTGGTTTCGGGTCATTCGAATATGTGGTTCGTTAGATATGACCACTTTACTGAGAATATGTCCGTCTGAATGAAGCCACCCGACATGCCTGAAAGAGCAACTCGGACGAAGGGTTTCCAGTCAGATTTAGCTTCGGTAGTCTTCATGTGAGTTGTAGATCATTGAGTAGGCTGTCTTCTGGAGTTGGATTGAGGACATTCGGATGTAAGATTCATGAGTTATGGCCGATTCACTAAAGACGTATCCAAGTTTCGGCCGGGTCAATACCCGGTTTGCCCGGGTTGACCCGGTCGCCCACTTTCCTTTAAACACCCAAAAACCCTAATTTTCATTTTAAGCTTTCTTTTCCCTAGAGTTGAGTTTTCTCCCAAACTCTTCTTATGATGATTTTGGATGGATCTTCATCATTTATGCCACTCTAGTGAAGGATTCTTCAACCTATCTTTATATTATATCTATTTAATTCTTGTTTTCTATTATTATGTCTCTTTCTCTTGTGTTCTTCATTGTTCTTCATCTTTAGGCTTTAGAACCTTTTTGTTGGATTTTGGTTTGCTTGATTTTTGATGGCTTGATGATTGATTTGTGATGCTTAGGTATTAGGTCTTTGCATTCCTTCTTTGCTTAATGTGTTTAATGCTAGATCAAGCTTGAAAAAGTGGATTTAGACCTTAGGCATTTCATGTACACAAGGTGTTCGATGAAATGCCAAGATCAATTATTCAAAGGATTTGTGTTCTTAGCCTAAGAAATTAGTTGTCTAAGGCACTCTTTGGGTTGATCTTGTTACAAATCTTAATGCTTGCTAATTGGTATTCAACAAATGACCATTTTGCTAATGGGATTAATGATTAGTGAAGTAATTAGTGCCTAGAAATAGGATTAATCAAGATTATGGATCTCATGCCTAAGGAATAGCAATGATTGAGTGCATTTGCATCATTTGTTAATTGTCTTGGTGATAAGATGATGATGATGTAGGTTGCATCTTGTTAGATCCTTCACTTAGGTTGATCTTAAAGCTAGTTTTGAATTGAGAGATCAAAACTAGAGCTTAAGCATTTCACGCCCGATAGGTGTTCGATGAAATGCTTGAACCAAACATTTTGTGAGCTTTTCTTGCCTAGCCAACGAGAGTTGATGTCTAGGGTGATTAGTGAGCTAAGTGGAATTGGAGATTAATGCTTGTTAATCATCTTATCACAAACGGGAGTTTGTTCTTGATTTGTTGATTAACAAAGTGATTAGTGCCACGGGAGTGGATTAGTCATAATTGGGAATTCCATGTTCTAAGATAATGTTTAATTCAATCTTTATAATCATTGTTTGTTCATTAATCATCTTCTTCATGGTTGATTCATTTTCCAACTTTCTATCTTTGTTTTCTTTCTTGCATTTCATTTTCTTGATTCAAAATATAAAAACCAAAAACATTTTCTCTAGCTCAAGAAGATTCATGTATTCTTAGTATTTCAATCTTATCCTCTTCGGTTCGATCCTCAAATACTACAATGATATGAGTGAACTTGAGGTATTGATTAAGACCTAAAAAGTCCATCTATCAGATGTCTGTCAGAGGAGAGGGAAGATCAGCAAGAGGCATGAGATGCAACATAATTTCATCCTTGAGGTTGAAGTTTTTGATTGCTGGGGCATCGACTTTATGGGTCCCTTTCCCTCGTCACACAAGAACAAATACATCATGGTTGCTGTGGACTATTTGTCCAAATGGGTGGAAGCGATTGCTAGTCCAACCAACGACTCTTCGGTGGTTCTTAAGGTGTTTAAGACCATCATTTTCCCACGATTTGGAGTGCCGCGTATTGTTATAAGTGATGGTGGCAGCCACTTTATTAACAAGGTTTTTGAGAAGTTGCTAAAGAATCATGGTGTAAATCATCGTGTAGCTATTCCATATCACCCTCAGACCAGTGGACAAGTCGAAGTCTCCAACAGGCAAATCAAGGAGATTTTGGAGAAGACAGTGGGTACTTCTTGGTAGGATTGGTCTACGAAGCTGGATGACGCGCTATGGGTTTACATGACTGCTTTCAAGACACCGTTGGGCACTACACCGTTTCACTTGCTGTATGGGAAAGCATGTCACCTTCCAGTGGAGATCGAGCACAAGGCAGCATGGGCGACAAAGTTGCTGAATTTCAACATCAAGCCTGCTGCTGAGAGGAGATTGATTCAGCTGAACGAGTTGGATGAGATCGGGCACCACGCCAACGAGAACTCGAAGCTGTACAAGGAGAGAAATAAAGCCTACCATGATAAAAAGATAATCTCTAGACATTTCGAGCCGAACGACCAGGTACTTCTTTATAACTCTCGTTTGCAATTGTTTCCTGGTAAATTGCGTTCTCGTTGGTCAGGTCCTTTCACAAACAAGGAGGTCATACCACATGGTACTGTTGTGCTGATTAGTCCTACAGGCGAGGAATTTACTGTCAATGGACAGAGGGTGAAATACTATTGGGTGAAAGCCGAGATTCCATCATGGCAGATAATGACTCTGGATGATGCATCCCCAGCCTGAATGGCGGTACAGTCAAGCTAATGACGTTAAACGAGCTCTTGGTGGGAGGCAACCTGATATAAGCCTCGGAATCCACCAAACTTATGATCACACGATGATCGAGAGATTCCAAGCTTTTCGCGGAAGTGGCCGAAGGTAGAGATGGAGATGGAGATTTGTTGAATGAATCCACACTCAACCACGAATAGAATAATTTGAATCCACAAGTTATTAGACTCGCAAATCACACAAGCAAAGTGAATCCACACTAGACTTGAAATGAAAGCACACAAAGACAAGTCTTTGAGAAAAAAACTAAAAAGTTTCGTTTATTATTGAGAGAAAGCGTGGCTTCTACAATGAGCAGAGACAGAGCTTTATAGTAGTTCGTACAAAACGGTAACAAAGAAATAAGGAAAGCAGAGATTACAAATTAATTGAAAAAGCTAGCCGTTGCATGTTAATGCCTTGGGCGTAAAAAAAGGAAGCTTGATTCGGTCTTGATTGATCTTCTAGAAGCCTTGTAGGGCGCTTCTTCCAAGTGGGGCCACGGGTTTTATTCTCTAAATCTCGGCCATTGTGAACCCAAGTGTGAACGGGTCCGTTTAAGGCAAGTCTTGGTCCATGTGGCTTTTCCTTAGTGTGAACGCGCCAAGTATAGTATGAACGTGATTTCCTCTTCCATGCACGTCTAAGGTGATCTCCAATGACTTGAGATCCTGCAGTAACTCTAAAGTAATGGAGTTCGTCTTTGAACTCATGATACGACTCCCGGTAGGGTCCGAATGGAGTGCTTCGGGGAGCTTCGGGGAGCTTCGGGTAGAGCTTGTTCAAGGGGTATTCTTCCATGATCAAATATGCTATTGTAGATGGTTTGTCGATGAATCTTGAAGCTGAAGTGGCTTGCTTCATCAAAGTTGAAGTTGGGTTGTGATTTGAGCTCGTAGGATGGCCCCGATGCGGCTCTAGGGGCCATAGAAGAATTGGCTCGTTCGAATGGGATTCTGCTTCGACCATTGGTTCTAGGAGGTGATTTAGGTCGGTGAAAGTAGTTTCCCTCAGTGGAGATCAGGTCGTTTGGGCCGTCGTTTGGATTTGACTCCTTTGTCTCGGCTAAAACTGTCTCCGAGTAAAGTTCCTCGGCTAGAACTGGCTCCGTGGCTGTAGGGCTAAAACCACTCGTCCTGTTAGTCTTATCATGGTCACTTGGACGAGAGAACTTACTTCCCTCAGTGAAGGTTAGGTCGTCCGGACGGTCATCCGGCATGCGCTTTCTTCTCTCGGCTAAGGCTTGCAAGTGGAAGTTTTGGAATCGGTTGAAATGCAACTGAGGGACTCGACCATGGTCTTCAGCATGGTTGGTTGGTCGAGAGAAATGGTTTCCCGGGGTTGATTTGATGCACGGTTTCCTCAGTTCGACTCCGGTAAGATTTCCCTCAGTTTTGGGGGAAATGTCTTCATCGTCGGTTTTCTTGAATTGGGGCTGAGGGATTTGACCAAAGTGCTGGCTATAGTCACTTTGTCGATGAAAGTGTGATCCCTCAGTTAGTAGCTTAGGCGCAACTGTCCCAACAACAAGAAAGGTCCTGCTGTCGCCAATAGGATCAGGGTCTAAGCCTGCCGTACGCACAGTACAGTCTCTTTCTGAGGTGGTAGTCGTTCCAATCGCTTTCTCGGTACCGATGTCCACATCACAACCCATTGGTGAGTGTGTATATACGTCTTTTATTTTAGTAATTTCGTTTTTGTGTCTTGTGTTTACGTCTAAATCAGATGAAAAGGTCAGTGTCGACTGTTACCATCACTGGTATCGATCGACACC
This sequence comes from Eutrema japonicum, assembly GCA_030161315.1. Taxonomy (NCBI): domain Eukaryota; kingdom Viridiplantae; phylum Streptophyta; class Magnoliopsida; order Brassicales; family Brassicaceae; genus Eutrema; species Eutrema japonicum. The sequence goes on along the minus strand of BSQW01000007.1, from coordinate 31,694,704 downwards.
AGAAGAAACATACGTTGCATCGACCAATGGTCCTTGTATCGATCGACACCAGTAATGGTATCGGTCGATACCCAACGCGCAGGTAACTTCTCTGATTTTTCACGTCTCCACTTAGCCGTTTTGGCTTCTTTCACTGACTCTAGACTATATAACACTGGTGACAGTGTTGTTCATGTCTGGGGGAGGTAGTTGCTGACATTGTTTTTGTTTTTCTTATAGTCAATCGTTTTATTGAGTCAAAAATCATTTTATTGAGTCAAAACTTGTTGGAGATGATGATCATCTGCTTGAGCCTATTGTTCTTATTTTGTTTTTGAGTGAACAGTGTTACAGGATCAGTTCTAGATCGACTAATGAAAAATCCAAAGACTGATCGGTTGACTAGAAAACACCCATGTCGCCAGCAGAGTTCTTCTAAAGCTTGAGCATATTTTTGCACCTCTTCGATGCAGTTGATGTTTACAGGGCTTGATTCATCATTCATACCTGACAAAGGGAACCATGTGTTTAAAGTAATGATATCTCTCTCCCCTGTTATAAGTTAATAAATAAGAGCATAAAAAGATGAAATGATTTTCTTCTGTGTAGAGGGCTAGGAAGATTTCCAGCGATCCCATTATTCTACTTGTGAAGGAATGATCACACAAAGGTTGAAAGCGAGGTTAGAAAAATTTCCCGTGATAACACTATTCGGCTACACCTTTGATTACTTTTGAGGGAAGAACCGGAGATTCGGTGGCAAACACCATCAATACTCGCGTCTCGAACCTTAATATGTATATGCAAGAGACATAACGAGAAATAAGTCTGGGGGAGAGAAAATAATACCAGAAAGTGTGAAATTAGATGGTTCCTTGTCGTGATATTGTATGGAAAAGAATCTAGAAGGTTCTTGAACATTGGCTGCAGCGATGAAACTGGCGATGATGGCTTTGTTTGAACAATGTTGCGGGATAATGTGTGGAGTATGGGAAAGATGCGAATGTCTACGGAGAAGTACATGGTGGTTAGATCAGGAGCTGGTTAGGTGAAATTTGGTTGCTTGGGAAAATGATCTTTGCGATGGTTCATAAACAGGTGAGTCTCCGTGTTTTCAAACCTCTTTCTCTGGTTTAGCTTTCTATTTTCTTGAGGGCAAGCTGAAACACTCCGTCCCCTGCGGAGATTGTTCCCGTTCGGATCACTAAGTGCATCCGTGCCATTCAGTCCGTTTTTAGGGCCCATTCCTTAAACGATGTTCAATTCGATATGATATATTCTGAGATTCATATATTAGAGTCTAAACGCTTAATAAAAGAAACAACCTGGCTATTTTATTAATACGGTAAGGATTTGATACATCTTAGAGTTTGCATATAAGCTATTACAATGAGATTCATATATTAGAGTCTAAACGCTTAATAAAAGAAACAACCTGGCTATTTTAGCCAAACCATATTTCCCCCGGGAAAGTTATCTTAGCCAAGCCCGAATTCCCCCGTTTCATGTTTAGCCGAGCCTTGATGGATTATCCCCGATCCCCAAGTAACTCGCCTACAACCAACGGTAAATTCCCTCTAGGCTAAATATCAATTCCGTGTAAGTTATTATGAACATTCGGCGAGGATTATGTAATCCTGGCCATAAGCAGAATATGAATGAATGTAACCAACGGTGCGATTAAATAGATCCCGCGTGCATATAGAACGATCATAAGACTTCCCCGGGGAAACCAGTAGTCTAGATCCGAACTAAGCCGCTGATAATGCACTCACATTTGCCATGCGATTTGACCGAGGCACTTCTCCGTCTTGATCCCTCAATCCCGCGATATGAATCCCCCTCGATACGATCTCTGCGATCGTTCTGGGACTTCTCTTCCTTCGGCTAAACTTTCCCCCTTCTTCTTCCGATCGCAAATCCCTCGGCCAACTTTCTCTTCTCGCCGATCGGATTAACTCTCTCGGCTATCTTTCTTTCTCTATCGGGGATCCTTAGTTTTATCGGCTAAAAATCCCTCTTTTTGTGCGTGGGCGAGAAGAATTGACTAAGGGTCTTATTTATAGAACCCTTGGTCGCAAAAACTTCCCAAAACCGCCCATCCAACGAACATATGCGATTCTTAGCCGAATGGGTTGGCAACCCTTCGGCTAAAACCGTTTTCAACCGCCCCTCACATGCTTGGCACATGTGATCACCTTTTTAGCCGAGACTAGTTAGCTTTCTTCACTCAGCTATTGTTTTAGCCAGCCATCTAGCTTACCAGTTGGTCAACTGGACACAACTACCGAACACTTAGCTTAGCTGAACCGAGCTTCCCGTGAACTGATCCAGCTGAGCTAGCTCCACCATCTAGCTCGTTTTAGTTCGGCTGAAACGTCCTGAGCTTCTTTCCGCATTCCCTTGGTCTTTTCATATTTTCTCCGGCTAAATCCTTAGCCATAAGACTTAGCCGACGTTTTTGGACCATGGCTTAGATTCCTTTAACTTTTCCCAGCTATTCAGCTCAACTCTTCGCCATGATTCTATTGCGGAACGGGGACGTTACAAGTCTCCCCCACTTGAAAGGGATTCATCCTCGAATCCGGGCTAAGTGCTAGATCCTTGTTCCACTCCTCGTACCACTTGGGAAAATCAGCTTTCATCCGATTCTCTGTTTCCCAAGTTATTTCTGGCGAACCATTACTTTCCCAAGCAACTTTGATCATCGGAATTATGCTCTTCCTTGTTGCTTTTCCCATTCGATCAAGTACTTCCACAGGCCTTGCTTCCACCGTTAAGTTTTCTCTCAGATCCGAAGGTACTCCATTTAAGACCTTGTCTTTATTCGTAAGGCACTTACGTAGTTGGGATACATGGAACACGTTGTGAAACGCATCCATATCCGGAGGCAAGTCTAATTTGTATGCGACTGCCCCAACACGTTCCACAACTCGGAAAGGCCCCATATACCTCAGATCTAACTTGCTTTATTGGAAGTCCTAGCCCACCCTTTGAATGTGATCATTTTTGGATGTACTTCCGACGCTTGTTCGCATAGCTTTTCCGTCTATCTTGCGCTTCTTTCATTTTAACCCTTAGGAACTTATTCCTTTCCGTGGTTTCTTCCACTATGTCCGGACCAATCATGCTACGCTCCCCCACTTGGGTCCAGCATAACGGTGTCCGACATGGCATTTCGTAAAGCGCTTCGTATGGAGACATCCCGATGCTAGCCTAAAAACTGTTATTGTAGGCAAATTCTGCGAAGGGTAAATACCTTTCCCAATTGCCGCCCCAATCCAGTATGCAAGCCCGCAACATGTCCTCGAGTGTTTGTATTGTCCGTTCTGATTGCCCAACAGTCTGCGGATGGTACGATGTGCTCATATTCACCCTTGTTCCTAAGGCTTTTTGGAAAGCCCTCCAGAAGTGTGATGTGAACCGCGAATCCCTATCTGAGACTATACTTGCTGGCACCCCATGTAATCGGATAATCTCGTCAAGGTATTTTTCCACAATTTGATCCACCCTGTCGGTCTTTTTGATTGCGATGAAGTGTGCTGATTTGGTTAACCGATCTACCACAACCCAAGCCGCATCTTTCCCCGACTTTGATCGCGGTAATCCGGTCACGAAGTCCATCATTATATGATCCCATTTCCATTCCGGAATATGTAAGCTTTGTAGCAACCCACTCGGAACTTGTTGCTCAGCTTTGATCAATTGGCACGTAGGACACTTCGCCACCCATTATGCCACGGATCTCTTCATCCCAGCCCAATGATAGTACCGTTTGAGATCACGATACATTTTGTTATGTCCTGGATGAATCGAGAACTTGGACTGATGAGCTTCCTTTAGGATTTCCTCCTTAAGCTCATTCGCTCCCGACACATAGACCCGCCCATTGATCACTATCGTGCCATTATTCGAGGTCTGGTACTCGGTCTTATCATTCTGAACCACCTTTTTCAGAATCTCGTCGCTTTCCTGAGCAATCCGAATTCGGGTAAGAAAGTAGGCTTGGTCTGCCGCTTCTAAGCCCAAAGGCTCCACGTTTGTGGACAAGGCCCTTAGGTGCAATGTCCCGATCATGTCTACCATCATCTCAGCATCTCTTTCTGCAGCCACTTCGGATCTGCGCCGACTCAAGGCATCCGCGACTAGATTTGCCTTTCCCGGATGATAGGCGATATCTAAATCGTAGTCCTCCACAAGTTTCATCCATCTCCTTTGCGTCAAGTTTAGTTCTGGCTGAGTGAAGATGTACTTCAGACTCTTATGGTCGGTAAAAATTTGCACCTTTGCCCCGTACTGGTAAGATCTCTATATCTTAAGTGCAAATACTACCGCCGCCATCTCTAAATCATGAGTAGGATAATTTCCTTCGTGCTTACGCAATTGCCTTGAAGCATATGCGATCACCTTTTCATTTTGCATCAGAACACACCCAAGTTCAGTTATTGATGCGTCCGTATTGACAACATAAGGCTCATCCGTTTCCGGTAAGGCCAAGACTGGTGCACTCGTGATCATGTTCTTTAACCCGGAGAAACTCTTCTCACATTCCTCCGTCCATGTGAACTTCACATCCTTGCCAGTTAAGCGAGTCATTGGCTGGGCCAAGCTCGAAAACTTGTTCACAAACTTCCGGTATTATCCAACTAACCCGAGAAAACTCTTTATCTCGGAAGCGTTTCTTGGTTTCGGCCACTCTTCTATGGCTTTGATCTTTCCCGGATCCACCGAGACTCCTTGGTCTGACATAATGTGTCCCAAGAATCTGATGCTCCTTTGCCAAAAGCTACACTTGCTTAACTTGGCGTATAACCTTTGGTCCCTTAGCCGTTGCATCACTGCCCTCAAATGATCTTGATACGATTCCCGGTCTTTTAAGTAGACAAGTATATCATCTATGAAGATGATAATATACTCATCCAAACAATCACGGAATATCCCATTCATCATTTTCATAAAGGCCGCAGGTGCATTCGTTAAGCCAAATGGCATGACAACGAATTCAAAGTGGATGTATCTGGTTCGGAAGGACGTTTTCCGCACATCCGAAGGCTCTATGGGAATTTCTTGATATCCCGAAGCCAAGTCCACTTTCGAGAACCAGGTAGCTCCTTTTAGCTGATCTAGCAATTCTTCTATCTGGGGTAAAGGGTACTTGTTCTTAACAGTCACCCGGTTCAATCCCCGATAATCGATCCACAGCCTAAAGCTCCCATCCTTCTTTTTGACAAACAGAACCGGTGCACCCCTGATATGCTCAAATTAATACCCTAAAAGTACTAAGCAGTAGTTGCAGTAAAGTAGGGGTCGAACACAAGGACTCACATAAATCACACAATAGATTAAATAGATTCGAATTAAGCTAAACCAAAAGATGTAATTGAAAGCAATGCGTAAATTAAACAAGTTGTAAGTTCGATTGGAGAAAGATAGGCTCAGGGTATTTCTCAGGAAATCGATGAATGCAGATAAACTAACTAGTCATGATTCGGATTTAGCGCGGTTCTTGAACTCAAATCACTAAGATATAGATAACCAACTCTCGTTGCGAAAACTATCTAAATCTAAATCCTAGAAATTCCAAATCTCTTTGCGAATCATAGAGTCTAAATATGCTTTTAAATAAGGTTTGATTTGTTCACAAAACAACTAAACCAAATCTCTTTGCGAATAGTTATTTTGCTCCCCTTAGGTTCTATCAGGTAATTAATCGCACTCTCGTGCCTAATCAAGATCTAAGTTCCAGATTCGTCAACCGAGAATTAGCTTTAAACACAACCTAAGGCGAAGAACTAATTCAGATGGTGAATCCTAATCAACGAATCAATCTACCATTCAGAGAAAACCATTATGAGAACCCTGAACCTAAAGCGGATCTACTCAAACATGAAGAATGAAAACAACATGATTGAATAGATCATCAAAGAAAATAATAGAAAACAGGAGTTCAGAGTTGTCTATCTAAAAACCAAAAGTAGAATCAAAGTAATGAAAGCGTAGCCACCAAAGTGGCTGAAAAACCTAATTATATAGTCTAAACACGAATTGGGGTCTTCTTGTAAATATTAAAGTCTTCTGGGCAAGTTCTGCAATTCTTCAAACTTCATTAAAAGTCGCGACTTGTGATCTCCTCGATGGTGTCGATCGATACCAGGGGGTATCGATCGATGCTTGACGCTTCGATCAGGTACTTATTCACAAGACTTCAGTTTTGCTCCACAATGCTCCTAAAAGCTTCAATATCTCCAATTATGCTCCAAACATGCTAAAACCTATAAAAGACTCTATAATAGAATAAAGACTCGATAAAACGGGCTTATATCATTGCTTAAACAGGGTAAAAACCATGATATATCAACTCCCCCAGAATTAGCCTTTGCTTGCCCTCAAGAAAATAGAAGACTAAACTAGAGAAAGAGGTTTGAAAACATAGAGACTCACCTGTTCTTGAAACGTGGAAATGACCAATTTCCCAAGCACCCAAATGTCACCTAACCAGCTTTTTGATCTAACCACCATGTACTTCTCCGTAGATATTCCTAACTCCACGGACTACACACATTATCTCACAGCATTGTTCAATCTAGTCATCCTCGCCATTTTCATCGCTGTGATTTAATACTAAGACCCTTCTAGATTCTTTCCCATACAATATCATGACAAGGAACCACCATTTTTCACACTTTTTGGTATTATTTCTCTCCCCCATACTTATTTCTTATTATATTTTCTCTTTTTTTTTTAGCTTTGCATATACAAATCAAGGTATGAGACGCGAGTATTGATGGTGTTTAACACCAAATCCCCGGTTCTTCCCTCTCAACGTATCAAAAGATGTAGGCGAATAATGGCATCATAGGAAAATCCTAACCTCGCTTCCAATCCTCTGTGTGATCATTCCATCTCGAGTAGAATAATGAGATCGTTGGAAATTTTTCTAACCCTCTACTCAGAAGAAAATCATTTCATCTTTTAATGCGCTTATTAATTAACTTGTAACATGGAGATAAATACCGTTATTTTAAACACATGGGTTCCTTTGTCAGATACAAATGATGAATCAAGCTCTATAAGTACTAACCACATTGATGAAGTGCAAAAATTTGGCTCAGGATTTAAGGAACTTTGCTGGAAACATGAGTGTCTTTTTGTTAACTGGTCAACCTTTGGATTTTTCATTAGTCGATCTAGAACTGATTCTGTAACAATGGTCACTTAGAAGCAAGTTCAAATCAAAAGATTCAAGAAAAAGATCACAGTCTCAGACGAAGTTTTGACTCAATAAAACGACGAATTACTCAAAAACGGACTTACTCTAAGAAAACCAAAAACAAAGTCAGCGACTACCTCCCCCAGACTTAAACAACACTGTCCCCAGTGTTATCTAGCCTAGAGTTGGTGAAAGAAAACAAATGAACTGAGTGGATTATGAAAATCGAAAAATCTTACCTGTGAAGGTGATGTTTGTCGATCGATACCTACTAGTATCGATCGACACCAGCCGTATGTTGATACACCGATTTCAAATCAATGGTATCGAGTTGCTTAACCCAGGGAAAGTGATCCAAAGTGTTAGAAGTTAGCACTGTTAGGAACACCCAAAAACAGGTTAAAAGCACATGGTAGATGAAGCACAAATCCAAAGAAGTTCAAATGCAAAAACAAATACTGACATAAGTTCAACAGAAAAGAAAAATAAAAGAATAAGAAAAAGAAAGAAAAATACAAACGTGAAGATAGAGAAAACTAATTATGCGTCTCCTCAGAATCACTCTCATGGTCAGCAGCAGCGGTATGTGAAGGTCCAGGCTGGGACGACGGATCAGAATCCGTGTTAGTCGTGCAACGACAGCGAACATCAGCCCAGATGCTCTTCATGCTCACTATCATCAGTCGCTGGAAAGTAGCTGGCTCCATCGGGACGTCCATGTCCTCTTGCCACTGTGGTTCAGGAATAGGTGGGCATGGTGCAGCCTGTGTACGTCCTCTCTGACGTGAAGTGGATGGGATGTCAGCAGCATGTAGACGAACCTGTCGTCTAATCGTTGAAATCGGAGTCAACAGCTCTGCAGGAGGCTCAAAACGAAACCGAACAGGACCCTCAGATATGTCCGTCAGATCCCTGTTAGGTAGCTGCACCAGAAAACTCCCATCAGATCTACTCAGAATCCACTTCCTCCCGAGCTTCAACCACTTAAGGTTCCTCAGATGAGCCTCATCCATGTAACGACGCGTAGTCACGATCCTGCAGCTTGTAGTACTGATGCCGAGGTGCTGGAAGATAGGTGTCAAAAGACTACCAACTGACTCCTTCTTCATGCTCGTCTGATATGCTCAAATTAATACCCTAAAGTACTAAAGCAGTTGTTATAGTATAGCTAGGGGTCGAACCACAAAGACTCAAGGAAACACACAATAGATTCTAGATGCTGAATTAAGCTAAGCCAAACAGATGTAATTTAAAGTAGTGCAGAAATTAAAAGAGATGTAATTAATTGGGAAAATATAGGCTCAAGGTTTTTCTCAGGAAATAAATGAATGCAGATAAACTAACTAACAGGATTCAGATTTAGCGCTGTTCTTGAACTCAATTCACTAAAGTATAATTAACCAACTGTCGTTGCGAGAATTATCTAAATCTAAATCCTAGGAATTCCAAATCTCTTTGCGAATCCTAAAGTATAAATCAGCTTTAATATCAGGTTTGATATTTTCACAAATCAATTAAACCAAATCTCTTTGCGAATAATCAATTTGCTCATCTAAGGTTCTATCATGTAATTAATGGCACTGTCGTGCCTAATCAATTATCCTAAGATCTAAGTTCCAGATTCGTCAACCTAGAATTAGCTTTGAACACAACCTAAGGCGAAGAACTAATTCATATGGTGAATCCTAAACAGATAATTAACCTAGCATTCAAAGAAATCCTTTATGAGAAAACCCTAAACCTAAAGTGGATCTACTCAGACATGGAGAATGAAACAATCAACATGTTTGAATAAATCATCAATAGAATAAGAATAACAAAAGGTTTTGAGATCTGATCACGGACGAAGGGAGATTTAGACTTGTCTCAAACCAAAGTATAGAAAATAAAGCTTAGCCTAAAAGTGGCTGTAAAAATCCCTATTTATAACCTAAAACACGTTCTGGGCCATCTTGTAATTATCAAAGTCTTCTGGGCCAATTCTGCAATTCTTCAACTCTTCATTAAGTCGCGATCCTTCTGTTTCCTCGACGGGTATCGATCGATACTAGGCAGTATCAATCGATACTCAGGTGATTTTGATGTCTCAGCTACACGGATCTCTGCTTCGCTCCAGAATGTTCCAGAAAGCTCTAATAACTCCAATTAAGCTCCAAATGTGCTATAACCTGTAAAAGACTCTAAAATACTACAAAACACTAGAAAGACTCTATAAAAAGGACTTATATCATGGCTTAAACGGGGTAAAAACCATGATATATCAACTCCCCCAGACTTAGCCTTTGCTTGCCCTCAAGAAAATAGAAGACTAAACAGAGAAAGAGGTTTGAAAACATAGATACTCACCTGTTCACGAACCATCGAAATGACCTTTTTCCCAAGTATCCAAATGTCACCAAATCAGCTTTTGATCTAACCACCATGTACTTCTGAGTAGACATTCGCAGCTTTCCCAGACTCCACACATTATCCCACAACATTGTTCAAATAAAACCCTCATCGCCAGTTTCATCGCTGCAGCTTATGTTCAAGAACCTTCTAGATTCTTTACCAGACAATATCATGACAAGGAACCACCCTTTTTCACACTTTTTGTATCAATTTCTCTCCCCCATAGTTGGTGAAAGAAAACAAATGAACTTAGTGGATTATAAAATTAGGAACCGTACCTTTACAGGGTATCGATCGATACTAGGCAGGATGCACTTTGTAGTGGTCATCGCGTAGGCAACCGTGCACTACACCCATTCGACAATGTCTTCCATCCCAAATCTTGACACGTTGAAACATGTGGTATTCCTTTGGGCGCGGGTTGGAGCTTGATGCATCATCCGTTCGGTTTCTCTTACGAGTACTCATCTGCAATCAAAGACAAAGAACACAGTAACAATCAGCATCAAATTTCTCAAAATCCCATATCTGCACGTAGGGTATCGATCGATACCATCAAGGTATCGATCGATGCACTGGCGATTTGCGAACCAAAAACTCAAAATCCATCAAATTCGTCCAAAATTCCGACTAACTCGCACAAAGGGGGTTCGATAATCTGCTCCAAACACTTATCTAGCAGGCATTGCTCAAGAAAAACGAGTGAAAAGAGATAGGAACCATGAAAACCAAACCTTGTGCTCTTTTGACATAAAAAGGGGGAATTAGTGTGCCATACCTTGCAGATCGGATGGATAGATGATAGAAATAGATAGAGGATGAAAATACAACGAGATTAGGCACTGGAATTAGTTAAATCCGTGAAGAAACGAAGATTTGGTGATTTTGGGATTAGGTTTCGGATGTGTATCGACCGATGGGCACTGTTGAGAAGAAAAGAAAACCCAAGGGTTTTAAGGAGGGACTTACCTGCGCGATGAGTATCGATCGATACCATCAGGGTATCGATCGATACAGAGGTTATATGCTTGATGGAAGTTCGTTTCCCTGGTTCATCTGATTCACGGAATACACAAGACATAAAGAAATAAAAATAAAAATAAAAATAGAAAGGTTTATATACAGACTCACCAGTGGGTTGCCTCCAACCAAGCACTTGTTTTACGTCACGAGCTTGACTTTAAGGGCGATCAGTCAGTAGAAAAATGAGAACTTGTGCCGAAACAAGCTCCACAATTTGACATCGCCAGCATCAGGGATCTGCTCATCATGTTCTCCACAAACTCCTGTCCCTTTTCTTTCAGCTCCGAAGTGAGAAGAATTCGTGCTTTGGAGAAAGGTTTCGAAGTTCTGATATATCATGGTTTTTACCCTGTTTAGACCATGATATAATTCATTTTTATAGAGTCTTTCTAGTGTTTTGTAGTCTTTTAGAGTCTTTTACAGGTTATAGCACGTTTGGAGCATTATTGGAATTATTGGAGCTTTCAGGAGCACTTTGGAGCAGAAGCTGAAGTCGTCTTGCTGAGTACCTAATTTCACGACAAGTATCGATCGATACCCCCTGGTATCGATCGATACCCATCGCAACAAGACACGACCCGCGAGTTTTCCAAGACTTGAGGAATTGCAAATTGGTCCATATGTCTTTAATAATTACAAGAAGACCCCAACTCGTGATTTAGGTTATAAATAGGATTTTACAGCCACTTGTTTAGGCTATGCTTTTTATACTTTGATTTTACTTTGGTAAAGAGAAACAAGTCTAAATCTCCCTTAGTCCGAGATCAGATCTCAAAACCTTTATTATTATTCTGTTGATGATTTATTCAAACATGTCTATTAATTCAATTGCCATGTCTGAGTATATCCACTTTAGGTTTAGGGTTTTCTCGTAAAGGATTTCTCTGAATGCTAGGTTAATTATCTGTTTAGGATTCACCATCTGAATTCGTTCTTCGCCTTAGGTTGTGTTCAAAGCTAATTCTAGGTTGACGAATCTTGAACTTAGATCTTAGGATAATTGATTAGGCACGACAGTGCGATTAATTACCTGATAGAACCTTAGGTGAGCAAATTGATTATTCGCAAAGAGATTTGGTTTAATTGATTTGTGAACATATCAAACCTGATATTAAAGCTGATTTAGACTTTAGAATTCGCAAAGAGATTTGGAATTCCTAGGATTTAGATTTAGATAATTCTCGCAACGACAGTTGGTTAATTATACTTTAGTGATTTGAGTTCAAGAACTGCGCTAAATCTGAATCCTGCTAGTTAGTTTATCTGCATTCATTGATTTCCTGAGAAAAACCATGAGCCTATATTTTCCCAATTGAATTACAACTCCTTTAATTTCTGCATTGCTTTTAATTACATATGTTTGGCTTAGCTTAATTCTCAACTATACAATCTATTGTGCATCTCTGTGAGTCTTTGTGGTTCGACCCCTAGCTATATTACAACTACTGCTTTAGTACTGTTAGGGTATTAATTTGAGCATATCAAATTTGGCGCCGTTGCCGGGGACTCAATTCGCCATTAGATTTTAGTTTAGAATTTCTACTAAGTTCGTCGGTATCGATCGATACTCACTAGTATCGGTCGATACCCAGGCGACTTTTTTGTTGATATCGATCGACACCACTTGGTATCGATCAATACTCAACGTAATTTTATTGGTTACTTACGTGCTTTGCCTAGTGTTTTGTTTGCAGGTGTATGCCTGTTCGTGAAACCAGAAGAACCACTTGGTATCCTAAACAGTTCTATGCCAATCGAGCTGCGATTAGCATCCCAACTTTTCAGAGGAACGACTTCGAGCTGAAGCCTGCGTATTATGCTCCCGTAAGTCAGAGCCCTTTCCATGGACTACCTCATGAGCATCCCATGGATCATATCGAGAGGTTCGGGGATTTGGTCACTGGGATGAAGTACAATGGAGTGCCAAATAAGTATCTTTTCTGCAAACTTTTCCCATACTCGCTTGGTGGGGATGCTGCTTATTGGCTGAAGGAGTTAGCTCCTGATTCTCTAACTACATGGGATGAGACGAAGAAAGCATTCCTGTGCAATTTCTACGATGATACGAGATCCGAAGAGCTCAGGAGCAAGATCTCTCAGTTTTCTCAAGGTCCAACAGAGGGACTCAAGGCTGCTTGGATTCGCTTCAAGTCATATCAGAGAGACTGTCCGCACCATGGGTTCAATCAGGTTCAGCTGCTTGGCACATTCTACAGAAGGATCGACTGGAGGTACCAGATGGCTCTGGATACTGCGAGTAATGGAAATTTCAACACCAGATATCTAGATGATGCAGTTGTGCTAATTGAGAACTTGGTGTCTAGCAATAGCACCAAGAATGCTGACTTCGACAGGAAGAAGCAAGCTGCAGGAATTGATGGGTCTCAGATTGCTGAAGTTCAAGATAAGTTGGATTTCTTGATCGGGAAGAATCAGAAAGCGGTTCATTTTGCTGCTGAGGATGAAGTAGAAGATTGTAACTACGTTGGTGGTTCTGGATTTCAGGGTCAGCAAATTAGGTACAACAACAACCGGAACTTCAGCAACAACAATCGCAATTTCGGAAACTCTTCGTACCAGCCCATCCCTCCAAGGTCCACAGACAATAAGATGGAATCCATGCTTGAGCAGATTCTTCAGGGACAACAGAAATTGAAAGTGGATTTCAATGGGAAGCTTGACCATCTGTACACTGATCTGAATGGGAAAATCGAGGCTCTCAATACCAATCACAGGATGCTGGCAACGCAAGTGGCTCAGTCTGCTGCAAATGCCAAGGGAAAGTCAGTTTATCCACACGACGCACACGTCAATGCCATCATGTCGAGCGCATGAATTTTCGATGAAGAATCTTAAATCGCCAGAGCATCGATCGATACCCCCGTGTGTCGATCGATGTTGGTTACAATTCTGAAACGGGATACTTCAAAAACTCGTGTATCGATCGATACCCCATTGGTATCGGTCGATACTGAGGCGATTTCTGAGGAAACGGGTGAGATTTCGACTGTGGTGCCTCAAGTAGTAGCAGAACGATTCAACATAGCCCAATTTTGGGAAGACCAGGAAACCAAGTATCAGGCAGAGAGAGCTAAGGAACGAGCTGAGAAAAGAGCTCGCAAACCCAAGAAGGTGAATCCTGTTCCTAAACACCTCAGAGATCCTATCACTCCAAAGCAGCTGCGTGGTTTTGAGAAGAGGGTACGAAGGATTCCCGACGATGTCACTTTTGAAGAAGCTCTAGAGGACTGACCTCTGCTAAGTCACTTCAAAGACTGCAGAGAAACTGAGGAAGAAATTAAGGCACTCTTCCTTAAGGCCAGAGGTACACCTCCACTGAGACAGTTGACCAAGAGGGAAGACCCAGGGATCTTCTCAGTTCCATGCTCTATCTCTAGAGTTGAATTCAAAGAGTCTCTCGTTGACTCAGGAGCCTGCGTCAATGTCATGTCCAGGGCAATTGCAGAGATATTGGGAGCTGATATTCAACCTCCAAAGACATCTATCACGTTCGCGAACGATACCACCTCTCTTCCATATGGGGAGATTGCTGATTTGATGATCACAATAGGAGATTGCCTGGTTCCTACTGATTTTCAGGTTGTAGAGATGAATGCAAAATCTCGTACGCAGTTGATTCTCGGAAGACCGTTCATGGCTACAGTTGGTGCGATTATGGACACACCCAGCAAGCGCATCTCATTCTCATACATTGACAAGGAGGTGTACTACACAGCCATCCCTAGAGGAACTCCTACACGTACCTCTTACATCGATGCTGTAATAGGAGCGACGTTGATATCGTATCCTTTGGAAGAGCCTCCTGATGAGCCTACTGCCACAGACGTTCCAGCTGAACCGCCCAGCATCCCCAAAGAAGTTGCCAAGAAGGCCAAGGCAACAAAGAAGAAGGCCAAGAGCAAGAAGGTCGAGGATCCCCATATCACATTGATTCCTCAGAAGTGCGATGGGAATTCGATTGAGTATAAGGTCAAGTGCAAAGGAAAATCGAAGCCATTCTCCAAGGCTAGAGTCCTTCTTACTTCTGAGCTGAAAGAGAAAGGACAAGAATTTGTGGACAGCATGCTGAGCAGAACTCTGAAGATAGCGATGTCAAGTTGTGGAGCCTGTTTTGGTGCAAGCTCTCACTCTTATCCAGCCTGAAGGGCGTTACAGTCAAGCTATTGACGTTAAACGAGCGCTTGGTGAGAGGCAACCCACTGGTGAGTCTGTTTTTGATTCGTTTTTATTTTTATTTTCGTTCGTTTTATGTTTGTGTCAGGATAAACAAGGAGTAAAACTCGAAATCGCCTGAGTGTCGATCGATACCCTCCAGTATCGATCGATACTCTTCGCGATTCAGAACGGTTCATGTCGATTTAAGCATGTATCGATCGATACCCGGCTGTGTGTCGATCGATACTAAATGTTCCAGCAATGTAACTTCTTGTTTTTCCAAATTTTATTCTGTTATTTTGTTTTTATTTCACTGACTCTAGGCTAGATAACACTGGGGACAGTGTTGTTCAAGTCTGGGGGAGGTATCTGCTGACATTGTGTTTGTTTTTTTTCTTAGAGTCATAAAATAAAATAAAAAATTTCGTTTTATTAAGTCAAAACCTGTTGGAGATAATGATCATGTGCTTGAGCATATTGATTTGATTTTGTTTTTGAGTGCACAGTGTTACAGGATCAGTTCTAGATCGACTAATGAAAAATCCAAAGACTGACCAGTTGACTTGAAAACATCCATGTTTCCAGCAGAATTCTTCTGAAGCCTGAGCCAAATTTTTGCACTTCATCAATGTGGTTAGTGTTTTTAGAGCATGATTCATCATTCATATCTGATAAAGGAACCAACGTGTTTAGAGTTATGGTATCTCTCTCCCCTGTTATAAGTTGATAGATAAGAGCATAAAAGATGAAATGATTTTCTTCTGAGTAGAGGGTTAGGAAAATTTCCAGCGATCCCATTATTCTACTTAAGAGGGAATGATCACACAAAGTATTGGAAGCGAGGCTAGGATTTTCCTATGATGCCTACATCCTTTGATACATAGATAGGGAAGAACCGGGGATTTGGTGGCTAACACCATCAATACTCGCGTCTCATACCTTGATGTGTATATGCTAAGCTGAAAAAAAAAAAATAAGAACATAATAAGAAATAAGTCTGGGGGAGAGAAATTGATACAAAAAGTGTGAAAAAGGGTGGTTCCTTGTCATGATATTGTCTGGTAAAGAGTCTATAAGGTTCTTAAATATTAGCTGCGGCGATGAAACTGGCGATGAGGGCTTTACTTAAACAATGCTGTGGGATTTTGTGTGGAGTCTGGAAAAGCTGCGAATGTCTACGGAGAGGTACATGGTGGTTAGATCGAAAGCTGATTTGGTAACATTTGGGTACTTGGGAAAAGGGTCATTTCGATGGTTCATGAACAGGTGAGTCTCTACGTTTTCAAACCTCTTTCTCTGTTTAGTCTTCTAATTGCTTGAGGGCAAGCAAAGGCTAAGTCTGGGGGAGTTGATATATCATGGTCTTTACCCTGTTTAGACCATGATATAAGTCCTTTTTATAGAGTCTTTCTAGTGTTTTGTAGTCTTTTAGAGTCTTTTAGAGGTTAGAGCACGTTTGGAGCATTATTGGAATTATTGGAGCTTTCTGGAGCAGTTTGGAGCAGAAGCTGAAGTCGTCTTGCTGAGTACCTGATTTCACGACAAGTATCGATGGATACCCCCTGGTATCGATCGATACCCATCGCAGCAAGACACGACCCGCGAGTTTTCCAAGACTTGAGAAATTGCAAATTGGTCCAGAAGTCTTTAATAATTACAAGAAGACCCCAACTCGTGATTTAGGTTATAAATAGGATTTTACAGCCACTTGTTTAGGCTATGTTTTTTATACTTTGATTTTACTTTGGTAAAGAGAAACAAGTCTGAATCTCCCTTAGTCCGAGATCAGATCTCAAAACCTTTATTATTATTCTATTGATGATTTATTCAAACATGTCTATTAATTCAATTTCCATGTCTGAGTAGATCCACTTTAGGTTTAGGGTTTTCTCGTAAAGGATTTCTCTGAATGCTAGGTTAATTATCTGTTTAGGATTCACCATCTGAATTAGTTCTTTGCCTTAGGTTGTGTTCAAAGCTAATTCTAGGTTGACGAATCTGGAACTTAGATCTTAGGATAATTGATTAGGCATGACAGTGCGATTAATTACCTGATAGAACCTAGGTGAGCAAATTGATTATTCGCAAAGAGATTTGGTTTAATTGATTTGTGAACATATCAAACCTGTTATTAAAGCTGATTTAGACTTTAGGATTCGCAAAGAGATTTGGAATTCCTAGGATTTAGATTTAGATTATTCTCGCAACGACAGTTGGTTAATTATACTTTAGTGATTTGAGTTCAAGAACTGCGCTAAATCTGAATCCTGCTAGTTAGTTTATCTGCATTCATTGATTTCTTGAGAAAAACCCTGAGCCTATATTTTCCCAATTGAATTACAACTCCTTTAATTTCTGCATTTCTTTTAATTACATATGTTTGGCTTAGCTTAATTCTCAACTATACAATCTATTGTGCATCTCTGTGAGTCTTTGTGGTTCGACCCCTAGCTATATTACAACTACTGCTTTAGTACTGTTAGGGTATTAATTTGAGCATATCAAGTTCTCTTGCACTTCACCTTATATTGAATTGAATCTCCATCGCACTTTTGAGGGTTTAAAATCACAGAGGGAGCACCCTTCACTTCTTTGCTCTTCACCTTCTCCTTTGCCTTAACTGTTTCGACGTCTTTCTTGGTGAGAACAGAAGGACTATCTAGAACGTCTGTGACAGTTGGCTTGTCAGGAGGTTCTCCTAAAAGATCAATTACCAATGTCTCTCCTGTGACAATGGTGATGCAAGAGATATGTGTAGGAGTTCTTCTAATAGGGGTGGCATCGTAGTACACCTCC
Source organism: Eutrema japonicum (assembly GCA_030161315.1). Classification (NCBI taxonomy): domain Eukaryota; kingdom Viridiplantae; phylum Streptophyta; class Magnoliopsida; order Brassicales; family Brassicaceae; genus Eutrema; species Eutrema japonicum. Next base: position 31,677,129 of record BSQW01000007.1, on the reverse strand, counting down.
TTGTCAATGTATGAGAATAAGATTCTCTTGGTTGGCGTATCCATAATCGCACCAACTGTAGCCATGAACGGTCCTCCAAGGATCAATTGCGTAGTAGAATTGGCACTCATCTCAACAACCTGAAAATCAGTAGGGACAAGACAACCTCCTACTATGACAAGTAAATCAGCGATTGTCCCATATGGATTTGAGGTTGAAGAGTTCGCGAATGTGATAGATGTCTTGGGAGATCGAATATCAGCTCCCAATCTCTCTGCATTTGCCCTTGACATGACATTAATGCTAGCTTCTGAATCGACGAGAGACTCTTTGAATTTAGCTCCAGAGATAGAGCATGGAACTGAGAAGATTCCTGGGTCTTCCCTCTTAGTCAGCTGCGTTAGTGGTCGAGGATATTGCACTTTAGGCTTGTAGCCCCTTTCTTCAATCAACTCAGGTGGTTTCATCAATTCTGGCACGATCTGCGAGGGGTATCGATCGATGCAAGGTATGGTATTGATCGATACTCGGGATTCTGACACGCCTCGAGAAAGGATTTGGACTGGTATCGATTGATACTCGGTTGTGTCGGTCGATACTTTGGTGATTTCCGAATCTTCATCGCAATTATTGGGAAAATTGGCCAAAATCTTGGCAGTCTGGGCTAACTGTGTATCTAAAATCGTTTGACGAACATTGAGAGCCTCGATTTTGCTATTCAGATCAGTGTACAAGGTATCCAACCTCCCGTTGAAAGTTGATGTCATCTGCTGCTGTCCGTGAAGAAGCTGTTCAAGCATGGATTCTATCCTGTTTTCAGAAGTTCTGGGTGGTGTGGGTGGGTATTGATACCTTTGATCTTGAGATCTAGCTCCACCAACGTAGTTAACATGCTCCACTGCATTTTCTTCAGCAAAACGAACAGTCTTCTTCTGCCTACCCATCAACAAATTATGCACTAAATCTAGCTTCGCATGCACCTCAGCAATCTGCAACCCATCCATGCTTCCAGCCTGCTTCCTTCGCTCAAGGTCTGCATTCTTGGCGCTATGGCTAGATGCAAAGTTCTCAATCATTTGATAAGCATCATCAGGATATCTGGTAAAGAAATTTCCATTGCTAGCGGAGTCCAATGCCATTTGGTACCTACAGTCAATCCCTCTGAAGAAGAAATTCAGCAACTGAACCATATTGAACCCATGATGCGGACAATCCCTCTGATAAGATCTTAATCACTCCCAAGCAACCTTAAGTCCCTCAGTTCCTCCTTGAGAAAATTTAGAGATCTTGTTCCTGAGCTCCTAGGATCTCGCATCATCAAAAAAATTGTTCAAGAAAGCGCTCTTAATCTCTTCCCAGGTAGTCAGTTATCCAGGAGGTAACTGCCTTAGCCAGTAAGTAGCGTCTCCACCAAGAGAGTATGGGAACAGCTTACAGAAAAGGTACTCATTAGGCACTCCATTGTACTTCATACCAGTGACCAAATCTTAGAACCTCTCGATATGATCCATGGGATGCTCATGAGGTAGGCCATGGAAAGGGCTCTGACTTACAAGAGCGTAGTACGCATGCTTCAGCTCGAATCCGTTCCTCTGAAAAGTTGGGATGCGAATCGCAGCTCGATTGGTATAGAACTGATCAGGCCTGTTGTGCTCGCCAAGTGTCCTAGCTCGAACACCTGCAGCATCGCCAACGTTGGCGCGCCCAGCTGGCGCGACAATCTCAATAATAGCAGCAGGGACAACGATGTTTCCAACTTCATCAAGTCGCTGCCCTCTCTCATTACACACATGACCCTCTTGGTCTCTCAGAATTCCAGCTTCATCAGCTCTTAAAACCACTGGGTTGTTCATCCCTGATGTTTGCTTGGTCTTTCTGTTTGTGCGTTCCACAAGCGCTAGCTGTTCCAGTGACAGTTCAACTAGCTGAGTGCTCTTGTTGCTTCTGGTTTCACGAACAGGCATACACCTGCAAACAAAACACTATACAAGGCACGTAAGTAACCAAAAAAAATACGTTGAGTATCGATCGATACCAAGTGGTGTCGATCGATACCAACAAAAGAAGACGACGAATATCGACCGATACTAGGGAGTATCGATCGATACCGACGAACTTAGTCGAAATTCTCAAACTAAAATCTAATGGCGAATTGAGTCCCCGGCAACGGCGCCAAATTTGATATGCTCAAATTAATACCATAAAGTACTAAAGCAGTTGTTATAGTATAGCTAGGGGTCGAACCACAAAGACTCAAGGAAACACACAATAGATTCTAGATGCTAAATTAAGCTTAAGCCAAACAGATGTAATTTAAAGCAGTGCAGAAATTAAAAGAGATGTAATTAATTGGGAAAATATAGGCTCAGGGTTTTTCTTAGGAAATAAATGAATGCAGATAAACTAACTAACAGGATTCAGATTTAGCGCTGTTCTTGAACTCAATTCACTAAAGTATAATTAACCAAATGTCGTTGCGAGAATTATCTAAATCTAAATCCTAGGAATTCCAAATCTCTTTGCGAATTCTAAAGTCTAAATCAGCTTTAATATCAGGTTTGATATGTTCACAAATCAATTAAACCAAATCTCTTTGCGAATAATCAATTTGCTCACCTAAGGTTCTATCAGGTAATTAATCGCACTGTCGTGCCTAATCAATTATCCTAAGATCTAAGTTCCAGATTCGTCAACCTAGAATTAGCTTTGAACACAACCTAAGGCGAAGAACTAATTCAGATGGTGAATCCTAAACAGATAATTAACCTAGCATTCAACGAAATCATTTATGAGAAAACCCTAAACCTAAAGTGGATCTACTCAGACATGGAGAATGAAACAATCAACATGTTTGAATAAATCATCAATAGAATAAGAATAACAAGAGGTTTTGAGATCTGATCTCGGACGAAGGGAGATTCAGACTTGTCTCAAACCAAAGTATAGAAAATAAAGCTTAGCCTAAAAGTGGCTGTAAAAATCCCTATTTATAACCTAAAACACGTTCTGGGCCATCTTGTAATAATCAAAGTCTTATGGGCCAATTCTGCAATTCTTCAACTCTTCATTAAGTCGCGATCCTTCTATTTCCTCGACGGGTATCGATCGATACTAGGCAGTATCGATCGATACTCAGGTGATTTTGATGTCTCAGCTACACGGATCTCTGCTTCGCTCCAGAATGTTCCAGAAAGCTCCAATAACTCCAATTAAGCTCCAAATGTGTTATAACCTGTAAAAGACTCTAAAATACTACAAAACACTAGAAAGACTCTATAAAAAGGACTTATATCATGGCTTAAATGGGGTAAAAACCATGATATATCATCGTCCCTGTGAATGGTTTGGTCTTCAGAGAGACCAGATGATGCGCAAAAACAGCCCCAAGGTTAACATCCTCAAGCTCGGGCCAATCGAAATCCTGCTCAGGGATGATGTTCCTAACATCCAGAAACAGAAGCATAAGCTCAGACACTCTCATCTTGTTAGGTTCCATCTTGCACATGAGAGTAGTGCTCAGGATTCTAACAAAACAACGCAGGACAGGATGTCGTATGTCCATCTGAGTGGACGTCTTAGACTCGTAGACACCGTTCCCAAAGCATGCCCAAAATCCACGCATTTCAGGGTGGGCAGCTGGAAGAGCAATCCTCCTGTAATCCCTCCGAAACCCATAGAGATCACATAGATCAGGGAATGAAATCTTGTACCTCACTCCGCGAGCCATGGAGGACAGGCAACCACCATGTGCGTCTCGCAGAACCTCATCTGAATAGCTAATGCGAGCTGTCGCCATAAACTGACGAACCAAGTCTGGGTAGAGGTCATGCTGCTATGTAGCCATGTGACCAAAACCAATCTGCCCAAGCAGACGAGCCAAATCTGTGTCGAGACCCAGCTGATGCAAAGAAAGTCCATCCACAAACCTGGTAGGCTGATACAAGACTTTTTAGTCTCTAAGAGGTATCAATACCCTCTAAACGATGTAGTAAGAGGTTATCGAATTCAATATTGGGAAATAGTCCTAATCACTAAGAATGCAAGGTTCATAAGTAATTTAAGCTAAACAAGGTAATTGGTGATTAAGTATTCAAGTTCAAATTAAGCAAAGCCATAACTAAACGATTTGTAATTCAAATAACAAAAGCGGAACTAGAGATGAGGTTAATGATATAAGGTGATCCAAGTCCAATTAGTGGTGTTCATTTACTCAAGAAGCTAATTCCTAGGCAATATATCTCTAATTTATATTAGTTCTCTTTCAAGCAACTAATCAATATGTTAATTATCAAGTCCATTAGCAAATCGTCATTTGTGGATTAACAACTAGCAAGCATTAAGAATCATAACAAGATCAACCAAATATATGCCCTAAAAAACTAATATCTTAGGTTAGGAACATAAATCTCTTGTCTAGTTGGTCTTGGCATTTCATCAAACACTTGGTGTTCACGAAATGCCTTGTGATCTAGATCCACTCTTTCAAGCTAGATCTAGCATTTGGGGAATCTAGACAAGAAGGAATATAAGATTATCTAATCCTAAACACCACTAATCAAACCCTAGATCACCCTAATCTACCACATCTCAAGATCCTAAGAGGACTACTCAAGATCCATCAAGAACAACTTAAAATCGATTATGATAGAAGATGATTCCATGGATATATGTTTGATTAATCAAGATAGAAAGAGGATAGACGGAAGAGATTGATGGAAATAAATACTAAATTGCATAAATCAAAAGATCCTTCTTACAAATCTCAAACTCTCTCAAAGGTAAGGGGTTTGAGCATAAGAAAAAGAATACATTGAAAATTAGGTTTAGATGGGTATTTATAAGAAAAGTGGGCTACAGGATTGACATCAATGTCACAAATCGATGCACATGGTCGATGCTAAGGCCCCTGATGTTGCATCCTTTTGTTGCATCCATTTGTTGCATCGATGTGAATTCCCCTGAAGTTGAGCATCCATTTGTTGCTTCCATTTGTTGCACTGATGTGAATTCCCCTGAAGATGAGCATCCATTTGTTGCATCGATGTAAATGGGGTCTTGAGCGAGGCTAAGCTCCCTGATGTTGCATCCATTTGTTTCATATGTTTGTTGCATCGATGTGAATGCCGAAAAATTCCCAAAACGTCTTTAATCGCTTCTCTTGCTTCCGAACCGAATGCTCTTAAGCCAAATCCATCAAATGCCTCCAAAGTACCTAAAAAGGACTCCAAAACATGCAAGACACTCTAGGACCTAGTATGAGAACCCTAAAACTCTAAATGAGACAAAAACAAGTATGATATGCCATGAAGATCCAAGTAAATGATCTTAAATCTATATGAAATGCGTTCTAAATACATGTAGAATATGCACATATCAATTCCCCCAAACTTAAACCTTTGCTTGTCCTCAAGCAAACGAGATCAAGAATGAGAGACGCAATGTAATGCAAGTGGAGCTCGAACCTATAAGAAGCACAAGAAACAATCGCACTCAATGTCCAAGTTACTAGTTCTTGGATGCACCAAAGTTGTTTACTCAAAAGGAGATAGCCATTTCCTTCACAACATGCAACAAGCCAAACCTCAACCTAGACAAACCATTCTATTCTCTAGCCTCTTAACATTGATTAATGGTTTTATCCGTGAATGGTGCTTATGCAAAATCAAATGAAACCGCTTGGCTAAAGGACCGGTTATGAGATGAAAGTGATCTCATCAATGCATAAGGGCAATCGAATACAAGGATCTCTCAATGAACGAGCAAACTTTGACAAAATGCTAAAGGTAAAAGGCTACCTATGCATACAAGGAAAAACTTTCGTCTACCCGAATGCTTAGAGTGTCTCTATCCTAAAGCTCTTAACCCGTTGCGCCCATAACTTAAGCTACCCTTTTATCATGAGGCATTTTGCCTCTTTGAAACCCGCACATCTTTCTTGTCTCTTCACTTCACTTTCTTCTCAATTTGGGATCACTTCTTCTTCCTTGTTCTTCATGGTTTGGTGCTCCTTTGTTGTTAGCTAGCTCTTCTTTTCTTCTTTTTGGTTACCGCCTCTTCTCATTCTTTTGATGCTTTGGCCTTTTGGCCTTCTTCTTTTTCTTTGTATCTTTTGAGGCTATTTTAATATTAGAGCTAGACTTTTGATCTTTGCACAAACCACTCCACATATTCGATCCCCTTTTTCATACTCCTTGTCATTATTTCCATTCCACAATCCATTCCAATCATGCCATTTACTAAGTCTAAACCCGTTTCCCCCAAACTTGAATCAAGAACCGCCATCCTAACTAGCCTATTCATATATTAGCCCCTTGATGATGGAGCTAAGTCTACACAAGAGTGCTTCCTTGTCGCCCTAAACCTAACACTTTTTGTCAAGTTCATTCCAAATAAGGCCTCACAAGACACACACGAAGGACTATTGGCTAGAAAGGAGGTAATTGTCATGGTAGGGAAACCAATCCAAAGATGGGATTTGGCTATTTGGACAAGCAAAAGTGGTAAAAGGAATAAGAATGTCCAAATATGTATATGTGATCTACGTGTTCATTTAAGTTTGCATAAGCACAATAATTACATGTCAAGTTATGGTTATCACTTATATGAGGCTAGATTTAATTCAAGCTTGCTTCAATCAAAGAAAGGCAAAGATGCATGCGCTCTAACAAATGGTTCGTCCATGATTTCAGATTCAACTTCAATGCATCAAACAACTAATAACTTGGGCGTTGAATCAATTGCTAATTAAGCTACTTTCGAGGTTGTCATTACTCCATGCTTATGCAAATGCAAGCTAAAATGTAAACTAGACACCACCTACAAGTGAATATGCAATCCTAAATGTTATAAAATTTTCAAATTTATTGTAAAATGCATGATATGCATGAGACACAAGATGCAAAAAGGCAAAATAAGAACATCAAAAACGATGTTAGATAACACACAAACCCTCCCCCAAACTTAAATTACACAGTCCCTTGTGTAATAGAAGCTTAAGAGAGAGCTAAACAATGCATGGAAGAAGAAAAGAAGATATGATTCTAGATGCTATGTACAAAGTTTGGAGTGTTACCTTGGAAAAGGATGGAGGGGACTAGAGGGATCAAGGGACGCCATATTCCATCACTTCATCCTAAGTACTTTAGTCCATAAGTCCATGCTCATATGGCCATCGAAAACCTATTCGCACTAAGAAAACCCATCAAAAGGATCTAACAATGAAAGAAAAGCATAAAAGGAAATATGTACAAGGATAAGCTTGGGGTATCTCCCAAGAGCACTTTGTTTAACGTCACTAAGTTCAACGTTTATTACCCTTTTAGGCGGGTAGTGGAGGAGTGCAAGCACTCCTTGGCGGTTCGGTAAGCTCGAGTTTGAGAACTTTACCCATTAAGCTTTGAAGACCGGTTTGAGTTGGCTCCCTAACCTCCGTTGTGAGGGTTGCTATGGCCTTGGCAAAAGGCTTGGGGCGCCCTCTACATTTGACCTTTTACTCAATCATCCCTTCTTCATGTTTCCATGGGATGAGAGTCACGATCGAAGGTTGGTCTAGCAAGGGTCCAATCCCCTTGAGTATTCTCGGTTTCCTTTTCTCGGACCTAGGCTTTGTCCTCTTCTCATCAACCTTAGCACTTTCACCCTCACTCTCCGTTGTGGTGTGAAAGAGGGAATACAAGCAACTTCCATCTAGAGCTAGGGCTTCTTCAACCCTTCTAATACTCACCGTCTCACATACGCCCACATACTCAATCTTCCGGGCTTTGGCTTCATTATCCCCACTAGTAATAGCCCCACAAATAGCGGTGGAAGAAGGCATCATTGTGTAGAACTTCTTGTCATCCACGTTCGTAAGAACAACCCTCTTGTTTATGAAGTCCAAGCTTGCACCGGTTGTGTTGAGGAATGGAGTCCCGAGGAGTAGAGGGAGTTTTATGTTTGGTGCCATCTCCATCACAACGAAGTCCGTTGGTACAAGACACTTTCCAATCTTAAGGGCAAAGTCTTCAATCATGCCAAGAGGTTTCTTCGTGGAAGAGTCTCCAAATGTGATGGTGGAGGGGTAATCGTTCATCTTATCTATCCCAAGACTTTTGGCCATCTCCAAAGTCATGACATTAAGGTTGAGCCCGAGTCACACAAAGCATCATCAACTTCCAAGAGTCCAAGTGTGCAAGATATTGAGAATTTCTCGGGGTTTCCAAGCTTTGGAAGAGTCTTAGGCTCGATCCTTGTTGTGCTTGGAGGCACTTTCTCTTGTGCCTTGTTGAGGAAATGTTACGAATCCCCTAGATCGCACACTCTACGGTTTTGGTTAAGACGTGATAAGCCTTGCAAACGACGAATCGCTTCAAGGGATGTGGATCGAATGGTCTCACAAGGGTTGCAGAAGGCCCTTGATATTCCGCTTTGATTCTTTTGGATATGACTCACCAAAAGCATCAAAGGATTTCGATTGATATGACTCACAATCGAGATTTGATCTAGAGAGAAAAGAGATTTTTAATTCAAAAGCTATATGATTTCAATAATGAGATTACAAGGGAATTATATAGGAAAATAAGAGGGGTTGCATGCACAGAAATTAACCACCTCGAAAATGAGAGAAAAATAAAGACAAAGTTTGAATAAAAATTAAACTCAAGTTTGAAAAACTCTTTGACTCTTCACGCGGATTCCCACCCCTTTCTTATTGGATATTTTTTGAATATTTGTTGGGCTTTTGTCTTTGAATTTTGTGGGCTTCATGGGCTTAGATCAACAATTGGGTTTTATTGGAAGTGAAATATTTGCCTCGTTAAAAACCTTGCTTCGGAAAACTCATTGGGACAAAACCGAAGCGAAGGAAAAGAGCACAAATAAATCACTTAGCCAAATGTTGATCTACTTGGGCCTTGTTTCCATATCCAGTGAGGTTGGTAAACAACTTCTGCGTCCAAGCCCAAGTGCCTTTTATTAAATCCAACTTGATGAAATAACCTCCCAAAGACTCTCTTGAATCGTTTTGCTTTAGCTCCGATCCTCGAACTAACTTGATCACGTGATTTCCTTAGCATTCAAACAGGTCCATGCATAGCTCCAAGCTCGGGTTCGAGCTGCTTATCCAAGATAATATCATCCCCCTCTCTTCAAAAGGATTTGACCTCAAATCCGAAAAATCTGCACGGGAACGAACTAAGTTAGAATTATTGAGGTTTAAAATTAGAATATACTTACCTTGCAAGCAGATTTTGTAGGCATTGATATTTCTTGGAAAATGTTTCTCCTTCATACGAATCCAAAATCGATAACCAGGCTTAAAGATCACGATGCTCTCCTCTTCGTTTGCTTGCGCGTGATGATGTTTGTTTTGCAAACGCTCCGTTGGTTCAAGAACAACAATTTTCTTAAGCCAATCATGGTAAAGCCACGTTTTGGGGGCATGAAAATTTAGCTCTTCGTCATGTATACCCTGTGCTTTTACAATAATAACTTGCAACACAAGATCAAACACAAAAGGGCATACTTCTCTATTTCAGCAAGTAGTTTATTATAAATCAGAATGTAGATTATATCAAACATCTTAATGAATTATCTCAAATCATATGAAGCCTCTCTAAATTCATGATAAGAAATGCATTGTGTTATCCTAGAGAGTCTATCAAAATTCATCAGCACACCATTTATGTTTGGTTCACATGTTTTATCAAAAAGAAATCCTCCATGTCTAAAGGTTATTTTATGCTCAAATTTCTCAAAATAATGAATCACATCTTTAAAATCAATATTTGACAAATAAAGTTCTTGGATGTGTTCATATTCCAGCAATTTAGATTTAGGAATAAAAAGAAATGCACACCTTTGAATTGTTGCACTAGGCACAACAATTTCCTTACCTTTCCGAATGCTACAAGGCATTGTCTCAACGGTTGCTCCTTGCAAGCATTTCTTGTAGGTCTTGCACATGATCTGTGATGGGGTCTGAAGTGGTTCATGCTTCTTTGAGTTCCTCATGTCAGATTGGTCTTTGTTCACAAGTTGAAAAGGTTCCTTAGCTTCAGGTCTTCCTCCTCGTCCGTTTTGAGATCCATCAGATCCGTTTTGTGATTTGTGCATTAAATCATAATCTGCTTGTCCAAGCAACCAAACAACACAATCATTAGTTCTAAAATATGTAACTGGATGAGTGAACTTACCTCCAGTGGAAGAGAGTCGGTCATTTAGATGCTTTTTTGGCTCGGCAAGCTTCATTTCGACGATAAGGCCATCGGAGGGGATTTGTGAAGGAAGTATAAATTCCTCATGTCCTAATTGTTTTCTGCCTCGACCAGAATCTCCACAAGGTCCACTTGGTTGATGAAAATCATCTCCCTTAGTAGAGATTCGAAGTTTTAAACGTTCCCTCATTTGTTGCAAGTAATTTTGGTACTCGGGAACTAAGGAAAGATCGGTCCTTTTGTTTTCTGAAGTTGCGTCCTCAAAGTCAGTGCTTTCTTTCTTCCTTTGCTCTTGAGAAAGAAGATCACGACTAGCTACAAGTAGCTCTCCATCAACCGCATGTTCCTCATACTCGTCAAAAATTGGCGCGGTTTCAAGTTCTTCCTCATCATAGTCATCATAAATAGGTGCGGGATTAGGCTCCTCCTCTTCATAGTCGTCATAAATAGGTGCGGGATTAGGCTCCTCCTTTCTCGGCGTCCTCCCCTCGAGAGTGGCCATGCGATCCATCATCTCATGGAGTAGTTGTGTAATACCGTCGAACTTTTGGTTCATGCCATCGACTTTTTGATTAAAGGCTGCCTCTCGTTCCCTTCTCGCCCGTGAAGTACTGGTTTTTCTTTCATTAGACATTTCGTTCCTCGCAAAAAAATCAAAACACAAACGTGAGAGTATGCCAAGTTCAGATTTTTCAACTATGACCACAAAAACTCAAAAACGATTTTTTTTTTTTTTTTGAATTTTAAAACTTATGACAATTAAAATAAGACACAGATCTACTTAGCTATATTTTGTTTTTGATTTTTTGATAAGATTTTGAATTAATAAAAATTGAAACAAAACAGAAACAACAAAAATTTCAATCCCAGAAATTTCAAAGAAGATGAACAGACTTAAATAAAACGAAATAAGAACAAGTGAGAGATGGAACTAAATTACCCAGATTGTGGAGTGGTGCTCTGATACCACTTGTTACGAATCCCCTAGATCGCACACTCTACGGTTTGGGTAAGACGGGATAAGCCTTGCAAACGACGAATCGCTTCAAGGGATGTGGATCGAATGGTCTCACAAGGGTTACAGAAGGCCCTTGATATTCCTCTTTGATTCTTTTGGATATGACTCACCAAAAGCATCAAAGGATTTCGATTGATATGACTCACAATCGAGATTTGATCTAGAGAGAAAAGAGATTTTTAATTCAAAAGCTAGATGATTTCAATAATGAGATTACAAGGGAATTATATAGGAAAATAAGAGGGGTTGCATGCACAGCAATTAACCAACTCAAAAATGAGAGAAAAATCAAGACAAAGTTTGAATAAAAATTAAACTCAAGTTTGAAAAACTCTTTGAGTCTTCACGTGGATTCCCACCCCTTTCTTCTTGGATATTTGTTGAATATTTGTTGGGATTTTGTCTTTGAATTTCGTGGGCTTCATGGGCTTAGATCAACAATTGGGTTTTATTGGAAGTGAAATATTTGCCTCGTTAAAAACCTTGCTTCGGAAAACCCATTGGGACAAAACCGAAGCGAAGGAAAAGAGCACAAATAAATCACTTAGCCAAATGTTGATCTACTTGGGCCTTGTTTCCATATCCAGTGAGGTTTGTAAACAACTTATGCGTCCGAGCCCAAGTGCCTTTTATTAAATCCAACTTGATGAAATAACCTCCCAAAGACTCTCTTGAATCGTTTTGCTTTAGCTCCGATCCTCAAACTAACTTGATCACGTGATTTCCTTAGCATTCCAACAGGTCCATGCATAGCTCCAAGCTCGTGTTCGAGCTGCTTATCCAAGATCATATCAGGAAACGACCGGGAAATGGAAGTGGAGGCTCATATGGGGGTGGAGGCTCATATGGAGGTGGAGTCTCTCTCTTTGACTCAACTTGTGTCTCCACGTTTTTAACTTTAACCAAGTCCTTGATGGACTCCTCAACCTTGTTACTCTTTTCTCCAACCAACATCATATCATTCTCACTCCCAAGGGTCACCTCCCCACCTTGTTGCTCAATGTCCTCATTGAGGCTAGAGACTAACCTGAGGAACTCCTCAATAATGTGATCTTTCTCTTTAAGAGTGGAAAAGGTGTTGCAAGACTCTTTAGAGGTTAGTATGGCTTTCCCATTTGAAGAGACTTGAATATGTTGTGAAGAAGGGGCGGCACTCCTTTGCTCCATTAGTTTCACCTTTGAGCTCAAAGCCTCAAACTTGCTATTAAGGTCATTGTAAGAGGAAATGACCTTGTTAGTCGTTTCCGATTGGCCCTTGATGAGTTGTTGGAACATGGAGGCTAAGTCAAGCTCTTGCGGTTTAGACGTAGGTGCTTGACCTTGAGGCACAAACCCTTGTTGTTGCCATTGAAAACGGTTGAGCTTTGGGTTGAAAGCCACCTTGGTTCCCTTGGAATTGGTTCCTTGGGACAAAGGCTTGTTGGTTGGTATTAGGAGCTTGACCTTGATATTGGAATTGTTGTTGTGGTACTCCTTGAGCTTGAGTAGATTGTTGAGGGTAGAGTTGGTCTTGTGGATTCCTATAGTTTTGGTTGAACCCTTGTCTTTCGAAGTTACCTTGGTTCCCTACGTAGTTCACTTCCTCTTAGGTGATCGCGGCTTCCTCTTGATAAGAAGCTTGATTGTCCTCGTAGTCACCAATGAAATGAACCGCCTTTTGAGACTCTTTTTGAGAGGCAATAAGCTTGTCTATCATAGAGGCTTGCTTATCCAACTACACATTCAAGGCTTTCATGTCCTTGGCTCTCTTGTTCTCATCAAAGTCACTCGTGGTCCTTGTGGCACAGTCATAATCGTCGCCATAGTTGCCATCACTTTGAGCCAAGTTCTCTACCAACTCCATTGCATCCTCCACTTCCTTAGCTAGAAAATTACCATTCGATGTCGTATCAAGTAGCATTTGAATCTTAGGTAAAGCGCCTCGGTAGAGAGTACTAAGAAGTGAGGCGTCGGAGAAGCCATGATGTGGGCATTGAGAAGTGTAGCCTCTAAATCTCTCGCAAGCCTCGTTGAAAGACTCAATAGACCGTTGTGTGAAGCTTGAAATCTCATTGTGAAGTTTGGCGGTTCTAGCCGGTGAGAAGAATTTGGCTAGAAAGGCCCTTTTGCAATCATCCCAAGAAGTAATAGAACTTTGAGGCAAGCTTTTCTCCCATTGGTGAGCCTAGTCACCCAAAGAGAACGGGAAGAGACGAAGCTTAAAACCATCTTCGGATACTCCGTTAATCTTGGTGAGACCACATATCCGGTCAAATTGGTCAATGTGATCTAGAGGATCCTCCATTGACAACCCATGGAACTTGTTAGCTTGAACCATGTTGATTAGCCCGGGTTTGACCTCAAAATTGTTGTTTTCAACCGGAGGTGGTTGAATCCCTTGACGGTTTTGGTGTGCATTTTCCGCATCACCTTCTCCTACGACATGCCTAGCTCTAGGCGGATGAATAGGACGGTTTGGAGCGTGATGGTTTCCATTGCCACCACCTCCTTGATTGTTGCCGTGTCCGTCTGATACGAATCGACTAAGGACCGGCTTACTCGTCTAAAGGTGATGATCGGATAATCCTTGACTTCGAAGGATTCAAGAAGAAAGATGCTAAGGCGTGGAAATTAATCCGAAAATCCTTAGGCCCAATCTTTCGAGAATAACTTTGAAACGAGGCGGTGGCTACGCCGATGGGAGAATTCGGGAAAGAGGATGATAAGGCGTGACCGTTAGGCCGAAAATCCTTATGCCCCACTTTACGAGAAGAACTGATGAGGACATCGAACCAACTAGCCCACCAGAGGTGAGCTCAAAGCTCGGACAAGACCAAACCGGGCCGATTATGGAGACTATGATGAACGATCGGTTTGATGCATTACAAAGCCGACATTGGAAACCCGGATGACTTTTGGATACTACCAATTCAAAAGAGAATTGTACTGAGCGTACGACAAGCTTAGATCTTGTTTATTGGCGACAGCGGTTCTCTTATGGATTTGGGACAGTAACTTCCAAAGTTACTTCAACGAGTGGAAAGCGAGCAAACGACTTGAAGGATCAATCAACCCCAGAGGAAATCATTAGGAGGAAGAGTCTGGAAAATAGATTCAACATGTTCAAGGAGAAGCTGAAGCATCTGGAACACGAAGGACTGATCAGGCTTGATCAGTTTGAAGGTTGGAACCTAACCCCGTTGTTGAGCTCCGATTTCAATCGAATGTTCAATCAAGTGTCGCTTCCAGATCACGGCACTTCAGGAAACCATTTATATATGGGTCGAAAGATATTTGAGTCTAGTTTCCAGAACATCCAAGATCTCTCCAATCAGCCCAGCCAATCGCTCATAAAAGGCCCAACAGTGGAGACATATCTAATGGACTCAATCCTACCCGAAAATGTCAAGTGGAATCTTTTGAAGCCCAGACATGAAAGCCCACTTGAGAATGGTTTCTATGAGCTTAAGAGACACTTAAGAAGCTTTCTAGAAGCTTCCCTTCACGACCTAAGGTGCACCACACCTCACTTGATCGAGTGGATCAAGTTTGAGCTACACTTGCCTTATTTGGAGATTCTCGCCATTAATCTCCAATGGCTCTATTATTTGAAGTGTGGCCTCGAGTTGAAGCTTTTCCACAGCAACCAGGATGTACCTAGACACTTGACATTCGCCCCTAAGTTGTCAAGACTCAAGAAAGGCTCTGTTTTCCATATTTGGCCGATTCTCGTCATTATGACTCAAACGGCTAGTTTTAGCATTTATTTTGCGATTTCCTTCATGTTTAATTTCGTGTATGAGCACCATATAAGCTCAGCTTTGCTTTCATTGTAATTCACCTTTCAATCAAGAATTTTATAAAGTATTTCGTTTTTCTTTCAAAGAGTGTTTCTTTGTGAAGATTGTTTTGTTCTTTAGAATATTGTGTGCGATTCACTATATTCTCTAGACGCCTCGGATTAAGTTATTTGTGAGATTCAAATAGCTTGTTCGATCAAGGATTGAGAGAGTCAATCACCATCGATTGAGAGAGTCAATCAAACACCACCTTCCATCTCACCATCGTCCCCACTTCCGCAACAAAGCTTGGAATCTCTCGATCATCGAGTGGTCATAGTATTGGAGTGATTCCGTGCTTATATCAAGAACGCTCACGATCAACGGATCGAAGATTACGTCTAAGAGTCGCGGAACACTCTAAGATAAATCAGAATTGTTTCGAAGAATAAACCTTCTAAGAAACGAAAAGAGAGAACAAATTCTCGACAAGGAGAAGAGAGAAAAGATAATTTTTTATTGAAAAATAATTGATGCTGAAATGAGATTACAAGGGTTGTTTATATAGAGAAGGAAAAAGAGAGTCAAAGTGTATTAAACACTTGTCTCGAAAATGAGGAAAAACAATTACAAGGAATTTAACTAAAGACTGAAATTAAATAAAGGTTGACTAGCGAGAATGCCCCTTGGAATTCCACCGAGAATTCCGCAGAAAATTCCCGCGGAAAAATCCCTCGGAAATAAATTCCTCGGAAAAAATTCCCCGCGGAGTTCTCTTTCGGAAACGAACCGTTAGCGGAGTAAGCCGGTTGCTTCGTTAAAACCTCTTACGGAAAACCCATTGGGATAAAACCGTAACAGGAAAAAGAGTACAACGCAACTTACACAACGTTCGAACCTTAAGAAGAACTCGAAGATAAGGAGTTAAGGATCGGTTGCGTAAGTTGATCCTCCTTGATCCGGATATCACCAAGTAAGCTCCGAACTGCTTCCTCCAACTTCCGTGCCTTTGCGCGGGTGACTGCTCCTTCCGGTACGTGCAATGCCTCGGCTTGAACCTCCGTGTCCGGAATCATATCATCCTCCCTCTCTTGAAAAGGATTTGACCCCAAATCTATTTCATCTGCAAAATAAGGAATGATATCAGCAATGTTGAAGCTTGAATTAACGGCGTACTTACCTTGGAGATCAAGTTTGTAGGAGTTGTCGTTGATCTTTTCCAAAACGGTGAACGGTCCATCAACTCGCGGTTTGAGTTTGGAATTCCTTTCGTTCGGGAACCGTTCCTTCCGAAGATAAATCCACACAAGATCGCCGGGTTCGAACGTCTTTTTCTTCCGTCCTTTTTGGCGTGTTTGCGGTATTGTTCCGTCTTGTGTTCGATGTTCGCCTTCGCCTTTTCGTGCATCTGTGATGAGGACATCGAGACTAACTTAGAAGATTCATCACAAGCACAACAAGAAGTCCAAGACATGACAACAATGAGGGAACCACCAAGAACAAGATCAGGAACTAGAAGACTTAGAGAGCTATTCAACAAGACAATTCAAGGTTTCATGGACCAAGAAAGCTCTAACAAGTCAGCAACAGCAACAAAGGCCCAAAGAGAGTCTAACAAAGATCAGAAGATGATCTTCTTAATTCAGCCCATCTAGGCCCAACTCTCTCTCTTTAATCTCGACCAAGCAGGTATTATGTCAATTATATACTTGTGTTTGTTTTGTGTTTTTGCAGGCCCAACTCTCAGCAATAAAACCTTAGGTTATTTTCATGTTTCATTTATGTTATTCTTAGCTTGTAATAGGCGATTTATTTTATTCTGTTTTAGGACTATAGGTTAGTATTTGTATTAGGGTTTTCGCCCTAGAAGGCATCAGCTGCACGAACCCCTTTATAAGGTTCCTTTAGCAGCAGTGTATCTTTACCTTTTATGATATAAAACAACGTATTCTTCTCTCTGAAATCTCTGTGTGAAACTGAGCTTTCAAACTTTGATCTGCTTTCCTTGTGAGTGATATCAAGGCGACTAGATTGAATATGTCTTATCACAAGATCGATCATATCTTGTGTGGCGACCCTCGATCCCCATTCATCACCATCTCATCACGTTCATACTCCCTTGATCCGATCTACAAGCCTCAGCTGTGGCCATCGGCTCTATCATCATATCCAATCCGCAATCCCCTTCATCACGCATTCCTTGTTGCTCACAAAGGCAGAGACTTGAGTCCACCCTTTGTCACGCTTCCGTTCGTACATCATCTTGGTATCAGAGCCTAAAACGCTCCTATATCAGGCTAAGATCGCAAAACTCTATCTGTTCTGTGTCGATCTGCTTGTTTTTCTTTTGTTCATTGTTTGGCTAAGATCGCACGATCTCTGTTTCTGTGTCGATCTGCTTGTTATTTTCTTTGTCAGCATTTTAGGTTAATTGTTATTCAGCTAGTGTGTCGATCTGTTGTTAGTTGTTAATCCTATCTAGAATCGAAAAATCAAAAAAAAAAATTAGGTCGCCTAGTTCCTAAATCGAGTAGGAGATTGTTTTTGTTTTCCCAAGTTCTATTAGGAATCGCGATTGTTTCCTAGTTCTAGTTGGATTTCGATCGACTTCCTTTTACCTGACTCGAGTAGGAATTCGATTGTTGCTTGCTGCAGACTTTGATTTATTACCTTTAGATCGTTTGTTGCTAGTTTTTAATTCACGTCACCATAGGGTTAGTAATTCTTTTGCGATTTATTTTACTGATCATATCTCTTCTGTTCCCTAGGCACTTGATCGTTTGCTTAAGTGTGTGCAGAGACAATGAGACGATTGCAGGACTAGAGGCCGACCCCAATGCAGTGATCCTAGAGGCTCTACAGGCTATGAAGAACGACCTAGCTGCACAAATAGGTCGCATTGAGCAGAGAGTAGGTCGCTTGGAGGTTCTTCCAGAAGCTGAACAATCTGATAATGAAGGAAGTGATCACACCATTAATGCACCAGCAAGAAGGAACCAGAATGCTCAAAACCGCCATGATAATCAGCCTCAAGATCGCCATAACAACCAGCAGCAAAACAGAGAGGTAAACAGAGTTGTTGTTAAGGATTTGAAGCTAACTATCCCTACTTTTGCAGGGAGAGTTAATCTGCAGGCTTATCTAGATTGGGAGAGGAGAATGGAGTATATCTTCGATTACTATGAGTATGATGATCAGAAGAAGATAGCTCTTGCTTCAGCTCAACTCACAGATCACGCCTTGTCTTGGTGGGATCGAGAGCTTCAAGACAGAAGAAGAAACAACTTCGAACCTATTGCTACTTGGACTGCGATGAAGTACAATTTCAGAAAACGTTTTGTTCCTCCACATTACCGCAGGGAGATGCAGAAGCAGTTTCGACAGTTAGCTCAAAGAAACAGAATGGCGTTAGATGAAGATGAAGAAGTCCTTATGGGACACTTCATTGATGGACTCAATGACCGCATTGCCAGAAAGGTACAACGTCAACCTTGCCATGATTTAAATGACTTGTTACATGCTGCTGTACAGGCAGAACATGGAATCAAACAAAAGACCGCAGCAACATCTCGTTCTAGACCTAATCAATGGTCTGCACCAACATCAAGGAGCCAAGGGAATGCACCTCATTCCAATAGCTATGACAGAGGTAAGGCTGTTACCAACAATGCAAGCAATGTCCAGGAGAAGAAGCTTGCAAATGAGGGTCCTAGAAACAACCGGCCAGAAGCAGGTAAGCCCTCTAATCCAGTTACACGAGCTAGAGACATAACCTGTTTCAAATGTCAGGGAAAGGGACATTATGCAAGAGAATGCCCAAACCAGAGAGTGATGATCCTCACACAAGATGGGGGATACGAATCACAAGAAGAAGAAGAAGTCTTAGAAGTTGCTGATTCAGAAGAAGAAATTGCTTATCCAGAGACTGGAGACATGCTAGTAGTATGCCGAGCATTAAGTGCCTTGAGTGAACCAGACACCATTCAAAGAGAGAACCTCTTCTTCACACGATGTTCAATCCAAAACAAGGTTTGCAGTTTGATTATTGATGGGGGATCCTGTACTAATGCTGCTAGTCGTATACTTGTTGATAAGTTAGGTCTAAAAACGACTCCACATCCGAGACCATATCGACTAAGATGGTTAGATTCCAATACCGAGATCAGAATCAAAGAACAAGCCAAAATACCATTCAAGATTGGTAAGTATGAAGATGAAGTATGCTGCGACATTGTCCCTATGCAAGTAGGACATCTCCTGTTAGGACGTCCATGGCAGTTTGATCGAGAAGTGACACACAATGGGCGTACCAATATCCATTCATTCACATTCCATAACCGTAAGTTTCAGCTTACTCCCTTGTCACCACAAGAAGTACACGAAATGCAAG
The DNA here is from genome assembly GCA_030161315.1 of Eutrema japonicum. NCBI lineage: Eukaryota > Viridiplantae > Streptophyta > Magnoliopsida > Brassicales > Brassicaceae > Eutrema > Eutrema japonicum. Next base: position 31,657,791 of record BSQW01000007.1, on the reverse strand, counting down.
TTAAATTTGCTACTGATGCTAAGGTAAGTAAGACTAATCTCTATATTACACCTAGTATTGTTAGTAAAGCTTTAGAACATCAAGAAACAGTGCTACTAATGGTATTTCGAGATTCTTGTCTTACAGGGACAAAAGAAGTAGTACTGCCCCAGGAGATTGTATCTATGCTTAACAGGTTCAAAGATGTGTTTCCTGAAGAGATACCAGCTGGATTACCACCAATAAGAGGCATAGAACACCAGATTGATCTAGTTCCAGGCGCTGCGTTGCCTAATAGACCAGCTTACAGGGTGAATCCTACGGAAGCTAAGGAACTAGAGAAACAAGTACAGGATTTAATGGAGAAAGGATATATCAGAGAAAGTCTCAGCCCCTGTGCCGTCCCAGTTCTGTTGGTTCCAAAGAAGGATGGAACATGGAGGATGTGTGTAGATTGTAGAGCAATCAACAACATAACCATCAAATACCGCCATCCTATTCCCAGGTTAGATGATATGCTTGATGAGTTATCTGGTTCTAATGTGTTTTCAAAGATTGATCTCAGGAGTGGATATCATCAAGTGAAAAATGAAAGAAGGAGACGAATGGAAGACTGCCTTCAAGACCAAGCATGGTTTGTACGAATGGCTAGTCATGCCTTTTGGTCTCACCAATGCTCCAAGCACATTCATGAGGTTAATGAACCATGTTTTAAGGGCATACATCAGTAAGTTTGTAGTAGTATATTTTGATGATATACTTATCTACAGTAAGTCGTTTTCAGAGCATTTACAACATCTTGAACTAGTTATCGAAACACTTCGAAAAGAGGGTCTATACGGCAATCTCAAGAAGTGCTCTTTTGGTACTAATGAAGTTGTTTTCTTAGGATTTGTTGTGAGTTCTCAGGGATTACAGGTTGATCAAGAGAAGATCAGGGCAATACAAGAATGGCCCGTACCAACCAGCATAGGACATGTTCGAAGTTTTCATGGCTTAGCTAGCTTCTACAGACGGTTTGTTAAAGACTTTAGTACTGTAGCTGCTCCTCTTACTGCTGTGATCAAGAAGGATGTTGCCTTTAGATGGGGACCGGCTCAGGAAGAAGCTTTCAATACCCTTAAATCTCGTTTAACACATGCCCCTGTTCTAGTTTTACCTGATTTTAACAAGACTTTTGAGATTGAATGTGATGCTTCAGGATTAGGTATTGGCGCTGTGTTGACTCAAGGAGGACGCCCAGTAGCTTACTTCAGTGAGAAACTAAGTGGAGCCAGCCTGAACTATCCTATCTATGACAAAGAATTCTATGCACTAGTTAGATCGCTTGAGACATGGCAACACTATCTGCTATCAAAGGAGTTCGTCATCAATACTGATCATGAGACTTTGAAGTATCTTAGAGGGCAAACTACACTAAAGAGACGCCATGCTAAGTGGATGGAGTTTGTGGAGTCATTCCCATACATCATCAAGTATAAGAAAGGCAAAGAGAACGTAGTAGCAGATGCACTATCCAGAAGATACTTGTTGATTTCGACAATGGAAGCTAAAGTTCTAGGATTTGAACTACTCAAAGAAGCTTATAAAGACGATCCAGACTTCAGTTCTATTTATCAGAGTTGCACACTCACACCAACAGGTTCCTACTATCTCCATAATGAATATCTTTTTAGAGAGAAACGTTTGTGCATTCCACAGGGATCTATGAGGGAGTTACTGATCAAAGAAGCACATGGAGGAGGGCTCATGGGACATTTCGGAGTAGACAAGACACTTGCTGTCCTAGTTGAGCATTTCTTTTGGCCTCACCTCAAGAAAGATGTGGAAAACATCTGTTCTAAGTGCGTGACATGTAACAAAGCCAAATCCAGGTCACATCCTCATGGTTTATATATGCCACTTCCTATTCCCACAATGCCTTGGATAGATATCAGCATGGATTTTGTTCTAGGCTTACCCAAAATCCGAGGAAAGGATTCTATTTTTGTTGTTGTAGACAGGTTCTCAAAGATGGCACACTTCATTCCCTGTGCTAAAACAAATGATGCTACGCAAACAGCAAGCCTCTTCTTTAGAGAAGTAGTACGCTTGCATGGAATTCCAAGAACCATAGTTTCAGATCGTGATACAAAGTTCCTAAGCCATTTCTGGAGAGTACTATGGAGGAAACTAGGAACCAAGTTACTTTTCTCAACAACTTGCCATCCACAAACTGATGGCCAAACAGAGGTAGTAAACAGAACACTCTCCACTCTCTTAAGAGCCACGGTTGGTAAGAATTTTCGAAATTGGTTGGATTGCATTCCTTTTGTTGAGTTTGCTTATAATCATGCAAAACACTCTGCTACTAAGCTGTCACCTTTTGAGATTGTTTATGGTTTTCAGCCAGATACACCTTTAGATCTTGTTCCCTTGCCGCCATTAGATGTCACTAATCAGGATGGAGAAACCAAAGCAGAAGTGATCAAGAAGCTACATCAAAAGGTGAAAGAGAACATTGCGCAGAAAACGGCCAAGTACAAAGAAGCTGCAGACAGAGGACGAAAGGAACTCATATTTAATCCAGGAGATTGGGTTTGGGTTCATATGAGAACTGAGAGGTTTCCAAACCAGAGGAAACACAAGCTTGCACCAAGAGGAGCTGGACCATTCCGAGTACTAGAAAGAATCAACAACAATGCCTACAAGCTAGACCTTCCAGGTGAGTTAACTATTTCACCAGTGTTCAATGTTTCTGACTTGCTTCCTTACAATGCAGATGATGGAGTTCTGAGGTCAGAACCTTCTCAAGAGGGAGGGAATGATGAGGACATCGAGACTAACTTAGAAGATTCATCACAAGCACAACAAGAAGTCCAAGACATGACAACAATGAGGGAACCACCAAGAACAAGATCAGGAACTAGAAGACTTAGAGAGCTATTCAACAAGACAATTCAAGGTTTCATGGACCAAGAAAGCTCTAACAAGTCAGCAACAGCAACAAAGGCCCAAAGAGAGTCTAACAAAGATCAGAAGATGATCTTCTTAATTCAGCCCATCTAGGCCCAACTCTCTCTCTTTAATCTCGACCAAGCAGGTATTATGTCAATTATATACTTGTGTTTGTTTTGTGTTTTTGCAGGCCCAACTCTCAGCAATAAAACCTTAGGTTATTTTCATGTTTCATTTATGTTATTCTTAGCTTGTAATAGGCGATTTATTTTATTCTGTTTTAGGACTATAGGTTAGTATTTGTATTAGGGTTTTCGCCCTAGAAGGCATCAGCTGCACGAACCCCTTTATAAGGTTCCTTTAGCAGCAGTGTATCTTTACCTTTTATGATATAAAACAACGTATTCTTCTCTCTGAAATCTCTGTGTGAAACTGAGCTTTCACACTTTGATATGCTTTCCTTGTGAGTGATATCAAGGCGACTAGATTGAATCTGTCTTATCACAAGATCGATCATATCTTGTGTGGCGACCCTCGATCCCCATTCATCACCATCTCATCACGTTCATACTCCCTTGATCCGATCTACAAGCCTCAGCTGTGGCCATCGGCTCTATCATCATATCCAATCCGCAATCCCCTTCATCACGCATTCCTTGTTGCTCACAAAGGCAGAGACTTGAGTCCACCCTTTGTCACGCTTCCGTTCGTACATCATCTGCTTTACCAATTCAGCTCTTTTCTTTCCGTCCAAACTCACAAATTCACTCAAAGGAAGAGGAGTTAAATCAAGTGAAGTAAGCGGATTAAAGTCGTAAACAAGTTCAAATGGCGAAAACAAAGTAGTAGCATGTTGCGCATGATTGTATGCAAATTCTAAGTGCGGCAAACATTCTTCCCATGCTCTAAGGTTCTTTTTAACAACAGTTCGCAAGAGAGTGCCTAAAGTCCTATTGACTACTTCAGTTTGCCCATCGGTTTCCGGATGACAAGTTGTAGAAAAGCAAAGTTTTGTTCCTAATTTCGACCATCAGGTCTTCCAAAAATAGCTTAAAAATTTTGTGTCCCTATCCCAAACAATGGTTCTAGGCATGCCATGCAATCGAATTATTTCCCTAAAGAATAAATCAGCTATGTTCGATGCATCATCGGTTTTATGACATGGAATAAAATGTGCCATTTTTGAGAACCTATCAACAACCACGAAAATAAAATCACTACCTTTCCTAGTCTTAGGCAAACCCAAAACGAAATCCATAGAAATATCAGTCCACGGTGCACTAGGAATGGGTAATGGAGTATACAGACCTTGGTTTTGGCGTTTGGACTTAGCGTACTTACAAGTCGTGCATCGGTTGCATATGCGTTCCACATCACGTTTGATATGTGGCCAATAGAAATGGTCTTGTACGATGTGAAGGGTTTTAGCAATTCCGAAGTGACCCATGAGTCCACCGCCGTGAGCTTCCCTAACAAGTAAATCTCGCAAAGAGGAATTAGGAATACAAAGACGGTTCTCGTAAAACAAGAAACCGTCGCTTTGAAAATATTTTCCAAAAGCGAATTTAGAAGAGGAAAGAAAGACTTCCTGAAAGTCGGAGTCGGTTGCGTAAGCATCTTTGATCATTTCAAACCAGAGAACCTTAGCTTCGAGTGTAGAGATTAGCGTGTATCTCCGGGACAAGGCATCGGCGACCACGTTTTCCTTTCCTTGTTTATATTGAATAACATATGGAAACGTCTCAATAAACTCAACCCAACGTGCGTGCCTTTTGTTAAGCTTTTGCTGGCTCTTCAAGTGTTTGAGGGATTGATGATCGGTGTGAATGATGAATTCCTTCGGCCATAGGTAATGCTGCCATGTTTGGAGTGCGCGGACTAAGGCGTAAAGTTCCTTATCGTAAGTCGGGTAATTGAGCGTTGCACCTCCAAGTTTCTCGCTGAAGAACGCCACGGGTTTCTTTTCCTGCATTAGAACAGCACCTACACCAACACCGGATGCGTCACATTCCGGTGTAAGTAAATCAGGTAAAACAAGTAAAGGGGCGTGAGTAAGTCGGTTTTTGAGTAGTTGGAAGGCGTCCTCTTGAGCTTGCTCCCAACGGAATCCCACGTCTTTCTTGATGACCTCGGTTAAAGGCGCGGCAATAGTACTGAAGTCACGGACGAATCGTCGATAAAATCCGGCTAAGCCGTGAAAGATTCGCACATCGCCAACGGTTTTTGGAGTCGGCCAATCGCGGATGGCCTTGATCTTGTTCTCGTCAACCTGTATGCCCTGAGAACTCACAACAAAACCTAAAAAGACCACGTTATCTAAACAAAAAGAGCATTTCTTAAGATTGCCAAATAAACGTTCCTTCCTAAGCACTTCTAGAACTAATCGCAAATGTTCAACATGTTCGTCTAGGTTCTTGCTATAAATTAAAATATCGTCAAAATAAACGACCACAATGAGACCTATATATGACCTAAGAACATGATTCATTAGACGCATTAAAGTACTAGGCGCATTAGTTAGACCAAACGGCATTACAAGCCATTCATACAAGCCATGTTTAGTTTTAAAAGCAGTTTTCCATTCATCACCTTCATTCATACGAATTTGGTGGTAACCACTTTTTAGATCGATTTTAGTGAACACGCTAGACCCATAAAGCTCATCTAACATGTCGTCTAACCTGGGGATCGGATGGCGGTGCTTTACCGTAATGTTATTGATTGCTCGGCAATCCACGAACATTCGCCATGTTCCATCCTTCTTTGGTACGAGTAAAACGGGTACGGCACATGGGATCATACTTTCCCGTATATGTCCCTTGGCCATCAGCTCGTTAACTTGACGCTGAAGTTCCTTTGTCTCAACAGGATTGGTACGGTAGGCCGGACGGTTTGGAAGTGTCGCGCCGGGTACGAAATCTATTTGGTGCTCGATTCCGCGAATCGGCGGCAAACCGATCGGACCGTCTTCCGGGAAAACGTCGGAAAAATCCTGCAAAAGAGAAGATATGCTGCTCGGGATTTCCGGCTCGGGATTAGATATACTAGAAAGAGTTTCCCTAAAAACTAATAAAACAAACGGTTGCCGAGAAATGAGAGCATGCTTAAGTTCACTTGGTTTGATAAGTAACGATTCATTCACGAGTGGCTTATAATTTTTCTTGGATCCATCACTTTTAATTTTAAGAGAAGAAGTGGGTGAGGGATCACTTACATTGCCTTTGCTCTGATTTTGTTCGAGCTTGAGTTGGTCGAGAAATACCTCACGTGGAGATAATGGTGCCAAAACGATTTTTCGTCCCATATGCTCAAACGAATGCTTGTTGGTGAAACCGTCATGAACGACTTTGCGGTCATACTGCCATGGACGTCCAAGTAAGATATGGCCAGCCTCCATAGGCAACACGTCGCACACGACCTCGTCCTCGTATCGGCCTATCGTCAACGGAACCGAAACTTGCCGGGTAACTTTGAGTTGACGTTGGTTGTTCAACCATCGAAGATTATAAGGTCGGGGGTGTTTCCTTGTGTCCATACCTAGCTTCTCTACTAAAGTAGTACTTGCCACATTAGTACAACTACCACCATCAATAATAAGAGAGCAAACCTTGCTTTTAATCATGCAACGGGTGTGGAATAGATTCTCTCGTTGCTCGTTCTCAACGATCAGCTCTTGGGCAAGAAGAACTCGCCTAGCTACTAATAGCTCACCATCTACCGCATGCTCCTCATAATCATCGAAGATCGGGGCGGTTTCGGTTTCGTCTTCTTCCTCGTCGTCGGTAACGATGTCGCCGTTGGCAAGGATCATCATTGCTCGCGGATTTGGGCACTTGTTCGCGAAATGACCTTTGCCTCTGCATTTAAAACATTCAATGTCACGGTTTCGAACAACATTGGATTCAATCTTACCTTCGTAGTCATTTCCGGAAGAGCTCGGCTTATAATCGGCCTTGGGCTTCGAATCGATCCGGGGAGGGTAAGCAAATTTTTCTCCTTTCGGGTAACTCGGTTTAGACGCGAATGGTTGGCGGGTGACGCCTTTGCGCTTGAGTTGTTGTTCGAACAGAACGGCTTTGTGTAACATCTCCTCGATGTTTCCGTAAGTTTCTATCTCACCACGATCTTGTAGGTCGCGATTCATGCCGGCGAGGAACCTTGCCATCGTAGTGTCTCTTTGCTCCTCGATATCAGCCTTTAACATTAGTTTTTCCATTTCCTGGAAATAGTCTTCAACGCTCCTACTACCTTGTGTCAAACGTCTCAAACTTTGGTGAAGGTCGCGGAAGTAATGATTCGTTACGAATCGCCTATGCATTAGATGCTTCATTTCGTTCCACGTTTCCACCGGGTTTTCTCTATTTCTCCGACGGTTGGTCCCACCAATCTACGGCGTAGTCGTGAAACTCTGTTGCGGCCAAACTTACCTTTTTTCTCTCGGAGAAACTTTGGCAATCGAAAACGAGTTCGATTTTCTTTTCCCATTCTAGGAAGGTATCCGGGTCGTTCTTTCCATGAAACGCCGGGATTCTAAGTTTCATTCCACCTAAGTCGTCGTTTCGCCTTCGGTTTGGTAAACGTTGATGTCGGTTTTCATCGGATGATCCGCTATAGTCGTAGAACGGATTCTCCTCGGGCTCGTGACGTCGTGGTCGATCTCGCCTATTTCTCGCCGGTTCACGGCCAATGCTTCGATCGGACCGATTTCCTCCGCCATGATTTCCTGGATTTTGTGCGGGTGTGTGCACTTCTAAAGCGGCCATGCGATCACGCATTTCTTGAAGCAGCTGGTTGATGCCGTCGACCTTGTTGTCCATTCCTTCGACCTTTCGGTCCATGCCTTCGACCTTTCGGTTTATGGCTTCCTCTCGTGCTCTCCTTGATCGTAATGTCGCGGATTCGCTTTCTTTGTCCATAGTACCTCGTAAGAAAAGAAAATGAAGAAGTGAATGACAAATTCAAAAAAAATCAAAGAACAAAAAATTGACCTTTAAAATTCTGAATTTGTTTCGACAAAAACAAAGGTGTGATATATATATATATTTTTTTTTTGAATTTTAATTTTTTTTAAATTGCGGAAGTTAAATAAACTAGGATCTAAATATATACATATATATATATATATTTTTATTATGGTTTAATTAAATAAAAACGAAATTGCAAAAATAAAAAAGAAGAAGATGAAGGGATAGAATTGATATCACCGATTTTGAAGCAAGTGTCTCTGATACCACTTGATACGAATCGACTAAGGACCGGCTTGCTCATCTAAAGGTGATGATCGTATAATCCTTGACTTCGAAGGATTCAAGAAGAAAGATGCTAAGGCGTTGAAATTAATCCGAAAATCCTTAGGCCCAATCTTTCGAGAATAACTTTGAAACGAGGCGGTGGCTACGCCGATTGGAGAATTCGGGAAAGAGGATGATAAGGCGTGACCGTTAGGCCGAAAATTCGTATGCCCCACTTTACGAGAAGAAAGCTCACGATCAACGAATCGAAGATTACGTCTAAGAGTCGCGGAACACTCTAAGATAAATCGGAATTGTTTCGAAGAATAAACCTTCTAAGAAACGAAAAGAGAGAACAAATTCTCGACAAGGAGAAGAGAGAAAAGATAATTTTTTATTGAAAAATGATTGATGCTGAAATGAGATTACAAGGGTTGTTTATATAGAGAAGGAAAAAGAGAGTCAAAGTGTATTAAACACTTGTCTCGAAAATGAGGAAAACAAATTACAAGGAATTTGACTAAAGACTGAAATTAAATAAAGGTTGACTAGCGAGAATGCCCCTTGGAATTCCACCGAGAATTCCGCAGAAAATTCCCGCGGAAAAATCCCTCGGAAATAAATTCCTCGGAAAAATTCCCCGCGGAGTTCTCTTTCGGTAACGAACCGTTAGCGGAGTAAGCCGGTTGCCTCGTTAAAACCTCTTACGGAAAACCCATTGGGATAAAACCGTAACAGGAAAAAGAGTACAACGCAACTTACTCAACGGTCGAACCTTAAGAAGAACTCGAAGATAAGGAGTTAAGGATCGGTTGCGTAAGTTGATCCTCCTTGATCCGGATATCGCCAAGTAAGCTCCGAACTGCTTCCTCCAACTTCCGTGCCTTTACGCGGGTGACTGCTCCTTCCGGTACGTGCAATGCCTCGGCTTGAACCTCCTTGTCCGGAATCATATCACCGTCCCCATTCCCACTGTTTCTTTGGTGGGGAATGGATTCATTGATGTTCCCAAGTGGAACATTCTCAAAGTGCTCCATGTCGTTACCAACCTCTTCTTGAACTCTCACACGGTTCCTTCTTGCTCTTGAACCCCTCTCAAGATGATCAATATCGTACCTTGGTTGTATGAGATTGGTATTGCCACGGGAATGGGTATGCATACACCTAGAGAGAGCAAAATCAATGGAAAGTGAAGAAGATTAGTAACTTAGTAGAAAATAAAACTTAAGCTCACTAAGAACCCAAATCTCAATGTTAAAACAAATCCCAATATGGCAACGGCGCCAAATTGATACAAGACTTTTTAATCTCTAAGAGGTATCAATACCCTCTAAACGATGTAGTAAGAGGTTATCGAATCCAATATTGGGAAATAGTCCTAATCACTAAGAATGCAAGGTTCATAAGTAATTTAAGCTAAACAAGGTAATTGGTGATTAAGTGTTCAAGTTCAAATTAAGCAAAGCAATAACTAAACGATTTGTAATTCAAATAACAAAAGCGGAACTAGAGATGAGGTTAATGATATAAGGTGATCCAAGTCCAATTAGTGGTGTTCATTTACTCAAGAAGCTAATTCCTAGGCAATAGATCTCTAATCTAGATTAGTTCTCTTTCAAGCAACTAATCACTATGTTAATTATCAAGTCCATTAGCAAATCATCATTTGTGGATTAACAACTAGCAAGCATTAAGAATCATAACAAGATCAACCAAAGATATGTGCCCTAAACAACTAATATCTTAGGTTAGGAATATAAATCTCTTGTCTAGTTGGTATTGGCATTTCATCAAACACTTGGTGTTCATGAAATGCATTGTGATCTAGATCCACTCTTTCAAGCTAGATCTAACATTGGGGACTCTAGACAAGAAAGAATATAAGATTATCTAACCCTAAACACCACTAATCAAACCCTAGATCACCCTAATCTACCACATCTCAAGATCCTAAGAGGACTACTCAAGATCCATCAAGAACACCTTAAAATCGATTATGATAGAAGATGATTCCAGATGTTTGATTAATCAAGATAGAAAGAGGATAGATGGAAGAGATTGATGGAAATAAATACTAAATTGCATAAATCAAAAGATCCTTCTTACAAATCTCCAACTCTCTCAAAGGTAAAAGTTTTGAACATAAGAAAAAACATACATTGAAAATTAGGTTTAGATGGGTATGTATAAGAAAAGTGGGCTACAGGATTGACATCAATGTCACAAATCGATGCACATGGTCGATGCTAAGGCCCCTGATGTTGCATCCATTTGTTGCATCAATGTGAATTCTCCTGAAGCTGAGCATCCATTTGTTGCATCGATGTGAATTCCCGTGAAGCTGAGCATCCATTTGTTGCATCGATGTAAATGGGGTCTTGAGCGAGGCTAAGCTCCCTGATGTTGCATATGTTTGTTGCATCGATGTGAATGCTGAAAAACTCCCAAAACGTCTTTAACCGCTTCTCTTGCTTCCGAACCGAATGCTCTTAAGCCAACTCCATCAAATGCCTCCAAAGTACCTAAAAAGGACTCCAAAACATGCAAGACACTCTATGACCTAGTATGAGAACCCTAAAACTCTAAATGAGACAAAAACAAGTATGATATGCCATGAAGATCCATGTAAATGATCTTAAATCTATATGAAATGCGTTCTAAATACATGTAAAATATGCACATATCATAGGCTCGATGGTAACACCCAACCACGCGTTATAGAACAGCGTGTCAAAGTCGTCCCATTCCCCAGAAATGGGTCTAAATGCGGTGTCATCACTCAAGGCATACGCCTTCTCCTGTCCATTCCAATGGCGGTGAAAAGGGATCCTGGCCTTTTCATTCAACTTAGGCCAAGGACCTCTGCGTGGGGCTGCAGGAATATCCGTAGCAGAAGGGTTAGAGCTCGATGCATCTGCGGTTCTTACTCGCTTTGGCCTAGATGTCATCTTTGCTGATCTGAGAAACAAATGCTAGAAGGAGATAGAGAGTGAAAATCTAATGAATCTAGGCACTTGAATCACCAAAATCGGTGAAGAAATGAGAGAGATGCGATTTGAGGGGAAGATGGTGTCGGTATCGATCGATGGAGAAGAAAGAAGAGAAAGAAAACCTGAGGGTTTTAAAAGAAAACTTACCTGCCCACACGGTGTCGATCGACACCACATGGTATCGATCGACACCTGTTGGACAATTCCTAGTTTTTCTCCGCATGGTATCGATCGATACGGACTGGTGTCGATCGATACTCCTCGCTTAATCTGCTTCACACTAAAACACAAGACGGAAAACTAAAAATAAAAACAAAAATAAAAGAGTTATATACAGACTCACCAGTCGGTTGCCTCCCACTCAGCGCTTGTTTAACGTCAGGAGCTTGACTTGGGCTCAGGTGATCAACCAGGAGAAGATCGAGAGCTTACTCCCATGCAAGTTCCACAGCTAGATACTTGCAGACTCAGATTTCTGCTCAACATGCTCTCAACAACCTCCTTTCATTTCTCTTTCAGCTCCGAAGTAAGAAGAACTCTAGCCTTAGAGAATGGTTTCGAGGCTCCTTTGCATTTCACCTTATATTCGATCAAATCTCCATCGCACTTATGAGGGATCAAAGTGACATGAGGATTCTCGACTCTCATGCTCTTCGCCTTCTTCTTTGTTGCCTTAGCCTTCTTGACAACTTTCTTGGGGATGCTAGGCGGTTCAACCGAAACGTCTATGACAGTTGGCTCGTCAGGAGGCTCTTCCAAAAGATCAACTGCTAATATCTCTCCTGTGACAACAGTGAAGCAAGAGACATGTGTGGGAGCTCGTCTAGAAGGAATGACATCATAGTAGACCTCTCCGTCAATGTAAGAGAAAGATATTCTCTTATTAGGCGTGTCTATGACCGCGCCAGCAGTAGCCATAAACAGTCGTCCCAGGAGCAAAGACACCTCAGATCCTTCACTCATCTCCACAACCTTAAAATTAGTGGGTACCAGACAATCTCCTACTTTAACAAGCAAACCATGGATAGTACCGTATGGAGGTGAGATGGAGGAGTTCGCAAATGTGAGAAGCATCGTAGGTGATCTTATATTAGCCCTTAATCGTTCAGCGATGTCCCGTGAAATAACATTGACGCTAGACCCTGAGTCAACGAGAGACTCGTTGAATTCAACTCCATAGATGGAGCATGGAACCGCAAATTTTCCTGGGTCTTCCCTCTAGGTCAACTGCCTCAGCGGTAGTGACTTGCGTCTTGCCTCGATAAAGAGTACTTCGACCTCTTCCAAAGTTTCTCTGCCATCTTTGAAGTGACTTAGCAGAAGCCACCCCTCTAGAGCTTCTTCAAAAGTGAACGACTGGGGTATCCTTCGTACCCTCTTCTCAAAACCACGCAGCTGCTTTGGAGTGATGGGGGCTCGGAGGTGTTGAGGTATAGGATTTAGCTTCTTGGGTTTGCGAAGTCTTTCTTCAATCAAATCAGGTGTCTTCTCAATTTCTGGCTTAGTCTGCGAGTGGTATCGATCGACACCAGGTACTGTATCGATCGATACTCGGGGTTCTGACACGTCTCGAGAAAGGATTTTGACTGGTGTCGATCGATACTCTGTGGTGTCGGTCGATACTCGGGTGATTCCTGAAGTCTCATCGAAATTTTCTGCACTTAAGGTGATTGCATTGACGTGTGCTCTTGGATTTTCAGTTCTCCCTGGAAGAAAACCCTCTTGCCTTTTCACAGCTTCCGAAGTATGAGCAACCTGAACTTCCAACTTCTTATGACTCATGCTGAGAGCTTCGATCCTTCCATTCAAGGTAGTGTAAAGATCGTCTAGCTTCCCATTGAAAGTTACTGTCATTTTCTCCTGTCCTTGAACCAGCTGTTCAAGCATAGCTTCAATCTTGCTCTCAGGAGTTTTAGTAGGTACATGCTCATAAGAAGAATTCCCATAGTTCTTAGTGTAACCACTGTTTTGGGAAGGTTTCTGGTTGAATCCTCCTTGCTGGAAATTGTTGTTAAAATTTCGGATGTTGTTGAATTGGTTCCTCTGACCCTGAAAACCAGAACCACCAATGTACTTAACATCCTCTACTTCACTATCATTGAACACCTCAACATCTTCAGCAAAATGAACGGCCTTCGTTGTCTTGCCCATCAGAACACTGTGCATAGAATTCAGCTTGGCTTTAACTTCAGCAATCTGTGATCCATCCATGTTCCCATTCCGTTTCTTTCGCTCAAGGTCTGCATTTTTGATGCTATTGCTAGACGCAAAATTCTCAATAAGCGCATACGCATCATCTGGATACCTGGTATTGAAATTCCCATTGCTCGAAGCATCCAAAGCCATCTGATACCTCCAATCAATCCCTCTAAAGAAGATACCCAGCAGCTGAACATCAGAATATCCATGATGTGGACAATCTCTCTGATACGATATGAATCTCGTCCAAGCAGCCTTGAACGCCTCAGTAGGTCCTTGAGAAAACTGGGAGATCTTGTTCCTCAGATCGTGCATCATCATAGAAGTTGTTCAGGAAAGCAGTCTTAGTCTCTTCCCAAGAAGTCAGTAATCCAGGAGGTAATTGCTTCAGCCAATAAGTCGCTTCTCCACCAAGAGAGTATGGGAAGAGCTTGCAGAAAAGGTAATCATAAGACACCCCATTACTCTTGATGCTAGTGACCACGTCCTCAAACTTTTCAATATCATCCATGGGATGTTCATGAGGAAGACCATGAAAAGGGTGCTGACCCACAAGAGTGTAATACACAGGTTTCAGCTCAAAGTCATTCCTCTGATATGGTGGAGGACGAATCGATGATCGATTAGCATAAAACTGATTAGGCCTGTTGTACTCTCCAATTGTTCAACCATGATCAGCCACGACGTTCCCATCGTCATTCCCAGCGACAACATGAGCAGGTGGAATGATGTTCCCCTCTCCATCCAGTCGTTGTCCTCTCTCATTGCACAAACGACCCTCTTGGTCTCTCAAAGCCCCAGCAGCATCCTGAATCAAAATCACTGGATTGTTCATCTCTGCTGGTTTCTTTGCTTTCTTGTTTGCACGTTTCAAAGTTGCTAGCTGCTCGTTTGACAGATCAACTAGCGGAGTGTTCTTGTTCTTTCTGGTTTCACGAAGAGGCATGCACCTGAAACACAAAAGTCAAGAACGTAAGTAACTAAAATACACGACGGGTATCGATCGATACCACAAGGGTGTCGATCGATACTCAACGATTTAAAAAAAACTCTAAGCTAAAATCTAATGGCGAAATTGAGTCCCCGGCAATGGCGCCAAATTTGATATGCTCAAATTAATACCCTAAAAGTACTAAGCAGTAGTTGCAGGTAAGTAGGGGTCGAACACAAGGACTCACGGAAATCACACAATAGATTAAATAGATTCGAATTAAGCTAAACCAAAGGATGTAATTGAAAGCAATGCGTAAATTAAACAAGTTGTAAGTTCGATTGGAGAAAGATAGGCTCAGGGTATTTCTCAGGAAATCAATGAATGCAGATAAATCAATGATTCAGATTTAGCGTGGTTCTTGAACTCAAATCACTAAGATATAGTTAACCAACTCTCGTTGCGAAAACTATCTAAATCTAAATCTTATGAATTCCAAATCTCTTTGTGAATCCTAGAGTCTAAATCAGCTTTTCAATCAGGTTTGATTTGTTCACAAAACAACTAAACCAAATCTCTTTGCGAATAATTATTTTGCTGACCTTAGGTTCTATCAGGTAATTAATTGCACTCTCGTGCCTAATCAATTATCCTAAGATCTTAATTCTAGATTCGTCAACCTAGAATTAGCTTTGAGCGCAACCTAAGGCGAAGAACTAATTCAGATGGTGAATCCTAATCAACAAATCAATCTAGCATTCAAAGAAAACCCTTATGAGAACCCTGAACCTAAAGTGGATCTACTCAGACATGAAGAATGAAAACAACATGATTGAATAGATCATCAAAGAAAATAATAGAATACAGTAGTTCAGAGTTGTCTCTCTAAAAACCAAAAGTATAATCAAAGTAATGAAAGCGTAGCCACCAAAGTCGCTGAAAAACTTAATTATATAGTCTAAACACGAATTTGGGTCTTCTTGTAAATATTAAAGTTTTCTAGGCAAGGTCTGCAATTGTTCAAACTTCATTAAAAGTCGCGACTTGTGATCTCCTCGATGGGTGTCGATCGATACTAGGGGGTATCGATCAATTCTTGACGCTTCGATCATGTACTTAGTCACCAGACTTCAATTTTGCTCCACAATGCTCCTAAAAGCTCCAATATCTCCAATTATGCTCCAAACATGCTAAAACCTGTAAAAGACTCTAAAAGACTCTATAATAGAATAAAGACTCGATAAAACAGACTTATATCATGGCTTAAACAGGGTAAAAACCATGATATATCAACCCCAAGGTGAACTACTCGGTCTGTTAAAACCTTTTTCCAACAGTTCTTCTAACTGTTTCTTTAACTCGGCCATTTCCGCCGGTGCCATCCGATATGGTGCCTTCAAGAGTGGCGCCATTCCGGGTTCAAGTTCTATTGTGAATGGATCCGACCTATCAGGTGGTAAACCTGTCAAGGCTTGGAACACATCCGCAAACTCTCTCACCACCGGAATGTCCTTTATCTCGACACCTTCCCCCACTTCTGCCGTGGTGATTGTGGCTAGATAAGCTTCGCAGCCTTTCTCAAGCATATTCCCGGCTTGGATTGCCGAGACTACCAAGCTCCCCGAGGTTGGTCGAATTCCTTGGAATTCTAACGTCCCCTCGTCCCGCTCAAACCGCACTCTTCCCCGGTGACAGTCTAGCGTTGCTTTATATTTTCCCAGCCAATCCATTCCCAAAATCAATTCATGATTCTTGAGTTGAACTATGACTAAATCGATTGGTAGGCTTATTCCTCCAATCAACACTGGGACACCACAGACTGTTCCTAACGAGAACATGACCTGACCGCCCGCATCATTGACTACTCCATAGTCTTTTCCCGGTTCTCTTCGGAACCTGCCTTTTCCCAGCATTTCCGGACTCACAAAACTATGTGTAGCCCCGGAATCAAATAAGGAATGCGTGGACACACCACCAATTTCCAAGGTCCCTATACATTCATCCCCAAATGCTAAGTACCTTCCCTTTTTCTCTGATGCAATGCAAATGCTCGTATATAAATAGCATGGACTAGAAGCGTACCAGTGATCGCACTGAAACTTCCTGCCTCGCCATCTTCCTTGGAAAGTTCAAAAACCCGAGGTGCCACAGTCTGCCTTTTGGCTTGCTGCGAGTCCACTCTCCCTCGGTTCTACCTTTGGTCCATCTGCATTTCTACCCGAAGTTTGGGACATTCTCTCTTGAAATGCCCAGCCTTTCCGCAGTAGTACCACGACTTCCCCTCGTTATTTCCCCTGAATGATCCTTGATCATTCCGCGGACAGTTTTGGATTTCGTGATCCTTACTTCCGCACTTAGCGCATGTTCTGGATCCCTTCCAGCACATGCCCCCGTGCATCTTTCCGCACGTAGAACATTCCCCGTGCTTGGCCGAGGAGGGGTTGTTTCCCTCCACCTGATCGAATTTCCTCTTCCGGTTATCAACGATCTTACTTGCCAAGGTAGGACGGTATGGCGCCTTTTAGCGGAGTTCCTCCTCAATGCTGGATTCCACCATCGAGGCCCTTTCCACCACTTCGGCAATAGAGTCAAACGTTTGGACATAGCAATGCGTTCTGAGTTCCCCCCTTAGTACCCGGAGGAACCGGCGGACTTGCAAGTTCTCCTCCAAAAGTTCTCTTCCCACGTATCGCTGAAGGCGATTATACTCCTCCTCGTATTGGCGAACTATCTGATCCCCTTGGACAAGTTCCAGGAATTTCTTCTCGAGTGTATCCCATATTTCCGAGGGAAAGTATTTCTGGTTGAATTCGGTTTCAAACTCCGCAAAGGTATCCACACCCCCTGCGCGTTTTTCAACCGCAATCCACCAGATGTGCGCGTCCCCCTCCAAAAAGTGGACCGCGATATCTTTCTTGTAATCCTACGGACAACGCGTGGATTGAAAGTTCCTGACAAGGCGACTCCTCCATTCATCCACTTCTATCGGATCAGGACTGCCTTTGAAATGCCTTGTTCCCAGCCGGGATACATGTTCCAGGATGCTTAGATAGTCCACTTTTCGGGTTGTTCTAACCGGTGGGGAATCTAACTCCACAACATCCGGGATTGTTCCCACATTTTACCCCGCTAGTGGCACAGCCATGCGGATCCTTGTTGACTATCCAACGGTCGGATTTTCCTCCGGTGCGATAGTTTGTGTTAGGATCGCCAACTGCGCCAACACGGTCTTCATCGTTTCCCACATCTCCGCAGCCGTTGGAATAGCCGCTTGCTTTCCTTTTTCCGCCGTCTTGCTACCACCCACGCCATTCCTCAATGCCAAGGGACGCGCTGCAGTAGATGATTCCGCAACATCCTCCGGATTCACGGCCGGATCCTTATCCCCCGGGTTAACGACCGTAGTCTTGCCATGCACAGCCGGGATCTCATTACCCATCTCCTTGTCCCCATCCACACGTTCGGTTGGGTCAAGGAACGCTTGGTTCCCCAATTCAGCATCGGCTTGACTTCCCTCGGTCGGTCCCTTGTCTTTCTTACTTTTTCCCGTCTTGGTGCTTATACCCATCTGCAGAATCAACCAAGTTAGTATAAGATACTTAACCGCGATTCTCAAACAAGTTTAAGCAACAATCCTAGCGCGAGACTCTTTAGGGGATGAGTGGTGTTCCCAAAACCCGACACCTAACCATCCTAGGATCAAGCAAGCTCTGATACCAACTTGAAACACCCTGTCCCGGACTCTAAGTCCGCGGAGGTTGTTCCCGTTCGGATCACTAAGTGCATCCGAACCATTCAGTCCATTTTTAGGGCCAATTCCTTAAACGATGTTCAATTCGATATGATATATTCTGATATTAATATATTAGAGTCTAAACACTTAATAAAAGAAATGGCCTGGCTATTTTATTAATACGTTAAGGATTCGATACATCTTAGAGTTTGCATATAAGCTATTACAATGTTAATCGATCCTAACAAACCAAACCAACACCACCTTTCTTCCCCGGCTAAAACGTATCGCGCCTAAGCCCACTTCTTCTCGGAAGTCTCATCGTTACCTGAAAGCCAAAGAGGAATAAGTAACTCGATAATTACTTAGTGAATACGGTTATATAATGTGATGCATGTTACTCGGCTAAATCATGCATATTTACCCCCGAATTCACGTTTTTCCCCACGGTATGTGATTTTAGACGAACCAGATTTCCCCTGGAAAGTTATCTTGGCCGAGCCCGAATTCCCCCGTTTCAAGTTTAGCCGAGCCTTTGTGGATTCTCCCCGATCCCCAAGTCATTTGCCTACAACCCACAGTAAATTCCCCCTCGGCTAAATATCAATTCCGTGTAAGTTATTATGAACATTCGGCTAGGATTATGTAATCCCGGCCATAAGAAGAATATGAATGAATGTAACCAACAGTGCGATTAAATAGATACTGCGTGCATATAGAACGATCATAAGACTTACTCGAGGAAACCGGTAGTCTAGATCCGAACTAAGCCGCCGATAATAATCACTCACCTTTGCCACGCGATTTGACCGAGGCACTTGTCCGCCTTGATCCCTCAATCCCGCGATATGAATCTCCCTCGATACGATCTCTGCGATCGTTCTGGGACTTCTCTTCCTTCGGCTAAACTTTCCCCCTTCTTCTTCAGATCGGAAATCCCTCGGCTAACTTTCTCTTCTTGCCGATCGGATTAACTCTCTCGGCTATCTTTCTTTCTCTCTCGGGGATCCTTAGTTTTGTCAGCTAAAAATCCCTCTTTTTGTGCGTGGGCGAGAAGAATTGACTAAAGGTCTTATTTATAGAACATTTGTCTCAAAAACTCCCTAAAACCGCCCATCCAACGAACGAATGCGATTCTTAGCCGAATGGGTGGGCAACCCTTCGGCTAAAACCGTTTTCAACCGCCCCTCATATGCTTGGCACATGTGATCACCTTTTTAGCCGAGATTAGTTAGCTTTCTTCACTCAGCTATCGTTTTAGCCAGCCAGCTAGCTTACCAGCTGGTCAACTGGATAGAACTGCCGAACACTTAGCTTAGCTAAACCGAGATTCCCGTGAACTGATCCAGCTGAGCTAGCTTCACCATCTAGCTCATTTTAGCTCGGCTGAAACGTCTTGAGCTTCTTTCTGCATTCCCTTGGTCTTTTCATCTTTTCTCCGGCTAAATCCTTAGACCATAAGACTTAGCCGACGTTTTTGAACCATGGCTTAGATTCCTTTAACTTTTCCCAGCTATTCAGCTCAACTTTTTGCTATGATCTGTCCCGGCGATTCTATTGCGGAACGGGGACGTTACACAAGCAAATACTAAGTCTGGGGTAGTTGATATATCATGGTTTTTACCCCTTTTATGCCATGATATAAGTCCGTTTTATAGAGTTTTTCTACTATTTCGTTGTGGTTTAGAGTCTTTTACAGGTTTTAACATGTTTGGAGCATAATTGGAGATATTGAAGCTTTCTGGAGCATTTTGGAGTAAAGCAGAAGTTCGTGTAGCTGAGTACCCGATTTGAAGCCTCAGTATCGATCGACACTGACTAGTATCAGTCGATACTCACTACAGCAAGACACGATCGCGACTTTTCCAAGAGTTGAAGAATTGCAAAATTGCCTAGAAGACTTTATTATTTACAAGAAGCCCCAAAACGTGACTTAGGTTATTTATTAGGATTTTACAGTCACTTTGATGGCTATGCTTTATTTTACTTTGGTTTTGTGAGAGAGCTTTTGAAGGGAGACCAAATTTGATATGCTCAAATTAATACCCTATAAGTACTAAAGCAGTTGTTGTAGTATATGTAGGGGTCGAACACAAGAACTCAAGGAAACACACAATAGATTATATAGAGGAGAATTAAGCTAAAAGATCAATGTGATTGAAAGCAATACGTAAATTAAACTGGTTGTAAGTTTGATTGGAGAAAGATAGGTTAATGGTATTTCTCAGGAAATCAATGAATGCAGATAAACTAATTAATCAGGGTTAAGGTTGCCCACGGTTCTTGAACTTAAATCACTAAGGTATAATTAACCAACTCTCGTTGCGAGAATGATATAATCCTAAATCCTAGAATTCCAAATTTCTTTGCGAATCCTAAAGTCTTAACCAGCTTTTAGTTCAAGTTTGATTTGTTCACAAAACAACTAAACAAAATCTCTTTGAGAATAGTTACTTTGCTCACCCTAGGTTCTATCAGGTTTCTCAATTGCACTCTCGTTTCAAATCAATTAACCTAAGATATAAGTTCTATGTGATCAATCCAGAATTAGCTTTGAAAACAACCTATGGCGAAGAACTAATTCAGATTATGAACCTTAATAACTAATCAACCTAGCATTCAAAGAAATCCCTAATGAGAACTGACACGATTCGACTAAGGACCGACTTGCTCTAGTACAGATGAGAGGGATAGATCCACGACTTCAAGGGATTCACGAGAAGAGATGCTAAGGCGTGGGAGAATTCCCGAAAATCCTTAGGCCCAATTCCGACTATGAAGCTTGAAACGAGGGGGTGGCTGCGTTGTTGGGAGAATCCAGGGAAGAAGATGACAAGGCGTGGGAGATGAAATCCCAAAAATCCTTGTGCCCTAATTCACGAGAAGAATTCACACGAACGACGGATCGAAGGTTACGTCGAGTGTTGCGGAAAGACACTACGATAAACCGATAAATAATTCTATGAATAACCTTCAAAGAATTAGAGAGAAAGAGCATAAACTCTGAAAAATAACTTGATTAAAAATGGTGTATTGTTTCGACCATGAGGGAGAAGAGAGAATAAAAATAAAGCAAAGAAAGACAAGTCAAAGGTCTCCTCGAAAAAGAGAGAGACTACATCGAAAATTACAAAGAAAATAAATGCAGTTTGAACAACTCTTGGGATTCCGCCAGAAAATCACGGCGGAGAATTTCCCCCGGGAAAGTCCCTCGAAAAGTCCCTCGAGAATAAATCCCTCAGAATTTCCCTCAGAAAATCCCCTCGCGGAACTCTCAAGAAATCTGAACGTTAGGCGGTGTAAGCCGGTTGCCTCGTTAAAACCTCTATACGGAAAACCCAATTGGGACAAAACCGTATACAGGAAAAAGAGTACAAACGACTTACACAAACGGCCAAACCTCATAAAGAGTTCGAAGACAATGAGGTGAAGACGGGTTGTGTACGTTGGTCCTTCTCGATCCTTGCATCTGTGAGTAAGCTCCGAACCGCTCCCGCTAGTTGTCGTGCCTTAGACCGTGTGATGGGTCCTTCGGGAATGACCATCGCGTCTTCTTGAACCTCAACCGAAGCCGTCACGTCCATGATCATATCATCCCCCTCCTCTTGAAAAGGATTTGCCCTCAAATCGATTTCATCTGCAACATAAGGAATAATATCAGCAACATTAAAACTTGAACTTATCGAATACTTACCTTGGAGATCTAGTTTGTAGGAATTGTTGTTGATCTTTTCCACCACAGTGAACGGCCCATCGACTCTCGGCAAGAGTTTCGACTTTCTTTCCTCCGGGAACCGTTCTTTCTTTAGATAAATCCAAACAAGATCGCCGGGTTCAAAAACCTTCTTGTTTCGTCCTTTGTTTGCGTGTTTGCGGTATTGTTCCGTCTTACGTTCGATGTTTGCTTTCGCCTTCTCGTGCATCTGTTTGACCATCTCGGCCCGTTTCTTACCGTCCATACTCACATGTTCACTCAAAGGTAAAGGAGTTAAATCGAGAGGAGTAAGCGGATTAAAACCATAAACGAATTCAAAAGGAGAAAACAAAGTCGTAGAATGCTGCGCATGATTATAAGCAAATTCTACATGAGGCAAACAATCTTCCCACGATCTAAGATTCTTTTTAATGACAGTTTGCAAAAGAGATCCTAAGGTCCTATTGACCACCTCGGTTTGTCCGTCCGTTTGCGGATGACAAGTCGTATAGAAACAAAGTTTCGTTCCTAACTTAGCCCAAAGAGTATTCCAAAAATAACTAAGAAACTTTGTATCTCTGTCCGACACTATAGTCCTAGGCATTCCATGCATGCGAATAATTTCTCTAAAGAATTATTCGGCTATGTTCGATGCATCATCAGTTTTATGACACGGAATAAAATGCGCCATCTTAGAAAACCTATCGACTACCACAAAAATCGAATCATTACATTTCCTAGACTTAGGTAATCCTAACACAAAATCCATAGAAATATCGGTCCAAGGAGCACTAGGAATAGGTAGAGGAGTATACAGACCTTGGTTTTGGCGTTTAGATTTTGAATACTTACAAGTCGTGCACCGGTTGCAAACACGTTCCACATCGTGCTTCATATGCGGCCAAAAGAAATGATCTTGCACGATATGAAGTGTTTTGGCAACGCCAAAATGTCCCATAAGTCCACCGCCATGTGCTTCCCTAATAAGCAAATCTCGCAAAGAAGAATTAGGAATACAAAGACGGTTCTCGTAAAATAAGAAACCGTCGCTTTGAAAGTACTTTCCAAATGCGAATTTAGAACAAGAGAGAAACACTTCCTGGAAATCAGAATCGGTTGCATAAGCGTCCTTGATCATCTCAAACCCAAGTATCTTAGCATCAAGTGTCGAGATAAGAGTGTACCTCTGAGACAACGCGTCGGCCACGACGTTTTCCTTACCTTGTTTATATTGAATCACGTACGGAAACGTCTCAATGAATTCAACCCAACGTGCGTGCCTCTTGTTCAAATTTTGCTGGCTCTTCAAGTGCTTGAGAGATTGATGATCAGTATGAATGATGAACTCCTTCGGCCATAAGTAATGCTGCCACGTTTGGAGAGCTCGGACCAAGGCATAAAGTTCCTTGTCGTAAGTCGGATAATTGAGCGTTGCTCCTCCAAGTTTCTCGCTGAAGAAAGCTACGGGTTTCTTCTCTTGCATAAGTACATCACCTATACCAATACCAGAAGCGTCACATTCAATCTCGAAAGCTTTCATAAAATCGGGTAAAATAAGTAAAGGGGCGTGAGTGAGTTTATTTTTCAGCAGTTGGAACGCGTCCTCTTGAGCTTGTTCCCATCGAAATCCCACGTCCTTTTTGATAACCTCGGTAAATGGTACGGCAATCGTACTGAAGTCACGAACGAATCGTCGATAAAATCCCGCCAAACCGTGAAAACTCCGGACCTCGCTAACGGTCTTTGGGCTCGGCCAATCGCGGATCGCCTTTATCTTGTTCTCGTCAAGCTGTATGCCCTGAGAACTAACCACAAAACCGAAAAAGACAACGTTATCTGAACAAAAAGAACATTTCTTCAAATTTCCAAATAACCGTTCCTTCCTAAGCACATCTAACACTAATCGCAAGTGTTCCACATGTTCGTCTAGGTTCTTACTATAAATCAGAATATCGTCAAAGTAGACAACTACAAAGACGCCTATATACGACTTAAAATCATGGTTCATTAAACGCATAAAAGTGCTAGGAGCATTCGTCAAACCAAACGGCATAACTAACCACTCATATAGACCCTGTTTGGTTTTAAAAGCGGTTTTCCACTCATAACCTTCCTTCATCCGGATTTGGTGATAACCACTCTTAAGATCAATCTTAGTAAACACACTAGATCCATAAAGCTCATCTAACATATCATCTAACCTCGGGATCGGATGACGATACGTTACCGTTATGTTGTTTATTGCGCGGCAATCGACACACATCCGCCAAGTACCGTCTTTCTTTGGCACAAGTAGTACGGGTACAGCACATGGGCTCATACTTTCCCGTATATGTCCTTTAGACATCAACTCATCTACTTGGCATTGTAGTTCCTTAGTTTCCACGGGATTTGTTCGATACGCCGGCCGGTTCGGAAGAGTAGCGCCGGGGACAAAGTCGATTTGATGCTCGATTCCGCGGAGTGGTGGCAAACCACTTGGTCCATCGTCCGAGGACACATCAGCATACCCCTGAAAAAGAGATGAAACACTACTCGGAATTTCTGGCTCGGGATTAGTCATACTCGAGAGAGCATCCCTAAAAACTAATAGCACAAAAGATTGCCGAGAAACGAGAGCATGTTTTAGTTCACTCGTTTTGATAAATAATGATTCATTCACAAGTGTTCTCTCACATGACTTAGTACCTATACTCTCGGTATTATCAGAATGAGAAGACGAGGGATCACTTACCTTGCTTTTGCCGTGACTCTTTTCAAGTTTAAGTTGATCGAGATATACGTCGTGCGGCGTTAGTGGTGCAAGAGTGATCTTTCGGCCGTGATGTTCAAAGGAATGCTTGTTTGTAAATCCGTCATGAACGGCTCTACTGTCGTATTGCCACGGTCATCCAAGTAGGATATGACCAGCTTCCATAGGGAGAACATCGCACACTATTTCATCCTCTTAGCGGCCGATAGTCAAAGGAACCGAAACTTGTCGGCTAACTTTGAGTTGTCTTTGATTATTCAACCATCGAAGGTTGTAAGGCCATGGATGCTTCGTGGTCTCCATACCAAGCTTATCCACTAAGGTAGTGCTAGCAACGTTAGTACAACTTCCACCGTCAATAATTAGACTACATACCTTGATTTTAACCATGCAACGGTATGGAAGAGGTTTTCGCGTTGTTCGTTTTTAATGACCGGTTCCTGGGCAAGAAAAACACGTCTCGCCACTAAGAGTTCCCGTCAACCGCATGCTCTTCATAATCGTCAAAGATTGGAGCGGTTTCTGTCTCTTCTTCATCGTCGGTCACGATTTCACCGTTTTCTAGCATCATCATCGCGCGGGCATTCGGGCACTTGTTCGCGTAATGTCATTTGCCTCTGCACTTAAAACATTCAATATCACGATTACACATAGGATTCGAATCACCCTTACCCTTGTAGTCATGACCGGAAAATTGCGGTTTGAATTCCGCCTTATGCTTAAAATCGGTCCGTGGGGGATAATTCGGTTTGTCTCCTTCGGTGAAGCTCGGCTTAGAGCTTGAATCGTAAGGTTGTCGTGACATGCTTTTTCTTTTGAGTTGCTGTTCCACTAGGACAGCCTTATGCAACATTTCCTCCAAAGTCGCATACGTTTGCATTTCCATACGGTCTTGTAATTCGCTGTTCATGCCGGCTAAGAACCGTGCCATCGTGGCATCACTCGGCTCATCCACATCAGCCTTTAGCATCAGCTTTTCCATCTCCTGGAAATAGTCATCCACGCCTTTACTTCCTTGACCTAGACGTCTCAAACGTTGGTGAAGTTCCCGATGGTAGTGTAGCGGTACGAACCGCCTTCGCATAAGTGCGATCATCTCCGTCCATGTCTCCACGGGATTCTCACCGTTGCATCTCCTGTTTGTCACAATTTGATCCCACCAGTCAATAGCGTATTCATGAAATTCAGTAGCGGCTTACCAGATTTTTTTGTATGCGGAAAACTTTTGGCAATCGAAAACGAGTTCGATTTTCTTTTCCCATTCGAGAAAGGCGTCTGGATCGTTCTTTCCGTAGAACGGGGGAATGCGAAGTTTCATTCTGCCAAGATCATCGTTGTTACGCCTTTGAGGTAGCGGATGTCGGTTGTGATTTCCCTCGGATGAATCTCCTCGGTCGTAAAATGGATTGCCCTCCGATTCATCTTGTCGCGGCCGATTTCTCCTCGGTCTCGCCGGTGCGTGACAACTTCCATGTCCTACACTCTGCTCGGATCTTACATCCTCGGATCTATAGTTCCTTGGTTCAGCGCCTTGATTTCTCTCATTTCGTCTCGGCGTACCAACCGCTAGTGTCGCCATTTGATCTCGCATCTCACGGAGAACTTGTGCCATGTCATCGACCTTTTGATTAACGCCATCAACTTTTTGATTTATCGCAGCATCTCGCTCTCTCCTAGATCGTGATGAAGCGGATTCACTTTCTTCCGACATGTTGTTCCTTGCACAAAATCAAACAAGAACAAATGAGTGTATGCAAAAGTTCAGATTTTCCCCATATAACCACAAAAACAGTGATTTCCGAAAAAATGAAAACGAAATTTTTTTTTTTTTTTTTGAATTTTAAAATTTATGACAAATAAAATAAGACTCAGATCTACTTAGCTATATTTGTTTTTTATTTATTTGATAAGTTTTTGAATTAATAAAAATCGAAACAAAACAGAAACACAAAAAATTTTAAGCCCAGAAATTGCAAAGAACATGAACAGTTAAAAATGGATAGATCTCACTGATTTGGAGCAAGTGTCTCTGATACCACTTGACACGATTCGACTAAGGACCGGCTTGCTCTAGTACAGATGAGAGGGATAGATCCACGACTTCAAGGGATTCACGAGAAGAGATGCTAAGTCGTGGGAGAATTCCCAAAAATACTTAGGCCCAATTCCGACTATGAAGCTTGAAACGAGGGGGTGGTTGCGTTGTTGGGAGAATCCGGGGAAGAAGATGACAAGGCGTGGGAGATGAAATCCCGAAAATCCTTGTGCCCTAATTCACGAGAAGAATTCACACGAACGACAGATCGAAGGTTACGTCGAGTGTTGCGGAAAGACACTACGATAAACCGATAAATAATTCTATGAATAACCTTCAAAGAATTAGAGAGAAAGAGCATAAACTCTGAAAAATAACTAGATTAAAAATGGTGTATTGTTTCGACCATGAGGGAGAAGAGAGAATAAAAAGAAAGCAAAGAAAGACAAGTCAAAGCTCTCCTCGAAAAAGAGAGAGACTACATCGAAAATTACAAAGAAAATAAATGCAGTTTGAACAACTCTTGGGATTCCGCCAGAAAATCCCCGCGGAGAATTTCCCCCGGGAAAGTCCGTCGAAAAGTCCCTCGGGAATAAATCCCTCGGAATTTCACTACAAGAAAACAGTCGATTTGCAATGGAATTTGCGATGGATATAATCCGTCGCAAATTTGCGACGGATTTGCGAGGGATTTGCGACGGATTTGCGAGTGACTAACTTGTCGTCGCAAATCCGTCTCTATTTTGCGAGGGAAAAAGTCGTCGCAAATTGCGACGATTTTGCAACAAATTTGCGACGAACGTGCGAGGGAATATCTAGGGTCGCAAATCCCTCGCAAATTTGCGAGGGCCAAACGGGCGTCGCAAATGCGTTGCAAAATTGCGACGAATTTGCGAGGGATTAGCGAGGACTACAGTGGTCGTCGCAACTCCGTCGCAAAATTGCGACGGTAAATGTCCCTCGCAAAATTGCGACGGATTTGCAACGGATTTTTGCAAGGGATTTGCGATGGAAGTAGTTAGGTGGAGTTAGGTGAGGTAGGTGGAACACGTTTAAAAGAAAAATTAATTTCCATCGCAAAGTTGTTGCAAATCCCTTGCAAATCCTTTTCCGTAGCAAATCCATTGCAAATTTCCGTAGCAAATCCGTCTCAAATCCGTCGCAATTTATTTTGAAATCCTATAAATACAGATCACGTTGAGAGCTTTCATAACACAAAAAAAAAAATTCGAAAAAAAAAAAAAAAAAAAAAAAAAAAATTTTTTTTGATATATATATTTTGAGTGGTGAATGTTTAAAAAATGTCTTCGGGGCACGAAATATACGCATTACGATCATGGATGTACAATCAAAGAGATCCAGAGACGGGTGAAGTGACGAAAGAGTATCGGGACGGGTTGCGAGCATTCATGTACCAGGCGACAAGCCAACCATGTGCGACTCGTGACGGTAAAATTTTCTGTCCATGTAGAAAGTGCAAGAACACCCAATATGTGGATATTGATACTGTGAAGAGGCATCTATATAATAGAGGATTTAAGCCAAACTATTATATCTGGTTTTCGCATGGGGAAGGTTGTAGTGTTGATGCTGGAAGTAGTAGTACGAGTCATGGCGTTGATCAACCTAGTTATAATTATGGGAATGATCATTTATTCGGAAATATTGATGAAGGGTATCAACAGGGAAATAGGTTTCATGATATGGTTACAGATGCATTTCATGAAAGTACAACTGCATTTGCTGATGATAATACTAGGGAAGAACCCAACATAGAAGCAAAGCGTTTTTATGATATGTTAGACGCTGCGAAGCAGCCCATTTACGATGGATGTAGAGAAGGGCAGTCTAAACTATCATTGGCATCTAGGATGATGACAATTAAAAGTGATCATAACCTAAATGAGATTTGCATGGATTCATGGGCTGAGCTAATTAAAGAGTATTTGCCACAAGATAATATTTCCGCTGAGAGTTACTATGAAATACAGAGGTTGGTTGCGAGTCTTGGGTTACCATCAGAAATGATTGACGTATGCATAGACAATTGCATGATTTTCTGGAAAGATGATGATAAGTTGCAGGAATGTCGATTTTGTGGGAAGCCGAGATATCAACCAACTACTGGAAGGACCCGCGTTGCATACCAACGTATGTGGTACTTGCCAATCACCGATAGGTTGAAACGGTTATACCAATCAGAAAGGACATCGGCGGCAATGAGATGGCATGCACAACATACCACGGAGGATGGGGAGGTTACGCATCCGTCAGATGCAAAGGCGTGGAAACACTTTCAGACTGTACATTCAGACTTTGCTAACGAGAGCAGGAATGTCTATCTTGGCTTATGCACCGATGGGTTTAGTCCATTTGGTATGTCCGGGAGACAATATTCTCTATGGCCTGTCATTTTGACGCCATACAATCTTCCTCCAGAAATGTGCATGCAACGGGAATTTTTGTTCATGAGTATTCTAGTACCCGGTCCTAAGCATCCGAAGCGATCCCTTGATGTATTCCTCCAACCTTTGATTCATGAGTTGAAACAGTTGTGGTATACAGGTGTTCGCACATTCGATTATTCGCAGCAAAGGAACTTCAAGATGCGTGCTGTGCTATTGTGGACCATTAGTGACTTCCCGGCGTATGGAATGTTATCGGGGTGGACTACGCATGGAAGGTTATCGTGTCCATATTGCCTTGATCGGTCAGAGGCCTTCCAGTTGAAGCATGGAAGGAAACCATGTTGGTTTGACTGTCATCGTCGGTTTCTTCCCATGCATCATCCGCATCGCAAGAACAAGAAGTTGTTTAGGAAGAACAAGGTCGTGCGTGTTCCCCCCCCCCGTCTATCTTTCAGGGAATGATTTGTTAGAGCAGATTGATTATTACGGTGCTCAAGAAACATGTAAACGTGGGGGCAATTGGCACACTAAGGCAAACATGCCTGACGGATATAACGTTTCTCACAATTGGCACAAACAAAGTATTTTTTGGGAACTGCCATATTGGAAGGATCTTCTATTACGGCATAATCTTGATGTGATGCACATCGAAAAAAATTTCTTCGATAACATCATGAATACGATTTTGAATGTCAAGGGAAAGACTAAAGACAAAATGAAATCAAGGTTGGACATGGCCGAAATATGTGTAAGAAGCGAGTTGCATATTACACAAAACGGAAAAATGCCGATTCCAACTTTTCGATTGTCTACGGATGCGAAACGAGCGTTGTTTGACTGGGTTGGTTCAGAAGTAAGGTTCCCTGATGGATATGTGTCCAAATTCACAATTAGATGCATAGAGCAAGGCAATAAATTTTCCGGTATGAAGAGCCACGATTGCCATGTATTCATGCAGCGATTACTACCATTTGCATTACTCGAGCTCTTACCGACAGCTGTTCACGAAGCAATTGCGGGTAAACAAGTATTAATTTAAATATGTATTTATAATATAATTTTCTTATTTAATTACTGATATATATATTATTTGTAGGCATTGGAGCATTTTTCAGGGATCTATGCACTCGAACACTGACTGAGGATGGCATAGCGCAATTACTCAATAATATACCTGTTTTGCTGTGTAATTTAGAAAAAATATTTCCACCTTCATTTTTTGACGTAATGGAACATCTCCCAATCCACCTACCACATGAAGCAGCTCTTGGGGGGCCCGTGCAATTCCGATGGATGTACCCGTTCGAGCGATTCATGGGACATTTGAAAGGAAAGGCCAAAAATCTTGCAAGAGTGGAGGGTTCCATCGTTGCAGGTAGTTTGACCGAGGAAACATCTCACTTCACGTCATACTACTTTAGCCCAACCGTCAAAACGAAAAAAACCGCTCCTAGAAGATATGACGATGGTGGGGTTGCACCTAAGTATAACGTTGATGTCCCGGATATCTTCGCCCAAATAGGGAGACTTGCTGGAAAGTTGAAAGAAGTTTGGTGGGAAGACCATGAACATTGTCGTGCAGCTCACAATTATATATTGCGAAATTGTGATTATGTTCAACCGTTTGAGAGGTAATAATTAATTAGCTGCACTTAGATTACTTACATTTATATATCTCACTCGTTGTTTAATTAGTTTTATAAAAAATTATTGCAGCGTTTTCGACATCCAGATCCGAGAAGCCTATCCCGGTTTACTTGAAAAAGACTATGAGAAGTACAAAGAACGTGACTTTGCTGGATGGTTAAAATACTATGTACGTAAGATATATATATACATATATATATATAAGTTATCTATCATTTCACGAATATTTTTAATATAATTTGTTAAAATTAATTAATTGTTATTCAAATTATGTATATGTAGGTAATGAATGGATGTGCAAACCAGCCCTTGCCACTATGGTTGCACGAGGTTGTTCAAGAACCAATTGCGAAGATCACTACTGCCCCAATGTACTTCACTCGCGGATACACATTTCATACATATAAGCATGGCTCTCGAAGGTCAACCGCAAATTATGGAATCCATGTGCCAGGTGAAAACGACTACTACGGCGTATTGCAAGAAATTATAGAAGTCACATATCCTGGAATTATCGGTTTGAAATGCATTTTATTTAAATGCGATTGGTACGATCCAACAGTCGGTCGAGGGGTCCGCACAAACAACATAGGGGCGATCGATGTCAATGCAAACCGACGTTTTTCCAAGTTCGAACCCTTCATCCTAGCATTGCAAGCAGAACAAGTGTGTTTCATTCCATATCCTCGGATTAAGCAAAGACGTGAGACATGGTTATCGGTGATAAAAGTGAACCCAAGAGGCCGTATAATTGGGTTAGGCATCGAAGATGCTCTGCAAAATGAAAGAGTCGGAGAAGTCTCCATCGCAGTCGAAACATCAGAAGATATCATACATATCGATCCACAAAACAGAGAAGTTGAAGACATCGTGGATGATTCAAGCGAAGATGCAGCCGCATCTGACGAGTTCGAGGAGAACGATAGCGGAGAAAACAATGATGAGCATAGTGAACACTCTAATATGTCTGAAAATGAATCTGAAAACGATTCGGAATAATGTGTTAAATGTACTATAATGTAATTTTTAAAATAAAAATATGTATATGTTGTAAATCCGTAAAAAAAATAAAAACTTTATTATGATGATAATACATATACCATAAACCATAAATCTTATAAAAATAAAACATTATTATGTACTATTAAACGTATACCCTAAACCCTAAACATTAAAAAAAAAAATCATGAATTTGCAACGGATTTGCGATGGATCCGTCGCAAATCCGTTGCAAATAAAGACCCCATCGCAAATCCATTGCAAATTTGCAATGGAATTGCGATGGATCCGTCGCAAATCCGTTGCAAATAAAGGATCCATCGCAAATCCGTTGCAAATTTGCAATGGAATTGCAAGGGATTCATTCCTTATTTCCGGAGAAGATAAAAACGTGATAAGCGTCTAACGGTTTTAAAAGTGAATCTCAAAAAATTATATTTCTAAAGTTATTTAATCATGTGCATTCAAAAATTGTGAAAATTTGGAAATGTCCCCGTATGATATATATCATTGAACGTTGGTATAAAACGTTTGCTGTAAGGTTTGATGATGACGGAGTTGTGGCTGCTCAGATCCGTTCGATCTTTGAAACGGATTTCAAAGAACCGCATGCCAATTACTCGCAAACACCGGAATATATCATTGAACGTTGGTATAAAACGTTTGCTGTAAGTTTTCTAAATTTTATTAAATTTATTTTTATTATTAATAATAATATTTTTTATGCATTTAACTTCTTATTTTTTTTGTTATAGCAATCGTTTCATTGGGATTTTACAATTAACGGCGAGGTCCGTAAAAAATTTGAAAAGAAGTTGAAGGCTCGTATGTGCGGTCAGGTTGGGCGTTGGAAAGAAAAGTGGAAGATTAAAGGCGATGAGTCGAAGCCTAAGTGGATGGATCCGACTGTTTGGAACGGTCTTGTTCGATATTGCATGGATCCAAAGAGCAAGAAGAAGAGTGACGATAGTCGCAAGGCCCGATACTCTGATCCTGATGGTTACGGGCCTTCTAAGCATCGTTCAGGACAAACCTCGTTTAAAGCACGGGGCCGAAACATAGTAAGTTTTTTTTAAAAAAAAAATCTTACATACGTAATTTAATTTAATGTTATGAATTTATGAATTTTTTTTAGGCCGCAAAGACCGGATCATCAGTTCCGGATTTGTTAGCGGTTCTCGAGGAGACAAAACGGAAACCGGATGGCTCTTTTATCGATGGACGCTCGGAGAAGATCTACCACGATGTCACTTCGCGGCTCGAACTGTTATCTCAGACCGTCGATAGTGATGATCCCGAGAGCACAGCATCTTGCGCCCTTACTCCTTTCGTGAAGAACCAAATTTTTACCGAGGTACGTATTTAAAAATTAAATTGTTGTATTGTATTTAAATATTTCTAATTATAATGTTTGTTTTTTTGTCTTTCATAGGTTGCTCCCCGCAAAAAAGGAAGAATTTACGGTGTCGGTTCGCTTCAACCGCAAATTGAAGCTTCTTCTACATCGGCATCGCGTCCATCCCATGACGATTTACACCGGATCATAACGAGTCAGGCCGAGATGCTATCGAGTCAGGCCGAGATGCTAACGAATCAGGCCGAGAAGATTAATTCCTATGATGCTTTCATGGATTACTTTGCTGAGAAGGATCCGGCTTTTGCAAGACTTCGCGAAGCACGTAACTCTTCGGGATCGGGATCCGGAACCGGTACCGAAACCGGAACCGGAAGCGGAACCGGAACCGGAACCGGATCCGGAACCGGAACCGGATCCGGATCCGGAACCGGAACCGGATCCGGAACCGGAACCGGAACCGGATTGTAAACATTTTATTTTGTTTTTTTTTAAAAACAATTATGCACTTTTTGTAATAACTAAATTATATAATTATGTTTTTAAATTTAATATGTTAATTATTTTAATTATTATTCAATTTTTAAATTAAATTTTTAATTTACAAAATTCAATTTTCCTTGCATTTCCATTGCAATTTTGCGAGGGATTCGCGAGGGAAAGTTGCCTTCGCAAATTTGCGAGGGAATTATCTCGTCGCAAATTTGCGACGGATTTGCGAGGGAAAGTTGCCTTTGCAAATTTGCGAGGGAATTATCTCGTCGCAAATTTGCGACGGATTTGCGAGGGAAAACTGCCTTTGCAAATTTGCGAGGGAATTATCTCGTCGCAATATTGCGACGGATTTGCGAGGGAAAGTATCCGTCGCAACTTTGCGACAGACTTGCGAGGGAAAGTATCCGTCGCAAATTTGCGAGGGATTATTTATCATCGCAAATTTGCGACGGATTTGCAACGGATATTTGCCGTTGCAAATTTGCGAGGGAAAATGGTTCGTCGCAAATTTGCGACGGATTTGCGAGGGAAACTGTTTTGTGACGACTGATTTGCGACGGAAATCGTGTCGTCGCAATTCCGTCGCAAAACGTGATTTGCGACGGATTTGCTATGGATTTGTCCATCGCAAATCCGTTGTTTTCTTGTAGTGTTCCCTAAGAAAACCCCCCCCCCCCCCCCCGCGGAACTCTCAAGAAATCTGACCGTTAGGCGGTGTAAGCCGGTTGCCTCGTTAAAACCTCTATACGGAAAACCCAATTGGGACAAAACCGTATACAGGAAAAAGAGTACAAACGACTTACACAAACGGCCAAACCTCATAGAGAGTTCGAAGACAATGAGGTGAGGACGGGTTTTGTACGTTGGTCCTCCTCGATCCTTGCATCCGTGAGTAAGATCCGAACTGCTCCCGCTAGTTGCGTGCCTTAGACCGTGTGATGGATCCATCGGGAATGACCATCGCGTCTTCTTGAACCTCAACCGAAGCCGTCACGTCCATGATCATATCAAGAACCCTAAACCTAACAAGAGATCTACTCAGACATGGAAATTGAAGCAATAAACATGACTGAATAAATACTCAAATAAATAATAAGAAAGAGTAACAAGATGGTTCGAAATCTTCTCTCGGATGAACAGAGTTTCAGACTTGTCTCCCTTCAAATGCTCTCTCACAAAACCAAAGTAAAATAAAGCATAGCCATCAAAGTGGCTGTAAAATCCTAATAAATAACCTAAGTCACGTTTTGGGGCTTCTTGTAAATAATAAAGTCTTATGGGCAATTTTGCAATTCTTTAACTCTTGGAAAAGTCGCGATCGTGTCTTGCTGCAGTGAGTATCGACCGATACTAGTCAGTATCGATCAATACTGAGGCTTCAAATCGGGTACTCAGCTACACGAACTTCTGCTTTGCTCCAAAATGCTCCAGAAAGCTCCAATATCTCCAATTATGCTCCAAACGTGCTAAAACCTGTAAAAGATTCTAAAACACTACGAAATAGTAGAAAGACTATAAAACGGACTTATATCATGGCTTAAAAGGGGTAAAAACCATGATATATCTGTGTTGAGAACGGAGTAGCGGACAACCTATCGAGGATGCGAATAGATGATTTTATCCCTATAGATGACACTCTTCCCGAAGAGCATCTCATGTTGGTTGGCTTTTTGAGGAAAAGTCTTAAAGCAGTGAGAGTTCTCGAAGAAGCTAAGGGATTGGAAGATGAGAAGCTACAATGGTATGCGGATTATGTCAACTACTTAGCTTGCGGAAAAGAACCGCCAAGGTTGGATGGCTACCGAAGGAAGACGTTCTTTAGAGACATCACTCGTTTCTATTGGGAATAGCCTTACTTGTATACGCTTTGCAAGGATAAACTCTTTAGGAAATGCGTTCCCGAGGAAGAAGTTAATGACATCTTGATGCATTGTCACAGTTCATCATATGGAGGCCACTTTGCTTCATTCAAGACGGTTGCTAAGATTCTACAAGCAAGATTTTGGTGGCCAGCTATGTTCAAGGATACTAGAGAGTTTGTATCTAGGTGTGATGCATGTCAAAGAAAGGGCAACATTAGTAGAAAATATGAGATGCCACAAAATCCAATCCTTGAAGTAGAGATCTTCGACGTGTGGGACATAGACTTCATGGAACCGTTTCCGTCGTTTTACGGAAATCAATACATTTTAGTGGCGGTGGATTATGTTTCAAAGTGGGTCGAAACAATTGCAAGCCCGACAAATGATGCAAAGGTGGTTCTCAAGTTGTTAAAGTCGGTAATCTTCCCTCGCTTTGGGGTCCCACGGGTATTGATAAGTGATGGCGGTTCCCACTTCATCAACAATGTGTTTGAGAGCTTGCTTAGGAAGCATGGAGTCAAACACAAGGTGTCCACACCTTATCACCCCCAAACGAGTGGCCAAGTGGAAGTTTCTAACCGGCAAATCAAGGCAATATTGGAAAAGATCGTTAGTGCTTCAAGGAAAGATTGGTCCGTGAAGCTAGATGATGCATTGTGGGCATACCGAATCGCTTACAAGACACCGATTGGTACAACGCCATTCAATCTTCTTTATGGAAAATCTTGTCACTTGCCGGTTGAGTTGGAGTACAAGGCTTTATGGGCGGTTAAACTTCTCAACTTTGACATCAAATCAGCCTCAGAAAGGCGTCTACTTCAATTGAACGAGCTCGATGAAGTCCGCCTAGATGCTTATGAAAGTTCACGTCTCTACAAAGAGAGAACGAAGTAGTTCCATGACAAGAAGATAACACCAAATGATCTTAAGGTTGAGAACCAAGTGTTGTTGTTTAACTCC
The DNA here is from genome assembly GCA_030161315.1 of Eutrema japonicum. Classification (NCBI taxonomy): domain Eukaryota; kingdom Viridiplantae; phylum Streptophyta; class Magnoliopsida; order Brassicales; family Brassicaceae; genus Eutrema; species Eutrema japonicum. The sequence goes on along the minus strand of BSQW01000007.1, from coordinate 31,621,585 downwards.
CGGTTGAAGCTATTTCCTGGGAAGCTCAAGTCAAGATGGTCAGGGCCGTTTAAGATCAAAGAAGTGAGACCGTATGGCGTGGTTGTGTTGTTGAACATGACGTGTGCATAATTCACGGTTAATGGACAATGTATCAAGCCGTATTTCATTGAGGAAGGGGTCACGGTCCCCATTTCTAACCGTATTTCTGCCTAAACGGGGTAACAAACGTCAAACTTAGTGACGTTAAACAAAGTGCTCTTGGGATACACCCCAAGCTTATCCCTTGTATATACTTTTCAATTTAGCATTTTTCTTTCTTTTGTAGTTCATTTTGATGTTTTGCTAAGGGCCATTAGGGGCTCCATGGTCTAAGTGGTTATGGGTTGCAAACAAGGGAATTAGGAGGAAGAGCTGGGTTTACACCAGATCCGCGAACCGGTACAACAGTTCGGTATGCGACCAGAACGTTTTATGCCTTAGCACCGGGCCGTTGCACCGAACCGTTCGTGCTGTGTGAAATGTGCGACCAGAATTCAAATTATGTTGACCATAATTAAAATTATGTTGACCAGAATTCAAATCATGTTGACCAGATCTATTATCCATTGGTCTGCCCGCTGCACTTGCCCAGGTAAGGTCCGACCCGCCCAGGTAAGTCTCCTTCCTCCCTTTTCCTCACACCATTTTCGCGGCCAACTTCACTCTTCCTACCAAAACCCCAAATTTCTTCATAATTTTCTCTCTACTTGCTCAAATTTCGTGATTCAAAGTGCCAAATTCTTAATTTTCTCTACTCTTTTTGGATTCACCATCGTTCTTGACATTAGATTCCAAATCCTCAAGGTACATTTCTCATTCTTTCTTTGAAAAAACCATGAACTTTCTCCTAAATGGAAATTTCTTGAAAATGGTTAGACAATGAATCTCACTTGATATAATCCTTGGGGTTAGGTTCTTAATGGTGAACTTGGGGATTCAAGTACTAATTTTTGCTAAATTAGAGGAATTTTGAAATTTTGAGATTTGGTTCTAATTTGAGATAAAGATTGCAACTTTGAGGAATTTGATTGAGTTTTTGATTTAGCTTTGGGACATTCAAGCTAGAAAATCGATTTACATGATCTATTTGATTGGTTATTGGTTGTCTTCTTGTTCATTGAGTGTTGCATTTGTCTCTTGAATACCTTGCTTGAATTTGAGAAAAGCTTTGTGATATATCATGGTTTTTACCCCTTTTTAGCCATGATATAAGTCCTTTTTATAGAGTCATTCTAGTGTTTTCGTAGTCTTTTAGAGTCTTTTCAGGTTTTAGGTGACTTTGGGAGAAAATGAGCCGTTTTGGGTTAAAATGAGCATATGGAGATGTAGAGTCATGCAGAGATGTCAGAAGTTTGGCATTCGTTGAAGAACTTCCCACCGATGGATTGAGCTTTCATTTGGAAGTTGTTTGAGGCCATTCCAACGGTGCGATCGAAAGTTATGCCAGTTTTCGTGAAGACAATTCAATCTGGCGAGAAGAAGAGTTGACACGCAAGCTTGGTATCGATCGATACCACTAATGGTGTCGACCGATACTGACTTCAGGAAGAAGGAAACGTGATTTTTAACAAGTTTGAAGTTTGCACATTGGTCTAGAAGACTTTAATAATTACTAGAAGCCCCAAAATGTGTTTTAGGTTATAAAATGGGTTTTTCAGCCACTTTTGTTGGCTACACTTTATTTTACTTTGGTTTTGGAGAGAGAGCTTTTGTGAAGGAGAAATGTCAGAACTATGTTCGTCCGAGAGAAGATTTCGAACCGTCTTGTTACTCTTTCTTATTATTTAATTTAATGTTCTATTCAGTTATGTTGATTGTTTCATTCTCCATGTCTGAGTAGATCCATCATAGGTTTAGGGTTTTCTCATAGGGATTTCTCTGATTGCTGGTAATTGATTAGTAGGGATTCACCATCTGAATTAGTTCTTCACCATAGGTTGTTCACAAAGCTAATTCTAGGTTAACGAATCTGGAACTTAGATCTTAGGTTAATCGATTAGGCACGACAGTGCAATTGAGAAATCTGACTGAACCTAGGGTGAGCAAATTAATTATTCGCAAAGAGATTTGGTTTAGTTGATTTGTGAACATATCAAACTCGATATTAAGGCTGATTTATTCTTAGGAATTTGCAAAGAGATTTGGGATTCTGAAGTTTAGATTTAGATAATTCTCGCAACGATAGTTGGTTAATTATAACTTAGTGATTTGAGTTCAAGAACCGCGCTAAATTTGAATCATGACTTATTGGTTATCTGCATTCATTGATTTCCTGAGAAATACCCTGGGCCTATATTCCCCCCCCCTCCCCCCCCCCATCGAATTTACAACACTCATTTATATATGTTATTGCTTTCTGATTTAACTGAATTGCTTAGCTTGATTCGAAACTAAGTAGTTTATTGAGTGATTTTCTTGAGTACTTGTGTTCGACCCCTAGTTTACTACAACCACTGCTTTAGTACTTTTAGGGTATTAACTTGAGCATATCACTTTGTCTTTTTGGTGATTCTAATGATTTCTTTTAAGAAATTGTAGGAACCATGGCTAGAGTAGGTGCTCCACTAACCCAAGCAAAGTCCAAAGCCCAAACCAAGAACAAAGAAGTTGTTGTTGCAAAGGCTCCCAATGCCAAGGGCAAGGCCGCGACCACAAGCTCTAAGGCCGTAGGCATGGCCGCGTGAAAGGACTCCAATGCCAAAGGGAAAGCCACGAAAACAAGCTCAAAAGCTAGTGGGAAAGGGGTTGCTCTAGTACCGAGTTCCGAAGCCAAAGAGAAAGGCAAGGGTATTGTGCAAGAGGAAGAAGAGAGCTCAGAGGAAGAAGAGAAAGAAAGAGAGACAACCGAGGAGGATTAATTTGAGAAGTTCATGGGAATGAAATTCGAGCAAGGGCAATTCGTAGACCTGATGATCTTAGAGAAGATAGGTATCTATGAGGATGTTGCTCTTATCTTCGAAAACATGGGGCTCGGGAAATTCATGAGGAAGAAGGATGAAGCTCACAAAGCCCTCACTTGCAAATTCCTTTGAACTCTTAGAGCGGCTTTCTATGCGGTGGGACATAATAAAGCGGACAAAAGAACCATTTTCAGAGTTCTAGAGTTTGATATCGACAAGAAAATCTATAGGGTCACGTTCCATGAGCTTTGTGAGATCTTTGGATTCAAAGAAGAAGGCACCTATAGTGAACATTACTTCCACTATCCCAAGTGTAAGGTTAAACACCTTTGGGACACAATTACCTCCAGAGATTATGGACCAAACTCCTCTAAGAACTCAAGCATCCAAAATCCGGTTCTAAAATATGTGCTTAAGGCATTGGCCCATATATTCTACGCCAAGGTGGAGTTTGGCACGATTGCAAGTGAAGATATGGAATTAATGGGTCTCAGTTTGAAACCTCTTCTCACGATTCTAAGCAATGGGAAGGAGTTCGACGGCAATGAAAAGACCCCTTGTCTCGCCACTATTTTGGTGAGACACTTGCTCTTTTACAAAACTTGGGCTTGGGAAACTAGTGCGAAGACAGCCGCATTGAGCATCGGTTGGCTTATAACGCCTATTCTCAAGGCAAAGGGAGTAACGCTTTCGGTCAACAAGGTGGAGAGGAGGTTGTTGGATGAAGCTTACCTTGCAAGAACCCGATTCTTCAAGTGGAAGATAGGAGGCAAACTTGCCTACAATCTTAGGATTAGCCAAACGAGTCAAGCGCAAGTTTTGTTGCCCAATACCGTTCTCACCAACCTCGAAGAGCCAAGGAATATCTTGTTCTATCCGACAACATAGAATCTCAACAACCGGACCATTGACCCACCGATTGATGACTTCCGCAAGAGAGTAGAGAAGAAGGGCAAGGCCGCGACTAAAGCCAACTCCGAAAACCCCCTTAGTTCCGAAGGTGAAGCGGCCAATGAATCGCCTCCAAAGCCCATTTATGGTTGTGCACGCTATCATTTTGATCCATTTGATGGTACCATGCACAACATTTCCACACGCCATGCTCACCACCAAACGAGACTCCTCCAACGTTGGTGCAAATGGCAAGATCAAAGCATGATAAAGATGGCAAAGGCGATAAAAAAGCTTGAAGAAGATGGTGAAAGCCATGGGTCAAACAATCAAGGATCTCAAATGGAAAGGAGGGGCTAGCACATCTAGACCCCGAGAAGAAGAAAGCGGTGACTTCGGCCTAAGCCACACGTTGCTTGGAGGAGAAATGGCAGTACACGAAAGGGAAAGTCACTCCTTGGCACATAAAGAGGAAGGCCATGAGATCCCCTTCTTCATGCTCTAGCAGCCCGTCACTCTCCGTGGGGTTTTCTTTCCCATCTCAAAGCTTCTCGGTAACACTCCAAAACCCTTTTAAATATTTTGATTTTATTTTTGATTTTTGTTTTCTTGAGTCTTGCATTGTATAGTTATTTTTGTCTTTTGTTTTTGGTTCTTCCCTTGAATTTATTTCACACTGGGATGGTGTGATTTAAGTTTGGGGGAGGGACCGGTATCTAATCATGTTTATTTTGATTTTTGCATTTTGAGTCTCATGCATTTCATATAAGGCATAGAAAAACACACAAAAAATCGAAAAATTGAAAATTTTGAAAAAAAAAAAAAAATCGCATATAGTTGCATTTCATGAGTAGGATCGATACTAGTAGCATATAGGTTGCATTTCACATGCATAGGGAGCAATGATGATTTTTCCTTGTAGAGTATCATTTTAAGAGCTCGGTCCAATGCCCTCGTTGCTAGTTGTTTGATGCTTTTGATCTCGTGTTTGAAATCAAGGATGAACCATATGTTGATCTCATGTTTCATTACCCATGTCTTAGCTAAAACCAAATGTGATTTGATGTCCAATCCTATTTAAGTGAAAACCGTAATTTTGACTTTTAATTATCATGTTTGTGCATTGCATAGCGAATTCATAGATACCGATACACATATTTTGGCTATCTTCCTCTTTTTACCACTCTTGTTAGCTCAAATAGCCGGTTCCTATCATTGGATAGGTTAACCATTCCAATAGCCCAACCGTCCTTCAAGCCAAAACCATTTGTGAGTGACGTGAGGCCTTTTTCTGAATCAACTAGGCAAAAAGTGTTGAGTTTAGAACGACAAGGAGAAGTTTCCATGTAGAGCTAGCTTTAATTCAAAGGACTAGACATATGTTAAGGCTAGATAGGATGAGAGTTTGGGGGTGAAGAAAAAAAGAAGAGAGTGGTGAACATGGGAGGAGATAGGGAGAATAAGTAGGGGATAAGCAAATGTTTGAAATGGTTGGCAAGAAAAGTGTTGGAATAGCTCTAAGTATCAAGGAAAACTAGTCTCTAGCTTTTAAAGGAAAGAAAAGAAGCCAAAAAAAAAAAATTTGGCTAAAGTGCAAAAGAAATTGAAATAAGGGAGAATAGAGAAAGTAAAAGAAGAGCCAGGTAAAAGAAAGTGTTGAAAGCCAAGCCGTTCGGTGAATAAGGAAATCCCTTAAGTGCCTAAGTGAAAGAAAAGTGGTGAGACGATACGGGTAATAAAGGCAAACGGCCTTGTGAAAATGGGTAGCTTAGGAAGGATCAGTATTGGGGTTTAGAAAATAGGAGTTAAGGTCGATATGAGGCATTGGGTAGATGGAAGTCATCCTTGTATGCATCTCTTTTGGACTTTACTCTTAGCATTTTGCATTAGTTGATTCTTTTTGAGAAATCCCCTTGCTTGGAAACCATTACTTGTATTGAGATCACCTTCATCTCACAAACCATCCCAAGGCCAAATGAATTCACTTGTCTTGCATAAACATGATTCACTTGAACCGATTAAATGAATGTCAAAGGATTGGACAATAAGAAGGCTTGTGTAGGTTGAGACTTGGGCTTGATTCATGAGCGGATAGATATTGCTAGCTCTTTTTGAGTAGACTTGTTTGATCGCATCTTAGGATTTGCAACTTGGAGATTGGGCTTGAATTCTTTTTATGACACTTGTGGATTTGAGCTCCCGCTCTATATTCTCTCTCTCTACTTGTTCGTGATAGTTTGCTTGAGGGCAAGCAAAGTAGTAAGTTTGGAGGAGTTGATATTCTCATAATATACATGTTCTAGCATTCATTTTAGTTAGCTTTTTATAGTCATTTGCATGCATAATCATAGTTTCATCTAGCATATCGGTCTTTATTAGAGTTTAGGATGTTGCATTAGGTCGTAGAGATTTTCGCATTGTTTTGGAATACATTCTAGGTGTTTTGGAGGAGATTGGAGATCTTGGACTTGAGACCATTCGGATTGGGAGCAAGGAGAAGAAGCTAGAGGCACAGAGAAGCTTGACAAACGGTCTTCACCGGATCCACCGTCCGGCACAACCGTCCGGTATGCGACCAGTAGCCCAGCGCCAGAAGAGACCCCTTCCACGCTGTTCCGTGCGTCCAATGTGCGTCTACAGGGCATCTTCACCGGATCCACCGTCCTCACTACAAGAAAACAGGGTTTTTACTACTGCAAAAACAGTCGGAAATCAGTAGCAAAACACCATGCTACGACTGATTACCGACTGATTTCTGTTGTAGGTAAAGGTCTCGTCGCAAAAAATATCAATTGCAAAATTGCTACTGATTTACGACTGATACTAGGCAGTCACTATTCATTCGATATTCAGTAGCAAAATTTTACGACTTATTAGTGACTGAATAGTGACTTAAATTTGCTACTACAGCCGTAGTCGGTATTCAGTCGTAAAATTGAACTACTGAATTGCGACTGATTACCTACTATTTCAGCTACTAATTTACGACTGATCTGAGCATCGATTTTGCGTTTTTTTGGCATTGTTTACAACTGTTTTACTACTGATTTGTGTTTGTTTTGACCACTGATTTGCTACTGAATATATACTACTAGATTTTTGATTTCTTGATTTGTTTAGCTTTGTTTGATTTTGTTTATTGACTAATTGCTTTGCTAATTTTAATTTAAACATGAGTCTAAACAAAAGTAAAATAAAACACATGAAGAACACAAATCCATACACCAAAAAACCAAAATTACAGTTAAACAAAAGTAACATAAGTTTCAAGTCCTAAATCAAAATGGAAAGGCAACTCCAACTAATAAGGAGTTGTTCCAATTTGCAAAACATAACATCAAGAGAAACAAGTGAGCTAAACCAGTGGAGAGGATGGATCATCAGAAGAGATAAACAAGTGAGCTAAACCAGTGGCGAGGAATCCCTTGTCGGTTCGTCTCAGTGTTCATTGGATGTGGTTGCTTCATCTCGCATGTTCTTGATACTCACTTGGTTTATGAGTATCACTCCTGTTATATGTGGCTCCTTCTCCAATTTCTCTCCTGTTACATTTCACCATATCATAATTTTAGAGTTCCCGATGAAACCAGAGTTTATTTTTGCTAAAACGAAATGAAAAAGAAAGGGGGAATTTTAGCTAAGAGATACTCACTTGCTAGCTTGCAATGTTTCTCTGCGAAGCTCATCTTTAATCTGAAGGCATAGAAACAAAGAAAAAACAGTTAACATCCAATATATAACAAAGAATCTGAAACTATAATAACCAACATGTAACGACGATGCCATAATGAAGGTCTTTTTAACAAATCAACCAATATTTTACGTCTAGCTTAAAGAGAGCACTAATGAATAACATCTGCAACATTCTGTAATCAGGCAATGTAAGTTACAAAACAACAAGACAAAGTGATAATTTGAAGCTCAGAGTGTCTTAGACGATACCTTCACAACATTAGCAGCACAACCAGTGGAAGTAAAAAGGATCAGCGACTCTAGCAGCTGGGATTAATAGCTTTGTGGTTTCCTGGAAATGGTGAATATCTCTTAAAGCAACAGTTCATGGCTTGTATCGATAAGGCTTCTCCTGTGTGAACCTAAGAACAACAACAAAAGATTAGATCATAAAACACAATACAATAGATGTTTTCTGCAATAAGATGCTTTCAAAAGTCAACTAATGGTGACAAAATCTTACTCTTCTACGGTTAGCTGTTGCAGTTGCAGGAGTTGCTACAATTTCACATAGAAAAGGAGAAAAACTAAAAAAAATCAGCTTTAAGATACAACAAAACCCGTAAAACAAGAATACATACAACTGAATAAAGGATAAAAAACATAACTCAATTCGATATGCAATGTATCAAGTTTACAAATGAGCAAGTACTTCCGAACACATAAGATATATATATCCAAGAACGAACCAGATTTGATGAACTAGCAGGATATTGTTTGATTCCCCAATTCTTCGTCGTTCATCACTAAGCAAAGATGCCTAGGGTATATCTTGTTCTTCTTGTCCCTTGTTGCGTTATGATATATCATGGTTTTTACCCTGTTTAAGCATGCTCCTAAAGTGGAACTAAAACCACTTCCAGCGAACCTGAGGTATAGTTTTCTTGGTCCTAATTCAACATACCCAGTTATCATTAATGCTTCTTTGAATACCACAGAGGTTGCTTTACTGCTGAGCAAGCTGCGCAAGTATCGCAAAGCTCTGGGCTATTCTCTTGCTGATATTTCAGGTATAGCACCAGACTTGTGCATGCATCGGATTCACCTGGAAGACGAGTCAAAGTCTTCGATTGAGTGTCAGAGGAGGTTGAATCCGAACCTGAAGGAAGTGGTCAGGAAGGAAGTGATGAAGCTGTTGGAAGCAGGAATTATCTATGCCATCTCAGATAGTTCTTGGGTTAGTTAAGTTCACGTTGTGCCTAAGAAAGGAGGCATAACTGTGGTGAAGAACGAGAAGGACGAGTTGATCCCTACAAGGACAATCACTGGTCACATGATGTGCATTGACTACAGGAAGCTGAATGCAGCCACAAGGAAGGATCACTTCCCTTTGCCATTCATTGACCAGATGCTGGAGAGGTTAGCGAGTCACCCATACTACTGTTTCCTTGATGGGTACTCAGGCTTTTTCCAGATTCCTATACATCCAGAGGACCAGGGAAAGACGACCTTCACATGTCCCTATGGCACATTCGCCTACAGAAGAATGCCATTTGGGTTATGTAACGCTCCAGTGACCTTTCAGCGTTGCATGATGTCGATTTTCACAGATATGACTGAGGAGTTCATGGAGGTCTTCATGGATGATTTTTCTGTGTATGGATCGTCATTCAAGGGCTGTCTGGATAACTTGTGCAAAGTGCTTCAGCGATGCGAGGAGAAGCACTTGGTTCTTAATTGGGAGAAATGCCACTTCATGGTACAAGATGGCATTGTTCTTGGGCACAAGGTTTCTAAGGCAGGAATCGATGTCGACAAAGCTAAGATTCAGGTCACGACGAGCTTGCAACCACCACGATCTGTTCCTGAGATACGAAGCTTCCTTGGTCATGCTGGGTTCTACAGGAGGTTCATCAAAGATTTCTCTAAGCTTGCACGTCCACTCACATCCCTGTTATGTAAGGATGTCAAGTTTGATTTCACATCTGATTTCCTTGTAGCCTTCGAGGAAATCAAGAAGGCATTGGTGAGTGCTCCTGTAGTCCAACCACCTGATTGGAGCTTGCCTTTTGAGGTGATGTGTGATGCCAGTGATTTTGCTGTTGGAGCTGTGTTGGGTCAAAGGAAAGACAAGAAACTCCATGCTATTTATTATGCCAGCAGGACGTTGGATGATGCTCAACGAAATTACAGCACCACGGAGAAGGAGTTGCTGGCAGTGGTTTTCTCTTTTGAGAAATTTCGGTCCTACTTGATTGGGAGCAAGGTCACTGTTCACACAGACCATGCTGCTCTCAAATACCTGATGAAGAACAAGGACCTCAAGCCTCGTCTATGCCGTTGGGTTCTTTTGCTCCAAGGTTTCGACATCGAGATCAAGGACAAGAAGGGGGTTTAGAATGGCGTTGCTGGCCATTTATCGGGACTAAAGGTTGATGAATTCGTCCCTATTGATGATTGTTTGCCAGAGGAAGGAGTCTACCTCATTGAAACCTGCCTACATGACCTTTATCCCGAAAATCTGCAATTTTCACGAATGCAGACTTTCGGTATCGATCGATACTCACCTAGTATCGATCGATACCCGTCGCGACCTAAACCTGTTTTGTCCGTCGAGCACTTGAACTGCTATGATCTCTATCTAGTTGCTGACTCTAGTGTTGCACGTCCATGGTACGCAGACATCGCCAACTACCTTGCTATAGAGACTGAGCCACAGTATCCCACAAAATATGCAAGGAAGAAGTTTACGCGCGATATAAGGAGATTCTTCTGGGATGAACCTTATCTATACAAGCATTGCTCAGATGGTATCTACAGAAGATGCGTTGCAGAGTCTGAGATGCCAGCTATTCTTTTTCATTGCCATGGGTCTGAGTATGCTGGTCACTTTGCTACTTTCAAGACGGTATCCAAGGTTATACAAGCAGGCTTCTGGTGGCCTACCATGTTTAAGGATACTCACACTTTTGTTTCACAGTGTGATGCTTGTCAGAGGAGGGGGAAGATCAGTAAGAGACATGAGATGCCACAAAATTTCATCCTTGAGGTTGAAGTTTTTGATTGCTGGGGCATCGACTTTATGGGTCCCTTTCCACGACCACAAAAGAAACAATACATCCTGGTTGTAGTGGACTATGTGTCCAAATTGGTGGAAGCGATATCTAGTGAGAAAAATGACTCTGCAGTGGTTCTTAGGCTGTTTAAGACCATCATCTTTCCTCGCTATGGAGTGCCTCGAATTGTGATAAGTGATAATGGCTCTCACTTTATCAACAGGATTTTAGAGAGGTTGCTAAAGAAGTATGGTTTAAACCATCGAGTGGCTACTCCATATCACCCTCAAACCAGTGGGAAAGTCGAGGTCTCCAACAGGCAAATCAAAGAGATTCTGGAAAAGACAGTGGGTGCTTCAAGGAAGGATTGGTCTACAAAGTTGGATGATGCGCTGTGGGCTTACAGGACTGCTTTCAAGACACCGCTAGGCACTACACCATTTCACATGCTGTATGGGAAAGCATGTCACCTTCCAGTGGAGATTGAACACAAGGTAGCATGGGCGACGAAGTTGCTGAACTTTGACATCAAGCCTGCTGCAGAAAGGAGGTTGATTCAGCTGAACGAGCTGGATGAGATTAGGCATCACGCCTATGAGAACTCAAGGCTGTACAAGGAGAGAACAAAGGCTTATCATGATAAGAAGATCATCTCCAGACACTTCGAGCCTAATGATCATGTACTTCTGTATAACTCTCGTTTACAATTATTTCCTGGTAAACTGCGTTCTCGTTGGTCAGGTCCCTTCACAATCAAAGAGGTCAGACCACATGGAGCTGTCGTACTGATCAGCCCAGAACGAGATGAGTTCACTGTCAATGGACAGAGGGTGAAACATTATTGGGCGAAAGCCGAGATTCTAACAGGGCAGATAATGCCTTTGGATAATGCACCAACAGCCTGAAAGGCGTTACAGTCAAGCTATTGACGTTAAACGAGCGCTTGGTGGGAGGCAACCCACTGGTGAGTCTGTCTTTGAGTCATTTTTGGTTTTTATTTTCGTCTGTTTTGAGTTTGTGTCAGGATGAACAAGGAGCAACTCGAAATCGCCTAAGCATCGATCGATACCCCCATGGTATCGATCGACACAGATCACGATTGATTGGTTCGTCAAGTCGATTTAAGCCTGGTATCGATCGATACTAGGCTGTGTGTCGATCGACACTCGACGTTCCAGCAAGGTAACTTCTTGTTTCTCTTTGTTTCTTCTATTTTTTTGTCTTCTTTTACCTACTCTAGGCTAGATAACACTGGGGACAGTGTTATTCAAATCTGGGGGAGGTGTCTGCTAACATTATGTTTGTTTTTCTCAGAGTCAGTCGTTTTATCGAGTCAAAATTGTTTTATTGAGTCAAAACTTGTTGGAGATGATGATCATGTGCTTGAACCTATTGATTTGATTTTGTTTTTGAGTGCACAGTGTTACAGGATCAGTTCTAGATCGACTAATTAAAAATCCAAGGACTGACCGGTTGACTAGAAAACATCCATGTCTCCAGCAGAGTTCTTCTGAAGCCTGAGCCAAATTTTTGCACTTCATCAATGTGGTTAGTGTTTTTAGAGCTTGATTCATCATTCATATCTGATAAAGGAACCAATGTGTTTAGATTTATGGTATCTCTCTCCCCTGTTATAAGTTGATAGATAAGAGCATAAAAGATTGAAATGATTTTCTTCTGAGTAGAGGGTTGGAAAATTTCCAGCGATCCCATTATTCTACTTAAGAGGGGATGATCACACAGAGGATTGGAAGCGAGGCTAGGATTTTCCTTTGATGCCATTATTCGCCTACATCCTTTGATACATAGATAGGGAAGAACCGAGGATTTGGTGGCAAACACCATCAATACTCGCGTCTCATACCTTGATGTGTATATGCTAAGCTGAAAAAAAAAATAAAGAACATAATAAGAAATAAGTCTGGGGGAGAGAAATTGATACAAAAAGTGTGAAAAAGGGTGGTTCCTTGTCATGATATTGTATGGTAAAGAGTCTAGAAGGTTCTTGAATATTAACTGCAGCGATGAAACTGGCGATGAAGGCTTTACTTGAACAATGATGTGGGATTTTGTGTGGAGTCTGGAAAAGCTGCAAATGTCTACGGAGAAGTACATGGTGGTTAGATCCAAAGCTGATCAGGTGACATTTGGGTACTTGGGAAAAGGGTCATTTCGATGGTTCATGAACAGGTGAGTCTCCGCGTTTTCAAACCTCTTTCTCTGTTTAGTCTTCTATTTGCTTGAGGGCAAGCAAAGGCTAAGTCTGGGGGAGTTGATATATCATGGTTTTTACCCTGTTTAAGCCATGATATAGAGTCTTTATAGTATTTTGGAGTCTTTTAGAGTCTTTTACATGTCTTAGCACATTTGGAGTATTATTGGAGATATTGGAGTTCTATGGAGCATTCTGGAGCGAAAGTGAAGTCTGAGGACTAAGTGCCCGATCTAAGCAATGAGCATCGATCGATACCCCCCTGGTATGGATCGACACCCGTCGAGAAATCATGGGCCGCGACTTTTTATGAAGTTTTGGAGAATTGCAAAACTGCCCAGAAGACTCTGATATTTACAAGAAGACCCCAACTCGTGATTTATGTTATAAATAGGATTTTACAGCCACTTGTTTAGGCTATGCTTTATTTTGCTTTAGTTTAAGAGAGATTTTGGTGAGAGATACAAGTCTGATTTCCCTTCGTCCGAGATCATATATCAAAACCTTTGTTTCTCTTTCTGATTTTATATAGAGTATTTATTCAAACATGTTTTTTAATTTGATCTCCATGTCTGAGTAGATCTCTTGTTAGGTTTGGGGATTCTCATAAGGGATTTCTTTGAATGCTAGGTTGATTAGTTATTTAGGGTTCATAATCTGAATTAGTTCTTCACCTTAGGTTGTTCTCAAAGCTAATTCTAGATTGATCACCTGGAACTTAGATCTTAGGATAATTGATTAGGCACGACAGTGCGATTAATTACCTGATAGAATTTTAGGTGAGCAAATTGATTATTCGCAAAGAAATTTGGTTTAATTGATTTGTGAATATATCAAACTTGAAATTAAGGCTGATATATTCTTAGGGATTTGCAAAGAAATTTGGGATTCTGAAGTTTAGATTTAGATAGTTTTCGCAACGACAGTTGGTTAATTATACTTTAGTGATTTGAGTTCGAGAACTGTGCTTAACCTGAACCCTGATTAGTTAGTTTATTTTGCATTCATTGATTTCCTGAGAAATATCCCTAAACCTATCTCTTTCCCATCGAATACAACTCGTTTACTATTTTCTGTTTTCCTGTTTTAAACTGAATTGCTTAGCTTAGCTCGATCCTATATAATTTATTGTGTGATTTATGTGAGTCTTTGTGTTCGACCCCTAGCTAGACTACAACTACTGCTTTAGTACTGTTAGGGTACTAAATTGAGCATATCACGTTACCAACGAGCTCTAGAGCCTGAAGGCAATAAAAAGGAGAGAGAATGAATCCGTTAGATCCTTGGTTTCTCACAACGGAAAAAGAAAACGATTGATGGAGACTCAAACTCAAGCAGATCTAAAGAACAAATGAGAATCCCCGTAATCAGGTCAAGAATTTCGCGATAAAATAGAAAAAGAATCAGAAGAAATCGGTTGTTTGACCGCACGAAGACAGATGGATTACCTTAGCAGTGGAGGACGAGGATTCATAGGCCTGAGAAGGCTGAGAAGACATGAATCCGCCACCGGAAAAAGCGGAATTCGGCTGGAATTGGCTGTTGGAGACGAGGAGATGCCGGCGGAGATGGTGTAGTATGGCCGCTTTGTGGATATCGGGAGGCGAGTCAGGGTTTGGGTGACCTAGGTCAGGGGAAACAGAAGGTGGAAGATGAGGCTGAGTGCGTTGGTAAAACCGGATCAGAAGGTGGTGGCGGAGGAGGAGCAGTGTCGTCGGTGTCAAAACGGAGGAGGAAGATAGGAGAAGAGGAGGAAAGAAAACGAGAGACGAGAGAGGAGTACAAAAAAAATCTCATCTGATTTTTTTTTTTTTGGTCACTTGCATGAATTGTGTTGTTTGGAGTGAAATTAACTTAGCCAAAAAAAACAAAATTCCACCAAAACCAAAAACAAAGTGCGAAATTTTTTTGGCCGAAACGAAAATTTGGTTTAGTGCCATAAGAGATATTGGCTCCAAAACACAATTTTGATTTTTTTTCCTATTTAGTCTTTAATCAGTAGCTAATGAGTAGCAATTTAGTTTAATTTTTTTCATAATTAACATAACTTAGTTTAATTAACATACTAACACATTAAATAACGTAAGTTGCATATAATATAACATTATGATTTAATCTTCACATAATCAGTAGGGTGCTTCACCTTCTTCGTCGTCATCATTATTAGACGATAAATTACACATGAATTCGTCTTCTGGTTCCGCATCGCCGACATCGTAATCGAGATTTAATGGGTTTACTCCTTGTAGCGAATTCTTGACGACGAGATCTTCAATTGTTGTCAGCATTACATGATCATCAGTTCCCCATCGAGTTTAGGCCAGTTTAGGATTTAGTGTTAACACTAACACTAAACACTAAACCATAAACTATACTGATTAGGACCAGTTAACAATTACCTTTTGGTCGAGTAGGAGCAGTTAAAGACCCATAAGTAAATTGCCTTTCTTTGCTTCTCGGACAAGCTGTTTCTTGTTAACAAAACCATCTTTTGAAGCTAATCAACAATTTCCCTTATGAATCAAATCTCACGGAGACCAAGTTTTAAAACTCTAATTGCGACAAATGCAAGTTATTGAGCAATTAAGTTAGACATTGAGATAACATCTGTTTGGTTTAGGCCGGGTTAGGGTTTAGGGTTTAGGGTTTAGGGTTAAGGGTATAGGGTTAAGGGTTTAGAGTTTGTGTTTGGGGTTTAGAATTTGGGATTTATAAAATTATTTTATTTAAAAAATTGTAAGTGTTGATTTGTTGTATATTATTGATATGTATGTGTTTAGGGTTTTGAATTTAAGATTCATAAAATGATTATATTTTTAAATTTTTTTGTAAGTGTTGTTTTTTGTATATTATTTGATATTCATGTGTAAGATCTGGTTTACAATTTAATATTTAGAGTTTAGGATTAAGGGTTAGATGTGGGAAAACGGCAAATTCATGCCTCAACTCTTTCAACTGGTACCGATTAGGTCCTGAACAATTTTAGTGTGCAAATTCATACCCAAACTCTTAATTATTTGAATATCCATGCACATACTAATTTTTTTTTGTCCAAAACATACATTGACCAAAATTCCGTTAGTCAACCTCGTTAAAACGTTAACGAAAAATTCGAATTGGCAATAAATTAAAAAAATTACACCCACTAAAACTCGAGTTTAGGATTAAGGGTTAGATGTGGGAAAACGGCAAATTCATACCTCAACTCTTTCAACTGTTACCGATTAGGTCCTGAACAATTTTAGTGTACAAATTCATACCCAAACTCTTAATTATTTGAATATCCATGCACATACTAATTTGTTTTGTCCAAAACATACATTGACCAAAATTCCGTTAGTCAACCCCGTTAAAACGTTAACGAAAAATTTGAATTGGCAATATATTAAAAAAATTACACCCACTACAACTCGAGTTTAGGATTAAGGGTTAGATGTGGGAAAACGGCAAATTCATGCCTCAACTCTTTCAACTGGTACCGATTAGGTCCTGAACAATTTTAGTGTGCAAATTCATACCCAAACTCTTAATTATTTGAATATCCATGCACATACTAATATTTTTTGTCCAAAACATACATTGACCAAAATTCCGTTAGTCAACCCCGTTAAAACGTTAACGAAAAATTCGAATTGGCAATAAATTAAAAAAAATTACACCCACTACAACTCAAACCCGTGACCTCGAACTGGGCTCTACAGACCTTACAAACATAGATAAGAAATATAATATGTATAGAGGTCAGTTTTCTATCATCTTCATCTCCCAATGACACACGCACATGGAGGAGAAGAATCTTTGAAGAGGCTTCAATGGAGGCAACTCAGGCAAGAAACCGAGGGGAAAAAATTCATAAATCAAACATATATAAAAATCCAACATATATAAACATATATAAAGGAACCGAGGCTTTTCAATTCCATGATATATAAACTACTTTTTGCTACTGTTTTGCTACTGATTTGCTACTGATTTGCTACTGTTCTACGACCCACCGAATTCAGTAGCAAATCAGTCGCTAAAATTACTACTAATTAGCTACTGCATGTTTCCGACCACAATTCAGTCACTAATCAGTCGTAAAACTGCTACTAATTAACGACTGGAATTTTTAGTCACTACAAACCTACTGATTTGCGACTGTTTGGAAATAGTCGCACATCAGTCGGAAATCAGTAGCGAAACAGTCGGTAAATTTACCGACTGCCTAATCAGTAGCAAAAACCTTGTTTTGGTGTAGTACCTGCACAACCGTCCGGTATGCGACCAGGAGCCCAGCGCCGGAACAAACCCGTTCCACGCCGTTCCATGCATCCGGTGTGCATCTACAGGGCATCTTCACCGCATCCACCGTCCAACACAACCATCCGGTATGCGACCAGGAGCCCAGCGCCGGAAGATCCCCGTTCCACGTCATTCCGAGCGTCCGGTGCCACGCCTCATCTCACCCGGAGGAAGCCTCCAATGCCGGATCCAACGTCCGACACAACCATCCAGTATGCGACCAATAGCCTTTGACGACCCAGACCCGGCCGGGTTGAGACCCGGCCGGGTTAAGACCCGGTTTGTTCCAGGTTGACCCGGTCCGTCCAGCAACAATATTTATACTCTAAACCTAATTTTTTAGGATCTATCTCTTTTCTTAAGCCAAAAACCTCTCTTAGTGTGTTCTTGGTGATTTGTAAGAGATCTTATATTTATTTATGCAATTTAAGCTTTAAATCTTTTAATTCTATCTTCCATCTCTTCTTTCTTAATCATTCAATCATTTAATCATGGGATTTAACATCTTCTTAGTGGGATTTGTTGGTTTCCTAATGATTAGTGAGTAGTCACTTAGGATCTTGGGTTGAGATAGATTTAGGGTGATTATTAGGTTGATTTATGATTCTTAGGGCTTTAGTTTATGGATCCCCCTTCTATCTAAGTGTTCTTAATGCTAGATTAGGTTAGAGATAATCAGTCTAGACCTTAGGGAATTTCATGCACACAAGGTTTTCGTTGAAATTCCCCAAAAAGCTTAGTTAGATATATTCATTCCTAGCCTATGAGAGTAGAGGTCTAGGGTGTTTATTTGTTGATTTGAATAAGGAATTTAATGCTTGCTAATCATTCTATCACAAATGAGAATTTGATATTGATTTAGTGATTAGCAATGTGATTACCGCCTTGAGAAAGGGTTAGTCATAATTAGTGATGTTAACCTAGGGATTAGCATTGATTGTGTATTAGGCATTATAAATTAGCTATAGATTCACCTTAAGTCCATAACCTCATCCTTGGATTCGCCTTTTATTATTGAATTTAATCTCGTTTAGTGTTGCTAAGTTCTTATTACTTGATTTTAACTTGATTAACATATTAGACTAAACTCAAATATCAACTTGTTGCTTGAATTAAGTAGTTTGTATTCTTGGTGTATTGGAACTTAACCCATTGGATTTGATACCTCTTATGCTACTTAGCATCTAGAGAATTGATATCTAGATAGACAATATGTATATTATCAATTTGCAATGCCGCAATGTTTCCAGTAAATACCGGCCATTCTCGAGGTTTATATGTAGAGCTTTTATGAATTCCATCGAAGAAGATGCAAAAGTAACATTTGGAATCTTAAGATTTTTCATTCTTTCAAGTGGCCATTCTCAACTGTGCCATTTAGCATCAAAGCATGAACACGCTTGAGAGAAAACTCGTCAACTATGATTCAGAACCCTACCTTCGCTGTTTCTCACGATCCAAGCTGCACCAGATATTTCCTTTTGTGTCTTTTCTGATTTAGGATTATGTATTCATCTATTTCGTTTTTGCTTTCTTTAATTATGTCTGAGTAGTCTCATAGTTAGGTTTAAAGGGTTTTATCAAAGGGGATTTTCATATTTGATAAGGATAACAATCGTTTAATTTAGCTCGATTTCTAAAAGTTTTTCTTTTAGGTTTGTTCTTACTGCATGGAGTTAGCGTCATGAACTAGCTACTGATCTTAGTATTCATAAAGCCACTAAAGTGCTGAATTTATTCCCCCATTTTCTCCTTTATGCCCCTCTACCAAAAGGTAAGTACCATTCCCCCATTTTCTCATTATTTTTCATCTCACACACCCCACACATTTTGATTTCCTTATATTCTTCTCATAAAAAATAATCTAACAATTATTTTTTCACTATCAACAACAATTTCACAACTCATCAATATTCTAACAACAATTTCACAACTTTTTACTTATATGTGAAAACTGGCGCTCATTCTTGTCGGGAATTTCTCCGTTAGATTTCCGACAGAACTAAATTTTTCAGTTACAGCTCATCGGAAATCAAATTTGATCGAATTTCCTTCGAAATAAAATATGAGAAGAAATAAGCAAAACAAAATAATTTGGTTGTGAAAAATAATAATAATAAAAAAATTGCTTTGCATTTTGGGAATAATGATAGAAGGTTAATTTAGGTATTTCACATGTCAAAAAGCATAGAAAGTGTGTCTAAAGTCACAAAGTGTCATTTTGTAAATTTAAAGTGGGAAAGTGTCCTAGGGTGTAATGATGCGGTCGGATTGTTTCTGAAACTTCAGGTTTTAAATTTGTAGACCTAAAAGTTCTGTAAGTGCACAAATGTGTGTTATAGTACTTAAGATATCGATCCACAAGGAGGGAAAGTTGTTCTGTGAGACCCTAGACAGAGAATAGCAAGGAAGTCTAGAATGAGAATAAAGTTTTTATATGGTTTTGTCACGAAAATGGTAAAGAACCGAAAAAATGGAAAATTGCTTGTAAATTAACCTAAGAAAATCAATGGCATAAACTAAACGGAAAAATGATTTGTAAACTATGATAAAACGGTTTTGGGTCGACACGGATATCTTAGGGTATGCTCGATTCAATCACGGCCCCTAAGCTCTTAGTAACAAAGTTTTTAGATTTTAACTCCACGAACGAAACATAATAAACGGCATAGCCTACTTTCGTACATCGTACGCACCAACAATCTATATACTCGACCAGTAGCTTTCGTCTCTGGCCGCGAAGAAAATCTAGATGTTCGCGCTGGTTTTTCTTAGTTCACAGCACTCCGCAAGTATACTTTCGTATCTTACACCGTAACACGCTCTTATAGATGAACGATTCATGCATTTAGATTCAGCACTTATGGTGGTTCCTTAACACATATGTTCATGACGCTAGATTCATGCATTAACAACGATCTATAAGAAAGAGCTCTAGAAATCGGCTAGGGTTTTACCATGTGAAATCCTAATCGAACATAGAATTCCCCTCGATAATCCCTTTAAACCCAACGATTAAATTACTTGCACATAATGGAATTAAAAGACATGATTAAATAAAACATGAGATTGGTGAAAGAGTCTCTCAAATTTAAGAACGATGTCTGGAGTGAACCTCATTACCAATCTCGAAAGTAAGAAACAAAGACTAGAAAGAAGTAACGTAAAGCAAAAACAATAAGGAAAAGTGTGGCACGAAAAGAAGCACACAAAATTTTGTCTTTAAAACGCATATTTATAGGTTGTGAACTCTGCTTTCGTCGGTCTTTATGGTTTTTTCTTGACGGGAATTGAACGGGCCTTGCAAATGGGCTTACGAGACGAAATCGGCTTGGTCGCGGGTCCAAGGTGTCTGGCCGCGACAAACCTTCACTTGGCCGCTTGTGGAGGCTTCCTGGCCGCGGCAGATTGCCTCTTGGCCACGGCTAGGGCTGTTCCGGGAGTGGCCTGATGAGACTTATTTATCTTCATGTATCTTTTGATTGAACCGTTGGATGGTTCTCAAATATTCCTGCTTTTATTTGAAAAAATATGAAATTTTTTTAAAGAAAACATGAAAATTGCAAAATGCAAATACTTAGGGATCGAATCCACAGAGACTCAAGAAAACACACAATAGATTGTATATATGAGAATTAAGCTAAGTTATCTATGGAATTGAAAGCTAATACGTAAATTAAACAAGTTGTGATTTGATTGGAAGAAGATATGCCCAAGGTATTTCTCAGGAAATCAATAAATACAGATAACCAATCTGTCAGGATTCAGATTTAGCGCGGTTCTTGAACTCAAATCACTAAGCTATAATTAACCAACTGTCGTTGCGAGAATTATCTAAATCTAAACTTCAGAATCCCAAATCACTTTGCAAATTCCTAAGAACAAATCAGCCTTAATACCGAGTTTGATATGTTCACAAATCAACTAAACCAAATCTCTTTGCGAATAATTAATTTGCTCACCCTAGGTTTTATCAGATTATTCAATTGCACTGTCGTGCCTAATCGATTAACCTAAGATCTAAGTTCCAGATTCGTCAACCTAGAATTAGTTTTGAGAACAACCTATGGTGAAGAACTAATTCCGATGGTGAATCCTAACTAAACAATTACCAGCAATAAGAGAAATCCCTATGAGAAAATCCTAAACCTAAGATGGATCTACTCAGACATGGAGAATGAAATAATCAACATAACTGAATAGATCATTAAAATAAACAATAAGAAAAGAGTAACAAGAGGGTTCAAAATCTTCTCTCAGATGAACAGAGTTCTGACTTGTCTCCTTCACAAAAGCTCTCTCTCCAAAACCAAAGTAAAATAAAGCTTAATGAAAGCCTAGCCTAAACAGGTGGCTGAAAAACCTAATAAATTGGTTAAAACACAATTTGAGGCTAATTGTAGTTATTAAAGTCTTTTGGACCAAAGTGCAGAATCTCCAGACATCTAAAAAGTTGTGTTTTCCCTTTTCTCCTGTGCAGTATCGATCAATACATGGTGTGTATCGATCGATACACATCCCCTGTGTCGACCCTTCTGCTCGCCAGATGATATGCTCAAATTAATACCATAAAAGTATTAAAGCAGTAGCTGCAGTATATCAGGGGTCGAACACAAGAACTCAGAGAAATCACACAATAGATTGTATAGTATCGAATCAAGATAAGCAAATCAGATTAAACAAAACCAAGAAACAGTAAAAAAGTTGTAAATTCGATGGAGAGAATGTAGGCCTAGGGTATTTCTCAGGAAATCAATGAATGCAGATAAACTAACTAAACATGGTTCAGGTTACGCACGGTTCTTGAACTCAAATCACTAAAGTATAATTGACCAACTATCGTTGCGAGAATTATCTAAATCTAAACTTCAGAATCCCAAATCTCTTTGCAAATTCCTAAGAATAAATCAGCTTTAAAGTTCAGGTTTGATATGTTCACAAATCAATTAAACCAAATCTCTTTGCGAATAATCAATTTGCTGACCTTAAGTTCTATCAGAATACTCAATTGCACTGTCGTGCCTAATCGATTAACCTAAGATCTAAGTTCTAGGTGATCAATCTAGAATTAGCTTTGAGAACAACCTAAGGCAAAGAACTAATTCAGATTATGAACCCTAACAATAATTCAACCTAGCATTCAAAGAAATCCCTATGAGAAAACCATAAACCTAACAAGAGATCCACTCAGACATGGAAATTGAATCAATAAACATGTTTGAATAAATCACTGAATAAATAATTAGAAAGAGTAAACAGGGGTTCGAAATCTTCTTTCGGACGAACAGAGTTTCAGACTTGTCTCCCTCAGAAAGCTCTCTCACAAAAACCAATGTAGAATAAAGCGTCGCCATCAAAGTGAATGTAAGATCTTAATAAATAACCTAAGTCACGTTTTGGGGCTTCTTGTAAATAACAAAGTCTTCTGGGCAATTTTGCAATTCTTCAACTCTTGGAAAAGTCGCGACTCGTGTCTGCTGCAGTGAGTATCGACCGATACTAGTCAGCATCGATCGATACCGATGCTTCAAATCGGGTACTCAGCTACACGAACTTCTGCTTTGCTCTAAAATGCTCCAGAAAGCTCCAATATCTCCAATTATGCTACAAACGTGCTAAAACCTGTAAAAGATTCTAAAACACTACGAAATAGTAGAAAGACTCTATAAAACAGACTTATATCATGGCCTAAAAGGGGTAAAAAACCATGATATATCAACTCCCACAGACTTAGCCTTTGCTTGCCCTCAAGCAAACAGAAAGCTAAACTAGAGAAAGAGGTTTGAAAACACGGAGACTCACCTGTTCATGAACCATTGCAAATATCCTTTTACTAAGCATCCAAATGTCACTTAACCAACTCCTGATCTAACCACCATGTACTTCTCTGTAGACATTCGCAGCTTTCCCAGACTCCACGCATTATCCCACAACATCGTTCAAACAAAGCCATCATCGCCAGTTTCATCGCAGCAGCCAATGTTCAAGGACCTTCTAGATTCTTTACCAAATAAGTAACCATCTAAGTTCATAATTTATGTATTATTTTCTCTACCCCAAACTTATTTCTTATTATATTCTCTTTTTTTTTTTTGATCTGCATATACACATCAAGGTCCGAAACGCGAGTATTGATGTTGTTTGCCACCGAATTCCCGGCTCTTTCCTCTCTATATATCAAAGGCTTAGGCAAATAGTGGTATCACGGAAAATTTTCCTAACCTCTCTTTCAACATTTGTGTGATCATTCCCTTTTAAGTAGAATAATAGGGTCACTGGAAATTTTCCTAGCCCTCTACTTAGAAGAAAGTCATTTCATCTTTTACGCTCTTATTTATCAACTTATAACAGGGGAGAGAGAGATACCATTACTTTAAACACATGGGTTCCTTTTGTCAGATATGAATGATGAATCAAGCTCTATGAACACTAACCACATTGATGAAGTGCAAAAATTTAGCTCAGGCTTTAAAAGAACTCTACTGGAGGCATGGATGTTTTCTAGTCAACTGGTCAGTGTTTGGATTTTTCATTAGTCGATCTAGAACTGATCATGTAACAGTGGTCACTCAAAAACAAAATCAAAACAATAGGCTCAAGCACAGGATCATCATCTACAACAAGTTTTGACTCAATAAAACGACTTTTTTTTCTTTCTTTTTTTATGACTCTAAGAAAAACAAAAACGCTGTCAGCAACCACCTCCCCCAGACTTAAACAACACTGTCCCCAGTGTTATCTAGTCTAGAGTCGGTGAAAGAAACCAAAAGAGCTGAGTGAATACGTGAAAAATCATAGAAGTTACATGCGCGTTGGGTATCGACCGATACCATTGCTGGTGTTGATCGATACAAGGATTTCTGGTCGATGCAACATCTGTTTCTCCTGGTGTCAATCGATACAAGTGATGGTATCGGTCGACACATACCCTTTTCAACTGATCCACACGTAAACACAAGACACAGAAACGAAAAATACAAAAAGAAAAGACTTATGTACAGACTTACCAGTGGGTTGCCTCCCACCAATTGCTCGTTTAACGTCATTAGCTTGACTGTAACGCCATTCAGGCATTGGGTGCATCATCTAGAGGCATTATCTGCCCTGCTGGAATCTCGGCTTTCGCCAAATAGTGTTTCACCTTCTGTCCATTGACAGTAAACTCCTCGCCAGTAGGACTAATCACCACGACGGCACCATGTGGTCTGACCTCCTTGATTGTGAAGGGACCTGACCAATGAGAACGTAGTTTACCAGAAAACAATTGCAAACGAGAGTTATACAGAATTACATGGTCGTTCAGCTCGAAGTGTCTGGAGATGATCTTTTTATCATGACAAGCCTTGGTTCTCTCCTTGTACAGCTTCAAGTTCTCATAGGCGTGGTGCCTAATCTCATCCAACTCGTTCAGCTGAATCAATCTCCTCTCAGCAGCAGGTTTGATGTCGAAGTTCAGCAACTTCATCGCCCTTGCAGCCTTGTGCTCTATCTCCACTGGAAGGTGACTTGCTTTCCCATACAGCAAGTGAAATGGTGTAGTACCCAGCGGTGTCTTGAAAGCAGTCATGTAAGCCCATAGCGCATCATCCAGCTTTGTAGACCAATCCTTCCTAGAAGTACCCACTGTCTTCTCCAGAATCTCCTTGATTTTCCTGTTGAAGACCTCGACTTGCCCACTGGTCGGAGGGTGATATGGAGTAGCCACACGATGATTTACACCATACTTCTTCAGCAACCTCTCGAAAATCTTGTTGATAAAGTGAGAACCACCATCACTTATCACAATTCGAGGTACTCCAAATCGAGGGAAAATGATGGTCTTAAACAGCTTAACGACGACCGAAAAATCATTGGTTATGCTAGTGATATATCATGGTTTTAACCCCTTTTAGGCCATGATATAAGTCCGTTTTATAGAGTCTTTCTACTATTTCGTAGTGTTTTAGAGTTCTTTACAGGTTTTAGAAAGTTTAGAGCATAATTGGAGATATTGGAGCTGTCTGAAGCATTTTGGAGCAAAGCTGAAGTTCGTGTTGCTGAGTACCCGATTCCACGTCGAGCATCGATCGATACCCCCCTGGTATCGATCGACACTAATCACAGCAGACACGACCCGCGACTTTAATGATGAGTTTAAGAATTGCAACTTGGTCCAGAAGTCTTTAATATTTACAAGAAACCCCAAAACATGATTTAGGTTGTTTATAGGATTTTTACAGCCACTTTGTTGGCTACGCTTTATTTTTATTCTGGATTTGTGAGAGAGCTTTCCAAGGGAGACAATTTTGATACTCTGTTCGTCGAGAGAAGATTTCGAACCCTTTTGTTATTCTTTCTTCTTTTCTATTGAGTATTTATTCAAAAAAAAAATAATAATAAATTACAATCGCCTCCACCCATTTGGACACATAGTCCACAGCAACCAGGATGTATCTGTTCTTGTGTGACGAGGGAAAGGGACCCATAAAATCGATGTCCCAGCAATCGAAAACTTCAACCTCAAGGATGAAATTGTGTGGCATCTCATGTCTCTTGCTGATCTTCCCTCTCCTCTAACAGACATCACACTATGAGATATAAGCATGTGCGTCTCTGAACATAGTAGGCCACCAGAAGCCTGCTTGAAGAACCTTGGACAATGTCTTCAAAGTAGCAAAGTGTCCAGCATACTCAGACCCATGACAATGAAAAAGAATCGCAGGCACCTCAGACTCGACAACACATCTTCTGTAGATACCATCTGAGCAGTGCTTGTATAGGTAAGGCTCATCCCTGAAGAATCGTCTCATCTCGCGCATAAACTTCTTCCTCGCATACTTCGTGGTTTGCTTTGGCTCAGTCTCTACAGCAAGATAGTTGGCAATGCCAGCGTACCATGGGCGTGCAGGAGTAGAGACAACAGCCAGATAGGCGTCATAAGAATCGAAGTGCTCTCCGGGCAAATCAGGTCCGAAACGTGTCGGGTAACGACCCATACTAGGTGAGTATCGATCGATACTGAAAGTTTGCATTCGCGAAAATTGCAGATTTTCAGAACGATCATCCTGTGGCTGAGCTTCAATGAAGTAAATATCCTCCTATGGCAAGAAATCATCAATAGGCACGACTTCATCGATCTTTATACGAGATAAGTGATCAGCGACTCCATTCTCAACTCCCTTTTTGTCCTTGATCTCGATATCGAATTCTTGGAGCAAGAGTACCCATCGGCATAAACGAGGCTTGAGGTCCTTGTTATTCATCAAGAATTTTAGAGCAGCATGGTCTGTGTGAACAACAACCTTGCTCCCAATCAAGTAGGACCGAAACTTCTCAAAGGAGAAAACAACTGCAAGTAACTCCTTCTCAGTGGTGCTGTAATTTCGCTGAGCATCATCCAACGTCCTACTGGCATAATAAATAACATGGAGATTCTTGTCTTTACTCTGACCCAACACAGCTCCATCAGCAAAATTACTCGCATCACACATACCCTCAAAAGGTAAACTCCAAACAGGGGTTGGACAATAGGTGCACTCACCAATGCCTTCTTAATCTCCTCGAAGGCAGCAAGCCAATCAGATGTGAAATTAAATTTGACTTCCTTACATAACATGGCTGTGAGTGGGCGTGCAAGCTTAGAGAAATCCTTGATGAACCTCCTGTAAAACCCAGCATGACCAAGGAAGCTTCGAATCTCAGATACAGATCGTGGAGGTTGCAGTCTTGTCATGACCTGAATCTTAGCTTTGTCAACTTCGATCCCTGCCTTAGAAACCTTGTGCCCAAGTACAATACCATTTTGTACCATGAAGTGGCACTTCTCCCAATTAAGAACCAAGTGCTTCTCCTCGCATCGTTGAAGCACCTTGCACAAGTTATCCATACAATCTTTGAATGACGATCCATACACTGAAAAGTCATCCATGAATACCTCCATAAACTCTTCAGTCATGTCTGTGAAAATCGATAGCATGCATCTGTGAAAGTTCGATGGAGCGTTACATAATCGAAATGGCATTCTTCTGTAGGCGAATGTGCCATAAGGACATGTGAAAGTTGTCTTTCCATGGTCCTATGGATGTATATGAATCTGGAAAAAGCATGAGTACCCATCGAGAAAACAGTAGTATGGGTGAATCACTAACCTCTCCAGCATCTGGTCGGTGAATGGCAAGGGGAAGTGATAATTCCTTGTAGCCGCATTCAGCTTCCTGTAATCAATACACATAATGTGACCAGTGATTGTCCTTGTAGGGATCAACTCATCTTTCTCGTTCTTCACCAAATTTATACCTCCTTTCTTAGGCACAACGTGAACTAGACTAACCCAAGAACTATCTGAGATGGCATAGATAATCCCTGCTTCCAATAGCTTCATCACTTCCTTCCTGGCCACTTCCTTCAGGTTCGGATTCAGCCTCCTCTGGCACTCAATCGAAGACTTTGACTCATCCTCCAGGTGAATCCGATGCATGCACAAGTCTGGTGCTATACCTGAAATGTCATTAAAAGAATAGCCAAGAGTTTTGCGATACCTGCGCAGCTTGCTCAGCAGTAAGGTAATCTATGTGTTGTTCAAAGAAGCATTAACAATCACTTGGTATGTGGAATTAGGGCCAAGAAAAACGTACCTCAATGCGGCTGGGAGTGGCTTGAATTCCACCTTAGGAGCATTTTCCTTGCTCCAATCTCCAAGCCCAGCAGCTTGCTTAGAATTGTCAGCCAACTCTCCTTCTAGTCGGAGGGTGTCGACCGATACTATGGGAGTATCGATCGATACTGGCGATGCTGAATCGAGCATCTTCGAGTATCCAGCAGTTTCATCGCACAATTGGATTTCTGAAGTGGCTGAACATACCAATGCTCTCTCCAGTGGATCCTCTGTATGCATCTCCAAGAAGTACTCCTCTGCTATGTCACTGAAGGTGTCCACATAGAACGTCTGCCCATCGATGGTTGGTCGCTTCATCATCTTTTCCATGTTAAAGGACATCACAGAATCATCGATGTTGAGGGATGTCTGTCCATTCTTGCAATCGATCAAGGCTCCAGCAGTTGCAAGGAATGGTCTGCCCAGGATAAGAGGATCCTTAGGCTCATCACCGTACTTCAGGACGATGAAATATGTCGGGATCAAGCAATTCCCAATCTTGATCGAGACATCTTCGAGTAGTCCCTCTGGAAGTCGCACTGAGCGATCAGCAAGTACCAGCGAAATCCATGTAGATTGGAAATCTGTCATCCCCATTCGCTTAGTAACTGAGTGTGGCATGAGGTTCACACTCGACCCAATATCGCAGAGAGCACGCTCGAATCTCTCTGTGAAGATAGTGCAATCCAAAACAAGACTCCCTGGGTCTGGTGGCTTCTTGGGAATTTTGTTGAGTAGAATAGCACTGTACTCAGCTGTAATCATCATGACACATTCTTCAAGATTCACATTGCTAGACACCATCTTCTTCACATACCTCCTGAAAGCTGGAGAAGTCTTAATAGCATCAACAAAAGGAAGCTCCAAACCAACTTGTCTAACATAGTTTTGCATCTGGCGTCCTCCCATTCCTTCTTCGTCATCTTGGGAGGCATAGGATAAGGCATATTAGGATTATACACCCTCTCCTTGACAATCTCGGGCTCCTTCTCAACATGCGTTTCAGCATCGACCGACATTAAAGGAGTATCGATCAATACACGGGATTTAGGATCCCCTCGATCAATACTCAGCATTGACTGGTGTCGATCGATACTGGCTGGTATCGATCGATACACGAGGATTTTCAGAATCCCAATCGTCATCTTCAGCAAGATCGACAAAAGTCTCTGTTGTTGGGATGTTCTTTACTCCTATAATCACCTATTTTCCACTCCTCAAGTTGATGGCATTGATGTGTGCCCTTGGATCTTCAGTTTTCCCTGCAAGAAAACATTCCTGCCTCCTGACAGCTGTTACTGTCTGAGCAACCTGAGTTTCCAGCTTTCTCTGAGAAACATTGATAGCTTCAATTTTCCCATTCAGATCAGTGTACAGATGGTCAATATTTCCATTGAAATCCACTTGCAGCTATTGATGTCCCTAAAGAATCTGCTCAAACATAGATTCCATCTTACTCTCTGTGGACTTTGGAGAGATGGGTTGGTACGAAAAGTTCCCATAATTACGAGTGAAATCGCTGCTCTGGAGTGGTTTCTAGGTAAATTGTTTTGCTTGAAAACCAGATTGGTTCCTTCGAACTTGTACCCACCTTGCTGAGTGTTGCTGTTGAAGTTTCGGTTGTTGTTGTGCCCTAATCGCTGACCCTGAAAACCAGAACCACCAACGTAGTTAACATCTTCCACTACATCTTCATCAATATTATCGACTCTATCAGCAAAGTGTACATTCTTCTTCGACTTCCCGATCAGAAGATCCAGCTTGGCCTAAAATTCAGCAATCTGCGATCCATCCATTTTCCCATTCTGTCTCTTTCGCTCAAGGTCTGCATTTTTGGTGCTATTGCTAGACGCAAAATTCTCAATAAGCACATAAGCATTATTTGGATACCTGGTATTGAAATTTCCATTGCTCGAAGCATCCAAAGCCATCTGATACCTCCAATCAATCCCTCTGAAGAAAATACCCAGCAGCTGAACATCATAGTACCCGTGATGTGGACAATCTCTCTAATACGATCTAAATCTCGTCCAAGCAGCCTTGAACGCATCAGTCGGGCCTTGAGAAAACTGGGAGATGTTGTTCCTCAGATCCTCATATCGTGCATCATCATAGAAGTTATTTAGGAAATCAGTCTTAGTCTCCTCCCAGGTAGTCAATGATCCAGGAGGCAACTACTTCAGCCAGTAAGTCGCATCTCCACCTAGAGAGTAGGGGAAAAGCTTGCAGAAGAGGTAAACGTAGGACACTCCATAACACTTGATGCTAGTGACCAAGTCCTCGAACTTCTCAATATGATCCATGGGATGTTCATGAGAAAGACCATGAAAAGGATGCTGACCCACAAGAGTGTAGTATGCAGGTTTCAGCTCAAAGTCATTCCTCTGATATGGTGGAAGGCAAATCGCTGATCGATTAGCATAAAACTGATCAGGCCTGTTGTACTCTCCAATTGTTCTACCACGATCAGCCACAACATTCTCTGCGTTGGCGCGCGCAGCTGGTGCGAGAATCTCACCAACAACAGCAGGAGGGACAATGACGTTTCCAGCTTCATCAAGTCACTGTCCCCTCTCATTGCACACTTGACCCTCTTGGTCTCTCAGAACTCCAGCTTCATCAGGTCTTAATACCACTGGGTTGCTCATCCCTGATGTTTGCTTTGCCTTTCTGTTTGTGCGTTCTAAGCGTGCTAGCTTCTCTAACGATAGATTAACTAGTGGAGTGCTCTTGTTCCCTCTGGTTCCACGATTAGGCATGCACCTGAAACACAAAAGTCAAGAACGTAAGTAATCAAAAATAGTGATGAGTATCGACCGACATTGGATGGTGTCGATCGATATCAACAAGAGAAAACAACGATTATCGACCGACACTGATTAGTATCGATCGATACCGACGAACTTAGGCGAAACTCGACAGCTAAAATCTAATGGCAAAATTGAGTCCCCGACAACGGCGCCAAATTTGATATGCTCAAATTAATACCCTAAAAGTACTAAAGCAGTAGCTGCAGTATATCAGGGTTCGAACACAAGAACTCAGAAAAATCACACAATAGATTATATACTATCGAATCAAGCTAAGCAAATCAGATGAAAAAAAGCAATAAACAGTAAAAGAGTTGTAAATTCAATGGAGAGAATATAGGCCTAGTTCAGGTTTGATATGTTCACAAATTAATTAAACCAAATCTCTTTTCGAATAATCAATTTGCTCACCTTAAGTTCTATCAGATTACGCAATTGCACTGTCGTGCCTAATCAATTAACCTAAGATCTAAGTTCTAGGTGATCAATCTAGAATTAGCTTTCAGAACAACCTAAGGCGAAGAACTAATTCAGATTATGAACCCTAACAATAAATCAACCTAGCATTCAAAGAAATCCCTATGAGAAAACCCTAAACCTAATAAGAGATCTACTCAGACATGGAAACTGAATCAATAAACATGTTTGAATAAATCACTAAATAAATAATAAGAAAGAGTAAACAGAGGTTCAAAATCTTCTCTCGGACGAACAGAGTTTCAGACTTGTCTCAGAAAGCACTCTTACAAAAACCAAAGTAGAATAAAGCGTTGCCATCAAAGTGGTTGTAAAATCCTAATAAATAACCTAAGTTACGTTTTGGGGCTTCTTGTAAATAATAAAGTCTTCTGGGCAATTTTGCAATTCTTCAACTCTTGGAAAAGTCGCAACTCGTGTCTGCTGCAGTGAGTATCGACCGATACTAGTCAGTATCGATCGATACTGATGCTTCAAATCGGGTACTCAGCTACACAAACTTCTGCTTTGCTCCAAAATGCTCCAGAAAGCTCCAATATCTCCAATTATGCTCAAAACGTTCTAAAACCTGTAAAAGATTCTAAAGCACTACGAAATAGTAGAAAGACTCTATAAAACGGACTTATATCATGGCCTAAAAGGGGTAAAAACCATGATATATCTCCAGACTGGACTGTCTTTACGAAAACTGGCATAACTTTTGATCGCACCGTTGGAATGACCTCAAAAACCTTCCAAATGAAAGCTAATCCATTGATCTGTCTTCAACGAATGCCAAATTTGAGCTCAATCCATTGGTGGGAAGTTCTTCAACGAATGCCAAACGTCTGACGTCTATGCATGAGTCTGCATCTCCATATGCTCATTTTCACCCAAAACAGCTCATTTTCTCCCAAAGTCACCTAAAACCTGAAAAGACTCGAAAAGACTCCAAAATACTAGAAAGACTCTATAAATAAGACCTATATCATGGCCTAAAACGGGTAAAACTATGATATATCAGCTTACGGGACAAAATCGGCTTGGTCGCAGGTCTAGGGTGTCTGGCCGCGACAAACATTCACTTGGCCGCTTGTGGAGGCTTCCTGGCCGCGGCGGATTGCCTCTTGGACACGGCTTGGGCTGCTCCGGGATTGGCCTGATGGGACTTCTTGATCTTCATGTATCTTTCGATTGAACCGTTGGATGGTTCTCAAATCTGTTGGTGGGTTATCGTCATTGATTTCTCTCTACATTCTCTCAAAATGTATTCTTACTTTTATTTAAAAAAATAGGAAATTTTTTTACAGAAAACATGAAAATTGCAAAATGCAAATACTCATGAAAGAAAATGTGATTAGTAAGGGATAAAATCCCCCCCCCCCTTACTTAAATCACTTTGTTCCCAATGTGAAATAAATCGAGCAGGACAAGAAATAGATGTATGTAATAATTGAAAAAGTTTCGGAAAAAATAAAACTTACCTAGAGGTGTTGGAGAATGGATATGGGAAGGGAATGGTGGTGAATGGGGATATGTGGTGTTTTTGTGATGAGGAATGGGTGTGGAGGTGAATTGGAATTGATTGGAATCGATTGGGGATCAAAGCAAATCGATCATGAATGATAGGGGGTTGGCCGCAGGTCGAAGGGTGATGCGGTTGAATTGTTTCCGAAACTCTAAGTTTTAAATTTATAAACCTAAAAGTTCTGCAAGTGCACATATGTTTGTTGTAGTACCTTAGGTATCGATCCAAAGGGAGGGAAAGCTGTTCAGAAAGACCTTAGACAGAGAATTAGCAAGGAAGTCTAGAACGATAATAAGTTTAAAAGGGTTTTTTCATGAAAATTGTAAAGAACGGAAAAACAGAAAATTGCTAGTAAAATAACCTAAAAAAATCGATGGCATAAACTAAACGAGAAAATGATTTGTAAATAATATTAAAACGGTGTAAGCTCTTCTCAGACTCTCTTGGTGGAGATGCAGCTTATTGGCTTAAGCAGTTGCCCCCTGGATCACTGACTACTTTTGAGGAGACAAAGAATGTCTTCTTGAACAATTTCTATTATGATGCAAGGTCTGAGGAGCTCAGGAATAAGATCTCCCAGTTTTCTCAGGGAGCGACTAAAGCATTCAAGGCTACTTGGATTAGATTAATATCATATCAGAGAGATTGTCCACACCACGGGTTCACTAACGTTCAATTGCTGGGTATCTTCTTTATAGGGGTTGATTGTAGGTATCTGATGGCCTTAGATGTTGCGAGTAATGAGAACTTCAACACCAGGTATCCTGAAGACGCTTATGTGCTTATTGAGAACTTGTCATCTAGCAATAGTACCAAGAATGCAGATTTTGAGCGAAGGAAGCATATTGAGAACATGGATGGATCGCAAATTGCTGAGGTTCAAGATAAGTTGGATTCAGTGCACAATCTCTTGATGGGAAAGACAATGAATGCTGTTCATTTTGCTGATGAGGTTGAGAACTTCAATGAGAATGAAGTGAAAGGTGTTAACTACATTGGTGGGTCTGGTTTTCAAGGTCAAAGAAATCAATACCACCAGAACAACAACCAAAACTTCACCAACAATGCTCAGCAAAGAAGGTACACTCGTACCTATGGGAATTCTTCTGATCAACTTCTACCTGCCAAAACTCCCGAGAGCAAGGTTGAGTCTATGCTTGAACATATTCTTCAGGGACAGCAGAAGATGACAGTAGACTTCAATGGGAAGATGGATGCTATGTACACAGACCTGAATGAAAAAAATTGAGTCTCTCAATATTCATCAGAAGATGCTGGAAACTCAAATAGCTCAGACTGCAACAGATGTAAAGGGAAAGAAGGTTCATTCAGAGAATGAACATGTCAATGCAATCACCTTAGGAAGTGCTAAAGAGGTCACTGCAGTGGTAGAAAAGGGTTTGAATGCAGGAAATTTCGATGATCATGTAGAAGATGACGATGAGGATTCAGAAAATCCTTGGGTATCGACCGACACCACCGAGTATCGATCAACACCAGTCCAAATACTTTCTCGAGACGTGTCAAAACCCCGAGTATCGATCGATACACTTCATGTGTCGATCGACACCCACCCTGAGGTCGAGAAGACACTTGAGTTGATTGCAGAAAAGGTTTACAAACCTAAGGTGCCATATCTTAGACCACTTGAACATCTCAGAAATCCCATTCCTGCAGCAAAGTTGCTCGGTTTTGAGAAGATGGTAAGGAAGATTCCCCATACGATGTCTTTTGAAGAAGCTTTGGAATACCGCTATTTGCTTTGTCACTTCCGAGGTTGCAGAGAAACTCTAGAAGATATCAAGGCACTCTTCAACAAAGCAAGAAGCGCACCACCACCAATGAAGCAGTTGACTAAGAGGGAAGACCCAAGAAAATTTTCAGTTCCATGCTTTATTTCTGGAATTAGATTCAATTAGTCTCTCATTGATTCAGGGTCTAGCATCAATGTCATGTCAAAGGAAATTGTAGAGAGGTTGGGAATTGTTGATATAAGACCTCCTACGATGACTCTCGCATTCGCGAACTCTTCCACCTCGGTTCCATACGGTACAATCCCTGATTTGCTTGTTAAAGTAGGAGATTGCCTGGTTCCTACTGATTTTCTGGTTGTAGAGATGAGTGCAAGATCTAGTACGCCTTTGATTCTGGGAAGACTGTTCATGGCTACAGTTGGTGCAGTTATAGACACGCCCAATAAGAGGATCTCGTTCTCATACATTAACAAGGAGATCTCCTACAAAGCCATCCCTTCTGGAAGAGCTCCCACACATATCTCTTGCATCACCGTTGTTACAGGAGAGCCGTTGATGGTTGATCTTTTGGAAGATCCTTATGATGAGCCAAATGTCATAGAAGTGTTAGATGGTCCTTCTATCATCACCAAGAAAGACATCAAAACGGCTAAGGCAAAGAAGAAGGTGAAGAGCAAAAGAGTCAAGGGTGATGTATATATGATTTTAACCCCTCAGAAGTGTGATGGAGTTTCGATTGAGTATAAGGTGAAGTGCAAAGGAACCTCAAAACTATTCTCTAAGGCTAGAGTTATTCTTACTTCGGAGCTGAAAGAAAAAGGAAATGAGGTTGTGGAGAGTGTTGAGCAGAACTCTGAAGCTGGAAGTGTCTAGTTGTAGAACTTGCCTGGGAGTAAGTTCTCAATTTTCTCCTGACTAATCACCTGAGCCAAAGTCAAGCTAGTGACGTAAAACAAGCGCTTGGTGGGAGATAACCCACTGGTAAGTCTGTATATAAGTCCTTTTTTTTTTTTTTTTGGTTTCGTGTCTTGTGTTTTTGTGTGAATCAAATGAAAACAGTTACATGTGTCGACCTACGCCTGGTATCGATCGATACCAGGCTGTGTGTCGGTCGACACTCCTACACCAATCCGGTAACTTCTTGTTTTTCACGATTCCACTCAGTTCTTTTGGTTTCTTTGACCACCTCTAGACTAGATAACACTGGGGATAATGCTGTTTAAGTTTGGGGGAGGTAGTTGTTGACATTGTTTTTGTTTTTCTTAGAGTCAAAAAAAAAAATCTTTGTTGTTTTATCGAGTCAAAACCTGTTGGAGATTATGATCCTGTGCTTGAACCTATTGTTCTGATTTTGCTTTTGAGTGACCAGTGTTACATGATCAGTTCTAGATCGACTAATGAAAAATCCAAAGACTGACCAGTTGACTAGAAAATGTCTCTAGCAGAGTTCTTCTAAAGCCTGAGCCAAATTTTTGCAATTCATCGATGTAGTTGATGTTTACAGGGCTTGATTCATCATTCATATCTGACAACGGAACTCATATGTTAAAAGTAATGGTATCTCTCTCCCCTGTTATAAGTTAATAAATAAGAGCATAAAAGATGAAATGACTTTCTTCTGAGTAGAGGGCTGGGAAAATTTCCAGCGATCCCATTATTCTACTTGTGAAGGAATGATCACACAAAGGTTGGAAGCGAGGTTAGGAAAATTTTCCGTGATACCACTATTCGCCTACGCCTTTGATACATTGAGAGGGAAGAACCGGGGATTCGGTGGCAAACACCATCAATACTCGTGTTTCAGACCTTAATGTGTATATGCAGATCTAAAAAAAAAAGAGAAAGAACATGATGAAAAAAAAGTATGGGGGATAGAAAACAATACCAAAAGTGTATAAATTGGGTAGTTCTTTTGTCATGATATTGTATGGTAAAGAATCTAGAAGGTTCTTGAACATTGGCTGCAGCGATGAGGGCTTTATTTGAACAATGCTGCGAGATAATGTGTGGAGTCTAGAAAAGCTGCGAATGTCTACGGAGAGGTACATGGTGGTTAGATCTGGAGCTGGTAAGGTGACATTTGGGTGCTTAGGAAAAGGGTCTTGCGATGGTTCATGAACAGGTGAGTCTCCGTGTTTTCAAACCTCTTTCTCTAGTTTAGTTTTCTGTTTTGCTTGAGGGAATGGTATAAGTCCTTTTTATAGAGTATTTCTAGTATTTTGTAGTCTTTTAGAGTATTTTCAGGTTTTAGGTGACTTTGGGAGAAAATGAGTCCTTATGGGTGAAAATGAGCATATGGAGATGCATAGACTTCATAAGTTTGGCATTCTTGAAGAACTTCCCACCAATGGATTGAGCTCAAATTTGAATACAAGACAGATCACTGGATTAGCTTTCATTTGGAAGTGATTTGAGGCTATTCCAACGGTGCGATCGAGCGTTATGCGAGTTTTCGTGAAAACAGTACAGTCTGGCGAGCAAAAGAGTCGACACGCAAGTCGGTATCGATCGATACCACTATTGGTGTCTACCAATACCGACTTCAGGAAGAAGGAAACATGATTTTTAACAAGTTTGAAATTTGCACCTTGGTCCAGAAGACTTTAATAATTACTAGAAGCCCCGTAACGTGTTTTATGTTATAAATTAGGTTTTTCAGCCACTTTTGTTGGCTACGCTTTATTTTACTTTGGTTTTGGAAAGAGAGCTTTTGAGAGGGAGACAAGTCAGAACTCTGTTCGTCTGAGAGAAGATTTTGAACCCTCTTGTTACTCTTTCTTATCGTTTAATTTAATGATCTATTCAGTTAAGTAGATCCATCATAGGTTTAGGGTTTTCTCATAGGGATTTCTCTGATTGCTGGTAATTTATTAGTAGTGATTCATAATATGAATTAGTTCTTCACCATATGTTGTTCTCAAAGCTAATTATAGGTTGACGCATCTGGAACTTAGATCTTAGGTTAATCGATTAGGCACGACAGTGCAATTGAGAAATCTGAGTGAACCTAGGGTGAGCAAATTAATTATTCGTAAAGAGATTTTGTTTAGTTGATTTGTGAACATATTAAACTTGATATTAAGGCTGGTTTATTCTTAGGAATTTGCAAAGAGATTCGGGATTCGGAAGTTTAGATTTAGATAGTTCTCGCAACGAGAGTTGGTTAATTATAACTTAGTGATTTGAGTTCAAGAACCGCGCTAAATCTGAATCATGACTGATTGGTTATCTGCATTCATTAATTTCCTGAGAAATACCATGAACCTATCTTATTTCCAATCGAATTACAACTTGTTTAATTTACGTATTTGCTTTTAATTCCATTGACCACTTAGCTTAATTCAACCCTTAAAATCTATTGTGTGTTTTCTTGAGTCTATGTGGATTCGACCCCTAAGTATTACAATCAACAAAACTTTAGTACTTTTAGGGTATTAGTTTGAGTTTATCAAATTTGGCGCCGTTGCCAAGGACTCTTAATTCGCCATTAGATTTTAGTTAAGAATTTCGACTAAGCCTGTGTATCGATCAATACTAGTCAGTGTCGGTCGATACTCATTGTTTTTTTTTGTTGCTTACGTGTCTTGTTTTTTGCGTTTCAGGTGTCTGCCCACTCGCGAAACCCGGAGGAACAAGCGCACTGAGCTACTCAATCTTTCCAACAAGGGGCTAGCTAACTTGGAACATGCAAACAGAAAAACAAAGAAGGCAACAGAGATGAACAATCCAATGGTATTGACTCGTGATGATGATGGAGCTTTGAGAGACCAAGAGGGTCAATTGTGCAATGAGAGAGAGCAACGACTTGATGGAGATGGAAACTTTGTTGTCCCTGCAGCTGTTGTGAATGTTGGGAATGTTGTAGTTGATCGTGAGAGGACGATTGGTGAGTACAACAGACCTGATTTGTTCTATGCCAATCAATCAGCGATTCGCCCTCTTGCTTTTCAGAGGAATGACTTTGAGCTTAAACCTGCATAATTCACTCTTCTTGGTCAGCACACGTTTCATGGTCTTTCTCATGAACACCCGATGGCTCACATTGAGAGGTTTAAGGACTTGGTTACTAGCATCAAATACAATGGATTGTCCAATGATTTCCTCTTCTGTAAGCTCTTCTCATACTCTCTTGGGGGAGATGCAACTTATTGGCTTAAGCAGTTGCCCCCTAGATCACTGACTACTTTTGAGGAGACAAAGAATGCCTTCTTGAACAATTTCTATTATGATGCAAGGTCTGAGGAGCTCAGGAATAAGATCTCCCAGTTTTCTCAGGGAGCGACTGAAGCATTCAAGGCTGCTTGGATTAGATTCATATCATATCAGAGAGATTGTCCACACCACGGGTTCACTAACGTTCAATCGCTGGGTATCTTCTTTATAGGGGTTGATTGTAGGTATCAGATGGCCTTAGATGTTGCGAGTAATGAGAACTTCAACACCAGGTATCCTGAAGACGCTTATGTGCTTATTGAGAACTTGTCATCTAGCAATAGTACCAAAAATGCAGATTTTGAGCGAAGGAAGCAGAATTAGAACATGGATGGATCGCAAATTGCTGAGGTTCAAGATAAGTTGGATTCAGTGCACAATCTATTGATGTGAAAGACAATAAAGGCTGTTCATTTTGCTGATGAGGTTGAGAACTTCAATGAGAATGAAGTGAAAGGTGTTAACTACATTGGTGGGTCTGGTTTTCAAGGTCAGAGAAATCAATTCCACCAGAACAACAACCAAAACTTCATCAACGATGCTCAGCAATGAGGGTACACTCGTACCTATGGGAATTCTTCTTATCAACTTCTACCCAGAAGATGACAGTAGACTTCAATGGGAAGATGGATGCTATGTACACAGACCTGAATGAAAAAATTGAGTCTCTCAGTATTCATCAGAAGATGCTGGAAACTCAAATAGCTCAGACTGCAACAGATGTCAAGGGAAAGAAGGTTCATTCACAGAATGAACACGTCAATGCAATCACCTTAAGAAGTGCTAAAGAGGTCACTGCAGTGGTAGAAAAGGGTTTGAATGCAGGAAATTTCGATGATCCTGTAGAAGATGACAATGAGGATTCAAAAAATCCTGGGGTATCGACCGACACCACCGAGTATCGATCGACACCAGTCCAAATACTTTCTCGAGACGGGTCAAACCCCCGAGTATCGATCGATACCCTTCCTGTGTCGATCGACACCCACCCTGAGGTCGAGAAGACACTTAAGTTGATTGCAGAAAGGGTTTAAGGTGCCATATTTTAGACCACCTGAACATCTCAGAAATCCCATTACTGTAGCAAAGTTGCTCGGTTTTGAGAAGATGGTAAGGAGGATTCCCCATACGATGTATTTTGAAGAAGCTTTGGAATACAGCTATTTGGTTTGTCACTTCCGAGATTGCAGAGAAACTCTAGAAGATATCAATGCACTCTTCATCAAAGCAAGAAGCGCACCACCACCAATGAAGCAGTTGACTAAGAGGGAAGACCCAAGAAAATTTTCAGTTCCATGCTTTATTTCTGGAATTGAATTCAAAGAGTCTCTCATTGATTCAAGGTCTAGAGTCAATGTCATGTCAAAGGAAATTGTAGAGAGGTTGGGAATTGCTTATATAAGACCTCCTACGACGACTCTCGCATTCGCGAACTCTTCCACCTCGGTTCCATACTGTACAATCTCTTATTTGCTTGTTAAAGTAGGATATTGCCTGGTTCCTATTGATTTTCTGGTTGTAGAGATGAGTGCAAGATCTAGTACGCCTTTGATTATGGGAAGACTTTTCATGGCTACAGTTGGTGCAGTTATAGACACGCCCAATAAGAGGATCTCGTTCTCATACATTAACAAGGAGATCTCCTACAAAGCCATCCCTTCTAGAAGAGCT
This sequence comes from Eutrema japonicum, assembly GCA_030161315.1. Lineage (NCBI taxonomy): Eukaryota > Viridiplantae > Streptophyta > Magnoliopsida > Brassicales > Brassicaceae > Eutrema > Eutrema japonicum. The sequence goes on along the minus strand of BSQW01000007.1, from coordinate 31,581,485 downwards.
CCCACACATATCTCTTGCATCACCGTTGTTACAGGAGAGCCGTTGATGGTTGATCTTTTGGAAGATCCCTATGATGAGCCAAATGTCATAGAAGTTTTAGATGGTCCTTCTATCATCACCAAGAAAGACATCAAAACGGCTAAGGCAAAGAAGAAGGTGAAGAGCAAAAGAGTCAAGGGTGATGCATATATGATTTTAACCCCTCAGAAGTGTGATGGAATTTCGATTGAGTATAAGGTGAAGTGCAAAGGAACCTCAAAACCATTCTCTAAGGCTATAGTTATTCTTACTTCGGAGCTGAAAGAGAAAGGAAATGAGGTTGTGGAGAGCATGTTGAGCAGAACTCTGAAGCTGGAAGTGTCTAGTAGTAGAACTTGCCTGGGAATAAGTTCTCAATTTTCTCCTGACTAATTACCTGAGCCAAAGTCAAGCTAGTGACGTAAAACAAGCGCTTGGTGGGAGGTAACCCACTGGTAAGTCTGTATATAATTCCTTTTATTTTTTTGTTTTTGGTTTTGTGTCTTGTTTTTTGTGTGAATCAAATGAAAACAATTAAGTGTGTCGACCTACGCCTGGTATCGATCGATACCAGGCTGTGTGTCGGTCGACACTCCTATCCCAATCCGGTAACTTCTTGTTTTTCACGATTCCACTCTGTTCTTTTGGTTTCTTTTACCAACTCTAGATTAGATAACACTGGGGACAATGTTGTTTAAGTTTGGGGAAGATAGTTGCTGACATTGTTTTTGTTTTTCTTAGAGTCATTAAAAAAAAAAAAATTTGTTTTATCGAGTCAAAACCTGTTGGAGATTATGATCGTGTGCTTGAACCTATTGTTCTGATTTTTCTTTTGAGTTACTAGTGTTACAGGATCAGTTCTAGATCGACTAATGAAAAATCCAAAGACTGACCAGTTGACTAGAAAACACCCATGTCTTTAGCAGAGTTCTTCTAAAGCCTAAGCCAAATTTTTGCACTTCATCGATGCAGTTGATGTTTACAGGGCTTGATTCATCATTCATATCTGACAAGGGAACTCATGTGTTTAAAGTAATGGTATCTCTCTCCCCTGTTATAAGTTAATAAATAAGAGCATAAAAGATGAAATGACTTTCTTCTGAGTAGAGGGCTAGGAAAATTTCCAGCGATCTCATTATTCTACATGTGAAGGAATTATCACACAAAGGTTGGAAGCGAGGTTAGGAAAATTTTCCGTGATACCACTATTTTCCTACGCCTTTGATACATAGAGAGGGAAGAACCAGGGATTCGGTGGCAAACACCATCAATACTCGCGTTTCAGACCTTAATGTGTATATGCAGATCTAAAAAAAAAAAGAAAGAACATGATGAGAAACAAGTATGGGGGACAGAAAACAACAAGTATGGAGGAGAGAAAACAAGTAAAATGTTCATGCCATTTTACAAAGTCAAAAAGACGAGCCAAGCACCTAAAAGTAAAGAAAAGTGGATCTCTCCAATTGGACAGCACATATGCATCAGAAGTTTCATATTCGTTGGATGCCTTCCCGTGCATGGATTGAGATGAAATTTGGAGCCACAATATAATTCTGAGTTAAATTTGATCTGAAATTGGTTTCAAGTCATGTGGAACTGTGATTACGAAGTTACATCAATTCTACTGGAGACATGTCCGTCTGACTCGCAAAGGAAGCAATGCAGGAATAAAGGCCAAGCTCTACCCAGGGGTTCGGCCCGTAGAGTTTTCTTCTCACCTGATGCCCACACCATGGGCCAGGAGCTCGACCTAGGTCCTTGGCATACACTGCACCTCTACGAATTTATATTTCCTTTTTTGACTTAAAATAAACCCTAGCCAACTTAAGTCTTCTCTAAACCCAATATATACTTGTTTTTAGCCTCTATGAAAGAGAGCCACCCTAAAATAAACACAGCCACGTTTTCATTATCCCATTTCATTGTTTTTATAAGTTCTTCATTGATTTTGAGATTCTAAGATGAGTTCTTCCCCTTTGTTCAAGGATTTTCGGTTTGATCTTCTTCAACCCTTACTCTTTTAATAAAACAATGAATTCCCTTTACTGTCTCGGCGTGTTTATTTTGTTATGTACGAGTAATTCACTTGTTAGGTTATGGGTTTTTCAATAAGTGCATAACAAGTTAATTTGATATCGAACGTTTTAAAAAGGGTTTATCATATGGTTCTTCACCTTTATTTGCTCTAATTGCTGATTACTTGGTTTGCCATCTAGTGATCTGATCTTAGGTTAATATACTCTCCAAAAGCTTGTTATATTGCTTGATCTAATATTTGGTGAGCGAGGCGTCTTAACCTTCCAAAAGTCGAGTTAAGGAGTCTAGTGAACAATCTTAACTTGTTCGAGCTAATGCATGTTTTCAATCTACAATAACCTTCCAAAAGCTGAGTCTATTGGTTTGTAAAATATAGTGATCGGAGCCATGACAGTGGAAAGATTATAAATTCGTGTTTTGAGTTCAAGAACAGATCTTATTAAAACCCAATCTAATCGATATCTTTCATGTTATGTGTCTGCGGATTATCCATTGCCTAACGGTTTCTCTTATTATTTAATCTTTCTTATTACTTGTTTTGCTACCATCGATCTTACCATTATTTTTGTTGTCCTAGCTTAATTCGAAATCATAAAACTCTAGTGTAACATCTTCCAGTCTCTAGTGGATTCGACCCCTAAGTACGTAGCATATTGTGTGTTGATGTTTGGCATATTATGTGTTGATGTTTGGCATATGTGACTAAAAGGTGTTAGCACATGTCAATTGATTATTTTAGCTCCAGCTAGGCATACTGTGATAGTGTGTTGACGAGTAAAGGCGTGCATAATGGTGATTGTACTCGCTAATTGCTGTGTAGTTGGAACGCCGATTGGGAAGACTTGCTAGTGTGGCACTTTCCTTATAGCTCTTAGGCTTTGGCTATATGGGGACGGGTTGTGGGGGAGTAACATGTGATGTAGGGGTCCGAAGCTCATTGAGTATTCATTAGGAGTATTCATGATAAATTTTGTCTCGCAGGTAACCTTAGTGGGTAGTTAGAAGAAGGCGTAAGGCACTAGGCAAGCCATAGTAGATTTCAGGTTTAATGGAAAGAACCTTGCATGTTTGCTAAACGGTTTTAAGAAATTATGCATCATGTTTTCATCAGCTATTCACACGCTCTTATGGATAATGATTATTATGTTTTTAGATCCAGCACGTTAGCAGTACATAACATCTATGAATCACCTCTAGTTCATGACGCTAGATTTAGCATTAACAAATATCGATAAGAAAGAGTTCTAGAAATCGGCTATGGTTTTATCTCGTGAAATCCTTATCGAACATAGAATTTCCCATTGATAATTCCTTTAAACCCAACAATGAAACTACTCGAACATAGATGAAGTGAAAATCATTATTAAATAAATTATAGGAGATTGATGAAGGAGACTCGTGATTTTAAGAACTAAGTCCGGTGAGAAACCTCTTCACCAATCTCGAAAAGTAAAGAACAAGAGTTTAAGAGTGAAAGCAAGGACAAAACTAAACAAAAAATGGTGTAAAAGCAAGCACACAAAATTAGGTCTTCTAAGAGGTATATTTATAGGTCTTCTCTTCTACTTTTGTCGGTCTTTAGAGTTATAAGTGACCGGAATTGAACGGTCCTTGCGAATTGGGCTTACAGGACGAAAATGGCTTGGTCGCGGAGAACCATTACTTGGTCGCGGATGGAGGCATCCTATCCACGGTGAATTGCCTATTGGCCGCGCCTAGGATGCTTCTAGGAGTGGCAGCTGGGACGTCTTGATATTGATGTATCTTTTGATTGAACCGTTGGATCGTCCTCAAATCTGTTGAAATGGAAAGGTAGCTGGTCCTTCTTGAATATCTCCAAAGTTGGGCTTGATCAGACAGTGAGAAGAACCTCTTTGGCAATTGAACTTCTGACAGTTTGACTCTGAGCCGAAAATCTGGTTTTTCTCCTATTTGCAATGCTTTCGTCTAAGTAACATGCAAAGAGTTTTGACACTACGAATATGTGAAAATAATATTAAAAGCATGTAAAACCAACTGAAACACTTATTAAAGTGTTCTTATATATATATATTAAAACGGGTAAAAATACGGTGTTATCACACCCCCAGACTTAAACCTTGTTTGTCCTTAAACAAGACAAAGCTTAAGCTTGGAAACGATCAAACAAAAATCATTGGGAACTAGAAATCGACATTCCTTCTAAACCATAACCATCAAACTACATCAAACGTACCGTAGCCTAGAAAATCATCACCAAAAGTTTTTGTAACACTAGACTACGGTATCCGTCATACAAAATATAAACTTTTGAAATCCAAAAATCAGGTCAACTAGCTCTCTAAATTCATTAAGTGCAAACGTGAACTTTTCATCAAAAGGATTAAACCAAGATAAACGAGGGTAGGTATTAAAGGCATTTAGAGGTGATGTTAAAAGTGTTTCGAGTTACCATAATTTCACCGGAGGGTGCGAGATATTATGCAAAACAGCGAGATATGAAGAACCTATTGATAACCACAACTTCCAGTCACTTCTTCTTGCGTAAAAATGTTGCACTTCCTACTTTCTCCAAAAACCATAAATTTTATGTCATTCCCCCAAACTTAGATTTTTATGCGAGCTCACAAACGAACCATGGATGCCTCATAAGTATTTCGACCAACCTAGACTCTTTTTAATCTTTTATTTCCTTTCCATTTCGTATTATTTTTTTTTATTGTTTATACGAAAGGGTGAAACGCCTTTATTGGATAGAGTCTTAGGGGCACGAAAAATTAGCATGATTTTGAGGTTTCCAAGGCATAACCAGGCTCTTATCATTGTTGAATTCACCTCCACCAATCGTATATTATCTTCATCTTTAGTGACTGAAAAATGTGTCGTTCCTTGATCTCCGGCATTTTTGCACATATTTGCACATAAGACACAAAGAGAGTTGCATGAGGTTTGAACAATGGTTATGTTTTGGGTGGGGTACCAACTAAAATTGAGATGGCCATTCATGTACGACAAAGAGTGGTAAAAGGTAAAAGAACGTCATGAATATATAATTTGTTATCTTTGCCTAACCCTTTGATGAGAAAATTAAGTCAAGACTAAAGTCCAAGTATAATAAAGCTAGTATATTTCATCCTAAATAATATGTACGATTTAAATTCCTCTGGGAATTTCGCATTAATAGAAGCTCTAGCTACCGCATAGTTTAGAACCAAATTACGAAAGAGCATATTACTAGGAAATAGCGTAGAAGCACATTGGTCGGTTATCATCACGGATTTCTTTCATCATCCCCTCAAAACGTATTCCTACTTTAATGAAAAACTTGAAATTTTTTTAAAAAAGTTTGAAAAATGCAAAATGCAAAGACTCATGAAAGAAAATGGTGATTAGTAAGGGATAGAATCCTCCCCCAGACTTAAATCGCACTGTTCTCAGTGTGAAATAAATCAGGTAAGTACGAATAATATATGTATGTAATAATTGAAAAAGTTTAAGGGAAAATGAAAACTTACCTGGAATACAGCGATTTGGCGACTGCAGATGGAGTCGCATAGTAGTCGCTAAAAGTTATAATACGACTACATAGCAACTAAAACCTGTAGTCGTTAATTTTTAGTCGCTAAATTAAGTAGTCGTAAATATAGTCGCCAAATGGCGACTACGTAACGACTGGACAGTGTAGACGTTACGTAGTCATAAAGTAGTCGCAACTTTTGTAAAGTAAGTAGTCGTACATTTAGTCACCAATTGACGACTACTTTAAGACTGGATATTGTAGACGTAACGTAGTCGTTAAGTGGTCGTAATTGTTGTGACTAATCAGAGACTATTCTATATCTATTAAACGACTATTTGCCGACCATTATGGTCATCACACTTTGCGTATTTAAATATGTTGCGACTACTCAACTACTCTTATGCGACTATTTCGCGACTAATAGGCGACTGTTTAGTAACTATATTTGTTAACAAAACAAGAATATGGTACAATTGAATCACGTTTGTTTTGTTTTTCAAATTCTTTGAAACCTGTGTTACAAAAAAAAAGATACAAAGTAAAATAAAGACATTATACAGAAAAGACCATTTCATTACCAATATTATTGTTTCAAACATGAGTTTACAAAAGCCAAAACATAAATAAAAACAAGTTCAAGTCCACAAAAAAAAAAGAGATTAGTGACCTAAGGTATGTTCCTTGGATCTGGTAGAGAGGCTGATGGAAGCATTGCGGTTGTTGATGGTGTTGAATGTGATGCCACAAAGTCTAGAAACCGCGGATCGGTTTGTCTCAGGTACTTTTCCACCAATGAGAAGTGCTCGAGCTTGTCCTTTTGCTCAGCCACATCTCTTTTGTGCTCTGCTTCACGGGCAGCAACCTCAGCATCACGCTGTGCATTGTACGCAGCCTGCTCTTCAATTTTCTTTTGAGTTTCCTTCAGTTGCTCTTGTAGTGAGACAAAAGATGAAGAGTCTCCTGGTTGCTTGCATTTGCCATTGAGAAGACTCTCCTTCAGGCTTCCAAGCTCATAAAGATTTCCTCTTGAATCCTTCTCGGTTGCCTGTGAAAAGGAACATAAAAAACATTCTGGTGTATGACAAACGATGAAGTATATGAAATATGAAGTATATGAAATATGAAAGAAAGATGAAGTATATGAAATATGAAGTATGAAGTATATGAAATATGAAACGATGAAGACAAACGATGAAGTATAAAATATGAAATATATGAAATATGAAAGAAAGATGAAGTATGAAGTATATGAAATGTTACCTCAAGAAAGATTGACGTATACTCATCTGGTGTTAGGTCTCCAGGTCGCGACGCACCGTCAGAAACTTCTGAACTCTCTGCCCCAAGATCATATAACTTTTGTTGCACCTTCTTCTCATATGCTTCAACAATTTTCTCCGCCTTCCTATCGACATATGTACTGTCAGCCTTTGTATGTGTCTTTTTGAAAACCTCACCAAGACTTACCGGTCTTCCTAATTCCTCTTCCTGCAATGTGACAAAAAAATACAAGGATTAGGACTGAATACAATATACAACCAACACTAAACTGAATATGACAAAACAGAAGTAATATGAAAAAAAAAAAATTGAAAAGTTACTAAACATTTCGGATTGGATTTGTTGATAGGACTTAGGCCCTGATAAGTGGATGTGATAACCTAGACCTTTACGGTCAGACAGACGAGCAGCTGAATAGGTGACACTCCTTAGCTTTGCTTCTTGTGTGTCACAGTATGCTGTCATCGTTGCCCATAGAGTGTCGCTGATCCAATTAGGTCTCTCTCGACTAGTCCTCGCGGTGCTAACCATGTCCTTCATCCTGCGTTGACAAATCTTCTTGAAATAGCCTTGAACTGTCCCTGTTATCAATGGATCCCATGTGTGGGTTTTCTACATTACAAAGAGAATTTATGTTAGTAAAAGCATCACAAGCAAAGCTATATGTGAATGCGAAAGAACAAAAAACCTACCGCGAACTCGAGAAAGTATCTTTCTTGTCTCTCCCGAGGCACAACTGTCCAGCTATAGTAGGGAGCATCAAATTTGTTTGTAAAGACTTTACTAATTGACCTAACCAGTTTAGAGCCTCTGTCACGTGTAAACCTGCAAAATCAGAATGTAAGAATCTAGATGAACATAACCCAGAAACATTTTACAGTTTAGTAGTACATTACAGTTTAATCAAATACTGTAATGTACTACTTAAACGAAAACAAACCAGTAGACAACAATCCTAGACAATCAGACAAGAAACAGAAAATAAAACAAGTAGACATCAATCCTAGACGACAACAATCCTAGACAATCAGAAAATAAAACAACACTACAAGAAAACAGCGATTTGGCGACTACTGTAGTCGCCAAAACGCAAAATTATGACTAAATAGCGACTAAACCAGGTAGTCGCTAATCCTTAGTCGCTAAAGTGTGTAGTCGTAAGATTTAGTCGTAAAGTAGTCGTAAAATTTACTGACTATTTGGCGACTACTTGTAATTATTTACCGACTATTTGACGACTACTTGTAAAAAATAATTAAAAAAAAACAAAAAATATATTTTTATTAATTAAAATAATTAATTACAAAAAAATGAAAAAATAAAAAAGAAGATCGAACTCGACGGCGACGCTTGGATCTTCTTCCTCGCCGTCGACGCTTGAATCTGCTTCCTCGCCGCCTCCTCCACCTCCTCCAGATCTGAGCTTGGGTCTTCTCCGGTGAATGGCGTCTTTCGGCGTATCTCTCTCAGGCCCACCTCCCAACGCCGCCGCGGAAGACTAGCCCCTCCGGAATGGATCTCCGACTTCACCTCCGCATATCCTCCGCTATTTCCCCTCGCTGACCAGCTTCTCCTACACCGCGAGCGACCTCTAGCCAGATATGAAAAAAAAAGAGAAGTTGAAAAGAAGTGGTGAAGAAGAAGAGAAGAAGAAGGGGAGGAAGGAGAAGAGGACACTTACCGGAGGTGTTGCCGGATGCGATCGGACGTGGAGAGAAGAAGATCGAGAGAAGAAAGAGAAAAGAGAAGGAAGAAATCACAGGGGAAGAAAGACAAAAAAGACAAGGAAGATAAATTAGATATGGGGTTTTTTTTAAATTATTAATGCTTTTTTAATTATTAATATATATATATATATATATATATTAATTATTAATATGAGAGGGAGATATAGATGGAACAAAATTAATTTTAACAATAAACATCTTAACTTATGTTACTGAATTTTTGTTGTTTAACATATTTTGTTGATATATTTCATGTTAATATATATATATATATATATATTTATTTGTATTTTCATGTATAATAATTTTTATATCTTCACCATATAATATGTGTCACCATATCTCTGTTTCTATTAAAAATATTTGTATTTTCATGTATAATTATTTTTTATATCTTCACCATATAATTGATCTTCAATTTTTTGATCTTCAATGATAGTAAAAAATTATATATATGACCATAATGTTGGAAAAAAACATGACCATGATGTAAAAGTTTTTTTTTAGAATTTTTGTTTTCAAACATGGTATAAATAACAAATTAACATTATGACATAGGTAATATATTTAATTAGTATGGTTCTTTATCATCTAGTTCTTCATCAAAACACGAAAAATTACACCGAAATTGATCCGGTTGCGAGGTTGTTTGCAATATAAACATGTATATATAAGTTATACAGATCTGCCGAAATAGTCGCTAATTAGCGAGTATTATGCGACTACTGTGCTATCTGCCGAAATAGTCACCAAATAGTCGCTAATTTAGTGACTATTAGGCGACTACTGTGCAATCGGCCAAACTAGTAGCCTAATAGTCGCTAAATTAGTGACTATTAGGCGACTACTGTGCAATCTGCCGAAATAGTCGCATATTAGTCGCTAAATTAGTGACTATTAGGTGACTACTGTGCAATCTGCCGGAATAGTCGCATATTAGTCGCTAAATTAGTGACTACTTTGGCGACTATGTTTTTTGGTCGTACAAAAGCGACTAAATTACGACTAATTTTATTAGTCGCCAAATAGTCGCTAAATAGTCGCTAATTAGTCGCAACTTTTAGCGACTAATTACTTAGTCATCATATGTAGTCGCTAAAACGCTGTTTTCTTGTAGTGCAAGTACAAACCAATCCTAAACAATCAACGTTGCAATCCTAGAAACAGAACACACATTGACAAAAATCTGAGATCCGAATTAAGACACAGCGCAATGCATCCAACATTGAGAATCCAACATTGAGAATCAGACATTAAGAAATCCGACATTGAGTATCCAACATTGAGAATCTAACAACTTCAAAAGACAGCTAGAAGACATTAAGAAATCCGAAATCAGATGCGATACACTTACCAGGTTGAGTTCGGCGTCGGTGTGGGAGAGAGGACGGTGGTGAATCTATCCCGGTCTGGCACCATAAGCAAGGCATTCAGCGCCCTTAGTGTGTCCTCTTGGAGATCCGGCAAACCTGGTGCAGATTCGTCATGGAAGTTGTGCTCTCCAGAAGATGGATGGCTGTGTTTTCCAGACGCCGGAGTGTTCTCCAGTGGAGCCGAAGCCGCTGCAGGTAATTCTTCTTCACGGTGTTGAGGCATCGATTCCGGGAATAGTTTGTGTGGCGGTGGAAAGCTCCGGAAACTTAGTGCTGACGATGCCGGTTGAGCATTCACGGGGACTTGAGGTGTTGTCGACTGATTCAGAAGTTGGGGCGGCGGCGTAAAGTTGTATTACGGCGGTAGAGAGGTTGGGGTTCGCGACGAAGAAGGCGACACTCCGACTCTCTCAAAAACATTGGGAGTCAATCTTTTCTTCCCTGCTCGTTTGCTCTTATCTCCCGGCATCGTTATGTGGATTCGATGGCGAAGATCGAAAAAGAAGAAGAACATCGGAGGCGATGAGAGTCGCAAAGGTGAGAGCAAAAGAACTTAGGGTTTTCGCGAAGAAATGGTAAAGTTTTTTTTTTTTAATCGGAAAAAAGAATACTTATTAAACGTTTTGTGTTTTCATAACCATTGAAATGACTCTAGCATATTGGTAATTCACCAACTCCCAAATCCATCAGCCCCGGTTTCGATTCTCCGTGAATACGGAGAATTTTTATTTTTTTTATCTTTCAATTTAGTTATTAATATTTATGTGTGAATAATACAAATTAAAGACTTTAGCATATTGGTAATTCTTCCTCTCTTGATCCATCAACCCACGGTTCGAGTTTCCGTGAAGGCGGAAATGTTTTTTTGTAATATTTTCTACTTATTAATATTTAGCGGTGATCCACCCACAATTCAAATCCTAGTGAGTACGAAAATGTTTTTAAAAAAAAAATCTTTTCTACTTACTTATTAATATACGGAGATGTATATTTTTTTACTCATAACGACAAATAATGTAAACGACAAATTACACCGAAATTCTGACATAAGTAACAATTAATTAGTAGGGTTCTTCGTCATCTGATTCTTCATCAGAATACGACAAATTACATAGAAATTCGTCTTCTGTGTCTGCATCTCCGACATCGTAATCGAGGTTTACCGGGTCTCCTTGTACGAAATTGTCGAGTACGAGATCATCAATTGTTGTTATCAATACAACATCATCATTTTCTGTTTGCAAAAGAGTCCGTTCTTTCTTTTCATAATCCCCTGAAATATTTCCCCTCGGATTCACTTTTAGAACATTGAGCCACAACTGCTTCGGTTTCTTTGTATATGGGTACGGAATATAACAAACTTGATCCACTTGCGAGGCTGTTGTAATATAAATGTATATATAAGTTATACATATGTATATTGACATTAATAAAGAACGTCTACAACGCCACCATTGCTCCTCCGAGTGCCTCTACCGATAACAGGGTCATACCAATTACACTAAAAAGTGTGATTCTCAAATTGACCATCCCCTCGTACTCGAGTTCTCTGATATCAGTTAAGGTCCCGTAGAAATCAGCTGCATCAGTGTAATTAACATTGACCCCATAGTTACATGTCTTTCGTCCAGCGCCGTGATTCTGCCTATGAAACAAATAGCCTCTTGTAAAATACATTGGCCAGGTTTTGGCCTTATTCAAAGGTCCATGCACTATCTCTTGAACCAATGTAGGAAATGGATTCGTGGCGTTCCAGTAAGAAACCTGCATATATATAAAAAATAGCGTAAATATATATATAAGTATACAGATATGAATAGTTATGAAATTTTTGAGACATACATATTCTTTCACCCATAAATGATATTCGTCAGCTCTTTTTGCGGCGAGTTCTTTTTCGGAAAGTCCTGGATATTTTGCAGAAATAAATTCCTCGAACATAATACACAAGACCAACACAAATATGAGAAATTTAACAAATGTTAAATATATTAAAACGCAATTTGAGAGCGATGCCAACTTTTATACCTCTCAATTGGTTGAAAATAGTCACAATTTCGTAAAACATATGCATGTGCGCATTGATAGTCTCTCTCTCTGAGAGCCATATTTCATGCATTTCTCCACTTCGACGGCCTACGTGAGTAAATATAGAAGGTACTCCAGGGACATGATATACAGGGACTTCACCTTCATCGAATCTTGTTAACCTGACGAATGAGTAGCATGTGTATACAAATTAAATGGCAAAGCGGACATGATGTGATTGATTTTAGCATTTACCTTGATTTTTTTTGTATATTCGCGGCAAAGTATTGCTCTGAGAAATAAGCAATCTCGTCATTGATATATGATTCAACAATCGATCCTGCCGCATATCTTTTGTTCTTTGCTTTCCCTACAACTTTTTGAAAAACCTTTCAAAAGGATACATCCACCTATACTGGACAGGGCCTCCTACTTCAACTTCATAGGGGATATGTATAGGTAGGTGCTCCATCACATCGAAAAATGAAGGTGGAAAGATCTTTTCTAAATTGCATAGTATTAAAACTATGTGCTGTTTTAGAATTTGAACGCGACTTGTATGCAAAGTTCTCGAACATAAGTCCCGGAAAAATGTTCCAACCCCTACAATATACGCGAAAATTGCATTAGGTTACTAGATAAGTTACTATAATTTTATTTATATAAATTGTCATAATTAGTACCTGATAACGCAAGGTGGACATTCCGATCTAGGAATTCTGCAAAGATAAATGGAAGTAACCTCTCCATAAAAACATGGCAGTCACGACTCTTTATGCCTGAAAACTTTTAGTTGTCCATATCAGTACAAGTAGCTAAGTCTGACGAATAACCATCTGGGAACTTAACCGCATTGTTCACACATTCCAATAAACTTTTTATGGCTTATTCTGTCAATGTGAAGGATGGGAAAGGAGCTTTACCCGCACTATCAATATGTAATTGTGGTCGAGAACAAAATCGTTCTATATCCAATCTTGACATGATGTTGTCTTTCGATTTACCTTTCACACTCGTAAGAGTATTCATGATGTTGTCAAAAACATTCTTCTCTATATGCATCACATCAAGACAATGATGGAGATTAAGGTCCCTCTAATACGGCAGCTCCCAGAATATGCTTTCCTTGTGCCAGTTATGTTGCTTCCCATACCCCGACTTCTTCTTTTCGTGACCGTTTCCACCATTATCCTTTGTTTTTGATGGTTTTACACCAACCAACCGCTCGAAATAAACTTGCTCACCCGTCAAAGATGGAGGTGAATGCTCTCTCGAAGCGTCTTTTCCCTTTAGGAAGTCTTTTTTATTCCTCCTCAATGGATGACCATGAGGAAAAAATCTTCGGTGACAATCAAACCAACACGTCTTCCTTCCATTACGTAGATAAAATGACTTAGTATCTTCCATGCAAACTGGACAAGACAATTTACCATGGGTTGTCCATCCAGATAACATGCTATACGCCGGAAAGTCGCTTATCGTCCACATCAGCACTGCTTTTAGATTAAAATTTGGATTCAAAGACACATCGTATGCATCGACGCCATTAGACCATAACTCTTTTAACTCCTCAATAAGAGGTCGGATGAAGATATCTAGACTAGCTCACGGATGATTTGGCCCATAATTCAGAATTCTAAGAAATAAATACTCTGTATTCATGCACATCCCCGGGGGTAAATTATATGGCGTCAAGATCACAGGCCACAACGAATGATTACGAGACATGCCAAATGGATTGAACCCATCTGTACATAATCCAAGATAAATGTTTCGGGGTTCTTCAGCAAACTGGGGATGTTGATCTTGAAAATATCTCCACTCCGCCGCATCAGACGGATGACCCATTTCTCCCTCCTTGGCTTGGTGCACGGCATGCCATCTCATTGCGGCTGCAGTCTTCTCACTCTGATACATTCTCTTTCATCTGTCAGCAATAGGTAGATACCACATACGACTTTATGGTACTTTTGTTCTACACCGGTCGTTCTTAGGCTTCCATCTTTGTGCACCACAAAACCTACATTTATCCTCCTTCTCGTCCTCTTTCCAGAAGATCATACAATTGTTAATACAAACATCAATTGTATGATATGGAAGACCTAAATTGCGCATCAATTTTTCTGTCTCGTAATGTGAACCGGTTGACTTGTTTCCTTCTGGTAAATAGTCTGTCAAGATTCCGCAAACCGAATCCACTAACTTTTCACTCATATTATATTCTGCCTTATTTTGCATGACTCGAGCAGCTAAGGATAACTGCGAGTGACCTTCACGACAACCATCATATAATGGATTATTTGCACCTTCTAACAAGTCGTAGAATTTCTTTGAATGGTTACGTACCGGTTCTTCTACATTCTGATAACTACCATCCTGATGATAGTTATCAAAACTCACGTTTTTACGAAAAGCATCATTCACCATATCCACATATCTATCTTCTACTACATTACCCACTTCTTCACTCCCACTTACATACGTCGTATCAACATAACTACTCGATCCTAAATCCATATTGATTTCTTCCCCATGCTTATACCAAACATAATAATCTGGCATAAATCCCCTGCTATATAGATGATTCCAAATTCTTGTTCCCGGGATAAATTTCTCATTCTTGCAAACATTACAAGGGCATAAAAACTTACCGCCATTACTTTGTGTTAGAGGCTGGCTATTTGCAAATGTCATGAATTGCTCCACCCCCGTTGTGAACTATGCCGAGAAATTTTACGTCGCCTCATCGAACCTCTTATACATCCACTCCCAGAAATTACTATAATTGTAATTTTCCGACATTATTTAACTAATAAAAACTATTTTTTTTTTTGGTTTTTGGTTTTTGTTTTTGAGATCGGATGAAGAGAAGAAATGAGGTGAATTTTACTTATATAAACATTTATGGCGACTACTAATCGACTATAAGGCGTCTGAATAGCGACTACTATATGTAGTCGCAAAAAACAGGTACACCAACTCGAAAACGATTTACACCTATTTTCCACCGGTATTTAACGACTGTTTACCGATTACAGTGCGACTCGCCGAAATAGTCGCCTAATAGTCGCAGAGTTAGCGACTATTACGCGACTGTTATATCCCCTTTAAAATGTTGTCGGACATTAGTCGTAAAATAGCGACTATTGTACCGACTATCTACTGTAGTCGTCAATAAGCGACTCCTTTACGACTATATTTTATTCATCGCTAAATAGTCGTAAAATAGTCGGTAATTAGTCGCAACATTTAGCGACTAAATATGTAGTCGCCATTTGCAGTCGCCAAAACGCAGTTTTCTTGTAGTGTGTGGTGATGGGGAATGAGTGTGGGGATGGTCGAGAACGAATGGGGATCGATCGGGGATCGAAACAAACCGATAGGGATTGACAGGAGGCTGGCCGCGGGTTGAAAGGTTGTACCCGCGGTCACATGAAGCTACGCCGCGGGTCGGTTGATTGCGACTGCGGTGAATGGAGAGATGGTCACAGCTTGGGTCTTTGCACCCGCGGTCGACGGCTCCTTTTGCGGTCAAGTCCTTATTTGCGGTTCGTACTAGACCGAACAACTTCGAACCGTGATTTCTTATTTTTGTCTTTTCGGTTTTTTGAGGTTTTTGATTTTTTGAAAGCTGAAAACTAAGAAAAAGAAAACGTTAATAAAAAATGAAAGAAAAATGAAAAAGAAAATCGTACCTAAAAGTGGGTTGCCTCCCATTGAGAGCTTGTTTAAAGTCGTTTTGCTCGACGTGTCTTACGACAAGTCTTCTTTGATATCTTTCGGGTCTCTTCGTCATGTGAATCATCGCTAGATAGTGAGTCGGGATCGGGGTCTCTCAAATTTGGATATCCGTCCTTCTTGAACTTGAGCGGGACATCATTGTAGAACACATCTTTTTTTATGTTGACGAAGGAAACACGCCGATTGGGCCAATCCATGATGGTTCCAACGGTTGACAAGAAAGGCCATCCTAAGATTATCGGTTTTGCATCCCCTTTTGTTGGTTGGACAATGTAGAAATCGACGGGAGCTATGCAATCTACAATCCTTAAGGGCATGTCTCGGGTAATTCCTTTTGATGTAGTACAAGTTTCATCGGCCATGCTTATTTTCGTTCGGGTATGGTGAATGTGCTTGATACCGAGTCTTTTGGCGGTTGATTTTGACATGATGCTTAGGCAAATTCCGGAGTCACAAAAAACGTCTTTAAATTCAACTTCACGGATGGTACATGTTGATATGATGAATTTCCATAGTTCCTGGTGTACCCACTGTTCTGAGGTAATCTCTGACCAAACTGATTTGAACCTTGAATTGAAGTTTTGGTTGCTGTTGAATTGATTCCTCTGACCTTGAAAACCAGAACCTCCAATGTAGTTGACATCCTCTACTTCATCCTCGTTATAAACCTCAACATCTTCAGCAAAGTGAACAGCCTTTTGTGTCTTGCCCATCAGAAGACTGTGCATAGAATCCAACTTAACTTGAAAATCAGCAATATGTGAGCCATCCATGTTACCAGCTACCTTCTTCCTCTCATAATCAGCATTATTGGTGCTATTGCTAGACGCCAAGTTCTCAATCAGGAAATAAGCTTCATCAGGATACCTGGTGTTGAAGTTTCCATTGCTCGAAGTATCCAAAGTCATATGATAACTCCAATCAAGTCCTCTGAAAAAGAAACCCATTAGCTGAACATTAGCGTATCCGTGATCTGGACAATCTCTTTGATATGATTTGAATCTCGTCCAATCAGCCTTGAACGCCTCAGTAGGTTCTTGAGAAAACTGGGAGATCTTGTTCCTCAGATCCTCGGATCTTGTATCATCATAAAAGTTGGTCAGGAAAGCGGTCTTAGTCTCCTCCCAGGTAGTCAGCGATCCAGGAGGCAACTGCTTCAGCCAGTAAGTTGCTTCCACACCAAGAG
This sequence comes from Eutrema japonicum, assembly GCA_030161315.1. Taxonomy (NCBI): domain Eukaryota; kingdom Viridiplantae; phylum Streptophyta; class Magnoliopsida; order Brassicales; family Brassicaceae; genus Eutrema; species Eutrema japonicum. Next base: position 31,564,595 of record BSQW01000007.1, on the reverse strand, counting down.
AGTATGGGAAAAGCTTGCAGAAAAGATAGTCGTAGGACACTCCATTGCTTTTGATGCTAGTGACCAAATCCTCGAACCTCTCAATATGATCCATGGGATGTTCGCTGGAAAGACCATGAAAAGGGTGATGTCCCACAAGAGTGTAGTATGCAGGTTTCAGCTCAAAGTCATTCCTCAGAAAAGCAGGACGACGGATCGCAGATCAGTTTGCGTAAAACTGGCCTGGTATGTTGCACTCACCAATCGTTCTACCACGATTAACCACATCATTCCCAGCATTCACTGCGTTCGTATTCCCGGCGGTATCCTGATATGCTCAAATTAATACCCTATTTATATACCAAAGCAGTTGTCGTAGTATAGCTAGGGGTCGAACACAAGGACTCACAGAAACACACAATATATTATATATGTGAGAATCACGCTAAGCAATCAATGGTATTAAAAGACAGAATGTAAATTAAAACGGTTGTGAGTTCAATTGGAGAAAGGCTATGTTCAGAGTATTTCTCAGGGAATCACTAAATGCAGATAAACTAACTAGCATGATTCAGATTTAACGCGGTTATTGAACTCAAATCACTAAGACATAGTTAACCAACTCTCGCTGCTAAAACTATCTAAATCTAAATCCTAGGAATTCCAAATCTCTTTGCGAATCCTAAAGTTTAAATCAGCTTTTTAATCAGGTTTGATTTGTTCACAAAACAACTAAACCAAATCTCTTTGCGAATATTTATTTTTCTCACCTTAGGTTCTATCAGGTAATTAATCGCACTCTCGTGCATAATCAATTATCCTAAGATCTAACTTCTAGCTGATCAATCTAGAATTAGCTTTGCAAACAACCTATGGTAAATAACTATTTCAGATGGTGAATCCTAATAATAAATCAACCTAGCATTTAGAGAAAACCCTATTGAGAACCCTGAATCTAACAAGGGATGTACTCAGACATGGAGAATGAAACAATCAACATAACTGAATAAATCATCAAATAAATCAGAAAGAGTAACAAGAGGGTTCGAAATCTTCTCTCAGACGAACATAGTTTCAGATTTGTCTCCCTTCAAAAGCTCTCTCTCAAAACCAGAATAAAATAAGCATAGCCATCAAAGTGGCTGTAAAACTTAATTAAATAGTCTAAACACGAATTGGGGTCTTCTTGTAAATATCAAAGTCTTCTGGGTAAGTTCTGCAATTCTTCCAATCTTCATTAAGTCACGACTTGAAATCTACTTCGATGGGTGTCGATCGATACCATGGGGGTATCGATCGATACTTGACGCTTTGATCGGACACTTAGTCACCAGACTTCAGTTTCGCTCCAGAATGCTCCATAAAACTCCAATATCTCCAATAATACTCCAAATGTGCTAAAACCTGTAAAAGACTCTAAAAGATTCTATAATAGAATAAAGACTCGATAAAACGGACTTATATCATTGCTTAAACGAGGTAAAAACCATGATATATCACATCCCTAGCAGCATTCCCAGCGACAACTGGAGCAGGTGGAATGATGTTCCTCTCTCCATCCAGACGTTGTCCTCTCTCATTGCACAAACGACCCTCTTGGTCTCTATAAGCACTAGCTGCATCTTGAACCAACTCTACTTGATTGTTGTTCATTTTTGCTTGTTTCTTTGCTTTTCTATTTGTGCATTCCACAAGTGCTAGCTGCTCCAATGACAGATCAACTAGCTGAGTGTTCTTGTTTCTTCTTGTTTTATGATTAGGCATACACCTGAAAACAAAACTCAAAAACGTAAGTAACAAAAAACATGATAAGTATCGACCGATACCAAGTGGTGTCGATCGATATCAACAAAAAGAGAACGGCGAGTATCGACTGATACTAGATAGTATCGATCGATACCGACGAGTTTAGTCGAAATTCTTAGACTAAAATCTAATGGCGAATTGAGTCCCTGGCAACGGCGCCAAATTTGATATGCTCAAATTAATACCCTAAAAGTACTAAGCAATAGTTGCAGTATAGTAGGGGTCGAACACAAGTACTCACAGAAACACACAATAGATTATATAGGTGAAAATCAAGCTAAACGATCAATGGTATTGAAAACAGAACGTAAATTAAAACGGTTGTAAATTCGATTGGGAGAAAGCTAGGTTCAGGGTATTTCTCAGGAAATCAATGAATGCAGATAAACTAACTAGCAGGATTCAGTTTTAGCGTGGTTCTTGAACTCAAATCACTAAGGTATAATTAACCAACTTCCGTTGCGAAAACTATCTAAATCTAAATCCTAGGAATTCCAAATTCCTTTGCGAATCCTTAAGTCTAAATCAGCTTTTTAAATAAGGTTTGATTTGTTCACAAAACAACTAAACCAAATTCCTTTGCGAATAGTTATTTTGCTCACCCTAGGTTCTATCAGGTAATTAATCGCACTTCCGCGCCTAATCAATTATCCTAAGATCAAAGTTATATGTGATCAATCTAGAATTAGCTTTGCAAACAACCTATGGGTGAATCCTAACAACTAATCAATCTAGCATTCAGAGATAACCCTTATGAGAACCCTAAACCCAACAAGAGATCTACTCAGACATGGAAATTGAAGCAATAAACATGTTTGAATAAATCATCAAATAAATCAGAAAGAGTAACAAGAGGGTTCGAAATCTTCTCTCGGACGAACATAGTTTCAGACTTGTCTCCCTTTAAAAGCTCCCTCACAAAACCAGAATAAAGTAAAGCATAGCCATTACAGTGGCTGTAAAATCCTATTAAATAACCTAAATCACGTTTTGGGGCTTCTTGTAAATAATAAAGACTTCTGGACCATTATGCAATTATTCAACTCTTCATTAAGTCGCGGGTCGTGTCTGCCTTGATGAGTATCGACCGATACTAGACAGTATCGATCGATATTGATGCTTCAAATCGGGTACTCAGCTACACGAACGTCTGTTTTGCTCCAAAATGCTCCAGAAAGCTCCAATATTTCCAATTATACTCCAAACGTGCTAAAACATGTAAAAGACTCTAAAACACTACGAAATAGTAGAAGGACTTTATAAAACGGACTTATATCATGGTTTAAACGGGGTAAAAACTATGATATATCAGTTTAAGGAAGATCATATGGTGATCTCTATTCTCCAAAGCACCCTTGAGCACTCAATCCTTGCAGCTTACTCATATTGTGAAACAACAAAGGATCTATGGGAAATTCTTAAAGGGATTTATGGAAACGTTTCAAATCTCAGTCGCATCTTTGAAGTTAAAAAGGTCCTGAATTCACTCCAATAAGAGGAGAAATCCTTCAAGCACCACTTTGGTGAGTTAAGATCTCTTTGGGCAGAGTTGGAAACTCTTTATCATGCAACAACAGATTCAGAAATTCTTAATGAAAGGCGTGAACAAGATCAAGTGTTTGGGCTTCTTTTCACTCTCAACAGCTCATTCAATGGTCGCATACGTCATATTCTAAGATCCGACAATCTCCCTAGCCTTAACGATGTGTGCATGCAAATCCAGAAGGAAGAATGGTCCGTTGGTTAGTTTGGCCCGAAAAATAACTCATCTCTTGCAAACAAAACTGCCTATCAAAGGAATGACTGCAACAAGTTTGTGTGTGATCATTACAAGGAAAAAGGCCACACCAACGACATGTGATGGATTCTTCATCCACATCTAAGGACAACAAAGGCGAGATATGTAGATAAGGCATTGTCTGCTTCTACTATTGAAGATAATATTGTCAGGAAATCTGACCTTGAATCTCTCATTAAAAGCATTGCTTCACTAAAAGGAATCTGGTAATACCTTACTAACTCTCAAAACTCACAAACCTATTGTTGTTGATTATGGTGCATCTCATCATATGAATAGTGATGCAAATTTTATTTAGAATATTGAACCTGCAAATGGTGACATGATTATTGCAAATGGCCACAAAGTGTCTATTAAGGGAATTGGAAATATGAAACTGTTTAACAAAAACTCTCAAGCTCTTTATTTGCCTGAATTTACTTCAAATATTTTATATGTTCAAAAAGCAACTAAAGATCTTGATTGCTTGGTTGATTTCAGTCCTAATGATCTTTGGTTTCAGGATATTAAGTCGGGAAAGACAATTGGAGAATGATGTACAACGAATGGTCTTTATGTTCTTGAAGATTTAAACTCTACTTTTGTTTCCGCTTTTGCTAATAATTCAGTATGGCATACTAGACTTGGACATCTTCACACACAACTCTTAAGATTTTACTTCATAGTGTATCTTTTGAGAATAATAAGTGTGAAGCTTGTATCTTAGCTAGGAAAGCATTGCAAAACTGTTTTTCCAAACTTATCTACTACTTATGAAAATTGTTTTGATCTTATTCATTATGATGTATGGATTAATCATTGCACAACTAGAGATCAATATAAGTATTTTGTGACGTTTATTGATGAAAAATCCAAATACATGTGGCTAACACTCTTACCTTCTAAAGGCCGTGGTTTTGAAGCTTTTTCAAACTTTCACAGATTCGTCTCAACTCAGTATAATGCTAAGATTAAAACATTGCGAACTGACAATGGAGTGGAATACACTATCAATGAGTTCGAAGCCTTCACATCTAAGCATGGGATTGTCCATCAAACATCATGTCCATATACTCCTCAACAGAACGGTGTTGCCGAGCGCAATAACCGTCACCTTATAGAGGTTGCAAGGACTATGATGTTCGACTAAAATGTTCTAAAATATTATTGAGGTGATGCAGTTGTGCATGTCTGCTATTTCATCAATCACCTTCCAACAAACTGTCTCAAAGACATTTCCCATATGAGGTACTAAACAACCGTAAACCATATATTGATTTTCTAAAAGTTTTTGGTTGTGTTTGCTATGTCCATGTCTCAGATGATCAAAGGAACAAGCTTCAGCCAACAAAACATCAAGTGTATCTTTATTGGGTACTCCACAACGCATAAAGGCTTCAAGTGTTACAATCCATAAACCAGGAAGATCTTTGTCTCTCGTTATGTCAAATTTGATGAAGAAAAATGCTTCTATGAAGAAAAAGATTGGAACAAGCTAAAATACTTGGGTTCTTCTTGTTCTGATCTTGCTTCCAACCTTCGGCTTCTCCTTGAGAACCTCAACCTGCCAAAGAAAACAATAGATGTCCAACCATCTCCTACACAACAATCTGAAGAAGAACCTGACAATGGTGAAACAGTGGTGGAAAATGATCAAGCTTAATCAAAATATGGGGATCAAGAGGCAATAAGTGCTCACGATCATGACGATAACCAGAACCATCATGATAATTGTGCTCTAGACTCCTCAAACAATTCTGATGATCAAGAAGACAATGGTGCCTCAGAATCTCAAGAAATCAATGAGGAGAAGTCTGATGCAACTAATGATATCCAAAACGAAGAGACAACCATTTTTGAAAATGACTCACCTCCTCCACTTCGTAGAAGCTCCAGGATCAAGAAATATCCTTCCAATTGGGTTAATACAAGGGTTTACTATAATAATCTTGCTAATACTGATGCTCATCCTATTCAAGCTTATTGTTCTTTGGCTAACCTTCCTATTGATCGTCATGCTTTTCTTAGCAAAATTGACCAGGTTGATATACCTCAGACTTAAGAAGAAGCAAAGGTTAGTGAGGTGTGGACTCAGGCAGTAAACGAAGAACATGGAGCCATGAAGAGGAACCACACTTGGGATGTGGTTAATCTCCCCAAAGGAAAGAAAGCAGTTGGTTCCAAATTGGTTTTCACGATCAAATACCACAAAAACGGTGAAATAAAGAGGCACAAAGGTCGTTTGGTGGCTAAAGGATTTACTCAAACACATGGAAAAAATTACAAATACACATTTGCTCATGTTGCTAAACTTCATACTGTTCATGTTGTTATTTCTCTTGCTACTAACCTCTCTTGGGATTTATGCCAGATGGATGTGAAAAATGCCTTCCTTCAAGTTGAACTTGGCATAGAAGTATGTCGTTTTGAGGAAGGACTATTTTTATCTCAAAGGAAGTACACACTTGATCTTCTTAGTGAAACATGAAAGCTTGTAGCTAAACCAGCAAAGACATCTATTGAAGAGAAGTACTAAGACTCTCGTGAGGGAGAACTCTATGACAATATTGGACAATACCAAAGAATTATGGGTAAGATCATTTATCTTACCATTACTCGTCATGATTTATGTTTTGCTGTGAACCAGGATAGTCAGCACATGCAAGCTCCAACTATCTACCACTTGAATATGGTGGAAATTATTCTTATGTACTTAAAGGGAACTCCGGGAAAAGGCATTTGGATGCAAAATAATTACCACACTGAGATTGTTGGCTATTGTGATGCTGATTAGACTGGAGACAAGACGGACATGAAATCAACAGGAGGCTATTGCACGTTAATTGGTCGGAACCTGGTCACTTGGAGAAGCAAGAAGCAGAAAGTGGTGGCAAGGTCGAGTTGTGAAGTTGAGTATCTATCTATGGCTGACACTACGGATGAACTCATTTGGCTTAAGGCGTTGCTACATGATCTTGGAGTCAAGACAACTCAGCATATTATCATGCATTGTGACAATCAGGATGCTATTCACATTGCCTCTAATTCTGTATTTCATGAGCGCACCAAACACATTGAAGTGGACTGCCATCATATTCGGGAGAAGGTTAAACTTGGAATCATCTCTCCCGTTTACACTAGGAATTCCGATCAACTTGCAGATATCTTCACCAAGGCAGCAAAATCAAAGGTTTGCAAATTCATTCAGGGCAAACTTGGCTTAGTTGATTTTCACCTAAGGAGGAATGTTGGATTGTGACTGTTGCACTCTTTTTCCCTTATCCATGGTTTTTTCCATTGGATTTTCCCATTAAGGTTTTTAACGAGGCAACTTCATCCACATTCGTCATTGGCTTCTTTCTTCTTCACCAACCAAGTTTGAGGGGGGAATGTTGGAATATGACCGTTAGTCTACATTCATCCCGTTGGAGTTAATATGTTGACCAGTATTAACTACAACATCTTTTCATCTTCTCTTACTTATTATGGACAAGTTTAGAGGCTCCTCTCTCTCCTCCATGCACCTCTTATCATTTATTATTATAACTAGTTGTATTCGCTATATATTTGTATCTCCTTGTACAAATCAGATTAAGTGAAATAATATACAATTTCTCTCTATTCCCTTTTCTTTCTTATACAATTCCGCATATAAATCTACATTGACAACTAGTAGAATGTGGCATCCTCTAAATTTTCTGCGAATCGGCGGAAAAATCTCATGTCTTCTTTACTTTTCTCTAACCCGGGTCGGCACATTTCCATGCGAAAAATTCTGATATGGTCGATAGGATCGGCCGACCCGTCGTAAAACATGATTCATACCCTTTCTTTGACGGGGATGATCGCCTCAGTAATCCTTGTTGTAAAGGGGGTTCTTGGCGCTCGCTCTTACCCTTGATCGGTCTTGGGCTCTATATCGATTGCGCGATTGCTCATTGGATGGATGGTTCGTCTCTTGGCATCGTCTCCAATTGGGGGTGCTTCAATCTTGTTTGTTTTGCCTATCCAATGTTGGCTCGTCTTTACGGCCTCATCGTGTTGGCTTCGTGATACGCTCAAATTAATACCCTAACAAATACTAAAGCGGTAATCGTAGTATAGGTAGGGGTCGAACCACAAAGACTCAAAGAGACACACAATAGATTATATAGATCCAAAATACGCTAAATCAAAGGATGTAAACGAAAACAGGTACGGTGTTAGTGCTATATTAGGTTTTCCATTCGAGTCTTGAACTTAGGCATTTCACTCCTAACCCGAGTTTAAATGAATTGCTTGAACAAAACCTTTTGTGAACTTTTCTTGCCTAGCCAACGAGAGTTGATGTCTAGGGTAATTAGTGAACTAATTGGGATTGGAGATTAATGCTTGTTAATCATCTTATCAGAAACGATGGTTTGTTCTTGATTTGGTGATTAACAAAATGATTATTATCACGAGAGTGGATTAGTCATAATTGTGAATTCCATGTCCTAAGATAGTGTTTAATGCTTCCAAATGATTCATTGTTTGATTGTTACCCATCTCATTGATAGCTTAGTTCATGATCAACATTTCTATCTTTGTTTTCCTTCTTGCATTTGTTTTCTTTAGTTTAAAAACATAAAAACCCAAAAATATTTGCTCAAGCTTAGGAAGATTAATGTATTCTTAGTACTTCAATCTTAACCTCTTTGGTTCAATCCTCAAATACTACAATGATACGAGTAGGTTTGAGTAATTGATATGAGCTTAATACAAAAATCTATCTATCAATTTGGCGTCGTTGCCGGGGAGGTTTAGCATTGATCATTAGGATTTTGATTCTCCTTGAGACTAGAGCTTTTTATTTTCTTTTGTTGCTAATCTTTTCACTTTTCTTGTGATTTTCATAAAGGGAGTGACAATGAGGAAGCAACCGTCAAGCTAGTGACGTTAAACGCGTCCTTGGGGACCTCCCCAAGCCTATCCATTGTCGAGCTTGAGACACAAAACAAGCAATCAATAAGGGTCTCTTGGGTCCAAGGTCGTGGTTTGTGATGAAAGAAGGGCTTGAGCAACAACGTGTCACACTCCTCTCTTCACCATCTCCATTCCACTAATCTCACTCCCCCTTTGTAAGTATCTCTTTTCGTTTTGGGTTTTTGCATTTCATCTTTTGTTTTTGGTTTCTCTCTTGAACTTCTTTCACACTGAGACGTTGTGATTTATGTTTGGAGGAGGGATCGGTATCTAATCATGTGTTCTGTGATCTTATTTTCTATCTTGCATACTTGAGTCTCATGCATTATCAATAATTTTGAATTTTTTTGAAATTTTGAGCATTTCATGTAGGATTGAGTCTAGATGCATAACATATAGGGTTACACTCACTTGCATTGGGAGAATTATCCATGTAGAATATGAACTTAAGAGCTTAATTTAATGCCCTCGTTAAGAGTTCTTTGATGCATTTGAACGATCAAGAAGTTAAGGATGATTCATGCTTTGATCTCGCGTTTTGAATGTTTATGTCTTGGTTGAAGCATGCTTTGATTTGATTCCAACTATATTTATTATTTGAACTCTTATCTTGACTTGGAATTATCATGCTCATACATTGAAAAGTTGAACTCATGGATATCATATACATATTTGAGCTACCTTCTTCCTTTTACCACTGTATTGTTAGATCAAATAGCCATTTCCCACATTTGGAATGGTTCACCTCGCCTTAACCCTAACCTTCTTTCAAGCCTACATTACTAGTGTGTGTCGTGAGGTCTAATTTCGAATGAACTTAGCAAAAAGTGTTGAGTTTGGAACGACAAGGAGAAGCTTCCATGTAGAACTAGCTCACACATCATTGAGCTAGACATAGGCTAGGGTGGATAGGTTTGGGTTTTGGGCGATTGATTGAAAGAAAAGAGGGTATGCAGAAATGGAAAGAGATAGGGAGAAGGAGATATGGAGAAGGAGATGGGGATAAACGATTGATTGAGATGGTTGGCAAAAGAAAAGTTGGGTTAGCTCTAAGTGATAAGAAAATAGTCTCTAGCTATTGAAAAGAAAGAAAAGAAGCCAAAATGGCTCAAGCTAGAAAAGAAATGAAAGAGGCTAGAGAAAGCAAAAGAAGAGCTAAGGAAAGAAACTTGTGAAAGACAAACCATTTACTCATAATGCGAAGAAGAGAATCCCCTAAGTATTCGAAAGGAAAAGAAGTGATGAAACATTTTGGTTTAAGAAGGCAAACGGCCTTGTGAAAAAATGGTAGCTTAGGAATGGTCACTTTGGGTTTAGACGTAGGAGTGAAGTTCATATCGGGGCATTGGGTAGATGGAAGTCATCCTTGTATGCATCGGTTTTTCTTTACTCTTAGCATTTTGCCAAAGTTCATTCTTTCATGAGAGATCCCTTGCATCGAAATACCCACATTGTTAGAGATCACTTTTATCTCAAGACCTCTCCCTTAGCCAAATGAGTTCACTTGATTTGTATGAGCATGATTCACCATTTGCAATAATTAATGTCAAAGAGTTGGATGATAGGAATGCTTGTGGATGCTAAGGCTTAGATCCATTTCATTTTAAACAGAGAATGGCTAAATCTTTTGAAGTAGAGGTTGTTTGTGCATCATATAACTCCTCTCAAGGTCATTGATTCGAATTCTTTTGTTAATATTCTCGGATTTGATCTTCCACTTTCAAACCTCTCTCTCTACTTGTTTGTTTGCTTGAGGACAAGCAAATAAATAAGTTTGGGGGAGTTGATATTCCCATATTTTGCATCTCTTAGCATGCATTCTCGTTATTGTTTTGTATTTCATGCATGTGTCTTGCATAATTTTTATGACATTTTTGCCTTTATTAGAGTTTAAGATATTGCATTAGGTCCTAGAGAGTTTTTGCATTCACTTGGAGTGTTTCTAGGTGTTTTGGAGACATTTGGGATGATTGGAGTGGTTGAGCATCAAGAGAAGGAAGAGCTCATCCGACACGCCGGAAAGATGTGGCTGGAATGAGGCCTTCAGATATGAATCATGTAACATCCCAATTTCTGGTATATGCGGAGAGGCTTATAAGAATTGATTTGGCTACCTATGTCACCAAAGTGCACTTATCTTTTCGGTCACTTGTCCAGAGAGAACTCCAAAGTTAAGCGTGCTTGAGCTGGAAAAATTTAAGGATGGGTGACCTACCGGGAAGTGATTCGCGGTACTGTGCGAGTGAGGACAAAACACGGGGAAAGATCATGTGGTGATTGTAGGGTCAGTAAACAAGTCTTACGAGCCTCCCGGACTAACGCACCTGCCGTCGGACGAGGGTGGGCCCACGGGCCGAGAGAGGGCGTGCGGCCCACTGGTAGGGGCGGTCGGGGCGTTATAAATCAGCTTGGATGACCGTGAATAAAGCTGTAGAGGAGTGAGTTAGCTAGCCACTGGAATTGGAATCAGGGGATTTGGATTTATGGTTTGGAAGATATGGCCGTATTACTGAAGACATGTCCGGCTTCAACACCGCTGTGTGACATCGGTATTGAAGCCTCAGGTGAATACACCGATGTCACACATCGGTGTAACACCTCGGTATTTCCTCTCTGAAGTGACCAGGAGCAAAAAAATCTTAGCACCGAGGTCCAACACCGATGTGTGACCTTGGTGTTGGACATCTCTCACCCGAACCAGCCGAGTTCGTCCGAAGTGTCTCAAAGATGTGGTTATCAGGGACCTTACAATCCGATTCAGCTTCAATTGCCTTCATGAAAGTTGTAGAGGAGTGAATCAGATTTACACAAGAGTTTTAATCGGGTTATTTGAACATATTGATAAGGAGATAAGACGGATTTACTGAAGGTATGTCCGTTTGGCCGAGAGAAGATTACACCGTCCAAAAAACCGAAAAAACGAAGGCCTTCCAATATGAATCAACTCAAACAGTCTGTATAAGAGTTGTAGCGAAGTGTTGTATCTGTCCACAGGAGGAGGTTCGAGGACATTCGAACATGTATTCCCGGAGATATCGTGGTTTTACAGAAAGTTATACAACACCACCATCCGCACAAACCCATGCCCAATACCGATGTGCAATACCGAGTTGTGACCTCGGTATTGAGCTACTCAAGACCAGATTTGACCTATTTTGAGCCGGATCGGTACCCGGTTTGTCCTGGGTCGACCCGGTTCACCCCCTTTCACTATTTTAGCCCAAAAACCCCTATTTTCTTGGTTAAGCTTTCTTTTTCTAAAGTTGGGTTTTAACCCAAACTCCTCTTATGATTTTGGATGAATCTTCATCACAAATGCCACTCTAGAGAAGTTTTCTTCAACTCTATCTTTATATTAATGCATCTTCTTTATCTTTATGTATTTTTCTCTTTTTGTTGGATTTTGGATTATGCTTGATTTTGATGGTTTGATGGTTATTTTGTGATGCTTATGTTCTTAATCTTTGTTTTCCTTTCTTGTTTTGTGTTCCTAATGCTAGATCTAGCTTGATAAAGTGGATTTAGATCATAAGACATTTCATGCACACCAAGTGTTTGATGAAATGCCTTGATGAACTATTCAATAGATTTATGCTCCTAGCCTATGATAATAGTTGTCTAGGATGTATTTTTGGTTGATCTTGTTTATATTCTTAATGCTTGCTAATCAATGATCCACAAATGAGAATTTGCTAATGGATTAGGTGATTAGCATTGTGATTAGTTGCTTGAAAGAGAATTAGTCAAGATTAGTGATCTTTACCTAAGGATTAACATAGATTGTGTGCATTTGCATCATTTGTTAATTGTCTTGATGGTTAGATGATTATGATTTAGGTTGATCTTTATTAAATCTTTTAGTTAGGTTGGTTCTTAATGCTAGATTTGATAAGATAAACCAAAGTTTATAACTGCACCGAGATTAGGTAGTTCTAGTTGGCGTGAGAAACCAATCTAGAGCTACACCCTAGGATTTATGGTCTCATACCATGCATTAGGGAGAGATTCGAGTAAACGGTGTTAGTGCTAGATTAGGTTTATCCATTCGAGTCTTGAACTTAGGCATTTCACTCCTAACCCGAGTTTAAATGAATTGCTTGAACAAAACCTTTTGTGAGCTTTTCTTGCCTAGCCAACGAGAGTTGATGTCTAGGGTGATTAGTGAACTAATTGGGATTGGAGATTAATGCTTGTTAATCATCTTATCACAAACAATGGGTTGTTCTTGATTTGGTGATTAAAAAGTGATTAGTATCACGAGAGTGGATTAGTCATAATTGTGAATTCCATGTTCTAAGATAGTGTTTAATGCTTCCAAATGATTCATTGTTTGATTGTTACCCATCTCATTGATAGCTTAGTTCATGATCAACATTTCTATCTTTGTTTTCCTTCTTGCATTTGTTTTCTTTAGTTTAAAAATATAAAAACCCAAAAACATTTGCTATAGCTTAGGAAGATTCATGTATTCTTAGTGCTTCAATCTTAACCTCTTTGGTTCGATCCTCAAATGCTACAATGATACGAGTAGGTTTGAGTGATTGATATATGCTTAATACAAAAATCTATCTATCAGATCTTGAGTCCGACCTTTGGATGTCAGCATCTTGACATGTTCCCATAGGATTTTGTTCATGTTGTCTTGCTCTTCTATCTTTTTTAGCAGCGAGGTGAGCGTATCTTTAAGTTCGGTGAAAGGCACCGAGGTCATCTCCCTGGTTGCGAGGGGAGCGTTACTGGGATCGACCATACTCCATACGTTGATATTCCTATTGTCGTCGAGTCCTTGTACATCGCCAGCCATGTCTTAAGATCATGTTCTTGGTATTTTCGTGAGTAAGAGCTTTTAAGTCCCCACAGACGGCACCAAACTGTGTAAACCAAAATCCCCACGGTTTATTTTTGTAGAAGACTTTTAAGGGAACATAAGCTTCTGAGGAAAAATACAAGTAAAGATCCAAAGATGTTTGTTTTATTGATGTTTGGTAAGCGTACACGACTACAGAGTTGAGTCTCTAAGAGCTCATGCTAGCGTCTTTTCTTGATGTGATTATGAATGCTATGTATATGGGTTTACATTGGCGAGATTCTCGGAAGGAAAAAGAATATTTCATTTTGCTTCTCGCGGCCACCGACTTAGGTTAGGGAAATCGATTATCAGGGCCTTCAACACAGCCCACAAGTTAATAAATGATTGATATCTCGGCCCATAAGCGTTCTTCTCGACCCACTTGTATTTGATGGGTTCGGCCTTTCAAGGTGAGCTGATCCGTCTCGTAGCGGTCTCAGTTCGGTCGAGAGAAGATATTACTTCGGACTCGGTTCGGCTTTATCCTTATTCAAAGAGAATCGCCGAGGTGGGGCCTTTGGGACAGATCGTGCGAGGTCATCTTGTTTCGGCTCGAGTCCTTTATATTCATTCGGGTCGGTATAACTTATCGTCTTGAAATGTTAATCCCGAGTGGGTGAAAACCAACCACAACATTTGCGTTTTGTTTGTTTTTGCTTTCAAGAATTTTATGCCTCTTTTAATCAAGCTGAAGTACATATTAATAAGGTTCTTTTGCAGCGTTAGAAGACATACTTTTTTTACATATCAATAAAGCGCCCAGTTTTCCCTTCAAGCTTGTTCTTGAGAGAAACTTCTTTTGATTATGCTCTTTGCGTGTAGATTCCCCTTAGAATAAAGCAACCCTATCAGTATTAGAGACCTTTAAATCATCCATGTGGTGCCATCGGTCCACCAACAGATCCAACGAGAGAGAATAATTGACAACTTCACTACAAGAAAACAATACTAATTCCGACAGACTTAAAACCGTCGTATTTTCGATGCTTTTTGGACGAAAGAAAGGGTCGTCGGAAACTCTTAAACGTCGGTAATCCGTTCGACAACTTCCGACAAATTTCCAACGACATGAATATGTCAAAACAATTCCGATAGATTTCCAACTGAGTTTAGACGGAATTCATAGCCGTTTAAAAAATAATATAGCCGTTACTAGTTGTTTGAGTTTGTCAGGATCCGTCGGAATTTCGTCGGAATCAGCCCTTAATTTTCCTATAAAAACATCTCCACCCTCTCTCATTCAATACAAGTACCAAAGCAAAAAACACTCTCATATAAAAACCTTATAAAATGTCTACTTCAGATCTATATAATTATTTTCGATCGTGGATGGATAGGCCTCGTAAAATTCTGGAGACAAACCTAATTACGGAAGAGTACGAACAAGGTCTCCAGCAATTCATGGCATTTGCGACCACACGGAAGAAAGCCATAAAATCCAGTAAAATCTATTGTCCATGTACTAATTGTCGGAATCGTAGATTCATGGTGATAGACGAAGTATGGTCACACCTGTTTATCAATTGGTTTTTTGCCTGGTTACAATTTTTTTTTTATTATCATGGAGAAAATGATACAATGTTAGGTTTTTCTAGTACTAGTGAACAACCTATTGGAGATAGCTTAGAAGAACCTGCAACAGAAGTAGAAAATGTGGGTCATGTTCAGATGGTGAACGATGCGTTTCGTGAAAGTGTACCATATGTTGCTGAGTATGGAGATAAAGGTAAATAACCGAACTTAGAAGCTTAGATGTTTTTTGAGATGTTATACGCTGCTAAAAAATCGTTTAATGATGGTTGTAGAGGTGGACATTCCCCTTTATCAGCAGCAACTAGGATGATGGGTATAAATACAGATTTCAATTTGAGTGAGGAGTGTGTGGATGGAACAACTGATTTTTTAAAGACATTTTGCAATAACATATTCTTGCACCAGCATTATACTATGAGATACAGAAACTTGTTGATGGTCTTGGATTGTCGTATCAGATGATAGTTGTGTGCTGATAACACCGGTATTTGACCATTTTTATGGATCACTTTAATTGCTTTTGCAGTGTTTTAACTCCGTTTTCAATGGTTTTCAAATGATTTACATGTTATATAGTTTTGAAAGACATTTCATGTAATCTGGGATAAAATAGTGCATTTCGGAACAAAATTATATTTTTGGATAAACTCGGACCGTCAAAATTCTTGCAATCAAATAACACCTCTCACCGTCTGATCATCACCAAATTGGGATACAACAAAGTAGATACAACCAGCTTTCAAATAAAATTAGATTGGAGACGATCCAATGGTTGGATCCTTAAATATACCCAAAGCACTAAAGGCAGATGAAGCTGCCTCGACGAAGAGTCCACCAAAGCCAAAGATTTTCCACCCGCGGCCAACCACCAGTTCACCGCAGAAAGGAGGAATCGACCCGCGGCCAAGCATCATTTTGCCATGGTCAGGAGGCCCGCACCCGCGGCCCCTCCCTGTGCGACCAAATCGACTCCGTTTTACTCCCGAGGCCAATTCCGTCTTTTCACATTAACCCTAAACGAAGTGAAGAACATAAATACTTGTTTTTAGGTCTCTTAGATATACACACACATTTTATTTTCACACTTTCAGGCAGAGACGAAATCCTTAGACGACAAAAAGTCGCTTTAAAAATCCTAGCAAATTCTTTGTAAAAATCGGCCATGAATCCTAGAGAATTACCGATTGCCCATAGCTTCGTTTAATTGTTTACAACCTCGTTTTAATTATTTGCTTAGTTTAATTGATGTTTTTTATTTTATTTCTTAATTTAGTTTAATTATTCTAGTTACAATTGTGACAAACAAAACCCGGGTTCGAGACTGTTGTGTCTAGAATTCTAATTATTCTAGACACAACTTAGAATTCGATAGAAATCGACAGCGTTCACCCTCGTGGATTCGATCCCGAAATACTACTGTGTTTGATGTGCACTTGCAGCCTACCAATAAGGGTAAAACGTGTCGGGAGCAATCACGACGCATCAAGGTTTTGGCGCTGTTGCCACCTGGGATTGATATTGCTTGTTTGATTTCGTATTATCTAATTTATGTTAAAGACAATTTTGATTTTCAAGCTCTTTTTTGCTCATTTGACATATTCATTTATCCTTTTCTTTTGTTATTAGGTGCATGTACACTAGTAGAACTCCTAGAGGAATTGTAATGCAACTAGATGATATCAACATACACGAGAGAGAACTCCGAAAGCTCAAAAGAACACTAAGGATGGCCCAAAACGATTGTCCCTAAAATCAACTAAACCGTGATCACCTTGATTACGAGGATGATTGTGATGTTTTGGATCACGAAGATGACTGAGAGGCTGTACATGGTGCTAATGATCACCCACTTCTCGATCCCAAAGAAAACCAAAACCAAAATGCTGAAATTACGAGGCGACAACTTCCCGTCAATCGTGATGCACCGAGGAACGATGCTCAAGCCGATGCACCAACTCCTCCTAATGGCGAGAACGCCAACCGTCCTGTCTTACCCGCTAATCTTCCAAGGAGACAAGGGCATAACTGCACCATTGCTGATATTGATGGACCGTATCAACACTATCAAAATCGAGCCGCAATTCAACATCCTTTGCCTCATAGAAACGATTTTGAGATCAAACCTCAAATCATTGCTTTGATAAAGCAAAACCAATTTCATGGAGTTACTACCGAGCACCCGATGGACCACCTCGAGTTGTTCGAGGGAATATGCCGAACGACGAGAACAAACCAAGTTTTCGCCAATTATTTAAAGTGTAAGCTTTTTCCTTTTTCTTTAGCAGATAAAACTCACCGTTGGTTGAAATCTTTGCCCGCATGATCTATCACTAATTGGAAAGCGTGCAAAGCCGCTTTTCTAAGCCATTTCTACACCAAGTCAAGGTCGAACTCGTTTAGAAACAAAATCCAATTTTTTCATCAACAAACGGTGGAATCTTGCCCTCATCACAGTTTCTCCGGTCCGAATTTTTTCAACACTTTCTACCGAGGACTATTACAGAAATATCAATTTTCTCTCGACACGGCTAGTAATGGAGACTTTCGAAAAAGACCATAAACCAAGGAAGAGGTCTCATCGAGAATCTTGCTATGGCTAATAGCACCAATTCTCCCGACTACGATAGATCGAGAAGATCGAATGTATCGGAATCCAAGGAGATAGCCGAGCTAAAGAACACGATGAATCAACTTCTCAACAACAAAAATTGCCAAATGCATGCTTGTGAAGCTACCAATGGAGGGGAAAATGATGCTTACTATGAACCCGACAACAACGGTTCGTATTTTCAAGAAGAAGAAGTTAACTATGTTGGAGCGCAAAACTCATACTAAAGCCGCTTCAACAACGGTTTCAACAATAACTTCCGCAACGCCAACTTCAACAATCTCTCGTATGAAAACTCGAACATGGAGAACTCTCAAGACCAGATCTAACTAGAAAAATCCAAGCCATACCAAAATTGGTTCCAAAACAGGAACTATGGGGGAAATGGGAATTTCGAACCGAAACCGCCTTTCAATGCTCAAGCCACTCCTTACAACAACTCAAATACACATCAACAAGGTATGTATAACAATCAACTTTCTGCTTAAATAGCGAAGCTCGAGAAATCAATTCAACTACTCGCTCAAAGCAACGAGAAGACGGGGTACAACGACTTGAATGGGAAATTTGAATCTCTTTCGACCAATGTCAAGAAGTTGGATATGCAAGTCTCTCAAACAGTGGACTCCGCTAAGAGACCGAACGGAGCTTTATCCGGATGAGTAGTATATAATCCGAAGAGATTTTGCAACGTGATCTCCACCGTAAGTCAACGGTGTGATGAAGAATGTAGAAGCTTCAAAATTCGCCCACTCTATGGAAGAGCCAATACCGAATCCAAAATGGTTCTAGAACCACCATTTGAGGTACCAAAACAATTCCCGTTTCAAAGGCTAAGAAAAGCCGATGATCCGAGATCTTTTTCTTTCTCTTGCTCAATTTATGGGATAAATTTTATAGATTTTCTATGTGATTCGGGAGCCAACGTCAATATCATGTCAAAAATATTTCCCGAGAAGCTCCGTATAAAGACTCTCACACCATTTACCATGAGCGTAACCTTTGGTGATTCATCACAAAAGAAGCCCGAGGGAGTGATCAACGATCTTCTACTACTTATTGAAAACAAGATTGTTCCCGCTGATTTTCAAGTTCTCGAGATGGATCGAGACAATGATAGACCATTGATTTTTGGTCGACCGTTGGCGCCATCCTCGATCACGCCAACTGTAACACCCCTGATTTCATCTATAAATAGAAAGATATCGGGAATGTCACGGTACGGCTACGGAGACAATCCGATCTGAGCAACCCATATCACTTTGGCCAAACCATCGCCGTGGGCGCGCCTCTTGACCAAAGCCTAAGACTTTTCAACCCGTACCTTAGTGTCTAGTTGTTTCAATTTGGACTAAACTAATATCATTTAACACAAACTAGGTTTATAGAAATTCTTACATATTATTCATATTGTTGAAAATAGTTACAAAAAGGTTTATGCTAAGGTCGACCAGCGTATTGCCAAAATTACATAGATACTATCTTTGCTAATCGGTTTTATAAAAGCCAAGCTAAACTACTCTGGTGGACCTACACGTTATGCCGTCATGAGCTACTGTCGGATGTTAGGTGTTGCGTTCTTCTACTGTCGGATGCTACGTGTTGCTCATCCTCTTCTACCTCCATGCAAGAACCTTATTAACACAGAACAAACAACCGCAACTCACCAACACCGGTAACTCATGTTTCCTTGCTCCAAGTGCATGAACGCTGTCTCTGTCCTCTCCTTTGCTTCTGGTGGTAGATATTTATGGGTGAACATCATACAAAATTCTCCCCAAGTTGTTATAGGATAGCTGTGACTCCTTATCACGGTCTGCCACCAATTTGATGCTTCTTCTTCGAGATGATAGGTTCTGACCTTCAATTTTATTTTTTCGGGACAATTTATTGCCTCAAAACTTTGTTCTATGATTTAGAGCCATGCATCTACTTTGAACGGACATGTGCTTTCCGGGAATCGATACGTCCTGATTCCTCGCAATGCCGTAATGATTTTCAAGAAGTCTGGAGATCGTCTTGTCTCCCTTCGTGGCCTTTGTCTTAATGCTTCTGTGAGATTGTTGAACGCTCGATTAAAGGTGTGTTTTGGCCCATGCTGTGTGATGGAATTCAGGGCGCTCCATAATACGGCTGTCCCAGCGGACTACCATAATATCCAGGTGGATGTGCTGGCGTTCCCATAAAGTTTGGTGTCATTTATCCTCCGTGCACACCGTAATGTGGGTTGGGCGAATGGTTCATTGGAGCTGGTGTCCAATATTTAGTTCTCCATGACATAAATGTTGCTCTGTCCGGCGACATCGGATGTTGCACCCCGTCTGGCGATACGTGATGCAATGGAACTGGTATGCCAGCTGAACTGGTTCCGTATTCGGACGTTTGCTCAGGTCCGTCTTCTTCATTCTGACTCGATTAAACCGATGAGTCAGAGGATATGTCTATAAAGCTACCTTCTTCAATGCCATTGCCCGACGATGAACCCCTCTGTCCACTCCCTCCTGTGTAGTTATTCAACATATGCAAAACATACAAGGGTAAGCCTAACCGACTTTGACGGAACATGACCGGATTATCATAATTGGCTTTTGAGACAGTTTTGACTCGGTAAAACGGTTTGAAAACAGTTTATCCGCGAGCATGACCACGAACAATGCTCTAATACCAACTTTTGTAACACCCCAATTCCCTCTATAAATAGAAAGAGATCGGGAATGCCAAAGTACGACTACGGAGACAATCCGGCCTGAGCAACCCATATCACTCTGGCCAAATCGTCGTCGTGGGCGCGCTTCTTGACCAAGGCCTAAGGCTTTGCCATCCGTACAATAGTGTCGAGTTGTTTCAGTTTGGACTAAACTAGATTCATTTAACACAAACTGGTTTTATATAAATTCTTACATATTATTCATATTGTTGAAAATAGTTACAAAAAGGTTTATGGTAAGGTCGGCCAGCCTATTGCCAAAATTACATAGATAATATATTTGCCAACCGGTTTTACAAATGCCAATCCAAACTACACCGGTGGACCAATAGGTTATGTCGTCCCGAGCTACTCTCGTCTACAGGTTACGTGCAAAACAAAATGAGTCATGAGTATTCTAGCAATACTCAGTGAGCTCCAGAGAAATCTAAGCACTCATTAGAATCCCACCCAAATCACCTGCAAGCAAGTTCTCCTAACAAGCAAGCTAACACTCAATCATTCACATCATATGCACATTCGGAAGCTATTAACAACTTAGCGAAGTCTCTTTATGCTACTATGATCTATTTTATAAATGCGAGGCCTCTATGTGTATATGCCACTGATATACTCTATATTTTACTGATTTTATTACGGATTTTAGTATTTTATCTAAGCATTTTCATTCGATTTTGTTCTTTTTGAGGTAGTTTTCTCGTATTTTTATTTTTAATGTCTATATAGGTCAAATCATCAAAAAGGATGCAAAATGGAGCAAAAAAGGATTTTACCACGTCCAAGATATGTTTTCAAGTCCAAAAGATCAGCCAATCACCTAAAACTCAAGAAAGGCGGATTTCTCCAATTAGACATCATAGATGCATCATACATTTCACCTTCACTGGATGCTTGCCGTTGATGGATTGAGATGAAATTTGGTGGAAATATAGCATTTTGAGTCATATTTTATATGCAATTGGTTTGACGTCATTGGGAGTACTGGTCATGAAGATACACTGATTTTACTGAAGACGCATTTGAATTGGGCTTTATCTCGGCCCAAAAGGTCCCCGAGACCCAAAACTCCCGGTTTAATGAAACCCTAGGTCGACTTTTAGGCTATTTATACTTGCTTTTAGCCTCACATAATAGAGAGCCACCCTAGAATAAACATCTTCATAGTTTTTACAAGTTCTTCATTGATTTTGGATTCTAAGAGCTTCAAGGTGAAGATCTCGACTTTGTACTTCGATATAGAGAAGTTTTCTCAACAATACTCTTTTAATACAAGTATTTTCATCATGATTTCAATTCATACTTGCTGTGTTTTGTGCATCATGAGTGAGTAGTTCATATGTTAGGTTAAAGGGGATCCATGTGTGCATAATTCTATATTGATATGATGATTGTTTAAAAGGGATGTTCATATGGTTCTTCATCTTTATTTGTTCTCAACGCATGATTAATTTACCGCGCATTTAGTAATCTGATCTTAGGTTAATATACTCTCCAAAAGCTTGTTATATTTTCGGAACTAATATTTGATGAGCTAGGCGTCTTAACCTTCCAAAAGTCGAGTTAAGGAGTCTAGTGAACAGTATCATTACTTGCTCGATTTAATGCATGTTTTCATTCTGCAATAACTTTCCAAAAGCTGAGTCTATTGGTTTGTAAAACATAATTGTCGGAGCCACGGCAGTGAAAAGATTATTAATTCGTGTTTTGTATTCAAGACGGTTTTTACTTAAATCCCCATTGAATCATCTATCTTATCGTTGCATGTTTTACATGAGATTTTTCTAAAACCTAACCTTTTCTTTACTGATTTATCTCTGATTTTTATTGCTTATTTAGTTTATTTGCTTATCACCATCGACACACTCTCTTTTATTTTGTTTTAGCTTGATTACTTTTCTAACGTGTTCGTCGTGCATTTTACAAGTCCATGTGGATTTGATCTCGTACTATACTATTCGTTATTGATGTGCACTTGCAGCTAGTATTAGTTGGGTGAAAACTTTACCCACATCAAGTTTTCTGGCGCCGTTTCCGGGAACTTAGATAATATTGCTTTCGAATTCTGAATTTTAATCTAGTCTAAAACTTTTATTTTTTGCATTTTAATTTTTCTTATGAATTTTCTAAAAAAACTTATAATTTGTTCCTTTGAGTTTTTCTTTCGATTTTCAGGTGTATGACTAGAAGTTCTACTTATGAAAATCTATTCGAACCTAAAATGGAGATTGATAGACTTGAGAGACGACTGAGAAAACAAAAACAACAACAATAAAGGATGGCCGAGCTAGAAAACCAAGCCCTCCTTACCGAAGAACAATGACTCGCTCAAGAGCAAGCTGATGCCCTTCCTAACGCCAATGCTGCTCTCTTGCATCACCCTCACGGTGTTAACCCTCATGTCGCCAACCTCGGTGACCCAAACAATGATCGTCCAGCTCGAGACGGTGACCCGAACGATCCTCTCGTTGGCGCTGCCCGACAACCTCCACCTCGAGGGGAAGATCATCACCCCTTTGACCAAGCTGTGTTGCGATAACTTCAGCAACAACTACTTCATATGTTCCCTCCCCAAGGAGTGCATCAACCTCAGCAACCAGCACACCAAAGGTCAGCACCGACCGCTCAGAACAGAAATCATCAAACCTTCGAGGAGATATGATGCACTATTCCATCGAATGGAGTTCCCGCTGATTATTTTAAGTGCAAGTTATTTACCTTCTCTTTGAATGACAAGGCACTTAGATGGATGAAGTCTCTGCCCCATCAATCAATTACTACTTGGAACGAGTACAAGGCTGCCTTCTTGAACCAATTCTACACCAAGCAAAGATCGAACTCCATAAGAAGCAAGATCTCGGGTTTTCAACAAGGACCTACCAAATCTTTCTATGAGGCCGTGGAACTTTTTAACAAGTACACTAGGGACTGCCCCAATCATGGTTTCTCCGAAGGAAATCTTTGGAACATCTTCTACAACGGAATCGATCACAAGTACAAGTTATCCCTCGATACTGCGAGCAATGGAAGCTTTATGACCAAGTCGGTATTGGAAGCTAAGATTCTTATCGAGAACCTTGCTGCTACTGACGCTAATAGCTGGCCCGGGTACAATAGAAACATTCGTACTACCAGCACGTCAAGCGAATCAACACAAATCGCGGATCTTCGGAACATGGTTTTACAACTACTAAAAGTTCAAAGAGGCGTTCATGCTATTTAGGACGTGGTGGATACTAATGGTGACCCTATGATACAATATATTGGAGATGGTACAGAGGAGAACCAAGAAGAAGTTAACTACATTGGTGGAAAATTCAGAAATAGAGGATTCAACCAAGGATATCGATCTCACCCAAATCTGTCCTACCGAAACAACAATGTGGAGAACCCTCAATATCAAGAGTATCCTCATAAAAACGTCCAACAAGGAGCTCAATACCATCCTAAGCAACCATTCTATCAAATGGAAGTCTATCAAGTGAAGCCCCCATTCACTTTCCTTCAAGCTACTGCACCGGTATGACAAGAAGATAAACTCGAAGAAATGATGAAACAATGCATCGAAAGGCGGAAACAAGCCAACAATGAGATCCATGAAAACATGGATAACATCTAAAACAATCTCAACAACAAGTACGATTCAATCATTGCTCATATTCAGAAGCTAGATGTTCAAGTTGCTCAAACTATGGAAGCCGTGAAGAAACAAGCCGAGGCAAGTGCAAAAACGTTTTGCAATGTTGTCTCCTCCAGTGAAGTTGATCTCGTGCCAACTTCCACACCACCTCCTAAGGCTGATGAGTTAGAAAAAAATCCAAGAACAAAAGCCATACGAAGGAGAATCGAAGAGAGATTTCAAAAGGAGGCTGAAAATGAGGCCACTCGAGAAGATCGATAGTCCGGGAAAGTTTGTGGTTCCTTGCGCCATCAATGGTATTGAAATCTATGAGTCTTTTTGTGATACAGGAGCTAACATAAATGTCATGTCATTGGCAATGGCGGAAGAGCTAGGTCTTTTGGAGTTCAAACAATCGAAAATCTCGATAGAGTATGCGGATTCGTCATTCGATTCGCCTTATGGATTTTTGTCTAATGTGACAGTTTGTGTAGGGAATTGTCTTATCCCTACTAACTTTCAAATCATGGTGATGAAAGGAAATAAGTGGAGACTATTGATACTTGGATCTCAGTTCTTAGCTCCCGATAGTGCAATCATTGTATATCCGAACCGAAGGATCTCTTTAGCAAAAATCAACAAGAATATCTTCTATCCGACAATGGATTTTTTAAATAAAACGAATATTGCTGCGATGTACAACAAAGGAGTTCTATTTGGCCCTGGAGACATCAAGAAAGATCTCCAAAACGTCAAGGAAGGAGATCCACATGTAAAACCAAAGCTAGAGGCCAAACCGGCGAAAATGGACTGTAAAGGTGTCTTTAAGGATATTCTTTCCGTGTTGACACCTACTGTGGTGATGAAGGACGTGGGGGAGACTAAAGTGAAGCCTAAGGGTGTGCCAAAGTCTTTTCCAAAGATACAGATCGTGCTCCCCAAGGAGATGGATGCAAAAGACGAGGAAACCGTTAAGAAAAAGCTCGAAAACACTTTGAAGATTTTCTCGAAGGCGTTCGTTCTTAAAAACGACATTGGAGGCAAGTTTGAGGAACTTACAATCCCTCCTAACCCTCCGAGTGCAGAGACAAAATAAGCTAAAGGAGATTCACTTCCTTTAGTGGATTCATCCTCCGTTTAAGTCGAAAAGGAGTCGAGCTAACGACTTAAAACAAGCGCTGTGTGGGAGGCAACCCACAGTGGTTTTTAATTTTATTTTAATTTTTATAACTCTATTATATGCTTAATTATTTGATTTTCAGTTTTAGGATTTTTTCAAAAAAGTTTTTAAAATACAAAAAAAATAGGTTTTTGACGAAGAACGTAGAAAAAAACGAGAAGAGGTCCAACATTGGGTGCTGAAATCGGCCTAGGAGTGTTCCAGCCCGAGCTTGCACCTCAAAATGAGACAGAACTCGACCCAGGGCAAGACACCTCCAGCTCGATCCCTTCTGACCCGAGTTAGTGCCTCAAACTGTAGCAGAACTCGACCCAGAACAAGACAACGTCTGGGGCGATCCCTCCTGGCCCGAGCCTGAGCCTCCATTTGAGGCAAACGTCGACCGCCAGCATCGGCCCAGCCCCGCCTTGCTCCCGGTCGATCCCATATAAGTTTCTCTTCCCCCCTTGGTTTAACTTCTCCCAAACCGACCCTAAACCGATTTAAACCGGATTTTTCCTTCCCCACTTCATAAAAACGATTTTTAAGTCTAAGGACGGGGATTTTTGGATCAAAAACACAAAAACCTCATCTCTTTGTTCTTGAGTCCAAAACCCAAAACCCTAAAAATAGGGAATCTTGTTTAATTTGTTTGATTTGGATTGAATTGATCAAGGAATTTCCATTCTCTTACTCATTTATCATCAAAATCCAAGGTATGTTCTCTCTAAACTAAATTTTCTCAACCTTTCAAGTTTATGAACTTTTTGAGTTTTCCATGGATTTAGCTATTTCTTGCTAGATTACGAAGGAATTCACTTAGCTAGACTTGTTTATCCTTAGTTTTTATAATTTTGATAGATGTATGACTTGTATTCACCTTAAATCAATCTTACACAAAACCTAAAATTTGTGTTCTTTATTAAAAACGAATTTGGGTGATTTATGAGTTGTTTATGCATTCATTAATATTGTTTTATCATATGCAATTGGGATATGCATGATTTTTGGCACTATAGAACTTAAGATTCAAGTTTTTGAGGAAATGTTTTGTGTCATGAATAGTAACTCCGAAAATACAAATACTTTTGAGAAAATTGGTTTTTAATATTGTCTTTCCATTCTTGTTGATTTATATAGTCTCATTGAGCTCTTAATTTATTATGCTAAGCATTGAGACAACTTCCTCGATTTTTAGTAAACTGTTTACTAATGGCGTTCTTCAAGAATTTTCATTTTGTATGAAATTCCAATGACGGATGATGCCTCTCGACGACGTTCCACTAGGCTTACTCTGGTAACCGACAAACCCTTGGTGCTGCGAGAACTAGAGGAAATCATTCCTCAAGTCCAACGAACAAGGAAGACCTAAAATCAACAAGGAAGAAGCCATGGAAAAGATGTTGTGCAAGATAGATAGGATACATTGAGCTACCACTTTAGAGATGAGGATGACGAGTTGGAAGACGCAGAAACGCGATTCATGCCGGTCGAGCAAGTGGCTGCACCGCAGCAAGTTCCTAAACCGGTTCGCAAACCAAGGAAGCCAAGAACTAGTCGGGATAGAAGAAGCGAAAACACGTCGAGTGTAGAAATGATACTCGTTGGACCAGCTCTAGACGAGGATACTGATATGCTCAAATTAATACCCTATTTAGATACTAAGCAGTAGTTGTAGTATATGTAGGGGTCGAACACAATGACTCACATAAATCACACAATAGATTATATAGATTCGAATTAAGCTAAACCAAAAGATGTAATTGAAAACAAAGCGTAAATTAAACAAGTTGTAATTCGCTTGGAGAAAGATAGGTTCAGGGTATTTCTCAGGAAATCAATGAATGCAGATAAACTAACTAGCAGGATTCAGATTTAGCGCGGTTCTTGAATTCAAATCACTAAGATATAATTAACCAACTCTCGTTGCGAAAACTATCTAAATCTAAATCCTAGGAATTCCAAATCTCTTTCCGAATCCTAAATTCTAAATCAGCTTTTTAATCAGGTTTGATTTGTTCACAAAACAACTAAACCAAATATCTTTGCGAATAGTTATTTTGCTCACCTAAGGTTCTATCAGGTAATTAATCGCACTCTCGTGCCTAATAAATTATCCTAAGATCTAAGTTCCAGATTCGTCAACCTAGAAATAGTTATGAACACAACCTAAGGTGAAGAACTAATTCAGATGGTGAACCCTAATCAACTAATCAACCTAGCATTCAGAGAAAACCTTTATGAGAACCATGAACCTAAAGTGGATCTACTCAAACATGGAGAATGAAAACAACATGATTGAATAGATCATCAAAGAAATCAATAATAAACATGAGTTCAGAGTGTCTCCCCAAAAACCAGAGTAAAATCAAGAGTAATGAAAAGCATAAAGAAAGCGTAGCCACCAAAGTGGCTGAAAAACCTAATTATAAAGCTAAAACACGTTTTGGGGATTCTGTTAATTATTAAAGTCTTCTGAACCAAGTTGCAGAGTCTTTAAACTTGTAAAATCATGTTTTTCCCATCTGCAGTTGGTGTCGGTCGATACTGGACTTGTGTCGGTCGACACTAGTACACTGTGCTCGCCAGACTGGACTGTCTTCACGAAAACTGGCATAACTTTCTATCGCACCGTTGGAATTTCCTCAAACCACTTTCAAATGAAAGCTAATCCATTGATCTGTCTTGTATAGAAATTTGAGCTCAATCCATCGATGGGAAGTGCTTCAACGAATGCCAAACTTCTGACGTCTCTGCATGACTCTGCTCCTTTTCTCTCAAAATGCTCTGGAATCCTCCAAAAACTCCAATTAAGCTCCAAACGTACCTAAACCTGTAAAAGACTCTAAAAGACTCCAAAATACTATAAAGACTCCATAAATAGGACCTATATCATGGTTTAAAAGGGGTAAAAACTATGATATATCAACTCCCCCAGACTTAGTCATTGCTTGCCCTCAAGCAAATAGAAGACTAAACCAGAGAAAGAGGTTTGAAAACACGTAGACTCACCTATTCAGGAACCATCGCAAATATCCTTTTCCCAAGCACCCAAATGTCACCTAACCAGCTTTTGATCTAACCACCATGTACTTATCCGTAGACATTCGCAGCTTTTTCAGACTCCACACATTATCTCGCAGCATTGTTCAAATAAAGTCCTCATCGCCAGTTTCATCGCTGCAGCCAATGTTCAAGAACCTTCTAGATTCTTTACCATACAATATCATGACAAGGAACCATCCAATTTCACACTTTTTGTATCACTTTCTCTCCCCCAGACTTATTTCTTATTATGTTCTTTTTTTTTTTCAGATCTGCATATACATATCAAGGTCCGAAACGCGAGTATTGATGGTGTTTGCCACCGAATTCCCAGTTCTTCCTCTCTATGTATCAAAGGTTTAGGCGAATAGTAGTATCACGGGAAATTTTCCTAACCTCGCTTTCAACCTTTGTGTGATCATTCCCTCTTAAGTAGAATAATGGGATCGCTGGA
Source organism: Eutrema japonicum (assembly GCA_030161315.1). Classification (NCBI taxonomy): domain Eukaryota; kingdom Viridiplantae; phylum Streptophyta; class Magnoliopsida; order Brassicales; family Brassicaceae; genus Eutrema; species Eutrema japonicum. The sequence goes on along the minus strand of BSQW01000007.1, from coordinate 31,536,118 downwards.
AATTTTCCTAGCCCTCTACTCAGAAGAAAATCATTTCATCTTTTATGCTCTTATTTATCAACTTATAAAAGGGGAGAGAGATACCATTACTCAGTGATGAATCAAGCTCTGTAAACACTAACCACATCGATGAAGTGCAAAGCTTTGGCTCAGGTTTCAGAAGAACTCTGCTGGAGACATGGATGTTTTCTAGTCAACTGGTCAGTCCTTGGATTTTTAATTAGTCGATCTAGAGCTGATTCTGCAACACTGGTCACTCAAAAACAAAATCAAAACAACAATTCAAGCACATGATCATCATCTCCAATAACTTTTGACTAAATAAAACGTTTTTGACTCGATAAAACAACTGACTCTAAGAAAAACAAACACAATGTCAGCAGACACCTCCCCCATACTTAAACAACACTGTCCCCAATGTTATCTAGCCTAGAGTTGGTGAGAGAAAAACAAATGAACTGAATGGATATAGGGGAATCAAGAAGTTATCATGATGGAACATTGAGTATCGATCGACACACAGCTTGGTATCGAGCGATACCAAGCGTACACCGATATGATGTTCGTTGTAATCGTGTAGGGTGTCGACCGATACCCAAGGGTATCGATCGATACTTGATGATTTCGTGTTTGCTTCTTGTTTATCCTGACACAGACATAAAAAGAAAAAGACTCAAAAACAAACTTACCAGTGGGTTGCCTCCCACCAAGCGCTTGTTTAATGTCATTAGCTTGACTGTACCGCCGTTCAGGCAGTGGGAGCATCATCCATAGGCGGAATTTTGGCTTTCGCCCAATAGGTTTTCACCCTTTGTCCATTGACAGTGAACTCCTCTCCTGAAGGATTCGTCAGGACAATCGCGCCATGTGGTCTAACTTCCTTGACTGTGAATGGACCTGACCAACGAGAACGCAATTTACCACGTAATAATTGCAAACGAGGGTTATACAGAAGTACCTGATCATTTGGTTCAAAGTGTCTGGAGATGATCTTCTTGTCATTGTAGGCCTTAGTCCTCTCCTTGTACAGCTTCGAGTTCTCATAGGCAAGATGCCTGATCTCATCGAGCTCATTCAGCTTGATTAACCTTCTTTCAGCAGCATATTTGATGTCGAAATTCATCAACTTTGTAGCCCATGCTGCCTTGTGCTCGATTTCCACTGGAAGATGGCATGATTTCCCATATAGCAAGTGAAACGGTGTAGTCCCAAGTGGTGTCTTGTAAGCAGTCATGTAAGCCCAAAGTGCATCATCCAACTTCACATACCAGTCATTCCTTGTAACATTCACCGTTTTCTGCAGAATTTATTTGACCTGCCTGTTGGAAACCTCAACTTGTCCACTTGTCTAAGGGTGATACGGAGTAGCAACACGATGGTTCACACCATACCGCTTTAGCAATCTCATGAAAATTTTGTTGATAAAGTGAGAACCACCATCACTTATCACAATTCGAGGCACTCCAAATCGAGGGAAAATGATGGTCTTAAACAGCTCAAGAACCACCGAAGAATCATTGGTTCTGCTAGCAATGGCTTCAACCCACTTAGACACATAATCCACTGCAACCAAGATGTATTTGTATCCATACGACGAAGGAAAGGGACCCATAAAATCAATGCCCCAACAATCAAAAATCTCAACCTCAATGATGAAATTTTGTGGCATCTCATGTCTCTTACTGATCTTCCCACTCCTCTGACAGGCATCACACTGCGAAACGAAAGTGTGAGCATCCTTGAACATAGTAGGCCACCAGAAACCTGCTTGAAGAATCTTGGACACTGTCTTGAACGTGGCAAAGTGCCCAGCATAGTCAGATCCATGGCAATGAAATAACACCTTAGGTACTTCGGACTCAGCAATGCATCTCCTGTAAATACCATCAGCACAGTGCTTGTAGAGGTAAGGTTCATCCCAGAAATATCGCCTTATGTCTCGCAGGAACTTATTCTTGTGATAGCTCTTGAGATGCTTTGGTTCTGCATTTGCAGCGAGGTAGTTGGCAATATCAGCATACCATGGTTGATCAGAATCGGCTGCAGCTATGAGATACTCCTCTTAATCACCAAGATGTTCAACAGTCAAAACTGGTTCGGGGGTCGCCTAGTATCGACCGATACCATAGGAGTGTCGATCGATACCAAGACCTGCAATTCATGGGAATTGCTGAGTTTCTGCAAAACCCATCCGAAATTCAGTCTCAATAAAGTAGATGGATTCTTCTGGTAGTTGGTCATCAATGGGAACGTCTGCATCGATCCGAATCCTCGAAAGATGGTCAGCGACCCTGTTCTCTATGCCCTTCTTATCCTTAATCTCGATGTCGAAACCTTGTAGCAAAAGAACCCAATGACAAAGACGAGGCTTAAGGTCTTTGTTCTGCATCAGATATTTGAGAGCAGCATGATCAGTATGGACAATCACTTTGCTCCCAATCACGTAAGATCGAAACTTCTCAAAGTAGAAAACGACTGCGAGTAGTTCTTTCTCTGTGGTGCTGTAGTTTCGCTGAGCATCATTCAAAGTCCTGCTGGCATAATAGATGACGTGCAGCTTTTTATCCTTCCTCTGACCCATAACATATCCAACAGCAAAATCGCTAGCGTCGCACATAATCTCAAAAGGCAGAGTCCAATCAGGAGGTTGCACAACAGGGACACTCACCAAAGCCTTTTTTATCTCCTCGAAGGCTGCAAGACAGCCAGATGTGAAATCGAATTTGATCTCCTTGCACATTAAAGCAGTGAGTGGGCGTGCTATTTTGGAGAAATCCTTGATAAACCTAATGTAAAACCCAGCATGGCCAAGGAAACTCCGAATATCCTTTACAGAATTTGGTGGTTGGAGGTTCGTCATAACCTGAATTTTTGCACTATCAACTTCGATCCCAGCCTCAGAAACTTTGTGCCCAAGTACGATGCCATCTTGAACCACAAAGTGACACTTTTCCCAGTTAAGGACCAAGTGTTTCTCTTCGCACCTCTGTAACACCTTACACAAGTTAGCCAAACAGTCCTTGAATGATGATCCATATACTGAAATGGAAAACGGCACGTCAGCGATCTTATTCAGCTTGACGTTAGTAACTCGATAACACGATAAGTATCAATCGATACCACGTGGTGTCGATCGATATCTATAAAAGTAAAACGGCGAGTATCGACCGATACCGTCGAGCTTAGTCGAATTTTTCAGACTAAAATCTAATGGCGAATTGAGTCCCCGGCAACGGCGCCAAATTTGATATGCTCAAATTAATACCCTATTTAGATACTAAGCAGTAGTTGCAGTATATGTAGGGGTCGAACACAATGACTCATAGAAATCACATAATAGATTATATAGATTCGAATTAAGCTAAACAAAAAGATGTAATTGAAAACAATGCGTAAATTAAACAAGTTGTAATTCGCTTGGAGAAAGATAGGTCCAGGGTATTTCTCAGGAAATCAATGAATGCAGATAAACTAACTAACATGATTCAGATTTAGTGCGGTTCTTGAACTCAAATCACTAAGATATAATTAACCAACTCTCGTTGCGAAAACTATCTAAATCTAAATCCTAGGAATTCCAAATCTCTTGGCGAATCCTAAAGTCTAAATCAGCTTTTTAATCATGTTAGTTTTGTTCACAAAACAACTAAACCAAATCTCTTTGCGAATAGTTATTTTGCTCACCTAAGGTTCTATCAGGTAATTAATCGCACTCTCGTGCCTAATCAATTATCCTAAGATCTAAGTTCCAGATTCGTCAACCTAGAGATAGCTATGAACACAACCTAAGGTGAAGAACTAATTCAGATGGTGAACCCTAATCAACTAATCAACCTAGCATTCAGAGAAAACCTATATGAGAACCCTGAACCTAAAGTGGATATACTCAGACATAGAGATTGAAAACAACATGATTGAATAGATCATCAAAGAAATCAATAATAAACAGGAGTTCAGAGTTGTCACCCCAAAAACCAGAGTAAAATCAAGAGTAATGAAAAGCATAAAAAAGCGTAGCCACCAAAGTGGCTGAAAAACCTAATTATAAAGGTAAAACACGTTTTGAGGCTTCTGGTAATTATTAAATTCTTCTGGACCAAGTTGCAGAGTCTTTAAACTTGTAAAATCATTTTTTTTCCCATCTGCAGTTGGTGTAGGTCGATACTGGACTGGTGTCGGTCGACACCAGTACACTGTACTCGCCATACTGGACTGTATTCACGAAAACTGGCATAACTTTCGATCGCACCGTTGGAATGGCCTCAAACCACTTTCAAATGAAAGCTAATCCATTGGTGGGAAGTTCTTCAACGAATGCCGAACTTCTGACGTCTCTGCAGGACTCTGCTCCTTTTCTCCCAAAATGCTCCGGAATCCTCCAAAAACTCCAGTTAAGCTCCAAACGTACCTAAACATGTAAAATACTTTAAAAGACTCCAAAATACTATAAAGACTCCATAAATAGGACCTATATCAAGGTTTAAAAGGGGTAAAAACCATGATATATCAGATACCGATTACAAGGAGGGTCTGAACAGCATGAAGATAATCCTGATGCTTCGTCTCGATTGGGAAACAATTAATCATCTCGGCCTTCGCGGCGATATCAAGTGGTATTTAGATGCGATTGGAGTCCGACGTTTTATGGAGCTTTCTTTCCCATCTTATGAGAAGTTGACATGGGATTTTCTTTGTACTATATCTCTCACTTATCCTGTTGGACAGAACTTCACAGCAAAGGATGAGATCCTTTCGTTCTCTATTGGCGAGCAATCTTACTCTATAACCATCGGTGTTCTTTGTGAACTATTTGGATTTGCTTGTGATGAGAATAAGACTTTCACGAGGAGAATCACTTCTTATGGCATTTGGAACCTGTTTGCTAACAAAGCAATCGACGCCGACTTATCAAAGGAGTCACGAATAACGTACCTCGATGTCAGCTACATTCTTGAGTCGTTTTATTAAGTCAAAAATATTATGTTGGAAATTATGAATTTTTCTTGGTACTAACCATGTGACACCAACTTTTAGTGACCGTTCTAACAGAGATTGACCGCAGATTTTTACTAATGAAAAACCCGTGAGTGGACTTACCTACCATAAAAACACCCATTTCTCTAAGGGAACCGAAGGATTTAGCACTGGCTTCAACCTAATGAACTTAATTTTTCTCATCTTGGGGCTTGGTATACATCGACCAAGACACCTTTTCAAGCCTGCCATGACAAGTCTGTGTGAGTACGGTTTTCCTCTCTCTTCCATTCAGTTAAGTACTTCAATGCAAAAAAGGATATGGATGGCGCGGAAGTGAACAGGAGATTCGGTGGCAAACACCATCAATACTCATGTCTCATGGAAATATGCCAAAAGAAGTGAAATGGGGATTCGGTGGCAAACATCATCAGTACTCGCGTCTCATGGAAAATTATCCAAGGAGAATAACCGAGGATTCGGTGGCAAACATCATCAATACTCGCGTCTCGTATTCCTTACTCCCGTGAAACAAAAAGAAAAAAAAAGAGAAAAGGAAAAAAAATCGATCTAAGGAAGAGAGAAAAAGGGAGAGGAAACAAACCGGAATTAAAAATGTCAAGGTAAGTAGGAACCTTGATTGAGGAAGTCTACATGTTCTTTGATCGATACTCCCTCGATGAGACCACACGCCTTTAACATTAAAGAAGTTAGCAATGGAGAATTCGGGTAACCTTATGAGAATGTGGGTCGGACTTGGGAAGTTGAGAAGCAAACGGCGAAGTACATGGTGGTTTCTATCTAAGGTCAAATATGTTCCAATTGGTTTACGACAATGAAGGTTAGTACGACGTTCTAAAAAATTTGTGGATTTCTGCGTTTTCAAACCTCTTTTCTGTTCTTAGTTTATTTGTTTCCTTGAGGACAAGCAAAAAGCTAAGTCTGGGGGAATTGATATACTCTATATTTTATTGTTTTTATTACAGATTTTAGTATTTTATCTAAGCATTTTCATTCGGTTTTGTGCTTTTTGAGGTAGTTTTTTCGTTTATGTAGTTTTAAAGTCTATATAGGTCAAATCATCAAAAAGGATGCAAAATAGAGCCAAAAAAGAGTTTACCACGTCCAAGACATGTTTCGAAGTCCAAAAGATCAGATAATCACCTAAATCTCAAGAAAGGCGGATTTCTCCAATTGGACAGCACATATGCATCAGAAGTTTCACTTTCATTGGATGCCTTCCCGTTGATGGATTGAGATGCAATTTGGTGGAAAGGTATCATTTTGAGTCATATTTCATATGCAATTGGTTTGAAGTGATTTGGAGCAGTGGTCAGGAAGATACACTGATTTTACTGAAGACGCGTCTGAATTGGGCCTTAACAGACGATTTTTACTTAAATCCCCATTGAATCATCTATCTTATTGTTGCATGTTTTACATGAGATTTTCCTAAAACCTAACCTTTTCTTTATTGATTTATCTATGATTTCTATTGCTTATTTAGTTTATTTGCTAATCACCATCGACACACTCTCTTTTATTTTGTTTTAGCTTGATTACTTTTCTAACGTGTTCGTCGTGCAGTTTACAAGTCCCTGTGTATTCAATCTCGTACTATACTATTCGTGATTGTTATGCACTTGCAGCTAGTATTAGTTGGGTGAAAACATCACCCACATCAGCCACTTCCCTACATCATCACAAGCATCCGCAAATCACCACAAAAGATCATCTTGGTGACCTTGTATCCATCAGGTGACTTTCGGTCCTTTAGTCACCACTTGGCTAGGTAGCTAACCTAAAACCCTTGAGTCTTCCTCCCTTTTTAGAGCCTTTACTAAAAAGATCGCGTCTTGTGGAAATGCCGCCTACACCCTAATCTAAGATCATATCAATTCCTACTGAATTATATATATTAGATGCATCAAAACAAACAACAAACAAACAACCGAAGCATGCTAATCACTTCACTTAGCATCTTCGTTACACTTCTCATCTTCTGCCGGATGTTAGGTGTGGCTCAACCTCTTCTACCACCCCGCAAGAACCTTATTAACACAGAACAAATAACCGCAACTCACTAACACCGGTGGCTATTTGTTTCGACTAAACCCTTCGCCGTTGATCTCCCCTAACTGATCGTCCGCCGTCTCACTCTTTACCGGAAAAACCACAGTTTGTTCTCTCTCTCTCTCCTCTTTCTCACTCTTACTTTCTCTCTATAGGAATCTCTTTCATTTTTGGTGAGTGAAGAGTAATCTAAGGGAGTATTTATAGGGTTTGGGTTACTTTGGACGCAAGTCTCTCCTTACTTTGGATTGGTTGATCTAAGGCGGCGGCTCCTCTTCTGGCGACATGTGTCCAAGCACATGTAAAAACTTGTTGTCCAAGAGTCGGTTGCTTGCCGACAAAACCCCTTAATTTCCGCGCAAGTCTCTCTTCCTTCACGACCAAGTTTCTTTTACGTTCAGGTGAAGTTTTGGTTACTTTCAGGCTAAGTTTCGCTTTCCATGCCACACTTTTCCCACTTCCAAATGTCGGCCATTACATCAGGTTTTAAGACCGATCGATTTTCGGTGCATCAGACACCGATCCTTGCCGGACTAGGTGTGCAGGTCACCCGCCGAGTTTCCCGCGGTGAGAATCTTCCCTTCGTCTTGACTAGAGTCTTAGTCATGTCTTCTCTTCGTTCGTTGTTCGCTAAGTAAGGCTCTTCCTTCCTTTCTAGGTAGTCGAAATCTCATTTAGAACACTTTGCTTAGATTCCAAAACTTTATCCTTTCTCGACAAGATTTTGCCTTATATGCTAAAATTCTTTTTTCCCTCGGCTAGAATTCTTTTCCTAGGCAAATATTGCAATTCTCTCGGCTAGAATGAATGCTGCCCAGATAACTTCATTTCCAATCGTCCGATTGGATTTCTGCTTTGACCAATCAGTTTGTCTTGATCTTGCCTTGTCAATTTAGCTGTCCCTCAGCTCTTTTGTGGACTTTGATTTTTCCTCAAATTTTCTCTCGGTAAAACTTGCTGCAGGGGTTCTTCTGCTGGAACTTCAAATCCACTCATGCCAATCCGACACCAACTCGACCAGAGTGTTTCTTTTGGGGTCTCCTTCCGGAAAAGTCATTCCCTCAGTCATTCTGACCACTTTGATTTTTCTCCGATTTTCCTCGGACTACTTGCGGAAAACGTCCCTCAGTTGCTTAACTCCCAATCGGTCTGTGCCAATCTGATTCTGGCGTAACAAACCATCTTCTTTTGCTTTGTTTTTGAAGTTTCAACTTTCCCTCAGTTGATTTCTCAAACATCAATTTTTTCTCGACTTTCGACCAGTTTGTGATCTCTGCCGGGTAATCACACCAACCATTATGTTTTCATCTTGAATGTGGATCGAAAGAAGTTATATCCAGCTGTCCCGGATGGAATTCCAATCCCGAGGGACAAGTGCAAAAATAAAAAGTCGATTCTCCTTAAAGGAAGAGGGATAGATTAGTCAACTAAGCCTGAACACCTAAAGGTAAGTGAACCTTTTGTTTCTAAGCCGTTTGCAAAAATCAGGACCACCATTCCACCTGACTTAAGAGACACCAAAGAAGAACGAGCGGAAGGAATGATAGAGTACACGAAACAACTTTTTCAAAACGCAAAAGTTTCGGGGAAACACAGAAAGAAGAAGGTGATACCAAAGATAGGCGAATTGTTAGGGTCGGTTTATACCAACTCAAGATTGACAGCTAGAGAAACGACTAAGTACGAGGAAGTGTATCGTACCAAACCAAGACAGAGACAGGCCATCTCGGACTGACCCGAGGTGGATCGAACTGGTGTATCGGGACGATCTGAACCAGACCAAAAAATATCGTCTTGGATAGAGACCGGATGGTTAACCTCGGACCAGAAGCAGGCCGAGCCCAACAACTCCTAATGGGCCGAGCAGTATGCTTCGTAGTCTGAGTTGAAGCCCCATCAACATCTATTATGGGTTGACCCTAGGCCCAATCGCCAAGTACCACAGAACGAGCCGAAACCCAATTAGAAGATGGAGCCCATTAGACGACCTAATTCACCAAAAACACTAAGAAAGTTTTCTATTCGGCGACTGCCCAGAGGAAAAGGAAATGTTCTGATTCCTTCTGAGATACTCGCTTAGGCGGTCTCACCAAGTATGTATAAATAGTTCTCTTAGTTTATTGAGACCATCACATGCTTTTATCCTAGAAAAGCACTTAGCAATATCATCTGGTAATATCGAATCAGCAATAAAAAAACTATATTTGGATGTTTTTTCGTGCTTTCTCTCGTTTAATCTTTTGTTCCTCAAAAAGTCATTCACAAGTTTTGATTGCGTGAGTTTTGACTCCCACAATTTGGCGCCGTCTATTGGAACATAGAAGTTTTCTTACTCATGAAAATCACAGAGAAAAAGATCTGATGAGATGGCCGGAGACGAGCAACAACAATGGCGATGGAATTCCCAAGGACATAACCAATCCCAGCGACACTCCACTAGTGAACACATAATCCGCTTTGGCGTCCCTAGCCGAACTACAGAGCATGCTCGCCTCGCTGCCAAAAAATGCAGAGGAGCAGGACAAGCTGAACAAGTCCCTGATTGAGCATCTCACGACTTTGGCATCGGAGAACCGTCCCCAAGATCCGTATACCGGGGGTATCTGCTGAATGCTTCTTTGTCTTGCAGTTTATCTCTTCTATCAACGAGATTGCGGCCGCTTACGAGTTTGAGATCCGTTGCAACAAACGATGAGTTGACAAGGCGAGGAAAGACACTTCGTCAGAGAGGGGCAAGCTTGCCAAGGTAGAGAAGAAGTTGATCTCGTTCTCGACCAAAGTTGCAGACCTTAAAAAGGAGAAGATTACTTCAAAACAAGTGACTGCCGCCTCCACAGACCTCGCGATTCGAATGGAGAAACTGATATGATCATGGACACGAAGGCATTGGATGAGGTTCACGAAGACGCAATGGTCATTCCCGAAGGCCCCATCACCCGGTCCTAGGCATGGAAGCTAGCGGGAGCAGTACGGAACTTACTTACGGATATCCGGATCGAGGAGGATCAACTTACGCAACCCGTCCTCACCTCATTATCTTCAAATTCTTCTTGAGGTTTGGCCGTTTGTGTAAGTCGCGTTGTACTCTTTTTCCTGTATACGGTTTTGTTCCAATGGGTTTTTCGTATAGAGGTTTTAATGAGACAACCGGCTTACACCGCCTAACGGTCCGATCTCTCGAGAATTCCGCAGGGGAATTTTCTTAGCGATTTATTTCCGAGAGACTTCCCGGGGGGATTTGTCCACGGGAATTTCTTTGGCGGAATCCCAAAAGACGTTCAAACTTGTATTAATTTATGTTATAATTTTTGATGGTCTTCTCTCATTTTCAAGAATGACCATTGACTTTTCCTTTGCTTTCTCTTTATTTTTGTGATTTCTGTTTTTGTTTTGCTTAAATTAAATCGAAAACTTATCAAAAAAAAAATATATAGATCTATAGTTTAGTATTAAGAGTTTAATTTTTAAAATTCAAAATTAAAAAAAAAAAAAAAAAAACGTTTTTGCGATTTTTCAAAAAATATTTTTGTGATTTATGTGTGTTTCGAATTTTGCATACACTCACAAGTTTGTTTGATTTTGTGCGAGGAACAACATGTCGAAAGATAGTGAATCCGCTACCTCACGGTCAAGGAGAGAACGAGAAGCCGCCATGAATCAAAAGATGGACGTTATCACTCAAATCCTACAAGATATGAGAGACCGTATGGCCGCGCTTGAGGTCCGGACGCCTAGACAGGAAGAGAGAAACCAATGCGCCGATCAAAGGGCTAATGGAGGCCGAGGATTTGAGATCCGAACAGAGCGTGGGACGAGGAAGTTGTCATGCGCCGGCTAGACCGAGGAGAAACCGATCGCGATAATACAACCCGGGGACAATCCATTTTACGATCGCGGAGACTCATCTGAGGGAAACTGAGCTAGACATCCGCAACCCAGAAGACATAATGATAATGATCTTGGTGGAATGAAGCTTCATATTCTACCGTTCTACGGCCCGAACGACCCGGACGCGTTCCTCGAGTGGGAAAAGAAAATCGAATTGGTGTTCGATTACCAAAAAGTCAGGTTAGCCGCCACCGAATTTCATGAATCTATTGACTGGTGGGATCAAATTGTGACAAAGAGGATGCGTAATGGAGAGAACCCCGTAGAGACATGGACGAAAATGATCATGTTAATGCGAAGACGTTTCGTGCCACTCCATTACCACCGAGAATTCACCAACGGTTGAGACGGTAAGGTCAAGGAAGTAAAGGCGTGGAAGAATACTTCCAATAGATGGAAAAGCTTATGCTAAAGGCCGATGTAGATGAACCAAGTGATGCCACAATGGCAAGGTTCCTAGCCGGCATGAACCGTGATTTACAAGACCGCATGGAAATGCAAACATATGCAACCGTGGAAGAAATGTTAAACAAGGCTGTTTTAGTGGAGCAGCAGCTCAAAAGGAAAGGCGTTTCATGCCAACCACTCACTTCTAGCTCAAAGTCGAGCTACACCAGATGAGAGAAACCAACTTATCCCCCACGAACCGATTTTAAGCCTAAGACGGACTATAAGCCGAGTTCGTCCGTTCATGACTACAAGGGTAAGGTTGATTCTAATCCTATGCATAATCGTGATATTGAATGTTTTAAGTGCAGAGACAAGGGACATTATGCGAGCAAATTCCCAAATCCACGAGCCATGTTAATGTTAGAAAACGGCGAAATCGTGACCGACGAGGAGGAAGAAACTGAAACCGCCCCAATCTTTGACGATTATGAGGAACATGCGGTTGATGGAGAGATATTAGTAGCTAGACGTTTTCATCTTGCCCATGAACCGGTCGTTGAGAACGAACAACGAGAAAATCTCTTCCATACCCGATGCATGGTTAAAAGCAAGGTATGTAGTCTCATAATTGACGGTGGAAATTGTACTAACGTTGCAAGCACTACTTTAGTGGATAAGCTAGGTATGGAGACCAGGAAGCATCCACGGCCCTACAACCTTAGTGATGAACCCATATTTTACATCTTCTAGCATGCATATTATTTGGTGTTTTGTGTCTCATGCATGTGTCTCGCATAGTTTTTATAGCATTTAGGTCTTTATTAGAGTAATAGGTCTTTGCATTAGGACTTAGTGAGCTTTGCATGCATTTGGATTGTTTTTAGGTGTCTTGGAGACAATTGATGATGTTTGGAGTTATGGAGCATAAGAGGAATGCAAATCCCATCCGAGATGCCAGAAAGATATAGCTAGACAAAGGCCCTCCGATATGAATCAGCCTTGATGCTCTTTATAGGAGTTGTAGAAGAGTGAGTCATATGTCTACAGGATTTGGATGCATGCCATTTGGACATCTGGTTAAGGAGTTATCGCGGGTTTACTGAAAACGTCTCCGCCTGGCAGAGGAGCTTTCCATTCCCCGGGAAACCCGACCTACCAAGATCAGCAAGGTCCGTTTTAGCCGGTCCTGGGACATGGATTTCCCGAGATTTGGACCGGCCCTAAGAAGAAAATCCGCCCATCCCCAAGGAGCACAGTCCTCGGCTAAAATTTCCCCAGAGGAAATCCGACCTACCCAGATCAGCAAGGTCCATTTCAGGGGGTCCAGGAACAGGAATCCTAACCGCCATATCTCGACCTACCAGAAGGAGAGAGGTCCAAGCCAGAAATCACTCCCTAGGAAATCCGACCTACCAAGATCAGCAAGGTCCATTTCAGGGGTGATAGTAGAATTTTCGCAAGTCCCAAATCAATTACTCAAATCTTACTCATGTCATTGTGGTATTTAAGATATCGAACCAAAGAGACTAAGATTGAAACACTAAGAATACATGAATCTTCTTGAGCTAGAGCAAATGTTTTTGGTTTTTATGTTTATGGGAAAAGAAACAAATGCAAGAAAGAAAACAAAGATAGAAAGTTGGAAAATGAATCAACCATGAAGAAGATGATTAATGAACAAACAATGATTATAAAGAATGAATTAAACATTATCCTAGAACATGGAATTCCCAATTATGACTAATCCACTCCCGTGGCACTAATCACTTTGTTAATCACCAAATCAAGAACAAACTTCCGTTTGTGATAAGATGATTAACAAGCATTAATCTCCAATTCCACTTAGCTCACTAATCACCCTAGACATCAACTCTCGTTGGCTAGGCAAGAAAAGCTCACAAAAGGTTTGGTTCAAGCATTTCATCGAACACCTATCGGGCGTGAAATGCTTAAGCTCTAGTTTTGATCTCTCAATCCAAAACTAGCTTTAAGATCAACCTAAGTGAAGGATCTAACAAGATGCAACCTAAATCATCATCATCTAATCACCAAGACAATTAACAAATGATGTAAATGCACTCAATCATCGCTATTCCTTAGGCATGAGTTCCTAATCTTGATTAATCCTATGTCTAGGCACTAATCACTTCACTAATCATTAATCCCATTAGCAAAATGGTCATTTGTGGAACAACAATTAGCAAGCATTAAGATTTGTAACAAGATCAACCAAAAGAGTGCCTTGGAAAACTAATTCCTTAGGCTAAGAACACAAATCCTTTGAATAATTGATCTTGGCATTTCATCGAACACCTTGTGTGCATGAAATGCCTAAGGTCTAAATACACTTTTTCAAGCTAGATCTAGCATTAAACACATTAAGCAAAGAAGGAATGCAAAGACCTAATACCTAAGCATGACAAATCAATCATCAAGCCATCAAAAATCAAGCAAACCAAAATCCAACAAAAAGGTTCTAAAGCCTAAAGTTGCAAAAGACTCACTAGGACCTAATGCAGCACCTAATTCTCTATGTGGGACAAAACAAGTATGAAATGCCATGAAGATCCAAGTAAATAATCTAAAACCTATATGAAATGCATGCTAAATACATGTAGAATATGCACATATCAAGGGGGTCTAGGAACACGAATCCTTACCGCCCTATCTCGACCTACCAGAAGGAGGGAGGTCCGAATTTTCGCCCAAAAATATCCAACTCGGCCGGGTCGGAACCCGGTTTGTTCCGGGTCGACCCGGTCGAACACTATTAACTATAAACACAACTTTACCTAATTTTTGCCATTTTATGCTTCTTTTGTCTAAGAAACCCTTTCCCCTTTGAGAGAGTTCTTGGATTTGTAAGAGAGGATCTTCTACTTTTTATGCAATTAAGTCTTGTTTTCATTGAATCTCTTCTTCTTATCCCTTTTCTTGTTGATTATTCAAGATCCATCCATGAATTCACCCCTTATCAAAATCGATTTTGGGGTGTTCTTCATGAGTCTTGAGTAGTCTTTTAGGATCTTGAGATGGGGTAGATTAGGATGTTCCTAAGCTTTATTCATGATGTTTAGGGCTAGATCTTCTGATATCCTTTCTTATTTAATGTTCTTAAGGCTAAATCTAGCTTGAAAATGTAGGTTTAGATCATAAGGCATTTCATGCACACCAAGTGTATGATGAAATGCCTTGATGAATTAAACAAGAGATTTACATTCCTAGCCTATGACAATAATTGTCTAGGGTGTATTTTTGGTTGATCTTGTTGATTTAAACTTAATGCTTGCTAATCAATGATCTACAAATGATGATTTGCTAATGGGTTAGGTGATTAGCATAGTGATTAATTGCTTGGAAGAAAATTAGTCAAGTTTAGGATCTTATGCCTAGGGATTAGCTTGTTTGAGTAAATGAACATCATGAATTGAACTTGGGAATTCTTATATCGATAACCCTATCTCTAGATTCACTTTTGCTTATTGATTTACAATATTGCTTAGTGCTTTTGCTTAATTCTAAATTGGATACTTAACAACAAATCACTTGTTTAGCTTAACTTACAATTGTTCCTTGCATTCTTAGTGATTAGAATAATCCCAATTATGGATTGATAACCTCTTTACTACATCGTATTGGGGATATTGATACCTCCTAGAGACTAAAAAGTCTTGTATCGATTTGGCGCCGTTGCCATATTGGGATTTGTTTTAGCATTGAGATTTGGGTTCTTAGTGAGCTTAAGTTTTATTTTCTACTAAGTTACTAATCTTCTTCACTTCCCATTGATTTTGCTCTCTCTAGGTGTATGCATACCCGTTCCCGTGGCAATACCAATCTCATACAACCAAGGGACGATATTGATCAACTTGAGAGGGGTTCAAGAGCAAGAAGGAACCGTGTGAGAGTTCAAGAAGAGGTTGGTAACGACATGGAGAACTTTGAGAATGTTCCACTTGGGAACATCAATGAACCCATTCCCCACAAAAGGAACGGTGGGAATGGGGACGGACAAGGCAACAATCAAGGAGGTGGTGGCAATGGAAACCATCATGCTCCAAACCGTCTTATTCATCAGCCTAGAGCTAGGCATGTCGTAGGAGAAGGTGATGTTGCAAATGCACACCAAAACCGTCAAGGGATTCAACCACCTCCGGTTGAAAACAACAACTTTGAGGTCAAACCAGGGCTAATCAACATGTTATTGGAGGATTGTCAATGGAGGATCCTCTAGATCACATTGACCAATTTGACCGGATATGTGGTCTCACCAAGATTAACGGAGTATCCGAAGATGGTTTCAAGCTTCGTATTTTCCTGTTCTCTTTGGGTGACAAGGCTCACCAATGGGATAAAAGCTTGCCTCAAGGTTCTATTACTTCTTGGGATGATTGCAAAAGGGCCTTTCTAGCCAAATTCTTCTCACCGGCTAGAACCGCCAAACTTCGCAATGAGATTTCAAGCTTCACAGAACGGTCTATTGAGTCTTTCAACGAGGCTTGGGAGAGATTTAGATGTTACACTTCTCAATGCCCACATCATGGCTTCTCCGACGCCTCACTTCTTAGTACTCTCTACCGAGGCGCTTTACCTAAGATTTGAATGCTACTTGATACGACATCGAATGGTAATTTCCTAGCTAAGGACGCGGAGGATGCAATGGAGTTGGTAGAGAACTTGTCTCAAAGTGATGGCAACTATGGCAACGATTATGACCGTGAGACAAGGACCACGAGTGACTTTGATGAGAACAAGAGAGCCAAAGACATGAAATCCTTGAATGAGAAGTTGGATAAGCAAGCCTCTATGATAGACAAGCTTCTTGCCTCTCAAAAAGAGTCTCAAAAGGTGGTCCATTTCATTGGTGACTACGAGAACAATCAAGCTTGTTATCAAGAGGAAGCCGTGGAAACACAAGAGGAAGTGAACTACGTGTTGAACCAAGGTAACTTCCAAAGACAAGGGTTCAACCAAAACTATAGGAATCCACAAGACCAACTCTACTCTCAACAATCTACTCAAGCTCAAGGAGTTCCACAACAACAATTCCAATCTCAAGGTCAACCTTCTAACTTCAACCAACAAGGGTATGTCCCAAGGAACCAATTCCAAGGAAACCAAAGGAGATTCCAACAAAAAGCCCCACCCGGTTTTCAAAGTCAACAACAAGGGTTTGTGCCCCAAGGTCAAGCACTTACGTCTAAACCGCAAGAGCTTGACTTAGCCTCCATGTTCCAACAACGCATCAAGGGCCAAGCGG
Organism: Eutrema japonicum; assembly: GCA_030161315.1. Taxonomy (NCBI): domain Eukaryota; kingdom Viridiplantae; phylum Streptophyta; class Magnoliopsida; order Brassicales; family Brassicaceae; genus Eutrema; species Eutrema japonicum. The sequence continues at coordinate 31,519,533 of BSQW01000007.1, read as the reverse complement.
AAACCACTAACAAGGTCATTTGCTCTTATAATGACCTTAATAGCAAGTTTGAGGCATTAAGCTCAAAGGTGAAACTAATGGAGTAGAGGAGTGCCGCCCCTTCTTCACAACATCGTCAAGGCTCTTCAAATGGGAAGGCAATACTAACCTCTAAAGAGTCTTGCAACACCTTTTCCATTCTTAAGGAGCAAGATCACATAATTGAGAACCTCCTCGAGCTATTCTCTAGTCTCAATGAGGACATTAAGCAACAAGGTGGGGAGGTGACCCTTGAGCATGAGAATGATTTGGTGTTGATTGAAGAAACAAATAACAAGGTTGAGAAGTCCATCATGGACGTAGCTAGAGTGAAAAACGTAGAGATACTTGTTGGGTCAAAAAGAGAGCCCATTCGCACTTTGCCTCCCCCATATGAGCCTCCACTTCCATTTCCCGGTCGTTTCCGCAATAAAGCACAAGAGAAAGTGATATGCTCAAATTAATACCCTAACAGTACTAAAGCAGTAGTTGTACTATAGTTCGGGGTCGAACCACAAAGACTCAAGGAAACACACAATAGATTCTAGATGCTGAATTACGCTAAGCAAATCAATTGCATTGAAAGCAATTAAAAGTGTTGTAAACAAATGGGAAAATATAGGCTCGGTGTTTTTCTCAGGAAATCAATGAATGCAGATAAACTAACTAACATGATTCAGATTTAGCGCAGTTCTTGAACTCAAATCACTAAGGTATAATTAACCAACTGTCGTTGCGAGAATTATCTAAATCTAAATCTTAGGAATTCCAAATCTCTTTGCGAATCCTAAAGTCTAAATCAGCTTTAATGACATGTTTGATATGTTAACAAATCAATTAAACCAAATCTCTTTGCGAGTAATCAATTTGCTCACCTAGGTACTATTAGGTAATTAATCGCATTGTCGTGCCTAATCAATTATCCTAAGATCTAAGTTCCAGATTCGTCAACCTAGAATTAGCTTTGAACACAACCTAAGGTGAAGAACTAATTCAGATAATGAATCCTAAACAGATAATTAACCTAGCATTCAAAGAAATCCTTTATGAGAAAACCCTAAGCCTAAAGTGGATCTACTCAGACATGGAGAATGAAACAATCAACATAACTGAATAAATCATCAATAGAATAAGAATAACAAGAGGTTTTAAGATCTGATCTCGGACGAAGGGAGATTCATACTTGTCTCAAACCAAAGTATAGAAAATAAAGATTAAAAAGGCATAGCCTAAAAGTGGCTGTAAAAATCCCTATTTATAACCTAAAACACGTTGTGGGCCATCTTGTAATTATCAAAGTCTTCTGGGCCAATTCTGCAATTCTTCAACTCTTCAATAAGTCGCGATCCTTCTGTTTCTTCGACGGGTATCGATCGATACTAGGCAGTATCGATCGATACTCAGGTGATTTTGATGTGTCAGCTACACGGATTTCTGCTTCGCTCCATAATGTTCCAGAAAGCTCCAATAACTCCAATTAAGCTCCAAACGTGCTAAGACCTGCAAAAGACTCTAAAAGACTAAAAAACACTAGAAATACTCTATTAAAAGGACTTATATCATGGTCTAAACATGGTAAAAACCATGATATATCAACTCCCCCAGACTTAGCCTTTGCTGCCCTCAAGCAAATAGAAGACTAAACAGAGAAAGAGGTTTGAAAACGCGGAGACTCACCAGTTCATGAACCATCGAAATGACCCCTTTACCAAGTACCCAAATGTTACCTAACCAGCTTTTGATCTAACCACCATGTACTTCTCCGTAGACATTCACAGCTTTTCCAGACTCCACACATTATCCCACATCATTGTTCAAATAAAACCCTCATCACTAGTTTCATCGCTGCAGCCAATGTTCAAGAACCTTCTAGACTCTTTACCAGACAATATCATGACAAGGAACCACCCTTTTTCACACTTCTTCTATCAATTTCTCTCCCCCAGACTTATTTCTTATTATGTTCTTTCTTTTATTTTCAGCTTTGCATATACACATCAAGGTATGAGACGCGAGTATTTATGGTGTTTGCCACCAAATCCCCGGTTCTTCCCTCTCAATGTATCAAAGAATGTAGGAGAATAATGGCATCATAGGAAAATCCTAGCCTCGCTTCCAATCCTTTGTGTGATCATTCCCTCTTAAGTAGAATAATGGGATCGCTGGAAATTTTCCTAACCCTCTACTTAGAAGAAAATCATTTCAATCTTTTATGCTCTTATTTATCAACTTATAACAGGGGAGAGAGATACCATAACTCTAAACACATGGGTTCCTTTATCAAATATGAATGATGAATCAAGCTCTAAAAACACTAACCACATTGATGAAGTGCAAAAATTGGCTCAGGTTTCAGAAGAACTCTGCTGGAGACATGGATGTTTTCTAGTCAACTGGACAGTCTTTGGATTTTTCATTAGTCAATCTAGAACTGATCTTGTAACACTGTGCACTCAAAAACAAAATCAAATCAATAGGTTCAAGCACAGGATCATTATCTCCAACAGGTTTTGACTCAATAAAACGACAAATTCTTTTTATTTTATGACTCTAAGAAAAACAAACACAATGTCAACATACACCTCCCCCAGACTTGAACAACACTGTCCCCAGTGTTATCTATCCTAGAGTCAGTGAAATAAAACAAAAGAACAGAATAAAATTGGGAAAAACAAGAAGTTACCTTGCTGGAACATTAAGTATCGATCGACACACAACCTGGTATCGATCGATACCAGACTTAAATCGATATGAACCGTTCTCAATCGCGTAGGGTATCGATCGATACTGGAGGGTATCGATCGACACTCAGGCGATTTCGATTTTGCTCCTTGTTTATCCTGACACAAACACAAAACGAACGAAAATAAAAACAAAAACGACTCAAAAACAGACTCACCAATGGGTTGCCTCCCACCAAGCGCTCGTTTAACGTCAATAGCTTGACTGTAAAGCCTCTTCAGGCTGGATAAGAGGGAGAGCTTGCATCAAAACAGGCTCCACAACTCGACATCGTTATCTTCAGAGTTCTGCTCATCATGCCTTGCACAAACTCCTGTCCTTTCTCTTTCAGCTCAGAAGTAAAAAGGACTATAGCCTTGGAGAATGGCTTCGAAGCTCCTTTGCACTTGACCTTATACTCAATCGAATCTCCATCACACTTCTGAGGGATCAGAGTGACATGGGGATTCTCGACCGTGTTTCTCTTGGCCTTCTTCTTTGTTGCCTTAGTCTTTTTGACAACTTCCTTGGGGATGCTGGGTGGTTCAGCTGGAACATCTGCAACAGTAGGCTCATCAGGAGGCTCTTCCAAAGGATATGATATCAACGTCGCTCCTATTACAGCATCGATGCAAGAGATGCGTGAGGGAGTTCCTATAGGGATGGCTGTGTAGTACACCTCCTTGTCAATGTATGAGAATGAGATGTGCTTTCTGGGTGTGTCCATAATGACACCAACTGTAGCCATGAACGGTCTTCCGAGAATCAACTGCGTACGAGATTTTGCATTCATCTCTACAACCTGAAAATCAGTAGGAACCAGGCAATCTCCTATTGTGATCATCAAATCAGCAATCGCCCCATATGGAAGAGAGGTGGAATCGTTCGCGAACGTGAAAGATTTCTTTGGAGGTTGAATGTCAGCTTCCAATCTCTCTGCAATTGCCCTGGATATGACATTGACGCAGGCTCCTGAGTCAACGAGAGACTCTTTGAATCCAACTCTAGAGATAGAGCATGGAACTGAGAAGATCCCTGGGTCTTCCCTCTTGGTCAACTGTCTCAGCGGAGGTGTACCTCTGGCCTTAATGAAAAGTGCCTTGATCTCTTCCTCAGTTTCTCTGCAGTCTTTGAAGTGACTCAGCAGAGACCAGTCCTCTAGAGCTTCTTCAAAAGTGAACGAATGGGGAATCCTTCGTACCCTCTTCTCAAAGCCACGCAGCTGCTTTGGAGTGATGGGATCTCTGAGGTGCTTAGGAATAGGATTTGACTCCTTAATCGTATGCACACGTTCCTTAACTCTCTGTGCATGATACTCGGTTTCCTGGTCTTCCCAAAATTGGGCGATATTGAATCGTTCTGCTACTACTTGAGGCGCCTCAGTCGAAATATCATGTGTCTCCTCAGAAATCGCCTCAGTATCGACCGATACCAATGGGGTATCGATCGATACACGGGTTTTTGAAGTATCCCGTTTCAAAATTGTAACTGGCATCGATCGATGCTTGGGGGTATCGATCGATGCTTTGGCGATTTCTGGAACCTCATCGAAATTTTCTGCTCTTGAGGAGATCGCATTGACGTGTGCTCTTGGATTTTCAGTTCTCCCTGGAAGAAAACCTTCCTGCCTCTGCACAGTTGATGCGGTCTGAGCGACCTGAGTTTCCATCTTCCTTTGGGAGAGACTGACAGGTTCAATCTTCCCAATCAGGTGGTCAATCTTCCCATTCAGGTCAGTGTACAACGAGTCAAACTTCCCATTGAAATCCACCTGCAACTTCTGTTGTCCCTGAAGAATCTGTTCCATCATGAGTTCCATCTTATTGTCTGTGGACTTTGGAGAGATGGGATGGTACGAAGAGTTCCCGTAATTGCGAGTTTTATTGCTGAAGTTCCGGTTGTTGTTGTACCCAAATTGCTGACCCTGAAATCCAGAACCACCAACATAGTTAACATCCTCCACTTCATCCTCGGCAGCAAAGTGAACCGCTTTCTGATTCTTCCCGATCAAGAAATCCAGCTTGGCTTGAACTTGAACAATCTGCGATGCATCAATACCTCCATACTGCTTCTTCCGCTCGGAATCAGCATTCTTGGTGCTATTACTAGACGCCAAGTTCTCAATTAGCACAACTGCATCATCTGGATATCTGGTGTTGAAGTTCCCATTACTCGCAGTATCCAAAGCCATCTGGTACCTCCAATCGATTCATCTGTAAAATGTGCCCAGCAGCTGAACCTGATTGAACCCATAGTGCAGACAATCTCTCTGATAAGATTTGAAGCGAATCCAAGCAGCCTTGAGTGCCTCTGTCGGACCTTGAGAAAATTGAGAGATCTTGTTCCTGAGCTCTTCAGATCTCGCATCATCATAGAAGTTGCATAGGAATGCTTTCTTCGTCTCATCCCATGTAGTTAGAGAATCAGGAGCTAACTACTTCAGCCAATAAGCAGCATCCCCACCAAGCGAGTATGGGAAAAGTTTGCAAAATAGGAACTCGTTGGGCACTCCATTGTACTTCATCCCAGTGACCAAGTCCTCGAACCTCTCGATATGATCCATGGGATGCGCATGAGGTAGGCCATGGAAAGGGCTCTGACTTACGAGAGAATAGTACGCATGCTTCAGCTCGAAGTAGTTCCTCTGAAAAGTTGGGATGCGAATCGCAGATCGATTGGCATAGAACTGATCAGGTCTGTTGTTCTCAGCAAGTGTTCTACCTCGATCACTGCAGCATTCCCAACGTTGGCGCGCACAGCTTGCGCGACAATCTCAATAACAGGAGCAGGGACAACAACGTTTCCAGCTTCATCTAGTCGCTGCCCTCTCTCATTACACACATGACCCTCTTGGTCTCTCAGAATTACAGCTTCATCAGCTCTTAAAACCACTGGGTTGTTCATCCATGATGTTTGCTAGGTCTTTATGTTTGTGTGTTCCACAAGCGCTAGCTGTTCCAGTGATAGTTCAACTAGCTGTGTGCTCTTGTTGCTTCTGGTTTCACGAACAGGCATACACCTGAAAACAAAACACTAGGCAAAGCACGTAAGTAACCAAAAAAATACGTTGTGTATCGATCGATACCAAGTGGTGTCGATCGATACCAACAAAAGAAGACGACGAGTATCGACCGATACTACAGAGTATCGATCGATACCGACGAACTTAGTCGAAATTCTCAAACTAAAATCTAATGGCGTATTGAGTCCCCGGCAATGGCGCCAAATTTGATATGCTCAAATTAATACCCTAACAGTACTAAATCAGTAGTTGTAATATAGCTAGGGGTCGAACCACAAAGACTCAAGGAAACACACAATAGATTCTAGATGCTGAATTACGCTAAGCAAATCAATTGTATTGAAAGCAATTACGTAAATTAAAAGTGTTGTAAACAAATGGGAAACTCTAGGCTCAGGGTTTTTCTCAGGAAATCAATGAATGCAGATAAACTAACTAACAGGATTCAGATTTAGCGCAGTTCTTGAACTCAAATCACTAAGGTATAATTAACCAACTGTCGTTGCGAGAATTATCTAAATCTAAATCCTAGGAATTCCAAATCTCTTTGCGAATCCTAAAGTCTAAATCAGCTTTAATGACATGTTTGATATGTTAACAAATCAATTAAACCAAATCTCTTTGCGAGTAATCAATTTGCTCACCTAGGTACTATTAGGTAATTAATCGCATTGTCGTGCCTAATCAATTATCCTAAGATCTAAGTTCCAGATTCGTCAACCTAGAATTAGCTTTGAACACAACCTAAGGTGAAGAACTAATTCAGATAATGAATCCTAAACAGATAATTAACCTAGCATTCAAAGAAATCCTTTATGAGAAAACCCTAAGCCTAAATTGGATCTACTCAGACATGGAGAATGAAACAATCAACATAACTGAATAAATCATCAATAGAATAAGAATAACAAGAGGTTTTAAGATCTGATCTCGGACGAAGGGAGATTCATACTTGTCTCAAACCAAAGTATAGAAAATAAAGCTTAAAAAGGCATAGCCTAAAAGTGGCTGTAAAAATCCCTATTTATAACCTAAAACACGTTCTGGGCCATCTTGTAATTATCAGTCTTCTGGACCAATTCTGCAATTCTTCAACTCTTCAATAAGTCGCGATCCTTCTGTTTCCTCGACGGGTATCGATCGATACTAGGCAGTATCGATCGATACTCATGTGATTTTGATGTCTCAGCTACACGGATCTCTGCTTCGCTCCAGAATGTTCCAGAAAGCTCCAATAACTCCAATTAAGCTCCAAACGTGCTAAGACCTGCAAAAGACTCTAAAAGACAACAAAACACTAGAAAGACTCTATAAAAAGGACTTATATCATGGTCTAAATAGGGTAAAAACCATGATATATCAGAAAGCGCCTCCAAGCACAACAAGGATCGAGCCTAAGACTGTCCCAAAGCCTGGAAACCCCGGGAAATTCTCAATATCTTGCACTCTTGGACTCTTGGAAGTTGATGATGCTTTGTGTGACTCGGGCTCAACCGTTAATGTATTGACTTTGGAAATGGCCAAAAGTTTTGGGATAGATAAGATGAACGATTACCCCTCCACCATCACATTTGGAGACTCTTCCACGAAGAAACCTCTTGGCATGATTGAACACTTTGCCCTTAAGATTAGAAAGTGTCTTGTACCAACGGACTTCGTTGTGATGGAGATGGCACCAAACATAAAGCTCCCTCTACTCCTCGGGACTCCATTCCTCAACACAACCGGTGCAAGCTTGGACTTCATAAACAAGAGGGTTGTTCTTAAGAACGTGGATGACAAGAAGTTCTACACAATGATGCCTTCTTCCACCTCTATTTGTTGGGCTATTATTTGTGGGGACAATGAAGCCAAAGCCCGGAAGATTGAGTATGTGGGCGTTTGTGAGACGGTGAGTATTGGAAGGGTTGAAGAAGCCCTAGCTCTAGATGGAAGTTGCTTATATTCCCTATTTCACACCACAACGGAGAGTGACGGTGAAAGTTCTAAGGTTGATAAGACGAGGGCAAAGCCTATGTCCGAGGAGAGGAAACCGAGCATGCTCAAGGGGATTAGACCTTTGTTAGACCACACTTCGATCGCGACTCTCATCCAATGGAAACATTGATATGCTCAAATTAATACCCTAAAAGTACTAAGCAGCTGTTGTAGTAAGTGTAGGGGTCGAACACAAGAACTCAGAGAAATCGCACAATAAATTGTATAGTATCAAGTCAAGCTAAGCAGTTAAGATTAAACAAAAGGAAGTAAGCAGTAAACGAGTTGTAAGTTCAATGGGAGAAAGATAGATTCAGGGTATTTCTCAGGGAATCAATGAATGCAGATAAATTAACTAACATGATTCAGATTTAGCGCAGTTCTTGAACTCAAATCACTAAGGTATAATTAACCAACTGTCTTTGCGAGAATTATCTAAATCTAAATCCTATGAATTCCAAATCTCTTTGCGAATCCTAAAGTCTAAATCAGCTTTAATATCACGTTTGATATGTTCACAAATCAATTAAACCAAATTTCTTTGCGAATAATCAATTTGCTCACCTAAGGTTCTATCAGGTAATTAATCGCACTGTCGTGCCTAATCAATTATCCTAAGATCTTTATTCCAGATTCGTCAACCTAGAAATAGCTTTGAACACAACCTAAGCGAAGAACTAATGCAGATGATAAATCCTAATAAACTAATCAACCTAGCATTTAGAGAAAACCCTTATGAGAACCATGAACCTAAAGTGGATATACTCAGACATGGAGAATGAAAGAATCAACATGTTTGAATAAATCATCAAATAAATCAGAAAGAGTAACAAGAGGGTTCAAAATCTTCTCTCGGACGAAGGGAGTTTCAGACTTGTCTTCCACACAAAGCTCTCTCTCAAACCAAAGTAAAATAAAGCATAGCCAACAAAGTGGCTGTAAACTCCCTATAAATAACCCAAATCACGAATTGGGGCTTCTTGTAAATATTAAAAACTTCTGGACCAAGTTGCAATTCTTCAACTCTTCATGAAAGTCGCGGGTCGTGTCTGCCTCGATGGGTGTCGATCGATACCAGGGGGTATCGATCGATGCTCAACGTGAAATCGGGTACTCAGCAACACGTACTTCAACTTTGCTCCAAAATGCTCCAGAAAGCTCCAATATCTCCAATTATGCTCCAAACGTGCTAAGACCTGTAAAAGACTCTAAAACACTACGAAATAGCAGAAAGACGCTATAAAACGGACTTATATCATGGCCTAAAAGGGGTAAAAACCATGATATATCAACTCCCCCAGACTTAGCCTTTGCTTGCCCTCAAGCAAATAGAAGACTAAACCAGAGAAAGAGGTTTGAAAACACGGAGACTCACCTGTTCAGGAACCATCGCAGAGATCCTTTTCCCAAGCACCCAAATTTCACCCAACCAGCTTTTGATCTAACCACCATGTATTTCTCCGTAGACAATGACAGCTTTTCCAGACTCCACACATTATCCCGCAGCATTGTTCAAATAAAGCCCTCATCACCAGTTCCATCGCTGCAGCCAATGTTCAAGAGCCTTCTAGATTCTTTACCATACAATATCATGACAAGGAACCATCCAATTTCACACTTTTTGTATCACTTATTCTCCCCCAAACTTATTTCTTATAATGTTCTTTCTTTTATTTTCAGCTTTGCATATATACATTCAAGGTCCGAAACGCGAGTATTGATGGTGTTTGCCACCGAATCCCCGGTTCTTCCATATCTATGTATCAAAGGTTTAGGCGAATAGTGGTATCACGAGAAATTTTCCTAACCTCGCTGTCAACCTTTGTGTGATCATTCCCTCTTAGGTAGAATAATGGGATCGCTGGAAATTTTCCTACCCCTCTACTCAGAAGAAAATAATTTCAATCTTTTATGCTCTTATTTATCAACTTAAAAAAAGGGAGAGAGATACCATTACTTTAAACATATGGGTTCCTTTGTCAGATATGAATGATGAATCAAGCTCTGTAAACACTAACCACATCGATGAAGTGCAAAACTTTGGCTCAGGTTTCAGAAGAACTCTGTTGGAGACATGGATGTTTTCTAGTCAACTGGTCAGTCCTTGGATTTTTCATGAGTCGATCTAGAGCTGATCCTGCAACACTGGTCACTCAAAAACAAAATCAAAACAACAATTCAAGTACAGGATCATCATCTCCAACAACTTTTGACTCAATAAAACGTTTTTGACTCGATAAAATAAATGACTCAAAGAAAAACAAACACAATGTCAGCAGACACCTTCCCCAGACTTGAACAACACTGTCCCCAGTGTTATCTAGCCTAAGGTTGGTAAAAGAAAACAAAAGAACAAGATAAAACGAAGAGAAACAAGAAGTTTCCGTGCTTGAACATCTGGTGTCGATCGACACACGGCTTAGTATCGATCGATACCAAGCTTAAATCAACATAATGAACCGTACATTCGCGATTGGTGTCGACCGATACCAATGGGGTATCGATCGACACTAGGGCGATTTCTAGTTTTGCTCCTTGTTTATCCTGATACAACACAAAACGAAAAATGAAAAAGAAAAAGAATCAAAAACAGACTCACCAGTGGGTTGCCTCCCACCAAGCGCTTGTTTTACGTCATTAGCTTGACTGTAACGTCCTTCAGGCAGGATAAGAATGCGAGCTTGCACCAAAACAGGCTCCACAACTTGACATCGCTATCTTTAGAGTTTTGCTCAACATACTCTCCATAAACTCTTTTCCTTTCTCTTTCAGCTCAGATGTAAGAAGAACTCTAGCCTCAGAGAATGGGTTCGAGGCTCCTTTGCACTTCACCTTGTACTCAATCGAGTTTCCATCATAGTGCTGAGGGATTAAAGTGAGATGTGGATTCTCGACTCTTTTGCTCTTCATCTTCTTCTTTGTTGCCTTAGCCTGCTTGACAACTTCCTTGGGGATGCTAGGCGGTTTAACCGAAACGTCTATGAATGTGGGCACGTAAGGAGGTTCTTCCAAAAGATCAGCCGCTAACGACTTTCCTGTAACAACCTCGATGCTAGAGACACGTCCGGGAGCTCCTCTAGAAGTTATGTCATCATAGTAGACATCTCCGTCAATGTAAGAGAAAGAGATTCTCTTATTAGGTGTGTCTATGATCGCGCCAGCAGTAGCCATAAACAGTTTTCCAAGAATCAATTGCGTACGAGATTGTGCACTCATCTCCACAACCTGAAAATTAGTGGGCACCAGACAATCTCCTACTTTGATAATCAAATAAGAGATTGTACCATATGGAATTGAGGTTGAAGAGTTCGCGAATGTGATAGATGTCGTGGGAGATCGAATATCAGCTCTCAACCGCTCTGCAATTTCCCTTGACATGACATTGACACTAGCCCCTGAGTCAACAAGAGACTCTTTAAACTCTACTCTAGAGATAGAGCATGGTACCACGAATTTCCATGGGTCTTCCCTCTGTGTCAACTGCCGCAGCGGTAGTGACTTGCGTCTTGCCTCGATAAAGAGTGCCTTAATTTCTTCCTGAGTTTCTCTGCAATCTTTGAAGTGACTTAGCAGAGGATGGTGTTCTAGATCTTCTTTGAAAGACAATTCATGGGAGATCCTTTGTACCATCTTCTCAAAGCCACGCAGCTGCTTTGGAGAAATGGGATCTCTGAGGTGTTGAGGAATATGATTCAGCTTCTTGGGTTTGCGAACTCTTTCTTCGATCAACTCAGGTATTTTCACAATTTCTGACCCGATCTGCGAGGGGTATCGATCGACACCAGGTAGGGTATCGATCGATACTACTGCAGTTGAATCGTCTCTGGCAGATACATCATCAAAAGGAGGCTCCACAATTAGCATAGGTTTGCATCTGGCGTCGTCCCATTCCTTCTTTGTCATAATACGAGGAATAGGATAAGGTATCATGGGTATATACACTCGTTTTGCAACTACTTTAGGTACCACTGTCGAGATCTCAGGTGTCTCCTCAGAAATCGCCACAGTATCGACCGACACCTTGGGAGTGTCGATCGATACACGGGTTTTTGGATCCACTCGTGCAGATGTCTGGACTGGTATCGATCGATACAAGGGTGTATCGATCGATGCTCGGGCATTTTCAGAATCCTCATCGAAATTTCCTACACTTAAGGTGATTGCATTGACGTGTTCATTGTGTGAATGAACCATCTTTCCCTTGGCAGTTGATGCAGTCTGAGCTACTTGCGTTTCCAGCATTCTCTGAGAACGGTTGACGGCTTCAATTTTTCCATTCAGATGGTAAATCTTCCAGTTCAGATCAGTGTACAGATGGTCAATCTTCCCATTGAAATCCACTTGCAGTTTTTGCTGTCCCTGAAGAATTTGTTCAAGCATGGATTCCATCTTATTCTCTGTAGACTTTGGAGGAATGGGTTGGTACGAAGAGTTGGCGTAATTGCGATTGTTGTTGTTGAAGTTTCAAATGTTGTTGTACCCAAATTGCTGACCCTGAAATCCAGAACCACCAACGTAGTTACAATCCTCCACTTCAGCTCCACCGATATCATCGATTCCATCAGCAAAGTGTACAACCTTCTTCGACTTCCCAATCAGAATGTCCAGCTTCGCTTGAATTTCAGCAATCTGAGATCCATCAATTCCTGCAGCCTGCTTCTTCCGCTCGAAATCAGCATTCTTGGTGCTATTGCTAGACGCCAAGTTCTCAATTAGCACAATCGCATCATCTGGATACCTGGTGTTGAAGTTCCCATTACTCACAGTATCCAAAGCCATCTGGTACCTCCAATTGATCCCTCTGTAGATAGTACCCAGCAGCTGAACCTGATTGAACCCATGGTGCGGACAATCCCTCTGATATGACTTGAAACGAATCCAAGCTGCTTTGAGTGCCTCGATTGGACCTTGAGAAAACTGGGAAATTTTGTTCCTAAGCTCTTCGGATCTCGCATCATCATAGAAATTGCATAGGAATGCATTCTTCGTTTCATCCCATGTAGTTAGCGAACCAGGAGCTAACTGCTTCAGCCAATAAGCAGCATCCCCACCAAGAGAATACGGGAAAAGTTTGCATCAAAGGAACTCATTGGGTACTCCATTGTACTTCATACTAGTGACCAAATCCTCGATCCTTTCGCTATGATCCATGGGATGCTCATGAGATAGGGGATGGAAAGGATTTTGACTCACAAGAGCATTGAATGCAGGCTTCAGCTCGAAGTCATTCCTCTGAAAAGTTGGGATGTTAATCGCATATCGATTGGCATAGAACTGATCAGGTCTGTTGTGCTCGCCAAGTGTCCTAACTCGATCACCTGCAGCATTCCCAACGTTAGCGCGCCCAGCTGGCGCGACAATCTCAATAACAGCAGCAGGGATAACGGCGTTTCCAGCTTCATCAAGTCGCTGCCATCCCTCATTGCACACATGACCCTCTTGGTCTCTCAGAACTCCAGCTTCATCAGCCTTTAATACCACTGGGTTGTTCATCCCTGATGTTTGCTTTTCTTTTTTGTTTGTGCGTTCCACAAGTGCTAGCTATTCCAGTGACATGTTAACTAGCTGAGTGCTCTTGTTGCTTCTGGTTTCATGAACATGCATACACTTGAAAACAAAACACTAGACAAGGCATGTAAGTAACCAAAAAAATACGTTGAGTATCGACCGACACTGATGGTATCGATCGATATCAACAAAGAAATCGCCTAAGTATCGACCGATACTAGGTAGTATCAATCGATACCGACGAACTTAGTCAAAACTCGACAGCTAAAATCTAATGGCGAAATTGAGTCCCCAGTAACAGCGCCAAATTTGATATGCTCAAATTAATACCCTCAAATTTGATATGTTCTAACAAGAACTCAGAGAAATCGCACAATAAATTGTATAGTATCAAGTCAAGCTAAGCATTTCAGATTAAACAAAATGCAGTAAGCAGTAAACGAGTTGTAAGTTGAATGGGAGAAAGATATGTTCAGGGTAATTCTCAGGGAAACAATAAATGCAGATAAATTAACTAACAGGATTCAGATTTAGCGCGGTTCTTGAACTTAAATCACTAAGGTATAATTAACCAACTGTCATTGCGAGAATTATCTAAATCTAAATCCTAGGAATTCCAAATCTCTTTGCGAATCCTAAAGTTTAAATCACCTTTAATATCAGGTTTGATATGTTCACAAATCAATTAAACCAAATTTCTTTGAGAATAATCAATTTGATCACCTAAGGTTATACCATGTAATTAATCGCACTGTTGTGCCTAATCAATTATCCTAAGATCTATATTCCAGATTCGTCAACCTAGAAATAGCTTTGAACACAACCTAAGCGAAGAACTAATTCAGATGATAAATCCTAATAAACTAATCAACCTAGCATTCAGAAAAAAACTTTATGAGAACCGTGAACCTAAAGTTGATCTACTCAGACATGGAGAATGAAACAATCAATATGTTTGAATAAATCATCAAATAAATCAGAAAGAGTAAGAAGAGGGTTCGAAATCTTCTCTCGGACGAAGGGAGTTTCAGACTTGTCTTCCTCACAAAGCCCTCTCTCAAACCAAAGTAAAATAAAGCATAGTCAACAAAGTGGCTGTAAAATCCCTATAAATAACTTAAATCACGAATTGGGGCTACGTGTAAATATTAAAGACTTCTGGACCAAGTTGCAATTCTTCAACTCTTCATTAAAGTCGCGGGTCGTGTCTGCCTCGATGGGTGTCGATCGATACCAGGGGGTATCGATCGATGCTCGACGTGAAATCGGGTACTCAGCAACACGAACTTCAGCTTTGCTCCAAAATGCTCCAGAAAGCTCCAATATCGCCAATTATGCTCCAAACGTGCTAAGACCTGTAAAAGACTCTAAAACACTACGAAATAGCAGAAAGACTCTATAAAACGGACTTATATCATGGTCTAAAATGGGTAAAATTCATGATATATCAAACATGAAGAAGCAATGATTGAGTACAAGGTCAAATGTAGAGGGCGTCCCAAGCCTTTTGCCAATGCCATAGCAACCCCCACACCGGCGGTTAGGGAGCCAAATCATGCCGGTCTTCAAGGCTTAATGGGTAAAGTTCTAAAACTTGAGCTTACCGAACCGCCATGGAGTGCTTGCACTCCTCCACTACCCGCCTAAAAGGGTAACAAACGTCGAATTTAGTGACGTTAAACAAAGTGCTCTTGGGAGACACCCCAAGCTTATCCTTGTACATATTTCCTTTTATGCTTGTCTTTCGATTGTTAGTTCTTTTTGATGAGTTTTCTTAGTGAGAGTAGGTTTTCGATGGCCATATGGGCATGGACTTATGGACCAAAGTGTTTAGGATGAGGTGATGGAATATGGCGTCCCTTGATCCTTCTTGCCCCATCCATCCTTTTCCAAGGTAACACTCGAAACTTTGTACATAGCATTTAGAATCATATATTCTTTCCTTCTTTCATGCATTGTTTAACTCTTCCTTAAGCTTCTATTATACAAGGGACTGTGTAATTTAAGTTTGGGGGAGGGTTTGTGTGTTATCTAACATCGTTTTTTGGTGATCTTATTTTGCCTTTTGCACATTGAGTCTCACGCATATCATGCATTTTCAATAAATTTGAAAATTTTGAACTTTTGTTCATTCCATATAGGATTGAGTCTAGATGCATAGCATATAAGGTTAGCTTTGGATGAGTATTAGGAGCAATGATAGATTTGTCCTTGTAAAGTGCCTTATTAAGAGCCTAGTCCAATGCCATTGTTGCTAGTTACTTGATGATTTGATCTCGTGTAGAAATTAAGAACGAACCATGCCTTGATCTCATGTCTTATTGTTCTCGCCTTGATTGACACAAACCTTGACTTGAATTCAACCTCATCTAAGTGATAACCATAAATTTGACTTGTAAATATTATGTTTGTGCAATATAGAATGAATTCGTGGATCACCTATACATACTTGGATATTCTTTCCCCTTTTTACCACTCTTGTTTATCGAAGTAGCCATATCCCATCATTGGAATGGTTTCCCCTACCCCAACCTTAGCCTTCTTTCAAGCCATTGTTATTAGTGTGTGAATTGTGAGGCCTTTCTTCCGAACAAACTTGGCAAAACGTGTTAGGTTTAGGGCGACAAGAGGGAATTCTCATGTAGATTTAGCTCCAACATCTCAGAGTTAATCTAGGAATAGGCTAGTTAAGATGGCGGTTCTTGGTTCAAGTTTGGGGGAACGGTTTTAGACTTGGTGAACGTTTGAGAATGGATTGTGGAATAAAAAAGAAGAAAAGGAGAAAGGAAATAGGGGATCGGATTTGTGTAGATTGGTTGGTGCAAAAATCATAAGACTAGCTCTAAAGAATAAGATAGCCTCAAAATATAGAAAGATTAAGAAGAAAGCCAAAAATGCCAAATCATCAAGGAATGAGAAGAGGCGTGAACCAAAAAGAAGAAAAGAATAGCTAGATCACAACAAAGCACCAAACCATGAAAGAACAAGGAATAAGAAGTGATCCCCGAATGAGAAGAAGGTGAAATGAAAAGACAAGAAGCATGTGGGTTTGAGAAGGTAAAATGCCTCAAGATAAAAAGGGTAGCTTAAGATTTGGGCATAACGGGTTATAAGCTTTAGGTTAGAGATACTCTAAGCATTTGGGTAGATGAGAATTCTCCCTTGTATGCATAGGTTGCCTTTTACCTTTAGCATTTTGCTAAAAGTTTGTTCATTTCATGAGAGATCCTTGTACCTAATTATCCATGCATGATAATGAGATCACCTTCATCTCATAACCTTACCCTTAGCCAAACAAATTCATTTGATCTTGCATAAACATGATTCATACATATTACACTTAATCAATGTCAAGAGGATGAAAGATATGAAAGTTTGTGTAGGTTGAGGTTCGAATGTAAGTCATGCAAGGATAAGTGTGGCTAGTCACTTTTGAGTAAGTTTGTTTGATCGCATCATGAAGTTTGCAACTAGTCAATACCAGAAATATCTAAGTGGCATAAAAAGTGACTAGCATGCATATTATTTGGTGTTTTGTGTCTCATGCATGTGTCTCGCATATCTTTTATAGCATTTAGGTCTTTATTAGAGTAATAGGTCTTTGCATTAGGTCTTAGTGAGCTTTGCATGCATTTGGATTGTTTTTAGGTGTCCTGGAGACAATTGATGATGTTTGAAGTTATGGAGCATAAGAGGAATGCAAATCCCATCCGAGATGCCAGAAAGATGTAGCTAGAAAAAGGCCCTCAGATATGAATCAGCCTTGATGCTCTTCATAGGAGTTGTACAGGAGTGAGTCATCGGTCTACAGGAGTTGGATGCATGCCATTTGGACATCTGGTTGAGGAGTTATCGCGGGTTTACTGAAGACGTCTCCGCCTGGCCGAGGAGCTTTCCATTCCCCGGGAAACCCGACCTACCAAGATCAGCAAGGTCCGTTTTAGCTAGTCCTGGGACAGAGATTTTCCGAGATTTGGACCAGCCCAAAGAAGAAAATCCGCTTGTCCCGAAGGAGCACGGTCCTCGGCTAAAATTTCCCCGGAGGTAATCCGACCTACCCAGATCAGCAAGGTCCATTTCATGGGGTCCAGGAACAGGAATCCTAACCGCCCTATCTCGATCTACCAGAAGGAGAGAGGTCCAAGCCAGAAATCACTCCCCAGGAAATCCGACCTACCAAGATCAGCAAGGTCCATTTCAAGGGGGTCCAGGAACAGGAATCCTAACCGCCCTATCTCGACCTACCAGAAGGAGGGAGGTCCGAATTTTCGCCCAAAAATATCCAACTCGGCCAGGTCGGAACCCGGTTTGTTCCGGGTCGACCCGGTCGAACACTATTCACTATAAACACAACTTTACCTAATTTTTGCCATTTTATGCTTCTTTTGTCTAAGAAAGCATTTCCCCTTTGAGAGAGTTCTTTGATTTGTAAGAGAGTATCTTCTACTTTGTATGCAATTAAGTCTTGTTTTCATTGATTCTCTTCTTCTTATCCCCTTTTCTTGTTGATTATTCAAGATCCATCCATGAATTCATCCCCTATCAAAATCGATTTTGGGGTGTTCTCCATGAGTTTTGAGTAGTCTTTTAGGATCTTGAGATGGGGTAGATTAGGATGTTCCTAGGCTTGATTCATGATGTTTAGGGCTAGATATTCTTATATTCTTTCTTGTTTAATGTTCTTAAGGCTAAATCTAGCTTGAAAATGTAGGTTTAGATCATAATGCATTTCATGCATATCAAGTGTTTGATGAAATGCTTTGATGAATTAAACAAGAGATTTACATTCCTAACCTATAACAATAGTTGTCTATGGTGTATTTTTGGTTGATCTTGTTGATTAAACTTACTGCTTGCTAATCAATGATCCACAAATGATGATTTGCTAATGGGTTAGGTGATTAGCATAGTGATTAATTGCTTGAAAGAAAATTAGTCAAGTTTAGGATCTTATGCCTAGGGATAGCTTGTTTGAGTAAATGAACATCATGAATTGAACTTGGGACTTCTTATGTCGATAACCCTATCTGTAGATTCGCTTTTGCTTATCGATTTACAATCATGCTTAGTGCTTTTGCTTATTTCTAAATTGGATGCTTAACAACAAACCACTTGTTTAGCTTAACTTATAATTGGTCCTTGCATTCTTAGTGATTAGAATAATCCCAATTATGAATTCATAACCTCTTTACTACATCGTATTGGGGATATTGATACCTCATAGAGACTAAAAAGTCTTGTATCAATTAGGTGGTTGAACAATCAAAGGCATCTCAAAGTTACCTGACAAGTTTCGGTTCCTTTGACGATAGGCCGATACGAGGATAAAATCGTGTGCTATGTTTTACCTATGGAGGTTGGTCATATCCTACTTGGGAGACCGTGGCAATACGACCGTAGAGCCATTTATGATGGTTTTACGAACATACACTATTTTGAACATCAAGGCCGAAAGATCACCCTTGCACCATTATCTCCGCATGAGGTATTTCTCGATAAACTTAAACTTGAACAAAACCAAGGCAAGGGCAAAGTAAGCGATTCCTCACCCTCTATTTATGTTAAAACCGAGAGTGTTGGTTCTAAAATATGTGAGAGAACACCCGTGAATGAATCTTTATTTATTAAACCGAGTGAACTTAAACATGCTCTCATTTCTCGGCAATCTTTTGTTTTATTAGTCTTTAGGGATGCTTTTACAAGCATGACTAACCATGAGCCGGAAATCCCGAGCAGTATCTCTTATCTTTTGTAGGGATATTCAGATGTTTTTCCGGAAGATGGACCAAGTGGTTTGCCACCACTCCGCAGAATCGAACATCAAATTGATTTAGTCCCAGGCGCTAGACTTCCGAACAGGCTGGCTTATCGGATTAATCCTGTGGAAACTAAGGAACTACAATGCCAAGTTGATGAGGTGATGATGAAAGGACACATACGGGAGAGTATGAGCCCATGTGCCGTGCCCGTATTACTAGTTCCGAAGAAGGACAATACATGGCGGATGTGCATTGATTGTCGTGCGATAAACAACATTACGGTAAAGTATCGTCATCCGATCCCAAGGTTAGACAATATGTTAGATGAGCTTTATGGATCTAGCGTGTTTACGAAAATTTATTTGAAAAGTGGTTATCACCAAATACGAATGAAGGAAGGTGATGAGTGGAAAATCGCTTTCAAAACTAAACACGGTTTATATGAGTGGCTTGTTATGCCGTTTGGTTTAACTAATGCACCTAGCACATTTATGCATTTGATGAACCACATTCTTAGGTCTTATATAGGCGTCTTTGTAGTTGTTTGCTTTCACGATATTCTGATTTATAGTAAGAACCTAGACGAACATGTGGAACATTTGAGATTGGTGTTAGACGTGCTTAGGAAGGAACGTTTGTTTGGTAATTTAAAGAAATTCTCTTTTTGTTCAGATAACGTTGTCTTTTTAGGTTTTGTGGTAAGTTCTCAGGGCATACAGGTGGACGAGAACAAGATTAAGGCAATCCGAGATTGGCTGAGCCCTAAGACAGTTAGCGAGGTCCAAAGTTTTCACGGCTTAGCTGGATTTTATCGACGATTCGTTTGTGATTCCAGTACTATTTCCGCGCCACTAGCCGAAGTAATCAAGAAGGACGTGTGATTTCGTGGGAGCAAGCGCAAGAGGACGCGTTCTAACTTATGAAAAATAAACTCACTCACACCCCTCTTCTTGTTTTACCTTATTTTATGAAAGCTTTTGAAATCGAATGTGACGCTTCTGGTATTGGTAAAGGTGATGTACTTATGCAAGAGAAGAAACCGGTAGCATTCTTCAGTGAGAAACTCGGAGGAGCAACGCTTAATTATCCAACATACGACAATGAACTTTACGCCTTAGTCCGAGCGCTCCAAACGTGGCAGCATTACCTTTGGCCGAAGGAGTTCATTATTCATACGGATCATCAATCCCTCAAGCACTTGAAGAGCCATCAAAAGTTTAACAAGAGGCATGCACGATGGGTTGAATTTATCGAGACGTTTCCATACGTAATTCAATACAAGCAAGGTAAAGAAAATGTGGTCGCCGATGCGTTGTCACGGAGGTACACTTTGATTTCTACTTTAGATGCCAAGGTTCTTGGGTTTGAGATGATCAAGGAAGCATACGCATCAGATTCAGATTTCCAGGAAGTTTTTCTATCTTGTGCTAAATTCTCTTTTGGAAAATATTTTAGAAGCGACGGTTTCTTGTATTACGAGAACCGTCTTTTTATTTCTAATTCCTCTTTTCGGGATCTTCTTATTAGGGAAGCATATGGCGGTGAACTTATGGGATATTTTGGCGTAACAAAGACACTTCACATCGTGCAAGATCACTTCTTTTGGCCGCATATGAAACGTGACGTTTGAAGAATTTGCAACCGATGCACGACTTGTAAGTATGCCAAATCCAAACGCCAAAACAAAGGTATGTATTCTTCATGTGCCTGGACGGATTTATCCACTGATACGCTATGGCTTTTTAGTCCTTATTGCATCTTGTTTTTGCCAAGGATTTAACTGATTAGTTAATGGGGGTGAAGTGTAAGATTTTTTTTATCAGGATTGATTTCCGAGCCGTTTAGAGTATGCAAAATGTAATGTTTCGAAGGAGAGTTTCCTTTTTAGACGGGGCTTCATGAGTTTTCCTTTGGCTTCCTTGGTTGGTTTGTTATTGCCACACTGTGATTCTGAGGAACTTTCTTCTTCGCTTTTGAGCTGGGTAGCGGGGTAGAAGACATTGATATCGATGTGTGTAAGGGAAATGCGTTGACGTGACAAATCCATGATTGCTCTGGTTGTGGCTAAAAATGGCTATCCAAGGATTATCAGGGCCTGATAGATCTTATGTGCTTCAAATACATAAAAGTCGACGGGGACTATGAAATCTCTGATTTTAACAGGTATATCACATGTTATCCATTGTGGTGTTGTATGAGACTGATTGGTTATGCTGATCCTTGTTCGGGTTGGTTGGATATGTTGGATGATGAGGCGTTCAGCAGTTGATCTGGAGATGATGTTGAGGCAAGCATCGGAGTCACACAAGACGTTAGTGAAATAATTTCCTTTTATGTTACATGAGATTAGAAATTTCCCCTGCTCCCAAGTTTTGTAAAGTATATCAATTGCTCTTCCGTGTTTTGCATAGGTGGAGATATCTTCTATTCCTGATGTGGATTCTATGCTGTTGCGGATGTAACGCCCGAGTTGGTAATCCTTGAATTCTTTAGTAAATGATATTTATTGGGGTAGGGTGCAAACTACTTGAAAAAATTCTTCGAGTTTTTCTGTGCCAATCTTGTTCGGGTACCAACGTTGCGGTGTGGATATAGGAGGTGTGGTCTCGAAGGCTGAATAGGATTCGCAATAGGAGTCTGTGTTATCATGGTACATGAAGAAATCGATGTATGACATATTCGATGTCTTCAAAAAGTCCTTCTAGCGAGGTGGCGAGAGGGTTGTGCATTCGCCCTAGACTCGAGGTATGCAAGGTTCCGACTCTTTGTCATTTGCGGTCTTGGTCGTATTGACAGAGAGAGTGACGTCCTTAAGGGAACATGGTTGGAATGTTCCTCTTGCGAGGTTGTCTTGAAAAGATGGGTTGGTCTGCCGGATTGAAGGATGTTTCGCGTTTTCGAAACGGGTTGGCTGGGGCATTTTTCGAGTTTATCCTCCGAAGTCGAAGCGAATCTCCTACGTTTGTTGTGTCTCGGTTGATCATTGACCAGGCTTCAGAACGGAGTTCCTATCGTCTTTTCCTCCTTGGAAATAAAATCCAAAGCTCGGTATAAGGTATATTGGACTGTCTACGGCTTTCTTATTGTGATTTTTCTTCGGAAGTCGAATATGTGCCACATCGCCGATTTCAGTGTACTCAATGCGACTCGGTCGCTCACACCTTCTTCCTTTGAAAGTGTCGTTTTGAAACGGTCTACAAAGTTCCATAGTGATTCCGTTGGGCCCTGACTTAGAGTCCACAACTCAGCATCGAAGGCTCGTACCGTAGCAAAGTGCCTTATGAGTCGGTGAGACAATCGTCGAAAATTGTGGATAGAGTTTCGGTCGAGTTTTGAGAACCAATCGAGGGCGGCTCCCTTTAGGTGTTTCGAGAGATAGAAACTAAATCCATCTTCGACCTTGCTTTCTTTGAGATGGGCTCGGCTCATTGCCATGCGAAAAGCCGTAATGGGATCTTTCCCGGATGGCGGATAACCATTTCAGAAGAGGTGGTGCTGCGCTCGCTAAGGTGCATTCTCGATTGGGGCACTACAAGAAAATGTCGTATAAAGAGCACCACATAAACACTATTGCTGGATACCATAGCGTTATCGCAAACGCTCCATCTTCGCCCGTCATAATAGATCTGGAAGTTTACATAGCGTTTATGTGTTTTGCTACGTTAGTTATTTTTTTAATAGCGTTGATTAATTATGCAATTGTATATTTTATAATAGCGTTTAGTAGATGTTATTTTTTTGGTTATTCACAGCATTTTATTATGTCACCATAAGTTTTATTATAGCAAATGAATTTTATAATTGTTACAGGGATTTTATATGGGTTTTCTGATTAATTTGGATGTCCTATTTGTTCCAATTAGTCCTGTCAACAAGTTTTTATCATTGCATAACAATATTCATAAGAAATGAAAGTTATTACCAAATACAAGCTACACACTTGTTCTAAAACCAAACCAACAAGTTCTACACAACCAAATCATAAACAAAAAGTATCCAACAAGTTCTACTAGTACCCTACACAATCCCATAGAAGACAATGGTTCACTTAAAAACAATTTTGTCATTAGGCCAAGCTACTATAGAACCTAAAGCATCATCAATAATAACGATTTCTGAGTTTGGTCTCCACACGCGTGCATCCTGAATCATGCAGACGTCAACCATTACCTTGCTGGCGTTTGCACCCAATGAAACAAAATGCACTTTGTCTGTTGGATTGTTTGATATAACTCGGCCTTCTGCAAACTTTTTTCCCGATCCAAAGCAATATAATATAAATCAGTTCTTCTTTCCAGAGCTGTTAGTGTTTGAACTGTTACTAACACTCTACAAATGAAAATGCAGACAAACCATCACAATCCAACTCATCATCACAATCAGAAAACAATCCAATACATCATTTACAATCCAACTGATATGGTCGATAGGATCGGCCGACCCGTCGTAAAACAGGATTAGTACCCTTTCTTCGACGGGGATGATCGCCTCAGTAATCCTTGTTGTAAATGGTGTTCTTGACACTCTATCTTGCCCTTAATAGGCCTCGGGCTCTGTATCGATTGCGCTATTGCTCTTTGGATGGATGGTTCATCTCTTGGCATCATCTCGAATTGGGGGGTGCCTCAATCTTGTTTGTTTCGCCTATCGAATGTCGGCTCGTCTTTACCGCCTCATCGTGTTGGCTTCGATGTGCTCATAACTGGTCAGCGCGTTTCATTTGCTCCACCTAGAGAATATTTTCCTCCTCTTATGTTAGCTCGTTGTCGAACATTACTTCTAGGTCATTGGGCTGACTCTGGATCATCTTCCTCAGCTTGTCGACACATTGCATTATCTCTACACATATTAGATTTTCTTCTTTTTCTATGAGCTCGTTGCTGAGCCAAGTCGAGCTGAGGATCTTTTCCCCGGCTCCTAGTCCTTCCAACGCCGAGGCGAGTTCGTCATTCCCGATCCCGTCCAATGTATTTTTTTTTGCTCGAGTTGCATCGTTACCGGTAGTTTCAATTGTTGCTCAAGATGTGTTTCTACGTCTGCGGGTGTTTGCCGCCAGATTCCATGATTCGATCGAAATTGGTCGGGTGAAAGTGATCTCGCCACCGTTGGCGTTTCCCCTCCAGATGGGTGTGATGGTGGGATCTCTCCTATCGAGGTCGTCGTAGGCGTGGAGGAATGAAGGGTATTCGGATCGAAGCTAAGACGTCTTGAGCCAGGGGCATCTTTTGTGGACCATGCCTTTTCTGTTGCTGAGGTGGGCTTACCATCCGCAATACATCATAAGGACTTGTTTCCATCATTTTGGATTGATCTGTCGTTGGCGGCTTAGGTTGCTCCAAGATGGAATCTTACGGGCTCGAGGTTTTTAGCTCCGTTCTAAGATTCGATTGTGGTGGATCGAAGAAGAATGGCCTCATCGCCGCATGTGATCCCTCTCCAAGCGGTTGCAATGATGGTAGTCCTTCGTTAGCCAAGATTCTTGCGGGTGTTGAGGAATCGAGCTCCACCGGGTTGAGACCGAACCTCCTCGTGAGCATCCTTGTGAGTGTGTTCGAGCCAAGGTATTTTGTTTGAAGGTCTTGAGTCCGACCTTCGGATGTCAGCATCTCGACATGTTCCCATAGGATTTGGTTCAGCTTGTCTTCTAAGAGGCATATTTATAGGTCTTCTTTTCTACTTTCGTCGGTCTTTAGAGTTTTAAGTGACCGGAATTGACCAGTCCATGAAAATTGGGCTTACGGGACGAAAATGGCTTGGCCGCGGAGAACATTCATTTGGTCGCGGGTGGAGGCTTCCTGGGCGCGGTGAATTGCCTATTGGCCGCGGCTGGGATGCTTCTAGGACTGGCCAGCAGGGACGTCTTGATCTTGATATATCTTTTCATTGAACCGTTGGATCGTCTTCAAATCTGTTGAAATGGAAAGGTAGCTGGTCCTTTTTGAATATCTCCAAAATTTGGCTGGATCATATGGTGAGAATAACCTATTTGGCAATTGAACTTCTGACGGTTTAATTCTGAGCCGAAAATATGGGTTTTCTCCAATTTGCAATGCTATCGTCTTAGTAACCTGAAAAGAGTTTTGACACTACGAATATTCGAAAACCATAATAAAAACATGTAAAACAATCGGAAACACTTATTAAAGTGTTCTTAAATAGATAGTAAAACCGGTAAAAATACGGTGTTATCACACCCCAGATTTAACCTTGTTTGTCCTCAAACAAGACAAAGCTTAAGCTTGGAAACGATCAAACAAAAATCATTGGGACTAAAAATCGACCGTCCTTCTAAACAATAACCATCGAACTACATCATACATAACCATATAAACTTTTGAAATCCAAAAATTAGGTCAACTAGCTCTCTAAATTCATTAAGTGCAAACGTGAACTTCTCATCAAAAGAATTAAACCAAGACAATTGAGGGTAGGTATTAAAGGCATTTAGAGGTGATGTTAAATGTGTTTCGGGTTAACGTAATTTCATCGGACGGTGCGAGATATTATGCAAACAGCAAGAGAGGAAGGGCCTATTGATAACCACAGCTTCCAGTCACTTCTTCTTGCGTAAAAATGTTGCACTTCCTCCTTTCTCCAAAAACCAAAAATTTTCTGTCATTCTCCCAGACTTAGATTTTTCTGCGGGCTCGGAAAGACAAACTTCTCACAAACGAACCATGGATGCCTAATAAGTATTTCGACCAACCTAGACTCTTTTTAGGCTTTTATTTTCTTTCCCTTTTGATTATTTTTTATTTTTAATTTTGTTTGTTTATACAAAAGGGTGAAATGCTTTTATTGGATAGAGTCTTAGGGGCACGAAAATTTACCATGATTTTGAGTTTTTTCAAGGCATAAACAGGTTCTTATCTTTGTTGAATTCACCTCCACCAATCGCATATTATCTTCGTCTTTAGTGACTGAAAACGGTGTCGTTCCTCCCTCTACAGCATTTTTGCACATATCTATACATAAGATACAAAGAGAGTTGCATGAGGTTTGAACAATGGTTAAGTTTCGGGTGGGGTACCAACTAAAAATTAGATGGCCATTCATGTACGACAAAGAGTGGTAAAGGTAAAAGAACGTCATGAATATATAATTAGTTATCTTTGCCTAAACCTTTGATGAGAAAATTAAGTCAAGACTAAAGTTCAAATATAATAGAGCTCGTATATTCCATCCTAAAGAATTTGTACGATTTAAATTCCTCTAGGGATTTCACATTAATAGAAACTCTAGCTACCGCCTAAACTAGAACCAAATTACGAAATAGCATGTTACTAGGAAATAGCGTATAAGCACATTGGTCGGTTATCGTCACAAATTTCTTTCATCATTCCCTCAAAACGTATTCTTACTTTATTGAAAAACTTGAAAATTTTTAAAGAAGGTTTGAAAAATGCAAAATGCAAAGACTCATGAAAGAAAATGGTGATTAGTAAGGGATGGAATCCTCCCGTCGACTTAAATCGCACTGTTCAGTGTGAATTAAATCGAGTAAGGACGAATAATATATGTATGTAATAATTGAAAAAGATTAAGGAAAAAAGAAAACTTACCTGGAAGTGTTGGGGAATGGATGTGGGAATGGAATTGTGGTGGGTGGGGGATGGAAAATGGTTATGTGGTGATGGAGAATGAGTGTGGGGATGGTCGGAAACGAATGGGGATCGATCGAGTATTGAAACGAACCGATCGGGATCGACAAGATGCTGGCTGCGGTCACATGAAGCTTCGCCGGGGGTCGGTTGATCGCGACCGCGGCTAATGGAAAGCTGGTCGAGGCTTGGGCCTTTGCACCCGCGGTCGACGACTGCTTTTGCGGTCAAGTCCTACTTTGTGGTTCGTGTTAGACCGAGCAACTTCGAACCGTGATTTCTTCTTTTTGTCTTTTTGGTTTTTTTATTTGTTTGGGTTTTTTGATTTTTTGAAAGCTGAAAACTAAGAAAAAGAAAACGTTAATAGAAAAAGAAGGAAAAATGAAAAAGAAAATCGTACCTAAAAATGGGTTGCCTTCCATTGAGTGCTTTTGTTTAAAGTCGTTTTACTCGACGTTGGTAGCTAGATGAGCTTAGTCGACGAAGGACAGTGTCTTACGACAAGTCTTCTTTGATATCCTTCGTGATGAGGTCATCCGAACCGATACAGACTATAGCAAGGAGAAGACGCACAAGAATGATTATATCATAGCCGATGTCAAAGAAGAGACGATTGTCAATGCTTCAATCGTCTATGTGAAAGCGCATGGAAATGCTACCACCTCAGAGGGGAATTGGACCGTGCGTACGACAAGACTAGTACTTTTTTTTTGGCGTCAACAATTCCTTAATGTTGTTGGGACAGTTGCTCTGACGCTTCTATCGATCATCACCCATCAAATGAAAGAAGATGCATGTATTGAAGAGCTCTGTATCAAACACAACGATTCAGGCCATGAAACCACTTGGAATACATTCTTAGCTCAGCCAGAGCATGCCTCGAAGTGGAATCAGTCCAATTGGATCCCAGATGAAGGAGTTATGCTATTTACAAATCATGTGTCTCCCAATTTACCCGATTTGGACATAGGTGCATTGATTGGAGGTTTCCGACCGAACCAGTAGGAATTAAGCTACAAACAAACTTGGTCTGGAATCTTGATCCATCAGAGAAGAACGGACAATTGGATTCATATCATTCCCAGTTCAGAATTGAGAGTGATCGATTTTTCAAATCGATGGATCTGCTTTGGACGCAATCCAGCGACAAGGCCAAAGATCGTACTACAACCCAACTCAGGAACGATATAAGCCCAGGACTACTTGGAGAATATCAATGGGCCTCTCATGGATCCATCAAGCCAAAGATCCAACGAAATGTCCATCATATCCACAAGTTACACCCAAATCTCTGAAACGGGTCTGCTTGGTGCCATATAAGGAAAGTTTCCTCTCGCTTGTTTATATGGAATGCAGCATTTTACATGGGAACCAGGAGATAATCTAGGAGCTATTCCACACGTGCCATGGTGCAGCACACCTCACTTGATCAGGAGGATCAAGTTCGAGCCCCACTTGCCTTATTTGGAGCCTTTTGACATCAATCACCAACGGCTCTTTCCTTTTCAATGCTGCTACAATTTGGAGGTGATCTACACCATCCAGAATGTTTCAGAGAAGCTCACATATCCTCTCAAACCGTCCAGATACAAGGCGACATCACACCTTCCTCATTTTGCCCATTTGCGCATTATTGTCCAACAGCTAGTTTTTGATCATCTTTTGATTTGTTTCTTTTTCAGTATTTCGTGTAGAGCATTATATAAGCTCAACTTAGCTTTCATTTGTAATTAACATTTCAATCATAAATTAATAGAAGTATTTCGTTTTTCTTTCAAAGAGTTTTCCTTTGAAGAATTGTTCCTTCTCTTGACTATTGTGTGCGATTCACCTTATTCATTAGAAACCTCTGATCTAGTTATTTGTGTGATTCAAATAACTTGTTCGATCAAGGATTGAGAGATTCAATCACCCAAAGATTGAGAGAGTCAATCAAACTACCACCTTCCATCTCACCGTCGTCCCCACTTCCGCAACAAAGCCTAGTAAACTCTTGATTATCACGTGTCCGTAAGTTTGGTGGATTCCATCTTAAATCATCTCTTCGGGTCTCTTCGCCATGTGAATCATCGATAGATAGTGAGTCGGGATCGGGGTATATCAAATTGGAATATTCGTATTTCTTGAACTTGAGTGGAACAGCATTGTAGAACACATCTTTGTTGACGTTGACGAAGGAAACACGCCGATTGGGCCAATCCATGATGGCTCCAACGGTTGACAAGAAATGCCATCCTAATATTATCGGTGTTGCATCGCCTTTTGTTGTTTGGACAATGTAGAAATCGACGGGAGCTATGCAATCTCCAATCCTACGGGCATGTCTCGGGCAATTCCTTTTGGTGTAGTACAAGTTTCATCGGCTAGGCTGATTTTCGTTCGGGTATGGTGAACGTGCTTGATACCGAGTCTTTTGGCGGTTGATTTTGACATTATTCTTAGGCAATCTCCGGAGTCAGAAATTCAACTCCACTGATGGTGCAAGTAATGAGAAACTGACATTGTTCTTCAATCTTATGGAGAGTTCGAACGAGTGTTCCTTTCATATCATTGTCGAAGAGATCTTCTATCTCTAATATGGACTCTTTGCTTTCACAAAATAAGTGACAAATCATGTGGTCTATGCAAGCTCTAGAAAAATTGGTATCGCCAGGTAAATGATGAACCACATTGTTGAACTCCTCTAACTTATCCCAACTTATCTTGTTCGGGTACTCTCGATACTTTTCGGGGTGAAATATACGAACAGAGTAAGACTTACCATATGGTATAGTTAAACGTATTGCTCTCATGATGTAGATATGAATGTATTCCTTTCTCTCATTGATGTAGCGGAAGAACGCGTATAGAGGTCATTTTTCCCAATCTTCTTCGGAAGAGACGTTCATTGGGATTGATTTCACAAATTTGTTTAATTCGATCAATCTTTCTCTCGAGATGCTTTGTGTCTTTGGCTCTTCCGGTATTGGACTTGCTGGAGGTGTCAATTCAAAGGACGAGTAGGGCTCACAGTATGAGTTAGTGGTGTCAAAGCAATGAGGCATGTAAATCCCCCTTGGTGGGCTCATTTGAAGTGTTGTTGATGAAGAGGCTGAGGCTTCGTTATGAGCTTGAATCATCTTGCAAGGTACATATGCATCTGGTTCGAAGTGGCTTGAGAGGTCTGTAGAAGCCTTAGTATCTATAGAGAAGGCAGTTGCTCGAATGAGGGTGTTCGGGACACGAGAGGTCCAATGAGAGACGAGCAGGAGCTGGCCTCAAGTCGATGGGGGTGCAGCACGGCGAAGAGCTGTTACAAACGCAAGCTAATATTTTAGTTGAAAAGGTGCTGGTCCGAGAATTGATGGTGAGGGTTTTGTCACGAAAATTGTAAAGAACGGAAAAACGAAAAATTGCTTGTAAATTAAGCTAAGAAAATCGATGGCATAAACTAAACGGAAAAACAATTTGTAAACTATGATAAAACGGTGTTGGGTCGATGATAAAGGATTTTTGTTATGTTCATATCAATTCCTCTAATGCTTATCATTGTAGCATTAAGCTAAGAAAATCGATAGCATAAACTAATCATCCATACGGGTTAAGATTAATTCACTAGGAATGCATAAAACTTCTTAATCTAGAGCGAATTGTTTTGGGTTTTTATGGTTTTAAATTGAGAAAGTAACATGCAAGTAAGAAAACAAAAGATAGAAGTGTTGGATCATGGAATACAATATCAAATAAATGATTAACAATCAAATAATGATGACAAAGATTGCATTAAACACTATCTTATAACATGGAATTCCCAAATATGACTAATGCATTCTCATGACACTAATCACTTTACTAATTACCTAATTGACATAAAATCTCGTTTGCAATTAGATAATCAATGAGCATTAACAAATAATTCTAAATAGTTCACTAATCACCCTAAACATCAACTCTCGTTCGCTAGGATGTGAAAAGCTTACAATATGTTTGGTCAAGCATTTCATCGAATATCTTTCGGGTGTGAAATGCCTAAGTTCTAGATTTGCTTTTCCAATCTTAATCTAGCACTAAGAGCAACCTATGTGAAATATATAAAAAGGATCAACCTAAATCATCATCATTTATAATGCTAATGCACACAATCTATGCTATTCCATAGGTCTAGAAAACTTGAATAAGATTAATTCATTCTCATAAAACTAATCCCTTTGTTAATCACTTAATCAAGATTAAATTCTCATTTGTGAAAAAGTGATCAACAGGCATTGATAACAAGTTATATTAACCAAAATACACCTTAGACATCCATTCTCATGTGGTAGGATATGTAAATCTCTTATTTTCTTTTTAGAATTTCATCAAACATCTTGTGGGTGTAAAATTCCCTATATTCTAGATAAGCGTTCTCAAGAAAAATCTAGCATTAAGAACACTAAATAAGGAAGGGTTGCAAAGATCTAGAACCTAAGCTTCACAAATCAACAATCAAATCATCATAATCTAACATAATCCAAAATCCAACAAAAAAGTTAACTCACAAAGAACATGAAGAACACAAGAGAAAAAGACATAAAAATGAAGAACAAGAATTAAATAAACATAATATAAAGATAGAGTGAAGAAATCTTCTCTAGAGTGACATTTGTATTAAGAACAATCAAATAACCTCAAGAAAAGAGAGTTTGGGTCGAGCCCCACTCTCACAAGAAGAAAACTTAGGGTTTGTTACAACTTAAGAGGGGTATTTAATTATAGAAAATGTATTAAGAGGGGTATTTGGTACATTTTGGCATTATATCAGACTGTTTTGGCTTTCTATCGGTCATCTTTATCGGCCATATGGCCGATAGAAACTTCACCAAGGAGCCTTCATACTTGGATGCATCCTCTTTCGTGACATAGTTGATACGTGTCCACTTAATCGACATTAATTCCTTCCGTACAACCCATAATGAGTTGAAACCACTACCATTGGAAAGCTAACTCAATTTCTTATAACTTTTGAAACACGGGATTGCGTGGAACCAAATAACGCCTCGGGAACTTTGTCATCTAATAGGGATCTTGACTAGATGTGCGGAGTGTTGTGTCGAAATGAATCTCAAGTACATTCTGAATCTTCTGGAAATCCGAAAAGTCCCTAACTCGGGAAAAATATATATTTCCAACAAGGCTGATTTAAGAATCATCGGCGGTTTCACGATCAAGGATGTTTGGGAGAACTGTTTCTTCTTTGTCCAGATTTTCGATGCCTATGTGGATCGGACTTGCCTCCAAGTAGTCATGGTGATGGGGATCGCTTGGTAGTTACTCCGTATATTTGTGGTTCAGCGTATTATCCAACATTGTTAATTAACTTCTTGGTTTTGATCTTTTGTAGTTCATAGCTCGCCTCTTCCACGTCCAAATGATCTACCTGAGGTGTGGACGATTTTATCGGCCAAAAAAGTCGACTAGAGAAAGGATTTCTCGTTTGAGAGAGTGAAGAGGGCTCAGACTATTTGCGAATACACTACAATGAACCCACAACCTCTACCAACCGTAGGTAATTTGACAAGTATGGTGAGACTGTCAATCTGTGCAAATAAAGAGCTCGAGGCGAGGGAGGCTAAAAGGAAGGCTGCCAAAGCGGAGGAAGAGGCAAGATGGTTTGCCGAGGCAAACTTAAGTCCTCCTACCATTGAGGAGACGACCCAAGACTTGGTTCCTATTGAGGTGACAATGCGCGAAGAGATTTCCACCGAGGTGATGATGGATCCTATTCCTGTTGGGGCCACAGTCCCATGTGCTGCTACCGCCGCAACAGATGTTGATTGTGTTGGGAACGATTTAGCTATTCCTTCTAATCTTCCTACTTCTGCCAAGGAGAGGAGAGGTGTATCGGCCTAGAACTCCGAACCTCCGTCGACCTCAGATGTACGGGGGAATGAGCCGAATCGAAAGCGTTCCTCGTTGGAGAGAGACCGGGAGAACACCGCTAAGAAGCGACAACGGGTTACTCGTTCAGCTGTTGACCCCTCGCAGTCTGGGGTGATAATTGTTGATCATGGCTTGTCAGCTGCCCTTTTCTCAGAAATTAAAAGGCCCATCATTAACCTATCTCCCTTGGATAAGCTTTCCGAAGATAAGACGTATGCGAATATGTCGTTGCGCTGCACTAATGTGAGATTTTGTTTTTCTTTTTGCGGTAAATGTCGTAAAGACGTATGGATATTTGTTGATTGCTTCTTTGTCTTGCAGTTTATCTCTTCTATCAACGAGATGGCGGCCGCTTACGAGTCTAAATCCGTCGCAACAAACGTCGAGTTGACGAGGCGAGGAAAGACACTTCGTCAGAGAGGGGCAAGCTTGCCAAGGTGGAGAAAAAGTTGATCTCGTTCTCGACCAAAGTTGCGGACCTTAAAAAGGAGAAGATTACTTCAAGAGAAGAGATTGCCGCCTCCACAGACCTAGCGATTCGAATGGAGAAACATAAGGAGAATCTAGAGGCCGAGGTAGCCTCTTTGAAGCGGCAAATTGAGGAGAAGGACGTCTTTCACGCAGCCGAGATCAAGAAAAATCAAAGCGATGCTAGGCGTGAATCGGCTCGTAAGTACGAGGATCAGATTTCCAAGGCAGGGAGAGCATCGAGAAATTGCAGGAGGCCAAAAACAGAGAGTTGTTGAATTCAAAAAGGGAAAAATCTGCAACTTATCGATGACCTCAAAAAGGGAAAAATCTCATCCCTAGAGGCTGAAGCGGATAAGCTGAATTCTTGGAAGGCCAATCTGATTGGTGTTGACGAGGAATGTGAGAGAATTGAGACTTGCTTGAGGGATGAGCTTAAACTTTCTCCGATCTCGGAAGATTTTGAAGGTGGCGGCGAGCTGACTGACCCAGCTGCGACTAGGGCTGTTGTGACGGAGCCTATTGGGGCCGACGACCACGCTCAAGGTTCGGCCGAACTTATCGCTAGCGGTGGTGTAGATGCGAATCAACTTGGATAGTTCTCTTTTTTTTTTTTGTAAGATCCTGAGGGATCTGTTTTTCTTATTAGTTCATCAAATATACTTTTTGAACATGTGCCTGGACGTCTTTATCCACTGATACGCTACTGCTTTTTAGTCCGTATTGCATCTTGTTTTCCCCGCGGATTGAACTGATTTGTTAATGGGGGTGAAGTGTAATATTTTTTAATCGGGATTGAATTCCGAGCCATTTAAAGTATGAAAAATGTAATGTTTCGAAGGACAGTTTCCTCTTTAGACGGGGCTTCTCGATGTAAGCTTCGGCCTAAGCACAAGGTCGATTTGTCGAGTGGTCGAGACAATTGGACTAAGGTCGCTCCTTGTCTAACTGAGGATAGGATGGAAACGTGGATGAAGTGAGTTGAACCACAATAGGTGTGAACGCGTATTGATACTTCAAGGATCTCTAGAGTTTAGACTTACTCACGAACAAGAGAGAGAGAGAACACGATTTCTTTAGAAATCAAGAAAATTCTATCTTTATTAAAATCAAAAGGTGAAAAAAGGACTACAAATATAGTCAGGTTCTCAGCAATAAAAGTAAATAAAAACACAATAAGCGTTCAAGAAAGAAAAGGAATAAAAACACAAAACGAAAACCTAAAAGAGCCGTTAGGCTTAAAAGAAAAAATTGTCTAAAAATGGAAAGAGAATCTCTCTTGGTCTTCAACTTGAATGAGCATTCATCTTAGGTCCGCCAGCTGACTTGAGGGCGAGCTATGTGTCTTCTAAGGCCAAAGAAACCGTGGTGAGGTGGGCTTCAAGTTTGGGCTTGAGTAGAGGCCATTTGGTGTTATCGGGTATTAGAGGGTCCAGTTGACATGTCTTCTTTGTTGGGCCGTTCCAGGGCGAATGGTAAGGAATCTTGGCATGGTTTTTGGTGTTCTGGAAAATAGACTCAATGGGCCTTGGATCCATATGAGGATCGCCTTATGGATCGCCGTGGTTAGGTTCTGGCCCTAAGATGAAGATATCCTTCCAACGCGAGCTCTCGGGTGGCATTAGTGGCCAGTTTTCAACTTGATCAAATACGATCAAGCCTTCATGATCCAGCTGGTCCAAGAACATGTTGAACTTCTTTTCCAAGCTTTTTCTCCTAGTCCTTGTCAATGGTCCCCTTGGTACAAGTGGTGCTTGGATGACTTGGCTTGTTGGTTCGATGTCCTCATCACTCCCTCCCTCTTCAATAGGTTTTGACCTCAAAACATCGTCATCTGAATCAAAACGAGCTAAGTAAGAAACATTAAAGGTAGCAGACACTTGAAACTCATCTGGAAGCTCCAGCTTGTAGGCATTGTCATTGATCTTCTTCAAGATCTTAAACGGGCCATCTCCACGAGGTGAAAGCTTTGAAGTCCGGTGGTGTGGAAATCTCTCCGGCCTCATGTGCAACCAAACCCACTCTCCAACCTCAAAGGTTACTTGCTTTCTGCCCTTGTTGGCAGCCTTAACACGTTGTGCATTTGTCTTTTCTAGGTGCTCCATAACCTTCATATGGAGCTTCTTGACTTGTTCGTCCTTCTTTTCCCCATTTAAGTTCAAGAACTCGGTTTGTGGTAATGGCTTGAGGTCCAATGGAGTAGTTGGGTTAAATCCATATACAACCTGAAAAGGAGACATATGAGTAGCACTATGAACAATCCTATTGTAAGCAAACTCAACAAAAAGCTCAATAAAAGGTAGTGCTTCTAGCCAAGTTTTAAGATTTCTCCCTATGGTGGCTCGGAGAAGCGTCCCAAGCGACCGATTGACCACTTCAGTTTGGCCGTCAGTTTGTGGATTGCATGTGGTGGAGAATAGCAGCTTGGTTCCTAGCTTCTTCCAGAGGGTCCTCCAAAAGTGGCTAAGGAACTTGGTGTCTCGATCCGAGACGATCATCCTTGGCACTCCATGTAGCTTAACCACTTCTTTAAAGAAGAGGTCTGCGGTTTGTGTTGCATCATTCGTCTTTGCACATGGGATGAAGTGTGTCATCTTTAAAAACCTATCCACCACGACAAAGATGGAGTCCTTGTGTCTGATCTTGGGCAAACGTAACACCAAATCCATAGAGATGTCAATCCAAGGTGAAGTAGGAATTGGTAAGGAAGATACAAACCGTGGGGTTGGACCCGAGACTTGGCTTTCTTGCAAGTGATACATCTTGCACATAAAGTCTCATCAGATTTCTTGAGGTGTGGCCAAAAGATATGCTCTTTAAGCATATCAAGAGTCTTGCCCACGCCAAAATGGCCCATGAGGCCGCCTCCATGTGCTTCTCGGACTACAAGCTCCCTTTGAGAACATTGCAGAATGCAAAGTCGTTTGTCCTTAAAGAGATAGCCATTGTGAACGTAGTAGGACTGATAAGCTCCTTGTAGATCTCTGTAAATCTCTGTAAAATCAGGGTCAGATTCATATACAGGTATAATCATTTCAAAACCAGGGTCAGATTCATATACAGGTAGATTTCCATGGTCCTTGTAGATCTCTGTAAAATCAGGGTCAGATTCATATACATGTATATTCATTTCAAAACCAAGAACATTAGCTTCCATGGTGGAGATAAGCGCATGTCTCCGATATAAGGCGTCGGCCACCACATTGTCTTTGCACTTCTTGTATTTTATGATATAAGGGAAGGTCTCTATGAGCTCCAGCCACTTAGCATGCCTCCTCTTGAGGTTAGTTTGCCCTCTTAGATGCTTTAAAGTCTCATGATCCGTGTGTATAACACACTCTTTGGTGAGTAGGTAATGCTGCCAAGTCTCCATGGCTCGGACTAAGGCATAGAGCTCCTTATCATAGGTGGGATAGTTGAGCGTGGCTCTACTGAGTTTCTCACTAAAATAAGCAATGATCTTGCCTCCTTGAGTAAAAACATCACCGATCCCCAAACCTGATGCACCACACTCAATTTCAAACGTTTTAGTAAAATCGGGTAAAACTAAAACATGAGCATTAGTCAATTTATCCTTTAGACCCTTGAAGGCCTCCTCTTGGGCATCTCCCCACTTGAACCCTACGTCCTTCTTGATGATGGCAGTGAGAGGTGCTGTAAGTGTGCTAAAATCTGATATGCTCAAATTAATACCCTAAAAGTACTAATCAGTAGTTGCAGTAAAGTAGGGGTCGAACACAATGACTCACAGAAACACACAATAGATTATATAGGTGAAAATCAAGCTAAACGATCAATGGTATTGAAAACAGAGCGTAAATTAAAACGGTTGTAAATTCGATTAGGAGAAGGCTAGGTTATGTCTCAGGAAATCAATGAATGCAGATAAACTAACTAATATGATTCAGATTTAGCACGGTTCTTGAACTCAAATCACTAAGATATAGTTATCCAACTTCCGCTGCGAAAACTATCTAAATCAAAACCCTAGAAATTCCAAATTCCTTTTCGAATCCTAAAGTCTAAATCAGCTTTTTAAATCAGGTTTGATATGTTCACAAAACAACTAAGCCAAATTCCTTTGCGAATAGTTATTTTGCTCACCTTAGGTTCTATCAGGTAATTAATCGGACTTCCGCGCCTAATCAATTATCCTAAGATATAAGTTCTAGGTGATCAATCTAGAATTAGCTTTGCAAACAACATATGGCGAAGAATTACTTCAGATGGTGAATCCTAATAACATATCAATCTAGCATTCAGAGATAACCTTTATGAGAACCCTGAACCTAACAAGGGATCTACTCAGATATGGAGAATGAAACAATCAACATAACTGAATAAATCATCAATAGAATAAATAAGAGTAGAATAAAACAGTGGTACTAAATCTTCTCTCAGACGAACGAAGTTCTGACTTTTCTCCCCTCTTTAAAGCTCTCTCAGAAATCCTCAAGTAAAACGTAATGAAAAGCACACAGATAAAGTGGCTATAAAACCTAATTAAATAGTTTAAACACGAATTGGGGTCTTATTGTCAATATTAAAGGCTTCTGGGCAAGTTATGCAATTCTTCAAACTTCATTAAAAGTCGCGACTTGTGATCTCCTCGATGGGTGTCGATCGATACTAGGGGGTATCGATCGATGCTTGACTCTTCGATCAGGTACTTAGTCACCAGACTTCAGTTTCGCTCCAGAACGCTCCATAAAACTCCAATATCTCCAATAATGCTCCAAATGTGCTAAAACCTCTAAAAGACTCCAAAAAACTCTATAATAGAATAAAGACTCGATAAAACGAACTTATATCATGGCTTAAACAGGGTAAAAACCATGATATATCAACTCCCCCAGACTTTTCCTTTGCTTGACCCTAAGCAAAAAGAAGACTAAACCAGAGAAAGAGGTTTGAAAACGTAGAGACTCACTTGTTCTTGAAACGTTGCAATGACCAATTTCCCAAGCGCCCAAATGTCACCTAAACAGCTTTTTGATCTAACCACCATGTACTTCTGGTGTAAGCCTCGGTGGTGAGGTCTTAACCGGGATAGTCGTGGGACGAAAGGTAGGCGGTCGCCTTGCCCTTTGGCCGAAAGATGGTCGATGGTGGAGTGACTTGACACGATGGCGATCGCTTCTCTCGTGTGGAGTCGGTGAGTGGGCTGTTGGTGGAGTGAGTACACGACGCAGAGGGGAGATGAGTCTCTGATACGGTGCAGGACTTGAGCTTGGTCGAATCCACGAACAAGAACAAGAGCAAGAGAAATCGCTTCTCTAGGGAAAATGC
Organism: Eutrema japonicum; assembly: GCA_030161315.1. Taxonomy (NCBI): domain Eukaryota; kingdom Viridiplantae; phylum Streptophyta; class Magnoliopsida; order Brassicales; family Brassicaceae; genus Eutrema; species Eutrema japonicum. Next base: position 31,481,272 of record BSQW01000007.1, on the reverse strand, counting down.
GGCGCTTTATTAATAATCAAAAAGGTAACAAATTACAAGGCTGCAGGGGAACCTTATAAAGGGGCTCGACAGCTAGGTGACCCTTAGGTCAAATCGAAATGCAAAAAGACATAAAAACCAAACAAAAAAACAAAGAACAAATAAGGAAATTCCGCATCCCCTAACTAAACAAAGTGTAGCGTTTCATTAAAGGTAGAAAAAGGAAAGTATGGCCGCGGCCTTTAAAACTGATCGTTTGATGTCGTTTTGGATTGTTCTTTGAAGCTTGAAGTACCTGCAAAGACAGTGTATAATGTGAACATCTTACCTTGGTGCGAAGTGGCCGGATGTGGCGTGTGATGCGCCTTTGAAGGTGAGTCGGGCTTGGGTGAGTCCTGTGTGTGCAGCAGCTTGGTGAAGTCTTCTAGGAGGTCTTCTTGATCATAGAAGTCATCCTCTTCAAGTCCCGACAGCTCCTTAACTTCAACGCTTTCTTTGGCCCGTTGTTGGTCCTTACCGGCTAGGTGGCTTGTGTGTGAAGCAGCTGATTGTTCTGCCTCGCTAATAGGGAAACTACTCGACCTGTTAGCTTTAGAATATCCTCTTTGTCGAGAGAACTTACCTCCCTCAGTGCTGATTGGATCGTTTGGACGGTCGTATGAGCTTGTCTCCTTTGCTTCGGCTAAAACCGTTTCCGGGTAAGGTCCTTCGGCTAAAATTGATTCCGGGCCTGTATGACTAAAACCACTCGAACGGTTAGTCTTAACATAGTCACTTGGGTGTGAGAACTTACATCCCTCAGTGGAGATCACGTCGTTCGGTCGGTCATTCTGCAAGTGATTTCTTCTCTCGGCTAAACCTCCAAACGGGTCGCCTGGTCCGGGTGAGTTGACGAACGCCTGTATGGCCGTTCCGAATCTTCTTCTGAGCTGTTTGGCCTTGGAACGGGTCATGGGACCTTCTGGTACGATGGGCATCACAGTTGGGTCGGTTCTAGAGCCGATGTCCTCATCATTCCCTCCCTCTTCAAGAGGTTTTGTCCACAAAACTGGATCTCCTGTATCAAAAGAAGATAAATCAGCAACATTGAACGTATGTGAGATGTTCAACTCACCTGGTAGCTCTAGTTGGTAAGCATTGTCGTTGATTTTGGCTAGAATTTTGAATGGGCCGTCGCCTCTTGGAGCGAGCTTGGATGCGCGCTTGTCCGCGAATCTTTCTTTGGTCATATGTAGCCAGACCCAATCTCCTGGTTCGAATGTGATCTCCTTCCTGCCTTTGTCATGGCTCTTCTTGTACCCTTCGGTTTTCTTCTCAATATTGGCTTTGGCTTTCTCATGCAACTCCTTGATGAGCTCGGCACGTCTAAGCCCGTCTTGGTTAACCTGTTCTACTTGGGGAATTGGCACAAGATCTACTGGAGATAGAGGATTAATTCCATAAACGACTTCAAAAGGAGATAGCTTAGTGGCCGAGTGAACAGCCCTATTATATGCAAATTCTATGAATGGAATGCAATCAAGCCATGTTTTCATGTTGTTACCACGAGTGGCTCTAAGTAAAGAGCCAAGTGTACGGTTTACCACTTCCGTTTGTCCGTCTGTTTGTGGGTGACATGTAGTGGAGAATACGAGCTTGGTCCCTAGCTTCTTCCACAAAGTCCTCCAAAAATGACTCAAAAATTTTGTGTCTCGGTCGGACACTATAGTCCTAGGAATTCCATGTAGGCGCACCACCTCCTTGAAGAACAAATTAGCAATGTTGGTCGCGTCATTTGTCTTGTCACACGGGATGAAGTGTGCCATCTTAGAGAACCGGTCCACAACAACAAAGATGCAATCTTGATGTCGTATCTTGGGAAGTCCTAAAACAAAATCCATAGAAAGATCTACCCATGGGGCGTTAGGAATAGGTAAAGGGAGATAAAGACCGTGAGGATGTGACCTGGATTTGGCTTTGAGGCATCGGACGCATCTAGCACAGTATTTCTTCACGTCTTTCTTGAGGTGCGGCCAATAGAAATGGTCTTTGACTATGGCCAAGGTCTTGTCTACACCGAAGTGTCCCATTAATCCTCCTCCATGTGCTTCACTAAGCACTAACTCCCTCATTGATCCCTGCGGAATACACAAACGTTTACCTCTAAAAAGAAAATCATTTTGGAGATAGAATCGACCGTATATTCCTTTGCCGTGATTAGCGTAGCTTTCTTTGAAATCAGGGTCGTCTCTGTATAGGTCCTTGATGTGCTCAAATCCTAGCACCTTGGCCTCCATTGTTGAAATGAGAGCATGCCTTCTTGATAAGGCATCGGCTACCACATTTTCTTTGCCCTTTTTGTACTTGATGACGTAGGGAAACGTCTCCACAAATTCAAGCCACTTGGCGTGTCTTCTTTTGAGTGCGGTCTGACCTCGCAAGTGCTTAAGAGTCTCATGGTCCGTATGAATGATGAACTCCTTGGACAGCAAGTAGTGTTGCCAAGTCTCCAATGCCCGGACAAGAGCGTAGAGTTCCTTGTCATAAGTCGGATAATTCAGCGTGGCTCCACTTAGTTTCTCACTAAAGAAGGCCACGGGTCTTTTCCTTTGATGCAGCACAGCTCCAATTCCTAAGCCGGATGCATCACATTCCACTTCGAACATTTCATCGAAATCGGGCAAAGCAAGAACCGGTGCTTGGGTAAGCCGGTCCTTGAGCTCGTTGAAGGCAGCTTCTTGAGCTGCTCCCCATGTGAATGGCACGTTCTTTTTGATCACAGCCGTGAGTGGGGCAGCAACAGTACTGAAATCCCTCACAAACCGTCAGTAAAAGCTTGCTAAGCCATGGAAGCTCCGAACATGTCCGATAGATGTCGGTGTGGGCCAATCTCTTATGGCCTTGATCTTCTCCTCGTCCACTCGTAGGCCCTGTTCACTCACTACAAAGCCTAAGAAAACAAGTTCATTAGTACAAAATGTGCACTTCTTAAGGTTAGCATAAAGGCCTTCCTTGCGAAGTGATTTAAGCACTAGTTCTAGATGTTTGAGATGATCTTGTAGGTTCTTACTATATATAAGTATGTCATCAAAATAGACCACTACAAATTTACTTATATAGGAACGAAGAACCTGGTTCATTAGTCGCATGAATGTGCTCGGTGCATTGGTCAAGCCGAAAGGCATGACTAGCCACTCGTATAGGCCTTGCTTGGTCTTGAAGGCCGTTTTCCATTCATCTCCTTCACGCATCCTGACTTGGTGGTACCCACTTTTCAAGTCTACTTTTGAGAAGATGGTGGAACCACTTAGCTCGTCAAGCATGTCGTCTAGGCGCAGTATAGGATGCCGGTACTTGATAGTGATATTGTTGATAGCTCGGCAATCTACACACATCCTCCAAGTGCCATCTTTCTTTGGCACTAGCAACACAGGAACAGCACATGGGCTTAGACTTTCTCTTATGTAGCCCTTGTCTAACAAGTCCCGGACTTGTTTTTCCAATTCTTTAGTCTCCTTGGGATTCATTCGGTAGGCGGCTTTATTTGGCAATGCCGCACCGGGAACAAGGTCTATTTGGTGTTCTATTCCACGTAGAGGGGGCAGGCCTGGTGGGTTTTCTTCCGGGAAGAGGTCTCTAAATTTGCTTAGCAAAGCATCCACTTCCGGCGGCAATGCTATGTCCCTGTTTTCTGTACTTAGACACTCTTTAAACAGCATTAGTAATATAGTGCCCTCGGCACTCATAGCACGGTTTAAACCACCAGCATTGATGTATAAGTTAGAAACACTTACCTTGGTCTCCTTGCTCATCCTGGCTTGAAGTTCTTGCACTTCTGTCGGACTTAGAGGGGCCAAATTGTATTTGCGCTCCTTGTGTACGAATGAGTAGTAATTGGTCCGGCCATTGTGAAGTGTTGCACGGTCAAATTGCCACGGTCTCCCCAGCAGGAGATGGCCAGCTTGCATCGGTACTACGTCGCAAAGTACTTGGTCTTGGTATTTGCCGACGCTAAATGGAACACTCACTTGCTCGGTCACTTTGAGCTCCGTGGTGTCATGAAGCCATTGTAGCTTGTAGGGCCTAGGATGCTTAGTCTTTTCCAAGCCTAACCTGTCCACCATAAACTTGCTAGCCACATTAGCACAAGATCCTCCATCTATTACAAGATTACATACCTTCCCGTTAATGGTGCATCGTGTGTGGAACAAGTTTTCCCGTTGAACTTTTTCTTCGGGTTGGACCAGCATGCTAAGGACTCGTCTAGTTACTAGTAGTTCACCAGTATCCGGATACTCAACGTCGTCCTCGGCTCCATCTACTTCTTCTTCGATCTCGTCTTGAGATTCATATCCACCACTTGCCGTAATGATCATGACTCTTTGGTTTGGGCATTCTCGGGCATAGTGTCCTCTTCCCTGACATTTAAAACAGGTAATATCACGTGTTCGAGCTTGATTAGTACTAGGGAACTTACCTTGCTCGGGCCGGGATGTCTTCGGGAAGTCGTTGGTTCGGCCTTTGAATCGGGAATCGATCTCGACAGCTTTGCCTTTGTCGACCGGCTTGCTGCCACTTGCTTGCCAAGGCGGATTGGTCTTGGGTCGGCTGGAAAGTGAGGTCTTCCTTTTGATTTGTTGCTCTATTTGTACCGAGAGGTGTAGTAGCTCATGGAGCCCACTATACCTAGTCCTTTCCACCTTCCGGCCTATACGTTCTTGAAGCCCATCAATGAATTGGGCCATCAAGGCTTCTTCGGATTCTTCTAACTCCAGTGAGTTCATAAGTTTCTCGAATTCTTCAAAGTACTCCTCTACGGACCGGTTGCCTTGTGCCAACTTCCTGAAACGTTTCTGCAAGTCACGGTGATAATGATCAGGCACATACCTTAGTCGTAGGAGGTATTTCATGTCATGCCATGTTTGGATCGGTCCAAAAAGTTGCCTTCTCCTCTCGGCCACAGTCCTGTCCCACCATGCGAGTGCATTTTCGGTGAGTTGTGCGGCTGCCAAGGCTATCTTCTTGCCTTCTCCATAGCCATAGCACTCGTATATGTACTCCATGCGTCTTTCCCAATCCAAGTATACTTCCGGGTTGGATTTTCCTGCAAAAGTAGGCGGTGACAATTTCATGTCGTGATTGGGCTCACGCTCTATCGGCCGATGGCCTCTAATGGGGTCACGTCTCCTTTGGTTTAGGTGACGTCTAGGGGCAGGGGGAAACTCGTCCTCCATCTCCGGCATGCTGTCACGGTCTTCATGATTCTCATCTTGCCGGTCGTTCACGGGAGCATTCACTCTTGCCGGTAGTTGCGTATCGTCGGCACGTCCCGGTTGTGGCTGCTCAAGTTGGCCGATTCTTTGGCCAAGTCCTCTCAGCTCGTCTCTCATGGCCGTCAGCATCTGCATCATGGCATCTTGTGGAACGTGGTCAGCTTCGTCGTCCATAATGGTTCCTGTATTTCTTGTTAACACTCAAAGATAAATTCGTCAAAATACCGAGTGGTATGCAAGAGAAATTCAGAAAAATTTATTTAAACGATTTTAAAAACTTTGCCAAATTCTCTAGAGGTCCTAGCAAGGATACTAATCAGTCGGCAATGGTTAAAAATCGCGGAAAAAATTTTCCTAAAAATTCCCCGGGAATTTCCTAAACTCCCCTATTCGATACGGTAAATTTCCAATTAATCGGCAAGTCTAATACTCGGGGAAAAAATTTCCTAAATGATCGAGCAAATATTCTGGACGGTCGGTAAATCTTAACACGCGGGGAAAACTTCCTAAAATTCCCCCGGGGAAATTTCCTAAACTCCCCAAATTCGACACGGTAAGATATTTTTTTTTTTTTTTTTTTGAAATTCTCGGAAACAAAATATTCTACTAAATAAACTTAGACTCTATATATTTTTTTTTTTTTTTTCCTTTTCTTAAACTAAACAGAAAGAACTCGATCTAACAAAAACCCTAGCAATACTTTTTTTTTTTTTTTTTTTTTGAATTCTCGAAACAAAAAAAAACAAAAATCCTAGCGATAGAGCTATGAAAAATAAACCGAAACAAGAGATAGAAAACCAAAGGTGGAACCTTTGGCTCTGATACCAGATGGTGTAAGCCTCGGTGGTGAGGTCTTAACCGGGATAGTCGTGGGACGAAAGGTAGGCGGTCGCCTTGCCCTTTGGCCGAAAGATGGTCGATGGTGGAGTGACTTGACACGATGGCGATCGCTTCTCTCGTGTGGAGTCGGTGAGTGGGCTGTTGGTGGAGTGAGTACACGACACAGAGGGGAGATGAGTCTCTGATACGGTGCAGGACTTGAGCTTGGTCGAATCCACGAACAAGAACAAGAGCAAGAGAAATCGCTTCTCTAGGGAAAATGCGGCGCTTTATTAATAATCAAAAAGGTAACAAATTACAAGGCTGCAGGGGAACCTTATAAAGGGGCTCGACAGCTAGGTGACCCTTAGGTCAAATCGAAATGCAAAAAGACATAAAAACCAAACAAAAAAACAAAGAACAAATAAGGAAATTCCGCATCCCCTAACTAAACAAAGTGTAGCGTTTCATTAAAGGTAGAAAAAGGAAAGTATGGCCGCGGCCTTTAAAACTGATCGTTTGATGTCGTTTTGGATTGTTCTTTGAAGCTTGAAGTACCTGCAAAGACAGTGTATAATGTGAACATCTTACCTTGGTGCGAAGTGGCCGGATGTGGCGTGTGATGCGCCTTTGAAGGTGAGTCGGGCTTGGGTGAGTCCCGTGTGTGCAGCAGCTTGGTGAAGTCTTCTAGGAGGTCTTCTTGATCATAGAAGTCATCCTCGTCAAGTCCCGACAGCTCCTTAACTTCAACGCTTTCTTTGGCCCGTTGTTGGTCCTTACCGGCTAGGTGGCTTGTGTGTGAAGCAGCTGATTGTTCTGCATCGCTAATAGGGAAACTACTCGACCTGTTAGCTTTAGAATATCCACTTTGTCGAGAGAACTTACCTCCCTCAGTGCTGATTGGATCGTTTGGACGGTCGTATGAGCTTGTCTCCTTTGCTTCGGCTAAAACCGTTTCCGGGTAAGGTCCTTCGGCTAAAATTGATTCCGGGCCTGTATGACTAAAACCACTCGACCGGTTAGTCTTAACATAGTCACTTGGGTGTGAGAACTTACATCCCTCAGTGGAGATCACGTCGTTCGGTCGGTCATTCTGCAAGTGATTTCTTCTCTCGGCTAAACCTCCAAACGGGTCGCCTGGTCCGGGTGAGTTGACGAACGCCTGTATGGCCGTTCCGAATCTTCTTCTGAGCTGTTTGGCCTTGGAACGGGTCATGGGACCTTCTGGTACGATGGGCATCACAGTTGGGTCGGTTCTAGAGCCGATGTCCTCATCAACTTCTCCGTAGACATTCGCAGCTCCCCAGACTACACACATTATCTCACAGCATTGTTCAATCAATCCATCCTCGCCAGTTTCATCGCTGTGATTAATATCAAGAACCTTCTAGATTCTTTCCCATACAATATCATGACAAGGAATCACCCTTTTTCACACTTTTTGGTATTATTTCTCTCCCTCAAACTTATTTCTTATTATATTTTCTCTTTTGTTTTTAGCCTTGCATATACAAGTCAAGGTATGAGACGCGAGTATTGATGGTGTTTGCCACCTAATCCCCGGTTCTTCCCTCTCAACGTATCAAAAGATGTAGGCGAATAATGGCATCATAGGAAAATTCTAGCCTCGCTTCCAATCCTTTGTGTGATCATTTCCTCTCGAGTAGAATAATGGGATCGCTGGAAATTTTCCTAACCATCTACTCAGAAGAAAATCATTTCATCTTTTAATGCGCTTATTAATTAACTTGCCACAGGGAGAGAAATACCATTATTTTTAAACACTTGGGTTCCTTTGTCAGATACGAATGAGGAATCAAGCTCTATGAGTACTAACCACATTGACGAAGTGCAAAAATTTGGCTCAGTGTTTAAGGAACTTTGCTGGAAACATGAGTGTCTTCTGGTTAACTGGTCAGCCTTTGGATTTTTCATTAGTCGATCTAGAACTGATTCTGTAACAATGGTCACTTAGAAGCAAGTTCAAATCATTTGATTCAAGAAAAATATCACAGTCTCAGACAAAGTTTTGACTCAATAAAACAACGAATGACTCAAAAACGGACTATCTCTAAGAAAAACAAAAACAAAGTCAGCGACTACCTCCCATAGACTTAAACAACACTGTCCACTGTGTTATCTAGCCTAGAGTTGGTGAAAGGAAACAAATGAGCTGAGTGGATTATGAAAAATTACAAACCGTACCTTTACAGGGTATCGATCGATACTGGTAGGTATCGATCGACACCAACTGTATATCGACACACTGATTAAAAATCAGGAGTGTCGAGTCGCTTAACTAGAGAAAGCATTCCATTGTGTTAGATGTTAGCACTGTTAGGAACACTCAAAAACAGGTTAAATGCAACATGGTATATCAAACATGAATCCAAAGAAGTTCAAATGCAAAAAAAAATACTGACATAAGTTCAACAGAAAAGAAAAATAAAAGAAAAAGAAAGAAAAATACAAACGTGAAGATAGAGAAAACTAATCATGCGTGTCCTCAGAATCACTCTCATGGTCAGCAGTGCCAGATGGTCCAACGTCAGGGGGCGTGCGCGGTGAGTCTGGTGATGCAGGACGGCGAGACGAAGGACCAGCGTCCGTGTCAGTCATGCACCGGCAGGGAGCGATAGCGGTCCAGATCGTCTACAGACTTGTGACTACGTATCGCTGACAAGGATCTATCTCCATCTCAGGTAGTGGAGGAAGAGAAAGCGCAGCGGCGATAGGAGATGGCTCGTGTTGCGGTTGATCCTCAGCATGGTCATCGACAGGTGGCTGTACTCTAGTAGCAGAGCCTCGACAACGAGTGACCGATGCAGGCTCCATGTCATCATCAGAGGGTGCGAAAAGCAACTGTGCAGGGTCACCGCTTATGTCGGTCATATCGGTGTGGGGGAGATGAACCAGAAAGTCCCCAACATAAGTGCTAAAAACCCAACGCCTGTGAGGCTCCAGCCAACGTAGGTGCTCCAAGTGCGCCTCGTCCATGAACTCGCAGGAGGTCACGATCGAACAACTGGTGGTGCTGATTCCCAGGTTCAAGAAAATGGGTGTGAGAAGACTGCCCACCGTTTCTGTCTTTTTACGACCTGCTGTCCTAGAAGACCTGCCACGTCATGTGAAAGGTTTAACCTTCAGCGACTCCAACTGATGTGCGAATACAGCACCCTGGTTAACCGCGAGATCCAACTCAGGCCACTCATATGCCTCATAAGAAATGAGATCTCCAATCCCAATAGACAGAACAATCAGCTCAGCAACTCTCGTCTTGTTTGGCTGCATCTTACACAACAAAGTGTTGCTCAGGATCCTCACAAGGCAGCGCAGGACGGGATGGCGCACATCCATATGTGTAGTGGTCTTACTGTCATAGACCCCTTGCCCAAAGTGAGACCAGAATGCCTCAACATCCATGAACTTGCGAGGAAGCTCGCACTTCGAGAAGTCCCGGTGAAACCCATATATGTCGCAAAACTCCTAAAAAGATATCCTGTAGCGCACACCATGAATCAGGAATGTGATAACGCCCTGCTGTGCAGTCACTGGAGGTTCACCACTGTAGTAGACGCGGACAGAAGCAAGGAACTGGCGAACCAAGTCAGGGTACAAGTCATATTGTCGCGCATGCATCGTCCCCAATCCGATCTTGCGGATCAGTCTATCAAGCTCCCTTTCAAAACCAAGATGACGCATAGTGTGCGTATCAACAAACCGAGTGGGGCGCACATCGACCTCCTGCCAGGCATTGTAGAAGATCGAATCGTAATCGTCCCACTCCTTGGAAATAGGTCTATGCGTGCAAGCCTTGCTCTCCGTAATCTCCTTATCCGACCCCTCGTAATCATCCCTCAAACGTATCCTAGCCTTCTCGCTGATTTTAGGCCACGGAAAACGAACAGTTGCGTGAGGAGGAACATGTGATGAAGGTATAGGAGCCTCGGATGGTGCGTCACATAAGTTGGTACCGAAAGCCACAGTGAAGTCGGTAGAGTTGGCAGTCTGAACCCTGTAACGATGTTGGGTGAGACAGGGGTTAACTGATACTGGGGTCCAAACCCCATTACGAAAGAATTCGACTCGAGCACCCAACTGTTATTCTTTCCCTGGTGGGTTAGAGCTGGATGCGGTATCAGTGCGTGTTCTCTTTCGCGTAGACATCTGCATCATTAACAAACACGAAACATGGCATAAATCCAACATCTCTCTCAAACACAGCAATCTCGGCTAAATAAAACAATGAGCATCGACCGATACCACTGTGGTATCGATCGATACTCACATAGGTATCGATCGCCACGCGAAGAACATGAATCCGAAAACATTAAAAGTGTAATCCAAGGGTAATTAGGTGCAATGCAAGATTCGACTAAGCCTAGAATTTATGTTCTACCTCGATCAACCCCAGCATTCCCAACGTTGGCTTGCGCAGCTGGTGCGACAATCTGACCAACAACAGTAGGAGGGACAATGACGTTTCCAGCCTCGTCAAGTCGCTGCCCTCTCTCATTGCACACTTGACCCTCTTGGTCTCTCAAGACTCCAGCTTCATCAGCTCTTAAAACCACTGGGTTGTTCATCCCTGATGTTTGCTTTGTCTTTCGGTTTGTGCGTTCTAAACGTGCTAGTTTCTCTAACGATAGATTGACTAGCGGAGTGCTCTTGTTTCTTCTGGTTTCACGATTAGTCATGCACCTGAAACACAAAAATCAAGAACGTTAGTAACAAAAACGTGATGGTATCGATCGATACCAAGTGGTGTCGATCGATATCAACAAAAAGAAAACGACAAGTATCGACCGATACTAAATAGTATCGATTGATACCGACGAACTTAGTCGAAACTCGACAGCTCAAATTTGATATGCTCAAATTAATACCCTAAAAAGTACTAAAGCAGTTGATGCGGTATATCAGGGGTCGAACACAGGAACTCAAAGAAATCGCACAATAGATTGTATAGTTTCAAGTCAAGCTAAGCAGTTCAGATTAAACAAAAAGCAGTAAGCAGTAAACGAGTTGTAAATTGATGGGAAAGAGATAGGTTCAGGGATATTTCTCAGGAAATCAATGAATGCAAAATAAACTAACTAATCAGGGTTCAGGTTACAGGCGGTTCTAGAACTCAAATCACTAGAGTATAATTAACCAACTGTCGTTGCGAAAACTATCTAAATCTAAACTTCACAATCCCAAATTTCTTTGCAAATTCCTAAGAAAAAATCTGCCTTAATTTCAAGTTTGATATGTTCACAAATCAATTAAACCAAATCTCTTTGCGAATAATCAATTTGCTCACCCTAAGTTCTATTAGGTAATTCATCTCACTGTCGTGCCTAATCAATTATCCTAAGATCTAAGTTCTAGGTGATCAATCCAGAATTAGCTTTGAGAACAACCTAAGGTGAAGAACTAATTCAGATTATGAACCCTAAATAACTAAACAACCTAGCATTCAAAGAAATCCCTTATGAGAATCTCCAAACCTAACAAGAGATCTACTCAGACATGGAAATTGAATCAATAAACATGTTTGAATAAATACTCAATAGAAAATAAGAAAGAGTAACAAAAGGGTTCGAAATCTTCTCTCGACGAACAGAGTTTCAGACTTGTATCCCTTGAAAAGCTCTCTCACAAATCCAGAATAAAATAAAAGTGTAGCCAACAAAGTGGCTGTAAAATCCCTATAAATAACCTAAATCACGAATTGGGGTCTTCTTGTAAATATTAAAAACTTCTGAACCAAGTTGCAATTCTTTAACTCTTCATTAAAGTCGTGGGTCGTGTCTGCCAGTGGAGAGGTATCGATCGATACTAGGCAGTATCGATCGACACTGATCGTGAAATCGGGTACTCAGCAACACGAACTTCAGCTTTGCTCCAAAATGCTCCAGAAAGCTCCAATATCTCCAATTATGCTCCAAACGTGCTACAACATGTAAAAGACTCTAAAGTACTACAAAATAGTAGAAAGACTCTATAAAATGGACTTATATCATGGCCTAAACGGGGTAAAAACCATGATATATCATCCATACCCGGTTTGTCCCGGGTTGACACGGTTTGCCCCCTTTTTCTATAAATACTCTAAACCTAATTTTTGGCAACTAAGCTTTCTTTTCCTAGAGTTGGGTTTTAAACCAAACTCATCTTATGATTTTGGATGGATCTTCATCACAAATGCCACTCTAGAGAAGGATTCTTCAACCTATCTTTATATTATCTTTATTTTATTCTTGTTCTTTATCTTTATGTCTTCTTCTTTTATGTTCTTCATGTTCTTTAGGGTATAGACCCTTTTTGTTCGATTTTGGATTATGCTTGATTTTGAGGATTTGATGATTGATTTGTGTTACTTATGTTCTTAGTCCTTGCTTTCCTTTATTTCTAAGTAATCGTAGCCATAGATTGGGCTTGAGAGAGTCAATCTAGATCAAAGGGAAAATCATGCACACCAAATGTTCGATGAAATTCCCCTAGAAGCTTAGTAAGAGATAAACATTCTTAACCTATGAAAGTAGTTGCTTAAGGTGTTTATTGGTTGATTTGAATGTTGATCTTAATGCTTGCTAATCACTTTATAACAAATGAGAGTTTGATCTTGATTTAGTGATTAGCAAAGTGATTAGTGCCTTGAGAGAGGATTAGTCATAATTATTGATCTTAACCTAAGGATTAGCATTGATTGTGTGTATCTGCATCATTAGTCAATTGTCTTGATGATTATATGATGATGATTTAGGTTGATCTTTATTAAATCTTTCACTTACGTTGGTTCTTAATGCTAGATTTAATGAGATAAACCAAAGTCTAGAACTACACCTAGATTAGGTAGTTCTAGTTTGGCGTGACAAACCAACCTAGATCTACACCCTATGATTTTTGGTCTCGTCCCATGCATTAGGGAGAGATTCGAGTAAACGGTGTTAGTGCTAGATTAGATTTATTCATTCGAGTCTTGAACTTAGGCATTTCACTCCTAACCCGAGTTTAAATGAATTGCTTGAACCGAATCTTTTCTGAGCTTTTCACGCCTAGTCAACGAGAGGTTATGTCTAGGGTGATTAGTGATACCGGCCCCAACTTGGCCGGTATCAGATCTTCGACCACCAAGACCCACTTTGACCCAGATTTGACCGGGTCAATACCAGGTTTGTCCCGGGTTGACCCAGTTTCCCCCATTTTTCTATAAATACTCTAAACCTAATTTTTGTTAACTAAGCTTTCTTTTCCTAGAGTTGGGTTTTAACGTAAAATCCTCTTATGATTTTGGATGGATCTTCATCACAAATGCCACTCTAGAGAAGGATTCTTCAACCTATCTTTATATTATCTTTATTTTATTCTTGTTCTTTATCTTTATGTCTTCTTCTTTTACGTTCTTCATGTTCTTTAGGCTTTAGACCATTTTTGTTGGATTTTGGATTATGCATGATTTTGATGATTGATTTGTGTTACTTATGTTCTTAATCATTGTTTTCCTTTCTTTCTAAGTAATCCTAGCCATAGATTGGGCTTGAGAGAGTCAATCTAGATCAAAAGGAAAATCATGCACACCACGTGTTCGATGAAATTCCCCTAGAAGCTTAGTAAGAGATAAACATTCTTAACCTATGAAAGTAGTTGCTTAAGGTTTTTATTGGTTGATTTGAATGTTGATCTTAATGCTTGCTAATCACTTTATCACAAATGAGAGTTTGATCTTGATTTAATCAATTTTTTGTGAGCTTTTCACGCCTAGTCAACGAGAGTTGATGTCTAGGGTGATTAGTGAACTAATTGGGATTGGAGTCTAATGATTGTTCACTACAAGAAAACAGGGTGATTTCCGACGGAAATTCCGACGGGCAAAAAGCCATCGGAAATCTCCGTCGATAATCCGACGGATTTCCGACGAACGGAATATCCGTTGGAGAATAAAGCGTCGGAAATTTATCCGACGGATTTCCGATGGTGTTTCCGACGGATGGTGATCTATCAAGGAAGCAGTAGTAGGGATGACTAGCCAATCTCTCCAACATCTGGTCAATGAATGGCAATGGGAAGTGGTCTTTCCATGTAGATGCATTCAACTTCCTGTAGTCAATGCACATTCGATGTCCAGTGATAGTCTTTGTAGGAATCATCTCATCCTTCTCATTCTTCACCACTGTTATCCCTCCTTTCTTAGGAACAACGTGCACTGGACTGACCCAAGAGCTATCTGAGATGGCATAGATAACTCCTGCATCTAAGAGTTTCATGACCTCTTTCTTAACCACCTCCTTCGGGTTCGGATTCAACCGCCTTTGATGCTCAATTGAAGCCTTTGACTCGTCCTCAAGATGAATCCTATGCATGCACAGATCCAGAGATATACCTGAAATATCATCAAGAGAATAGCCAAGAGCTTTGCGATACTTGCGCAGCTTGCTCAGTAGTAAGGTAACCTCTGCGTTGTTCAAGGAAGAATTAATGATTACTGGGAACGTGGAATTAGGACCAAGAAAACCATACCTTAAATTCGCAGGAAGTGGTTTGAGTTCCACTTTAGGAGCTGTCTCCTCGCTCCAATCTCCAAGCCCAGCAGCTTGCTTAGTTCTTTCGGCCAAACTTCTTTAGATACTGGTCGTGATGAATCGAGCATCTTCCCGTACTCAGCAGCAGCATCATTTGCATTAACCTCTGACTCAGCCGAACAGACCAATGCCCTCTCCAATGGGTCCTCAGGATGCATCTCCAGGAAGTACTCCTCAGCAATATCACAGAAGGTATCAACGAAGAAAATCTGTCCATCGATGGTTGGTCTCTTCATCATCTTCTCCATGTTAAAAGTCATGACCAACTCACCAATGTTAAGACTTATCTTCTCATTCCTGCAATCAATCAGAGCACCGGCTATTGCTAGGAATGGCCTTCCCAAGATGAGAGGATCTCTGGGTTCCGAATCATACTCCAAGACAATGAAATCAGTTGGGATTAAGCAATTCCCAATCATAATCGGAACATCCTCGAGCAATCCTTCTGGAAGTCTGACTGAACGATCAGCGAGTATCATTGAGATTCTCGTAGAAGTAAAGTCTGTCATTCCCATTCTCTTCGCAACCGAGTATGGCATGAGGTTGACACTTGAGCCAAGGTCACAAAGAGAACGCTCAAACCTGTCAGTAGCGATTGTGCAATCCAAGACAAAGCTCCCTGGATCTGGAAGTTTCGTTGGGATCCTGTTGTTTAAGATCGCACTGCACTCATGAGTGATCATCAGACAATCGTCTTCAAGGTTCACATTGCTGGACACCATCTTCTTGACATATCTTCTGAAGGCTGCATAATTTTTGATAGCATCGATGAAGGGAAGTTCAACAACCAGATTGTCCAAAATTTCCTTGCATTTAGCGTCCTCTACCTCCTTCTTAGTCCTCCCAAGAGCTCTGGGATAAGGTATCCTCGGTATGTAGATCCTCTCTGGTACTGCTTTAGCTTTCTCCTTCGTAACCTCAAGTTCTGCATCGTCTTCAGGTTCAGTATCGATCGATACAGGGGGGTATCGATCGATACACGGGATTTTGAGTTTTCCTGTGTGAGAATTTTGATCGGTGTCGAACGATGCTGGGTAGTGTCGATCGATGCCTTGGCGATTTCAGTGTCTTCATCGTCAGACCACTCGAAATTTTCATCAGTTTGGTCTACTTTCGCTCCTGAAGAGACCTCCTTACCACTTCTCAAGGTAATGTCATTGATGTGTGCCCTTGGGTTCTCTCCTTTTCCTGGAAGAAAACCTTCTTGTCTTCTCGAACCTTCTAAAGTCTGAGCTACCTGAGTTTCCAGCTTCTTCTGACCAATACCAAGAGCATCGATCCTTCCACTCAGATCTTTGTACATGGCGTCCATCTTACCATTGAAGGTCACTGTGATCTGCTGCTATCCTTGAACGAGTGTTTCAAGCATGGCTTCAATCTTGTTCTCGGATGTTTTAGCAGTCACAGGCTCGTAAGAAGGACTTCCGTAGTTCCTGGTGTAACCGCTGTTCTGGGCAGG
The DNA here is from genome assembly GCA_030161315.1 of Eutrema japonicum. Classification (NCBI taxonomy): domain Eukaryota; kingdom Viridiplantae; phylum Streptophyta; class Magnoliopsida; order Brassicales; family Brassicaceae; genus Eutrema; species Eutrema japonicum. The sequence continues at coordinate 31,465,196 of BSQW01000007.1, read as the reverse complement.
TTTCTGGTTGAATCCTCCTTGCTGGAAATTGTTGTTGAAGCTCCGATTGTTGTTGAATTGGTTCCTCTGTCCCTGAAAGCCAGAACCACCAATGTAGTTGACATCTTCTGCTGCTTGATCGTTGAACACCTCAACATCTTCAGCAAAATGAACGGCCTTTGTTGTCTTTCCCAGCAGAGGACTGTGCATAAAATCCAGCTGAGCCTTAACTTCAGCGATCTGCGACCCATCCTGATTACCAGCCAGCTTCTTGCGCTCGAAATCTGCACTCTTGGTGCTACTGCTAGATGCAAAATTCTCAATCAGCACGTAAGCGTCCTCATGATACCTGGTGTTGAAATTACCATTGCTTGAGGCGTCCAGAGCCATCTGATATCTCCAATCTACTCCTCTAAAGAAGATACCCAGTAGCTGCACATCAGAGTATCCATGATGTGGACAATCTCTCTGGTACGATCTGAATCTCGTCCAAGCAGCCTTGAACGCTTCAGTAGGTCCTTGAGAAAAAGTGGAGATTTTATTCCTCAGATCTTCAGATCGTCCATCATCATAGAAATTAATCAGGAATGCCCTCTTAGTGTCCTCCCAATTAGTCAGCGATCCAGGAGGTAGCTGCCTTAGCCAGTAAGTAGCATCTCCACCTAGAGAGTAGGGGAAAAGCTTGCAGAAGAGATAGTCGTAGGACACTCCATTGCTCTTGATGCTAGTGACCAAGTCCTCGAACTTCTCTACATGGTCCATTGGATGTTCATGAGAAAGACCATGAAAGAGATGTTTTCCCACTAGAATGTAGTAAGCAGGTTTCAGTTCAAAGTCGTTCTTCTCAAACGCAGGAGGACGAATTGCTGACCGATTGGCGAAAAACTGATCCGGCCTATTGTACTCACCAATCGTTCTTCCACGATTAACCACAGCGTTCCCCACGGCATTCTCATTGACAACAGGAGCATGTGGAATGATGATCCCCTCTCCATCCAGACGTTGTCCTTGCTCATTGCACAACCGACCCTCTTGGTCTCTGTAAGCACCAGCTGCATCACGAACTAACCCCACTTGATTGTTGTTCATCTTAGCTGATTTCTTTGCTTTCCTGTTTGTTCGTTCCACGTGTGCTAGCTGTTCCAGTGATAGATCAACTAGTGGAGTGCTCTTTTTGCTTCTGGTTTCTCGATTAGGCATGCACCTGAAATCCAAAAGTAAAGAGCGTAAGTAACTGAAATTTACGACGGGTATCGATCGATACTCAAGGGTATCGATCGATACTCGAGCGATTTAGACGAATTTATTAGCTAAAATCTAATGGCGAATTGAGTCCCCGGCAACGGCGCCAAAATTGATATGCTCAATTTAATACCCTAAATAGTACTAAAGCAGTTGCTGTAGTAAATCAGGGGTCGAACACAAGAACTCAGTTATCACACAATAGATTATATAGATCTGAAACAAGCTAAATCAAAAGATGTAATTGAAAATAAGATTGCAAGTAAAAGTGTTGTAAATTCAGTTGGAGGAAGATAGGTTCAGGGTATTTCTCAGGAAATCAATGAATGCAGTCTAATTAACTAACAGGATTCAGATTAAGCACAGCTCTAGAACTCAAATCACTAAAATATAATTAACCAACTCTCGTTGCGAAAACTATCTAAATCTAAATCCTAGGAATTCCAAATCTCTTTGCGAATCCTAAAGTCTAAATCAGCTTTAAAGTTCATGTTTGATATGTTCACAAATCAATTAGACCAAATCTCTTTGCGAATAATCAATTTGCTCACCTAGGTTCTATCAGGTAATTAATCGCACTCTCGTGCCTAATCAATTATCCTAAGATCTAAGTTCTAGGGGATCAATATAGAATTAGCTTAGAGAACAACCTAAGGTGAAGAACTAATTCAGATAATGAATCCTAAACATATAATCAACCTAGCATTCAAAGAAATCCCTATGAGAAAACCCCAAACCTAACAGGTGATCTACTCAGACATGGCAATTGAATCAATAAACATGACTGAATAAATACTCAAATAAATAATAAGAAAGAGTAACAAGATGTTTTGAGATCTGAATCTCGGACGAGGGGAAATTCAGACTTGTCTCTCTTCTCACCAAGTTCTCTCTTAAACAAGAACAAAAATAAAGCATAGCCTAAACAGATGGCTGAAAACCTAATTATATAGCTAAAACACGAATTGGGGTCTTCTTGCAAATATCAAAGTCTTCTGGGAACTTTTGCAAATCTTCAAATCTTGGGAAAAGGTCGCGGCCCATGAATTCTCGATGAGTGTCGATCGATACAAGGGGGTATCGATCGATGCTTGTTTCTCAGATCGGGCACTTAGTCATCAGACTTCAGTTTCGCTCTAGAATGCTCCAGTATCTCCAATAATACGCCAAATGTGCTAAAACCTGTAAAAGACTCTAAAAGATTCCAAAATACTATAAAGACTCTATAAAAATGACTTATATCATGGCTTAAACAGGGTAAAAACCATGATATATCAAAAAACGTATCTATCAAGAAGCTCGGTATAAAGACTCTCACACCATCTACCATACGCGTAACTTTTGGAGATTCATCACAAAGGAAGCCCGAGGGAGTGATCAACGATCTTCAATTACTTATTGAAAAAAGATTGTTCCCTCTGATTTTCAAGTTCTCGAGATGGATCGAGACAAGGATAGACAATTAATTTTTGGTCGACTGTTCTTAGCTACCATTGGCACCATCCTCGATTACGCCAACTGTAACACCCCTGATTCCCTCAAAAATATAAAGAGATCGGGAATGTCACAGTACGGCTACGGAGACAATCCGACCTGAGCAACCCATATCACTCTGCCTAAACCGTCGCCGTGGGCGCGCCTCCTGACCAAGGCCTAAGGCTTTGCAACCCGTACATTAGTGTCGAGTTATTTCATTTTGGACTAAACTAATATTATTTAACACAAACTGGATATATAGAAATTCTTACGTATTATTAATCTTGTTGAAAATAGTTACCAAAAGGTTTATACTAAGGTCGGCCAGTCTACTGCCAAAATTACATAGATAATATCTTTGCTAATTGGTTTTACAGTGGACCTATGTGTTATGCCGTCTTGAGCTACTATCGTCTACTGGTTACCTGCAAAACAAAATGAGTCATGAGTATTCTAGCAATACTCAGTGAGCTCTTGAGAAATCTAAGCACTCCTTAGAATCGCACCCAAATCACTTACAAGCAAGTCCTCCTAACAGGCAAGCTAACACTCAATCAATCACATCATATGGACATGCGGAAGCTATTAACAACTTAGCAAAGTCTCTTTATGCTACTATCATATATTTTCTAAATGCGAGGCCTCTATGTGTATCGGCCATTTCCCTACATCACCACAAGCATCTACAAATCACCACAAAGCATCATCTTGGTGACCTTGCATCTATCAGGTGACTTTCGGTCCTTTAGTCACCACTCGGCTCGTAGCTGACCTACAACCCTTGACCAGGGGAAATAACGACCTCCAACACCGGCCCAATTTCGCCCGGTGTGGAAGCTCTCGCCGAAGCCAGCCGAATTGTCTGAGAGATCAGCCTAGAAGAAGGACCTACGCTCAGATTTAGCTTCTGAAGTATTCATAGAAGTTGTAGGTAATTGAGTTAGATGTCGATGGTGGTGGTTTTATATCGTTTTGATCTGTGGTTTGAGAGATACATCGGATTTAACAGAGACATGTCGAACTGGCGCCCAAACGAGTTACACTAAAAAATGCTCCCTTTTTTCCCCCTTTTTCTATAAATACTCTAAACCTAATTTTTGTTAACTAAGCTTTCTTTTCCTAGAGTTTAGTTTTACCCCAAACTCCTCTTATGATTTTGGATGGATCTTCATCACAAATGCCACTCTAGAGAAGTATTCTTCAACCTATCTTTATATTATCTTTATTTTATTCTTGTTCTTTATCTTTATGTATTCTTCTTATATGCTCTTCATGTTCTTCAGGCTTTAGACCATTTTTGTTGGATTTTGGATTTTGCTTGATTTTGATGATTGATTTGTGTTACTTATGTTCTTAATCCTTGCTTTCCTTTCTTTCTAAGTAATCCAAGCCATATATTGGCCTTGAGAGAGTCAATCTAGATCAAAGGGAAAATCATGCATACCAAGTGTTCGATGAAATTCCCCTAGAAGCTTAGTAAGAGATAAACATTCTTAACCTATGAAAGAAGTTGGTTAAGGTGTTTATTGGTTGATTTGAATGTTGATCTTAATGAATGCTAATCACTTTATCAAAAATGAGAGTTTGATATTGATTTAGTGATTAGCAAAGTAATTAGTGTCTTGAGAAAAAATTAGTCATAATTAGTGATCTTAACCTAAGGATTAGCATTGATTGTGTGTATTTGCATCATTAGCCAATTGTCTTGATGATTAGATGATGATGATTTAGGTTGATCTTTGTTAAATCTTTAACTTAGGTTGGTTCTTAATGCTAGATTTGATGAGATAAACCAAAGTCTAGAACTACACCTAGATTAGGTAGTTCTAGTTTGGCGTGACAAACCAACCTAGAGCTACACCCTAGGATTTTTGGTCTCGTCCCATGCATTGGGGAGAGATTCGAGTAAACTGTGTTAGTGCTAGATTATATTTATTCATTCGAGTCTTGAACTTAGGCATTTCACTCCTAACCTGAGTTTAAATGAAATGCTTGAACCGAATCTTTTGTGAGCTTTTCACGCCTAGTCAACGAGAGTTGATGTCTAGGGTGATTAGTGAACTAATTGGGATTAGAGATTTATGCTTGTTAATCAGCTTATCACAAACGATAGTTTGATCTTGATTTGGTGATTAACAAAGTGATTAGTGCCACGAGACTGGATTAGTCAAATTTATGAATCTCATGTTCTAGGATAATGTTTAATGCTTCCAAATGATTCATTGTTTAATTGTTACCCATCTCATTGATAGCTTAGTTCATGATCCACATTTATATCTCTGTTTTCCTTCTTGCATTTGTTTTCTTTAGTTTAAAAACATAAAAACCCAAAAACAATTGCTCTAGCTTAGGAAGTTTCATGTATTCTTAGTGCTTCAATCTTAGCCTCTTTGGTTCGATCCTCAAATACTACAATGATAAGAGTAGGTTTGAGTAATTGATATGAGCTTAACGCAAAAACGTATCTATCAAGAAGCTTGGTATAAAGACTCTCACAACATCTACCATAAGCGTAACTTTTGGCGATTCATCACAAAAGAATCCCGAGGGAGTGATCAACGATCTTCAACCACTTATTGAAAAAAGATTGTTCCCGCTGATTTTCAAGTTCGCGAGATGGATCGATACAAGGATAGACAATTAATTTTTGGTCGAATCTTCTTAGCTACCATTGGTGCCGTTCTCGATTACGCCAACTGTAACACCTCTGATTCCCTCTATAAATAGAAAGAGATCGGGAATGTCACAGTACGGCTACGGAGACAATCCGACCTGAGCAACCCATATCACTCTGGCTAAACCGTCGCCGTGCGCGAGCCTCTTGACCAAGGCCTAAGGCTTTGCAACCCGTACCTTAGTGTCGAGTTATTTCAGTTTGGACTAAACTAATATCATTTAACACAAACTGGATTTATAGAAATTCTTACATATTATTCATCTTGTTGAAAATTGTTACCAAAAGGTTTATGCTAAGGTCGGCCAGTCTACTGCCAAAATTACATAGATAATATCTTTGCTAATTGGTTTTACAGTGGACTCATATGTTATGCCGTCTTGAGCTACTGTCGTCTACTGGTTACCTGCAAAACAAAATGAGTCATGAGTATTCTAGCAATACTCAGTGAGCTCCTGAGAAATCTAAGCACTCCTTAGAATCGCACCCATTTTTACAAGCAAGCTAACACTCAATCAATCACATCATATGCTGCGGAAGCTATTAACAACTTAGCAATATCTCTTTATGCTACTATCCTATATTTACTAAATGCGAGGCCTCTATGTGTATCGGCCACTTCCCTACATCATCACAAGCATCCACAAATCACCAAAAAGCATCATCTTGGTGACCTTGCATCCATCAGGTGACTTTCGGTCCTTTAGTCACCACTCGGCTTGGTAGCTAACCTACAACCCTTGACCAGGGTAAATACCGGCCTCCCACACCGGCCCAACTTCGCCCGGTGTGAAAGCTCTCGCCGAAGCCAGCCGAAGTGTCTGAGAGATCAGCGTAGAAGAAGGACCTACGCTCTGATTTAGCTTCTGAAGTCTTCTTAGAAGTTGTAGGTAATTGAGTTATATGTCATCTAGAGGTAGTTTCAAGTCTTTCTGATCTGTGGTTTGAGATATACATCAGATTTAGCAGAGAAATGTCTAATTGGCGCCCAAACGAGTTACACTAAAAAATGCAAAACCTCCCACACCGGCCACATACATGATATATCATGGTTTTTACCCTGTTTAGGCCATGATATAAGTCCTTTTTATATAGTCTTTCTAGTGTTTTGTAGTCTTTTAGAGTCTTTTACATGTTATAGCACGTTTGGAGCATAATTGGAGATATTGGAGCTTTCTGGAACATTCTGGAGCGAAGCAGAGATCCGTGTAGTTGAGACGTCAAAATCACATGAGTATCGATCGATACCCCCTGGTATCGATTGATACCCGTCGAGGAAACAGAAGGATCACGACTTATTGAAGAGTTGAAGAATTGCAGAATTGGCCCAGAAGAGTTTGATATTTACAAGATGGCCCATAACGTGTTTTAGCTATATAATTAGGTTTTTCAGCCACTTTAATGGCTATGCTTAATTTTACTTTGGTTTGAGAGAGACAAGTCTGAATCTCCCTTCATCAGAGATTAGATCTCAAAACCTCTTGTTACTCTTTCTATTTTATTGATGATTTATTCAGTTATGTTGATTGTTTCATTCTCCATGTCTGAGTAAATCCACTTTAGGTTTAGGGTTTTCTCATAAAGGATTTCTTTGAATGCTAGGTTGATTATCTGTTTAGGATTCACCATCTGAATTAGTTCTTCACCATAGGTTGTTCTCAAAGCTAATTATAGGTTGACGAATCTGGAACTTAGATCTTAGGATAATTGATTAGGCACGAGAGTGCGATTAATTACCTGATAGAACTTAGGGTGAGCAAATTGATTATTCGCAAAGAGATTTGTTTTAATTGATTTGTGAACATATCAAACCTGAACTTTAAAGCTGATTTAGATTTTAGGATTCGCAAAGAGATTTGGAATTCCTAGGATTTAGATTTAGATAGTTTTCGCAACGAGAGTTGGTTAGCTATATTTTAGTGATTTGAGTTCAAGAACCATGCGTAATCTGAATCCTGTTAGTTAATTTAGCTGCATTCATTGATTTCCTGATAAATACCCTAGGCCTATATTTTCTACCATTGATTTACAACACCTTTAATTGCGTACTTGTTTTCGTTTACATCTTTTGATTTAGCGTATTTTGGATCTATATAATCTATTGTGTGATATTTTGAGTTCTTTTGTTCGATCCCTAGCTATACTACGACAACTGCTTTAGTACTATTTAGGGTATTAATTTGAGCATATCAATACACCGACCACCAAGACCCACTTTAACCTAGATTTGACCGGGTCAAAACCCACTTTGTCCCGGTTTGCCCCATTTTTCTATAAATACTCTAAACATAATTTTTGTTAACTAAGCTTTCTTTTCCTAAAGTTGGGTTTTAACCCAAACTCCTCTTATGATTTTGGATGGATCTTCATCACAAATGCCACTCTAGAGAAGGATTCTTCAACCTATCTTTATATTATCTTTATTTTAATCTTGTTCTTTATATTTATGTCTTCTTCTTTTACGTTCTTCATGTTCTTTAGGCTTTAGACCCTTTTTGTTGGATTTTGGATTATGCTTGATTTTGATGATTGATTTGTGTTACTTATATTTTTAATCCCTACTTTCCTTTCTTTCTAAGTAATCCTAGCCATATATTGGGCTTGAGAGAGTCAATCTAGATCAAAGGGAAAATCATGCACACCAAGTGTTCGATGAAATTGCCCTAGAAGCTTAGTAAGAGATAAACATTCTTAACCTATGAAAGTAGTTACTTAAAGTGTTTATTGGTTTATTTGAATGTTGATCTTAATGCTTGCTAATCACTTTATCACAAATGAGAGTTTGATCTTGATTTAGTGATTAGCAAAGTGATTAGTGCCTTGAGAGAGGATTAGTCATAATTAGTGATCTTAACTTAAAGATTATCATTGATTGTGCGTATTTGCATCATTAGTCAATTGTCTTGATGATTAAATGATGATGATTTAGGTTGATTTTGTTAAATCTTTCACTCAGGTTGGTTCTTAATGCTAGATTTGATAAGATAAACAAAAGTCTAGAACTACACCTAAATTAGGTAGTTCTAGTTTGGCGTGACAAACCAACCTAGAGCTACACCCTAGGATTTGTGGTCTCGTCCCATGCATTAGGGAGAGATTCAAGTAAACGGTGTTAGTGCTAGATTAGATTTATAATTTCGAGTCTTGAACTTAGGCATTTCACTCCTAACCCGAGTTTAAATGAATTGCTTGAACCGAATCTTTTATGAGATTTTCACGCCTAGTCAATGAGAGTTGATGTCTAGGGTGATTAGTGAACTAATTGGGATTGTAGATTAATGCTTGTTAATCTTCATATCACAAACGATAGTTTGATCTTGATTTGGTGATTAACAAAGTGATTAGTGCCACGAGAGTGGATTAGTCAAATTTATGAATCTCATGTTCTAGGATAGTGTTTAATGCTTCCAAATGATTCATTTTTTTATTGTTACCCATCTCATTGATAGCTTAGTTCATGATCCACATTTATATCTTTGTTTTCCTTCTTGTATTTGTTTTGTTTAGTTTAAAAACATAAAAACCCAAAAACAATTGCTCTAGCTTAGGAAGTTTCATGTATTCTTAGTGCTTCAATCTTAGCCTCTTTGGTTTGATCCTTAAATACTACAATGAAAAGAGTAGGTTTGAGTAATTGATATGAGCTTAACGCAAATATCTATCTATCAAGAAGCTCGGTATAAAGACTCTCACACCATCTACCATGAGCGTAACTTTTGGAGATTCATCACAAAAGAAGCCCGAGGGAGTGATCAACGATCTTCAACTACTTATTGAAAAAAAGATTGTTCCCGCTGATTTTTAAGTTCTCGAGATGGATCGAGACAAGGATAGACAATTAATAATTGGTCGACTGTTCCTAGCTACCATTGGCGCCATCCTCGATTACGCCAACTGTAACACCCTTGATTCCCTGTATAAATAGAACGAGATCGGGAATGTCACAGTACGGCTACGGAGATAATCCGACCTGAGCAACCCATATCACTCTGGCTAAACCGTCGCCGTGGGCGCGCCTCTTGACCATGGCCTAAGGCTTTGCAACCCGTACTTTAGTATCGAGTTATTTCAGCTTGGACTAAACTAATATCATTTAGCATAAATTGGATTTATAGAAATTCTTACATATTATTCATCTTGTTGAAAATAGTTACCAAAAGGTTTATGCTAAGACAAAATTACATATATAATATCTTTGCTAATTGGGTTTACAGTGGACCTATATGTTATGCCATCTTGAGCTACTGTCGTCTACTGGTTACCTGCAAAACAAAATGAGTCATGAGTATTCTAGTAATACTCAGTGAGCTCCTGAGAAATCTAAACACTCCTTAGAATCGCACCCAAATCACTTACAAGCAAGTTCTCCTAACAAGTAAGCTAACACTCAATCAATCACATCATATGCACATGCGGAAGCTATTAACAACTTAGCAAAGTCTCCTTATGCTACTATGATCTATTTTCTAATTGCGAGGCCTCTATGTGTATCAGCCACTTCCCTACATCATCACAAGCATCCACAAATCACCACAAAAGCATCATCTTGGTGACCTTGCATCCATCAGGTGACTTTCGGTCCTTTAGTCACCACTCGGCTCGGTAGCTAACGTACAACCCTTTACCAGGGGAAATACCGGCCTCCCACACCGGCCCAACTTCGCCCGGTGTGGAAGCTCTCGCTAAAGCCAGCCGAAGTGTCTGTAAGAGTAGCCTAGCTGAAGGATCTATGCTCAGATTTAGCTTCTGAAGTCTTCATAGAAGTTGTAGATACTTGAGTTAGTTGTCATTTGGAGATAGGTTCAAATCGTTCTAATATGTGGTTTGAGAGATACATCAGATTTAGCAGAGACATGTCTAACTGGCGCCCAAACGAGTTACACTCAAAAATGCAAAACCTCCCACACCGGCCACATACACCGGCCCCAACTTGGCCGGTATCAGAACTTCGACCACCAAGACCCACTTTGATCCAGATTTGACCGGGTCAATACTCGGTTTGTCCCGGGTTGACCCGGTTTGCCCCCTTTTTCTATAAATACTCTAAACCTAATTTTTGGTAACTAAACTTTCTTTTCATAGAGTTGGGTTTTAACCCAAACTCCTCTTATGATTTTGGATTGATCTTCATCACAAATGCCACTCTAGAGAAGGATTTTTCAACATATCTTTATATTATCTTTATTTTATTCTTGTTCTTTATCTTTATGTCTTCTTCTTTTATGTTCTTCATGTTCTTTAGGCTTTAGACCTTTTTGTTGAATTTTGGATTATGCTTGATTTTGATGATTTGATTATTTATTTGTGTTACTTATGTTCTTAATCCTTGCTTTCATTTCTTTTTAAGTAATCCTAGCCATAGATTGGGCTTGAGAGAGTCAATCTAGATCAAAGGGAAAATCATGCACACCAAGTGTTCGATGAAATTCCCCTAGAAGCTTAGTAAGAGATAAACATTCTTAACCTATGAAAGTAGTTGCTTAAGGTGTTTATTGGTTGATTTGAATGTTGATCTTAATGCTTGCTAATCACTTTATCACAAATGAGAGTTTGATCTTGATTTAGTGATTAGCAAAGTGATTATTGCCTTGAGAGAGGATTAGTCATAATTAGTGATCTTAACCTAAGGACTAGCATTGATTGTGTGTATTTGCATCATTAGTCAATTGTCTTGATGATTAGATGATGATGATTTAGGTTGATATTTGTTAAATCTTTCACTTAGGTTGGTTCTTAATGCTAGATTTGATGAGATAAACCAAAGTCTAGAACTACACCTAGTATAGGTAGTTCTAGTTTGGCGTGACAAACCAACCTAGAGCTACACCCTAGGATTTTTAGTCTCGTCCCATGCATTAGGGAGAGATCGAGTAAACGATGTTAGTGCTAGATTAGATTTATTCATTCGAGTCTTGAACTTAGGCATTTCACTCCTTACCTGAGTTTTAATGAATTGCTTGAACCGAATCTTTTGTGAGCTTTTGTGAGCTTGAACCGAATCTTTTGTCTAGGGTGATTAGTGAACTAATTGGGATTGGAGATTAATGCTTGTTTTTCATCTTATCACAATCCATAGTTTGATCTTGATTTGGTGATTAACAAAGTGATTAGTGCCACGAGAGTGGATTAGTCAAATTTATGAATCCCATGTTTTAGGATAGTGTTTAATGCTTCCAAATGATTCATTGTTTGATTGCTACCCATCTCATTGATAGCTTAGTTCATGATCCACATTTATATCTTTGTTTTCCTTCTTGTATTTGTTTTCTTTAGTTTAAAAACATAAAAACCCAAAAACAATTGCTCTAGCTTAGGAAGTTTCATGTATTCTTAGTGCTTCAATCTTAGCTTCTTTAGTTCGATCCTCAAATACTACAATGACAAGAGTAGATTTGAGTAATTGATATGAGCTTAACGCAAAAACCTATCTATCAAGAAGCTCGGTATAAAGATTCTCATACCATCTACCATGAGCGTAACTTTTGGAGATTCATCACTAAAGAAGCCCGAGGGAGTGATCAACGATCTTCAACTACTTATTGAAAAAAAGATTGTTCCCGGTGATTTTCAAGTTCTCGAGATGGATCGAGACAAGGATAGACAATTAATTTTTGGTCGACTGTTCTTAGCTACCATTGGCGCCATCCTCGATCACGCCAACTGTAACACCCCTGATTCCCTCTATAAATAGAAAGAGATCGGGAATGTCACAGTACGGCTACGGAGACAATCCGACCTGAGCAACCCATATCACTCTGGCTAAACCGTCGCCGTCGGCGCGCCTCTTGACCAATGTCTAAGGCTTTTGATATGCTCAAATTAATACCCTAACAGTACTAAAGCAGTAGTTGTAATATAGCTAGGGGTCGAACCACAAAGACTCACAGAGATGCACAATAGATTGTATAGTTGAGATTTAAGCTAAGCCAAACAGGTGTAATTGAAATCAGTGCAGAAATTAAAAGGGATTTAATTAATTGGGAAAATAAAGGCTCATGGTTTTTCTCAGGAAACCAATGAATGCAGATAAACTAACTAGCAGGATTCAGATTTAGCGCAATTCTTGAACTCAAATCACTAAAGTATAATTAACCAACTGTCGTTGCGAGAATAATCTAAATCTAAATCTTAGGAATTCCAAATCTCTTTGTGAATCCTAAAGTCTAAATCAGTTTTAATATCAGGTTTGATATGTTCACAAATCAATTAAACCAAATCTCTTTGCGAGTAATCAATTTGCTCACCTAGGTTCTATCAGGTAATTAATCGCACTGTCGTACCTAATCAATTATCCTAAGATCTAAGTTCCAGATTCGTCAACCTAGAATTAGCTTTGAACACAACCTAAGGCGAAGAACTAATCCAGATTGTGAATCCTAAACAGATAATTAATCTAGCATTCAAAGAAAACCCTTATGAGAAAACCCTAAACCTAAAGTGGATCTACTCAGACATGGAGAATGAAACAATCAACATGTTTGAATAAATCATCAATAGAAAATAAGATTAACAAGAGGTTTTAAGATCTGATCTCGGACGAAGGGAGATTCAGACTTGTCTCAAACCAAAGTATAGAAAATAAAGCTTAGCCTAAAATTGGCTGTAAAATCCCTATAAATAACCTAAAACACGTTATGGGCCTTTTCGTAATAATTAATGACTTCTGGACCAAGTTGCAATTCTTCAACTCTTCATTAAAGTCGCATGTCGTGTCAGCTTCGAAGAGTATCGATCGATGCTTGTCGTGAAATCAGGTACTCAGCAACACGACTTCAGCTTTTGCTCCAAAATGTTCCAGAAAGCTCCATAGAACTCCAATATCTACAATAATACTCCAAATGTGCTAAGACCTGTAAAAGACTCTAAAAGACTCCAAAATACTATAAAAACTCTATAAAAAGACTTGTATCATGGCTTAAAAAAGGGTAAAAACATGATATATCAACTCCCCCAGACTTAGCCTTTGCTTGCCCTCAAGCAAATAAAAGACTAAAGAGAGAAAGAGGTTTGAAAACATAGAGACTCACCTGTTCTTGAAACGTTGCAATGACCCTTTTCCCAATCACCCAAATGTCACCTAACCAGCTTTTTGATCTAACCACCATGTACTTCTCCGTAGACATTCGCAGCTTCCCAGACTACACACATTATCTCACAGCATTGTTCAATCAAGCCATCCTCGCCAGTTCCATCGCTGCAGCCAATATTCAAGAACCTTCTAGCCTCTTTACCAGACAATATCATGACAAGGAACCACCCTTTTTCACACTTTTTGTATCAATTTCTCTCCCCCAGACTTATTTCTTATTATATTCGTTCTTTTATTTTCAGCTTTGCTTATACACATCAAGGTATGAGACGCGTGTATTGATGGTGTTTGCCACTAAATCCCCGGTTCTTCCCTCTAAATGTATCAAAGGATGTAGGCGAATAATGGCATCATAGGAAAATCCTAGCCTCGCTTCCAATCCTTTGTGTGATCATTCCCTCTTAAGTAGAATAATGGGATCGCTGGAGATTTTCCTAACCCTCTACTCAGAAGAAAATTATTTCATCTTTTATGCTCTTATTTATCAACTTATAACAGGGGAGAGAGATACCATAACTCTAAACACATGGGTTCCTTTATCAGATATGAATGATGAATCAAGCTCTAAAAACACTAACCACATTGATGAAGTGCAAAAGTTTGGCTCAGGCTTCAGAAGAACTCTGCTGGAGACATGGATGTTTTCTAGTCAATTGGTCAGTCTTTGGATTTTTCATTAGTCGATCTAGAGCTGATCATGCAACACTGGTCACTCAAAAACAAAATCAAATCAATAGGTTCAAGCACATGATCATTATCTCCAACAAGTTTTGACTCAATAAAACGACAATTTTTTTTTTTATGACTCTAAGATAAACAAACACAATGTCAGCAGACACCTCCCCCAGACTTGAACAACACTGTCCTCAGTGTTATCTAGCCTAGAGTCAGTGAAATAAAACAAAATAACAGAATAAAATTGGGAAAAACAAGAAGTTACCTTGCTGGAACATTGAATATCGATCGACACACAGCCTGGTATCGATCGATACCAGACTTAAATCGACATGAACCGTTCTGAATCGCGAAGGGTATCGATCGATACTGGAGGGTATCGATCGACACTCAGGCGATTTCGAGTTTTGCTCCTTGTTTATCCTGACACAAACACAAAACGAACGAAAATAAAAAGAAAAACGAATCAAAAACAGACTCACCAGTGGGTTGCCTCCCACCAAGCGCTCGTTTAACGTCAATAGCTTGACTGTAACGCCCTTCAGGCAGGATAAGAGTGCGAGCTTGCATCAAAACAGGCTCCACAACTTGACATTGCTATCGTCAGAGTTCTGCTCATCATGCTGTCCACAAACTCCTGTCCTTTCTCTTTCAGCTCATAAGTAAGAAGGATTCTAGCCTTAGAGAATGGCTTCGAATCTCCTTTGCACCTCACCTTGTACTCAATTAAATCTCCATCGCACTTCTGAGGTATCAAAGTGACATGGGGATTCTCGACCTTTTTGCTCGTGGCATTCTTCGTCTTTGTTGCCCTAGCCTTCTTGACAACTTCCTTGGGAATGCTGGGCGGTTCAGCTGGAATGTCTGTGACAGTAGGCTCATCAGGAGGCTCTTCCAAAATATCAATTGCTAGTGACTCTCCTGTGATAACTTTGATGCAATAGATTGTATAGTTGAGATTTAAGCTAAGCCAAACAGGTGTAATTGAAAGCAGTGCAGAAATTAAAAGGGATGTAATTAATTGGGAAAATATAGGCTCAGGGTTTTTCTCAGGAAACCAATGAATGCAGATAAACTAACTAGCAGGATTCAGATTTAGCGCAGTTCTTGAACTCAAATCACTAAAGTATAATTAACCAACTGTCGTTGGGAGAATCATCTAAATCTAAATCCTAGGAATTCCAAATCTCTTTGCGAATCCTAAAGTCTAAATCAGCTTTAATATCAGGTTTGATATGTTCACAAATCAATTAAACCAAATCTCTTTGCGAGTAATCAATTTGCTCACCTAGGTTCTATCAGGTAATTAATCGCACTGTCGTGCCTAATCAATTATCCTAAGATCTAAGTTCCGGATTCGTCAACCTAGAATTAGCGTTGAACACAACCTAAGGCGAATAACTAATTCAGATGGTGAATCCTAAACAGATAATTAATCTAGCATTCAAAGAAAACCCTTATGAGAAAACCCTAAACCTAAAGTGGATCTACTCAGACATGGAGAATGAAACAATCAACATGTTTGAATAAATCATCAATAGAAAATAAGATTAACAAGAGGTTTTAAGATCTAATCTCGGACGAAGGGAGATTCAGACTTGTCTCAAACCAAAGTATAGAAAATAAAGCTTAGCCTAAAAGTGGCTGTAAAATCTTTATAAATAACCTAAAACACGTTCTGGGCCTTTTCGTAATAATTAAAGACTTATGGACCAAGTTGCAATTCTTCAACTCTTCATTAAAGTCGCATGTCGTTTCAGCTTCGAAGAGTATCGATCGATACCAAGGTGTATCGATCGATGCTTGTCGTGAAATCAGGTACTCAGCAACACGACTTCAGCTTTTGCTCCAAAATGTTCCAGAAAGCTCCATAGAACTCCAATATCTCCAATAATACTCCAAATGTGCTAAGACCTGTAAAAGACACTAAAAGACTCCAAAATACTATAAAGACTCTATAAAAAGGACTTATATCATGGCTTAAACAGGGTAAAAACCATGATATATCAGCTTTGCAACCCGTACCTTAGTGTCGAGTTATTTCAGTTGGGACTAAACTAATATCATTTAACATGATATGCGCAAATTAATACCCTAAAAAGTACTAAAGCATTTGCTGCAGTATATCAGGGGTCGAACACAAGAACTCAGAGAAATCGCACAATAGATTGTATAGTATCAAGTCAAGCTAAGCAGTTCAGATTAAACAAAAAGCAGTAAGTAGTAAACGAGTTGTAAATCGATGGGAAATAGATAGGTTCAGGGATATTTCACAGGAAATCAATGAATGCAAAATAAACTAACTAATCAGGATTCAGGTTACGCGCGGTTCTCGAACTCAAATCACTAGAGTATAATTAACCAAATGTCATTGCGAAAACTATCTAAATCTTAACTTCATAACCCCAAATTTCTTTGCAAATTCCTAAGAATAAATCAGCCTTAATTTCAAGTTTGATATGTTCACAAATCAATTAAACTAAATCTCTTTGCGAATGATCAATTTGCTCACCCTAAGTTCTATCAGGGAATTAATCCCACTGTCGTGCCTAATCAATTATCCTAAGATCTAAGTTCTAGGTGATCAATTCATAATTAGCTTTGAGAACAACCTAAGGCGAAGAACTAATTCAGATTATGAATCCTAAATAACTAATCAACCTAGCATTCAAGAAATCCCTTATAAGAATCCCCAATTCTAACAAGAGATCTACTCAGACATGGAAATTGAATCAATAAACATGTTTGAATAAATACTCAATAGAAAATAAGAAAGAGTAACAAAAGGGTTCGAAATCTTCTCTCGACGAACAGAGTTTCAGACTTGTCTCCCTTGAAAAGCTCTCTCCCAAATCCAGAATAAAATAAAAGCGTAGCCAACAAAGTGGCTGTAAAATCCCTATAAATAACATAAATCAAGAATTGGGGTCTTCTTGTAAATATTAAAGACTTCTGGACCAAGTTGTAATTCTTCAACTCTTCATTAAAGTCGCTGGTCGTGTCTGCATGTGGAGAGGTATCGATCGATACTAGGCAGTATCGATTGACACTGATCGTGAAATCGGGTACTCAGCAACACGAACTTCAGCTTTGCTCCAAAATGCTCCAGAAAGCTCCAATATCTCCAATTATGCTTCAAACGTGCTAAAACCTGTAAAAGACTCTAAAGTACTACAAAATAATATAAAGACTCTATAAAACGGACTTATATCATGGCCTAAACGGTGTAAAAGCCATGATATATCAACTCCCCCAGACTTAGCCCTTGCTTGCCCTCAAGCAAAACAGAAAGCTAAACCAGAGAAAGAGGTTTGAAAACGCAGAGACTCGCCTGTTCAGGAATCAACGCAAAGATCCTTTTCCCAAGCACCCAAATGTCAGCTAACCAGCCCTTAATCTAACCACCATGTACTCCTCCGTAGACATTTGCAGCTTTTCCAGACTCCACACATTATCTCGCAGCATTGTTCAAATAAAGCCCTCATCGCCAGTTTCATCGCTTCAGCCAATGTTCAAGAACCTTCTAGATTCTTTACCATACAATATCATGACAAGGAACCATCCAATTTCACACTTTTTGTATCACTTTCTCTCCCCCAGACTTATTTCTTATTATGTTCTCTTTTTTTTTTTTAGATCTGCATATACACATCAAGGTCCGAAACGCGAGTATTGATGGTGTTTGCCACCGAATCCCCGGGTCTTCCCTCTCTATGTATCAAAGGTTTACGCGAATAATGGTATGACGGAAAATTTTCCTAACCTCGCTTTCAACCTTTGTGTGATCATTCCCTCTTAAGTAGAATAATGGGAAATTTTCCTGGTCGTTCGGCTCGAAATGTCTGGAGATGATCTTTTTATCATGATAGGCCTTAGTTCTCTCCTTGTACAGCTTCGAGTTCTCGTAGGCGTGGTGCCTAATCTCATCCAACTCGTTCAGCTGAATCAATCTCCTCTCTGCTGCAGGCTTGATGTCAAAGTTCAGCAACTTCGTCGCCCATGCAGCCTTGTGCTCTATCTCCACTGGAAGGTGACATGCTTTCCCGTACAGCAAGTGGAACGGTGTAGTACCCAGCGGTGTCTTGAAAGCAGTCCTATAAGTCCATAGCGCATCATCCAGCTTCTTAGACCAATCCTTCCTAGGAGCACCCACTGTCTTCTCCAAAATTTCTTTGATTTGCCTGTTGCAGACCTCGACTTGCCCACTTGTCTGAGGGTGATATGGAGTAGCCACGCGATGATTTACACCATACTTCTTTAGCAACATCTCGAAAATCTTGTTGATAAAGTGAGAACCACCATCACTTATCATAATTCGAGGTACTCCAAATCGAGGGAAAATGATGGTCTTAAATAGCTTAACGACCACCGAAGAATCATTGGTTCGGCTAGCAATCGCCTCCATCCATTTGGACACATAGTCCACAGCAACCAGGATGTACCAGTTCTCGTATGATGAGGGAAAGGGACCCATAAAATTGATGCCCCAGCAATCGAAAACTTCAACCCCAAGGATGAAATTCTGTGGCATCTCATGTCGCTTGCTGATCTTCCCTCTCCTCTGGCAGACATCACACTGTGAGATATAGGCATGAGCATCCTTGAACATAGTAGGCCACCAGAAGCCTGCTTGAAGAACCTTGGACACCGTCTTGAAAGTAGCAAAGTGACCAGCATACTCAGAACCATGGCAATGAAAAAGAATCGCTGGCACCTCAGACTCCGCAACGCATCTTCTGTAGATACCATCTGAGCAGTGCTTGTATAGGTAAGGCTCATCCCATAAGAACCTCATCATCTCGCGCATAAACTTCTTCCTCGCATACTTTGTGGGATGCTTTGGATCAGTCTTTACAGCAAGGTAGTTGGCAATGTCGGCGTACCATGGTCGTGCAGCACTATAGACAGCGGCGAGATAGACATCATAAGAGTTTAAGTGCTTTGCCGACAAAACAGGTCCAAATCGCGACGGGTATCGAACGACACTAGGGTAGTATCGATCGATACCGAAAGTCTGCATTCATGAAAATTGCAGATTTTTGGGACAAAGGTCTTGAAGCTGAGCTTCAATGAAGTAAATACCTTCCTCTGGCAAGCAATCATCAATAGGTACGACTTCATCGACCTTTAATCGCGATAAGTGGTCAGCAACGCCATTCTCAACTCCTCTCTTGTCTTTGATCTCGATGTCGAACCCTTGGAGCAAAAGAATCCATCGGCATAGACGAGGCTTGAGGTCCTTGTTCTTCAACAGGTATTTGAGAGCAACATGGTCTGTGTGAACAATAACCTTGCTCCCTATCAAGTAGGACCGAACTTTCTCAAAAGAGAAAACAACTCCAAGTAACTCCTTCTCAGTGGTGGTGTAATTTCGCTGAGCATCATCTAACGTCCTGCTGGCATAATAAATAGCATTGAGCTTCTTGTCTTTCCTCTGACCCAACACATCTCCAACCGCAAAATTACTCGCATCGCACATGACTTCAAAAGGTAAACCCCAATCAGGTTGTTGGACAATAGGAGCACTCACCAATGCATTCTTAATCTCCTCGAAGGGTGCAAGGCAATCAGATGTGAAGTCAAAATTGACTTCCTTACATAACAGGGCTGTTAGTGGGCATGCAAGTTTAGAGAAATCTTTGATGAACCTCCTGTAAAACCCAGCATGACGGCTTGTCATGACCTGAATCTTAGCTTTGTCAACTAATGAGGACATCGACTCTATAACCGACCCAGAGGAGATGCCCACCGTCCAAGAAGGTCCCATGACCCGCTCTAAGGCCAAACAGCTCAAAAGGAGGTTTGGGACAGCCATACAAGCTTTCATCAACTCTCTAAGACCAGACGATCCTTTTCAAGACGTAGCCGAGACAAAATCAGTTTTAGCCGAGAGAAGAGAGCCCATGCCAGATGATAGTCCAAACGACCTGATCATCACTAAGGGAGGTAAGTTCTCTCGTCCAAGTGACCATTCTAAGACAAACAGGACATGTGGTTTTAGCCCTACAGACACAGAACCAGTTCTAGCCGAGAGACCTTACTCGAAGGCAGTTTTAGCCGAGAGAAGAGAGCCCATGCTAGATGATAGTCCAAACGACCAGATCATCACTAAGGGAGGTAAGTTCTCTCGTCCAAGTGACCATTCTAAGACTAACAGGACATGTGGTTTTAGCCCTACAGACATGGAACCTGTTCTAGCCGAGAAACCTTACTCGAAGGCAGTTTTAGCCGAGACAAAAGAGCCAATTCCAAACGATGGTCCAAACGATCCGATCATCACTGAGGGAGGTAAGTTCTTTCGACCAAATGCATATTTTAAGACTAACAGGACAAGTAGTTTTCCTCTTAGAAATGCAGAACAGCCAGTTGCTTCACTCACAAGCCACTTAGCCGAGGAGAACCAAAAAGGGGCTGAAGAAGATATTGAAGCTGAGGGATCGCAAGAATTTGAAGAGGATGGTTTCTCTGTTCAAGAAGACCTCCTAGAAGACTTCACCAAGCTGCTGCACACACGGGACGCACCAGAACCAGAGTCACCTTCAAAAGCGCCTCATGCACCACCTTGGACCCCTTCACCTCAACGTAAGCTGTTTACATTATATACTGTTCTTGCAGGTGTTCCAAGCACCAACAACGACTAAGAGCAGCATCAAAATCAACCTTAAGTCTCTAGTTTAGATCGCGCGGCCCAACTTTCCTTTTCTTGCTTTAATGAAACGATGAGTATTTGTTTTAGAGTCTTTTGTTTTGTGTTGTTTTATTTCGAACGTCCTGTTGTTTTTGAGTCTTTCTTGTCGTTTTGAGTCGAACCCTAGAAGGTTCAAGCTGACGGACTATTAATAAAGTCCCACACACAGCTTTGTAGACAACTTTTTACCCTAGATTAATAAAGAGCCGCACTTTCTTCTAAGTGTTCTTGAAAAGCGAATTCTCTTCTTGTTCTTGTTCTTGTTCGTGTGATTCGACCAAGACCAAGTTCTTGCACCGTATCAGAGATCTCCCCATCCTCTCTGTGTCGTGTATTCACTTCATCAACATCTCATTTACTAGACTCCACACGAGAGAAGCGACCGCCATCGTGTCAAGTCAACTCCACCTTCGACCATCAATCTGCTAAAGGAGAGGGCGACCGCCTGTCTTTAGCTCCACCTCTATCCCCTATAAGCTCTCACCACCGAGGCTTATACAATCTGGTATCAGAGCCAAAGGTTCCACCTTTGGTTTTCTATCCATTTGCTTCAAGTTATTTTCGTAGTTCTTATCGCTAGGTTGTTAGTTTCGTGTAGTCTAAGAAAATACCAAAAAATTTGGTTAGGGTTTATTAGTTCTGTTCGTGTCTTCTTGTTAGATCAAAGAAAACAAAAAAATATAGAGATTAGTTGTTTGTCGTCTAAGATAGTTTTGTTTACGCAAGTCAAAAAAAAAAGGAAATTTGTCATATCATTAGTAGTAGTTTGGAAAAATTCCTCAAAGGAATTTTAGAAATTTTCCTTTCGTATTTGAGCCTTGCGAATTGTTTAGGACCCTTGTTAGAACATCTAATAATTTTGACAAAGGTTTTAAAATAGTTTCAAGTCACTTTCTGAAATTTTTCTTGTTCCCATTCGGTATTTGACGAGCTTGTTGTTTTTGAGTAAATTTGGAAGCAATAGATTATCAACCATGGGAGAAGAAGCCAACAACGCTCCCCAAGATGCCATTATGCAGATGCTTACTGTCATGAGAGAAGAGTTGAGAGGATTTGGCCAGAGACTAGGCCAACTTGAGCAGCCGCAACCAAGAGGAGCCGAAGGAGCTCAACAACAAGCGAGGAGGAATGCTCCTATAAATAACCAACAAAATGCAATGGATGATGACAATGACAGCATGCCGGAGATGGAGGACGACTTTCCCCCAGACCCCCTACGTCATCAGAACCAAAGGAGACGTGACCCCATTAGAGGGCATCGCCCAAGAGAGTGTGAACCCAATCATGACATGAAATTGTCACCTCCTACGTTTGCAGGGAAGTCAAATCCAGAAGTGTACTTGTATTGGGAAAGACGCATGGAATACATCTACGAGTGCTATGGCTATGGAGAAGGCAAGAAGATAGCCTTGGCAGCTGCACAACTCACCGAGAATGCACTTGCATGGTGGGATAGAATTGTAGCCGAAAGAAGAAGGCAACTCTTTGGGCCGGTCCAAACGTGGCATGACATGAAATATTTCCTAAGACTAAGGTATGTACCGGATCATTACCACCGTGACTTGCAAAAATGTTTCAGGAAGCTAGCACAAGGCAGCCGGACAGTAGAAGAATATTTTGAGGAATTTGAGAAGCTGATGAACTCGTTGGAGCTAGAAGAATCTGAGGAAGCTTTGATGGCTCAATTCATTGATGGGCTTCAAGAGCGTATAGCTAGAAAGGTGGAAATAGCTAGGTATAGTGGACTTCATGAGCTACTACACCTATCTGTGCAAATAGAGCAACAAATCAAGAGGAAGACCTCACTCTCCAGCAGAACCAGGAGCAACCAGCCTTGGCAAGCAAGTGGCAGCAAACCAATAGACAAGGGAAAAGCTGTTGAGATCGATTCTCGATTCAAAAGCAAGGCCAATGACTTCTCTAAGACATCACGGCCATAACAAGGTAAGTTCTCTAACACTAGTCAAGCTAGAACTCGTGACATTACCTGTTTTAAATGTCAGGGAAGAGGACACTATGCTAGAGACTGTCCAAACCAAAGAGACTGTACAAAACGGCGAGTGGAGGCTATGAATCTCTAGACGAGATGGAAGAAGAAGTAGATGGAGCTGATGACGACGTTGAGTACCCATATACTGGTGATCTACTAGTAACTAGGTGAGTCCTTAGCGTGCTGATTCAACCCGAAGAGAAAGTTCAAAGAGAAAACTTGTTCCACACGCGATGCACCATTAACAACAAGGTATGTAATCTTGTAATAGATGGAGGATCTTGTGCTAATGTGGCTAGCAAGTTTATGGTAGATAGGTTAGGCTTGGAGAAAACTAAGAACCCTAGGCCCTACAAGCTACAATGGCTCAATGACACCACGGAGCTCAAAGTGACAGAGCAAGTGAGTGTTCCCTTTAGCGTAGGCAAGTATCAAGACCAGGTGCTTTGCGACGTAGTTCCTATGCAAGCTGGACATCTCCTGCTGGGGAGACCATGGCAATTTGACCGCGCAACTATTCACAATGGCCGGACAAATTACTACTCCTTCGTGCACAAGGAGCGCAAACATAATTTGGCCCCTCTAAGCCCGACAGAAGTGCATGAACTTCAAGCTAGAATGAGCAAGGAGACCAAGGTAAGTGTTTCTAATCTATACATCAGTTCTGGTGGTTTAAATCGTGCTATGAGTGCCGAGGGCACTATATTACTAATGCTTTTCAAAGAGTGTCTAAGTACAGAATCCAAGAAACTAGCTTTGCCGCCGGAAGTAGATGCATTGTTAGGCAAATTCAAGGACCTATTCCCTGAAGAGAATCCACCAGGCCTACCTCTTCTACGGGGAATAGAACACCAAATAGACCTTGTTCCAGGTTCTGCCTTACCCAACAAGGCAGCATATCGAATGAATCCCGAAGAGACTAAAGAGTTTGAGAAACAAGTCCGGGATTTGCTAGATAAGGGATACATAAGAGAGAGCCTCAGTCCATGTGCAGTACCCGTGCTGTTAGTGCCAAAGAAAGATGGCACTTGGAGGATGTGTGTGGATTGCCGAGCTATCAACAACATCACCATCAAATACCGGCACCCTATCCCGCGCTTAGACGATATGCTAGACGAGCTAAGCGGCTCTACTATCTTCTCAAAGGTAGACTTGAAGAGTGGATACCACCAAGTCAGAATGCGTGAAGGAGATGAGTGGAAAACAGCCTTCAAGACCAAGCAAGGGTTGTATGAGTGGCTAGTCATGCCTTTTGGCTTGACTAATGCACCAAGTACCTTCATGCGTCTAATGAATCAGGTTCTTCGTGCCTATATAAGTAAATTTGTAGTTGTTTATTTCGATGATATACTTATATATAGTAAGAACCTACAAGATCATCTCAAACACCTAGAACTAGTGCTTAAATCACTTCGCAAGGAAGGCCTTTATGCTAACCTTAAGAAGTGCACATTTTGTACTAACCAACTTGTGTTCTTAGGCTTTGTAGTAAGTGAACAGGGACTACAAGTAGATGAGGAGAAGATCAAAGCCATAAGAGATTGGCCCACACCGACATCTATAGGACATGTTAGGAGCTTTCACGGCTTAGCCAGCTTCTATCGACGGTTCGTGAGGGATTTCAGTACTGTTGCTGCTCCACTCACAGCAGTGATCAAGAAGAACGTACCACTCTCATGGGGAACAGCTCAAGAAGCTGCCTTAAACGAACTCAAAGATAGACTCACTCAAGCACCGGTTCTTGCCTTGCCCTATTTTGATGAGATATTTGAAGTAGAGTGTGACGCATCCGGCTTAGGAATTGGAGCTGTGCTACACCAAAGAAAAAGGCCCGTAGCTTTCTTTAGGTAAAAACTAAGTGGAGCAACACTTAACTATCCAACGTATGACAAGGAGCTTTACGCTCTTGTCCGGGCATTAGAAACTTGGCAGCATTACTTGCTGTCTAAGGAGTTCATCATTCACACGGATCATGAGACTCTTAAACACTTGAGAGGTCAGACATCCCTAAAAAGAAGACATGCCAAGTGGCTTGAGTTTGTGGAGACGTTTCCCTACGTAATCAAGTACAAGAAGGGGAAAGAAAATGTAGTAGCCGATGCCTTGTCAAGGAGGCATGCTCTCATAACAACAATGGAGGCCAAAGTGCTAGGATTCGAACACATCAAAGACCTCTACAAAGATGAACCTGAATTCGGAGAATGCTACAACAATCACGGCAAAGGAATATACGGTCCATTCTATCTCCAAAATGGTTTTCTTTTTAAAGATAAACGTTTGTGTATTCCACAGGGATCAATGAGGGAGTTGGTGCTTAGTGAAGACCACGGTGGAGGATTGATGGGACACTTCGGTGTGGACAAGACCTTGGCCATAGTGAAAGATCATTTCTATTGGCCACACCTCAAGAAAGACGTGGAGAGATATTGTTCTAGATGCGTCCAATGCCACAAAGCCAAATCTAGGTCACATCCTCATGGTCTTTATCTCCCTTTACCTATTCCTAACGCCCCAGGGGTAGATATTTCGATGGACTTTATTTTAGGGCTTCCCAAGATACGACACAAAGACTCCATCTTTGTCGTTGTGGACCGGTTCTCTAAGATGGCACACTTCATCCCGTGTGACAAGACAAATGACGCAACCCAAATTGCCAATTTGTTCTTCAAGGAGGTGGTGCGCCTGCATGGAGTCCCAAGGACTATAGTATCCGATCGTGACACAAAGTTTTTGAGTCATTTTTGGAGAATATTGTGGAGGAAGTTAGGGACCAAGCTCCTCTTCTCCACTACATGTCACCCCCAGAAAGATGGACAAACGGAAGTGGTAAACAGTACACTTGGAACTTTACTTAGAGCTACACTTGGTAACAACATGAAAACATGGCTTGATTGCATCCCATTCATAGAGTTTGCATATAATAGGGCTGTTCATTCGGCCACTAAGCTATCTCCATTCGAAATTGTTTATGGAATTGACCCACTGTCTCCAGTAGATCTAGTGCCAATTCCACAAGTAGAACAGGTCAACCAAGACGGTCTTAGACGCGCTGAGCTCATCAAGAAGCTGCATGAGAAGGCTAAGGCCAATATTGAGAAGAAAACCGAAAGATACAAGAGTAGCCATGACAAAGGCAGGAAGGAACTCACCTTTGAATCAGGAGATTGGGTCTGGCTACATATGAGAAAAGAAAGATTTCCTGACAAGCGTGCATCCAAGCTCGCCCCAAGAGGCGACGGTCCATTCAAAGTTCTAGCCAAAGTCAATGACAATGCCTACAAGCTAGAACTACCAGGTGAGTTTAATATTTCGCACATCTTTAATGTTGCTGATTTGTCTTTCTATGATGCAGGAGATCAAGTTTTGAGGTCAAAACCACTTGAAGAGGGAGGGAATGATGAGGACATCGACTCTATAACCGACCCAAAGGAGATTCCCACCGTCCAAGAAGGTCCCATGACCCGCTCTAAGGCCAAACAGCTCAAAAGGAGGTTTGGGACAGCCATACAAGCTTTCATCAACTCTCTAAGACCAGACGATCCTTTTCAAGAAGTAGACGAGACAAAATCAGTTTTAGCCGAGAGAATAGAGCCCATGCCAGATGATAGTCCAAACGACCTGATCATCACTAAGGGAGGTAAGTTCTCTTGTCCAAGTGACCATTCTAAGACTAACATGACATGTGGTTTTAGCCCTACAGACACGGAACCAGTTCTAGCCGAGAGACCTTACTCGAAGGCAGTTTTAGCCGAGAGAAGAGAGCCCATGCCAGATGATACTCCAAACGACCTGATCATCACTAAGGGATGTAAGTTCTCTCGTCCAAGTGACCATTCTAAGACTAACAGGACATGTGGTTTTAGCCCTACAGACACGGAACCTGTTCTAGCCGAGAAACCTTACTCGAAGGCAGTTTTAGCCGAGACAAAATAGCCAATTCCAAACGATGGTCCAAACGATCCGATCATCACTGAGGGAGGTAAGTTCTTTCGACCAAATGCATATTTTAAGACTAACAGGACAAGTAGTTTTCCTCTTAGAAATGCAGAACAGCCAGTTGCTTCACTCACAAGCCACTTAGCCGAGGAGAACCAAAAAGGGGCTGAAGAAGATATTGAAGCTGAGCGATCGCAAGAACTTGAAGAGGATGGTTTCTCTGTTCAAGAAGACCTCCTAGAAGACTTCACCAAGCTGCTGCACACACGGGACACACCAGAACCAGAGTCACCTTCAAAAGCGCCTCATGCACCACCTTGGACCCCTTCACCTCAACGTAAGCTGTTTACATTATATACTGTTCTTGCAGGTGTTCCAAGCACCAACAACGACTAAGAGCAGCATCAAAATCAACCTTAAGTCTTTAGTTTAGATCGCGCGGCCAAACTTTCCTTTTCTTGCTTTAATGAAACGATGAGTATTTGTTTTAGAGTCTTCTGTTTTGTGTTGTTTTGTTTCGAACGTCCTGTTGTTTTTGAGTCTTTCTTGTCGTTTTAAGTCGAACCCTAGAAGGTTCAAGCTGACGGACTATTAATAAAGTCCCACACGCAGCTTTGTAGACAACTTTTTACCCTAGATCAATAAAGAGCCGCACTTTCTTCTAAGTGTTTTTGAGAAGCGAATTCTCTTCTTGTTCATGTTCATGTTCGTGTGATTCGACCAAGACCAAGTTCTTGCACCGTATCAGAGATCTCCCCATCCTCTATGTGTCGTGTATTCACTTCATCAACATCTCATTCACTAGACTCCACACGAGAGAAGCGATCGCCATCGTGTCAAGTCAACTCCACCTTCGACCATCAATCTGCTAAAAGAGAGGGCGACCGCCTGTCTTTAGCTCCACCTCTATCCCCTATAAGCTCTCACCACCGAGGCTTATACCATCAACTTCGATCCCTGCCTTAGAAACCTTGTGCCCAAGAACAATGCCATCTTGTGCCATGAAGTGGCACTTTTCCCAATTAAGAACCAAGTGCTTATCCTCGCATCTTTGAAGGACCTTGCACAAGTTATCCAGACAGTCCTTGAAAGATGACCCATATACTGAAAAGTCATCCATGAACACCTCCATAAACTGCTCAGTCATGTCTGTGAAAATCGACATCATGCATCGCTGAAAGGTCGCTGGAGCGTTACGTAATCCAAATGGCATTCTTCTGTAGGCGAATGTGCCATAGGGACATGTAAAAGTCGTCTTTCCCTGGTACTCTGGATGTATAGTAATCTAAAAAAAGCATGAGTACCCATCAAGAAAACAGTAGTATGGGTGACCCGCTAACCTTTACAGCATTTGGTCAATGAATGGCAATGGGAAGTGATCCTTCCTTGTAGCCGCATTCAGCTTCCTGTAGTCAATACACATCCTGTGACCAGTGATTGTCCTTGTAGCGATCAGCTCATCCTTCTCGTTTTTCACCACAGTTATACCTCCTTTCTTAGGCACAACATGAATCAGACTAACCCAAGAACTATCTGAGATGGCATAAATAATCCCTGCTTCCTTCAGGTTCGGATTCAGCCTCCTTTGACACTCAACCGAAGATTTTGACTCATCCTCCAAGTGAATCCGATGCATGCACAAGTCTGGTGCTATACCTGAAATGTCAGCAAGAGAATAGCCAAGAGATTTGTGATACTGTCGCAGCTTGTTCAGCAGTAAGGCAATCTCTGCGTTGTTCAAAGAAGCGTTAACAATGATTGGGTATGTAGAATTAGGACCAAATAAATGATACCTCAGATTTGGTGGGAGTGGTTTTAATTCCACCTTAGCAGCATTCTCTGCACTCCAATCCCCAAGCCCAGCAGCTTGCTTAGAACTCTTGGCCAACTCTCTTTCTGGCCGCAGGGTATCGATCGATACTAACGATGTTGAATCGAGCATCTTCGAGTATCCAGCAGTATCATCACACGAATGGACCTCTGAGGTGGTCGAACAGACCAATGCTCTCTCCAGTGGGTCCTTTGGCTGCGCCTCTAGGAAGTACTCCTCAGCTATGTCACTGAAGGTGTCCACATAGAATGTCTGCCCATCGATGGTTGGCCTCTTCATCATCTTTTCCATGTTAAAAGACATCACCAAGTCACCGATGTTAAGAGCTATATCTCCATTCCTGCAGTCAATCAAGGCTCCAGCAGTTGCAAGGAATGGTCTGCCCAAGATAAGAGGATCCTTAGGCTCAGCATCGTACTTCAGGACGATGAAATCTGTTGGGATCAAGCAATTCCCAATCTTGATTGGGACATCTTCGAGTAGTCCCTCTGGAAGTCGCACTGAGCGATCGGCAAGTACAAGCGAAATCCTTGTAGATTGGAAATCTATCATCCCCATTCGCTTGGCAACTGAGTGTGGCATAAGGTTCATACTCGACCCAATATCGCAGAGAGCACGCTCAAATCTCTGTGCGAAGATAGTGCAGTCTAAAACAAAGCTCCCTGGGCCTGGTAGCTTCTTGGGAATTTTGTTGAGTAGGATCGCACTGCACTCAGTTGTAATCATCATGACACCTTCCTCAAGGTTCACATTGCAAGATATCATCTTCTTCACATACCTCCTGAAAGCTGGAGAAGTCTTAATAGCATCAACAAAAGGAAGCTCCACAACCAACTTATCCAGCATGGCCTTGCATCTAGCGTCCTCCCATTCCTTCTTTGTCATTGATATATCATGGTTTTACCCAGTTTAAGCCATGATATAAGTCCGTTTTGTTGAATCTTTATTCTATTATAGAGTCTTTTAGAGTATTTTACAGGTTTTAACACATTTGGAGCATTATTGGAAATATTGGAGTTTTATGGAACATTATGGAGCAAAACTGAAGTCTTGTGACTAAGTACCTGATCGGAGCGTCAAGCATCGATCGATACCCCCTGGTATCGATCGACAGCCATCGGAGCAGAATACAAGTCGCGACTTTAATGAAGTTTGAAGAATTGCAGAACTTGCCCAGAAGACTTTAATATTTACAAGAAGACCCCAATTCGTGTTTAGACTATTTAATTAGGTTTTACAGCCACTGTGGCTGTGGTGCTTTTTCATTACTTTGAGTTTAGAGATATTGAGAGGGGAGACAAGTCAGAACTCTGTTCGTCTGAGAGAAGATTTCGAACCCCTGTATTACTCTACTCTTATTTATTCTATTGATTATTTATTCAGTTATGTTAATTGTTTCATTCTTCATGTCTGAGTACATCCGTTGTTAGGTTCAGGGTTCTCAATAGGGTTTTCTCTGAATGTTAGGTTGACTTATTTAGTAGGATTCAATATCTGAATTAGTTCTTCACCATAGGTTGTTTACAAAGCTAATTCTGGATTGATCACCTAGAACTTAGATTCTAGGATAATTGATTAGGCGCGAGAGTGCGATTAATTACCTGATAAAACCTAAGGTGAGCAAAATAACTATTCGGAAAGAGATTTGGTTTAGTTGTTTTGTGAACATATCAAACTTGTAGATTAAAAGCTGATTTAGACTTTAGATTTCGCAAAGAGATTTGGAATTCCTAGGATTTAGATTTAGATAGCTTTCTCAACGAGAGTTGGTTAGCTATACTTTAGTGATTTGAGTTCAAGAACCGCGCTAAATCTGAATCCTGCTCGTTAATTTATCTGCATTCAGTGATTCTCTGAGAAATACCATGAACCTATCTTTCTCCAATTGAAGCGTCTAGCAATAGTACCAAGAATGCTGATTTTGAGCGGAAAAGACTAGCTGGTAACGTGGATGGTTCGCAGATCGCTGACTTCCAAGCTAAGTTGGACTCTATGCATAGTCTTCTGATGGCAAAACATAGAAAGCTGTTCACTTTGCTGAC
Organism: Eutrema japonicum; assembly: GCA_030161315.1. NCBI lineage: Eukaryota > Viridiplantae > Streptophyta > Magnoliopsida > Brassicales > Brassicaceae > Eutrema > Eutrema japonicum. The sequence continues at coordinate 31,434,574 of BSQW01000007.1, read as the reverse complement.
GATGTCGAGGTATTCAACGAAGATGAAGTAGAGGATGTTAACTATATTGGTGGTTCTGGTTTTCAAGGTCAGAGAAATCAATTCAACAACAACCGAAACTTCAACAACTCGCAGCAAGGAGGCTCGAGTCAGTTTGGCCAGAAACCATCTCAGAACAGTGGGTATGTCAGGAACTATGGGAAATCATCTTAGCAGTCTGCACCGGCTAAGCTCCCATATAGCAAGAACGAGTCTATGTTCGAACAACTTCTTCAAGGACAACAAAAACTCACTGTGGATTTCAATGGGAAGATTGATGTCTTATATAATGATCTGAGCGGAAGGATCGACGCTATAAATATTCAGCAGAAAAAGCTCGAACTCCAGATAGCTCAAACTTCAGAGGCTGTGAAAAGGCAAGAAGGTTTCCTTCCAGGGAAAGTAGAGAACCCAAGAGCTCACATCAATGCAATCACCTTAAGGAGTGAAAAGAGGTGACCCCTGATATATCATTGTTTTTACCTCGTTTAACCCATGATATAAGTCCGTTTTATCGAGTCTTTATTATATTATAGAGTCTTTTAGAGTCTTTTACAGGTTTTAGAACATTCGGAGTATTATTGGAGATATTGGAGTTTTATGGAGCATTCTTGAGCGAAACTGAAGTCTGGTGACTAAGTGCCCGATCAAGCATCGATCGATACCCCCTCGTATCGATCGACACCTATCGAAGCAGATTTCAAGTCGCGACTTAATGAAGATTTGAAGAATTGCAGAACTTGCCCAGAAGACTTTGATATTTACAAGAATACCCCAATTCGTGTTTAGACTATTTAATTAGGTTTTACAGCCACTTTCATGACTATACTTATTTTATTCTAGTTTTGAGAGAGAGATTTTGAAGGGAGACAAGTCTGAAACTCTGTACGTCTGAGAGAATATTTTGAACCCTCTTGTTACTCTTTCTGATTTATTTGATGATTTATTCAGTTATGTTGATTGTTTCATTCTCCATGTCTGAGTAGATCCCTTGTTAGGTTCAGAGTTCTCAATAGGGTTTTTTCTGAATGCTAGGTTGATTTATTATTAGGATTCACCATCTGAATTAGTTCTTCACCATAGGTTGTTTGTAAAGCTAATTCTAGATTGATCACCTAGAAGTTAGATCTTAGGATAATTGATTAGGCACGAGAGTGCGATTAATTACCTGATAGAACCTAAGGTGAGCAAAATAACTATTCGCAAAGAGATTTGGTTTAGTTGTTTTGTGAACAAATCAAACCTGATTAAAAAGTTGATTTAGACTTTATGATTCGCAAAGAGATTTGGAATTCCTAAGATTTAGATTTAGATAGTTTTCGAAGCGAGAGTTGGTTAACTATATCTTAGTGATTTGAGTTCAAGAACCGCGTTAAATCTGAATCCTGCTAGTTAGTTTATCTGCATTTAGTGACTCCCTGAGAAATACCCTTAACATAGCCTTTCTCCAATTGAATTCACAACCGTTTTAATTTACATTCTGTTTTTTAATACCATTGATTGCTTAGCGTGATTCTCACCTATATAATCTATTGTGTGTTTCTGTGAGTCCTTGTGTTCGACCCCTAGCTATACTACGACAACTGCTTTAGTATCTAAATAGGGTATTAATTTGAGCATATCAAATTTGGCGCCGTTGCCGAGGACCCAATTCGCCATTAGATTTTAGTCTAAGAAATTTGACTAAGCTCGACGGTATCGGTCGATACTATCTAGTATCAGTCGATATTCGCTGTTTTCTTTTTATAGATATCGATCGACACCACTTGGTATCGATCAATACTTATCGTGTTACCGAGTTACTAACGTTCTTGCCTTTGTTTTCAGGTGCATGCCTAATCGAGAAACCAGAAGGAACAAGAATGCTGAGCTAGTTGATCTATCACTCGAGCAACTAGCACTTGTGGAACGCACAAACAGAAGAACAAAGAAATCAGCAAGGATGAACAACAATCGAGTAGGGTTGGTTCAAGATGCAGCTGGTGCATACAGAGACCGAGCGGGTCGTTTGTGCAATGAGCAAGGACAACGTCTGAATGGAGAGGGAAATGTCATTCTACATGCTCCTGTTGTCGAATAAATTGTCGCTGGGAATGTCGCTATGAACGCGAACGCTGGGAATGCTGTGGTTAATCGTGGTAGAACGATTGGTGAGTACAACAGGCCAGATCAGTTTTACGCCAATCGGTCAGCGATTCGTCCTCCTGCTTACAAGAGGAATGACTTTGAGCTGAAACCTGCGTACTACACTCTTGTGGGACATCACCTTTTCCATGGTCTTTCCAACGAACATCCAATGGATCACATTGAAAAGTTCGAGGACTTGGTCACTAGCATCAAGAGCAATGGAGTGTCTTACGACTACCTCTTTTGCAAGTTTTTCCCGTACTCTCTTGGTGGAGATGCGACCTACCGGTTGAAGCAACTATCTCCTGGATCGCTGACTAACTGGGAAGATACTAGGACTGCCTTTTTGAACAATTTCTATGATGATGCACGATCTGAGGATCTGAGGAACAAGATCTCCCAGTTTTCTCAAGGACCTACCGAGGCGTTCAAGGCTGCTTGGACAAGATTTAGATCGTATCAGAGGGATTGCCCACATCACGGATACTCTGATGTTCAGTTGATGGGATTCTTTTTCAGAGGGCTCGACTGGAGGTACCAGATGACTTTGGATGCCGCGAGCAATGGAAACTTCAACACCAAATATCCTGACGAAGCTTACTTGTTGATTGAGAACTTGGCATCTAGTAATAGCACCAAGAATGCTGATTATGAGCGGAGGAAGCTAGCTGGTAACGTGGATGGTTCGCAAATCGCTGATTTCCAAGCTAAGTTAAACTCTATGCACAGTCTTCTGATGGGCAAGACACAGAAATCTGTTCACTTTGCTGACGATGTCGAGATTTTAAACGAAGATGAAGTAGAGGATGTTAACTACATTGGTGGGTCTGGCTTTCAGGGTCAGAGAAATCAGTTCAACAACAACCGGAACTTCAACAACAACAACTCGCATCAAGGAGCGTCGAATCAGTTTGGCCAGAAACCACCTCAGAACAGTGGGTATGTCAAGAACTATGGAAACTCATATTATCAGCCTGTATCTGCTAAGCTTCCGGATAGCAAGATCGAGTCCATGTTCGAACAACTTCTTCAAGGACAGCAGAAGCTCATTGTGGATTTCAATGGGAAGATGTATGTCCTATATAATGATCTGAGCGGAAGGATCGACACTATCAATATTCAGCAGAAGAAGCTGGAACTTCAAATAGCTCAGACTTCGGAGGTTGTGAAAAGGCAAGAAGGTTTTCTTCCAGGGAAAGTAGAAAACCCAAGGGCTCATATCAATGCAATCACCTTAAGGAGTGGAAAAAGGTCATTCAAGGAGTGAAAATTGACCCGATTGCAGATATTCTCGGTGATCTTGACGATGAGGATACCTAAATCCCCCCAGTATCGATCGACACCAGCCAACATCGATCGACACCCATCATAATACTTTCACGTGACAAACCAAAACAGCGAGTGTCGATCGACACTCCCCCAGCATCGATAGATGCTGATCCTGCAGTCAAACCGACTCCTGAGATCCCGAAGGCAGTGCCTACTGAGGTTGCAGAAAGAGTTTACACACCAAGGATATCTTATCCCAGAGCTGCTAGGAAGAATAAGAAGGAGGTGGAAGACTCTAGATGCAAAGCCATTATGGATAAATTGATCGTTGAACTCTCTTTCATCGATGCCATCAAAACTTCTCCATCCTTCAAGAGATATGTTAAAAGGATGGTGTCTAGCAACGTGAATCTTGAAGAGGGATGCTTAATGATTACGCAAGAGTGCAGTGCAATCCTGACCAACAGAATCCCAAGTAAGTTGCCGGATCTAGGGAGTTTTGTGTTGGATTGCACGATATTCACCGACATGTTTGAGCGTTCTCTTTGTGACCTTGGCTCAAGCGTAAACCTCATGCCATATTCAGTTGCCAAAAGGATGGGGATGACAGACTTCACAACCACGAGGATATCTCTGATACTAGCTGATCGTTCGGTTAGACTTCCAGAGGGGTTAATCGACGATGTCCCTATTAAGATTGGGAATTGCTTGATCCCAACTGATTTAATCGTCCTGAAGTATGATGCTGGGCCTAAGGACCCTCTCATCCTAGGTAGACCATTCCTTGCTACAGCCGGTGCTTTGATTGATTGTAAGAATGGGAATATCGCTCTCAACATTGGTGATTTGGTCATGAATTTCCATATGGAAAAGATGATGAAGAGACCAACCATAGATGGGCAGACCTTCTTTATTGATACCTTCAGTGACATAGACGAAGAGTATTTCCTGGAGATGCATCCTGAGGACCCACTCGAGAGAGCATTGGTATGCTCAGCCACTTCAGATGAGCACTGGTGCGACGATACGGCTGGATACTCGAAGATGCTCGATTTAGCATTGCCAGTATCGATCGATACCCCCTTGGTATCGGTCGATGCCCTACGAATCGAAGGGGAGATGGCCGGAAATTCTAGGCAAGCTGCTGGGCTTGGAGATTTGAATGCGGAGAAAGCTCCTAAAGTGGAACTAAAGCCATTCCCACCAAACCTGATGTATAGTTTTATTGGTCCTAATTCTACATACCCATTAATTGTCAATGCTTCTTTGAACAACGCAGAGATTGCCTTACTACTGAACAAGCTGCGCAAGTATAGCAAAGCTCTCAGCTATTCTTTTGATGACATTTCAGGTATATCACCGGACCTGTGCATGCATACAATCCACCTTGAGGACGAGTCAAAGACTTCAGTTGAGCATCAGATGAGGCTAAATTCGAATCTAATAGAAGTGGTCAAAAAGGAGGTGATGAAGCTTCTGAAAGCTGGTGTCATCTATGCTATTTCAGATAGCTCTTAGGTCAGTCCAGTACACGTTGTTCCTAAGAAAGGAGGGAAGACCGTGGTGAAGAATGGGAAGGATGAGATAATTCATACCAGAACTATCACTGGGCATCGAATGTGCATTGATTACAGAAAGCTGAATGCAGCTACACGGAAGGATCATTTTCCATTGCCATTCATTGACCAGATGTTGGAAAGGTTGGCTTGTCATCCCTACTACTGTTTTTCGATGGATATTCAGGTTTCTTCCAGATTCCAATACATCCGGATGACCAAGGGAAGACGACCTTTACATGTCCATATGGCACGTTCGCATATAGGAGAATGCCATTTGGATTGTGTAACGCCCCAACCACTTTTCAGAGATGCAGGATTTCATGGACGTGTTCATGGATGATTTTTCAGTGTATGGATCATCGTTCAAAGACTGTCTGGCTAACTTGTGCAAAGTACTCCAGAGATGTGAAGAGAAACACTTGGTCCTTAACTGGGAAAAGTGTCACTTTATGGTTCAGGATGGTATCGTACTTGGGCACAAAGTTTCTGAGGCTGGGATCGAAGTCGACAGGGCGAAAATTCAGGTTATGACGAGCCTCCAACCACCAAATTCTGTAAAGGATATTCGAAGTTTCCTTGGTCATGCTGGGTTTTACAAGAGGATTATCCAGGATTTCTCCAAGATAGCACGCCCACTCACTGCTTTATTGTGCAAGGAGATCAAATTCGATTTCACATCTGACTGTCTTGCAGCCTTCGAGGAGATAAAAAGGCTTTGGTGAGTGCCCCTATTGTGCAACCTCCTGATTGGACTCTGCCTTTTGAGATTATGTGCGACGCCAGCGATTTTGCTGTTGGATTTGTTCTGGGTCAGAGGAAGGATAAGAAGCTGCACGTCATCAATTATGCCAGCAGGACTTTGGATGATGCTTAGCGAAACTAGCACCACAGAGAAACAACTACTTGCAGTCGTCTTCTCCTTTGAAAAGTTTCGATCATACCTGATTGGTAGCAAAGTGATTGTCCATACTGATCATGCTGCCCTCAAATATCTGATGCAGAACAAAGACCTTAAGCCTCATCTTTGTCGTTGGGTTCTTTTGCTACAGGGTTTCGACATCGAGATTAAGGATAAGAAGGGCATAGAGAACGGGGTCGCTGACCATCTTTCGAGGATTCAGATCGATGCAGACGTTCCCATTGATGACCAACTACCAGAAGAATCCATCTACTACATTGAGACTAAATTTCGGATGGGGTTTGCAGAAACTCAGCAATTTCCACGAATTGCAGGTCTTGGTATCGATCGACACTCCTATGGTATCGGTCGATACCAGGCGACTCCCGAACCAGTTTTGACTATCGAACATCTTGGTGATTCAGAGGAGTATCTCATAGCTGCAGCCGATTCGGATAAACCGTGGTATGCTGATATCGCCAACTACCTCGCCGCAAACGCAGAACCAAAGCATCTCAAGAGCTATCACAAGAAGAGTTTCATGCGAGACAGAAGGCGATACTTCTAGGATGAACCTTACTACAAGCACTATTCTGACGGTATTTACAGGAGATGCATTGCTGAGTCCGAAGTACCTAAAGTTTTGTTTCATTGCCATGGATCTGACTATGCTGGGCACTTTGCCACGTTCAAGACAGTGTCCAAGATTCTTCAAGCAGGTTTCTGGTGGCCTACTATGTTCAAGGATGCTCACACTTTCGTTTCGCAGTGCGATGCCTGTCAGAGGAGAGGTAAGATCAGTAAGAGACATGAGATGCCACAGAATTTCATCCTTGAGGTTGAGATTTTCGATTGTTGGGGCAATGATTTTATGGTCCCCTTTCCTTCGTCGTATGGACACATAAACAATTTGATTGCTGTGGATTATGTGTCTACGTGGGTTGAAGCCAGTGCTAGCATGATATATCATGGTTTTTACCCCTTTTAGGCCATGATATAAGTCCGTTTTATCGAGTCTTTATTCTATTATAGAGTCTTTTAGAGTCTTTTACAGGTTATAGCACGTTTGGAGCATAATTAGAGATATTGGAGCTTTCTGGAGCATTTTGGAGCAAAGCTGAAGTTCGTGTTGCCGAGTACCCGATTTCACGTCGAGCATCGATCGATACACCCTGGTATTGATCGACACTCATCACAGCAGACACAACCCGCGATTTTAATGAAGAATTGAAGAATTGCAACTTGGTCCATAAGTCTTTAATATTTACAAGAAGACCCAAAACGTGTTTTAGCTATATAATTAGGTTTTACAGCCAGTTTTAGGCTATGCTTTATCTTACTTTGATTTTACTTTTGGTTTTGGAGAGACAACTCTGAACTCCTGTTTTCTATTGATTTCTTTGATGATCTATTCAATCATGTTGCTTTCAATCTCCATGTCTGAGTAGATCCACTTTCGGTTCAGGGTTCTCATAAGGGTCTTCTCTAAATGATAGGTTGATTAGTATAGTAGGATTCACCATCTGAATTAGTTATTCGCTTAGGTTGTGTTCAAAGCTAATTCTAGGTTGACGAATCTGGAACTTAGATCTTAGGATAATTGATTAGGCACGACAGTGCGATTAATTACCTTATAGAACCTTAGGTGAGCAAATTGATTATTCGCAAAGATATTTGGTTTAATTGATTTGTGAACATATCAAACCTGAACTTTAAGGTTGTTTTAGACTTTAGGATTCACAAAGAAATTTGGAAGAGATTTGGAATTCCTAGGATTTAGATTTAAATAATTCTCGCAACGACAGTTGGTTAATTATACCTTAGTGAATTGAGTTCAAGAACTGCGCTAAATCTGAATCCTGCTAGTTAGTAAATCTGCATTTATTGATTTCCTGAGAAATACATTGAGCCTATCTTTATCCAATTGAATTACAACACTTTTAATTTATGCACTGCTTTCAATTACATTTATTGGCTTAGCTTAATTCGATACAATACAATCTATTGTGTGATTTCTGTGAGTCCTTGTGTTCGACCCCTAACTATATTACAACTACTGCTTTAGTACTGATAGGGTATTAATTTGAGCATATCAAATTTGGCGCCGTTGCCGGGGACTAAATTTCTCCTTTAGATTTTAGCTGTCGAGTTTCGACTAAGTTTGTCGGTATCGATCGATACTCACTAGTATCGGTCGATACTCAGGCGATTCCTTTGTTGATATCGATCGATACTCAACGTATTTTTTTTGGTTACTTACGTACCTTGTCTAGTGTTTTGTTTCAGGTGTATGCTTGTTCGTGAAACCAGAAGCAACAAGGGCACTCAGCTAGTTGAACTGTTACTGGAACAACTAGCACTTGTGGTACGCACAAACAGAAAGACAAAGCAAACATCAGGGATGAACAACCCAGTGGTATTAAGACCTGATGAGGCTGGAGTTCTGAGAGACCAAGAGGGTCATGTGTGCAATGAGGAAGGGCAGCGACTTGATGAAGCTGGAAACGTCGTTGTCCATGCTGCTGTTATTGAGATTGTCGCGCCAGCTGGGCGCACCAACGTTGGGAATGCTGCTGGTGATCGAGTTAGGACACTTGGCGAGCACAACATACATGATCAGTTCTATGCCAATCAATCTGCAATTCACATCCCAACTTTTCAGAGGAACGACTTCGAGCTGAAGCCTGAGTACTATGCTCTCGTGAGCCATAGTCCTTTTCATGGTTTATCTCATGAACATCACATGGATCATATCGAGAGGTTCGAGGATTTGGTCACTGGGATGAAGTACAATGGAGTGCCCAACGAGTTCCTATTCTGCAAAATTTTCCCATACTCTCTTAGTGGAGATGGTTCTTATTGGTTGAAGCAGTTGGCTTCTGGTTCGCTAACTACATGGGATGAGATGAAAAATACATTCATGTGAAATTTCTATGATGATGCGAGATCTGAAGAGCTCATGAACAAAATTTCCCAGTTTTCTCAAGGTCCAATCGAGGCACTCAAAGCAGCTTGGATTCGTTTCAAGTCATATCAGAGGGATTGTCCGCACCTTGAGTTCAATCAGGTTCAGCTGCTGGGTACTTTCTACAGAGGGATCGATTGGAGGTACCATATGGCTTTGGATAATGTGAGTAATGAGAGCTTCAACTCTAGATATCCAGATGATGCAGTCGTGCTGATTGAGAACTTGGAGTCTAGCAATAGCACCAAGAATGCTGATTTCGAGCGGAAGAAGAAAGCTGTATACTTTGCTGATGGAGTCAATAATATCGGTGAAGATGAAATGGAAGACTGTAACTACGTTGGTGGTTCTGGATTTCAGGGTCAGCAATTTGGGTACAACAACAACCGAAACTTAGGTAACAACACTCGAAATTACGGGAATTATTCGTACCAGCCCATCTCTCCAAAGTCTACAGATAATAAGAATCATCGATGTTGAGGGATGTCTGTCCATTCTTGCAATCGATCAAGTCTCCAGCAGTTGCAAGGAATGGTCTGCCCAGGATAAGAGGATCCTTAGGCTCATCACCGTACTTCAGGATGATGAAATATGTCGGGATCAAGCAATTCCCAATCTTGATCGAGACATCTTCGAGTAGTCCCTCTGGAAGTCGCACTGAGCGATCAGCAAGTACCAGCGAAATCCATGTAGATTGGAAATCTGTCATCCCCATTCGCTTAGCAACTGAGTGTGGCATGAGGTTCACACTCGACCCAATATCGCAGAGAGCACGCTCGAATCTCTGTGTGAATATAGTGCAATCCAAAACAAGACTCCCTGGGTCTGGTGGCTTCTTGGGAATTTGTTGAGTAGAATAGCACTGTACTCAGCTGTAATCATCATGACACATTCTTCAAGATTCACATTGCTAGACACCATCTTCTTCACATACCTCCTGAAAGCTGGAGAAGTCTTAATAGCATCAACAAAAGGAAGCTCCACAACCAACTTGTCTAACATAGTTTTGCATCTGGCGTCCTCCCATTCCTTCTTCGTCATCTTGGGAGGCATAGGATAAGGCATATTAGGATTATACACCCTCTTCTTGACAATCTCGGGCTCCTTCTCAACATGCGTTTCAGCATCGACCGACATTAAAGGAGTATCGATCAATACACGGGATTTAGGATCCCCTCGATCAATACTCAGCATTGACTGGTGTCGATCGATACTGGCTGGTATCGATCGATACACGAGGATTTTCAGAATCCCAATCGTCATCTTCAGCAAGATCGACAAAAGTCTCTGTTGTTGGGATGTTCTTTACTCCTATAATCACCTCTTTTCCACTCCTCAAGTTGATGGCATTGATGTGTGCCCTTGGATCTTCAGTTTTCCCTGCAAGAAAACATTCCTGCCTCATGACAGCTGTTACTGTCTGAGCAACCTGAGTTTCCAGCTTTCTCTGAGAAACATTGATAGCTTCAATTTTCCCATTCAGATCAGTGTACAGATGGTCAATATTTCCATTGAAATCCACTTGCAGTTATTGATGTCCCTAAAGAATCTACTCAAACATAGATTCCATCTTACTCTCTGTGGACTTTGGAGAGATGGGTTGGTACGAAAAGTTCCCATAATTACGAGTGAAATCGCTGCTCTGGAATGGTTTCTAGGTAAATTGTTTTGCTTGAAAACCAGATTGGTTCCTTCGAACTTGTACCCACCTTGCTGAGTGTTGTTGTTGAAGTTTCGGTTGTTGTTGTGCCCTAATCGCTGACCCTGAAAACCAGAACCACCAACGTAGTTAACATCTTCCACTTCATCTTCATCAATATTATCGACTCTATCAGCAAAGTGTACATTCTTCTTCGACTTCCCGATCAGAAGATCCTGCTTGGCCTGAAATTCAGCAATCTGCGATCCATCCATTTTCCCATTCTGTCTCTTTCGCTCAAGGTCTGCATTTTTGGTGCTATTGCTAGACGCAAAATTCTCAATAAGCACATAAGCATTATTTGGATACCTGGTATTGAAATTTCCATTGCTCGAAGCATCCAAAGCCATCTGATACCTCCAATCAATCCCTCTGAAGAAAATACCCAGCAGCTGAACATCAGAGTACCAGTGATGTGGACAATCTCTCTAATACGATCTAAATCTCGTCCAAGCAGCCTTGAACGCATCAGTCGGGCCTTGAGAAAACTGGGAGATGTTGTTCCTCAGATCGTGCATCATCATAGAAGTTATTTAGGAAATCAGTCTTAGTCTCCTCCCAGGTAGTCAATGATCCAGGAGGCAACTGCTTCAGCCAGTAAGTCGCATCTCCACCTAGAGAGTATGGGAAAAGCTTGCAGAAGAGGTAAACGTAGGACACTCCATTACTCTTGATGCTAGTGACCAAGTCCTCGAACTTCTCAATATGATCCATGGGATGTTCATGAGAAAGACCATGAAAAGGGTGCTGACCCACAAGAGTGTAGTATGCAGGTTTCAGCTCAAAGTCATTCCTCTGATATGGTGGAAGGCAAATCGCTGATCGATTAGCATAAAACTGATCAGGCCTGTTGTACTCTCCAATTGTTCTACCACGATCAGCCACAACATTCTCTGCGTTGGCGCGCGCAGCTGGAGCGAGAATCTCACCAACAACAGCAGGAGGGACAATGACGTTTCCAGCTTCATCAAGTCACTGTCCCCTCTCATTGCACACTTGACCCTCTTGGTCTCTCAGAACTCCAGCTTCATCAGGTCTTAATACCACTGGGTTTCTCATCCCTGATGTTTGCTTTGCCTTTCTGTTTGTGCGTTCTAAGCGTGCTAGCTTCTCTAACGATAGATTAACTAGTGGAGTGCTCTTGTTCCCTCTGGTTCCACGATTAGGCATGCACCTGAAACACAAAAGTCAAGAACGTAAGTAATCAAAAATAGTGATGAGTATCGACCGACATTGGGTGGTGTCGATCGATATCAACAAAAGAAAACAACGATTATCGACCGACACTGATTAGTATCGATCGATACCGACGAACTTAGGCGAAACTCGACAGCTCAATAGATTATATAGTATCGAATCAAGCTAAGCAAATCAGATGAAACAAAAGCAATAAACAGTAAAAGAGTTGTAAATTCAATGGAGAGAATATAGGCCTAGTTCAGGTTTGATATGTTCACAAATTAATTAAACCAAATCTCTTTTCGAATAATCAATTTGCTCACCTTAAGTTCTATCAGATTACTCAATTGCACTGTCGTGCCTAATCAATTAACCTAAGATCTAAGTTCTAGGTGATCAATCTAGAATTAGCTTTCAGAACAACCTAAGGCGAAGAACTAATTCAGATTATGAACCCTAACAATAAATCAACCTAGCATTCAAAGAAATCCCTATGAGAAAACCCTAAACCTAACAAGAGATCTACTCAGACATGGAAACTGAATCAATAAACATGTTTGAATAAATCACTAAATAAATAATAAGAAGAGTAAACAGGGGTTCAAAATCTTCTCTCGGACGAACAGAGTTTCAGACTTGTCTCAGAAAGCACTCTTACAAAAACCAAAGTAGAATAAAGCGTTGCCATCAAAGTGGTTGTAAAATCCTAATAAATAACCTAAGTTACGTTTTGGGGATTCTTGTAAATAATAAAGTCTTCTGGACAATTTTGCAATTCTTCAACTCTTGGAAAAGTCGCAACTCGTGTATGCTGCAGTGAGTATCGACCGATACTAGTCAGTATCGATCGATACTGATGCTTCAAATCGGGTACTCAGCTACACAAACTTCTGCTTTGCTCCAAAATGCTCCAGAAAGCTCCAATATCTCCAATTATGCTCAAAACGTTCTAAAACCTGTAAAAGATTCTAAAGCACTACGAAATAGTAGAAAGACTCTATAAAACGGACTTATATCATGGCCTAAAAGGGGTAAAAACCATGATATATCTCCAGACTGGACTGTCTTCACGAAAACTGGCATAACTTTTGATCGCACCGTTGGAATGACCTCAAAAACCTTCCAAATGAAAGCTAATCCATTGATCTGTCTTCAACGAATGCCAAATTTGAGCTCAATCCATTGGTGGGAAGTTCTTCAACGAATGCCAAACGTCTGACGTCTATGCATGACTCTGCATCTCCATATGCTCATTTTCACCCAAAACAGCTCATTTTCTCCCAAAGTCACCTAAAACCTGAAAAGACTCGAAAAGACTCCAAAATATTAGAAAGACTCTATAAATAAGACCTATATCATGGCCTAAAACGGGTAAAAACTATGATATATCAGCTTACGGGACAAAATCGGCTTGGTCGCGGGTCTAGGGTGTCTGGCCGCGACAAACCTTCACTTGGCCGCTTGTGGAGGCTTCCTGGCCGCGGCGGATTGCCTCTTGGACACGGCTTGGGCTGCTCCGGGATTGGCCTGATGGGACTTCTTGATCTTCATGTATCTTTCGATTGAACCGTTGGATGGTTCTCAAATCTGTTGGTGGGTTATCGTCATGGATTTCTTTCTACATTCTCTCAAAATGTATTCTTACTTTTATTTAAAAAAATAGGAAATTTTTTTACAGAAAACATGAAAATTGCAAAATGCAAATACTCATGAAAGAAAATGTGATTAGTAAGGGATAAAATCCCCCCCCCCCCTTACTTAAATCACTTTGTTCCCAATGTGAAATAAATCAAGCAAGGACAAGAAATAGATGTATGTAATAATTGAAAAAGTTTCGGAAAAAATAAAACTTACCTAGAGGTGTTGGAGAATGGATATGGGAAGGGAATGGTGGTGAATGGGGATATGTGGTGTTTTTGTGATGAGGAATGGGTGTGGAGGTGAATTGGAATTGATTGGAATCGATTGGGGATCAAAGCAAATCGATCATGAATGACAGGGGGTTGGCCGCAGGTCGAAGGGTGATGCGGTTGAATTGTTTCCGAAACTCTAGGTTTTAAATTTATAAACCTAAAAGTTCTGCAAGTGCACATATGTTTGTTGTAGTACCTTAGGTATCGATCCAAAGGGAGGGAAAGCTGTTCAGAAAGACCTTAGACAGAGAATTAGCAAGGAAGTCTAGAACGATAATAAGTTTAAAAGGGTTTTTTCATGAAAATTGTAAAGAACGGAAAAACAGAAAATTGCTAGTAAAATAACCTAAAAAAATCGATGGCATAAACTAAACGAGAAAATGATTTGTAAATAATATTAAAACGGTGTAAGCTCTTCTCAGACTCTCTTGGTGGAGATGCAGCTTATTGGCTTAAGCAGTTGCCCCCTGGATCACTGACTACTTTTGAGGAGACAAAGAATGTCTTCTTGAACAATTTCTATTATGATGCAAGGTCTGAGGAGCTCAGGAATAAGATCTCCCAGTTTTCTCAGGGAGCGACTAAAGCATTCAAGGCTGCTTGGATTAGATTAATATCATATCAGAGAGATTGTCCACACCACGGGTTCACTAACGTTCAATTGCTGGGTATCTTCTTTATAGGGGTTGATTGTAGGTATCTGATGGCCTTAGATGTTGCGAGTAATGAGAACTTCAACACCAGGTATCCTGAAGACGCTTATGTGCTTATTGAGAACTTGTCATCTAGCAATAGTACCAAGAATGCAAATTTTGAGCGAAGGAAGCATATTGAGAACATGGATGGATTGCAAATTGCTGAGGTTCAAGATAAGTTGGATTCAGTGCACAATCTCTTGAAGGGAAAGACAATGAATGCTGTTCATTTTGCTGATGAGGTTGAGAACTTCAATGAGAATGAAGTGAAAGGTGTTAACTACATTGGTGGGTCTGGTTTTCAAGGTCAAAGAAATCAATACCACCAGAACAACAACCAAAACTTCACCAACAATGCTCAGCAAAGAAGGTACACTCGTACCTATGGGAATTCTTCTTATCAACTTCTACCTGCCAAAACTCCTGAAAGCAAGGTTGAGTCTATGCTTGAACATATTCTTCAGGGACAGCAGAAGATGACAGTAGACTTCAATGGGAAGATGGATGCTATGTACACAGACCTGAATGAAAAAAATTGAGTCTCTTAATATTCATCAGAATATGCTGGAAACTCAAATAGCTCAGACTGCAACAGATGTAAAGGAAAAAAAGGTTCATTCAAAGAATGAACATGTCAATGCAATCACCTTAGGAAGTGCTAAAGAGGTCACTGCAGTGGTAGAAAAGGGTTTGAATGCAGGAAATTTCGATGATCATGTAGAAGATGACGATGAGGATTCAGAAAATCCTTGGGTATCGACCGACACCACCGAGTATCGATCAACACCAGTCCAAATACTTTCTCGAGACGTGTCAAAACCCCGAGTATCGATCGATACACTTCCTGTGTCGATCGACACCCACCCTGAGGTCGAGAAGACACTTGAGTTGATTGCAGAAAGGGTTTACAAACCTAAGGTGCCATATCTTAGACCACTTGAATATCTCAGAAATCCCATTCCTGCAGCAAAGTTGCTCGGTTTTGAGAAGATGGTAAGGAAGATTCCCCATACGATGTCTTTTGGAGAAGCTTTGGAATACCGCTATTTGCTTTGTCACTTCCGAGGTTGCAGAGAAACTCTAGAAGATATCAAGGCACTCTTCAACAAAGCAAGAAGCGCACCACCACCAATGAAGCAGTTGACTAAGAGGGAAGACCCAAGAAAATTTTCAGTTCCATGCTTTATTTCTGGAATTAAATTCAATGAGTCTCTCATTGATTCAGGGTCTAGCATCAATGTCATGTCAAAGGAAATTGTAGAGAGGTTGGGAATTGTTGATATAAGACCTCCTACGATGACTCTCGCATTCGCGAACTCTTCCACCTCGGTTCCATACGGTACAATCCCTGATTTGCTTGTTAAAGTAGGAGATTGCCTTGTTCCTACTGATTTTCTGGTTGTAGAGATGAGTGCAAGATCTAGTACGCCTTTGATTCTGGGAAGACTGTTCATGGCTACAGTTGGTGCAGTTATAGACACGCCCAATAAGAGGATCTCGTTCTCATACATTAACAAGGAGATCTCCTACAAAGCCATCCCTTCTGGAAGAGCTCCCACACATATCTCTTGCATCACCGTTGTTACAGGAGAGCCGTTGATGGTTGATCTTTTGGAAGATCCTTATGATGAGCCAAATGTCATAGAAGTGTTAGATGGTCCTTCTATCATCACCAAGAAAGACATCAAAACGGCTAAGGCAAAGAAGAAGGTGAAGAGCAAAAGAGTCAAGGGTGATGTATATATGATTTTAACCCCTCAGAAGTGTGATGGAGTTTCGATTGAGTATAAGGTGAAGTGCAAAGGAACCTCAAAACTATTCTCTAAGGCTAGAGTTATTCTTACTTCAGAGCTGAAAGAGAAAGGAAATGAGGTTGTGGAGAGTGTTGAGCAGAACTCTGAAGCTGGAAGTGTCTAGTTGTAGAACTTGCCTGGGAGTAAGTTCTCAATTTTCTCCTGACTAATCACCTGAGCCAAAGTCAAGCTAGTGACGTAAAACAAGCGCTTGGTGGGAGATAACCCACTGGTAAGTCTGTATATAAGTCCTTTTATTTTTTTTTGTTTTTGGTTTCGTGTCTTGTGTTTTTGTGTGAATCAAATGAAAACAGTTACATGTGTCGACCTACGCCTGGTATCGATCGATACCAGGCTGTGTGTCGGTCGACACTCCTACCCCAATCCGGTAACTTCTTGTTTTTCACGATTCCACTCAGTTCTTTTGGTTTCTTTGACCACCTCTAGACTAGATAACACAGGGGATAATGTTGTTTAAGTTTGGGGGAGGTAGTTGTTGACATTGTTTTTGTTTTTCTTAGAGTCAAAAAAAAAAATATATTTGTTGTTTTATCGAGTCAAAACCTGTTGGAGATTATGATCCTGTGCTTGAACCTATTGTTCTGATTTTGCTTTTGAGTGACCAGTGTTACATGATCAGTTCTAGATCGACTAATGAAAAATCCAAAGACTGACCAGTTGACTAGAAAATGTCTCTAGCAGAGTTCTTCTAAAGCATGAGCCAAATTTTTGCACTTCATCGATGCAGTTGATGTTTACAGGGCTTGATTCATCATTCATATCTGACAAAGGAACTCATATGTTAAAAGTAATGGTATCTCTCTCCCCTGCTATAAGTTAATAAATAAGAGCATAAAAGATGAAATGACTTTCTTCTGAGTAGAGGGCTGGGAAAATTTCCAGCGATCTCATTATTCTACTTGTGAAGGAATGATCACACAAAGGTTGGAAGCGAGGTTAGGAAAATTTTCCGTGATACCACTATTCGCCTACGCCTTTGATACATAGAGAGGGAAGAACCGGGGATTCGGTGGCAAACACCATCAATACTCGCGTTTCAGACCTTAATGTGTATATGCAGATCTAAAAAAAAAAAGAGAAAGAACATGATGAAAAAAAAGTATGGGGGATAGAAAACAATACCAAAAGTGTATAAATTGGGTAGTTCTTTTGTCATGATATTGTATGGTAAAGAATCTAGAAGGTTCTTGAACATTGGCTGCAGCGATGAGGGCTTTATTTGAACAATGCTGCCAGATAATGTGTGGAGTCTAGAAAAGCTGCGAATGTCTACGGAGAGGTACATGGTGGTTAGATTTGGAGCTGGTAAGGTGACATTTGGGTGCTTAGGAAAAGGGTCTTGCCATGGTTCATGAACAGGTGAGTTTCCGTGTTTTCAAACCTCTTTCTCTGGTTTAGTTTTCTGTTTTTTAGCTTGAGGGCATGGTATAAGTCCTTTTTATAGAGTATTTCTAGTATTTTGTAGTCTTTTAGAGTATTTTCAGGTTTTAGGTGACTTTGGGAGAAAATGAGTCCTTATGGGTGAAAATGAGCATATGGAGATGCATAGACTTCATAAGTTTGGCATTCTTGAAGAACTTCCCACCAATGGATTGAGCTCAAATTTGAATACAAGACAGATCACTGGATTAGCTTTCATTTGGAAGTGATTTGAGGCTATTCCAACGGTGCGATCGAACGTTATGCGAGTTTTCGTGAAAACAGTACAGTCTGGCGAGCAGAAGAGTCGACATGCAAGTCGGTATCGATCGATACCACTATTGGTGTCTACCAATACCGACTTCAGGAAGAAGGAAACATGATTTTTAACAAGTTTGAAATTTGCACCTTGGTCCAGAAGACTTTCATAATTACTAGAAGCCCCGAAACGTGTTTTATGTTATAAATTAGGTTTTTCAGCCACTTTTGTTGGCTACGCTTTATTTTACTTTGGTTTTGGAAAGAGAGCTTTTGAGAGGGAGACAAGTCAGAACTCTGTTCGTCTGAGAGAAGATTTTGAACCCTCTTGTTACTCTTTCTTATCGTTTAATTTAATGATCTATTCAGTTAAGTAGATCCATCATAGGTTTAGGGTTTTCTCATAGGGATTTCTCTGATTGCTGGTAATTTATTAGTAGTGATTCATAATATGAATTAGTTCTTCACCATATGTTGTTCTCAAAGCTCATTATAGGTTGACGCATCTGGAACTTAGATCTTAGGTTAATCGATTAGGCACGATAGTGCAATTGAGAAATCTGAGTGAACCTAGGGTGAGCAAATTAATTATTCGTAAAGAGATTTTGTTTAGTTGATTTGTGAACATTTTAAACTCGATATTAAGGCTGGTTTATTCTTAGGAATTTGCAAAGAGATTCGGGATTCTGAAGTTTAGATTTAGATAGTTCTCGCAACGAGAGTTGGTTAATTATAACTTAGTGATTTGAGTTCAAGAACCGCGCTAAATCTGAATCATGACTGATTGGTTATCTGCATTCATTAATTTCCTGAGAAATACCATGAACCTATCTTATTTCCAATCGAATTACAACTTGTTTAATTTACGTATTTGCTTTTAATTCCATTGACCACTTAGCTTAATTCAACCCTTAAAATCTATTGTGTGTTTTCTTGAGTCTATGTGGATTCGACCCCTAAGTATTACAATCAACAAAACTTTAGTACTTTTAGGGTATTAGTTTGAGTTTATCAAATTTGGCGCCGTTGCCGGGGACTCTTAATTCGCCATTAGATTTTAGTTAAGAATTTCGACTAAGCCTGTGTATCGATCAATACTAGTAAGTGTCGGTCGATACTCATTGTTTTTTTGTTGTTGCTTACGTGTCTTGTTTTTTGCGTTTCAGGTGTCTGCCCACTCGCGAAACCCGGAGGAACAAGCGCACTGAGCTACTCAATCTTTCCAACAAGGGGCTAGCTAACTTGGAACATGCAAACAGAAAAACAAAGAAGGCAACAGAGATGAACAATCCAATGGTATTGACTCGTGATGATGATGGAGCTTTGAGAGACCAAGAGGGTCAATTGTGCAATGAGAGAGAGCAACGACTTGATGGAGATGGAAACTTTGTTGTCCCTGCAGCTGTTGTGAATGTTGGGAATGCTGTAGTTGATCGTGAGAGGACGATTGGTGAGTACAACAGACCTGATTTGTTTAATGCCAATCAATCAGCGATTCGCCCTCTTGCTTTTCAGAGGAATGACTTTGAGCTTAAACCTGCATAATTCACTCTTGTGGGTCAGCACACTTTTCATGGTCTTTCTCATGAACACCCGATGGATCACATTGAGAGGTTTAAGGACTTGGTTACTGGCATCAAATACAATGGATTGTCCAATGATTTCCTCTTCTGTAAGCTCTTCTCATACTCTCTTGGGGAAGATGCAACTTATTGGCTTAAGCAGTTGCCCCCTAGATCACTGACTACTTTTGAGGAGACAAAGAATGCCTTCTTGAACAATTTCTATTATGATGCAAGGTCTGAGGAGCTCAGGAATAAGATCTCCCAGTTTTCTCAGGGAGCGACTGAAGCATTCAAGGCTGCTTGGATTAGATTCATATCATATCAGAGAGATTGTCCACACCACGGGTTCACTAACGTTCAATCGCTTGGTATCTTCTTTATAGGGGTTGATTGTAGGTATCAGATGGCCTTAGATGTTGCGAGTAATGAGAACTTCAACACCAGGTATCCTGAAGACGCTTATGTGCTTATTGAGAACTTGTCATCTAGCAATAGTACCAAAAATGCAGATTTTGAGCGAAGGAAGTAGAATTAGAACATGGATGCATCGCAAATTGCTGAGGTTCAAGATAAGTTGGATTCAGTGCACAATCTATTGATGTGAAAGACAATAAAGGCTGTTCATTTTGCTGATGAGGTTGAGAACTTCAATGAGAATGAAGTGAAAGGTGTTAACTACATTGGTGGGTCTGGTTTTCAAGGTCAGAGAAATCAATTCCACCAGAACAACAACCAAAACTTCATCAACGATGCTCAGCAATGAGGGTACACTCGTACCTATGGGAATTCTTCTTATCAACTTCTACCTGCCAAAACTCCTAAAAGCAAGGTTGAGTCTATGCTTGAACATATTTTTCAGGGAAAGCAGAAGATGACAGTAGACTTCAATGGGAAGATGGATGCTATGTACACAGACCTGAATGAAAAAATTGAGTCTCTCAGTATTCATCAGAAGATGCTGGAAACTCAAATAGCTCAGACTGCAACAGATGTCAAGGGAAAGAAGGTTCATTCACAGAATGAACACGTCAATGCAATCACCTTAAGAAGTGCTAAAGAGGTCACTGCAGTGGTAGAAAAGGGTTTGAATGCAGGAAATTTCGATGATCCTGTAGAAGATGACAATGAGGATTCAAAAAATCCTTGGGTATTGACCGACACCACCGAGTATCGATCGACACTAGTCCAAATACTTTCTCGAGACGGGTCAAAACCCCGAGTATCGATCGATACCCTTCCTGTGTCGATCGACACCCACCCTGAGGTCGAGAAGACACTTAAGTTGATTGCAGAAAGGGTTTAAGGTGCCATATTTTAGACCACCTGAACATCTCAGAAATCCCATTACTGTAGCAAAGTTGCTCGGTTTTGAGAAGATGGTAAGTAGGATTCCCCATACGATGTATTTTGAAGAAGCTTTGGAATACAGCTATTTGGTTTGTCACTTCCGAGATTGCAGAGAAACTATAGAAGATATCAATGCACTCTTCATCAAAGCAAGAAGCGCACCACCACCAATGAAGCAGTTGACTAAGAGGGAAGACCCAAGAAAATTTTCAGTTCCATGCTTTATTTCTGGAATTGAATTCAAAGAGTCTCTCATTGATTCAAGGTCTAGCGTCAATGTCATGTCAAAGGAAATTGCAGAGAGGTTGGGAATTGCTTATATAAGACCTCCTACGACGACTCTCGCATTCGCGAACTCTTCCACCTCGGTTCCATACTGTACAATCTCTTATTTGCTTGTTAAAGTAGGATATTGCCTGGTTCCTGTTGATTTTCTGGTTGTAGAGATGATTGCAAGATCTAGTACGCCTTTGATTATGGGAAGACTTTTCATGGCTACAGTTGGTGCAGTTATAGACACGCCCAATAAGAGGATCTCGTTCTCATACATTAACAAGGAGATCTCCTACAAAGCCATCCCTTCTAGAAGAGCTCCCACACATATCTCTTGCATCACCGTTGTTACAGGAGAGCCGTTGATGGTTGATCTTTTTGAAGATCCTTATGATGAGCCAAATGTCATAGAAGTTTTAGATGGTCCTTCTATCATCACCAAGAAAGACATCAAAACGGCTAAGGCAAAGAAGAAGGTGAAGAGCAAAAGAGTCAAGGGTGATGCATATATGATTTTAACCCCTCAGAAGTGTGATGGAATTTCGATTGAGTATAAGGTGAAGTGCAAAGGAACCTCAAAACCATTCTCTAAGGCTATAGTTATTCTTACTTCGGAGCTGAAAGAGAAAGGAAATGAGGTTGTGGAGAGCATGTTGAGCAGAACTCTGAAGCTGGAAGTGTCTAGTAGTAGAACTTGCCTGGGAATAAGTTCTCAATTTTCTCCTGACTAATTACCTGAGCCAAAGTCAAGCTAGTGACGTAAAACAAGCGCTTGGTGGGAGGTAACCCACTGGTAAGTCTGTATATAATTCCTTTTATTTTTTTGTTTTTGGTTTTGTGTCTTGTTTTTTGTGTGAATCAAATGAAAAAAATTAAGTGTGTCGACCTACGCCTGGTATCGATCGATACCAGGCTGTGTGTCGGTCGACACTCCTATCCCAATCCGGTAACTTCTTGTTTTTCACGATTCCACTCTGTTCTTTTGGTTTCTTTTACCAACTCTAGATTAGATAACACTGGGGACAATGTTGTTTAAGTTTGGGGAAGATAGTTGCTGACATTGTTTTTGTTTTTCTTAGAGTCATTAAAAAAAAAAAATTTGTTTTATCGAGTCAAAACCTGTTGGAGATTATGATCGTGTGCTTTAACCTATTGTTCTGATTTTTCTTTTGAGTTACTAGTGTTACAGGATCAGTTCTAGATCGACTAATGAAAAATCCAAAGACTGACCAGTTGACTAGAAAACACCCATGTCTCTAGCAGAGTTCTTCTAAAGCCTAAGCCAAATTTTTGCACTTCATCGATGCAGTTGATGTTTACAGAGCTTGATTCATCATTCATATCTGACAAGGGAACTCATGTGTTTAAAGTAATGGTATCTCTCTCCTCTGTTATAAGTTAATAAATAAGAGCATAAAAGATGAAATGACTTTCTTCTGAGTAGAGGGCTAGGAAAATTTCCAGCGATCTCATTATTCTACATGTGAAGGAATGATCACACAAAGGTTGAAAGCGAGGCTAGGAAAATTTTCCGTGATACCACTATTTGCCTACGCCTTTGATACATAGAGAGGGAAGAACCGGGGATTCGGTGGCAAACACCATCAATACTCGCGTTTCAGACCTTAATGTGTATATGCAGATCTAAAAAAAAAAGAGAAAGAACATGATGAGAAACAAGTATGGGGGACAGAAAACAACAAGTATGGAGGAGAGAAAACAAGTAAAATGTTCATGCCATTTTACAAAGTCAAAAAAACGAGCCAAGCACCTAAAAGTAAAGAAAAGTGGATCTCTCCAATTGGACAGCACATATGCATCAGAAGTTTCATATTCGTTGGATGCCTTCCCGTGCATGGATTGAGATGAAATTTGGAGCCACGATATAATTCTGAGTTAAATTTTATCTGAAATTGGTTTCAAGTCAAGTGGAACTGTGATTACGAAGTTACATCAATTCTACTGGAGACATGTCCGTCTGACTCGCAAAGGAAGCAATGCAGGAATAAAGGCCAAGCTCTGCCCAGGGGTTCGGCCCATAGAGTTTTCTTCTCACCTGCTGCCCACACCATGGGCCAGGAGCTCGACCTAGGTCCTTGGCATACACTGCACCTCTACGAATTTATATTTCCTTTTTTGACTCTAACTAAACCCTAGCCAACTTAAGTCTTCTCTAAACCCAATATATACTTGTTTTTAGCCTCTATGAAAGAGAGCCACCCTAAAATAAACACAGCCACGTTTTCATTATCCCATTTCATTGTTTTTATAAGTTCTTCATTGATTTTGAGATTCTAAGATGAGTTCTTCCCCTTTGTTCAAGGATTTTCGGTTTGATCTTCTTCAACCCTTACTCTTTTAATAAAGCAATGAATTCCCTTTACTGTCTCGGCGTGTTTATTTTGTTATGTACGAGTAATTCACTTGTTAGGTTATGGGTTTTTCAATAAGTGCATAACAAGTTAATTTGATATCGAACGTTTTAAAAAGGGTTTATCATATGGTTCTTCACCTTTATTTGCTCTAATTGCTGATTACTTGGTTTGCCATCTAGTGATCTGATCTTAGGTTAATATACTCTCCAAAAGCTTGTTATATTGCTTGATCTAATATTTGGTGAGCGAGGCGTCTTAACCTTCCAAAAGTCGAGTTAAGGAGTCTAGTGAACAATCTTAACTTGTTCGAACTAATGCATGTTTTCAATCTACAATAACCTTCCAAAAGCTGAGTCTATTGGTTTGTAAAATATAGTGATCGGAGCCATGACAGTGGAAAGATTATAAATTCGTGTTTTGAGTTCAAGAACAGATCTTATTAAAACCCTATCTAATCGATATCTTTCATGTTATGTGTCTGCGGATTATCCATTGCCTAACGGTTTCTCTTATTATTTAATCTTTCTTATTACTTGTTTTGCTACCATCGATCTTACCATTATTTTTGTTGTCCTAGCTTAATTCGAAATCATAAAACTCTAGTGTAACATCTTCCAGTCTCTAGTGGATTCGACCCCTAAGTACGTAGCATATTGTGTGTTGATGTTTGGCATATTATGTGTTGATGTTTGGCATATGTGACTAAAAGGTGTTAGCACATGTCAATTGATTATTTTAGCTCCCGCTAGGCATACTGTGATAGTGTGTTGACGAGTAAAGGCGTGCATAATGGTGATTGTACTCGCTAATTGTTGTGTAGTTGGAACGCCGACTGGGAAGACTTGCTAGTGTGGCACTTTCCTTATAGCTCTTAGGCTTTGGCTATATGGGGACGGGTTGTGGGGGAGTAACATGTGATGTAGGGGTCCGAAGCTCATTGAGTATTCATTAGGAGTATTCATGATAAATTTTGTCTCGCAGGTAACCTTAGTGGGTAGTTAGAAGAAGGCGTAAGGCACTAGGCAAGCCATAGTAGATTTCAGGTTTAATGGAAAGAACCTTGCATGTTTGCTAAACGGTTTTAAGAAATTATGCATCATGTTTTCATCAGTTATTCACACGCTCTTATGGATAATGATTATTATGTTTTTAGATCCAGCACGTTAGCAGTACATAACATCTATGAATCACCTCTAGTTCATGACGCTAGATTTAGCATTAACAAATATCGATAAGAAAGAGTTCTAGAAATCGGCTATGGTTTTATCTCGTAAAATCCTTATCGAACATAGAATTTCCCATTGATAATTCCTTTAAACCCAACAATGAAACTACTCGAACATAGATGAAGTGAAAATCATTATTAAATAAATTATAGGAGATTGATGAAGGAGACTCGTGATTTTAAGAACTATGTCCGGTGAGAAACCTCTTCACCAATCTCGAAAAGTAAAGAACAAGAGTTTAAGAGTGAAAGCAAGGACAAAACTAAACAAAAAATGGTGTAAAAGCAAGCACACAAAATTAGGTCTTCTAAGAGGTATATTTATAGGTCTTCTCTTCTACTTTTGTCGGTCTTTAGAGTTATAAGTGACCGGAATTGAACGGTCCTTGCGAATTGGGCTTACAGGACGAAAATGGCTTGGTCGCGGAGAACCATTACTTGGTCGCGGATGGAGGCATCCTATCCACGGTGAATTGCCTATTGGCCGCGCCTAGGATGCTTCTAGGAGTGGCAGCTGGGACGTCTTGATCTTGATGTATCTTTTGATTGAACCGTTGGATCGTCCTCAAATCTGTTGAAATGGAAAGGTAGCTGGTCCTTCTTGAATATCTCCAAAGTTGGGCTAGATCAGACAGTGAGAAGAACCTCTTTGGCAATTGAACTTCTGACAGTTTGACTCTGAGCCGAAAATCTGGTTTTTCTCCTATTTGCAATGCTTTCGTCTAAGTAACATGCAAAGAGTTTTGACACTACGAATATGTGAAAATAATATTAAAAGCATGTAAAACCAACTGAAACACTTATTAAAGTGTTCGTATATATATATTAAAACGGGTAAAAATACGGTGTTATCACACCCCCAGACTTAAAACTTGTTTGTCCTTAAACAAGACAAAGCTTAAGCTTGGAAACGATCAAACAAAAATCATTGGGAACTAGAAATCGACATTCCTTCTAAACCATAACCATCAAACTACATCAAACGTACCGTAGCCTAGAAAATCATCACCAAAAGTTTTTGCAACACTAGACTATGGTATCCGTCATACAAAATATAAACTTTCGAAATCCAAAAATCAGGTCAACTAGCTCTCTAAATTCATTAAGTGCAAACGTGAACTTTTCATCAAAAGGATTAAACCAAGATAATCGAGGGTAGGTATTAAAGGCATTTAGAGGTGATGTTAAAAGTGTTTTGGGTTACCATAATTTCACCCGAGGGTGCGAGATATTATGCAAAACAGCAAGATATGAAGAACCTATTGATAACCACAACTTCCAGTCACTTCTTGCGTAAAAATGTTGCACTTCCTACTTTCTCCAAAAACCATAAATTTTATGTCATTTCCCCAAACTTAGATTTTTATGCGAGCTCACAAACGAACCATGGATGCCTCATAAGTATTTCGACCAACCTAGACTCTTTTTAATCTTTTATTTCCTTTCCATTTCGTATTTTTTTTTTTATTGTTTATACGAAAGGGTGAAACGCCTTTATTGGATAGAGTCTTAGGGGCACGAAAAATTAGCATGATTTTGAGGTTTCCAAGGCATAACCAGGCTCTTATCATTGTTGAATTCAGCTCCACCAATCGTATATTATCTTCGTCTTTAGTGACTGAAAAATGTGTCGTTCCTTGATCTCCGGCATTTTTGCACATATTTGCACATAAGACACAAAGAGAGTTGCATGAGGTTTGAACAATGGTTATGTTTCGGGTGGGGTACCAACTAAAATTGAGATGGCCATTCATGTACGACAAAGAGTGGTAAAAGGTAAAAGAACGTCATGAATATATAATTTGTTATCTTTGCCTAACCCTTTGATGAGAAAATTAAGTCAAGACTAAAGTCCAAGTATAATAAAGCTAGTATATTTCATCCTAAATAATATGTACGATTTAAATTCTTCTGGGAATTTCGCATTAATAGAAGCTCTAGCTACCGCATAGTTTAGAACCAAATTACGAAAGAGCATATTACTAGGAAATAGCGTAGAAGCAGATTGATCGGTTATCATCACGGATTTCTTTCATCATCCCCTCAAAACGTATTCCTACTTTAATGAAAAACTTGAAATTTTTTTAAAAAAGTTTGAAAAATGCAAAATGCAAAGACTCATGAAAGAAAATGGTGATTAGTAAGGGATGGAATCCTCCCCCAGACTTAAATCGCACTGTTCTCAGTGTGAGATAAATCAGGTAAGTACGAATAATATATGTATGTAATTATTGAAAAAGTTTAAGGGAAAATGAAAACTTACCTGGAAGTGTTGGGGAATGGAATGGTATGGATGGGGGATGGAAAATGGTTATGTCACTACAAGAATACAGCGATTTGGCGACTGCAGATGGAGTCGCATAGTAGTCGCTAAAAGTTATAATACGACTACATAGCAACTAAAACCTGTAGTCGTTAATCTTTAGTCGCTAAATTAAGTAGTCGTAAATATAGTCGCCAAATGGCGACTACGTAACGACTGGACAGTGTAGACGTTACGTAGTCATAAAGTAGTCGCAACTTTTGTAAAGTAAGTAGTCGTACATTTAGTCGCCAATTGACGACTACTTTAAGACTGGATATTGTAGACGTAACGTAGTCGTTAAGTGGTCGTAATTGTTGTGACTAATCAGAGACTATTCTATATCTATTAAACGACTATTTGCCGACCATTATGGTCATCACACTTTGCGTATTTAAATATGTTGCGACTACTCAACTACTCTTATGCGACTGTTTCGCGACTAATAGGCGACTGTTTAGTGACTATATTTGTTAACAAAACAATAATATGGTACAATTGAATCACGTTTGTTTTGTTTTTCAAATTCTTTGAAACCTGTGTTACAAAAAAAAAGATACAAAGTAAAATAAAGACATTATACAGAAAAGACCATTTCATTACCAATATTATTGTTTCAAACATGAGTTTACAAAAGCCAAAACATAAATAAAAACAAGTTCAAGTTCACAAAAAAAAGAGATTAGTGACCTAAGGTATGTTCCTTGGATCTGGTAGAGAGGCTGATGGAAGCATTGCGGTTGTTGATGGTGTTGAATGTGATGCCACAAAGTCTAGAAACCGCGGATCGGTTTGTCTCAGGTACTTTTCCACCAATGAGAAGTGCTCGAGCTTGTCCTTTTGCTCAGCCACATCTCTTTTGTGCTCTGCTTCACGGGCAGCAACCTCAGAATCACGCTGTGCATTGTACGCAGCCTGCTCTTCAATTTTCTTCTGAGTTTCCTTCAGTTGCTCTTGCAGTGCGACAAAAGATGAAGAGTCTCCTGGTTGCTTGCATTTGCCATTGAGAAGACTCTCCTTCAGGCTTCCAAGCCCATAAAGATTTCCTCTTGAATCCTTCTCGGTTGCCTGTGAAAAGGAACAGAAAAAAACATTCTGGTGTATGACAAACGATGAAGTATATGATTTATGAAGTATATGAAATATGAAAGAAAGATGAAGTATATGAAATATGAAGTATGAAGTATATGAAATATGAAACGATGAAGACAAACGATGAAGTATAAAATATGAAATATATGAAATATGAAAGAAAGATGAAGTATGAAGTATATGAAATGTTACCTCAAGAAAGATTGACGTATACTCATCTGGTGTTAGGTCTCCAGGTCGCGACGCACCGTCAGAAACTTCTGAACTCTCTGCCCCGAGATCAGATAACTTTTGTTGCACCTTCTTCTCATATGCTTCAACAATTTTCTCCGCCTTCCTATCGACATATGTACTGTCAGCCTTTGTATGTGTCTTTTTGAAAACCTCACCAAGACTTACCGGTCTTCCTAATTCCTCTTCCTGCAATGTGACAAAAAAATACAAGGATTAGGACTGAATACAATATACAACCAACACTAAACTGAATATGACAAAACAGAAGTAATATGAAAAAAAAAATTGAAAAGTTACTAAACATTTCGGATTGGATTTGTTGATAGGACTTAAGCCCTGATAAGTGGATGTGATAACCTAGACCTTTACGGTCAGACAGACGAGCAGCTGAATAGGTGACACTCCTTAGCTTTGCTTCTTGTGTGTCACAGTATGCTGTCATCGTTGCCCATAGAGTGTCGCTGATCCAATTAGGTCTCTCTCGACTAGTCCTCGCGGTGCTAACCATGTCCTTCATCCTGCGTTGACAAATCTCCTTGAAATAGCCTTGAACTGTCCCTGTTATCAATGGATCCCATGTGTGGGTTTTCTACATTACAAAGAGAATTTATGTTAGTAAAAGCATCACAAGCAAAGCTATATGTGAATGCGAAAGAACAAAAAACCTACCGCGAACTCGAGAAAGTATCTTTCTTGTCTCTCCCGAGGCACAACTGTCCAGCTATTGTAGGGAGCATCAAATTTGTTTGTAAAGACTTTACTAATTGACCTAACCAGTTTAGATCCTCTGTCACGTGTAAACCTGCAAAATCAGAATGTAAGAATCTAGATGAACATAACCCAGAAACATTTTACAGTTTAGTAGTACATTACAGTTTAATCAAATACTGTAATGTACTAC
Source organism: Eutrema japonicum (assembly GCA_030161315.1). Taxonomy (NCBI): domain Eukaryota; kingdom Viridiplantae; phylum Streptophyta; class Magnoliopsida; order Brassicales; family Brassicaceae; genus Eutrema; species Eutrema japonicum. The sequence goes on along the minus strand of BSQW01000007.1, from coordinate 31,405,447 downwards.
TTAAACGAAAACAAACCAGTAGACAATAATCCTAGACAATCAGACAAGAAACAGAAAATAAAACAAGTAGACATCAATCCTAGACGACAACAATCCTAGACAATCAGAAAATAAAACAACACTACAAGAAAACAGCGATTTGGCGACTACTGTAGTCGCCAAAACGCAAATTATGACTAAATAGCGACTAAACCAGGTAGTCGCTAATCCTTAGTCGCTAAAGTGTGTAGTCGTAAGATTTAGTCGTAAAGTAGTCGTAAAATTTACTGACTATTTGGCGACTACTTGTAATTATTTACCGACTATTTGACGACTACTTGTAAAAAATAATTAAAAAAAAACAAAAAATATATTTTTATTAATTAAAATAATTAATTACAAAAAAATGAAAAAATAAAAAAGAAGATCGAACTCGACGGCGACGCTTGGATCTTCTTCCTCGCCGTCGACGCTTGAATCTGCTTCCTCGCCGCCTCCTCCACCTCCTCCAGATCTGAGCTTGGGTCTTCTCCGGTGAATGGCGTCTTTCGGCGTATCTCTCTCAGGCCCACCTCCCAACGCCGCCGCGGAAGACCAGCCCCTCCGGAATGGATCTCCGACTTCACCTCCGAAATCAGATGCGATACACTTACCAGGTTGAGTTCGGCGTCGGTGTGGGAGAGAGGACGGTGGTGAATCTATCTCGGTCTGGCACCATAAGCAAGGCATTCAGCGCCCTTAGTGTGTCCTCTTGGAGATCCGGCAAACCTGGTGCAGATTCGTCATGGAAGTTGTGCTCTCCAGAAGATGGATGGCTGTGTTTTCCAGACGCCGGAGTGTTCTCCAGTGGAGCCGAAGCCGCTGCAGGTAATTCTTCTTCACGGTGTTGAGGCATCGATTCGGGGAATAGTTTGTGTGGCGGTGGAAAGCTCCGGAAACTTAGTGCTGACGATGCCGGTTGAGCGTTCACGGGGACTTGAGGTGTTGTCGACTGATTCAGAAGTTGGGGCGGCGGCGTAAAGTTGTATTACGGCGGTAGAGAGGTTGGGGTTCGCGACGAAGAAGGCGACACTCCGACTCTCTCAAAAACATTGGGAGTCAATCTTTTCTTCCCTGCTCGTTTACTCTTATCTCCCGGCATCGTTATGTGGATTCGAAGGCGAAGATCGAAAAAGAAGAAGAACATCGGAGGCGATGAGAGTCGCAAAGGTGAGAGCAAAAGAACTTAGGGTTTTCGCGAAGAAATGGTAAAGTTTTTTTTTTTAATCGGAAAAAAGAATACTTATTAAACGTTTTGTGTTTTCATAACCATTGAAATGACTCTAGCATATTGGTAATTCACCAACTCCCAAATCCATCAGCCCCGGTTTCGGTTCTCTGTGAATACGGAGAATTTTTATTTTTTTTATCTTTCAATTTAGTTATTAATATTTATGTGTGAATAATACAAATTAAAGACTTTAGCATATTGGTAATTCTTCCTCTCTTGATCCATCAACCCACGGTTCGAGTTTCCGTGAAGGCGGAAATGTTTTTTTGTAATATTTTCTACTTATTAATATTTAGATGTGATCCACCCACAATTCAAATCCTAGTGAGTACGAAAATGTTTTAAAAAAAAAAATATTTTCTACTTACTTATTAATATACGGAGATGTATTTTTTTTTACTCATAACGACAAATAATGTAAACGACAAATTACACCGAAATTCTGACATAAGTAACAATTAATTAGTAGGGTTCTTCGTCATCTGATTCTTCATCAGAATACGACAAATTACATAGAAATTCGTCTTCTGTGTCTGCATCTCCGACATCGTAATCGAGGTTTACTGGGTCTCCTTGTACGAAATTGTCGAGTACGAGATCTTCAATTGTTGTTATCAATACAACATCATCATTTTCTGTTTGCAAAAGAGTCGGTTCTTTCTTTTCATAATCCCCTGAAATATTTCCCCTCGGATTCACTTTTAGAACATTGAGCCACAACTGCTTCGGTTTCTTTGTATATGGGTACGGAATATAACAAACTTGATCCACTTGCGAGGCTGTTGTAATATAAATGTATATATAAGTTATACATATGTATATTGACATTAATAAAGAACGTCTACAACGCCACCATTGCCCCTCCGAGTGCCTCTACCGATAACAGGGTCATACCAATTACACTAAAAAGTGTGATTCTCAAATTGACCATCCCCTCGTACTCGAGTTCTCTGATATCAGTTAAGGTCCCGTAGAAATCAGCTGCATCAGTGTAATTAACACTGACCCCATAGTTACATGTCTTTCGTCCAGCGCCGTGATTCTGCGTATGAAACAAATAGCCTCTTGTAAAATACATTGGCCAGGTTTTGGCCTTATTCAAAGGTCCATGCACTATCTCTTGAACCAATGTAGGAAATGGATTCGTGGCGTTCCAGTAAGAAACCTGCATATATATAAAAAATAGCGTAAATATATATATAAGTATACAGATATGAATAGTTATGAAATTTTTGAGACATACATATTCTTTCACCCATAAATGATATTCGTCAGCTCTTTTTGCGGCGAGTTCTTTTTCGGAAAGTCCTGGATATTTTGCAGAAATAAATTCCTCGAACATAATACACAAGACCAACACAAATATGAGAAATTAAACAAATGTTAAATATATTAAAACGCAATCTGAGAGCGATGCCAACTTTTATACCTCTCAATTGGTTGAAAATAGTCACAATTTCGTAAAACATATGCATGTGCGCATTGATAGTCTCTCTCTCTGAGAGCCATATTTCATGCATTTCTCCACTTCGACGGCCTATGTGAGTAAATATAGAAGGTACTCTAGGGACATGATATACAGGGACTTCACCTTCATCGAATCTTGTTAACCTGACGAATGACTAGCATGTGTATACAAATTAAATGGCAAAGCGGACATGATGTGATTGATTTTAGCATTTACCTTGATTTTGTTTGTATATTCGCGGCAAAGTATTGCTCTGAGAAATAAGCAATCTCGTCATTGATATATGATTCAACAATCGATCCTGCCGCATATCTTTTGTTCTTTGCTTTCCCTTTCAACTTTTTGAAAAACCTTTCAAAATGATACATCCACCTATACTTGACAGGGCCTCCTACTTCAACTTCATAGGGGATAGGTATAGGCAGGTGCTCCATCACATCGAAAAATGAAGGTGGAAAGATCTTTTCTAAATTGCATAGTATTAAAACTATGTGCTGTTTTAGAATTTGAACGCGACTTGTATGCAAAGTTCTCGAACATAAGTCCCGGAAAAATGTTCCAACCCCTACAATATACGCGAAAATTGCATTAGGTTACTAGATAAGTTACTATAATTTTATTTATATAAATTGTCATAATTAGTACCTGATAACGCAAGGTGGACATTCCGATCTAGGAATTCTGCAAAGATAAATGGAAGTAACCGCTCCATAAAAACATGGCAGTCACGACTCTTCATGCCTGAAAACTTTTAGTTGTCCATATCAGCACAAGTAGCTAAGTCTGATGAATAACCATCTGGGAACTTAACCGCATTGTTCACACATTCCAATAAACTTTTTATGGCTTATTCTGTCAATGTGAAAGATGGGAAAGGAGCTTTACCCGCACTATCAATATGTAATTGTGGTCGAGAACAAAATCGTTTTATATCCAATCTTGACATGATGTTGTCTTTCGATTTACCTTTCACACTCGTAAGAGTATTCATGATGTTGTCAAAAAAATTCTTCTCTATATGCATCACATCAAGACAATGATGGAGATTAAGGTCCCTCTAATACGGCAGCTCCCAAAATATGCTTTCCTTGTGCCAGTTATGTTGCTTCCCATACCCCGACTTCTTCTTTTCGTGACCGTTTCCACCAACATCCTTTGTTTTTGATGGTTTTACACCAACCAACCGCTCGAAATAAACTTGCTCACCCGTCAAAGATGGAGGTGAATGCTCTCTCGAAGCGTCTTTTCCCTTTAGGAAGTCTTTTTTATTCCTCCTCAATGGATGACCATGAGGAAAAAATCTTCGGTGACAATCAAACCAACACGTCTTCCTTCCATTAGGTAGATAAAATGACTTAGTATCTTCCATGCAAACTGGACAAGACAATTTACCATGGGTTGTCCATCCAGATAACATGCTATACGCCGGAAAGTCGCTTATCGTCCACATCAGCACTGCTTTTAGATTAAAATTTGGATTCAAAGACACATCGTATGCATCGACGCCATTAGACCATAACTCTTTTAACTCCTCAATAAGAGGTCGGAGGAAGATATCTAGACTAGCTCACGGATGATTTGGCCCATAATTCAGAATTCTAAGAAATAAATACTATGTATTCATGCACATCCCCGGGGGTAAATTATATGGCGTCAAGATCACAGGCCACAACGAATGATTACGAGACATGCCAAATGGATTGAACCCATCTGTACATAATCCAAGATAAATGTTTCGGGGTTCTTCAGCAAACTGGGGATGCTGATCTTGAAAATATCTCCACTCCGCCGCATCAGACGGATGACCCATTTCTCCCTCCTTGGCTTGGTGCACGGCATGCCATCTCATTGCGGCTGCAGTCTTCTCGCTCTGATACATTCTCTTTCATCTGTCAGCAATAGGTAGATACCACATACGACTTTATGGTACTTTTGTTCTACACCGGTCGTTCTTAGGCTTCCATCTTTGTGCACCACAAAACCTACATTTATCCTCCTTCTCGTCCTCTTTCCAGAAGATCATACAATTGTTAATACAAACATCAATTGTATGATATGGAAGACCTAAATTGCGCATCAATTTTTCTGTCTAGTAATGTGAACCGGTTGACTTGTTTCCTTCTGGTAAATAGTCTGTCAAGATTCCGCAAACCGAATCCACTAACTTTTCACTCATATTATATTCTGCCTTATTTTGCATGACTCGAGCAGCTAAGGATAACTGCGAGTGACCTTCACGACAACCATCATATAATGGATTATTTGCACCTTCTAACAAGTCGTATAATTTCTTTGAATGGTTACGTACCGGTTCTTCTACATTCTGATAACTACCATCCTGATGATAGTTATCAAAACTCACATTTTTACGAAATGCATCATTCACCATATCCACATATCTATCTTCTACTACATTACCCACTTCTTCACTCCCACTTACATACGTCGTATCAACATAACTACTCGATCCTAAATCCATATTGATTTCTTCCCCATGCTTATACCAAACATAATAATCTGGCATAAATCCTCTGCTATATAGATGATTCCAAATTCTTGTTCCCGGGATAAATTTCTCATTCTTGCAAACACTACAAGGGCATAAAAACTTACCGCCATTACTTTGTGTTAGAGGCTGGCTATTTGCAAATGTCATGAATTGCTCCACCCCCGTTGTGAACTATGCCGAGAAATTTCACGTCGCCTCATCGAACCTCTTATACATCCACTCCCAGAAATTACTATAATTGTAATTTTCCGACATTATTTAACTAATAAAAACTATTTTTTTTTTTGGTTTTTGGTTTTTGTTTTTGAGATCGGATGAAGAGAAGAAATGAGGTGAATTTTACTTATATAAACATTTATGGCGACTACTAATCGACTATAAGGCGTCTGAATAGCGACTACTATATGTAGTCGCAAAAAACAGGTACACCAACCCAAAAACGATTTACACCTATTTTTCCACCGGTATTTAACGACTGTTTACCGATTACAGTGCGACTCGCCGAAATAGTCGCCTAATAGTCGCAGAGTTAGCGACTATTACGCGACTGTTATATCCCCTTTAAAATGTTGTCGGACATTAGTCGTAAAATAGCGACTATTGTACCGACTATCTACTGTAGTCGTCAATAAGCGACTCCTTTACCACTATATTTTATTCATCGCTAAATAGTCGTAAAATAGTCGGTAATTAGTCGCAACATTTAGCGACTAAATATGTAGTCGCCCTTTGCAGTCGCCAAAACGCAGTTTTCTTGTAGTGTGTGGTGATGGGGAATGAGTGTGGGGATGGTCGAGAACGAATGGGGATCGAAACAAACCGATAGGGATTGACAGGAGGCTGGCCGCGGGTTGAAAGGCTGCACCCGCGGTCACATGAAGCTACGCCGCGGGTCGGTTGATTGCGACTGCGGTGAATGGAGAGATGGTCACAGCTTGGGTCTTTGCACCCGCGGTCGACGGCTCCTTTTGCGGTCAAGTCCTTATTTGCGGTTCGTACTAGACCGAACAACTTCGAACCGTGATTTCTTATTTTTGTCTTTTCGGTTTTTTGAGGTTTTTGATTTTTTGAAAGCTGAAAACTAAGAAAAAGAAAACGTTAATAAAAAAAGAAAGAAAAATGAAATAGAAAATCGTACCTAAAAGTGGGTTTCCTCCCATTGAGAGCTTGTTTAAAGTCGTTTTGCTCGACGTGTCTTACGACAAGTCTTCTTTGATATCTTTCGGGTCTCTTCGTCATGTGAATCATCGCTAGATAGTGAGTCGGGATCGGGGTCTCTCAAATTTGGATATCCGTCCTTCTTGAACTTGAGCGGGACATCATTGTAGAACACATCTTTTTTGATGTTGACGAAGGAAACAAGCCGATTGGGACAATCCATGATGGTTCCAACGGTCGACAAGAAAGGCCATCCTAAGATTATCGGTTTTGCATCCCCTTTTGTTGGTTGGACAATGTAGAAATCGACGGGAGCTATGCAATCTACAATCCTTAAGGGCATGTCTCGGGTAATTCCTTTTGGTGTAGTACAAGTTTCATCGGCCATGCTTATTTTTGTTCGGGTATGGTGAATGTGCTTGATACCGAGTCTTTTGGCGGTTGATTTTGACATGATGCTTAGGCAAATTCCGGAGTCACAAAGAACGTCTTTAAATTCAACTTCACGGATGGAACATGTTGATATGATGAATTTCCATAGTTCCTGGTGTACCCACTGTTCTGAGGTAATCTCTGACCAAACTGATTTGAACCTTGAATTGAAGTTTTGGTTGCTGTTGAATTGATTCCTCTGACCTTGAAAACCAGAACCTCCAATGTAGTTGACATCCTCTACTTCATCCTCGTTATAAACCTCAACATCTTCAGCAAAGTGAACAGCCTTTTGTGTCTTGCCCATCAGAAGACTGTGCATAGAATCCAACTTAACTTGAAAATCAGCAATATGTGAGCCATCCATGTTACCAGCTACCTTCTTCCTCTCATAATCAGCATTATTGGTGCTATTGCTAGACGCCAAGTTCTCAATCAGGAAATAAGCTTCATCAGGATACCTGGTGTTGAAGTTTCCATTGCTCGAAGTATCCAAAGTCATATGATAACTCCAATCAAGTCATCTGAAAAAGAAACCCATTAGCTGAACATCAGCGTATCCGTGATCTGGACAATCTCTTTGATATGATTTGAATCTCGTCCAATCAGCCTTGAACGCCTCAGTAGGTTCTTGAGAAAACTGGGAGGTCTTGTTCCTCAGATCCTCGGATCTTGTATCATCATAAAAGTTGGTCAGGAAAGCGGTCTTAGTCTCCTCCCAGGTAGTCAGCGATCCAGGAGGCAACTGCTTCAGCCAGTAAGTTGCTTCCCCACCAAGAGAGTATGGGAAAATCTTGCAGAAAAGATAGTCGTAGGACACTCCATTGCTTTTGATGCTAGTGACCAAATCCTCGAACCTCTCAATATGATCCATGGGATGTTCGCTGGAAAGACCATGAAAAGGGTGATGTCCCACAAGAGTGTAGTATGCAGGTTTCAGCTCAAAGTCATTCCTCAGAAAAGCAGGACGACGGATCGCAGATCAGTTTGCGTAAAACTGGCCTGGTATGTTGCACTCACCAATCGTTCTACCACAATTAACCACATCATTCCCAGCATTCACTGCGTTCGTGTTCCCGGCGGTATCCTGATATGCTCAAATTAATACCCTATTTATATACTAAAGCAGTTGTCGTAGTATAGCTAGGGGTCGAACACAAGGACTCACAGAAACACACAATATATTATATATGTGAGAATCACGCTAAGCAATCAATGGTATTAAAAGACAGAATGTAAATTAAAACGGTTGTGAGTTCAATTGGAAAAAGGCTATGTTCAGAGTATTTCTCAGGGAATCACTAAATGCAGATAAACTAACTAGCAGGATTCAGATTTAACGCGGTTATTGAACTCAAATCACTAAGACATAGTTAACCAACTCTCGCTGCTAAAACTATCTAAATCTAAATCCTAGGAATTCCAAATCTCTTTGCGAATCCTAAAGTTTAAATCAGCTTTTTAATCAGGTTTGGTTTGTTCACAAAACAACTAAACCAAATCTCTTTGCGAATATTTATTTTTCTCACCTTAGGTTCTATCAGGTAATTAATCGCACTCTCGTGCATAATCAAGTATCCTAAGATCTAACTTCTAGCTGATCAATCTAGAATTAGCTTTGCAAACAACCTATGGTAAATAACTAATTCAGATGGTGAATCCTAATAATAAATCAACCTAGCATTTAGAGAAAACCCTATTGAGAACCCTGAATCTAACAAGGGATGTACTCAGACATGGAGAATGAAACAATCAACATAACTGAATAAATCATCAAATAAATCAGAAAGAGTAACAAGAGGGTTCGAAATCTTCTCTCAGACGAACATAGTTTCAGACTTGTCTCCCTTCAAAAGCTCTCTCTCAAAACCAGAATAAAATAAGCATAGCCATCAAAGTGGCTGTAAAACTTAATTAAATAGTCTAAACACGAATTGGGGTCTTCTTGTAAATATCAAAGTCTTCTGGGTAAGTTCTGCAATTCTTCCAATCTTCTTTAAGTCACGACTTGAAATCTACTTCGATGGGTGTCGATCGATACCATGGGGGTATCGATCGATACTTGACGCTTTGATCGGACACTTAGTCACCAGACTTCAGTTTCGCTCCAGAATGCTCCATAAAACTCCAATATCTCCAATAATATTCCAAATGTGCTAAAACCTGTAAAAGACTCTAAAAGATTCTATAATAAAATAAAGACTCGATAAAACGGACTTATATCATTGCTTAAACGAGGTAAAAACCATGATATATCACATCCCTAGCAACATTCCCAGCGACAACTGGAGCAGGTGGAATGATGTTCCTCTCTCCATCCAGACGTTGTCCTCTCTCATTGCACAAACGACCCTCTTGGTCTCTATAAGCACCAGCTGCATCTTGAACCAACTCTACTTGATTGTTGTTCATTTTTGCTTGTTTCTTTGCTTTTCTATTTGTGCATTCCACAAGTGCTAGCTGCTCCAATGACAGATCAACTAGCTGAGTGTTCTTGTTTCTTCTTGTTTTATGATTAGGCATACACCTGAAAACAAAACTCAAGAACGTAAGTAACAAAAAACATGATAAGTATCGACCGATACCAAGTGGTGTCGATCGATATCAACAAAAAGAGAACGACGAGTATCGACCGATACTAGATAGTATCGATCGATACCGACGAGTTTAGTCGAAATTCTTAGACTAAAATCTAATGGCGAATTGAGTCCCTGGCAACGGCGCAAAATTTGATATGCTCAAATTAATACCCTAAAAGTACTAAGCAATAGTTGCAGTATAGTGGGGGTCGAACACAAGGACTCACAGAAACACACAATAGATTATATAGGTGAAAATCAAGCTAAACGATCAATGGTATTGAAAACAGAACGTAAATTAAAACGGTTGTAAATTCGATTGGGAGAAAGCTAGGTTCAGGGTATTTCTCAGGAAATCAATGAATGCAGATAAACTAACTAGCAGGATTCAGTTTTAGCGTGGTTCTTGAACTCAAATCACTAAGGTATAATTAATCAACTTCCGTTGCGAAAACTATCTAAATCTAAATCCTAGGAATTCCAAATTCCTTTGCGAATCCTAAAGTCTAAATCAGCTTTTTAAATAAGGTTTGATTTGTTCACAAAACAACTAAACCAAATTCCTTTGCGAATAGTTATTTTGCTCACCCTAGGTTCTATCAGGTAATTAATCGCACGTCCGCGCCTAATCAATTATCCTAAGATCAAAGTTATATGTGATCAATCTAGAATTAGCTTTGCAAACAACCTATGGGTGAATCCTAACAACTAATCAATCTAGCATTCAGAGATAACCCTTATGAGAACCCTAAACCCAACAAGAGATCTACTCAGACATGGAAATTGAAGCAATAAACATGTTTGAATAAATCATCAAATAAATCAGAAAGAGTAACAAGAGGGTTCGAAATCTTCTCTCGGACGAACATAGTTTCAGACTTGTCTCCCTTCAAAAGCTCCCTCACAAAACCAGAATAAAGTAAAGCATAGCCATTACAGTGGCTGTAAAATCCTATTAAATAACCTAAATCACGTTTTGGGGCTTCTTGTAAATAATAAAGACTTCTGGACCATTATGAAATTATTCAACTCTTCATTAAGTCGCGGGTCGTGTCTGCCTTGATGAGTATCGACCGATACTAGGCAGTATCGATCGATACTGATGCTTCAAATCGGGTACTCAGCTACACGAACGTCTGTTTTGCTCCAAAATGCTCCAGAAAGCTCCAATATTTCCAATTATACTCCAAACGTGCTAAAACATGTAAAAGACTCTAAAACACTACGAAATAGTAGAAGGACTTTATAAAACGGACTTATATCATGGTTTAAACGGGGTAAAAACTATGATATATCAGTTTAAGGAAGATCATATGGTGATCTCTATTCTCCAAAGCACCCTTGAGCACTCAATCCTTGCAGCTTACTCATATTGTGAAACAACAAAGGATCTATGGGAAATTCTTAAAGGGATTTATGGAAACGTTTCAAATCTCAGTCGCATCTTTGAAGTTAAAAAGGTCCTGAATTCACTCCAATAAGAGGAGAAATCCTTCAAGCACCACTTTGGTGAGTTAAGATCTCTTTGGGCAGAGTTGGAAACTCTTCATCATGCAACAACAGATTCAGAAATTCTTAATGAAAGGCGTGAACAAGATCAAGTGTTTGGGCTTCTTTTCACTCTCAACAGCTCATTCAATGGTCGCATACGTCATATTCTAAGATCCGACAATCTCCCTAGCCTTAACGATGTGTGCATGCAAATCCAGAAGGAAGAATGGTCCGTTGGTTAGTTTGGCCCGAAAAATAACTCATCTCTTGCAAACAAAACTGCCTATCAAAGGAATGACTGCAACAAGTTTATGTGTGATCATTACAAGGAAAAAGGCCACACCAACGACATGTGATGGATTCTTCATCCACATCTAAGGACAACAAAGGCGAGATATGTAGATAAGGCATTGTCTGCTTCTACTATTGAAGATAATATTGTCAGGAAATCTGACCTTGAATCTCTCATTAAAAGCATTGCTTCACTAAAAGGAATCTGGTAATACCTTACTAACTCTCAAAACTCACAAACCTATTGTTGTTGATTCTGGTGCATCTCATCATATGATTAGTGATGCAAATTTTATTTAGAATATTGAACCTGCAAATGGTGACATGATTATTGCAAATGGCCACAAAGTGTCTATTAAGGGAATTGGAAATATGAAACTGTATAACAAAAACTCTCAAGCTCTTTATTTGCCTGAATTTACTTCAAATATTTTATATGTTCAAAAAGCAACTAAAGATCTTGATTGCTTGGTTTATTTCAGTCCTAATGATCTTTGGTTTCAGGATATTAAGTCGGGAAAGACAATTGGAGAATGATGTACAAAGAATGGTCTTTATGTTCTTGAAGATTTAAACTCTACTTTTGTTTCCGCTTTTGCTAATAATTCAGTATGGCATACTAGACTTGGACATCTTCACACACAACTCTTAAGATTTTACTTCATAGTGTATCTTTTGAGAATAATAAGTGTGAAGCTTGTATCTTAGCTAGGAAAGCATTGCAAAACTGTTTTTCCAAACTTATCTACTACTTATGAAAATTGTTTTGATCTTATTCATTATGATGTATGGATTAATCATTGCACAACTAGAGATCAATATAAGTATTTTGTGACGTTTATTGATGAAAAATCCAAATACATGTGGCTAACACTCTTACCTTCTAAAGGCCGTGGTTTTGAAGCTTTTTCAAACTTTCACAGATTCGTCTCAACTCAGTATAATGCTAAGATTAAAACATTGCGAACTGACAATGGAGTGGAATACACTATCAATGAGTTCGAAGCCTTCACATCTAAGCATGGGATTGTCCATCAAACATCATGTCCATATACTCCTCAACAGAACGGTGTTGCCGAGCGCAATAACCGTCACCTTATAGAGGTTGCAAGGACTATGATGTTCGACTAAAATGTTCTAAAATATTATTGAGGTGATGCAGTTGTGCATGTCTGCTATTTCATCAATCACCTTCCAACAAACTGTCTCAAAGACATTTCCCATATGAGGTACTAAACAACCGTAAACCATATATTGATTTTCTAAAAGTTTTTGGTTGTGTTTGCTATGTCCATGTCTCAGATGATCAAAGGAACAAGCTTCAGCCAACAAAACATCAAGTGTATCTTTATTGGGTACTCCACAACGCATAAAGGCTTCAAGTGTTACAATCCATAAACCAGGAAGATCTTTGTCTCTCGTGATGTCAAATTTGATGAAGAAAAATGCTTCTATGAAGAAAAAGATTGGAACAAGCTAAAAGACTTGGGTTCTTCTTGTTCTGATCTTGCTTCCAACCTTCGGCTTCTCCTTGAGAACCTCAACCTGCCAAAGAAAACAATAGATGTCCAACCATCTCCTACACAACAATCTGAAGAAGAAACTGACTATGGTGAAACAGTGGTGGAAAATGATCAAGCTTAATCAAAATATTGGGATCAAGAGGCAATAAGTGCTCACGATCATGACGATAACCAGAACCATCATGATAATTGTGCTCTAGACTCCTCAAACAATTCTGATGATCAAGAAGATAATGGTGCCTCAGAATCTCAAGAAATCAATGAGGAGAAGTCTGATGCAACTAATGATATCCAAAACGAAGAGACAACCATTTTTGAAAATGACTCACCTCCTCCACTTCGTAGAAGCTCCAGGATCAAGAAATATCCTTCCAATTGGGTTAATACAAGGGCTTACTATAATAATCTTGCTAATACTGATGCTCATCCTATTCAAGCTTATTGTTCTTTGGCTAACCTTCCTATTGATCTTCATGCTTTTCTTAGCAAAATTGACCAGGTTGATATACCTCAGACTTAAGAAGAAGCAAAGGTTAGTGAGGTGTGGACTCAGGCAGTAAACGAAGAACATGGAGCCATGAAGAGGAACCACACTTGGGATGTGGTTAATCTCCCCAAAGGAAAGAAAGCAGTTGGTTCCAAATTGGTTTTCACGATCAAATACCACAAAACGGTGAAATAAAGAGGCACAAAGGTCGTTTGGTGGCTAAAGGATTTACTCAAACACATGGAGAAAATTACAAATACACATTTGCTCATGTTGCTAAACTTCATACTGTTCATGTTGTTCTTTCTCTTGCTACTAACCTCTCTTGGGATTTATGCCAGATGGATGTGAAAAATGCCTTCCTTCAAGTTGAACTTGGCATAGAAGTATGTCGTTTTGAGGAAGGACTATTTTTATCTCAAAGGAAGTACACACTTGATCTTCTTAGTGAAACATGAAAGCTTGTAGCTAAACCAGCAAAGTCATCTATTGAAGAGAAGTACTAAGACTCTCGTGAGGGAGAACTCTATGACAATATTGGACAATACCAAAGAATTATGGGTAAGATCATTTATCTTACCATTACTCGTCATGATTTATGTTTTGCTGTGAACCAGGATAGTCAGCACATGCAAGCTCCAACTATCTACCACTTGAATATGGTGGAAATTATTCTTATGTACTTAAAGGGAACTCCGGGAAAAGGCATTTGGATGCAAAATAATTACCACACTGAGATTGTTGGCTATTGTGATGCTGATTAGGCTGGAGACAAGACGGACATGAAATCAACAGGAGGCTATTGCACGTTAATTGGTCGGAACCTGGTCACTTGGAGAAGCAAGAAGCAGAAAGTGGTGGCAAGGTCGAGTTGTGAAGTTGAGTATCTATCTATGGCTGACACTACGGATGAACTCATCTGGCTTAAGGCGTTGCTACATGATCTTGGAGTCAAGACAACTCAGCATATTATCATGCATTGTGACAATCAGGATGCTATTCACATTGCCTCTAATTCTGTATTTCATGAGCGCACCAAACACATTGAAGTGGACTGCCATCATATTCGGGAGAAGGTTAAACTTGGAATCATCTCTCCCGTTTACACTAGGAATTCCGATCAACTTGCAGATATCTTCACCAAGGCAGCAAAATCAAAGGTTTGCAAATTCATTCAGGGCAAACTTGGCTTAGTTGATTTTCACCTAAGGAGGAATGTTGGATTGTGACTGTTGCACTCTTTTTCCCTTAACCATGGTTTTTTCCATTGGATTTTCCCATTAAGGTTTTTAACGAAGCAACTTCATCCACATTCGTCCTTGGCTTCTTTCTTCTTCACCAACCAAGTTTGAGGGAGAATGTTGGAATATGACCGTTAGTCTACATTCATCCCGTTGGAGTTAATATGTTGCCCAGTATTAACTACAACATCTTTTCATCTTCTCTTACTTATTATGGACAAGTTTAGAGGCTCCTCTCTCTCCTCCATGCACCTCTTATCATTTATTATTATAATTAGTTGTATTCGCTATATATTTGTATCTCCTTGTACAAATCAGATTAAGTGAAATAATATAAAATTTCTCTCTATTCCCTTTTCTTTCTTATACAATTCCGCATATAAATCTACATTGACAACTAGTAGAATGTGGCATCCTCTAAATTTTCTGCGAATCGGCGGAAAAATCTCATGTCTTCTTTACTTTTCTCTAACCCGGGTCGGCACATTTCCATGCGAAAAATTCTGATATGGTCGATAGCATCGGCCGACCCGTCGTAAAACAAGATTCTTACCCTTTATTTGACGGGGATGATCGCCTCAGTAATCCTTGTTGTAAAGGGGGTTCTTGGCGCTCGCTCTTACCCTTGATCGGTCTCGGGCTCTATATCGATTGCGCGATTGCTCATTGGATGGATGGTTCGTCTCTTGGCATCGTCTCCAATTGGGGGTGCTTCAATCTTGTTTGTTTTGCCTATCCAATGTTGGCTCGTCTTTACGGCCTCATCGTGTTGGCTTCGTGATACGCTCAAATTAATAGCCTAACAAATACTAAAGCGGTAATCGTAGTATAGGTAGGGGTCGAACCACAAAGACTCAAAGAGACACACGATAGATTATATAGATCCAAAATACGCTAAATCAAAGGATGTAAACGAAAACAGGTACGGTGTTAGTGCTATATTAGGTTTTCCATTCGAGTCTTGAACTTAGGCATTTCACTGCTAACCCGAGTTTAAATGAATTGCTTGAACAAAACCTTTTGTGAACTTTTCTTGCCTAGCCAACGAGAGTTGATGTCTAGGGTAATTAGTGAACTAATTGGGATTGGAGATTAATGCTTGTTAATCATCTTATCAGAAACGATGGTTTGTTCTTGATTTGGTGATTAACAAAATGATTATTATCACGAGAGTGGATTAGTCATAATTGTGAATTCCATGTCCTAAGATAGTGTTTAATGCTTCCAAATGATTCATTGTTTGATTGTTACCCATCTCATTGATAGCTTAGTTCATGATCAACATTTCTATCTTTGTTTTCCTTCTTGCATTTGTTTTCTTTAGTTTAAAAACATAAAAACCCAAAAATATTTGCTCAAGCTTAGGAAGATTAATGTATTCTTAGTACTTCAATCTTAACCTCTTTGGTTCGATCCTCAAATACTACAATGATACGAGTAGGTTTGAGTAATTGATATGAGCTTAATACAAAAATCTATCTATCAATTTGGCGTCGTTGCCGGGGAGGTGTAGCATTGATCATTAGGATTTTGATTCTCCTTGAGACTAGAGCTTTTTATTTTCTTTTGTTGCTAATCTTTTCACTTTTCTTGTGATTTTCATAAAGGGAGTGACAATGAGGAAGCAACCGTCAAGCTAGTGACGTTAAACGCGTCCTTGGGGACCTCCCCAAGCCTATCCATTGTCGAGTTTGAGACACAAAACAAGCAATCAATAAGGGTCTCTTGGGTCCAAGGTCGTGGTTTGTGATGAAAGGAGGGCTTGAGCAACAACGTGTCACACTCCTCTCTTCACCATCTCCATTCCACTAATCTCACTCCCCCTTTGTAAGTATCTCTTTTCGTTTTGGGTTTTTGCATTTCATCTTTTGTTTTTGGTTTCTCTCTTGAACTTCTTTCACACTGAGACGTTGTGATTTAAGTTTGGAGGAGGGATCGGTGTCTAATCATGTGTTTTGTGATCTTATTTTGTATCTTGCATACTTGAGTCTCATGCATTATCAATAATTTTGAATTTTTTTGAAATTTTGAGCATTTCATGTAGGATTGAGTCTAGATGCATAACATATAGGGTTACACTCACTTGCATTGGGAGGATTATCCATGTAGAATATGAACTTAAGAGCTTAATTTAATGCACTCGTTAAGAGTTCTTTGATGCATTTGAACGATCAAGAAGTTAAGGATGATTCATGCTTTGATCTCGCGTTTTGAATGTTTATGTCTTGGTTGAAGCATGCTTTGATTTGATTCCAACTATATTTATTATTTGAACTCTAATCTTGACTTGGAATTATCATGCTCATACATTGAAAAGTTGAACTCATGGATATCATATACATATTTGAGCTACCTTCTTCCTTTTACCACTGTATTGTTAGATCAAATAGCCATTTCCCACATTTGGAATGGTTCACCTCGCCTTAACCCTAACCTTCTTTCAAGCCTACATTACTAGTGTGTGTCGTGAGGTCTAATTTCGAATGAACTTAGCAAAAAGTGTTGAGTTTAGAACGACAAGGAGAAGCTTCCATGTAGAACTAGCTCACACATCATTGAGCTAGACATAGGCTAGGGTGGATAGGTTTGGGTTTTGGGCGATTGATTGAAAGAAAAGAGGGTATGGAGAAATGGAAAGAGATAGGGAGAAGGAGATATGGAGAAGGAGATGGGGATAACCGATTGATTGAGATGGTTGGCAAAAGAAAAGTTGGGTTAGCTCTAAGTGATAAGAAAATAGTCTCTAGCTATTGAAAAGAAAGAAAAGAAGCCAAAATGGCTCAAGCTAGAAAAGAAATGAAAGAGGCTAGAGAAAGCAAAAGAAGAGCTAAGGAAAGAAACTTGTGAAAGACAAACCATTTACTCATAATGCGAAGAAGAGAATCCCCTAAGTATTCGAAAGGAAAAGAAGTGATGAAACATTTTGGTTTAAGAAGGCAAACGGCCTTGTGAAAAAATGGTAGCTTAGGAATGGTCACTTTGGGTTTAGACGTAGGAGTGAAGTTCATATCGGGGCATTGGGTAGATGGAAGTCATCCTTGTATGCATCGGTTTTTCCTTACTCTTAGCATTTTGCAAAAGTTCGTTCTTTCATGAGAGATCCCTTGCATCGAAATACCCACATTGTTAGAGATCACTTTTATCTCAAGACCTCTCCCTTAGCCAAATGAGTTCACTTGATTTGTATGAGCATGATTCACCATTTGCAATAATTAATGTCAAAGAGTTGGATGATAGGAATGCTTGTGGATGCTAAGGCTTAGATCCATTTCATTTTAAACAGAGAATGGCTAAATCTTTTGAAGTAGAGGTTGTTTGTGCATCATATAACTCCTCTCAAGGTCATTGATTCGAATTCTTATGTTAATATTCTCGGATTTGATCTTCCACTTTCAAACCTCTCTCTCTACTTGTTTGTTTGCTTGAGGACAAGCAAATAAATAAGTTTGGGGGAGTTGATATTCCCATATTTTGCATCTCTTAGCATGCATTCTCGTTATTGTTTTGTGTTTCATGCATGTGTCTTGCATAATTTTTATGACATTTTTGCCTTTATTAGAGTTTAAGATATTGCATTAGGTCCTAGAGAGTTTTTGCATTCACTTGGAGTGTTTCTAGGTGTTTTGGAGACATTTGGGATGATTGGAGTGGTTGAGCATCAAGAGAAGGAAGAGCTCATCCGACACGCCGGAAAGATGTGGCTGGAATGAGGCCTTCAGATATGAATCATGTAACATCCCAATTTCTGGTATATGCGGAGAGGCTTATAAGAATTGATTTGGCTACCTATGTCACCAAAGTGCACTTATCTTTTCGGTCACTTGTCCAGAGAGAACTCCAAAGTTAAGCGTGCTTGAGCTGGAAAAATTTAAGGATGGGTGACCTACCGGGAAGTGATTCGCGGTACTGTGCGAGTGAGGACAAAACACGGGGAAAGATCATGTGGTGATTGTAGGGTCAGTAAACAAGTCTTACGAGCCTCCCGGACTAACGCACCTGCCGTCGGACGAGGGTGGGCCCACGGGCCGAGAGAGGGCGTGGGGCCCACTGGTAGGGGCGGTCGGGGCGTTATAAATCAGATTGGATGACCGTGAATAAAGCTGTAGAGGAGTGAGTTAGCTAGCCACTGGAATTGGAATCAGGGGATTTGGATTTATGGTTTGGAAGATATGGCCGTATTACTGAAGACATGTCCGGCTTCAACACCGATGTGTGACATCGGTATTGAAGCCTCAGGTGAATACACCGATGTCACACATCGGTGTAACACCTCGGTATTTCCTCTCTGAAGTGACCAGGAGCAAAAAAATCTTAGCACCGAGGTCCAACACCGATGTGTGACCTTGGTGTTGGACATCTCTCACCCGAACCAGCCGAGTTCGTCCGAAGTGTCTCAAAGATGTGGTTATCAGGGACCTTACAATCCGATTCAGCTTCAATTGCCTTCATGAAAGTTGTAGAGGAGTGAATCAGATTTACACAAGAGTTTTAATCGGGTTATTTGAACATATTGATAAAGAGATAAGCCGGATTTACTGAAGGTATGTCCGTTTGGCCGAGAGAAGATTACACCGTCCAAAAAACCGAAAAAACGAAGGCCTTCCAATATGAATCAACTCAAACAGTCTGTATAAGAGTTGTAGCGAAGTGTTGTATCTGTCCACAGGAGGAGGTTCGAGGACATTCGAACATGTATTCCCGGAGATATCGTGGTTTTACAGAAAGTTATACAACACCACCATCCGCACAAACCCATGCCCAATACCGATGTGCAATACCGAGTTGTGACCTCGGTATTGAGCTACTCAAGACCAGATTTGACCTATTTTGAGCAGGATCGGTACCCGGTTTGTCCTGGGTCGACCCGGTTCACCCCCTTTCACTATTTTAGCCCAAACCCCCTATTTTCTTGGTTAAGCTTTCTTTTTCTAAAGTTGGATTGTAACCCAAACTCTTCTTATGATTTTGGATGGATCTTCATCACAAATGCCACTCTAGAGAAGATTTCTTCAACTCTATCTTTATATTAATGCATCTTCTTTATCTTTATGTATTTTTCTCTTTTTGTTGGATTTTGGATTATGCTTGATTTTGATGGTTTGATGGTTATTTTGTGATGCTTATGTTCTTAATCTTTGTTTTCCTTTCTTGTTTTGTGTTCCTAATGCTAGATCTAGCTTGATAAAGTGGATTTAGATCATAAGGCATTTCATGCACACCAAGTGTTTGATGAAATGCCTTGATGAACTATTCAATAGATTTATGCTCCTAGCCTATGATAATAGTTGTCTAGGATGTATTTTTGGTTGATCTTGTTTATATTCTTAATGCTTGCTAATAAATGATCCACAAATGAGAATTTGCTAATGGATTAGGTGATTAGCATTGTGATTAGTTTCTTGAAAGAGAATTAGTCAAGATTAGTGATCTTTACCTAAGGATTAACATAGATTGTGTGCATTTGCATCATTTGTTAATTGTCTTGATGGTTAGATGATTATGATTTAGGTTGATCTTTATTAAATCTTTTAGTTAGGTTGGTTCTTAATGCTAGATTTGATAAGATAAACCAAAGTTTATAACTGCACCGAGATTAGGTAGTTCTAGTTGGCGTGACAAACCAATCTAGAGCTACACCCTAGGATTTATGGTCTCATACCATGCATTAGGGAGAGATTCGAGTAAACGGTGTTAGTGCTAGATTAGGTTTATCCATTCGAGTCTTGAACTTAGGCATTTCACTCCTAACCCGAGTTTAAATGAATTGCTTGAACAAAACCTTTTGTGAGCTTTTCTTGCCTAGCCAACGAGAGTTGATGTCTACGGTGATTTGTGAACTAATTGGGATTGGAGATTAATGCTTGTTAATCATCTTATCACAAACAATGGTTTGTTCTTGATTTGGTGATTAAAAAGTGATTAGTATCACGAGAGTGGATTAGTCATAATTGTGAATTCCATGTTCTAAGATAGTGTTTAATGCTTCCAAATGATTCATTGTTTGATTGTTACCCATCTCATTGATAACTTAGTTCATGATCAACATTTCTATCTTTGTTTTCCTTCTTGCATTTGTTTTCTTTAGTTTAAAAACATAAAAACCCAAAAACATTTGCTATAGCTTAGGAAGATTCATGTATTCTTAGTGCTTCAATCTTAACCTCTTTGGTTCGATCCTCAAATGCTACAATGATACGAGTAGGTTTGAGTGATTGATATATGCTTAATACAAAAATCAATCTATCAGATCTTGAGTCCGACCTTTGGATGTCAGCATCTTGACATGTTCCCATAGGATTTTGTTCATGTTGTCTTGCTCTTCTATCTTTTTTAGCAGCGAGGTGAGCGTATCTTTAAGTTCGGCGAAAGGCACCGAGGTCATCTCCCTGGTTGCGAGGGGAGCGTTACTGGGATCGACCATACTCCATACGTTGATATTCCTATTGTCGTCGAGTCCTTGTACATCGCCAGCCATCTCTTAAGATCATGTTCTTGGTATTTTCGTGAGTAAGAGCTTTTAAGTCCCCACAGACGGCACCAAACTGTGTAAACCAAAATCCCCACGGTTTATTTTTGTAGAAGACTTTTAAGGGAACATAAGCTTCTGAGGAAAAATACAGGTAAAGATCCAAAGATGTTTGTTTTATTGATGTTTAGTAAGCGTACACGACTACAGAGTTGAGTCTCTAAGAGCTCATGCTAGCGTCTTTTCTTGATGTGATTATGAATGCTATGTATATGGGTTTACATTGGCGAGATTCTCGGAAGGAAAAAGAATATTTCATTTTGCTTCTCGCGGCCACCTACTTAGGTTAGGGAAATCGATTATCAGGGCCTTCAACACAGCCCACAAGTTAATAAATGATTGATATCTCGGCCCATAAGCGTTCTTCTCGACCCACTTGTATTTGATGGGTTCGGCCTTTCAAGGTGAGCTGATCCGTCTCGTAGCGGTCTCAGTTCGGTCGAGAGAAGATATTACTTCGGACTCGGTTCTGCTTTATCCTTATTCAAAGAGAATCGCCGAGGTGGGGCCTTTGGGACAGATCGTGCGAGGTCATCTTGTTTCGGCTCAAGTCCTTTATATTCATTCGGGTCGGTATAACTTATCGTCTTGAAATGTTAATCCCGAGTGGGTGAAAACCAACCACAACATTTGCGTTTTGTTTGTTTTTGCTTTCAAGAATTTTATGCCTCTTTTAATCAAGCTGAAGTACATATTAATAAGGTTCTTTTGCAGCGTTAGAAGACATACTTTTTTTACATATCAATAAAGCGCCCAGTTTTCCCTTCAAGCTTGTTCTTGAGAGAAACTTCTTTTGATTATGCTCTTTGCGTGTAGATTACCCTTAGAATAAAGCAACCCTATCAGTATTAGAGACCTTTAAATCATCCATGTGGTGCCATCGGTCCACCAACAGATCCAACGAGAGAGAACAATTGACAACTTCACTACAAGAAAACAATACTAATTCCGACAGACTTAAAACCGTCGTATTTTCGATGCTTTTTGGACGAAAGAAAGGGTCGTCGGAAACTCTTAAACGTCGGTAATCCGTTTGACAACTTCCGACAAATTTCCAACGACATGAATATGTCAAAACAATTCCGATAGATTTCCAACTGAGTTTAGACGGAATTCATAGCCGTTTAAAAAATAATATAGCCGTTACTAGTTGTTTGAGTTTGTCAGGATCCGTCGGAATTCCGTCGGAATCAGCCCTTAATTTTCCTATAAAACATCTCCACCCTCTCTCATTCAATACAAGTACCAAAGCAAAAAACACTCTCATATAAAAACCTTATAAAATGTCTACTTCAGATCTATATAATTATTTTCGATCGTGGATGGATAGGCCTCGTAAAATTCTGGAGACAAACCTAATTACGGAAGAGTACGAACAAGGTCTCCAGCAATTCATGGCATTTGCGACCACACGGAAGAAAGCCATAAAATCCAGTAAAATCTATTGTCCATGTACTAATTGTCGGAATCGTAGATTCATGGTGATAGACGAAGTATGGTCACACCTGTTTATCAATTGGTTTTTTGCCTGGTTACAATTTTTTTTTTATTATCATGGAGAAAATGATACAATGTTAGGTTTTTCTAGTACTAGTGAACAACCTATTGGAGATAGCTTAGAAGAACCTGCAACAGAAGTAGAAAATGTGGGTCATGTTCAGATGGTGAACGATGCGTTTCGTGAAAGTGTACCATATGTTGCTGAGTATGGAGATAAAGGTAAATAACCGAACTTAGAAGCTTAGATGTTCTTTGAGATGTTATACGCTGCTAAAAAATTGTTTAATGATGGTTGTAGAGGTGGACATTCCCCTTTATCAGCAGCAACTAGGATGATGGGTATAAATACGGATTTCAATTTGAGTGAGGAGTGTGTGGATGGAATAGCTGATTTTTTAAAGACATTTTGCAAGAACATATTCTTGCACCAGCATTATACTATGAGATACAGAAACTTGTTGATGGTCTTGGATTGTCGTATCAGATGATAGTTGTGTGCTGATAACACCGATATTTGACCATTTTTATGGATCACTTTAATAGCTTTTGCAGTGTTTTAACTCCGTTTTCAATGGTTTTCAAATGATTTACATGTTATATAGTTTTGAAAGACATTTCATGTAACTTGGGATAAAATAGTGCATTTCGGTACAAAATTATATTTTTGGATAAACTCGGACCGTCAAAATTCTTGCAATCAAATAACACCTCTCACCGTCTGATCATCACCAAATTGGGATACAACAAAGTAGATACAACCAGCTTTCAAATAAAATTAGATTGGAGACGATCCAATGGTTGGATCCTTAAATATACCCAAAGCACTAAAGGCAGATGAAGCTGCCTCGACGAAGAGTCCACCAAAGCCAAAGATTTTCCACCCGCGGCCAACCACCAGTTCACCGCAGAAAGGAGGAATCGACCCGCGGCCAAGCATCATTTTGCCATGGTCAGGAGGCCCGCACCCGCGGCCCCTCCCTGTGCGACCAAATCGACTCCGTTTTACTCCCGAGGCCAATTCCCTCTTTTCACATTAACCCTAAACGAAGTGAAGAACATAAATACTTGTTTTTAGGTCTCTTAGATATACACACACATTTTATTTTCACACTTTCAGGCAGAGACGAAATCCTTAAACGACAAAAAGTCGCTTTAAAAATCCTAGCAAATTCTTTGTAAAAATCGGCCATGAATCCTAGAGAATTACAGATTGCCCATAGCTTCGTTTAATTGTTTACAACCTCGTTTTAATTATTTGCTTAGTTTAATTGATGTTTTTTATTTTATTTCTTAATTTAGTTTAATTATTCTAGTTACAATTGTGACAAACAAAACCCGGGTTCGAGACTGTTGTGTCTAGAATTCTAATTATTCTAGACACAACTTAGAATTCGATAGAAATCGACAGCGTTCACCCTCGTGGATTCGATCCCGAAATACTACTGTGTTTGATGTGCACTTGCAGCCTACCAATAAGGGTAAAACGTGTCGGGAGCAATCACGACGCATCAAGTTTTTGGCGCTGTTGCCACCTGGGATTGATATTGCTTGTTTGATTTCGTATTATCTAATTTATGTTAAAGACAATTTTAATTTTCAAGCTCTTTTTTGCTCATTTGACATATTCATTTATCCTTTTCTTTTGTTATTAGGTGCATGTACACTAGTAGAACTCCTAGAGGAATTGTAATGCAACTAGATGATATCAACATACACGAGAGAGAACTCCGAAAGCTCAAAAGAACACTAAGGATGGCCGAAAACGATTGTCCCTAAAATCAACTAAACCGTGATCACCTTGATTACGAGGATGACTGTGATGTTTTGGATCACGAAGATGACTGAGAGGCTGTACATGGTGCTAATGATCAGCCACTTCTCGATCCCAAAGAAAACCAAAACCAAAATGCTGAAATTACGAGGCGACAACTTCCCGTCAATCGTGATGCACCGAGGAACGATGCTCAAGCCGATGCACCAACTCCTCCTAATGGCGAGAACGCCAACCGTCCTGTCTTACCCGCTAATCTTCCAAGGAGACAAGGGCATAACTGCACCATTGCTGATATTGATGGACCGTATCAACACTATCAAAATCGAGCCGCAATTCAACATCCTTTGCCTCATATAAACGATTTTGAGATCAAACCTCAAATCATTGCTTTGATAAAGCAAAACCAATTTCATGGAGTTACTACCGAGCACCCGATGGACCACCTCGAGTTGTTCGAGGGAATATGCCGAACGACGAGAACAAACCAAGTTTCCGCCAATTATTTAAAGTGTAAGCTTTTTCCTTTTTCTTTAGCAGATAAAACTCACCGTTGGTTGAAATCTTTGCCCGGATGATCTATCACTAATTGGAAAGCGTGCAAAGCCGCTTTTCTAAGCCATTTCTACACCAAGTCAAGGTCGAACTCGTTTAGAAACAAAATCCAATTTTTTCATCAACAAACGGTGGAATCTTGCCCTCATCACAGTTTCTCCGGTCCGAATTTTTTCAACACTTTCTACCGAGGACTATTACAGAAATATCAATTTTCTCTCGACACGGCTAGTAATGGAGACTTTCGAAAAAGACCATAAACCAAGGAAGAGGTCTTATCGAGAATCTTGCTATGGCTAATAGCACCAATTCTCCCGACTACGATAGATCGAGAAGATCGAATGTATCGGAATCCAAGGAGATAGCCGAGCTAAAGAACACGATGAATCAACTTCTCAAAACAAAAATTGCCAAATGCATGCTTGTGAAGCTACCAATGGAGGGGAAAATGATGCTTACTATGAACCCGACAACAACGGTTCGTATTTTCAAGAAGAAGAAGTTAACTATGTTGGAGCGCAAAACTCATACTAAAGCCGCTTCAACAACGGTTTCAACAATAACTTCCGCAACGCCAACTTCAACAATCTCTCCTATGAAAACTCGAACATGGAGAACTCTAAAGACCAGATCTAACCAGAAAAATCCAAGCCATACCAAAATCGGTTCCCAAACAGGAACTATGGGGGAAATGGGAATTTCGAACCGAAACCGCCTTTCAATGCTCAAGCCACTCCTTACAACAACTCAAATACACATCAACAAGGTATGTATAACAATCAACTTTCTGCTTAAATAGCGAAGCTCGAGAAATCAATTCAACTACTCGCTCAAAGCAACGAGAAGACGGGGTACAACCACTTGAATGGGAAATTTAAATCTCTTTCGACCAATGTCAAGAAGTTGGATATGCAAGTCTCTCAAACAGTGGACTCCGCTAAGAGACCGAACGGAGCTTTATCCGGATGAGTAGTATATAATCCGAAGAGATTTTGCAACGTGATCTCCACCGTAAGTCAACGGTGTGATGAAGAATGTAGAAGCTTCAAAATTCGCCCCACTCTATGGAAGAGCCAATACCGAATCCAAAATGGTTCTAGAACCACCATTTGAGGTACCAAAACAATTCCCGTTTCAAAGGCTAAGAAAAGCCGATGATCCGAGATCTTTTTCTTTCTCTTGCTCAATTTATGGGATAAATTTTATAGATTTTCTATGTGATTCGGGAGCCAACGTCAATATCATGTCAAAAATATTTCCCGAGAATCTCCGTATAAAGACTCTCACACAATTTACCATGAGCGTAACCTTTGGTGATTCATCACAAAAGAAGCCCGAGGGAGTGATCAACGATCTTCTACTACTTATTGAAAACAAGATTGTTCCCGCTGATTTTCAAGTTCTCGAGATGGATCGAGACAATGATAGACCATTGATTTTTGGTCGACCGTTGGCGCCATCCTCGATCACGCCAACTGTAACACCCCTGATTTCATCTATAAATAGAAAGATATCGGGAATGTCACGGTACGGCTACGGAGACAATCCGATATGAGCAACCCATATCACTTTGGCCAAACCATCGCCGTGGGCGCGCCTCTTGACCAAAGCCTAAGACTTTTCAACCCGTACCTTAGTGTCTAGTTGTTTCAATTTGGACTAAACTAATATCATTTAACACAAACTGGTTTTATAGAAATTCTTACATATTATTCATATTGTTGAAAATAGTTACAAAAAGGTTTATGCTAAGGTCGACCAGCGTATTGCCAAAATTACATAGATACTATCTTTGCTAATCGGTTTTATAAAAGCCAAGCTAAACTACTCTGGTGGACCTACACGTTATGCCGTCATGAGCTACTGTCGGATGTTAGGTGTTGCGTTCTTCTACTGTCGGATGCTACGTGTTGCTCATCCTCTTCTACCTCCATGCAAGAACCTTATTAACACAGAACAAACAACCGCAACTCACCAACACCGGTAACTCATGTTTCCTTGCTCCAAGTGCATGAACGCTGTCTCTGTCCTCTCCTTTGCTTCTGGTGGTAGATATTTATGGGTGAACATCATACAAAATTCTCCCCAAGTTGTTATAGGATAGCTGTGACTCCTTATCACGGTCTGCCACCAATTTGATGCTTCTTCTTCGAGATGATAGGTTCTGACCTTCAATTTTATTTTTTTGGGACAATTTATTGCCTCAAAACTTTGTTCTATGATTTAGAGCCATGCATCTACTTTGAACGGACATGTGCTTTCCGGGAATCGATACGTCCTGATTCCTCGCAATGCCGTAACGATTTTCAAGAAGTCTGGAGATCGTCTTGTCTCCCTTCGTGGCCTTTGTCTTAATGCTTCTGTGAGATTGTTGAACGCTCGATTAAAGGTGTGTTTTGGCCCATGCTGTGTGATGGAATTCAGGGCGCTCCATAATACGGCTGTCCCAGCGGACTACCATAATATCCAGGTGGATGTGCTGGCGTTCCCATAAAGTTTGGTGTCATTTATCCTCCGTGCACACCGTAATGTGGGTTGGGCGAATGGTTCATTGGAGGTGGTGTCCAATATTTAGTTCTCCATGACATAAATGTTGCTCTGTCCGGCGACATCGGATGTTGCACCCCGTCTGGCGATACGTGATGCAATGGAACTGGTATGCCAGCTGAACTGGTTCCGTATTCGGACGTTTGCTCAGGTCCGTCTTCTTCATTCTGACTCGATTAAACCGATGAGTCAGAGGATATGTCTATAAAGCTACCTTCTTCAATGCCATTGCCCGACGATGAACCCCTCTGTCCACTCCCTCCTCTGTAGTTATTCAACATATGCAAAACATACAAGGGTAAGCCTAACCGACTTTGACGGAACATGACCGGATTATCATGATTGGCTTTTGAGACAGTTTTGACTCGGTAAAACGGTTTGAAAACAGTTTATCAGCGAGCATGACCACGAACAATGCTCTAATACCAACTTTTGTAACACCCCAATTCCCTCTATAAATAGAAAGAGATCGGGAATGCCAAAGTACGACTACGGAGACAATCCGGCCTGAGCAACCCATATCACTCTGGACAAATCGTCGTCGTGGGCGCGCTTCTTGACCAAGGCCTAAGGCTTTGCCATCCGTACAATAGTGTCGAGTTGTTTCAGTTTGGACTAAACTAGATTCATTTAACACAAACTGGTTTTATATAAATTCTTACATATTATTCATATTGTTGAAAATAGTTACAAAAAGGTTTATGGTAAGGTCGGCCAGCCTATTGCCAAAATTACATAGATAATATATTTGCCAACCGGTTTTACAAATGCCAAGCCAAACTACACCGGTGGACCAATAGGTTATGTCGTCCCGAGCTACTCTCGTCTACAGGTTACGTGCAAAACAAAATGAGTCATGAGTATTCTAGCAATACTCAGTGAGCTCCAGAGAAATCTAAGTACTCATTAGAATCCCACCCAAATCACCTGCAAGCAAGTTCTCCTAACAAGCAAGCTAACACTCAATCATTCACATCATATGCACATTCGGAAGCTATTAACAACTTAGCGAAGTCTCTTTATGCTACTATGATCTATTTTATAAATGCGGGGCCTCTATGTGTATATGCCACTGATATACTCTATATTTTACTGATTTTATTACGGATTTTAGTATTTTATCTAAGCATTTTCATTCGATTTTGTTCTTTTTGAGGTAGTTTTCTCGTATTTTTATTTTTAATGTCTATATAGGTCAAATCATCAAAAAGGATGCAAAATGGAGCCAAAAAGGATTTTACCACGTCCAAGATATGTTTTCAAGTCCAAAAGATCAGCAATCACCTAAAACTCAAGAAAGGCGGATTTCTCCAATTAGACATCATAGATGCATCATACATTTCACCTTCACTGGATGCTTGCCGTTGATGGATTGAGATGCAATTTGGTGGAAATATAGCATTTTGAGTCATATTTTATATGCAATTGGTTTGACGTCATTGGGAGTACTGGTCATGAAGATACACTGATTTTACTGAAGACGCATTTGAATTGGGCTTTATCTCGGCCCAAAAGGTCCCCGAGACCCAAAACTCCCGGTTTAATGAAACCCTAGGTCGACTTTTAGGCTATTTATACTTGCTTTTAGCCTCACATAATAGAGAGCCACCCTAGAATAAAATCTTCATAGTTTTTACAAGTTCTTCATTGATTTTGGATTCTAAGAGCTTCAAGGTGAAGATCTCGACTTTGTACTTCGATATAGAGAAGTTTTCTCAACCATACTCTTTTAATACAAGTATTTTCATCATGATTTCAATTCATACTTGCTGTGTTTTGTGCATCATGAGTGAGTAGTTCATTTGTTAGGTTAAAGGGGATCCATGTGTGCATAATTCTATATTGATATGATGATTGTTTAAAAGGGATGTTCATATGGTTCTTCATCTTTATTTGTTCTCAACGCATGATTAATTTACCGCGCATTTAGTAATCTGATCTTAGGTTAATATACTCTCCAAAAGCTTGTTATATTGTCGGAACTAATATTTGATGAGCTAGGCGTCTTAACCTTCCAAAAGTCGAGTTAAGGAGTCTAGTGAACATTATCATTACTTGCTCGATTTAATGCATGTTTTCATTCTGCAATAACTTTCCAAAAGCTGAGTCTATTGGTTTGTAAAACATAATTGTCGGAGCCACGGCAGTGAAAAGATTATTAATTCGTGTTTTGTATTCAAGACGGTTTTTACTTAAATCCCCATTGAATCATCTATCTTATCGTTGCATGTTTTACATGAGATTTTCCTAAAACCTAACCTTTTCTTTACTGATTTATCTCTGATTTTTATTGCTTATTTAGTTTATTTGCTTATCACCATCGACACACTCTCTTTTATTTTGTTTTAGCTTGATTACTTTTCTAACGTGTTCGTCGTGCAGTTTACAAGTCCATGTGGATTTGATCTCGTACTATACTATTCGTTATTGATGTGCACTTGCAGCTAGTATTAGTTGGGTGAAAACTTTACCCACATCAAGTTTTCTGGCGCCGTTTCCGGGAACTTAGATAATATTGCTTTCGAATTCTGAATTTTAATCTAGTCTAAAACTTTTATTTTTTGCATTTTAATTTTTCTTATGAATTTTCTAAAAAAACTTATAATTTGTTCCTTTGAGTTTTTCTTTCGATTTTCAGGTGTATGACTAGAAGTTCTACTTATGAAAATCTATTCGAACCTAAAATGGAGATTGATAGACTTGAGAGACGACTGAGAAAACAAAAACAACAACAATAAAGGATGGCCGAGCTAGAAAACCAAGCCCTCCTTACCGAAGAAGAATGACTCGCTCAAGAGCAAGCTGATGCCCTTCCTAACGCCAATGCTGCTCTCTTGCATCACCCTCACGGTGTTAACCCTCATGTCGCCAACCTCGGTGACCCAAACAATGATCGTCCAGCTCGAGACAGTGACCCGAACGATCCTCTCGTTGGCGCTGCCCGACAACCTCCACCTCGAGGGGAAGATCATCACCCCTTTGACCAAGCTGTGTTGCGATAACTTGAGCAACAACTACTTCATATGTTCCCTCCCCAAGGAGTGCATCAACCTCAGCAACCAGCACACCAAAGGTCAGCACCGACCGCTCAGAACAGAAATCATCAAACCATCGATAACTTCCGATGCTTTCTTTTTGGATATGAATCCAATTCGTCCGACTAATCCTCAAAGGTATTATTTTGAGATCAAGCCACAAATCATTGGATTGGTGAAGCAAAATCAATTCCATGGTTTGCCCACCGAGAACCCACTTGATCACATTGACACCTTCGAGGAGATATGTAGCACTATTCCATCGAATGGAGTTCCCGCTGATTATTTTAAGTGCAAGTTATTTACCTTCTCTTTGAATGACAAGGCACTTAGATGGATGAAGTCTCTGCCCCATCAATCAATTACTACTTGGAACGAGTACAAGGCTGCCTTCTTGAACCAATTCTACACCAAGCAAAGATCGAACTCCATAAGAAGCAAGATCTCGGGTTTTCAACAAGGACCTACCAAATCTTTCTATGAGGCCTTGGAACTTTTTAACAAGTACACTAGGGACTGCCCCAATCATGGTTTCTCTGAAGGAAATCTTTGGAACATCTTCTACAACGAAATCGATCACAAGTACATGTTATCCCTCGATACTGCGAGCAATGGAAGCTTTATGACCAAGTCGGTTTGGAAGCTAAGATTCTTATCGAGAACCTTGCTGCTACTGACGCTAATAGCTGGCCCGGGTACAATAGAAACATTCGTACTACCAGCACGTCAAGCGAATCAACAGAAATCGCGGATCTTCGGAACATGGTTTTACAACTACTAAAAGTTCAAAGAGGCGTTCATGCTATTTAGGACGTGGTGGATACTAATGGTGACCCTATGATACAATATATTGGAGATGGTACAGAGGAGAACCAAGAAGAAGTTAACTACATTGGTGGAAAATTCAGAAATAGAGGATTCAACCAAGGATATCGATCTCACCCAAATCTGTCCTACCGAAACAACAATGTGGAGAACCCTCAATATCAAGAGTATCCTAATAAAAACGTCCAACAAGGAGCTCAATACCAGCCTAAGCAACCATTATATCAAATGGAAGTCTATCAAGTGAAGCCCCCATTCACTTTCCTTCAAGCTACTGCACCGGTATGACAAGAAGATAAACTCGAAGCAATGATGAAACAATGCATCGAAAGGCAGAAACAAGCCAACAATGAGATCCATGAAAACATGGATAACATCTAAAACAATCTCAACAACAAGTACGATTCAATCATTGCTCATATTCAGAAGCTAGATGTTCAAGTTGCTCAAACTATGGAAGCCGTGAAGAAACAAGCCGAGGCAAGTGCAAAAACGTTTTGCAATGTTGTCTCCTCCAGTGAAGTTGATCTCGTGCCAACTTCCACACCACCTCCTAAGGCTGATGAGTTAGAAAAAATCCAAGAACAAAAGCCATACGAAGGAGAATCGAAGAGAGATTTCAAAAGGAGGCTGAAAATGAGGCCACTCGAGAAGATCGATAGTCCGGGAAAGTTTGTGGTTCCTTGCGCCATCAATGGTATTGAAATCTATGAGTATTTTTGTGATACAGGAGCTAACATAAATGTCATGTCATTGGCAATGGCGGAAGAGATAGGTCTTTTGGAGTTCAAACAATCGAAAATCTCGATAGAGTATGCGGATTCGTCATTCGATTCGCCTTATGGATTTTTGTCTAATGTGACAGTTTGTGTAGGCAATTGTCTTATCCCTACTAACTTTCAAATCATGGTGATGAAAGGAAATAAGTGGAGACTATTGATACTTGGATCTCAGTTCTTAGCTCCCGATAGTGCAATCATTGTATATCCGAACCGAAGGATCTCTTTAGCAAAAATCAACAAGAATATCTTCTATCCGACAATGGATTTTTTAAATAAAACGAATATTGCTGCGATGTGCAACAAAGGAGTTCTATTCGACCCTGGAGACACCAAGAAAGATCTCCAAAACGTCAAGGAAGGAGATCCACATGTAAAACCAAAGCTAGAGGCCAAACCGGCGAAAATGGACTGTAAAGGTGTCTTTAAGGATATTCTTTCCGTGTTGACACCTACTGTGGTGATGAAGGACGTGGGGGAGACTAAAGTGAAGCCTAAGGGTGTGCCAAAGTCTTTTCCAAAGATACAGATCGTGCTCCCCAAGGAGATGGATGCAAAAGACGAGGAAACCGTTAAGAAAAAGCTCGAAAACACTTTGAAGATTTTCTCGAAGGCGTTCATTCTTAAAAACGACATTGGAGGCAAGTTTGAGGAACTTATAATCCCTCCTGACCCTCCGAGTGCAGAGACAAAATAAGCTAAAGGAGATTCAATTCCTTTAGTGGATTCATCCTCCGTTTAAGTCGAAAAGGAGTCGAGCTAACGACTTAAAACAAGCGCTGTGTGGGAGGCAACCCACAATGGTTTTTAATTTTATTTTAATTTTTATAACTCTATTATATGCTTAATTATTTGATTTTCAGTTTTAGGATTTTTTCAAAAAAGTTTTTAAAATACAAAAAAATAGGTTTTTGACGAAGAACGGAGAAAAAAACGAGAAGAGGTCCAACATTGGGTGCTGAAATCGGCCTAGGAGTGTTCCAGCCCGAACTTTCACCTCAAAATGAGACAGAACTCGACCCAGGGCAAGACACCTCCAGCTCGATCCCTTCTGACCCGAGTTAGTGCCTCAAACTGTAGCAGAACTCGACCCAGAACAAGACAACGTCTGGGGCGATCCCTCCTGGCCCGAGCCTGAGCCTCCATTTGAGGCAAACGTCGACCGCCAGCATCGGCCCAGCCCCACCTTGCTCCCGGTCGATCCCAGATAAGTTTCTCTTCCCCCCTTGGTTTAACTTCTCCCAAACCGACCCTAAACCGATTTAAACCGGATTTTTCCTTCCCCACTTCATAAAAACGATTTTTAAGTCTAAGGACGGGGATTTTTGGATCAAAAACACAAAAACCTCATCTCTTTGTTCTTGAGTCCAAAACCCAAAAACCTAAAAATAGGGAATCTTGTTTAATTTGTTTGATTTGGATTGAATTGATCAAGGAATTTCCATTCTCTTACTCATTTATCATCAAAATCCAAGGTATGTTCTCTCTAAACTAAATTTTCTCAACCTTTCAAGTTTATGAACTTTTTGAGTTTTCCATGGATTTAGCTAATTCTTGCTAGATTACGAAGGAATTCACTTAGCTAGACTTGTTTATCCTTAGTTTTTATAATTTTGATAGATGTATGACTTGTATTCACCTTAAATCAATCTTACACAAAACCTAAAATTTGTGTTCTTTATTAAAAACGAATTTGGGTGATTTATGAGTTGTTTATGCATTCATTAATATTGTTTTATCATATGCACTTGGGATATGCATGATTTTTGGCACTATAGAACTTAATATTCAAGTTTTTGAGGAAATGTTTTGTGTCATGAATAGTAACTCCGAAAATGCAAATACTTTTGAGAAAATTGGTTTTTAATATTGTCTTTCCATTCTTGTTGATTTATATAGTCTCATTGAGCTCTTAATTTATTATGCTAAGCATTGAGACAACTTCCTCGATTTTTAGTAAACTGTTTACTAATGGCGTTCTTCAAGAATTTTCATTTTGTATGAAATTCCAATGACGGATGATGCCTCTCGACGACGTTCCACTAGGCTTACTCTGGTAACCGACAAACCCTTGGTACTGCGAGAACTAGAGGAAATCATTCCTCAAGTCCAACGAACAAGGAAGACCTAAAATCAACAAGGAAGAAGCCATGGAAAAGATGTTGTGCAAGATAGATAGGATACATTGAGCTACCACTTTAGAGATGAGGATGACGAGTTAGAAGACGCAGAAACGCGATTCATGCCGGTCGAGCAAGTGGCTGCACCGCAACAAGTTCCTAAACCGGTTCGCAAACCAAGGAAGCCAAGAACTAGTCGGGATAGAAGAAGCGAAAACACGTCGAGTGTAGAAATGATACTCGTTGGACCAGCTCTAGACGAGGATACTGATATGCTCAAATTAATACCCTATTTAGATACTAAGCAGTAGTTGCAGTATATGTAGGGGTCGAACACAATGACTCACATAAATCACACAATAGATTATATAGATTCGAATTAAGCTAAACCAAAAGATGTAATTGAAAACAAAGCGTAAATTAAACAAGTTGTAATTCGCTTGGAGAAAGATAGGTTCAGGGTATTTCTCAGGAAATCAATGAATGCAGATAAACTAACTAACAGGATTCAGATTTAGCGCGGTTCTTGAATTCAAATCACTAAGATATAATTAACCAACTCTCGTTGCGAAAACTATCTAAATCTAAATCCTAGGAATTCCAAATCTCTTTCCGAATCCTAAAGTCTAAATCAGCTTTTTAATCAGGTTTGATTTGTTCACAAAACAACTAAACCAAATATCTTTGCGAATAGTTATTTTGCTCACCTAAGGTTCTATCAGGTAATTAATCGCACTCTCGTGCCTAATCAATTATCCTAAGATCTAAGTTCCAGATTCGTCAACCTAGAAATAGTTATGAACACAACCTAAGGTGAAGAACTAATTCAGATGGTGAACCCTAATCAACTAATCAACCTAGCATTCAGAGAAAACCTTTATGAGAACCCTGAACCTAAAGTGGATCTACTCAAACATGGAGAATGAAAACAACATGATTGAATAGATCATCAAAGAAATCAATAATAAATATGAGTTCAGAGTGTCTCCCCAAAAACCAGAGTAAAATCAAGAGTAATGAAAAGCATAAAGAAAGCGTAGCCACCAAAGTGGCTGAAAAACCTAATTATAAAGCTAAAACACGTTTTGGGGATTCTGGTAATTATTAAAGTCTTCTGAACCAAGTTACAGAGTCT
Organism: Eutrema japonicum; assembly: GCA_030161315.1. Taxonomy (NCBI): domain Eukaryota; kingdom Viridiplantae; phylum Streptophyta; class Magnoliopsida; order Brassicales; family Brassicaceae; genus Eutrema; species Eutrema japonicum. Next base: position 31,370,226 of record BSQW01000007.1, on the reverse strand, counting down.
TTAAACTTGTAAAATCATGTTTTTCCCATCTGCAGTTGGTGTCGGTCGATACTGGACTTGTATCGGTCGACACTAGTACACTGTGCTCGCCAGACTGGACTGTCTTCACGAAAACTGGCATAACTTTCGATCGCACCGTTGGAATTTCCTCAAAGCACTTTCAAATGAAAGCTAATCCATTGATCTGTCTTGTATCGAAATTTGAGCTCAATCCATCGATGGGAAGTGCTTCAACGAATACCAAACTTCTGACGTCTCTGCATGACTCTGCTCCTTTTCTCTCAAAATGCTCTGGAATCCTCCAAAAACTCCAATTAAGCTCCAAACGTACCTAAACCTGTAAAAGACTCTAAAAGACTCCAAAATACTATAAAGACTCCATAAATAGGACCTATATCATGGTTTAAAAGGGGTAAAAACTATGATATATCAACTCCCCCAGACTTAGCCTTTGCTTGCCCTCAAGCAAATAGAAGACTAAACCAGAGAAAGAGGTTTGAAAACACGGAGACTCACCTGTTCAGGAACCATAGCAGAGATCCTTTTCCCAAGCAGCCAAATGTCACCCAACCAGCTTTTGATCTAACCACCATGTATTTCTCTGTAGACAATGACAGCTTTTCCAGACTCCACACATTATCCCGCAGCATTGTTCAAATAAAGCCCTCATCACCAGTTCCATCGCTGCAGCCAATGTTCAAGAACCTTCTAGATTCTTTACCATACAATATCATGACAAGGAACCATCCAATTTCACACTTTTTGTATCACTTTCTCTCCCCAGACTTATTTCTTATTATGTACTTTTTGTACTTTGGACGCAAGTCTCTCCTTACTTTGGATTGGTTGATCTAAGGCGGCGGCTCCTCTTCTGGCGACATGTGTCCAAGCACATGTAAAAACTTGTTGTCCAAGAGTCGGTTGCTTGCCAACAAAACCCCTTAATTTCCGCGCAAGTCTCTCTTCCTTCACGACCAAGTTTCTTTTACGTTCAGGTGAAGTTTTGGTTACTTTCAGGCCAAGTTTCGCTTTCCATGCCACACTTTTCCCACTTCCAAATGTCGGCCATTACATCAGGTTTTAAGACCGATCGATTTTCGGTGCATCAGACACCGATCCTTGCCGGACTAGGTGTGCAGGTCACCCGCCGAGTTTCCCGCGGTGAGAATCTTCCCTTCGTCTTGACTAGAGTCTTAGTCATGTCTTCTCTTCGTTCGTTGTTCGCTAAGTAAGGCTCTTCCTTCCTTTCAAGGTAGTCGAAATCTCATTTGGAACACTTTGCTTAGATTCCAAAACTTTATCCTTTCTCGACAAGATTTTGCCTTATATGCTAAAATTCTTTTTTCCCTCGGCTAGAATTCTTTTCCTAGGCAAATATTGCAATTCTCTCGGCTAGAATGAGTGCTGCCCAGATAACTTCATTTCCAATCGTCCGATTGGATTTATGCTTTGACCAATCAGTTTGTCTTGATCTTGCCTTGTCAATTTAGCTTTCCCTCAGCTCTTTTGTGGACTTTGATTTTTCCTCAAATTTTCTCTCGGTAAAACTTGCTGCAGGGGTTCTTCTGCTGGAACTTCAAATCCACTCATGCCAATCCGACACCAACTCGACCAGAGTGTTTCTTTTGGTGTCTCCTTCCGGAAAAGTCATTCCCTCAGTCATTCTGACCACTTTGATTTTTCTCCGATTTTCCTCGGACTACTTGCGGAAAACGTCCCTCAGTTGCTTAACTCCCAATCAGTTTGTGCCAATCTGATTCTGGCGTAACAAACCATCTTATTTTGCTTTGTTTTTGAAGTTTCAACTTTCCCTCAGTTGATTTCTCAAACATCAATTTTTTCTCGACTTTCGACCAGTTTGTGCTCTCTGCCGGGTAATCACACCAACCATTATGTTTTCATCTTGAATGTGGATCGAAAGAAGTTATATCCAGCTGTCCCGGATGGAATTCCAATCCCGAGGGACAAGTGCAAAAATAAAAAGTCGATTCTCCTTAAAGGAAGAGGGAAAGATGAGTCAACTAAGCCTGAACACCTAAAGGTAAATGAACCTTTTGTTTCTAAGCCATTTGCAAAAATCAGGACCACCATTCCACCTGACTTAAGAGACACCAAAGAAGAACGAGCGGAAAGAATGATAGAGTACACGAAACAACTTTTTCAAAACGCAAAAGTTTCGGGGAAACACAGAAAGAAGAAGGTGATACCAAAGATAGGCGAATTGTTAGGGTCGGTTTATACCAACTCAAGATTGACAGCTAGAGAAATGACTAAGTACGAGGAAGTGTATCGTACCAAACCAAGAAAGAGACAAGCCATCTCGGACCGACCCGAGGTGGATCGAACTGGTGTATCGGGACGATCTGAACCAGACCAAAAAATATCGTCTTGGATCGAGCCTGGATGGTTAACCTCGGACCAGAAGCAGGCCGAGCCCAACAACTCCTAATGGGCCGAGCAGTATGCTTCGTAGTCTGAGTTGAAGCCCCATCAACATCTATTATGGGTTGACCCTAGGCCCAATCGCCAAGTACCACAGAACGAGCCGAAACCCAATTAGAAGATGGATCCCATTAGACGACCTAATTCACCAAAAACACTAAGAAAGTTTTCTATTCGGCGACTGCCCAGAGGAAAAGGAAATGTTCTGATTCCTTCTGAGATACTCGCTTAGGCGGTCTCACCAAGTATGTATAAATAGTTCTTTTAGTTTATTGAGACCATCACATGCTTTTATCCTAGAAAAGCACTTAGCAATATCATCTTGTAATATCGAATCAGCAATAAAAAAACTATATTTGGATATTTTTTCGTGCTTTCTCTCGTTTAATCTTTTGTTCCTCAAAAAGTCATTCACAAGTTTTGATTGCGTGAGTTTTGACTCCCACAATTTGGCGCCGTCTATTGGAACTTAGAAGTTTTCTTACTCATGAAAATCACAGAGAAAAAGATCTGATGAGATGGCCGGAGACGAGCAACAACAATGGCGATGGAATTCCCAAGGACATAACCAATCCCAGCGACACTCCACTAGTGAACACATGATCCGCTTTGGCGTCCCTAGCCGAACTACAGAGCATGCTCGCCTCGCTGCCAAAAAAGGCAGAGGAGCAAGACAAGCTGAACAAGTCCCTGATTGAGCATCTCACGACTTTTGCATCGGAGAACCGTCCCCAAGATCCGTATACCGGGGGTACCTGCTGAATGCTTCTTTGTCTTGCAGTTTATCTCTTCTATCAACGAGATTGCGGCCGCTTACGAGTTTGAGATCCGTTGCAACAAACGATGAGTTGACAAGGCGAGGAAAGACACTTCGTCAGAGAGGGGCAAGCTTGCCAAGGTAGAGAAGAAGTTGATCTCGTTCTCGGCTAAAGTTGCGGACCTTAAAAAGGAGAAGATTACTTCAAAACAAGTGACTGCCACCTCCATAGACCTCGCGATTCGAATGGAGAAACTGATATGATCATGGACACGAAGGCATTGGATGAGGTTCACGAAGACGCAATGGTCATTCCCGAAGGCCCCATCACCCGGTCCTAGGCACGGAAGCTAGCGGGAGCAGTACGTAACTTACTTACGGATATCCGGATCGAGGAGGATCAACTTACGCAACCCGTCCTCACCTCATTATCTTCAAATTCTTCTTGAGGTTTGGCCGTTTGTGTAAGTCGCGTTGTACTCTTTTTCCTGTATACGGTTTTGTTCCAATGGGTTTTTCGTATAGAGGTTTTAATGAGACAACCGGCTTACACCGCCTAACAGTCCGATCTCTCGAGAATTCCGCAGGGGAATTTTCTTAGGGATTTATTTCCGAGAGACTTCCCGGGGGGATTTGTCCACGGGAATTTCTTTGGCGGAATCCCAAAAGACGTTCAAACTTGTATTAATTTATGTTATAATTTTTGATGGTCTTCTCTCATTTTCAAGAATGACCATTGACTTTTCCTTTGCTTTCTCTTTATTTTTGTGATTTCTGTTTTTGTTTTGCTTAAATTAAATCGAAAACTTATCAAAAAAAATATATATAGATCTATAGTTTAGTATTAAGAGTTTAATTTTTAAAATTAAAAATTTAAAATTCAAAAAAAAAAAAACGTTTTTGCGATTTTTCAAAAAATATTTTTGTGATTTATGTGTGTTTCGAATTTTGCATACACTCACAAGTTTGTTTGATTTTGTGCGAGGAACAACATGTCGAAAGATAGTGAATCCGCTACCTCACGGTCAAGGAGAGAACGAGAAGCCGCCATGAATCAAAAGATGGACGTTATCACTCAAATCCTACAAGAGATGAGAGACCGTATGGCCGCGCTTGAGGTCCGGACGCCTAGACAGGAAGAGAGAAACCAATGCGCCGATCAAAGGGCTAATGGAGGCCGAGGATTTGAGATCCGAACAGAGCGTGGGACGAGAAAGTTGTCATGCGCCGGCTAGACCGAGGAGAAACCGATCGCGATAATACAACCCGGGGGACAATCCATTTTACAATCGCGGAGACTCATCTGAGGGAAACTGAGCTAGACATCCGCAACCCAGAAGACATAATGATAATGATCTTGGTGGAATGAAGCTTCATATTCCACCGTTCTGCGGCCCGAACGACCCGGACGCGTTCCTCGAGTGGGAAAAGAAAATCGAATTGGTGTTCGATTACCAAAAAGTCAGGTTAGCCGCCACCGAATTTCATGAATATACTATTGACTGGTGGGATCAAATTGTGACAAACAGGATGCGTAATGGAGAGAACCCCGTAGAGACATGGACGAAAATGATCATGTTAATGCGAAGACGTTTCGTGCCACTCCATTACCACCGAGAACTTCACCAACGGTTGAGACGGTAAGGTCAAGGAAGTAAAGGCGTGGAAGAATACTTCCAATAGATGGAAAAGCTTATGCTAAAGGCCGATGTAGATGAACCAAGTGATGCCACAATGGCAAGATTCCTAGCCGGCATGAACCGTGATTTACAAGACCGCATGGAAATGCAAACATATGCAACTGTGGAAGAAATGTTAAACAAGGCTGTTTTAGTGGAGCAGCAGCTCAAAAGGAAAGGCGTTTCACGCCAACCACTCACTTCTAGCTCAAAGTCGAGCTACACCAGATGAGAGAAACCAACTTATCCCCCACGAACCGATTTTAAGCCTAAGACGGACTATAAGCCGAGTTCGTCCGGTCATGACTACAAGGGTAAGGTTGATTCTAATCCTATGCGTAATCGTGATATTGAATGTTTTAAGTGCAGAGACAAGGGACATTATGCGAGCAAATGCCCAAATCCACGAGCCATGTTAATGTTAGAAAACGGCGAAATCGTGACCGACGAGGAGGAAGAAACTGAAACCGCCCCAATCTTTGACGATTATGAGGAACATGCGGTTGATGGAGAGATATTAGTAGCTAGACGTTTTCATCTTGCCCATGAACCGGTCGTTGAGAACGAACAACGAGAAAATCTCTTCCATACCCGATGCATGGTTAAAAGCAAGGTATGTAGTCTCATAATTGACGGTGGAAATTGTACTAACGTTGCAAGCACTACTTTAGTGGATAAGCTAGGTATGGAGACCAGGAAGCATCCACGGCCCTACAACCTTAGTGATGAACCCATATTTTACATCTTCTAGCATGCATATTATTTGGTGTTTTGTGTCTCATGCATGTGTCTCGCATAGTTTTTATAGCATTTAGGTCTTTATTAGAGTAATAGGTCTTTTCATTAGGACTTAGTGAGCTTTGCATGCATTTGGATTGTTTTTAGGTGTCTTGGAGACAATTGATGATGTTTGGAGTTATGGAGCATAAGAGGAATGCAAATCCCATCCGAGATGCCGGAAAGATATAGCTAGACAAAGGCCCTCCGATATGAATCAGCCTTGATGCTCTTTATAGGAGTTGTAGAAGAGTGAGTCATATGTCTACAGGAGTTGGATGCATGCCATTTGGATATCTGGTTAAGGAGTTATCGCGGGTTTACTGAAAACGTCTCCGCCTGGCAGAGGAGCTTTCCATTCCCCGGGAAACCCGACCTACCAATATCAGCAAGGTCCGTTTTAGCCGGTCCTGTGACAGGGATTTCCCGAGATTTGGACCGGCCCTAAGAAGAAAATCCGCCCATCCCCAAGGAGCACAGTCCTCGGCCAAAATTTCCCCAGAGGAAATCCGACCTACCCAGATCAGCAAGGTCCATTTCAGGGGGTCCAGGAACAGGAATCCTAACCGCCCTATCTCGACCTACCAGAAGGAGAGAGGTCCAAGCCAGAAATCACTCCCTAGGAAATCCGACCTACCAAGATCAGCAAGGTCCATTTCAGGGGTGATAGTAGAATTTTCGCAAGTCCCAAATCAATTACTCAAATCTTACTCATGTCATTGTGGTATTTAAGATATCGAACCAAAGAGACTAAGATTGAAACACTAAGAATACATGAATCTTCTTGAGCTAGAGCAAATGTTTTTGGTTTTTATGTTTATGGGAAAAGAAACAAATGCAAGAAAGAAAACAAAGATAGAAAGTTGGAAAATGAATCAACCATGAAGAAGGTGATTAATGAACAAACAATGATTATAAATAATGAATTAAACATTATCCTAGAACATGGAATTCCCAATTATGACTAATCCACTCCCGTGGCACTAATCACTTTGTTAATCACCAAATCAAGAACAAACTTCCGTTTGTGATAAGATGATTAACAAGCATTAATCTCCAATTCCACTTAGCTCACTAATCACCCTAGACATCAACTCTCGTTGGCTAGGCAAGAAAAGCTCACAAAAGGTTTGGTTCAAGCATTTCATCGAACACCTATCGGGCGTGAAATGCTTAAGCTCTAGTTTTGATCTCTTAATCCAAAACTAGCTTTAAGATCAACCTAAGTGAAGGATCTAACAAGATGCAACCTAAATCATCATCATCTAATCACCAAGACAATTAACAAATGATGTAAATGCACTCAATCATCGCTATTCCTTAGGCATGAGTTCCTAATCTTGATTAATCCTATGTCTAGGCACTAATCACTTCACTAATCATTAATCCCATTAGCAAAATGGTCATTTGTGGAACAACAATTAGCAAGCATTAAGATTTGTAACAAGATCAACCAAAAGAGTGCCTTGGAAAACTAATTCCTTAGGCTAAGAACACAAATCCTTTGAATAATTGATCTTGGCATTTCATCGAACACCTTGTGTGCATGAAATGCCTAAGGTCTAAATACACTTTTTCAAGCTAGATCTAGCATTAAACACATTAAGCAAAGAAGGAATGCAAAGACCTAATACCTAAGCATGACAAATCAATCATCAAGCCATCAAAAATCAAGCAAACCAAAATCCAACAAAAAGGTTCTAAAGCCTAAAGATGAAGAACACAAGAGAAAGAGACATAATAATATAAAACAATAATTAAATAGATATAATATAAAGATAGGTTGAAGAATCCTTCACTAGGGTGACATAAATGATGAAGATCCATCCAAAATCATCATAAGAAGAGTTTGGGAGAAAACCCAACTCTAGGGAAAAGAAAGCTTAAAATAAAATTAGGGTTTTTGGGTTTATAAATGAAAATGGGCGAACCGGGTCAACCCGGAACAAACCGGGTATTGACCCGGTCGGATCTTGGATGCGTCTTCGATATATTCGAGGCATCTCCCTAGCCTGATGTCCAAATGACATGATTTTTGCTTGTGTGCACAGCTAACTCTTCCCTCTACAACTTTCATGAAGGCCAGAGAGGCTGAATATGATCGGAAGAACTTCGTTTTACCGATTCTTTTGACAATGTCATCTCTTCTCGGCCAGGCAGATCATGCTTCAGTGTCTTGGCCATAAAATCCGATTAAGAGGTCCAAATGATATGATTCAAACTCCTGTGTAAATCTGATTCACTCCTCTACAAGTTTTATGAAAACCACTGGAGTTGTTTCATATCGGAAGGCCTTTGTTGTTCCGGTTATTTGGACGGTTTCATCTTCTCTCTGCCAGACAGACATACCTTCAGTAAATCCATATTATCTCCCTATTCATACGTCCAAATAACCCGATTCAAATTCCTGTGTAAAGCTAATTCACTCCTCTACAACTTTGGTGAAGACCACCGAGGCTAATTCGGAGTGGAGACCCTTCAATACCGACGTCACTCCTCGGTACCACACGTCGGTGCTAAAACATTTTCCCTCTGTTTCCACACCGAGCAGTTGCACCGACCAGTGACCTCGGTATTGAAGAAACCGTCTCGGCCAGACGGACCTATCTCTGGTAAATTAGCCATATCTCTCAAACCACATGTCCGAATGACTTGATTCCAACTCCTATGGTTAGAGGACTCCGTCCGAATGACTTGATTCCAACTCCTATGGTTAGAGGACTCATCGGGCTACAACTCTCATGAAGACTCCAAGAGCTGGATCAAATCGAATCGCCTTCTTCTGATCGGTTCTTTGAGACGTTCTGGATGGTTCCTCTCTAGTCTTTAAGCACCAAATCTCCAAACACCACCAAGTGTCTCCAAACACCTAGAAAACTCCTCAAAGACATGCAAAAGACTCACTAGGACCTAATGCAGCACCTAATTCTCTATGTGGGACAAAACAAGTATGAAATGCCATGAAGATCCAAGTAAATAATCTAAAACCTATATGAAATGCATGCTAAATACATGTAGAATATGCACATATCAAGGGGGTCTAGGAACAAGAATCCTTACCGCCCTATCTCGACCTACCAGAAGGAGGGAGGTCCGAATTTTCGCCCAAAAATATCCAACTCGGCCGGGTCGGAACCCGGTTTGTTCCGGGTCGACCCGGTCGAACACTATTAACTATAAACACAACTTTACCTAATTTTTGCCATTTTATGCTTCTTTTGTCTAAGAAACCCTTTCCCCTTTGAGAGAGTTCTTGGATTTGTAAGAGAGGATCTTCTACTTTTTATGCAATTAAGTCTTGTTTTCATTGAATCTCTTCTTCTTATCCCTTTTCTTGTTGATTATTCAAGATCCATCCATGAATTCACCCCTTATCAAAATCGATTTTGGGGTGTTCTTCATGAGTCTTGAGTAGTCTTTTAGGATCTTGAGATGGGGTAGATTAGGATGTTCCTAAGCTTTATTCATGATGTTTAGGGCTAGATCTTCTGATATCCTTTCTTATTTAATGTTCTTAAGGCTAAATCTAGCTTGAAAATGTAGGTTTAGATCATAAGTCATTTCATGCACACCAAGTGTATGATGAAATGCCTTGATGAATTAAACAAGAGATTTACATTCCTAGCCTATGACAATAATTGTCTAGGGTGTATTTTTGGTTGATCTTGTTGATTTAAACTTAATGCTTGCTAATCAATGATCTACAAATGATGATTTGCTAATGGGTTAGGTGATTAGCATAGTGATTAATTGCTTGGAAGAAAATTAGTCAAGTTTAGGATCTTATGCCTAGGGATTAGCTTGTTTGAGTAAATGAACATCATGAATTGAACTTGGGAATTCTTATATCGATAACCCTATCTCTAGATTCACTTTTGCTTATTGATTTACAATATTGCTTAGTGCTTTTGCTTAATTCTAAATTGGATACTTAACAACAAATCACTTGTTTAGCTTAACTTACAATTGTTCCTTGCATTCTTAGTGATTAGAATAATCCCAATTATGGATTGATAACCTCTTTACTACATCGTATTGGGGATATTGATACCTCATAGAGACTAAAAAGTCTTGTATCGATTTGTTTTAGCATTGAGATTTGGGTTCTTAGTGAGCTTAAGTTTTATTTTCTACTAAGTTACTAATCTTCTTCACTTCCCATTGATTTTGCTCTCTCTAGGTGTATGCATACCCGTTCCCGTGGCAATACCAATCTCATACAACCTAGGGACGATATTGATCAACTTGAGAGGGGTTCAAGAGCAAGAAGGAACCCTGTGAGAGTTCAAGAAGAGGTTGGTAACGACATGGAGAACTTTGAGAATGTTCCACTTGGGAACATCAATGAACCCATTCCCCACAAAAGGAACGGTGGGAATGGGGACGGACAAGGCAACAATCAAGGAGGTGGTGGCAATGGAAACCATCACGCTCCAAACCGTCTTATTCATCAGCCTAGAGCTAGGCATGTCGTAGGAGAAGGTGATGCTGCAAATGCACACCAAAACCGTCAAGGGATTCAACCACCTCCGGTTGAAAACAACAACTTTGAGGTCAAACCAGGGCTAATCAACATGTTAATGGAGGATTGTCAATGGAGGATCCTCTAGATCACATTGACCTATTTGACCGGATATGTGGTCTCACCAAGATTAACGGAGTATCCGAAGATGGTTTCAAGCTTCGTATTTTCCTGTTCTCTTTGGGTGACAAGGCTCACCAATGGGATAAAAGCTTGCCTCAAGGTTCTATTACTTCTTGGGATGATTGCAAAAGGGCCTTTCTAGCCAAATTCTTCTCACCGGCTAGAACCGCCAAACTTCGCAATGAGATTTCAAGCTTCACAGAACGGTCTATTGAGTCTTTCAACGAGGCTTGGGAGAGATTTAGATGTTACACTTCTCAATGCCCACATCATGGCTTCTCCGACGCCTCACTTCTTAGTACTCTCTACCGAGGCGCTTTACCTAAGATTCGAATGCTACTTGATACGGCATCGAATGGTAATTTCCTAGCTAAGGACGTGGAGGATGCAATGGAGTTGGTAGAGAACTTGTCTCAAAGTGATGGCAACTATGGCAACGATTATGACCGTGAGACAAGGACCACGAGTGACTTTGATGAGAACAAGAGAGCCAAGGACATGAAATCCTTGAATGAGAAGTTGGATAAGCAAGCCTATATGATAGACAAGCTTCTTGCCTCTCAAAAAGAGTCTCAAAAGGTGGTCCATTTCATTGGTGACTACGAGAACAATCAAGCTTGTTATCAAGAGGAAGCCGTGGAAACACAAGAGGAAGTGAACTACGTGTTGAACCAAGGTAACTTCCAAAGACAAGGGTTCAACCAAAACTATAGGAATCCACAAGACCAACTCTACTCTCAACAATATACTCAAGCTCAAGGAGTTCCACAACAACAATTCCAATCTCAAGGTCAACCTTCTAACTTCAACCAACAAGGGTATGTCCCAAGGAACCAATTCCAAGGAAACCAAAGGAGATTCCAACAAAAAGCCCCACCCGGTTTTCAAAGTCAACAACAAGGGTTTGTGCCCCAAGGTCAAGCACTTACGTCTAAACCGCAAGAGCTTGACTTAGCCTCCATGTTCCAACAACGCATCAAGGGTCAAGCGGAAACCACTAACAAGGTCATTTGCTCTTATAATGACCTTAATAGCAAGTTTGAGGCATTAAGCTCAAAGGTGAAACTAATGGAGTAGAGGAGTGCCGCCCCTTCTTCACAACATCCTCAAGGCTCTTCAAATGGGAAGGCAATACTAACCTCTAAAGAGTCTTGCAACACCTTTTCCATTCTTAAGGAGCAAGATCACATAATTGAGAAGCTCCTCGAGCTATTCTCTAGTCTCAATGAGGACATTAAGCAACAAGGTGGGGAGGTGACCCTTGAGCATGAGAATGATTTGGTGTTGATTGAAGAAACAAATAACAAGGTTGAGAAGTCCATCAAGGACGTAGCTAGAGTGAAAAACGTAGAGATACTTGTTGGGTCAAAAAGAGAGCCCATTCGCACTTTGCCTCCCCCATATGAGCCTCCACTTCCATTTCCCGGTCGTTTCCGCAATAAAGCACAAGAGAAAGTGATATGCTCAAATTAATACCCTAACAGTACTAAAGCAGTAGTTGTAATATAGTTAGGGGTCGAACCACAAAGACTCAAGGAAACACACAATAGATTCTAGATGCTGAATTACGCTAAGCAAATCAATTGTATTGAAAGCAATTAAAAGTGTTGTAAGCAAATGGGAAAATATAGGCTCGGTGTTTTTTCTCAGGAAATCAATGAATGCAGATAAACTAACTAACAGGATTCAGATTTAGCGCAGTTCTTGAACTCAAATCACTAAGGTATAATTAACCAACTGTCGTTGCGAGAATTATCTAAATCTAAATCCTAGGAATTCCAAATCTCTTTGTGAATCCTAAAGTCTAAGTCAGCTTTAATGACATGTTTGATATGTTAACAAATCAATTAAACCAAATCTCTTTGCGAGTAATCAATTTGCTCACCTAGGTACTATTAGGTAATTAATCGCATTGTCGTGCCTAATCAATTATCCTAAGATCTAAGTTCCAGATTCGTCAACCTAGAATTAGCTTTGAACACAACCTAAGGTGAAGAACTAATTCAGATAATGAATCTTAACAGATAATTAACCTAGCATTCAAAGAAATCCTTTATGAGAAAACCCTAAGCCTAAAGTGGATCTACTCAGACATGGAGAATGAAACAATCAACATAACTGAATAAATCATCAATAGAATAAGAATAACAAGAGGTTTTAAGATCTGATCTCGGACGAAGGGAGATTCATACTTGTCTCAAACCAAAGTATAGAAAATAAAGCTTAAAAAGGCATAGCCTAAAAGTGGCTGTAAAAATCCCTATTTATAACCTAAAACACGTTCTGGGCCATCTTGTAATTATCAAAGTCTTCTGGGCCAATTATGCAATTCTTCAACTCTTCAATAAGTCGCGATCCTTCTGTTTCTTCGACGGGTATCGATCGATACTAGGCAGTATCGATCGATACTCAGGTGATTTTGATGTGTCAGCTACACGGATTTCTGCTTCGCTCCATAATGTTCCAGAAAGCTCCAATAACTCCAATTAAGATCCAAACGTGCTAAGACCTGCAAAAGACTCTAAAAGACTAAAAAACACTAGAAATACTCTATTAAAAGGACTTATATCATGGTCTAAACATGGTAAAAACCATGATATATCAACTCCCCCAGACTTAGCCTTTGCTTGCCCTCAAGCAAATAGAAGACTAAGCAGAGAAAGAGGTTTGAAAACGCGGAGACTCACCTGTTCATGAACCATCGAAATGACCCCTTTACCAAGTACCCAAATGTTACCTAACCAGCTTTTGATCTAACCACCATGTACTTCTCCGTAGACATTCACAGCTTTTCCAGACTCCACACATTATCCCACATCATTGTTCAAATAAAACCCTCATCACCAGTTTCATCGCTGCAGCCAATGTTCAAGAACCTTCTAGACTCTTTACCAGACAATATTATGACAAGGAACCACCCTTTTTCACACTTCTTCTATCAATTTCTCTCCCCCAGACTTATTTCTTATTATGTTCTTTCTTTTATTTTCAGCTTTGCATATACACATCAAGGTATGAGACGCGAGTATTTATGGTGTTTGCCACCAAATCCCCGGTTCTTCCCTCTCAATGTATCAAAGAATGTAGGAGAATAATGGCATCATAGGAAAATCCTAGCCTCGCTTCCAATCCTTTGTGTGATCATTCCCTCTTAAGTAGAATAATGGGATCGCTGGAAATTTTCCTAACCCTCTACTTAGAAGAAAATGATTTCAATCTTTTATGCTCTTATTTATCAACTTATAACAGGGGAGAGAGATACCATAACTCTAAACACATGGGTTCCTTTATCAAATATGAATGATGAATCAAGCTCTATAAACACTAACCACATTGATGCAGTGCAAAAATTGGCTCAGGTTTCAGAAGAACTCTGCTGGAGACATGGATGTTTTCTAGTCAACTGGACAGTCTTTGGATTTTTCATTAGTCAATCTAGAACTGATCTTGTAACACTGTGCACTCAAAAACAAAATCAAATCAATAGGTTCAAGCACAGGATCATTATCTCCAACAGGTTTTGACTCAATAAAACGACAAATTCTTTTTATTTTATGACTCTAAGAAAAACAAACACAATGTCAACAGACACCTCCCCCAGACTTGAACAACACTGTCCCCAGTGTTATCTAGCCTAGAGTCAGTGAAATAAAACAAAAGAACATAATAAAATTGGGAAAAACAAGAAGTTACCTTGCTGGAACATTGAGTATCAATCGACACACAACCTGGTATCGATCGATACCAGACTTAAATCGATATGAACCGTTCTCAATCGCGTAGGGTATCGATCGATACTGGAGGGTATCGATCGACACTCAGGCGATTTCGATTTTGCTCCTTGTTTATCCTGACACAAACACAAAACGAACGAAAATAAAAACAAAAACGACTCAAAAACAGACTCACCAGTGGGTTGCCTCCCACCAAGCGCTCATTTAACGTCAATAGCTTGACTGTAACGCCCCTTCAGGCTGGATAAGAGGGAGAGCTTGCATCAAAACAGGCTCCACAACTCGACATCGTTATCTTCAGAGTTCTGCTCATCATGCCTTGCACAAACTCCTGTCCTTTCTCTTTCAGCTCAGAAGTAAAAAGGACTCTAGCCTTGGAGAATGGCTTCGAAGCTCCTTTGCACTTGACCTTATACTCAATCGAATCTCCATCACACTTCTGAGGGATCAGAGTGACATGGGGATTCTCGACCGTGTTTCTCTTGGCCTTCTTCTTTGTTGCCTTAGTCTTTTTGACAACTTCCTTGGGGATGCTGGGTGGTTCAGCTGGAACATCTGCGACAGTAGGCTCATCAGGAGGCTCTTCCAAAGGATATGATATCAACGTCGCTCCTATTACAGCATCGATGCAAGAGATGCGTGAGGGAGTTCCTATAGGGATGGCTGTGTAGTACACCTCCTTGTCAATGTATGAGAATGAGATGTGCTTTCTGGGTGTGTTCATAATGGCACCAACTGTAGCCATGAACGGTATTCCGAGAATCAACTGCGTACGAGATTTTGCATTCATCTCTACAACCTGAAAATCAGTAGGAACCAGGCAATCTCCTATTGTGATCATCAAATCAGCAATCGCCCCATATGGAAGAGAGGTGGAATCGTTCGCGAACGTGAAAGATTTCTTTGGAGGTTGAATGTCAGCTTCCAATCTCTCTGCAATTGCCCTGGATATGACATTGACGCAGGCTCCTGAGTCAACGAGAGACTCTTTGAATCCAACTCTAGAGATAGAGCATGGAACTGAGAAGATCCCTGGGTCTTCCCTCTTGGTCAACTGTCTCAGCGGAGGTGTACCTCTGGCCTTAATGAAAAGTGCCTTGATCTCTTCCTCAGTTTCTCTGCAGTCTTTGAAGTGACTCAGCAGAGACCAGTCCTCAAGAGCTTATTCAAAAGTGAACGAATGGGGAATCCTTCGTACCCTCTTCTCAAAGCCACGCAACTGCTTTGGAGTGATGGGATCTCTGAGGTGCTAAGGAATAGGATTTGACTCCTTAATCGTATGCGCACGTTCCTTAACTCTCTGTGCATGATACTCGGTTTCCTGGTCTTCCCAAAATTGGGCGATATTGAATCGTTCTGCTACTACATGAGGCGCCTCAGTCGAAATATCATGTGTCTCCTCAGAAATCGCCTCAGTATCGACCGATACCAATGGGGTATCGATCGATACACGGGTTTTTGAAGTATCCCGTTTCAAAATTGTAACTGGCATCGATCGATGCTTGGGGGTATCGATCGATGTTTGGCGATTTCTGGAACCTCATCGAAATTTTATGCTCTTGAGGAGATCGCATTGACGTGTGCTCTTGGATTTTCAGTTCTCCCTGGAAGAAAACCTTCCTGCCTCTGCATAGTTGATGCGGTCTGAGCGACCTGAGTTTCCATCTTCCTTTGGGAGAGACTGACAGGTTCAATCTTCCCAATCAGGTGGTCAATCTTCCCATTCGGGTCAGTGTACAACGAGTCAAACTTCCCATTGAAATCCACCTGCAACTTCTGTTGTCCCTGAAGAATCTGTTCCATCATGAGTTCCATCTTATTGTCTGTGGACTTTGGAGAGATGGGATGGTACGAAGAGTTCCCGTAATTGCGAGTGTTATTGCTGAAGTTCCGGTTGTTGTTGTACCCGAATTGCTGACCCTGAAATCCAGAACCACCAACATAGTTAACATCCTCCACTTCATCCTCGGCAGCAAAGTGAACCGCTTTCTAATTCTTCCCGATCAAGAAATCCAGCTTGGCTTGAACTTGAGCAATCTGCGATGCATCAATTCCTCCAGCCTGCTTCTTCCGCTCGGAATCAGCATTCTTGGTGCTATTACTAGGCGCCAAGTTCTCAATTAGCACAACTGCATCATCTGGATATCTGGTGTTGAAGTTCCCATTACTCGCAGTATCCAAAGCCATCTGGTACCTCCAATCGATTCCTCTGTAAAATGTGCCCAGCAGCTGAACCTGATTGAACCCATGGTGCAGACAATCTCTCTGATAAGATTTGAAGCGAATCCAAGCAGCCTTGAGTGCCTCTGTCGGACCTTGAGAAAATTGAGAGATCTTGTTCCTGAGCTCTTCAGATCTCGCATCATCGTAGAAGTTGCATAGGAATGCTTTCTTCGTCTCATCCCATGTAGTTAGAGAATCAGGAGCTAACTACTTCAGCCAATAAGCAGCATCCCCACCAAGCGAGTATGGGAAAAGTTTGCAAAATAGGAACTCGTTGGGCACTCCATTGTACTTCATCCCAGTGACAAAGTCCTCGAACCTCTCGATATGATCCATGGGATGCTCATGAGGTAGGCCATGGAAAGGGCTCTGACTTACGAGAGAATAGTACGCATGCTTCAGCTCGAAGTCGTTCCTCTGAAAAGTTGGGATGCGAATCGCAGATCGATTGGCATAGAACTGATCAGGTCTGTTGTTCTCAGCAAGTGTTCTACCTCGATCACTGCAGCATTCCCAACGTTGGCGCGCACAGCTTGCGCGACAATCTCAATAACAGGAGCAGGGACAACAACGTTTCCAGCTTCATCTAGTCGCTGCCCTCTCTCATTACACACATGACCCTCTTGGTCTCTCAGAATTACAGCTTCATCAGCTCTTAAAACCACTGGGTTGTTCATCCATGATGTTTGCTAGGTCTTTATGTTTGTGTGTTCCACAAGCGCTAGCTGTTCCAGTGATAGTTCAACTAGCTGTGTGCTCTTGTTGCTTCTGGTTTCACGAACAGGCATACACCTGAAAACAAAACACTAGGCAAAGCACGTAAGTAACCAAAAAAATACGTTGAGTATCGATCGATACCAAGTGGTGTCGATCGACACCAACAAAAGAAGACGACGAGTATCGACCGATACTACAGAGTATCGATCGATACCGACGAACTTAGTCGAAATTCTCAAACTAAAATCTAATGGCGTATTGAGTCCCCGGAAACGGCGCCAAATTTGATATGCTCAAATTAATACCCTAACAGTACTAAATCAGTAGTTGTAATATAGCTAGGGGTCGAACCACAAAGACTCAAGGAAACACACAATAGATTCTAGATGCTGAATTACGCTAAGCAAATCAATTGTATTGAAAACAATTACGTAAATTAAAAGTTTTGTAAACAAATGGGAAACTATAGGCTCCGGGTTTTTCTCAGGAAATCAATGAATGCAGATAAACTAACTAACAGGATTCAGATTTAGCGCAGTTCTTGAACTCAAATCACTAAGGTATAATTAACCAACTGTCGTTGCGAGAATTATATAAATCTAAATCCTAGGAATTCCAAATCTCTTTGCGAATCCTAAAGTCTAAATCAGCTTTAATGACATGTTTGATATGTTAACAAATCAATTAAACCAAATCTCTTTGCGAGTAATCAATTTGCTCACCTAGGTACTATTAGGTAATTAATCGCATTGTCGTGCCTAATCAATTATCCTAAGATCTAAGTTCCAGATTCGTCAACCTAGAATTAGCTTTGAACACAACCTAAGGTGAAGAACTAATTCAGATAATGAATCCTAAACAGATAATTAACCTAGCATTCAAAGAAATCCGTTATGAGAAAACCCTAAGCCTAAAGTGGATCTACTCAGACATGGAGAATGAAACAATCAACATAACTTAATAAATCATCAATAGAATAAGAATAACAAGAGGTTTTAAGATCTGATCTCGGACGAAGGGAGATTCATACTTGTCTCAAACCAAAGTATAGAAAATAAAGCTTAAAAAGGCATAGCCTAAAAGTGGCTGTAAAAATCCCTATTTATAACCTAAAACACGTTCTGGGCCATCTTGTAATTATCAAAGTCTTCTGGACCAATTCTGCAATTCTTCAACTCTTCAATAAGTCGCGATCCTTCTGTTTCCTCGACGGGTATCGATCGATACTAGGCAGTATCAATCGATACTCAGGTGATTTTGATGTCTCAGCTACACGGATCTCTGCTTCGCTCCAGAATGTTCCAGAAAGCTCCAATAACTCCAATTAAGCTCCAAACGTGCTAAGACCTGCAAAAGACTCTAAAAGACAATAAAACACTAGAAAGACTCTATAAAAAGGACTTATATCATGGTCTAAATAGGGTAAAAACCATGATATATCAGAAAGCGCCTCCAAGCACAACAAGGATCGAGCCTAAGACTGTCCCAAAGCCTGGAAACCCCGGGAAATTCTCAATATCTTGCACTCTTGGACTCTTGGAAGTTGATGATGCTTTGTGTGACTCGGGCTCAACCGTTAATGTATTGACTTTGGAGATGGCCAAAAGTATTGGGATAGATAAGATGAACGATTACCCCTCCACCATCACATTTGGAGACTCTTCCACGAAGAAACCTCTTGGCATGATTGAACACTTTGCCCTTAAGATTAGAAAGTGTCTTGTACCAACGGACTTCGTTGTGATGGAGATGGCACCAAACATAAAGCTCCCTCTACTCCTCGGGACTCCATTCCTCAACACAACCGGTGCAAGCTTGGACTTCATAAACAAGAGGGTTGTTCTTAAGAACGTGGATGACAAGAAGTTCTACACAATGATGCCTTCTTCCACCGCTATTTGTTGGGCTATTATTTGTGGGGACAATGAAGCCAAAGCCCGGAAGATTGAGTATGTGGGCGTTTGTGAGACGGTGAGTATTGGAAGGGTTGAAGAAGCCCTAGCTCTAGATGGAAGTTTCTTATATTCCCTCTTTCACACCACAACGGAGAGTGACGGTGAAAGTTCTAAGGTTGATAAGACGAGGGCAAAGCCTATGTCCGAGGAGAGGAAACCGAGCATGCTCAAGGGGATTAGACCTTTGTTAGACCACACTTCGATCGCGACTCTCATCCAATGGAAACATTGATATGCTCAAATTAATACCCTAAAAGTACTAAGCAGCTGTTGTAGTAAGTGTAGGGGTCGGACACAAGAACTCAGAGAAATCGCACAATAAATTGTATAGTATCAAGTCAAGCTAAGCAGTTAAGATTAAACAAAAGGAAGTAAGCAGTAAACGAGTTGTAAGTTCAATGGGAGAAAGATAGATTCAGGGTATTTCTCAGGGAATCAATGAATGCAGATAAATTAACTAACATGATTCAGATTTAGCGCAGTTCTTGAACTCAAATCACTAAGGTATAATTAACCAACTGTCTTTGCGAGAATTATCTAAATCTAAATCCTATGAATTCCAAATCTCTTTGCGAATCCTAAAGTCTAAATCAGCTTTAATATCAGGTTTGATATGTTCACAAATCAATTAAACCAAATTTCTTTGCGAATAATCAATTTTCTCACCTAATGTTCTATCAGGTAATTAATCGCACTATCGTGCCTAATCAATTATCCTAAGATCTATATTCCAGATTCGTCAACCTAGAAATAGATTTGAACACAACCTAAGCGAAGAACTAATGCAGATGATAAATCCTAATAAACTAATCAACCTAGCATTTAGAGAAAACCCTTATGAGAACCATGAACCTAAAGTGGATATACTCAGACATGGAGAATGAAAGAATCAACATGTTTGAATAAATCATCAAATAAATCAGAAAGAGTAACAAGAGGGTTCGAAATCTTCTCTCGGACGAAGGGAGTTTCAGACTTGTCTTCCACATAAAGTTCTCTCTCAAACCAAAGTAAAATAAAGCATAGCCAACAAAGTGGCTGTAAACTCCCTATAAATAACCCAAATCACGAATTGGGGCTTCTTGTAAATATTAAAAACTTCTGGACCAAGTTGCAATTCTTCAACTCTTCATGAAAGTCGCGGGTCGTGTCTGCCTCGATGGGTGTCGATCGATACCAGGGGGTATCGATCGATGCTCAACGTGAAATCGGGTACTCAGCAACACGTACTTCAACTTTGCTCCAAAATGCTCCAGAAAGCTCCAATATCTCCAATTATGCTCCAAACGTGCTAAGACCTGTAAAAGACTCTAAAACACTACGAAATAGCAGAAAGACGCTATAAAACGGACTTATATCATGGCCTAAAAGGGGTAAAAACCATGATATATCAACTCCCCCAGACTTAGCCTTTGCTTGCCCTCAAGCAAATAGAAGACTAAACCAGAGAAAGAGGTTTGAAAACACGGAGACTCACCTGTTCAGGAACCATCGCAGAGATCCTTTTCCCAAGCAGCCAAATGTCACCCAACCAGCTTTTGATCTAACCACCATGTATTTCTCCGTAGACAATGACAGCTTTTCCAGACTCCACACATTATCCCGCAGCATTGTTCAAATAAAGCCCTCATCACCAGTTCCATCGCTGCAGCCAATGTTCAAGAGCCTTCTAGATTCTTTACCATACAATATCATGACAAGGAACCATCCAATTTCACACTTTTTGTATCGCTTACTCTCCCCCAAACTTATTTCTTATCATGTTCTTTCTTTTATTTGCAGCTTTGCATATATACATTCAAGGTCCGAAACGCGAGTATTGATGGTGTTTGCCACCGAATCCCCGGTTCTTCCATATCTATGTATCAAAGGTTTAGGCGAATAGTGGTATCACGGGAAATTTTCCTAACCTCGCTGTCAACCTTTGTGTGATCATTCCCTCTTAGGTAGAATAATGGGATCGCTGGAAATTTTCCTACCCCTCTACTCAGAAGAAAATAATTTCAATATTTTATGTTCTTATTTATCAACTTAAAAAAAGGGAGAGAGATACCATTACTTTAAACATATGGGTTCCTTTGTCAGATATGAATGATGAATCAAGCTCTATAAACACTAACCACATCGATGAAGTGCAAAACTTTGGCTCAGGTTTCAGAAGAACTCTGTTGGAGACATGGATGTTTTCTAGTCAACTGGTCAGTCCTTGGATTTTTCATGAGTCGATCTAGAGCTGATCCTGCAACACTGGTCACTCAAAAACAAAATCAAAACAACAATTCAAGTACAGGATCATCATCTCCAACAACTTTTGACTCAATAAAACGTTTTTGACTCGATAAAATAAATGACTCTAAGAAAAACAAACACAATGTCAGCAGACACCTTCCCCAGACTTGAACAACACTGTCCCCAGTGGTATCTAGCCTAAGGTTGGTAAAAGAAAACAAAAGAACAAGATAAAACGAAGAGAAACAAGAAGTTTCCGTGCTTGAACATCTGGTGTCGATCGACACACGGCTTAGTATCGATCGATACCAAGCTTAAATCAACATAATGAACCGTACATTCGCGATTGGTGTCGACCGATACCAATGGGGGTATCGATCGACACTAGGGCGATTTCTAGTTTTTCTCCTTGTTTATCCTGATACAACACAAAACGAAAAATGAAAAAGAAAAAGAATCAAAAACAGACTCACCAGTGGGTTGTCTCCCACCAAGCGCTTGTTTTACGTCATTAGCTTGACTGTAACGTCCTTCAGGCAGGATAAGAATGCGAGCTTGCACCAAAACAGGCTCCACAACTTGACATCGCTATCTTTAGAGTTTTGCTCAACATACTCTCCATAAACTCTTTTCCTTTCTCTTTCAGCTCAGATGTAAGAAGAACTCTAGCCTCAGAGAATGGTTTCGAGGCTCCTTTGCACTTCACCTTGTACTCAATCGAGTTTCCATCATAGTGCTGAGGGATTAAAGTGACATGTGGATTCTCGACTCTTTTGCTCTTCATCTTCTTCTTTGTTGCCTTAGCCTGCTTGACAACTTCCTTGGGGATGCTAGGCGGTTTAACCGAAACGTCTATGAATGTGGGCACGTAAGGAGGTTCTTTCAAAAGATCAGCCGCTAACGACTTTCCTGTAACAACCTCGATGCTAGAGACACGTCCGGGAGCTCCTCTAGAAGCTATGTCATCATAGTAGACATCTCCGTCAATGTAAGAGAAAGAGATTCTCTTATTAGGTGTGTCTATGATCGCGCCAGCAGTAGCCATAAACAGTTTTCCAAGAATCAATTGCGTACGAGATTGTGCACTCATCTCCACAACCTGAAAATTAGTGGGGACCAGACAATCTCCTACTTTGATAATCAAATAAGAGATTGTACCATATGGAATTGAGGTTGAAGAGTTCGCGAATGTGATAGATGTCGTGGGAGATCGAATATCAGCTCTCAACTGCTCTGCAATTTCCCTTGACATGACATTGACACTAGCCCCTGAGTCAACAAGAGACTCTTTAAACTCGACTCTAGAGATAGAGCATGGTACCACGAATTTCCATGGGTCTTCCCTCTGTGTCAACTGCCGCAGCGGTAGTGACTTGCGTCTTGCCTCGATAAAGAGTGCCTTAATTTCTTCCTGAGTTTCTCTGCAATCTTTGAAGTGACTTAGCAGAGGATGGTGTTCTAGATCTTCTTCGAAAGATAATTCATGGGAGATCCTTTGTACCATCTTCTCAAAGCCACGCAGCTGCTTTGGAGAAATGGGATCTCTGAGGTGTTGAGGAATATGATTCAGCTTCTTGGGTTTGCGAACTCTTTCTTCGATCAACTCAGGTATTTTCACAATTTCTGACCCGATCTGCGAGGGGTATCGATCGACACCAGGTAGAGTATCGATCGATACTACTGCAGTTGAATCGTCTCTGGCAGATACATCATCAAAAGGAGGCTCCACAATTAGCATAGGTTTGCATCTGGCGTCGTCCCATTCCTTCTTTGTCATAATACGAGGAATAGGATAAGGTATCATGGGTATATACACTCGTTTTGCAACTACTTTAGGTACCACTGTCGAGATCTCAGGTGTCTCCTCAGAAATCGCCACAGTATCGACCGACACCTTGGGAGTGTCGATCGATACACGGGTTTTTGGATCCACTCGTGCAGATGTCTGGACTGGTATCGATCGATACAAGGGTGTATCGATCGATGCTCGGGCGTTTTCAGAATCCTCATCGAAATTTCCTACACTTAAGGTGATTGCATTGACGTGTTCATTGTGTGAATGAACCATCTTTCCCTTGGCAGTTGATGCAGTCTGAGCTACTTGCGTTTCCAGCATTCTCTGAGAACGGTTGACGGCTTCAATTTTTCCATTCAGATGGTCAATCTTCCAGTTCAGATCAGTGTACAGATGGTCAATCTTCCCATTGAAATCCACTTGCAGTTTTTGCTGTCCCTGAAGAATTTGTTCAAGCATGGATTCCATCTTATTCTCTGTAGACTTTGGAGGAATGGGTTGGTACGAAGAGTTGGCGTAATTGCGATTGTTGTTGTTGAAGTTTCAAATGTTGTTGTACCCAAATTGCTGACCCTGAAATCCAGAACCACCAACGTAGTTACAATCCTCCACTTCAGCTCCGCCGATATCATCGATTCCATCAGCAAAGTGTACAACCTTCTTCGAATTCCTAATCAGAATGTCCAGCTTCGCTTGAATTTCAGTAATCTGAGATCCATCAATTCCTGCAGCCTGCTTCTTCCGCTCGAAATCAGCATTCTTGGTGCTATTGCTAGACGCCAAGTTCTCAATTAGCACAATCGCATCATCTGGATACCTGGTGTTGAAGTTCCCATTACTCACAGTATCCAAAGCCATCTGGTACCTCCAATTGATCCCTCTGTAGAAAGTACCCAGCAGCTGAACCTGATTGAACCCATGGTGCGGACAATCCCTTTGATATGACTTGAAACGAATCCAAGCTGCTTTGAGTGCCTCGATTGGACCTTGAGAAAACTGGGAAATTTTGTTCCTAAGCTCTTCGGATCTCGCATCATCATAGAAATTGCATTGGAATGCATTCTTCGTTTCATCCCATGTAGTTAGCGAACCAGGAGCTAACTGCTTCAGCCAATAAGCAGCATCCCCACCAAGATAATACGGGAAAAGTTTGCATCAAAGGAACTCATTGGGTACTCCATTGTACTTCATACCAGTGACCAAATCCTCGAACCTTTCGATATGATCCATGGGATGCTCATGAGATAGGGGATGGAAAGGATTTTGACTCACAAGAGCATAGAATGCAGGCTTCAGCTCGAAGTCATTCCTCTGAAAAGTTGGGATGTTAATCGCAGATCGATTGGCATAGAACTGATCAGGTCTGTTGTGCTCGCCAAGTTTCCTAACTCGATCACCTGCAGCATTCCCAACGTTAGCGCGCCCAGCTGGCGCGACAATCTCAATAACAGCAGCAGGGATAACGGCGTTTCCAGCTTCATCAAGTCGATGCCCTCCCTCATTGCACACATGACCCTCTTGGTCTCTCAGAACTCCAGCTTCATCAGCCCTTAATACCAATGGGTTGTTCATCCCTGATGTTTGCTTTGCTTTTTTGTTTGTGCGTTCCACAAGTGCTAGCTATTCCAGTGACATGTTAACTAGCTGAGTGCTCTTGTTGCTTCTGGTTTCATGAACATGCATACACCTGAAAACAAAACACTAGACAAGGCACGTAAGTAACCAAAAAAATACGTTGAGTATCGACCGACACTGATGGTATCGATCGATATCAACAAAGAAATCGCCTAAGTATCGACCGATACTAGGTAGTATCAATCGATACCGACGAACTTAGCCGAAACTCGACAGCTAAAATCTAATGGCGAAATTGAGTCCCCGGTAACAGCGCCAAATTTGATATGCTCAAATTAATACCCTCAAATTTGATATGTTCTAAGAAGAACTCAGAGAAATCGCACAATAAATTGTATAGTATCAAGTCAAGCTAAGCAGTTCAGATTAAACAAAATGCAGTAAGCAGTAAAAGAGTTGTAAGTTGAATGGGAGAAAGATATGTTCAGGGTAATTCTCAGGGAATCAATAAATGCAGATAAATTAACTAACAGGATTCAGATTTAGCGCGGTTCTTGAACTCAAATCACTAAGGTATAATTAACCAACTGTCATTGCGAGAATTATCTAAATCTAAATCCTAGGAATTCCAAATATCTTTGCGAATCCTAAAGTCTAAATCACCTTTAATATCAGGTTTGATATGTTCACAAATCAATTAAACCAAATTTCTTTGCGAATAATCAAGTTGCTCACCTAAAGTTATATCATGTAATTAATCGCACTGTTGTGCCTAATCAATTATCCTAAGATCTATATTCCAGATTCGTCAACCTAGAAATAGCTTTGAACACAACCTAAGCGAAGAACTAATTCAGATGATAAATCCTAATAAACTAATCAACCTAGCATTCAGAAAAAACTTTATGAGAACCGTGAACCTAAAGTTGATCTACTCAGACATGGAGAATGAAACAATCAATATGTTTGAATAAATCATCAAATAAATCAGAAAGAGTAAGAAGAGGGTTCGAAATCTTCTCTCGGACGAAGGGAGTTTCAGACTTGTCTTCCTCACAAATCCCTCTCTCAAACCAAAGTAAAATAAAGCATAGTCAACAAAGTGGCTGTAAAATCCCTATAAATGACTTAAATCCCGAATTGGGGCTACCTGTAAATATTAAAGACTTCTGGACCAAGTTGCAATTCTTCAACTCTTCATTAAAGTCGCGGGTCGTGTCTGCCTCGATGGGTGTCGATCGATACCAGGGGGAATCGATCGATGCTCGACGTGAAATCGGGTACTCAGCACCACGAACTTCAGCTTTGCTCCAAAATGCTCCAATATCTCCAATTATGCTCCAAACGTGCTAAGACCTGTAAAAGACTCTAAAACACTACGAAATAGCAGAAAGACTCTATAAAACGGACTTATATCATGGTCTAAAATGGGTAAAATTCATGATATATCAAACATGAAGAAGCAATGATTGAGTACAAGGTCAAATGTAGAGGGCGTCCCAAGCCTTTTGCCAATGCCATAGCAACCCCCACACTGGCGGTTAGGGAGCCAAATCATGCCGGTCTTCAAAGCTTAATGGGTAAAGTTCTAAAACTTGAGCTTACCGAATCGCCATGGAGTGCTTGCACTCCTCCACTACCCGCCTAAAAGGGTAACAAACGTCGAATTTAGTGACGTTAAACAAAGTGCTCTTGGGAGACACCCCAAGCTTATCCTTGTACATATTTCCTTTTATTCTTTTCTTTCGATTGTTAGTTCTTTTTGATGGGTTTTCTTAGTGCGAGTAGGTTTTCGATGGCCATATGGGCATGGACTTATGGACCAAAGTGTTTAGGATGAGGTGATGGAATATGGCGTCCCTTGATCCTTCTTGCCCCATCCATCCTTTTCCAAGGTAACACTCGAAACTTTGTACATAGCATTTAGAATCATATATTCTTTCCTTCTTTCATGCATTGTTTAACTCTTCCTTAAGCTTCTATTATACAAGGGACTGTGTAATTTAAGTTTGGGGGAGGGTTTGTGTGTTATCTAACATCGTTTTTTGGTGATCTTATTTTGCCTTTTGCACATTGAGTCTCACGCATATCATGCATTTTCAATAAATTTGAAAATTTTGAACTTTTGTTCATTCCATATAGGATTGAGTCTAGATGCATAGCATATAAGGTTAGATTTGGATGAGTATTAGGAGCAATGATAGATTTGTCCTTGTAAAGTGCCTTATTAAGAGCCTAGTCCAATGCCATTGTTGCTAGTTACTTGATGATTTGATCTCGTGTAGAAATTAAGAACGAACCATGCCTTGATCTCATGTCTTATTGTTCTCGCCTTGATTGACACGAACCTTGACTTGAATTCAACCTCATCTAAGTGATAACCATAAATTTGACTTGTAAATATTATGTTTGTGCAATATAGAATGAATTCGTGGATCACCTATACATACTTGGATATTCTTTCCCCTTTTTACCACTCTTGTTTATCGAAGTAGCCATATCCCATCATTGGAATGGTTTCCCCTACCCCAACCTTAGCCTTCTTTCAAGCCATTGTTATTAGTGTGTGAATTGTGAGGCCTTTCTTCCGAACAAACTTGGCAAAACGTGTTAGGTTTAGGGCGACAAGAGGGAATTCTCATGTAGATTTAGCTCCAACATCTCAGAGTTAATCTAGGAATAGGCTAGTTAAGATGGCGGTTCTTGGTTCAAGTTTGGGGGAACGGTTTTAGACTTGGTGAACGTTTGAGAATGGATTGTGGAATAAAAAAGAAGAAAAAGAGAAAGGAAATAGGGGATCGGATTTGTGTAGATTGGTTGGTGCAAAAATCATAAGACTAGCTCTAAAGAATAAGATAGCCTCAAAATATAGAAAGATTAAGAAGAAAGCCAAAAATGCCAAATCATCAAGGAATGAGAAGAGGCGTGAACCAAAAAGAAGAAAAGAATAGCTAGATCACAACAAAGCACCAAACCATGAAAGAACAAGGAATAAGAAGTGATCCCCGAATGAGAAGAAGGTGAAATGAAAAGACAAGAAGCATGTGGGTTTGAGAAGGTAAAATGCCTCAAGATAAAAAGGGTAGCTTAAGATTTGGGCATAACGGGTTATAAGCTTTAGGTTAGAGATACTCTAAGCATTTGGGTAGATGAGAATTCTCCCTTGTATGCATAGGTTGCCTTTTACCTTTAGCATTTTGCTAAAAGTTTGTTCATTTCATGAGAGATCCTTGTACCTAATTATCCATGCATGATAATGAGATCACCTTCATCTCATAACCTTACCCTTAGCCAAACAAATTCATTTGATCTTGCATAAACATGATTCATACATATTACACTTAATCAATGTCAAGAGAATGAAAGATATGAAAGTTTGTGTAGGTTGAGGTTCGAATGTAAGTCATGCAAGGATAAGTGTGGCTAGTAACTTTTGAGTAAGTTTGTTTGATCGCATCATGAAGTTTGCAACTAGTCAATACCAGAAATATCTAAGTGCCATAAAAAGTGACTAGCATGCATATTATTTGGTGTTTTGTGTCTCATGCATGTGTCTCGCATAGCTTTTATAGCATTTAGGTCTTTATTAGAGTAATAGGTCTTTGCATTATGTCTTAGTGAGCTTTGCATGCATTTGGATTGTTTTTAGGTGTCCTGGAGACAATTGATGATGTTTGAAGTTATGGAGCATAAGAGGAATGCAAATCCCATCCGAGATGCCAGAAATATGTAGCTAGAAAAAGGCCCTCAGATATGAATCAGCCTTGATGCTCTTCATAGGAGTTGTACAGGAGTGAGTCATCGGTCTACAGGAGTTGGATGCATGCCATTTGGACATCTGGTTGAGGAGTTATCGCGGGTTTACTGAAGACGTCTCCGCCTGGCCGAGGAGCTTTCCATTCCCCGGGAAACCCGACCTACCAAGATCAGCAAGGTCCGTTTTAGCTAGTCCTGGGACAGAGATTTTCCGAGATTTGGACCAGCCCAAAGAAGAAAATCCGCTTGTCCCGAAGGAGCACGGTCCTCGGCTAAAATTTCCCCGGAGGAAATCCGACCTACCCAGATCAGCAAGGTCCATTTCATGGGGTCCAGGAACAGGAATCCTAACCGCCCTATCTCGATCTACCAGAAGGAGAGAGGTCCAAGCCAGAAATCACTCCCCAGGAAATCCGACCTACCAAGATCAGCAAGGTCCATTTCAAGGGGGTCCAGGAACAGGAATCCTAACCGCCCTATCTCGACCTACCAGAAGGAGGGAGGTCCGAATTTTCGCCCAAAAATATCCAACTCGGCCAGGTCGGAACCCGGTTTGTTCCGGGTCGACCCGGTCGAACACTATTCACTATAAACACAACTTTACCTAATGTTTGCCATTTTATGCTTCTTTTGTCTAAGAAAGCATTTCCCCTTTGAGAGAGTTCTTTGATTTGTAAGAGAGTATCTTCTACTTTGTATGCAATTATGTCTTGTTTTCATTGATTCTCTTCTTCTTATCCCCTTTTCTTGTTGATTATTCATCCATGAATTCATCCCCTATCAAAATTGATTTTGGGGTGTTCTCCATGAGTTTTGAGTAGTCTTTTAGGATCTTGAAATGGGGTAGATTAGGATGTTCCTAGGCTTGATTCATGATGTTTAGGGCTAGATATTCTTATATTCTTTCTTGTTTAATGTTCTTAAGGCTAAATCTAGCTTGAAAATGTAGGTTTAGATCATAATGCATTTCATGCATATCAAGTGTTTGATGAAATGCTTTGATGAATTAAACAAGAGATTTACATTCCTAACCTATAACAATAGTTGTCTAGGGTGTATTTTTGGTTGATCTTGTTGATTAAACTTACTGCTTGCTAATCAATGATCCACAAATGATGATTTGCTAATGGGTTAGGTGATTAGCATAGTGATTAATTGCTTGAAAGAAAATTAGTCAAGTTTAGGATCTTATGCCTAGGGATTAGCTTGTTTGAGTAAATGAACATCATGAATTGAACTTGGGACTTCTTATATCGATAACCCTATCTGTAGATTCGCTTTTGCTTATCGATTTACAATCATGCTTAGTGCTTTTGCTTAATTCTAAATTGGATGCTTAACAACAAACCACTTGTTTAGCTTAACTTATAATTGGTCCTTGCATTCTTAGTGATTAGAATAATCCCAATTATGGATTCATAACCTCTTTACTACATCGTATTGGGGATATTGATACCTCATAGAGACTAAAAAGTCTTGTATCAATTAGGTGGTTGAACAATCAAAGGCATCTCAAAGTTACCTGACAAGTTTCGGTTCCTTTGACGATAGGCCGATACGAGGATGAAATCGTGTGCTATGTTTTACCTATGGAGGTTGGTCATATCCTACTTGGGAGACCGTGGCAATACGACCGTAGATCCATTTATGATGGTTTTACGAACATACACTCTTTTGAACATCAAGGCCGAAAGATCACCCTTGCACCATTATCTCCGCATGAGGTATTTCTCGATAAACTTAAACTTGATCAAAACCAAGGCACGGGCAAAGTAAGCGATTCCTCACCCTCTATTTCTGTTAAAACCGAGAGTGTTGGTTCTAAAATATGTGAGAGAACACATGTGAATGAATCTTTATTTATTAAACCGAGTGAACTTAAACATGCTCTCATTTCTCGGCAATCTTTTGTTTTATTAGTCTTTAGGGATGCTTTTACAAGCATGACTAACCATGAGCCGGACATCCCGAGAAGTATCTCTTATCTTTTGTAGGGATATTCAGATGTTTTTCCGGAAGATGGACCAAGTGGTTTGCCACCACTCCGCAGAATCGAACATCAAATTGATTTAGTCCCAGGCACTAGACTTCCGAACAGGCTGGCTTATCGGATTAATCATGTGGAAACTAAGGAACTACAATGCCAAGTTGATGAGGTGATGATGAAAGGACACATACGGGAGAGTATGAGCCCATGTGCCGTGCCCGTATTACTAGTTCCGAAGAAGGACAATACATGGCGGATGTGCATTGATTGTCGTGCGATAAACAACATTACGGTAAAGTATCGTCATCCGATCCCGAGGTTAGACAATATGTTAGATGAGCTTTATGGATCTAGCGTGTTTACGAAAATTTATTTGAAAAGTGGTTATCACCAAATACGAATGAAGGAAGGTGATGAGTGGAAAATCGCTTTCAAAACTAAACACGGTTTATATGAGTGGCTTGTTATGCCGTTTGGTTTAACTAATGCACCTAGCACATTTATGCGTTTGATGAACCACATTCTTAGGTCTTATATAGGCGTCTTTGTAGTTGTTTGCTTTCACGATATTCTGATTTATAGTAAGAACCTAGACGAACATGTGGAACATTGGAGATTGGTGTTAGACGTGCTTAGGAAGGAACGTTTGTTTGGTAATTTAAAGAAATTCTCTTTTTGTTCAGATAACGTTGTCTTTTTAGGTTTTGTGGTAAGTTCTCAGGGCATACAGGTGGACGAGAACAAGATTAAGGCAATCCGAGATTGGCTGAGCCCTAAGACAGTTAGCGAGGTCCAAAGTTTTCACGGCTTAGCTGGATTTTATCGACGATTCGTTTGTGATTCCAGTACTATTTCCGCGCCACTAGCCGAAGTAATCAAGAAGGACGTGTGATTTCGTGGGAGCAAGCGCAAGAGGACGCGTTCTAACTTATGAAAAATAAACTCACTCACACCCCTCTTCTTGTTTTACCTTATTTTATGAAAGCTTTTGAAATCGAATGTGACGCTTCTGGTATTGGTAAAGGTGATGTACTTATGCAAGAGAAGAAACCGGTAGCATTCTTCAGTGAGAAACTCGGAGGAGCAACGCTTAATTATCCAACATACGACAATGAACTTTACGCCTTAGTCCGAGCGCTCCAAACGTGGCAGCATTACCTTTGGCCGAAGGAGTTCATTATTCATACGGATCATCAATCCCTCAAGCACTTGAAGAGCCATCAAAAGTTTAACAAGAGGCATGCACGATGGGTTGAATTTATCGAGACGTTTCCATACGTAATTCAATACAAGCAAGGTAAAGAAAATGTGGTCGCCGATGCGTTGTCACGGAGGTACACTTTGATTTCTACTTTAGATGCCAAGGTTCTTGGGTTTGAGATGATCAAGGAAGCATACGCATCAGATTCAGATTTCCAGGAAGTTTTTCTATCTTGTGCTAAATTCTCTTTTGGAAAATATTTTAGAAGCGACGGTTTCTTGTATTACGAGAACCGTCTTTTTATTTCTAATTCCTCTTTTCGGGATCTTCTTATTAGGGAAGCATATGGCGGTGAACTTATGGGATATTTTGGCGTAACAAAGACACTTCACATCGTGCAAGATCACTTCTTTTGGCCGCATATGAAACGTGACGTTGGAAGAATTTGCAACCGATAAGTATGCCAAATCCAAACGCCAAAACAAAGGTATGTATTCTTCATGTGCCTGGACGGATTTATCCACTGATACGCTATGGCTTTTTAGTCCTTATTGCATCTTGTTTTTGCCAAGGATTTAACTGATTAGTTAATGGGGGTGAAGTGTAAGATTTTTTTTATCAGGATTGATTTCCGAGCCGTTTAGAGTATGCAAAATGTAATGTTTCGAAGGAGAGTTTCCTTTTTAGACGGGGCTTCATGAGTTTTCCTTTGGCTTCCTTGGTTGGTTTGTTATTGCCACACTGTGATTCTGAGGAACTTTCTTCTTCGCTTTTGAGCTGGGTAGCGGGGTAGAAGACATTGATATCGATGTGTGTAAGGGAAATGCGTTGACGTGACAAATCCATGATTGCTCTGGTTGTGGCTAAAAATGGCTATCCAAGGATTATCAGGGCCTGATAGATCTTATGTGCTTCAAAGACATAAAAGTCGACGGGGACTATGAAATCTCTGATTTTCACAGGTATATCACATGTTATCCATTGTGGTGTTGTATGAGACTGATTGGTTATGCTGATCCTTGTTCGGGTTGGTTGGATATGTTGGATGCTGAGGCGTTCAGCAGTTGATCTGGAGATGATGTTGAGGCAAGCATCGGAGTCACACAAGACGTTAGTGAAATAATTTCCTTGTATGTTACATGAGATTAGAAATTTCCCCTGCTCCCAAGTTTTGTAAAGTATATCAATTGCTCTTCCGTGTTTTGCATAGGTGGAGATATCTTCTATTCCTGATGTGGATTCTATGCTGTTGCGGAAGTAACGCCCGAGTTGGTAATCCTTGAATTCTTTAGTAAATGATATTTATTGGGGTAGGGTGCGAACTACTTGAAAAAATTCTTCGAGTTTCTCTGTGCCAATCTTGTTCGGGTACCAACGTTGCGGTGTGGATATAGGAGGTGTGGTCTCGAAGGCTGAATAGGATTCGCAATAGGAGTCTGTGTTATCATGGTACATGAAGGAATCGATGTATGACATATTCGATGTCTTCAAAAAGTCCTTCTAGCGAGGTGGCGAGAGGGTTGTGCATTCGCCCTAGACTCGAGGTATGCAAGGTTCCGACTCTTTGTCATTTGCGGTCTTGGTCGTATTGACAGAGAGAGTGACGTCCTTGAGGGAACATGGTTGGAATGTTCCTCTTGCGAGGTTGTCTTGAAAAGATGGGTTGGTCTGCCGGATTGAAGGATGTTTCGCGTTTTCGAAACGGGTTGGCTGGGGCATTTTTCGAGTTTATCCTCCGAAGTCGAAGCGAATCTCCTACGTTTGTTGTGTCTCGGTTGATCATTGACCAGGCTTCAGAACGGAGTTCCTATCGTCTTTTCCTCCTTGGAAATAAAATCCAAAGCTCGGTATAAGGTATATTGGACTGTCTACGGCTTTCTTATTGTGATTTTTCTTCGGAAGTCGAATATGTGCCACATCGCCGATTTCAGTGTACTCAATGCGACTCGGTCGCTCACACCTTCTTCCTTTGAAAGTGTCGTTTTGAAACGGTCTACAAAGTTCCGTAGTGATTCCGTTGGGCCCTGACTTAGAGTTCACAACTCAGCATCGAAGGCTCGTACCGTAGCAAAGTGCCTTATGAGTCGGTGAGACAATCGTCGAAAATTATGGATAGAGTTTCGGTCGAGTTTTGAGAACCAATCGAGGGCGGCTCCCTTTAGGTGTTTCGAGAGATAGAAACTAAATCCATCTTCGACCTTGCTTTCTTTGAGATGGGCTCGGCTCATTGCCATGCGAAAAGCCGTAATGGGATCTTTCCCGGATGGCGGATAACCATTTCAGAAGAGGTGGTGCTGCGCTCGCTAAGGTGCATTCTCGATTGGGGCACTACAAGAAAATGTCGTATAAAGAGCACCACATAAACACTATTGCTGGATACCATAGCGTTATCGCAAACGCTCCATCTTCGCCCGTCATAATAGGTCGGGAAGTTTACATAGCGTTTATGTGTTTTGCTACGTTAGTTATTTTTTTAATAGCGTTGATTAATTATGCAATTGTATATTTTATAATAGCGTTTAGTAGATGTTATTTTTTTGGTTATTCACAGCATTTTATTATGTCACCATAAGTTTTATTATAGCAAATGAATTTTATAATTGTTACAGGGATTTTATATGGGTTTTCTGATTAATTTGGATGTCCTATTTGTTCCAATTAGTCCTGTCAACAAGTTTTTATCATTGCATAACAATATTCATAAGAAATGAAAGTTATTACCAAATACAAGCTACACACTTGTTCTAAAACCAAACCAACAAGTTCTACACAACCAAATCATAAACAAAAAGTATCCAACAAGT
The DNA here is from genome assembly GCA_030161315.1 of Eutrema japonicum. Lineage (NCBI taxonomy): Eukaryota > Viridiplantae > Streptophyta > Magnoliopsida > Brassicales > Brassicaceae > Eutrema > Eutrema japonicum. Next base: position 31,335,950 of record BSQW01000007.1, on the reverse strand, counting down.
TCTACTAGTACCCTACACAATCCCATAGAAGACAATGGTTCACTTAAAAACAATTTTGTCATTAGGCCAAGCTACTATAGAACCTAAAGCATCAGCAATAATAACGATTTCTGAGTTTGGTCTCCACACGCGTGCATCCTGAATCTTGCAGACGTCAACCATTACCTTGCTGGCGTTTGCACCCAATGAAACAAAATGCACTTTGTCTGTTGGATTGTTTGATAGAACTCGGCCTTCTGCAAACTTTTTTCCCGATCCAAAGCAATATAATATAAATCAGTTCTTCTTTCCAGAGTTGTTAGTGTTTGAACTGTTACTAACACTCTACAAATGAAAATGCGGACAAACCATCACAATCCAACTCATCATCACAATCAGAAAACAATCCAATACATCATTTACAATCCAACTGATATGGTCGATAGGATCGGCCGACCCGTCGTAAAACAGGATTAGTACCCTTTCTTCGACGGGGATGATCGCCTCAGTAATCCTTGTTGTAAATGGTGTTCTTGACACTCTATCTTGCCCTTGATAGGCATCGGGCTCTGTATCGATTGCGCTATTGCTCTTTGGATGGATGGTTCAACTCTTGGCATCATCTCGAATTGGGGGGTGCCTCAATCTTGTTTGTTTCGCCTATCGAATGTCGGCTCGTCTTTACCGCCTCATCGTGTTGGCTTCGATGTGCTCATAACTGGTCAGCGCGTTTCATTTGCTCCACCTAGAGAATATTTTCCTCCTCTTATGTTAGCTCGTTGTCGAACATTACTTCTAGGTCATTGGGCTGACTCTGGATCATCTTCCTCAGCTTGTCGACACGTTGCATTATCTCTACACATATTAGATTTTCTTCTTTTTCTATGAGCTCGTTGCTGAGCCAAGTCGAGCTGAGGATCTTTTCCCCGGCTCCTAGTCCTTCCAACGCCGAGGCGAGTTCGTCATTCCCGATCCCGTCCAATGTATTTTTTTTTTGCTCGAGTTGCATCGTTACCGGTAGTTTCAATTGTTGCTCAAGATGTGTTTCTACGTCTGCGGGTGTTTGCCGCCAGATTCCATGATTCGATCGAAATTGGTCGGGTGAAAGTGATCTCGCCACCGTTGGCGTTTCCCCTCCAAATGGGTGTGATGGTGGGATCTCTCCTATCGAGGTCGTCGTAGGCGTGGAGGAATGAAGGGTATTCGGATCGAAGCTAAGACGTCTTGAGCCAGGGGCATCTTTTGTGGACCATGCCTTTTCTGTTGCCGAGGTGGGCTTACCATCCGCAATACATCATAAGGAGTTGTTTCCTTCATTTTGGATTGATCTGTCGTTGGCGGCTTAGGTTGCTCCAAGATGGAATCTTACGGGCTCGGGGTTTTTTAGCTCCGTTCTAAGATTCGATTGTGGTGGATCGAAGAAGAATGGCCTCATCGCCGCATGTGATCCCTCTCCAAGCGGTTGCAATGATGGTAGTCCTTCGTTAGCAAAGATTCTTGCGGGTGTTGAGGAATCGAGCTCCACCGGGTTGAGACCGAACCTCCTCGTGAGCATCCTTGTGAGTGTGTTCGAGCCAAGGTATTTTGTTTGAAGGTCTTGAGTCCGACCTTCGGATGTCAGCATCTTGACATGTTCCCATAGGATTTGGTTCAGCTTGTCTTCTAAGAGGCATATTTATAGGTCTTCTTTTCTACTTTCGTCGGTCTTTAGAGTTTTAAGTGACCGGAATTGACCAGTCCATGAAAATTGGGCTTACGGGACGAAAATGGCTTGGCCGCGGAGAACATTCATTTGGTCGCGGGTGGAGGCTTCCTGGGCGCGGTGAATTGCCTATTGGCCGCGGCTGGGATGCTTCTAGGACTGGCCAGCAGGGACGTCTTGATCTTGATATATCTTTTCATTGAACCGTTGGATCGTCTTCAAATCTGTTGAAATGGAAAGGTAGCTGGTCCTTTTTGAATATCTCCAAAATTTGGCTGGATCAGATGGTGAGAATAACCTATTTGGCAATTGAACTTCTGACGGTTTAATTCTGAGCCGAAAATATGGGTTTTCTCCAATTTGCAATGCTATCGTCTTAGTAACCTGAAAAGAGTTTTGACACTACGAATATTCGAAAACCATAATAAAAACATGTAAAACAATCGGAAACACTTATTAAAGTGTTCTTAAATAGATAGTAAAACCGGTAAAAATACGGTGTTATCACACCCCAGACTTAAACCTTGTTTGTCGTCAAACAAGACAAAGCTTAAGCTTGGAAACGATCAAACAAAAATCATTGGGAACTAAAAATCGACCGTCCTTCTAAACAATAACCATCAAACTACATCATACATAACCATATAAACTTTTGAAATCCAAAAATTAGGTCAACTAGCTCTCTAAATTCATTAAGTGCAAACGTGAACTTCTCATCAAAAGAATTAAACCAAGACAATTGAGGGTAGGTATTAAAGGCATTTAGAGGTGATGTTAAAAGTGTTTCGGGTTAACGTAATTTCATCGGAGGGTGCGAGATATTATGCAAACAGCAAGAGAGGAAGGGCCTATTGATAACCACAGCTTCCAGTCACTTCTTCTTGCGTAAAAATGTTGCACTTCCTCCTTTCTCCAAAAACCAAAAATTTTCTGTCATTCTCCCAGACTTAGATTTTTCTGCGGGCTCGGAAAGACAAACTTCTCACAAACGAACCATGGATGCCTAATAAGTATTTCGACCAACCTAGACTCTTTTTAGGCTTTTATTTTCTTTCCCTTTCGATTATTTTTTATTTTTAATTTTGTTTGTTTATACAAAAGGGTGAAATGCTTTTATTGGATAGAGTCTTAGGGGCACGAAAATTTACCATGATTTTGAGTTTTTTCAAGGCATAAACAGGTTCTTATCTTTGTTGAATTCACCTCCACCAATCGCATATTATCTTCGTCTTTAGTGACTGAAAACTGTGTCGTTCCTCCCTCTACAGCATTTTTGCACATATCTACACATAAGACACAAAGAGAGTTGCATGAGGTTCGAATAATGGTTAAGTTTCGGGTGGGGTACCAACTAAAAATTAGATGGCCATTCATGTACGACAAAGAGTGGTAAAGGTAAAAGAACGTCATGAATATATAATTAGTTATCTTTGCCTAAACCTTTGATGAGAAAATTAAGTCAAGACTAAAGTCCAAATATAATAGAGCTCGTATATTCCATCCTAAAGAATTTGTACGATTTAAATTCCTCTAGGGATTTCACATTAATAGAAACTCTAGCTACCGCCTAAACTAGAACCAAATTACGAAATAGCATGTTACTAGGAAATAGCGTATAAGCACATTGGTCGGTTATCGTCACAAATTTCTTTCATCATTCCCTCAAAACGTATTCTTACTTTATTGAAAAACTTGAAAATTTTTAAAGAATGTTTGAAAAATGCAAAATGCAAAGACTCATGAAAGAAAATGGTGATTAGTAAGGGATGGAATCCTCCCGTCGACTTAAATCGCACTGTTCGGTGTGAATTAAATCGAGTAAGGACGAATAATATATGTATGTAATAATTGAAAAAGATTAAGGAAAAAAGAAAACTTACCTGGAAGTGTTGGGGAATGGATGTGGGAATGGAATTGTGGTGGGTGGGGGATGGAAAATGGTTATGTGGTGATGGGGAATGAGTGTGGGGATGGTCGGAAACGAATGGGGATCGATCGAGTATTGAAACGAACCGATCGGGATCGACAAGATGCTGGCTGCGGTCACATAAAGCTTCGCCGGGGGTCGGTTGATCGCGACCGCGGCTAATGGAAAGCTGGTCGAGGCTTGGGCCTTTGCACCCGCGGTCGACGACTGCTTTTGCGGTCAAGTCCTACTTTGTGGTTCGTGTTAGACCGAGCAACTTCGAACCGTGATTTCTTCTTTTTGTCTTTTTGGTTTTTTTATTTGTTTGGGTTTTTTGATTTTTTGAAAGCTGAAAACTAAGAAAAAGAAAACGTTAATAGAAAAAGAAGGAAAAATGAAAAAGAAAATCGTACCTAAAAATGGGTTGCCTTCCATTGAGTGCTTTTGTTTAAAGTCCTTTTACTCGACGTTGGTAGCTAGATGAGCTTAGTCGACGAAGGACAGTGTCTTACGACAAGTCTTCTTTGATATCCTTCGTGATGAGGTCATCCGAACCGATACAGACTATAGCAAGGAGAAGACGCACAAGAATGATTATATCATAGCCGATGTCAAAGAAGAGACGATTGTCAATGCTTCAATCGTCTATGTGAAAGCGCATGGAAATGCTACCACCTCAGAGGGGAATTGGACCGTGCGTACGACAAGACTAGTACTTTTTTATTGGCGTCAACAATTCCTTAATGTTGTTGGGACAGTTGCTCCGACGCTTCTATCGATCATCACCCATCAAATGGAAGAAGATGCATGTCTTGAAGAGCTCTGCATCAAACACAACGATTCAGGCCATGAAACCACTTGGAATACATTCTTAGCTCAGCCAGAGCACGCCTCGAAGTGGAAGCAGTCCAATTGGATCCCAGATGAAGGAGTTATGCTATTTACAAATCATGTGTCTCCCAATTTACCCGATTTGGACATAGGTGCATTGATTGGAGGTTTCCGACCGAACCAGAAGGAATTAAGCTACAAACAAACTTGGTCTGGAATCTTGATCCATCAGAGAAGAACGGACAATTGGATTCATATCAGTCCCAGTTCAGAATTGAGAGTGATCGATTTTTCAAATCGATGGATCTGCTTTGGACGCAATCCAGTGACAAGGCCAAAGATCGTACTACACAACCCAACTCAGGAACGATATAAGCCCAGGACTACTTGGAGAATATCAATGGGCCTCTCATGGATCCATCAAGCCAAAGACCCAACGAAATGTCCATCATATCCACAAGTTACACCCAAATCTCTGAAACGGGTCTGCTTGGTGCCATATAAGGAAAGTTTCCTCTCACTTGTTTATATGGAATGCAGCATTTTACATGGGAACCAGGAGATAATCTAGGAGCTATTCCACACGTGCCATGGTGCAGCACACCTCACTTGATCAGGAGGATAAAGTTCGAGCCCCACTTGCCTTATTTGGAGCCTTTTGACATCAATCACCAACGACTCTTTCCTTTTCAATGCTGCTACATTTTGGACGTGATCTACACCATCCAGAATGTTCCAGAGAAGCTCACATATCCTCTCAAACCGTCCAGATACAAGGCGACATCACACCTTCCTCATTTTGCCCATTTGCGCATTATTGTCCAACAGCTAGTTTTTGATCATCTTTTGATTTGTTTCTTTTTCAGTATTTCGTGTAGAGCATTATATAAGCTCAGCTTAGCTTTCATTTGTAATTAACATTTCAATCATAAATTAATAGAAGTATTTCGTTTTTCTTTCAAAGAGTTTTCCTTTGAAGAATTGTTCCTTCTCTTGACTATTGTGTGCGATTCACCTTATTCATTAGAAACCTCGGATCTAGTTATTTGTGTGATTCAAATAACTTGTTCGATCAAGGATTGAGAGATTCAATCACCCAAAGATTGAGAGAGTCAATCAAACTACCACCTTCCATCTCACCGTCGTCCCCACTTCCGCAACAAAGCCTAGTAAACTCTTAATTATCACGTGTCCGTAAGTTTGGTGGATTCCATCTTAAATCATCTCTTCGGGTCTCTTCGCCATGTGAATCATCGTTAGATAGTGAGTCGGGATCGGGGTATATCAAATTGGAATATTCGTATTTCTTGAACTTGAGTGGAACAGCATTGTAGAACACATCTTTGTTGACGTTGACGAAGGAAACACGCCGATTGGGCCAATCCATGATGGCTCCAACGGTTGACAAGAAATGCCATCCTAAGATTATCGGTGTTGCATCGCCTTTTGTTGTTTGGACAATGTAGAAATCGACGGGAGCTATGCAATCTCCAATCCTACGGGCATGTCTCGGGCAATTCCTTTTGGTGTAGTACAAGTTTCATCGGCTAGGCTGATTTTCGTTCGGGTATGGTGAACGTGCTTGATACCGAGTCTTTTGGCGGTTGATTTTGACATTATTCTTAGGCAATCTCCGGAGTCAGAAATTCAACTCCACTGATGGTGCAAGTAATGAGAAACTGACATTGTTCTTCAATCTTATGGAGAGTTCGAACGAGTGTTCCTTTCATATCATTGTCGAAGAGATCTTCTATCTCTAATATGGACTCTTTGCTTTCACAAAATAAGTGACAAATCATGTGGTGTATGCAAGCTCTAGAAAAATTGGTATCGCCAGGTAAATGATGAACCACATTGTTGAACTCCTCTAACTTATCCCAACTTATCTTGTTCGGGTACTCTCGATACTTTTCGGGGTGAAATATACGAACAGAGTAAGACTTACCATATGGTATAGTTAAACGTATTGCTCTCATGATGTAGATATGAATGTATTCCTTTCTCTCATTGATGTAGCGGAAGAACGCGTATAGAGGTCATTTTTCCCAATCTTCTTCGGAAGAGACGTTCATTGGGATTGATTTCACAAATTTGTTTAATTCGATCAATCTTTCTCTCGAGATGCTTTGTGTCTTTGGCTCTTCCGGTATTGGACTTGCTAGAGGTGTCAATTCAAAGGACGAGTAGGGCTCACAGTATGAGTTAGTGGTGTCAAAGCAATGAGGCATGTAAATCCCCCTTGGTGGGCTCATTTGAAGTGTTGTTGATGAAGAGGCTGAGGCTTCGTTATGAGCTTGAATCATCTTGCAAGGTACATATGCATGTGGTTCGAAGTGGCTTGAGAGGTCTGTAGAAGCCTTAGTATCTATAGAGAAGGCAGTTGCTCGAATGAGGGTGTTCGGGACACGAGAGGTCCAATGAGAGACGAGCAGGAGCTGCCCTCAAGTCGATGGGGGGTGCAGCACGGCGAAGAGCTGTTACAAACGCAAGCTAATATTTGAGTTGAAAAGGTGCTGGTCCGAGAATTGATGGTGAGGGTTTTGTCACGAAAATTGTAAAGAACGGAAAAACGAAAAATTGCTTGTAAATTAAGCTAAGAAAATCGATGGCATAAACTAAACGGAAAAACAATTTGTAAACTATGATAAAACGGTGTTGGGTCGATGATAAAGGATTTTTGTTATGTTCATATCAATTCCTCTAATGCTTGTCATTGTAGCATTAAGCTAAGAAAATCGATAGCATAAACTAATCATCCATACAGGTTAAGATTAATTCACTAGGAATGCATAAAACTTCTTAATCTAGAGCGAATTGTTTTGGGTTTTTATGGTTTTAAATTGAGAAAGTAACATGCAAGTAAGAAAACAAAAGATAGAAGTGTTGGATCATGGAATACAATATCAAATAAATGATTAACAATCAAATAATGATGACAAAGATTGCATTAAACACTATCTTATAACATGGAATTCCCAAATATGACTAATCCATTCTCATGACACTAATCACTTTACTAATTACCTAATTGACATAAAATCTCGTTTGCAATTAGATAATCAATGAGCATTAACAAACAATTCTAAATAGTTCACTAATCACCCTAAACATCAACTCTCGTTCGCTAGGATGTGAAAAGCTTACAATATGTTTGGTTCAAGCATTTCATCGAATATCTTTCGGGTGTGAAATGCCTAAGTTCTAGATTTGCTTTTCCAATCTTAATCTAGCACTAAGAGCAACCTATGTGAAATATATAAAAAGGATCAACCTAAATCATCATCATTTATAATGCTAATGCACACAATCTATGCAATTCCATAGGTCTAGAAAACTTGAATAAGATTAATTCATTCTCATAAAACTAATCCCTTTGTTAATCACTTAATCAAGATTAAATTCTCATTTGTGAAAAAGTGATCAACAAGCATTGATAACAAGTTATATTAACCAAAATACACCTTAGACATCCATTCTCATGTGGTAGGATATGTAAATCTCTTATTTTCTTTTTAGAATTTCATCAAACATCTTGTGGGTGTAAAATTCCCTATATTCTAGATAAGCTTTCTCAAGAAAAATCTAGCATTAAGAACACTAAATAAGGAAGGGTTGCAAAGATCTAGAACCTAAGCTTCACAAATCAACAATCAAATCATCATAATCTAGCATAATCCAAAATCCAACTAAAGTTAACTCACAAAGAACATGAAGAACACAAGAGAAAAAGACATAAAAATGAAGAACAAGAATTAAATAAACATAATATAAAGATAGAGTGAAGAAATCTTCTCTAGAGTGGCATTTGTATTAAGAACAATCAAATAACCTCAAGAAAAGAGAGTTTGGGTCGAGCCCCACTCTCACAAGAAGAAAACTTAGGGTTTGTTACAACTTAAGAGGGGTATTTAATTATAGAAAATGTATTAAGAGGGGTATTTGGTACATTTTGGCATTATATCAGACTGTTTTGGCTTTCTATCGGTCATCTTTATCGGCCATATGGCCGATAGAAACTTCACCAAGGAGCCTTCATACTCGGATGCATCCTCTTTCGTGACATAGTTGATACGTGTCCACTTAATCGACATTAATTCCTTCCGTACAACCCATAATGAGTTGAAACCACTACCATTGGAAAGCTAACTCAATTTCTTATAACTTTTGAAACACGGGATTGCGTGGAACCAAATAACGCCTCGGGAACTTTGTCATCTAATAGGGATCTGGACTAGATGTGCGGAGTGTTGTGTCGAAATGAATCTTAAGTACATTCTGAATCTTCTGGAAATCCGAAAAGTCCCTAACTCGGGAAAAATATATATTTCCAACAAGGCTGATTTAAGAATCATCGGCGGTTTCACGATCAAGGATGTTTGGGAGAACTGTTTCTTCTTTGTCCAGATTTTCGATGCCTATGTGGATCGGACTTGCCTCCAAGTAGTCATGGTGATGGGGATCGCTTGGTAGTTACTCCGTATATTTGTGGTTCAGCGTATTATCCAACATTGTTAATTAACTTCTTGTTTTTGATCTTTTGTAGTTCATAGCTCGCCTCTTCCACGTCCAAACGATCTACCTGAGGTGTGGACGATTTTATCGGCCAAAAAAGTCGACTAGAGAAAGGATTTCTCGTTTGAGAGAGTGAAGAGGGCTCAGACTATTTGCGAATACACTACAATGAACCCACAACCTCTACCAACCGTAGGTAATTTGACAAGTATGGTGAGACTGTCAATTTGTGCAAATAAAGAACTCGAGGCGAGGGAGGCTGAAAGGAAGGCTGCCAAAGCGGAGGAAGAGGCAAGATGGTTTGCCGAGGCAAACTTAAGTCCTCCTACCATTGAGGAGACGACCCAAGACTTGGTTCCTATTGAGGTGACAATGCGCGAAGAGATTTCCACCGAGGTGATGATGGATCCTATTCCTGTTGGGGCCACAGTCCCATGTGCTGCTACCGCCGCAACAGATGTTGATTGTGTTGGGAACGATTTAGCTATTCCTTCTAATCTTCCTACTTCTGCCAAGGAGAGGAGAGGTGTGTCGGCCTAGAACTCCGAACCTCCGTCGACCTCAGATGTACGGGGGAATGAGCCGAATCGAAAGCGTTCCTCGTTGGAGAGAGACCGGGAGAACACCGCTAAGAAGCGACAACGGGTTACTCGTTCAGCTGTTGACCCCTCGCAGTCTGGGGTGATAATTGTTGATCATGGCTTGTCAGCTGCCCTTTTCTCAGAAATTAAAAGGCCCATCATTAACCTATCTCCCTTGGATAAGCTTTCCGAAGATAAGACGTATGCGAATATGTCGTTGCGCTGCACTAATGTGAGATTTTGTTTTTCTTTTTGCGGTAAATGTCGTAAAGACGTATGGATATTTGTTGATTGCTTCTTTGTCTTGCAGTTTATCTCTTCTATCAACGAGATGGCGGCCGCTTACGAGTCTAAATCCGTCGCAACAAACGTCGAGTTGACGAGGCGAGGAAAGACACTTCGTCAGAGAGGGGCAAGCTTGCCAAGGTGGAGAAAAAGTTGATCTCGTTCTCGACCAAAGTTGCGGACCTTAAAAAGGAGAAGATTACTTCAAGAGAAGAGATTGCCGCCTCCACAGACCTAGCGATTCGAATGGAGAAACATAAGGAGAATCTAGAGGCCGAGGTAGCCTCTTTGAAGCGGCAAATTGAGGAGAAGGACGTCTTTCACGCAGCCGAGATCAAGAAAAATCAAAGGGATGCTAGGCGTGAATCGGCTCGTAAGTACGAGGATCAGATTTCCAAGGCAGGGAGAGCATCGAGAAATTGCAGGAGGCCAAAAACAGAGAGTTGTTGAATTCAAAAAGGGAAAAATCTGCAACTTATCGATGACCTCAAAAAGGGAAAAATCTCATCCCTAGAGGCTGAAGCGGATAAGCTGAATTCTTGGAAGGCCAATCTGATTGGTGTTGACGAGGAATGTGAGAGAATTGAGACTTGCTTGAGGGATGAGCTTAACCTTTCTCCGATCTCGGAAGATTTTGAAGGTGGCGGCGAGCTGACTGACCCAGCTGCGACTAGGGCTGTTGTGACGGAGCCTATTGGGGCCGACGACCACGCTCAAGGTTCGGCCGAACTTATCGCTAGCGGTGGTGTAGATGCGAACCAACTTGGATAGTTCTTTTTTTTTTTTTTTTTGTAAGATCCTGAGGGATCTGTTTTTCTTATTAGTTCATCAAATATTCTTTTTGAACATGTGCCTGGACGTCTTTATCCACTGATACGCTACTGCTTTTTAGTCCGTATTGCATCTTGTTTTCCCCGCGGATTGAACTGATTTGTTAATGGGGGTGAAGTGTAATATTTTTTAATCGGGATTGAATTCCGAGCCATTTAAAGTATGAAAATGTAATGTTTCGAAGGACAGTTTCCTATTTAGACGGGGCTTCTCGATGTAAGCTTCGGCCTAAGCACAAGGTCGATTTGTCGAGTGGTCGAGACAATTGGACTAAGGTCGCTCCTTGTCTAACTGAGGATAGGATGGAAACGTGGATGAAGTGAGTTGAACCACAATAGGTGTGAACGCGTATTGATACTTCAAGGATCTCTAGAGTTTGGACTTACTCACGAACAAGAGAGAGAGAGAACACGATTTCTTTAGAAATCAAGAAAATTCTATCTTTATTAAAATCAAAAGGTGAAAAAGGACTACAAATGCAAGGCATTATATAGCCAGGTTCTCAGCAATAAAAGTAAATAAAAACACAATAAGCATTCAAGAAAGAAAAGGAATAAAAACACAAAACGAAAACCTAAAAGAGCCGTTAGGCTTAAAAGAAAAAATTGTCTAAAAATGGAAAGAGAATCTCTCTTGGTCTTCAACTTGAATGCGCATTCATCTTAGGTCCGCCAGCTGACTTGAGGGCGAGCTATGTGTCTTCTAAGGCCAAAGAAACCGTGGTGAGGTGGGCTTCAAGTTTGGGCTTGAGTAGAGGCCATTTGGTGTTATCGGGTATTAGAGGGTCCAGTTGACATGTCTTCTTTGTTGGGCCGTTCCAGGGCGAATGGTAAGGAATCTTGGCATGGTTTTTGGTGTTCTGGAAAATAGACTCAATGGGCCTTGGATCCATATGCGGATCGCCTTATGGATCGCCGTGGTTAGGTTCTGGCCCTAAGATGAAGATATCCTTCCAACGCGAGCTCTCGGGTGGCATTAGTGGCCAGTTTTCAACTTGATCAAATACGATCAAGCCTTCATGATCCAGCTGGTCCAAGAACATGTTGAACTTCTTTTCCAAGCTTTTTCTCCTAGTCCTTGTCAATGGTCCCCTTGGTACAAGTGGTGCTTGGATGACTTGGCTTGTTGGTTCGATGTCCTCATCACTCCCTCCCTCTTCAATAGGTTTTGACCTCAAAACGTCGTCATCTGCATCAAAACGAGCTAAGTAAGAAACATTAAAGGTAGCAGACACTTGAAACTCACCTGGAAGCTCCAGCTTGTAGGCATTGTCATTGATCTTCTTCAAGATCTTAAACGGGCCATCTCCACGAGGTGAAAGCTTTGAAGTCCGGTGGTGTGGAAATCTCTCCGGCCTCATGTGCAACCAAACCCACTCTCCAACCTCAAAGGTTACTTGCTTTCTGCCCTTGTTGGCAGCCTTAACACGTTGTGCATTTGTCTTTTCTAGGTGCTCCATAACCTTCATATGGAGCTTCTTGACTTGTTCGTCCTTCTTTTCCCCATTTAAGTTCAAGAACTCGGTTTGTGGTAATGGCTTGAGGTCCAATGGAGTAGCTGGGTTGAATCCATATACAACCTGAAAAGGAGACATATGAGTAGCACTATGAACAATCCTATTGTAAGCAAACTCAACAAAAAGCTCAACAAAAGGTAGTGCTTATAGCCAAGTTTTAAGATTTCTCCCTATAGTGGCTCGGAGAAGCGTCCCAAGCGACCGATTGACCACTTCAGTTTGGCCGTCAGTTTGTGGATTGCATGTGGTGGAGAATAGCAGCTTGGTTCCTAGCTTCTTCCAGAGGGTCCTCCAAAAGTGGCTAAGGAACTTGGTGTCTCGATCCGAGACGATCATCCTTGGCACTCCATGTAGCTTAACCACTTCTTGAAAGAAGAGGTCTGCGGTTTGTGTTGCATCATTCGTCTTTGCACATGGGATGAAGTGTGTCATCTTTAAAAACCTATCCACCACGACAAAGATGGAGTCCTTGTGTCTGATCTTGGGCAAACGTAACACCAAATCCATAGAGATGTCAATCCAAGGTGAAGTAGGAATTGGTAAGGAAGATACAAACCGTGGGGTTGGACCCGAGACTTGGCTTTCTTGCAAGTGATACATCTTGCACATAAAGTCTCATCAGATTTCTTGAGGTGTGGCCAAAAGATATGCTCTTTAAGCATATCAAGAGTCTTGCCCACGCCAAAATGGCCCATGAGGCCGCCTCCATGTGCTTCTCGGACTACAAGCTCCCTTTGAGAACATTGCGGAATGCAAAGTCGTTTGTCCTTAAAGAGATAGCCATTGTGAACGTAGTAGGACTGATAAGCTCCTTGTAGATCTCTGTAAATCTCTGTAAAATCAGGGTCAGATTCATATACAGGTATAATCATTTCAAAACCAGGGTCAGATTCATATACAGGTAGATTTCCATGGTCCTTGTAGATCTCTGTAAAATCAGGGTCAGATTCATATACATGTATAATCATTTCAAAACCAAGAACATTAGCTTCCATGGTGGAGATAAGCGCATGTCTCCGATATAAGGCGTCGGCCACCACATTGTCTTTGCCCTTCTTGTATTTTATGATATAAGGGAAGGTCTCTATGAGCTCCAGCCACTTAGCATGCCTCCTCTTGAGGTTAGTTTGCCCTCTTAGATGCTTTAAAGTCTCATGATCCGTGTGTATAACACACTCTTTGGTGAGTAGGTAATGCTGCCAAGTCTCCATGGCTCGGACTAAGGCATAGAGCTCCTTATCATAGGTGGGATAGTTGAGCGTGGCTCTACTGAGTTTCTCACTAAAATAAGCAATGATCTTGCCTCCTTGAGTAAAAACATCACTGATCCCCAAACCTGATGCACCACACTCAATTTCAAACATTTTAGTAAAATCGGGTAAAACTAAAACATGAGCATTAGTCAATTTATCCTTTAGACCCTTGAAGGCCTCCTCTTGGGCATCTCCCCACTTGAACCCTACGTCCTTCTTGATGATGGCAGTGAGAGGTGCTGTAAGTGTGCTAAAATCTGATATTCTCAAATTAATACCCTAAAAGTACTAATCAGTAGTTGCAGTAAAGTAGGGGTCGAACACAATGACTCACAGAAACACACAATAGATTATATAGGTAAAAATCAAGCTAAACGATCAATGGTATTGAAAACAGAGCGTAAATTAAAACGGTTGTAAATTCGATTAGGAGAAGGCTAGGTTATGTCTCAGGAAATCAATGAATGCAGATAAACTAACTAACATGATTCAGATTTAGCACGGTTCTTGAACTCAAATCACTAAGATATAGTTATCCAACTTCCGCTGCGAAAACTATCTAAATCAAAACCCTAGAAATTCCAAATTCCTTTTCGAATCCTAAAGTCTAAATCAGCTTTTTAAATCAGGTTTGATATGTTCACAAAACAACTAAGCCAAATTCCTTTGCGAATAGTTATTTTGCTCACCTTAGGTTCTATCAGGTAATTAATCGGACTTCCGCGCCTAATCAATTATCCTAAGATATAAGTTCTAGGTGATCAATCTAGAATTAGCTTTGCAAACAACCTATGGCGAAGAATTACTTCAGATGGTGAATCCTAATAACATATCAATCTAGCATTCAGAGATAACCTTTATGAGAACCCTGAACCTAACAAGGGATCTACTCAGACATGGAGAATGAAACAATCAACATAACTGAATAAATCATCAATAGAATAAATAAGAGTAGAATAAAACAGTGGTACTAAATCTTCTCTCAGACGAACGGAGTTCTGACTTTTCTCCCCTCTCAAAAGCTCTCTCAGAAATCCTCAAGTAAAACGTAATGAAAAGCACACAGCCAAAGTGGCTGTAAAACCTAATTAAATAGTTTAAACACGAATTGGGGTCTTATTGTCAATATTAAAGGCTTCTGGGCAAGTTATGCAATTCTTCAAACTTCATTAAAAGTCGCGACTTGTGATCTCCTCGATGGGTGTCGATCGATACTAGGGGGTATCGATCGATGCTTGACTCTTCGATCAGGTACTTAGTCACCAGACTTCAGTTTCGCTCCAGAACGCTCCATAAAACTCCAATATCTCCAATAATGATCCAAATGTGCTAAAACCTCTAAAAGACTCCAAAAAACTCTATAATAGAATAAAGACTCGATAAAACGAACTTATATCATGGCTTAAACAGGGTAAAAACCATGATATATCAACTACCCCAGACTTTGCCTTTGCTTGACCCTAAGCAAATAGAAGACTAAACCAGAGAAAGAGGTTTGAAAACGTAGAGACTCACTTGTTCTTGAAACGTTGCAATGACCAATTTCCCAAGCGCCAAATGTCACCTAAACAGCTTTTTGATCTAACCACCATGTACATCTCCGTAGACATTCGCAGCTCCCTAGACTACACACATTATCTCACAGCATTGTTCAATCAATCCATCCTCGCCAGTTTCGTCGCTGTGATTAATATCAAGAACCTTCTAGATTCTTTCCCATACAATATCATGACAAGGAACCACCCTTTTTCACACTTTTTGGTATTATTTCTCTCCCTCAAACTTATTTCTTATTATATTTTCTCTTTTGTTTTTAGCCTTGCATATACAAGTCAAGGTATGAGACGCGAGTATTGATGGTGTTTGCCACCTAATCCCCGGTTCTTCCCTCTCAACGTATCAAAAGATGTAGGCGAATAATGGCATCATAGGAAAATTCTAGCCTCGCTTCCAATCCTTTGTGTGATCATTTCCTCTCGAGTAGAATAATGGGATCGCTGGAAATTTTCCTAACCATCTACCCAGAAGAAAATCATTTCATCTTTTAATGCACTTATTAATTAACTTGCCACAGGGAGAGAAATACCATTATTTTTAAACACCTGGGTTCCTTTGTCAGATACGAATGAGGAATCAAGCTCTATGAGTACTAACCACTTTGCTGGAAACATGAGTGTCTTCTGGTTAACTGGTCAGCCTTTGGATTTTTCATTAGTCGATCTAGAACTGATTCTGTAACAATGGTCACTTAGAAGCAAGTTCAAATCATTTGATTCAAGAAAAATATCACAGTCTTAGACAAAGTTTTGACTCAATAAAACAACGAATGACTCAAAAACGGACTATCTCTAAGAAAAACAAAAACAAAGTCAGCGACTACCTCCCCTAGACTTAAACAACACTGTCCACTGTGTTATCTAGCCTAGAGTTGGTGAAAGGAAACAAATGAGCTGAGTGGATTATGAAAAATTACAAACCGTACCTTTACAGGGTATCGATCGATACTGGTAGGTATCGATCGACACCAACTGTATATCGACACACTGATTAAAAATCAGGAGTGTCGAGTCGCTTAACTAGAGAAAGCATTCCATTGTGTTAGATGTTAGCACTGTTAGGAACACTCAAAAACAGGTTAAATGCAACATGGTATATCAAACATGAATCCAAAGAAGTTCAAATGCAAAAAAAAATACTGACATAAGTTCAACAGAAAAGAAAAATAAAAGAAAAAGAAAGAAAAATACAAACGTGAAGATAGAGAAAACTAATCATGCGTGTCCTCAGAATCACTCTCATGGTCAGCAGTGCCAGATGGTCCAACGTCAGGGGGCGTGCGCGGTGAGTCTGGTGATGCAGGACGGCGAGACGAAGGACCAGCGTCCGTGTCAGTCATGCAACGGCAGGGAGCGATAGCGGTCCAGATCGTCTGCAGACTTGTGACTACGTATCGCTGACAAGGATCTATCTCCATCTCAGGTAGTGGAGGAAGAGAAAGCGCAGCGGCGATAGGAGATGGCTCGTGTTGCGGTTGATCCTCAGCATGGTCATCGACAGGTGGCTATACTCTAGTAGCAGAGCCTCGACAACGAGTGACCGATGCAGGTTCCATGTCATCATCAGAGGGTGCGAAAAGCAACTGTGCAGGGTCACCGCTTATGTCGGTCAGATCGGTGTGGGGGAGCTGAACCAGAAAGTCCCCAACAGAAGTGCTAAAAACCCAACGCCTGTGAGGCTCCAGCCAACGTAGGTGCTCCAAGTGCGCCTCGTCCATGAACTCGCAGGAGGTCACGATCGAACAACTGGTGGTGCTGATTCCCAGGTTCAAGAAAATGGGTGTGAGAAGACTGCCCACCGTTTCTGTCTTTTTACGACCTGCTGTCCTAGAAGACCTGCCACGTCATGTGAAAGGTTTAACCTTCAGCGACTCCAACTGATGTGCGAATACATCACCCTGGTTAACCGCGAGATCCAACTCAGGCCACTCATATGCCTCATAAGAAATGAGATCTCCAATCCCAATAGACAGAACAATCAGCTCAGCAACTCTCGTCTTGTTTGGCTCCATCTTACACAACAAAGTGTTGCTCAGGATCCTCACAAGGCAGCGCAGGACGGGATGGCGCACATCCATATGTGTAGTGGTCTTACTGTCATAGACCCCATGCCCAAAGTGAGACCAGAATGCCTCAACATCCATGAATTTGCGAGGAAGCTCGCACTTCGAGAAGTCCTGGTGAAACCCATATATGTCGCAAAACTCCTAAAAAGATATCCTGTAGCGCACACCATGAATCAGGAATGTGAGAACGCCCTGCTGTGCAGTCACTGGAGGTTCACCACTGTAGTAGACGCGGACAGAAGCAAGGAACTGGCGAACCAAGTCAGGGTACAAGTCATATTGTCGCGCATGCATCGTCCCCAATCCGATCTTGCGGATCAGTCTATCAAGCTCCCTTTCAAAACCAAGATGACACATAGTGTGCGTATCAACAAACCGAGTGGCGCGCACATCGACCTCCTGCCAGGCATTGTAGAAGATCGAATCGTAATCGTCCCACTCCTTGGAAATAGGTCTATGCGTGCAAGCCTTGCTCTCCGTAATCTCCTTATCCGACCCCTCGTAATCATCCCTCAAACGTATCCTAGTCTTCCGTTGATTTTAGGCCACGGAAAACGAACAGTTGCGTGAGGAGGAACATGTGATGAAGGTATAGGAGCCTCGGATGGTGCGTCGCATAAGTTGGTACCGAAAGCCACAGTGAAGTCGGTAGAGTTGGCGGTCTGAACCCTGTAACGATGTTGGGTGAGACAGGGGTTAACTGATACTGGGGTCCAAACCCCATTACGAAAGAATTCGACTCGAGCACCCAACTGTTATTCTTTCCCTGGTGGGTTAGAGCTGGATGCGGTATCAGTGCGTGTTCTCTTTCGCGTAGACATCTGCATCATTAACAAACACGAAACATGGCATAAATCCAACATCTCTCTCAAACACAGCAATCTCGGCTAAATAAAACAATGAGCATCGACCGATACCACTGTGGTATCGATCGATACTCACATAGGTATCGATCGCCACGCGAAGAACATGAATCCGAAAACATTAAAAGTGTAATCCAAGGGTAATTAGGTGCAATGCAAGATTCGACTAAGCCTAGAATTTATGTTCTACCTCGATCAACCCCAGCATTCCCAACGTTGGCTTGCGCAGCTGGTGCGACAATCTGACCAACAACAGTAGGAGGGACAATGACGTTTCCAGCCTCGTCAAGTCGCTGCCCTCTCTCATTGCACACTTGACCCTCTTGGTCTCTCAAGACTCCAGCTTCATCAGCTCTTAAAACCACTGGGTTGTTCATCCCTGATGTTTGCTTCGTCTTTCGGTTTGTGCGTTCTAAACGTGCTAGTTTCTCTAACGATAGATTGACTAGCGGAGTGCTCTTGTTTCTTCTGGTTTCACGATTAGTCATGCACCTGAAACACGAAAATCAAGAACGTTAGTAACAAAAACGTGATGGTATCGATCGATACCAAGTGGTGTCGATCGATATCAACAAAAAGAAAACGACAAGTATCGACCGATACTAAATAGTATCGATTGATACCGACGAACTTAGTCGAAACTCGACAGCTCAAATTTGATATGCTCAAATTAATACCCTAAAAAGTACTAAAGCAGTTGATGCGGTATATCAGGGGTCGAACACAGGAACTCAAAGAAATCGCACAATAGATTGTATAGTTTCAAGTCAAGCTAAGCAGTTCAGATTAAACAAAAAGCAGTAAACAGTAAACGAGTTGTAAATTGATGGGAAAGAGATAGGTTCAGGGATATTTCTCAGGAAATCAATGAATGCAAAATAAACTAACTAATCAGGGTTCAGGTTACGGGCGGTTCTAAAACTCAAATCACTAGAGTATAATTAACAAACTGTCGTTGCGAAAACTATCTAAATCTAAACTTCACAATCCCAAATTTCTTTGCAAATTCCTAAGAATAAATCAGGCTTAATTTCAAGTTTGATATGTTCACAAATCAATTAAATCAAATCTCTTTGCGAATAATCAATTTGCTCACCCTAAGTTCTATTAGGTAATTAATCTCACTGTCGTGCCTAATCAATTATCCTAAGATCTAAGTTCTAGGTGATCAATCCAGAATTAGCTTTGAGAACAACCTAAGGTTAAGAACTAATTCAGATTATGAACCCTAAATAACTAAACAACCTAGCATTCAAAGAAATCCCTTATGAGAATCTCCAAACCTAACAAGAGATCTACTCAGACATGGAAATTGAATCAATAAACATGTTTGAATAAATAATCAATAGAAAATAAGAAAGAGTAACAAAAGGGTTCGAAATCTTCTCTCGACGAACAAAGTTTCAGACTTGTATCCCTTGAAAAGCTCTCTCACAAATCGAGAATAAAATAAAAGTGTAGCCAACAAAGTGGCTGTAAAATCCCTATAAATAACCTAAATCACGAATTGGGGTCTTCTTGTAAATATTAAAAACTTCTGAACCAAGTTGCAATTCTTTAACTCTTCATTAAAGTCGTGGGTCGTGTCTGCCAGTGGAGAGGTATCGATCGATACTAGGCAGTATCGATCGACACTGATCGTGAAATCGGGTACTCAGCAACACGAACTTCAGCTTTGCTCCAAAATGCTCCAGAAAGCTCCAATATCTCCAATTATGCTCCAAACGTGCTACAACATGTAAAAGACTATAAAGTACTACAAAATAGTAGAAAGACTCTATAAAATGGACTTATATCATGGCCTAAACGGGGTAAAAACCATGATATATCATCCATACCCGGTTTGTCCCGGGTTGACACGGTTTGCCCCCCTTTTTCTATAAATACTCTAAACCTAATTTTTGGCAACTAAGCTTTCTTTTCCTAGAGTTGGGTTTTAAACCAAACTCCTCTTATGATTTTGGATGGATCTTCATCACAAATGCCACTCTAGAGAAGGATTCTTCAACCTATCTTTATATTATCTTTATTTTATTCTTGTTCTTTATCTTTATGTCTTCTTCTTTTATGTTCTTCATGTTCTTTAGGGTATAGACCCTTTTTGTTGGATTTTGGATTATGCTTGATTTTGAGGATTTGATGATTGATTTGTGTTACTTATGTTCTTATTCCTTGCTTTCCATTATTTCTAAGTAATCGTAGCCATAGATTGGGCTTGAGAGAGTCAATCTAGATCAAAGGGAAAATCATGCACACCAAATGTTCGATGAAATTCCCCTAGAAGCTTAGTAAGAGATAAACATTATTAACCTATGAAAGTAGTTGCTTAAGGTGTTTATTGGTTGATTTGAATGTTGATCTTAATGCTTGCTAATCACTTTATAACAAATGAGAGTTTGATCTTGATTTAGTGATTAGCAAAGTGATTAGTGCCTTGAGAGAGGATTAGTCATAATTATTGATCTTAACCTAAGGATTAGCATTGATTGTGTGTATTTGCATCATTAGTCAATTGTCTTGATGATTATATGATGATGATTTAGGTTGATCTTTATTAAATCTTTCACTTACGTTGGTTCTTAATGCTAGATTTAATGAGATAAACCAAAGTCTAGAACTACACCTAGATTAGGTAGTTCTAGTTTGGCGTGACAAACCAACCTAGATCTACACCCTATGATTTTTGGTCTCGTCCCATGCATTAGGGAGAGATTCGAGTAAACTGTGTTAGTGCTAGATTAGATTTATTCATTCGAGTCTTGAACTTAGGCATTTCACTCCTAACCCGAGTTTAAATGAATTGCTTGAACCGAATCTTTTCTGAGCTTTTCACTCCTAGTCAACGAGAGGTTATGTCTAGGGTGATTAGTGATACCGGCCCCAACTTGGCCGGTATCAGATCTTCGACCACCAAGACCCACTTTGACCCAGATTTGACCGGGTCAATACCAGGTTTGTCCCGGGTTGACCCAGTTTCCCCCATTTTTCTATAAATACTCTAAACCTAATTTTTGTTAACTAAGCTTTCTTTTCCTAGAGTTGGGTTTTAACGTAAAATCCTCTTATGATTTTGGATGGATCTTCATCACAAATGCCACTCTAGAGAAGGATTCTTCAACCTATCTTTATATTATCTTTATTTTATTCTTGTTCTTTATCTTTATGTCTTCTTCTTTTACGTTCTTCATGTTCTTTAGGCTTTAGACCATTTTTGTTGGATTTTGGATTATGCATGATTTTGATGATTGATTTGTGTTACTTATGTTCTTAATCATTGCTTTCCTTTCTTTCTAAGTAATCCTAGCCATAGGTTGGGCTTGAGAGAGTCATTCTAGATCAAAGGGAAAATCATGCACACCACGTGTTCGATGAAATTCCCCTAGAAGCTTAGTAAGAGATAAACATTCTTAACCTATGAAAGTAGTTGCTTAAGGTTTTTATTGGTTGATTTGAATGTTGATCTTAATGCTTGCTAATCACTTTATCACAAATGAGAGTTTGATCTTGATTTAATCAATTTTTTGTTAGCTTTTCACGCCTAGTCAACGAGAGTTGATGTCTAGGGTGATTAGTGAACTAATTGGGATTGGAGTCTAATGATTGTTCACTACAAGAAAACAGGGTGATTTCCGACGGAAATTCCGACGGGCAAAAAGCCATTGGAAATATCCGTCGATAATCCGACGGATTTCCGACGAACGGAATATCCGTCGGAGAATAAGGCGTCGGAAATTTATCCGACGGATTTCCGATGGTGTTTCCGACGGATGGTGATCTATCAAGGAAGCAGTAGTAGGGATGACTAGCCAATCTCTCCAACATCTGGTCAATGAATGGCAATGGGAAGTGGTCTTTCCATGTAGCTGCATTCAACTTCCTGTAGTCAATGCACATTCGATGTCCAGTGATAGTCTTTGTAGGAATCATCTCATCCTTCTCATTCTTCACCACTGTTATCCCTCCTTTCTTAGGAACAACATGCACTGGACTGACCCAAGCGCTATATGAGATGGCATAGATAACTCCTGCATCTAAGAGTTTCATGACCTCTTTCTTAACCACCTCCTTCAGGTTCGGATTCAATCGCCTTTGATGCTCAATTGAAGCCTTTGACTCATCCTCAAGATGAATCCTATGCATGCACAGATCCAGAGATATACCTGAAATATCATCAAGAGAATAGCCAAGAGCTTTGCGATACTTGCGCAGCTTGCTCAGTAGTAAGGTAACCTCTGCGTTGTTCAAGGAAGCATTAATGATTACTGGGAACGTGGAATTAGGACCAAGAAAACCATACCTTAAATTCGCAGGAAGTGGTTTGAGTTCCACTTTAGGAGCTGTCTCCTCGCTCCAATCTCCAAGCCCAACAGCTTGCTTAGTTCTTTCGGCCAAACTTCTTAAGATACTGGTCGTGATGAATCGAGCATCTTCCCGTATTCAGCAGCAGCATCATTTGCAATAACCTCTGACTCAGCCGAACAGACCACTGCCCTCTCCAATGGGTCCTCAGGATGCATCTCCAGGAAGTACTCCTCAGCAATATCACAGAAGGTATCAACGAAGAAAATCTGTCCATCGATGGTTGGTCTCTTCATCATCTTCTCCATGTTAAAAGTCATGACCAACTCACCAATGTTAAGACTTATCTTCTCATTCCTGCAATCAATCAGAGCACCGGCTGTTGCTAGGAATGGCCTTCCCAAGATGAGAGGATCTCTGGGTTCCGAATCATACTGCAAGACAATGAAATCAGTTGGGATTAAGCAATTCCCAATCATAATCGGAACATCCTCGAGCAATCCTTCTGGAAGTCTGACTGAACGATCAGCGAGTATCAGTGAGATTCTCGTAGAAGTAAAGTCTGTCATTCCCATTCTCTTCGCAACCGAGTATGGCATGAGGTTGACACTTGAGCCAAGGTC
The DNA here is from genome assembly GCA_030161315.1 of Eutrema japonicum. Taxonomy (NCBI): domain Eukaryota; kingdom Viridiplantae; phylum Streptophyta; class Magnoliopsida; order Brassicales; family Brassicaceae; genus Eutrema; species Eutrema japonicum. The sequence continues at coordinate 31,313,147 of BSQW01000007.1, read as the reverse complement.
ACAAAGAGAACGCTCAAACCTGTCAGTAGCGATTGTGCAATCCAAGACAAAGCTCCCTGGATCTGGAAGTTTCGTTGGGATCCTGTTGTTTAGGATCGCACTGCACTCATGAGTGATCATCAGACAATCGTCTTCAAGGTTCACATTGCTGGACACCATCTTCTTGACATATCTTCCGAAGGCTGCAGAATTTTTGATAGCATCGATGAAGGGAAGTTCAACAACCAGCTTGTCCAAAATTTCCTTGCATTTAGCGTCCTCTACCTCCTTCTTAGTCCTCCCAAGAGCTCTGGGATAAGGTATCCTCGGTATGTAGATCCTCTCTGGTACTGCTTTAGCTTTCTCCTTCGTAACCTCAAGTTCTGCATCGTCTTCAGGTTCAGTATCGATCGATACAGGGGGGGTATCGATCGATACACGGGATTTTGAGTTTTCCCGTGTGAGAATTTTGATCGGTGTCGATCGATGCTGGGTAGTGTCGATCGATGCCTTGGCGATTTCAGTGTCTTCATCGTCAGAGCACTCGAAATTTTCATCAGTTTTGTCTACTTTCGCTCCTGAAGTGACCTCCTTACCACTTCTCAAGGTAATGGCATTGATGTGTGCCCTTGGGTTCTCTCCTTTTCCTGGAAGAAAACCTTCTTGTCTTCTCGAACCTTCTAAAGTCTGAGCTACCTGAGTTTCCAGCTTCTTCTGACCAATACCAAGAGCATCGATCCTTCCACTCAGATCTTTGTACATGGCGTCCATCTTACCATTGAAGGTCACTGTGATCTGCTGCTATCCTTGAACGAGTGTTTCAAGCATGGCTTCAATCTTGTTCTCGGATGTTTTAGCAGTCACAGGCTCGTAAGAAGGACTTCCGTAGTTCCTGGTGTAACCGCTGTTCTGGGCAGGTTTCTGGTTGAATCCTCCTTGCTGGAAATTGTTGTTGAAGCTCCGATTGTTGTTGAATTGGTTCCTCTGTCCCTGAAAGCCAGAACCACCAATGTAGTTGACATCTTCTGCTGCTTGATCGTTGAACACCTCAACATCTTCAGCAAAATGAACGGCCTTTGTTGTCTTTCCCAGCAGAGGACTGTTCATAAAATCCAGCTGAGCCTTAACTTCAGCGATCTGCGACCCATCCTGATTACCAGCCAGCTTCTTGCGCTCGAAATCTGCACTCTTGGTGCTACTGCTAGATGCAAAATTATCAATCAGCACGTAAGCGTCCTCAGGATACGTGGTGTTGAAATTACCATTGCTTGAGGCGTCCAGAGCCATCTGATATCTCCAATCTACTCCTCTAAAGAAGATACCCAGCAGCTGCACATCAGAGTATCCATGATGTGGACAATCTCTCTGGTACGATCTGAATCTCGTCCAAGCAGCCTTGAACGCTTCAGTAGGTCCTTGAGAAAAAGTGGAGATTTTATTCCTCAGATCTTCAGATCGTCCATCATCATAGAAATTAATCAGGAATGCCCTCTTAGTGTCCTCCCAATTAGTCAGCGATCCAGGAGGTAGCTGCCTTAGCCAGTAAGTAGCATCTCCACCTAGAGAGTAGGGGAAAAGCTTGCAGAAGAGATAGTCGTAGGACACTCCATTGCTCTTGATGCTAGTGACCAAGTCCTCGAACTTCTCTACATGGTCCATTGGATGTTCATGAGAAAGACCATGAAAGAGATGTTGTCCCACTAGAGTGTAGTAAGCAGGTTTCAGTTCAAAGTCGTTCCTCTCAAACGCAGGAGGACGAATTGCTGACCGATTGGCGAAAAACTGATCCGGCCTATTGTACTCACCAATCGTTCTTCCACGATTAACCACAGCGTTCCCCACGGCATTCTCATTGACAACAGGAGCATGTGGAATGACGATCCCCTCTCCATCCAGACGTTGTCCTTGCTCATTGCACAACCGACCCTCTTGGTCTCTGTAAGCACCAGCTGCATCACGAACTAACCCCACTTGATTGTTGTTCATCTTAGCTGATTTCTTTGCTTTCCTGTTTGTTCGTTCCACGTGTGCTAGCTGTTCCAGTGATAGATCAACTAGTGGAGTGCTCTTTTTGCTTCTGGTTTCTCGATTAGGCATGCACCTGAAATCCAAAAGTAAAGAGCGTAAGTAACTGAAATTTACGACGGGTATCGATCGATACTCGAGCGATTTAGACGAATTTATTAGCTAAAATATAATGGCGAATGGAGTCCCCGGCAACGACGCCAAAATTGATATGCTCAATTTAATACCCTAAATAGTACTAAAGCAGTTGCTGTAGTAAATCAGGGGTCGAACACAAGAACTCAGTTATCACACAATAGATTATATAGATCTGAAACAAGCTAAATCAAAAGATGTAATTGAAAATAAGATTGCAAGTAAAAGTGTTGTAAATTCAGTTGGAGGCAGATAGGTTCAGGGTATTTCTCAGGAAATCAATGAATGCAGTCTAATTAACTAACATGATTCAGATTAAGCACTGCTCTAGAACTCAATTCACTAAAATATAATTAACCAACTCTCGTTGCGAAAACTATCTAAATCTAAATCCTAGGAATTCCAAATCTCTTTGCGAATCCTAAAGTCTAAATCAGCTTTAAAGTTCAGGTTTGATATGTTCACAAATCAATTAGACCAAATCTCTTTGCGAATAATCAATTTTCTCACCTAGGTTCTATCAGGTAATTAATCGCACTCTCGTGCCTAATCAATTATCCTAAGATCTAAGTTCTAGGGGATCAATATAGAATTAGCTTAGAGAACAACCTAAGGTGAAGAACTAATTCAGATAATGAATCCTAAACATATAATCAACCTAGCATTCAAAGAAATCCCTATGAGAAAACTCCAAACCTAACAGGTGATCTACTCAGACATGGCAATTGAATCAATAAACATGACTGAATAAATACTCAAATAAATAATAAGAAAGAGTAACAAGATGTTTTGAGATCTGAATCTCGGACGAGGGGAAATTCAGACTTGTCTCTCTTCTCACCAAGTTCTCTCTTAAACCAGAACAAAAATAAAGCATAGCCTAAACAGATGGCTGAAAACCTAATTATATAACTAAAACACGAATTGGGGTCTTCTTGCAAATATCAAAGTCTTCTGGGAACTTTTGCAAATCTTCAAATCTTGGGAAAAAGTCGCGGCCCATGAATTCTCGATGAGTGTCGATCGATACAAGGGGGTATCGATCGATGCTTGTTTCTCAGATCGGGCACTTAGTCATCAGACTTCAGTTTCGCTCCAGAATGCTCCAGTATCTCCAATAATACGCCAAATGTGCTAAAACCTGTAAAAGACTCTAAAAGACTCCAAAATACTATAAAGACTCTATAAAAATAACTTATATCATGGCTTAAACAGGGTAAAAACCATGATATATCAAAAAACGTATCTATCAAGAAGCTCGGTATAAAGACTCTCACACCATCTACCATAAGCGTAACTTTTGGAGATTCATCACAAAGGAAGCCCGAGGGAGTGATCAACGATCTTCAATTACTTATTGAAAAAAGATTGTTCCCTCTGATTTTCAAGTTCTCGAGATGGATCGAGACAAGGATAGACAATTAATTTTTGGTCGACTGTTCTTAGCTACCATTGGCGCCATCCTCGATTACGCCAACTGTAACACCCCTGATTCCCTCTAAAATATAAAGAGATCGGGAATGTCACAGTACGGCTACGGAGGCAATCCGACCTGAGCAACCCATATCACTCTGCCTAAACCGTCGCCGTGGGCGCGCCTCCTGACCAAGGCCTAAGGCTTTGCAACCCGTACATTAGTGTCGAGTTATTTCATTTTGGACTAAACTAATATTATTTAACACAAACTGGATTTATAGAAATTCTTACGTATTATTAATCTTGTTGAAAATAGTTACCAAAAGGTTTATACTAAGGTCGGCCAGTCTACTGCCAAAATTACATAGATAATATCTTTGCTAATTGGTTTTACAGTGGACCTATGTGTTATGCCGTCTTGAGCTACTATCGTCTACTGGTTACCGGCAAAACAAAATGAGTCATGAGTATTCTAGCAATACTCAGTGAGCTCTTGAGAAATCTAAGCACTCCTTAGAATCGCACCCAAATCACTTACAAGCAAGTCCTCCTAACAGGCAAGCTAACACTCAATCAATCACATCATATGCACATGTGGAAGCTATTAACAACTTAGCAAAGTCTCTTTATGCTACTATCATATATTTTCTAAATGTGAGGCCTCTATGTGTATCGGCCATTTCCCTACATCACCACAAGCATATACAAATCACCACAAAGCATCATCTTGGTGACCTTGCATCTATAAGGTGACTTTCGGTCCTTTAGTCACCACTCGGCTCGTAGCTGACCTACAACCCTTGACCAGGGGAAATAACGACCTCCAACACCGGCCCAATTTCGCCCGGTGTGGAAGCTCTCGCCGAAGCCAGCCGAATTGTCTGAGAGATCAGCCTAGAAGAAGGACCTACGCTCAGATTTAGCTTCTGAAGTATTCATAGAAGTTGTAGGTAATTGAGTTAGATGTCATCTGGTGGTGGTTTTATATCGTTTTGATCTGTGGTTTGAGAGATACATCGGATTTAACAGAGACATGTCGAACTGGCGCCCAAACGAGTTACACTAAAAAATGCTCCCTTTTTGCCCCCTTTTTCTATAAATACTCTAAACCTAATTTTTGTTAACTAAGCTTTCTTTTCCTAGAGTTTAGTTTTACCCCAAACTCCTCTTATGATTTTGGATGGATCTTCATCACAAATGCCACTCTAGAGAAGTATTCTTCAACCTATCTTTATATTATCTTTATTTTATTCTTGTTCTTTATCTTTATGTATTCTTCTTATATGCTCTTCATGTTCTTTAGGCTTTAGACCCTTTTTGTTGGATTTTGGATTTTGCTTGATTTTGATGATTGATTTGTGTTACTTATGTTCTTAATCCTTGCTTTCCTTTCTTTCTAAGTAATCCAAGCCATATATTGGCCTTGAGAGAGTCAATCTAGATCAAAGGGAAAATCATGCATACCAAGTGTTCGATGAAATTCCCCTAGAAGCTTAGTAAGAGATAAACATTCTTAACTTATGAAAGTAGTTGGTTAACGTGTTTATTGGTTGATTTGAATGTTGATCTTAATGAATGCTAATCACTTTATCAAAAATGAGAGTTTGATATTGATTTAGTGATTAGCAAAGTAATTAGTGTCTTGAGAAAAGAATAGTCATAATTAGTGATCTTAACCTAAGGATTAGCATTGATTGTGTGTATTTGCTTCATTAGCCAATTGTCTTGATGATTAGATGATGATGATTTAGGTTGATCTTTGTTAAATCTTTCACTTAGGTTGGTTCTTAATGCTAGATTTGATGAGATAAACCAAAGTCTAGAACTACACCTAGATTAGGTAGTTCTAGTTTAGCGTGACAAACCAACCTAGAGCTACACCCTAGGATTTTTGGTCTCGTCCCATGCATTAGGGAGAGATTCGAGTAAACTGTTTTAGTGCTAGATTATATTTATTCATTCGAGTCTTGAACTTAGGCATTTCACTCCTAACCTGAGTTTAAATGAAATGCTTGAACCGAATGTTTTGTGAGCTTTTCACGCCTAGTCAACGAGAGTTGATGTCTAGGGTGATTAGTGAACTAATTGGGATTAGAGATTTATGCTTGTTAATCAGCTTATCAGAAACGATAGTTTGATCTTGATTTGGTGATTAACAAAGTGATTAGTGCCACGAGAGTGGATTAGTCAAATTTATGAATCTCATGTTCTAGGATAATGTTTAATGCTTCCAAATGATTCATTGTTTGATTGTTACCCATCTCATTGATAGCTTAGTTCATGATCCACATTTATATCTCTTTTTTCCTTCTTGCATTTGTTTTCTTTAGTTTAAAAACATAAAAACCCAAAAACAATTGCTCTAGCTTAGGAAGTTTCATGTATTCTTAGTGCTTCAATCTTAGCCTCTTTGGTTCGATCCTCAAATACTACAATGATAAGAGTAGGTTTGAGTAATTGATATGAGCTTAACGCAAAAACGTATCTATCAAGAAGCTTGGTATAAAGACTCTCACAACATCTACCATAAGCGTAACTTTTGGCGATTCATCACAAAAGAAGCCCGAGGGAATGATCAACCATCTTCAACCACTTATTGAAAAAAGATTGTTCCCGCTGATTTTCAAGTTCGCGAGATGGATCGATACAAGGATAGACAATTAATTTTTGGTCGACTCTTCTTAGCTACCATTGGTGCCGTTCTCGATTACGCCAACTGTAACACCTCTGATTCCCTCTATAAATAGAAAGAGATCGGGAATGTCACAGTACGGCTACGGAGACAATCCGACCTGAGCAACCCATATCACTCTGGCTAAACAGTCGCCGTGCGCGCGCCTCTTGACCAAGGCCTAAAGCTTTGCAACCCGTACCTTAGTGTCGAGTTATTTCAGTTTGGATTAAACTAATATCATTTAACACAAACTGGATTTATAGAAATTCTTACATATTATTCATCTTGTTGAAAATTGTTACCAAAAGGTTTATGCTAAGGTCGGCCAGTCTACTGCCAAAATTACATAGATAATATCTTTGCTAATTGGTTTTACAGTGGACTCATATGTTATGCCGTCTTGAGCTACCGTCGTCTACTGGTTACCTGCAAAACAAAATGAGTCATGAGTATTCTAGCAATACTCAGTGAGCTCCAGAGAAATCTAAGCACTCCTTAGAATCGCACCCATTTTTACAAGCAAGCTAACACTCAATCAATCACATCATATGCTGCGGAAGCTATTAACAACTTAACAAAATCTCTTTATGCTACTATCCTATATTTTCTAAATGCGAGGCCTCTATGTGTATCGGCCACTTCCCTACATCATCACAAGCATCCACAAATCACCAAAAAGCATCATCTTGGTGACCTTGCATCCATCAGGTGACTTTCGGTCCTTTAGTCACCACTCGGCTTGGTAGCTAACCTACAACCCTTGACCAGGGTAAATACCGGCCTCCCACACCGGCCCAACTTCGCCCGGTGTGAAAGCTCTCGCCGAAGCCAGCCGAAGTGTCTGAGAGATCAGCGTAGAAGAAGGACCTACGCTCTGATTTAGCTTCTGAAGTCTTCTTAGAAGTTGTAGGTAATTGAGTTATATGTCATCTAGAGGTAGTTTCAAGTCGTTCTGATATGTGGTTTGAGATATACATCAGATTTAGCAGAGAAATGTCTAACTGGCGCCCAAACGAGTTACACTAAAAAATGCAAAACCTCCCACACCGGCCACATACATGATATATCATGGTTTTTACCCTGTTTAGGCCATGATATAAGTCCTTTTTATATAGTCTTTCTAGTGTTTTATAGTCTTTTAGAGTCTTTTACAGGTTATAGCACGTTTGGAGCATAATTGGAGATATTGGAGCTTTCTGGAACATTCTGGAGCGAAGCAGAGATCCGTGTAGTTGAGACGTCAAAATCACATAAGTATCGATTGATACCCCTGGTATCGATTGATACCCGTCGAGGAAACAGAAGGATCGCGACTTATTGAAGAGTTGAAGAATTGCAGAATTGGCCCAGAAGAGTTTGATATTTACAAGATGGCCCAGAACGTGTTTTAGCTATATAATTAGGTTTTTCAGCCACTTTAATGGCTATGCTTTATTTTACTTTGGTTTGAGAGAGACAAGTCTGAATCTCCCTTCGTCAGAGATTAGATCTCAAAACCTCTTGTTACTCTTTCTATTTTATTGATGATTTATTCAGTTATGTTGATTGTTTCATTCTCCATGTCTGAGTAAATCCACTTTAGGTTTAGGGTTTTCTCATAAAGGATTTCTTTGAATGCTAGGTTGATTATCTGTTTAGGATTCACCATCTGAATTAGTTCTTCACCATAGGTTGTTCTCAAAGCTAATTATAGGTTGACGAATCTGGAACTTAGATCTTAGGATAATTGGTTAGGCACGAGAGTGCGATTAATTACCTGATAGAACTTAGGGTGAGCAAATTGATTATTCGCAAAGAGATTTGTTTTAATTGATTTGTGAACATATCAAACCTGAACTTTAAAGCTGATTTAGATTTTAGGATTTGCAAAGAGATTTGGAATTCCTAGGATTTAGATTTAGATAGTTTTCGCAACGAGAGTTGGTTAGCTATATTTTAGTGATTTGAGTTCAAGAACCATGCGTAATCTGAATCCTGTTAGTTAATTTAGCTGCATTCATTGATTTCCTGAGAAATACCCTGGGCCTATATTTTCTACCATTGATTTACAACACCTTTAATTGCGTACTTGTTTTCGTTTACATTTTTTGATTTAGCGTATTTTGGATCTATATAATCTATTGTGTGATATTTTGAGTTCTTTTGTTCGATCCCTAGCTATACTACGACAACTGCTTTAGTACTATTTAGGGTATTAATTTGAGCATATCAATACACCGACCACCAAGACCCACTTTAACCTAGATTTGACCGGGTCAAAACCCACTTTGTCCCGGTTTGCCCCATTTTTCTATAAATACTCTAAACCTAATTTTTGTTAACTAAGCTTTCTTTTCCTAAAGTTGGGTTTTAACCCAAACTCCTCTTATGATTTTGGATGGATCTTCATCACAAATGCCACTCTAGAGAAGGATTCTTCAACCTATCTTTATATTATCTTTATTTTAATCTTGTTCTTTATCTTTATGTCTTCTTCTTTTACGTTCTTCATGTTCTTTAGGCTTTAGACCCTTTTTGTTGGATTTTGGATTATGCTTGATTTTGATGATTGATTTGTGTTACTTATATTTATAATCCTTACTTTCCTTTCTTTCTAAGTAATCCTAGCCATATATTGGGCTTGAGAGAGTCAATCTAGATCAAAGGGAAAATCATGCACACCAAGTGTTCGATGAAATTGCCCTAGAAGCTTAGTAAGAGATAAACATTCTTAACCTATGAAAGTAGTTGCTTAAAGTGTTTATTGGTTTATTTGAATGTTAATCTTAATGCTTGCTAATCACTTTATCACAAATGAGAGTTTGATCTTGATTTAGTGATTAGCAAAGTGATTAGTGCCTTGAGAGAGGATTAGTCATAATTAGTGATCTTAACTTAAAGATTATCATTGATTGTGCGTATTTGCATCATTAGTCAATTGTCTTGATGATTAAATGATGATGATTTAGGTTGATTTTGTTAAATCTTTCACTCAGGTTGGTTCTTAATGCTAGATTTGATAAGATAAACAAAAGTCTAGAACTACACCTAAATTAGGTAGTTCTAGTTTGGCGTGACAAACCAACCTAGAGCTACACCCTAGGATTTTTGGTCTCGTCCCATGCATTAGGGAGAGATTCAAGTAAACGGTGTTAGTGCTAGATTAGATTTATTATTTCGAGTCTTGAACTTAGGCATTTCACTCCTAACCCGAGTTTAAATGAATTGCTTGAACCGAATCTTTTGTGAGATTTTCACGCCTAGTCAACGAGAGTTAATGTCTAGGGTGATTAGTGAACTAATTGGGATTGTAGATTAATGCTTGTTAATCTTCATATCACAAACGATAGTTTGATCTTGATTTGGTGATTAACAAAGTGATTAGTGCCACGAGAGTGAATTAGTCAAATTTATGAATCTCATGTTCTAGGATAGTGTTTAATGCTTCCAAATGATTCATTTTTTTATTGTTACCCATCTCATTGATAGCTTAGTTCATGATACACATTTATATCTTTGTTTTCCTTCTTGTATTTGTTTTGTTTAGTTTAAAAACATAAAAACCCAAAAACAATTGCTCTAGCTTAGGAAGTTTCATGTATTCTTAGTGCTTCAATCTTAGCCTCTTTGGTTTGATCCTTAAATACTACAATGACAAGAGTAGGTTTGAGTAATTGATATGAGGTTAACGCAAAAATCTATCTATCAAGAAGCTCGGTATAAAGACTCTCACACCATCTACCATGAGCGTAACTTTTGGAGATTCATCACAAAAGAAGCCCGAGGGAGTGATCAACGATCTTCAACTACTTATTGAAAAAAAGATTGTTCCCGCTGATATTTAAGTTCTCGAGATGGATCGAGACAAGGATAGACAATTAATAATTGGTCGACTGTTCCTAGCTACCATTGGCGCCATCCTCGATTACGCCAACTGTAACACCCTTGATTCCCTGTATAAATAGAACGAGATCGGGAATGTCACAGTACGGCTACGGAGATAATCCGACCTGAGCAACCCATATCACTCTGGCTAAACCGTCGCCGTGGGCGCGCCTCTTGACCATGGCCTAAGGCTTTGCAACCCGTACTTTAGTGTCGAGTTATTTCAGTTTGGACTAAACTAATATCATATAGCATAAATTGGATTTATAGAAATTCTTACATATTATTCATCTTGTTGAAAATAGTTACCAAAAGGTTTATGCTAAGGTCGGCCAGTATACTGCCAAAATTACATATATAATATCTTTGCTAATTGGGTTTACAGTGGACCTATATGTTATGCCATCTTGAGCTACTGTCGTCTACTGGTTACCTGCAAAACAAAATGAGTCATGAGTATTTTAGTAATACTCAGTGAGCTCCTGAGAAATCTAAACACTCCTTAGAATCGCACCCAAATCACTTACAAGCAAGTTCTCCTAACAAGTAAGCTTACACTCAATCAATCACATCATATGCACATGCGGAAGCTATTAACAACTTAGCAAAGTCTCCTTATGCTACTATGATCTATTTTCTAATTGCGAGGCCTCTATGTGTATCAGCCACTTCCCTACATCATCACAAGCATCCACAAATCACCACAAAGCATCATCTTGGTGACCTTGCATCCATCATGTGACTTTCAGTCCTTTAGTCACCACTCGGCTCGGTAGCTAACCTACAACCATTGACCAGGGGAAATACCGGCCTCCCACACCGGCCCAACTTCGTCCGGTGTGGAAGCTCTCGCCAAAGCCAGCCGAAGTGTCTGAAAGATCAGCCTAGAAGAAGGATCTACGCTCAGATTTAGCAATTGAAGTCTTCATAGAAGTTGTAGGTAATTGAGTTAGCTGTTATCTGGAAGTGGTTTAAAGTCGTTCTAATATGTGGTTTGAGAGATACATCCGATTTATCAAAGACATGTCTAACTGGCGCCTAAACGAGTTATTCTCAAAAATGTAAAACCTACCACACCGGCCACATACACCGGGCCCAACTTGAACGGTATCAGAACTTCGACCACCAAGACCCACTTTGACCCAGATTTGACAGGGTCAATATCATGTTTGTCCCGGGTTGACCCGGTTTGCTCCCTTTTTCTATAAATACTCTAAACCTAATTTTTGTTAACTAAGCTTTCTTTTCCTAGAGTTGGGTTTTAACCCAAACTCCTCTTACGATTTCGGATGGATCTTCATCACAAATGCCACTCTAGAGAAGTATTCTTCAACCAATCTTTATATTATCTTTATTTTATTCTTGTTCTTTATCTTTATGTCTTCTTCTTTTATGCTCTTCATGTTCTTTAGGTTTTAAACCATATTTGTTGGATTTTGGATTATGCTTGATTTTGATGATTTGATGATTGATTTGTGTTACTTATGTTCTTAATCCTTGCTTTCCTGTCTTTATAAGTAATCCTAGCCATAGATTGGGCTTGAGAGAGTCAAGCCCAAATGATTCATTTTTTTATTGTTACCCATCTCATTGATAGCTTAGTTCATGATACACATTTATATCTTTGTTTTCCTTCTTGTATTTGTTTTGTTTAGTTTAAAAACATAAAAACCCAAAAACAATTGCTCTAGCTTAGGAAGTTTCATGTATTCTTAGTGCTTCAATCTTAGCCTCTTTGGTTTGATCCTTAAATACTACAATGACAAGAGTAGGTTTGAGTAATTGATATGAGCTTAACGCAAAAATCTATCTATCAAGAAGCTCGGTATAAAGACTCTCACACCATCTACCATGAGCGTAACTTTTGGAGATTCATCACAAAAGAAGCCCGAGGGAGTGATCAACGATCTTCAACTACTTATTGAAAAAAAGATTGTTCCCGCTGATATTTAAGTTCTCGAGATGGATCGAGACAAGGATAGACAATTAATAATTGGTCGACTGTTCCTAGCTACCATTGGCGCCATCCTCGATTACGCCAACTGTAACACCCTTGATTCCCTGTATAAATAGAAAGAGATCGGGAATGTCACAGTACGGCTACGGAGATAATCCGACCTGAGCAACCCATATCACTCTGGCTAAACCGTCGCCGTGGGCGCGCCTCTTGACCATGGCCTAAGGCTTTGCAACCCGTACTTTAGTGTCGAGTTATTTCAGTTTGGACTAAACTAATATCATTTAGCATAAATTGGATTTATAGAAATTCTTACATATTATTCATCTTGTTGAAAATAGTTACCAAAAGGTTTATGCTAAGGTCGGCCAGTATACTGCCAAAATTACATATATAATATCTTTGCTAATTGGGTTTACAGTGGACCTATATGTTATGCCATCTTGAGCTACTGTCGTCTACTGGTTACCTGCAAAACAAAATGAGTCATGAGTATTTTAGTAATACTCAGTGAGCTCCTGAGAAATCTAAACACTCCTTAGAATCGCACCCAAATCACTTACAAGCAAGTTCTCCTAACAAGTAAGCTTACACTCAATCAATCACATCATATGCACATGCGGAAGCTATTAACAACTTAGCAAAGTCTCCTTATGCTACTATGATCTATTTTCTAATTGCGAGGCCTCTATGTGTATCAGCCACTTCCCTACATCATCACAAGCATCCACAAATCACCACAAAGCATCATCTTGGTGACCTTGCATCCATCATGTGACTTTCAGTCCTTTAGTCACCACTCGGCTCGGTAGCTAACCTACAACCATTGACCAGGGGAAATACCGGCCTCCCACACCGGCCCAACTTCGTCCGGTGTGGAAGCTCTCGCCAAAGCCAGCCGAAGTGTCTGAAAGATCAGCCTAGAAGAAGGATCTACGCTCAGATTTAGCAATTGAAGTCTTCATAGAAGTTGTAGGTAATTGAGTTAGCTGTTATCTGGAAGTGGTTTAAAGTCGTTCTAATATGTGGTTTGAGAGATACATCGGATTTATCAAAGACATGTCTAACTGGCGCCTAAACGAGTTACACTCAAAAATGCAAAACCTCCCACACCGGCCACATACACCGGGCCCAACTTGAACTGTATCAGAACTTCGACCACCAAGACCCACTTTGACCCAGATTTGCAGGGTCAATATCATGTTTGTCCCGGGTTGACCCGGTTTGCTCCCTTTTTCTATAAATACTCTAAACCTAATTTTTGTTAACTAAGGTTTCTTTTCCTAGAGTTGGGTTTTAACCCAAACTCCTCTTACGATTTCGGATGGATCTTCATCACAAATGCCACTCTAGAGAAGTATTCTTCAACCAATCTTTATATTATCTTTATTTTATTCTTGTTCTTTATCTTTATGTCTTCTTCTTTTATGCTCTTCATGTTCTTTAGGTTTTAAACCATATTTGTTGGATTTTGGATTATGCTTGATTTTGATGATTTGATGATTGATTTGTGTTACTTATGTTCTTAATCCTTGCTTTCCTTTCTTTATAAGTAATCCTAGCCATAGATTGGGCTTGAGAGAGTCAATCTAGATCAAAGGGAAAATCATGCACACCAAGTGTTCGATGAAATTCCCCTAGAAGCTTAGTAAGAGATAAACATTCTTAACCTATGAAAGTAGTTTCTTAAGGTGTTTATTGGTTGATTTGAATGTTGATCTTAATGCTTGCTAATCACTTTATCACAAATGAGAGTTTGATCTTGATTTAGTGATTAGCAAAGTGATTAGTGCCTTGAGAGAGGATTAGTCATAATTAGTGATCTTAACCTAACACGACAAGAAAACATGGAAATTTCCGACGGATTATCGACGGATTTCCGACGAACGTATCATCCGTCGTACACTTGTGACGGATTTCCGACGGCTTTCTGAGAAATGCTCATGTTGCCGACATACTGCCGACGGATTTTCGACGGATGTCCGACAGATGGTGATTTTGCCAACATCCTTGCCGACATTGTGGCCGACATCCTTGTCGACATCGATAATATCTACTTTAAATCCGTCGGAAATCCATCGGAAAATGCACAATTTTTTCCTTATAAAAACGTATCCACCCCTCATTTATAATCCAAAAAAAAATTATCTCTTATCTAATTCCTTACGGAAATGTCTTCTTCAAATGCTTATAATTATTTTCGATCATGGAAGGACAAGCCTCATCAAATTCCGGATACGGGCCTAGTTACGGAGTAATTCAAAGAAGGTCTGCAGGAATTCATGGCATTTGCGGGTAAGAAGAAGAAAGCAAAAAAAACTGGTAAAATCTACTGCCCTTGTACCAATTGTGGAAATCGTAGATTTATCGTGATAGATGAAGTATGGTCACACTTGTATTGTCATGGGTTTATGCTGGGTTACAAGATTTGGTATTATCACGGAGAAAATGATACAATGGTGGATAATTATGCTAGTACTAGTGAACATTATATTGGGGATAACGCTAGCTGGTGAACGATGCAATGGAAGTACAAAGTAATGTAGGTCATGTTCAGATGGTGAACGATGCATTTCGTGAAATTATACCATCGATTGCTGAGTATGGAGATAGAGGAGAAGAACCTAACTTAGAAGTTCAGAGATTCTTTGATATGTTAGACGCTGCTAAGCATCCGTTATATGATGGGTGTAGAGGTGAACATTCCCCTTTATCAACTGCAAATAGGATGATGGGTATAAAGACGGATTTCAATTTGAGTGAGGAGTGCGTCGATGCAATCGCTGATTTTGTGAAAGACATTTTGCCAGAAGATAATCTTGCACCGGCATCATACTATGAGATACAGAAACTTGTTCAAGGTCTAGGATTGCCGTATCAGATGATAGATGTATGCATAGACAACTGTATGCTCTACTAGAGAGAGGAAGCAGACCGTTCGACATGTCGTTTTTGTCGTAAACCTCGGTATAAGTAAACAGGTGGAAGAGTGCCAGTGCCATATAAACGGATGTGGTATTTGCCGTTAACAGAGATATTGAAGAGGTTATATCAGTCAGAGCGCACAGCGGGAGCAATGAGATGGCATGCAGAGCATACAACAGATGGACAAATCGCCCATCCTTCAGACGCATGAGCATGGAAACATTTGCAATCAATGTATCCCAGCTTTGCGTTTGAGGCGAGGAACGTATACCTTAGATTATGTACCGATAGTTTCAACCCTTTTCGGAAGCACGGCAGACAATATTCTTTTTGGTCAGTAATTGTAACACCTTACAATTTGCCGCCATCTTTAAGCATGTGAAGGGAGTTCTTGTTCCTTAGCATTCTCGTTCCTGGACCAGAGCATCCGAAGAGATCACTCGATGTGTTTTTGCAGCCATTGATTTATGAGCTGTGAATGTTATGGGAACAATGTATTGAAGCGTTTGATATTTCTTGTCACCAGAATTTCATCATGCGGTCGGTACTTATGTGGACCATTAGCGATTTTCCAGCATATGGCATGTTATCAGGATGGACAACGCACAGAAGGTTATCGTGCCCGTACTGTCAAGATAACATTGATGCGTTCCAATTGGATCACGGACGTAAAACCTCTTGGTTTGATTGTCATAGGCGATTCCTACCTAGCGATCATCCTTATCGTCGGAGCACCACATTGTTTAGGAAGAACCGGAAAGTATTTGATGGGCCACCTCCTGAGTTAGATGGTGAGTATTTGCTGACTCAGTTCAGAGATTTTGGTGCAGAGAGGACCTTTGATTGTGGTGGTAACGGGCATCATCATGTTGATAGTTCTGGCAACGTTCATAATTGGCATAAGAGGAGTATTTTCTGGGATTTGTCTTATTAGAAGGACCATCTTTTGAGGCATAATTTGGATGTCATGCATATTGAGAAGAATTTTGTCGACAACATTATGAACACCGTTCTCAATGTCCAAGGGAAGACGAAGGACAATCTGAAGTCTAGATTGGACTTGCCAGACATTTGTTCTCGTAGAGTACTACATGTGACAGGGAACGAGAAGCCTTCGGTTCCGGCTTTTCGTTTGGATGATCCTTCAAAAGCCGAGTTATTTGACTGGATTGCCGAAAGTGTTAGATTCCCGGACGGATACGCATATTGGAACTGCGTTGATCATGGAGAAGGGAAGTTTACTGGGATGAAGAGTCACGATTGCCATGTGGTGATGCAGCGCCTCCTTCCATTTGCCTGTGCATGTCTTCTACCACGTAATGTCCACGAAGCAATTGCAGGTACAGTCATTAAATTATTTTGTTAATACTTTACACAATATATACTTTAGTATTTAATTATTCATTTGTAATCCATACTTTGCAGGGATTGGTGCCTTTTTCCGAGATATATGTTCTCGCTCTCTTACATCAGACGGTATCCGCAATATTGCGGATAATATACATGTAATCCTTTGTAATTTGGAGAAGATATTTCCGCCTTCCTTCTTTGATGTTATGGAACATCTAACAATTCACCTCCCTCGAGGAGCAGAGCTTAGGGGCCCGGTTCAGTACCGTTGGATGTATCCTTTCGAATGGTATATGTTTCATCTAAAGAAGAAGGTGAAAATTTTGAACAGAGTTGAGGGTTCTATCGTCGCACAGAGCATCAATGAAGAAACCTCACATTTTGCCGAGTTCTATTTTCCATCACAAGTCAAAACAAAGAGTCGTAGAGCAGCTCGACATGATGACGAAGGCGTACTACATTTATATTCGTTCGATGTTCCTCATATATTTTTCCAGATTGGACGACTTACTAGAAAAGACAAGAAGCGGAGACTTTCACCACAGGAGCGAGAGCATTTGCATATGTATATTCTCACAAACTTACAACCCTTGAGTCTTCCTCCCTTTGTAGAGCCTTTTCTACAAATTTTGCGCCTTGTGGAAGTGCCGCCTACACCCTAATATAAGATCATATCAATTTCTACCGAATTATATATCTTAGATGAATCAAAACAAACAATAAACAAGTAACCGAAGCATGCTAATCGCTTCACTTAGCATCTTCGTTACACTTCTCATATTGTGTAGCGTTCTTCTACTGTCGGATGTTAGGGGTTGCTCAACCTCTTCTACCTCCCTGCAACAACCTTATTAACACAGAACAAACAACCGCAACTCACCAACACCGGTGACTTTTTGTTTCGACTAAATAACCAATCCATTCCCAAAATAACTTTGAATCTTCAGAGGGGTACTACTATTAGGTCTGTTAAAAGGATTCTTCCTTGAAATTTAATGTATTAATTAATTAGTATATATTTAATGTTTTTCGTTAGTACGTGACAAATATTATTGTGAAATTTAAGAAATGCCCTAAACCCTAAAAACCGATCCCATCTCCAATGATCTCCGCTCATTTTCCGCCAAAGTAGCGACGATTAATAATTTATGAGACATATAAGAAATTAGGGTCAACAAAGGGTTAAATTTTATGTCTAACCCTTTGTTGACACTGATTTTGTCTGTGTCTGGTAATATATTAATCACCGTACCTTTGGCAGGGAAATGAGAGGAGATGATTGGTAATGGGATCGGGGTTTAGGGCATTACAAAAAAATTATCACAAAATCGTCGTAAAGTTACAACGATTTTTCGCCGATCTTAATTAACGACGATTTTGAGACGATTTTTATTAATTTATTTGCGACGAATTGGCGAAGATTTGTCGTAAAATCTTATAAACCCTAAACCTATACCTATTAATATCTCATTGTATTATGAATCTCTCATTGAAATTCATCTTGGGTTTATTGAATTGATCAGAAATGGAAACGCAATCAATCACAGTGATCTTAGCAAACTTAATCATTGTCTAAATAATTTTTTGCAAAGCTAACATGTACGCAAACTCTCTGTTTTACTCAATCTCGATTTGGCGACGGATGATTTGATGGTTTTGGGTTTGCGGTAAATATTTAGATGGATTTATGGATTGTTGCAATCGTCGTTATAACTCTCGTACCTAAACCTTAAACCCTAAATCGTATTTTAACAATTTTCCTCACAAATTCGTCGCAAAATTACAATAATTTTATGAGGACTTGTCGCCAAATCGTAGCAACCTATAATTCCTCACAAATTTGTGGCAACATTTGCGACGATTTGGCGAATATCCTTTTGCGATGATTTGGCGACGATTTGTTTGCGATGAATTGGCGACGATTTGTCGTAAAATCTTCTAAACCCTAAGATCTTCTAAATCGGAAATAGAAACTCGAACAATCACAGTGATCTCCACGAACTGAATCATTGTCTTAATAATTTTCCGCAAAGCTAACATGTACGCAAACTCTCTGTTTTACTCAATCTCGATGTGCATATAGATGATTTGATAGTTTTGGGTTTACGGTAAACATTTAGATGGATTTATGGATTGTTGCAACCGACGTTACAGTTCTCGTACCTAAACCATAAATCATAAACGGTATTTTAACAAATTTCTTCACAAAATAGTCGTAAATTCTGCGACGATTTGGCGACGACACCTTTGCGACGATTTGGCGATGATTTGTTTGCGACGAATTGGTGACGATTTGTCGTAAATTCGTCGCAACCTATAAGTTTAATTTACCGCATGTCGGTAATTGAAACAGTTTAATCGTTGACGCGTGTGGAAAATACAATATATTAATATTCCTTACAAAATCATCTAAAATTCTGCGACGATTTCGCGACGGTTAAGTTGCAACGATTTAACGACGATTCATCGTAAAATCGTCGCAACATAGCAAGGAATTTGAGACGAACACTTATTCTATATAAACACACGCTCAGATTTTCTTCATTCACTCTTCAACTCTTTCATCCTCTCGCCTTCCTCCAGATTTCCTTGCAAAAAAGGTAAATTGTTTTTTTTGGTTTTTATGTTTTTATTTTAGGGTTAGTATAGATAGGAATGGAACAATTTAGGTTGATAGAAATGCAATCCAATTAAGAAAATAGCAGACTGCTCGTGAATTTTTAGATAGTAATTTTTTTCATTTTTATGTAGATGAGCCATCGTCGTGCCCATTACACTCAGTTTTTGAGAGATATTCGTACGACATAGGGTACCAGAATGCCCGTGTCTTCTGAGGCTACGAAGACGAATTACGTCCCGGAGACAGAAACACAGAGTGTTCCGCCGCCACCACCACCACCTCACATTCCGTAATTTGGAGGCCGTGCGCCGGCCTCATATGCACATATGACGGTTCATGATTTGCTTGCACAGCCGGGCCGGCATAGGCTTACGAGATTAGACTCGGACCATACTGACGGTACATAATGGTAATATTTTTTATTTTAATTACATTTATTATTACATATTTATATTTATTTCTCACAATTTTTTAATTTTTATTTCAGGTTTGGTGTTGAATACAAAGTTGGACGCACCGTTTCTGAAATCATCAAGTCATATTTTTCCGAGCCTCATACCAATTGGAAACAGCTTCCGCCATACGTCAAGGAGAAATTGTTTTTCATAATTATTTTTATTATATTTAAATATATAGGTAATATAATTTTATAAAATATTAAATTATTTTTGTTTCTCATGCATCAAAATATGACTGGGATCTTTCGATTCATCCCGTGGTTCAAACATTTTTCTTTGAGAGGGTCAAGTTTCGCAACCAAGGGGTAGTTGGTGAATGGAAGAAGGCATGGAAGATGGCATGGAAGAAGGATGGCGATGAAGCAAATCCCCCATACATTGATAAAGTCGTATGGGACGGCTTGGTGCGGTATTGGCTGGATCCGAACTCCATCCAAACTTCGGAGAAGTGTTCGGCTTCCCGCAACACCTTTAGTTCAGACGGCAAACCCAAGGTTTTGCCTCATACAGCCGGCCAAAGACATTTTGCGGGTGTTCGTCTACATATGGTAATGTTATTTATTTATATTATTTCGTTTATGTAATTTATTTCATCAATAACATTGTTTTTTTTTTCCTTAGGCCGCCGAAGACGGAGGTGTACTCCCTCCGTTGACGAAGGTTTTTGAGCGGTCGCACAAAAAGAAAAATGGTGACATTGTTTCAGAGAAGGCCGTGTAGATCTTCAACGAGATGACTTCCAAGCTCACCGAGCGAGAGACACAGCTACCTCAACAGCTATCTCCCGGTGGTTCCTCGTTGTAAATTTACGACGATTTATTCGCAATGTTTCTACGAC
Source organism: Eutrema japonicum (assembly GCA_030161315.1). Taxonomy (NCBI): domain Eukaryota; kingdom Viridiplantae; phylum Streptophyta; class Magnoliopsida; order Brassicales; family Brassicaceae; genus Eutrema; species Eutrema japonicum. The sequence goes on along the minus strand of BSQW01000007.1, from coordinate 31,292,906 downwards.
GAATTACAAATCATCGTAAAATCATTGTAAAATCGTCGTAAATTAACAACGATTTTACGATGATTTTTTAGCGACATATTCACGACGACGCTTGTTTTCCGTCGAATTAACGATGAAATATTTACCTCTAATTTGAGATGAATAATTGTGTAGTAAGTCATTCTAAATTCGTCTTAGTTTTGTCGTAAAATGCCTTCGAATTTTCGTCATTCTTACGACTTGTTTCTATTCGTCGTAATTTCGATGTAAACTTTACGACGAATGTACGACAATTTTTTTGCGACGATTTTGCGATGTTTTGGAGTCGATTTTTTAGCTACGATTTTTTGTCCTTCATAAATTTCCGACGATTTGTGGTTTGCGACCATTTTTTGTCCTTCGTAATTTTCCGACGATTTGTGGTTTGCGACGATCAGTTATCAACGATTTTTGTTTCGTCACAAATCCGATGGTACCCCTTTTTTGCAACCATTTTACAACGATACGGATCGTTGCAAAATGGTTGTTTTCAAAAGAAGTGAATACCATAAATACATGTTTTTAGGTTTCTTAGATATACACACACATTTTATTTTCACGCTTTAAGGCAGAGACGAATCCCTAGAAACTTTTACTCTTGTTCTTCGGTGCAGAGCAAGGATTCTCGATCGAAAAGCCTTTTTCATCCATTTTTCTTACTGTTTTCTTTTCAATTATTAAATATGTTTATCTCAGCTATGGCTGAGTAGTTCTCTTGTTGGGTATAGGTTTCAAAGTGGCACTCATGGTTTGATTATTCATTGAATTTTTAGACTATGATACCCATTAGAGTTCTTCGTTCTATCCTTTTTCTTAATGCGTTTTTGCTTGATTGATCACCTTGCAATTGAACTTAGGTATTTTTAGAAATACGAAAGTATTGGATCCATATGTTTGACCTAGGGTAGACGAGCAAAACCTTCACAAGATACAAAAGCATACTTGTGGAGGGATTGTGAGCGCTAACGACTTTTGAGAATAATCATAACTTTTTGTGCGGCCGGAGACGAAAGCTACCGGTCGAATACTAAAGTTGTTGGTGTGTAGGGTGTACGAAAGAAGACTATACACAGTGTCCGTGTTTCAAGTTCAAGAATCCATAGACGACAAAAATTCGCTTTAGAAATCCTAGCAAATTCTTGGTGAAAATCGGCCATGAACCCTAGAGAATTCCCGATTGCCCAACGCTTCGTTTAATTGTTTACAACCTCATTTTAATTATTTGCTTAGTTTACTTGCTGTTTTATTTTATTTCTTAATTTAGTTTAATTATTCTAGCTACAATCGTGACAAACAAAACCCATAAAAATTTATTAGGTTTAAATACAACTTAGAATTAGATAGAAATCGACAGTGTTCACCCCCGTGGATTCTATCCCTAAATACTACTGCATTTGATGTGAACTTGCAGCCTACCTATAAGGGTAAAACGTGACGGGAGCAATCACGACACATCAAGTTTTGGGCGCCGTTGCCACCGGAGATTTATATTGCTTGTTTAATTTTGTATTCTAATTTTTGTTCTAGGCAAATTTGGTTTCCAAGCTCTTTGTCGCTCATTTGACATTCTCTTTTATCTTTATCTTTTGTTATTAGGTGCTTGTACACTAGGATAACTTCTAGAGAAACCGTACCGCAACTAGACGATATCAACAGACACGAGAGAGAACTCTGAAAGCTCAAAAGAACACTAAGAATGGCCGAAAACGACTGTCTAGAAAATCAACTAAACCATGATCACATTGATCACGAGGATGACCGTGATGTTTCAGATCATGAAGATGACCGAGAGGCTGTCCATGGTGCTAATGACCAGCCACTTTTTGGTCCCAAAGAAAACCAAAACCGAAATGCTGAAAATACGAGGCAACAACTTCCCGTCAATCGTGATGCACCGAGGAACGATGCTCAAGCAGATGCACCGGTTCCTCCTAATGGCGAGAACGCCAACCGTCCTGTCCTACCCGCTAATCCTCCGAGGAGACAAGCGCGTAACCGCACCATTGCTGATTTTAATGGACCGTATCAACACTATCAAAATTGAGCCGCAATTCAACTTCCTTTGCTTCATAGAAACGATTTTGAGATCAAACCTCAAATCATTGCTTTGATCAAGCAAAACTAAATTCATGGAGTTACTATCGAGCATCTGATTGACCACCTCGTGTTGTTCGAGTGGATATGCAGAACGACGAGAACAAACCAAGTTTCCACCGATTATTTAAAGTGTAAGATTTTTCCTTTTTCTTTAGGCGATAAAACTCACCTTTGGTTGAAATCTTTGCCCGTAAGATCTATCACTAATTGGAAAGAGTGCAAAGCCGCTTTCCTAAGCCATTTCTACACCAAGTCGAGGTCGAACTCGTTGAGAAACAAAATCCAATTTTTCATCAACAAACGGTGGAATCGTGCCCTCATCATGGTTTCTCCAGTCCGAATTTGCTCAACACTTTCTACCGAGGACTATTACCGAAATATCAACTTTCTCTCGACACGGCTAGTAATGGAGACTTTTCGACAAAGACCATAAACCAAGAAAGAGCTCTCATCGAGAATATTGCTATGGCTAATAGCAACAATTCTTCCTACTACGATACATCGACAAGATCAAACGTATCGAAATCCAAGGAGATAGCCGAGCTAAAGAACATGATGAATCAACTTCTCAAAAACCAAAATCGCCAAGTGCATGCTTTTGAAGCTACCAATGGAGGGTAAGATGATGCTTACTACGAACCCGACAACAACGGTTCGTATTTTCAAGAAGAAGAAGTTAACTATGTCGGAGCGCAAAACTCATACCAAAGCCGCTTCAAAACCGGTTTCAACAATAACTTCCGCAACGCCAACTTCAACAATCTCTCGTACCAAAACTCGAACGTGGAGAACTCTCAAGACCAGATCTACCCACAACAATCAAAGCCATACCAAAATCGGTTACAAAACGGGAACTATGGCAGAAATATGAACTTCCAACCAAAACCACCTTTCAACGCTCAAGTGTATGTCTAATGATACGTGCTCAAGTGTTGAAGAAGCTGGACTAAGGTCTCTCTCTTCTGACAACGGGATAAGATGGAGATTGCTGGTGGAGCGATAAGAACCACAAGAGAGGCGACGGTCTCTTGATACTTCAAGGGGTTTCCCTAAGGATCGGACTCACTCACGATCTAAAGAGAGAAAACGTTTTTGTAAAGAACAAAAACACGAAAATAACCAAGAAATTTCTTATTGTCTGCGTGAATACAAATGAAAGCTAAGCTGAGCTTATATAATGCTCTACACGAAATTCTTAGCAAGAAACAAATCAAAGATGATCAAAAACTAGTCGTTGGACAATAATGAGCAAATCGGCAAAATAAGGAAGCTGTGATGTCGCCTTGTATCTGGACGGTTTGAGAGGATATGTGAGCCTCTCTGGAACATTCTGATCTCCATAAAAGTTGCCCAAGTTGTGGCATTCAAAGGCAAGGAGCCGTTGGCCATTTATGGCCCTAAGTGTGAACGCAGCCATAAAAGGAAAGTATACTTGCAAGGAGATCCGCCTAATCCTGTGTGTGTTGGTGCATGGTAAGGTGTTTACAAGCTTCCTTAGTTGTCTTAGAATATCTCCTGGTCGCCATAGATATGTTTGCAAGGTGTAGCAACCATTGGATCGAGGACTTTCCTTAAACAGAACCAAGTCAACCCGTTTTGGGAAAATGGGTGTAACTTGTGGATCCGATGGGCATTTTGTTGGATCTTTAGCTTGATGGATCCATGAGAGGCCCATTGATATTATCCAAGTGGTCCTGGGCTTAGATCTTTCCTGAGTTGGGTTGTGTAACTCGATCTTTGGCCTAGTCGCTGGATTGCGTCCAAAGCAGGTCTATCAATTTGTAAAATCGATAACTCTCAAGTCTGAACCGGGAATGAGATGAATCCAATTGTCGGTTCTTCCCTGATGGATCAAGATTCCATAACAAGTTGGTTTGTAGCTTAATTCCTCCTGGTTCGATTGGAAACCTCCAATCAATGCACCTATGTCCAAATCGGGTAAATTGGGAGACACCTGATTTGTAAATAGCATAACTCCTTCATCTGGGATCCAATTGGACTGATTCCACTTCGACACGTGATCTGGTTGAGCTAATAATGTAGCCCAAGTGGTTTCATGGCCTGAATCGTTGTTCTTGAGGCATAACTCTTCAAGACATGCATCTTCTTCCATTTGATGGGTGCTGAGCGATAGTAGCGTAGGAGCAACTGTCCCAACAACAAGAAAGGTTCTGCTGTCGCCAATAGGAACATGATCTAAGCCTTCCATACGCACAGTACAGTCTCTTTCTGAGGTGGTAGTAGTTCCATGAGCTTTCATGGTACTGATGACCCCATCATACCCTCTCTCTTGGAAAAGTTTCGTCCTCGAAACTTCTTCTTTACCTGCACCCAAATAGAGCAAGTTAGTATTTTCGTAAAGGAGTGGGTCTAGAGATTTACCTCGGGGAATTTTTTTGCCGCGGTTCCGGTAGGATTGATGCTGAGCATCTGGTGGTTCTTCTTTTATCAACAAAGAAGCTATGACTCCTTTCCATGGCAGCTGATGGCTTGGCTTTAACAGCAAGTAATTGGATTCCCCATGGTCTTTCTTTTGATCCGAGATTTTGTTTATACGTTGAAGCGGTTCTCTTTGGATCTTGGTCTCGTCTTGGGTTCCTTGTTCTTGTTCGCTTTGCGGTTCAAGCAATGGTATGGGATTTGGCGTTTGTTGAACCTCCTTTATTTGAAATGATTGCTTAGCCTCTGTTTGCTTCTTTAAGGTGTTTGAAATCACCTTCCCTGGCTCAGGGCAGTAGGCGTTCTTGTGGTCAAGAATGGGCTGCGATTTTTGTGTTGACATCCATCTTTTTGAAGTTGTCGGGAACATATGCTTCTTGGGGATGTAGATGCGGTTGTGGGACTTCTGTACATACTCTATGTACATACGCTGCTTGAGATTACCCCAAATGATGATCGGATTATGATAGTAGGCCCGAGCTTCTTCTTGTATCCACCATGTATGAGCATCTCCAACAAGTGTGTTAATGGCGTAGGACAATCTATCCTCCTTTGGGATGTTGTGGGACCGAAGCCAATAATCCATGTCCTCCTCCCACCGTAGGTAAGCTTCTGGTCCTTGCCCATGACCTGAAAAGGAGATGTGATCTGGGGGCTCCGGTTCAGGTTCTCCCCCGCCTTGTTCCTCAAAAATAGAGCTTGAATAGCCATCTCCTCCTCCTTCCCATGGAGCTTCGCGCCCTTCACCCCAATCAATCTCGGAGGTGTTGTATTCACTTGCTCCATCTTCTTCTTCACCTGAATCCATGGCGGCTGTTGTGTCCTAGGTTTCCTTGCCAAAAACAAAGAAGACAATGAATCAAAAAAATCAGAATCGTAATAAGAAAGAAAAGGAAACAAATAAATGGCCAAAATCAAAAAGATGGTTTTTTTTTTTTTGACTAAAAAAAATTTCGAAATTCAAATAAAACAAAAGGAAAGAAATTCTTATTTTTATTTACTGGTTTATAGAATGAAAGGGTGCAAAAACTGTAAAAATAAAACGAAATCAACAAGAACAAATTTTTATGGACTTTTCTTTTACGAAACAAAACAAAACAATTCAAGTAAGACAATTTTTATTTTGGTTTTAGTTTAATAGGACATTAAATTTAAAAAAATACGAATAACAAAATTGAAACAAAATAGTTTTTTTTTTTTTGATCAAAATTGCTAAAGTACCAAAAAAAATTCGACACAAGGGATTAGGGTTCTTCTATTTTTTTTTTTTTTGAATCTAGCAACCTAACAAGAACAAGAAAAAAAAAATACAGAAAATTAAAAGATGATAAGGGAACGTTTACACCTTAGATTCAGGAGCTTTTGAAGCTCTGATACCAAAATGATACGTGCTCAAGTGTTGAAGAAGCTGGACTAAGGTCTCTCTCTTCTTTCAACGGGATAAGATGGAGATTGCTGGTGGAGCGATGAGAACCACAAGAGAGGCGACGGTCTCTTGATACTTCAAGGGGTTTCCCTAAGGATCGGACTCACTCACGATCTAAAGAGAGAAAACGTTTTTGTGAAGAACAAAAACTCGAAAATAACAAAGAAATTTCTTATTGTCTGCGTGAATACAAATGAAAGCTAAGCTGAGCTTATATAATGCTCTACACGAAATTCTTAGCAAGAAACAAATCAAAGATGATCAAAAACTAGCCGTTGGACAATAATGAGCAAATCGGCAAAATAAGGAAGCTGTGATGTCGCCTTGTATCTGGACGGTTTGAGAGGATATGTGAGCCTCTCTGGAACATTCTGATCTCCATAAAAGTTTCCCAAGTCGTGGCATTCAAAGGCAAGGAGCCGTTGGCCATTTATGGCCCTAAGTGTGAACGCAGCCATAAAAGGAAAGTATACTTGCAAGGGGATCCGCCTAATCATGTGTGTGTTGGTGCATGGTAAGGTGTTTGCAAACTTCCTTAGATTTCTTAGAATCTCTCCTGGTCGCCATAGATATGTTTGCAAGGTGTAGCAACCATTGGATCGAGGACTTTCCTTAAATAGAACCAAGTCAACCCGTTTTGGGAAAATGGGTGTAACTTGTGGATCCGATGGGCATTTTGTTGGATCTTTAGCTTGCTGGATCCATGAGAGGCCCATTGATATTATCCAAGTAGTCCTGGGCTTAGATCTTTCCTGAGTTGTGTTGTGTAACTCGATATGTGGCCTAGTCGCTGGATTGCGTCCAAAGCAGGTCTATCGATTTGTAAAATCGATAACTCTCAAGTCTGAACCGGGAATGAGATGAATCAAATTTTCTGTTCTTCCCTGATGGATCAAGATTCCAGAACAAGTCGGTTTGTAGCTTAATTCCTTCTGGTTCTATTGGAAACCTCCAATCAATGCACCTATGTCCAAATCGCGTAAATTGGGAGACACCTGATTTGTAAATAGCATAACTCCTTCATCTGGGATCCAATTGGACTGATTCCACTTCGACGCATGATCTGGTTAAGCTAAGAATGTAGCCCAAGTGGTTTCATGGCCTGAATCGTTGTGCTTGAGGCATAACTCTTCAAGACATGCATCTTCTTCTATTTGATGGGTGCTGAGCGATAGTAGCGTAGGAGCAACTGTCCCAACAACAAGAAAGGTTCTGCTGTCGCCAATAGGATCATGATCTAAGCCTGCCGTACGCACAGTACAGTCTCTTTCTGAGGTGGTAGTAGTTCCATGAGCTTTCATGGTACTGATGTCCCCATCATCTAACAATCAACTTTCTGCCCAAATAGTGAAGCTCGAGCAATCGATTCAACTACTAACTCAAAGCAATGAGAAGACGGCGAAATATTTTAATGTCAAAGTCGATTGTATGTACAACGACTTGAATGGGATATTTGAATTTCTTTCGACCCATGTCAAGAAGTTGGATATGCAAGTCTTTCAAACTGCGGACTCCGCTAAGAGACCGAACGGATCTTTACCCGGAAGAGTAGTAGATAATCCGAAGAGATTTTGCAACGTGATCTCCACCGTGCCCAAAAAGGAAGTCAACAGTGTGATGAAGAATGTAGAAGCTTCAAAATTAATCCCACTATATGGAAGAGCCAATACCGAATTCAAAATGGTTCGAGAACCACCATTTAAGGTACCAAAACAAATCTCGTTTCAAAGACTATGATCCGGGATGTTTTTCTTTCTCTTGATTGATTTCTGGGATAAATTTTGTAGATTTTCTATGTGATTCGGGAGCCAGCGTCAATATCATGTCAAAAATATTTGCCGAGAAGCTCGGTATAAAGACTCTCACACCATCTACCATAAGCGTAACGTTTGGAGATTCATCACAAAAGAAGCCCGATGGAGTGATCAACGGTCTTCAACTACTTATTTAAAAAAAGATTGTTCTTGTTGATTTTTAAGTTCTCGAGATGGATCGATACAAGGATAGACAATTAATTTTTGGTCGACTGTTCTTAGCTACCGTTTGCGCAATCCTCGATCACGCCAACCGTAACACCCCTGATTCCCTCTATAAATAGAAAGAGATCGGGAATGTCACAATACGGCTACGGAGACAATCCGACCTGAGCAACTGATATATCCTCCCAAAATTCGCACACTCTTGTTGGTATTGAATCGAAATTGAAACTCGATAATCCTTGGACGATCAAGGCGGGGGAAGTGAACGGCTGCGTCGAGAGCTATGAACGGCACTCGGTAAACCTGAACCGAAGGCTAACCACCTAAGGAACGTTGTTATTCGTCGGCTAACCACCTCGGAATCGGAGTGAACACAAGGCTAACCACCTAGTGATCGATTTGTGATCAAGAGGCTAACCACCCAATGACCGGTTTGATTTCATTGGCTAACAACCAAAGAGAGCGAAAGTTCACTAAGGAACAAAGAAGAGACTTCTTTAAAAGATTGATAAAAAGTTGGATGATTATTCTCAATGAGATTACATGGTTTATATAGGGAGAGAATGTGAAGGGGTGAAGATAGAAAACACTAAAAACAATGCATAGAAAATAACAAAGTCTAATTAAAACCCAAAGACAAAGACTGTTGACTTTTGACTCCATTAAGTCTTGTTTGAATGCCCCTTAGCCTCCCAATTTCGTGGGTGATGATGGTGATGATGATCTTTGCACATCATGGAAAAAGTTGGGCCAAATGTGAGATGTAAGCCCAAACCTCATTAAACCCTCTTTTGGTAAACCAATTGGGACAAACCCAAAAGGAGGAAATAGATTACAAGGACAAACACCTTGGGCCAAACCTCAAAAACCCATGATGAAATCGGACCATGTTGTAGATGGAGTGTGAGTGTTGAGCTCGGATCATGTTGAAGACGATGTGCGGGAGCTCGGTCCAACGGGAATTCGAAACATGTTGAATCTTCTTGTATCATGACGACTTCAAGGAATATGTGAGCTTCCTAGGAAAATCCAGGATGACAGAGAGGGTGTTCAAAACGCAGAACCTTGGACAGAAGATCTGTTGAGAAGTTACAGCTCTGAAATGAAGCAACCCGAGGATCCGTTGGGTTTGAATTCGAATAAATCCCAAACGAAAACTGGGATCGACTTGATTCCAACTCTCCAGGAACCTCTGATGGATCAAGATTGTAGAACAGGTTGATTTATAGCCTAACTCCTCTTGTTTTGGTGGGAAACCTCCAAACAAGGCGTATCTGTCCAAATCAAGGATGCTAGGAATCACCAGATTTGTAAATTGCATAACTCCTTCCTCTAAATTTGGATCGGACTGATTCCACTTCGATGAGCTCTCTATGTGAGCTGAGAATATTTTCCCTGTGGTCTCATGTGCTGAATCATCGTGGTTGAGTTTAGATTATTTAAGAAAAGCACATGTATTCGTATTGATCCTTTTGCGACTTGTGTGGTGAATTTGATGGAGTTTTGGTTCAGCTGCTGCTATGATGACCTTGTCAATATCCTTTGGATCAAGCTCAGCTACAAGTTCAGATTCAAGCTCGTCCATGATCGTATCAGCAACCCATATCACTTTGGCTAAACCGTCGCCGTGGGCGCGCCTCTTGACCAAGGCCTAAGGCTTTGCAACCCGCACCTTAGTGTCGAGTTATTTCAGTTTGAACTAAACTAATATCATTTAACACAAACTGGTTTTATTGAAATTCTTTCATATTATTCATCTTGTTGAAAATAGTTACCAAAAGGTTTATGCTAAGGTCGGCCAGTCTATTGCCAAAATTACATAGATAATATATTTGCTAATTGGTTTTATTGTGGACCTATACTTTATGTCGTCTCGAGCTACTGTCGTCTCGAGCTACCTGCAAAAAAAATTAGTCATGAGTATTCTAGCAATACTAAGTGAGTTCTTGGGAAATCTAAGCACTCCTTAGAATCCCACCGAAATCACTTGCAAGCAAGTTCTGCTAACAAGCCAGCTAACACTCAATCAATCACATCATATGCACATGCGGAAGCTATTAACAACTTAGCAAAGTCTCTTTATGCTACTATGATCTATTTTCTAAATGTGAGGCCTTTATCTTGGTGACCTTGCATCCATCAGGTGACTTTCGGTCCTTTAGTCACCACTCGGCTCGGTAGCTAACGTACAACCCTTTACCAGGGGAAATACCGGCCTCCCACACCGGCCCAACTTCGCCCGGTGTGGAAGCTCTCGCTAAAGCCAGCCGAAGTGTCTGTAAGAGTAGCCTAGCTGAAGGATCTATGCTCAGATTTAGCTTCTGAAGTCTTCATAGAAGTTGTAGATACTTGAGTTAGTTGTCATTTGGAGATAGGTTCAAATCGTTCTGATCTGTGGTTTGAGAGATACATCAGATTTAGCAGAGACATGTCTAACTGGCGCCCAAACGAGTTACACTCAAAAATGCAAAACCTCCCACACCGGCCACATACACCGGCCCCAACTTGGCTGGTATCAGAACTTCGACCACCAAGACCCACTTTGACCCAGATTTGACCGGTTCAATACTCGGTTTGTCCCGGGTTGACCCGGTTTGCACCCTTTTTCTATAAATACTCTAAACCTAATTTTTGATAACTAAACTTTCTTTTCATAGAGTTGGGTTTTAACCCAAACTCCTCTTATGATTTTGGATGGATCTTCATCACAAATGCCACTCTAGAGAAAGATTTTTCAACCTATCTTTATATTATCTTTATTTTATTCTTGTTCTTTATCTTTATGTCTTCTTCTTTTATGTTCTTCATGTTCTTTAGGCTTTAGACCTTTTTGTTGAATTTTGGATTATGCTTGATTTTGATGATTTGATTATTAATTTGTGTTACTTATGTTCTTAATCCTTGCTTTCATTTCTTTTTAAGTAATCCTAGCCATAGATTGGGCTTGAGAGAGTCAATCTAGATCAAAGGGAAAATCATGCACACCAAGTGTTCGATGAAATTCCCCTAGAAGCTTAGTAAGAGATAAACATTCTTAACCTATGAAAGTAGTTTCTTAAGGTGTTTATTGGTTGATTTGAATGTTGATCTTAATGCTTGCTAATCACTTTATCACAAATGAGAGTTTTATCTTGATTTAGTGATTAGCAAAGTGATTATTGCCTTGAGAGAGGATTAGTCATACTTAGTGATCTTAACCTAAGGACTAGCATTGATTGTGTGTATTTGCATCATTAGTCAATTGTCTTGATGATTAGATGATGATGATTTAGGTTGATATTTGTTAAATCTTTCACTTAGGTTGGTTCTTAATGCTAGATTTGATGAGATAAACCAAAGTCTAGAACTACACCTAGTATAGGTAGTTCTAGTTTGGCGTGACAAACCAACCTAGAGCTACACCCTAGGATTTTTAGTCTCGTCCCATGCATTAGGGAGAGATCGAGTAAACGATGTTAGTGCTAGATTAGATTTATTCATTCGAGTCTTGAACTTAGGCATTTCACTCCTTACCTGAGTTTTAATGAATTGCTTGAACCGAATCTTTTGTGAGCTTTTGTGAGCTTGAACCGAATCTTTTGTCTAGGGTGATTACTGAACTAATTGGGATTGGAGATTAATGCTTGTTTTTCATCTTATCACAATCCATAGTTTGATCTTGATTTGGTGATTAACAAAGTGATTAGTGCCACGAGAGTGGATTAGTCAAATTTATGAATCCCATGTTTTAGGATAGTGTTTAATGCTTCCAAATGATTCATTGTTTGATTGTTACCCATCTCATTGATAGCTTAGTTCATGATCCACATTTATATCTTTGTTTTCCTTCTTGTATTTGTTTTCTTTAGTTTAAAAACATAAAAACCCAAAAACAATTGCTCTAGCTTAGGAAGTTTCATGTATTCTTAGTGCTTCAATCTTAGCTTCTTTAGTTCGATCCTCAAATACTACAATGACAAGAGTAGATTTGAGTAATTGATATGAGCTTAACGCAAAAACCTATATATCAAGAAGCTCGGTATAAAGATTCTCATACCATCTACCATGAGCGTAACTTTTGGAGATTCATCACTAAAGAAGCCCGAGGGAGTGATCAACGATCTTCAACTACTTATTGAAAAAAAGATTGTTCCCGGTGATTTTCAAGTTCTCGAGATGGATCGAGACAAGGATAGACAATTAAGTTTTGGTCGACTGTTCTTAGCTACCATTGGCGCCATCCTCGATCACGCCAACTGTAACACCCCTGATTCCCTCTATAAATAGAAAGAGATCGGGAATGTCACAGTACGGCTACGGAGACAATCCGACCTGAGCAACCCATATCACTCTGGCTAAACCGTCGCCGTGGGCGCGCCTCTTGACCAATGTCTAAGGCTTTTGATATGCTCAAATTAATACCCTAACAGTACTAAAGCAGTAGTTGTAATATAGCTAGGGGTCGAACCACAAAGACTCACAGAGATGCACAATAGATTGTATAGTTGAGATTTAAGCTAAGCCAAACAGGTGTAATTGAAAGCAGTGCAGAAATTAAAAGGGATTTAATTAATTGGGAAAATAAAGGCTCATGGTTTTTCTCAGGAAACCAATGAATGCAGATAAACTAACTAGCAGGATTCAGATTTAGCGCAGTTCTTGAACTCAAATCACTAAAGTATAATTAACCAACTGTCGTTGCGAGAATAATCTAAATCTAAATCCTAGGAATTCCAAATCTCTTTGTGAATCCTAAAGTCTAAATCAGTTTTAATATCAGGTTTGATATGTTCACAAATCAATTAAACCAAATCTCTTTGCGAGTAATCAATTTGCTCACCTAGGTTCTATCAGGTAATTAATCGCACTGTCGTGCCTAATCAATTATCCTAAGATCTAAGTTCCAGATTCGTCAACCTAGAATTAGCTTTGAACACAACCTAAGGCGAAAAACTAATCCAGATGGTGAATCCTAAACAGATAATTAATCTAGCATTCAAAGAAAACCCTTATGAGAATACCCTAAACCTAAAGTGGATCTACTCAGACATGGAGAATGAAATAATCAACATTTTTGAATAAATCATCAATAGAAAATAAGATTAACAAGAGGTTTTAAGATCTGATCTCGGACGAAGGGAGATTCAGACTTGTCTCAGACCAAAGTATAGAAAATAAAGCTTAGCCTAAAATTGGCTGTAAAATCCCTATAAATAACCTAAAACACGTTATGGGCCTTTTCGTAATAATTAATGACTTCTGGACCAAGTTGCAATTCTTCAACTCTTCATTAAAGTCGCATGTTGTGTCAGCTTCGAAGAGTATCGATCGATGCTTGTCGTGAAATCAGGTACTCAGCAACACGACTTCAGCTTTTGCTCCAAAATGTTCCAGAAAGCTCCATAGAACTCCAATATCTCCAATTATACTCCATATGTGCTAAGACCTGTAAAAGACTCTAAAAGACTCCAAAATACTATAAAAACTCTATAAAAAGGACTTGTATCATGGCTTAAAAAAGGGTAAAAACCATGATATATCAACTCCCCCAGACTTAGCCTTTGCTTGCCCTCAAGCAAATAAAAGACTAAATAGAGAAAGAGGTTTGAAAACATAGAGACTCACCTGTTCTTGAAACGTTGCAATGACCCTTTTCCCAATCACCCAAATGTCACCTAACCAGCTTTTTGATCTAACCACCATGTACTTCTCCGTAGACATTCGCAGCTTCCCAGACTACACACATTATCTCACAGCATTGTTCAATCAAGCCATCCTCTCCAGTTCCATCGCTGCAGCCAATATTCAAGAACCTTCTAGCCTCTTTACAAGACAATATCATGACAAGGAACCACCCTTTTTCACACTTTTTGTATCAATTTCTCTCCCCCAGACTTATTTCTTATTATATTCTTTCTTTTATTTTCAGCTTTGCTTATACACATCAAGGTATGAGACGCGAGTATTGATGGTGTTTGCCACCAAATCCCCGGTTCTTCCCTCTAAATGTATCAAAGGATGTAGGCGAATAATGGCATCATAGGAAAATCCTAGCCTCGCTTCCAATCCTTTGTGTGATCATTCCCTCTTAAGTAGAATAATGGGATCGCTGGAGATTTTCCTAACCCTCTACTCAGAAGAAAATTATTTCATCTTTTATGCTCTTATTTATCAACTTATAACAGGGGAGAGAGATACCATAACTCTAAACACATGGGTTCCTTTATCAGATATGAATGATGAATCAAGCTCTAAAAACACTAACCACATTGATGAAGTGCAAAAGTTTGGCTCAGGCTTCAGAAGAACTCTGCTGGAGACATGGATGTTTTCTAGTCAATTGGTCAGTCTTTGGATTTTTATTAGTCGATCTAGAGCTGATCATGCAACACTGGTCACTCAAAAACAAAATCAAATCAATAGGTTCAAGCACATGATCATTATCTCCAACAAGTTTTGACTCAATAAAACGACAATTTTTTTTTTATGACTCTAAGATAAACAAACACAATGTCAGCAGACACCTCCCCCAGACTTGAACAACACTGTCCTCAGTGTTATATAGCCTAGAGTCAGTGAAATAAAACAAAATAACAGAATAAAATTGGGAAAAACAAGAAGTTACCTTGCTGGAACATTGAATATCGATCGACACACAGCCTGGTATCGATCGATACCAGACTTAAATCGACATGAACCGTTCTGAATCGCGAAGGGTATCGATCGATACTGGAGGGTATCGATCGACACTCAGGCGATTTCGAGTTTTGCTCCTTGTTTATCCTGACACAAACACAAAACGAACGAAAATAAAAAGAAAAACGAATCAAAAACAGACTCACCAGTGGGTTGCCTCCCACCAAGCGCTCGTTTAACGTCAATAGCTTGACTGTAACGCCCTTCAGGCTGGATAAGAGTGCGAGCTTGCATCAAAACAGGCTCCACAACTTGACATTGCTATCGTCAGAGTTCTGCTCATCATGCTGTCCACAAACTCCTGTCCTTTCTCTTTCAGCTCATAAGTAAGAAGGATTCTAGCCTTAGAGAATGGCTTCGAATCTCCTTTGCACCTCACCTTGTACTCAATTGAATCTCCATCGCACTTCTGAGGTATCAAAGTGACATGGGGATTCTCGACCTTTTTGCTCGTGGCCTTCTTCTTCTTTGTTGCCCTAGCCTTCTTGACAACTTCCTTGGGAATGCTGGGCGGTTCAGCTGGAATGTCTGTGACAGTAGGCTCATCAGGAGGCTCTTCCAAAATATCAATTGCTAGTGACTCTCCTGTGATAACTTTGATGCAATAGATTGTATAGTTGAGATTTAAGCTAAGCCAAACAGGTGTAATTGAAAGCAGTGCAGAAATTAAAAGGGATGTAATTAATTGGGAAAATATAGGCTCATGGTTTTTCTCAGGAAACCAATGAATGCAGATAAACTAACTAGCAGGATTCAGATTTAGCGCAGTTCTTGAACTCAAATCACTAAAGTATAATTAACCAACTGTCGTTGGGAGAATCATCTAAATCTAAATCCTAGGAATTCCAAATCTCTTTGCGAATCCTAAAGTCTAAATCAGCTTTAATATCAGGTTTGATATGTTCACAAATCAATTAAACCAAATCTCTTTGCGAGTAATCAATTTCCTCACCTAGGTTCTATCAGGTAATTAATCGCACTGTCGTGCCTAATCAATTATCCTAAGATCTAAGTTCCAGATTCGTCAACCTAGAATTAGCGTTGAACACAACCTAAGGCGAATAACTAATTCAGATGGTGAATCCTAAACAGATAATTAATCTAGCATTCAAAGAAAACCCTTATGAGAAAACCCTAAACCTAAAGTGGATCTACTCAGACATGGAGAATGAAACAATCAACATGTTTGAATAAATCATCAATAGAAAATAAGATTAACAAGAGGTTTTAAGATCTAATCTCGGACGAAGGGAGATTCAGACTTGTCTCAAACCAAAGTATAGAAAATAAAGCTTAGCCTAAAAGTGGCTGTAAAATCTTTATAAATAACCTAAAACACGTTCTGGGCCTTTTCGTAATAATTAAAGACTTATGGACCAAGTTGCAATTCTTCAACTCTTCATTAAAGTCGCATGTCGTTTCAGCTTCGAAGAGTATCGATCGATACCAAGGTGTATCGATCGATTCTTGTCGTGAAATCAGGTACTCAGCAACACGACTTCAGCTTTTGCTCCAAAATGTTCCAGAAAGCTCCATAGAACTCCAATATCTCCAATAATACTCCAAATGTGCTAAGACCTGTAAAAGACTCTAAAAGACTCCAAAATACTATAAAGACTCTATAAAAAGGACTTATATCATGGCTTAAACAGGGTAAAAACCATGATATATCAGCTTTGCAACCCGTACCTTAGTGTCGAGTTATTTCAGTTGGGACTAAACTAATATCATTTAACATGATATGCGCAAATTAATACCCTAAAAAGTACTAAAGCATTTGCTGCAGTATATCAGGGGTCGAACACAAGAACTCAGAGAAATCGCACAATAGATTGTATAGTATCAAGTCAAGCTAAGCAGTTCAGATTAAACAAAAAGCAGTAAGCAGTAAACGAGTTGTAAATCGATGGGAAGTAGATAGGTTCAGGGATATTTCACAGGAAATCAATGAATGCAAAATAAACTAACTAATCAGGATTCAGGTTACGCGCGGTTCTCGAACTCAAATCACTAGAGTATAATTAACCAAATGTCATTGCGAAAACTATCTAAATCTTAACTTCAGAACCCCAAATTTCTTTGCAAATTCCTAAGAATAAATCAGCCTTAATTTCAAGTTTGATATGTTCACAAATCAATTAAACTAAATCTCTTTGCGAATAATCAATTTGCTCACCCTAAGTTCTATCAGGGAATTAATCCCACTGTCGTGCCTAATCAATTATCCTAAGATCTAAGTTCTAGGTGATCAATTCAGAATTAGCTTTGAGAACAACCTAAGGCGAAGAACTAATTCAGATTATGAATCCTAAATAACTAATCAACCTAGCATTCAAGAAATCCCTTATAAGAATCCCCAATTCTAACAAGAGATCTACTCAGACATGGAAATTGAATCAATAAACATGTTTGAATAAATACTCAATAGAAAATAAGAAAGAGTAACAAAAGGGTTCGAAATCTTCTCTCGACGAACAGAGTTTCAGACTTGTCTCCCTTGAAAAGCTCTCTCCCAAATCCAGAATAAAATAAAAGCGTAGCCAACAAAGTGGCTGTAAAATCCCTATAAATAACATAAATCAAGAATTGGGGTCTTCTTGTAAATATTAAAGACTTCTGGACCAAGTTGTAATTCTTCAACTCTTCATTAAAGTCGCTGGTCGTGTCTGCATGTGGAGAGGTATCGATCGATACTAGGCAGTATCGATCGACAATGATCGTGAAATCGGGTACTCAGCAACACGAACTTCAGCTTTGCTCCAAAATGCTCCAGAAAGCTCCAATATCTCCAATTATGCTTCAAACGTGCTAAAACCTGTAAAAGACTCTAAAGTACTACAAAATAATATAAAGACTCTATAAAACGGACTTATATCATGGCCTAAACGGGGAAAGCCATGATATATCAACTCCCCCAGACTTAGCCCTTGCTTGCCCTCAAGCAAAACAGAAAGCTAAACCAGAGAAAGAGGTTTGAAAACGCGGAGACTCGCCTGTTCAGGAATCAACGCAAAGATCCTTTTCCCAAGCACCCAAATGTCAGCTAACCAGCCCTTAATCTAACCACCATGTACTCCTCCGTAGACATTTGCAGCTTTTCCAGACTCCACACATTATCTCGCAGCATTGTTCAAATAAAGCCCTCATCGCCAGTTTCATCGCTTCAGCCAATGTTCAAGAACCTTCTAGATTCTTTACCATACAATCTCATGACAAGGAACCATCCAATTTCACACTTTTTGTATCACTTTCTCTCCCCCAGACTTATTTCTTATTATGTTCTCTTTTTTTTTTTTTTAGATCTGCATATACACATCAAGGTCCGAAATGCGAGTATTGATGGTGTTTGCCACCGAATCTCCGGTTCTTCCCTCTCTATGTATCAAAGGTTTACGCGAATAGTGGTATGACGGAAAATTTTCCTAACC
This sequence comes from Eutrema japonicum, assembly GCA_030161315.1. Taxonomy (NCBI): domain Eukaryota; kingdom Viridiplantae; phylum Streptophyta; class Magnoliopsida; order Brassicales; family Brassicaceae; genus Eutrema; species Eutrema japonicum. The sequence goes on along the minus strand of BSQW01000007.1, from coordinate 31,274,844 downwards.
TCGCTTTCAACCTTTGTGTGATCATTCCCTCTTAAGTAGAATAATGGGAAATTTTCCTAACCTCGCAAGAAATTTTCCTAACCCTCTACTCGGAAGAAAATCATTTCAATCTTTTATGCTCTTATTTATCAACTTATAACAGGGGAGAGAGATACCATTACTTTAAACATGTGGGTTCCTTTGTCAGATATGAATGATGAATCAAGCTCTGTAAACACTAACCACATTGATGAAGTGCAAAATTTTGGCTCAGGATTCAGAAGAATTCAGCTGGAGACATGGATGTTTTCTAGTCAACTGGTCAGTGCTTGGATTTTTCATTAGTCGATCTAGAGCTGATCCTGCAACCCTGGTCACTTAAAAACAAAATCAAAACAACAATTCAAGCACATGATCATCATCTCCAACAAGTTTTGACTCAATAAAACATTTTTGACTCGATAAAATAACTAACTCTAAGAAAAACAAACACAATGTCAGCAGACATCTCCCCCAGACTTGAACAACACTGTCCCCAGTGTTATCTAGCCTAGAGTAGGTAAAAGAAAACAAAAGAACGTAATAGAATTAAGAAAAACAAGAAGTTATCGTGCTGGAACATCTGGTATCGATCAACACACGGCCTGGTATCGATCGATACCAGGCTTAAATCGATATGATGAACCGTCTCATTCGCGATCGGTGTCGACCGATACCAATATGGTATCGATCGACCGATACCAATATGGTATCGATCGACACTCAGGCGATTTCGAGTTTTGCTCTTTGTTTATCCTGACACAAACACATAATGAACGAAAAATAAAAAGAAAAACGACTCAAAAACATACTCACCAGTGGGTTGCCTCCCACCAAGCGCTCGTTTAACGTCAGTAGCTTGACTGTAACGCCATTCAGGCTGTGGGTGCATCATCCAAACACATTATCTGCCCTGTTGGAATCTCGGCTTTCGCCCAATAGTGTTTCACCCTCTGTCCATTGACAGTGAATTCATCGCCTGTAGGACTAATCAGCACGACAGCACCATGTGGTCTGACCTCCTTGATTGTGAAGGGACCTGACCAACGAGAACGCAGTTTACCAGGAAACAATTGCAAAAGAGAGTTATACAGAAGTACCTGGTCGTTCGGCTCGAAATGTCTGGAGATGATCTTTTTATCATGATAGGCCTTAGTTCTCTCCTTGTACAGCTTCGAGTTCTCGTAGGCGTGGTGCCTAATCTCATCCAACTCGTTCAGCTGAATCAATCTCCTCTCTGCTGCAGGCTTGATGTCAAAGTTCAGCAACTTCGTCGCCCATGCAGCCTTGTGCTCTATCTCCACTGGAAGGTGACATGCTTTCCCGTACAGCAAGTGGAACGGTGTAGTACCCAGCGGTGTCTTGAAAGCAGTCCTATAAGTCCATAGCGCATCATCCAGCTTCTTAGACCAATCCTTCCTAGGAACACCCACTGTCTTCTCCAAAATTTCTTTGATTTGCCTGTTGCAGACCTCGACTTGCCCACTCGTCTGAGGGTGATATGGAGTAGCCACGCGATGATTTACACCATACTTCTTTAGCAACATCTCGAAAATCTTGTTGATAAAGTGAGAACCACCATCACTTATCATAATTCGAGGTACTCCAAATCGAGGGAAAATGATGGTCTTAAATAGCTTAACGACCACCGAAGAATCATTGGTTCGGCTAGCAATCGCCTCCATCCATTTGGACACATAGTCCACAGCAACCAGGATGTACCAGTTCTCGTATGATGAGGGAAAGGGACCCATAAAATTGATGCCCCAGCAATCGAAAACTTCAACCCCAAGGATGAAATTCTGTGGCATCTCATGTCGCTTGCTGATCTTCCCTCTCCTCTGGCAGACATCACACTGTGAGATATAGGCATGAGCATCCTTGAACATAGTAGGCCACCAGAAGCCTGCTTGAAGAACCTTGGACACCGTCTTGAAAGTGGCAAAGTGACCAGCATACTCAGAACCATGGCAATGAAAAAGAATCGCTGGCACCTCAGACTCTGCAACGCATCTTCTGTAGATACCATCTGACCAGTTCTTGTATAGGTAAGGCTCATCCCATAAGAACCTCATCATCTCGCGCATAAACTTCTTCCTCGCATACTTTGTGGGATGCTTTGGATCAGTCTTTACAGCAAGGTAGTTGGCAATGTCGGCGTACCATGGTCGTGCAGCACTATAGACAGCGGCGAGATAGACATAATAAGAGTTTAAGTGCTTTGCCGACAAAACAGGTCCAAATCGCGACGGGTATCGAGCGACACTAGGGGAGTATCGATCGATACCGAAAGTCTGCATTCATGAAAATTGTAGATTTTTGGGACAAAGGTCTTGAAGCTGAGCTTCAATGAAGTAAATACCTTCCTCTGGCAAGCAATCATCAATAGGTACGACTTCATCGACCTTTAATCGCGATAAGTGGTCAGCAACGCCATTCTCAACTCCTCTCTTGTCTTTGATCTCGATGTCGAACCCTTGGAGCAAAAGAACCCATCGGCATAGACGAGGCTTGAGGTCCTTGTTCTTCAGCAGGTATTTGAGAGCAACATGGTCTGTGTGAACAATAACCTTGCTCCCTATCAAGTAGGACCGAACTTTCTCAAAAGAGAAAACAACTCCATGTAACTCTTTCTCAGTGGTGGTGTAATTTCCCTGAGCATCATCTAACGCCCTGCTGGCATAATAAATAGCATTGAGCTTCTTGTCTTTCCTCTGACCCAACACATCTCCAACCGCAAAATTACTCGCATCGCACATGACTTCAAAAGGTAAACCCCAATCAGGTGGTTGGACAATAGGAGCACTCACCAATGCATTCTTAATCTCCTCGAAGGGTGCAAGGAAATCAGATGTGAAGTCAAAATTGACTTCCTTACATAACAGGGCTGTTAGTGGGCGTGCAAGTTTATAGAAATCTTTGATGAACCTCCTGTAAAACCCAGCATGACAGCTTGTCATGACCTGAATCTTAGCTTTGTCAACTAATGAGGACATCGACTCTATAACCGACCCAAAGGAGATGCCCACCGTCCAAGAAGGTCCCATGACCCGCTCTAAGGCCAAACAGCTCAAAAGGAGGTTTGGGACAGCCATACAAGCTTTCATCAACTCTCTAAGACCAGACGATCCTTTTCAAGACGTAGCCGAGACAAAATCAGTTTTAGCCGAGAGAAGAGAGCCCATGCCAGATGATAGTCCAAACGACCTGATCATCACTAAGTGAGGTAAGTTCTCTCGTCCAAGTGACCATTCTAAGACTAACAGGACATGTGGTTTTAGCCCTACAGACACAGAACCAGTTCTAGCCGAGAGACCTTACTCGAAGGCAGTTTTAGCCGAGAGAAGAGAGCCCATGCTAGATGATAGTCCAAACGACCTGATCATCACTAAGGGAGGTAAGTTCTCTCGTCCAAGTGACCATTCTAAGACTAACAGGACATGTGGTTTTAGCCCTACAGACACGGAACCTGTTCTAGCCGAGAAACCTTACTCGAAGTCAGTTTTAGCCGAGACAAAAAAGCCAATTCCAAACGATGATCCAAACGATCCGATCATCACTGAGGGAGGTAAGTTCTTTCGACCAAATGCATATTTTAAGACTAACAGGACAAGTAGTTTTCCTCTTAGAAATGCAGAACAGCCAGTTGCTTCACTCACAAGCCACTTAGCCGAGGAGAACCAAAAAGGGGCTGAAGAAGATATTGAAGCTGAGGGATCGCAAGAATTTGAAGAGGATGGTTTCTCTGTTCAAGAAGACCTCCTAGAAGACTTCACCAAGCTGCTGCACACACGGGACGCACCAGAACCAGAGTCACCTTCAAAAGCGCCTCATGCACCACCTTGGACCCCTTCACCTCAACGTAAGCTGTTTACATTATATACTGTTCTTGCAGGTGTTCCAAGCATCAACAACGACTAAGAGCAGCATCAAAATCAACCTTAAGTCTTTAGTTTAGATCGCGCGGCCAAACTTTCCTTTTCTTGCTTTAATGAAACGATGAGTATTTGTTTTAGAGTCTTTTGTTTTGTGTTGTTTTATTTCGAACGTCCTGTTGTTTTTGAGTCTATCTTGTCGTTTTGAGTCGAACCCTAGAAGGTTCAAGCTGATGGACTATTAATAAAGTCCCACACACAGCTTTGTAGACAACTTTTTACCCTAGATTAATAAAGAGCCGCACTTTCTTCTAAGTGTTCTTGAAAAGCGAATTCTCTTCTTGTTCTTGTTCTTGTTCGTGTGATTCGACCAAGACCAAGTTCTTGCACCGTATCAGAGATCTCCCCATCCTCTCTGTGTCGTGTATTCACTTCATCAACATCTCATTCACTAGACTCCACACGAGAGAAGCGACCGCCATCGTGTCAAGTCAACTCCACCTTCGACCATCAATCTGCTAAAGGAGAGGGCAACCGCCTGTCTTTAGCTCCACCTCTATCCCCTATAAGCTCTCACCACCGAGGCTTATACAATCTGGTATCAGAGCCAAAGGTTCCACCTTTGGTTTTCTATCCCTTTGCTTCAAGTTATTTTCGTAGTTCTTATCGCTAGGTTGTTAGTTTCGTGTAGTCTAAGAAAATACCAAAATATTTGGTTAGGGTTTATTAGTTCTGTTCGTGTCTTCTTGTTAGATCAAAGAAAACAAAAAAATATAGAGATTAGTTGTTTGTCGTCTAAGATAGTTTTGTTTACGCAAGTCAAAAAAAAAAAGGAAATTTGTCATATCATTAGTAGTAGTTTGGAAAAATTCCTCAAAGGAATTTTAGAAATTTTCCTTTCGTATTTGAGCCTTGCGAATTGTTTAGGACCCTTGTTAGAACATCTAATAATTTTGACAAAGGTTTTAAAATAGTTTCAAGTCACTTTCTGAAATTTTTCTTGTTCCCATTCGGTATTTGACGAGCTTGTTGTTTTTGAGTAAATTTGGAAGCAATAGATTATCAACCATGGGAGAAGAAGCCAACAACGCTCCCCAAGATGCCATTATGCAGATGCTTACTGTCATGAGAGAAGAGTTGAGAGGATTTGGCCAGAGACTAGGCCAACTTGAGCAGCCGCAACCAAGAGGAGCCGAAGGAGCTCAACAACAAGCGAGGAGGAATGCTCCTATGAATAACCAACAAGATGCGATAGATGATGACAATGACAGCATGCCGGAGATGGAGGACGACTTTCCCCCAGACCCCCTACGTCATCAGAACCAAAGGAGACGTGACCCCATTAGAGGGCATCGCCCAAGAGAGCGTGAACCCAATCATGACATGAAATTGTCACCTCCTACGTTTGCAGGGAAGTCAAATCCAGAAGTGTACTTGTATTGGGAAAGACGCATGGAATACATCTACGAGTGCTATGGCTATGGAGAAGGCAAGAAGATAGCCTTGGCAGCTGCACAACTCACCGAGAATGCACTTGCATGGTGGGATAGAATTGTAGCCGAAAGAAGAAGGCAACTCTTTGGGCCGGTCCAAACGTGGCATGACATGAAATATTTCCTAAGACTAAGGTATGTACCGGATCATTACCACCGTGACTTGCAAAAATGTTTCAGGAAGCTAGCACAAGGCAGCCGGACAGTAGAAGAATATTTTGAGGAATTTGAGAAGCTGATGAACTCGTTGGAGCTAGAAGAATCTGAGGAAGCTTTGATGGCTCAATTCATTGATGGGCTTCAAGAGCGTATAGCTAGAAAGGTGGAAATAGCTAGGTATAGTGGACTTCATGAGCTACTACAACTATTTGTGCAAATAGAGCAACAAATCAAGAGGAAGACCTCACTCTCCAACAGAACCAGGAGCAACCAGCCTTGGCAAGCAAGTGGCAGCAAACCAATAGACAAGGGAAAAGCTGTTGAGATCGATTCTCGATTCAAAAGCAAGGCCAATGACTTCTCTAAGACATCACGGCCATAACAAGGTAAGTTCTCTAACACTAGTCAAGCTAGAACTCGTGACATTACCTGTTTTAAATGTCAGGGAAGAGGACACTATGCTAGAGACTGTCCAAACCAAAGAGACTGTACAAAACGGCGAGTGGAGGCTATGAATCTCTAGACGAGATGGAAGAAGAAATAGATGGAGCTGATGACGACGTTGAGTACCCATATACTGGTGATCTACTAGTAACTAGGTGAGTCCTTAGCGTGCTGATTCAACCCGAAGAGAAAGTTCAAAGAGAAAACTTGTTCCACACGCGATGCACCATTAACAACAAGGTATGTAATCTTGTAATAGATGGAGGATCTTGTGCTAATGTGGCTAGCAAGTTTATGGTAGACAGGTTAGGCTTGGAGAAAACTAAGAACCCTAGGCCCTACAAGCTACAATGGCTCAATGACACCACGGAGCTCAAAGTGACAGAGCAAGTGAGTGTTCCCTTTAGCATAGGCAAGTATCAAGACCATGTGCTTTGCGACGTAGTTCCTATGCAAGCTGGACATCTCCTGCTGGGGAGACCATGGCAATTTGACCGCGCAACTATTCACAATGGCCGGACAAATTACTACTCCTTCGTGCACAAGGAGCGCAAACACAATTTGGCCCCTCTAAGCCCGACAGAAGTGCATGAACTTCAAGCTAGAATGAGCAAGGAGACCAAGGTAAGTGTTTCTAATCTATACATCAGTTCTGGTGGTTTAAATCGTGCTATGAGTGCCGAGGGCACTATATTACTAATGCTTTTCAAAGAGTGTCTAAGTACAGAATCCAAGAAACTAGCTTTCCGCCGGAAGTAGATGCATTGTTAGGCAAATTCAAGGACCTATTCCCTGAAGAGAATCCACCAGGTCTACCTCCTCTACGGGGAATATAACACCAAATAGACCTTGTTCCAGGTTCTGCCTTACCCAACAAGGCAGCATATCGAATGAATCCCGAAGAGACTAAAGAGTTTGAGAAACAAGTCCGGGATTTGCTAGATAAGGGATACATAAGAGAGAGCCTCAGTCCATGTGCAGTACCCGTGCTGTTAGTGCCAAAGAAAGATGGCACTTGGAGGATGTGTGTGGATTGCCGAGCTATCAACAACATCACCATCAAATACCGGCACCCTATCCCGCACTTAGACGATATGCTAGACGAGCTAAGCGGCTCTACTATCTTCTCAAAGGTAGACTTGAAGAGTGGATACCACCAAGTCAGAATGCGTGAAGGAGATGAGTGGAAAACAGCCTTCAAGACCAAGCAAGGGTTGTATGAGTGGCTAGTCATGCCTTTTGGCTTGACTAATGCACCAAGTACCTTCATGCGTCTAATGAATCAGGTTCTTCGTGCCTATATAAGTAAATTTGTAGTTGTTTATTTCGATGATATACTTATATATAGTAAGAACCTACAAGATCATCTCAAACACCTAGAACTAGTGCTTAAATCACTTCGCAAGGAAGGCCTTTATGCTAACCTTAAGAAGTGCACATTTTGTACTAACCAGCTTGTGTTCTTAGGCTTTGTAGTAAGTGAACAGGGACTACAAGTAGATGAGGAGAAGATCAAAGCCATAAGAGATTGGCCCACACCGACATCTATAGGACATGTTAGGAGCTTTCACGGCTTAGCCAGCTTCTATCGACGGTTCGTGAGGGATTTCAGTACTGTTGCTGCTCCACTCACAGCAGTGATCAAGAAGAACGTACCACTCTCATGGGGAACAGCTCAAGAAGCTGCCTTAAACGAACTCAAAGATAGACTCACTCAAGCACCGGTTCTTGCCTTGCCCGATTTTGATGAGATATTTGAAGTAGAGTGTGACGCATCCGGCTTAGGAATTGGAGCTGTGCTACACCAAAGAAAAAGGCCCGTAGCTTCTTTAGTGTAAAACTAAGTGGAACAACACTTAACTATCCAACGTATGACAAGGAGCTTTACGCTCTTGTCCGGGCATTAGAAACTTGGCAGCATTACTTGCTGTCTAAGGAGTTCATCATTCACACGGATCATGAGACTCTTAAACACTTGAGAGGTAAGACATCCCTAAAAAGAAGACATGCCAAGTGGCTTGAGTTTGTGGAGACGTTTCCCTACGTCATCAAGTACAAGAAGGGGAAAGAAAATGTAGTAGCCGATGCCTTGTCAAGGAGGCATGCTCTCATAACAACAATGGAGGCCAAAGTGCTAGGATTCGAACACATCAAAGACCTCTACAAAGATGACCCTGAATTCGGAGAATGCTACAACAATCACGGCAAAGGAATATACGGTCCATTCTATCTCCAAAATGGTTTTCTTTTTAAAGATAAACGTTTGTGTATTCCACAGGGATCAATGAGGGAGTTGGTGCTTAGTGAAGCCCACGGTGGAGGATTGATGGGATACTTCGGTGTGGACAAGACCTTGGCCATAGTGAAAGATCATTTCTATTGGCCACACCTCAAGAAAGACGTGGAGAGATATTGTTCTAGATGCGTCCAATGCCACAAAGCCAAATCTAGGTCACATCCTCATGGTCTTTATCTCCCTTTACCTATTCCTAACGCCCCAGGGGTAGATATTTCGATGGACTTTATTTTAGGGCTTCCCAAGATACGACACAAAGACTCCATCTTTGTCGTTGTGGACCGGTTCTCTAAGATGGCACACTTCATCCCGTGTGACAAGACAAATGACGCAACCCAAATTGCCAATTTGTTCTTCAAGGAGGTGGTGCGCCTGCATGGAGTCCCAAGGACTATAGTATCCGATCGTGACACAAAGTTTTTGAGTCATTTTTGGAGAATATTGTGGAGGAAGTTAGGGACCAAGCTCCTCTTCTCCACTACATGTCACCCCCAGAAAGATGGACAAACGGAAGTGGTAAACAGTACACTTGGAACTTTACTTAGAGCTACACTTGGTAACAACATGAAAACATGGCTTGATTGCATCCCATTCATAGAGTTTGCATATAATATGGCTGTTCATTCGGCCACTAAGCTATCTCCATTCGAAATTGTTTATGGAATTGACCCACTGTCTCCAGTAGATCTAGTGCCAATTCCACAAGTAGAACAGGTCAACCAAGACGGTCTTAGACGCGCTGAGCTCATCAAGAAGCTGCATGAGAAGGCTAAGGCCAATATTGAGAAGAAAACCGAAGGATACAAGAGTAGCCATGACAAAGGCAGGAAGGAACTCACCTTTGAATCAGGAGATTGGGTCTGGCTACATATGAGAAAAGAAAGATTTCCTGACAAGCGTGCATCCAAGCTCGCCCCAAGAGGCGACGGTCCATTCAAAGTTCTAGCCAAAGTCAATGACAATGCCTACAAGCTAGAACTACCATGTGAGTTTAATATTTCGCACATCTTTAATGTTGCTGATTTGTCTTTCTATGACGCAGGAGATCAAGTTTTGAGGTCAAAACCACTTGAAGAGGGAGGGAATGATGAGGACATCGACTCTATAACCGACCCAAAGGAGATTCCCACCGTCCAAGAAGGTCCCATGACCCGCTCTAAGGCCAAACAGCTCAAAAGGAGGTTTGGGACAGCCATACAAGCTTTCATCAACTCTCTAAGACCAGACGATCCTTTTCAAGAAGTAGACGAGACAAAATCAGTTTTAGCCGAGAGAATAGAGCCCATGCCAGATGATAGTCCAAACGACCTGATCATCACTAAGGGAGGTAAGTTCTCTCGTCCAAGTGACCATTCTAAGACTAACAGGACATGTGGTTTTAGCCCTACAGACACGGAACCAGTTCTAGCCGAGAGACCTTACTCGAAGGCAGTTTTAGCCGAGAGAAGAGAGCCCATGCCAGATGATACTCCAAACGACCTGATCATCACTAAGGGAGGTAAGTTCTCTCGTCCAAGTGACCATTCTAAGACTAACAGGACATGTGGTTTTAGCCCTACAGACACGGAACCTGTTCTAGCCGAGAAACCTTACTCGAAGGCAGTTTTAGCCGAGACAAAATAGCCAATTCCAAACGATGGTCCAAACGATCCGATCATCACTGAGGGAGGTAAGTTCTTTCGACCAAATGCATAGTTTAAGACTAACAGGACAAGTAGTTTTCCTCTTAGAAATGCAGAACAGCCAGTTGCTTCACTCACAAGCCACTTAGCCGAGGAGAACCAAAAAGGGGCTGAAGAAGATATTGAAGTTGAGGGATCGCAAGAACTTGAAGAGGATGGTTTCTATGTTCAAGAAGACCTCCTAGAAGACTTCACCAAGCTGCTGCACACACGGGACGCACCAGAACCAGAGTCACCTTCAAAAGCGCCTCATGCACCACCTTGGACCCCTTCACCTCAACGTAAGCTGTTTACATTATATACTGTTCTTGCAGGTGTTCCAAGCACCAACAACGACTAAGAGCAGCATCAAAATCAACCTTAAGTCTTTAGTTTAGATCGCGCGGCCAAACTTTCCTTTTCTTGCTTTAATGAAACGATGAGTATTTGTTTTAGAGTCTTCTGTTTTGTGTTGTTTTGTTTCGAACGTCCTGTTGTTTTTGAGTCTTTCTTGTCGTTTTAAGTCGAACCCTAGAAGGTTCAAGCTGACGGACTATTAATAAAGTCCCACACGCAGCTTTGTAGACAACTTTTTACCCTAGATCAATAAAGAGCCGCACTTTCTTCTAAGTGTTCTTGAGAAGCGAATTCTCTTCTTGTTCTTGTTCTTGTTCGTGTGATTCGACCAAGACCAAGTTCTTGCACCGTATCAGAGATCTCCCCATCCTCTATGTGTCGTGTATTCACTTCATCAACATCTCATTCACTAGACTCCACACGAGACAAGCGACCGCCATCGTGTCAAGTCAACTCCACCTTCGACCATCAATCTGCTAAAATAGAGGGCGACCGCCTGTCTTTAGCTCCACCTCTATCCCCTATAAGCTCTCACCACCGAGGCTTATACTATCAACTTCGATCCCTGCCTTAGAAACCTTGTGCCCAAGAACAATGCCATCTTGTGCCATGAAGTGGCACTTTTCCCAATTAAGAACCAAGTGCTTATCCTCGCATCTTTGAAGGACCTTGCACAAGTTATCCAGACAGTCCTTGAAAGATGACTCATATACTGAAAAGTCATCCATGAACACCTCCATAAACTGCTCAGTCATGTCTGTGAAAATCGACATCATGCATCGCTGAAAGGTCGCTGGAGCGTTACGTAATCCAAATGGCATTCTTCTGTAGGCGAATGTGCCATAGGGACATGTAAAAGTCGTCTTTCCCTGGTACTCTGGATGTATAGTAATCTAAAAAAAGCCTGAGTACCCATCAAGAAAACAGTAGTATGGGTGACCCGCTAACCTTTACAGCATTTGGTCAATGAATGGCAATGGGAAGTGATCCTTCCTTGTAGCCGCATTCAGCTTCCTGTAGTCAATACACATCCTGTGACCAGTGATTGTCCTTGTAGCGATCAGCTCATCCTTCTCGTTTTTCACCACAGTTATACCTCCTTTCTTAGGCACAACATGAATAAGACTAACCCAAGAACTATCTGAGATGGACTAAATAATCCATGCTTCCTTCAGGTTCGGATTCAGCCTCCTTTGACACTCAACCGAAGATTTTGACTCATCCTCCAAGTGAATCCGATGCATGCACAAGTCTGGTGCTATACCTGAAATGTCAGCAAGAGAATAGCCAAGAGATTTGTGATACTGTCGCAGCTTGTTCAGCAGTAAGGCAATCTCTGCGTTGTTCAAAGAAGCGTTAACAATGATTGGGTATGTAGAATTAGGACCAAATAAATGATACCTCAGATTTGGTGGGAGTGGTTTTAATTCCACCTTAGCAGCATTCTCTGCACTCCAATCCCCAAGCCCAGCAGCTTGCTTAGAACTCTTGGCCAACTCTCTTTCTGGCCGCAGGGTATCAATCGATACCAGAGGGGTATCGATCGATACTAACGATGTTGAATCGAGCATCTTCGAGTATCCAGCAGTATCATCACACGAATGGACCTCTGAGGTGGTCGAACTGACCAATGCTCTCTCTAGTGGGTCCTTTGGCTGCGCCTCTAGGAAGTACTCCTCAGCTATGTCACTGAAGGTGTCCACATAGAATGTCTGCCCATCGATGGTTGGCCTCTTCATCATCTTTTCCATGTTAAAAGACATCACCAAGTCACCGATGTTAAGAGCTATATCTCCATTCCTGCAGTCAATCAAGGCTCCAGCAGTTGCAAGGAATGGTCTGCCCAAGATAAGAGGATCCTTAGGCTCAGCATCGTACTTCAGGACGATGAAATCTGTTGGGATCAAGCAATTCCCAATCTTGATTGGGACATCTTCGAGTAGTCCCTCTGGAAGTCGCACTGAGCGATCGGCAAGTACAAGCGAAATCCTTGTAGATTGGAAATCTATCATCCCCATTCGCTTGGAAACTGAGTGTGGAATAAGGTTCACACTCGACCCAATATCGCAGAGAGCACGCTCAAATCTCTGTGCGAAGATAGTGCAGTCTAAAACAAAGCTCCCAGGGCCTGGTAGCTTCTTGGGAATTTTGTTGAGTAGGATCGCACTGCACTCAGTTGTAATCATCATGACACCTTCCTCAAGGTTCACATTGCAAGATATCATCTTCTTCACATACCTCCTGAAAGCTGGAGAAGCTCCACAACCAACTTATCCAGCATGGCCTTGCATCTAGCGTCCTCCCATTCCTTCTTTGTCATTGATATATCATGGTTTTACCCAGTTTAAGCCATGATATAAGTCCGTTTTGTTGAATCTTTATTCTATTATAGAGTCTTTTAGAGTCTTTTACAGGTTTTAGCACATTTGGAGCATTATTGGAAATATTGGAGTTTTATGGAACATTATGGAGCAAAACTGAAGTCTTGTGACTAAGTACCTGATCGGAGCGTCAAGCATCGATCGATACCCCCTGGTATCGATCGACAGCCATCGGAGCAGAATACAAGTCGCGACTTTAATGAAGTTTGAAGAATTGCAGAACTTGCCCAGAAGACTTTAATATTTACAAGAAGACCCCAATTCGTGTTTAGACTATTTAATTAGGTTTTACAGCCACTGTGGCTGTGGTGCTTTTTCATTACTTTGAGTTTAGAGATATTGAGAGGGGAGACAAGTCAGAACTCTGTTCGTCTGAGAGAAGATTTCGAACCCCTGTATTACTCTACTCTTATTTATTCTATTGATGATTTATTCAATTATGTTAATTGTTTCATTCTTCATGTCTGAGTACATCCGTTGTTAGGTTCAGGGTTCTCAATAGGGTTTTCTCTGAATGTTAGGTTGACTTATTTAGTAGGATTCAATATCTGAATTAGTTCTTCACCATAGGTTGTTTACAAAGCTAATTCTGGATTGATCACCTAGAACTTAGATTCTAGGATAATTGATTAGGCGCGAGAGTGCGATTAATTACCTGATAAAACCTAAGGTGAACAAAATAACTATTCGGAAAGAGATTTGGTTTAGTTGTTTTGTGAACATATCAAACTTGTAGATTAAAAGCTGATTTAGACTTTAGGATTCGCAAAGAGATTTGGAATTCCTAGGATTTAGATTTAGATAGCTTTCTCAACGAGAGTTGGTTAGCTATACTTTAGTGATTTGAGTTCAAGAACCGCGCTAAATCTGAATCCTGCTAGTTAATTTATCTGCATTCAGTGATTCTCTGAGAAATACCATGAACCTATCTTTCTCCAATTGAAGCGTCTAGCAATAGTACCAAGAATGCTGATTTTGAGCGGAAAAGACTAGCTGGTAACGTGGATGGTTCGCAGATCGCTGACTTCCAAGCTAAGTTGGACTCTATGCATAGTCTTCTGATGGCAAAACATAGAAAGCTGTTCACTTTGCTGACGATGTCGAGGTATTCAACGAAGATGAAGTAGAGGATGTTAACTATATTGGTGGTTCTGGTTTTCAAGGTCAGAGAAATCAATTCAACAACAACCGAAACTTCAACAACTCGCAGCAAGGAGGCTCGAGTCAGTTTGGCCAGAAACCATCTCAGAACAGTGGGTATGTCAGGAACTATGGGAAATCATCTTAGCAGTCTGCACCGGCTAAGCTCCCATATAGCAAGAACGAGTCTATGTTCGAACAACTTCTTCAAGGACAACAAAAACTCACTGTGGATTTCAATGGGAAGATTGATGTCTTATATAATGATCTGAGCGGAAGGATCGACGCTATAAATATTCAGCAGAAAAAGCTCGAACTCCAGATAGCTCAAACTTCAGAGGCTGTGAAAAGGCAAGAAGGTTTCCTTCCAGGGAAAGTAGAGAACCCAAGAGCTCACATCAATGCAATCACCTTAAGGAGTGAAAAGAGGTGACCCCTGATATATCATTGTTTTTACCTCGTTTAACCCATGATATAAGTCCGTTTTATCGAGTCTTTATTATATTATAGAGTCTTTTAAAGTCTTTTACAGGTGTTAGAACATTCGGAGTATTATTGGAGATATTGGAGTTTTATGGAGCATTCTTGAGCGAAACTGAAGTCTGGTGACTAAGTGCCCGATCAAGCATCGATCGATACCCCCTCGTATCGATCGACACCTATCGAAGCAGATTTCAAGTCGAGACTTAATGAAGATTTGAAGAATTGCAGAACTTGCCCAGAAGACTTTGATATTTACAAGAAGACCCCAATTCGTGTTTAGACTATTTAATTAGGTTTTACAGCCACTTTCATGACTATGCTTATTTTATTCTAGTTTTGAGAGAGAGATTTTGAAGGGAGACAAGTCTGAAACTCTGTACGTCTGAGAGAATATTTTGAACCCTCTTGTTACTCTTTCTGATTTATTTGATGATTTATTCAGTTATGTTGATTGTTTCATTCTCCATGTCTGAGTAGATCCCTTGTTAGGTTCAGAGTTCTCAATAGGGTTTTTTCTGAATGCTAGGTTGATTTATTATTAGGATTCACCATCTGAATTAGTTCTTCACCATAGGTTGTTTGTAAAGCTAATTCTAGATTGATCACCTAGAAGTTAGATCTTAGGATAATTGATTAGGCACGAGAGTGCGATTAATTACCTGATAGAACCTAAGGTGAGCAAAATAACTATTCGCAAAGAGATTTGGTTTAGTTGTTTTGTGAACAAATCAAACCTGATTAAAAAGTTGATTTAGACTTTAGGATTCGCAAAGAGATTTGGAATTCCTAAGATTTAGATTTAGATAGTTTTCGCAGCGAGAGTTGGTTAACTATATCTTAGTGATTTGAGTTCAAGAACCGCGTTAAATCTGAATCATGCTAGTTAGTTTATCTGCATTTAGTGACTCCCTGAGAAATACCCTTAACATAGCCTTTCTCCAATTGAATTCACAACCGTTTTAATTTACATTCTGTTTTTAATACCATTGATTGCTTAGCGTGATTCTCACCTATATAATCTATTGTGTGTTTCTGTGAGTCCTTGTGTTCGACCCCTAGCTATACTACGACAACTGCTTTAGTATCTAAATAGGGTATTAATTTGAGCATATCAAATTTGGCGCCGTTGCCGGGGACCCAATTCGCCATTAGATTTTAGTCTAAGAAATTTGACTAAGCTCGACGGTATCGGTCGATACTATCTAGTATCAGTCGATATTCGCTGTTTTCTTTTTATAGATATCGATCGACACCACTTGGTATCGATCAATACTTATCGTGTTACCGAGTTACTAACGTTCTTGCCTTTGTTTTCAGGTGCATGCCTAATCGAGAAACCAGAAGGAACAAGAACGCTGAGCTAGTTGATCTGTCACTCGAGCAACTAGCACTTGTGGAACGCACAAACAGAAGAACAAAGAAATCAGCAAGGATGAACAACAATCGAGTAGGGTTGGTTCAAGATGCAGCTGGTGCATACAGAGACCGAGCGGGTCGTTTGTGCAATGAGCAAGGACAACGTCTGGATGGAGAGGGAAATGTCATTCTACATGCTCCTGTTGTCGAATAAATTGTCGCTGGGAATGTCGCTATGAACGCGAACGCTGGGAATGCTGTGGTTAATCGTGGTAGAACGATTGGTGAGTACAACAGGCCAGATCAGTTTTACGCCAATCGGTCAGCGATTCGTCCTCCTGCTTACCAGAGGAATGACTTTGAGCTGAAATCTGCGTACTACACTCTTGTGAGACATCACCTTTTCCATGGTCTTTCCAACGAACATCCAATGGATCACATTGAAAAGTTCGAGGACTTGGTCACTAGCATCAAGAGCAATGGAGTGTCTTACGACTACCTCTTTTGCAAGTTTTTCCCGTACTCTCTTGGTGGAGATGCGACCTACCGGTTGAAGCAACTATCTCCTGGATCGCTGACTAACTGGGAAGATACTAGGACTGCCTTTTTGAACAATTTCTATGATGATGCATGATCTGAGGATCTGAGGAACAAGATCTCCCAGTTTTCTCAAGGACCTACCGAGGCGTTCAAGGCTGCTTGGACAAGATTTAGATCGTATCAGAGGGATTGCCCACATCACGGATACTCTGATGTTCAGTTGATGGGATTCTTTTTCAGAGGGCTCGACTGGAGGTACCAGATGACTTTGGATGCCGCGAGCAATGGAAACTTCAACACCAAATATCCTGACGAAGCTTACTTGTTGATTGAGAACTTGGCGTCTAGTAATAGCACCAAGAATGCTGATTATGAGCGGAGGAAGCTAGCTGGTAACGTGGATGGTTCGCAAATCGCTGATTTCCAAGCTAAGTTAAACTCTATGCACAGTCTTCTGATGGGCAAGACACAGAAAGCTGTTCACTTTGCTGACGATGTCGAGATTTTAAACGAAGATGAAGTAGAGGATGTTAACTACATTGGTGGTTCTGGCTTTCAGGGTCAGAGAAATCAGTTCAACAACAACCGGAACTTCAACAACAACAACTCGCATCAAGGAGCGTCGAATCAGTTTGGCCAGAAACCACCTCAGAACAGTGGGTATGTCAAGAACTATGGAAACTCATATTATCAGCCTGTATCTGCTAACTTCCGGATAGCAAGATCGAGTCCATGTTCAAACAACTTCTTCAAGGACAGCAGAAGCTCACTGTGGATTTCAATGGGAAGATGTATGTCCTATATAATGATCTGAGCGGAAGGATCGACACTATCAATATTCAGCAGAAGAAGCTGGAACTTCAAATAGCTCAGACTTCGGAGGTTGTGAAAAGGCAAGAAGGTTTTCTTCCAGGGAAAGTAGAAAACCCAAGGGCTCATATCAATGCAATCACCTTAAGGAGTGGAACAAGGTCATTCAAGGAGTGAAAATTGACCCGATTGCAGATATTCTCGGTGATCTTGACGATGAGGATACCGAAATCCCCCCAATATCGATCGACACCAGCCAACATCGATCGACACCCATCATAATACTTTCACGTGACAAACCAAAACAGCGAGTGTCGATCGACACTCCCCCAGCATCGATAGATGCTGATCCTGCAGTCAAACCGACTCCTGAGATCCCGAAGGCAGTGCCTACTGAGGTTGCAGAAAGAGTTTACACACCAAGGATATCTTATCCCAGAGCTGCTGGGAAGAATAAGAAGGAGGTGGAAGACTCTAGATGCAAAGCCATTATGGATAAATTGATCGTTGAACTCCCTTTCATCGATGCCATCAAAACTTCTCCATCCTTCAAGAGATATGTTAAAAGGATGGTGTCTAGCAACGTGAATCTTGAAGAGGGATGCTTAATGATTACGCAAGAGTGCAGTGCAATCCTGACCAACAGAATCCCAAGTAAGTTGCCGGATCTAGGGAGTTTTGTGTTGGATTGCACGATATTCACCGACATGTTTGAGCGTTCTCTTTGTGACCTTGGCTCAAGCGTAAACCTCATGCCATATTCAGTTGCCAAAAGGATGGGGATGACAGACTTCACAACCACGAGGATATCTCTGATACTAGCTGATCGTTCGGTTAGACTTCCAGAGGGGTTACTCGACGATGTCCCTATTAAGATTGGGAATTGCTTGATCCCAACTGATTTAATCGTCCTGAAGTATGATGCTGGGCCTAAGGACCCTCTCATCCTAGGTAGACCATTCCTTGCTACAGCCGGTGCTTTGATTGATTGTAAGAATGGGAATATCGCTCTCAACATTGGTGATTTGGTCATGAATTTCCATATGGAAAAGATGATGAAGAGACCAACCATAGATGGGCAGACCTTCTTTATTGATACCTTCAGTGACATAGACGAAGAGTATTTCCTGGAGATGCATCCTGAGGACCCACTCGAGAGAGCATTGGTATGCTCAGCCACTTCAGATGAGCACTGGTGCGACGATACGGCTGGATACTCGAAGATGCTCGATTTAGCATTGCCAGTATCGATCGATACCCCCTTGGTATCGGTCGATGCCCTACGAATCGAAGGGGAGATGGCCGGAAATTCTAGGAAAGCTGCTGGGCTTGGAGATTTGAATGCGGAGAAAGCTCCTAAAGTGGAACTAAAGCCATTCCCACCAAACCTGATGTATAGTTTTATTGGTCCTAATTCTACATACCCATTAATTGTCAATGCTTCTTTGAACAACGCAGAGATTGCCTTACTACTGAACAAGCTGCGCAAGTATCGCAAAGCTCTCAGCTATTCTTTTGATGACATTTCAGGTATATCACCGGACCTGTGCATGCATACAATCCACCTTGAGGACGAGTCAAAGACTTCAGTTGAGCATCAGATGAGGCTAAATTCGAATCTAATAGAAGTGGTCAAAAAGGAGGTGATGAAGCTTCTGAAAGCTGGTGTCATCTATGCTATTTCAGATAGCTCTTAGGTCAGTCCAGTACACGTTGTTCCTAAGAAAGGAGGGAGGACCGTGGTGAAGAATGGGAAGGATGAGATGATTCATACCAGAACTATCACTGGGCATCGAATGTGCATTGATTACAGAAAGCTGAATGCAGCTACACGGAAGGATCATTTTCCATTGCCATTCATTGACCATATGTTGGAAAGGTTGGCTTGTCATCCCTACTACTATTTTTCGATGGATATTCAGGTTTCTTCCAGATTCCAATACATCCGGATGACCAAGGGAAGACGACCTTTACATGTCCATATGGCACGTTCGCATATAGGAGAATGCCATATGGATTGTGTAACGTCCCAACCACTTTTCAGAGATGCATGATGTCTATCTTCACAGACATGATTGAGGATTTCATGGAGGTGTTCATGGATGATTTTTCAGTGTATGGATCATCGTTCAAAGACTGTCTGGCTAACTTGTGCAAAGTACTCCAGAGATGTGAAGAGAAACACTTGGTCCTTAACTGGGAAAAGTGTCACTTTATGGTTCAGGATGGTATCGTACTTGGGCACAAAGTTTCTGAGGCTGGGATCGAAGTCGACAGGGCGAAAATTCAGGTTATGACGAGCCTCCAACCACCAAATTCTGTAAAGGATATTCGAAGTTTCCTTGGTCATGATGGGTTTTACAAGAGGATTATCCAGGATTTCTCCAAGATAGCACGCCCACTCACTGCTTTACTGTGCAAGGAGATCAAATTCGATTTCACATCTGACTGTCTTGCAGCCTTCGAGGAGATAAAAAGGCTTTGGTGAGTGCCCCTATTGTGCAACCTCCTGATTGGACTCTGCCTTTTGAGATTATGTGCGACGCCAGCGATTTTGCTGTTCGATTTGTTCTGGGTCAGAGGAAGGATAAGAAGCTACACGTCATCAATTATGCCAGCAGGACTTTGGATGATGCTCAGCGAAACTAGCACCACAGAGAAACAACTACTTGCAGTCGTCTTCTCCTTTGAAAAGTTTTGATCATACCTGATTGGTAGCAAAGTGATTGTCCATACTGATCATGTTGCCCTCAAATATCTGATGCAGAACAAAGACCTTAAGCCTCATCTTTGTCGTTGGGTTCTTTTGCTACAGGGTTTCGACATCGAGATTAAGGATAAGAAGGGCATAGAGAACGGGGTCGCTGACCATCTTTCGAGGATTCAGATCGATGCAGATGTTCCCATTGATGACCAACTACCAGAAGAATCCATCTACTACATTGAGACTAAATTTCGGATGGGGTTTGCAGAAACTCAGCAATTTCCACGAATTGCAGGCCTTTGTATCGATCGACACTCCTATGGTATCGGTCGATACCAGGCGACTCCCGAACCAGTTTTGACTATTGAACATCTTGGTGATTCAGAGGAGTATCTCATAGCTGTAGCCGATTCGGATAAACCGTGGTATGCTGATATCGCCAACTACCTCGCCGCAAACGCAGAACCAAAGCATCTCAAGAGCTATCACAAGAAGAGTTTCATGCGAGACAGAAGGCGATACTTCTAGGATGAACCTTACTACAAGCACTATTCTGACGGTATTTATAGGAGATGCATTGCTGAGTCCGAAGTACCTAAGGTTTTGTTTCATTGCCATGGATCTGACTATGCTGGGCACTTTGCCACGTTCAAGACAGTGTCCAAGATTCTTCAAGCAGGTTTCTGGTGGCCTACTATGTTCAAGGATGCTCACACTTTCGTTTCGCAGTGCGATGCCTGTCAGAGGAGAGGGAAGATCAGTAAGAGACATGAGATGCCACATAATTTCATCCTTGAGGTTGAGATTTTCGATTGTTGGGGCAATGATTTTATGGTCCCCTTTCCTTCGTCGTATGGACACAAATACATCTTGATTGCTGTGGATTATGTGTCTATGTGGGTTGAAGCCAGTGCTAGCATGATATATCATGGTTTTTACCCCTTTTAGGCCATGATATAAGTCCGTTTTATCGAGTCTTTATTCTATTATAGAGTCTTTTAGAGTGTTTTACAGGTTATAGCACGTTTGGAGCATAATTAGAGATATTGGAGCTTTCTGGAGCATTTTGGAGCAAAGCTGAAGTTCGTGTTGCCGAGTACCCGATTTCACGTCGAGCATCGATCGATACACCCTGGTATTGATCGACACTCATCACAGCAGACACAACCCGCGACTTTAATGAAGAATTGAAGAATTGCAACTTGGTCCATAAGTCTTTAATATTTACAAGAAGACCCAAAACGTGTTTTAGCTATATAATTAGGTTTTACAGCCAGTTTTAGGCTATGCTTTATTTTACTTTGATTTTAATTTTGTTTTTGGAGAGACAACTCTGAACTCCTGCTTTCTATTGATTTCTTGGATGATCTATTCAATCATGTTGCTTTCAATCTCCATGTCTGAGTAGATCCACTTTCGGTTCAGGGTTCTCATAAGGGTCTTCTCTGAATGATAGGTTGATTAGTTTAGTAGGATTCACCATCTGAATTAGTTATTCGCTTAGGTTGTGTTCAAAGCTAATTCTAGGTTGACGAATCTGGAACTTAGATCTTAGGATAATTGATTAGGCACGACAGTGCGATTAATTACCTTATAGAACCTTAGGTGAGCAAATTGATTATTCGCAAAGATATTTGGTTTAATTGATTTGTGAACATATCAAACCTGAACTTTAAGGCTGATTTAGACTTTAGGATTCGCAAAGAAATTTGGAAGAGATTTGGAATTCCTAGGATTTAGATTTAAATAATTCTCGCAACGACAGTTGGTTAATTATACCTTAGTGAATTGAGTTCAAGAACTGCGCTAAATCTGAATCATGCTAGTTAGTAAATCTGCATTCATTGATTTCCTGAGAAATACATTGAGCCTATCTTTATCCAATTGAATTACAACACTTTTAATTTATGCACTGCTTTCAATTACATTTATTGGCTTAGCTTAATTCGATACAATACAATCTATTGTGTGATTTCTGTGAGTCCTTGTGTTCGACCCCTAACTATATTACAACTACTGCTTTAGTACTGATAGGGTATTAATTTGAGCATATCAAATTTGGCGCCGTTGCCGGGGACTAAATTTCTCCTTTAGATTTTAGCTGTCGAGTTTCGACTAAGTTTGTCGGTATCGATCGATACTCACTAGTATCGGTCGATACTCAGGCGATTCCTTTGTTGATATCGATCGATACTCAACGTATTTTTTTTGGTTACTTACGTACCTTGTCTAGTGTTTTGTTTCAGGTGTATGCTTGTTCGTGAAACCAGAAGCAACAAGGGCACTCAGCTAGTTGAACTGTTACTGGAACAACTAGCACTTGTGGTACGCACAAACAGAAAGACAAAGCAAACATCAGGGATGAACAACCCAGTGGTATTAAGACCTGATGAGGCTGGAGTTCTGAGAGACCAAGAGGGTCATGTGTGCAATGAGGAAGGGCAGCGACTTGATGAAGCTGGAAACGTCGTTGTCCATGCTGCTGTTATTGAGATTGTCGCGCCAGCTGGGCGCACCAACGTTGGGAATGCTGCTGGTGATCGAGTTAGGACACTTGGCGAGCACAACATACCTGATCAGTTCTATGCCAATCAATCTGCAATTCACATCCCAACTTTTCAGAGGAACGACTTCGAGCTGAAGCCTGAGTACTATGCTCTCGTGAGCCATAGTCCTTTTCATGGTTTATCTCATGAACATCACATGGATCATATCGAGAGGTTCGAGGATTTGGTCACTGGGATGAAGTACAATGGAGTGCCCAACGAGTTCCTATTTTGCAAACTTTTCCCATACTCTCTTAGTGGAGATGGTTCTTATTGGTTGAAGCAGTTGGCTTCTGGTTCGCTAACTACATGGGATGAGATGAAAAATGCATTCATGTGAAATTTCTATGATGATGCGAGATCTGAAGAGCTCATGAACAAAATTTCCCAGTTTTCTCAAGGTCCAATCGAGGCACTCAAAGCAGCTTGGATTCGTTTCAAGTCATATCAGAGGGATTGTCCGCACCTTGAGTTCAATCAGGTTCAGCTGCTGGGTACTTTCTACAGAGGGATCGATTGGAGGTACCATATGGCTTTGGATAATATGAGTAATGAGAACTTCAACTCTAGATATCCAGATGATGCAGTCGTGCTGATTGAGAACTTGGCGTCTAGCTATAGCACCAAGAATGCTGATTTCGAGCGGAAGAAGAAAGCTGTATACTTTGCTGATGGAGTCAATAATATCGGTGACGATGAAATGGAAGACTGTAACTACGTTGGTGGTTCTGGATTTCAGGGTCAGCAATTTGGGTACAACAACAACCGAAACTTAGGTAACAACACTCGAAATTACGAGAATTCTTCGTACCAGCCCATCTCTCCAAAGTCTACAGATAATAAGATGGAATCCATGCTTGAGCAGATTCTTAAGGGACAGCAAAAACTGCAAGTGAATTTCAATGGGAAGATTGACCATCTGTACACTGATCTAAACGGGAATATTGACTATCTGAATGGAAAAATTGAAACTGTCAATCTTTCTCAGAGGAAGCTGGAAACTCAGGTGGCTCAGACCGCCGCAGCTGTGAAGAGGCAGGAAGGTTTTCTTCCAGGAAAAACTGAGAATCCAAGAGCACACATCAATGCAATCACCTTAGGAGTTTCTAAAGAAGCCACTTCGGGGGTAGAAAAGGGAATTGATGCAGGAATTTTCGATGATGCTGTTGAAGATGACGTCTAGGATTCTGAAATCGCACAAGCATCGATCGATACCAACATGTATCGATCGATACCAGTCCAGACACGTGCACGATTGAATGGAAAATAAAATGTGTCGATCGATACCCCTCCAGTATCGTTCGATGCTGAGACGCAGGTTGAGAAGAAGGCTGAAATTGTCAAAAAGAGGGTGTATATACCCAAGATACCTTATCTTATGCCTCATATTATGACAAAAAAGGAATGGGAGGACGCCAGATGCAAAGCTTTGTTGGATAAATCGGTTCTGGAGCCTCCTTTTGATGATGATACATCTGCCAGGGATGATTCAAGAGCAAGAGTATCGATCAACACCCTACCTAGTGTCGATCGATACCCCTCATAGATCGGGCCAGAAATTATGAAAACACCTGCGGTGATCGAAGAAAGAGTTCGCAAGCCCAAGAAGCTGAATCCTATTCCTCAACACCTCAGAGATCCCATTTCTCCAAAGCAGCTGCTTGGCTTTGAGAAGATGGTATGAAGGATCTCCCAGGAATTGTCTTTCGAAGAAGCTATAGAACACCATCCTCTGCTGAGTCACTTTCGAGATTGCAGAGAAACTGAGGAAGAGATTAAGGCACTCTTCATTAAGGCAAGAGGTACACCACCTCCACTGAGATAGTTGACTAAGAGGGAAGATCCAGGAATATTCTCAGTTCCTTGCTGTATCTCTGGAGTTGAATTCAAAGAGTCTCTCGTTGATTCTGGGGCCTGCGTCAATGTAATGTCAAGGGCAATTGCAGAGAGATTGGGGGCTGATATTCAACCTCCCAAGACATATATTACATTCGCGAACTCTTCTACCTCATCTCCATTTGGTGCAATCGCTGATTTGATGATCACAATAGGAGATTGCCTGGTTCCTACTGATTTTCAGGTTGTAAAGATGAGTGCAATATCTCGTACGCAATTGATTCTTGGAAGCCCGTTCATGGCTACGGTTGGTGCCATTATGGACACACCCAGCAAGCACATCTCCTTCTCATACATCGACAAGGAGGTGTACTACAAAGCCATCCCTAGAGGAACTCCCACACGTATCTCTTGCATCGATGCTGTAATAGGAGTGATGTTGGTACCAGATCTTTTGGAAGAACCTCCTGACGAGCCAACTATCATAGACATTTCGTTTGAACCGCCCAGCATCCCCAAGAAAGTTGTGAAGAAGGCTAAGGCAACAAAGAAGAAGATGAAGAACAAAAGAGCCGAGAGTGCTGCCCATGTGACTTTAACCCCTCATACGTATGATGGAAACTCGATTGAGTACAGGGTAAAGTGCAAAGGAGCCTCGAAACCATTTTCTACGGCTAGAGTCCTTCTTACTTCGGAGCTGAAAGAGAAAGGACAGGAATTTGTGGAGAGTATGTTGCACAAAACTCTGAAGATAGCAATGTCAAGTTGTGGAGCCTGTTTTACTACGAGCTTCCATTCTTATCATGCCTAAACGGCAGTACACTCAAGCTATTGACGTTAAACGAGCGCTTGGTGGGAGGCAATCTACTGGTGAGGCTGTTTTTAAGTATTTTTCTTTTTTTTTAAAAAATTTTTGTTTTATGTTTGTGTCAGGATAAACAAGGAGCAAAATCTGAAATCGCCTAGTGTCTATCGATACCCCATTGGTATCGGTCGACACCAATCGTGAATGTACGGTTCATTATATCGATTTAAGCCTGGTATCGATCGATACCATGCTTTGTGTCGATCGATACTCGATGTTCCAGCAAGGTAACTTCTTGTTTGTCCCAATTTTATTATGTTCTTATGTTTTCTTTCACTGACGCTAGGCTAGATAACACCGGGGACAGTGTTGTTCAAGTTTGGGGGAGGTGTCTGCTGACATTGTGTTTGTTTTTCTTAGAGTCGGTTGTTTTATCGAGTCAAAATCGTTTTATTGAGTCAAAACTTATTGGAGATGATGATCCTGTGCTTGAACCTATCGATGTGATTTTAATTTTGAGTGCACAGTGCTACAGGATCGGTTCTAGATCGACTAATGAAAAATCCAAAGACTGACAGTTGACTAGAAAATAGCCATGTCTCCAGCAGAGTTCTTATGAAGCCTGAGCCAAATTTTTGCACTTCATCGATATGGTTAGTGTTTACAGAGCTTGATTCATCATTCATGTCTGACAAAGGAACTCATATGTTAAAGTAATGGTATTTCTCTCCCCTGTTATAAGTTGATAAATAAGAGCATAAAAGATTGAAATGATTTTCTTCTAAGTAGAGGGCTAGGAAAATTTCCAGCGATCCCATTATTCTACTTAAGAGGGAATGATCACACAAAGGTTGAAAGCGAGGTTAGGAAAATTTCCCGTGATACCACTATTCGCCTAAACCTTTGATACATAAAGAGGGAAGAACCGGGGATTCAGTGGCAAACACCATCAATACTCGCGTTTCGAACCTTGATGTGTATATGCAGATCTAAAAAAAAGAGAAAACATAATAAGAAGTAAGATTGGGGGAGAGAAATTGATACAAAAGTGTGAAAAATGGTGGTTCCTTGTCATGATATTGTATGGGAAAGAATCTAGAAAGTTCTTGAACATTGGCTGCATCGATGGAACTGGTGATGAGGGCTTTATTTGAACTATGTTGCGAGATAATGTGTGGAGTCTGGAAAAGTTGCGAATGTCTACGGAGAAGTACATGGTGGTTAGATCAAAAGCTGGTTAGGTGACATTTGGGTGCTTGAAAAAAAGATCTCTGCGATGGTTCCTGAACAGGTGAGTCTCCGTGTTTTCAAACCTCTTTCTCTGGTTTAGTCTTCTATTTGCTTGAGGGCAAGCAAAGGCTAAGTCTGGGGGAGTTGATATATCATGGTTTTTACCCCTTTTAGGCCATGATATAATTCCGTTTTATCGAGTCTTTATTCTATTATAGAGTCTTTTACAGGTTATAGCACGTTTGGAGAATAATTAGAGATATTGGAGCTTTCTGGAGCATTTTGGAGCAAAGCCGAAGTTCGTGTTGCTGAGTACCCGATTTCACGTCGAGCATCGATCGATACCCCCTGGTATTGATCGACACTCATCACAGCAGACACGACCCGCGACTTTAATAAAGAGTTGAAGAATTGCAACTTGGTCCAGAAGTCTTTAATATTTACAAGAAGACCCAAAACGTGTTTTAGCTATATAATTAGGTTTTACAACCACTTTTAGGCTATGCTTTATTTTACTTTGATTTTACTTTTGGTTTTGGAGAGACAACTCTGAACTCATGTTTTCTATTGATTTCTTTGTTGATCTATTCAATCATGTTGCTTTCAATCTCCTTGTCTGAATAGATCCACTTTAGGTTCAGGGTTCTGATAAGGGTCTTCTCTGAATGCTAGGTTCATTAGTTTATTAGGATTAACCATCTGAATTAGTTATTCGCTTAGGTTGTGTTCAAAGCTAATTCTAGGTTGACGAATCTGGAAGTTAGATCTTAGGATAATTTATTAGGTACGACAGTGCGATTAATTACCTGATAGAACCTTAGGTGAGCAAATTGATTATTCGCAAAGAGATTTGGTTTAATTGATTTGTGAACATATCAAACCTGAACTTTAAGGCTGATTTAGACTTTAGGATTCGCAAAGAGATTTGGAAGAGATTTGGAATTCCTAGGATTTTGATTTAGATAATTCTCGCAACGACAGTTGGTTAATTATACCTTAGTGAATTTAGTTCAAGAACTGCGCTAAATCTGAATCCTGCTAGTTAGTAAATCTGCATTCATTGATTTCATGAGAAATACCCTGAGCCTATCTTTCTCCAATTGAATTACAACACTTTTAATTTCTGCACTGCTTTCAATTACATCTATTCGCTTATCTTAATTCTATACTATACAATCTGTTATGTGATTTATGTGAGTCCTTGTGTTCGACCCCTAACTATATTACAACTACTGCTTTAGTACTGATAGGGTATAAATTTGAGCATATCATAGCAGAACCAATGATTATTCGGTGGTTCTTAAACTGTTTAAGACCATCATATTCCCTCGATTTGGAGTACCTCGCATTGTGATAAGTGATGGTGGCTCTCACTTTATCAACAAAATCTTCGAAAGGTTGCTCAAGAAGTACGGTGTGAACCATCGTGTTGCTCCTCCTTATCACCCTCAAACCTGTGGGCAAGTTGAGGTTTTCAACAGACAGATCAAGGAAATCCTGGAGAAAACAGTGAACGTTACAAGAAAGGATTGGTCTGTGAAGCTGGATGACGCACTTTGGGCTTACAGAGCTCCTTTCAAGACACCACTTGGGACTACACCGTTTCATTTGATGTATGGCAAAGCATGCCATCTTCCAGTAGAAATCGAGCACAAGGCAGCATGGCCTACAAAGAAAATGAATTTCGACCTCAAAACTGCTGCTAAGAAGCGATTGATAAAGCTGAATGAGCTCGATGAGATTAGGAATCTTGCCTATGAGAACTCGAAGCTGTACAAGGAAAGGAGTAAGGCATACTGATGAGGACATCAAGTCCGAAATCTCGCAAGGACCTAAGGTCAACGCCATGAAAGCTCATGGGATTGCTACTGCCTTGGAAATGGACTGTACTGAGTGTACGGCAGGCTTAGACCCTCGTCCTATAGGCAACAGCGGCCCCATTCCTAAGGTCGGGACAGTAGTTCCTAAGCTCCTAGACCGAACAGAGCCGACCGTCCCACCACCCAAAAGAGGTGGGATTCATCGACCAACCCACCACGAGGAAGAGAACAGTCGAGCCGGAATCCCCATAGCTCGACCTTGGTATCACGGTGAACCGACCGTTCACAAATCAAGCCCGACTGGTGAGCTCGACGGCCAGGAGGATCCAAACGTCCCACCACCCAAAGGAGATGGGTTTCACCGACCAACCTACCATGGAGAAGAGAACAGTCGAGCCGGAATCCCCATAGCTCGACCAAAACCGGCACTCACCTTAGCCATGCTCCACGGCGCACCCGGGAGAGCGTACGAGCCGGGAAACATGTGTTTTGGCCCAAGATCTTCAAGCACTGATCCAGCCAAGGCCCAACACGCATACTGGAGCCTCTTATGGTCTAAACCAAATGAAGATTTGACTTGGCACAATCAGAATCCAAACCGGGAAGACCAATCCCCTACGCGGACCCGTTTTGAGCCAAGTAAGGAAAGTCCGGATTCCGATCCTTTGCACAACTTCTCCTCACGTGTAAGGCTGTCTACTGAGCATACCATGGGCCCTAGACCACCAGAGCACAAGAATACACGCTCAAACATACTACACGGTCGTTTTGGCCAAAGGATTAATGAACTTACCTTAATTGGCTTCACACGCGATTTACTAGATCAAGGCAAGTTCCTCTCGCCTAATCTCGGCCATCCATTCTCACCATCACATCCTAGACGTCCAGCAACCCAATGAACCTAGACAGCTTCGTGTCTCCAGCAGCCACCACGAAGATCACGCCAAAGATTCACAAATCTCCCCAACGGCCATAATCGAAGATTTTATTTGCTTTCCTTGTTTTTGAATTATTATGACCGTTAGGTCTCTTGTCGAGCTCCTATAAAGCTCCTTTGCTTCTGTACTGTGGAAACACACAATTTTACAATTCATTTTATCAATAAACTTTAAAGTTTAGTCTCAAAGCCGTAGCCTTTGAACCGGTTCCTTTCGATAGTTCTTAAGTATTGTGCGAGGTGTCCCCCTTGCTTAAGAGCTGCTTGAATCTTCTCTCTCTAGAGCGTGGTTTCCCCCAGGAGAGTTAAGTTCACCTTGTTTGATTCGGCCCATCAAAAACCGAGCCAAGCTTCCGCAACCATCACCTTCGACCCATCCTTCCGCAACCAAGCCGCTTTGAATCACTTTGAGGCCTTGTTTGTAAACTCGACCCCGAGTTCTTACATCATTGGTATCAGAGCTCAAAAGCTCCTATCTATCAGGTTACATCGTTCTTTGTTTAATTTTTTTTCATTTGTTTCATTGCTTTTCATTTTTTACCGAAAACTACAAAAAAAAAAAATTCTGCTTTACCGTCTGTTTTGTTTTAATTTTCATAAAATCATAAAAACTCATAAAAACATTTCGTCTTCTGTATTTGCTTGTTAACTCATCATAGAAAAATACAAAATTGTTTCTGGAATTTTTGAAGTTGATTTAATAATTTTCGAACCAGCAAAACTGAACCGGAAAATTTCTGTGCGAAAAAAAAAACAGTTTTGTGTTCTTATTTGTTCTTGAACTAGGCTTTGATTCCTGTGAGTTTTTCTTGTGTAAGGTACTATGGGAGATCTAGCAAACGACCCCATGTCACTCATGGCTCGTAGCTTAACGGCTCTCCAAGAAGAGATAAGAAGCATGAACCAACGGTTAGAGCAAGGCTTAACCAACGTCGGAGGACGGCTTGACCGAGTGGAAGCACAGCCTCCGGGAGCACACAGGGGAGCTCCACCACAAGCAGCACAGCATGATGATGATCACATGCCAGAGCTTGATGACGACCCGCCCCCTGGTCGGAATCAACCGCCGGATCCGCAACAAAACCAGCAACAACGCCGGCGAGATCCATTGAATCGAGGCCGAAACCGTGATGAAGGTCCAGGCCAGTACAACACCAACAATGACTTGAAGATTACACCACCTACCTTTGCTGGGAAGGTAGATCCCGAAGCCTACCTTGATTGGGAAAGGCGTATGGAGTATATCTATGAGTGCTATAACTATCAAGAGCACAAGAAGGTGACCTTCGCAGCTGCTCAACTCACCGACCATGCACTTGCTTGGTGGGACCGAGAGATGGCAGAAAGAAGAAGGTATGGAGATGGACCACTCAACTCTTGGAGGGAGATGAAAGCACTTCTCAAACGAAGATACGTTCCACCACACTATCATCGAGAGCTCCAAAGGAAGTTCCGAAAACTTTACCAAGGCCAGAAGACGGTAGAAGAGTATTACGATGAATTTGAGATCTTGAGGAACAGGCTAGAGCTAGAGGAGACCGAGGAGACCCTCATGTCACACTTCCTCGAAGGCCTTAATGAAAAGATTGCAAAGAAGGTGGAGATACAACCGTATCATCAACTTCACGAGCTGCTACACCTTGCTATCCAAGTGGAGAAACACCTCAAGAAGAAGACATCTACTGCCCCTAAGCCGAAATACAATCCACCGGTATGGAATTCCCCAACAACCCAAGCTACGGACAAAGGCAAATCGATTGAAATTGAATCTAGATTCAAGAGTAAAGCGGCCGAGGCCTATAGAGATGCACGACAAGAGCAAGGTAAGTCTTCTACTCCTTACCATACACGTGAGCTCACTTGTTACAGGTGCAAAGGAAGAGGCCACATCTCAAGAGACTGTCCGAACCCGAGAGTGATGATCATATTGCCATCCGGTGAATGTGAATCACAAGACGAGGCAGAACCGGAGGACGAAAAGGAGACCATTGAATATGCTGATGAAGGAGAGTCCCTAGTGATCATGAGAGCCCTCAACACGCAGGTGGTTGAAGAGGACACGGCCCAAAGAGAAAATCTCTTTCACACACGTTGTACCATCCAAAACAAGGTATGTCATCTCATTGTCGATAGTGGCTCTTGTACTAACATTGCAAGCTGTTTGTTAGTTGACAAATTAGGTCTTACCGCCACGGACCACCCTAGACCATATAAGCTTAAGTGGCTGAACGATAAGGAAGAGCTAAAGGTGTCGAAACAAGTGCAAATTTCCTTTTCAATCGGTGCATACAAAGATCAAGTGGTGTGTGATGTCGCACCAATGGAAGCTGGTCATATTCTCCTAGGAAGACCCTGGCAATACGATAGAACCGTGTCCCACAATGGAAGAACGAACCAGTACTCCTTCCATTTCAACAACAAGAAGGTCACGCTTGCCCCATTGAACCGATCGGAAGTCCGTGTGTTGCAAGCAAGAGCAAAAGAGAAAAGACAGCTCAAGGTAAATCTTTTTCTTGAAAAATCTAATAAGATATCTTCCTTAGAGCCCATAACACACTTGTCTTTGCCACTAGCGTCGAAAACAGGTTTTGTAGGTTGCAAGTCAACTTTAGCCGAGGCCAAATCCGTTTTAGCCGAGAAACCAAACATTGCCGAAGCAACATCAATTTTAGCCGAGACAAAAGTCATTATAGCCGAGGAAAAAGGAGTCTTTGCCGAGACAAATTCAAGGGACTTCACCAAGCTCCACATCACTACCAACATACTCAACAAGCCGAAACAAGGATATATCTACTCCTTGCTGATCCAAGAAGCACCGCCAATGGTGGCCCAAATCCAAAAATCAAGCCAACTCCGAGGTAAGCCCCTAAACCACTTTTCGGAATACAAGTCTAATACGCTTTGTTTGGATGTAGGTTTGAAGATTTCGAGGACGAAATCACTTGAAGAGGGAGGGTATGATGAGGACATCAAGTCCGAAATCTCGCAAGGACCTAAGGTCAACGCCATGAAAGCTCATGGGATTGCTACTGCCTTGGAAATGGACTGTACTGAGTGTACGGCAGGCTTAGACCCTCGTCCTATAGGCAACAGCGGCCCCATTCCTAAGGTCGGGACAGTAGTTCCTAAGCTCCTAGACCGAACAGAGCCGACCGTCCCACCACCCAAAAGAGGTGGGATTCATCGACCAACCCACCACGAGGAAGAGAACAGTCGAGCCGGAATCCCCATAGCTCGACCTTGGTATCACGGTGAACCGACCGTTCACAAATCAAGCCCGACTGGTGAGCTCGACGGCCAGGAGGATCCAAACGTCCCACCACCCAAAGGAGATGGGTTTCACCGACCAACCTACCATGGAGAAGAGAACAGTCGAGCCGGAATCCCCATAGCTCGACCAAAACCGGCACTCACCTTAGCCATGCTCCACGGCGCACCCGGGAGAGCGTACGAGCCGGGAAACATGTGTTTTGGCCCAAGATCTTCAAGCACTGATCCAGCCAAGGCCCAACACGCATACTGGAGCCTCTTATGGTCTAAACCAAATGAAGATTTGACTTGGCACAATCAGAATCCAAACCGGGAAGACCAATCCCCTACGCGGACCCGTTTTGAGCCAAGTAAGGAAAGTCCGGATTCCGATCCTTTGCACAACTTCTCCTCACGTGTAAGGCTGTCTACTGAGCATACCATGGGCCCTAGACCACCAGAGCACAAGAATACACGCTCAAACATACTACACGGTCGTTTTGGCCAAAGGATTAATGAACTTACCTTAATTGGCTTCACACGCGATTTACTAGATCAAGGCAAGTTCCTCTCGCCTAATCTCGGCCATCCATTCTCACCATCACATCCTAGACGTCCAGCAACCCAATGAACCTAGACAGCTTCGTGTCTCCAGCAGCCACCACGAAGATCACGCCAAAGATTCACAAATCTCCCCAACGGCCATAATCGAAGATTTTATTTGCTTTCCTTGTTTTTGAATTATTATGACCGTTAGGTCTCTTGTCGAGCTCCTATAAAGCTCCTTTGCTTCTGTACTGTGGAAACACACAATTTTACAATTCATTTTATCAATAAACTTTAAAGTTTAGTCTCAAAGCCGTAGCCTTTGAACCGGTTCCTTTCGATAGTTCTTAAGTATTGTGCGAGGTGTCCCCCTTGCTTAAGAGCTGCTTGAATCTTCTCTCTCTAGAGCGTGGTTTCCCCCAGGAGAGTTAAGTTCACCTTGTTTGATTCGGCCCATCAAAAACCGAGCCAAGCTTCCGCAACCATCACCTTCGACCCATCCTTCCGCAACCAAGCCGCTTTGAATCACTTTGAGGCCTTGTTTGTAAACTCGACCCCGAGTTCTTACATCACATACCATGACAAGAAAATCATCTCCATGCACTTTGAACCAAATGATCAGGTACTTCTGTATAACTCTCGTTTGCAATTGTTTCCTAGTAAGCTGCGTTCTCATTGGTCAGGTCCTTTCACAATCAAGGAAGTTAGACCACATGGTGCAATTGTCCTGACAAATCCTTCAGGAGAGGAGTTCACTGTCAACGGACAAAGGGTGAAACACTATTGGGCGAAAGCCGAAATTCCATAAGGACGAATGACGCCTCTGGATGATGCACCCACTGCCTAAACTGCAGCACATTCAAGCTATTGACTATAAACGAGCGCTTGGTTGGAGGCAACCTACTGGTGAGTTTGCTTTTGAGTCTTTGAGCCTTTTTCTTTTTCGTTTTTGGGTCTGTTTCAGATAAACAAGGAGCACACAAAATCGCTTGAGTGTCGATCGATACCTTCCAGTATCGATCAACACCCTTTGCATATACGTTAGACTCGTATCGATTTAAGCTTGGTATCGCTCGATTCCACGCTATGTGTCGATCGATACCCAAAGTTCTAGCACGGTAACTTCTTGTTTCTCATGATTCCATCGTTTCATTTGTTTCCTTTCACCAACTCTAGCCTAGATAACACTAGGGACAGTGTTGTTTAAGTCTGGGGGAGGTAGTCGCTGACTTTGTTTTTGTTTTTCTTAGAGTCAGTCCGCTTTTGAGTCATTCGTTGTTTTATTGAGTCAAAATTTTATCTGAAACTGTGATCTTTTTCTTGAATCTATTGATTTGACCTTGCTTCTAAGTGACCATTGTTACAGAATCAGTTCTAGATCGACTAATGAAAAATCCAAAGGCTGACCGGTTAACCAGAAGACACTCATGTTTCCAGCAAAGGTCCTTAAAGCCTGAGCCAAATTTTTGCACTTCATCAATGTGGTTAGTATCTATAGAGCTTGATTCCTCATTCGTATCTGACAAAGGAACCCATGTGTTTGGAATTATGGTATTTCTCTCCCTGTTATAAGTTAATTAATAAGATGCATTAAAAGATGAAATGATTTTCTTCTGAGTAGAGGGTTAGGAAAATTTCCAACGATCCCATTATTTTACTTAAGAGGGAATGATCACACAAAGGATTGGAAGCGAGGTTAGGATTTTCCTATGATGCCATTATTCGCCTACATCCTTTGATACATTGAGAGGGAAGAACCGAGGATTCGGTGGTTGACACCATCCATACTCGCGTCTCATACCTTGATGTGTATATGCAAAAACTGAAAATAAAAGAAGAGAACATAATAAGAAATAAGTCTGGGGGAGAGAAATAATACCAAAAAGTGTGAAAAGGGTGGTTCCTTGTCTTGATATTGTATGGGAAAGAATCTAGAAAGCTCTTGATATTAATTGACAGCGATGAAACTGGCGAGGATGGCTTAATTGAACAATGCTGCGACATAATGTGTGTAATTTGGGGAACTGTGAACGTCAACGGGGAAGTACATGGTGGTTAGATCAAAAGTTGGTTAGGGGACATTTGGGTGCTTGGGAAAAGGGTCATTGCAACGTTTTAAGAACAGGTGAGTCTCTACTTTTTCAAACCTCTTTCCCTGGTTTATTCTTCTATCTGCTTGAGGGCAAACAAAGGCTAAGTCTAGAGGAGTTGATATATCATGGTTTTTACCTCGTTTAAGCCATGATATAAGTCCGTTTTATTGAGTCTTTATTCTTATATAGAGTCTTTTAGAGTCTTTTACAGGTGTTAGCACATTTGAAGTATTATTGGAGATATTGGAGTTTTATGGAGCATTCTGGAGAGAAACTGAAGTCTGGTGACTAAGTGCCCGATCAAGCATCGATCAATACCCCCTAGTATCGATCGACACGTATCGAAGCAGATTTCAAGTCGCGACTTAATGAAGATTTGAAGAATTGCAGAACTTGCCCAGAAGACTTTGATATTTACAAGAAGACCCCAATTCGTGTTTAGACTATTTAATTAGGTTTTACAGCCACTTTCATGGCTATGCTTATTTTATTCTAGTTTTGAGAGAGAGATTTTGAAGGGAGACAAGTCTGAAACTCTGTTCGTCTGAGAGAATATTTCGAACCCTCTTGTTACTCTTTCTGATTTATTTGATGATTTATTCAGTTATGTTGATTGTTTCATTTTCCATGTCTGAGTAGATCCCTTGTTAGGTTCAGGGTTCTCAATAGGGTTTTCTGTGAATGCTAGGTTGATTTATTATTAGGATTCACCATCTGAATTAGTTGTTCACCATAGTTTGTTTGCAAAGCTAATTCTAGATTGATCACCTAGAAGTTAGATCTTAGGATAATTGATCAGGCACGAGAGTGCAAATAATTACCTGATAGAACCTAAGGTGAGCTAAATAACTATTCGCAAAGAGATTTGGTTTAGTTGTTTTGTGAACAAATCAAACCTGATTAAAAAGCTGATTTAGACTTTAGGATTCGCAAAGAGATTTGGAATATTCCTAGGATTTAGATTTAGATAGTTTTCGCAGAGAGAGTTGGTTAACTATATCTTAGTGATTTGAGTTCAAGAACCGCTTTAAATCTGAATCATGCTAGTTAGTTTATCTGCATTTAGTGACTCCCTGAGAAATACCCTGAACCTAGCCTTTCACCAATTGAATTCACAACCGTTTTAATTTACATTTTGTCTTTTAATACCATTGATTGCTTAGCGTGATTCTCACCTATATAATCTATTGTGTGTTTCTGTGAGTCCTTGTGTTCGACCCCTAGCTATACTACGACAATTGTTTTAATATCTAAATAGGGTATTAATTTGAGCATATCAACCCCAGAAAAAAAAATTGATCCGATTGCAGACGTTCTCCTTGCTCTTAGCGATGAAGATACCGAAATCGCCCCAATATCGATCGACGCCAACCAGCATCGATCGACACCTATCATGATACTTTCACGGGATAAGTCAAAACCGCATGTATCGATCGATACCCCTTCAGTGTCGATCGATACTAATCTGATATATCATAGTTTTTACCCTATTTAAGCCATGATATAAGTCCTTTTTATAGAGTCTTTATAGTATTTTGGAGTCTTATAGAGTCTTTTACAGGTCATAGCACGTTGGGAACATTATTGGAGATATTGGAGCTTTCTGGAGCATTTGGAGCAAAGCAGAAGTTTGTGTTGCTGAGAACCCGATATGAAGCCTTGGTATCGATCGATACTAGCTAATATCGATCGATACCCAAGACTTGAAGAATTGTAAAAGTGCACAGAAGTCTTTAATAATTACATGAAGCCCCAATTCGTGTTTTAGGTTATTTATAGGGATTTTACAGCCACTTTTATGGCTACGCTTTATTTTACTTTGGTTTGAGAGAGACAAGTATGAATCTCCCTTCGTCAGAGATCAGATCTCAAAACCTCTTGTTACTCTTTCTATTTTCTTTGATGATTTATTCAGTTATGTTGATTGTTTCATTTTCCATGTCTGAGTAGATCCACATTAGGTTCAGGGTTCTCATAAGGGTTTTCTCTGAATGCTAGGTGGATTAGTTTATTAGGATTCACCATCTGAATTAGTTCTTCGCCCTAGGTTGTGTTCAAAGCTAATTCTAGGTTGACGAATCTGAAACTTAGATCTTACAATAATTGATAAGGCACGACAGTGCGATTAATTACCTGATAGAACCTTAGGTGAGCAAATTGATTATTCGCAAAGAGATTTGGTTTACTTGATTTGTGAACATATCAAACCTGAATTTTAAAGCTGATTTATTCTTAGGAATTTGCAAAGAGATTTGGGATTCTGAGGTTTAGATTTAGATAATTCTCGCAACGACAGTTGGTTAATTATAGCTTAGTGATTTGAGTTCAAGAACTGCGCTAAATCTGAATCATGTTAGTTAGTTTATCTCCATTCATTGATTTCCTGAGAAATACCCTGAGCCTATCCTTCTCCAATTGAACAACAACACTTTTAATTTCTGCACTGCTTTCAATTTCACCCTATTTGCTTAGCTTGATTTGACACTATACAATCTATTGAGTGATCTTCGTGAGTCTTTGTGGTTAGACCCCTAACTATATTACAACTACTGCTTTAGTACTGTTAGGGTATTAATTTGAGCATATCATAATCCCACAGTCGAACCGACTCCTGAGATCTCGAAGGCAGTGCCTACTGTGGTCACATAAAGAGTTTACACAGCACATATACCTTATCCCAGAGCTGCTGGGAAGACTCAGAAAGAGGTGGAAGACTTTAGATGCAAGGCCATTATGGATAAATTGATCGTCGAACTCCCTTTCATCGACGCTATCAAAACTTCTCCGTCCTTTAGGAGATATGTTAAGAGGATGGTGTCTAGCAACGTGAATCTTGAAGAAGGATGCTTGATGATTACTCATGAGTGCAGTGCAATCTTGACCAACAGGATCCCAAAGAAGTTGCCAGATCCATGGAGTTTTGTGTTGGATTGCACGATATTCACAGACAAGTTTGAGCATTCTCTTTGTGACCTTGGCTCAAGTGTCAACCTCATGCCATATCCAGTCGCCAAACGGATGGGGATGACAGGCTTTACAACCACAAGGATATCTCTAATACTTGCTGATCGTTCAGTTAGACTTCCAGAGGGGTTATCTAAGATGTTCCGATCATGATTGGAAATTGCTTGATCCCCACTGATTTCATCGTCCTGAAGTATGATGCTGAGCCTAAGGATCCTCTTATCCTAGGCAGACATTTCCTTGCAACAGCCGGTGCTTTGATTGATTGCAAGAATGGGAATATCGCTCTCAACATTGGTGATTTGGTCATGAGTTTCCATATGGATAAGATGATGAAGAGACCAACCATAGATGGGTAGACTTTCTTTGTTGACACCTTTAGTGACATACCTGAAGAGTATTTCCTGGAGATGCTGGGATCGAAGTCGACAAGGCAAAAATTCAGGTTATGACGAGTCTCCAACCACCAAATTCTGTGAAGGATATTCGAAGTTTCCTTGGTCATGCTGGGTTTTATAGGAGGTTTATCAAGGACTTCTCCAAGATAGCACGTCCACTCACTGCTTTATTATGCAATGAGATCAAATTTGATTTCACATCTGACTGTCTTGCAGCCTTTGAGGAGATAAAAACGGCTTTAGTGAGTGCTCCTATTGTGCAACCTCCTGATTGGACTCTCCCTTTTGAGATCATGTGTGACTCTAGTGACTTTGCTGTTGGATCTGTTCTGGGTCAGAGGAAGGATAAGAAGCTACACGTGATCTACTATGCCACCAGGACTTTGGTAGACGCTCAGAGAAATTATAGCACTACAGAGAAGGAACTACTTGCAGTCGTCTTCTCTTTTGAGAAGTTTTGATCCTACCTTATTGGGAGCAAAGTGATTGTCCACACTGATCACGCTGCTCTCAAGTATCTGATGCAAAATAAGGATCTTAAGCCTCGTCTTTATCGTTGGGTTCTTTTGCTGCAGGGTTTCGACATAGAGATTAAGGACAAAAAGGGCATAGAGAACGGGGTCGCTGACCATCTTTCGAGGATTCGGGTCGATGCAGACGTCCCCATTGATGACCAACTACCAGAAGAATCCGTTTATTTCATTGAGACTGAATTTCGGATGGGCTTCGCAGAAACTCACCAATTCCCACGAATTGCAGGTCTTGGTATCGATCGACACTTCTATGGTATCGGTCGATACCAGGGGACTCCCGAACCAGTTTTGACTGTTGAACACCTTGGTAGTTCAGAAGAATATCTCTTAGCTGCAGCCGATTCTGATCAACCATGGTATGCATATATCGCCAACTACCTCGTTACAAATGACGAACCAAAGCACCTCAAGAGCTATCACAAGAAGAAGTTTTTGCGGGACATAAGGCGGTACTTCAGGGATGAACCTTACTTGTACAAGCACTATTCTGACGGTATCTACAGACGATGCATTGCTGAATCCGAGGTGTCGAAAATTTTGTTTTATTGCCATGGATCCGATTATGCTGGACATTTTGCCACTTTCAAGACAGTGTCCAAGGTTCTTCAAACAGGCTTCTGGTGGCCTACTATGTTCAAGGTTGCCCATGTTTTCGTTTCACAGTGTGATGCGTGTCAGAGGAGAGGGAAGATAAGTAAGACACATGAGATGCCACATAACTTCATCCTTGAGGTCGAGATTTTTGATTGTTGGGGCATTGATTTTATGGGTCCCTTTCCTTCATCGTATGGACACAAATACATCTTGGTTGTTGTGGATTATGTGTTTAAGTGGGTCGAAGCCATTGCTAGCAGAACCAATGATTCTTCGGTGGTTCTTAAAATTTTTAAGACCATCATTTTCCCACGATTTGGAGTACCTCGAATTGTGATAAGTGACGGTGGCTCTCACTTTATCAACAAGATTTTCGAGAGGTTGCTGAAGAAGTATGGTGTGAACCATCGTGTTGCTACTCCTTATCACCCTCAGACCAGTGGGCAAGTTGAGGTTTCCAACATGCAAATCAAGGAAATCCTGGAGAAGAAAGTGAACGTTACAAGAAAGGATTGGTCTGTAAGGTTGGATGACGCGCTTTGGGCTTACAAAACTGCTTTCAAGACACCACTTGGGACTACATCGTTTCACTTGCTGTATGGAAAAGCATGTCATCTTCCAGTGAAAATCGAGCACAAGGCAGCATGGGCTACAAAGATGATGAATTTCGACATCAAAACTGCTGTTGAGAAGCGATTGATCAAGCTGAACGAACTCGATGAGATTAAGCACCTTGCCTATGAGAACTCAAAGCTGTAAAAGGATAGGACAAAGGCATACCATGACAAGAAGATCATCTCCAGGCACTTTGAACCGAATGATCAGGTACTTCTGTATAACTCTCGTTTGCAATTGTTTCCTGGTAAATTGCGTTCTCGTTGGTCAGGTCCCTTCACAGTCAAAGAAGTTCGACCACATGGTGCGATTGTCCTTACAAATCCTTCAGGAGAGGAGTTTACTGTCAACGGACAAAGGGTGAAACACTATTGGGCGAACGCCAAGATTCTGGATGGACACATAATGCCTCTGGATGATACATCCACTGCCTGAACGGTGGCACAGTCAAGCTATTGACTATAAACAAGCGCTTTGTGGGAGGCAACCTACTGGTGAGTCTGCCTTTGAGTCTTTTTCCTTTTCTTTTTTGTTTTTGGGACTGTCCCAAGATAAACAAGGAGCACAACGAGATCACAAGAGTGTCGATCGATACCTTGTGGTATCGGTCGACACCTTCTGCGAATGAGGAGGACGTGTATCGATTTAATTTGGTATCGTTCGATACCAAGCTCTGTGTCGATCGATACCCAATGTTCTAGCACGGTAATTTCTTGTTTATCATGTTTAAATTTGATTCATTTGTTTTCTCTCACCAACTCTAGGCTAGATAACACTGGGGACAGTGTTGTTTAAGTCTGGGGGAGGTAGTCGCTGACTTTGTTTTTGTTTTTCTTAGAGTCAGTCCATTTTTGAGTCATTCGTTGTTTTATTGAGTCAAAACTTTGTTTGAAACTGTGATCCTTTTCTTGAACCTATTAATTTGACCTTGCTTCTAAGTGACCATTGTTGCAGAATCAGTTCTAGATCGACTAATGAAAAATCCAAAGGCTGACCGGTTAACCAGAAGACACTCATGTTTCCAGCAAAGTTCCTTAAAGCCTGAGCCAAAATTTTGTACTTCATCAATGTGGTTAGTATCCATAGAGCTTGATTCATCATTCGTATCTGACAAATGAACCAATATGTTTTAAAATAACGGTATTTCTCTGCCTATTACAAGTTAATTAATAAGTGCATTAAAAAATGAAATGATTTTCTTCTGAGTAGAGGGCTAGGAAAATTTATAGCGATCCCATTATTCGACTCGAGAGGGAATGATCACACAGAGGATTGGAAGCGAGGCTAGGATTTTCCTATGATGCCATTATTCACCTACATCCTTTGATACGTTGAGACGGAAGAACCGGGGATTCGGTGGAAAACACCATCAATAATCGCGTCTCATACCTTGATGTGTATATGCAAAGCTAAAAAC
Source organism: Eutrema japonicum (assembly GCA_030161315.1). NCBI lineage: Eukaryota > Viridiplantae > Streptophyta > Magnoliopsida > Brassicales > Brassicaceae > Eutrema > Eutrema japonicum. The sequence goes on along the minus strand of BSQW01000007.1, from coordinate 31,233,544 downwards.
AAAAGAGAGAACATAATAAGAAATAAGTCTGAGGGAGAGAAATAATACCAAAAAAGTGTGAAAAAGGGTGGTTCCTTGTCATGATATTGTATGAGAAAAAATATAGAAGGTTCTTGATACTAATTCACAGCGATGAAACTGGCGAGGATGGCTTGATTGAACAATGATGTGAGATAATGTGTGTAGTATGGGAAGCTGCGAATGTCTACGGAGAAGTACATGGTGGTTATATCAAAAAGCTGGTTAGGTAACATTTGGATGCTTGGGAAATTGGTCATTTCCATGTTTCAAGGATAGGTGAGTCTCTACGTTTTCAAACCTCTTTCTCTGGTTTAGTCTTCTATTTGCTTCAGGGCAAACAAAAGGCTAAGTCTGGGGGAGTTGATATATCATGGTTTTACCCAGTTTAAGCCATGATATAAGTCCGTTTTGTTGAGTCTTTATTCTATTATAGAGTATTTTAGAGTCTTTTACATGTTTTAACACATTTGGAGCATTATTGGAAATATTGGAGTTTTATGGAGCATTATGGAGCAAAAATGAAGTCTTGTGACTAAGTACCTGATCGGAGCGTCAAGCATCGATCGATACCCCCTGGTATCGATCGACACCCATGGGAGCAGAATACAAGTCGCGACTTTAATAAAGTTTGAAGAATTGCAAAACTTGCCCATAAGACTTTAATATTTACAAGAAGATCACAATTTGTGTTTAGACTATTTAATTAGGTTATACAGCCACTTTGGCTTTGGTGCTTTTTCATTACTTTGAGTTTAGAGCTTTTGAGAGGGGAGACAAGTCAGAACTCTATTCTTCTGAGAGAAGATTTCGAACCCTTGTTTTACTCTACTCTTATTTATTCTATTGATGATTTATTCAGTTATGTTGATTGTTTCATTCTCCATGTCTGAGTAGATCCCTTGTTAGGTTCAGGGTTCTCAATAGGGTTTTCTCTGAATGCTAGGTTGACTTATTTGCTAGGATTCAATATCTGAATTAGTTCTTCACCATAGGTTGTTTACAAAGCTAATTCTGGATTGATCACCTAGAACTTAGATTTTAGGATAATTGATTAGGCGCGAAAGCGTGATATAAGCACGGAATCACTCCAATACTATGACCACTCGATGATCGAGAGATTCCAAGCTTTGTTGCGGAAGTGGGGACGATGGTGAGATGGAAGGTGGTGTTTGATTGACTCTCTCAATCGATGGTGATTGACTCTCTCAATCCTTGATCGAACAAGCTATTTGAATCTCACAAATAACTTAATCCGAGGCGTCTAGAGAATATAGTGAATCGCACACAATATTCTAAAGAACAAAACAATCTTCGCAAAGAAACACTCTTTGAAAGAAAAACGAAATACTTTATAAAATTCTTGATTGAAAGGTGTCTTACAATGAAAGCAAAGCTGAGCTTATATAGTGCTCATACACGAAATTAAACAAGAAGGAAATCGCAAAGTAAATGCCAAAACTAGCCGTTTGAGTCATAATGACGAGAATCGGCCAAATATGGAAAACGGAGCCTTCCTTGAGTCTTGACAACTTAGGGGCGAATGTCAAGTGTCTAGGTACGTCCTGGTTGCTGTGGAAAAGCTTCACTTCGTGGCCAAACTTCAAATAATAGAGCCGTTGGAGATATATGGCGAGAATCTCCAAATAAGGCAAGTGTAGCTCAAACTTGATCCACTTGATCAAGTGAGGTGTGGTGCACCTTAGGTCGTGAAGGGAAGCTTCTAGAAAGCTTCTTAAGTGTCTCCCAAGCTCATAGAAACCATGTTCAAGTGGGCTTTCATGTTTGAGCTTCAAAAGATTCCACTTGACATTTTCGGGTAGGATTGAATCCATTAGATACGTCTCCACTGTTGGGCCTTTTATGAGCGATTGGCTGGGCTGATTGGAGAGATCTTGGATGTTCTGGAAACTAGGCTCAAATATCTTTCGATCCATATATAGTCCGTTACCTGAAGTGCCGTGATATGGAAGCGACACTTGATTGAACATTCGATTGAAATCGGAGCTCAACAACGGGGTTAGGTTCCAACCTTCAAACTGATCAAGCCTGATCAGTCCTTCGTGTTCCCGATACTTCAGCTTATCCTTGAACATGTTGAAGCTATTTTCCAGACTCTTCCTCCTAATGATTTCCTCTGGGGTTGATTGATCCTTCAATTCGTTTGCTCGCTTTCCACTCGTTGAAGTAACTTTGGAAGTTACTATCCCAAATCCATAAAAGAACCGCTGTCGCCAATAAACAAGATCTAAGCTTGTCGTACGCTCAGTACAATTCTCTTTTGAATTGGTAGTATCCAAAAGTCCTCCGGGTTTCCAATGTCGGCTTTGTAATGCATCAAACCGATCGTTCATCATAGTCTCCATAATCGGCCCGGTTTGGTCTTGTCCGAGCTTTGAGCTCACCTCTGGTGGGCTAGCTGGTTCGATGTCCTCATCACACCCTCCCCCTTGGAAAGGTTTCGTCCTCGAAACTTCTAGACCTGCACCAAAATAGAGCAAGTTAGTATCTTCGTAAAGAAGTGAGTCTAGAAATTTACCATGGGTAACGATTGGTGTGGGGCTCAGATATAATCGATGTTGAACATCAGGTGGTTCTTCTTTGATCAGCAAAGAAGAGATGACTCCTCTCCATGGTGTGTTGCTGACTTCCTTGGGCAGTAAGGTAGCCGTTTTAGTGAAATCTCCTTTTTCACTTTCGATGTCGCCATTGTTCCTTTGCGGTTTTGGTCCTTGTTGCTTCTCCTTGGTACCTGAGATATTCTCTAAATTTTTGGCAAGAAACAAGTGTGTTATGGCAGTCATGGAATTATCATAAGAAACAGAGCAAAATTCAGTTCTAGTCAATTCATCTACTTTTTCTTCTACGTGTGACTCAAGATACAAAATCTGGTTTATAGATTTTTCCACCGAAATTATTTTATCATCAGATTCTATGGGACTTATCACGTCCATGAACACATTCATTGAGGCATCAGAAGTATATAACAGTGAGGGATGACTTACCTGATCAAAACTGTCGATGAGTTCTAGTTCCTTCGTCGCCACGGTATTGTGATTTATGGCTCGATCGGGCGGCTCTTCTTGTAGCAGCACTTTGCTGGTGCCATTCCCATTATTTTCAGTGGCTGCCTCTGTCATAGTGTGCTCCACTCCATGTCCTATACCTGCACTAACAACCTTTGGCAAAGTCAAGTGCATCAAATCTGAATTCGAAAATTTAAAACCAGAATTTTCTAGACAATTATCTAATGGATTCAGTTTCGGCTCAGGTTTTGAAATTTTAATCTCTTGTCTCTCAGGGCACACAGCAGCAAAATGACCTCTCTTATGACATCTATAACAGATGGTGTCATTTATTTTTAAAACTTTAGAAGACTTACATTGCTCTGTTTTGACTTGTGGTTCATTCTTCGGTTTTGTGCTTTGCGTTTGAGATGCATCGGTTTGTTTGGAGGCGGGTTTAACTTCTTTTGCTCCCACTGGCTTCTCAATCTCTGTCTTCTTCTCTAAAGTGATTTGAGACACTTTCTTTGGCTCAGGACAGCAAGCTTTCTTTGACTTAGAAACAGGCTGAAGTTTTGGTGTTGACATCCATCTTTTTGAAGTTGTTGGGAACATATGCCTCTTGGGGATGTAGCTGCGGCTGTGGGACTTCTGTACATACTCTATGTACATACGCTGCTTGAGATTACCCCAAATGATGATCGGATTATGATAGTAGGCCCGAGCTTCTTCTTGTATCCACCATGTATGAGCATATCCAACAAGTGTGTTAATGGCGTAGGACAATCTATCCTCCTTTGGGATGTTGTGGAACCTAAACCAATGCTCCATTTCATTCTCCCATTGTAGGTAAGCTTCTGGTCCTTGCTTATGACCTGAAAAATAGATGTGGCGTGGCTCACAATCTGCCTCATCATCCGTTGTTGCATCATAAGGCTCGTCTAGAGTGGCGTTGTCGATGTTTGCTTGGTTCGGTTCTTGAACCTCTTCTTCAAACTCTGCTTCGTCAACCAAAGTGTATTCTGGCTCTAACTTGTCTACCTCATGCTCTGTCTCATCTCCCATGTCAGTTTCTGATTTGATTTCATTGTACCAAGTCTCGCCTTCATATGAATCACTTTCGCCTAAACTGATTTGGGAGTCGGTTTCTTCACAACAAGGTTTTTGGTATTGCTCTTCGAACTGATCATGTTCTCCTTCATGAGTGAACTCTCCATGTCCTGGTTCACTTTCGTGGCCTCCTTCTTCTAGACTGATTTGAGATTCAGTCTTGTCTTGCCATGAACGATCTTCTCCTATATCGCCTTCTTGGTCGGTCTCTTCTTCACTTGACCAAGTCGAGTGATCGGTGTGGTTGTCTCGCCTACAGTCTGGTGGCTCTGGTTCAAGCTCATCTTCATCAGAACCCCCTCCATAGTAAGAGCTTGAGTAATCATCTCCTGGCCACGGTGGTGTATCACAGTCAGTCTCCTCATCGGTGAAGACTTGTTCTTCTTCTCCTTGACTCCAATGATCTTCGTAGGCTTGGTAAGTGTCTTCTTCCTCTGAATCTCCCATGGCGGCTGCTCCTTAGGGTTTTTACCTCACCCAAGAACAGAGAAAAGATGATTCAAATTCGTTTTTAGACAAGAAAGGAAAGTAAGAAAGGCAAAATAACTAAAACGATGGTTTCTTCCTTTTTTTTTTTTTTTTTTGACTTAAACAAAATTTCGAAAATGCAAATAACAAAAGAAAAAATTCTTATTTTTATTTTCTGACTTATAGAATTAAAGCAAACAATATAATATTTTTAAAACAATAGATATTTGGTTGGTTTTTGTTTTTTTTTTTTTTTGGATTAAAGCAAAAAAAAAAAGAATTTATGGATTTTTCGGTTTAGATGAAAGTAAATAACAAAACAGAAAACACAAAGGATAAAGGTTGGATGAATACAACCTGGGATAGGAGCTTTTAAAGCTCTGATACCAAAATGATATAAGCACGGAATCACTCCAATACTATGACCACTCGATGATCGAGAGATTCCAAGCTTTGTTGCGGAAGTGGGGACGATGGTGAGATGGAAGGTGGTGTTTGATTGACTCTCTCAATCGATGGTGATTGACTCTCTCAATCCTTGATCGAACAAGCTATTTGAATCTCACAAATAACTTAATCCGAGGCGTCTAGAGAATATAGTGAATCGCACACAATATTCTAAAGAACAAAACAATCTTCGCAAAGAAACACTCTTTGAAAGAAAAACGAAATACTTTATAAAATTCTTGATTGAAAGGTGTCTTACAATGAAAGCAAAGCTGAGCTTATATAGTGCTCATACACGAAATTAAACAAGAAGGAAATCGCAAAGTAAATGCCAAAACTAGCCGTTTGAGTCATAATGACGAGAATCGGCCAAATATGGAAAACAGAGCCTTCCTTGAGTCTTGACAACTTAGGGGCGAATGTCAAGTGTCTAGGTACGTCCTGGTTGCTGTGGAAAAGCTTCACTTCGTGGCCAAACTTCAAATAATAGAGCCGTTGGAGATATATGGCGAGAATCTCCAAATAAGGCAAGTGTAGCTCAAACTTGATCCACTTGATCAAGTGAGGTGTGGTGCACCTTAGGTCGTGAAGGGAAGCTTCTAGAAAGCTTCTTAAGTGTCTCCCAAGCTCATAGAAACCATGTTCAAGTGGTCTTTCATGTTTGAGCTTCAAAAGATTCCACTTGACATTTTCGGGTAGGATTGAATCCATTAGATACGTCTCCACTGTTGGGCCTTTTATGAGCGATTGGCTGGGCTGATTGGAGAGATCTTGGATGTTCTGGAAACTAGGCTCAAATATCTTTCGATCCATATATAGTCCGTTACCTGAAGTGTCGTGATATGGAAGCGACACTTGATTGAACATTTGATTGAAATCGGAGCTCTACAACGGGGTTAGGTTCCAACCTTCAAACTGATCAAGCCTGATCAGTCCTTCGTGTTCCCGATACTTCAGCTTATCCTTGAACATGTTGAAGCTATTTTCCAGACTCTTCCTCCTAATGATTTCCTCTGGGGTTGATTGATCCTTCAAGTCGTTTGCTCGCTTTCCACTCGTTGAAGTAACTTTGAAAGTTACTATCCCAAATCCATAAAAGAACCGCTGTCGCCAATAAACAAGATCTAAGCTTGTCGTACGCTCAGTACAATTCTCTTTTGAATTGGTAGTATCCAAAAGTCCTCCGGGTTTCCAATGTCGGCTTTGTAATGCATCAAACCGATCGTTCATCATAGTCTCCATAATCGGCCCGGTTTGGTCTTGTCCGAGCTTTGAGCTCACCTCTGGTGGGCTAGCTGGTTCGATGTCCTCATCACACCCTCCCCCTTGGAAAGGTTTCGTCCTCGAAACTTCTAGACCTGCACCAAAATAGAGCAAGTTAGTATCTTCGTAAAGAAGTGAGTCTAGAAATTTACCATGGGTAACGATTGGTGTGGGGCTCAGATATAATCGATGTTGAACATCAGGTGGTTCTTCTTTGATCAGCAAAGAAGAGATGACTCCTCTCCATGGTGTGTTGCTGACTTCCTTGGGCAGTAAGGTAGCCGTTTTAGTGAAATCTCCTTTTTCACTTTCGATGTCGCCATTGTTCCTTTGCGGTTTTGGTCCTTGTTGCTTCTCCTTGGTACCTGAGATATTCTCTAAATTTTTGGCAAGAAACAAGTGTGTTATGGCAGTCATGGAATTATCATAAGAAACAGAGCAAAATTCAGTTCTAGTCAATTCATCTACTTTTTCTTCTACGTGTGACTCAAGATACAAAATCTGGTTTATAGATTTTTCCACCGAAATTATTTTATCATCAGATTCTATGGGACTTATCACGTCCATGAACACATTCATTGAGGCATCAGAAGTATATAACAGTGAGGGATGACTTACCTGATCAAAACTGTCGATGAGTTCTAGTTCCTTCGTCGCCACGGTATTGTGATTTATGGCTCGATCGGGCGGCTCTTCTTGTAGCAGCACTTTGCTGGTGCCATTCCCATTATTTTCAGTGGCTGCCTCTGTCATAGTGTGCTCCACTCCATGTCCTATACCTGCACTAACAACCTTTGGCAAAGTCAAGTGCATCAAATCTGAATTCGAAAATTTAAAACCAGAATTTTCTAGACAATTATCTAATGGATTCAGTTTCGGCTCAGGTTTTGAAATTTTAATCTCTTGTCTCTCAGGGCACACAGCAGCAAAATGACCTCTCTTATGACATCTATAACAGATGGTGTCATTTATTTTTAAAACTTTAGAAGACTTACATTGCTCTGTTTTGACTTGTGGTTCATTCTTCGGTTTTGTGGATTTGCAACCGATTTAATTTACGTACTTGTTTTCAATACCATTGATTGCTTAGCGTAATTCCCATATCCATAATCTATTGTGTGTCTCTGTGAGTCCTTGTGTTCGACCCCTAGCTATACTATGAAAACTGCTTTAGTATCTAAATAGGGTATTAATTTGAGCATATCAGTCATCTTAGGAGGCATAGGATAAGGCATCTTGGGTATATACACCCTCTCCTTGACAATCTCGGGCTTCCTCATGACCAGCGTCTCAGCATCGATGGACAATGGAGGAGTGTCGATCGATACACGGGTTTTAGGGTCCTCTCGTCTGGGTGTTGCGACGGGTATCGATCGACACTGGCTGGTATCGATCGATACCTTGGGGTTTTCAGAATCCCAATCATCTTCTTCAGCAAGATCGACGAGATTCTCTGCAATTGGGATGTTCTTCACTCCCGTAATCACCTCTTTTCCACTCCTCAAGGTGATGGCATTGATGTGTGCCCTTGGATTCTCAGTTTTTCCTGGAAAAAAACCTTCCTGCCTTTTCACAGCTGCTGCTGTCTGAGCGACCTGAGTTTCCAGCTTCCTTTGGGTCTGATTGATAGCTTCAATTTTCCCATTCAGATCAATATAAAGAGAGTCAAACTTCGCATTGAAATCCACTTGCAACTTTTGCTGTCCTTTAAGAACCTTCTCAAGCATGGATTCCATCTTATTCTCTGTGGACTTTGGAGAGATTGGTTGGTACGAAGAGTTCCCATAATTGCGAGTGAAATCGCTGCTCTGGAGTGGTTTCTGAGTAAATTGTTTCGTTCCAAAACCAGATTGGTTCCCTTCAAATTTGTACCCACCTTGCTGATTGTTGTTGTTGAAGTTTCGGGTATTGTTGTACCCGAATCGATGACCCTGAAAACCAGAACCACCAACGTAGTTAACATCCTCCACTTCTTCTTCTTCCACATTCACGACTTCATCAGCAAAGTGTACAGCTTTCTTCGACTTCCCAATCAGGAAATCCAACTTGGCATGAACCTCAGCGATCTGTGATCCATCAACTCCTCCAGCTTGCTTCTTCCGCTCGAAATCAGCATTCTTGGTGCTATTACTAGACGCCAAGTTCTCAATCAACACAACCGCATCATCTGGATACCTGGTGTTGAAGTTCCCATTACTCGCAGCATCCATACCTATCTGGTACCTCCAATCAACCCCTCTGTAGAAAATGCCCAGCAGCTGAACCTGAGTGAACCCATGGTGCGGACAATCTCTCTGATAAGACTTGAAATGAATCCAAGCAGCTTTGAATGCCTCTGTCGGACCCTGAGCAAATTGAGAGATCTTGCTCCCGAGCTCCTCGGATCTCGCATCATCATAGAAATTGTTCAGGAATGCATTCTTCGTCTCATCCCATGTAGTTAGCGAATCAGGAGCCAACTGCTTCAGCCAGTAGGCAGCATCCCCACCAAGAGAGTACGGGAAAAGTTTGCAGAAAAGGAACTCATTAGGCACTCCATTGTACTTCATATTAGTGACCAAATCCTCGAACCTTTCGATATGATCCATGGGTGTTCATGAGATAGGCCATGGAAAGGATACTGACTTACAAGAGCGTAATATGCAGGTTTCAGCTCAAAGTCATTCCTCTGAAAAGTTGGAATGCGAATCGCAGCTCGATTGGCATAGAACTGATCAAGTCTGTTGTGCTCACCAAGTGTTCTACCTCGATCAACCCCAACATTCCCAACATTGGCTTGCGCAGCTGGTGCGACAATCTGACCAACAACGGCAGGAGGGACAATGACGTTTCCAGCTTCGTCAAGTCGCTGCCCTCTCTCATTGCACACTTGACCCTCTTGATCTCTCAAGACTCCAGCTTCATCAGCTCTTAAAATCACTAGGTTATTCATCTCTGATGTTTGCTTCGTCTTTCTGTTTGTGCGTTCTAAACGTGCTAGTTTCTCTAACGATAGATTGACTAGTGGAGTGCTCTTGTTTCTTCTGGTTTCACGATTAGGCATGCACCTGAAACACAAAAATCAAGAATGTTAGTAACAAAAACGTGATGGTATCGATCGATACCAAGTGGTGTCGATCGATATCAACAAACAGAAAACGATGAGTATCGACGGATACTAAATAGTATTGATCGATACCGACGAACTTAGTCGAAACTCGACAGCTAAAATCTAATGGCGAAATTGAGTCCCCAGCAACGACGCCAAATTTGATATGCTCAAATCAATACCCTAAAAAGTACTAAAGTCGTTGATGCAATATATCAGGGGTCGAACACAAGAACTCAGAGAAATCGCACAATAGATTGTATAGTATCAAGTCAAGCTAAGCAGTTCAGATCAAACAAAAAGCAGTAAGCAGTAAAGGAGTTGTAAATCGATGGGAAAGAGATAGGTTCAGGGATATTTCTCAGGAAATCAATGAATGCAAAATAAACTAACTAATCAGGGTTCATGTTACGCGCGGTTCTCGAACTCAAATCACTAGAGTATAATTAACCAACTGTCGTTGCGAAAACTATCTAAATCTAAACTTCAGAACCCCAAATTTATTTGCAAATTCCTAAGAATAAATCAGCCTTAATTTCAAGTTTGATATGTTCACAAATCAATTAAACCAAACCTCTTTGCGAATAATCAATTTGCTCACCCTAATTTCTATCAGGAAATTAATCGCACTGTCGTGCCTAATCAATTATCCTAAGATCTAAGTTCTAGGTGATCAATCCAGAATTAGCTTTGAGAACAACCTAAGGCGAAGAACTAATTCAGATTATGAACCCTAAATAACTAATCAACCTAGCATTCAAGAAATCCCTTATGAGAATCCCCAAACCTAACAAGAGATCTACTCAGACATGGAAATTGAATCAATAAATATGTTTGAATAAATACTCAATATAAAATAAGAAAGAGTAACAAAAGGGTTCGAAATCTTCTCTCGACGAACAGAGTTTCAGACTTGTCTCCCTTGAAAAGCTCTCTCACAAATCAAGAATAAAATAAAAGCGTAGCCAACAAAGTGGCTGTAAAATCCCTATAAATAACCTAAATCACGAATTGGGGTCTTCTTGTAAATATTAAAGACTTTTGGACCAAGTTGCAATTCTTCAACTCTTCATTAAAGTCGCAGGTCGTGTCTGCCTGTGGAGAGGTATCGATCGATACTAGGCAATATCGATCGACACTGATCGTGAAATCGGGTACTCAGCAACACGAACTTCAACTTTGCTCCAAAATGCTCCAGAAAGCTCCAGTATCTCCAATTATGCTCCAAACATGCTAAAACCTGTAAAAGACTCTAAAGTACTACAAAATAGTAGAAATACTCTATAAAACGGACTTATATCGTGGCCTGAACGGGGTAAAAACCATGATATATCATAACACAAACAGGATTTATAGAAATTCTTACATATTATTCATCTTGTTGAAAATAGTTACCAAAAGGTTTATGCTAAGGTCGGCCAGTCTACTGCCAAAATTACATAGATAATATCTTTGCTAATTGGTTTTACAGTGGACCTATATGTTATGCCGTTTTGAGCTACTGTCGTCTATTTGTTACCTGCAAAACAAAATGAGTCATGAGTATTCTAGCAATACTCAGTGAGCTCCTGAGAAATCTAAGCACTCCTTAGAATCCCACCCAAATCACTTACAAGCAAGTTCTCCTAACAAGCAAGCTAACACTCAATCAATCACATTATATGCACATGCGGAAGCTATTAACAACTTAGCAAAGTCTCTTTATGCTACTATGATCTATTTTCTAAATGCGAGGCCTCTATGTGTATCGGCCACTTCACTACATCATCACAAGTATCCACAAATCACCACAAAGCATCATCTTGGTGACCTTGCATCCATCAGGTGACTTTCGGTCCTTTAGTCACCACTTGGCTCGGTAGATAACCTACAACCCTTGACCAGGGGAAATACCGGCCCAACATCGACCGGTGTGGAAGCTCTCGCCGAAACCAGCCAAAGTGTCTGAAAGATCAGCCCAGAAGAAGAACCTAGGCTCAAATTTAGCTTCTGAAGTCTGCATCGAAGTTGTATATAATTGAGCTATCTGTCATCTGGAGATGGTTTCAAGTTGTTCTGATATGTGGTTGGAGAGATACATCGGATTTATCAGAGACATGTCTAACTGGCGCCCAAACGAGTTACACTCAAAAATGAAAACCTCCCACACCGGCCACATACACCGGCCCCAACTTGGCCGGTATCAGATCTTCGACCACCAAGACCAACTTTGACCCAGATTTGACCGGGTCAGTATCCGGTTTGTCCCGGGTTGACCCGGTTTGCCCCCTTTTTCTATAAATACTCTTTCCCTAGAGTTGGGTTTTAACCCAAACTCCTCTTATGATTTTGGATAGATCTTCATCACAAATGCCACTCTAGAGAAGGATTCTTCAACCTATCTTTATATTATCTTTATTTTATTCTTGTTCTTTATCTTTATGTCTTCTTCTTTTATGTTCTTCATGTTCTTTAGGCTTTATACCCTTTTTGTTGGATTTCGGATTATGCTTGATTTTGATGATTGATTTGTGTTACTTATGTTCTTAATCATTGCTTTCCTTTATTTCTAAGTAATCCTAGCCATAGATTGGGCTTGAGAGAGTCAATCTAGATCAAAGGGAAAATCATGCACACCAAATGTTCGATAAAATTCCCCTAGAAGCTTAGTAAGAGATAAACATTCTTAACCTATGAAAGTAGTTGCTTAAGGTGTTTATTGGTTGATTTGAATGTTGATCTTAATGCTTGCTAATCATTTTATCACAAATGAGAGTTTGATCTTGATTTAGTGATTAACAAAGTGATTAGTACCTTGAGAGAGGATTAGTCATAATTAGTGATCTTAACCTAAGGATTAGCATTGATTGTGTGTATTTGCATCATTAGTCAATTGCCTTGATGATTAGATGATGATGATTTAGGTTGATCTTTGTTAAATCTTTCACTTAGGTTGGTTCTTAATGCTAGATTTGATGAGATAAACCAAAGTCTAGAACTACACCTAGATTAGGTAGTTCTAGTTTGGTGTGACAAACCAACTTAGAGCTACACCCTAGGATATTTGGTCTCGTCCCATGCATTACGGAGATATTCGAGTAAACGGTGTTAGTGCTAGATTATATTTATTCATTCGAGTCTTGAACTTAGGCATTTCACTCCTAACCCGAGTTTAAATGAATTGCGTGAACCGAATCGTTTGTGAGCTTTTCACGCCTAGTCAACGAGAGTTGATGTCTAGGGTGATTAGTGAACTAATTGGGATTGGAGATTAATGCTAGTTAATCATGTTATCACAAACGGTAGTTTGATCTTGATTTGGTGATTAACAAAGTGATTAGTGCCACAAGAGAGGATTAGTCAAATTTATGAATCCCATGTTCTCGAATAGTGTGTAATGCTTCCAAATGATTCATTGTTTGATTGTTACCCATCTCATTGATAGCTTAGTTCATGATCCACATTTATATCTTTGTTTTCCTTCTTGCATTTGTTTTCTTTAGTTAAAAAACATAAAAACCGAAAAACAATTGCTCTAGCTTAGGAAGTTTCATGTATTCTTAGTGCTTCAATCTTAGCCTTTTTGGTTCGATCCTCAAATACTACAATGACAAGAGTAGATTTGAGTAATTGATATGAGCTTAACGCAAAAACCTATCTATCATGAAGCTCGGTATAAATACTCTCATACCATCTACCATGAGCGTAACTTTTGGAGATTCATCACAAAAGAAGCCCGAGGGAGTGATCAACGATCTTCAACTACTTATTGAAAAAAAAGATTGTTCCCGGTGATTTTCAAGTTCTCGAGATGGATCGAGACAAGGATAGAAAATAAGCTAAATCAAAAGGTGTAATTGAAAACAAGTATGCAAGTAAAAATGTTGTAAATTCAGTTGGAAACAGATAGGCTCAGGGTATTTCTCAGGAAATCAATGAATGCAGCTAAATTAACTAACAGGATTCAGATTAAGTACGGTTCTAGAACTCAAATCACCTAAATATAACTAACCAACTCTCGTTGCGAAAACTATCTAAATCTAAATCCTAGTAATTCCAAATCTCTTTGCGAATCCTAAAGTCTAAATCAGCTTTAAAGTTCAGGTTTGATATGTTCACAAATCAGTTAAACCAAATCTCTTTGCGAATAATCAATTTGCTCACCTAAGGTTATATCAGGTAATTAATCGCACTCTCGTGCCTAATCAATTATCCTAAGATCTAAGTTCTATGTGATCAATCTAGAATTAGCTTTGAGAACAACCTAAGGTGAAGAACTAATTCAGATAATGAATCCTAACAGAAAATCAACCTAGCATTCAAAGAAATCCCTACGAGAAAACCCTAAACCTAACAGGTGATCTACTCAGATATGGCAATTGAATCAATAGACATGTTTGAATAAATACTCAATAGATAATAAGAAAGAATAACAAGATGTTTGAGATCTGAATATCGGACGAAGGGAAACTCAGACTTGTCTCAAACCAAAGTATAGAAAATAAAGCTTAGCCTAAAAGTGGCTGTAAAAATCCTATTTATAAGCTACCACACGAGTTGGGGTCTTCTGGTAATTATCAAAGTCTTCTGGGCACTTTTGCAATTCTTCAAAACTTCATAAAAAGTCGCGGCCCATGATATCTCGACGGGTGTCGATCGATACCAGGGGGTGTCGATCGATACCAGGGGGTATCGATCGATGCTTGTCACTCAGATCGGGCACTTAGTCATCAGACTTCAATTTGGCTCCAGAATGCTCCATAGAACTCCAATATCTCCAATAATACTCCAAATGTACTAAGACCTGTAAAAGACTCTAAAAGACTCCAAAATACTATAAAGACTCTATAAAAAGGACATATATCATGGCTTAAACAGGGTAAAAACCATGATATATCAACTCCCCTAGACATAGCCTTTGTTTGCCCTCAAGCAAATAGAAGACTAAACAGAGAAAGAGGGTTGAAAACGTAGAGACTCACCTGTTCATGAACCATCGCAGAGATCCCTTTCCCAAGCACCCAAATGTTACCTAACCAGCTTTTGATCTAATCACCATGTACTTCTCCGTAGACATTCGCAGCTTTTCTAGACTCCACACAAAATCCCACAGCATTGTTCAAGTAAAGCCCTCATCGCCAGTTTCATCGCTGCAGCTAATATTCAAGAACCTTCTAATCTCTTTACCAGACAATATCATGACAAGGAACCACCCTTTTTCACACTTTTTGTATCAATTTCTCTCCCCCAGACTTATTTCTTATTATGTTCTATTTTTTATATTTTCAGCGTTGCATATACACATCAAGGTATGAGACGCGAGTATTGATGGTGTTTGCCACCAAATCCCCGGTTCTTCCATTTCTATGTATCAAAGGATGTAGGCGAATAATGGCATCATAGGAAAATCCTAGCCTCGCTTCTAATCCTTTGTGTGATCATTTCCTCTTAAGTAGAATAATGGGATCGCTGGAAATTTTCCTAACCCTCTACTCAGAAGAAAATCATTTCATCTTTTATGCTCTTATTTATTAACGTATAACAGGGGAGATAGATACCATAACTCTAAACACATGGGTTCCTTTATCAGATATGAATGATGAATAAAGCTCTAAAAACACTAACCACATTGATGAAGTGCAAAAGTTTGGCTCAGGATTCAGAAGAACTCTGCTGGAGACATGGATGTTTTCTAGTCAACTGGTCAGTCCTTGGATTTTTCATTAGTCGATCTCGAACTGATCCTGTAACACTGTGCACTCAAAAACAAAATCAAATCAATAGGTTCAAGCACATGATCATCATCTCCATCAATTTTGACTCGATAAAACGACTGACTCTAAGAAAAACAAACACAATGTCAGCAGACACCTCCCCCAGACTTGAACAACACTGTCCCCAGTGTTATCTAGCCTAGAGTCAGTGAAATAAAACAAAATAACCAAATAAAATTGGGAAAAACAAGAAGTTACCTTGCTGGAACATAGAGTATCGATCGACACATAGCCTGGTATCGATCGATACAGGCTTAAATCGACATGAACCATTCTCAATCACGTAGGGTATCGATCGACACTCAGGCGATTTCGAATTTGCTCCTTGTTTATCCTGACACAAACATAAAACGAACAAAAAATAAAAAGAAAAACGAATCAAAAACAGACTCACCAGTGGGTTGCCTCCCACCAAGCGCTCGTTTAACGTCAATAGCTTGACTGTAACGCCCTTCAGGCTGGATAAGAGTGAGAGCTTGCACCAAAACAGGCTCCACAACTTGACATTGCTATCTTCAGAGTTCTTCTCAGCATGCTGTCCAGAAACTCTTTTCCCTTCTCTTTCAGCTCCGAAGTAAGAAGTATCCTAGCCTCAGAGAATGGCTTCGAAGCTCCTTTGCATTTTACCTTATACTCAATCGAATTCCCATCACTCTTCTGAGGGATCAGAGTGACATGGGGATCCTCAACTCTTTTGGTCTTGGCTTTCATCTTTGTTGCCTTAGTCTTTGATATGCTCAAATTAATACCCTAACAGTACTAAAGCAGTAGTTGTAATATAGCTAGGGGTCGAACCACAAAGACTCACAGAGATGCAC
Organism: Eutrema japonicum; assembly: GCA_030161315.1. Lineage (NCBI taxonomy): Eukaryota > Viridiplantae > Streptophyta > Magnoliopsida > Brassicales > Brassicaceae > Eutrema > Eutrema japonicum. The sequence goes on along the minus strand of BSQW01000007.1, from coordinate 31,217,574 downwards.
AATAGATTGTATAGTTGAGATTTAAGCTAAGCCAAACAGGTGTAATTGAAAACAGTGCAGAAATTAAAAGAGATGTAATTAATTGGGAAAATATAGGCTCAAGGTTTTTCTCAGGAAATCAATGAATGTAGATAAACTAACTAACATGATTAAGATTTAGCGCAGTTCTTGAACTCAAATCACTAAGGTATAATTAACCAACTGTCGTTGCGAGAATTATCTAAATCTGAATCCTAGGAATTCCAAATCTCTTTGCGAATCCTAAAGTCTAAATCAGCTTTAATATCAGGTTTGATATGCTCACAAATCAATTAAACCAAATCTCTTTGCGAATAATCAATTTGCTCACCTAGGTTCTGATACGCTCAAATTAATACCCTAACAGATACTAAAGCGGTAATCGTAGTATAAGTAGGGGTCGAACCACAAGGCTCAAAGAGACACAATAGATTATATAGATCCAAAATACGCTAAATCAAATAATGTAAACGAAAACAAGTATGCAAGTAAAAGTGTTGTAAATCAATGGAGGAAATATAGGTCCAGGGTTTTTCTTAGGAAATCAATGAATGCAGCTAAATTAACTAACATGATTCAGATTATGCACGGTTCTAGAACTCAAATCACTAAATTATAGCTAACCAACTCTCGTTGCGAAAACTATCTAAATCTAAATCCTAGGAATTCCAAATCTCTTTGCGAATCCTAAAGTCTATATCAGCTTTAATATCAGGTTTGATATGTTCACAAATCAATTAAACCAAATCTCTTTGCGAATAATCAATTTGCTCACCTAAGGTTCTATCAGGTAATTAATCGCACTCTCGTGCCTAATCAATTATCCTAAGATCTAAGTTCCAGATTCGTCAACCTAGAATTAGCTTTGAACACAACCTAAGGCGAAGAACTAATTTAGATGGTGAATCCTAAACAGAAAATTAACCTAGCATTCAAAGAAATCTCTTATGAGAAAACCCTAAACCTAAAGTAGATCTACTCAGACATGGCAATTGAATCAATAGACATGTTTGAATAAATCATCAATAGAATAAGAATAACAAGAGGTTTTAAGATCTGATCTCGGACGAAGGGAGATTCAGACTTGTCTCAAACCAAAGTATATAAAAATAAAGCCTAGCCTAAACAGATAGCTGAAAACCTAATTATATAGCTAAAACACGAATTGGGGTCTTCTTGCAAATATCAAAGTCTTCTGGGCACTTTTGCAAATCTTCAAATCTTGGGAAAAAGTCGCGGCCCATGAATTCTCGATGAGTGTCGATCGATACCAGGGGGTATCGATCGATGCTTGTTGCTCAGATCGGGCACTTAGTCATCAGACTTCAGTTTCGCTCCAGAATGCTCTAGTATCTCCAATAATACTCCAAATGTGCTAAAACTTGTAAAGGACTCTAAAAGATTCCAAAATACTATAAAGACTCTATAAAAAGGACTTATATCATGGCCTAAACAGGTTAAAAACCATGATATATCAACTCCCCCAGACTTAGCCTTTGCTTGCCCTCAAGCAAATAGAAGACTAAACAGAGAAAAAGGTTTGAAAACGTGGAGACTCACCTTTTCATGAACCATCGCAGAGATCCTTTTCCCAAGCACCCAAATGTTACCTAACCAGCTTTTGATCTAACCACCATGTACTTCTCCGTAGACATTCACAGCTTTTCCAGACTCCACACAAAATCCCACAGCATTGTTCAAGTAAAACCCTCATCGCCAGTTTCATCGCTGCATCTAATATTCAAGAACCTTCTAGACTCTTTACCAGACAATATCCTAACAAGGAACCACCATTTTCACACTTTTTGTATCAATTTCTCTCCCCCGGACTTATTTCTTATTATGTTCTCTTTTTTTTAGTTTTTTTTTTCTTTTCAGCTTTGCATATACACATCAAGGTATGAGACGCGAGTATTGATGGTGTTTGCCACCAAATCCCCGGTTCTTCCCTCTTAATGTATCAAAGGATGTAGGCGAATAATGGCATCATAGGAAAATCCTAGCCTCGCTTCCAATCCTCTGTGTGATCATTCCCTCTTAAGTAGAATAATGGAATCGCTGAAAATTTTCCTAACCCTCTACTCAGAAGAAAATCATTTCAATCTTTTATGCTCTTATTTACCAACTTATAACAGGGGAGAGAGATACCATAACTCTAAACACATGGGTTCTTTTATCAGATATGAATGATGAATCAAGCTCTAAAAACACTAACCACATTGATGAAGTGCAAAAATTTGGCTCAGGCTTCAGAAGAACTCTGCTGGAGACATGGATGTTTTCTAGTCAACTGGTCAGTCTTTGGATTTTTCATTAGTCGATCTAGAACTGATCATGTAATACTGTGCACTCAAAAACTAAATCAAAGCAACAATTCAAGCACATGATCATTATCTCCAACAAGTTTTTGACTCAATAAAACGATTTTGACTCGATAAAACAACTGACTCTAAGAAAAACAAAAACAATGTCAGCATACACCATCAACATTCCCTCAACTCTTTTACTCTTGGCTTTCTTCTTTGTTGCCTTAGTCTTCTTGACAACTTCCTTGGGGATGCTAGGCGGTTCAGCTGGAACGTCTGTGACAGTAGGCTCCTCAGGAGGCTCTTCCAAAAGATCAACTGCCAGCGACATTTCTGTAACAACCTCGATGCTAGAGACACGTGTTGGAGCACTCCTAGGGGGAATGACATCATAATAGACCCCTCAGTCTATGTAAGAGAAAGAGATTCTCTTATTAGGCGTGTCTATGATCGCGCCAGCAGTAGCAATAAATGGTCGTCCCAAAAGTATAGGCATACGAGATATCGCACCCATCTCCACAACCTGAAAATCAGTTGGCACCAGACAATCTCCTACTTTGACCAGCAGAGCAGAGATTGTACCGTATGGAAGTGAGGTGGAGTCGTTCGCGAGTGTGATAGATACTTTTGGTGATCGAATATCAGCCCCTAACCGCTCTGCAATTGCCCTTGAGATGACATTGACACTAGCTCTTGAGTCAACGAGAGATTCTTTGAAATCAACTCCAGAAATAGAGCATGGAACCGCGAATTTCCATGGATCTTCTCTTTGGGTCAGCTGTCTCAGTGGAGGTGTACCTCTAGCCTTAATGAAGAGTGCCTTAATCTCTTCCTCGGTTTCTCTGTAATCTTTGAAGTGACTTAGCAGAGGACGGCACTCTAGAGCTTCTTCAAAGGTTGAATCAGGGGAAATCCTTCATACCATCTTCTCAAAGCCACGCAGCTGCTTTGGAGAGATGGGATCTCTGAGGTGTTTAGGAACAGGATTCACCTTCTTGGGTTTGCGAGCTCTTTTTTTTATCAACTCACGTGTTTCCACAGGTTCTGGCTCGTTCTGCGATGGGTATCGATCGATACCAGGTACGGTATCGATCGATACTATTGCTGTTGCATCATTCTTGACAGATTTATCATCACCAAGAGGCTCCACAATCAGACTATCCAGCATAGCCTTGCATTTGGCGTCTTCTACCTCCTTCTTAGCCCTCTCAAGAGCTCTGGGATAAGGTATCCTTGGTATATAGACCCTTTCTGCAAGTACTTTAGGCACCACAGTCGACATCTCTAGTGTCTCCTCTGTAATCGCCTCAGTATCGACCGATACCAATGGGGTATCGATCGATACACGGGTTTTTGAAGTATCCCGTTTCAGAATTGTAACCGGCATCGATCGACACTGGGGGTATCGATCGATGCTCTGGCGATTTCAGGATCTTCTTCGAAAGTTTCTGCAGTGGAAGTGATTTCATTGACGTGAGCATTGTGTGAATGAACCGTCTTTCCCTTGGAATTTGCTGCAGTCTGAGCTACTTGCGTTTCCAGCATCCTGTGACTCGTATTTAGAGCCTCGATCCTTCCACTCAAATCGGTGTACATGGCGTCCATCTTACCATTGAAGGTCACTGTCATCTTCTCCTGCCCTTGAACCAGGTGTTCAAGCATAGCCTCAATCTTACTCTCAGGAGCTTTGGGTGGTGGGGAATGGTACCCTCCTTGCTGAGCATTGTTGGTGAAGTTTCGATTGGTGTTGTACCCAAATCGATGACCCTGAAAACCAGAACCACCAATGTAGTTAACATCTTCCACTTCATTCTCAGCAGCAAAGTGGACGGCCTTTGTTGTCTTTCCCAGCAGAAGACTGTGCATAGAATCCAGCTGAGCCTTAACTTCAGCAATCTGCGACCCATCCATGTTACCAGCCAGCTTCTTGCGCTCGAAGTCTGCGCTCTTGGTGCTACTGCTAGATGCAAAGTTTTCAATTAACACATAAGCATCCTCAGGGTACCTAGTGTTGAAATTACCATTGCTCGAAGAGTCCAGAGCCATCTGATACCTCCAATCTACTCCTCTAAAGAAGATACCCAGCAGCTGCACATCAGAGTATCCGTGATGTGGACAATCTCTCTGATACGATCTGAATCTCGTCCAAGCAGCCTTGAACACCTCAGTAGGTCCTTGAGAAAATTGGGAGATTTTATTCCTCAGATCCTCAGATCGTGCATCATCGTAGAAGTTGATCAGGAAGGCTCTCTTAGTGTCCTCCCAAGTAGTTAGCGAACCAGGAGGTAGCTGCCTCAGCCAGTAGGTCGCATCTCCACCTAGAGAGTAGGGGAAGAGATTGCAGAAGAGATAGTCGTAGGACACTCCATTGCTCTTGATGCTAGTGACCAAGTCTTCGAACTTCTCCACATGGTCCATCGGATGTTCATGAGGAAGACCATGAAAGAGATGCTGTCCCACAAGAGCAAAGTAAGCAGGCTTCAGCTCAAAGTCATTCCTCTCAAACGCAGGAGGACGAATTGCTGAACGATTGGCGAAAAACTGATCCGGCCTGTTGTATTCACCAATCGTCATTCCACGATTAACCACATCATTCCTCCCGTTCCCAACGACATTCGCAGCGACAACAGGAGCAGGTGGCATGACGATCCCCTCTCCATCCAGACGTTGTCCTTGCTCATTGCACAACCGACCCTCTTGGTCTCTGTAAGCACCAGCTGCATCACGAACCAACTGATTGTTGTTCATCTTAGCTGATTTCTTTGCTTTCCTGTTTGTGCGTTCCACGAGTGCTAGCTGTTCCAGTGATATATCAACTAGAGGGGTGTTCTTGTTGCTTCTGGTTTCTCGATTAGGAATGCACCTGAAAACAGAAATACATAACGTAAGTAACTGAAATTGACGATGGGTATCGACCGATACTCAAGGGTATCGATCGATACTCGGGCGATTTAGACGAATTTCTTAGCTAAAATCTAATGGCGAATTGAGTCTCCGGCAACGGCGCCAAATTTGATACGCTCAAATTAATACCCTAACAGATACTAAAGCGGTAATCGTAGTATAGGTAGGGGTCGAACCACAAGACTCAAAGAGACACAATAGATTATATAGATCCAAAATACGCTATATCAAATAATGTACACGAAAACAAGTATGCAAGTAAAAGTGTTGTAAATCAATGGAGGAAATATAGGCCCAGGGTTTTTCTCAGGAAATCAATGAATGCAGCTAAATTAACTAACATGATTCAGATTATGCACTGTTCTAGAACTCAAATCACTAAAGTATAGCTAACCAACTCTCGTTGCGAAAACTATCTAAATCTAAATCCTAGGAATTCCAAATCTCTTTGCGAATCCTAAAGTCTAAATCAGCTTTAATATCAGGTTTGATATGTTCACAAATCAATTAAACCAAATCTCTTTGCGAATAATCAATTTGCTCACCTAAGGTTCTATCAGGTAATTAATCGCACTCTCGTGCCTAATCAATTATCCTAAGATCTAAGTTCCAAATTCGTCAACCTAGAATTAGCTTTGAACACAACCTAAGGCGAAGAACTAATTCAGATGGTGAATCCTAAACAGAAAATTAACCTAGCATTCAAAGAAATCCTTTATGAGAAAACCCTAAACCTAAAGTGGATCTACTCAGACATGGCAATTGAATCAATATACATGTTTGAATAAATCATCAATAGAATAAGAATAACAAGAGGTTTTAAGATCTGATCTCGGACGATGGGAGATTCAGACTTGTCTCAAACCAAAGTATATAAAAATAAAGCCTAGCCTAAACAGATGGCTGAAAACCTATATAGCTAAAACACGAATTGGGGTCTTCTTGCAAATATAAAAGTCTTCTGGGCACTTTTGCAAATCTTCAAATCTTGGGAAAAAGTCGCGGCCCATGAATTCTCGATGAGTGTCGATCGATACCAGGGGGTATCGATCGATGTTTGTTGCTCAGATCGGGCACTTAGTCATCAGACTTCAGTCTTGCTCAAGAATGCTCCAGTATCTCCAATAATACTCCAAATGTGCTAAAACCTGTAAAGGACTCTAAGATACTCCAAAATACTATAAAGACTCTATAAAAAGGACTTATATCATGGCCTAAACAGGGTAAAAACCATGGTATATCAGGTTCTATCAGGTAATTAATCGCACTGTCGTGCCTAATCAATTATCCTAAGATCTAAGTTCCAGATTCGTCAACCTAGAATTAGCTTTGAACACAACCTAAGGCGAATAACTAATTCAGATGGTGAATCCTAAACAGATAATTAACCTAGCATTCAAAGAAATCCTTTATGAGAAAACCCTAAACCTAAAGAGGATCTACTCAGACATGGAGAATGAAACAATCAACATGTTTGAATAAATCATCAATAAAATAATAATAACAAGAGGTTCTTGAGATCTGATCTCGGACGAAGGGAGATTCAAATTTGTCTCTCTAAAACCAGAGTAAAATCAAAGTATAAAAAGCATAGCCTAAACAAGTGGCTGTAAAATCCAATTTATATGCTAAAACACGTTCTGGGCCATCTTGTAATTATCATAGTCTTCTGGGCCAATTCAGCAATTCTTCAACTCTTCATTAAGTCGCGATCCTTCTGTTTCCTCGACGGGTATCGATCGATACTTTGTGATTAACCGAATCTTTTGTGAGCTTTTCACGCCTAGTCAATGAGAGTTGATGTCTAGTGTGATTAGTGAACTAATTGGGATTTGAGATTAATGCTTATTAATCATCTTATCACAAACGATTGTTAGATCTTGATTTGGTGATTAACAAAGTGATTAGTGCCACGAGAGTGGATTAGTCAAATTTATGAATCACATGTTCTAGGATAGTGTTTAAAGCTTCCAAATGATTCATTGTTTGATTGTTACCCATCTCATTGATAGATTAGTTCATGATCCATATTTATATCTTTGTTTTCCTTCTTGCATTTGTTTTGTTTAGTTTAAAAACATAAAAACCCAAAAACAATTGCTCAAGCTTAGAAAATTTCATGTATTCTTAGTGCTTCAATCTTAGCCTCTTTGGTTCGATCCTTAAATACTACAATGACAAGAGTAGGTTTGAGTAATTGATATGAGCTTAACGCAAAAACCTATCTATCAAGAAGCTCGGTATAAAGACTCTCACACCATCTACCATGAGCGTAACTTTTGGAGATTCATCACAAAAGAAGCCTGAGGGAGTGATCAACGATCTTCACCTACTTATTGAAAAAAAGATTATTCCCGGTGATTTTCAAGTTCTCGAGATGGATCGAGACAAGGATACAGTATTAATTTTTGGTCAACTGTTCTTAGCTACCATTGGAGCCATCCTCGATCACGCCAACTGTAACACCCCTGATTCCCTCTATAAATATAAAGAGATCGGGAATGTCACAGTACGGCTACGGAGACAATCCGACCTGAGCAACCCATAGCACTCTAGCTAAACCATCGTCGTGGGCGCGTCTCTTTACCAAGGCCTAAGGCTTTGCAACCCGTACCTTAGTGTCGAGTTATTTCAGTTTGGACTAAACTAATATCATTTAACAAAAACTGGTTTTATAGAAATTCTTACATATTATTCATCTTGTTGAAAATAGTTACCAAAAGGTTTATGCTATGGTCGGCCAGTCTACTGCCAAAATTACATAGATAATATCTTTGCTAATTGGTTTTACAGTGTACCTATACGTTATGCCTTCTTGGGCTACTGTCGTCTACTGGTTACCTGCAAAAAAAAATGAGTCCTGAGTATTTTAGCAATACTCAGTGAGCTCCAGAAAAATCTAAGCATTCCTTAGAATCCCACCCAAATCAAGCAAGCTAAGACTCAATCAATCACATCATATGCACATGCGTAAGCTATTAACAACTTAGCAAAGTCTCTTTATGCTACTATGATCTATTTTCTAAATGCGAGGCCTCTTTGTGTATCGACCACTTCCATACATCATCACAAGCATTCACAAATCACCACAAAGCATCATCTTGGTGACCTTGCATCCATCAGGTGACTTTCGGTCCTTTAGTCACCACTCGGCTCGGTAGCTAACCTACAACCCTTGACCAGGGGAAATACCGGCCTCCCACACCGGCCAAACTTCGCCCGATGTGCAAGCTCTCGCCGAAGCCAGCCGAAGTGTATGAGAGATCAGCCTATAATAAGGACCTAAGCTCAGATTTAGCTTCTGAAGTATTCATAGAAGTTGTAGATAATTGACTTATCTGTCATCTGGTGGTGATTTGAAGTCGTTTTGATCTGTGGTTTGAGAGATACCTCCGATTTAGCAGAGATATATCTAACTGGCGCCCAAACGAGTTACACTAAAAAATGCAAAACCTCCCACACCGGCCACATACATTGGCCCGAACTTGGCCGTTATCAGATCTTCGACCACCAAGACCCACTTTGACCCAGAGTTCACCGGGTCAATATCTGGTTTGTCCCGGGTTGACCCGGTTTCCCCCCTTTTTCTATAAATACTCTAAACCTAATTTTTGTTAACTAAGCTTTCTTTTCCTAGAGTTGGGTTTTAAACCAAACTCCTCTTATGATTTTGGATGGATCTTCATCACAAATGCCACTCTAGAGAAGGATTCTTCAACCTATCTTTATTTTATTCATGTTCTTTATCTTTATGTCTTTTTCTTTTACGTTATTCATGTTCTTTAGGCTTTTGACCATTTTTGTTGGATTTTGGATTATGCTTGATTTTGGTGATTGATTTGTATTACTTATGTTCTTAATCCTTGCTTTCCTTTCTTTCTAAGTAATCCTAGCCATAGATTGGGCTTGAGAGAGTCAATCGAGATCAATGGAAAAATCATGCACACCAAGTGTTCGATGAAATTCCCCTAGAAGGTTAGTAAGAGATAAACATTCTTAACCTATGAAAGTAGTTGCTTAAGGTGTTTATTGGTTGATTTGAATGTTGATCTTAATGCTTGCTAATCACTTTATCACAAAGAAGAGTTTGATCTTGATTTAGTGATTAGCAAAGTGATTAGTGCCTTAGAGAGAATTAGTCATAATTAGTAATCTTAACCTAAGGATTAGCATTGATTGGGTGTATTTGCATCATTAGTCAGTTGTCTTGATGATTAGATGATGATGATTTAGGTTGATCTTTGCTAAATCTTTCACTTAGGTTGGTTCTTAATGCTAGATTTGATGAGATAAACCAAAGTCTAGAACTACACCTAGATTAGGTAGTTTTAGTTTGGCGTGACAAACCAACCTAGAGCCACATACACCATAGGATTTTTTGTCTCGTCCCATGCATTATGGAGAGATTCGAGTAAACGGTGTTAGTGCTAGATTAGATTTATTCATTCGAGTCTTGAACTTAGACATTTCACTACTAACCCGAGTTTAAATGAATTGTTTGAACCGAATCTTTTGTGAGCTTTTCACGCCTAGTCAACGAGAGTTGATGTCTAGGGTGATTAGTGAACTAATTGATATTGTAGATTAATGCTTGTTAATCATCTTATCACAAATGATTGTTGGATCTTGATTTGGTGATTAACAAAGTGATTAGTGCCATGAGAGTGGATTAGTCAAATTTATGAATCCCATGTTCTAGGATAGTGTTTAATACTTCCAAATGATTCATTGTTTGATTGTTACCCATCTCATTGATAGCTTAGTTCATGATCCATATTTATATCTTTGTTTTCCTTCTTGCATTTGTTTTCTTTAGTTTAAAAACATAAAAATCCAAAAACAGTTGCTCTAGCTTAGGAAGTTTCATGTATTCTTAGTGCTTCAATCTTAGGCTCTATGGTTCGATCCTCAAATACTACAATGACAAGAGTAGGTTTGAGTAATTGATATGAGCTTAACGCAAAAACCTATCTTTCAAGAATCTCTGTATAAAGACTCTCACACCATCTACCATGACCGTAACTTTTGGAGATTCATCACAAAAGAAGCCCGAGGGAGTGATCAACGATCTTCAACTACTTATTGAAAAAAAAATTCTTCCCGGTGATTTTCAAGTTCTCGAGATGGATCGAGACAAGGATAGAGTATTAATTTTTGGTCAACTGTTCTTAGCTACCATTGGCGCCATCCTCGATCATGCCAAGTGTAACACCCCTGATTCCCTCTATAAATAGAAAGAGATCGGGAATGTCACAGTACGGCTACGGAGACAATCCGACCTGAGCAACCCATATCACTCTGGCTAAACAGTCGTCGTGGGCGCGTCTCTTGACCAAGGCCTAAGGCTTAGCAACCCGTACCTCGCTGTCGAGTTATTTCAGTTTGGACTAAACAAATATCATTTAACAAAAACTAGTTTTATAGAAATTCTTACATATTATTCATCTTGTTGAAAATAGTTACCAAAAGGTTTATGCTAAGGTCGTCCAGTCTACTGCCAAAATTACATGTTTACTGGTTACCTGCAAAACAAAATGAGTCATGAGTATTTTAGCAATACTCAGTGAGCTCCTGAGAAATCTAAGCACTCCTTAGAATCTCCCCCAAATCAAGCAAGCTAAGACTTAATCAATCACATCATATGCACATGCGGAAGCTATTAACATCTTAGCAAAGTCTCTTTATGCTACTATGATCTATTTTCTAAATGCGAGGCCTCTATGTGTATCGACCACTTCCCTACATCATCACAAGCATCTACAAATAACCACAAAGCATCATCTTGGAGACCTTGCATCCATCAGGTGATTTTCTGTCCTTTAGTCACCACTCGGCTCGGTAGCTAACCGACAACCCTTGACCAGGGGAGCTACCGGCCTCCCACACCGGCCCAACTTTGCCCGGAGTGAAAGCTCTCGCCGAAGCAAGCCAAAGTTTCTGAGATATCAGCCTATAATAAGGACATAAGCTCAGATTTAGCTTTTTAAGTATTCATTGAAGTTGTAGGTAATTGAGTTATCTGTCATCTGGAGGTGGTTTCAAGTCGTTCTGATCTGTAGTTTGAGAGATACCTCCGATTTAGCAGAGACATATCTAACTGACGCCCAAACGAGTTACACTCAAAAATGCAAAACCTCCCACCCCGGCCACATACACCGGCCCCAACTTTGACCAAGATTTGACCGGGTCAATACCCGGTTTGTCTCGGGTTGACCCGGTTTCCCCCCTTTTCTATAAATACTCTAAACCTAATTTTTGTTAACTAAGCTTTCTTTTCCTAGAGTTGGGTTTTAACCCAAACTCCTCTTATGATTTTGGATGGATCTTCATCACAAATGTCACTCTAGAGAAGGATTCTACAACCTATCTTTATTTTATTCATGTTTTATATCTTTATGTCTTCTTGTTTTACGTTCTTCATGTTTTTAGCCTTTATACCCTTTTTGTTGGATTTTTGATTTTGCTTGATTTTGATGATTGATTTGTGTTACTTATGTTCTTAATCCTTGCTTTCTTTTCTTTCTAAGTAATCCTTGCCATAGATTGGGCTTGAGAGAGTCAATCTAGATCAAAGGGAAAATCATGCACACCAAGTGTTCGATGAAATTCCCCTATAAGCTTAGTAAGAGATAAACATTCTTAACCTATGAAAGTAGTTGCTTAAGGTGTTTATTGGTTTATTTGAATGTTGATCTTAATGATTGCTAATCACTTTATCACAAATGAGAGTTTGATTTTGATTTAGTGATTAGTGCCTTGAGAGAGGATTAGTCATAATTAGTGATCTTAACCTAAGGATTAGCATTGATTGTGTGTATTTGCATCATTAGTCAATTGTCTTGATGATTAGATGATGATGATTTAGGTTGATCTTTGTTAAATCTTTCACTTAGGTTGGTTCTTAATGCTAGATTTGATGAGATAAACCAAAATCTAGAACAACACCTAGATTAGTTAGTTCTAGTTTGGCGTGACAAACCAACCTAGAGCTACACCTTAGGATTTTTGGTCTTGTCCCATGCATTATGGAGAGATTCGAGTAAACGGTGTTAGTGCTAGATTAGATTTATTCATTCGAGTCTGGAACTTAGACATTTCACTCCTAACCCGAGTTTAAATGAATTGCTTGAACCGAATCTTTTGTGAGCTTTTCACGCCTAGTCAACGAGAGTTGATGTCTAGGGTGATTAGTGAACTAATTAGGATTGGAGATTAATGCTTGTTAATCATCTTATCACAAACGATTGTTGGATCTTGATTTGGTGATTAATAAAGTGATTAGTGCCACGAGAGTGGATTAGTCAAATTTATGAATCCCATGTTCTAGGATAGTGTTTAATGCTTCCAAATGATTCATTGTTTGATTGTTACCCATTTCATTGATAGCTTAGTTCATGATCCATATTTATATCTTTGTTTTCCTTCTTGCATTTGTTTTGTTTAGTTTAAAAACATAAAAACCCAAAAACAATTGCTCAAGCTTAGAAAATTTCATGTATTCTTAGTGCTTCAATCTTAGCCTCTTTGGTTCGATCCTTAAATACTACAATGACAAGAGTAGGTTTGAGTAATTGATATGAGCTTAACGCAAAAACCTATCTATCAAGACGCTCGGTATAAAGACTCTCACACCATCTACCATGAGCGTAACTTTTGGAGATTCATCACAAAAGAAGACCAAGGGAGTGATCAACGATCTTCAACTACTTATTAAAAACAAGATTCTTCCCGGTTATTTTCAAGTTCTCGAGATGGATCGAGACAAGGATAGAGTATTAATTTGTGGTCAACTGTTCTTAGCTAACATTGGCGCCATCCTCGATCACGCCAACTGTAACACCCCTGATTCCCTCTATAAATAGAAAGAGATCGGGAATGTCACAGTACGGCTACGGACACAATCCGACCTGAGCAACCCCTATCACTCTGGCTAAACAGTCGTCGTGGTCGCGTCTCTTGACCAAGGCCTAAGGTTTTGCAACCCGTACCTTAGTGTCGAGTTATTTCTGTTTGGACTAAACTAATATCATTTAAAAAAACTGGTTTTATAGAAATTCTTACATATTATTCATCTTGTTGAAAATAGTTACCAAAAGGTTTATGCTAAGGTCGGCCAATCTACTGCCAAAATTACATAGATAATATATTTGCTAATTGGTTTTACAGTGGACCTATACGTTATGCCTTCTTGGGCTACTGTCGTCTACTGGTTACCTGCAAAACAAAATGAATCATGAGTATTTTAGCAATACTCAGTGAGCTCCTGAGAAATCTAAGCACTCCTTAGAATCCCACCCAAATCAAGCAAGCTAAGACTCAATCAATCACATCATATGCACATGCGAAAGCAATTAACAACTTAGCAAAGTCTCTTTATGCTACTATGATCTATTTTCTAAATGTGAGGCCTCTGTGTATCGACCACTTCCCTACATCATCACAAGCATCCACAAATCACCACAAAGCATCATCTTGGTGACCTTGCATCCATCAGATGACTTTCGATCCTTTAGTCACCACTTGGCTCGGTAGCTAACCTACAACCCTTGACCAGGGGAAATACCGGCCTCCCACACCGGCCCAACTTTGCCCGGTGTGGAAGCTCTCGCCGAAGCCAGACAAAGTGTCTGAGAGATCAGCCTATAATAAGAAGCTAAGCTCATATTTAGCTTCTGAATTCCTCATAGAAGTTTTAGATAATTGAGTTATCTGTCATCTGGAGGTGGTTTCAAGTCCTTCTGATATGTGGTTTGAGAGATACCTCCGATTTAGCAGAGACATGTCTAACTGGCGCCCAAATGAGTTACACTCAAAAATGCAAAACCTCCCACACCGGCCACATACACCGGCCCCAACTTTGACTAAGATTTGACCGGGTCAATACCCGGTTTGTCCCGGGTTGACCCGGTTTCCCCCCTTTTTCTATAATTACTCTAAACCTAATTTTTCTTAACTAAGCTTTCTTTTCCTAGAGTTGTGTTTTAACCCAAACTCCTCTTATGATTTTGGATGGATCTTCATCACAAATGCCACTCTAGAGAAGGATTCTACAACCTATCTTTATTTTATTCATGTTTTATATCTTTATGTCTTCTTCTTTTACGTTCTTCATGTTCTTTAGCCTTTAGACCCTTTTTGTTAGATTTTGGATTATGCTTGATTTTGATGATTGATTTGTGTTACTTATGTTCTTAATTATTGCTTTCCTTTCTTTCTAAGTAATCCTTGCCATAGATTGGGCTTGAGAGAGTCAATCTAGATCAAAGGGAAAATCATGCACACCAAGTGTTCGATGAAATTCCCCTAGAATATTAGTAAGATATAAACATTCTTAACATTTGAAAGTAGTTGCTTAAGGTGTTTATTGGTTTATTTGAATGTTGATCTTATGCTTGCTAATCACTTTATCACAAATGAGAATTTGATCTTGATTTAGTTATTAGCAAAGTGATTAGTGCCTTGATAGAGGATTAGTCATAATTAGTGATCTTAACCTAGGGATTAGCATTGATTGTGTGTATTTACATCATTAGTCAATTGTCTTGATGATTAGATGATGATGATTTATGTTAATATTTGTTAAATCTTTCACTTAGGTTGGTTCTTAATGCTAGATTTGATGAGATAAACCGAAGTCTAGAACTACACCTATATTAGGTTAGTTCTAGTTTGGCGTGACAAACCAACCTAGAGCTACACCTTAGGATTTTTGGTCTCGTCCCATGCATTATGGAGAGATTCGAGTAAACGGTGTTAGTGCTAGATTAGATTTATTCATTCGAGTCTTGAACTTAGACATTTCACTCCTAACCCGAGTTTAAATGAATTGCTTGAACCGAATCTTTTGTGAGCTTTTCACGCCTAGTCAACGAGAGTTGATGTCTAGGGTGATTAGTGAACTAATTAGGATTGGAGATTAATGCTTGTTAATCATCTTATCACAAACGATTGTTGGATCTTGATTTGGTGATTAACAAAGTGATTAGTGCCACGAGAGTGGATTAGTCAAATTTATGAATCCCATGTTCTAGGATAGTGTTTAATGCTTCCAAATGATTCATTGTATGATTGTTACCCATCTCATTGATAGCTTAGTTCATGATCCATATTTATATCTTTGTTTTCCTTCTTGCATTTGTTTTCTTTAGTTTAAAAACATAAAAACCCAAAAACAATTGCTCAAGCTTAGGAAGTTTCATGTATTTTTAGTGCTTCAATCTTAGCCTCTTTGGTTCGATCCTCAAATACTACAATGACAAGAGTAGGTTTAAGTAATTGATATGAGGTTAACGCAAAAACCTATCTATCAAGAAGCTCGGTATAAAGACTCTCACACCATCTACCATGAGCGTAACGTTTGGAGATTCATCACAAAAGAAGCCCGAGGGAGTGATCAACGATCTTCAACTACTTATTAAAAACAAGATTCTTCCCGGTGATTTTCAAGTTCTCGAGATGGATCGAGACAAGGATAGAGTATTAATTTGTGGTCAACTGTTCTTAGCTAACATTGGCGCCATCCTCGATCACGCCAACTGTAACACCCCTGATTCCCTCTATAAATAGAAAGTGATCGGGAATGTCACAGTACGGCTACGGAGACAATCCGACCTGAGCAACCCATATCACTCTGGTTAAACCGTCATCGTGGGCACGTCTCTTTACCAAGGCCTAAGGCTTTGCAACCCATACCTTAGTGTCGAGTTATTTCAGTTTGCACTAAACTAATAGCATTTAACAAAAACTGGTTTTATAGAAATTCTTACATATTATTCATCTTGTTGAAAATAGTTACCAAACGGTTTATGCTAAGGTCGGCCAGTCTACTGCCAAAATTACATAGATAATATCTTTGCTAATTGGTTTTACAGTGGACCTATATGTTATGCCTTCTTGGGCTACTGTCGTCTACTGGTTACCTGCAAAACAAAATGAGTCATGTGTATTTCAACAATACTCAGTGAGCTCCTGAGAAATATAAGCACTCCTTAGAATCCCACCCAAATCAAGCAAGTTAAGACTCAATCAATCACAACATATGTACATGCGGAAGCTATTAACAACTTAGCAAAGTCTATTTATGCTACTATGATCTATTTTCTAAGTGTGAGGCCTCTATGTGTATTGACCACTTCCCTACATCATCACAAGCATCCACAAATCACCACAAAGCATCATCTTGGTGACCTTTCATCCATCAAGTGACCTTCGGTCCTTTAGTCACCACTCGGCTCGGTAGCTAACATAAAACCCTTGACCAGGGGAAATAGCGGCCTCCCACACCGGCCCAACTTCGCCCGGTGTGGATGCTCTCGCCGAAACCAGCCGAAGTGTCTGAGCGATCAGCCTATAATAAGGACCTAAGCTCATATTTAGCTTCTGAAGTCTTCATAGAAATTTTAGATAATTGAGTTATCCGTCATCTGGAGGTAGTTTCAAGTCGTTCTGATCTGTGGTTTGAGAGATACCTCCGATTTAGATGAGACATGTCTAACTGGCGCCCAAACAAGTTACACTCAAAAATGCAAAACCTCCCACACCGGCCACATACACCGGCCCCAACTTGGCAGGTATCAGATCTTCGACCACCAAGACCCACTTTGACCCAGATTTGACGGGTCAATATCCAGTTTGTCCCGGTTTCCCCCGGGTTGACCCGGTTTCCTCCCTTTTTCTATAAATACTCTAAACCTAATTTTTGTTAACTAAGCTTTCTTTTCCTAGAGTTGGGTTTTAACCCAAACTCCTCTTATGATTTTGGATGTATCTTCATCACAAATGCCACTCTAGAGAAGGAATCTTCAACCTATCTTTATTTTATTCATGTTTTATATCTTTATGTCTTCTTCTTTTACGTTCTTCATGTTCTTTAGGCTTTAGACCCTTTTTGTTGTATTTTGGATTATGCTTGATTTTGATGATTGATTTGTGTTACTTATGTTCTTAATCCTTGCTTTCCTTTCTTTCTAAGTAATCCTAGCCATAGATTGGGCTTGAGAGAGTCAATCTAGATCAAAGGGAAAATCATGCACACAAAGTGTTCGATGAAATTCCCCTAGAAGCTTAGTAAGAGATAAACATTCTTAACCTATGAAAGTAGTTGCTTAAGGTGTTTATTGGTTGATTTGAATGTTGATCTTAATGCTTCCTAATCACTTTATCACAAATGAGAGTTTGATCTTGATTTAGTGATTAGCAAAATGATTAGTGCCTTGAGAGAGGATTAGTCATAATTAGTGATCTTAACCTAAGGATTAGCATTGATTGTGTGTATTTGCATCATTAGTCAATTGTCTTGATGATTAGATGATGATGATTTAGGTTGATTTTTGTTAAATCTTTCACTTAGGTTGGTTCTTAATGATAGATTTGATGAGATAAACCAAAGTCTAGAACTACACATAGATTAGGTATTTCTAGTTTGGCGTGACAAACCAACCTAGAGCTACACCTTAGGATTTTTGGTCTCGTCCCATGCATTATGGAGAGATTCGAGTAAACGGTGTTAGTGCTAGATTAGATTTATTCATTCGAGTCTTGAACTTAGACATTTCACTCCTAACCCGAGTTTAAATAAACTGCTTGAACCGAATATTTTGTGAGCTTTTCACGCCTAGTCAACGAGAGTTGATGTCTAGGGTGATTAGTGAACTAATTAGGATTGGAGATTAATGCTTGCTAATCATCTTATCACAAACGATTGTTGGATCTTGATTTGTTGATTAACAAAGTGATTAGTGCCACGAGAGTGGATTAGTCAAATTAATGAATCCCATATTCTAGGATAGTGTTTAATGCTTCCAAATGATTCATTGTTTGATTGTTACCCATCTCATTGATAGCTTAGTTCATGATCCATATTTATATATTTGTTTTCCTTCTTGCATTTGTTTTCTTTAGTTTAAAAACATAAAAACCCAAAAACAATTGCTCTAGCTTAGGAAGTTTCATGTATTCTTAGTGCTTCAATCTTAGCCTCTTTGGTTTGATCCTCAAATACTACAATGACAAGAGTAGGTTTGAGTAATTGATATGAGCTTAACGCAAAAACCTATCTATCAAGAAGATCGGTATAACGACTCTCACACCATCTACCATGACCGTAACTTTTGGAGATTCATCACAAAAGAAGCCCGAGGGAGTGATCAACGATCTTCAACTACTTATTGAAAAAAGATTCTTCCCGGTGATTTTCAAGTTCTCGAGATGGATCGAGACAAGAATAGAGTAATAATTTTTGGTCAACTGTTCTTAGCTACCATTGGCGCCATCCTCGATCACGCCAACTGTAACACCCCTGATTCCCTCTATAAATAGAAAGAGATCGGGAATGTCACAGTACGGCTACGGAGACAATCCGACCTGAGCAACCCATATCACTTTTGCTAAACCGTCATCGTGGGCGCGTCTCTTGACAAAGGCCTAAGGCTTTGCAACCCGTACCTTAGTGTCGAGTTATTTCAGTTTGGACTAAACTAATATAATTTAACAAAAACAGGTTTTATAGAAATTCTTACATATTATTCATCTTGTTGAAAATAGTTACCAAAAGGTTTATGCTAAGTTCGGCCAGTCTACTGCCAAAATTACATAGATAATATCTTTGCTAATTGATTTTACATTGGACCTATACGTTATGCCTTCTTGGGCTACTGTCGTCTACTGGTTACCTGCGAAACAAAATGATTCATGAGTATTTCAGCAATACTCAGTGAGATCCTGAGAAATCTAAGCATTCCTTAGAATCCCACCCAAATCAAGCAAGGTAAGACTCAATCAATCACATCATATGTACATGCGGAAGCTATTAACAACTTAGCAAAGTCACTTTATGCTACTATGATCTATTTTCTAAATGCGAGGCCTCTATGTGTATCAACCACTTCCCTACATCATCACAAGCATCCACAAATCACCACAAAGCATCATCTTGGTTACCTTGCATCCATCAGGTGACTTTCGGTCCTTTAGTCACCACTCGGCTCGGTAGCTAACCTACAACCCATGACCAGGGGAAATATCAGCCTCCCACACCGGCCCAACTTCGCCCGATGTGGAAGCTCTCGCCGAAGCCAGCCAAAGTGTCTAAGAGATCAGCCTATAATAAGGACCTAAGTTCAGATTTAGCTTCTGAAGTCTTCATAGAAGTTGTTGATAATTGAGTTATCCATCATCTGGAGGTGGTTTCAAGTCGTTATGATCTGTGGTTTGAGAGATACCTCCGATTTAGCAGAGACATGTCTAAATGGCGCCCAAACGAGTTACACTCAAAAATGTAAAACCTCCCACACCGGCCACATACACCGGCCCCAACTTGGCCAGTATCAGATCTTCGACCACCAAGACCCACTTTGACCCATATTTGACCGGGTCAATATCCGGTTTGTCCCGGGTTGACCCGGTTTCCCCCGAGTTGAACCGGTTTCCCCCGGGTTGACCCGGTTTCCCCCGGGTTGACCCGGTTTCCCCCGGGTTGACCCGGTTTCCCCCGGTTTGACCCGGTTTCCCCCCTTTTTCTATAAATACTCTAAACCTAATTTTTGTTAACTAAGCTTTCTTTTCCTAGAGTTGGGTTTTAACCCAAACTCCTCTTATGATTTTGGATGTATCTTCATCACAAATGCCACTCTAGAGAAGGATTCTTCAACCTATCTTTATTTAATCATGTTCTTTATCTTTATGTCTTCTTCTTTTACGTTCTTCATGTTCTTTAGGCTTTAGACCCTTTTTGTTGGATTTTGGATTATGCTTGATTTTGATGATTGATTTGTGTTACTTATGTTCTTAATCCTTGTTTTCCTTTCTTTCTAAGTAATCCTAGTCATAGATTGGGCTTGAGAGAGTCAATCTAGATCAAATGGAAAATCATGCACACCAAGTGTTCGATGAAATTCCCCTAGAAGCTTAGTAAGAGATAAACATTCTTAACCTATGAAAGTAGTTGCTTAAGGTATTTATTGGTTGATTTGAATGTTGATCTTAATGCTTTCTAATCACTTTATCACAAATGAGAGTTTGATCTTGATATAGTGATTAGTAAAGTGATTTGTGCCTTGAGAGAGGATTAGTCATAATTAGTGATCTTAACCTAAGGATTAGCATTGATTGTGTGTATTTGCATCATTAGTCAATTGTCTTGATGATTAGATGATGATGATTTAGGTTGATCTTTGTTAAATCTTTCACTTAGGTTGGTTCTTAATGCTAGATTTGATGAGATAAACCAAAGTATAGAACTACACCTAGATTAGGTAGTTCTAGTTTGGCGTGACAAACCAACCTAGAGCTACACCTTAGGATTTTTGGTCTCGTCCCATGCATTATGGAGAGATTCGAGTAAACGGTGTTAGTGCGAGATTAGATTTATTCATTCGAGTCTTGAACTTAGACATTTCACTCCTAACCCGAGTTTAAATGAATTGCTTGAACCGAATCTTTTGTGAGCTTTTCACGTCTAGTCAACGAGAGTTGATGTCTAGTGTGATTAGTGAACTAATTGGGATTGGAGATTAATGCTTGTTAATCATCTTATCACAAACGATTGTTCGATCTTGATTTGGTGATTAACAAAGTGATTAGTGCCACGAGAGTGGATTAGTCAAATTTATGGATCCCATGTTCTAGGATAGTGTTTAAAGCTTCCAAATGATTCATTGTTTGATTGTTACCCATCTCATTGATAGATTAGTTCATGATCCATATTTATATCTTTGTTTTCCTTCTTGCATTTGTTTTCTTTAGTTTAAAAACATAAAAACCCAAAAACAATTGCTCTAGCTTAGGAAGTTTCATGTATTCTTAGTGCTTCAATCTTAGCCTCTTTGGTTTGATCCTCAAATACTACAATGACAAGAGTAGGTTTGAGTAATTGATATGAGCTTAACGCAAAAACCTATCTATCAAGAAGCTCGATATAAAGACTCTCACACCATCTACCATGAGCGTAACTTTTGGAGATTCATCACAAAAGAAGCCCGAGGGAGTGATCAACGATCTTCAACTACTTATTGAAAAAAGATTCTTCCCGGTGATTTTCAAGTTCTCGAGATGGATCGAGACAAGGATAGAGTATTAATTTTTGGTCAACTGTTCTTACCTACCATTGGCGCCATCCTCGATCACGCCAACTGTAACACCCCTGATTCCCTCTATAAATAGAAAGAGATCGGGAATGTCATAGTACGGCTAAGGAAACACTCTGACCTGAGAAACCCATATCACTCTGGCTAAATCGTCGTCGTGGGCGCGTCTCTTGACCAAGGCCTAAGGCTTTGCAACCCGTACCTTAACATGAGAACAAATGTTTATCTAGTCCTAAGCATCAACAATCTACCATCAAACCATCTAAATCAAGCTAAATCTAAGATCCAACAAAAAGGGGCCTAAAGCCTAAACATGAAGAACAAGAAAGAACACAAGGGAAAAAGAGACATAAATATAGAGAACAAAGATTAAATAAATATAATATAAAGATAGGTTGAAGAATTCTTCACTAGATTGGCATGAATGATGAAGATCCACCCAAAATCATCATAAGAAGAGTTTGGGATAAAACCCAACTCTCGGAAGAAGAAAACTTAACATGAAAATTAGGTTTTTAGGGGTTTTATAGAGAAAGGGGGCGGACCGGGTCGATCCGGGATAAATCGGGTACCGACCCGGTCGAAATGGGTCAAATATGGTCTTGTGTAGAACCTTCACTAAAACCGTGATATCTCCTGGGATACATATCCGAATGGCCTCAAACCACCTCATGTGGATAGCTAATACACATGGCTACAACCTTTGTGAAGGCCACTGAGGCTAAATCAGATTTGAGACCATTAGTCCAGCCAGGTATTTCAGGCATGTCGGATGGCTTCGTTCAGACGGACGTACTCTCAGTAAAGTGGCCATATCTAACGAACCAAGTATCCGAATGACCCGAAACCACCTCCTGTAGTCAGCTAACGCATTGAATACAAATTTTAGGTAGACTTCAGATTAAACTGGGTATGGGAAGGTCTTCAGTTGGCCTGATCTTTGAGTCACTTCGGCTGCATCGCCTAGTGGGAAGGAACTGGGTCGATGTAAACGCCCTGAAGCTGAGCATCGATTTGTTGGTCGATGTGAAGGGGAGCTGGTCGATGCTAAGGCCCTGATGTTGCATCTAGCATCAACATCGACCTGTGAGAAGAGCTGGGTCGATGCTAAGGAGTTTGTAGGGAGACAAGAGAAAGCTCCTCGGCTAGGCAGAGACGTCTTCAGTAAATCCGTGATAACTCTTCAACCAAATCTCTAAATGACCTGATTTAAACTCTCCTGGACTTATAACACACTCCTCTACAACTTCCATGAAGGTTTGGTAAGCTGATTCAGATCAGAGAGCCTCCTTTCAGTCACATCTTTCCGGCGTCTCGGATGGTCTTTGCATTCTATTTCGGCCCATTTCTCCAAATATCATCAATTGTCTCCAAATCACCTAAAAACACTCCAAATTCCTGTAAAGACTCACCAGGACCTAATGCAAACACCTAATACTCTAATAAATACCAAAATGCTATAAACAATATGCAAGACACATGCATGAAACACAAAACAATAACAAGAATGCATGCTAAAAAGAGGTACAATATGGGAATATCAATTCCCCCAAACTTAAACATTTGCTTGTCCTCAAGCAAACAAGAATAAAGAAAGGAAGAAGACTAGATATGGGTGCTCAAATCCAAAAGTGCTATAAAAAGAATTCAACTCAATGTCCAAGTTACTAGCTCTAAGATGTGATCAAACAAGTCTACTCAAAAAGAGCTAGCCATATCCTTCCCTATACGAATCAAATTCAAGCCTCAACCTACACAAGTATTCATGTCATCCAATCCTTTAACATTCATTAATCGTTTCAAGTGAATCATGCTTATTCAAAGCAAGTGAATCCATTTGGCTAGGCTGAAGGTCTTGAGATAAAGATGATCTCAAATGTAGGGGATTACTCTAATGCAAGGGATCTCTCAATGAATGAGCAAGCTTTAGCAAAATGCTAAAGGCAATCTATGCATACAAGGATAGACTCACATCTACCCAATGCCTAAATCATTTCTAACCCCTAGCATATCTACCCATGAAGTCTTCATCCTAAGCTACCCTTTTCTCACTTGGCCTTTTGTCGTCATGTCCCATACTTGAACTTCTTCTTCCACTTCATCCTTTCTCACTTGGGGAATTTCTTCTTCTCCATTGAATCTTGTGGTCTCGTGCTTCTTTTTGTTGTTTCTTTAGCTATTCTTTCTTTCTTTTTCTTTGCATTGCCTCATCATTTACCAATTGATGCCTTAGCCAATTTTTGGCTTTTTCCTTTGTTTCTATGAGGCTATAACTATCACTAAGAGCTATTCTTGATAACTTGCACTAACCACATCACAATATTGCATTCCCTTTTCACCTTCACTTCATTCTTTAGAACTCACTTCCTTCTTATCGACAATCCCATTAGTCACACCATTTCGTTCACACCAAACCCAAAACTTCCCTTTCCCACGAGCCTAACCTAGTCTAGCCTTTGATGTTCGGCTAGATCTACGTGCAAACCTATCCTTGTCGCCCTAAACTCAACACTTTTTGCGAAGCTTACTCGAAAAATTAGGCCTCACATACGCACACTAAAGATTTTGGCTTGAACGGAGGGTAGGTTAAAGGTATGGTAAACCATTCCAATGATGGGAATCGGCTACTTGGACTAGCAAAAGAGTGGTGGAAAGGATAAGAGAGCCCAAGTATGTATATGGTAAACATGAATTCACTATGCAATGCACAAGCATGATAATTTCAATGTCAAAATTATGGTTTTCACTTAGGTATGATTGGAATCAAATCAAAACTTGCTTTAGCTAAGACCCTAGTAATGAAACGCAAGATCAAGATATGGATAATCATTGATTTCAACACGAGATCAAAAGCATCAAACAACAAGCAACGAGGGCATTGAATCAAGCTCTAAAAATGATACTTTACAAGGATAATCTATCATTGCTCCTAATGCTCATGCAAAACTACCTAATATGATATGCATCTAGACTCAATCCTAGATATGAAATGCAAACAATTTCAAAATTATTGAAAATGCATGAGACTCAAGATGCAAAAGGCAAAATAAGATCACAAAACACATAATTAGACACCGGTCCCTCCCCCAAACTTATATCACAACGTCTCGGTGTGAAAAAAGTTCAAGAGAGAGACCAAAAACGAAAAATAAAAATGCAAAGAGACTCAAAAGGAAAGAAGTACTTACAAATGAGGAGTGAGGCTAGATTAATGGAGATGAAGGAAGAGCTTTCGACATCACCACCAATGAGTCTTGCCACAACCTTGGACTCAAAAGACCCTTATGGATTGCTTGTTTTGTGTCTCAAGCTCGACAATGGATAGGCTTGGGGAGGTCCCCAAGGGCGCGTTTAACGTCACTAGCTTGACGGTTGCTTCCTCATTGTCACTCCCTTCATGAAAATCACAAGAAAAGTGAAACGATTAGCAACAAAAGAAAATAAAAAGCTCTAGTCTCAAAAATAATCAAAATCCTAATGATCAATGCTAAACCTCCCCGGCAACGGCGTCAAATTGATAGTAGGATTTTTACTAATCAATTACTCAAATCACACTCATGTCATTGTAGTATTTGAGATATCGAACCACGGAGGTTAAGATTGAAGCACTAGGAATACATGAATCTTCCTAAGCTAGAGCAAATGTTTTTGGGTTTTATATTTATGGGAAAAGAAACAAATGCAAGAAACAAAACAAAGATAGAAGTGTTGGAAAATGAATTAACTATCAAGAAGATGATTAATGAACAAACAATGATGATAAAGAATGAATTAAACACTATCCTAGAACATGGAATTCACAATTATGACTAATCCACTCTCATGGCACTAATCACTTTGTTAATCACCAAATCAAGATCAAACTCTCGTTTGTGATAAGATGATTAACAAGCTTTATACCTCCAATTCCACTTAGTTCACTAATTACCCTAGACATCAACTCTCATTGGCTAGGCATGAAAAGCTCACAAAAGGTTTGGTTCAAGCATTTCATCGAACACCTATCGGGCGTGAAATGCTTAAGCTCTAGTTTTGATCTTTCAATCCAAAACTAGCTTTAAGGTCAACCTAAGTGAAGGACCTAACAAGAATCAACCTAAATCATCATCATCTAACCATCAAGACAATTGACTAACGATGCCTAAACATTCAATGCACATTTATTCTTATGACATGGAACACTTTGAAGTAGATTAGTTCACTTCCATGACACTAATCATTGTATGAATCATCTAAAGTCAGCATCCACCGATCACTTAGATAATCCATAGTTTACCACAAGTCCATTTTAGTCAACAATTCATCCTAAAGTCAGCATCCACCAATCACTTAGAATGAAAAGCATGCTTAGAAGTTTTCTAGACATTTCATCGAACACTTTGTGTGCATGAAATTTCTAAGTTCTAGAAAATGAGTTTTCAATTCAATCCTAGCATTAAGATCCTTCCTAACATGAGAACAAATGTCTATCTAGTCCTAAGCATCAACAATCAACCATCAAACCATCTAAATCAAGCTAAATCTAATATCCAACAAAAAGGGGCCTAAAGCCTAAACATGAAAAACAAGGAAGAACACAAGGGAAAAAGAGAGATAAAGATAGAGAACAAAGATTAAATAAACATAATATAAAGATAGGTTGAAGAATTCTTCACTAGAGTGGCATGAATGATGAAGATCCATCCAAAATCATCATAAGAAGAGTTTGGGATAAAACCCAACTCTCGAAAGAAGAAAACTTAACATGAAAATTATGTTTTTAGGGGTTTTATAGAGAAAGGGGGCGGACCGGGTCAACCCGGGACAAATCGGGTACAGACCCGGTCGAAATGGGTCAAATCTGGTCATGTGTAGAACCTTCACTAAAACCGTGATATCTCCTGGGATACATGTCCGAATGGCCTCAAACCACATCCTTTGGACTGCTAATACACATGGCTACAAATTTTGTGAAGGTCACCGAGGCTAAATCAGATTGGAGACCATTCTTCCAGGCAGGTATTTCAGGCATATCGGGTGGCTTCGTTCAGACGGATGTACTCTCAGTAAAGTGGCCATATCTAACGAACCACATATCCGAATTACCCGAAGCCACCTCCTGTAGTCAGATAACGAACTTGGCTACAACTTTGATGAATACTTCAGATTAAACTGGGTACGGGAAGGTCATCATTTGGCCTAATCTTTAAGTCACTTGGGCTGCATCGCCCGGTGGGAAGGAACTGGGTCGATGTAAACGCCCTGAAGCTGAGCATCGATTTGTTGGTCGATGTGAAGGGGAGCTAGGTCGATGCTAAGGCCCTGATGTTGCATCTAGCATCAAAATCGACCTGTGGGAAGAGCACTCCAAATGCATGAAAAGACTCACTAGGACCTAATGCAAACACCTAATACTCTAATAAATATCAAAATGCTATAAAACAAAATATGCAAGACACATGCATGAGACACAAAACAATAACAAGAAGGCATGCTAAAAAGAGGTAAAATATGGGAATATCACTCTGATACCAAAATGATACAAGATCGGCATAAGAGTGATCGTCACACAAACATGAGGGGCGGATGCAGACGGCGAGATACTCAACCAGTTGAAACCAAATGGGATGATCACGAACAATGGAATGAAGTGAACCACTTGTGATTTGAAAGTCACAAGGTAAATCACGATTGAATTCTTGGAGGTACGGGTCTCGACAAGAATGCAAAAACGACTACAAGCACAAAAGCTTTATGTCAAAAATCTTTAGAAAAGAAAGTTCTCGTTTTATTGATATCAAAGGCTGCATGGGAGCTTTATAAAGAGTTCATCAGCTAGGACCTTCTAGGGTCGGGCATTAAATGCCAAATTCAAACGAAAAAACACAAAAGGGAAAATGAAAGATTACAATGAGAAATTATAGCAAAAATATTCAAAATAAAATCCCTAAATTTAAGCTAAAATAAAAGCTGCAAAATAAACAAGAAAAAAATATCACATTAGTTTAAATCAAATTCAAAACTTACCTTACTTACCTTCGGTCAAATGTGATTGGTGCCGGATATGGAAGGTTTGACCGCGTGATTTGTTGAGTTGAATTTGAGCTGATTCTTCTCCTTATGCTGCTCCATTTTGGTGATCCTCACAAGATATGATCAAGTGGATTTGGGTCTTTGTTGATAAAAGAGGCCATGCTTCTTCCTTGGTAGGGAATGAGCCGCGAAATGAGCTTTGTGAGGGGACTTCTAGTTGGGCTTGATTTGGGCATGTTTGGGCTCGACCAAGTTGTTCTCAATGGGCCTTTGGTCGACAAAACTATCCTCCTTTAATGGATTTGGCATCGTCTTGGGCTTCCTCCTCTGTTTCACCATATGGGCTGAGAAAAGGCTCATTTAAAGGCTCCATTTGATCCACTTGAGTAAACTCAAAAGTGGCTTGCCCAAAGTAAATTTTAGTGTCACTTGGTTGGTGGAAATGGTTTCCCTCAGTGGAATTTCCATCGTTTTGATATCCCTCAATTCCAACTTTAAAATCTTCCTTATAGCCGAGAAGAAGTTTGAGGAGCCTGTCTTGGTTAGGTCGTTGGTTCGGCTGGTCTTACTTCATGATTCCTTTGAAAAAAACATGTTGAACTTGTGTTGGAGTAGTCTTGCAAGAGTTCTTATGATTGCTCCTTGCGGAATGATGACACACCGGGAATTAACCTGGCGTGGGGTTTTACCCTTTATATCTAAGCCGCAAGTGCACAGCACACTAAGTAGTATTTAGGGATCGAATCCACAGGGATAGACGTTGTCTAATTTCTACCGAGTTCTAACTTATGAGACTTAAAATACATTTTGGATTTTGTTACGGTCGTATCTATGGAATCTAAACTAAACTAAGAAGGGCAGTAGATAACTAACTATTTTATCGAGGTTGTGAATCAATTAAACGAAGCGTTGGGAAATTGTGAATTTTTTAGGGTTTATGGCCGATTTTTACCGAGGAGATTTCTAGGATTTCTAAAGCGACTTTTGTCATCTTTGGGTTCTTGAACTTGGAACATGTACGCTGCGTGTAGTCTACTTCCGTAATCCTACACACCTACTCACTTCAGTACTCGGATAGTAGCTTCCGATTCTGCCCGCACAAGTAGTGAATGATACTTCCAAATGTCGTTTACGCCCACAATTCCTCCGTAAGTATACTTCCAAAATCTTACAACGGATTTGCTCGTCTACCCTAGGTCAAGCGATTAGATACAACAATTATGTGGCTCTAAAACACCTAATATCGATTTCTAAAACGGTTAGTCAAGCAACGCATTAACAACAAGGATAGAACGAAGAACCCTAATTAATCGGTATCCTATAATAAAAACCTAATAAGAATCGAACCATAAGCTCCCCTTCAAACCCTTATATCCAATAAGGAGATTACTCAGCCATAGCTGAGGTAATCATATTAAATAAATCAAATAAAAACAGTAAGTAAAAAGGGATGAATAAAGCTTCTCTATTGAATAACACGAATCGAGAATCCTTTACTCCAAACCAAAGAAAACAAGTGCACAAGTCACAAGAGCTTCGCTTCTACCTTCAAGCGTGAAAATAATGTAATGTGTCTGTCTAAGAGGGATAAAATAAGTATTTATAGAGCTAATCTCGTTTAGCGTTTGATGGGAAATGCCACTTGGCCGTGGGTGGAGACTCTTCAGGAGTGGCGAAATGCCTCCTGGCCGCGTGAAACGCTTCGACTAAGGACCGTCTTGCTCAAGTACGGGTGAGGTTGGTAGATCCACGGCTCCAAGGAATTCACGAGAAGAGATGCTAAGGCGTGAGAGAAATCCCGAAATTCCTTAGGCCCAATTCCGACGATGAATACTTGAAACGAGGGGGTTGCTGCGTTTGCTTGAGGGATTCGAGAACAAAGATGATAGAGTGTGGGAGATGAATCCCAAAAATCTCTAAACCCTTTGTTGCGAGAAGAATCGAACGAGTAAACGGATCGAAGGTTGCGTCGAGAAGTTGCGAAAATAATCTCGATAAACCAAAGTTAAATTCAATGACTAACCATCAAAGAAAATCGAGAACAAGAGATGAAATCTCTGAAAAAAAAAATACTTAGATAAAAATGAAGGTATGTTCGACAATGAGGGAGAAGAAGGAGATAAAAAGAAAGCAAAGGGACAAGTCAAAAGTCTTCTCGAAAATGAGAGAAAGACTACATAGAAAATTACAATGAAACTAATACAATTTGAATAACTCTTGGGATTCCGCCAGAAAATCTCCGTGGAGAATTTTCCCCGGGAAGGTCCCTCGAAAAGTTCCTCGCGAATAAATCCCTCGGAATTTCCCTCGGAAAATCCCCCCGCGGAATTCTCAGGAAGTCGGACCGTTTAGCGGTGTAAGCCGGTTGCCTAGTTAAAACCTCTATACGAAAAACCCATTGGGACAAAACCGTATACAGGAAAAAGAGTACAAATGACTTACACAAATGGCTAAACCTCATAGAGAATTCGAAGACAAAGAGGTGAGGATGGGTTGGGTAAGTTGGTCCTCCTCGATCCTTGCATCCGTGAGTAAGCTCTGCACCGCTCCCGCTAACTTCTGTGCCTTAAACCGTGTGATAGGTCCTTCAGGAATGACCATTGCATCTTCTTGAACCTCCACCGAAGCCGTCACGTCCATGATCATATCATCCCCCTCCTCTTGAAAAGGATTTGCCCTCAAATCGATTTCATCTGCAACATAAGGAATAATATCAGCAACATTAAAGCTTGAGCTTATCGAATACTTGCCTTGGATATCGAGTTTGTAGGAGTTGTCGTTGAACTTTTCCACCACGGTGAACGGCCCATCAACTCTCGGCAAGAGTTTTGATTTCCTTTCCTCCGGGAACCGTTCTTTCCTTAGATAAATCCATACAAGATCGCCGGGTTCAAAAACCTTCTTGTTTCGTCCTTTGTTTGCGTGCTTGCGGTATTGTTCCGTCTTGCGTTCTATGTTTGCTTTCGCCTTCTCGTGCATCTGTTTTACCATCTTGGCCCGTTTCTTACCGTCCATACTCACATGTTCACTCAAAGGTAAAGGAGTTAAATCGAGAGGAGTAAGCGGATTAAAACCATAAACGAGTTCAAAAGGTGAAAACAAAGTCGTAGAATGTTGTGCATGATTATAAGCAAATTCTACATGAGGCCAACAATCTTCCCACGATCTAAGATTCTTTTTAATGATAGTCCGCAAAAGAGCTCCTAAGGTCCTATTGACCACCTCGGTTTGTCCGTCAGTTTGCGGATGACAAGTCGTAGAGAAACAAAGCTTCGTTCCTAACTTAGACCAAAGGGTCTTCCAAAAATAGCTAAGAAACTTTGTATATCTATCCGACACTATAGTCCTAGGCATTCCATGCAATCGAATAACTTCCCTAAAGAATAAATCGGCTATGCTCGATGCATCATCAGTTTTATGACATGTAATAAAATGCGCCATCTTAGAGAACCTATCGACTACAACGAATATCGAATCATTACCTTTCCTAGACTTAGGGAATCCCGAAACAAAATCCATAGAAATGTCTGTCCAAGGAGCACTAGGAATGGGTAAAGGAGTATACAGACCTTGGTTTTGACGTTTAGATTTTGCATACTTACAAGTCGTGCACCGGTTGCAAACACGTTCCACATCGCGTTTCATATGCGGCCAAAAGAAATGATCTTGCACGATATGAAGTGTTTTGGAAACGCCAAAATGTCCCATAAGTCTACCGCCATGTGCTTCCCTAATAAGAAAATCTCGCAAAGAAGAATTAGGAATACAAAGACGGTTCTCGTAAAACAAGAAACCGTCACTTTGAAAATACTTTCCAAATGCGAATTTAGAACAAGATGAGAAAACTTCATGGAAATCGGAATCGGTTGTGTATGCTTCCTTGATCATCTCAAACCCAAGTATCTTAGCATCAAGTGTCGAGATTAGAGTGTACCTCCGAGACAACGCATCGGCAACGACGTTTTCCTTACCTTGTTTGTACTGAATTACATACGGAAACGTCTCGATGAATTCAACCCATCGTGTGTGCTTATTGTTCAAATTTTGCTGGCTCTTCAAGTGCTTGAGAGATTGATGATCCGTATGAATGATGAACTCTTTTGGCCATAGGTAATGCTGCCACGTTTGGAGAGCTCGGACCAAGGCATAAAGTTCCTTGTCGTAAATCGGATAATTGAGCGTCGCTCCTCCAAGTTTCTCGCTAAAGAAAGCCACGGGTTTCTTCTCTTGCATAAGTACAACACCTATACCAATACCAGAAGCGTCGCATTCAATCTCAAAAGCTTTCAAAAAATCGGGTAGAACAAGTAAAGGGACGTGAGTGAGTTTGTTTTTTAGCATTTGAAACGCATCCTCTTGAGCTTGTTCCCATCGAAATCCCACGTCCTTCTTGATAACCTCGGTTAGTGGTGCGGCAATCGTACTGAAATCACGAACGAATCGTCGATAAAATCCCGCCAAATCGTGAAAACTCCGGACCTCGCTAACGGTCTCAGCCAACTAGCTCTTAACATTCATTAAAAATTCTGTGATTCTTACCAAAAATATTTTACAAGACAATCGATGCTAGGCATTTAAGGGAAATTTAGAGGTGAGGCTAAAAGTGTTTCGAGTTACAGTATTTTCTTCGGAGGATGCTAGATACTATGCAAAACAGCAAGATAGGATGGAGCTGTTGGTACCCACAGTTTTCAGTCACTCCTTGCTCGCATAAGTGTTGTTATAAAACTCCTCCTTCGTCGAGAATTTTCTCCCTTTGACATAACTTTTTTGTCGTTCCCCCGGACTTAGATTTTTCTCCGGGTAATGATTCAAACGGCTTCTTACTCCTCTCATATTGAAACATAGTTGCCTTTGTAAAAATATAGACTACTCTAAGACTATTGGGCTTTTATTTTATTTCGTTTCGGTTATTTTTTATTTTTATTTTTAAAGGGGAAACGCCTCTAAACGGGAGCCTTAGAGAGTACAAAAATTACTAGTTACAAACGATTTCCAAGGAAACTTTTTAGCTTGATTTGTCGATACTTCCACAACCGAATCCGTCTAGTCTCTCGTCTTCTCGAGTGACTGAAAAACTGTGTCGTTCCTCCCTCTCCAGCGTTTTTGCACATATCTGCACATAAGACAACAAGAGAGTTGCACGAGGTTGAAACAAAGGTTAAGTTTCGGGTGGGATACCGGCTAAAGATGAACATGCCATTTAGGACAACAAAGAGCGGTAAAATGAAAAAGATGTCCTAGATGTATGACTCGTTGTCTCGCCTAAAACAATTGATAAGAAAATTAAATATACATTATGTTTAAATAAAATGAGCTAGTATTTCCTGTCAGAAAGAATTTCTATGGCTCGAAATCCTCTAGGGATATCTCATTGAAAGCACTCTAGCTACCTCCTAGTCTAGTACTACACCACAAAAGAGCTAGCACGAGGAAATAGCGTAGAATCACACTGGTCAATATCATCATAGAATTTGTTCTTATGTTCCTGAAAAATACTTAATAAAAATATTACACGATGTCTTAAAAATTCAGCGAGAATTAAAAAGATCCAAAGAAAAGAAAAATAGATTAGTAATGGATAAACATCACCCCCAGACTTAAATAACACTGTCCTCAGTGTTAAAAACTTGGTGAAAAGATGGTAAAATTATTAAAATAAAAGATAAGGTGAAAGAGATCGATTAAAACGTGGTGCTGAAGTGCATGGCTAGGCGTCGCCTGAACCACCTGTCTCGGAGTCGAGCGTGTTGCCATCGAACTGGTGGTGCTCTTCAAGGAAACGCATCATGCGCATGTATCGTCTTTCTTGTTGTGCTATCTTCTTCTCCATGGCTGTGTATTCTGGTATGTGTTCGTGAGATGAACTCGCGGATGGTGCACGGGCATGTGATTGCTGAAGTAGTCGAGCACTCTCTGCCTCGGCGTTTCGGTTGGCCTTGGCCACTATGAACTGTCCAATCGTGTACGGTAGGCGTGGGACTGTAGGTATGTAGTCCATCTCCTCTGGTATCCATCTAGGTGTTGCTCCTTCTCGGAGTCTAGGGACAGAGTTAGAAGGTAAGAAAACAAAGTAGGACTCACCGACATTAGTGCAATATTTGTAACAAAATCTGTCGGGGTCGAGTGAAGCGCGAGAGATCATGTGGTCTCGGGAGAATTGCATCAATTCGAACCAGCTTCCTTGGAGTGGAACCTCGTTCGAGAAATTGAAGTGCACAACTTGTAGAATCGCCGTGATGATGCTTTCGAAGGAGGTAGTGGTGTCCTCGGGTTTAGTGGCGGGAGTGTCGTGTTTCACCTTCACCAAGTTCTTTGCGACGATACAAGCATAGCACGGGTCATTGGTGAAAGGTAATTGAAGGGTGAGAAGCTCGCCTTTGAGGACACTCCCCACGTTCGCTCTCGAGAATATGGTGTGCGCTAAGAGCTTGTGTATGGCGGATAGCGGGATGCGTGAGTAGGGCG
Organism: Eutrema japonicum; assembly: GCA_030161315.1. Taxonomy (NCBI): domain Eukaryota; kingdom Viridiplantae; phylum Streptophyta; class Magnoliopsida; order Brassicales; family Brassicaceae; genus Eutrema; species Eutrema japonicum. The sequence continues at coordinate 31,183,784 of BSQW01000007.1, read as the reverse complement.
GCTTTGGACCGTCCGTGGTCATAGACGCCTTGTCCCATTATGCTGCATAGACCATCATCGGGATTCTCCTCAGGGTGAATCTCATCGAGATATTGAAGCTTCAAAACTTCACAAAGTTCTGGGATCGTTAGAGAATAAGAATATTCGCAAATGGTAAAAGTAAGTGTATTGTCGTTCTCTCTCGCATTAGAGCGTCTCTCGTAGCACATGGTGACGGTCGATAAGAATTCTTGGGAGGTTGAGCTCCATGAACGGTCGAAGGTTAAATGCGTCGAGATACCAAATCACGTCTTCTCTAATCCCGAGCACGTCGAGAGTCGAGTAATCTATGCGAGGTGTTGATTTGATAACCATCTTGTTGAGCTTCTCAAGGTAATCGATATTCGGGTTCATAGGTTTCACGACATATCGTACCTTTTGTCTTCGTTCCGGAGGTGGTGTTGGTTCGCGAGGAGGAGAAGGTGTCGGGTCACGTCGCAGTGGTGGCACACGAGTTCTAGTCGAATGGTGTCGACTTGCCAAGAACTCGCCAAGATTTGTGTCATCTCCTACGATTCGTGTATCCGAGCTCTCTTCGCTCTCCTTGGTTCGATTATTGGTCAATCTCCGGGATGACTCTCCTATGTAACCGCTCTTCTTTGAGCGAGTTATTCTCATTCTCTCGTGGTCCATTGTTCCTTGTTGGAATTTAAGGGATGAGTGAGGAATTGAAATCTTCTCCGAAAAAGAGTGAGAATAGACCGAAGAATTTTTGAAAAATCTTTTGAATTGAAAAATGTTGTTCTTATTCAAAATCTCCAAGTCTTTTGGAAGAGAAGAAGAAAGAGAGCATGAATCTTGAAATTCTCTTTTTGTTCTTTGAAAAATCGTTTTTATGTAAAAAGAAGTTTCTATTTTTCAAGAAAAATTGTGACTTACCTTATCGGGATACGGGAATTAAACCGGGTTTTGTTCAATTTCACGTCAGGAACATGTTCGGGATTGCACGGTTTAGTGTCGGGAACAGCTCGAGAATGGTAAGGATTGGTCGCGGGTTCAGCTTGCGCGACCGCGGCCTAGTGTCTTCTCGCCGCGGGACCGGTGTGAGAGAAGAATCTCACAACCTCAACTCTTAGCATTTCAGGTTGTATCTTTTGAGAATTACTTAGAAGTTTTGAGAAAAACTTGTATATATTATTTTCAGCCAAGAATTCGGTCCTTTCCTAGATAGCTCCTGCTCTCCTCTTATACATGCTGAGAGGGTAACTGTCTAGGCCTATTAATTTACATTAAATACAGACATAAATTTACAATCTAAGACTTTAATGCCGAGCTTGATCTCGGTGTTTTGAATTAGCATGTTTGACTTGACAAAACGCAAGCTCCTGCTCTTGGCGACCTCCCCCTTTCCCGCGTGCTCGGCTCCTTCCAGCTTGCAGGCTTGCTCCGTGAGATCTCATCGTGAATTGGGCTTCTTTATTAGGCCTGCTCAATCAGGCTGGGCTTTGATCGTGGAATTTGGGCCCAACTGTAGCCCCCCATCATCCTTATTGATTTATTACTGAGGATGCGATGCTGCAATCTCGGGTCTCTAATTGATTTCCTTCTTGTTCAGATGCCGAGTTTGCAGGGATCCTGCAATATCCGTGCGACATTTAAGGGATACGACAGGGCGAGTGGGCGAGTGGGTAGTGGGTATAAATGAGCGGTTGATATACTCATATATTGCATTGTTTTATCATGCATTTTATGTGTAGTTTTGTGTAGATTTCACGCATAATCATGGTCTTGTCTTGCATTTATGTCTTAAATTAGGGATTATGACATTTTGCATAAGGTCTTGTACATTCTTGCATGTCTTGGAGCATTTCCTAGGTGATTGGAGGCAATTGGACAAGTTTGAAGATTGGGACCTAAGTCGAGTGCAAAGCTCATCCGATGGGTCTCAAAGATGTATCTCAACGAAGGCGCTCTGATCCGAATCAACTCAAGTGATCTTCATGAAACCTGTATAGAAGTGAATCAGCTTTACACAAGAGTTGGATTCAAAACAATCGGACATATGGTTCGAAAGTTATTGCAGATTTACCAAAGCGTATCCGTCTGGCCGAGAAGCTAAAACTTCTCCCGGGAAAAATCCGACAGACCCAAATCAGCATGGTCGGTTCTGGTCGGTCCTGGGACAGGAATTCCCCAAGATTTTGACCGGCCCGAAGAAGAAAATCCGACCGTCCCGAAGGAGCGCGGTCGGTTCTGGTCGGTCTCAAAGATCAGGCCAAATTAAGACTTTCCCATACCCAGTTTAATCTGAAATCTTCATGAAGGTTGTATCCAAGTGCGTTAGATGACTACAGGAGGTGGTTTCGGGTCATTCTAATACGTGGTTCGTTAGATATGGCCACTTTACTGAGAGTATGTCCGTCTGAACGAAGCCACCCGACATGCCTGAAAGATCAACTCGGACGAAGGGTTTCCAGTCCGATTTAGCTTCGGTGGTCTTTATGGGAGTTGTAGATAATTGAGTTGGCTATCTTCTGGAGTTGGATTCAGGTCATTCGGATGTAAAGTGCAGGAGTTAAGGCCGATTCACTAAAGATGTATCCAAGTTTCGGCCGGGTCAATACCCGGTTTGTCCCGGGTTGACCCGGTCGCCCACTTTCCTTTAAAAACCCAAAAACCCTAATTTTCATTTTATGCTTTCTTTTCCCTAGTGTTGTGTTTTCTCCCAAACTCTTCTTATGATGATTATGGATGGATCTTCATCATTTATGCCACTTTAGTGAAGGATTCTTCAACCTCTCTTTATATTATATCTATTTAATTCTTGTTTTATATTATTATGTCTCTTTCTCTTGTGTTCTTCATTGTTCTTCATCTTTAGGCTTTAGAACCTTTTTGTTGGATTTTGGTTTGCTTGATTTTTGATGGCTTGATGATTGATTTGTGATGCTTAGGTATTAGGTCTTTACATTCCTTCTTTGCTTAATGTGTTTAATGCTAGATCTGGGTTGAAAAAGTGGATTCAGACCTTAGGCATGTCATGCACACAAGGTGTTCGATGAAATGCCAAGATCAATTATTCAAAGGATTTGTGTTCTTAGACTAAGGAAATAGTTGTCTAAGGCACTCTTTTGGTTGATCTTGTTACAAATCTTAATGCTTGCTAATTGTTGTTCCACAAATGACCATTTTGCTAATGGGATTAATAATTAGTGAAGTGATTAGTGCCTAGACAAAGGATTAATCAAGATTATGGATCTCATGCCTAAGGAATAGCAATGATTGAGTGCATTTGCATCATTTGTTAATTGTCTTGGTGATTAGATGATGATGATTTAGGTTGCATCTTGTTAGATCCTTCACTTAGGTTGATCTTAAAGCTAGTTTTGGATTGATAGATCAAAACTAGAGCTTAATCATTTCACGCCCGATAGGTGTTCGATGAAATGCTTGAACCAAACCTTTTGTGAGCTTTTCTTGCCTAGCCAACGAGAGTTGATGTCTAGGGTGATTAGTGTGCTAAGTGGAATTGGAGATTAATGCTTGTTAATCATCTTATTACAAACGGGAGTTTGTTCTTGATTTGGTGATTAACAAAGTGATTAGTGCCACGGGAGTGGATTAGTCATAATTGGGAATTCCATGTTCTATGATAATGTTTAATTCAATATTTATAATCATTGTTTGTTCATTAATCATCTTCTTCATGGTTGATTCATTTTCCAACTTTCTATCTTTGTTTTCTTTCTTGCATTTCATTTTCTTGATTCAAAATATAAAAACCAAAAACATTTGCTCTAGTTCAAAAAGATTCATGTATTCTTATTATTTCAATCTAAGCCTCTTTGGTTCGATATCTTAAATACCACAATGACATGAGTGGGATTTGAGTAATTGATTTGGGACTTGTAAAAATCCTAATATCAGCGGTTCACGTTGTTTCAACTTCCCACGCCGCCTCGACTCCCCTCTTGCCAAGGTAATGATGTCTTTTTACTTTTTCCCCCTTTTTTATTACCTCTACTCCTTTAATTGAGCTGTCTTCACCTCATTTTTACTTTTATCCGAGATATTCTCCTCTGTAAAAGTTCATCCTCCATTGTTTCCGACCAAATTTCTTATTTTACCCTCGATTTTCTGCTTTTCTGCAATGGCTTCTTCCTCTCAACCGGATGCTTCTCTCCCCCTTGCCGATCATTTCGAATCTCACTCAAAGAGTACGATATCGCCTGTCGAGCTTGCAAATATTTCTGCCTTATGCGGACTCGATACCTGCGACCTCCTTATTCTGTCGGCTAATAGCTCTCCGGAAAGTCCTACGGAGGGTTACGCATGCGGTTATGCCGCGTTCTTCTTGAGGTGCCGCCTCACATTTCCCATCCCGGCGACTATCTCTAACATTATCAGCGACCTCGGGCTCGCTCTTCCACAGCTTATGCCCAACGCGATGAGATCCCTTGTCGCACTCTGGTTGCGCTCTAGAGAATCCGGGGAGGTGTTCGACACTGAAGCCTTTCACCAGCTCATCAATGTCAAAGGGGACTCACATCTTCGCGGGACTTACTATTTTCCGGCGAAGGTTAACTGGTATGTTTTCATGTTTAATCTGAGGGATGACAAGTGGTGGGAGAAGTGGTTTTATTTCAGAATCTCCAATAAATCTGTTGAGGGCGAGTCGATACTTCGGCATTCATGGGCTCAGATTACTGGTCAGCATGATCCCTAGGATGCCGACTCGAGTGCCTTTTCTATGAATTTCTTAATCGTTATTTTCTTCTGTTCTGATTTGATTTTCTTTTTTGCAGAGTCCATTGATTCCTCGAAAAAGTGACGGCTGAGGTTCAACGGCTCATCGATCTTGTCGAGGGGGAGGGCTCTGACTGGAAGTGTTTCACCCTCGATAGGATTCAACAGGCTCGCGAGCGCCGAGCTCCCGGGCTATCCGTAGCAACTGCTCTCCGGCTCATAGGTTTGTATGCATGTATATGTATATTTCATTCTTTGGGTCATGAGTTTTTCCTCATTCAGATCGCCCTTGTTTGGTTTCGCAGATTCTCGGTCTCCGTCTCCCCCACCTCAAGTTCAAGTTTTGGCTCTGTTTCTATCCATTACCCTGAGACTCGAGGCTGTTGCTAAGGATTTAGCTCGCATTGAGGTTGATCCTCCGGCCAATTCCCAGGTGGCGGATACTGTCCCTGCTACCTCCCAGGTTGACCTGACTAGCAGCGACAGCTCCACCGAATCCAACAAGATAGTTCCTCCTAAGAAAGCACAGCGCCTTTCATACAGGGAGAGGATGCGACTGCGCCCTGCTCCGACGCTAGCTGGTGCTCTTGACAAGAAAGTCAATGAGGCTTTTGGTAAATATGCCCGCGTTGAGCCCTCGCAGCGTGAGGAACCCGAGAGGGATGATCACTGTGAGTCCAAAGCCAACCATGCTGATGGTGGCGGCTTGCCAACGAGTGGTGAGATTGAGATTGCCCAGCATGATGTGCGAGCTAGGGGTTCCCAAAGGTCAACCTCCAGGGTATCTTCTAGGGAGCCCAGTCACTCTGCCGAGCATCAGTCTCGCTCTAAGCAGTCTCACGATGATGGATTTGAGAGTGAGAAAACATCAAGGTGGTGGAGGAAGTTCTCCGAATGCTTTTAGGTTTGAATTTGATGGACTTGAGGCAATCGTAGAGAATAGCTCCTAGTTAGCGAATCTTTTCAGGCGTGTTAGGCTTTCGTCCTGCTTTGTGCCATCCCTGAGGAATATGAAGAAGTCTGAAAGCTATACCAAGCGGGTGCGATTGGTCATGTAGCTTCGGTTCCCTTTTCTTCTTATATTATTTTCCTTATTTTTCATAGCTGAGTTTTTGCATTTCTTTTCAGGCTATCTCTGCTGCAAACGAGCTGGTTAACTTATTTGAGCAGGACCTTCGCTCTGCCACCCAACCTGAGGAGGTTGAAAGGGCAAATAAGTATTGCCGACCGTGTTTCTGAGTGGGACGAGCTGGTGGCAAGGCTTGCTCGAGGTGAGGAGAAGATGGCTAATGTTGCCCTTTTGGAGAGCCAGGTCAAAGACCAAGCTGATTTGGCTAAGAAGTGGGAAGGTTATGCTTTGGATGCTCAAGCTCGCTCGGTCACTCTCCAAGGTCATGTCTCTCTTCCGGAGAAATCCATTGAAGATTTAAGTGTGAACCTCCGAGTTGCTGAAGGTCATGCTGGGACCGCTGAGGATGGTTTACGTTCTGCCAGCTATAACATTGTCAGCCTCACGGTCCAGGTTGAGAAAGTCAAGGAGGACTCGAGGAATCTAGCCAAGAAGCAGAAGGATATGGTGAAGAAGACGGAGAGGGCTGCGAGGAAAGAGATGTCCAAGCAATAGCACGCCATCCCGCTGAAGATAAAGAAGAAGTTCGAGAAGAAGAAATCCGAGGTTGATACCGAGACTCAAATCATGGAGTTCAAGTCCAACATCATCCTTCTTGGTGATATTATAGAACAGACTATTACTGACTTTGCGGCTGAGAAGAAAAACATTGAGGCTGAGCAGCTGAGACTGGATGCGGAGCTCGCCATTGTCCAGGTATCCGACCTCTCTTTGGGTAAACTCGAACTCCCGCAGGTATCCGAGGACTCGGTTACTCTACATGTTGGGTCATGTGTGCAGTCATTAAGTGATCAACCGTACCTTGGTTCTCAGGATCTTAAGAGGGAGCTCCCGACGCCCTTGGACCAGCCTGCCTCATTGAGCAAGCCAACTGATCTAGACACCTAGTGACTTTTTCCCTTTATATTTCTATATGGATTATGTTTTGAATTTGGTGCCTGGGAGGCCTTTAAACCCATTTCTGTTTATTGTTGAACTTGTTATGCCCTGATGGGATTTTTGGTTTGAACTTATGCTCCCTTGAGGTGGCTTTAATTATTTTGATATTTCTTTAAAGATCCTCTTTTTGTGTTTCTTTTTTATGATAATTTTGGCCATTTAGAGGCTGACACTTTTCATTAGATCAAAGGCAGTTTTAGAGCCAAAGATCCAGGTCGTTCAGAGACCTTGCTCCAAGGTCGTTTAGAGACCTCGGGAGCTTACCAGACAATTTTAAGACGCAAGGTCGAAGCCGTTTAGAGGTGTGCATGCAACCTAAACAGTTTAGACGTAGAGGTTGTTGTCATTTAGAGACTAAAAAGGTTGTGACCTTGCAATTTAGACGCAAAGTGGAGCCATGCTAGCTGGTAGCATGCTCTAGCTCGTAAGGTTGTTCATTTATGTAGTAAAGCTTTTAGCTTGTAAAATAGAAGTTGAGAGACCTCAAGTTGCATTTAACATGCTTGAGGGGAAGGATCAAGCCTTTTCGTAGTTCGATTTTTACAAGTGTCTTTTTAGTGATAATACTTCTTCAAGTTCATGGCATTCCACGAGTTCCTTCCGGGGGTGTTGTCGTGCACCCTGTCGAGCTTGTATACGCCGTTCTTTACTACCTCGGAAATTCGGTATGGACCCTCCTAGTTGGTACCCAATTTGTCAGCATTCCTTTCTCTTGTGTTTTCATAGACTTTTTGTAGGATGAGCTCGCCGACTTGAAATCTTCGCTATTTGACCTTTGAATTGTAGTAATGTGCTGCTGCGTGGTGGTAGTTTTGAAGATTAACGAGTGCTCGATCTCGATGCTCATCGATGACATCGAGTTGGTCGAGAAGCATTTCGTTGTTTAGCTCCTCGTTTACGGGACACATATCTACCCTCAGGCTTGGGACTGTGACCTCGGCGGGGACCACGACCTCAATCCCATAAGTCAAGGAGAATGGTGTTTCTGAGGTTGCTTTGCGAGGTGAGGTCCGACTAGCCCATAACGCTTCAGGGAGTTCGTCGGACCATTTTTGTTTTTTAGCATCCAGTCGTTTTTTGAGATTGCTCAATATTAGTTTATTTGCTGCCTCGGCCTGTCTGTTGCCCTGAGGGTAACGTGGAGTCGAGGTTGTCAGCCTGATTCCATGATCTTCACAAAACTCGAGGAACTGATTTGAGATGAACTGTGAACCATTATAGGTTACAATCTCGTATGGGACTCCGTGCCGGCAGACTATATTTTGCCATAAGAATTCATGTACGTGGTTTGCTTTAACCTACTGGAAAGCTCCTGCCTCTATCCTTTTGGTGAAGTAGTCCCGAGGTTACCATAGGTCCTACTATGTCCATAGACCACCTCATAAAGGGGTATGGAGACGAGATGGAAGATAAATTTTCAGTAGGGTTATACAATGTGGGAGCATGCCGTTGGCATTTGTCGCATGCCGTTGGCATTTGTCGCATGCCGTTGGCATTTGTCGCATGCCGTTGGCATTTGTCGCATGCCGTTGGCATTTGTCGCATGCCGTTGGCATTTGTCGCATGCTTAGAGTATTCTTCGTAGTCAGCAACCAAGGTGGGCAAAAAATACCCTTGCCTTTTGATCCTAATGGCTAAGGCCCTTCCTCCTGAATGGCTGCCACACGAACCTCTGTGCTTTTCCAACAATATCGTAAAAGTTTCTAGCCTGTGGACACATACCAGGTAGGGGCCATTCATGCTTCGCTTATAAAGGCGGGGGCTGATTATACAATATCTTAAAGCTATGGTTTTGAGCTTCCGAGCTTCCCACTTGGTGGGGGGAGCCTCTTCCCCCCCCCCCCCCCCCCTCAATGTACTGTATAATTATTGCTCGCCAGTCAGCTCTTGCAATCATTTTTTCGCGGAGAGTAACATGCCTGGCGTCGAGCTGAGCTTGTTCCGGGTCCTCAGCTTCTCCTATTTCGGGAGGGAGGTCGTCCTCTATTGGGGATAGTACAATGTCCAACTCCATATTGTCATCGTCTATTTCCATTAAATCCTCGACATCTTTATCGATTTTAATGCTTGGTTTTTCAATTCCTTCCACTGGAATCACTCTTTTTACAAGAAGATTTGAGAAAAACTTGTATATATTATTTTCAGCCAAGAATTCAGTCCTTTCCTAGAAAGGTCATGCTCTCCTCTTATACATGCTGAGAGCGTAACTGTCTAGGCCTATTAACTTACATTAAATACATATATAAATTTACAATCTAAGACTTTAATGCCGAGCTTGATCTCGGGGTTTTGAATTAGCCTGTTTGACTTGACAAAACGCAAGCTCCTACTCTTGGCGACATGCCCCTTTCCTGCGTGCTCGGCTCCTTCCAGCTTGCAGGCTTGCTCCATGAGATCTCATCGTGAACTGGGCTTCTTTGTTATGCCTGCTCAATCAGGCTGGGCTTTGAGCGTGGAATTTGGGCCCAACAACCGGCCAACGCCGGCGCGGTCAATTGGTCCTCTCGGGGTTTGGAATTTTGTCCGGGATAGTAGGATAGAGCCACCTTCGATCCACATTCAAGAAGACGGCTTGATGGTTGGCTTTATCAAGGATGCGCCAACGGTAGCTAAGAAGGGTCGACCAAAAATCAAAGGTCTATCATTGTCTCGTTCTATTTTGAGAACTTGAAAATCTGCGGGAACGATCTTGTTTCCAATGAGTATTTGAAGATCATGGATCGCTCCTTCGGGTTTCTTTTGTGATGAGTCCTCACAAATTACACTCACGGTAGATGGCGTGAGATTCATTATACCGAGTTTCTTGGCAAATGTCTTAGAAATAATGTTATGTTGGCTCCAGAATTACACAAACAATCTGCAAAATAAATTCCTGAAATCCAACAAGAAAAATAAAAACGTCCCGGATCATGGCTTTTCTAAGCCTTTGATGCGGGATTATTTTGGTACCTGGAATGGTGGTTTTTGTATCATCTTGGATTCGGTAACGTCTCATCCATAGAGTAGGACAAATTTTTGACTTCTCTAGGTTTCATCTTAACATCGACTTCCTTCTCGGGTATGGTGGAAATCACATTGCAAAATCTCTTCGGGTTATCTTCCACTATTCCGGGTAAAATTCCGCTCGGTCTTTTAGTGGAGTCTGCGGTTTGAGAGACTTGCATATCCAACTTCTTGACATGGGTTTAAAGAGATTCAAATTTCCCATTCAAGTCGTTGTACATACAATCGACCTTGATGTTAAAATCTTTCGTCGTCTTCTCTTTGCTTTGAGCGAGGAGTTGAATTGATTGCTCGAGCTTCGCTATTTGGGCAGCAAGTTGAGAGTTAGAGATATCTTGTTGCTGCGTGTTTGAGTTTTTGTAAGGAGCGGCTTGAGTGTTGAAGGGTGGTCTCGGTTGAAAGTTACCATTTCCTCCATAGTTCCCATTTTGGAACCGGTTTTGGTATGGCCTTGATTGTTGTGGATAAGGCTGATCTTGAGGGTTCTTCACATTCGGGTTTCGATAAGAGAGGTTGTTGAAGTTGGCGTTTCGGAAGTTGTTGTTGAATCCGTTGTTGAAACGGCTTCGGTATTGACCTTGTGCTCCCACATAGTTAACTTATTCTTCTTGAGAATACGAACAGTTGTTGTCGGGTTCGTAATAAATGTCACCATCGACTCCAACAGTAGCTTCACAAGCATGTACTTGGTGGTTTTGGCTCGGAAATCTCTTTCGATTTCGACATGTTCGATCTAGTCGATCTATCGTAATCGGAAGAATTGTTGCTATCCGACATAGCATGATTTTCGATGAGAGCTCTTCCTAGGTTGATTGTCTTCATGGAGAATTCTCCATTGTTAGCCGTGTCGAGAGAAAGTTGATATTTCGGTAGTAATCCTCGGTAGAAAGTGTTGAGCACATTCAGACCGGAGACGTTCCCACGCTTCATAGAAAGACTCCACCGATTGTTGATGGAAACTTTGGATTTTGTTTCTTAGCGCGTTAGATCTCGACTTCGTGTAGAAGTGGTTTAAGAAGGCGGTTTTTCACTCTTCCCAATTAGTAATAGATCATGTGGGCAAATATTTCAACCAACGGTGAGCTTTATTGGCCAAAGAAAAAGGAAAAAGCTTACACTTCAAATAGTTGGCGGGAACTTGGTTTGTTCTCGTCGTTCCGCATATATCTTCGATTAACTCGATGTGCTCCATCGGATGCTCGGTTGCAACTCCATTAAACTGATTTTGCTTTACCAAAGCAATGATTTGAGGTTTGGTCTCAATATTATTTCCGTTCGGTATAGGAAGTTGTATGGCTGCTCGGTTTTGGAAGTGTTGATACGGTGCATCAAAATCAGCAATGATGCGGTTATGCGCTTCTCTCCTCTGAGGATTAGCGGGCAGTACAAGACGGTTGGCGTTTACGCCATTAGGAGGAATTGGTGCATTAGCTTGAGCATCGTTCCTTGGTGCATCACGATCGACGGGAAGTTGTCACCTCGGATTTTCAGCATTTCAATTTTGGTTGTGGTTTTCTTCGAGATCGAGATGTGGCTGGTCATTAGCAACATGGACAGCCTCTTGATCTTCTTCATGATCCCAAAAATAACGGCCATCCTCGTGATCTAGTTGATCTTTCGGGTGGTCGTTCTCGGCCATCCTTAAACTTCTTTTGTGTCTTCGGAGTTCTCTCTCGTGTTTGTCGATATCGTCTAGTAGCGGTACGGTTCCTCTAGGAGTTCTCCTAGTGTGCATGCACTTTAGAACAAAAGACAAAGATAAAGGAGAAATTCAAAAGAACAACAAAGAACTTGAAAATCAAAAGTGTCTAGAGCATAAATTAGAATACGAAATCAAACAAACTAAACAATCCCCGGCAACGGCGCCAAAAACTTGACTACACGCAGCGTATGTGTTCCAAGTTCAAGAACCCATACTCGGACGGTAGCTTCTGACTCCGCCCGCAAAAATAGTGAATGATACTCCAAAAGGTCGTTTACGCCCACAATTCCTCCGTAAATATACTTCTAAAATCTTACGACGGATTTGCTCGTCTACCCTAGGTCAAGCGATTAGATACATCACTTATGTGGCTCTAAAACACCTAATATCGATTGCTAAGACGGTTAGTCAAGCAACGCATTAACAACAAAGATAGAACGAAGAACACTAATTAATCATTATCCTAGACTAAAAACCTAATAAGAATCGAACCATAAGCTCCCCTTCAAACCCCTATACCCAACAAGGAGATTAATCACCCATAGATGAGGTAATCATATTCAATAAATCAAATAAAAACAGTAAGTAAAAAGAGATGAAGAAAGCTTCTCTATCGAATAACACGAATCGAGAATCCTTTTTTCAAACCAAAGAAAGCAAGTCCACAAGTCACAAGAGCTTCGCTTCTGCCTTCAAGCGTGAAAGTAATGTAATGTGTCTGTCTAAGAGGCATAAAATAAGTATTTATAGAGCTAATCTCGTTTAGGGTTTGATGGGAAATGGCAGTTTTGACTTCGGTGAAGAAACAAGTCAGTTTGGTCGCGCAGGGTCCTGGCTGCGGGTCCGTCTTCTCTAAAAGTGGTGAAATGCCACTTGTCTGCAGGTGGAGACTCTCCATGAGTGGCGAAATGCCTCCTGGCCGCGGCTCCAGCTCCTCCAAGCGCGGCATGCTTCTTCTCGGGGCAGCTTCATCTGCATTCATTGCTTCGGTGTATTTAAGGATCCAACCATTGGATTGAATTCAATCCAATTGGATTTGAAAGCTGGTTGTCTCTACTCTGTTGTGTCCAATTTGGGGATGATCAGATGGTGAAAAGATCTGCATTAGCTGCAAGACTTCATGACGGTCAAAGTTTATTCAAAAACGTACTTTTGCTCCGAAATGCACTATTTTATTCCGAGTTACCTGAAACGTCTTTCAAATCTCTAAAATATGAAAATCACTTGAAAACTTTTGAAAACGGAGTTAAAACACCTGCAAAAGAATATGAAAGTGATCCATAAAAACGGTCAAAAATCGGTGTTATCAAATGATCGGCGCTTGTTCCGCATCGAGTTGGTTTTGGTCCGGTTCGGTTGGGATGTCCTCATAAGTTTCCTTGAACCAAAATGACGAGACTTTTAGGAGCTGGGATTTCCAATCGACATGGATAAAACTCTTTAACAACATATGTAACTAATCCTGGTGTGCCTTTCCTTTATTTGCTGATTGTACTCGAAGTATCCCGAGAGCATGTATGCATCTTCTTGTAAACCCTAACCAAAAAACAAGTTGCATTCTTTGGCTACGTAGCTCGTAGATACCAATTACAACCATCTTCACCGCATTTTACCACGTATCGACTCTTATCCGACTTATTTAAAGTGATCCCAAAACAATTATGATGTGAAACTCTATCAACGAAATCTATCAATTATTGCTTACTTGCAAATTCTTGGCCTGCTACCAGACCCATACCATCTTCCCATGCATCTACAGAGTATTGTCCTTCTACAAAATGTGGAAACTCAAAAATTTCAAGCCTTCGGGAACTTTCTAGACCGTTATCTTCATTGTCATCCCCATCTTCACGCGATACATTCTCACCATCTACGTTCTCTCCATATACATTCTCACAATCTACATTCTCTATCGGCTCATGATGTTGTTCTGTTGAACAGTTTCCAGTGTAAATAACAATGACACCATCATTAACTTTAACATTAACATCATTAACTCCACCACCATTAGCTCTACCATTAGAAAGTAGCTCACCGTAATTCATACCAAATGAACTTACATGCTCTACTCGTGAAAGTTGCTCGCACAACTCAATTATTTCAACATCTTTGATGACCTCTACATTCAAAACACTTTTGCATTCCTCTTTATCCACGGAAGTCAAATAGACAGAGACGTCCTTGATATGCTCAAATTAATACCCTAAAGTAAAGTAGTAAGTTGTAGTTGCAGTAAAGTAGGGGTCGAACACAAGGACTCACAGAGACACACAATATATTATATAGGTGAGAATTAAGCTAAACGATTTATGGTATTGAACAACAGAACGCAAATTAAAACGGTTGTAAATTCGATTGGAGAAAGATAGGTTCAGGGTATTTCTCAGGGAATCAATGAATGCGGATAAACTAACTAGGAGGATTCAGATTTAGCGCAGTTCTTGAACTCAAATCACTAAAGTATAGCTAACCAACTCTCGTTGCGAAAACTATCTAAATCTAAATCCTAGGAATTCCAAATCTCTTCGCGAATCCTAAAGTTTAAATCAGCTTTTAAATCAGGTTTGATTTGTTCACAAAATGACTAAACCAAATCTCTTTGCGAATAGTTATTTTGCTCACCTTAGGTTCTATCAGGTAATTAATCGCACTCTCGTGGCTAATCAATTATCATAAGATCTAAGTTCTAGATTCGTCAACCTAGAATTAGTTTTGCAAACAACCTATGGTGAAGAACTAATTCAGATGGTGAATCCTAATAACTAATCAACCTAGCATTCAGAGAAAATCCTATTGAGAACCCTGAACCTAACAAGAGATCTACTCAGACATGGAAATTGAAACAATAAACATGTTTGAATAAATCATCAAATAAAATAGAAAGAGTAACAAAAGGGTTCGAAATCTTTTCTCGGACGAACAGAGTTTCAGACTTGTCTCCCTTCAAAACGCTTTCTCACAAAACCAAAGTAAAATAAAGCGTAGCCATCAAAGTGGCTGTAAAATCCTATTAAATAACCTAAATCACGTTTTGGGGCTTCTTGTAAATAATAAAGTCTTCTGGGCAATTTTGCAATTTTTCAACTCTTCATTAAAGTCGCGAGTCGTGTCTGCTTCGATGAGTTTCGGCCGATACTAACCAGTATCGATCGATACTGAGGCTTCAAATCGGGTACTCATCTACACGAACGTTGCTTTGCTCCAAAATGCTCCAGAAAGCTTATATCATGGCTTAAACGGGGTAAAAACGTTGATATATCAACTTCCCCATAATTAGCCTTTGCTTACCCTCAAGCAAATAGAAGACTAAACCAGAGAAAGAGGTTTGAAAACATAGAGACTCACCTATTCTTGAAACGTTGCAATGACCATTTTCCTTCGTGCTCCACATATCACTTAACCAACTTTTGATCTAACCACCATGTACTTCTCCGTACACATTCATAGTTTCCAAGACTACACACATTATTTCACAGCATCGTTCAATCAAGCCATCCTCGCCAGTTTCATCGCTGTGATTAATACCAAGAATCTTCTAGATTCTTTTCCATACAATATCATGACAAGGAACCACCCTTTTTCACACTTTCTGGTATTATTTCTCTCCCCCAGACTTATTTCTTATTATGTTCTCTCTTTTGTTTTTAGCTTTGCATATACACATCAAGGTATGAGACGCGAGTATTGATGGTGTTAGCCACCGAATCCCCGGTTCTTCCCTCTCAACGTATCAAAGGCATAGGCGAATAATGGCATCAGAGGAAAATCCTAGCCTCGCTTCCAATCCTTTGTGTGATCATTTCCTCTAAAGTAGAATAATGGGATCGTTGGAAATTTTCCTAACCCTCTACTCAGAAGAAAATCATTTCATCTTTTAATGCATCTTATTTATTAACTCGTAACAGAGAGAGAAATGCCATTATTTTAAACACGTGGGTTCCTTTGTCAGATACGA
Organism: Eutrema japonicum; assembly: GCA_030161315.1. Taxonomy (NCBI): domain Eukaryota; kingdom Viridiplantae; phylum Streptophyta; class Magnoliopsida; order Brassicales; family Brassicaceae; genus Eutrema; species Eutrema japonicum. Next base: position 31,168,331 of record BSQW01000007.1, on the reverse strand, counting down.
ATGAGGAATCAAGCTCTATGGACATCAATTACCTCGATGAAGTGCAAAAATTTGGCTCAGGCTTTAAAGAACTTTGCTGGAAACATGAGTGTCTTTTAGTTAACTGGTCAGCCTTTGAATTTTTCATTAGTCGATCTAGAACTGATTCTGTAACAATGGTCACTTAGAAGCAAGGTCAGATCAATGGATTCAAGAAAAAAGATCACAGTTTCCAACAAAGTTTTGACTCAATAAAACAACTAATGACTCAAAAATGACTGACTCTAAGAAAAACAAAAACAAAGTCAGCGACTACCTCCCCCAGACTTGAAAAACACTGTCCCCAGTGTTATCTAGCCTAGAGTTGGTGAAAGAAAACAAATGAGCCACATGGATTGTGAAAATTGAAAAATTTTACCTGTGAAGGTGATGAGTATCGATCGATACAGAATGGTATCGATCGATACAGAATGGTATCGATCGATACACGTCGTATGTCGACACACTGATTTCATATCAATGGGATCGAGTTGCTTAACCCAGGGAAAGTGATCCAAAGTGTTAGAAGTTAGCACTGTTAGGAACACTCAAAAACAGGTTAATAACAACGAGATAATCAAGCATAAACCCATGAGTTCAAATGCAAAAATAAAGCTGACATAAGTTTAACACAAACAAAAAATAAAAAGAAGAAAAGAAAAAGAAAAGAAAAACAAACGTGAAAACAGAAGAAGACTAATCCTCTGTTGCCTCGGAATCGCCATCAGCATCAGGATCATCAACGGGAGAAGGATCAACCGGAGTTTGCGAGGTTCTAGGCTGCCCGCAAGGTGTCGATCGACACCGCATAGTAGCGGTCGACACTTGTTGACTAATTCCTGTGATATCACTGCGATTGTGGTATCGATCGACATAGACTGGTGTCGATCGATACTCCTCCTCTTAATCTGCTTCACGTTAAGACACAAGATACAAAACTAAAATAAAAACAAAAATAAAAACGTATATACAGACTCACCAGTGGGTTGCCTCCCACCAAGCGCTTGTTTTACGTCACGAGCTTGACTTTACGGATGATCAGTCAGGAGAGGAATGAGAACTTGCTCCGAAACAAGCTCCACAATTTGACATCGCCAGCTTCAGAGTTCTGCTCATCATGCTCTCCACAAACTCATGTCCTTTCTCTTTCAGCTCCGAAGTGAGAATAACTCTAGCGTTAGAGAATGGTTTTGAGGTTTCTTTTGCACTTCACTTTGTATTCAATCGAATCCCCATCACACTTCTAAGGGATTAAGGTCATAGAGGGAGCACCTTTTACTCATGTGCCTTTCACCTTCTTCTTTGCCTTGGCTGTTTTGACGTCTGTCCTGGTGATGACAGAAGGACTTTCTAGAACGGCTATGACAGTTGGCTCGTCAAGAGACTTTTCCAAAAGATCAACTACCAACGTTTCTCCTGTAACAATGGTGATGCAAGAGATATGTGTGAAAGTTCCTCTAGTAGAGATGGCTTTGTAGTACACCTCCTTGTCAGTGTACGAGAACAAGATCCTCTTGCTGGGTGTGTCCATAATGGCACCAACCGTAGCCATGAAGGGTCTTCCAAGAATCAATTGTGTACGAGATTGTGCACTCATCTCCACGACCTGAAAATCAGTAGGAACCAGGCAATCTCCTACTTTAACCGTCAAATCAGGGATTGTACCGTATGGAAGTGAGGTGGAACTGTTCGCGAATGTGATGGTTGACTTGGGAGGTCGAATATCAGCTCACAATCTCTCTGCAATTGCCCTTAACATGACATTGACGCTAGCCCATGAGTCAACGAGAGACTCTTTGAATTCAACTCTAGAGATGGAGCATGGAACTTAGAATATCCCTGGGTCTTCCCTCTTGGTCAACTGCCTCAGCGGTAGTGATTTTGCTTCTTGCCTTGATAAAGAGTACTTCGATCTCTTCCAAAGTTTCTCTGCAATCTCGGAAGTGACTCAGCAGAGGCATGTACTCTAGAGCTTCTTCAAAAGTCAGTGTGTGTGGAATTCTTCGTACCATCTTCTCAAAGCCAAGCAGCTACTTTGGAGAAATGGGGGCTCGGAGGTGTTGAGGAATAGGATTCAGCTTCTTGGGCTTGTGAAGTCTGTCAACACTCATACGCGGCTCCTTCGCAGTATCTATGAGGGTGTCGATCGATGTATGGATGGCATCGATCGATGCATGCTCCTTCGAGATGTCCTTGACAGATCCTTGGACGGGTGTCGATCGATACAAGAGGGTATCGGTCGACACAGAGGTGATTTCCGAAATCTCTTCGTCATCCTTGGCAAGATTAACCAAAATCTTTGCAGTTGAGCTCCTATGCACTCATGGGTGTACCTCACTTCCACTCCTCGAGGGGATAACAGTGACGTATTCGTTCTGTGAATGACCCACCAGTTCCTTGACAGCTGCTGCAGTCTGAGCTACCTGAGTTTCCAGCGTCTTCTGCTGAATATTAATAGCGTTGATCCTACCACTCAGATCGTTGTACATGACATCAATCCTCCCATTAAATTCCATAGCTAGCTTCTGATGTCCTTGAAGGAGCTGTTCAAACATAGATTCAATCTTGCTCTCAGAAGTTATGGCTGGTGTGGGTGGGCATTGGTACATTTGATCTTGAAATCCAACTCCATCAATGTGGTTAACATATTCCACTTCATATTTTTCAGCAAGATGAACAGCCTTCTGCTGCTTGCCCATCAACAAATTGTGCATTGAATCTAACTTAGCATTCACCTCAGCAATCTGAGTGCAATCCAAGTTACCAGCTTGCTTCTTACGCTCCATGTCTGCATTCTTGGTACTATTGCTAGAAACCAAATTCTCAATAAGCACATAAGAATCGTCGGGATACCTGGTGTTGAAATACCCATTACTTGCAGCATCTAAGGACATCTGATACCTCCAATTGACTCCTCTGTAGAAAGTACCAAGCAGCTGAACCTGAGTGAAACCATGGTGCGGTCAATCTCTCTGATATGACCTGAAACGAATCCAAGCAGCCTTGAGTGCCTCAGTCGGACCTTGAGAAAACTGAGAAATCTTGTTCCTGAGATCCTCGGATCGTGCATCATCATAGAAGTTGTTCAGGAAAGCAGTCTTAGTCTCTTCCCAAGTAGTCAGCGAACCAGGAGACAACTGCTTCAGGCAGTAAGTTGCATCTCCACCAAGAGAGTATGGGAAAAGCTTGTAGAAGAGGTAATCAAAGGACACTCCATTGCTCTTGATGCTAGTGACCAAATCCTCAAACCTCTCAATATGGTCCATGAGATGTTCATTGGAAAGACTATGAAAAGGATGCTGACCCACAAGAGTGAAGTATGCAGATTTCAGCTCAAAGTCATTCATCTGAAAAGCAGGGGGGCGAATCGCTGATCGATTGGCGTAAAACTGATCAGGCCTGTTGCACTCACCAATCGTTCTACCACGATTAACCACAGCATTCCCAGCGTTCGCGTTCCCAGCGACAACATGAGCAGGTGGAATGATGTTCCCCTCTCCACCCAGACGTCGTCCTCTCTCATTGCACAACCGACCCTCTTGGTCTCTCAAAGCTCCAGCAGCATCCTGAATCAGAATCATTGTATTTTTCATCTCCGCTGGCTACTTTGCTTTCCTGTTTGCACGTTCCAAACTCACACCTGAAACACACTAGGCAAGGCACGTAAGTAACAAAAAACACGTTGAGTATCGACCGACACTGGGTGGTGTCGATCGATATCAACAAAAAGAGAACGGCGAGTATCGACCGATACTAGATAGTATCGACCGATACTAGATAGTATCGACCGATACCAACGAGCTTAGTCGAAATTCTCAGACTAAAATCTAATGGCGAATTGAGTCCCCGACAACGGCGCCAAATTTGATATGCTCAAATTAATACCCCAAAAGTACTAAGTAGTAGTTGCAGTAAAGTAGGGATCGAACACAAGGACTCACAGAGGCACATAATAGATTATATATGTGAGAATTAAGCTAAACGATTTATGGTATTGAAAAACAGAACGCCAATTAAAACGGTTGTAAATTCGATTGGAGAAAGATAGGTTCAGGGTATTTCTCAGAGAATCAATGAATGCAGATAAACTAACTGGCATGATTCAGATTTAGCGCGGTTCTTGAACTCAAATCACTAAAGTATAGCTAACCAACTCTCGTTGCGAAATTTATCTAAATCTAAATCCTAGGAATTCCAAATCTCTTTGTGAATCCTAAAGTCTAAATCAGCTTTTAAATCAGGTTTGATTTTTTCACAAAATGACTAAACCAAATCTCTTTGCGAATAGTTATTTTGCTCACCTTAGGTTCTATCAGGTAATTAATCGCACTCTCGTGCCTAATCAATTATCCTAAGATCTAAGTTCTAGGTTCGTCAACCTAGAATTAGCTTTGCAAACAACCTATGGTGAAGAACTAATTCAGATGGTGAATCCTAATAACTAATCAACCTAGCATTCAGAGAAAACCCTATTAAGAACCCTGAAACTAACAAGATATCTACTCAGACATGGAAATTGAAGCAATAAACATTTTTGAATAAATCATCAAATAAAACAGAAAGAGTAACAAAAGGGTTCGAAATCTTCTCTCGGACGAACAGAGTTTCAGACTTGTCTCCCTTCAAAAAGCTCTCTCACAAAACCAAAGTAAAATAAAGCGTAGCCATCAAAGTGGCTGTAAAATCCTATTAAATAACCAAAATCACGTTTTGGGGATTCTTGTAAATAATAAAGTCTTCTGAGCAATTTTGCAATTCTTCAACTCTTCATTAAAGTCGCGAGTCGTGTCTGCTTCGATAAGTGTCGACCGATACTAGCCAGTATCGATCGATACTGAGGCTTCAAATCGGGTACTCAGCTACACGAACGTTGCTTTGCTCCAAAATGCTCCAGAAAGCTCCAATATCTCCAATTATGCTCTAAACGTGTTAAAACCTGTAAAAGACTCTAAAACACTACAAAATAGTATAAAGACTCTACAAAACGGACTTATATCATGGCTTAAACGGGGTAAAAATCATGATATATCAGTCCTCATCATCCAAATTATAGAATTGTCTTTGAGTTTTCATTACTACTGGAATGTAACTCAGTTTCAGCTTCGTCGTAGATTCAGCTACCCCAACCTTCATGCATATCATATCCACTAACACCGAGTAAGTTATCTCCTCCAAACATGATGTCTTAAACATTACACCGTACATGCAACCTTCCCTTGAAATTCATTTATCATCTTCTCCAGATTTTGAATAATATCCTTTATAATCAAAAAGTATGTTTGTGATCATTGTCTCATGCATAGAGAAAAAAATACATTAGAACATCTTCACTTGACTCAGTAATACCAATAAGTCCTCGGTTGTACCACTTGCCTCAGTAATACCAATTGTTTTTAGTTATCATGTATCAGTAAATTGGGTGAAATCGGGGCAAAAACTATATTCTACATGGGCTACGATTCGATTCAAGGCATCCTACTACAATCCATTATTTACCAAACCCAATATCCATAAAAACAAATCGTAGAGAATAATCAATTACAAATCCCCAAATTGTAAATTCAATTGAAATCCCCAAACTCAATGGTTTCTAGAGCATAATCTACAAACATAATCGAAAACCTAACTTCGTTTTTAAGTTTCAATGGCGGATGAGGAAGTGGAAGAAGAGTTGTCGCGATGAATTCTTACTGTCGAAAGAGAAAATGTTCGATAAGGAGAGTGTTTCTGTTTGGCTGAAATTTGGTGCTTTTGATTTTATTTTTATTTTTTCTACTTTTCTTTCCCACCAGTTTCTGATTGGTCCAAATTTGTTTTGTTCTAATTGGTCGAAATTTTTAAGCGTCCACTTTTTTATTGGCTGAAATTTGCTTAATTCTCATTAGTCAATTTTTTAATGTTATAGTTCCGAAATTAGAAGAGCAAAATAGGGATATCACATTTCATTAAAAGGATCCGGACATGACACAATAAAATGAAAGTAGAGAAGGTTTGTTGTCAAGTTAAAATGACAAAAGAGAATTTGGTCCCGATTTATGAGATGGAAAATAATTAAAAACAAATAGAGAGAAAATGAGAAAGGTAATTACCTCTGGATAAGAAAGGTATAAATATCAAAATACACAAAATACACATCGAAAAGTAAGGAAACTATGTCTAAAGTCACAACTGTATATAATGTAATTAAATTTTGAAAAAGTATGTTTGACTGTAATTTTCTCTTAAATAATTCTATCTCTGGATATTAGTTAATCGCTCTCAGCACAAACTAGATTCCTCCAATTGTGAAAATTTAAGGTATTAGGTTTTGCAGCAATAAATCTTGCGATGAGACGTGGGAATTACAAGAACCCGTGTTTGACTATGCATCAGCCATGGGCTTCGCTTCTAGTCCATGGTATTAAGCGCATCGAAGGCAGGTCCTGGCCTGCGCCGATTCGAGGTATAAACCCTAACTTCTCTCGAGTAATCCTTTCCCTGATTTTGAACTCTCGATTTTATTGGTTGTGTCCGAGATTATATTTTGTAATGTGTAGTTGCTGATAAAATCGGATTCGATTTTATCTGAACAGAACTGGTTTAAAAGTTGCAGTTAAGGTAATTGGAATTAGAATCCAATTTTTACCCAGAATACTAGTATTTGAATCTGATAAAAAGATTGTGCTTTTGATACTTGCATAACTTCTAAAATGATGGTGTTTTAAAATAAGTGTTTACATTTAATAGGTCGTCTATGGATTCACGCTGCTAGTAAAGTCCCGGATGAAGCTACAATCAAAGCAATGGAAGAGTTTTACCAAGAAATTTACGCTGTCGACGGGATCACAGATATTCAATTTCCCCAACATTACCCAGTTTCAAGACTAGTAGGTATTTACTAATCTTTATATGTCTTGCTAAGATCTTGCATATTGAAACGCAGGTTCTACGTTTTAGAATAAGTTATACCGCAGATTTGCTTGGAGCGTCTTTGATTCAGTGTTGTTGGTATAGGATGTGTTTACTAATCTCTATATATCTTGTTTAGATCTTGCATATTTGAATGGCAAGTTCTATGCTAGATTCTAAGTTAGACCTGATTTGCTTGGACCGTATTTGATTTTGTTTTGTTCGTTTAGGATGTGTTGAGGTTGTTGGTTGTGTCAGCTGCGATGAACTTCAGAACTGGGAGGCTATATCTAAAGGGGTATGACAATTTTTTTCTTATTCTACTTTTTGAAATATTAAGACAGCCCATTATCAATTATTCAATACTGTTATAAGCAAACCCGGACTGTTTTTGGTCTAACAGGTGAGGCTTGAAGGACAAACAAATTTTTGTTGGCTATGTGAGCAGCCACAGGTGAAAATCACTTCATCTTTCGGTTTTTACAGTTTTATTTGGATTGGTTATTTAACATATGATTCTGTGAATTGCTCCAGAAACTGATTATTCCATTTGAGATGCGCGGGTACCAGGGCGTTTATAACTTAGAAAATAAGGTACTCGTGCAGTTCTTTGACACCCTAAGAATTTGGGTTCTAAGAGTAGTAACAGTTACATACTGTTTCTTTTTTAATGAAATAGATTTACGCTGGAGCTGCTAGAGGTCTTACGCCTTCTCAAAACCCTTTTGCGGTGAAATTCCCTCTGCCAGACCCAAAAGACCCGCTTTCTTTAAAACCCGGTTCTATTTCATGTACAATACAAGAGAAGAAAGCAGTTGTGATAGACCAACTTACTAGTCTCACAGCTGCAATTGCTGGTGCACGAGCTGCGGCTACACAATTCTCGAAGAAAGGACAAAGTCCCCGAACCAATAATATCAGTGATTTCTTAACAAGAAGCAAGAGCAAAGGTATTGAAAAGGATGCAGAATCCCTAGATAAACTGGTTCATGGTTCCGACCGTACCACAAAGATGGAAGAAGAAGGATGCAGTGGAAGCAGTAGCAAAGTGGAAGATCATACAAAATTGGCAGTGAAGTACAATGTGGAATCTAATAAAAGAACTGTAGCCACAAAGAGAGAGGACAGGAATACAAGTGTTGGTGAAAGAAGGTTTGATCCGGGACCTGCCCGGGTACGTATATTTTTGGGTTTACATTGATCGCTTATTATACTAATTGTATTCGTTGTTTCGTCTAATTTGATTTCACATGTGGAATTATCTGACAGATTATGGCCGCTGCAATTAGGAACTTGAAGCCATCGTCCTGATATATTGTGAAAACTGACAAGGTGGTACCATAATTTTGTTTTTGTTTTTGTTATTGTTTTTATAATTACTAGGGAACTGACACGCTTGAAACAAAAATTATTTTAAATTAAAATACAAAATGAAATAGTTTCTAATAAAATATGTACATTATTCTGGAATGAAAATATGCCTAATACTAAGACCATCAGCATTTGAGTCATATGTCTCGCGCGAGACATATATCTTCCCCAAAAAGGTGATACGTGTCGCGACGTGATTCGTCGTGACATAAAAAAACAATTTTTTTTTTTTTTAAACCGGAAAACATATGTCTCGCGCGAGACATATGTCTCAAATGCTGATGCTCTAATAGTCTCTAAACTCCACTTAAGTAATGAATTTTTGGGACAAAAATATGCCCAATAAACGCATACACAATTTTATGGATATAGTTTAGAGTATGGACTCACAAGGAATAAATAAACTTTATTCAAAAAAAATTATCCGGCACTGTTCTCTAAGTTTTCCACAAAAATTTCAGATTTAATTTTTGCATATCATATCTACTTTTCTTTACTACAAATAGTCTTTCTATCCCATTTGTTGTCGTTTCTTATCGGAATCCACCGGGTTCCACCCCCGACTTCTTATCGGAGGGACCAATCCTTGCCAGTAAGGTTCTCTTTTCGCTCTTCCATATATTTCTCCATCTCTCCAATGTTCTTTATCCTCTGTTTGGTTCACGAAAAGCTTACTCTTCAAGCACGACATGTTTTCTTGGTTGGATGTGGAGATAAAGCGATAGTGTTTTTCCAGTCTGTAATCTCGCTTTGAGACTTATTTTTGACCATACTCTAAATTTACTTATCTTCGGATTAGATATCCTCTGTAAGTGGTTCTGATTTTTCCAATATCTTGTTTCACTCTACAAGTTTCCCTTTCAGCTTGACTCCTCTCACCTAGTGTGTAGGAAAGTTACAATTTTACTAATCCACTCTACGGATTTCTACTTTGTCTTTGTAATGTCGACTATAAGGTGATTTCAAAGCTCTTATCAAGAAGATTGTTGCCGATACTTGAAGGCCTTATATCTGAGAATCAGTCAGCTTTTGTGCCAAAGAGAGCTATATGCGATAATGTTCTGATTACTCATGAAGTTAATATATTTCCTAAAGACCTCAAAAGCAAAAGAAAATTTTTCAATGGCTGTCAAAACGGATATGAGCAAGGCGAATGACAGGTTGGAGTGGAACTTCATCCAATGTGTGCTTCTAAATCTAGGATTTCATGAAAAATGAGTAAATTGGATAATGCAATGTGTTACAACAGTATCATTTTCATTTCTCGTAAATGAATCTCCTAGAGGCTACGTTAAACCAAAAAGGGGGATTAGACAGGGTGATCCACTATCTCCTTACCTATTTATTCTCTGTGGGGAAGTCCTCCATGGTCTGTGCAGTAGAGCACAAGAAAGTGGAAAGCTCCATGGATTAAAGGTTGCCAGAGGTTGTCCCAGAGTCAAGCATCTCCTCTTTGCAGATGATACTATGTTCTTCTACAAAGCAAATGCTAAGAGCTGTCAGGAACTCAAAAAATTATATCTGCTTATGAAGAAATATCTGGACAAGTTATAAACTACAATAAATCTTCTATATCCTTCTATAATAAGACGCATCAAGCTAGAAAAGAGCTGATCAAGTAGTTGCTGCAAATTGATAATGAAGGAGGGGTAGGGAAGTATTTGGGATTACCTGAATATTTTGGAAGAAAGAAAAAGGATTTGTTCACTTCTATAGTGGATAAAATCAAGCAGAAACTAGCTAGATGGTCTATAAAATTGCTTCCGGCAGCAGGAAAGCTTGTGATTCTCCAAAGTGTTCTTGCTGCAATGCCTTCGTATGATGTGACATGCTTCAAGCTGCCTCAGTCCCTCTGTAATCTTATTCAGTCAGCGCTGACTCGATTCTGGTGGGATTCCTTACCTGATCAGCATAAGATTAGATGGGTAGCATGGAAAAAAATGTCAAAACCTAAGGGTCTAGGTGGGCTAGGCTTCAAATATATTTACAATTTTAATGATGCTCTTCTGGCCAAACTTTGTTGGAGGTTTCTTCAAGCTCCAAAGTGCCTTATTTTCGTATCCTCTTAGGGAAATATTGATGTGGCTCCTCCCTTTGGAGTGCTCTGTCCCAGCCACAACCTCTCATGGATGGCGAAGTGTACTCATAGGCAAGGATCTGATAGTGTGATACAGGATATTTTCGTGTCAATTATCCCAAGTGTACTCATGTCATTGTAGTACTTGAGATGTCAATCCATAAGGGGTTAAGATTGAGGCACTAAGAATGCAAGAAACTTCTTAAGCTAGAGCAAACTTTGTTTTTGGTTTTTATATGTTTATGGGAAAAGAAAACAAATGCAAGAAGGAAAACAAAACACAAAGACACAAGACAAAGTGTTGGATCAAGAACTAAGCTATCAATGAGATGGGTAACAATCAAACAATGAATCATTTGGAAGCATTAATCACTATCTTAGAACATGGAATTCACAAATATGACTAATCCATTTCCATGGCAATAATCACTTTGTTAATTATCTAATCATTGACAAATTTCCATTTGTGATTAAATAATCAACAACATTAAGAAACAATCCCAATTGTTCACTAAACACCCTAAACATCAACTTTCGTTGGCTAGGATATGCAAAGCTCACAAAAAGTTCGGGTCAAGCAACTAAACTCGGGTCATGAGTGAAATGCCTAAGATCTAGAAATGAATGAACAATCCTAATCTAGTACTAACACCGCTTACTCGAATCTATCCCTAATGCATGGGATGAGACCAAAAATCTAACTAATCTAAGGTGTAGTACTAAGTTTCGGTTTATCATGACAAATCTAGCATTACGAACCAACCTAAGTGAAAGACTCATCCAAGATCATCTTAAATAACCATTATCTAACCATCAAGACAATTGACTAATGATGCCTAAACATTCAATGCACATTCATTCTTATGACATGGATCATACAAGTAGACTGGTTCACTCACATGATACTAATCCATTTACAAATCATCTAGTTATCAAGAACTTCCGTTCAAAACTAAATGATCCATAATCATTAAGCATTAGTCCATACAAGTCAACAATTCACCTTAATCATCAATTTCCATTGGCTAAGAATTGAATTGCATGCTTAGAAGTTTTCTAGACATTTCATCGAACACCTTCCGGGCGAGAAATGTCTTAAGTTCTAGAAATGAGTTGTCAATTCGATTCTAGCATTAAGATCCCTCCTAACATGAGAACAAATGATTATCTAAGCCTAAACATCAACAATCAACCATCAACCATCCAAATCAAACATTATCTAAAATCCAACAAAAAGTCAACTCACAAGAACATGAAGAACACAAGAGAAAAAGACATAGAAATGAAGAACAAGAATCAAATAAGCATAATATAAAGATAGAGTGAAGAAATCTTCTCTAGAATGGCATTTGTATGAAGAACAATCCCAAAACATCAAGAAGAGAGAGTTGGGGACGAGCCCCACTCTTAGAAGAAGAAAACTTGACAATAAAATTAGGTTTTTTGGCTTTTAATAGAGTTTGGGTCGAGTTTTTTTTGGGTTTCAGATGATTCACAGCGGTCAGGACTTGCCCGCTGCATGACCGCTGTGAATCTCTGTTTTTTTCGTCGGATGAATCCGCAGCGGTCACTGTAGACCGCTGCGCTACACCGCTGTGAGCTCCAATGAGTTCCTTCGCGCGCCAGACTGGACCGTCGTCACGGAAATTGGCATAACTTCTGATCGCACCGTTGGAATTGCCTCAAACCACTTCCAAATGAAAGCTAATCCATTGCTATATCTCGTGATAAAATTTGAGCTCAATCCAACGGTGAAAAATCCTTCATCCATTGCCAAACTTATGACGTATCAACCTGATCCTGCATCTCTGTATTCTGCAATGACTTTTTTGTGTGGCTATCTTCACTCCTCCAACTCCTATGACTCCAAGAACACCTGAAAATGGCTCATACAAGCCAAAAAGAATGCAAAGACAACCTAGGACATCTAAAATGCAATGAGACTCAAGCTGGACCTAAATGCATGAAAATATCCCAAAACTATACAAATTGGAACTAAAAACCTATGAAATTAAACCTTAAAAACATGTAAAATATGGTGTTATCATAGTGAAGCAGCTTGGCTGGGCAATAAGAGATGAAACTTTAATAATTTTGTGGAATGATCTATGGTTGTCTTCCCATGGAAAACTACTACCGATGGGACTTGCTCCTGAAGCATTACAAAATATAACGGTTAGTTAGTTGATTATTCCACAAACTGGATCCTGGAATATTGATAAAATTGATCAGATTCTCCTGTTCCACAAAATATAATCCTTTCACTAAAGCCTAGTATACTTGGAGCCAAAGATAGGAGAATTTGGTGGGGAAATCCATCAGGTGACTATACCACAAAACCAGGATACTTCACAGCTGCATCAGAGCAAGAATTCAGACAAATCCATCCACATACCTTATATGTGGATTGGAATACTCAGGTGTAGAAAATTAAAGCTTTTTTAAAGGTTAAACTCTTCATTTGGAAATCCCTGCAAGGAGATCTACCTGTAGGTGAACAACTGCTTGTGAGAAATATTGTTACAAATGCGTAATGTGGCAGGTGTATCGAATCAGAATCAGTTCTACACTTACTTTTCAAGTTTCCTTTTGCTCAAGAAGTATGGAAGAATGCTCCATTTTCAGTTGAATTCGACTCTTCACAAGTCGCATGAGTAAACTTAGGTATGGTGTTTGCAAAGAATCTCATCACGCTGCCACCCATCTGACTTGAAAAAGGGTTCCTCTTCCTCTGGATCTGTTGGGCTCTTTGGACTTCCAGAAATCATCGAGTTTTTAGCAATAGAAGCTTCACGGTGGCTGAAACAATCCTTAGAGCTATTCATGATTCTCGGGAATGGAGTCTCTCTCAAACTCCTCTCCCTAGCCTGATGGCCCCTCGACAGGCAAATTTCTTCCAAATCCCAATCCCGTAGGGGAAGGGACGATACTCTGCTACACAGACGCGGCCTGGAAAACCGATGCTGAAGCGGCGGGGCTTGGTTAGACTTTTGGAATTGACTATTCACAAATCTCTTAACACTCAACATCTCTTCACAATGTCTCGTCGGCTTTGATAGTAGAAGCTTTGGCGATGAGGACATCGATCCTCCAAGCTTCAGATTTGAACTTCAACAAATTGATTATCAATTCGGATTCTCAGCAACTAATTCGAGCAATCAATTCAAGCTCCCCAATTGCATTAATATACGACATTCTGTCGGACATTGCCCTATGTTCTGCTGGTTTTTCTTTTATCCGGTTTAGTTTTATTCCAAGATCAAAGAACGTTAAAGTTGATTTGTTAGCCAAACAGGCCCTTGGAGGTCTTATTGGGCCATACTAAGATTTATAAAAGAAGGTGTTGAACAAAAAAAAAATTAGAGTATTATCACTATCTAACAATTGATAATGTGAAAATTAAGTAAGTAATAATGAATAATTCAAAATTAAATAAGTAGGAAATAAAAATAAAAAAACCCATTAATACCTTTTTAATCTCAAATAATTACATACATGCCATTCACTTAAAAACTATGTTATTTGTGTTATAACCGATGACATTGTTCACCAACCGCCGCTGACATTGTTCATCCAAAGCCGACGATACTATTCATCATCGGAGAATGTAATATTCGATACTTATTTTGTTAATAGTAAGCTAACAAAAATATCCGCTACTTGCTAACGAGATAACAACAATATGTAATACTTGTAACGTGTTAACAGAGTATGTTAACGTATTAACAATAATATATGATACTTGTAATTAATGTGCTAACAATAATATATGATACTTGTTATTATTGTTACTACGCTAACAAGTATTAGATAGCACGTTAACAAGTACCATATATTATTGTTAAGACGTTAATAAATATCATTTTTAGCACATTAACAAGTATCACATATTATTGTTATCACGCTAACATACTATGTTAACACGTTACAATATCAGATACTATTGTTAACACGCTAACAAGTATAAAATGGGACGTTAACAAGTATCATATATTATTGTTAACACGTTAACATTAATATATGATACTTTTGCTAGTATATTAACAAGTATCATATATTATTGTTAACACGCTAACAAGTACCGGATTTATGTTTTCCGATGATAAATAGCGTCGGCGACTTTGATAAACAGTGTCAGCGGGCGGTTGATAAACAGTGTCGCCGGTGATAACACAGTTACATGGTAATGGCATTAAAAGTAATAAAGAAAAAAAGATAAAGTTATTTTGGTCTTCATTTTTTCTCTTTCCTATAAAACTAATTTCAAATTATTTATTATTATATAACTAATTAGTTAATTATCAATTCATATACATCTAAAAGAATCTATATATTTATAGATCTGATTTTTATTTTTGAGATATTTCTATGGTATTGAAAAAGTTGTTAAATTTTTAGAATTTTCTAAAAATTAGTTAGGGGGTGCTTTGTGTTTAGACCTAGAGAATTTAAAAATAAATAAAAGTTTTAAAATCTTAAATTTTGGCAACCATACTTTAACTGTCCTAAAATCACTCAAAGTCCCTAAAAAATCACAGTATGTTATGAAAGATAAATAATTATCCGCTTTTCTACCGCCACAATTATTATATACGTGTGTTATGTGAATTAATCATAGGGTCATTTAAGTGTATATTAATGGTTGACTAAAAAATTAGGTGGTTATGAGAGAGAAAGAAAATTTATTCCATATTTATCCTTCGATTTTATGTTAATTACGAAAATGCCATTCATCACAAAAGTTTCTTTCCTGAAGTTGGGTTGATCCGGTTAACGCAATTATCAATAATATTTGGCATGTTATCATGGTTATCAGTTAATAATTGATATCATTGTTATCAATCATTAACATGATATCATGGCTATCGATATCATGGTAATCATCGATATCGTGGTTATCAGTTCTTAGTATCGATGATATCATGGTTATCATGATATCATTGGTATCATCTAATCAACGATATCATTGTTATTGATCCTTAGTATCGATGATATCATGGTTATCATGATTCCATAGGGATCGATACATGTGGAGAGAGAAAGCGAGAGAGGCGGAGATAGAGAGCGAGAGAGGCGGAGAGAGAGATCGATACAGGTGGAAAGAGAGAGATCGGCTTCTTCTTCTTCTTCTTCTCACCGTCGTCGCCGGTGTCACCTCCGTCGGGGTCTTTTCCGCCGTTGCCGCCGTCCTCGCCGTCGTCCTCGCCTCCGTCGCCAGCGTCGACTTCTTCTTCTTCTTTTCTTCTTCTTCTTCTCCTTTTTCTTCTTCTTTTCTTCTTCTTTTCTTCTCCTTCTCCTTCTCCTTCTCCTTCTCCTTCTCCTTCTCCTTCTTCTTCTTCTTTTTCTTCTGCAACAACGGAAGAGAGAGAATAAACACAAAAGTAATTAGATGAAAGAGATGAGGGTGAGAAAGTCTTTTTTAGAGTGAATAGATCAAGTCAAAAATGTGACTTAATTTTGACATTATTAGTTGTCATTCTGTGCAATTACTCTTAATAATATACACTCAATTTCTTCTCTCTCTCATCTCACACGTAACTCTCTGTACTCCTCTCTCCTTTTCCACTCGTCTATCATTTTGATCTTTCTCTTTCCCTCTCACCTTCTTCTCAGTGATAAAACAATATACAATATATAAATATATATACATAACCATATATAATATATCTTATTTTATAACACGTTTTCAGCACGATCGTTCCCCGATCCGTTCATATACCGAAAAGTGAGGTTTAATTTATGTTCAATCTTTTTACCTTTATATATTATTTCGAGGTGATAGGCAATGTCTTCCCCGAACCGATCGTTATGAAAGGCTATGCCTTTCCCGAACCGATCGTTATGAAAGGCTATGCCTTCACGTTCATGATCATATGGTAGACTATGTCTCCTTAGATCATATGTCAGGCTCTGTCCCCATGAAATTAATGTCCCGAAGACATTTATGAAAAAGTTCCAGAAGAACTGTATGAAAATATATATATCCAGAAGATATACATGATAGCGTTCCTGAAGAACTGCTTCGTCCAGAAGACGAATATATTACAGTAATTATTATCGGAGCGCGGCTCGGGCGCCCCATTATTAATTTATTATTTTTGCAATAATTTAAATGGATGACTTTAGTCACCATGATTTATTTATTTACTGTCAATATTATAATGGACGGCTGAGCCGCCACATATATTTTATCTTCTGTTTAAATGTGGATGATTCTGTCACCACAATATTGCCTTTAATTATTTGTTTGTTATGGTTATTATATAAGGAGGGCCGGTCGCCTGTATATAACCATTTTTATCTGAAATTTGGTAAATTTAACTGATTAATTATCAAGAATTTCAGATCGATTTTTCGCCATTTCCAACGGCTATAAACGGCCAGTGAACGGTATTTTCAATCTATAAATATACTTATCTTTCATTCATTTTTTCACTCAAAATCTCTCATCTTCACTAAAAATCCTTTCTAAGAAAATCATTTGTTTTTACGAAGAAGAAGAAAAAAAAAATGGTTCATCCGCTTTTAGTTTTTGTAATAGGTTTTATACTTGTTGCTTTTTACGGTTTACTCGTCGGAGAATTTTCTCCCGAGGAAAATGTGATGGTTTTTATTTTGATGTTTTATGCATTTGTGTTTCTTTTAATTGCGCTATTTATTCCTATGTTTTAAATTGCTATGTATTTCTTAAAATCGCAATATCTTATTTAAATTTATGATTAATAAAATATTAATTTATGTTTACAGTAATCATGTCAAATTTAACGAATCTCAAAATCGATGCCCTTGATATCTCTGGAAACAATTATATGAGATGGGCAGTAGCTGCAAAGATGCTTTTAAAAGGAAAAGGGATTCTTGATACCATCGATAAATCAAAAACAACTCCTGAAGAGAGAAAGGCAAACCCCATTATATTTTTATTCCACCATATCCACGATGGTTTAACAGATGAATATATCACGAAAGAAGATCTTGCAGATCTTGGGCAATCACTCAAAGATAGGTTTGATCACCAGAAATATGTGATCTTACCAAAAGCAAAACATGAGTGGTTGAACCTCCGGTTCCAGGATTATAAGAGAGTAAGCGAATATAATTCAGCTCTATTCTAAATCACTTCCAGGATAATGTTATGTGGAGAAAACATAAGCGATTTTGATATGATCGAGAAAACTCTCCAAACATTTCATCCTGGAAACGTAGTCTTGCAGCAACAATACCCGGCAAGTGGATACAAGAAGTATTCAGAGTTGATGCAAGTTCTCTTGGTGGCAGAACAAAATAACGAATTCGTGACATTAAACCATCAGTCTCGTCCAACTGGATCAGCTCCATTCCCAGAAGCGAATGTTGTAGCATCCAGTTACAATAATTGGCAAAACATGGACCCGGTCGAGGCCGTGGTCGTGGACGCGGTCGAGGAAATGGTCGCGGTCGTGGACGAGGATATGGACGTGGACGAGGAAGGAAGTGCCATCCTTATGATTCCAATAGTGGAAGAAATAATAAAAGGTTCAATGGAAATGAAGTTGGTCACGTGAATAATAAGCAACATGAGAATCCTTGCTGCAGATGCGGCATGAAAGGACATTGGTCCCGTACCTGTCGTACGCCGAAATATTTTGCCGATCTGTATCAAGAATCACAAAAGACGAAAGGAAAAGAAGGTGAAACCAACTTCACATATAGTAAACCCGGACCTTCTTTTGATGGTATAAATGATGATATGCATCTCGATATTTCTGATTTCGTGGTTGATCCTGAAAACATCAACGAACGACAAAACGAATAAGATCTTCCTGAAGAAGAAAATATGACATGATAATTATATAGTTGTGCTTGTTAATCTTTGTGAAGAAGAATAATGTTTATATTTTTTGTGTTTTTTGTAAAATAGTTTTATTGTAATATAAAGCTTCTATCTTGCTATGTTTATTAATATTTTTTTAATGAATATTTTAAATTCATAATATGTCAAAATCTGAGATCCAGGATGGAGATATATGTCTGGCAGACAGTGCTACAACGCACACAATACTTAAGGATAAAAAGTATTTTTCCTCTCTTAAAATGAAAGATTCCGCCGGAAACGTGAATACTATATCTGGTAATGCAAAAATTATTATGGGCTCCGGAAGAGTCAGTTTTTCAATTCCGAGGGAAACGAAATTTGAATCAAATGATGCATTATATTCCCCTAAATCTTACAGAAACTTGTTAAGTTTAAGAGATATCCGCAGAAATGGATATCACATAGAAACTATGAATAAAAATGGCATTGAATATCTTTGCATCACATCAGTTACCCCGGAGAGAAAACTTATATTAGAAGAATTACCAGTATTATCCTCCGGATTATATTCCACAAAAATAAATATGGCTGAATCATATATTACGGTAAACCCAAAGTTTACAAATACATTTAAAGTTTGGCATGAACGACTAGGGCATCCTGGCTCAGTCATGATGCTGAAAATTGTGGAAAATTATATTGGTCATCCGTTGAAAAACCAGAAGGTTTTTCAATCGAGCGAATTTTCATGTAATGCTTGTTCTCAAGGAAAACTCATAACTCGCCCATCACCAGCCAAAATTGGGAATGAATCTCCGGTATTCTTGGAAAGAATACATGGTGATATATGTGGGCCTATCCACCCACCATGCGGACCATTTCGATATTTTATGATATTAATTGACGCATCCAGTAGATGGTCACACGTGTGTCTATTGACAACACGAAATACGGCTTTCGCAAAATTCATTGCCCAAATAATCAGGTTGAAAGCACAATTCCCTGACTACGTCATAAAGAAAGTTAGGCTTGATAACGCTGGTGAATTCACTTCACAAGCTTTTAATAGCTATTGTATGTCAATGGGAATCGATGTTGAGCATCCGGTCCCCCAAGTACATACACAAAATGGCATGGCTGAATCTTTGATTAAGCGTCTGCAACTCATTGCTAGACCATTGATATTGTGAACAAAGCTCCCAATATCTATATGGGGTCATGCTATCTTGCATGATGCATCATTGGTCCAGATAAGACCAAGCACATATAATAAACATTCCCCTTTACAATTAACATCTGGCCAGGAGCCAAATGTATCTCATCTCCGTGTTTTTGGTTGTGCGGTTTATGTTCCTATATCCCCACCGCAAAGAACAAAAATGGGTCCACAAAGGAGATTGGGTATATACGTTGGTTATACATCACCAAGTATAATTCGGTACCTTGAACCGCAAACTGGTGATATATTTACGGCTCGTTTTGCCGATTGCCATTTTAATGAAGCTGAATTTCCAGCGTTAGGGGGAGGAATTAAAGAAATTCCAAAAGATGTTACATGGTGCACACCGTCTTTATTGCACCTAGATCCCCCTACAAATCAATGCGAGCTCGAAGTTCAGAAAATCGGACACTTACAAAATATGGCAAATCAGTTACCAAATGCGTTCACCGATACAAAAAGGGTGACAAAATCATATATCTCTGCTGCAAATGCTCCATCAAGAATTAACGTTTTTGAAGAACAAATTGATGGGAATAGAGCAAATGAACCCAGAGTTCAGTTAAAAAGGGGGAGGCCAATTGGTTCTAAACAAAAAAATCCCCGGAAGAAAAATAAATTGGGAAAACAAAATGAAAAAGGTTCCCGAAGAACCATATAAAGAAAAATATCCAGAAGACATACATGAAAATGTTCAAAGAGACCCACATAAAGAGATTCATCCAGAAAAATACGAGATTTCCATTAACTATGCCCAAGACGGAAAATTATGGGATATAAATGAAATAGAAGATAATAATAGAATTTTCTCATTCTCTGTATCCAAAGACATTGCTTATGAAAGTGATGATCCAGACCCAAGGTCCGTATCAGAGTGCCAGAAAAGGCCTGATTGGGAAAAATGGCAAATGGGCATGAAAAATGAATGATTCTCCCTCAATAAAAGAAATGTTTTTGGACATATTGTCACTACACCCAAAGATATAAAATCGGTTGGGTACAAGTGGGTTTTTGTGCGAAAAAGAAATGAGAAAAATGAAATCAAAAGATATAAAACTCGACTTGTGGCACAAGGATTTTCTCAAAGACCGGGAATTGATTATGAAGAAACATACTCCCCAGTTATGGATGCAATTACATTCAGATTTTTAATGAGCCTTGCGGCATCTAAAAATCTAGAAATGTATCTTATGTATGTAGTGACATCATATCTATATCGATCACTTGATAATGATATATATATGAGGATCCCAGAAGGGTTAAAAATGCATGTAGCATTAAACTCAAAACCCAGAGAGATATGTTCGATCAAATTATAGCGATCACTTTACGGATTAAAACAATCCGGGAGCATGTGGTACAATCGCTTAAGCAAAGGGTATGTGAATAATACAATTTGCCCTTACGTCTTTATTAAGAAATCCTCATCAGGATTTGTGATTATTGCTGTATATGTTGATGACCTGAACATCATTGGAACTCTAAAGGAAATTGATGATGTAAGAACTCATATGAAAGAAGAGTTCGAAATGAAAGATCTCAGACAGACAAAATTTTGTCTTGGACTCCAGATAGAGCATTTCCGAGATGGAATATTCATTCATCAATCAAATTATACCAAAAGGATCCTAAAACGCTTTTATATGGATAAAGCAAATCTCTTGAGTACCCCCGATGGTCAATAGATCGCTCAATGTTGAAAAAGATCCATTCCGACCTCGTGAAGATAACGAGGAAGAGTTAGGTCCTGAAGTACCTTATATGAGAGCTATAGGAGGACTTATGTATCATGTAAATTGTACCCGACCGAATATAGCATTTGCTACAAATGTACTTGCAAGATATAGTTCGTCACCTACACACAGACATTGGAATGGGATAAAACATATATTTCGTTATCTTCAAGGAACAATTGATTTGGGATTATTTTATCCTCGAAATCCCAGATTTGGTTTATTGGGTTTGCGGATGCAGGATATTTATCAGATCCGCATAAATCCCGGTCGCAAACTGGATATATTTTCACCATTGGAGGAACTGCGATCTCATGGCGAAAACAAACTTTGGTTGCCACTTCTTCAAATCATGCAGAAATTATTGCACTTCATGAGGCATGTAGAGAATGTGTATGGCTCAGATCCATCACTCAACACATTCAAGAAGCCACCAGAATAATCACCAACAAAGAACCAACAATCTTGTATGAAGATAACCCTGCATGCGTTGCCCAGACAACAGAAGGCTATATCAAGAGAGACACATCCCTCCAAGACTACATCATTAATTAGGATCATTTGGTACAAAAAAGCAGGAAAGAGATGAGGATGTTCAAAGAGATTTTCATGTGTTGAATAGGGCTGATGAAGGAGATGTGGTGTTCTTAGATGCATGATATAGTGTTAATGATGAAAGGTTTAAAGACATGTTTAATGAAGAGACGAAGGTAATACAAGAAAAGGAAACCTACTTTAATAGTGAAGAACAAGAAGAAGTAGAAAGGGAAAGAAAGTGAGCGGGAATTTGGTTTATGTTATAAAGAGTAGCCATGATCCTAATTAGAGTCCGAAAAAAATGGAAGCAATGGGCAAATCAGAAAAAAAAAACAAAAAGAAAAGCACATGATTTCATGGAGCTTTGGATAAGAAGACTTATATCTGGATGTTTCAGAAGTTTAATAATGGGTTAGAGTTTAAGGACCAGCTCTTGCGGTACTCACTCAAGACTCAATATTATGTTAAGATGGCTAAATTTGAAGAAAACCAGATTGTTGTTATTTGTTGCTGTGAAAAATGTCTTTTCAGAATGTATTGTTCATATGTGATCTCTATTAATAAGTGGATGGTGAAAGTCTATCGATTGTATCACAATCATGAGAAATCAAGTAGAGTGTCAATGTTGAATCAATAAGTTATTGTAAGATTGGTTAGGAGTTATCGCAGGACAGATAAGATGGAATTTGAGTATGAAATCTACTTAAAAATATAATGGAGAATTTGACTTTAAAATATTGGGCAGCGATATTTAAGATGTGTTAGTAGAATTTCAAGGGTTTTAAAATTGTGAAACCTTGATTGGATAAATTAGAACTTTAAATAATTTAAAATAAATTAAAAGTGTTCAAAGTCTCACAGTTAAAATAAAATAAAATCCTTCAAAGTCTCACACGAAAAAAAAACAGGAAAAATAGCCATAAAGGAACGATTTAGATATTAGATTAAAAATAAAAAATTGATAAGATTGAGTATGAGTATAAACATGAGTATACGGATGAGACGGGCGATGATAGTTGATTTGAGATTTTGAATGGTTGTAATGCATAATCACGATTGAATCCATGCGATTATTTTGAGCTTGATTTATTTGTTTTTATTTTTTTGATATGTCACTCCCACAATTATTCTCAGTTGTAAATTTTCTCGATTTGATAGAGAGGTGATTGGTAGATAATTTAACTTTAGGTTGTTAATGTACTTCAAAAAACGTTGTAGAGAATTTGACTTTAACATCATGCGTAGCTTGCCGTAAAAAAAATTAAAAACAATATATATATATATATATAAATTAATCAATGGTAAGGTTAAGATAAGATGAATTTGAGGATAATTTTTTTGTAAAAGCAAGGGATAGATGAAGATAGTTAAGTTGAGATTTTTTGATGCATCTAATGTATAATCATCATACATGCAAAAGTTTAAGCCATTAGTTTAAGCTTGATTTAAAAACTTGTGTTGATGTGTCGCTCTCACAATTATTCTAAGCTGCAAGTTCCTAGGTGATTGATAGGGACTTTAATTATAGATTGTTAATGTACTTTAAATAAATATTGTAGAAAATTTGACTTTGTAAGATTTTATTTTGTTGGGTTTTAAAAGATAAACCATTGTAGGAACAAAAAGGTGAAGTTAGACTTTGTGAATTTTTAGTATAAGGGTTTTAAAAGTGTTAAATTTTGATTGAATAAATTATAACTTCAAGGATTTTAAAATAAAATAAGGATTTTAAAATAAAGTAAAGTTTATAAATTTTCACAGTTGAAAGATAATAAAATCTTCGTCTCACACAAAAAAACAGCAAAGATAGCGAGAAATGAACCACAAGCTATTAACAATCTTTCAAACATATATATACATATACATCTAAATGTAATAGAAAACTTAATAAACAAATTTAATGGTTACAAAAAAATATGTGTACAGTAAAACATAACTAAAGTACTATCATATTCAAAAATTATTTAATTACATATTTTAAATGTTTATATTAAAATTTCTTCATATCTAATTATACATCTCATTCGAAAAAATATTAACACCAACATTAAAAGTTAATATTGGGTACGTTTTCAACAAGTTTATATCAGTAATACTTCATATAATATTTATATATCACATATTACAAAACACAAAACTACACATCAATCCAAGTAAATTATAATTCTTCCAATACACATATTAAATTTATAAAAATCGAAGCCATCAACAATCTTGAAAACATATATATACCTATATGTATATAAAAAAAAAATATTTCACACATAACAATCAACCCGTGTAACAGCACGGGTCCATAATCTAGTATATAGTAAAAACGAAGTAATTTTTCGGAATGGAGGCATAATTCACTCTTAGATGGTTAATTATTTCTTTGCTCCTAGAATTAAAAATTTGATGCTACCTCTTATGTGTAAACTAGGATTTAACCCCCGCTATAATTAGCGCGGAGTGATTTTTTTAAAAGAAATTGTTTTGAAATTTTTAAATATTGATTTTATCTGAATTCTATAGTATAGCTAACTAATGATTATAGATAAAGCTGTCAATTTGTAATAATTTGTCTATTTAACCCGTTTTGCAGTGAACTAAAATATTATTCGGGCTAACCAGTAAAAAATTATAATCTTGAAAACATAACTCTAATATGCACCGTTAAATGACTCTAGTTTTTTGTGGTTAGTCTACGAACTCTTAAAAAATTAGTTTTCTTGTGTCTAACTTTTTATAGAATTAGTAAAATATTTTAAAATTTTGTTTTGATATATATATTCAAATAAAATACAATAAATTATAGTGAATAATATATCAAGATTTTGAATAGATTTTTGTTTCTTTGAATATATATGAATTGATTATTATTTTAAAATATATAGTATTAAAAATAATTAAAAATTAAATAATAATTAACCTCTTTAATGCAAAATATATACTTTCCATATTGTAATCAATAATTTTAAAAGACTATTATATTATTTCTTATTTCAATTATTCTTTGTTATTTGTAATGGCATTTCATGTAATAACTTACAAATCAATAGAAGAGGCTTTAACATCGTCGGGATCTGAACGTGAACTTATTCCTTCACTACAAAGACAGCTGGTTCAGGCATATCGAGAAGAAGAAGTTTATTGGTTTCTGAAAAGTCGGAATTCGTGGTTGACGGTTGGTGATCGCAATACTAAATTTTATCAAGCCTGTACAAAAACCAGATTCTCAAAAAACAGAATTCATTCAATACATGATGACTCGGGGCATTGTTACAGAGGAGATATCGAGATTGGTAATCACGCAAAAGCTTTCTTCAAATCTGTTTACTCAAGCAACAGGAAATCAGTCCGCGGAGAGATTTTTAATGGCTTTCCCAAATCCGTAACAGATGATTTGAACGAATATCTTACAAAGGAATTTTCAGAATTGGAAATTTTTGAAGTTGTGTCTTCGATTGGAGTAGATAAAAGACCTGGTCCTGATGGCTTTACAGCACGTTTCTACCAGGAATGTTGGGACATTGTTGGTCCAGGTGTAATCAAAGAGGTACGACGCTTTTTCGATACTAAGGTTATGAGTCCATGATTAAATCATACCAACATCTGCATGATTCCGAAAATTAATAAGCCAACTACTCTATCACTTTTTGTACAAAATTATCTCAAAACTTCTAGTAAGACGATTAAAGGGGTCTTTAAATCTGATAGTATCAGAGGAACAAGCTGCGTTTATTCCAGGGAGAATGGCCTCCGATAATATTCTGATTGCCAACGAACTAATGCATTCTCTCAAGGCTCGTAAGCGAGTTTCAAAGACTTATATGGCGGTCAAAACGGATATTAGCAAAGGTTATGACCGTGTGGAATGGGACTTCTTAGAAGCAACTATGAGAGCTTCCGGTTTTTCAGATCTTTGGATTGAGTGGGTAATGGCGGCGGTGAGATCAATTAGCTATTCCATCTTAATTAATGGAAATCCACAAGGTCAGATTAATACGGAAAGGGGTATTCGACAGGGAGATCCTCTTTCGCCTTATTTGTTTATCCTTTGTGCGGACGTTTTGAGTCATCTCATTAAAATGAAAGCACAAGAAGACAAAATTCGTGGAATCAGGATTGGAAATGGAGTTCCTGCGATTACACATTTGCTTTTCGCAGATGATTCTTTATTCTTCTGTCAGGCCAATAATCGTAATTGCAGGGCTCTAAAAGATATATTCCAGCTTTATGAGGAATGTTTAGGTCAAAATATCAATCAAGGAAAATATGTCATAACATCGCTTGAAACGTTTGAAACGTTTGCTGAGAATTGATAATTAGGGCAGTGGGGGAAAGTATATTAGTTTGCCGGAACAATTCGGCCGCAAGAAATCAGAAATGTTAAACTACATCATTGATCGAGTAAAAAAAAGAACTTTCTCTTTGAGTTGTAAACTTTTATCTCCAGCTGGTAAGGAAGTCTTGTTGAAATCTGTTGCTATGGCCATGCATGTGTTTTCTATGTCTTGTTTTAAACTCCCCACCCAAGTGGTGAATGAAATCACTAGTGTACTATCTAGATTCTGGTGGGAAAAACAACAAGATAAAAGGGGAATCTCATGGGTAGCGTGGAAGAAGTTATAACTATCTAAGAAAGAAGGCGGGCTTGGTTTTCGGGATTTAGAGTCCTTTAATGATGCTTTGTTGGCGAAACAAGCATGAAGACTACTGCAGTTCCCTAGCTCCTTATTTGCTAAATTATTTAAAGCAAAGTATTATCGAGAGGGGTCAATCTTGCAGGCTAAATCTCAAAGATATCAATCTTATGGTTGGTCATACTAGCTGGTCTTGCTTTGCTTAAGAAAGGTATCAGATTTAATGTGGGTTCGGGACAGGATATTTTAGTTTTCAGTGACAATCGGATCCCGGACAATACTCCTCGAGCAGCTTTGGGGTCTACTGATGAATCTCTAATGGTGAGTGATCTCATCTCTTGTAATGGAAACAATCGTTGTTGGAATGACATTGCACTATCCACTCATCTTCTTGAAGATGACATTCAACGGGTGAAATCTATCTTCCTAGCTCAACAAATTGAAGACGATAAAGTGGTATGGAATTACAATAATAACGGAATTTATTTTGTTCGATCTGGATACCATTTGTCTAGAAAGCTTTCGATTGGTATTGATACATAAGTCCAATTACCACATGGAGATCCTTTGTTGAAAGCAAAGATTTGGAAATTACCCATCCTACCAAAGTTGAAGCATTTTCTCTGGCGTGTTATGTCTAACGCTTTGGGAACCGCTACCAGGCTTACAACTCGAGGGATTCTTCTAGACACAACTTGTCAGCGTTGCGGTCTCGCTGCAGAAACAATTAATCATATGTTCTTTGAATGCCCAATTTCGAATAAGGGTTGGCGTATTTCAAATCTGCCTATCCCTTGCCTATATACTCATTCGTCTGATGTTGATAACAATATCAGGATTATTTTAGAGTCTTAAAATCTAGATGGGATTTCCCCTGAACTGAAGCTTCTACCCTTCTGGTTAATGTGGCGACTTTGGAAGTCAAGGTATAACCTGATCTTCAACAAACGGATACCGGATGTTCACAAAGATGTTCAAAAATTGGCAGCGGAGGTGAATGAGTGGATTCGGGTAACAGTTAATGATACGACATTTGGGACATCTTCTTCATGTACAACATCAACTTCATCTCCAACCACTTCTGATCTCTGCTGGAAAAGACCTCCTTCCGGTTTTTTAAAGTGCAATTTCGATGCTGCGTATAATCCCTCATCTAAGCAAGTATCTGCAGGGTGGCTTTTACGAGATCATTTAGGTGTCGCTAAATTTTGGGGATCAGCCTGTTTAGGGATGGCTTCTTCAGCACTTGAAGCAGAGGGAAAATCTTTACTATTAGCAATGCAAAATATAAGAATTATGGGTTTTCAATCGGTAATCTTCGAGGGTGATTCAAAGGTCCTTATCAATAATCTTCATGGAATCTCTAAAGACTTTGCCATCCATAACCTTTGCCGTGACATCTCCATGTGGGCAAGAAGATTCAAATCATATGATTTTCAATTTGTGAAACGTTTCTCCAACGAACCAGCACATTGCTTAGCAAGGCATGGCCCGGTTAATAATGTATTTTATTCGAGTAGAATTCATCCTCCTCGATGGTTAACAAACAATTTATATATGGATTATGTAAACTCTCGTTTTACTTAATATAAAGTATATTTCGTAGAAAAAAAAAACTTACAAATCAAATTTCATTTTTAAAAATGTCTTGTTAAATAATATTATATAGATTGTGTGTTTCGTCTATAAATTAGCGGAATTACCCTTAATGAAAATCGATCCTAATCAGCAACTCGGTTTTTGAAGCAAATGATGTTTTAACTTCTTTTGATTAATTACATAAACACTAGCGAGATCGTTGTGTGTCGCAAGTATTTTGTATTTATCACTTTATATAATAATTAAAAAATAGTGGGAAACCCTTAGAATGATCTTGGCTATATATACCAATATTTCTTTCTTCGTCATTGGAAAAAAGACCAAAAACCTCACCCATTGTCCTAGTAAAACTTCCTCATTAAACATTGTCCTATTAAGGCTTATATTAATTAAAATCCTAAATTACCTTTACATAATATTTTAATTTTTTTGTAAACTTTTAAAAAATGAAAAGAAAAGAAACGATAAAACTTACAAAAACTGGTAAATGTGATGTAAAAAAAAGGCAGGTAAATCACACAACATTCACGACCCAAAAAAAAAAAAAAAAACTCCTCGTTATCTCGTCCTCTCCGGCTTTCCTCCTCCTCTGACTTTCCTCCACCGTCTCGGCCTCATAATCGTAAGTCCTTTTTCTCTTTCCCCGCCGTCTTAGCATTGCTCCTTTAATTAGGGTTTATGGTCTCTTAAGGAATCAGATTTATCGATCTAGGGAATCTTAGTCAATTTTGACTTGAGGGACAACCCTTCTTAATCTGGGTTTTTAGATTTCTGATGTCTTGGCTTGTTCAAAATCGCATTGGAAATTCTTGTTACGCCTCAGACCTTTGGCTTCTATCGCTTTTTCCTCTATGCTCACAGAGAATCTCTCTACAGCTTCGGAAGTATTACCTGAAACACTTGATAAATCTTCACAGTTGGAGGAAATATGGAATGTTATTGTAGGTAAAGTCGGTGATAGAGTCACTAGCTTATAAACGTGCAATAAAAAGTTAGAAAAATTAGGAGAGTTGTGTAAATTAAAGCAGCAACAAAGAGTTCAATTTTTTTAATAATTTTGCCTAATGTTGTTGTATCCTTGTGCGTGTATACCTGAGCATACACGGGTGTGTGCTTGATTGGTTTGATTGAACTAAGCTGTGTTGACACTATTAAGTTAGCTTTATTGAGAAATTTTGGTTAGAAACAGAAACGTCTCATGTTTGATGTTGTGTATGGCTAATGCAATTGTTATCAAATAGTCTTGAGTCTTTGATTTGGGTTTCACTTTAATTTTTCGTGAATCATGATTGTACCTTTGTTTCCATTTTTTTTTATACTTTGATATGGTTAAGTTTATGTTTTGTTTTGATATGAGAAAGAACATGATATATTTATCTAACATATGCTTGAAATAGGATCCGTTGGAAAAGGTTTGAGTGGAGAGATGAATACCTTCTTTGCTCATAAAACTAGGGTGAGAAATTCCTGATACTCTAAAACTCTTACGTAATTCACTAGATCATGTGAATCTACTGTAGGCGACTTAACCTCCACTTTTTGGTTTTGTTTTGTAACTTGGTACTTCATTCGTTTTGAACAAATCTGTAAAAAACAGCAGTTGAAGCTTAAGCTGGAATATAGACTAAAGTTTTTTAAATAGTCCTGCCGACTTATTTCAAAACGACCCCAAGTAACGCAAATCTGATGGAAAATGAATGTCTTTTCATTGTCAAATATAGTTCTAAATGTCACGTACAACTGTATCGATCCATTCTTTTTTGTTCTTTGCATATCTAACAAATTTTTTCTCTTGACGATCATTCGTGATAATAATCGGTGGAGATTCTAAGATGTTGATCAAATTGCTAGGTATATAACTGAACTCGACATGAACAATGCTCTGATCGATTTCGTAGTCCTATAAAACCATCAATTTTAACTCATCGAGAGTAGTACTTGATTCCAAAGTATCCACTCTTTATTGGCACCGATCTCCATACACCACATATTACATAGATATGCAACATATTAACGAAGAATAAGAAAAAAAAACTGATTAAAGTATAAAAAATTTAGGGACTTTGAGGTTTCTTCAAAGAAATGAGTAAACAATTAATGGATGCTGCTCATTTCTCCTTTTGGAGGCTCTAGTTCCTATTTCTAGTCTCAGCACTCCATATTGTCGGTTTATTCAATAACGGTCTGTTCTTAGCATTTCGGCCATATATTGCCGTTTTGGATCTGAATTGGAACTGTTGTATTGAAGCACTGAGATAAGCACAAGGAAGTGTGCTGAGCGGACATTGTTCATCAACCCCTTAAAAGAAATGAATATATAAGTAGTGGATGCTTCTCATTACTCTTTTAGGAGAAATCCCATTTTTCAAATTCTAATAGTGACTTTGAGGTTTCCTCAAGGAAATGAGTAAACAAGTAATAGATGTTTCTCATTCCTCCTTTTGAAGGCTCTAGTTCCTATTTCTAGTCTATGCACTCCATATTGCTTGTTTTACTCAATAACGGTCCGTTCTTATCATTTTGGCCATATATTGCCGTTTTGGGTCAGAATTTGACCGTTTACTAGCCGAAATCCCGTTTTTCAAATTCTCATAGGGGCTTTGAGGTTTCTTCAAAGAAATGAGTAAACAAGTAATGTATGCTTCTCATTCCTCCTTTTGGAGGCTCTAGTTCCTCTTTCTAGTCTCTGCACTCCATATTGCTTGGTTTACTCAATAACGGTTTGTTCTTAACATTTTGGCCATATATAGCCGTTTTGGGTCTGAATTAGACCGTTTACTAGACGAAATCCCAATTTTCAAATTCTCATAGGGGCTTTGAGATTTTCTTCAAAGAAATGAGTAAACAAGTAATAGATGCTTCTCATTCCTCATTTTGGAGGCTCTAGTTCCTATTTCTAGTCTATGCACTCCATATTGCTTGTTTTACTTAATAACGGTTCGTTCTAAGCATTTCGGCCATATATTGCCGTATTGGGTCTGAATTTGACCGTTTGCTAGCCGAAATCCCGTTTTTCAAATTCTCATAGGGGCTTAGAGGTTTCTTCAAAGAAACGAGTAAACAAGTAATGGATGCTGCTCATTCCTCCTTTTGGAGGCTCTAGTTCCAATTTCTAGTCTCAGCACTCCATATTGCCTGTTTTACTCAATAACGGTATGTTCTTAGCATTTTGGCCATATATTGCCGTTTTGGGTCTGAATTTGACCGTTTACTAGACGAAATCCCATTTTTCAAATTCTCATAGGGACTTTGAGGTTTCCTCAAGGAAATGAGTAAACAAGTAATGGATGCTTATCATTCCTCCTTTAGGAGGCTCTAGTTCCTATATCTAGTCTCAACACTCCATATTGCCTGTTTTACTCAATAACAGTCTGTTCTTAGCATTTTGGCCATATATTGCCGTTTTGGGTCTGAATTGGACCGTTTACTAGACGAAATCCTGTTTTTCAAATTCATAGGGACTTTGAGGTTTCTTAAAAGAAATGAGTAAACAAGTAATGGATGCTTCTCATTACTCCTTTAGAAGGCTCTAGTTCCTATTTCGTCTATGCACTCCATATTGCTTGTTTTACTCACTAACGGTCCGTTCTTAGCATTTTGGCCATATATTGCCGTTCTGGGTCTGAATTGGACCGTTTACTAGCCAAAATCCCGTTTTTCAAATTCCCATAGGGGCTTTGAGGTTTCTTCAAAGAAATGAGTAAACAAGTAATGGATGCTTCTCATTCCTCCTTTTGGAGGCTCTAGTTCCTATTTCTAGTCTCAGCCCTCCATATTGCCTATTTTACTCAATAACGGTATGTTCTTAGCATTTTGGCCATATATTGCCGTTTTGGGTCTGAATTTGACCGTTTACTAGCCGAAATCCCGTATTTCAAATTCTCATAGGGACTTTGAGGTTTCTTCAAAAAAATGAGTAAACAAGTAGTGGATGCTTCTTATACTCATTTAGGAGGTTCTAGTTCCTATTTCTAGTCTATGCACTCCATATTGCTTGTTTTACTCAATAACGGTCTGTTCTTAGCATTTTGGCCATATATTGCCGTTTTGGGTCTGAATTTGACCGTTTACTAGCCGAAATCCCGTATTTCAAATTCTCATAGGGACTTTGAGGTTTTTTCAAAGAAATGAGTAAACAAGTAATGGATGCTGCTCATTCCTCCTTTAGGAGGCTCTAGTTCCTATTTCTAGTCTCTGCACTAAATATTGCTTGTTTTACTCACTAACGGTCTGTTCTTAGCATTTTGGCCATATATTGCCGTTCTGGGTCTGAATTGGACCGTTTACTAGCCGAAATCCCGTTTTTCAAATTCTCATAGGGGCTTTGAGGTTTCTTCAAAGAAATGAGTAAACAAGTAATGGATGCTTCTCATTCCTCCTTTTGGAGGCTCTAGTTCCTATTTCTAGTCTATGCACTCCATATTGCTTGTTTTACTCAATAACGGTCCGTTCTTAGCATTTTGGCCATATATTGCCGTTTTGGGTCTGAATTGGACCGTTTACTAGCCGAAATCCCGTTTTTCAAATTCTCATAAGGGCTTTGAGGTTTCTTCAAAGAAATGAGTAAACAAGTAATTGATGCTTATCATTCCTTCTTTAGGAGGCTCTAGTTCATATTTATAGTCTCAACACTTCATATTGCCTGTTTTACTCAATAACGGTCCGTTCTTAGCATTTTGGTCATATATTGCCGTTTTAGGTCTTAATTGGACCGTTTACTAGCCAAAATCCCGTTTTTCAAATTCTCATAAGGGTTTTGAGGTTTCTTCAAAGAAATGAGTAAACAAGTAATGGATGCTTATCATTCCTCCTTTTGGAGGCTCTAGTTCCTCTTTCTAGTCTCTGCACTCCATATTGCTTGTTTTACTCAATAACGGTTTGTTCTTAGCATTTTGGCCATATATTACCGTTTTGGGTCTGAATTGGACCGTTTACTAGCCGAAATCCCGTTTTTCAAATTCTCATAGGGACTTTGAGGTTTCTTCAAAGAAATGAGTAAACAAGTAATGGATGCTTATCATTCCTCCTTTAGGAGGCTCTACTTCCTATTTCTAGTCTCAGCACTCCATATTGCCTGTTTTACTCAATAACAGTATGTTCTTAGCATTTTGGCCATATATTGCCGTTTTGGGTCTGATTTGGACCGTTTACTAGACGAAATCCCGTTTTTCAAATTCTCATATGGACTTTGAGGTTTCTTAAAACAAATGAGTAAACAAGTAATGGATGCTTCTCATTACTCCTTTAGGAGGCTCTAGTTCCTATTTCTAGTCTCAGCACTCCATATTGCCAGTTTTACTCAATAACGGTATGTTCTTAGCATTTTGGCCATATATTGCCGTTTTGGGTCCAAATTAGACCGTTTACTAGAAGAAATCCCATTTTTAAAATTCTAATAAGGATTTTGAGGTTTCCTCAAGGAAATGAGTAAACAAGTAGTGGATGCTTATCATTCCTCCTTTAGGAGGCTCTAGTTCCTATTTCTAGTCTATGCACTCCATATTGCTTGTTTTACTCAATAACGGTCCGTTCTTAGCATTTTGGTCATATATTGCTGTTTTAGGTCTGAATTGGACCGTTTACTAGCCGAAATCCCGTTTTTCAAATTCTCATAAGGGCTTTGAGGTTTCTTCAAAGAAATGAGTAAACAAGTAATGGATGCTTATCATTCCTCTTTGGCTCTAGTTCTTATTTCTAGTCTATGCACTCCATATTGCTTGTTTTACTCAATAACGGTCCGTTCTTAGCATTTTGGCCATATATTGCCGTTTTGGGTCTGAATTTGACCGTTTACTAACCGAAATCCCGTATTTCAAATTCTCATAGGGACTTTGAGGTTTTTTCAAAGAAATGAGTAAACAAATAATGGATGCTGCTCATTCCTCCTTTAGGAGGTTCTAGTTCCTATTTCTAGTCTCAACACTCCATATTGTCGGTTTATTCAATAACGGTCTGTTCTTAGCATTTCGGCCATATATTGCCGTTTTGGATCTGAATTGGAACTGTTGTATTGAAGCACTGAGATAAGCACAAGGAAGTGTGCTGAGCGGACATTGTTCATCAACCCCTTAAAAGAAATGAATATATAAGTAGTGGATGCTTCTCATTACTCTTTTAGGAGAAATCCCATTTTTCAAATTCTAATAGTGACTTTGAGGTTTCCTCAAGGAAATGAGTAAACAAGTAATAGATGTTTCTCATTCCTCCTTTTGAAGGCTCTAGTTCCTATTTCTAGTCTATGCACTCCATATTGCTTGTTTTACTCAATAACGGTCCGTTCTTATCATTTTGGCCATATATTGCCGTTTTGGGTCAGAATTTGACCGTTTACTAGCCGAAATCCCGTTTTTCAAATTCTCATAGGGGCTTTGAGGTTTCTTCAAAGAAATGAGTAAACAAGTAATGTATGCTTCTCATTCCTCCTTTTGGAGGCTCTAGTTCCTCTTTCTAGTCTCTACACTCCATATTGCTTGGTTTACTCAATAACGGTTTGTTCTTAACATTTTGGCCATATATAGCCGTTTTGGGTCTGAATTGGACCGTTTACTAGACGAAATCCCAATTTTCAAATTCTCATAGGGGCTTTGAGATTTTCTTCAAAGAAATGAGTAAACAAGTAATAGATGCTTCTCATTCCTCATTTTGGAGGCTCTAGTTCCTATTTCTAGTCTATGCACTCCATATTGCTTGTTTTACTTAATAACGGTTCGTTCTAAGCATTTCGGCCATATATTGCCGTATTGGGTCTGAATTTGACCGTTTGCTAGCCGAAATCCCGTTTTTCAAATTCTCATAGGGGCTTAGAGGTTTCTTCAAAGAAATGAGTAAACAAGTAATGGATGCTTCTCATTCCTCCTTTTGGAGGCTCTAGTTCCTCTTTCTAGTCTCTGCACTCCATATTGCTTGGTTTACTCAATAACGGTTTGTTCTTAGCATTTTGGCCATATATTGCCGTTTTGGGTCTGAATTTGACCGTTTACTAGACGAAATTCCAATTTTCAAATTCTCATAGGGCCTTTGAGGTTTCCTCAAATAAATGAGTAAACAAGTAGTGCATGCTTATCATTCCTCCTTTAGGAGGCTCTAGTTCGTATTTCTAGTCAGAACACTCGATATTGCTTGTTTTACTCAATAACAGTCTGTTCTTAGCATTTTAGCCATATATTGCCGTTTTGGATCTGAATTGGACCGTTTACTAAACAAAATCCAGTTTTTCAAATTTTCATAGGGACTTTGATGTTTCTTAAAAGAAATGAGTAAACAAGTAATGGATGCTTCTCATTACTCCTTTAGGAGGCTCTAGTTCCTATTTCTAGTCTATGCACTCCATATTGCTTGTTTTACTCACTAACGGTCCCTTCTTAGCATTTTGGCCATGTATTGCCATTCTGTGTCTGAATTGGACCGTTTACTAGCCTAAATCCCGTTTTTCAAATTCCCATAGGGCTTTGAGGTTTCTTCAAAGAAATGAGTAAACAAGTAATGGATGCTTCTCATTCCTCCTTTTGGAGGCTCTAGTTCTTATTTATAGTCTCGACACTCCATATTGCTTGTTTTACTCAATAACGGTCTGTTCTTAGCATTTTGGCCATATATTGCCGTTTTGGGTCTGAATTGGACCGTTTACTAGCCGAAATCCCGTATTTCAAATTTTCATAGGGACTTTGAGGTTTCTTCAAAAAAATGAGTATATAAGTAGTGGATGCTTCTCATACTCATTTAGGAGGCTCTAGTTCCTATTTCTAGTCTATGCACTCCATATTGCTTGTTTTACTCAATAACGGTCTGTTCTTAACATTCTGGCCATATATTGCCGTTTTGGGTCTGAATTTGACCGTTTACTAACCGAAATCTCGTATCTCAAATTCTCATAGGGACTTTGTGGTTTTTTCAAAGAAATGAGTAAACAAGTAATGGATGCTGCTCATTCCTCCTTTAGGAGGCTCTAGTTCCTATTTCTAGTCTCTGCACTAAATATTGCTTGTTTTACTCACTAACGGTATGTTCTTATCATTTTGGCCATATATTGCCGTTCTGTGTCTGAATTGGACCGTTTATTAGCCGAAATCCCGTTTTTTCAAATTCTCATAGCGGCTTTGAGGTTTCTTCAAAGAAATGAGTAAACAAGTAATGGATGCTTCTCATTCCTCCTTTTGGAGGCTCTAGTTCCTATTTCTAGTCTATGCACTCCATATTGTTTGTTTTACTCAATAATGGTCCGTTTTTAGCATTTTGGTCATATATTGCCGTTTTAGGTTTGAATTGGACCGTTTACTAGCCGAAATCCCGTTTTTCAAATTCTCATAGGGGCTTTGAGGTTTCTTCAAAAAAATGAGTAAACAAGTAAGTGATGCTTATCATTCCTTCTTTAGGAGGATCTAGTTCCTATTTATAGTCTCAACACTTCATATTGCCTGTTTTACTCAATAACGACCCGTTCTTAGCATTTTGGTCATATATTGCCGTTTTAGGTCTTAAATGGACCGTTTACTAGCCGAAATCCCGTTTTTCAAATTCTCATAAGGGATTTGAGGTTTCTTCAAAGAAATTAGTAAACAAGTAATGAATGCTAATCATTCCTCCTTTTGGAGGCTCTAGTTCCTCTATCTAGTCTCTGCATTCCATATTGCTTGTTTTACTCAATAACGGTTTGTTCTTAGCATTTTGGCCATATATTACCGTTTTGGGTCTGAATTGGAACGTTTACTAGCCGAAATCCCATATTTCAAATTCTCATAGGGACTTTGAGTTTTCCTCAAAGAAATGAGTAAACAAGTAATGGATGCTTATCATTCCTCCTTTAGGAGGCTCTACTTCCTATTTCTAGTCTCAGCACTCCATATTGCCTGTTTTACTCAATAACAGTATGTTCTTAGCATTTTGGCCATATATTGCCGTTTTGGGTCTGATTTGGACCGTTTACTAGACGAAATCCCGTTTTTCAAATTCTCATATGGACTTTGAGGTTTCTTAAAACAAATGAGTAAACAAGTAATGGATGCTTCTCATTACTCCTTTAGGAGGCTCTAGTTCCTATTTCTAGTCTCAGCACTCCATATTGCCAGTTTTACTCAATAACGGTATGTTCTTAGCATTTTGGCCATATATTGCCGTTTTGGGTCTGAATTGGATCGTTTACTAGACGAAATCTCATTTTTCAAATTCTCATAGGGACTTTGAGGTTTCCTCAAGGAAATGAGTAAACAAGTAGTGGATGCTTATCATTCCTCCTTTAGGAGGCTCTAGTTCCTATTTCTAGTCTCTGCACTCCATATTGCTTGTTTTACTCAATAACGGTCCGTTCTTAGCATTTTGGTCATATATTGCCGTTTTAGGTCTGAATTGGACCGTTTACTAGCCGAAATCCCGTTTTTCAAATTCTCATAAGGGCTTTGAGGTTTCTTCAAAGAAATGAGTAAACAAGTAATGGATGCTTATCATTCCTCTTTGGGTCTAGTTCCTATTTCTAGTCTATGCACTCCATATTGCTTGTTTTACTCAATAACGGTCCGTTCTTAGCATTCTGGCCATATATTGACGGTTTGGGTCTGAATTTGACCGTTTACTAACCGAAATCCCGTATTTCAAATTCTCATAGGGACTTTGAGGTTTTTTCAAAGAAATGAGTAAACAAGTAATGGATGCTGCTCATTCCTCCTTTAGGAGGATCTAGTTCCTATTTCTAGTCTCAACACTCCATATTGCCTGTTTTACTCAATAACAGTATGTTCTTAGCATTTTGGCCATATATTGCCGTTTTGGGTCTGAATTGGACCGTTTACTAAACGAAATCCCGTTTTTCAAATTCTCATAGGGACTTTGAGGTCTCTTAAAAGAAATGAGTAAACAAGTAATGGATGCTTCTCATTACTCCTTTAGGAGGCTCTAGTTCCTATTTCTAGTCTCTACACTCCATATTGCTTGTTTTACTCACTAACGGTCCGTTCTTAGCATTTCGGCCATATATTGCCGTTTTGGGTCTGAATTGGGCCGTTTACTAGACGAATCCTGTTTTTCAAATTCTCATAGGGACTTTGAGGTTTCTTAAAAAAAATGAGTAAACAAGTAATGGATGCTTCTCATTACTCCTTTAGGAGGCTCTAGTTCCTATTTCTAGTCTCTGCACTCCATATTGCTTGTTTTACTCAGTAAGGGTCTGTTTTTAGCATTTCGGCCATATATTACCGTTTTGGGTCTGAATTGGGCCGTTTAATAGACGAATCCTGTTTTTCAAATTCTCATAGGGACTTTGAGGTTTCTTAAAAGAAATGAGTAAACAAGTAATGGATGCTTCTCATTACTCCTTTAGGAGGCTCTAGTTCCTATTTCTAGTCTCTGCACTAAATATTGCTTGTTTTACTCACTAACGGTCTGTTCTTAGCATATTGGCCATATATTGCCGTTCTGGGTCTGAATTGGACCGTTTACTAGCCGAAATCCCGTTTTTCAAATTCTCATAGGGGCTTTGAGGTTTCTTCAAAGAAATGAGTAAACAAGTAATGGATGCTTCTCATTCCTCCTTTTGGAGGCTCTAGTTCCTATTTCTAGTCTATGCACTCCATATTGCTTGTTTTACTCAATAACGGTCCGTTCTTAGCATTTTGGTCATATATTGCCGTTTTAGGTCTGAATTGGACCGTTTACTAGCCGAAATCCCGTTTTTCAAATTCTCATAGGGGCTTTGAGGTTTCTTCAAAGAAATGAGTAAACAAGTAATGGATGCTTATCATTCCTCCTTTAGGAGGCTCTAGTTCCTATTTATAGTCTCAACACTCCATATTGCCTGTTTTACTCAATAACGGTCCGTTCTTAGCATTTTGGTCATATATTGCCGTTTTAGGCCGTTCTTTACTGCCGTTTTAGGCCGTTCATTAGACCCTGTCGAGCTTGTATACGCCGTTCTTTACTAGCTCAGAAATTCGGTATGGACCCTCATAGTTGTTACCCAATTTTTCAGCATTCCTTTCTCTTGTGTTTTCATAGACTTTTTGTAGGACGAGCTCGCCGACTTGAAATCTTCGCTGTTTGACCTTTGAATTGTAGTAATGTGCTGCTGCGTGTTGGTAGTTTTGAAGATTAACGAGTGCTCGATCTCGACGCTCATCGATGACATCGAGTTGGTCGAGAAGCATTTCGTTGTTTAGCTCCTCGTTTACGGGACACATATCTACCCTCAGGCTTGGGACTGTGACCTCGGCGGGGACCACGACCTCAATCCCATAAGTCAAGGAGAATGGTGTTTCTGACGTTGCTTTGCGAGGTGAGGTCCGACTAGCCCATAGCGCTTCAGGGAGTTCGTCGGACCATTTTTGCTTTTTAGCATCCAATCGTTTTTTTGAGATTGCTCAATATTAGTTTATTTGCTGCCTCGGCCTGTCCGTTGCCCTGAGGGTAACGTGGAGTCGAGGTTGTCAGCATGATTCCATGATCTTCACAAAACTCGAGGAACTGATTTGAGATGAACTGTGAACCATTATCGGTTACAATCTCGTATGGGACTCCGTGCCGGCAGACTATATTTTGCCATACGAATTCATGTACGTGGTTTGCTTTAACCTACTGGAAAGCTCCTGCCTCTATCCTTTTGGTGAAGTAGTCCCGAGGTTACCATAGGTCCTACTATGTCCATAGACCACCTCATAAAGGGGTATGGAGACGAGATGGAAGATAAATTTTCAGTAGGGTTATACAATGTGGGAGCATGCCGTTGGCATTTGTCGCATGCTTAGAGTATTCTTCGTAGTCAGCAACCAAGGTGGGCCAAAAATACCCTTGCCTTTTGATCATGATGGCTAAGGCCCTTCCTCCTGAATGGCTGCCACACGAACCTCTGTGCACTTCCAACAATATCGTAAAAGCTTCTAGCCCGTGGACACATACCAGGTAGGGGCCATTCATGCTTCGCTTATAAAGGCGGGGGCTGATTATACAATATCTTAAAGCTATGGTTTTGAGCTTCCGAGCTTCCCACTTGGTGGGGGGGAGCCTCTTCCCCCCTCAATGTATTGTATAATTATTGCTCGCCAGTCAGCTCTTGCAATCATTTTTTCGCGGAGAGTAACATTCCTGGCGTCGAGCGGAGTTTGTTCCGGGTCCTCAGCTTCTCCTATTTCGGGAGGGAGGTCGTCCTCTATTGGGGATAGTACAATGTCCAACTCCATATTGTCATCGTCTATTTCCATTAAATCCTCGACATCTTTATCGATTTTAATGCTTGGTTTTTCAATTCCTTCCCCTGGAATCACTCTTTTTACAAGAAGATTTGAGAAAAACTTGTATATATTATTTTCAGCCAAGAATTCAGTCCTTTCCTAGAAAGGTCATGCTCTCCTCTTATACATGCTGAGAGCGTAACTGTCTAGGCCTATTAACTTACATTAAATACAGACATAAATTTACAATCTAAGACTTTAATGCCGAGCTTGATCTCGGGGTTTTGAATTAGCCTGTTTGACTTGACAACACGCAAGCTCCTACTCTTGGCGACATGCCCCTTTCCTGCGTGCTCGGCTCCTTCCAGCTTGCAGGCTTGCTCCATGAGATCTCATCGTGAACTGGGCTTCTTTGTTATGCCTGCTCAATCAGGCTGGGCTTTGAGCGTGGAATTTGGGCCCAACAACCGGCCAACGCCGGCGCGGTCAATTGGCCCCTCGGGGTTTGGA
Source organism: Eutrema japonicum (assembly GCA_030161315.1). NCBI lineage: Eukaryota > Viridiplantae > Streptophyta > Magnoliopsida > Brassicales > Brassicaceae > Eutrema > Eutrema japonicum. Next base: position 31,127,807 of record BSQW01000007.1, on the reverse strand, counting down.
ATTTTGTCCGGGATAGTAGGATAGAGCCTCCTTCGATCCACATTCAAGAAGACGGCTTGATGGTTGGCGTGATCAAGGATGCGCCAACGGTAGCTAAGAAGGGTCGACCAAAAATCAAAGGTCTATCATTGTCACGTTCTATTTTGAGAACTTGAAAATCAGCGGGAACGATCTTGTTTCCAATGAGTATTTGAAGATCATGGATCGCTCCTTCGGGTTTCTTTTGTGATGAGTCCCCACAAATTACACTCACGGTAGATGGCGTGAGATTCATTATACCGAGTTTCTCGGCAAATGTCTTAGAAATAATGTTGATGTTGGCTCCAGAATTACACAAACAATCTGCAAAATAAATTCCTGAAATCCAACAAGAAAAATAAAAACGTCCCGGATCATGGCTTTTCTAAGCCTATGATGCGGGATTATTTTGGTACCTGGAATGGTGGTTTTTGTATCATCTTGGATTCGGTAACGTCTCATCCATAGAGTAGGACAAATTTTGGAACTTCTCTAGGTTTCATCTTAACATCGACTTCCTTCTCGGGTATGGTGGAAATCACATTGCAAAATCTCTTCGGGTTATCTTCCACTATTCCGGGTAAAATTCCGCTCGGTCTTTTAGTGGAGTCTGCGGTTTGAGAGACTTGCATATCCAACTTCTTGACATGGGTTTAAAGAGATTCAAATTTCCCATTCAAGTCGTTGTACATACAATCGACCTTGATGTTAAAATCTTTCGTCGTCTTCTCGTTGCTTTGAGCGAGGAGTTGAATTGATTGCTCGAGCTTCGCTATTTGGGCAGCAAGTTGAGAGTTAGAGATACCTTGTTGCTGCGTGTTTGAGTTTTTGTAAGGAGCGGCTTGAGTGTTGAAGGGTGGTCTCGGTTGAAAGTTACCATTTCCTCCATAGTTCCCATTTTGGAACCGGTTTTGGTATGGCCTTGATTGTTGTGGATAAGGCTGATCTTGAGGGTTCTTCACATTCGGGATTCGATAAGAGAGGTTGTTGAAGTTGGCGTTTCGGAAGTTGTTGTTGAATCCGTTGTTGAAACGGCTTTGGTATTGACCTTATGCTCCCACATAGTTAACTTATTCTTCTTGAGAATACGAACAGTTGTTGTCGGGTTCGTAATAAATGTCACCATCGACTCCAACAGTAGCTTCACAAGCATGTACTTGGTTGTTTTGGCTCGGAAATCTCTTTCGATTCCTACATGTTCGATCTAGTCGATCTATCGTAATCGGAAGAATTGTTGCTATCCGACATAGCATGATTTTCGATGAGAGCTCTTCCTAGGTTGATTGTCTTCATGGAGAATTCTCCATTGTTAGCCGTGTCGAGAGAAAGTTGATATTTCGGTAGTAATCCTCGGTAGAAAGTGTTGAGCACATTCAGACCGGAGAAACCGTGATGATGGCAAATCTCTCTCGTACTCCTTGAAACGTTCCCACGCTTCATAGAAAGACTCCACCGATTGTTGATGGAAACTTTGGATTTTGTTTCTTAGCGCGTTAGATCTCGACTTCGTGTAGAAGTGGTCTAAGAAGGCGGTTTTTCATTCTTCCCAATTAGTAATAGATCCTGTGGGCAAATATTTCAACCAACGGTGAGCTTTATCGGCCAAAGAAAAAGGAAAAAGCTTACACTTCAAATAGTCGGCGGGAACTTGGTTCGTTCTCGTCGTTCCGCATATATCTTCGAACAACTCGATGTGCTCCATCGGATGCTCGGTTGCAACTCCATTAAACTGATTTTGCTTTACCAAAGCAATGATTTGAGGTTTGATCTCAATATTATTTCCGCTCGGTATAGGAAATTGTATGGCTGCTCGGTTTTGGAAGTATTGATACGGTGCATCAAAATCAGCAATGATGCGGTTATGCGCTTCTCTCCTCTGAGGATTAGCGGGCAGTACAAGACGGTTGGCGTTTACGCCATTAGGAGGAATTGGTGCATTAGCTTGAGCATCGTTCCTTGGTGTATCACGACCGACGGGAAGTTGTCACCTCGGATTTTCAGCATTTCAGTTTTGGTTGTGGTTTTCTTCGAGATCGAGATGTGGCTGGTCATTAGCAACATGGACAGCCTCTTGATCTTCTTCATGAACCCAAAAATAACGGTCATCCTCGTGATCTAGTTGATCACGATTTAGTTGATCTTTCGGATGGTCGTTCTCGGCCATCCTTAAACTTCTTTTGTGTCTTCGGAGTTCTCTCTCGTGTTTGTCGATATCGTCTAGTAGCGGTACGGTTCCTCTAGGAGTTCTCCTAGTGTGCATGCACTTTAGAACAAAAGACAAAGATAAAGGAGAAATTCAAAAGAACAACAAAGAACTTGAAAATCAAAAGTGTCTAGAGCATAAATTAGAATACGAAATCAAACAAACTAAACAATCCCCGGCAACGGCGCCAAAAACTTGACTACACGCAGCGTATGTGTTCCAAGTTCAAGAACCCATACTCGGATGGTAGCTTCTGACTCCGCCCGCAAAAATAGTGAATGATACTCCCAAAGGTCGTTTACGCCCACAATTCCTCCGTAAATATACTTCTGAAATCTTACGACGGATTTGCTCGTCTACCCTAGGTCAAGCGATTAGATACATCACTTATGTGGCTCTAAAACACCTAATATCGATTGCTAAGACGGTTAGTCAAGCAACGCATTAACAACAAAGATAGAACGAAGAACACTAATTAATCATTATCCTAGACTAAAAACCTAATAAGAATCGAACCATAAGCTCCCCTTCAAACCCCTATACCCAACAAGGAGATTAATCACCCATGGATGAGGTAATCATATTCAATAAATCAAATAAAAACAGTAAGTAAAAAGAGATGAAGAAAGCTTCTCTATCGAATAACACGAATCGAGAATCCTTTTCTCCAAACCAAAGAAAGCAAGTCCACAAGTCACAAGAGCTTCGCTTCTGCCTTCAAGCGTGAAAGTAATGTAATGTGTCTGTCTAAGAGGCATAAAATAAGTATTTATAGAGCTAATCTCGTTTAGGGTTTGATGGGAAATGGCGGTTTTGACTTCGGTGAAGAAACAAGTCAGTTTGGTCGCCCAGGGTCTTGGCTGCGGGTCCGTCTTCTCTAGAAGTGGTGAAATGCCACTTGTCTGCGGGTGGAGACTCTCCATGAGTGGCGAAATGCCTCCTGGCCGCGGCTCCAGCTCCTCCAAGCGCGGCATGCTTCTTCTCGGGGCAGCTTCATCTGCATTCATTGCTTCGGGTGTATTTAAGGATCCAACCATTGGATTGAATTCAATCCAATTGGATTTGAAAGCTGGTTGTCTCTACTCTGTTGTGTCCAATTTGGGGATTATCAGATGGTGAAAAGATCTGCATTAGTTGCAAGACTTCATGACGGTCAAAGTTTATTCAAAAACGTACTTTTGCTCCGAAATGCACTATTTTATTCCGAGTTACCTGAAACGTCTTTCAAATCTCTAAAATATGAAAATCACTTGAAAACTTTTGAAAACGGAGTTAAAACACCTGCAAAAGAATATGAAAGTGATCCATAAAAACGGTCAAAAACTGGTGTTATCAAATGATCGGCGCTTGTTCCGCATCGAGTTGGTTTTGGTCCGGTTCGGTTGGGATGTCCTCATCAGTTTCCTTGAACCAAAATGACGAGACTTTTAGGAGCTGGGATTTCCAATTGACATGGATAAAACTCTTTAACAACATATGTAACTAATCCTGGTGTGCCTTTATTTGTTGCTTGTACTCGAAGTATCCCGAGAGCATGTATGCATCTTCTTGTAAACTCTAACCAAAAAAAGAGTTGCATTCTTTGGCTACGTAGCTCGTAGATACCAATTACAACCATCTTCACCGCATTTTACTACGTATCGACTCTTATCCGACTTATTTAAAGTGATCCCAAAACAATTATGATGTGAAACTCTATCAACGAAATCTATCAATTATTGCTTACTTGCAAATTCTTGGCCTGCTACCAGACCCATACCATCTTCCCATGCATCTACAGAGTATTGTCCTTCTACAAAATGTGGAAACTCAAAAATTTCAAGCCTTCGGGAACTTTCTAGACCGTTATCTTCATTGTCATCCCCATCTTCACGCGATACATTCTCACCATCTACGTTCTCTCCATATACATTCTCACAATCTACATTCTCTATCGGCTCATGATGTTGTTCTGTTGAACAGTTTCCAGTGTAAATAACAATGACTCCATCATTAACTTTAACATTAACATCATTAACTCCACCACCATTAGCTCTACCATTAGAAAGTAGCTCACCGTAATTCATATCAAATGAACTTACATGCTCTACTCGTGAAAGTTGCTCGCACAACTCAATTATTTCAACATCTTTGATGACCTCTACATTCAAAACACTTTTCTGTTCCTCTTTATCCACGGAAGTCAAATAGACAGAGACGTCCTTGATATGCTCAAATTAATACCCTAAAGTAAAGTAGTAAGTTGTAGTTGCAGTAAAGTAGGGGTCGAACACAAGGACTCACAGAGACACACAATATATTATATAGGTGAGAATTAAGCTAAACGATTTATGGTATTGAAAAACAGAACGCAAATTAAAACGGTTGTAAATTCGATTGGAGAAAGATAGGTTCAGGGTATTTCTCAGGGAATCAATGAATGCGGATAAACTAACTAGGAGGATTCAGATTTAGCGCAGTTCTTGAACTCAAATCACTTAAGTATAGCTAACCAACTCTCGTTGCGAAAACTATCTAAATCTAAATCCTAGGAATTCCAAATCTCTTTGTGAATCCTAAAGTTTAAATCAGCTTTTAAATCAGGTTTGATTTGTTCACAAAACGACTAAACCAAATCTCTTTGCGAATAGTTATTTTGCTCACCTTAGGTTCTATTAGGTAATTAATCGCACTCTCGTGGCTAATCAATTATCATAAGATCTAAGTTCTAGATTCGTCAACCTAGAATTAGCTTTGCAAACAACCTATGGTGAAGAACTAATTCAGATGGTGAATCCTAATAACTAATCAACCTAGCATTCAGAGAAAATCCTATTGAGAACCCTGAACGTAACAAGAGATCTACTCAGACATGGAAATTGAAACAATAAACATGTTTGAATAAATCATCAAATAAAACAGAAAGAGTAACAAAAGGGTTCGAAATATTTTCTCGGACGAACAGAGTTTCAGACTTGTCTCCCTTCAAAACGCTCTCTCACAAAACCAAAGTAAAATAAAGCGTAGCCATCAAAGTGGCTGTAAAATCCTATTAAATAACCTAAATCACGTTTTGGGGCTTCTTGTAAATAATAAAGTCTTCTGGGCAATTTTGCAATTCTTCAACTCTTCATTAAAGTCGCGAGTCGTGTCTGCTTCGATGAGTTTCGGCCGATACTAACCAGTATCGATCGATACTGAGGCTTCAAATCGGGTACTCATCTACACGAACGTTGCTTTGCTCCCAAATGCTCCAGAAAGCTTATATCATGGCTTAAACGGGGTAAAAACGTTGATATATCAACTTCCCCATAATTAGCCTTTGCTTACCCTCAAGCAAATAGAAGACTAAACCAGAGAAAGAGGTTTGAAAACATAGAGACTCACCTATTCTTGAAACGTTGCAATGACCATTTTCCTTCGTGCTCCACATATCACTTAACCAACTTTTGATCTAACTACCATGTACTTCTCCGTAGACATTCACAGTTTCCAAGACTACACACATTATTTCACAGCATCGTTCAATCAAGCCATCCTCGCCAGTTTCATCGCTGTGATTAATACCAAGAACCTTCTAGATTCTTTTCCATACAATATCATGACAAGGAACCACGCTTTTTCACACTTTCTGGTATTATTTCTCTCCCCAGACTTATTTCTTATTATGTTCTCTCTTTTGTTTTTAGCTTTGCATATACACATCAAGGTATGAGACGCGAGTATTGATGGTGTTAGCCACCGAATCCCCGGTTCTTCCCTCTCAACGTATCAAAGGCATAGGCGAATAATGGCATCAGAGGAAAATCCTAGCCTCGCTTCCAATCCTTTGTGTGATCATTTCCTCTAAAGTAGAATAATGGGATCGTTGGAAATTTTCGTAACCCTCTACTCAGAAGAAAATCATTTCATCTTTTAATGCATCTTATTTATTAACTCGTAACAGAGAGAGAAATGCCATTATTTTAAACACGTGGGTTCCTTTGTCAGATACGAATGAGGAATCAAGCTCTATGGACATCAATTACCTCGATGAAGTGCAAAAATTTGGCTCAGGCTTTAAAGAACTTTGCTGGAAACATGAGTGTCTTCTAGTGAACTGGTCAGCCTTTGAATTTTTCATTAGTCAATCTAGAACTGATTCTGTAACAATGGTCACTTAGAAGCAAGGTCAGATCAATGGATTCAAGAAAAAGATCACAGTTTCCAACAAAGTTTTGACTCAATAAAACAACTAATGACTCAAAAATGACTGACTCTAAGAAAAACAAAAACAAAGTCAGCGACTACCTCCCCCAGACTTGAAAAACACTGTCCCCAGTGTTATCTAGCCTAGAGTTGGTGAAAGAAAATAAATGAGCCACATGGATTGTGAAAATTGAAAAATCTTACCTGTGAAGGTGATGAGTATCGATCGATACAGAATGGTATCGATCGATACACGTCGTATGTCGACACACTGATTTCATATCAATGGGATCGAGTTGCTTAACCCAGGGAAAGTGATCCAAAGTGTTAGAAGTTAGCATTGTTAGGAACACTCAAAAACAGGTTAATAACAACGAGATAATCAAGCATAAATCCATGAGTTCAAATGCAAAAATAAAGCTGACATAAGTTTAACACAAACAAAAAATAAAAAGAAGAAAAGAAAAACAAACGTGAAAACAGAAGAAGACTAATCCTCTGTTGCCTCGGAATCGCCATCAGCATCAGGATCATCAACGGGAGAAGGATCAATCGGAGTCTGCGATGTTCTAGGCTGCCCGCAAGGTGTCGATCGACACCGCATAGTAGCGGTCGACACTTGTTGACTAATTCCTGTGATATCACTGCGATTGTGGTATCGATCAACACAGACTGGTGTCGATCGATACTCCTCCTCTTAATCTGCTTCACGTTAAGACACAAGATACAAAACTAAAATAAAAACAAAAATAAAAACGTATGTACAGACTCACCAGTGGGTTGCCTCCCACCAAGCGCTTGTTTTACGTCACGAGATTGACTTTACGGATGATCAGTCAGGAGAGGAATGAGAACTTGCTCCGAAACAAGCTCCACAATTTGACATCGCCAGCTTCAGAGTTCTGCTCATCATGCTCTCCACAAACTCCTGTCCTTTCTCTTTCAGCTCCGAAGTGAGAATAACTCTAGCGTTAGAGAATGGTTTTGAGGTTTCTTTTGCACTCCACTTTGTATTCAATCGAATCCCCATCACACTTCTGAGGGATTAAGGTCATAGAGGGAGCACCTTTTACTCATGTGCCTTTCACCTTCTTCTTTGCCTTGGCTGTTTTGACGTCTGTCCTGGTGATGACAGAAGGACTTTCTAGAACGGCTATGACAGTTGGCTCGTCAAGAGACTTTTCCAAAAGATCAACTACCAACGTTTCTCCTGTAACAATGGTGATGCAAGAGATATGTGTGAAAGTTCCTCTAGTAGAGATGGCTTTGTAGTACACCTCCTTGTCAGTGTACGAGAACAAGATCCTCTTGCTGGGTGTGTCCATAATGGCACCAACCGTAGCCATGAAGGGTCTTCCAAGAATCAATTGTGTACGAGATTGTGCACTCATCTCCACGACCTGAAAATCAGTAGGAACCAGGCAATCTCCTACTTTAACCGTCAAATCAGGGATTGTACCGTATGGAAGTGAGGTGGAACTGTTCGCGAATGTGATGGTTGACTTGGGAGGTCGAATATCAGCTCACAATCTCTCTGCAATTGCCCTTAACATGACATTGACGCTAGCCCCTGAGTCAACGAGAGACTCTTTGAATTCAACTCTAGAGATGGAGCATGGAACTTAGAATATCCCTGGGTCTTCCCTCTTGGTCAACTGCCTCAGCGGTAGTGATTTTGCTTCTTGCCTTGATAAAGAGTACTTCGATCTCTTCCAAAGTTTCTCTGCAATCTCGGAAGTGACTCAGCAGAGGCATGTACTCTAGAGTTTCTTCAAAAGTCAGTGTGTGTGGAATTCTTCGTACCATCTTCTCAAAGCCAAGCAGCTGCTTTGGAGAAATGGGGGCTTGGAGGTGTTGAGGAATAGGATTCAGCTTCTTGGGCTTGTGAAGTCTGTCAACACTCATACGCGGCTCCTTCGCAGTATCTATGAGGGTGTCGATCGATGTATGGATGGCATCGATCGATGCATGCTCCTTCGAGATGTCCTTGACAGATCCTTGGACGGGTGTCGATCGATACAAGAGGGTATCGGTCGACACAGAGGTGATTTCCGAAATCTCTTCGTCATCCTTGGCAAGATTAACCAAAATCTTTGCAGTTGAGCTCCTCTGCGCTCATGGGTGTACCTCATTTCCACTCCTCGAGGGGATAACAGTGACGTATTCGTTCTGTGAATGACCCACCAGTTCCTTGACAGCTGCTGCAGTCTTAGCTACTTGAGTTTCCAGCGTCTTCTGCTGAATATTAATAGCGTTTATCCTACCACTCAGATCGTTGTACATGACATCAATCCTCCCATTAAATTCCATAGCTAGCTTCTGATGTCCTTGAAGGAACTGTTCAAACATAGATTCAATCTTGCTCTCAGAAGTTCTGGCTGGTGTGGGTGGGCATTGGTACATTTGATCTTGAAATCCAACTCCATCAATGTGTTTAACATATTCCACTTCATCTTTTTCAGCAAGATGAACAGCCTTCTGCTGCTTGCCCATCAACAAATTGTGCATTGAATCTAACTTAGCATTCACCTCAGCAATCTGAGTGCAATCCAAGTTACCAGCTTGCTTCTTACGCTCAATGTCTGCATTCTTGGTACTATTGCTAGAAACCAAATTCTCAGTAAGCACATAAGAATCGTCGGGATACCTGGTGTTGAAATACCCATTACTTGTAGCATCTAAGGACATCTGATACCTCCAATTGACTCCTCTGTAGAAAGTACCAAGCAGCTGAACCTGAGTGAAACCATGGTGCGGTCAATCTCTCTGATATGACCTGAAACGAATCCAAGCAGCCTTGAGTGCCTCAGTTGGACCTTGAGAAAACTGAGAAATCTTGTTCCTGAGATCCTCGGATCGTGCATCATCATAGAAGTTGTTCAGGAAAGCAGTCTTAGTCTCTTCCCAAGTAGTCAGCGAACCAGGAGACAACTGCTTCAGCCAGTAAGTTGCATCTCCACCAAGAGAGTATGGGAAAAGCTTGTAGAAGAGGTAATCATAGGACACTCAATTGCTCTTGATGCAAGTAACCAAATCCTCAAACCTCTCAATATGGTCCATGAGATGTTCATTGGAAAGACCATGAAAATGATGCTGACCCACAAGAGTGAAGTATGCAGGTTTCAGCTCAAAGTCATTCATCTGAAAAGCAGGGGGGCGAATCACTGATCGATTGGCGTAAAACTGATCAGGCCTGTTGCACTCACCAATCGTTCTACAACGATTAACCACAGCATTCCCAGCGTTCGCGTTCCCAGCGACAACATGAGCAGGTGGAATGATATTCCCCTCTCCACCCAGACGTTGTCCTCTCTCATTGCACAACCGACCCTCTTGGTCTCTCAAAGCTCCAGCAGCATCCTGAATCAGAATCATTGTATTGTTCATCTCCGCTGGCTACTTTGCTTTCCTGTTTGCACGTTCCAAACTCACACCTGAAACACACTAGGCAAGGCACGTAAGTAACAAAAAACACGTTGAGTATCGACCGACACTGGGTGGTGTCGATCGATATCAACAAAAAAAGAACGGCGAGTATCGACCGATACTAGATAGTATCGACCGATACTAGATAGTATCGACCGATACCAACGAGCTTAGTCGAAATTCTCAGACTAAAATCTAATGGCGAATTGAGTCCCCGACAACGGCGCCAAATTTGATATGCTCAAATTAATACCCCAAAAGTACTAAGTAGTAGTTGCAGTAAAGTAGGGGTCGAACACAAGGACTCACAGAAGCACATAATAGATTATATATGTGAGAATTAAGCTAAACGATTTATGGTATTGAAAAACAGAACGCAAATTAAAACGGTTGTAAATTCGATTGGAGAAAGATAGGTTCAGGGTATTTCTCAGAGAATCAATGAATGCAGATAAACTAACTAGCATGATTCAGATTTAGCGCGGTTCTTGAACTCAAATCACTAAAGTATAGCTAACCAACTCTCGTTGCGAAATTTATCTAAATCTAAATCATAGGAATTCCAAATCTCTTTGTGAATCCTAAAGTCTAAATCAGCTTTTAAATCAGGTTTGATTTTTTCACAAAATGACTAAACCAAATCTCTTTGCGAATAGTTATTTTGCTCACCTTAGGTTCTATCAGGTAATTAATCGCACTCTCGTGCCTAATCAATTATCCTAAGATCTAAGTTCTACGTTCGTCAACCTAGAATTAGCTTTGCAAACAACATATGGTGAAGAACTAATTCAGATGGTTAATCCTAATAAATAATCAACCTAGCATTCAGAGAAAACCCTATTAAGAACCCTGAAACTAACAAGATATCTACTCAGACATGGAAATTGAAGCAATAAACATTTTTGAATAAATCATCAAATAAAACAGAAAGAGTAACAAAAGGGTTCGAAATCTTCTCTCGGACGAACAGAGTTTCAGACTTGTCTCCCTTCAAAAAACTCTCTCACAAAACCAAAGTAAAATAAAGCGTAGCCATCAAAGTGGCTGTAAAATCCTATTAAATAACCAAAATCACGTTTTGGGGATTCTTGTAAATAATAAAGTCTTCTGAGCAATTTTGCAATTCTTCAACTCTTCATTAAAGTCGCGAGTCGTGTCTGCTTCGATAAGTGTCGACCGATACTAGCCAGTATCGATCGATACTGAGGCTTCAAATCGGGTACTCAGCTACACGAACGTTGCTTTGCTCCAAAATGCTCCAGAAAGCTCCAATATCGTTCTACAACGATTAACCACAGCATTCCCAGCGTTCGCGTTCCCAGCGACAACATGAGCAGGTGGAATGATGTTCCCCTCTCCACCCAGACGTTGTCCTCTCTCATTGCACAACCGACCCTCTTGGTCTCTCAAAGCTCCAGCAGCATCCTGAATCAGAATCATTGTATTGTTCATCTCCGCTGGCTACTTTGCTTTCCTGTTTGCACGTTCCAAACTCACACATGAAACACACTAGGCAAGGCACGTAAGTAACAAAAAACACGTTGAGTATCGACCGACACTGGGTGGTGTCGATCGATATCAACAAAAAAAGAACGGCGAGTATCGACCGATACTAGATAGTATCGACCGATACTAGATAGTATCGACCGATACCAACGAGCTTAGTCGAAATTCTCAGACTAAAATCTAATGGCGAATTGAGTCCCCGACAACGGCGCCAAATTTGATATGCTCAAATTAATACCCCAAAAGTACTAAGTAGTAGTTGCAGTAAAGTAGGGGTCGAACACAAGGACTCACAGAGGCACATAATAGATTATATATGTGAGAATTAAGCTAAACGATTTATGGTATTGAAAAACAGAACGCAAATTAAAACGGTTGTAAATTCGATTGGAGAAAGATAGGTTCAGGGTATTTCTCAGAGAATCAATGAATGCAGATAAACTAACTAGCATGATTCAGATTTAGCGCGGTTCTTGAACTCAAATCACTAAAGTATAGCTAACCAACTCTCGTTGCGAAATTTATCTAAATCTAAATCATAGGAATTCCAAATCTCTTTGTGAATCCTAAAGTCTAAATCAGCTTTTAAATCAGGTTTGATTTTTTCACAAAATGACTAAACCAAATCTCTTTGCGAATAGTTATTTTGCTCACCTTAGGTTCTATCAGGTAATTAATCGCACTCTCGTGCCTAATCAATTATCCTAAGATCTAAGTTCTAGGTTCGTCAACCTAGAATTAGCTTTGCAAACAACATATGGTGAAGAACTAATTCAGATGGTTAATCCTAATAACTAATCAACCTAGCATTCAGAGAAAACCCTATTAAGAACCCTGAAACTAACAAGATATCTACTCAGACATGGAAATTGAAGCAATAAACATTTTTGAATAAATCATCAAATAAAACAGAAAGAGTAACAAAAGGGTTCGAAATCTTCTCTCGGACGAACAGAGTTTCAGACTTGTCTCCCTTCAAAAAACTCTCTCACAAAACCAAAGTAAAATAAAGCGTAGCCATCAAAGTGGCTGTAAAATCCTATTAAATAACCAAAATCACGTTTTGGGAATTCTTGTAAATAATAAAGTCTTCTGAGCAATTTTGCAATTCTTCAACTCTTCATTAAAGTCGCGAGTCGTGTCTGCTTCGATAAGTGTCGACCGATACTAGCCAGTATCGATCGATACTGAGGCTTCAAATCGGGTACTCAGCTACACGAACGTTGCTTTGCTCCAAAATGCTCCAGAAAGCTCCAATATCTCCAATTATGCTCTAAACGTGCTAAAACCTGTAAAAGACTCTAAAACACTACAAAATAGTAGAAAGACTCTATAAAACGGACTTATATCATGGCTTAAACGGGGTAAAAATCATGATATATCAGTCCTCATCATCCAAATTATAGAATTGTCTTTGAGTTTTCATTACTACTGGAATGTAACTCAGTTTCAACTTCGTCGTAGATTCAGCTACCCCAACCTTCATGCATATCATATCCACTAACACCGAGTAAGTTATCTCCTCCAAACATGATGTCTTAAACATTACACCGTACATGCAACCTTCCCTTGAAATCCATTTATCATCTTCTCCAGATTTTGAATAATATCCTATATAATCAAAATGTATGTTTGTGATCATTGTCTCATGCATAGAGAAAAAAAATACATTAGAACATCTTCACTTGACTCAGTAATACCAATAAGTCCTCGGTTGTACCACTTGCCTCAGTAATACCAATTGTTTTTAGTTATCATGTATCAGTAAATTGGGTGAAATCGGGGCAAAAACTATATTCTACATGGGCTACGATTCGATTCAAGGCATCCTACTACAGTCCATTATTTACCAAACCCAATATCCATAAAAACAAATCGTAGAGAATAATCAATTACAAATCCCCAAATTGTAAATTCAATTGAAATCCCCAAACTCAATGGTGTCTAGAGCATAATCTACAAACATAATCGAAAAACTAACTTCGTTTTTAAGTTTCAATGGCGGATGAGGAAGTGGAAGAAGAGTTGTCGCGATGAATTCTTACTGTCGAAAGAGAAAATGTTCGATAAGGATAGTGTTTCTGTTTGGCTGAAATTTGGTGCTTTTGATTTTTTTTTTTTTTTTTTTCTACTTTTCTTTCCCACCAGTTTCTGATTGGTCCAAATTTGTTTTGTTCTAATTGGTCAAAATTTTTAAGCGTCCACTTTTTTATTGGCTGAAATTTGCTTAATTCTCATTAGTCAATTTTTTTTAATGTTATAGTTCTGAAATTAGAAAAGTAAAATAGGGATATCACATTTCATTAAAAGGATCGGGACATGACACAATAAAATGAAGGTAGAGAAGGTTTGTTGTCAAGTTAAAATGACAAAAGAGAATTTGGCCCCGATGTATGAGATGGAAAATAATTAAAAAAAAATAGAGAGAAAATGAGAAAGTTAATTACCTCTGGATAAGAAAAGTATAAATATCAAAATACACAAAATACACATCGAAAAGTAAGGAAACTATGTCTAAAGTCACAACTGTATATAATGTAATTAAATTTTGAAAAAGTATGTTTGACTGTAATTTTCTCTTAACTAATTCTATCTCTGGATATTAGTTAATCGCTCTCAGCACAAACTAGATTCCTCCAATTGTGAAAATTTAAGGTATTAGGTTTTGCAGCAATAAATCTTGCGATGATACGTGGGAATTACAAGAACCCGTGTTTGACTATGCATCAGCCATGGGCTTCGCTTCTAGTCCATGGTATTAAGCGCATCGAAGGCAGGTCCTGGTGATGTAAGCCTCGGAATCCACCGAAAATTATATCACACGATGATCGAGAGATTCCAAGCTTTAGCGGAAGATGGCCGAAAGTAGAGATGGAGATGGAGATTTGTTGAATGAATCCACACTCAACCACGAATAGAACAACTTGAATCCACAAGTTATTAGACTCGCAAATCACACAAGCAAAGTGAATCCACACTAAACTTGAAATGATCGAACACAAAGACAAATCTTTGCCGAAAACTAGAAGTTCTTTATTTCTTAGGTAAAAGCGTGTCTTACAATGACGAAATGAAATGAGATTTATAGGCTCGACTAAGACTTGACCTCCAAGGTCACAAGAAAGAAATAAGGAAAACAGAGATTACAAATTAATTGAAAAATATAGCCGTTGCATGTTAATGCCTTGGCGTAGAAAGGGAAAGTGGATTCTGGTCGTGATTGATCTTCTAGAAGCCTTGGAGGGCGCTTCCTCCAAGTGGGGCCACGAGTTTTATTCCCTGAATTTCGTCCATGGTGAACCCAAGTGTGAACGGGTCCGTTTAAGGCAAGTCGTGGTCCATGTGGCTTTTCCTTAGTGTGAACGCGCCAAGTATTGCATGAACGTGATTTCTTCTTCCATGCACGTCTAAGATGATCTCTAATGACTTGAGATCCTGCAGCAACTCTAAAATGATGGAGTTCATCTTTGAACTCACGATACGTCTCCCGGTAGGGTCCGAATGGAGTGCTTCGGGGAGCTTCGGGTAGAGCTTGTTCAAAGTGTATTCTTCCACGATCAAACACAATATTGTAGATGGTTTGTGGATGAATTTTGAAGCTGAGATGGCCTGCTTCATCCGATTTGAAGTTGGGTTGTGATTTGAGCTCGTAGGACGGCCTAGAGGCGGCTTTAGGGGCCATGGAAGAATTGGCTCGTCCAAATGGGATTCTGCTTCGACCATTGGTTCTAGGAGGTGAGTTAGGTCGGTGAAAGTAGCCTCCCTCAGTGGAGATCAGGTCGTTTGGGCCGTCGTTTGGATTTGACGCCTTTGTCTCGGCTAAAACGGTCTCCGGGTAAGGTCCTTCGGCTAAAGCTGGTTCCGGGGCTGTATGGCCAAAACCACTCGTCCTGTTAGTCTTATCATGGTCACTTGGGTGGGGGAACTTACATCCTTTAGTGACGATGAGATCGTTCGGACGGTCATAGGGCGTGAGCTTTCTTCTCCCGGCTAAAGCTTGCAATTGGGCGTTTTGGAAACGATTGAATTGCAACTGAGGGACTCGACCAGGGTCTTCAGCATGGATGGTTGGTCGGGAGAAATGGTTTTCCCGGGTTGATTTGATGCACGGATTCCTCAGTTCAGCTCCGGTAAGTTTTCCCTCAGTTTCGGGGAAAATGTCTCCGTCGTCGGATTTCTCGAATTGGGACTGAGGGATTTGACCAAAGTGCCGGCTATAGTCACTTTGTCGATGAAAGTGCGATCCCTCAGTTAGTAGCTTAGGCGCAACTGTCCCAACAACAAGAAAGGTCCTGCTGTCGCCAATAGGATCAGGGTCTAAGCCTGCCGTACGCACAGTACAGTCTCTTTCTGAGGTGGTAGTCGTTCCATGGGCTGTCTTGATACCGATGTCCACATCATACCCTCTCTCTTGGAAAAGTTTCGTCCTCGAAACTTCTTCTTTACCTGCACCAAAATAGAGCAAGTTAGTACCTTCGTAAATGAGTGGGTCTAGAGATTCACCTCGGGGAATTTTTTTGTTGCAGCTTCGGTGGGATTGATGATGTGCATCCGGCGGTTCTTCTTTGATCAACAAAGAGGCAATGACTCCTCTCCAAGGTGTGTTGCTGATTGTCTTGGGCAGGACGGTAGTCGCCTTAGTGAAATCTCCTTTTTCACTCTCGATGTTGCCATTGATCTTTTGCCGTCTTGTCTCTTGTTGCTTATCCTCGGTTCCTGAAATAGTCTCTACACTTTTGACAAGAGGCAAGTGTGTTATCACAGTCATAGATTGAAATAACTTAGATTGGACCGTTTCATTTGTAAGGAGCGAGACAATCTCATTTTTCTCGTTTTCTTGCCGAACATTACTTAGGCGTTTATCTATTTTTCCTTCGGTACCTAAGTCTACTTTAATATTCGGTTCTTGAGGCACTTGCTGTATACTAGTATTTTGACACAAGGAATTAATCTTATTAAGTTCAGAATTAACCTTGTTACTAGTCGAGACTTGAATGCTTTCAAGTGGGCTCTCCTGCGAGTTGAACCATGAGTTGGAGCATGGCTCCGGGTCCTTCTTAAGGGCTTCTTGAGCACGTCCCATTGGTGCTGGGCTGATGGTAATGAGCTCCTTAGCCGGTCCAGGGGCTGCTGGTCGGATTTCACCACTCACGGTTTCTTGTGGTATACACTTTTCAGCTTGGACTCTGTTTGGCGATGTTGCCCTTTTTCTTGGGCAATCTTTTGCTATGTGTCCCCTGTTCTTACAATGATAACAAGTCAGCTCTAAGGGATTTTTAAAATTAGAGCACTTACTTTGATCCTTGACTTGTTTAGAGTCTTGCACGATTTTAGAAGTGGTGCCTTCTCGGCTTGGCTCCTTTGGAAGGTGCGTCGTCTTGCTTGCTGGTTTCGGGATCTGTGGTGAATATTTCTCATACATAATCCACTTTAAGTTCTCCCACGTTCTGATCTTTGGCTCCTTATAGTACCATTGCGCGTACTCCTCTTCGTCCCACCATTTGAATGCTTCGCCGATGAGCTGTCCAAGTGCTATTGGTACCTTCTCTTTATCGGGGATGGAATAATACCTAAAGTACTTATCCATTCTGCCTTCCCATGCTAGATAGCCTGATCTTTCACCATGAAATTCAAAGAATTCTGGTCCATAATATTTGTAGCCATTGTCTAGAGATAACCTGATTTTTCTTATGTAGGCTCGGGTGAATCGGGCTTGCACTTGGCCTGATCTTGGGCCGTGGTACAGCTTGTCTTCTCTTGCTGTTCTGGTTCTCAATTCTCCCCTAGTTAGGCAATCACGTCTACCACCTGAAAATCCAAAAATTCGAGGATTATAATCCGATTTATAATCTGGTTTATAAGTTACCATAGATTTGTTCGGGATTTGATAGGTGTGGCTCCATGTGTTGTCCGGTGGCTTTGGTGAACTTGCTTGGCAGCCTGGTTCGTCTTCACAATCTGAATCTTCATGCCACGGTTCTCCTTCACTATTTGTCTCGCCTTCCGAACCGGAACTCGCGTAGCCATCTCCTGGCCATGGCGGAGACTCATAGTCCTCTTCTTGGTCGGACCATCCTTGGCTCGACTCTTCATACTCCTCTCCATTAAAGTCGAGGTGCTCCTCTTCTTCTTCACTTGAATCCATGGCGGCTGTTCTTCAGAGTTTGTCCTCGCAAAACAAAGGTAGGGTAAATCAAAATTCTGATTCAAGGGAATATTCAAGCAAGCGTATATCCCAAAAGAATTATTTAAGGTAAGAACACGTATGGAAATATGATCTTTGCTTAAAAATAAATCGACAATATTTTTATGGGTTTTCCTTTTATGAAACGAGAATTTAACAAGGATTTAAACAAATATATATATTTATATATTTTTTTTTTTAACTTTTTATGGAAATAAATTTCGAAATCAAGGAAATTAAATTCTAACAAATATTTTTATGGGTTTTATGATTTTATGAAATTCAAATAAACATTAAACAAAATTTTAAACGAATATGCAAAGATTTTTTTTTTGTAATTTTCGGTTTATAAGAAACAAAAGAACAAAACAGAATTGTAAGAGATAAAGGTTGGATGAACACAACCTGGGGGATAGGAGCTTTTGAGCTCTGATACCAGATGATGTAAGCCTCGGAATCCACCGAAAATTATATCACACGATGATCGAGAGATTCCAAGCTTTAGCGGAAGATGGCCGAAAGTAGAGATGGAGATGGAGATTTGTTGAATGAATCCACACTCAACCACGAATAGAACAACTTGAATCCACAAGTTATTAGACTCGCAAATCACACAAGCAAAGTGAATCCACACTAAACTTGAAATGATCGAACACAAAGACAAATCTTTGCCGAAAACTAGAAGTTCTTTATTTCTTAGGTAAAAGCGTGTCTTACAATGACGAAATGAAATGAGCTTTATAGGCTCGACTAAGACTTGACCTCCAAGGTCACAAGAAAGAAATAAGGAAAACAGAGATTACAAATTAATTGAAAAATATAGCCGTTGCATGTTAATGCCTTGGCGTAGAAAGGGAAAGTGGATTCTGGTCGTGATTGATCTTCTAGAAGCCTTGGAGGGCGCTTCCTCCAAGTGGGGCCACGAGTTTTATTCCCTGAATTTCGTCCATGGTGAACCCAAGTGTGAACGGGTCCGTTTAAGGCAAGTCGTGGTCCATGTGGCTTTTCCTTAGTGTGAACGCGCCAAGTATTGCATGAACGTGATTTCTTCTTCCATGCACGTCTAAGATGATCTCTAATGACTTGAGATCCTGCAGCAACTCTAAAATGATGGAGTTCATCTTTGAACTCACGATACGTCTCCCGGTAGGGTCCGAATGGAGTGCTTCGGGGAGCTTCGGGTAGAGCTTGTTCAAAGTGTATTCTTCCACGATCAAACACAATATTGTAGATGGTTTGTGGATGAATTTTGAAGCTGAGATGGCCTGCTTCATCCGATTTGAAGTTGGGTTGTGATTTGAGCTCGTAGGACGGCCTAGAGGCGGCTTTAGGGGCCATGGAAGAATTGGCTCGTCCAAATGGGATTCTGCTTCGACCATTGGTTCTAGGAGGTGAGTTAGGTCGGTGAAAGTAGCCTCCCTCGTGAGATCAGGTCGTTTGGGCCGTCGTTTGGATTTGACGCCTTTGTCTCGGCTAAAACGGTCTCCGGGTAAGGTCCTTCGGCTAAAGCTGGTTCCGGGGCTGTATGGCCAAAACCACTCGTCCTGTTAGTCTTATCATGGTCACTTGGGTGGGGGAACTTACATCCTTTAGTGACGATGAGATCGTTCGGACGGTCATAGGGCGTGAGCTTTCTTCTCCCGGCTAAAGCTTGCAATTGGGCGTTTTGGAAACGATTGAATTGCAACTGAGGGACTCGACCAGGGTCTTCAGCATGGATGGTTGGTCGGGAGAAATGGTTTTCCCGGGTTGATTTGATGCACGGATTCCTCAGTTCAGCTCCGGTAAGTTTTCCCTCAGTTTCGGGGAAAATGTCTCCGTCGTCGGATTTCTCGAATTGGGACTGAGGGATTTGACCAAAGTGCCGGCTATAGTCACTTTGTCGATGAAAGTGCGATCCCTCAGTTAGTAGCTTAGGCGCAACTGTCCCAACAACAAGAAAGGTCCTGCTGTCGCCAATAGGATCAGGGTCTAAGCCTGCCGTACGCACAGTACAGTCTCTTTCTGAGGTGGTAGTCGTTCCATGGGCTGTCTTGATACCGATGTCCACATCACCTGGCCTGCGCCGATTCGAGGTATAAACCCTAACTTCTCTCGAGTAATCCTTTCCCTGATTTTGAACTCTCGATTTTATTGGTTGTGTCCGAGATTATATTTTGTAATGTGTAGTTGCTGATAAAATCGGATTCGATTTTATCTGAACAGAACTGGTTTAAAAGTTGCAGTTAAGGTAATTGGAATTAGAATCCAATTTTTACCCAGAATACTAGTATTTGAATCTGATAAAAAGATTATGCTTTTGATACTTGCATAACTTCTAAAATGATGGTGTTTTAAAATAAGTGTTTACATTTAATAGGTCGTCTATGGATTCACGCTGCTAGTAAAGTCCCGGATGAAGCTACAATCAAAGCAATGGAAGAGTTTTACCAAGAAATTTACGCTGTCGACGGGATCACAGATATTCAATT
Organism: Eutrema japonicum; assembly: GCA_030161315.1. Taxonomy (NCBI): domain Eukaryota; kingdom Viridiplantae; phylum Streptophyta; class Magnoliopsida; order Brassicales; family Brassicaceae; genus Eutrema; species Eutrema japonicum. The sequence continues at coordinate 31,107,832 of BSQW01000007.1, read as the reverse complement.
TCCCCAACATTACCCAGTTTCAAGACTAGTAGGTATTTACTAATCTTTATATGTCTTGCTAAGATCTTGCATATTGAAACGCAGGTTCTACGTTTTAGAATAAGTTATACCGCATATTTGCTTGGAGCGTCTTTGATTCAGTCTTGTTGGTATAGGATGTGTTTACTAATCTCTATATATCTTGTTTAGATCTTGCATATTTGAATGGCAAGTTCTATGCTAGATTCTAAGTTAGACCTGATTTGCTTGGACCGTATTTGATTTTGTTTTGTTCGTTTAGGATGTGTTGAGGTTGTTGGTTGTGTCAGCTGCGATGAACTTCAGAACTGGGAGGCTATATCTAAAGGGGTATGACAATTTTTTTCTTATTCTACTTTTTGAAATATTAAGACAGCCCATTATCAATTATTCAATACTGTTATAAGCAAACCCGGACTGTTTTTGGTCTAACAGGTGAGGCTTGAAGGACAAACAAATTTTTGTTGGCTATGTGAGCAGCCACAGGTGAAAATCACTTCATCTTTCGGTTTTTACAGTTTTATTTGGATTGGTTATTTAACATATGATTCTGTGAATTGCTCCAGAAACTGATTATTCCATTTGAGATGCGCGGGTACCAGGGCGTTTATAACTTAGAAAATAAGGTACTCGTGCAGTTCTTTGACACCCTAAGAATTTGGGTTCTAAGAGTAGTAACAGTTACATACTGTTTCTTTTTTAATGAAATAGATTTACGCTGGAGCTGCTAGAGGTCTTACGCCTTCTCAAAACCCTTTTGCGGTGAAATTCCCTCTGCCAGACCCAAAAGACCCGCTTTCTTTAAAACCCGGTTCTATTTCATGTACAATACAAGAGAAGAAAGCAGTTGTGATAGACCAACTTACTAGTCTCACAGCTGCAATTGCTGGTGCACGAGCTGCGGCTACACAATTCTCGAAGAAAGGACAAAGTCCCCGAACCAATAATATCAGTGATTTCTTAACAAGAAGCAAGAGCAAAGGTATTGAAAAGGATGCAAAATCCCTAGATAAACTGGTTCATGGTTCCGACCGTACCACAAAGATGGAAGAAGAAGGATGCAGTGGAAGCAGTAGCAAAGTGGAAGATCATACAAAATTGGCAGTGAAGTACAATGTGGAATCTAATAAAAGAACTGTAGCCACAAAGAGAGAGGACAGGAATACAAGTGTTGGTGAAAGAAGGTTTGATCCGGGACCTGCCCGGGTACGTATATTTTTGGGTTTACATTAATCGCTTATTATACTAATTGTATTCGTTGTTTCGTCTAATTTGATTTCACATGTGGAATTATCTGACAGATTATGGCCGCTGCAATTAGGAACTTGAAGCCATCGTCCTGATATATTGTGAAAACTGACAAGGTGGTACCATAATTTTGTTTTTGTTTTTGTTATTGTTTTTATAATTACTAGGGAACGCGTGAAACAAAAATTATTTTAAATTAAAATACAAAATGAAATAGTTTCTAATAAAATATGTACATTATTCTGGAATGAAAATATGCCTAATACTAAGACCATCAGCATTTGAGTCATATGTCTCGCGCGAGATATATGTCTTCCCCAAAAAGGTGATACGTGTCGCGACGTGATTCATCGTGACATAAAAAAACAATTTTTTTTTTTTTTAAAACCGGAAAACATATGTCTCGCGCGAGACATATATCTCAAATGCTGATGCTCTAATAGTCTCCAAACTCCACTTAAGTAATGAATTTTTGGGACAAAAATATGCCCAATAAACGCATACACAATTTTATGGATATAGTTTAGGGTATGGACTCACAAGGAATAAATAAACTTTATTCAAAAAAAATTATCTGGCACTGTTCTTTAAGTTTTCCACAAAAAATTCAGATCTAATTTTTGCATATCATATCTACTTTTCTTTACTACAAATAGTCTTTCTATCCCATTTGTTGTCGTTTCTTATCGGAATCCACCGGGTTCCACCCCCGACTTCTTGTCGGAGGGACCAATCCTTGCCGGTAAGGTTCTCTTTTCGCTCTTCCATATATTCCTCCATCTCTCCAATGTTCTTTATCCTCTGTTTGGTTCACGAAAAGCTTACTCTTCAAGCACGACATGTTTTCTTGGTTGGATGTGGAAATAAAGCGATAGTGTTTTTCCAGTCTGTAATCTCGCTTTGAGACTTATTTTCGGCTCGAGAATCATAGACCATACTCTAAATTTACTTATCTTCGGATTAGATATCCTCTATAAGTGGTTCTGATTTTTTCAATATCTTGTTTCACTCTACAAGTTTCCCTTTTAGCTTGACTCCTCTCACCTAGTGTGTAGGAAAGTTACAATTTTACTAATCCACTCTACGGATTTCTACTTTGTCTTTGTAATGTCGATTATAAAGTGATTTCAAAGCTCTTATCAAGAAGATTGTTGCCGATACTTGAATGCCTTATATCTGAGAATCAGTCAGCTTTTGTGCCCAAGAGAGCTATATGCGATAATGTTCTGATTACTCATGAAGTTGCTATATTTCCTAAAGACCTCGAAAGCAAAAGAAAAATTTTCAATGGCTGTCAAAACGGATATGAGCAAGGCGAATGACAGGTTGGAGTGGAACTTCATCCAATGTGTGCTTCTAAAGCTAGGATTTCATGAAAAATGAGTAAATTGGATAATGCAATGTGTTACAACAGTATCATTTTCATTTCTCGCAAATGAATCTCCTAGAGGCTACGTTAAACCAAAAAGGGGGATTAGACAGGGTGATCCACTATCTCCTTACCTATTTATTCTCTGTGGGGAAGTCCTCCATGGTCTGTGCAGTAGAGCACAAGAAAGTGGAAAGCTCCATGGAATAAAGGTTGCCAGAGGTTGTCCCAGAGTCAAGCATCTCCTCTTTGCAGATGATACTATGTTCTTCTACAAAGCAAATGCTAAGAGCTGTCAGGAACTCAAAAAATTATATCTGCTTATGAAGAAATCTCTGGACAAGTTATAAACTACAATAAATCTTCTATATCCTTCTATAATAAGTCGCATCAAGCTAGAAAAGAGCTGATCAAGCAGTTGCTGCAAATTGATAATGAAGGAGGGGCAGGGAAGTATTTGGGATTACCTGAATATTTTGGAAGAAAGAAAAAGGATTTGTTCACTTCTATAGTGGATAAAATCAAGCAGAAACTAGCTAGATGGTCTACAAAATTGCTTCCGGCAGCAGGAAAGCTTGTGATGCTCCAAAGTGTTCTTGCCGCAATGCCTTCGTATGATGTGACATGCTTCAAGCTGCCTCAGTCCCTCTGTAATCTTATTCAGTCAGCGCTGACTTGATTCTGGTGGGATTCCTTACCTGATCAGCATAAGATTAGATGAGTAGCATGGAAAAAAATGTCAAAACCTAAGGGTCTAGGTGGGCTAGGCTTCAAATATATTTACAATTTTAATGATGCTCTTCTGGCCAAGCTTTGTTGGAGGTTTCTTCAAGCTCCAAAGTGCCTTATTTTCGTATCCTCTTAGGGAAATATTGATGTGGCTCCTCCCTTTGGAGTGCTCTGTCCCAGCCACAACCTCTCATGGATGGCGAAGTGTACTCATAGGCAGGGATCTGATAGTGAAGCAGCTTGGCTGGGCAATAAGAGATGAAACTTTAATAATTTTGTGGAATGATCCGTGGTTGTCTTCCCATGGAAAACTACTACCGATGGGACTTGCTCCTGAAGCATTACAAAATATAACGGTTAGTTAGTTGATTATTCCACAATCTGGATCCTGGAATATTGATAAAATTGATCAGATTCTCCTGTTCCACAAAATATAATCCTTTCACTAAAGCCTAGTATACTTGGAGCCAAAGATAGGAGAATTTGGTGGGGAAATCCATCAGGTGACTATACCACAAAACCAGGATACTTCACAGCTGCATCAGAGCAAGAATTCAGACAAATCCATCCACATACCTTATATGTGGATTGGAATACTCAGGTGTAGAAAATTAAAGCTTTTTTAAAGGTTAAACTCTTCATTTGGAAATCCCTGCAAGGAGCTCTACCTGTAGGTGAACAACTGCTTGTGAGAAATATTGTTACAAATGCGAAATGTGGCAGGTGTATCGAATCAGAATCAGTTCTACACTTACTTTTCAAGTTTCCTTTTGCTCAAGAAGTATGGAAGAATGCTCCATTTTCAGTTGAATTCGACTCTTCACAAGTCGCATGAGTAAACTTAGGTATGGTGTTTGCAAAGAATCTCATCACGCTGCCACCCATCTGACTTGAAAAAGGGTTACTCTTCCACTGGATCTGTTGGGCTCTTTGGACTTCCAGAAATCATCGAGTTTTTAGCAATAGAAGCTTCACGGTGGCTGAAACAATCCTTAGAGCTATTCATGATTCTCGGGAATGGAGTCTCTCTCAAACTCCTCTCCCTAGCCTGATGGCCCCTCGACAGGCAAAATTTCTTCCAAATTCCAATCCCGTAGGGGAAGGGACGATACTCTGCTACACAGACGCGGCCTGGAAAGCCGATGCTGAAGCGGCGGGGCTTGGTTAGACTTTTGGAATTGACTATTCACAAATCTCTTAACACTCAACATCTCTTCACAATGTCTCGTCGGCTTTGATAGTAGAAGCTTTGGCGATGAGGACATCGATCCTCCAAGCTTCAGATTTGAACTTCAACAAATTGATTATCAATTCGGATTCTCAGCAACTAATTCGAGCAATCAATTCAAGCTCCCCAATTGCATTAATATACGACATTCTGTCGGACATTGCCCTATGTTCTGCTGGTTTTTCTTTTATCCGGTTTAGTTTTATTCCAAGATCAAAGAACGTTAAAGTTGATTTGTTAGCCAAACAGGCCCTTGGAGGTCTTATTGGGCCATACTAAGATTTATAAAAGAAGGTGTTGAACAAAAAAAAATTAGAGTATTATCACTATCTAACAATTGATAATGTGAAAATTAAGTAAGTAATAATGAATAATTCAAAATTAAATAAGTAGGAAAGAAAAATAAAAAAACCCATTAATACCTTTTTAATCTCAAATAATTATATACATGCCATTAACTTAAAAACTATGTTATTTGTGTTATAACCGATGACATTGTTCACCAACCGCCGCTGACATTGTTCATCCAAAGCCGACGATACTATTCATCATCGGAGAATGTAATATTCGATACTTATTTTGTTAATAGTAAGCTAACAAAAATATCCGCTACTTGCTAACGAGATAACAATAATATGTAATACTTGTAACGTGTTAACAGAGTATGTTAACGTATTAACAATAATATATGATACTTGTAATTAATGTGCTAACAATAATATATGATACTTGTTATTATTGTTAGTACGCTAACAAGTATTAGATAGCACGTTAACAAGTACCATATATTATTGTTAAGACGTTAATAAATATCATTTTTAGCACATTAACAAGTATCACATATTATTGTTATCACGCTAACATACTATGTTAACACGTTACAATATCATATACTATTGTTAACACGCTAACAAGTATAAAATGGGACGTTAACAAGTATCATATATTATTGTTAACACGTTAACATTATACTTTTGCTATTATATTAACAAGTATCATATATTATTGTTAACACGCTAACAAGTACCGGATTTATGTTTTCCGATGATAAATAGTGTCGGCGACTTTGATAAACAGTGTCAGCGGGCGGTTGATAAACAGTGTCGCCGGTGATAACACAGTTACATGGTAATGGCATTAGAAGTAATAAAGAAAAAAAGATAAAGTTATTTTGGTCTTCATTTTTTCTCTTTCCTATAAAACTAATTTCAAATTATTTATTATTATATAACTAATTAGTTAATTATCAATTCATATACATCTAAAAGAATCTATATATTTATAGATCTGATTTTTATTTTTGAGATATTTCTATGGTATTGAAAAAGTTGTTAAATTTTTAGAATTTTCTAAAAATTAGTTAGGGGGTGCTTTGTGTTTAGACCTAGAAAATTTAAAAATAAATAAAAGTTTTAAAATCTTAAATTTTGGCAACCATACTTTAACTGTCCTAAAATCACTCAAAGTCCCTAAAAAATCACAGTATGTTATGAAAGATAAATAATTATCCGCGTTTCTACCGCCCCAATTATTATATACGTGTGTTATGTGAATTAATCATAGGGTCATTTAGGTGTATATTAATGGTTGACTAGAAAATTAGGTAGATAATTGAAATTAAGTGGTTATGAGAGAGAAAGAAAATTTATTCCATATTTATCCTTCGATTTTATGTTAATTACGAAAATGCCATTCATCACAAAATTTTCTTTCCTGAAGTTGGGTTGATCCGGTTAACGCAATTATCAATAATATTTGGCATGTTATCATGGTTATCAGTTAATAATCGATATCATTGTTATCAATCATTAACATGATATCATGGCTATCGATATCATGGTAATCATCGATATCGTGGTTATCGATGTCATGGTTATCAGTTAATCATTGATATCATGGTTATCAGTTCTTAGTATCGATGATATCATGGTTATCATGATATCATTGGTATCATCTAATCAACGATATCATTGTTATTGATCCTTAGTATCGATGATATCATGGTTATCATGATTCCATAGGGATCGATACATGTGGAGAGAGAAAGCGAGAGAGGCGGAGATAGAGAGCGAGAGAGGCGGAGAGAGAGATCGATACAGGTGGAGAGAGAGAGATCGGCTTCTTCTTCTTCTTCTTCTCACCGTCGTCGCCGGCGTCACCTCCGTCGGGGTCTTTTCCGCCGTTGTCGCCGTCCTCGCCGTCATCCTCGCCTCCGTCGCCGGCGTCGACTTCTTCTTCTTCTTTTCTTCTTCTTCTTCTCCTTTTTCTTCTTCTTTTCTTCTTCTTTTCTTCTCCTTCTCCTTCTCCTTCTCCTTCTCCTTCTTCTTCTTCTTTTTCTTCTGCAACAACGGAAGAGAGAGAATAAACACCAAAGTAATTAGATGAAAGAGATGAGGGTGAGAAAGTCTTTTATAGAGTGAATAGTACAAGTCAAAAATGTGACTTAATTTTGACATTATTAGTTGTCATTCTGTGCAATTACTCTTAATAATATATGTTGGAGGTGGGCCTAGCACCCCCAATTAGTTAGGCCCATCTTAGGAAAAACCCCTCTTCAGCCCGGTCGCCGGCCTGAAAGCACCGACCCGCAAGACCCCTCTTCAGCTCGGTCGCCGACCTGAAAGCGACGCACCTCGGGCCCGGTCTGACACTTCAAGGCAGGAATGTCAGAAGAGCAGAAGGCAAGTGGGAGTTGGTCGAACAGTATATTGTCTGAGCATGAGTATGGGCTGACCTCGACATCTCACCAACCCTGCAGACTCGACAAAGGACAAGAAGACACGTGGAGGAGTTGGTCAAACAGTACGCTGCTCTGCAACACGCCACGCCGAGCTCATCATGACCTCTATCCTCGAAAGCCGGAACACGCCTCCTAGGCCACCTTACCCGCAAAAGAGGCCGAAGACGCCACGTGGCCCCGAGATTCCGGGAAGCAGGAAGCCAACCTCGGCTATATATACCCCTCGATGTCATTAATGAGGGGGACTTTTGATTTGGGCAATTTCCGACCTGTAACTAGCTACCCGACCTCTCTCTTTCTCTCTTTGTAACAAGACAACATTTTAGAACGCCGAACTGGACGTCCTTCGGAACCAGTTCGTAATTCTAAAGTGTTCATCTCTCTCACCATCAATAAAAGGAAACACGGCCCCCGGCCTACTCATCTCTCTCTGCGACCTGCTTTAATAGTGGTTAAACTGCTCTAATTAACGAAAATCTCACCTCTCATCTCCTAATCACTCTTTAAACATACTTAGTGATCCCCGGGATCAACAATTGGCGCTAGAAGGAGAGGAAGAGATTCTTCTATACGCAAGGAGCAGTTCAACCACCACCGCAACCGCAGCAACGATGGCAATTCCGCCCCCAAGAGTGTTATCAGACCAGGACACCCCGGCCCGAACAACGGCCCAGGCCCCGACAACGGCCCCGCCAACGACTCAAACGACGGCGACCATCCCGTCGTCAGCGCAAGTAGCTGCCAACCAGACGATTCCTCGAGAGCAATTCTTCAGGGCCCCGCCCCCGGCTTCGGCACCCGCCCATTCCGACGGCTCCGCCGCCCACAACGCGCCCCGAGCACCGGAAGATCAGCCCACGCTGTCCGCCGTGATGCAGACCCTGCTCGCCCGAATAGACGAGCTGACGCGAGCCACCGACCAACGGTTCGCCACGCTAGGGGCCTCCCGTGACCGGTCGGACAATACCGGGTCCCCCGACATCCATCTCAGAGAGCCGGCCTCTTGGGAAGAAACCCCCCGCATCCGGACGAGCCGACCTGGCGACTCACCGTCAGGATCCGAAGGGCCGGGCGGACGTTTCGCCCCGGCCGTAGGAAGCCACCAGGGCGACGAAGCCCACCACCTCCGATCCAGCGCGGAGCGCTCAAGGGACGCCGAGTTCGAAGCTATGAAGGAGACTATCCGCGCGATGTCCTCCAAAATCCATCAGGCCACCAGCGCGGCCCCGGAAATCGATCGCGTCCTCAGGGAGTGCAAAACACGCCGTTCACCCCCCGGATCGCCTCCATCCCGCTCCAGCACCTCGGGAAGCTCAAGCTCCAGCCTTACGCGGGCACCACCGACCCGGCCCAGTACCTTACGGCGTTCACCATCGCCATGGGCCGCGCCCACTTCTCACCGGACGAGCGCGAAGCTGCCCACTGCCAGCTCTTCGTAGAGAACCTCACCGGCCCGGCTCTCACGTGGTTCTCTCGGCTGAAGACGCACTCCATAGACAGCTTCAGAGACCTGTCGACCACCTTCCTCGAGCACTACTCCATCTACATCCGGCAGTCCGCATCCAGCGCGAACCTCTGGGCGATGAACCAAGGAGCGAAGGAGTCGCTCAGGTCCTTCATAGAGCGCTTCAAGGCCACGGCCTCCCAAAGCAACGTGACCGACGAGTCAGCGCTCCCCGCTCTGAGAAAAGGACTGCGGGCCGATTCGGCCTTCAAGGACGATATGAAGCTCAACAGGCCGCGCTCGCTGGAAGACGCCTTGCACCGCGCTGGACTCTTCGTCGAGCTCGAGGAAGAGAAGGCGGCTGAATCGAGAAACAGCGCCTCTCACAAGGCCCCGGTCCCGAAGGAGCGGCCCCAGGAAAGGTATCAGGAGCCTCGTCAACACTACGACGACGAGTACCAGCGCAGCGGCGCAGCAAGGGAAAGCAGGCCGCTGCATTCCTTGTCAACGGACCGCCCTCCGGCCTCCGTCTGCACGATCCCGTACTTCCCCCCAACCCCGCGCCAGGGTTGCCTTGGAACAAGTACGTACGGGATCCCCGCCAGCAGGATCGACGTCCCGACGAGCCGAGCGATAGGGAACTCCGACCAGACGAACCTTACGACAGGACGGCCTTCTGCGACTTCCACCGGCGAAAGGGGCACCCGACCTCGCACTGCCGCGCGCTCCAAGAGGTGCTGCTGCACCAATTTCGACGGGGGGAAATCAGCGTGCCGGAGCGGCTGCGTCCGCATGCCCGGGACGACGATCGAATGCAGCCCGGCGATAACCGAGGTCGTGAGGATAACCGGCCTAGGCCTTACAACCGCGCCCAAAACGACGACCGGCGGCGACGATCTCCCTCGCGAGACCGGGATACGGGCAGATCGCCTCCCCCGGCCCGGACTCTGATAGGGATGATCATGGGAGGCCTCCTCTCGTGCAACGACTCGGTGCGGTCCATCAAGCGTCATGAGAGGAAGACCGACGTCTCCCTGAAGTGGCACTCCGGGCCGGAGATCGACGCTCAGGACACGAGCAAGAGGGGGATATGTTTCACCGAGGCCGACGCGGTCGGGGTCCACCAGCCCCACAACGACCCCCTCGTCGTACAAGTCCGCGTAGCCGACTGCGACGTTAACCGAGTCCTCGTCGATACGGGCAGCTCGGTCGATCTCATCTTCAAGGATACCCTGGCCAGGATGAATCTAAACGGGGTCGAAATCAAGCCGCACTCCATCCCGCTGACCGGCTTCGCCGGGAACACCGTCAACGGAATCGGCACCATCGAATTGCCGGTCTACGTAGGTCGGGTGACGAAAATCGTCAAGTTCGTGGTCTTCGATACCACCCCGATCTACAATATCATCCTTGGAACCCCTTGGCTGCACTCGATGAAGGCACTCACGTCGACGTACCACCAGTGCCTCAAGTTCCCCAACCAGGCCGGTACGTATACTCTTAGGAGTAATCAGAGGGTCTCTCGCGCCTGCTTCGCCATCGAGCATAAGCTGCGCCGCGCCGCGCCGGCCTGCTTGGCCATCAACGTGCTTCAGCCCGGCGAGCCCGACGCCCAGGATCTCCCAGGGCGGGACCTTGTCGCCCAGGTCAACATCGATCCGCGCGACCCCACCCGCTGCGTTGGCGTCGGCACCGATCTCGACGAGACCATCAAGCGAGAGCTGGTTGAGTTCCTAGGGCAGAACGTCTCCACCTTCGCCTGGTCAACCGGCGACATGCCCGGCATTGACCCGGCCACGTGCAGCCACGAGCTCAACGTGGATCCTACCTGCAGACCGGTCAAGCAAAAACGGCGAAAGCTGGGTCCGGAGCGCGCCCAGGCAGTCAACGACGAGGTCGAAAGGCTCACCGCGGCCGTTCGATCACCGAAGTCAAATACCCGGACTGGTTGGCCAACCCGGTGGTAGTCAAGAAGAAGAGCGGGAAATGGAGGGTCTGTGTAGATTTCACCGACCTCAACAAGGCGTGCCCAAAGGACAGCTTTCCCCTCCCTCGAATCGACCAAGTCGTCGAAGCCACCGCGGGGAACGAGCTACTCTCCTTCATGGATGCCTTCTCGGGGTATAACCAGATCCCCATGCACCCCGATGATCAGGAGAAAACCGCGTTCATCACGGACCGGGGCATTTACTGCTATAAGGTAATGCCCTCCGGACTCAAGAACGCCGGGGCCACCTACCAGCGCCTCGTCAACCGGATGTTCGCCGACCAAATAGGCCGCACCATGGAGGTATACATAGATGACATGTTGGTGAAGTCTCTAGTGGCGGCCGACCACGTCACTCACCTCCGGTCCTGCTTCCGGACGTTGAACGAATACAACATGAAGCTGAACCCGGCCAAGTGTTCCTTCGGCGTCACGTCGGGCGAATTCCTCGGGTACATCATCACCCAGCGCGGGATCGAGGCCGACCCCAAGCAGATCTGGGCCATCATCGAGCTCAAATCCCCGGAGAGCACGCGTCAAGTACAACGACTCACCGGGAGAATCGCCGCACTGAACCGATTCATCTCCCGATCTACCGACAAGTGCCTCCCGTTCTACCAGCTGCTCCGAGCCAACAAGCGGTTCGAATGGGACGACAAATGCGAAGACGCCCTCCGACAGCTGAAGGAGTACATATCCACTCCTCCCGTCCTGTCCAAGCCAGAGGAAGGCGAAATCCTCTACCTCTACGTCGCCATCTCCGCGTCCGCGGTCAGCGGAGTGCTGGTACGGGAAGACCGGGGTGACCAAAAACCCATCTCCTACATCAGCAAATCCCTCGACGACGCGGAGAGCAGGTACCCGACCCTGGAGAAGCTCGCCTTGGCGGTGGTCGTCGCAGCTAGAAAGCTCCGGCCTTACTTTCAATCCCACGCGATTGCCGTCCTAAGCACCTACCCCCTCAGAACCATCCTCCACAGCCCGAGCCGATCGGGCCGGATAATGAAATGGGCTGTTGAGCTGAGCGAGTACGAGATCGATTACCGAGGACGGACCGCGATCAAATCTCAGGCCTTGGCTGATTTCCTAGTTGAGTTGGCGCCCGAGCTGGTAGTCAGCGAGGTCCCCGAAGTATGGAGCCTGCATGTCGACGGATCGGCCTCCAAGCACGGGTCCGGCGTCGGCATACGCCTCGAGTCCCCGACCAAGGAGATCCTCGAGCAGTCTTTCCGTCTGGCCTTCCCGGCGTCAAATAACGAGGCAGAGTACGAAGCTCTGATTGCCGGCCTGCGTGTGGCAAGAGAGGTCGGCGCGAAGAAAATCCAAGCTTACTGCGACTCCCAGCTCGTCGCCAATCAATTCAGCGGGGAGTACGAGGCCAAGAATGATCGCATGGACGCCTACCTCAAGGTAACCCAAGGCTTGGCCGCAGAATTCTCCGAATTCACCCTGACGAAGATCCCCCGCGGCGATAACACTTCCGCAGACGCCCTCGCCGCGCTGGCCTCCACCTCGGCCCCAGCCCAACGACGGGTGATCCCGGTCGAGAGCATCGACTTCCCTAGCATCGAGCTGCCGAAGGGGGCCTACTTGATCAACCCCAGGCCGCGGATCCTGGCGAAGAGGCGCCACCTCCCGAAGTCCTGCCGCCACCCCCGGCCGAGCCCGAACTGCCGGACTGGCGAATCGACATACTGCTGTACATCGCAGACGGCGTTCATCCCCCAGAACGGTGGGCCGCCCGACGGCTAAGAAAGAAGTGTGCCCGGTACACGATGCTGGACGGCAATCTATTCCGGTGGAGCGCCTCGGGAACCCTGCTCGGCTGTCTCCACGGGCAGGAAACCATTGACGTGATGAAGGAAATGCACGAGGGCGCTGACAGAAACCACTCCAGCGGCCGGGCTCTCGCCCTGAGAATACGGAACCAGGGACACTACTGGCCAACGATGCTGCAAGACTGCGAAAGATTCGCAGCCCGGTGCGAGAAGTGCCAGCGTCACGGCCCGCGCATTCGCTGTCCTACCGAGCTCCTTACCACTGCGGTCGCGCCCTACCCCTTTATGCGATGGGCCATGGACATAGTCGGGCCCCTTCCCCGATCTCGCCAAAAGCGCTTCCTCTTGGTCATGACCGACTACTTCACCAAATGGGTCGAGGCCGAAGCTTACGCCAAGATCACGGCAGAGGACGTCCGAAAATTCGTCTGGAAGTTCATCATCTGCCGGCACAGGCTGCCCTACGAGATCGTAACTGACAACGGTGCCCAATTCACGTCGGCCCTCTTCGAAGACTTCTGTGCGAAGTGGAAAATCAGGCTGAGTAAGTCGACCCCGAGATATCCACAAGGGAACGGACAAGCCGAGGCCACCAACAAAACCATCATCGACGGCCTCAAAAAGCGACTAGACGACAAGAAGGGGTCCTGGGCCGACGAGCTCGATGGAGTCCTCTGGTCCCATCGCACAACGCCGAAGACGTCGACAGGGCGCACACCGTTCAGCCTCTCTCACGGAATGGAAGCAATGGCCCCCTCCGAGGTCGGGCTCCCCACTCCTCGCCGCGCTATGCTCACCCAGCAGCCCGACCTTAACGACACCGTCCTACTCAGCGAGCTGGATTTCATTGAGGAACAACGGGACCACTCCCTCCTCCGAATCCAGAACTACCAGCAGCTCGCCTCCAAGTACTACAACAAGAGGGTTCGAGGCAGGTTCTTTACCGAAGGCGACCTGGTCCTCCGCAAAGTCTTCGAAAACACCGCCGAGCTAAACGCAGGCAAGCTCGGTGCACATTGGGAGGGCCCTTACCTTATCTCCAAGGTCGTGAAGCCCGGCGTCTACGAGCTAGTCACGATGACCGGCAACGCAATCCCGCGCTCATGGAATTCGATCAACCTCAAACGGTTCTACTACTAAGCCCCCGGGCTCCATTCCGCTCTCCGCCTTTGTAAACAAACGAACTACGATTGGCTTGATCCTTTCTACTAAAGGGTACGTAGGCAACCCCTAACCAGGGCTCAGCTATTAATCTAATAAAACCTTTTTGACAAAGGAATAAGGTCCCCGACCTGTGCACAAAGCCGAGCTCCAAACGCTCGCACTACAAAAAAAAAAAAAAAAAAAAAAAAAAAAAAAAAAATGAGAAGAAAAAGCCGAGCTCCAAACGCTCGCACTACAAAAAAAAAGCCGAACTCCAAACGCTCGCACTACAAAAAAAAAAAAAAAAAAGCCGAGCTCCAAACGCTCGCACTACAAAAAAAAAGCCGAGCTCCAAACGCTCGCACTACAAGAAAAAAAAAGAGGAAAGCCGAGCTCCAAATGCTCGCACTACAAAAAAAAGGGGACCGAGCTCCGGTGCTCGCTCTCCCCGGCACACAAGTTATAAGTGCCAAAGCCGAGTTCCAATGCTCGCACCCCCATAGTACACAAGCAATAAGTACTAAAGCCGGGCCCCAGGGCTCGCACCTCTACTAGACACACAAGCATTAAGTGTCTCTAAGCCGGGCTCGCTACCCGCACCAAAAAAACAAGGTACACAAGCAATAAGTACCTTAAGCCGAGATCACCTCGCACCCACTAAAAATATTAAAGATACACAAGCAATAAGTATCTCAAGCCGAGTCGTACCTCGCACCCAATACAAGAGCACGGTCCACGACCTGCATACATGACAGGGTACGGTCTACGACCTACCCTACCAATCAAAAAAGCCTCGAAACGGCACTTACAAAAAAAAAAAAAAAAAAAAAGGGCCAACGGCCTCGATTATCACAAAAGGGCCCACGGCCTAGTCATTACAAAAGCCTCGAAACGGCAAGGGCCAACGGCCTCGATTATACAAAAGTTCCCACGGCCTAGTCATTACAAAAGCCTCGAAACGGCAAGGGCCAACGGCCTCGATTATCACAAAAGGGCCCACGGCCTAGTCATTACAAAAGCCTCGAAACGGCAAGGGCCAACGGCCTCGATTATACAAAAGGGCCCACGGCCTAGTCATTACAAAAGCCTCGAAACGGCAAGGGCCAACGGCCCCGATTATACAAAAGGGCCCACGGCCTAGTCATTACAAAAGCCTCGAAACGGCAAGGGCCAACGGCCTCGATTATACAAAAGGGCCCACGGCCTAGTCATTACAAAAGCCTCGAAACGGCACTTACAAAAAAAAAAAAAGAGAAGAGAAAAGGGGCCAACGGCCTTGTTATCATAAAAAGAGGGGCCAACGGCCTGGTCCTTACATAAACGGCCTACGGCCCGGTCTTTACAAAGAGAGAAGAAAACAAAAAGGAAAAAACTACAAAAAGAAGTTTTTACAAGGCCACATCGGCCGGTCGGTCTTCGCCCCCGTCAGCACGGGTACCATTTAAATCACCCGAGCCCACCATCCTCGCATTGGTGCCGTACTCACCAAGGAAGGGCTGCTCAGCCCCCTCTTCCCCAACCACGGCCTCCCCGGACGGCGCTTCAGTACCGGCCTCCCCGGCTGGCGCCTCGGTACGGGCCTCACCGGCTGGAGCCTCGGTACCGGCCTCACCAGATGGCGCTTCGGTTCCGGTCTCACCGGATGGCGCGTCGGTCCCGGCCTCATCAGCAAACAGGACCGAGGGATCTGCTTGGATGGTCTCAGCAGCCGAGGGAGCGTCCTCAGTCAGATCCACATAGGGCGCCTCCGAAGAAGCGACGGGCATGAGCCGCTCGAGCTGGACGCCATGAGCGCGATCGAGAGGGATGTCCAGATCCTCCGGGGTCAAGTCCGTAAAATCCATCCCATCCAGCACGGAACCGAATGCCTCCTCGTCCTCGTCCAGCTTCTGGTACCGGTACCACGGCACCACCAGACTGTCCTCGGCCTCCATCCTCCTGAGGCATGCCTTCATGCCGATCACCTGATTGTACATAAGGTGAGGCTCTAAGGCCCTCTGGCGCCCATCGAGGTGAGCGCGGATTTTCTCCATCTTGGCGGACCACTTCCGGTTCCGCGCATCCCACCGGGCCGTTACCCGCTCGCTTTCCGCGGCCACGGCCACCTTCGCCCGGCCTATGGCGGACTCCAGCCCCTTGACCCTGGAGCGGAGCGTCTCCCTCTCCCCCTTCAGGAGCCCGACCTCCTCCTCCAGAACAGCCGGCCGGGCCCTCTCAGCCTCCAGCTCGGCCTGAAGTCTGCCCACCTCGTCAGCCCGGGCCCGCGCCCGCGCCTCCTCCTCCTCCAGCCCCTTGACCTTGGAGCGGAGCGTCTCCCTCTCCCCCTTCAGGAGCCCGACCTCCTCCTCCAGAGCAGCCGACCGGGCCC
The DNA here is from genome assembly GCA_030161315.1 of Eutrema japonicum. Lineage (NCBI taxonomy): Eukaryota > Viridiplantae > Streptophyta > Magnoliopsida > Brassicales > Brassicaceae > Eutrema > Eutrema japonicum. Next base: position 31,091,780 of record BSQW01000007.1, on the reverse strand, counting down.
GCTCAGCGGCAGACCGGGACCTCTCAGCCTCCACCTCGGCCTGAAGCCTGCCCACCTCTCCAGCCCGGGCACGCGCCCGCGCCGCCTCCTCTTCCAGCCCCGCTGCCCGGGCCCTCTCATTCTTCAGCTCCTTCTCGAGCCCGTGGAGGAGAAGGGACTGGCCCTGCGAACTGGCTTCCCGGCTCGCCTGCAGAAAGCCAAGCGACGCGTCCTTCTCGGCGAGTCGCTTCTCGTAGGCCTCCGCCAGAAAGGCAGTAAGGGCCATCGTCTGCATCGAAACAGTTGTTAGCAAAGACGCATAACAAATCCAGCTAAAAACAGTGAGGTCGGAGCAAAACTTACCCGCGCTGCGGATCTCGCCACCAGGCGAAAGGTATCGCCCTCCGCCATCTCCAGCGGGACGAAGTGCGGGTGCTTCTGCCCGAACATCATGGCCTGCGCCAGCTCGGCGCACTCGTCCTGGTCCACGATGACCTGGGGACTGCCATCTTCGTGGCAGAAATGGAAGCTGTAGTCCCGAGGCCCGTCCTCGGAACCCTCCGGAGCCCCACCACTCCGGTCACCGGTGGCCTCCCGCCCTTCTTCCACAACGACGGCTGCATCGCCGCCCTCCGTCGCCCGACCAGCGACATCTTCAATCGCGAGGGTCCGGGCCTCTTCGACCTCCCCCGCAGGCACCTCGGCCGCAGGTGTCTCGGCCTCCCCGACTGGAGCACCTCGGGAGCCCTCGGGCTCGCAACCAGCCTCTTCAGGCCGGACAGGCTCCCGACCTGAAGTCGAGGACCCCTCTTGCGTTCCTGTGGCATCTCTATCAGCCACAACCTCGGTCCTCTTCTTCTTCCTGCCAGCCCTAGCACTGGCAGCGTCGGCCCCCCTCTTCTTCGAGAGAGCCGCCTCGGAGGCCTCCCCCCCAGTCCGCGGCACCGGGTCTCGCCGGACCGGCACCTCACGCATCGGCGGCGGCGGCGCCACAAAGGAGTCCGCGTACAGCGGATTGGCAAACCGTTCTCGACCTACATTGGAGATAACCGTCAGCCCGGTATTAAAAAAAAAAAAAAAAAAAAAAAAAAAAAAAAAAAAAAAAAACTAGGACCGACCTCCGGCCATCGCAGCTTCAATTCTCCCCGAGGTGAATGACTTCCACTCTCTGTTGTGCACCGACCTAAGCACAGCAACGATACCCGCGTAGTCCGGCAGCTTAAATCTGGAAGAGTGAGGACCTGAAAACAAAGCCAACAGCATCAGTCAGACAAAACCGAAGAAGAGAAGTTAGCTCGACCTGCAAATCCCTACCCGGGGAAAAGTTCCAATCCCGGGTGTATCTCGCCGACGGGTCGAGCCCAACCACGTCAGTAGCCCGGATGTAGAAGTAGCTGCGAGACCAGTCCTCGACCTTCGACAGCTTGCTCGCCTTAGACCCCGAGCTGGGTGCCTCCAGGACGTTCGCCACAGGCTTGAAAGCGGCATAGAAGGTCCCAGGAATCCCAGGGTTTGCCTTATGCTGGGTGAGCGCCTCGAACATAGGCACCGTCACCTCCACGTCGCATTCGTGCCCCAAGGTCATCCCCTGGATCGTGGACGGGCAGACCTGCGAGATGGCCAAGCCCCGCGCCCGGCAATACTGGACGAACAGCTCGGGGAGAGGAAGGCGCAAGCCGCACTTCTGGAAGAACGACTCATACAGGCAGACGAAGCCCGGCCGAGGAGTCCACGGGCGCTCCTCCGCCCTAGGAAGGCGGAGCTCGACGCCAGCAGGGAAGTCGCACAAATCCCTCAGCAGAGTCACCGATTCCGCTGTGCTCCAGGTCGGTGACCCTCCCTGCTCGTAAGGAACCAGGGGAGACCTCACCCTGGCCACTCGTACTCCGCCGCCGCGGCCGCCCTGACGACCACCGCGGTCGCCCAGATGCCCGGTTCTACCCCCAGCTTGGCCAACGCCGCGACCGCCAGAGGAAGACCTAACCACCGTCTTCTTCCGGAGATGGGTCCCCAGGAGCGTCGGGGCGGCCCCCGAAGTCGAAGGAGCAGACTGTCCCCCACTGTCTGCGCCTCGACACGGAGAGGAGGCACGGTCGGAACCACCGGAGGAAGAACTCGGAGAATCGCTACCGCCACCACGGGACGCCGACTCTTCGCTCGACTCAGCCCTAATACCGTCTAACACCGGCGCCATTGCACGGAGAGGAGGAGATCGAAAAATACAAAGAAAGCAAGAAGGGAAAGGAGGAAATCGGAGAGAAGAGGTTACCTTAGGGTTATGCGCAGAAGGTTTTAACAGGAGGAAGAAGAAGGGTTTAAATAGAAGAAGGGGGACAGTGAAGCGACGCCTGGACACGTGTCGGAAAATACACGGCCGCCCAGGAACCTAATGATGACGCCTCTTCGCTATCCCCACGCCAAAAAAGCAAAGGACGCCTCGGTAAACGTGAAGCGTCTATCGCACGACGCGCTTGGGCGTCCCACACGAAAAACGAGGCAACCTTTCACTCTCCCACGCGATGGGCACGCGCCAACCGTCTACGGATTCTCGGGAAGATCAACACGTACGAGCACGGACTCCCCGTCCTAAGATGTGCCGAACTAACATCTGATCAACTTCGGCATGCTCACTTCGCCTCGCGATACCGAACTGGGGGAGGGCCTATTGTTGGAGGTGGGCCTAGCACCCCCAATTAGTTAGGCCCATCTTAGGAAAAACCCCTCTTCAGCCCGGTCGCCGGCCTGAAAGCACCGACCCGCAAGACCCCTCTTCAGCTCGGTCGCCGACCTGAAAGCGACGCACCTCGGGCCCGGTCTGACACTTCAAGGCAGGAATGTCAGAAGAGCAGAAGGCAAGTGGGAGTTGGTCGAACAGTATATTGTCTGAGCAGGAGTATGGGCTGACCTCGACATCTCACCAACCCTGCAGACTCGACAAAGGAGAAGAAGACACGTGGAGGAGTTGGTCAAACAGTACGCTGCTCTGCAACACGCCACGCCGAGCTCATCATGACCTCTATCCTCGAAAGCCGGAACACGCCTCCTAGGCCACCTTACCCGCAAAAGAGGCCGAAGACGCCACGTGGCCCCGAGATTCCGGGAAGCAGGAAGCCAACCTCGGCTATATATACCCCTCGATGTCATTAATGAGGGGGACATTTGATTTGGGCAATTTCCGACCTGTAACTAGCTACCCGACCTCTCTCTTTCTCTCTTTGTAACAAGACAACATTTTAGAACGCCGAACTGGACGTCCTTCGGAACCAGTTCGTAATTCTAAAGTGTTCATCTCTCTCACCATCAATAAAAGGAAACACGGCCCCCGACCTACTCATCTCTCTCTGCGACCTGCTTTAATAGTGGTTAAACTGCTCTAATTAACGAAAATCTCACCTCTCATCTCCTAATCACTCTTTAAACATACTTAGTGATCCCCGGGATCAACAATATACACTCAATTTCTTCTCTCTCTCATCTCACACGTAACTCTCTGTACTCCTCTCTCCTTTTCCACTCGTCTATCACTTTGATCTTTCTCTTTCCCTCTCACCTTCTTCTCAGTGATAAAACAATATACAATATATAAATATATATACATAACCATATATAATATATCTTATTTTATAACACGTTTTCAGCACGATCGTTCCCCGATCCGTTCATATACCGAAAAGTGAGGTTTAATTTATGTTCAATCTTTTTACCTTTATATATTATTTCGAGGTGATAGGCAATGCCTTCCCCGAACTGATCGTTATGAAAGGCTATGCCTTTCCCGAACCGATCGTTATGAAAGGCTATGCCTTCACGTTCATGATCATATGGTAGACTATGTCTCCTTAGATCATATGGCAGGCTCTGTCCCCATGAAATTAATGTCCCGAAGACATTTATGAAAAAGTTCCAGAAGAACTATATGAAAATATATATATCCAGAAGATATACATGATAGCGTTCCTGAAGAACTGCTTCGTCCAGAAGACGAATATATTACAGTAATTATTATCGGAGCGCGGCTCGGCCGCCCCATTATTAATTTATTATTTTTGCAATAATTTAAGTGGATGACTTTAGTCACCATGATTTATTTATTTACTGTCAATATTATAATGGACGGCTGAGCCGCCACATATATTTTATCTTCTGTTTAAATGTGGATGATTCTGTCACCACAATATTGCCTTTAATTATTTGTTTGTTATGGTTATTATATAAGGAGGGCCGGTCGCCTGTATATAACCATTTTTATCTGAAATTTGGTAAATTTAACTGATTAATTATTAAGAATTTCAGATCGATTTTTCGCCATTTCCAACGGCTATAAACGGCCAGTGAACGGTATTTTCAATCTATAAATATACTTATCTTTCATTCATTCTTTTCACTCAAAATCTCTCATCTTCACTAAAAATCCTTTCTAAGAAAATCATTTGTTTTTACGAAGAAGAAGAAGAAGAAAAAAATGCTTCATCCGCTTTTAGTTTTTGTAATAGGTTTTATACTTGTTGCTTTTTACGGTTTACTCGTCGGAGAATTTTCTCCCGAGGAAAATGTGATGGTTTTTATTTTGATGTTTTATGCATTTGTGTTTCTTTTAATTGCGCTATTTATTCCGGCGCCTACTATGTTTTAAATTGCTATGTATTCCTTAAATCGCAATATCTTATTTAAATTTATGATTAATAAAATATTAATTTATGTTTACAGTAATCATGTCAAATTTAACGAATCTCAAAATCGATGCCCTTGATATCTCTGGAAACAATTATATGAGATGGGCAGTAGCTGCAAAGATGCATTTAAAAGGAAAAGGGATTCTTGATACCATCGATAAATCAAAAACAACTCCTGAAGAGAGAAAGGCAAACCCCATTATATTTTTATTCCACCATATCCACGATGGTTTAACAGATGAATATATCACGAAAGAAGATCCTGCAGATCTTGGGCAATCACTCAAAGATAGGTTTGATCACCAGAAATATGTGATCTTACCAAAAGCAAAACATGAGTGGTTGAACCTCCGGTTCCAGGATTATAAGAGAGTAAGCGAATATAATTCAGCTATATTCTAAATCACTTACAGGATAATGTTATGTGGAGAAAACATAAGCGATTTTGATATGATCGAGAAAACTCTCCAAACATTTCATCCTGGAAACGTAGTCTTGCAGCAACAATACCCGGCAAGTGGATACAAGAAGTATTCAGAGTTGATGCAAGTTCTCTTGGTGGCAGAACAAAATAACGAATTCGTGACATTAAACCATCAGTCTCGTCCAACTGGATCAGCTCCATTCCCAGAAGCGAATGTTGTAGCATCCAGTTACAATAATTGGCAAAAACATGGACCCGGTCGAGGCCGTGGTCGTGGACGCGGTCGAGGAAATGGTCGCGGTCGTGGACGAGGATATGGACGTGGATGAGGAAGGAAGTGCCATCCTTATGATTCCAATAGTGGAAGAAATAATAAAAGGTTCAATGGAAATGAAGTTGGTCACGTGAATAATAAGCAACATGAGAATCCTTGCTGCAGATGCGGCATGAAAGGACATTGGTCCCGTACCTGTCGTACGCCGAAATATTTTGCCGATCTGTATCAAGAATCACAAAAGACGAAAGGAAAAGAAGGTGAAACCAACTTCACATATGGTAAACCCGGACCTTCTTTTGATGGTATAAATGATGATATGCATCTCGATATTTCTGATTTCGTGGTTGATTCTGAAAACATCAACGAACGACAAAACGAATAAGATCTTCCTGAAGAAGAAAATATGACATGATAATTATATAGTTGTGCTTGTTAATCTTTGTGAAGAAGAATAATGTTTCTATTTTTTGTGTTTTTTGTAAAATAGTTTTATTGTAATATAAAGCTTCTATCTTGCTATGTTTATTAATATTTTTTAATGAATATTTTAAATTCATAATATGTCAAAATCTGAGATCCAGGATGGAGATATATGTCTGGCAGACAGTGCTACAACGCACACAATACTTAAGGATAAAAAGTATTTTTCCTCTCTTAAAATGAAAGATTCCGCCGGAAACGTGAATACTATATCTGGTAATGCAAAAATTATTATGGGCTCCGGAAGAGTCAGTTTTTCAATGCCGAGGGGAACGAAATTTGAATCAAATGATGCATTATATTCCCCTAAATCTTACAGAAATTTGTTAAGTTTAAGAGATATCCGCAGAAATGGATATCACATAGAAACTATGAATAAAAATGGCATTGAATATCTTTGCATCACATCAGTTACCCCGGAGAGAAAACTTATATTAGAAGAATTACCAGTATTATCCTCCGGATTATATTCCACAAAAATAAATATGGCTGAATCATATATTACGGTAACCCGAAGTTTACAAATACATTTAAAGTTTGGCATGAACGACTAGGGCATCCTGGTTCAGTCATGATGCTGAAAATTGTGGAAAATTATATTGGTCATCCGTTGAAAAACCAGAAGGTTTTTCAATCGAGCGAATTTTCATGTAATGCTTGTTCTCAAGGAAAACTCATAACTCGCCCATCACCAGCCAAAATTGGGAATGAATCTCCGGTATTCTTGGAAAAAATACATGGTGATATATGTGGGCCTATCCACCCACCATGCGGACCATTTCGATATTTTATGATATTAATTGACGCATCCAGTACATGGTCACACGTATGTCTATTGACAACAAGAAATACGGCTTTCGCAAAATTCATTGCCCAAATAATCAGGTTGAAAGCACAATTCCCTGACTACGTCATAAAGAAAGTTAGGCTTGATAACGCTGGTGAATTCACTTCACAAGCTTTTAATAGCTATTGTATGTCAATGGGAATCGATGTTGAGCATCCGGTCCCCCAAGTACATACACAAAATGGCATGGCTGAATCTTTGATTAAGCGTCTGCAACTCATTGCTAGACCATTGATATTGTGAACAAAGCTCCCAATATCTATATGGGGTCATGCTATCTTGCATGATGCATCATTGGTCCAGATAAGACCAAGCACATATAATAAACATTCCCCTTTACAATTAACATCTGGCCAGGAGCCAAATGTATCTCATCTCCGTGTTTTTGGTTGTGCGGTTTATGTTCCTATATCCCCACCGCAAAGAACAAAAATGGGTCCACAAAGGAGATTGGGTATATACGTTGGTTATACATCACCAAGTATAATTCGGTACCTTGAACCGCAAACTGGTGATATATTTACGGCTCGTTTTGCCGATTACCATTTTAATGAAGCTGAATTTCCAGCGTTAGGGGGAGGAATTAAAGAAATTCCAAAAGATGTTACATGGTGCACACCGTCTTTATTGCACCTAGATCCCCCTACAAATCAATGCGAGCTCGAAGTTCAGAAAATCGTACACTTACAAAATATGGCAAATCAGTTACCAAATGCGTTCACCGATACAAAAAGGGTGACAAAATCATATATCTCTGCTGCAAATGCTCCATCAAGAATTAACGTTTTTGAAGAACAAATTGATGGGAATAGAGCAAATGAACCCAGAGTTCAGTTAAAAAGGGGGAGGCCAATTGGTTCTAAAAAAAAATCCCCGGAAGAAAAATAAATTGGGAAAACAAAATGAAAAAGGTTCCCGAAGAACCATATAAAGAAAAATGTCCAGAAGACATACATGAAATGGTCAAAGAGAACCACATAAAGAGATTCATCCAGAAAAATACGAGATTTCCATTAACTATGCCCAAGACGGAAAATTATGGGATATAAATGAAATAGAAGATAATAATGGAATTTTCTCATTCTCTGTATCCAAAGACATTGATTATGAAAGTGATGATCCAGACCCAAGGTCCGTATCAGAGTGCCAGAAAAGGCCTGATTGGGAAAAATGGCAAATGGCCATGAAAAATGAATGATTCTCCCTCAATAAAAGAAATGTTTTTGGACATATTGTCACTACACCCAAAGATATAAAATCGGTTGGGTACAAGTGGGTTTTTGTGCGAAAAAGAAATGAGAAAAATGAAATCAAAAGATATAAAACTCGACTTGTGGCACAAGGATTTTCTCAAAGACCGGGAATTGATTATGAAGAAACATACTCCCCAGTTATGGATGCAATTACATTCAGATTTTTAATGAGCCTTGCGGCATCTAAAAATCTAGAAATGTATCTTATGTATGTAGTGACATCATATCTATATCGATCACTTGATAATGATATATATATGAGGATCCCAGAAGGGATAAAAATGCATGTAGCATTAAACTCAAAACCCAGAGAGATATGTTCGATCAAATTATAGCGATCACTTTACGGATTAAAACAATCCGGGAGCATGTGGTACAATCGCTTAAGCAAAGGGTATGTGAATAATACAATTTGCCCTTACGTCTTTATTAAGAAATCCTCATCAGGATTTGTGATTATTGCTGTATATGTTGATGACCTGAACATCATTGGAACTCTAAAGGAAATTGATGATGTAAGAACTCATATGAAAGAAGAGTTCGAAATGAAAGATCTCAGACAGACAAAATTTTGTCTTGGACTCCAGATAGAGCATTTCCGAGATGGAATATTCATTCATCAATCAAATTATACCAAAAGGATCCTAAAACGCTTTTATATGGATAAAGCAAATCTCTTGAGTACCCCGATGGTCAATAGATCGCTCAATGTTGAAAAAGATCCATTCCGACCTCGTGAAGATAACGAGGAAGAGTTAGGTCCTGAAGTACCTTATATGAGAGCTATAGGAGGACTTATGTATCTTGTAAATTGTACCCGACCGAATATAGCATTTGCTACAAATCTACTTGCAAGATATAGTTCGTCACCTACACGCAGACATTGGAATGGGATAAAACATATATTTCGTTATCTTCAAGGAACAATTGATTTGGGATTATTTTATCCTCGAAATCCCAGATTTGGTTTATTGGGTTTGCGGATGCAGGATATTTATCAGATCCGCATAAATCCCGGTCGCAAACTGGATATGTTTTCACCATTGGAGGAACTGCGATCTCATGGCGAAAACAAACTTTGGTTGCCACTTCTTCAAATCATGCAGAAATTATTGCACTTCATGAGGCATGTAGAGAATGTGTATGGCTCAGATCCATCACTCAACACATTCAAGAAGCCACCAGAATAATCACCAACAAAGAACCAACAATCTTGTATGAAGATAACGCTGCATGCGTTGCCCAGACAACAGAAGGCTATATCAAGAGAGACAGAACAAAACACATCCCTCCAAGACTACATCATTAATTAGGATCATTTGGTACAAAAAAGCAGGAAAGAGATGAGGATGTTCAAAGAGATTTTCATGTGTTGAATAGAGCTGATGAAGGAGATGTGGTGTTCTTAGATGCATGATATAGTGTTAATGATGAAAGGTTTAAAGACATGTTTAATGAAGAGACGAAGGTAATACAAGAAAAGGAAACCTACTTTAATAGTGAAGAACAAGAAGAAGTAGAAAGGGAAAGAAAGTGAGCGGGAATTTGGTTTAGGTTATAAAGAGTAGCCATGATCCTAATTAGAGTCCGAAAAAAATGGAAGCAATGGGCAAATCAGAAAAAAAACAAAAAGAAAAGCACATGATTTCATGGAGCTTTGGATAAGAAGACTTATATATGGATGTTTCAGAAGTTTAATAATGGGTTAGAGTTTAAGGACCAGCTCTTGCGGTACTCACTCAAGACTCAATATTATGTTAAGATGGCTAAATTTGAAGAAAACCAGATTGTTGTTATTTGTTGCGGTGAAAAATGTCTTTTCAGAGTGTATTGTTCATATGTGATCTCTATTAATAAGTGGATGGTGAAAGTCTATCGATTGTATCACAATCATGAGAAATCAAGTAGAGTGTCAATGTTGAATCAATAAGTTATTGTAATATTGGTTAGGAGTTATCGCAGGACAGATAAGATGGAATTTGAGTATGAAATCTACTTAAAAATATAATGGAGAATTTGACTTTAAAATATTGGGCAGCGATATTTAAGATATGTTAGTAGAATTTCAAGGGTTTTAAAATTGTGAAACCTTGATTGGATAAATTAGAACTTTAAATGATTTAAAATAAATTAAAAGTGTTCAAAGTCTCACAGTTAAAATAAAATAAAATCCTTCAAAGTCTCACACGGAAAAAAACAGGAAAATAGCCATAAAGGAACGATTTAGATATTAGATTAAAAATAAAAAATTGATAAGATTGAGTATGAGTATAAACATGAGTATACGGATGAGACGGGCGATGATAGTTGATTTGAGATTTTGAATGGTTGAAATGCATAATCACGATTGAATCTATGCGATTATTTTGAGCTTGATTTATTTGTCTTTATTTTTTTGATATGTCACTCCCACAATTATTCTCAGTTGTAAACCATTGTAGGAACAAAAAGGTGAAGTTAGACTTTGTGAATTTTTAGTATAAGGGTTTTAAAAGTGTTAAATTTTGATTGAATAAATTATAACTTCAAGGATTTTAAAATAAAATAAGGATTTTAAAATAAAGTAAAGTTTATAAATTTTCACAGTTGAAAGATAATAAAATCTTCGTCTCACACGAAAAAACAGTAAAGATAGCGAGAAATAAACCACAAGCTATTAACAATCTTTCAAACATATATATATATATATATATATATATATATATATACATCTAAATGTAATAGAAAACTTAATAAACAAATTTAACGGTTACAAAAAAATATGTGTACAGTAAAACATAACTAAAGTACTATCATATTAAAAAACTATTTAATTACATATTTTAAATGTTTATATTAAAATTTCTTCATATCTAATTATACATCTCATTCGAAAAAATATTAACACCAACATTAAAAGTTAATATTGGGTACGTTTTCAACAAGTTTATATCAGTAATACTTCATATAATATTTATATATCACATATTACAAAACACAAAACTACACACCAATCCAAGTAAATTATAATTCTTCCAATACACATATTAAATTTATAAAAATCGAAGCCATCAACAATCTTGAAAACATATATATACCTATATGTATATAAAAAAAATATTTCACATATAACAATCAACCCGTGCAACAGCACGGGTCCATAATCTAGTATATAGTAAAAACGAAGTAATTTTTCGGAATGGAGGCATAATTCACTCTTAGATGGTTAATTATTTCTTTGCTCCTAGAATTAAAAATTCGATGCTACCTCTTATGTGTAAACTAGGATTTAACCCGCGCTATAATTAGCGCGGAGTGATTTTTTAAAAATAAATTGTTTTGAAATTTTTAAATATTGTTTTTATCTGAATTCTATAGTATAGCTAACTAATGATTATAGATAAAGCTGTCAATTTGTAATAATTTGTCTATTTAACCCGTTTTGCAGTGAACTAAAATATTATTCGGGCTAACCAGTAAAAACTTATAATCTTGAAAACATAACTCTAATATACACCATTAAATGACTCTAGTTTTTTGTGGTTAGTCTACGAACTCTTAAAAAATTAGTTTTCTTGTGTCTAACTTTTTATAGAATTAGTAAAATATTTTTCAACTTTTGTTTTGATATATATATTCAAATAAAATACAATAAATTATAGTGAAGAATATATCAAGATTTTGAATAGATTTTTGTTTCTTTGAATATATATGAATTGATTATTATTTTAAAATATATAGTATTAAAAATAATTAAAAATTAAATAATAATTAACCTCTTTAATGCAAAATATATACTTTCCATATTGTAATCAATAATTTTAAAAGACTATTATATCATTTCTTATTTCAATTATTCTTTGTTATTTGTAATGGCATTTCATGTAATAACTTACAAATCAATAGAAGAGGCTTTAACATCGTCGGGACCTGAACGTGAACTTATTCCTTCACTACAAAGACAGCTGGTTCAGGCATATCGAGAAGAAGAAGTTTATTGGTTTCTGAAAAGTCGGAATTCGTGGTTGACGGTTGGTGATCGCAATACTAAATTTTATCAAGCCTGTACAAAAACCAGATTCTCAAAAAACAGAATTCATTCAATACATGATGACTAGGGGCATTGTTACAGAGGAGATATCGAGATTGGTAATCACGCAAAAGCTTTCTTCAAATCTGTTTACTCAAGCAACAGGAAATCAGTCCGCGGAGAGATTTTTAATGGCTTTCCCAAATCCGTAACAGATGATTTGAACGAAACTCTTACAAAGGAATTTTCAGAATTGGAAATTTTTGAAGCTGTGTCTTCGATTGGAGTAGATAAAAGACTTGTTCCTTATGGCTTTACAGCACGTTTCTACCAAGAATGTTGGGACATTGTTGGTCCAGGTGTAATCAAAGAGGTACGACGCTTTTTCGATACTAAGGTTATGAGTCCATGATTAAATCATACCAACATCTGCATAATTCCGAAAATTAATAAGCCAACTACTCTATCACTTTTTGTACAAAATTATCTCAAAGCTTCTAGTAAGACGATTAAAGGGGTCTTTAAATCTGATAGTATCAGAGGAACAAGCTGCGTTTATTCCAGGGAGAATGGCCTCCGATAATCATCTGATTGCCAACGAACTAATGCATTCTCTCAAGGCTCGTAAGCGAGTTTCAAAGACTTATATGGCGGTCAAAACGGATATTAGCAAAGGTTATGACCGTGTGGAATGGGACTTTTTAGAAGCGACTATGAGAGCTTCCGGTTTTTCAGATCTTTGGATTGAGTGGGTAATGGCGGCGGTGATATCAATTAGCTATTCCATCTTAATTAATGGAAATCCACAAGGTCAGATTAATCCAGAAAGGGGTATTCGACAGGGAGATCCTCTTTCGCCTTATTTGTTTATCCTTTGTGCGGACGTTTTGAGTCATCTCATTAAAATGAAAGCACAAGAAGACAAAATTCGTGGAATCAGGATTGGAAATGGAGTTCCTGCGATTACACATTTGCTTTTCGCAGATGATTCTTTATTCTTCTGTCAGGCCAATAATCGTAATTGCAGGGCTCTAAAAGATATATTCCAGCTTTATGAGGAATGTTTAGGTCAAAATATCAATCAAGGAAAATATGTCATAACATCGCTTGAAACGTTTGAAACGTTTGCTGAGAATTGATAATCAGGGTAGTGGGGGAAAGTATATTAGTTTGCCGGAACAATTTGGCCGCAAGAAATCAGAAATGTTAAACTACATCATTGATCGAGTAAAAAAAAGAACTTTCTCTTGGAGTTGTAAACTTTTATCTCCAGCTGGTAAGGAAGTCTTGTTGAAATCTGTTGCTATGGCCATGCATGTGTTTTCTATGTCTTGTTTTAAACTCCCCACCCAAGTGGTGAATGAAATCACTAGTGTACTATCTAGATTCTGGTGGGAAAAACAACAAGATAAAAGGGGAATCTCACGGGTAGCGTGGAAGAAGTTACAACTATCTAAGAAAGAAGGCGGGCTTGGTTTTCGGGATTTAGAGTCCTTTAATGATGCTTTGTTGGCGAAACAAACATGAAGACTACTGCAGTTCCCTAGCTCCTTATTTGCTAAATTATTTAAAGCAAAGTATTATCGAGAGGGGTCAATCTTGCAGGCTAAATCTCAAAGATATCAATCTTATGGTTGGTCATCGATACTAGATGGTCTTGCTTTGCTTAAGAAAGGTATCAGATTTAATGTGGGTTCGGGACAGGATATTTTAGTTTTCAGTGACAATTGGATCCCGGACAATACTCCTCGAGCAGCTTTGGGTTCTACTGATGAATCTCTAATGGTGAGTGATCTCATCTCTTGTAATGGAAACAATCGTTGTTGGAATGACACTGCACTATCCACTCATCTTCTTGAAGATGACATTCAACGGGTGAAATCTATCTTCCTAGCTCAACAAATTGAAGACGATAAAGTGGTATGGAATTACAATAATAACGGAATTTATTTTGTTCGATCTGGATACCATTTGTCTAGAAAGCTTTCGATTGGTATTGATACATAAGTCCAATTACCACATGGAGATCCTTTGTTGAAAGCAAAGATTTGGAAATTACCCATCCTACCAAAGTTGAAGCATTTTCTCTGGCGTGTTATGTCTAACGCTTTGGGAACAGCTACCAGGCTTACAACTCGAGGGATTCTTCTAGACACAACTTGTCAGCGTTGCGGTCTCGCTGCAGAAACAATTAATCAGATGCTCTTTGAATGCCCAATTTCGAATAAGGCTTGGCGTATTGCAAATCTGCCTATCCCTTGCCTATATACTCATTCGTCTGATGTTGATGACAATATCAGGATTATTTTAGAGTCTTAAAATCTAGATGGGATTTCCCCTGAACTGAAGCTTCTACCCTTCTGGTTAATGTGGCGACTTTGGAAGTCAAGGTATAACCTGATCTTCAACAAACGGATACCGGATGTTCACAAAGATGTTCAAAAATCGGCAGCGGAGGTGAATGAGTGGATTCGGGTAACAGTTAATGATACGACATTTGGGACATCTTCTTCATGTACAACATCAACTTCATCTCCAACCACTTCTGATCTCTGCTGGAAAAGACCTCCTTCCGGTTTTTTGAAGTGCAATTTCGATGCTGCGTATAATCCCTCATCTAAGCAAGTATCTGCAGGGTGGCTTTTACGAGATCATTTAGGTGTCGCTAAATTTTGGGGATCAGCCTGTTTAGGGATGACTTCTTCAGCACTTGAAGCAGAGGGAAAATCTTTACTATTAGCAATGCAAAATATAAGAATTATGGGTTTTCAATCGGTAATCTTCGAGGGTGATTCAAAGGTCCTTATCAATAATCTTCATGGAATCTCTAAAGACTTTGCCATCCATAACCTTTGCCGTGACATCTCCATGTGGGCAAGAAGATTCAAATCATATGATTTTCAGTTTGTGAAACGTTTCTCCAACGAACCAGCACATTGCTTAGCAAGGCATGGCCCGGTTAATAATGTATTTTATTCGAGTAGAATTCATCTTCCTCGATGGTTAACAAACAATTTATATATGGATTATGTAAACTCTCGTTTTACTTAATATAAAGTATATTTCGTAGAAAAAAAAAACTTACAAATCAAATTTCATTTTTAAAAATGTCTTGTTAAATAATATTATATAGATTGTGTGTTTCGTCTATAAATTAGCGGAATTACCCTTAATGAAAATCGATCCTAATCAGCAACTCGGTTTTTGAAGCAAATGATGTTTTAACTTCTTTTGATTAATTACATAAACACTAGCGAGATCGTTGTGTGCCGCAAGTATTTTGTATTTATCACTTTATATAATAATTAAAAAATAGTGGGAAACCCTTAGAATGATCTTGGCTACATATACCAATATTTCTTTTTTCGTCATTGGAAAAAAGACCAAAAAACTCACCCATTGTCCTAGTAAAACTTCCTCATTAAACATTGTCCTATTAAGGCTTATATTAATTAAAATCCTAAATTACCTTTGCATAATATTTTAATTTTTTTTGTAAACTTTTAAAAAATGAAAAGAAAAGAAACGATAAAACTTACAAAAACTGGTAAATGTGATGTAAAAAAAAGGCAGGTAAATCACACAACATTCACGACCCAAAAAAAAAAAAAAAACTCCTCGTTATCTCGTCCTCTCCGGCTTTCCTCCTCCTCTGACTTTCCTCCACCGTCTCGGCCTCATAATCGTAAGTCCTTTTTCTCTTTCCCCGCCGTCTTAGCATTGCTCCTTTAATTAGGGTTTATGGTCTCTTAAGGAATCAGATTTATCGATCTAGGGAATCTTAGTCAATTTTGACTTGAGGGACAACCCTTCTTAATCTGGGTTTTTAGATTTCTGATGTCTTGGCTTGTTCAAAATCGCATTGGAAATTCTTGTTACGCCTCAGACCTTTGGCTTCTATCGCTTTTTCCTCTATGCTCATAGAGAATCTCTCTACAGCTTCGGAAGTATTACCTGAAACACTTGATAAATCTTCACAGTTGGAGGAAATATGGAATGTTATTGTAGGTAAAGTCGGTGATAGAGTCACTAGCTTATAAACGTGCAATAAAAAGTTAGAAAAATTAGGAGAGTTGTGTAATTTAAAGCAGCAAAAAAGAGTTCAATTTTTTTAATAATTTTGCCTAATGTTGTTGTATCCTTGTGCGTGTATACCTGAGCATACACGGGTGTGTGCTTGATTGGTTTGATTGAACTAAGCTGTGTTGACACTATTAAGTTAGCTTTAGAGAGAAATTTTGGTTAGAAACAGAAACGTCTCATGTTTGCTGTTGTGTATGGCTAATGCAATTGTTATCAAATAGTCTTGAGTCTTTGATTTGGGTTTCACTTTAATTTTTCGTGAATCATGATTGTACCTTTGTTTCCATTTTTTTTTATACTTTGATATGGTTAAGTTTATGTTTTGTTTTGATATGAGAAAGAACATGATATATTTATCTAACATATGCTTGAAATAGGATCCGTTGGAAAAGGTTTGAGTGGAGAGATGAATACCTTCTTTGCTCATAAAACTAGGGTGAGAAATTCCTGATACTCTAAAACTCTTACGTAATTCACTAGATCATGTGAATCTGCTGTAGGCGACTTAACCTTCACTTTTTGGTTTTGTTTTGTAACTTGGTACTTCATTCGTTTTGAACAAATCTGTAAAAAACAGCAGTTGAAGCTTAAGCTGGAATATAGACTAAAGTTTTTTAAATAGTCCTGCCTACTTATTTCAAAACGACCCCAAGTAACGCAAATCTGATGGAAAATGAATGTCTTTTCATTGTCAAATATAGTTCTAAATGTCACGTACAACTGTATCGATCCATTCTTCTTTGTTCTTTGCATATTCAACAAATTTTTTCACTTGACGATCATTCGTGATAATAATCGGTGGAGATCCTAAGATGTTGATCAAATCGCTAGGTATATAACTGAACTCGACATGAACAATGCTCTAATCGATTTCGTAGTCCTATAAAACCATCAATTTTAACTCCTCGAGAGTAGTACTTGATTCCAAAGTATCCACTCTTTATTGGCACCGATCTCCATACACCACATATTACATAGATATGCAACATATTAACGAAGAATAAGAAAAAAAAAACTGATTAAAGTATAAAAAATTTAGGGACTTTGAGGTTTTTTCAAAGAAATGAGTAAACAAATAATGGATGCTGCTCATTCCTCCTTTTGGAGGCTCTAGTTCCTATTTCTAGTCTCAGCACTCCATATTGTCGGTTTATTCAATAACGGTATGTTCTTAGCATTTCGGCCATATATTGCCGTTTTGGATCTGAATTGAAACTGTTGTATTGAAGCAATGAGATAAGCACAAGGAAGTGTGCTGAGCGGACATTGTTCATCAACCCCTTAAAAGAAATGAGTATATAAGTAGTGGATGCTTCTCATTACTCCTTTAGGAGGCTCTAGTTCCTATTTCTAGTCTCTGAACTCCATATTGTTTGTTTTACTCACTAACGGTCCGTTTTTAGACTTTTGGTCATATATTGCCGTTCCGGGTCTGAATTGGACCGTTTAATAGACGAAATCCCGTTTTTCAAATTCTCATAGGGGTTTTGAGGTTTCTTCAAAGAAATGAGTAAACAGGTAATAGATGCTTCTCATTCCTCCTTTTGGAGGCTCTAGTTCCTATTTCTAGTCTCTGCACTCCATATTGCTTGTTTTACTCAATAACGGTCCGTTCTTAGCATTTTGGCCATATATTGCCGTTTTGGGTCTGAATTGGACCGTTTACTAGCCGAAATCCCGTTTTTCAAATTCCCATAGGGGCTTTGAGGTTTCTTCAAAGAAATGAGTAAACAAGTAATGGATGCTTCTCATTCCTCCTTTTGGAGGCTCTAGTTCCTATTTCTAGTCTCTGCACTCCATATTGCTTGTTTTACTCAATAACGGTTTGTTCTTAGCATTTTGGCCATATATAGCCGTTTTCGGTCTGAATTGAACCGTTTACTAGACTAAATCCCAATTTTCAAATTTTCATAGGGACTTTGAAGTTTCTTAAAAGAAATGAGTAAACAAGTAATGGATGCTTCTCATTACTCCTTTAGGAGGCTCTAGTTCCTATTTCAAGTCTCTGCACTCCATATTGCTTGTTTTACTCACTAACGGTCCGTTCTTAGCATTTTGGCCATATATTGCCGTTTTGGGTCTGAATTTGACCGTTTACTTGCCGAAATCCCATTTTTCAAATTCTCATAGGGACTTTGAGGATTCTTCAAAGAAATGAGTAAACAAGTAATGGATGCTTTTCATTCCTCCTTTAGGAGGTTCTAGTTCCTATTTCTAGTCTCAGCACTCCATATTGCCTGCTTTACTCAATAACGGTATGTTCTTAGCATTTTGGCCATTTATTGCAGTTTTGGGTCTGAATTGGACCGTTTACGAGACGAAATACCGTTTGTCAAATTCTCATAGGGACTTTGAAGTTTCTTAAAAGAAATGAGTAAACAAGTAATGGATGCTTCTCATTCCTCCTTTTGGAGGCTCTAGTTCCTATTTCTAGTCTCTGCACTCCATATTGCTTGTTTTACTCACTAACGGTCCGTTCTTAGCATTTTGGCCATATATTGCCGTTTTAGGTCTGAATTGGACCGTTTACTAGCCGAAATCCCGTTTTTCAAATTCTCATAGGGACTTTGAGGTTTCTTAAAAGAAATGAGTAAACAAGTAATGGATGCTTCTCATTCCTCCTTTTGGAGGCTCTAGTTCCTATTTCTAGTCTCTGCACTCCATATTGCTTGTTTTACTCAATAACGGTCTGTTCTTAGCATTTTGGCCATATATTGCCGTTTTGGGTCTGAATTGGACCGTTTACTAGACGAAATCCCGTTTTTCAAATTCTCATAGGGACTTTGAGGTTTCTTAAAAGAAATGAGTAAACAAGTAATGGATGCTTCTCATTACTCCTTTAGGAGGCTCTAGTTCCTATTTCTAGTCTCTGCACTCCATATTGCTTGTTTTACTCAATAACGGTCCGTTCTTAGCATTTTGGCCATATATTGCCGTTTTGGGTCTGAATTGGACCGTTTACTAGACGAAATCCCGTTTTTCAAATTCTCATAGGGACTTTGAGGTTTCTTAAAAGAAATGAGTAAACAAGTAATGGATGCTTCTCATTACTCCTTTAGGAGGCTCTAGTTCCTATTTCTAGTCTCTGCACTCCATATTGCTTGTTTTACTCACTAACGGTCCGTTCTTAGCATTTTGGCCATATATTGCCGTTTTGGGTCTGAATTGGACGGTTTACTAGCCGAAATCCCGTTTTTCAATTTCCCATAGGGACTTTGAGGTTTTTTCAAAGAAACGAGTAAACAAGTAATGGGTGCTTCTCAATCCTCCTTTTGGAGGCTCTAGTTCCTATTTCTAGTCTCTGCACTCCATATTGCTTGTTTTACTTAATAACGGTCCGTTTTAGCATTTTGGTCATATATTGCCGTTTTGGGTTTGAATTGGAAGGTTTACTAGCCGAAATCCCGTTTTTCAAATTTTCATAGGGACTTTGAGGTTTCTTAAAAGAAATGAGTAAACAAGTAATGGATGCTTCTCATTACTCCTTTAGGAGGCTCTAGTTCCTATTTCAAGTCTCTGCACTCCATATTGCTTGTTTTACTCACTAACGGTCCGTTCTTAGCATTTTGGCCATATATTGCCGTTTTGGGTCTGAATTTGACCGTTTACTTGCCGAAATCCCGTTTTTCAATTTCCCATAGGGACTTTGAGGTTTTTTTCAAAGAAATGAGTAAACAAGTAATGGATGCTTCTCATTCCTTCTTTTGGAGGCTCAAGTTCCTATTTCTAGGTTCTGCACTCCATATTGCTTGTTTTACTCAATAACGGTCCGTTCTTAGCATTTTGGCCATATATTGCTGTTTTGGGTCTGAATTGGACCTGTTGAATTGAAGCAATGAGATAAGCACAAGGAAGTGTTCTGAGCGGACATTGTTCATCAGCCCCTTAAAAGAAATGAGTATATAATTAGTGGATGCTTCTCATACTCCTTTAGGGGGCTCTAGTTCCAATTTCTAGTCTATGCACTCCATATTGCTTGTTTTACTCAATAACAGTCTGTTCTTAGCATTTTGGCCATATATTGCCGTTTTGGGTCTGAATTTGACCGTTTACTAGCCGAAATCCCGTATTTCAAATTCTCATAGGGACTTTGAGGTTTTTTCAAAGAAATGAGTAAACAAGTAATGGATGCTGCTCATTCCTCCTTTAGGAGGCTCAAGTTCCTATTTCTAGTCTCTGCACTCCATATTGCTTGTTTTACTCAATAACGGTCCGTTCTTAGCATTTTGGCCATATATTGCCGTTTTGGGTCTGAATTGGACCGTTTACTAGACGAAATCCCGTTTTTCAAATTCTCATAGGGACTTTGAGGTTTCTTAAAAGAAATGAGTAAACAAGTAATGGATGCTTCTCATTACTCCTTTAGGAGGCTCTAGTTCCTATTTCTAGTCTCTGCACTCCATATTGCTTGTTTTACTCACTAACGGTCTGTTCTTAGCATTTTGGCCATATATTGCCGTTTTGGGTCTGAATTGGACCGTTTACTAGCCGAAATCCCGTTTTTCAAATTCTCATAGGGACTTTGAGGTTTCTTCAAAGAAATGAGTAAACAAGTAATGGATGCTTCTCATTCCTCCTTTAGGAGGCTCTAGTTCCTATTTCTAGTCTCAACACTCCATATTGCCTGTTTTACTCAATAACGGTCCGTTCTTAGCATTTTGGTCATATATTGCCGTTTTAGGTCTGAATTGGACCGTTTACTAGCCGAAATCCCGTTTTTCAAATTCTCATAGGGGCTTTGAGGTTTCTTCAAAGAAATGAGTAAACAAGTAATGGATGCTGCTCATTCCTCCTTTTGGAGGCTCTAGTTCCAATTTCTAGTCTCAGCACTCCATATTGCCTGTTTTACTCAATAACGGTATGTTCTTAGCATTTTGGCCATATATTGCCGTTTTGGGTCTGAATTGGACCGTTTACTAGACGAAATCCCGTTTTTCAAATTCTCATAGGGACTTTGAGGTTTCTTAAAAGAAATGAGTAAACAAGTAATGGATGCTTCTCATTACTCCTTTAGGAGGCTCTAGTTCCTATTTCTAGTCTCTGCACTCCATATTGCTTGTTTTACTCACTAACGGTCCGTTCTTAGCATTTTGGCCATATATTGCCGTTTTGGGTCTGAATTGGACCGTTTACTAGCCGAAATCCCGTTTTTCAAATTCTCATAGGGACTTTGAGGTTTCTTAAAAGAAATGAGTAAACAAGTAATTGATGCTTATCATTCCTCCTTTAAGAGGTTCTAGTTCCTATTTCAAGTCTTTGCACTCCATATTGCTTATTTTACTCACTAACGGTCCGTTCTTAGCATTTTGGCCATATATTGCCGTTTTGGGTCTGAATTGGACCGTTTACTAGCCGAAATCCCGTTTGTCAAATTCTCATAGGGACTTTGAAGTTTCTTAAAAGAAATGAGTAAACAAGTAATGGATGCTTCTCATTACTCCTTTAGGAGGCTCTAGTTCCTATTTCAAGTCTCTGCACTCCATATTGCTTGTTTTACTCACTAACGGTCCGTTCTTAGCATTTTGGCCATATATTGCCGTTTTGGGTCTGAATTGGACCGTTTACTAGACGAAATCCCATTTTTCAAATTCTCATAGGGACTTTGAGGTTTCTTCAAAGAAATGAGTAAACAAGTAATGGATGCTTATCATTCCTCCTTTAGGAGGCTCTAGTTCCTATTTCTAGTCTCAGCACTCCATATTGCATGTTTTACTCAATAACGGTATGTTCTTAGCATTTTGGCCATATATTGCCGTTTTGGGTCTGAATTGGACCGTTTACTAGACGAAATCCCGTTTTTCAAATTCTCATAGGGACTTTGAGGTTTCTTAAAAGAAATGAGTAAACAAGTAATGGATGCTTCTCATTACTCCTTTAGGAGGCTCTAGTTCCTATTTCTAGTCTCTACACTCCATATTG
Source organism: Eutrema japonicum (assembly GCA_030161315.1). Classification (NCBI taxonomy): domain Eukaryota; kingdom Viridiplantae; phylum Streptophyta; class Magnoliopsida; order Brassicales; family Brassicaceae; genus Eutrema; species Eutrema japonicum. Next base: position 31,069,836 of record BSQW01000007.1, on the reverse strand, counting down.
CTTGTTTTACTCACTAACAGTCCGTTCTTAGCATTTCAGCCATATATTGCCGTTTTGGGTCTGAATTGGGCCGTTTACTAGACGAAATCCCGTTTTTCAAATTCTCATAGGGACTTTGAGTTTTCCTCAAAGAAATGAGTAAACAAGTAATGGATGCTTCTCATTCCTCCTTTAGGAGGCTCTAGTTCCTATTTCTAGTCTCTGCACTCCATATTTCTTGTTTTACTCACTAAGGGTTCGTTCTTAGCATTTTGGCCATATATTGCCGTTTTGGGTCTGAATTGGGCCGTTTACTAGACGAAATCCCATTTTTCAAATTCTCATAGGGACTTTGAGGTTTCTTAAAAGAAATGAGTAAACAAGTAATGGATGCTTCTCATTACTCCTTTAGGAGGCTCTAGTTCCTATTTCTAGTCTCTGCACTCCATATTGCTTGTTTTACTCAGTAAGGGTCTGTTTTTAGCATTTCGGCCATATATTACCGTTTTGGGTCTGAATTGGGCCGTTTAATAGACGAAATCCCATTTTTCAAATTCTCATAGGGACTTTGAGGTTTCTTAAAAGAAATGAGTAAACAAGTAATGGCTGATTATCATTCCTCCTTTAGGAGGCTCTAGTTCCAATTTCTAGTCTCCGCACTCCATATTGCCTGTTTTACTCAATAACGGTATGTTCTTAGCATTTTGGCCATATATTGCAGTTTTGGGTCTGAATTGGACCGTTTACTAGACGAAATCCCATTTTTCAAATTCTCATAGGGACTTTGAGGTTTCTTCAAAGAAATGAGTAAACAAGTAATGGATGCTTATCATTCCTCCTTTAGGAGGCTCTAGTTCCTATTTCTAGTCTCAGCACTCCATATTGCATGTTTTACTCAATAACGGCATGTTCTTAGCATTTTGGCCATATATTGACGTTTTGGGTCTGAATTGGACCGTTTACTAGACGAAATCCCGTTTTTCAAATTCTCATAGGGACTTTGAGTTTTCTTAAAAGAAATGAGTAAACAAGTAATGGATGCTTCTCATTACTCCTTTAGGAGGCTCTAGTTCCTATTTCTAGTCTATGCACTCCATATTTCTTGTTTTACTCACTAAGGGTTCGTTCTTAGCATTTTGGCCATATATTGCCGTTTTGGGTCTGAATTGGGCCGTTTACTAGACGAATCCTGTTTTTCAAATTCTCATAGGGACTTTGAGGTTTCTTAAAAAAAATGAGTAAACAAGTAATGGATGCTTCTCATTACTCCTTTAGGAGGCTCTAGTTCCTATTTCTAGTCTCTGCACTCCATATTGCTTGTTTTACTCAATAACGGTATGTTCTTAGCATTTTGGCCATATATTGCCGTTTTGGGTCTGAATTGGACCGTTTACTAGACGAAATCCCGTTTTTCAAATTCTCATAGGGACTTTGAGGTTTCTTAAAAGAAATGAGTAAACAAGTAATGGATGCTTCTCATTACTCCTTTAGGAGGCTCTAGTTCCTATTTCTAGTCTCTGCACTCCATATTGCTTGTTTTACTCACTAACGGTCCGTTCTTAGCATTTTGGCCATATATTGCCGTTTTGGGTCTGAATTTGACCGTTTACTTGCCGAAATCCCATTTTTCAAATTCTCATAGGGACTTTGAGGATTCTTCAAAGAAATGAGTAAACAAGTAATGGATGCTTCTCATTCCTCCTTTAGGAGGCTCTAGTTCCTATTTCTAGTCTCAGCACTCCATATTGCCTGTTTTACTCAATAACGGTCTGTTCTTAGCATTTTGGCCATATATTGCCGTTTTGGGTCTGAATTGGACCGTTTACTAGACGAAATCCCGTTTTTCAAATTCTCATAGGGACTTTGAGGTTTCTTAAAAGAAATGAGTAAACAAGTAATGGATGCTTCTCATTACTCCTTTAGGAGGCTCTAGTTCCTATTTCTAGTCTCTGCACTCCATATTGCTTGTTTTACTCAATAACGGTCTGTTCTTAGCATTTTGGCCATATATTGCCGTTTTGGGTCTGAATTGGACCGTTTACTAGACGAAATCCCGTTTTTCAAATTCTCATAGGGACTTTGAGGTTTCTTCAAAGAAATGAGTAAACAAGTAATGGATGCTTATCATTCCTCCTTTAGGAGGCTCTAGTTCCTATTTCTAGTCTCCGCACTCCATATTGCCTGTTTTACTTAATAACGGTATGTTCTTAGCATTTTGG